>OZ024815.1:70087833-72845951 GCA_964017055.1 Chloromyia formosa
TCACCAGTTTTCTCTATCTCAAGTGAAGAAATTAAATTGTGGCATGAGAGAATGGGACTTCCGTGCGTTGAAGTTATGAAAAAGACAATAAAGCAAGGTTTATTACCTATCAAAATGGAAGATGTAAGCAATTTCTTTTGCGAATCGTGCGTTTACGCGAAGCAGAGCCGTCGTCCGTTCAAAACTTCGGAACGTCGAGAAACAGAACCGGGTCAATTAATACATGCTGATTTAAGTGGAAAAATCGAAACGTCATTCGGTGGTTATAATTATTTTCTTCTGTTAAAAGACAGTGCAACTAACTTTCGTACGGTTTATTTTCTGAAGTATAAGTCAATGGCAGTGCAATTTATTAAACAATTTATTTTGCTAGTTGAAAAACATTATAATCAAAATGTTTTATATTTTCGTACAGACGGTGGAACAGAGTTCGTAAACTCTGATCTTAAGAATTTTTTAGAGACAAAAAGTATCGAATTCGAGACTAGTGCGCCTTATTCACCTGAACAAAATGGTTCAATCGAACGCGAGATGCGTACCGTGACAGAAAGTGCGCGAGCCATGTTATTTGCAAGGAACATTGACAGTCGTTTTTGGTGTGAAGCGGTCAATTATGCGGTGTATCTACTTAATCGACGGCCAAATTCAGTTCATAATAAAACGCCATATGAGCTTTGGTATAAAAAGAAACCCGACCTAAGTGCGGTTCGTGTTTTCGGGTGTAAAGCGTATAAATATGAACAAAGAAAATTTCGGCGAAAATTTGACGCGAAGTGTTCCTTACGAATCTTTCTCGGTTTCGATAAAAACTCTAATAATTACAGACTGTACAACCCGATCACTCAAAAAGTAGAAATTACGTCTTGTGCGAAATTCGATGAAGCGTGTGCTAAAAATTTTTCAATTGAAAATGAAACTGACGCTACTGTAAGCGATCAGATCGGTATTATTCATTCGCCTCGAGAAGTCATCGATGATAATGACAATGACAGTGTTTTCGAGTCGCCACCTCAATCTCCGGAATGTAAGAAGGACGATTTGAATTCAGATGCCGTCATTAAACAATCGGATGAAGAAGATGCGAATACTGCAACACCGATGAAACGAACTTATGAGCTCAGGCCGAGAAGTCAACAAGCGATGTACCACCAATCGAAGTCTGAGTCGAATCTACCACCGCATGTGCAACTCGCGCAAAATTTTATTCCATTGACATATGAAGAAGCGATGAATTGTCCGGAACGGCGTAAATGGAAGAACGCGATAAAGGAAGAAACGAAATCTCTTCAGAAAAATCAGACATGGGAAGAATGTACCGAATTGCCTGAAGGAAGGAAACTTATCGGCTGCAGATATGTTTTCACAAAGAAGTATCCACCTCAATCGGAAGAAGTTAAGTTTAAAGCTCGGCTTGTCGCAAGAGGATTTTCCCAAACGTATGGTGTCGACTATTTAGACACTTACGCACCTGTGGTTCGTTTGGATTCAGTCCGAATCCTACTAGCATTGGCAGCAGCCAAAGATTGGGAAATTGCCCAGTTTGACATCCGGATAGCATTTTTGTATGGAAACTTAGATCGTGCGGTGTATATGGAGTTGCCACCCGAGTATCAAAAGGTGGATAGAGATACTATTTGCTTGAAGCTTGTTAAAAGTCTTTATGGGCTGAAGCAGTCACCCAGATGTTGGAATGAAAAATTTCGTTCGTTCCTTTTAAAATTTAATTTGAATCAAAGCAATGTCGACAATTGTTTGTATTATGGTAAACTTCAGGAGGAAGAAATCTACATGGTATTATTTGTCGATGATGGTCTAGTCGTCAGCTCATCGGGAAAGCTTGTGGAATCATTTTTGAATGCAATCAAGGATGAATTTGAGGTTACTCAAAGTTCCGGAAAATATTTTGTCGGTTTTGAAATCGAAAGAAACCGAAAATCGAAAACGATTAAGATTTCGCAGCCAACGTATATTGAGCGAACTTTGATCAAATATTCATCGCTAGGGGCAGTGCCTACATATTTACCGTGTCCAGCCAACAAGGTGTTGTCGAGTGATGAACCTGAGAAGGAAGTTTTAGAAAAACCATATCGTGAATTAGTTGGAACATTATTATAAAATATATTTCTACTATTTCCAGACCAGATATACGAGTATCATTTGCAGTTAATCATGTCGCTCGATTTGTGTCGAATCCGAAGGAAGCTCATTATAAAGCAGCAATCCGTATACTTGGGTATTTGGGAACAAGTGTAAATCGTGGTATCATTTATGACGGAAAGCAGAAATACGATCCTATAGGTTTCAGCGATAGCGATTTTGCAGCATGTCCAACTACAAGACGTTCAACTTCTGGCTACATGTTCATTGCATGCGGCGGTCCGATAATATGGTCAGTCAGGCGACAGAATCATATATTTCTCTCAACGTGCGAAGCGGAATACGCAGCCCTATGCAATGCAGCTCAAGAAGCGACATGGCTTAAAAATCTTCTTGATGAAACATACCTTGGTGAATATTCGCAGAAGCTAACCATTTTCGTCGACAACGAGGGCGCCATTGCAACTGCTAAGAATACGGGTACTTAGAAACGAATGAAACACATTGACATAAAAATGCATTATGTCCGAGAGCGAATCGAATCGAAACAATTATTTGTCGAATATACTTCGTCAAAAGACGAACTAGCTGATATCTTAACTAAAGGATTACCTAAGAATAGATTTGATTACATTTTGGAGCTTTGTAATATTAGAGATTGAAAATTGAATACTTTGAATTTCAAAAATCGAGGAGGAATGTTGAAATGACGATTTGCTGAAATACATATAATTAAATCATATTTCCGATAGACTTTCTCGATAATGTAAACTTCTAGTTCCTACACACATACAGACACATTTACTGTTCTTAAATTCTAACTCTGTATACTGTACATAGTCTTAGTTGTTCAATAAATATGTTAGTTACCGAAAAGCTGTCTTTGGATAAAGACGTGTCATACTTTGCTCAACACCTACCAGCTTCGAAGGTGCGAGTACTACTTGCAAGTTGTTTTTCGTAGTGCGAATTGCAGTTATTGTTACATATGATGGTTAATTACATTTATCAAAGGGTAAAAATTGGTAGGGGGACATGTGTTGTAATTGGCCAAATGCAACAGGCGGGGGAGGGAGGGTGGGGGCGAAATTAAGCTCAAATTTTGTTTATCGACTGGTATAGGCAAGTGGGGTGTTGTGAGAAAGGTAATGTTGAGCACATTTTATTTTTGACATTTACTTTAAATTTGAAGAAAGGGGAACAGTGAGGAAGGAGAAAATATTAGATCGTTATTTGCCCCCCCCCCCCCCCCCCCCCCCCCCTTGCATTTCGAGACCGCAACGCTGAGAAAAATTAAAACTTTGAGAAGGTGGGCTCCGAATTTGTATATCTCCTCAAAATAGGTTAATAATAGTTTATTTCCATAGTTACAGTTAGCGCACCCCTGCATCCCTTAAACACGTCCGAGATCAAAAGTACTGATGGCCAAGGATAACCAACACCATAAGCAATAATATATTCTAAGTTCATTACAATCACGTAATATGAATGGGCATGTATTGTAAGATACTATAGAATTTTATTAAAGTGTAACTTTTATAGCGACGACGCATCGATGGGTAGTGAATCGAAAAAATATACTTACTTGTTCTGCCACCCAAATCAGAGAAGCGCTCGCGTCGCTGTGATACAAGCTCATATATTTTCGTTGTACATAATTTTTAAATTCGGTTTTTTGACCATAACTTCTAAACTATAAAGAATTTCGGATTTTTGACGAAATTTTACAAAACCCTCGGATGCGGGCGTAGCCCTCTATTTTCCGGTTTCATTAAAATTGTTTATATTAAAAAATGATTGAGGGCAATTATTTTGCATACAGACAAACTTTCCACCGGGTCTACAGTTATGAATAAATTTCAAATGAGCCACCAATTTATCAACTGTATCTAGAGAACTCTTACATAAATAACAGATAAACATTTTGTGTGGTATCGTTGTATATAAATTATCAGTTCAATTCTGTTATAAAACTACATAAAGAGGGGCTCAATTTGCTTGCGTTTATCTGATAAAAATATCTTTCAATAAAAATCCAAACCGTTTCACTCTCTAGAGCATATTTTAGGTTTAACGTCATGTAAACTTTGAAGCATGTATCAAGAGCTTTCAAGGTATAGTACTTTCCACAATGACAAAAAAACTTCTCAGATTTGTCAAAGACTTAAGGGCCATATTTTTATAAAAAGTACACCGCTTCTCCGTCTGTCTGTCTGCGATGCGTTGTAATAGGTCAACTTTAAAAGGGGTATTTTTATAAAAAGTACACCGCTTCTCCGTCTGTCTGTCTGCGATGCGTTGTAATAGGTCAACTTAGACGGGAAATGAAGGTCGAAATTTTTTTTCGCTTGGTATAGGCAAGTGGGGTATCGTAAGAAAGGTACCGTCGAGTACATTCCATTTTTGAAATTTTCTTCAAATTTGTAGCAAGGAAAAAAGAGGGAGAGGGGAAAACCGAGTTTGTCCCTCCCCCCTTGCATTTCGAGTCCCTTATACTCACAAATGTGAAAATTTACAGAAAAGCAGCATTTCACTAGCATAGAAAACTAAAAAATAGTAGAATTTCGAAATCTCATCAGAAAAGGTTAATAATAGTACATTTCTGTAGTTGCAGTTAGCACACCCCTTCACCTCTTAAGAACATCCCAGGTCAAAGGTATTGATGGCCAATGATAACCAACATAATAGGCAGTAATATCCCCAGTTTCAATACAATCACATAATATTTTATAATATTACATTCATTTAAAGTTAGGCATTTTGACACTATCCACACAAAAAATACACTTACCGGCCTCAGATGTGAGTACTACTATCATGTTGTTTTTCGTAGTGCGAATTGCAGTTATTTAATTAATTATTTTTGAAAGAGTAAAAATTGGTTGGGGGGCGCTGTGTCGTAATTGGCCAACTTTAGCGGGTGGAAGGGGGTGGCCACATAGAGGCGAAATTAAGGTCAATTTTTTTTTATCGACTGGTATAGGCAAGTGAGGTGTCGTGAGAAAGCTAATGTTGAGTACATTCCATTTTTCGCATTTTCTTGGAATTTGGAGAAAGGGGAACAGTGGGGGAAGAGAAAATATAAGTTCGTAATTTGTCCCACCCCCCCCCCCCCTCCATTTCTAGACCGTTATACTTAGAATTGTGAAAACTTACAGGAAGGTGGGTTCCGAATAGCATATAAAATGTAAAATAATGGAATTTGTCTATCTTCTCAGAATGGGTTAATAATAGTTTATCCCTATAGTTACAGTTAGCACACCTGTGCATACCTTAAACACGTTCGAGGTCAAAAGTACTGATGGCCAACGATTTGAAGAAAAAATCAGTTATTCGACCCTCCTTCAATAACGAGTTCCGACCCCGGAGTTGGTTTTCTTTACGTTTCATGACCCCAGGAATCGATTGGCATCATTAGATTTTTTTAGTGTCCTTTATATATATATATATCCGCAAAATGTTGTGGACACGATAACAATCGAACGGAAGTCATAAGCAAGGTGAAACTTTTCCAGTTTATAGATGTCAGTGGGGAGCCGGCTGCTATTGAAATCCAGCACTATCGATAAAGCGGTTAACAAGTTACAGCTATATAACGTCGAAAGTATCTGAGCCTAATAACTTCATAGCGGAAGAAGCTACCTAAACCAAACTTGCCCAGTGAGTAGACGTTGACAGGAACTAGCCTATTATTGAGTTTTAGCAAAAATCCACCAAGTGGCTAAAAAGTTACAGCTATATAACGGCATAATTTTATTAACAAAATAACTACATAACGGAAGAAGCTAGTTGGGCAAAACCTACCCAGCTGGTGGATATTAATGAGAACTCAACTTCTATCTGATTTCAGAAAAACGCATTAAACGGCTCAAAAGTTACAGCCATATAACGGCAAAATTTTTTAAGCAAAATAACTCTATAATGCAAGAAGCTAGTTGAGTGAAACTTTTCTAATTTGTGAGCAAACGTCAAGACTGGGTTCCTACTTAATTTCAGTGACATCAATGAGTCAGTTGCAGAATTACAGGTATATAACCGCAAAATTTTGGGAACACAATAAATTTACAACGGAAAAAGCTAGTTGAGCGAAACTTGTCTAACTGATGAAAATTAGTGAGGAATAGCTTCCGGTGCAGTTTCAGGAAAAAGTTTCAGCTGTTTTGGTTTAGAACCTGTCTTATTATTTTAATATGCAAGAAACTGACCAAGGAGAAAATTCCAAACAAGATGGTCTCTTCCTTCAAGGTGACAATTCCACATGATCTGCAAATGCCATACAAGGCGTCTTTCTGGCCTCCGTGAATTCTTTTAAAGAAATTCACTAAACTTAATTTTCAACGACAACGCGTACCAACGACTCCAAAATAATGCAAAAAATGTACAGTAAGAGTCAGAGCCTAAATAATTCTTCTTCTTCACTTTCTCTATATTATCAAAATGTGCGAGGGTTACGCACCAAGCTCCAAATTTTAAATGTTTCTGACCTAACATCTTTTCATGACATTATCTGTTTGACCGAAACATGGTTAAATCAATCTATCAGCAGTAGATCTTCCGTTGTGATAGAAACTTCGAAATACTTGGACTGACAAATGGTGGTGGAGCTCTAGTTGCTATCCAGAACTACATTGAATGTTCTTTTTTTTCCTCTAGCCTTTCTCAACCTTATGATTGTGTTACCGTTAATATTCCTACTTCCACCTCCACATCGCTTGTGGTTGTTTGTGTCTACGTCCCCTGTAATTCCACATTTGCTGTTTATGATATCTCTTTGATCACTTATCTGATACTGTTAATATTTTATTTCCTAATTCCTGTTGTATAATCTGTGGTGATTTCAATCTTCCTAATGTTAGATGGCCTGATAGGCCAGGTCTCCTTTGACTTCTTCTTCCATGTCAGGGTCGCTCACATCCTTCATGGAATTCTGTAACCTTATACAGTTCCACTTAACTCTGAACTTTATGGATCGTGCTCTCGATCTTGTGTTAAGTAATCTTACCTTGTCTTTTCTGTCGTCTTCTTTTCCTACTCCTGCTTATATTCCTTGTGATCCTTACCATCCAGCTATTGCTCATGAGATCAACATTAAATTGTCACCCTCTCTCTCAGAGACTTATCATTCTAGACTTAACTTTAGGAAAGCTAATTACGTTTCTATTAATGAAAGGCTGAGTCAAATCAATTGGTATTTCATTCTGAAGGATCTTAACTGTGAGAATGCTGTGACAACTTTCTACATTATCCTATACAACATCTTCTACAAGTTTGTTCCATTACCTAACTATAAACCCCGGAAGGGTCCAGTTTGGTTTACTCCGCTAATACACAAATTTATCCGCAAGAAGAAGCGTGTCCAGACTCGTCCTAAACGTTTCAGACGCCAATCCGACAGTATAGCGTTTAAAGATTTACCTATACGAAAGGCATTCATTTGATGAAACTTAAAATGAAACTGAAGATAAATTCATATAGTAAAATCAATCGAACAGTTAAAAAGTTTCATTATCTGAAAATATCGCCGCAAATATCGAAATAGAAAATTCTGCAGCTGCACTTGGTACTACAACTGCAGTTAAGTATCCCACCCATATCTTAATTTTATTATACTCGTTCATAAACTCATAAATGATCCCGAATTAGCCCATATCAAAAATCAGTTCCTCTGGCTTCACTGCGCCAGGTGTCTTTTTAATTGTGCTGTTTGAGCGACCGTTAGAGGCTCGGCTTGTGTATATTGAGGGTTGATATCGCTTAAACGTTTCAAATGGTTGGCTAAAGGTTCGTTTAGATTTAGTGAAACCACTCTCGCAACTGGATCGCGTTCACTTCGCGTGAACGTGCTCCTCATCCAAAACGTATCTCGCGTGAGGAACTCGCGGTGTGACGGACCCGGTACCGTGGGAGTTATATTGCTCATATCCGTTTCATGCCCGAAAAGGTCCTTTTTGCCTCACCAAAGGGTTCAGATGCATTCACCAGCACTCCTGTGCACTTCCCCTTTCACCACGAATAACGTGACAAACATATTGCCCATATTCCGCTTCATGCACAAAAAGGTCCATTTCTATATGCGTAAGGATTCAAATGTTTTCACCGACAATGCGGAGTTCGAGTCGCAGACGAGCCGAATATCAGACGACCCGTCTGCCGAGGCACTTAGTCTTTCCAGGACGATATCAGCTATTATCTTGGCAACGGCAGGAAGCACACAAATGCCTCTCCAATTCCTACAGTCTATGAGACTACCCTTCTTTCGAAGTTTGATGATCAAACCTTCCTTCCACTCAGTGTGAAAGGTCTTTGTATTCCACGCTTTATCAGCAAGTGGGTGCAGCAAATCGGTAGTTACGCTTGGCGCTGCTTTATGAAATTCGACAAGGATAACGTCCACTCCAGCGGCCTTCCCCGTTTTAGTGCAATAATGGCAGTGCCACCTGTAAACTCCTTGATGATACTCTATACGGGGTTTAACTTGTTGTTGCTGAGGCTAAAAGAGAATTTACATAATTTGTTGTATTGCGTCTCACACTTCATTGAATTTCTCGAGCTTTCTGGCGGTACAGGAGTTCGATGCATCGACTGTCATCTGATGCTGCAGTCAAACGAAACTCCAGCTATTTTCTTTCAACATTTCGCTGCCATGAAGCGCCGGACATCCAAGGCTTATTCCAGCTATCCGGGCTTGTGCCAAGGATGGTATGTATCTGCGCTATCAATGAACGCATTACTTATGGCATCCCAGTTTTCATTTATGTCACTAGATGACTAGTTTTCTCAGCTGCTTTTTGCACAAGATGGTCATTATATTATTTTAAGACAGCTTTTAAGTCGAGCGGTGTTGAATTTGCGGCGCCTAGATTTTTCGTTGCTAGGACGGCGTACGGCTGCAATCGAACATTATCAACCATGAGATAATGATCTTTTCCGATTCCAATATTGGCACTCTTCTTGTTTCACATGTCCAGGAGGCAGATCTTGAATCTTTTACTAATGGCAAAGTGTTCGATCTGATTTTGTGTTATGCGCCGATCAACAGAGGACCAACTGATTTTGTGGTGGTCCTTATGTTTAAACATAGTACTACCGATAAGGAGACTGTGAAAGTTACAGAACTCTACAGATCTTTCACCGTTGTCGTTACGATCACCAAGACCGTGTATCCGCATCACATGTCTGAGCCCATAGTTATCAGCGCCAACTTTTACATTCCAATCACCCATAACTACTATAGTGTCACCTTTAGATGTTCTGGTTTGAACGGCGTTTTGTTGTTCGTAGAAGGAGTCTTTCGCCAAGACTTTGTCGAATTAATTTGGAAAATAACATTTTATTAATGAAATGTTCCTCATTTTGGTTCGGAACCTGGCGGTTATGATTCTGTCGGAGACCGGATCCCGGGATAAGAGACAGTTTCGTGCGGCTCTGGTTAAATGAAGCCCCACACCAGGCTCACGACCACTACCGGTAGCTCTACCGGAGTACAACATTACAGTGCTACCCATTGGAGAGATGAATTCTCCGCTGTTCCACCATCTTATCTTACTTACTCCTAAGATGTTTAATTTATACCTCAGAAATCCACTTTCTAATTGAAGAAATCGTTCGTTCTGGGGATCTTCTGCTATATTGTGCAGGAGAGTACGCACATTCCAGAATCCTATCTTTGTCATTGTACGATAGCCAAAAGTCGTAACCGTTGAGCCAACCCTTATCCAAGGCATAGTTGACGTTTCGTTAGCATTTAGAATACTTCGGACAGTGCAAGTTGCTGGGGTACACGTCCTGGAAAGGCCGTGGTATTATTCTTACACCCTACACCACAGGGGGAATGTTTACCTCAACCAAATCAGCGCACCGCCATTACTGGCGGCTTGCCTTGGTTAGCAATGGTCAATGACCACTGCCATTCCAGCGGGCGCCCACAAGGAGGACTATGGAAGAGGATTTTTTTTAACGTGTCAAACGAACGTGATCAAGAGATTTAACTATAACAGGCCAAAAAGCTGATTTTCGTTTTCTGTGACTTGTGGACGTTTTTTGCGCACAATATAACTACGCAGTAATAAATGTAGAAATGAGTAGTGTCGGTAGCAATGAATGCTCGCTTCACTCGCTCTGCGTGCAACAGCAGCGCTTTGATCAGTTAAGATTGCCGCCAAGCCTTTAAAATGAAATGAAGTGAGAATTTCTTGGAAACTGTTGAAGATACGGAAAAAATAGAGTTAACCTTTTTTATTCAACTGTTAGAAAGCTTTCATTTTGTCTCAGAAAATTTTTCAATAGGGTTAACCGTTCGCAAAATATTTTCGAAACCCAAAATAGGTTGTTTCTTTTCGTGGGTTTTGGCTATAACTCAAATTCAAAAATTTTTGGTGAAACCCTTCGATTCCTTATCAGCAGAAAAAAAAAACATGAACTAGTACAAAGTCAAAACTGCACCACAATTTGTTTTGGGCAAACTACAAGTCAATAGAATTTAAATAATGCCCGAACCAGGTTGAACGCAAAACTCTGCGGCTGCGGCAGCGGCAGCAACAACAACAAAACAGACAAATCTGCTTTCGCCGCTGTCGCTGCCGCTGCGTTCAATCTAGGCCTCTTAAGCGGCATGCATGCTTTCTAACTTCTAATTTCGATGTGGCTGACGCTGCTGCTACATTCTACGTTCAATTTGATTTGGGCAGAACACAATTATTTTCCAAAAATGTGTTTGTATTAAAAAAAATTCAACGCCATAGTATGTATAGGTATATAGTATTCCTTTGTGTTTAATAATTTCATTAGAATAAAAATAATGTTCGTTGTTTTTTTAGCGATCCGCCTGCTCAAATTTTGTTGAATGAAGATGGGAAACAAAAACAATAAAAAGTGACGCAAATAAAGGAAAAGATGCATGTTAAATAAAAATTCATAGGGAAAAAATAAAGAGGAGCAGCTAGACAAATGTTGATACAATTTTTTATTAATTAGAAAGGTGTTATGTTGATTTTGCATCGAGTATAAAAGATGTAGTCTGATACTATTCCAATGCATGTGCAATAAGTAAGAAGTAAGTGAAAAAGTGTTAACGCGCGATGAATTGCTTAGTATTACTCGTATATACAAATATTAATTTTTCTTTTTCATAATATTTTGCAATTGCAATCACAATTTTTTTAAAGATTCGACATTCTTGAATTAAAAATTCTCAAGTCAATCATTATCTATAAGGAACCCTAATATCAAGACAACACAAACTCTAGCCATTTCAAAAATATTCTTAGCAACAACAAAAATCGAAGTCAATTTTAAGATTTGTTTATTTTTTTACCGGAGGACGGAAAGACCAAGGATTATCGCATCCTTCAGACGAAAACGATCTATGCGCAGCGACAGGAAACGGAAAACACACGCGCAGAATTCGCTATTTCACGCCGACTGGGTTTTTTCGCTAGTGAAATTCAAACAAAACTTCAGTGGAATCCACATCAGTAGCGACAGAAACGCGAATGATAATTCACGGAAAAATAAAGCATCCCTCAAACCAAAGCGATTTATTCGCGGCGGATAATTTCCGGCGGATCCGCAAATTTGTTTACATGGCGTCTTGTGGAGTTCACAACAACGCGACACGAATTCGTGGCGACAGCGATTTTGCAGCGATTTTTATTTTTCCGTAAAACATTTGCGTTACTATGGCCACTGATTTGAATTTCATGGATGTCATTGACGTAATTTTTGTTTTTCAGTAAAACATTCGCGTTACTATGGCTGCTCGCATGGATTTGATGGATTTCAATGAAATTTGTTCGAACTGCAATAGCGAATAAATCGCGTCGGTGTGAACATAATTGCGAATCCGCAGCGAATAATCCGCCGCGACTTAATCACCGTGTTTATTCGCGGTGGATTTGCGTTGGTTTGAGTGGCGCTCAAAAATCACAGCAAATGACCGTGTTTTCAAATGCCCTGGTGTAAATAACTCCATTAAACGCTATATAAGCAATTTTTCGAATACATCGCGTTAGTCTGGGGGAAGCTCACAAATATTTTATTGCTTCCTGACCTGTTATTAAGATGGTCTTGGCTTTCATAATATAAGGTAAACTCGCTCAAATATGGTGCTTGTCACTTTACTTCGATTTTGCATATACTTGACCACAAATATAACTTTTATACTTTCTCAGCCTCTTTAAGCCTGTGGATGTGGCTTCAGTAATTCCTCAGACCCACACAATTGACTACTCGTATTAATTTTTTAAGCGAAATGGTGTTAGTCCATTGCTCCAGCTCGAGTCAATGCAATTTCCAAGGATAACATTTCGCTAACCACATACTTAACGTGACCAAATTTTGCCGAATGAATTTCGGTACAGGATCATCTTTTTCACAGTAAATTCCAGTACGCGACCACATTTTTCGAGTTAATCCCGGTACACAATAATAAATCAAAACAAACTTACATATGTATTTCCCAAGAAAAATCAAATGCGGGTCCTATTCTTATATTTTACATTTATATGAAAAGTAGCATATTAAAAACCAGGAGCCTTCTGCGCAAAAGAATAAAACGACTAAAGGTCTAAGCACACAGTCCCCGTACCAGGGTAGCGCCGTAGCCGCCCGTATATCGGGTAAATGACCGGACATTGCAAGCGAAACCACACACTACCCGTACCGGGACCTAACCGTATGTCGGTTTGGCGACGGTTCGTCGCAAGTGACTGCGGCACACAATTCCATTCAATTGGCACAGTCGGCGATATTCTGTGTATGACTTGCAGTTACTTTTGGGAAGTGCAAATATGTGTCTTTTTGTTCAACATTGTAAACTTACAACACAACTACACAACGATCCACCCGGCGGTGGCTGGTCCGTCTTCGGTGATGTGCGTTTCCGATTTCTTTCCGTGCCGCAAAGTGAGCGAGAAAAACTAAACCAAACTAAACGGGCACGTGATGTGATGTGCAGGCGGCTGTGGGTAAGTGTGAACCAGCAGACAGTTTTATACTTTATATTGTACAATTCGTCTAGCGTAAATCGCCAGTATACGGGCGACTGCGGCGCTGCCCTGGTACGGGCACTGTGTGTTTAGACCTTAATACGTAGAGTGACCAGTCGTCCCCGTTTACGGGTACAAGGTACATGTTCTTTTTTGACTGTCTATCCCCGTGTCCCCGTTAAAATGAAAAAATGTCCCATTTTTTACCAAACCGTAGTATTTCCCGTATTCATTTTTTAGAGCGAAATTCCTAGTTTTCATGACACGATTGGCAGTCAGATTTTGTAATTTACGGTTCTATAAATATCGCCTTGTTCCTAGGGTGCTACACAATGAAATTGAAAAATCACCCCAAATATTTTGTATGGTTTGGGGTTTTCATTTTGAAAAATTATTCCAAATTTGTGGCAATATTTCCTAAAACTTTTGGGAAAAGTACAAAAAAGTGTAAAATTTGGAGCAGTAGTTCCAAATCTTTTCTCAGGAAGACACAAAATTGCCTCATCTTTTGGAATATTTTTTTAGTCGCGTTCTTGTGTTTTCTTGCAACGGGTTGAGTGAGTCTATGCTTGATTAAGCAAAAAGACCCCATCAGTTTGAAAAATACTCGACTGTTATCAAGCTGCTAAAGCGGTCAAATAATTATTAGTTAAACATTTACTGTAAGGCTCGCCACACACTGCCGAACACGAACTCGAACATGGTACAAGTGTCTTCCGAATGGCTAAAGGCATACACAAATCCGGTGGAAAACGTCTACTTGCTTGTACCATGTTCGAGTGTATGGCCGGGGTAAGTTTCTGTAAGTGTTTATTTTTCATGATTGTTTTGATATGTTTTTAAATACTCTGTTTTTAGACACAAACTGACACTCTAAATTTTTCGATAGAGTAAAGGTTACCACAGACGATTGATTTGTGATTTTTATTTGGGGTTTGCAGTGATTTCCCAAATAGAAATTACCCCAAAATTGGTTAATTTTTCATAAATTTTAGGGCAGTCGATCGTTTGGGTTTTGGGCCAAAATACCAAATAAAAAAATCATTCCAAGAATCGGGTCATTTTGAATTTTCATTGTGCCTAGATGGTTCTTAGGAGTTTCGCTGAACCGTAACTTTATACCGCATAAGCTGTCGATGGTGCGAAAACTTAATTCAAAGGATTTGTGTAGCAATTATCAATTAGGATTTGAACAAATCCCAACTCTATAAAATTCTATGTTACAGCCCCTTGCATGAGTCTACTGGCAGTAGAAAATTCTCCATTAGAAGTTTTCACACCTTCGAAAGGTGAAAGCAGATTACAGCCCCAAAGCTTGTGCTTTGCTTGAATAAGGAAATTGAACATATCAATTCAAATAAAGTGTTCCCAAAGCACGTTAAAACCTAATTACACACAAAATGCTCACGGTAGCAATCTGCATAAGATAAAAACAATTTATCGAGTCAATGTCCTGAAATATAGTTGTACAGTTTTTTTTGTGAACGTATTTATTTTTGATAGTAGCATCTAGTCGCGCTCGGCGGCCGTGGTTGTTCGGTCACTCTACGACACTAATCTAGAGCTTGGAGCTCAAATCTCGGCACGATCAAAAACTGCCTGTGAGTACTAATAGAACTCTCACAGTGCTCCGGACTTGTCAGTTTAAAGACGGCGCGGATAGGAGGTGCATGTTAGCAACTGCACTTCCAAAAAGTAGTAATGCTATCGAAACGTCAATAAGGCATGAAATGCTAGAGATGTTGACGCGTCTATGCCCCCTGGACGGATCGAAGCAATTAACACACAAATAATGCAACAAAAAAATTATTGATTCAGTCATTCTAGAATAGAAAAGAGTGGTTTTATTGTTTTCCTAAGACGAGATATATTTTTTTAAACATTTCGGACACAGAAATTGAAGTTATTGTTATCTTAAGTAAGGTGTACTTAAGAAAACAATAACTTCTACCATATGAGTTTTATTGAAGGACACAACTTTCATCCCAAAATCATGTTTACCAATTTAAAAAAAAGGTATCGCGCCTTTGTCGCATTGGTGGTCTTCATATGAAAATTGTGTTTTCATTCTGATCCAATTGCATCGAGCAAAAAAATAACTACTGAAGTATCTCCAAAGATTAGATATTACTCAAATACTGCACTTTATACAATTTAACGCACATAAATAAACCTCGCGGTGCTAGTAACTCAAAGGTAAATGGCCCTGAGAGAGTTAGAGATGGCAACACTTCAGTAATGACAACTGCCTATTACGTTCCATTAGGCGTGTTTTTTTGCGTAACCGTGTAGGGTCCCTGCACTGGTTGCGCAAAAAAAAATACTCTAGGGTAGCATCCAGGTTAAGTTCCGAATCTTAAAGTTGTCTACCTATGTGGTGAAAATAAATTTCCCTTATAAACTCGGCGTACCGCCCTAACTTAACAAACATCATTCAAACGTGTTCTTTATCAGCGACAGTCACAAGTGTAGCTCTATCCAAATGAATCGCGGGTTCGATCCCCAGCAAGTTCCTATCTCGTTTTTCCTTTTTATTTATTTTAATTGGAATTTTTAGTAATCCTATTGAAAATGCATATATTATTTAATAATAGGCATGGACCTATCGGAGCAAACCATAATATTAGTTTAGCAATGAACTTGGCTGATTGTCAAAAACTCAAGCATGCCAACATCAACATATTAGATTCCACACGACACTTAACCCATATATGTGTCAAGCATGTGGAAGTTATTGAGGGATTATCGAATGTAGGGTAGCCACCCTACTAAGCTATTCAGGTCAATGTTGTTGGTGTAACACGTGTGTTATTTTACCCTACACCCGATAGATTCCCCAAAAAACACGCCTATTGTATGAGTAACATGCTTGCTAGTTGATATTACCCCTTTGTGTAAGCACTACGGGAATCAACACATATGCAACTACTAGGCACTGAGTTAATTTGTATGAAGTGCGTATCTTTCTAATTTCTAATCTATGATGAAATTTCGGTATATTTCCGTGTACCGAAGAGAAGTTTCGGTACAGGGTAAAGAGATGGAAATTTCGCTACTGTATCGAGAAACCTCTAGAACTAGATAATCATGACGAAATGTTCAATGTTCATGAATCAACCACCACAATAAGCTCAACATGTATTTTTACTTAGAAGAGTGAGTCCCCAATTGAAGTCATCAAATGTCGTATATACTCCTTTCATAAGTTTCACTAGCCCTACATTGTGGTGATTTGGTTTTCATAGGTCAGGATCAAGTAAATAACTTTTGTCCGTAATAACATTGGAAAACTATCTCTTTGCAGACAAGATGAAGTTAACGACGTTACTTTTTGTGCTTTTTGCTTACTGTGCTCTGGCTAGGGGCAACAACCTCTTTGGAGAATTGGATGAAGGAGAAGCGGACAATGAGTTGGAGTTTCGAGTTGCCCGTCAGGACGCAACGGATATACCTGTTGAAAGTACAACCGCTGCAGCAGTTTCTACTACAGCCGCCGGAGGTGGTACAACAAGTGCATCAGTAGGATCGACTACAGTACGTCGTTGTCGATTCCGTTTCCGTCGAATCCGTTTTCCAGGAAGGCGACTCCGTCGTAGGGGAAGAAATGGTAGAAGGCGACGTAATCGTGGAGGACGCAGAAGGGTCCCTTTTAGGCGTCAAGTAGTGCGTTACGTTCCAGCTAGACGTTTAAGACTATTACGACCTATACGCGGCGGCGGTGGCGGAGGTGGAGGTGTAAGACGTGTCGTATATAACCAAGGCGGTGGTGGAGGCAGACGCGGCTTTATGAACAGAGCTGCTGGTGGTGGTGGAGGTAGACGCGTCCTTATGAATAGAGCTGCTGGTGGAGGTGGTGGAAGGCGCTTCATGATGGCTAGATCTGCTGGTGGTGGAAGACGCAACGGCCGCCGTGTAGTTGTTGGATAAAATGCCAGTAAAGGCTATTCTAAGCCATTGAATGATGTGAAAATTGGCGAAATAAAGGAATCGTCAGCGAATAGCAAAAACGTGTTTATACTTTAGTTATTCCAAGTAGACCTGTGCGCACGGCGGGTGCTTAAATCATTTCCACTGTTAACAGCGATCAAAAACTTGATTTTTTAGGTCATTTTCATCATATGCTCTAAACTAGTTTTTGGCCCGTTCCTCATATTCATATAATGGGCGAGCGTAAAGTACGATGGATGGTGTGCATTTTGCTTGCTTGTCAGGGCACCACCGGTGGTCCGATTTCAATTAGATTTGGTATATAGGTATACGTATCTCCTCAAAACCAACCCTGTTGTAAAAAAAAATCCCCGCCAAGAAAAACTCCTCAGCCGTAAAAAGGATTGATATGAACACAATACCGCCAAAGTACTCGTAGCTTCGCGCCTCGCTCTAGGGTATACATATTGAACGCTGATTGCATTAGTTAATTTCTTTCAAAGCTGATTGGCGGGGAGCTTCGTAGCCTAAAGACTCACCGCCGAACGGATTTAATGACAAAATGACAGTGATAATGACAACGCTGTCGCTCTCACAAAATTATGGATAAGTGGTTGCCTGCGGATCAAGCTGTAAGCTCTTATGCCAAGTATTATTGGCTTCTCGCCCCTATCTCATTATAAAGCCCCCGCCTTACAAAACACTAAAAATGCACTTCAGGCCAGAAGTGATTAATAGACAATTTTCTACTGCATTCTTCTTCAGATTGTTCGACTTATTTTATTTAATGGAAGCTCCCCGCCAAACCGCGTTGAAAGAAATTAACTAATGCAATCAGCGTTCAATATGCATACCCTAGAGCGAGGCGCGAAGCTACGAGTACTTTGGCGGTATTGTGTTCATACCAATCCTTTTTACGGCTGAGGAGTTTTTCTTGGCGGGGATTTTTTTTACAACAGGGTTGTTTTTGGGAGATATCACATCTTTTTGCATAGTAGTAATCCAGATGGCGCAACGGTAAGCACGTTCGCCTTCTATACATTGGGCTCCGGTTTGATTCCTACTGAATGCGGTAGTCTTCGATAAAAAAGGGGATTTACGTGCCGGACTATAAGTCCACTCAAGTTACCCATTTGGGGTAAATAGTTTTCTTGCCAAGAATATCATTTTTCTAGTTCAAAGGACTCAAAGTGCCTTTAACAGTAGTTTACTGCATTCGCCTCATCACCCCCGATAATATAACACTCATCTTGCCTAGATATCGCTTCCTTGCCAAGAACATCTTTTTTCCTGCCCAAAAGACTCAAAATACCTTTAACAGTCTACTGCATTCGCCTCATCACCTCCAGTCATGTGATACCCATCTTGCCTAGACATCGCTTCCCATCTTTGGAAAAAATCATCTTACATCATAATTCATATCTCATATGCCATAAATGAAACTACCTAAATCATAATATGATGGACACTATCGATAGTTTTTAGTTATTCGATAGTTTAGAAAACTAGTAACTAGTAAAAACTATCGATAGTTTTGAAAACTAGTAACTATTAAAAACTATCGATAGTTTTGAAAACTAGTAACTAGTAAATAAAACTATCGATAGTTTTGAAAACTAGTAACTAGTAAAAACTATCGATAGTTTTGAAAACTAGTAGCTAGTAAAAAACTATCGATAGTTTTGAAAACTAGTAACTAGTAAAAACTATCGATAGTTTAAAAAACTAGTAATTAGTAGAAAATTATCGAATAACTATCGGACAAAGGTCCGATAGTCCCGATAGTTTCGACAGGCCGATAGTTTACTATCGAATAACTTTTTCGAGTGAATTCAAGCAGAATTTGGCTGACGATATACATTTCTTGCATGAATGAATGAATGTGATTGCATATACATTTGTGTAGGTAGATGCGATGGCAATGAAATGAAGCCAGATAGGTATCATAAGACTGGGCATGATGAGGCGAATGTACAGGACCACTGTTGATGGCATTTTTGAGCCCTTTGATTATCAGAAAAGTACATTCTTGGCACGGAAGTGATATCTAGGTAAGATGGGTATCAAATGACTAGGGTTATTGAGGCGAATGGACTAGAATACTGTTGATAGCATTCTAAGTCCTTTGGTCATGAAAAAAGGGCATTCTTGGCATTGAAGTGATATCTAGGACGCAAGATGGGTATCATACGACTGGTAGTCATGAGGCGAATACACTAGACTACTGTTGATGCCATTTTGAGTCCTTTGGTCGAGGAAAAAGGATATTTTTGGCATTGAAGTGATGTTTAGGCAAGATGGGTATTATATGATCTACAGTACTCCTGGACATTCGCCTCTTCACCCCGGTCCATATGACACCCATATTGCCCATTTTTAACTTGACTTTGGTGAATGTCCTTTTCACCACCAAAGGACTTGAAATGTCATACTCCTAGACATTCGTCTTTTCACCCCGATTCATATGACACCCACATTGCCCATATTTCGCTTCACTAGCAAGAATATCCTTTTTCGAATGTACTTGTCGCCACCGATGGATCCTGAATTCCATCTACAGTACTCCTGGACATTCGCTTCTTCACCCCGGTTCTTATGACACTCATATTGCCCATTTTCCACTTGATTTTCGTGAATGTCCTTTTCGCCACCGAAGGACTTGAAATGCCATCTACACTTCTCCTGGACATTCGCCTTTTCGCCCCAAATCATATGACACCCTGTTATCCATTTTTCGCTTCACTGCCAAAAATATACCTTTTCGAATGTCCTTGTCGCCACCGAAGGACTCTAAGTGCCATTTATAGTGCCCCCGGACATTCGCCTCTTCACCCTGGTTCATATGACACCTATATTGCCCATTTTTCACTTGACTTTCGTGAATGTCCTTTTCGCCACCGAAGGACTCGAAATGCCATCTGCACTACTCCTGGATATTCGGGTGTCCACCCCGATTCATATAGCACCCATATTGACCATATTTCGCTTCACTACCAAATGTATCATTTTTCGTATATCCTTATCGGCACCGAAGGACTCGAAATGCCAGGCATAGTAGTCCTAGGCATTCGCCTCTTCACGCCAGTTCATATTACACCCATATTGCCCATTTTTTACTTCACTGCCAAAAATATCCTTTTTCAAATGTCCTTTTCGCTCCGAAGGACTCGAAATGCCATCTACTGTACTCCTGGCAGTTTGCCTCTTCACCCTGGTTCATATGACACCCATATTGCCCATTTTTCACTTGACTTTCGTGAAAGTGCTTTTCGCCACCGAAGGACTTGAAATGCCATCTACACTACTCCTGGACATTCGCCTTTTCACCCCGATTCATATGACACCAGTTGCCCATTTTTCGCTTCCCTGCCAGAAATATCCTTTTTCGAAAGTCCTTACTGCCACCGAAGGACTCTACATCTACAGCACATTCGGGGGGGCAAAAACTCCTCTTCCATAGTCCTCCGCGTGGGCGCCCCCTGGAACGGCAGTGGTCACTGACCATTGCCAACCAACGTCAAGCCTCCAGTGATGGCGGTGCGATGATTTGGTTGAGGTACCCCTGTGGTGTGGGGTGTGGAGAAAAATACCACGGCCTTTCCCTTTGAGGGCCTGTCGTTAAAACCGACAATCAAAGGACAGGATGTGTATGCCAGCAACTTGCACTACCCGAAATCTTTATATGCTAACGAAACGTCAACTATGCCTCGGATAAGGACTGACTCAACGGTTACGACTTTTAGCTATCGTACAATGACAAAGATTGGATTCTGGAATGTGCGTACTCTCCTGGACAATGGATCAGAAGGTCCCCAGAACGCACGATTTCTTCAATTAGAGAGTGAATTTCTGAGGTACAAATTAAATATCTTAGGAGTTAGTGAGATAAGATGGTGGAACAGCGGAGAATTCATCTCTCCAACGGGCAGCACTGTAATGTTGTACTCCGGTAAAGCTACCGATAGTCGTCGTGAGTCAGGTGTGGGGCTCCTTTTAACCAGAGCCGCGCGAAACTGTCTCTTATCCTGCGAACCGGTCTCTGACAGGGTCTTGACCGCCAGGTTCCGGACCAAAATGAGGAACATCTCAATAATACAATGTTATGCCCCTACTGAACCCGACAATGTCTTAGCAAAAGACTCCTTCTACGAAGAACTAAACGCCGTTCAGAGCAGAACACCTAAAGGTGACATTATAATGGTCATGGGTGATTTGAATGCGAAAGTTGGCGCTGATAACTATGGGCTCAGACATGTGATGGGGAGACACGGTCTTGGTGATCGTAATGACAACGGTGAAAGATTTGTAGAGTTCTGCAACTTTCACAGTCTCTTCATCGGTGGTACTATGTTTGAGCATAAGGACCACCACAAAATCAGTTGGTCCTCTGTTGATCGGCGCAGAACACAAAATCAGCGACCATTTTGCCATTAGTAAAAGATTCAAGAGTTGCCTCCTGGACGTCCGAAACAAGAAGGGTGCCGATATTGGGATGGGAAGAGACCATTATCTTATGATCGCTAATGTTCGATTGCGTATTGCAGCCGTGCGCCGCCTCAGCGACGAAAGATCCAGGCCCCGCAAATTCAACACCGCTCGACTAAAAAATCCAGCTGTCTTACAACAATATAATGACCATCTTGCGCAAAAAGCGGCTGAGATAACTAGTCACCCAGATAGTGACATAAACGAAAACTGGGATGCCATAAAAAAATCCGTACATTGATAGCGCAAATACCATCCTTGGCCCAAACCCGGATTGCCGGAATAAGCCCTGGATGTCCGACGCTTCATGGCAGCGGATTGTTGAAAGAAAGGAGCTGAAAGTTCGTTTGGCTGCAGCATCAGACGACAATCGAAGCAGCATCGAACTCCTTTACCGTCAGAAAGCTCGAGAAGTTCAGCGTAGTGTGCGACGCGATAAAAGAGTTTATGCCAATTCTCTTTTAGCGTCAGCAGAAGAAGCCGCTAGAAGTAACAACTTAAACGCCGTATACGGTGTCATCAAGGAGTTTACAGGTGGTCGTAACTCCTGCCAACATCCGGTGAAAGATAGTGATGGAAAGCAACTTATCTTGGAAGAAGATCAAATGAGGCGATGGAAAGAACACTTCGCCGCGGTCTTGAACCGTGTAACCTCTGGTAAAGTTCCCCCTCATATAGATAATTTAGCTAACCATCAAAATTTGCGTATACGGTCCACTGCCCCGACTAAAGAGGAAATAGTCACTGCAATTATTGCACTAAAACGAGGAAAGGCCGCCGGACTTGACGGCATCCCTGCCGAACTTTATCAAGCAGCGCCAAGCGTAACTGCCGATTTGCTGCACCCACTTGTTGATAAAGCGTGGAATACAGAGACCTTTCCCACTGAGTGGAAGGAAGGTTTGATTATTAAACTTCCAAAGAAGGGTAGCCTCACAGACTGTAATAATTGGAGAGGCATTTGTGTGCTTCCTGCCGTTGCCAAGATAATAGCTAAAATCGTCCTGGAAAGACTAAAGGCCCACTTAGAAAGCACAATTGATGAAGAGCAGGCTGGCTTTCGATCCGGATTCTCCTGTGTCGATCACATTAACACCTTGCGAATCATCATCGAGCAATGCGCTGAATACGATTCTCCGCTTCACTTGCTTTTCATCGATTTCGAAAAGGCTTTCGATAGTGTGAACCGGGATTCTATATGGGCGGCCTTGCGCAGGAGAGGCATCCCTGAGAAGCTTGTGGCTATTATTAAGGCAACCTATGACGGCGCGAAATGTCGCGTTCTGCATAAAGGTAAGGTGTCGGGGGACTTTGAGATTCGCAGTGGAGTTCGGCAGGGGTGCATCCTCTCACCGATCCTATTCCTCATTGTGATCGGCGATGTGTTGCATGCAGCCCTATCCGGACTCGACAGAGGAATTCAATGGACTTTGACATCTTATCTACAACATCTTGACTACGCTGACGACATATGCCTACTCTCCCACAAAATCATGGATCTGTCCGCAATGGCGTTGGATCTCGAGAGGGAGGCAAGCAAGGTTGGGCTAAAGATTAATACCAACAAGACCAAGGTTCTTAGCCCGCCGTTGCGAAAAAGAAATCCGACACCTATTGCCATCAATATTAATGGGCAGCCTGTGGAGAAGGTGGACAACTTCGTCTACCTGGGTAGCATTGTTGCCGAAAATGGTGGTACGGAGCAGGACATCGCTCGTCGTATCAACCAGGCTAAACGCGCATACGGCATGCTGTCCAAAATCTGGCAGAGCAGTTATCTCAGCATCAAGGCCAAGCTGGGCCTGTTTCGCTCCCTGGTACTATCAGTGCTTTTGTATGGGAGCAGTACATGGAAAGTTTCCGTAGGAGTTACCAGAAAGCTGCAAGTTTTCGTCAACTCATGTCTTCGTCGAATTTTAAGAATTTTCTGGCCCGAAACAATATCAAATGAAGAGCTAAGTCGGCGTACGGGTCAGATGCCAATCGACGAATTGATACGCAGGCGAAAATGGCAGTGGATAGGTCACACATTGCGGAAGAGTGATAACTGCATTGCTATGCATGCCATGAAATGGAACCCCATTTCCAACCAAGGCCGACCAAGAGGGGGTCCTCGAATCACATGGCGTCGATCTGTGGCAAAGGAGTGTCAGGTACTGGGTAAGTCTTTTGGGGAGTTGCGCCCCATTGCCCAGAACAGAGTACGATGGCGCGCAGGAGTAGTTGACGCGCTATGCCCCGCTAGGGGTTAAGGCAAAGTAGTAGTATACATTCTCCTCACGTACATATAAAAATCCTTGATTGCATAGTCACAAACTGCGCAACATACGAGGTATATTTTCATAAAAAAAACCCTTAATTTCAGATTCACACAAATCGCAAAGGCATTGCGAAAAAAAAAGATACTCGTATTTTCCCAAAGCACCACGAAAAGATATTTTGCAAAAAAAAAAGATTTTCAACACCTTTGGCTGCCGTGTTCAAACATCAATCATGAATATCAGCTATCGACCGATAGTCCCGATAGTTGTTCGAATAACAATCGACCGATAGTCCCGATAGTTATAACAATCGGGACTATCGGCCGATAGTTTTTACTATCGATAGTATCGATAGTAAAACTATCGAATAACTTTCCAATAGTTATTCGATAGTGCCCATCACTGAATCATATACCACACAGCATGTTTTTTTCTTTCCGGACAACCTAAGATGCAGTCATAAACATTCAGTTTCAATTTTTTCATCACACACTTTTCATTCATGCACATGCCACAAGCCACGAACACAACCATTACCTCACATAATCAAATGTTTGCGTCTCTCCCAGTCGGCATGCGATCTCTGCGAGTGATTTTCTGTGTCGCATTCAAATTATCAAAAAGACTTAAGCGAGAAACTCTACTATAAAATTTCACATTTTTGGATGTATCTTTTCATCTACTGCACGGATCAGAGCAAATGATAGCCTATGCACACCCTTGGGACACAGTCAATCCGTGAGAAAAGAAAGCAGACCTCGATACGCTCCCTACGAGGCTGTAGACCGGTCAAAGAGCCACGAGAACAAGAAATAAAATAGCCATTTTCAAATTATTATATCTCGGGTGTTTTTCCTTGTATCGTTATCAAATTTGCAGCATTTTATAAGATGACCAGAGACAATAACCATACCAAATTTGAGCTCGAACAAGCATCCGGGGCCGGAGCTACAGAGGTCCAAAAACCCGTAATTGTTGTGTCGCGTAAACATAGACTTGGTCACTTTTCGATTTTTTTTCGATTTTTTTTTTCTTTGGCGGGGCGGGACGCTCCCGCGTCCCTAGATATTCCTTGTTTATCCGTAAGCATCACCCAGTGTAGGCTTGCCGATTATCGACATGACTAAACAAACATCTCGCCCAAGAAATTTCCCCATTAAGTATCCCCGAAAAAATCGAACGAACTTCCAAATAAATTGCTAACTAGTTCCACTCTTTGCAGAAAAGGTTACAATAATTAAATAACTTGCTTCTCCACTCGAATGCGCGCTAATGAAAGTACCATAATCTTTTTTGGGGCATTTTGTCACTTTTCGTCAGGGGATATGGAACGATGAACGGTTAAAAGAAACGTTCACGTGAACCGTGCTCATGAAACTTTCCCTGCCCATGCTATTGCTAAAGCTCAAGATCATGTAGTTAAAGTTAACGAAAGAACTTCCGCAGATTAAGTCGGCAAATGAGCAATAATTTGCCCCTAATTAGTCGCTAATTAGTTGTGGAAAAATCAATTTGGTCGTTGTTCATTGAAAAATATAGCTGTTTCGCTAAGTTTACATGAAGTTAGCAAAACAAGCAGTGAAAAGAGTTGTCATATACTATAAAATAACAGTAAGTCAATAATTAATAATTGTTGCTAATTACTTGTGGATAAATCAAATTCGTCGCTAATTTAAAAAAAAAAAGATCTTTCGCTAGGTTAAGTTAGATGGGCTGCTTCAACCAAACAATGATGAAAGCACATTTATACCCCACTGGGCCCATTGTAATACTCCTAAGTACAGCAACCCGAGCCTACCTCAGCCATTACACCAGCCAGAGCTGACAATGAAGCGATGCATCCGATCAACCCTAACATCCTTAAATTCATCCAAATCAGTAAAGAAGTAGGACCCAAGGATATCCTTCCTGCGTCTCGCCAGGGCAGGACAAGCACACATAAGGTGAAAAGGACTCTCCTCCTTCTTCTCGTCCCCACAGCTCCTGCAGTATTCATTGTGTGGGAGCCGAAGTTGCCTAGCCCCAATACGGCAGTGCCCAGTGATAAGCCCCACCTCGTTTTTTCAAATAGTTTTTGCTCAGCAGCAATAGCCTGCGAAAGCGGCCGGGTTCCATTTTCGGTCATATTTGCCTAGTTGCATGACACGTACTGCCATTGCACCACGGCACCACCTATTATTAGCCCTATCGTATGCTAACGCTTTGGTGACCAGTTTGCAGGCTGCTAAGGGCATCCCAATACTACGAAAGCATTCCCTGGTCATATTGGTAGTTCCAGTCCGGGTCAGTTCATCAGCTTTGCAATAACCAGGCAAACCATTATGACCTGGTATCCACCACAGGGTAATGTTGAAAAATCTCGCCATCTCACTGAGCTGCGACAATTTAACACTGTCTTTGACATAAAACGGAACCAAAGAGGACAATACAAGAGCGATCACTCCATAGAATTTTCCCCTCTGCCAGTAGATTTGTATGTATTGACAAATAGTAACCGCTCCCTCAGTCTTAGAGCCGTCTGTGCAAATGTTGATGGTATTAGATGCCAAATAAGCGTCCTCTAGCCAACCATTCCTCAATGGGATGAGGCTAGTAAAGCCCTTGTCGAAAAGGTATTTCGGTGAAGTCCGTAAAAACGGGAATACCAGTGTTCTTCAAAACAATTGAGTGGCCTGTGGTTCCCGCGGTCTACTGATCGGTTTCGCGGAGGCGGATGGCAGTGTTCGACGCCATTGGTTCTGCGAAGATATCCGAAGGAATCAAGTCTAACAGTGCGCCTAAAGCAGCAGTCGGGGTGGTGCTTAGCTTAGGGCTCCCGTGATGGCAGCATATGCTATTCTTTGGTGTTTCGCTAAGTATATATGAAGTTAGCAAAACAAACAGTGAAAAGGGTTACCATGCGAAATAACAGTAAGTCCATAATTTGCCTCTAAATTGTCGCTAATTAGTTGTGAATAAATCAGTTTTGTCATTGTTCATTTAAAAAAAGGTGTTTCGCTAAGTTTATGTGAAGTGGGCCAAACGAACGGTGAAAAGGGTTGCAAAATATGTAACTGTAAGTCTTATTGACTGGCGCTAATTAGTTTAGGGTAAATTATTTTAATTTTGTCGTTGTTCATTTAAAAAAAAAGATCCTGGCGCAGTGAAGCCAGAGGAACAGATTTTTGATGTGTAGCAATTTCTGAGTTTATGTGAAAATAATACATCGGGTGGGATACTTAACATCAATTGTTAGTACCGGGAGCAAAAAGCTACAGAGTGGTGTACTCGTATATCGATATTTGAGCGATATTTTAAAAGGCTGAAAGTTTTAAACTGTTTGATAGATTTTACTTTATGAATTTATATCCAACTTCGTCTTAAGCTCAATCAACTAGACTTATGGTATTTATTACTCGTACATATGTATATACTACAAGGTGGCGCAAAAGAAACGAAAGGGTTTGCATAGTCTATAATTCCTTTATTTTTGAATCAATCGAATTTCTTTTTTTTTTTCTTAGTACACTTCATAAATGAGGAATTTTGTCAATTTAAACGTGAAAAAAAAATCGCGTAAGCGGTGCCCATTCTCAGCTTTACATAGTACGCTCTTTCTAAAACATTTTCCATAAATTTCTTCAAGATTTCAGGAGGTATCGCTAAAATTGCTTCTCGAATAATATTTTTTAGTTGGAGTATGGTCTGGAGTATGTGTATGACATATGAATAAGGCACAGACCATACCCAACTAAACAATAATATTCGAGAAGATGTTCGAGCGATATCTCCTGAAATCTTGGAAAAAATCATGAAAACGTCGCAATTTGCAAAGCTGAGAATGGGCACCACTTACGCGATTTTTGTTTTCACGTTTAAATTAACAAAATTCCCCATTTATGGAGAGTACTAAGAAAAAAAAGAAATTAGATTGATTCAAAAATAAAGGAATTATAGACTATTCAAACCCCTTTGTTTCTTTTGTGCCACCCTGTATATATCCGCAGAAGGTTGTGAACACGATAACAGTCGAACGGAAGTCGTAAGCGAAGTGAAACTTTTCTAGTTGATAGATATCGTGGGGGACGGCTGCTATTGAAATCCAGCAGTATCGATAAAGCGGTTAAAAAGTTACAGCTAGGTAACTACAAAAGTATCTCAGCCTAATAACTCCATAACTGAAAAAGCTAGCTGGGCCAAACTTGTCCAGTAGATGGATGCCAATAAGGGCTAGCCTATTGTTGAAATTCAGCAAACATCCATCAAGCGGTTAAAAAGTTACAGCATAATTTTATAAACAAAATAACTACACAACGGAATAAGACAGCTTGGCGAATCCTATCCAGTTGCTGGATGTTAAGGTGGACTTGGTGCCGATCTAATTTCAGAAAAACGCATTAAACGGTTTAAAAGATACGGTTATGTAACGGCAAAATTTTCTATGCCAAATAACTCTATAACGCAAGGAACTAGCTGAGTGAAACTTTTCTAATTGGTGGGCGATCGTCAAGACTGGGCTCCTATTTAATTTCGGCAACATGAATGAGTTAGTTCCCGAGTTACAGCTATATAACAGCAATTTTTTGAGAGCACAATTAATTTATAATGGAAAAATCTAGTTGAGCTAAACTACTCCAATTGGTGAAAGTTTGTGAGGAATAGCTTCCGGTGCAGTTTCAGGAAAATCTACGGTGCAGTCAAAAGGTTACAGTAATACAACAGCAAAAAGTAATAACCGAATATTTACCTACACGTAAGGAATTTAGCTGATGAAGCCTAAAATGAAACCGGAGATAAATTCATATATGATAGTGAAATACGTCGAACAGTTTCATCATCTGAAACTATCGCCCGAGTTACGTCACCAATAGCATTCACCATCTAAACAAGTCATTAAGTCATCAACCCGTACCGTATCCAGACGAAACATGTGTATAGAATATCACATTTGCAAAATTCCACATAATGTAAAATATATAATTTCATATTTGCTAAATTCCACATTTATTCACACGAAATTTACTTAAATTGTAATCATACACTTTTCCATAGAAATTTGCTTATCTGTTCTTAAAAATGTAATTGGACCCTTTTCCAGAATTGAATTGAATTGTAAAGATTAATTGTAGAGCTCAGTTCGACTTGGGCTTTTGGCCAATAAAGACCTTTATAACGAAAACCAAAATCTGACTTAATTAATTTTCTTTTGGTGAAGATCCACCTTGGATCCGTAATTGGCGCAGTCTCTGGAGGATAGGGCAGAAGATATCGAAATTCGGGAAATAGCAGAACGCTACCGGCGATTCATCTTAAATTCGAAAGTAATCGAATAAATTTCGCAGTGCTTTTACTCGACGGTTTATCGAAGTAATAGCGAAACGAATCGGTGGTTGTTGAATCTAATTTCGAAGGAACATCGAAGTGAAGTTCAAATTGTTCAAGGAGGAGATAGTTCGTGCTGTACCGGAAGAACACCGAGGACCAGCAACAACGAAGGTTTATCGTTGGAAATGAGCTAACATAGAAATTGTGTGGCTAATATTGTGCATGTAAGTCTAGATTTCCTTCTCTTCCTATGCCACTTCCCAAATATCGAAATCTTTTTCCCTATCCAAAGAACCGAAGTAGAGTTAAGTTTAGCAATTTAAGTGTCCCCAGATTAGAAATTGACAGCATAATTAGCTTAGGTAGTACACTTCGTAGCACTGTAATCAGGGCCGACCCCAATAACCCATTAATAAGTGAACCGGGATATAGTGAATCGTGTAGTACAAGTGCTAGTTTAGCCGACGTTGGAAGTTGTGCAATAATAGATAACAGTGAAATTAATTGTCCTAGAATCGATAATCCGGCTAACACTATGACTAGTGAAAGTGTTGTTATATCGGCTGTTGATCTGTTTAATTCGCTGAGAGTTCCAGATGCCGTAAAAGACTTACCATGTTTTGACGGTAATCCTCGGCTCCTGTATGTTGACGGGGTGTTATCCCTGATAGCAGTTGCAAATGGAACTCCATATGGGCAAATGCTACTAAGGGTCATCCGCAACAAAATCGTGGGCTCTGCAAACGAGGTGATAAATATGTACGGCACCCCGCTTGAGTGGAATTGTATTCAAGAAAACCTCATTCTTCATTACGCTGACAAACGTATTGAAACGTCTTTAATTAAGGATCTGCATACTATTCGACAAAACAGTAACACGGGTTGAGAAATTCTACAGCGAAATTATTGAAATACTATCAGGTCACTAACCACATTAACATCCATGAAAAAGAGGCCCCCGTTGCTCAGGCTAAAATAAAAAGACACTTTATGCCGAAATGTGCCTTAACGCATTTTTATTTGGGTTGAGAGAACCACTGGGCTCAACAATAAGAGCTATGAAGCCGAGAAATCTGGCTACAGCATTCTCCTATTGCATAAAGAAACAAAACATGTTCTAGGCAAGAACAAGCCTCCCCAAACCACCAGCAAAATTACCCTCACCGTTTTGCAACAGTTTGAACCAATCATCCCAACAATCTACTTCAAATCAGTTTAAATCACCGAACCCTTTTCCTCAATTTAAATTTCAACCATTTAACTCACAACACAATCCAGGCCTTTGAATTTTACCCCCCAAACTAGACCCCCATGGCCACCTTCAAACGTTCCTCGAATGAATCCTTATCGGACACCATACAGGCCGCCGATATTCAAAAATTTCAGTACACAACAACCTCAGCAACGACCCAATTTCTTTTCACTCCCAAATAACATGTTAACGTCCAAACCGGAACCAATGGACACTCTAAGTGCAAATTTTCGACAATCTGCACAAATTCCACAAAGGTCGATTCCTAACATCCCTTTTAGACCGCAAAATACACCTAAATTTACAGCGAGAGAATTGTTCAACGTGTCGGAACAGTACCCCGAATATTATGATGAATTTCAATATTCCACGGCTCCACCGCAAATGAGCACATCTTATCAGGACCTAGACTCGTACTATGTGTACCTCGAACCTATCGACCAACCAGACATAATACAGGACAATGACACAACCCAGTCGGACGACTTACACCTGACCAATACTGATAAGAATGAACTAGACGACGGAAATTTTACCGTAAACGCCTCGAACCATCAACCGGATACTTAGACATAAACAAACACGGCACTACCGTTCCATATATAAACATATCGTCACCATTCGGCCGTCCCTTAAAATTTTTAATAGACACAGGTCACGGGCATCATCATTATTCATCAACCCTGAGTTCATAAATCCACACATACAAAACCCATCTCTATCACCACTGTCTTGAACAAGTACGAGTTAAATAAAGTGACGACACTACCAAATTTTATCGAATTCAACCAACCTGGTACAACAAGATTTCTGATTTTCCGATTCCATGGATATTTTGATGGATTACTCGGGTTGGATATACTGACGAACTTAGGCGTAAAAATTGATTTGACAAAAAATATATTGATAACAAAAAACGCACAGATTCCGTTACATTTTAAACCTAACCTTACATCAAAAAAATACTCTATTCCACCTGAAACCAAAGTAGTTGTTAAACTCCCTGGATGTTCAAACAGGAGATGTTCACGTACAATCAACGGAAATCAATAAAAATCTAAGTAAAAAATTAGGGTGTTCCTTATACTGTAAGTTTTTATTTTTGTATAGCATACAATTGTTTCGAAGACCACGTGCCTCCTTCTTCAGTGCTGAAACCTAATTAAGATCTACTACATCGATCTACAACTATTTATATGGTTATTCTTAATCTTCTAATTACAATTTAATTACTTTTTATTTATTTTTTACCTTCGTCGTGATTCAACGTTACCTGGTTTCCTGCTTTTATGATACACATGCTTTCAGCTGCATCCAACAGATGTGTTTTTCGAACTCGCTTTATGACGTCGACATTTTCGATTGTTATGGTATGCCCCTTTTCGACCATATGCCTTGCTACCATGGATTTTATGTTCCGCGCATCGTCGCTTTTTCGCTTTATGTATTCTCTCATGTGTTCCTCGAACCTCGTAGTTACCAATCTTTTAGTTTGGCCAATATATACTTTTTCACATTCCGGACAGCTGACCTTATAGATTCCACTCATTTCTTCCTTCTTCTGTTTGTCTTTTGTGGAACCCAGCTTAGTCCTCAATTGCTGAATCGTGCTTGTACTTACGACTTCGATGTTTTGCTTTGCTAAAATATTTCGTATTTTGTCCGTTGACTTTGAGTAAGCTATGCTCGCTCTTATAGGTTTGTTCTCCTTTTGTTGTTGTGCAAAGAGCGTGGTAAGTTGATCCCTTTTCATTCGGTTTTGTTTCTTCTGCAATATCCTGTCTATTTCGCTATTTATACTCTAGATGAAATCTGAGAGTATTATAAGTTTGCCACAAAGTTTGTAACGCTAAGAAATAAGGCTCGCAGAAAAAAAAGAATGATACAGAAGTTCATATTATCACTCGAATATCTCAAAACCGGATGTCCGTCTGTCCGTCTGTCCGTCTGTCCGTCCGTCCGTCCGTGACCTCTCTAGCTCGAGAACGCGTTTAGCTATGAAGTTCAAATTTTGCACACGTTATTTTTGACAAAAAATGAAGGCTAAGTTCGTGAACGGGCTAAATCGCTCCACCCCTTCTACCCCCTCCCATACAAAATGACACATTTTTGAAAATTTACAATAATCAGATTTTCTCAGAAACTATAAAACATATTGCTTTGAAATTTTTAATATATCACTTTTATGATAATTGTAACCTATGTTATAAAACTTATTGTAATCCTCACCCTCCTTCTACCCCCTCCCATACAAACTGCACTATTTCATGAAAAACGTTAAGCCAATTTACTCAGTACGTATACAATTTATCGGGCTGAAATTTTGTACTTAACACTTAATTAACAATATCAGTTAGATTCAAAAAAATTAATCGATTACCCTTACTCCGTCTACCCCCTCCCATACAAAATGACACATTTTTGATAATTTACAATAATCAGATTTTCTCAGAAACTATCAAACATCTTGCTTTGAAATTTTGAATATATCACTTTTATGATAATTGTAACCTACATTATAAAATTTATTGTAATCCTCACCCTCCTTCTACCCCCTCCTATACAAACTGCACTATTTCATGAAAAACGTTAAGCCAATTTACTCATTACCTATACAATTTATCGGGCTGAAATTTTGTACTTAACACTTAATTAACAATATCAGTTAGATTCAAAAAAAGTAATCGATTACCCTTACTCCGTCTACCCCCTCCCATACAAAATGACACATTTTTGATAATTTACAATAATCAGATTTTCTCAGAAACTATAAAACATATTGCTTTGAAATTTTGAATTTATCACTTTTATGATAATTGTAACCTACATTATAAAATTTATTGTAATCCTCACCCTCCTTCTACCCCCTCCCATACAAACTGCACTATTTCATGAAATACGTTAAGCCTATTTACTCAGTACGTATACAATTTATCAGGCTGAAATTTTGTACTTAACACTTAATTAACAATATCAGTTATTTCTTAGCGTTGTAAACTTTGTGAGAAACCTATAATGCTGTCAGATTTTATCTCTTGTGTTTATACTCTAGATGAAATCTGAGCGGTGATGGGATCAACAAATTCTTAACGATGCATCCGAGATTGCAACCAAAATTATTTATTGGCTTTAACCAGGTTCAAATTCATCTAGAGTATTGCATGATTGGGGTTTATCCCAATCGTAGTTCTTTTATGTTTTTATATCCATTCTTTCCCGCTGTGTCTTTTATGTATTTTAGTTCCTCGTTGAACCGTTTCTCTGATAACGGTGTTGTGATTAGTCTATGTAGCATGCTATGGTATGCCGCCATTTTTTGTGCGTATGTGTGATTTTGATGTCCTCGGTATTGTCCGCTGTGTGTTCTTTCTGAATATGTCGAATTCCAACTGATTGTTGTTTCTTATTATTGTTAAATCTAGGAACGCTATCCGTTGGTTATCTTCCTTTTCCATCGTGAAAATTATGTTTTTGTGTATTTTATTGATCGCCTCTAGTGTTTTCTCGATGTCGCCCCTAGGGATTATAACCAACACGTCGCCTACATAGCGGGCCCAGAACTTTGGAATTATACCTCTTTTTTCGATTTCCTCTTCTATTCTTGACATGAATACTTCACTTATCAGCGGCGATAATAGATTCCCCATCGCAGTTCCCGAGATGGTCTTATAGAACTCTTTTCTGCATGTGAAATAATTTTCATTCATGCAGAGTGCCGCTAATTTCGCGTAGCATTTCGCCTTCTTCTTTTCATTTGGTGTCTCGCTTGCGTTTATTAGCCACTCCTCAAGTTTCCAAATGGCTTCTTTGATTGGTATGCTAGGGTACCTATATAGTGCTTTCACGTCAAATGATACCAGGTAGTCGTCCTCCTCTAAGTTGTACGCGTTTAGCTTTTCTACTAGCTCTTTGGTGTTCTTTATTGAATATTTGCTATTGTAATTTCCGAACGCACTAATTTTCTTTGTCAACCACTTTGCAATTTTATATGTTGAGGACTTTGTGTCCGCTATAATTTCTCGTGTCTCGTCCCCTGGCTTATGAACCTTTGGCTGGATCCTCATTCTCGGCAATGATGGGTTCGGCATCGTAAGGTTCGCAATATCACCCAATATTTTCTTACTTTCATTAAGCGCCTTCTCTACTCTTTTTATTGAATCAGGGAGCGGGTCGGATCGTAGCTTGAAGAAGTTCCCATTGTTCAATTTTTTCCCAAGTGCTTCGTTGTACTTTATCCATTACCACAACCGCATTACCTTTATCGGCTTTAGTATAAAAAACATCCTTTTCCCGCAGTTTCTTCACTATTTTCTCTTGCTTGTAAGTGTTCCTATTTTTTCCCGTGCATCTTCTCTTCAAAATGTCGCCCACTTCCTTTCGAACGATGTCTTTTGCTTCCGAGTTTAGACTACGAATAGCTCCTTCTACGTCGATTACTATGTCGTCTACTTGTGGTTTGGTGTCAATTGCGAAATTTAAGCCGTTGTTGAGAAGTTCCAACTCACTCTTAGTGAAAGTTTCCGATGATTTATTAATGACAAAGTTCTCTATTTGTTGTATCTTTGGTACGGTGTCTATTATTACCGGCGCTGATTTCATTTTTAATTTGTTTAGCTTTTTCGTCAATGATTCCCGTTTCCGACTTTTTTTCGCATTCGAATGCCCTGTGTAGCTTAAATATTTTTGGCTCTAATGGTATCCCGTCAGTTGTTAAATATTTTGCCAGTTCTAGGTGTGCGTTGTAGGCGACTAGGTTGGTTTCATCTAGTTTTTGGTACTTCCTATCAATACTTTTCTTTAGTAGCCACTTTTCCATTTGCTGCTTATGTTTCTGTGTGTTGTGTAATCCTGCGTGTAGTTTTACCCGGTGTGATGGTGGTGTAATATCCTCTCTTAAGCATATTTGTAAAAATCGAATATCTTCAGTTATTGCTGCAATCTTTTTCTTTGCCTTTAAAAGTTAACATAAAATCCATGGTAGCAAGGCATATGGTCGAAAAGGGCATACCATAACAATCGAAAATGTCGACGTCATAAAGTGAGTTCGAAAAACACATCTGTTGGATGCAGCTGAAAGCATGTGTATCATAAAAGCAGGAAACCAGGTAACGTTGAATTACGACGAAGGTAATTGTGCATCTAGTTTGATAAAAAAGGTCTGCAAACAGGTAAAAAATAAATAAAAAGTAATTAAATTGTAATTAGAAGATTAAGAACAACCATATAAATAGTTGTAGATCGATGTAGTAGATCTTAATTAGGTTTCAGCACTGAAGAAGGAGGCACGTGGTCTTCGAAACAATTGTATGCTATACAAAAATAAAAACTTACAGTATAAGGAACACCCTAATTTTTCACTTAATTTTTCACTTGATTAAAAACCTGTAAGAACAAACATGGACAAAAATTTCAACCTGAATAAAAATCTCCTTATTTCCGAGGGAATTTGTCGTGCTGACGAATGTCGTATTCTGGTCGAAGTGACCAACAACTCATCTAAAACAGAAATCCTATTTCTCGATCATCCTCTTAAGGTGACTTTACTCTCTTCAACAAATTACTGTGAAGTGAACAATTTTAACATCTGCTATGATAAAACTGGCAAAGTTAACAATATATCAAACCCGATATAGAAAAACTTGTCAGAGGGTCACACCTTAACTCTGAAGAAAAGAAACTTCTTTTCAAGGTATGCCGCGAATATGATAATATTTTCTTTAAGGAAGGCCACAAACTTATCTTCTCCAATAAAATAAAACATCAAAGGTCAGATCACCCTCTCAAACCTTTGGATAGCATTTATATAGACGTATACACCATTAACGGAAAACAGATCTTAACGATAATAGACCTGTAATCAACCACCTGTAATGAACCATATTATGGTCTGGTAGTGCTGCTCCCACCCGCAGATCGAAGCAGCACCTGATGAGTAGTGATCTTTTGGTGGTACGAAACCAGAGGCCGAGGGTCCCATTACACCCGGGCCCAGGTGCGACCGTGTGGGCGTCTGATCCGTCCGTCAAACATTCCATCCTTATCGACTATTTTTTTTATTCCCCATTTTTACCTCCCCTGTTTGTGTTGTCTTCCCCAGGCCTATGAATTTTTTTTAATACGTAAAGGACAGGGGCAACGAGCGGCGAAAACCCCGCCCACATCTCCCGAACTGAGCTACAGCAAGCATAGACCGCTGCTTAGCTCGTTGAGGGGCCATTTTCTTCGCCAGATGGCATAGCCCGACCTACACGGTCATATGTTACCTTAGGCTCCGTCCCCACGGGCATCTTCGGATGCCCACCAAACCATCCGTTGCATATTTGGCGCCCACCGTGGGGCCCATTTCTGGTACAGAACAGGACTAAGAAGGACCTCTTTGGGTTCCTTTTTAGTCCTTCCACCGATTTGTATCCCCACAAGGACATTAAGGCTACTTGCTCTAAGTCTTAGGACTAAGCCATTTTTACTTCACATATTTTCCCTTCAAGTAGCTGTGCTTTCCTCTGTAGCACCCCAATCCTTCCTATAGAGCAGATTATCCTTTTGGAATCAGTTCAACAAGGCAATCCTGGTGTTGTGTTTGTCTTTTGTGGTTTAGCCACGTATTTAAGGCCTCCATAAATGCTTTGAATTGCCGGCATTTGGAGCTTCTTCGGTGACCGGACGAAGCGCGGAGGAGCCTTGAATACCTTTTTGTTTGCCAGGATTTTCCTTTTAAGTAACTTTAAAAATATTTTTTTTCCAAAGTATTGCGTTTTTCTTTTATTCATGTGCTCAGCAGCTTGCAGAGTTTATGAGTGAATTACGGCAAGGAATGCAGTGTTGCGCCTCTGCTGGCCTCAGAATTCTTTGTAACCTGTTGATCATCTGAATGATTGGGAAACGTAATATATTTTTTTTTTTTGCTTTACTAATTTTTCCCCTCTACAATGGTTGTCGGCTGACTCCGGTACTCAGCTCGCTTTTGTTTTGTTTTTTTTTTCTGTTTTTTTAGCAGCACACTTTGTCCTCAGCTTCTTCTTCTTGGCAGGCCTCGAAGTAGAAGCTGCCCTGTAATGAACCACCAGTAATGAACCATATTATGGTCTGGTAGTGCTGCTCCCACCAGTAGATCGAAGCAGCACCTGATGAGTAGTGATCTGTTGGTGGTACGAAACTAGAGGCCGAGGGTCCCATTACACCCGGACCCAGGTGCGACCGTGTGGGCGTCTGATCGGTCCGCCAACCATTCCATCCTTATCGACTATTTTTTTTATTCCCCATGAATTCCCCTATGAATTTTTGTTAATACGTAAAGGACAGGGCAACGGGCGGCGCGAACCCCGCCCACATCTCCCGAACTGAGCTACAGCAAGCATAGGCCGTTGCTTAGCTCGTTGAGGGGCCTTTTTCTTTGCCAGATGGCATGGCCCGACCTTCACGGTCATACGCTACCTTAGGCTGCGTCCCAACGGGCATCTTCGGATGCCCACCAAACCGTCCGTTACAGACTGCTTTTCAAAATTTGCTGCTGCTTATACCCTCGCCTCTAGAACTAGCTTGAATATCATAAAATCCCTCAGAACCTTCATGAATTTGTACGGTATTCCTAAACAAATAACAGCAGACCAAGGCACAGAAATGACATCCACGATAATTAAGGATTTTTGTAGACAGTATGAAATCCATTTAACATCATTCCAACAAAAAAGTCAGTGGCGTGGCGTCCATGGAAGCAAGGGAAGCATTGCTTCCCTTATATTTGGCGATTGGTGGAAAATTTTCTAAATAATTTTTTCTGAATCGCGCAAAAAAGTCGCGAAAAAAACTCTTCGGCACAGTCTATGTAAATAAAAGTTCCAAAGAAACTATTTTAATCGCGAATATCTTACACAGCCGAATTGGTAACACCGCGAAAACCACCACACCACACCAAGAAGAAGACACATGGAAGCATATCAAAATTTGCATCTATGAGCGTTTATTTTTTTCCCCAGTAAACCTACTGTGTCGCGATAAAAAAAAATTCACGTACACGGTAGGTTGGAAGCACTCAGGAATTTGCTTCCAAGTTCCCCTCACATGTAGTAGAGGAAATTCTTGCCTGCAGCGGAGCTGCTGGCGCATGGACGCTGGGGAACTTTTCTTCCCATTTCCTCTTTGTTCGTATTTTCTTGTGGACTGAAAATATTTGCTGTGTTGCAATGCGTATGTGATGTGCTATATGAGTTTCACAAGGGTTACCAGAGTAGGATAGGAATTGAATTGTGGAAAAAGTTTCCATTTGAAATATAATGGCTTCATGGTTAAAAATTATTATTGGTAAATTCGAGAAGAAGTGATTTCGCATAGAATTATTAGTGTATACGAGTATTAGTAAGAGACGAACTCAATTATAGGGATATTTATGCATATTTCAATAACTTATATCTAATCGAAAACCATTTAACGGAAAATTCCAAGAAAAAATAAGTGGGAGATGGTAATACTGCCTCAAGTCATTGACGTCACAAGGAATTGAATGAGCCGTTAAATTTAAAACTCATTTGCTCTAGTGTAGTGCTTTAGTGTAGTGCGATTTGTGTGCTTTTTGTTGGTGAAAAGGTGAAGGGGTTTTTTAATCGGTCTAGGTGCTTATAATTGCTTATAGTGTTTTGATTTGTTTTTAAAGTAGCATGGATCAATATTGTGTTGTTGATGATCTTTTTCGATTGTCTTTTGGATCTCGATCTTTCGCAGAAAAAAAAGACATTATCGAAAAGGGTCGACCGAAACCGATTTTGGAAATTGTTTCTAAAACAAAAAGATGTACTAGGCATTTTACTGCTAAGATTTATGAAGATACGGAATGGATTACCGGTTGTAAGACCAAGCAAAAATTATTTTGTTGGCCATGCTTGTTATTTTCAAATGATTCAAATGTTTGGCGAACTACCGGGTTTTGTGACTTAAATAATTTACATAAAGCTGTGGACAGGCATGGTACGAAAAGCGTTGATCATTTAAAGTCAGTACTTCTTCTTTCCAAGTTCGGTTCCGGTCCTAGAATTGAAGAATTATTAAGTAGCCAACATAGATCTTCAATAATATTGCACAATGAGAAAGTTTCGAAAAATCGAGATATACTAAAAATGCTAATTGACGTTGTGTGCCATTTAGGATGTCAAGAACAGGCATTTCGTGGTCACAATGAAAATGTGAATTCTTGCAATAGGGGAAATTACGTTGAACTTTTAAATCTTTTAGCTAAATATAATCCGGACTTGCGAGCTCACTTGGAGCAAGCGACTGTTTTTTCCGGAATATCAAATTATATTCAAAACGATCTCATTAGTAGCATTTCTAAAATTTTATTAAAACAGATTTATAATGAAATTCAGCAAACTAAATTTATAGCAATAATATTAGATGAAACAACCGATGTTTCATGTCGTTCTCAACTCTCAACAACCATTCGTTACATTACTCCTTCCGGTGAGGTTAAAGAAACTTTCATAACTTTTACAGATATTTCTGATGATCAGACTGCGTCGCGTTTATTTGACCATGTTTTAGATGTTGTTCAAAAATTCAATTGCGGTAACAAACTTATTTGTCAAAGCTATGACGGGGCTTCGGTAATGTCTGGTAAAATAACTGGATTACAAACACGTGTAAAGGATGTGTATAAAAACGCAATATATATTCATTGCTTCGCTCATCGGTTAAATTTAGTTTTATCTAAATCATGCGATAAAATACGCGAATGTCGAATTTTTTTTCAATCTATTACTTGTTTTTCAACATTTTTTAATCATTCAACAAAGAGAACAGTTGCACTAGATTTATTCCTCAAAAAAGGCTTCCAAAATTAGCTCCAACACGTTGGACTTTTAATGGTCGATTAGTTTTAACCATTTTTGATAATTTAGATCAATTAAAAAAACTCTTTGAATATATCATTGAAAATGAGAGTGGAAAGTGGGATGGCGAGACCGTTAATAGCGCAAGGGGACTTCTTGTTTTACTTACAGATTTTCAGTTTGTTTTCCTGCTCAATGTTTTTTCTAAAAATTTTCCACAAACCGACGTACTTTTCGATATATTTCAAAGTAAACAAACTGATATAATGTACTGCATTCAAAAAATTACAGATTTTGAAAATCAACTTCAATCGTTAAGAAATAGTTTCACGGAAATTTGGACCCAAACCACATCTATTTGCGAAACTCCACAACGCCGGAAAAAAGCCAGGTGCCTTGTTGACAGTAATGAAAATGTTGAACTATATATAATATTACCGCAGAAATAAATTCAAGATTTTCATCCTTAGCAAGTTTCACATTTTTAAACCTATTAGATTCTTCTAAATTTAACCAATATTTGAAAACATTTCCGGACAATCTTTTACTAAATTTAACTAAAACTTATGCTGATATATTTGACCATATTTCATTAAAGACTGAACTCATTGTGCTTTATTCTGATTCTGATTTGCAGGGAAAATCTTTTCAAGGTATTTTTAACTATTTCATTAATAACAAATTAAAAGATAGCTTCACACAATTTTATAAATTAATATGTTTAGTTTTAACATTACCAGTAACCAGTGCGTCCGCAGAGCGCAGTTTTTCTTGCTTAAAAAGGATTAAAACGTATCTTAGAAATTGTACAGGCGAACAACGGCTTAGCGACTTGGCAATAATGTCAATTGAAAAGGTTTTCCTTAAATCATGTTTGTGTGAGCAAAGTTTTTATACAGATATTATAGATGAATTCGCAAAAAAAGAAAGACGAATAGAATTAAATTACAAATAATAGTATGTACGGATCTTATTATTTATTTTGACTTGTAATATATTTATTGCCCAATTATTTGTATTATTATTTTATTTTACTCACTAACTGTGATTTTTCAAATAGTAAATAGTTGAATTATTTTTAATTTTTATTGTATTGTTATTGTTTTTATTATTCAAATTTTGATTCGCTGAACATGATTACTTTCTTTATGAGTGTATGGATATTTATTTTGCAATTTTTTTGCTATTGTTGTTATTGTTATAGTAGTTCTAATAATTCGAATATGCTTTATTTATATACTTATAGTTACAGCTTTGCTTTTTTGATAAGTCTACCAACATATAATTTTTACAATTATTTATTTAAAAGTAAATTATTATATATTGGTAGCATGGGAATTAAAATGCTGATAAAATACAGTATACCTACTCTCACGTCCCCGTTCGTGATTCCTGGGTGCTTTTATATTAGAAATGTTAAAAGTAGCTAACGAGAGGGGTTCAATTAATACGCAGTAAATTTGTGGAAAGCATAATAATAGTAAATTTTTAATACCAATTGCTTCCCCTAGTTGAATTATCACGCCACGCCACTGAAAAAAGTAGTAACTCTTTTGTCGAAAGACTACACTCGACGATGACTGAAATTTACAGAATTACCTATTTTATATATACGCGAAACGCAAAGACGAGAACTCGGAACTAGACCATGACGACATCTTAGACGAAGTAATGATTACATACAATAACGCTAGGCTATACATTCAACAACAAAACTGACTCCGTACGAACTCTTTACCGGTAGGACTCACATATTCAACAAAAACGTGACTTTCAACAACAATCACGAGTATCTACAAAAACTTAATGAGCTCAGATCAAAACTTTACCCGGAAGTTAAAGAAAGAGTTGATAGCTTAGCCAAACAAAATCTAGAGAAACTGAATAAGGACCGCGAAGACCCACCTGAACTAAAACAAAATGATTCTATTTTGCGAAAGGAGTGTAGACGAAATAAAATGACACCACGGTTTAGTAAACATAACGTCAAGGAGAACAATAGAGTCACAATTATTACCAACAAAAATCAAAAGCTTCACAAATCCAAAATTAAAGAATACGCAATTTTCAGGTCACTCGTGATGGCACAGAAGATGACAATACAGGACCTAACGAACAGTAAAGGACTATTACCAATTCGACTAGGACAAGCCAGGCCTATTCGGAGTTACAACAACCTTCTTCACATCGTACGACTAAGACCCTACGAAGAGACGTTGGAACAAATCACAAAAACATTAGACACCTTCGAGCAAGCGGTAACTATGATAGATTCCTTAGATGTCACCAAAGCTAAATTGAGGGAAGCAAAGCACAAACTCTCAATACTAATACCCAGATTCAGAACAAAACGAGGACTAATAAACGGCTTAGAAAGTGTGATTAAAGCAATCACTGGTAATCTTGACGCGAACGACGCAGTTAAAATAAACAGTCAAATTGATAAAATATTAAATAATGAAAATTATCTCCAACAAGAATCCGATAACCAGACTAAATTGAATGCGCAAATGATCGAACGTTTTACCAATATCACAACCCACATTAACAACGAACAAAAAACTATAACAAATTACCTAAATTACATCCAAGAAACAGTTGAAAACAGGATAAAAACAGACGATTAGAAACTTGCAATATTTAAACCAAATCAATTATAGCATTGAACTTCTTAATGACCACTTAACTAGCATTTGCGAAGCGATCACTTTGGCCAAATTAAATCTAATATCGAAACAAATTCTCAGTCCTTTGGAACTATCAGACATTTACTACACCCTTGAAAAACAATCCGTGAATATTACATCAATTGAAAATCTATACGAATTACTAGGCCTACAAGCGTACTACAATGGCACAAATATAATCTTTAACATCAAGATACCCGTTGTTACGAATGATTTCTACTCCCTTTTCCACATCATACCACTACCCTCCAAGCAAGGAACTTCCATCCGAACCAAACCATACCTAATCCTAAACCCCCACCATATCCAGTATCTAGACGATAAATGCCCCCAAATAGAAGGTACATACTACTGCCAGGAAACAACCTACCGCGAAAAAACACACGAATCGACCTGCATCGGGAACATCCTTAGCAACAAGCCAGCCACTTGCCAATTCCACGATCGTGACGTTGAAACGGAGATCTTTCAACCGGAGCCCCAATACCTATTGTTCGTAAACCTGAATGAAACTGCCATCAACACTACTATACCTGCGACTCCACCGAAATTAAAGTCAAAGGAACCATCCTCATTCACTTTGAAAATTGCGAGATAATATTCAACGCGGAATAACGTACACTTCGAAGGATGTTACATACTTCGAGCAAATTCACATTTATCCAAAATTATTTAACGATATCCACATAATATATATAATATATTTGCGAAATTCCACATTTGTTCACACGAAATTTATTTATAAATTGTAATCGTACACTTTCCCATTGAAATTTGCTTATCTGTTCTTAAAAATGTAATTGGACCCTTTTCCAGAATTGAATTTAATTGTAAAGATTAATTGTAGTTCGACTTGGGCTTTTGGCCAATAAAAACATTTATAACGAAAACCAAAATCTGTTTTAATTAATTTTTTTTGGTGAAGATCCACCTTGGATCCGTAATTTCCGTATATCGAAATACGAGTACATACATAACTCTGTAACTGCACCTGCTACTAACAACTGCAGTTAAGCATCCCGCCCATATCTTAATTTTACATAAACTCCTAAATGATCCCGAATTAGCCCATATAAAAAATCAATTCCTCTGGCTTTACTGCGCTAGGTGTCTTTTTTTTTCTCTTTTTTGACTCCAGATTCTGAGTCAGCGACCCCCAATGCCCTCTAGTTCGAGCCAACCAAATCGGACCACTTTTTCCCATGAAAACGGGGTTGCGTATCTGTCTTTTTAACCCCAGATTGTGAGTCAGCGACCCCCCCCCCCCTAATGCCCTTTAGTTCATGAAAACAGGGCTACCAATCTGAAATGGGCGACCCCAATCTTTTTTTTTCTTTTCTGACCCCAGATTCTGAGTCAGCTACCCCCGAATGCACTTTAGTTCGAACCAGCCAGATCGGACCACTATTTCCCATGAAAACGGGGCTGCCAATCTGGGGTGGGAGACCGCCATTTATTTTCTTTCTTCTCTTTTTTGACCCTATATTCGGAGTCAACGACTGCCAGAAAACGGGGTTGCCAATGTGGGATGGGCGACCCCATTTTTTAGGGTTTTGTAGTAAAAACAAAACCCTTATGAAATCGGTCATGCGTCCGTCTGTCTGTCTGTCTGACCATGAAATATCTCATGAACCGCTGAAGCTACATATATGACATTTTGTGGGAATATGTAGGTTAGGTTAGGTTAGGTAGGGTGGCAGCCTAGACGACTCCGCATAGACCGCTGGGGTCCATAGCGATACGACATATAACAGGTACTCATCCCGTGTCGTTGCTGGCCCTTACCAGAAGATCGTCGTTGAACTTGAAGGAACCCGACTCGTTGGCGAAGCTCAAGAGGCTTCTCCAACTGAGTCCTGCGACTCCTTCAAGATCGTTGAAGAAGTGAGCTCCTAGGCACTTTACTCTCCTTCTAGCGAGTGCAGGACATTCGCATAGAAGGTGCTTTAGAGTTTCTTTCGCGTTTGGTATTTGGCAATTCCTGCAGCCATCGCTGGTTATTAGCTTTAATCTGTGGGCATGTTCCCCTATCAGGCAGTGGCCCGTTAGTATGCCCACTAATAGTGCACACTGACTTCTGGGTAGTCCCAAGAGGCTTTCAGTTTTCTTTTTGTCATAAGAATTCCAGAATATTTTCGTTACTCTGCAGTCGTTTGTGTTGAGCCAGTTAGATATGGCCTTTTGACGCATACTGTCGCCCATTATTTTCTTGCATGTTTGTATTGGCGTCGGCAGCTCTAGAGCTGTCCCTCGTTCGAGGATAGCCCCCTGTTTAGCTAGTCCATCCGCTATTTCGTTTCCTAGAACTAGAATTATTATAATTCGCCGGAGAAAGCGATTCGTTGTAATAGGCTGACTTTAAGGGGAAGTCCCCATAGAGGGGAAATGAAGGTCAAATTTTTTTTTCATCTGGTATAGGCAAGTGGGGTATCATGAGAAAGGTACCGTCGAGTACATTCAATTTTGGTATTTTCATCAAATTTTTAAAAAGGAGAAAAGAGGTAGAGGGGAAAATATGTGATCCGAGTTTGCCCCCCTTGCATTTCGAGACCGTTATACTTAGAAATATGAAAATTTGCAGGAAAGCGGCATTTCACTAGCATAGAAAACCAAAAATAGAATTTTGATATCTCATCAAAAAAGGTTATTAGTTGTAAGAGAAAAGTTGTAAGAGAATTACTATGTTAAAATCAATTGGAACTAGCTCTTAAGAAAATCAAATGAATAAAGAAGGCACTAGCTGAGTGACCGTTCAAGCAGTCGGACGTTTTTATTCTTCAAGTCTTCCAAGTCCAGTTAAGTGTATTACAGCTTCTACAATTTCAGTCAAGTTTATTACCGCTACTTCAATTCAGAAGTGGGATATAACTATCCACTATGCCCGGTCGTGAATTAAATGTTAACACATTGAAGCGTATTTTGGAGGATATTGGCCAACCAACGCACGGGACAAAAGCAGAATTACTCCTTCGATTGGAAGCTGCAGGTATGTCGGCAGATAAAATTAGTGCCTTGGATGTTCCGACCGAAGATGAAGTTACGAAAGTTACGCACGGGACAAAGGCAGAATTACTCCTTCGATTGGAAGCTGCTGGTATGTCGGCAGATAAAATTAGGGCCTTGGAAGTTCCGATCGAAGACGAAGTTACGAAAGAGGCTGAAAGCGATCGCATTGAGGGTGGTCACGTGGAAGACGGCTATAATGAAGCCGTTCGTATTAAGATGCTGCAAAAGGAGATGGAGTTGATGCGACGTGAATTAAAGCTAGTGGAGCGCGAGAAAACGTTGCAGGCCATGGAAAATTCAGCGTTAACGAGAAATACGAGTACTGAAAGGAAGGCAAGTGTGGCATTGGCTAATAATGTGAGTGCGATGGTGGGAGAGTTTTCGGAGTGTGAGGATTTTGATGTTTGGGAAAGAAAAATACAGTCGGTTGTGGATTTTTATGCAATGAACGAAATGCAGGCGAAGGCACTTCTTTCTGAAAAATTAACCGGTCGTGCGAAGGCATGGATGCAATCAAGAAGCGATTACGTAGCATTGCCATTTGAAGAAACACTCCACCAACTCCGAACTCTCTTCGCCAGTCACCAGAGCCGTGTCACTCTTCGTCGGGAATTCGAAAGAAGACAGTGGAAGAGAGGTGAGACCTTCAACGAATACGTTCACGAGAAGGCAATTATGGGGGCTCGAATACCGGTGACCGACGACGAGCTGGTTGAATATTTGGTCGACGGGATTCCCGATAGACAACTACAAACACAAGCACGGATGCAACGGTTCCATAGTGTAGCGGATCTAAAGCGTGCATTTGAGAATATAACCTTGACGACAAAAACAGCAGAAGCGAAACAAGTGCAAGCGCAAAACAAATGCTGTTTCAATTGCAATACGGAGGGACATATGATGAAAGATTGCCCGAAGCCAAGGCGACCTCGGGGATCGTGCTATAAATGTGGTGAGATGGGCCATTTTGCATCTAAGTGCAAACAACAAGTGAACAACGTAAATGTAAGTCACGCATTTGAAAAAGCAGTTTTGATTGATGGATTAAGACATAAGATTAGGACATGAATGTTATGTTACTGTTATGTTTGAAATTACGCTATTATGATTATTGTGATTATCGAGGTCGATAATGGACAGGATGGTCGAGTTGTAAGAGAAAAGTTGTAAGAGAATTACTATGTTAAAATCAATTGGAACTAGCTCTTAAGAAAATCAAATGAATAAAGAAGGCACTAGCTGAGTGACCGTTCAAGCAGTCGGACGTTTTTATTCTTCAAGTCTTCCAAGTCCAGTTAAGTGTATTTCAGCTTCTACAATTTCAGTCAAGTTTATTACCGCTACTTCATAATAGTACATTTCTATAGTTGCAGTTAGCACACCCCTGCACCCCTTAGACGCATCACAGGTCAAAAATATTGTTGTGTTGGCCAATGATAGCCAACACTATAGGCAATAATGTCTCGAAGTTTCATTGCAATCACGTAATATTTAATAATAGTACATTCATTTAAAGTTAGGCATATTGACACAATCCACACAAAAAATACACCTACCGGCCTCATAGGTGTGAGTACTACTTTCATGTTGTTTTTCGTAGTGCGAATTGCAGTTATTTAATTAATCATTTTTGAAAGGGTAAAGATTGGTTGGGGGCGCTGACTAATACAACTTTAGATATAGTAGGGGGGGGGGGGGGGGCGCCGGTGTCCACATAGAGGCGAAATTAAGGTCAATTTTTGTTATCGACTGGTATAGGCAAGTGAGGTGTCGTGAGAAAGGTAAGTTTGAGTACATTCCATTTTTTCGCATTTTCTTGAAATTCGTAGAAAAGGGGGAGCATTGGGGGAGGAGAAAATATTAGTTCGTAATTTGTCCCCTTCCCCTTGAAGTTCGAGACCGTTATACTTAGAATTATGAAAACTTACAGGAAGGTGGGTTCCGGAAAAAAATGGAAAATAATGGAGTCTGTCTTCTCAGAATAGGTCAATTATAGTTTATTTCTATAGTTACAGTTAGCACACCCCTGCATGCCTTAAACACGTTCGAGGTCAAAAGTACTGATGGCCAACGATAACCAACACCTTAGGCAATAATATGTTCCAAGTTTCGTTACAATCACGTAATATGAATTGGCATGTAAAATGTAAGCGGGTAAGACATTTTAATTATGTTTTTTTTATCCATCTGAGTGGTATCAAGAGGAGCAAGGAGCCGATATTTATATACCAAAATAAGCGCTTTCTACAAAACCCTCGGATTGCGGGCATAGCCCCCTATATTCCGGTTTAATTTTTTTCTTTTTTTGACCCCAGACTCTGAGTCAGAATGTAGTACATTATATGTAATGAGAAATGAGCGTGGATTGGTTATGCGTTAGGTAGTATTTATGAGAGGAGCTAGTTTGGGAATTAATTTTACAGTGTATCATTCTTAAATTGAACCACTCGGAGGCTATGTCATTGTGCCGAATCTATCGCTCATTCTGCTGAGTCGTTCAAAATGAACGACTCGTTACTGTGCTACACATCACTAGTGTGAAGCAATGTAGTCGTTAATTGAGGAGTGATGTGAATTATTTGGCAATTCAAGTGTGTTGCGAACCACTGGTACAGGTGAATCATCATGCAGCATTCGCTTTACATACGCATAAAGTATGCTGCATGGTGATTCAGCTGAACTGACCTACGCCAACATCTATCGTCGACAATGTACAGCTGACCGGCTATGCATATCAGGGCAATAGTGACTGCAAAAGCGGTGAGAGTGCATCATGCAAACTCTATGCCGATGTCGTCACTGTTGCCGTGATATTGGCCGGTACATCTATTGCATTGTTGATGACAATGATGGGTGGCTGGATGATCGTCGCACCGCCATCTTTATTCTCAGGCCGGAGTGTCAAAGTAATGACGTCATGACAAGCAGTGAACCATATGTAAACAAAGTGAAGAACGCGTGCAATCGACCTCTTGAAATCTGGCGATTTTCGTGCGTAAAAGTGATTTTAGTATCGTGATTTTAAGTGCAATTGAAAGTAGTGCTTATTACTGATATTTAAAAGTGAAAAAAAAACGCAAGGTGCCGCGAACTTCCGACCAAAATGAACTGCTCGAAAGTGCGCGAGACATGAGTGGGGTTATGAAAGTGCGACACGTAAAATTTCGCATTTTTCGTTAATTTTCCGCCAATTTGGCTAGTGAGAATGGTGCAGCACTACCATGGGCCGAATCCTTTGGCCGGTGAGTTCCGCGGAAACTCCCGGAAGTGCTCCAAAAAGTGAATTCAAAGTGGTTGTCAAATGACAACATTACAGGTGATTTCCGGCCTTTTCATCGGAATTCATAGGGTAAGTATACGTTTTTTGTTGTGCTGAAATTTTAGTGGATTGATGCGCCCCAAAATACGGGTCTTGCACGCGTTGTTGACGAGCCAGACGAAAGTTTCACTGCAGCTGACAGGACTAGATTCCTTGCGGTGAAACTTTCGTCCGGTTCGTCAACATCGTCGTCAAAATCCGCATTTTGGGGCGCATCAATCCACTCAAATTGTAGCACAACAAAAAATGTAAACTTACCCTATGAATTCTGATGAAAAGGCCGGAAATCACCTGTAATGTTGTCATTTGACAACCACTTTGAAATCACTTTTTGGGGCACTTTCAGGAGTTTTCGCTGAACTCACCGGCCCGAGGATTCGACCGAAGGTAGTGCTGCACCATTCACACTAGCCAAATTGCCGGAAAATTAACGAAAAATCATAAATTTCCCGTGTCGCACTTTCCTAATCTCGCACTTTTCAATATACCATTTTACTCGATATTTCCCGGCACTTCACGTTTTTTTTCACTTTCACACGGCATTAATAGCCACTTTTTTATTTTCACTTAAAATCCCGACACTAAACTCACTTTTATGCACAAATATCGTGAAATTTTACCGGGTGACCGCGCGAGTTCACACTTGGTTGACTGCTTGTCATGTCGTTAGTGCTTTGACAATCAGCTGACACTCCGGCCTGAGAGTAAAGATGGCAGTGATCGTCGTCGTCGTCGTCATATTCGAAGCGGCAGCAATTGGTTTTATGCAACGGGTGGTGGCGATGACCGGCAACTATTGATATTGGGATCCGGAAGACCGTTGATGGCGGTAAATTTGAGGGTACTGACCCCGGGGTTTATTTTGGGTGGATGAGGACGGGTTTTTGTCGTGGAGGTTGATTCTTGATTTTGTCCGGTGCGGACGTTGTTGGATTCTTTTTTGGTTTTTTGGATTTTTGCGGATTTTTGGCGCTGGACAATGTAATTTATTTTTGAGTTTTCGATTGATTTGAGAGTGAAGTTTTTGGAAATTTGAAAGATAATCAAGTGAAAAGAAACGTTGTAGTGGAGTTTAATAAACGTTTTGGTTTTGTTAAAAAAGAGTTTTGTTTTTTATAAAAATAACACCTTATTGACTTTGCCTTTTAATTATTTTATTGTGAAAATTTTAAATAATTGGTGCGGATGCATTTCGACTAGTTCAGTCATCCTCAGCGAGTACATATTTACTGACAAAAAGTAACAAAAACAAAAATCATGTAGTGCATAATCAAACAGGAAAAAGAAAAAGGGAAACAAATATTTTATCATTAAAAATTATTTAACAGTTTCGAAAAAACAATAGAGGGGGAAAAGCAAGAAAAAAAATTTTACAGCAAATTTTGATTTTAACTATTAAACAGTATTTCAAATACTTTATGTATTAATGTTCTTGCAAATGTACAAGTGCGAATCATTTTCAATTTAAATTGGAATTGTTTGTGACACTTGGTTTCATTCTGCACACCAACTTAGTATGCGTCTGTAGCTTAGCTCGGTAACGCACCGGGCATTGCTTCTAACATATTCATGGAAATATTAAGGTTTAGAAACATGTAGGTAGATGCTTTCGTACGCGTCTAGTTTGTATGATGCGTTCACCTGTTTAATTAATTTCAGATTATCCGTGCTCCAGGTGTGGTGGTTGCATTCGAGTGCGTGTAGTGCGGCAGCTGACTTGGTTGCTTGCCCTTTATTTATGCTGGATAAATGTTCTTTGGAGCGGGTGTTGATGCTGCGTTTTGTTTGGCCGATGTATTTTTGTTCGCAGTCGTTGCAACTGATTTCATAGATTCCTGATTTTTGGAGTTCATCCGTTTTGTCCTTTAAACTTACAATATGGCTTCGTAGACTGTTAGTATTCGAATAAACGATTTCGAAATTATGTTTCTTGAAAGCGCTTTTTAGCTTATTTGTGTTTTCTGGGATATACGGTTTGGGGCTGTTTCTCCCTGGTTAAGTTATTTTTCATCTTAATAGAAATCTTTTTGGAGTGGAGTTTAACAAGGTTGTCGATCATTTGTTCCGTATAACCGTTGATTACCGCTGCATATTTTTTATATTTTAATTCTTCCATGAAGTATTGAATATTTAGAGGTAATCTACATAGTCTAAATACCATGCTATGAAAAGCGGCTTTTTTGTGTGACATAGGACAATGTGAGTCCTTTGGTATATAGCAGGGTGTATTTGACGGTTTTCTATAAACCGAAAATTCAATATAACCATTTCTTTTTCGATTCAACTGTACATCTAAAAACGGTAGCGCTGAATTCTTTTCGATTTCGATTGTGAAATTAATTGTTGGACATCTAGTATTTAGATGTGTTAGAACGTCATCAATTTTTTCCATTTCCACAACCGCTAAAATATCGTCTACATCCCTGTACCATATTCGTGGGATTGAGCCATTCTGTTTCAAGTTCATCTCCAAATTACTCATGAAAATGTTTGCTAGGAATGGAGACTATGCGTTTCCCATACAGGTGCCCTTTGTAATTTTGTAAAAATCACCATTATATTGGCAGATGTTCTGATCCATACATAATTTAGTTAAATTGATAAAGAGTTTTCTCTTCTTTTCTTCCGGCTCGTGTAACAAAAGCCAATCCTCGAGAATGCGAAGTGTTTCTGGAATCGGGATGCTCGGAAAAAAAGATTCCACATCAAATTATACTAAAACTTCCTTTTCATCTATCATCAAGTTCTTTAAATTGTCACATAAATCGTAGCAATTTTCTACGTAGAGACCCTCTGGTTTTGGGTATTGTTTGAATATCTTTACTAACCATTTTGCAATTTTTTCCGTTGGAGCATTGCAATTCGAAACAATTGGTCTCATCTTGAGGTTGTCGTTTTTGGTAAGCAGTAAAGTTTTGGAACGGCTGGATTTGAAGTTAATAGACTCCACTTAGTTTTTGTATTGAAAACTGCTTCAACTTCTTTCAAAGCGTTGTTTGTGCTGAGGATCATCGAGGGTAATGGACTTTTCTTTAGCAATTGGAAATTTCCAATGTTGATTGTCTCATTGACTTTTTCGATATAATGGTTTTTATCCAGTATGACAATATCACGCCCTTTATCCGATTTCATATAAAAACGTCTTTTTCCTTTAACGTTTTCAAAACTTTGTTTTATTTTTTGGTTTTGAAATTGAAATTTTGCTGTGAATCCCTGTTTTTGTTGCGTTGCGTATGTCTTGTTTCACTGGATCTGATGAGTACTTAATTGTTGTCTCGATGTCAGCTATGAGGTCAATTATCGGTGGGTTTGATGGTTTTGGGGTGGATTTTGGTTTTGGTTTAAAAATTCTTAAGTTCGTCAGAAAAAGGACTGATGAGAATTCACATTTGGCAATAAAATCCGAAATATTTATATTTTGAATACAAAAGTGAAAATTGGTTTTGTTGTAGTCGTGGTTCACTTGCGAGTGATAGTGCAGTTACACGAAAAGATTTCAAAAGTAAGAATATTTCTTTAATGTTGCTATTGCGCTGAACTTAACAAAAACCACCGTGTTTTCTCGGAAAAATCCTTATCGGACTGCTTCAAACGTAAAAGAAACAAACAAGAAAAAAACACACAAACAGAAAGCGAACTTTTGAAATTGGATTCCTGGAATATTATTTGCAATTCACGACTGGCATAAGGACGCATTTGGACAAATACCGCACTATGAAGCATTCTTCCTAAAGTTAATTACTTTATTTTCGATTTTTTTTTTTCATTTAAATTTCTTGGTATAAAAATTACATTAAATAAAATCTCAGCATGAATACCCTCGAGGAGCAATCGATCGTTCACCGTGGGAATCAACACGTAAGTCTACATTTTTTTACTATACATAATTCATTTCTCTTTTGGTCGACTCTTTTCTTTTATATATTGGATTAGTTTGTTTTAAATTTTGTGCTTTACGATTTTTTTTGTAAGTTTCTTTTATTAATTTGTTTTCTACAATATAAATATTTATAATGTTTAACTAATTTTTTGTTTTTTTTTTTTTTTGTTATTTGGGTTCTTCCGTGTCCCGAAGGATGGACACTTTCCTCCCCTCCTCCCATTCCTCCCTTCATGTTTTAATGTTTTAGGTGGCTGTTCAAGGACCAGGGTGCTTTCGCTTAAATACCCACGACCTCCGCTGGTCTAGCCGGGACCGGCGCCACCGAGCCAATAGCATCCTGGTTAAAAATATTTTTGTTGCAATGACGGCGACTCGACAAAAGCCGTGGTTCGCAACAAGTGAGAAATTACTTTAAGCGAAACAACTTATTTCGGATCACAATATTCCTGTATTATGTTTAAAATGAAACCGGAATATAGAGGGCTACGCCCGCAATCCGAGGGTTTTGTAGCAAGCGCTTATTTTGGTATATAAACATCGGCTCCTTGCTCTTGTTGATATCACTCAGATGGATAGAAAAAACGTAATTAAAATGTCTTACCCACTTACGTTTTACATGCTAATTCATATTACGTGATTGTAACGAAACTTAGAACATATTATTGCCTAAGGTGTTGGTTATCGTTGGCCATCAGTACTTTTGACCTCGAACGTGTTTAAGGCGTGCAAGGGTGTGCTAACTGTAACTATACAAATAAACTATTATTGACCTATTCTGAGAAGATATACAAATTGCACTATTTTCCATTTTATATGTTTTTCGAAACCCACTTCCTGTAAGTTTTCATAATTCTAAGTATAACGTTCTCAAAATGCAGGCAAGGGGGGGTCAAATTACGAACTAATATTTTCTCCTCCCCCACTGTTCCCCTTTCTATAAATTTCGAGAAAATGCGAAAAAATGGAATGTACTCATCATTACCTTTCTCACGACACCTCATTTGCTTATATCAGTCGATAAAAAAATTTCACCTTAATTTCGCGTCTATGTGGACCCCCCCCCCCCCCCCTTCCTTCTACCCGGTAAAGTTGGCCAATAAAGACACAGCGCCGCCAACCAATCTTTACCCTTTCAAAAATGATTAATTAAATAACTGCAATTCGCACTACGAAAAACAACATGAAAGTAGTACTCACACCTATGAGGCCGGTAGGTGTATTTTTTGTGTGGATAGTGTCAAAATGCCGAACTTTAAATGAATGTACTATTATTAAATATTATGTGATTATAATGAAACTTAGAGATATTATTGCCTATGATATTGGTTATCATTGGCCATCAATATTTTTGACCTCCGCTACGCGTAAGAGGTGCAGGGTTGTGCTAACTGAAACTATAGAAATGTACTATTATTAACCTTTTCTGATGAAATTTCAAAATTCTAGAAATCTAGATTTTCTACACTAGTAAAATGGCGCTTTTCTGTAAATTTTCATATTTCTAAGTATAACGGTCTCGAAATGCAAGGGGGGGGGGACAAACTCGGATGACATATTTTCCCCTCTCCCTCTTTTCCCGTTTCTTCAAATTTGAAAAAAATTTCAAAAATGGAATGTACTCGACGGTACCTTTCTTATGATACCCCACTTGCCTATACCAAACGAAAAAAAAATTTCGACCTTCATTTCCCCTCTATGGGGACCTCCCCTTAAAGTTGACCTATTACGACGATTCGCTTTCTCCGGCGAATTATAGTAATTCTACACATTCCTACAAAATTTCATGTATGTAGCTTCAGCCGTTCCTGAGATATTCCATGGACAGACGGACAGACGGACAGACAGACATTTGACCGATTTCATAAGGGTTTTGTTTTACTACGAAACCCTAAAAAATAGAATCACTACTGATTACCATTCTCTCTCTCTCTGGATCCTGTCAACCCCTTGTGGAGCATAGGGCATTAACCACGCCGACTTTCACCTCGTCCTGTTTGCCGCCATCGCCTTCAACTCTCCCCACGATTTGACTTACCCTCGTCCTCAACTGATTTTCTCCAGGTGTTTCTAGGTCGTCCAACGCGGAGACTTGCATCGGTTCCCTGTGGGTTCCAATCGAGGGCCTGTTTTGCAATGTTTTCTGGCCCCTTTCGAAGTGTGTGACCTATCCATTGCCACTTTCGCCTTTTTATAGAGGTGCCTATCCTGTCCTGGCCAGTAATGTACAGGAGATCGTCGTTAGAAATGACCTCCGGCCAGCGTATGTGCAGGATGCGCCGTAGACACTGGTTCACGAAAGTTTGCAGTCTAGTTGTTATCTTCCTGGTCACCTTCCAAGTTGAACAGCCATAAAGAAGCACAGATTTTATATTGGTTTCGAAGATCTTGAGTTTGGTACGTCTGGAGATGTTGTTGTTTTGCCAGAAAGGAGTTAAACTGAAAAAAGCTGCCCGAGCCTTATTGATGCGAGACTGTACATCAGCATCCGCCCCACCATCTGCTGTAACTACGCTTCCGAGGTAGCAAAAATTGTCCACTTTTTCCACCGTCTGCCCCGAAACACAAATTTCGCTCTGTCTTCCTGGATCCAAGCTCAAGTATTTAGTTTTGGCAGCATTGATTTTGAGCCCCGCATTGCCACTTTCGCGGTGCAGGGCATCCGTCATTTGAATTAGATGATCCGATATGTTTGAGAGAAGACAAATATCGTCAGCGTAATCCAGGTGTTGAAGGTATTCAAACAGGTTCCATCTGATACCTTTGCTCTGGTGTTCACGAAGCGCACTGCAAAGTACGTCGTTAATGGCAATCAAAAACAATATAGGTGACAAAATGCAGCCTTGTCTCACTCCGCTATGTACCTCGAAGGGATCTGAAAGCTTACCCTTGTGTAAGACGTGACATTGGGCTCCACTATAGGACTCCTTGATGATGGATATGATTTTATCTGGTATACCTCTCCTACGTAAAGCCTTCCAGATGTATTCCCGGTCAACGCTGTCAAAGGCCTTCTCGAAATCGATGAACATGAGATGTAATGGGGATCTCCACTCTGCGGATTGTTCAATAATAATTCGGAGGGTATTGATGTGGTCGCTACATGAAAAGCCCTCGCAAAAACCAGCCTGTTCATCGATCAGTGTGCGGTCAACTGTTTGCTTGATCCGGTTTAAGACTATTTTTGCCATCAGTTTGGAGACTGCGGGAGGAGGCAAATTCCACGCCAATTATTACAATCCTTCAGGTTACCTTTTTTCGGGATCTTAATAATGACACCCTTCTTCCATTCTTTAGGGAGAGTTTCGGTTTCCCAACACTCTTGGATAAGGGGTAGAAGAATATCCGCAGTAACGTTGATATCCGCCTTAAAGAGCTCCACCGGAATTCCATCTATCCCCAGGGCTTTACCCGCTTCCATCGATTTAATAGCCACAGTTAATTCCTGTTTAGATGGTGGATTGGTATCAACTCTGGCTTCTTCTTCCTTGCCATTTCATACCACTCTGCGGCTTCGCGTTGCTCTGCCCGTGGTGTTGGCACTTCGCCCGTTCTGGCGGTATAATCTCAGCTTCCTTCTGCAGGCAGCTCGGTCTTGGATCGTTTCATCGCCGAGATTTATGCGTTGTTGTTGCTTCTTCATTTGATCGATCCACGTGTGTTTCCGTCTGCCTCGGGGTTTGGGTCCAGCAAATGGAACGTTCATTGATATTGCCTTCATAACTGGGTTCTCAGGTGGACGCCTTAAAACATGGCAATACCAATCCATACGACGATCTTCGAGCTTTTCAGTGATCGGTTGCTCGACAAACAAGCTGCCTCGGATGTAGGTACTTTTGATGCGATCCTTTTTGGTCACACCGGCTGACATCCGTAGCATTTTCATTTCGGTCGCAGTCATTTTACTCTCGAATGTCTTATACATAGTCCAGCATTCAGACCCATACATGAGTGCGGGACGTACGACCGTTTTGTACAACTTGCCTTTAAGCTTTCGTGGCATCTTCTTGTCGCAGAAGACTCCAGAGTTTTCTTGCCACTTCATCCAACCGACACTGGTGCGATGTTTGATATCGTCATCGCAGTTAGCTTCCTTGTTGATCATCGAACCCAGGTATTTGAACCTTGTACAGGACTTCACCTGCTCTCCTTTAATGTAGATATCTGGTATCGGTCTCTCTGGATCTGAGAAAGGACAGCAAAGGTACTCAGTCTTTGCTATGCTGATCCTCAGTCCATGGATAACTCTGGCTATTTGCGGAATATTTTCTGCTTCTAGTGAAGATGAGTTCGAATGTCCAAAGGTGTTGTTGAGGACCTCAATGAAGTGCTCTCTCCACCGTCGCAGTTGGTCTTCATCAGTGACTAGTAGAGACCCGTCTTTATCTTTCACGGGATGTTCAGCTGTAAAAGATTTGCCAATTAATGGCTTGATAAGTTTGTAAAGGGTTCCACTGTCACCACGGTAAGCCGCTTCCTCTGCCTTCTCCGCTAATGCATTGATGTTGTTTCGTTTGTCCCGTCTTACGCTTCTTTGCACGCCTTTCTGAAGAGAACGGTATTCAGCTCTAAGTTGGTCTTTGACTGCGTCGTCAGTGGCTGAGTTGATTTGTTCTTTAATTCTCTTGCGTGCCGTAATTAGAGACCATGTAGAGTCACTAATGAATGGCCTTCTACCGCGCTCCAATCTGCCCGTAAAAGTTTCACCGCACGAAATAAATGTGTCCTTAGCGACGTTCCATCTATCATCAATTGTAGGAGTCTCATAAGCTGGTGGTGCATTAGCTCTTTCGTGCAAGGCGGTGGAATAAGCACGTCTTATAGATGGATCTTTAAGCTTTTGCACATTAAAACGTGGCAAGATTCTTGCATTTTGAGGGCGATGGATCGCTGCCGTTCGTAAGCCTACTTTTGCGACAACAAGTTGATGATCGCTGCCAATATCAGCACCCCGCTTCGACCTGACGTCTAAGAGACAGTTCCTCCATGTCTTGGAAATGGCTATATGGTCAATCTGGTTCTCTGTTCTGCCATTCGGAGAAACCCAGGTTGTTAAATGGCATCGTTTGTGCTTGAACAAAGTACCGCCGATGACGAGCTGACGCGAGAGTTGCAAAACTCCACGAACATCTAGGTTCCTGTTGCCTAGGCCATGTTTGCCCATTAGGTGTTCCAAACCAAGATTGTCATACCCGACTTTGGCATTGAGATCCCCCATAATAATCTTTATGTCACCTTTGGGAGCCTTGTCGAAGGTGTCGCCGAGTCGGTGATAGAATGCGTCTTTAGCTGATTGATAAGCTGGTTCAGTCGGAGCGTAGCACTGAATTATTGTGAGGTTTCTTACCCTGGATTTAAATCTGGCTGTAATGATACGGTCGAAGATTGGCTTCCAGTCAATTAGAGATAGGCGTGCCACCCTAGTCAACAGGATTCCGACGCCTGCCATTCGAGGTGACGTATCGTCTTCATTACCAGAGTAGAGTAGTACTGTTTGGGAGCTTGGTAATAAAGTCGATCCCGATCCAGGCCATCTTGTTTCGCTTAGTCCTAGTATATCGATGTTATATGCGGTCGTTTCCCGTTCGACTTCAGTGAGCCTCGCACTATTGCAGTCGCCCCACATCGTTCGAACGTTCCAAAAACCGATCGTGGTCCCTTGTTTGTAGCCAAAAGTCGTTGCCGGTGAATCAGTCCGTGGTATCCGAGGCTCGTTTAATGCTTCGAGTGTAAATTTATTTCAGGTACGCAGGTTAAAAGCCCACATACCCAATCTTAGGGGAAGGGTTGCTTCCTTAGATGTCCTAAGAATCGCCGGGAGCTATTTTTTATATAGCGCAAAGGTAGCTCTCCAATGGTGTTTTTAATTGCGCGTTCTTTTGATGATCTTTCAGCTGGGTGTGACGTATTGGTGTTCTCACAACAATGTTGCAACTCCACCGTTTGCCTATTTCCTGAGACGCACTGATGTTATTGGCCAATCAGGATGATCATCGTTATTGTGCCTCTACCAAATGTTTTGCAGTGCAAAACTCGGTTGGCTTGGTTAGCCGTTCCACGCGGAGGACTATGGAAGAGGTCTATGCCCCCCTTCACATACCATTCACATCTGTGGAATACTTAAGTGATACGTATTATCGTAATGTAAACTGAACAACCTCAAATTCCAAATAAAAACTTATACTCGTACATACTATTGGAATTTCAGAAACTTTATCATTTCATGTTAATCTGCATAATAAAATTTTCCGGAATGCTACGGAAGTCTGCATGAATATCTGCTTCACTATATAAATACGAGTAATAAGACTGATAAAAGATCATAAGTACTTTCCCAGTCTAATTGAAAGGCAACAATTAAAAGGCATTCCTTTTCACAGCGCCCTTAAGAATACATTCAAGTAAGTGTGAGCAGTACTAACGTCCAGCAAACTCCTTCATTGCAAGTGATTGTTTTCCTAATTGATATATGTATTAGAAATTGATTAATTTATTGTATATGCTTATAATTTTCAGTATCGCCATGCAAGTTGCTGTTCTAATTTGCATGCTCTGTGCTCTTGTAGCAAAAGCGGACCCGTTCACAAACGTAATTTTTGAGGAATGGAAAACATTTCAGGTGTGTAATTGGAAGAATATATTAGCTTCCTCCCAACTTTACCTACCATCGATCTAACTCTATTCCTTCAGTCAGTAGTTACTATCTTCGATTTTGTTGTGGTCTTAAAAAAATGTGTTTTTTTTTTACTCTAATTTCAAACTACTCGTATCACTCGTGCAGATGGAATTCGGGAAGAACTACACAGACGGTACCGAAGAGTATTTTCGAATGAAAATTTTCATCGAAAACCGAGAGAAGATAGCGAAACATAATCAACTTTACGCCCAGGGTTTAGTAACATATAAACTGGGCATTAACCAATTCACAGATATGCTTGAACACGAATTTGTCGAGCCATATACAGGATTTGAACCATTGTCAGGTGATTTCGGGTAAGTGTTCATCAAAATGTATTTTTGTTAGAAAGAAGAGGTACTTCGTGTTACTTGCCGCGTGGTCTAGTACCAGTTTTGGACATTCACTGATGTCCAAAAGCCATGTTTTCAATGGTCGAAGCCGAAATTTCCCCGGTCGCACTATGGATTTGACAGGAAAATTTTGGCTTCGACCAGGTAATGTTTGGCTTTTGGACGTCCGTGAATGAACAGCTTTGAAGACGTACGGAAAAATCCCCCTATTTTTGGTGCATTCCTTATCGAACGTTTTGGTTGACGTCGTGGATACGAGCGAGTTTCAATTTGAGTGGATATCACCCTTTGCGTGGGCTCAAAAGCGCTTCGCGAGCAGAGCGGCTTAAGGGGTTGCGACCCTCAGTATTCCTCCACGCGATGGTCAATCGCGTACGCAACTTTGAACAGCTGATTTAAGTTGACAGGCTACTACACAATTATCGCAATGATACTAGGAAGATTCACGCTCAGTGTCGTAAATGTCGTTAATGTTGTATTCGTCGAAAACTTTTGTCATTTGCGTAGTAAAATGACAGAAGTTTACAACTGTACGACAAATACGACGTTTAAAGATCGCTACCCATTGACGAGCACAACCACGACCAAACTTCCATCGAACCATCAATTTCATAGGACGTGTGGAAAAAAAATTCCCCCTATTTCCACCGTTCTATGATATTTGGTGGTTCGATGGAAGTTTGGTCGTGGTTGTGCTCGTCAATGGGTGGCGACCTTAAGACGTGAGCATGAATCCCCCTATTATTACCGACCATCTGTCTGCTTTCAATTTCAGTTGCCCACTATGCGCAATTTCCTGATGGCCCATCGAATACCATTGTGTGAGCGGATGATATTTGAATTGACATTCGGTGTGTGACGGCGGCCATCAAAGTCACCATCGCGATGGGCCATAGTCAGCAGCAGGCATAAGGTGTAGAATAAGCGTAGCGAGTATTCTTGGGTGGCATACTGAAGACTGCAATCCCTTAAGCCACGCAAATAGAGTGAGAAATTCACTCAAGCTTAAACCCACTATTACCCAAGACGCGAACCGAAATGTTCAATTAAGAGTGTACCCCCAGTTCTAATTAATCTGATATATTTTTAATATGGTGAATTATGACGGATTATAGTTAAAGTCGTAGTACTTAAAAAACACGTCGTCCGTGTATTAGTTGGGACGCTAAGCGACATAAATCGACGCCACCTTGCAAAATATGATAGAGAAATGCCGTTTGGTACGAATGTTGGTGGGGCCCATACTTTCAATTTAAGAGATGGAGCCACCTTGGACCCCGCGGCAGAGCGGCTGTGCGGGCGAAAAACCGCGAAATTTGAGCCCTTTTCTTAATATTCTCCTCGTAACTTCTGAACTGAGCCTCGTATCGAAAAACTTAATAGGTTGTAAATTAAAGACCGTTAAATTCTACATCCAATGCATTGCTCAAAGTTGAAATTTGGTTTAGTAGGATAATCAAAATCGATAATCGAAAAACGTCACTTTTTGAGGCTTTTGAGAAAAATCACACTATATCGCTTTTCAAGCTCACATATCTCTGTAACAGATACTCCAAATGAAAAACTGTACAAGTAAAAGTTTAAGATATTTTGATTTCCGGTTTAACGTGCCCAATATTTTTCAAATCGGTTAATTTTTAGTGTAATTGTGAGTGAAAATGCTGGAATGCTTTCTTAGCGATTCCAGCTTTAATAGCTCTATTTCGGTAAGCATAGTAGCTGAAGTTTTCTTTTAGCCTCAATTTACAGATAATTAAATCTTATTCAAAAAGTCTTTGCTTGATAGCTTGGCTTGATAGCTTAGGTCATAGTTGCGCTTTTTAGGGCTTTATAAAAAAAATAAAACCCTTATGAAATCAGTCAGATGTCAGCCTGTTCAAAGAATATCTCGAAAAGAGCTGAAGCCACAGGTATGGAATTTGGTAGAAATATGAAGGATTACTACAATTTGTGTCATAAGGCTTTTCATTAGTGGCCAAATTGCAAGGGGTGGGGGGGGGGGGGGGGGGGGTAACCATAGAAGAGAGAGTTATTCGCCGCTTAAAGCACATATGTATATGAAAATTTCCAGGATGGTGATATATTGTAATTAGGATAGTGACGTTAAATATCCAGGATGTTGATATCCTTAGGAAAAAGTTTAATAATAGTATATTTGGATAATTTGAATTGTTTTGTGTTTCGTGACAAGTAGTAATGTGTTACAGTTATCAAAAGTGATAGTGCGTATGATAGATGCTGATTGTTATTTGGTGAGTTTGAGGGCATCCCTTGAAGCCACGAAATTCTGGCAGGCTGTGGAAACGCAGCAACATATTCCATCTCCTGGAGATTGGGGGTGGGAGCTAGAAGGAGAACGTTGGCTCCCATTATGGATAACAGCGCCGGTTGCTGCAAAGGCATGTGCCACTCTTCAGCGTTGCAGGTGCAAGACACCCTGCACGAGTAACTGTGGCTGCAGGAAAAAAAGTGTGTCCTGCACAAAGAGGTGCACCTGCAGTTGTGAGTCAGCCGCTGTAGAGTAGCATAACATACTTATTGTGTATTTACATCTTTGATGTTTCCTCAATGAAGTAAATATTTTCTTCATTTAAGTTTTAAAAAATCCGGAAAAAATGCGAATATTATTGTAACTTGTAACTTATGACCGCAAGGAATCGCCGTTGCCTTCATTCGACTCAGAATGACCAAATACATTAGGAATCAGCTTAAGTGGCATTAAAACTTTTTATTTTCAAATTATTTGATAAAAAAGCTTAATTAATTAAAAAATAATCTGGAAAAAATGTGAATATCTTTCGAACTAATGGTCGTATGGAAGTGCGGTTAGTTTCATTCTACTCAAAATGATCAAATACATTAAGAGCTAAGTTAAAAGTGGCATAAAAGATTTTTATTTTTAACTTATTTAATACGTAAGCTTATTTACTTAATCACAAAATCTGGAAAAATGTGAATATCTTTTGATTTAATGATCGTATGGAATTGCGGTTGGTTTTATTCAACTCAGAATGACCAAATACATTAGGAATCAATCTAAAATGGGCAGAAAAGCTTTCTATTTTTAACTTATTTAATAAAGCAGCTTATCAAACTAATATCTTTTTTTATTTAAATGGGAATATCTCTTGAACTAATGATCGTATGGAATAGCGGTTGATTTCATTCGACTGAGAATGGCCAAATAGATTAGGAATTATCCTAAAAATGGAATAAAAGCCTTTTATTTTCAACTTATTTAATAAAATAAATATTCAACAAAAGAAAAAAATTTGGAAAAATGTGAATAAGTTTTGAACTAACTGTTGTATGGAATTGCCTTTACTTTCATTCGACTCAAAATGATCAGATATGTACATTAAGAAACAGCCTAAAATTGGCATCAAAGCTTTTTATTTTCCACTTATTTAATAAAAAAGCTTCCTTAAGTAATCCAAAAATGTGGAAAAATGTGAATATCTTTTGAACTAATGGTCGTATGGAACCCCTGTTAATTTTATTCTACTCAGAGTAACTAAATACATTAAGAACCAACCTAAAGCTGGCATAAAAACCTTTTATTTTCAACTTACTTAACGTAAAAGCTCATTTAACTAATAAAACAATCTGGAAAAATGTAAATATCTTTTGAACTAATAGTCGCAAGGAATTGCGGTTGATTTCATTCGACTCAAAATGACCAAATACATTAGAGAGTATCCTAAAACTGGCACAAAAGCTTTTTCTTTTCAACGTATTTAGTAAAAAGTCTTATTTAATTAATAACAAAATCTGGAAAAAAGTGAATTATTTTTGAACTAATAGCGGAATAGCGGTTGATATCATTTGACTCTGAATGACCAAATACGTTAGGAACCAACCTAAAATGTCATATAAGTTGCTGGAACTTTGAAATTATGGAAGAAATTTGATCATATAATTAACTAATTATTTAATTAATTAAATTAGTCTGACAAAAAACTTAGCAACACTTTTATAAACAAGGTTAAAGTATCTACGAATTGAGGCTAAACCAAAACTTTTAGCTGTTATATTTATCGAGATCGCCAAAAAACCATTTTTGCATTTTCGCTCACAACTACACTAAAAACGAACCGATTTGAAAAACATTGACCACGTTAAACCGGAAATGAAAATATCTTCAACTTTTACTTGCACGGTTTTTCATTTGGAGTATCCGTTACCGAGATATGTGAGCTTGAAAAGCGATATAGTGTGATTTTTCTCAAAAGCCTCAAAAAGTGACGCTTTTCGACTATCGATTTTGATTATACTACTAAACCAAATTTCAACTTTGAGTAATGCATTAGATGTAGAATTTGACGTTCTTTAATTTACAACCTATTAAGTTTTTTGATCCGAGGCACCGTTTACAAATTATTAGGACAATATTAAAAAAAGGGCTCAAATTTCGCGGTTTTTCGCCCGCACAGCCGCTCTGCCCCGGTGTCCAAGATGGCTCCATCTCTTAAAATGAATGTATAAGAGCCACGAACAATCATAACAAATGGCATTTCTCTATCATATTTTGCAAGGTGAAATCGCTTAGCGTCCCAACTTATATAGGATCTTGTATAATCGTTTTTTTTTGGCGATCACGTTTGCATACGAAAGTGAGGTTTCGTTAAAAGATATAGCGAATCCGTAGTATCATATAATATGTATCACACTGTATTACGTTGGAGAGGATTGAATTGAGAACTAATTTTGGAACTATTCTAGACCACATATAGTGGTTCGCATCTTTGACTTATAGTGAGCTTTAAATGGAGATGATTTCCCACTTCCGTCGCACTCGGTGGCCGTGATCGTTCGGTCACCACTCTACGATACTAATCTTCGCGTGCTCCGCGGAATAAGGGATTGCTACCCTCAGCATACCACCAAAAGGCGCTTGTTTTGCTTACTCTGTACGCTACAGTGGTAAAGCCATTATTATCTAAGATGCTAACCGCGATGCGTCGCCCAATGAAATGGAAATATACCAATATTGCTCGCTTAAACTCAACTCAAAGTTAAATTTCAAAATATACTTTAGGAACGAAACTCTCTCTGCTGGAGCTACATTTATCCCTCCGGAGAATGTGAATCTGCCAGACGCGGTAGATTGGCGTCATCATGGTGCTGTAACACCAGTCAAGGATCAAGGTAAAGTATATTTATGTATCATCAAACATTATAAAAATGTACTCCGAGCTAGTTTTTCTGAACTCGAGGTCTATGTGTAAACATCACATAGCATTATCAATCGACGCTTAACTGGAAATACAGTGTAAATATTATTGTTGTGCTAATTATTAACGTGGCATCGTTTTCTCTTTACGGTCATAATCTATATTTCAATCTAGGGACGTACTGAAGCGTATTCTACCTTCGTTGTGACTTATGGTGCATTTGCCACTTTGAAATTAGTAGTAAAACGTGTTCCAATTCCAATGTTCCTATGAGAGGAATATGAAATAGTTGGCCGATTTCAACCAAATTTCGGAATGTAGTTTGGAAGTCAATACGATTGAATATTATAATATGAAATTTGGTAATGATACTTTCAGAAATAAAAAAGTTTTCTACACTCAGAAAATCTAAGCCATTAAATTAATATGAACTTAATAGTTTTATAACAGTTTTTACCATTAAAATTGGTCAATGAGATGTGCGTGATTATTTTAATAATTTACAAACCATAAATCTTATCGTACTCTTGTCCCATTAAATTAGCAGGCATATCCTATTGAATTAATAAGATGACACGCTATTAAATATAATTATTATAAAAAAATATGATCAAGATCATCCCGCCTTTATTCCATTAATTTTTATTAGATCGCTGTACTTCGTTGTAGCCAAGCCGACTTGAGGCTGGAGAGAAAAGCCCTATTATATCGTAAGTTATCGCTTATTTAAAGCTCCTTTTGTAGGGGAGGTAGGGGTTCCTTGGGTCGGATCTGGCCTATCTTTAATACCAACTAACTCAATCTTACTTTAAACATTTGACCAAAACTTCAAGTTGGTAGCTTCATTCTATCAAAAGTTATCGCTTATTTGAAGTTTCGTTTGTAGAGGAGGGTTTCTTGAGTCGGATCTTACTCATTTTCAATGCCAACTAAGTAGATCTTACTGGAAATATTCTACCAAATTTTCAACTTGCTAGTGTCATTCTATAGGAAGTTATCGTAATTAAAGGCATATTAAATTTTTTGAAATTTGTAGTGGAGGTAGGGGTTCTTTTGATCTGATTATGCGCAACTTACTAAAACTCAAATAGCTTCTTACCTCAGGGTAACACGCCAAAAATCAGATGTCTACGTCAATTGGTTCAAGAGTTATAGACAAAAATGTATTCAATTGACGATTTTTCAACTTTGTGTTAATTGATATTCATATTTGAAGTATAATTATTTTTGTCTTTACCACTGTTTTTATTACTACTCCTTACGCGTTTCGTTTTTTCAAACATCTTCAGAGGAATGGTTACATTTTTGTGCAAAAGGGACTTGTATACTACGGAACTTAATTCTAAGTTATTACCTGCTATACAAGTGACAAAGGTAATTAAGGGCGTTACACTTATACCTGCGAGAATTTTAGGTTTAAAAGTCGGGAACGGTTGATGTCGGTATGGTCGTTGAGAAGGTCCTTTCCAGGTATCCGACTGATTCTATTAATTTCCAAAGCTTCCAGCAGGTCAAGCTTTTTCCCCTTCGAACAAACGTGCAATATTTCTGGATTAAAATCGACTCCAATGTTATGACCTGAATCCTTAAGATGTTCATGGAATATTAACTTTTTAGACCTGAGTATTACGTATACGAATAAGGAGTTCAGTTTCACAATCTTCCGGAAGCCTACTTTTACCGACGTGACTATACCGGAAGACTCGTTTTGTTCGTGGTTACACAAAATAGCAGCGTATAGGTCGATGATTACTAGAGCGTTTCAAATCCCCATGTCCGACTCAAATCGAGAGAATGAACTCAACACCATAAAAACTATAGCTGCTAATAACGGATACCAAGTGAGGACAATTGAGAAATTGAATGACAAGAAAATTATTCAGGTAACGCGAAACATGGTGTATCCCAATAGCTCAGTGGAGCGCTCCGAAAAGTTCATTTCACTGCCGTACATTCCCGCACTGTCCGAAGAAGTAGGGAATTTCTTCAGGATAGAAGGTCTTACTCCGGCGTTCCAAGGGGGGTATACCATTGGTAAAAGGTTATTGAACGCAAAACCTCGATCCGAACGTTTCAAAAAGCCGGCAGTCTATAAACTGGAATGCCCCGAATGTTCGGCAACCTACGTCGGTCAGACAGGACGGTCCTTTGAAACGAGCTTCAAGGAACATATGGGGGGATCGAAGTTTTCAAACTTCCATGAACATCTTAAGGAGTCAGGTCATAACATTGGAGTCGATTTTAATCCAGAAATATTACACGTTTGTTCGAAGGGGAAAAAGCTTGACCTGCTGGAAGCTTTGGAAATTAATAGAATCAGTCGGAAACCTGGAAAGGACCTTCTCAACGACCATACCAACATCAACCGTTCCCGACTTTTAAACCTAAAATTCTCGCAGGTATAAGTGTAACGCCCTTAATTGCATTTTAATTACCTTTGTCACTTGTATAGCAGGTAGTAACTTAGAATTAAGTTCCGTAGTATACAAGTCCCTTTTGCACAAAAATGTAACCATTCCTCTGAAGATGTTTGAAAAAACGAAACGCGTAAGGAGTAGTAATAAAAACAGTGGTAAGGTTAGGATAGGTTATACGGGCTGCTCCTCCAACGGAGCACACATAGACCGCCACTGGGTCCGTTGTAATACCACTAAAATGGACTCGACAGAGAGCCCTTCCGACCAATACTTAGTCCGCGAACCATCCGGAGCGGACAATGAACCTCTGAATCTGACCCGCACTCACCTCCTTCAAGTCGTCCAGATGGGTGAAGTAATAAGAGCCAAGGGTGTCATTCCTACTACCTGCAAGAGCAGGGCAGGTGCAGAGCAAATGAAATGAACACTCCTCCTCATCCTCGTCCCCACAGCTTCGACAGTAATCATTGTAGGGTATTCGAAGTCGCCTGGCATGCTCTACAATGAGGCAATGGCCAGTGATAACCCCCACGACACTGCTGATTCGTTTTCTATCCATCGAAATTAACCCCAAAGAGCGACTACGATCTAGCCTAGGCCATATTTGCTTGGCAACGCGACATGTGTTACCGGTACTCCACCTGATGTTAGCCCTCATCGTCGGCTTGGCCTTAAAGGCCAATTTGTAAGTTGCCAGAGGCATGCCAACGTTACGAAACCTGCCACTGACCTCACTATTAGTACCCTCGCGAGCCAGTGCATCAGCCCTACAGTTACCGTCAAAGCCACTGTGACCTGGAATCCAACAAAGAGTAATGTTGAGAGAGCTTCCCATCGGTAGAATTAAGGCACGACATTCTGCAAGTACCTTCGAGTGAATCTGTAATAATCCTAAAACGATTGTTTTTACAATTTTCGAAAGTAATGATTATCTTATCAAAATAAATACAAAAAATAAAAGAATCATTACTTTCAACCAGAGTATGGTTAAATTACTTTCCGAAAAGAATAATTATTTAAAATTTAATTACTGTTGTAAATCGAATTAATTGCTTTTCGTTATTTATGAAATGTAATTAAATGGTAATTAATTAAAATTAAAAGGTAATTGTTACTTTTGGATTACAGTTACTTTTTCTGAAAAAAATAATAATTTATTTTGAATTACAATTACTCGGATTGGAAAAGGTATTTAATTTCAATGCTCTGCTTTCAACCATGCCCTTTTAACCGGTTAAAACTATTGCAAACAACTTCAGCCTAATATTTCAAACCGGTAGCTGCCTGAAATTCTTGTAAAGCGGGTCACTCGGCCACTTTGTTATAATCCAGGTGGCTGAACGGACACCCGCCGTCGCAAAGGCAACACACAACTTGTTTGGTAAGTTGTTCCTTCCGTGCTGAATTCTTGCAGCCACGAACTTCTCTTTTGTTAATTCGTCGTTACGATTTCTACCTTTTTAGCTGGTTTAATTTGATGATTAAACCGAGAAAAAAACAAAACAACTTACAAGGCGGGAATCGCTAACCTATATTTTCTACTAGTAGCATCGGCCATCACGTGGATATCTAAGCACGGCAGTTAAAATGACAAAAATATAACACTAAAGGAAATTATAGTGAGTACAAACAAAAAGAAAAAAAACTGCTGCTCGTCCGAGTTTAGGGGGGATCGACTTTGATCACATCTTAACCGGACGCATTTGTTTTTTTATTTCAGATTTTTTTAAGCAATCCAATGTACGATTGTTGCATAAAAATTAGTAAATTGAAGCCGAGGTACAAATCCCAGCGGGAAAAACTTCCACCGTCAGACCGGACACCTGTACCTCGGCTATATTTTTTTTGCTTTGGTGAATATTACCAATAGTCGTCGTCATACGTCATTCATTTTACGCTACGATATATCGCTGTTCCCTAATTAAGATGGAACTGGAATAGAATTCGTAATCTGAGTACTTGTAGTTTCGGGCGTAATTACACAACGAGTATTAAGTTGGATTCTGGATAATATTGCATAACAACGCCTATAACCGAAGCAGCTGCTTATTAGTGACGATAGACGTATGAAAGCATAGCCGCGAACACTCGGGTAGCTCGGATGGACATCAAGCATAAGATACCGGCCTACAAGTAATCACTATTGATATCTTAAGATGTCAACCATTACATATTTTTATAGTTACAACACTGTGCAATGCACATATATACATTATTGATTATAGTAATATTCCATTATTTGATTTGCAATTTTCACATTTCGCTCGAGTCAAACTATTAGAAAGTATATCGAAATTATTATTAGTAAGATATATTTAAACGGTGATGAATCTGGTATGACGTTTAGGGTTCCTTGTGCACAAGAAATTCCTGGGTGTTAAAATCGTTGAGTTAGTAGTGCTTACTCCTTGGCTCCTGATAGTTACCTCGGGCATAAAATAACATTTTGAATTTGAAAAATTGAGTTTAAATATGTAGATAGTTATTCTTAAATTCAAAATAGTAATAAATAAAATATGATTGAATAGAGAAAAACAGCTAAGGTTTTCAGCCGCCTGATAATTCCCTGTCCTGTAGCAAACGGAATGTGAAGTAATGGGTAGGTAATCGTTTTCCGAACTGGGAATCTGGATCAATAAATAAGTGCATTCTCCAGATAGGTAATGGATGGGTTGGGTTACATAATGCACTCGAGTCAACCAACATCAGTGACTCATATTTTTAATAATGGTGGGATTTTGGACAACTTCTATAGTGCACATGATGTTATCTCCATTCGTACCTTTGAAGGATTTAATCTTCTGGGCTGACGTGTGAAAAATTAATGTACGACGCAGTACAGATGTGCTAGGTAAAAACAAAAACCCCTCCCAAATCTCGCCGTAGCTGACTAGTCTCAAGCACACGTCTCCTAGCGACACATCTGTTGGGTGCACACTGACACCGGTGCTGGGTGGACTTGAACGATCCCTTCCGCCACCCGAACTGCAAATTCCGTTACAATTCACAGTAGAATCCAGCGATTTAATCACCGATTGACTATCTGTATAAATTATAACATAAAAACAGTGGTAAAGACAAAAATAATTATACTTAAAATATAGACAAAAACACTGAAAAGTAGGGTAGTACGGGGCTCTTGTAAGAAAATTACCCTTAGTTTTTAACTGATCGATTTTGTTTTCCCTAAAGAGTATAAGATTACCCTCACGAGCAATCTACCAAAGATAGAGCCTGTCATGTTTATTTAGTCGGGAGTTATGGATACATTTAAGTATTTTACATATGTAGGGGAGGTAGGCGTTCTCTTGGCCTGATCATGCCCATTTTCAATACTAACCAACTAGTTCATACTGCCAACATTTGGCCAATATCAAGGCTCTAGCTTCATTTTATCGAAAGTTATCGTGCGAACGGGCAGACAGACAGTTAGACAGACGGACAGACATGGCTTAATCGAATCAAGAGGTGACCCTGATCATTTATATATGTACATTGCTTTACCTCCGGAGCCTCCTTTAAGGTGTTACATATTTTCGTCGTGACAAAAACAATATACCTTATACTATAAGTCTAGGGTATAAAAAATTGTTACAAAGACCAATTTTTGCACCGGTCGTTCCTATGGCAGCTATATGTTGCAATGGTCCGATTCCACTGGTTTGTACAAAATTTCAGCTCGATAGCTTTAAAACTGAGGGACTAGTTTGCATAGAACCAGACGGGCAGACGGACAAAGTTTAATCGACTTGTCTCATCATAGACCAAGAATATAGTCTATATGGAATGACGAAGTAAATATACCCTATCACATCTGTGAAGAGTATAATGATATCCAAAAGTCATAACCGAGTATAAATTATAATAGGCGTGTTTTTTTGGGAATTTATCGCGTATAGGGTAAAATAACACACGCGTTACACCAACAACATTAACCGGGATAATTTATTTGGGTGGCTGCCCTACACGCTATAACCCCTCAATAAATTCCACACGCATGACCCACAGATGACTCTGGTGTCGTGTAGAACGTAATATTGTCGATGTTGGCACGCTTGTGTTTCTGTCACTCAGCCAAATTCATTGTTAAACTAATATTACGTCTTGCTCTGATGGGCCCATGCCTATTATTAAATAATACATTTTCAATAGGATTACTAAAAATATCAATGAAACAAAAAAAAAGATAAAAATTTGCTGGGGATCGAACCCGCGACCCATTTGGATAGAGTTGCACTTGTAGCTGTCACTGATAAATAACTCGTTTGAATGATGTTTGTTAAGTTAGACCGGTACGCCAAGTTTATAAATGTCCGCTGTCGCAATAAATAAACGATCCGACAATCAAACTGATATTTCATTCGAATTTGTAATTTATTTCCACCACATATGAGGCGCCCACTTGACGTCAGTGTAGACAACTTCACGATTCGGAATTTAACCTGGATGCTGCTCTAGGGCGTTTTTTTGCGCAACCAGGGCAGGGACCCTACACGGTTACGCAAAAAACACGCCTTATATTAGTTGATGAATATGTATTTGGAAAAAATTAGCCCGTTGAAAAAAGTCGCTCGAGGTAGAATTCGAACCAAAAATCCCTTGATTCGTAGAACTGCTCCCGACCCATTGATCTACACCACCCGTTCTGTCTTGAAGAGAAATGGCGAGAAACTGACCAAATTCATCAAGATTAAAAAAGAAGCAAGCATTTGCAAATTTTACCCAACTTGGCTAAATATCACTTCATTGTGGAGCATGTCCTTTTGTCCTCACGAAAGGACTTAAAATACCATCGACTATAGTCTAGTGCAATTTCCTTATGACAGTAACCCATCAACATCCAGCCAACATCACCTAGCCATCATTATAGCAATGATCATACACAGAATGCATATCACACTTTTAACTGTATATCTATTTTCATCACCCTTTCCTCCACAATACCCCTCAAACACACTATACCACGTCAATTACATACCCACCCCACTTCTCTACCCTACAAATACTACAGATAAATCGAATGTCTCTTTCCCGTACATGCTAGCGAATCTCCTTTAGAACCACGTCGCTTTTTTGTGTCGGGTTTCTGGTCGCTTTCTATATTAATCGCCCCCAATATACATCTTCATGTTAAAAAGAAAAAGAAACGCATGACATGACGGGAATTAGAACCCGGGACCGCACCGGGCATGTTCTATAGTCCACCACGCTACTGATGTAGCTACGCAGCTCACAACGAAGAATATTATTTGTGCACACTAAACTTAAGTACGGAATGCATAAAGTTCAGAATTTTACCCAGTACCGAGCGATAAGATGTTTACACATCAATAATTAAAAATTCTTGACACAAAATAAACGACATTTTTTAATATATTCACCAGGACAATGCGGTTCGTGTTGGGCATTTTCGGCCACCGGTTCGTTGGAAGGGCAGCATTTTCGCAAGACTGGACATCTCGTGTCACTCTCCGAACAAAATTTAATGGACTGTTCGCGACCCTATCACAATAATGGCTGTCATGGTGGTAATCCTGTTCTGGCATTTATCTATGTTATCCGAAATGGTGGTATCGACACCGAAGTATCGTATCCATACCGGGCAGTGGACAGGAGTCAATGTTATTTCAATCGGGCAACCATTGGTGCAACGGCGAAAGCTTACGGACAGATACCGAGCAAAAATGAAAACGCTTTGATGAACGCTGTTGCTTCCGTGGGACCAATATCGGCTGCAATTCACGTTGGAAACACATTTATGCACTACAGTGGCGGCGTCTATTACGATCCTAGTTGTAGCGAAGATCAACTGAATCATGCAGTTACGATTGTGGGTTACGGCGTCGAAGGTAATACACCGTACTGGTTAGTCAAAAACTCATGGGGCAATAGATGGGGTGAAAGTGGTTACATCAAAATGGCGCGAAATAAAAACAATAATTGTGGCGTTGCTTCGTTTGCGGCGTACCCCATTGTTTAAGATATGAATGAGTGCATTGCTGTAAGGAATGTTTTATTACTCATTAAATAGTTCTTACGTAAATGTAGGTATAAAATATAATTTTAAAATTTCAAATTACAGCAATAATAAAGTCGTGTCAAAATTGACGACAAACCAAAGATGAATAAAATTAAACACCGACTTTGTAATTTTTTATTACGCATTTTTTTTTTGGGCAGTGAGAACTACGGAATTCTGTCTTGTATTAACATTTTTTTTTCTCTACAGGAAACCACTCACGTGTTGTCCTTGAGTTCGAAACTCTGAGGTGGACTCCATCCTGCTACCGGAGAATAACGATTCATTTGATGTTTTATATCGAATATTCGTCTCTCGTACGTTTTGGATTGGTCTTTCCTCGCCTTTTTGTATGAGTGATTCTTCTTCCGTGGTCCTAAATCCATAGGAAGAATCGCAAATTAGTACTAGTGCTCTTTTCTGATGGTTAAGAATCGCGGAATAGTGGTGTTATTTTACGCCCCATTTCAACTCTTCTGGTAAAAGATAAGGAGCATTAGCTGAAGACCGATATTTTTATACCCTTCACGGATGTGATAGGGTATATTAACTTTGTCATGAAGTTTGCAACGCACAGAAGGAAGCATCTCCGGCCATATAAACTATATATATTCTTAGTCGGTATGATGAAACGAGTCGATTAATCTTTGTCCGTCTCTATCGGTTTCTATGTAAACTAGTCCCTCAGTTTTAAAGCTATCGAGCTGAAACTTTGAACAGGGCCTTCTTTCTACTGCACGCAGTATATATGTCGGAACCAACGGAATCGGACCACTACGTCATATAGCTGCCATAGAAATTACCGGTCCAAAAATTCGTCCTTGTGAGAAAAACTTTTTTATTTCTAAAGATATCTTCTTCAAATTTTGGAGGAATCAATAGGATCTATAGTTATCAGCACAATAGACCCATGGTCGCAGTACTTGTGGTTTCAACATGATCCACGGCCCTCCCTCCCAATCTAATCTAATCTATAGTTAAATCACATTCACGAATTTGGTTGAAATCGGACCACTACGTCATATAGCTGCCATAGGAACGACCGGTCCAAAAATTCATCTTTGTGAGAAACACTTTTTTATTTCTAAAGATGTCGTTTTCAGACTTCAGACTAATCAATAGTATTTCAAGTTAAATCACTTTCCCGAATTTAGTTGAAATTGGACCACTACGTCATATAACTGCCATAGGAACGACCGGTCCAAAAATTCGTCTTTATGAGAAAAACTTTTTTATTTCTAAAGATATTGTTTTCGAAATTCACAATAATCAACAGTATCTTTAGTGAAATCATATTTCCGAATTTGGTTGAAATCTGACTACTCTATCATATAGCTGTCATAGGAACAACCGTCCCAGCAAGCAAGTTTTTATCAGAAAAACTTTTTTTATTTCTGAAGATATTTTTACGAAATTGGATATTATTCAATCGTATTGACTGCTAAGCCACGTTCCTAAATTTGGTTGAAATCGGCTCACTATTTCATATACCTCTTATAGGAACAGTGAAATCGGAATTGCGTCCTCGTTCAATGTGTCTCGCTGCAATGCCAAATTCATCATCATCATCATCGTGGCGCGACAGCCCGACGTCGAGCCTTGGCCGCCTGGATTGTTGTCCTCCAATCATCTCGGTCACGTGATCGCGTCCTCCAATCTTGGAAGCCCAGTAGCTGCGCGGCGTCCACATATACTGAGTTCTCCCAACGAGATCTCGGTCGTCCTCGCAGTTTCGCTCCGTCGACTCGTTTTGCGTTCATTACTGTCCTTGGCATGCGATCATCGTCCATTCGTTGTACACCCAGTGACAAAAAAACCCCCAAAATAACAAATTTACCGAAATTTGTTTTTTTTTTTTGTTCATCCGAATGTCAAAAATTATTGTCAAATTGTAGAAATATGTATTGATAAATGTTACGATAACAGCGGATTTTAATTCAATGTCAAAGAAACTTACAGAGCGAGCTCGATGTGTTGGAGCAGAGTCATCCTAAAATATTGAATTTTGAATGTTTTCTGTTAGGTCCCGAATTGCTGGAACAAGACCTTCATTTATTATTTTCTTGTATGCTGCTGCATTCCCAGATCCATCTAAAGGATTAGAGGCTCTACGTGGTTGTACATGATGCATCCCCAAACCATAATGTAGGGGGAATGCTTCACAGTTGATTGAACGCAATCATCAGAATAACGCTCTCCTGCTCTACGGGCCCAATCAAATTGAATTTGGATTCATCGGAAAAAATAACATGTTTCCAAACCTCCAAAGTAAAAGTTCCCCGCACCTTGCACCATTGCACCATTTTGAAGCCAATTTGAAGCGATCCTGAAGTGACAAGTGATTCAAATGGCTCTCCTCTCTTGGCGTAGTAACCCGCCTCCTTCCGCTGCCTACGTTCCTCTCAACAGTGCCTCTTTCCTTCTGTTTTTTAATTATACTCAATTGCCCTCACCCCTTGTGGGGCATAGCGCATCAACTGTTCCATGTGGCCCAGTTGGCATAAACTCGTTTCGGAGAATGCAGTTGCCAGCATGCATCTCCTACACATCCATGGCCACGAACGTCGTCGTGGACGGGACTCGAACCCGAAACGCCCGTAGTCAAACATGAGACTGGTGCGTCACCCCACTGCGCTACCGGTCGCTGTTTTTTAATTATACTTCGCAGTGTCCACCCATGGCATCCAACTTCACGCGCGATTTCGGATTTCGATTTGTTTTGCTTGAATAAACAGCAGATTTGCAATTTTTGCTCCATAGATAGCTTCTTACTTTTTGACATTTTTATCGACTACTTGTTAATACAAAAGACAGAATAACACTGATGGAACTATTATTGTACATATACATTTTCTGCCTTATATAGGGACCATAATTTACTCATGTAAAATTTCAACCGCCTACGAAAAGGATAAAAGGGTCATACCTCATTTACCGGGAAACCCCTAATTCGGTTTTTTTTTGTCGTTGGGTGTACATGCCCTGCCCATTAAAGTCATTATAGTTTGACGATTTTCGAAACTTCCAGCTCATCGTACACTTCATACAACTCATGGTTGTACCGGATGTGTCATCAATCTCGATCGAAAACAGCCCCAAAAATTCGCCGCAGAACCTCACGTTCAAATGTGTCTAGCATGTTTTCGGAGGCTTGATTTAGGGTCCATGCTTGGCAACCATAGCATAGCACTGGTCGTATAATGGTTTTGTACACGCGGAGCTTCGTGTTTCTGTCCACATGCTTCGATTTCATTATGGGGAGAACCGAGTAAAAAGTCTTATTAGCTAACTGTATCCGTCGCTTGATTTCGTCAATTTCGTTGGCGTCCCTTGATAAGTTGCAGCCCAGGTAAATGAAGTCGTTCCCGAACTTGTTGTTGAGGTCCCCCACATTGATACTCGATTGTGCAGGTGTCCTTGTCGTAGATTGCATCATTATTTTAGTTTAACCCTCGTTGATACGAAGTCCAACTTCTTTTGCAGCGGCATCGAGCGTATGCAGAAGTTCTTCTGCGTCGGCCAATCTTCGGGACATGATGTTGATGTCGTCGGCGTACGCTGCTAATTGTGTAGACTTGATGAGTAGCGTATTGCCGTTGTCCATAATCAAAGCCCGGATAGCGTATTCCAGTGCTAGGTTGAAGGGCGTCGGTGCCAGTCCATCGCCCTGTTTAAGACCAGTGCGTGTTTCAAATAGATCAGTAACTCTATTATGGATCCTGACTTGTGAGACGGAGTTGGTCATCGTCATCTTTGTCAATCGCGCTAACTCGGCCGGTATACTAAATTGCAGCATGATGTTGTACAGTACTCCACGATCGATACTGTCGTATGCCTGCTTAAAGTCGACAAACAGTTGGTATACGTACACGTTGTATTCCCAGTACCTCTGGAGTATCAGTTTGACCGTAAAGAGCTGGTCGGTTGTGGAGCGACCAGGTCTGAAACTGCTTTGATATTCGCCAATGATTCGCTCTGCGTACGGTAGACTCGTTCCACCGAATTATAGCAGTTCAGCTGGAATCTCGTCAGCGCCCGGCGCTTTATTTCATTTTAGTGATCGCAACGCGAAATCAACTTCCTCTACTGTCGGGGGTTGTATGGGTGGGCCTGGATCAACAATATCGTCGAGAGCTTCTTGTGTGGGGATGTTAGATGGTAGGCTTAGAAGCTCTTCAAAATGAGAGGTCTATCGTTTGTTAATGCCATCGGTGTCGCTGATGATGTTTCCATCCTTGTCCTTACAAAGGCTAGTCCTGGGTTGATAGTCGTTCTTAATTGTATTTACTAGTTTGTACGCTTGTCTGGTGTTCGTAGTAGCTAAGTTTTCATTAATATTCAACAACTGCTCGTTAAAGTATTTTCGTTTCTTACGTCTAATTATTCTATTCGATATTCGCCGTAGCTCGTCATGTTTTTCTCTTTTGGCTCTAGTTGCTCGTTGAATCCATTTGTCTATAGGCCTCGTTTTCGCGTCAAGTGAATTTTTGCATTCTTCGTCGCACCAGTCATTTCACGTTCGCCGGGTTTTATATCCCACGACCTTCTCTGCGACATCTTTGATGGTACCCTTGAGTTCTTCGCAGAACCCATGGACGGCTGAGTTGCTTATGTTGTGTAGCATAGGTGATAGTCTTTCCTCAAGGGCGATAGTGTACGCCACCGCCGTGGAATCGCTCAGAAGCTTATCAACCGCAAAGATTTTGGGAGGGCTGATTCTGGATTGGTGCAATGAGCAAATTCTACATCTGAGGTCGTCTTCACCAAGTGATGATTTGAGTCGCAGTTTGCTCCTCGAAAGGAGCGGACATCCATCACACTAGATGCCCGTCTCCTGCAAATGAGGACGTGATCAATGTATGTGCATCTGGAGATTTCCAGGTCTGCTTGTGCGTCGATGCGGGAAACACGTAGAGCTTACGACTAGATTCCTACTGCAGGCGAAGTCGGTAAGTCGCTGGCCGTTTTCGTTACATTTATCATGGAGACTGTGGCCTCCAGTGGTCCCCCCGTGCCAACTTTCATTTCCGACTTTCGCGTTAAAGTCTCCCAGAAGCAATTTGACGTCGTTTGTTGGAAGTGAGTCGAAGAGAGTCTCAAGGTGGGCGTAGAACTTTTCTTTTACTGCGTCTTCTTTAACTTCAGTGGACTACCTGGCCAACTCTTTTGTTCTATAGTTTTGGCGAAGGTAGTCCATACGGAGTGTCAGATGTCCTAAATCCCCGGGGTGTTATGCGACCGTGCCCATCGGGGGAAGGTGACCAGGGACGCAAATGGTCATCACTAACGGAGCAAGTTACTGCCACACACCTGTACAATAACCAGTTGTATGGGTAGTGTAAACTGTCTCCCCGACCGTACGTTGGCAGAGGGGCGCCTATGAAACTCTCTGCAGAGGTGACACGGCGATCAGGTGTGAGGCTGGAGCTGGTGACTGAGGTGAAAGTTCACCTGCGGGGTTCTGGATCCAACACTTCACTTTGCTCCTTTCTTGCACCTGGTGAACCGTGGTCTACAGAGTAGCGATCTGTTAGACTAGGAGAGAAACCTTGATTTGCTTCAAGGGTAGCAGGTGCAGAGTGGCATGAACGCCTACGGAACTTTCGGGAGGTCGCGAGGGAGTCTGCTTCGCGGCACGAAGAGAGGAAAGGACGGCCGGATCGTCATAATGTTCCTATAGGGGCGGGGAGTAGCGGGAAGCAATATGCTGGCAGTTGCCTCGGCTGTGGTCCAAGAACGGGAAACCCAAACCTGAATTAATAAAAACAAGAATATGGAATTAGACAAAGACATTCTTGGAGGAAGTGGCTGGAGGTATTCCAATGAGATGGACAGCGACGACTCGCAAGGGTTGAAGAGGTTAATCTCTGAAGAAGACGCTCCAGGGGAGAAGGGAGGCGTTGTTGGAACGGACAATGACGCGCCAGAAGGCGCGGAGAGGTTAGTTCAGACAACGCGCACTCTGATTAACGATCGATCTGTCGACTCCGAACCAATGCGGATCACAAAAAGTGAGAAACAGAGGATGAAGAGGAGGCGTCGAAGGGAAAGGCAGGCTATCGGGAAGATTTCGAATCAACTCGATGAGTTAGGGCATGAGGAGTCGACTCCGGAAGTGGAAAGACCGGTGAAGAGATTCAAGGGCGGAAACCCTGGAAACTCAAAACCGGACCAACCACGGGGGAGAAGAGTCCTCGTGGAAAGACTGTTCCACTTGGTGGACCACCCGCAAGGGAGGTTAACCAAGATGAAACAGTAGAGCGTGCGAGCCAGCGACCAGGCAGTAGTGGAAACAGTACTACGAGGCCGAAGGCAAGCAAAAAAGGGAAACCTAGCCAGAGAAAGCAATCTTTTGCACAAGTGGCAGGAAGAGACCTTACCCTGGGTATCACCAACTTGTCGCGGGAGGGGGCTCTAGGGACGACACACCTGAACGCTTTCAAAGCGTCTCTCTTGTCTGCTCTGGATAACTTCAGTGAAGGTGTTGGTGATATAGGTTTTGTTGGCAATGCCAAACTGGTCGACGGATTCATTACCATCACGTGTAAAAATCAGGCGACCAAAAGATGGCTTATCAACACTCAGCAAACCCTGACCAATTTATGGGAAGGTCCCAACCTGAGGGTGGATACCTTGCATGTGTTGCGTGACGAGGTAAGGATGATCATCCTTGCTCATGGTTGTACCGACAGCAAGGATATCATTCTGAAGAGGCTGCAAAGGCAAAATGAATGCGTGAAGGACACTTCCACTCACGAGGGAAAATTTGGCAATGCAGAGAAGGGGGGCAAGATGCTCACGGTATGGTGTCCAAAGGAGGACGCGAAGGCTATTGAGAACGCAGGGGGAGACTCAACTGCGGTCTTGATCAAGCCATTGTGAAATTCAAGAGGAATGTCCGGTGAGCTGAATGTCGAAGTTAGTGCGGGGGTAGATGATTCCGCAGGGAGGCGTCTATCAGGGATGGTGGCGGGCCCGCACAAAGAAACACTAACTGTGTGCCAGCTGAATATTCATCACAGCAAAGCGGCATCAGCGATGATGACGAGATGCTTTGATGAAGAGAAACTGAACATAGCTTTGATACAGGAACCCTGGATTTTACAAAACAAAATTAGGGGTTTGTCGCAACAAATCTGGTAAGGTATTGTAAAGAAAGAGATATGGCCCTGATCATAGGCTGTGATGCCAATGCGCACAACACTGTGTGGGGCAGCAAAGATGACAATCCCAGAGGACAGCAGCTGCTAGAATTTGTGGAAAAGTACAATCTGCTGGTAGCAAACAAGGGGGTCACTCCCACCTTCGTGGATGCACGAAGGGCTGAGGTGATCGACATTACCCTAAGCTCTGTTAATATGCTTGACAGAGTTCAGAATTGGAGAGTGGTGGACAGGCTAACCATGTCTGATCACAGGGCTATCCAGTTTGAAATTCTGTATGGCAGAAAACGGAGTAGCGAACGCAAACGTATAAGAGTGCCAAAAAATACTGATCGTGTTAAGTACGAGATATATTTATTGGAACAAGTCGAGGATATTCAAGACGGAATACCTCGGAATACGGTCGAGATAGAGCGAACAGTGGAACAACTGAACTCCGCTATTAATCGCGCCTTCGAACACGCTTGTCCCTCCACAGTAGTGGACGAAAAGGACCCAACACCATGGTGGAGTAGGGAACTGGAGTCTATGAAAAAAGAGACAAGGAAAGCCTTTATCCGTTACATGAGGGAGAGAGACTCTCACTCTTGGGAACTATACAAGGATAAAAAGAGGGAGCTGAAAAGAACCTTACGTCTTCGGAAACGAAATACGTGGAGGGAATTCTGCTCTAGCATGAAGGATACGTCGGAACTATGCAGATTAAAGAAGATGATATCGAAAGACACTGCTTCGAAAATGGGGCTGATACGCAAAGTTGATGGTTCCATGACAGAAACAGTGGAAGAAACGTTGCAGGCCCTGATGGAGGTACATTTTCCTGGAAGTTTCAAGTCAGACCAACCATGGCCTCAAAATTACATGGGAGCTGGTGGGGTAAGTCAACAAGAAGCTGAGAGGATAATAACTCCAAATGGAGTCAAAAGTGCTATAAACTCTTTTGCTCCATTTAAAACGGCTGGAATGGACGGAATATTCCCGGCACTATTACAGTGGGGCATGAGCGCTCTACTAGATAGGATCCGGAATATATTCGTCGCCTGTCTTTCAGCAGGCTACATCCCGAAGGCATGGAGGGAGGCTAAAGTGGTCTTCCTGCCTAAACCGGGAAAGAAAGACTATACAGAGGCAAAGTCGTTCAGGCCGGTTAGCCTTACATCATTCCTGTTGAAAACAATGGAAAAGGTGTTGGTGGACTACCTGGAGAACACCACGCTAATGTATAGTCCTCTGAGTAGGTGCCAACATGCTTATAGAGCAGGCAGATCTACGGAAACCGCTCTACATGAACTTGTTAGAGTTGCAGAGAGAGAGATTAACAATGGCGGGATCGCTAAGTCTACTTTTATGGATATAGAGGGTGCTTTTGATAAAATCTCCTTTACCAAACTAAGGAACGCCCTGATTGAGCGGGGGGTTGATTACATTATAATTAAGTGGATCGACTCTATGCTTAAGCAGAGGGCGGTAAATCTTAGCAGTGGATGTGACAGAATACGGGGTAAGGTAGTCCGAGGATGCCCACAAGGAGGTGTTCTTTCGCCTCTACTGTGGAACATCACCGTGGACAGTCTTCTCTGGAAGCTGGACTCGATGGGCGTACACACTGTAGGATACGCCGATGACTTGGCACTCACGGTCAGTGGAAAGTTCATGGACACAATTCTAGGTTGCATGGGACAAGCTCTCAAAGTAACCGAAGAATGGTGTAATGAGCAAGAGCTAACCATAAACGCTAGTAAATCAAACACTATGATTTTTACTCGTAAGAGGAAAGACATAGAGATAACTCCCTTACGGCTTTTTGGTTCGGAAATCAAGGTGTCCAAGGAAGTGAAGCATCTAGGAGTTACCTTAGATGCGAAACTAACTTGGAATGTTCACGTCGATGAAAAGATCCAAAAAGCGAAAAGGATTTTGCATCAATGTAAGAGAGTGTGTGCTCGTAGGTGGGGAATTTCACCTAAAGCGACACACTGGATTTACACAATGATGGTAAGACCTATTCTAGCCTACGCATCAGTGGTATGGTGGCCAAAAGCCATGCAGAATACCACAAAGCAGAAGCTAGATGGGGTACAAAGGATAGCTTGCGTAAGCATATGTGGTGCAATGCGCACCACACTAACGCGAGCAATGGAGGCATTGCTGGGACTGCCGCCGTTGGACTTATTTATAAAGAAAACGGCGGCGCTTTCGGCAATACGCATGGAAAGGGATGCCATGTGGCATCGCTTTGGAACTAGCAGCGGTCATAAGAGCATCCTAGACATTATTCATGATGAGGTCAGGGAGACTCTAATGCCGGTAGAAGGCATGAATAGACATAGGGTAGTTGAAAGACTACACAAGACTCACATTGCAGATGGAAACATACATAATGAGTGAATGTACAATGACATCAGCATTTTTACTGATGGCTCTTTAATGGACGGTAAAGCGGGGGCGGGGGTTTACTCTGAAGAGCTAAACCTAGCATGTGCGCTTAGTCTAGGAGAGTATGTGTCCGTATACCCGGCAGAGATGCTTGGCTTGTTGCATGCGTTGGACCACTTGCTTGAAGGTCAGGTGCGGGGGAAGAAAATCCTTATTGCACTGGACAACCAATCGGTGATCAGACGCATGCAGCAGACGAACATAAACTCTAAACTGGTACTAGAGTGTGTCCGGAAGCTCAACACGTGTGCCTCAGAAAATGAGGTTACGCTGATGTGGGTAAAAGGACACATAGGTACAACAGGAAATGAGGCGGCGGATGCCCTAGCAAAACAGGGATCTGCGGCAACTTTCATTGGCCCAGAACCCAGAGTTGCTCTGGGGAACGGCATGATTGGAGCGAAGGTTGGGAAGTGGATGGACTCCATGCATCAACAAAGATGGCAGGAGCTAGTCACTTGCAAACAAGCTCGGAATGCAATGACCAGCCCTTTAGGCAGGGAAGCGAGAAAGGTACTTAGTTATTAACGGAGTACCCTAAGCTGGATAACTGCCTTGGTCACAGGGCATGGTAATTTTAAGGCTCATCTTGCCAAGATGAAAATCGGAGAAGATGACGTTTGCAGGCTATGCCTGGAGGAGGCCGAGACGGCAGCACACATTGTGTGCGAATGTCCAGCACTGGCTAGCACGAGGTTGAGGATCACAGGCAGGCACACGATAAGTGTAGAAGCCATGAGTAAACTCAGCTTCAAACAAATGCTAGCAATAACACGGGACTCAGTAATGAAGAAAGAGGTCGACAATTATCAGTCGACATCTGGAAGCCACTGATGACCGGGAGGGGGCGAAAAGGGACCCAAACGTTAGTGGTCTGCTTCGGCTATCCCCCAGAGTATATAATAACTTCAGTGGAGGCGTGCACATTCATGAGCCAAAGATTGAACAATCGAGTCTTAATGCCAAATTGATCATCTGCAAATCCACTCGCATCTTGGACGAGTACTTTTCTAGAGGTTAGCACCGCCAAACCAGACTCCAAGTCATTCAAAATTTTGTGATCAAATCGTGCGTATGAGCTTTAAATGAAATTTTGATTTCACGAACGAGCCCTGAAAGAATAAAAAAGAAGCTAGCCTTTGGACATTATGACTGATGGTGCATTTGCCACTTTGAAATTAGTACAATAGTAAAACTTGTTCCGATTTCACTGTTCCTATGAGAGGTATATGAAATAGTAGGCCGATTTCAACAAAATTTGGGAACGTGGCCTTGCAGTAAATATGATTGAATAATGTGAAATTTCGTAAAGATATCTTCGGAAATAAAAATTTTTTTCGAAAAACAACTTTCTTTTGGAACGGTCATTCCTATGACAGATTTCAACCAAATTCGGGAATTTGCTTTATCTAAAAATAATATTGATTAATATGAAATTTGAAAGAAATACCTTTAGAAATAAAAAAGTTTTTCTCACAAAGACGAATTTTTGGACCGGTCGTTCCCATGGCGGCTATATGACGTAGTTGTCCGATTTCGTTGGTTCCGACATATTTACTGCGTGCAATAGAAAGAAAGCTTTGCACAAAATTTCTGAGGGACTAGTTTGCCTAGAAACAGACAGACAGATGGACAAAGCTTAATTAAATAGCATAGTTTCCACAATAGTTATCACTCCATAGAAGTTTCGTCTCTGCCAGGAGATTTGTATGTATTGACAAATTGTATAAACATAGTACCTATAAACTACACAGTATAGATACACAAGAGAATCAATACATACAAATCTACCGCCGGAGGTGGAGTCAGTTTTCTTGTGAAGCCTATACAATTTTTAACGGACGGTTTGGTGGGCATCCGGAGATGCCCGTGGGGACGGAGCCTAAGGTAGCATGTTGACCGTGTAGGTCGGGCCGTGCCATCTGGCGAAGAAAAAGGCTCCTCAACGAGCTAAGCAGCGGCCTATGCTTGCTGTAGCTCAGTTCGGGAGATGTGTGGGCGGGGTTTTCGCCGCTCGTTGCCCCTGTCCTTTACGTATTAACAAAAATTCATAGGCCTGGGGAAGACAACACAAACAGGGGAGGTAAAAATGGGGAATAAAAAAAAATAATCGATAAGGATGGAATGGTTGGCGAACGGATCAGACGCCCACGCGGTCGCACCTGGGTGCGGGTGTAATGGGACCCTCGGCCTCTGGTTTTGTACCACCAACAGATCACTACTCATCAGGTGTTGCTTCGATCTGCCGGTGGGAGCAGCACTACCAGAACATAATATGGTTCGTTACAGGTGGTTCATTACAAATTTGTCAATACATACAAATCTCCTGGCAGAGGGGAAAGTTATATGGAGTGATAACTCTTGTAGAATTATCAATCCTCTTTGGCTTATTCGACTTGTCTCATCATACTGACCAAGAATATATATATACCTATATGTATATACATATATAGTTTATATGGTCGAAGATGCTTCCTTCTGTGCGTTGCAAACTTCATGACAAAGTTAATATACTTTATCACATCCGTGAAGGGTATAAAAACTCGCCAGACCTTTTGGAGGGTGGAAGTGCGTGCCAGACGGGAAAAACCTTATACGCTAGTTAAAGTGACTTTAAGCCCAATCGTACTTGAAGCAATGTCTAATGTTTTGATTTTATTTTCTGTTTCTGAAGTGGGGTAGAGGGAAGACTATAGCGAAAGTGCTCGTGAACTCGAAGTGAACTTTCGGTAGAATCTCGAAAAAAAAACCAACAAGAAAAGGATCACTTTTGCAAACGAGCATTTGACAAAAAGTGATTTTCAAGTGAGATTATCTCGAAAACTGTTTAAGATAGGGAAAAAAGGGGCAATAACCATTCTTATGTTTATACCCTAGACTTTTAGTATAGGGTATATTGTTTTTGACACGACGGAAATATGTAACACCTTAAAGGAGGCTCCGGAGGTATAGCAATGTATATATATAAATGATCAGGGTCACCTCCTGATTCGATTTAGCCATGTCTGTCTGTCTGTCTGTCCGTCTGTCTGTCTGTCTGTCCGTCTGTCTGTCCGTTCGCACGATAACTTTCGATAGAATGAAGCTAAAGTCTTGAAATTTTGGTCAGATATTGGAAGTATGCTCTAGTTGGTTGGTATTGAAAATGGGCATGATCGGGCCAAGAGAACGTCTACCTCCCCAACATATGTAAAATAATTAACTGTATTTATAACTCCCAATTAAATAAAGATGAAAAGCTCTAGCTTTGGTAGATTGCTCGTTGGGGTAATCTTACACTTCCCTGACAAAATAAAATCGATTAGGTGAAAACTAACGGTAATTTTCTCACAAAGAACCCCGTACTACCCTCCTTTCCAGGTTTTTTGTCTATAACTCTTGAACCAATTGACGTAGACATCTGATTTTTGGCATGTAACCCTGAAGTAAGAAGTTGCTTGGGTTTTGGTAAGTTTGATATAATCAGATCAAAGGAACGCCTACCTCCCCTACACAATTGAAAAAATTAAATATTACTTTAATTACGATAACTTTCGATAGAACGACACTAGCGAGTTAAAAATTTGGCAGAACGTTGGTAGTAAAATCTAGTTATTTGGCATTGAAAATGGGCAAGATCCGACCCAAGGAACCCCTACCTCCCCTACAAATGAAACTTCAAATAAGAGATAACTTTTGATAGCATGAAGCCAGCGACTTGGAATTTTGGTCAAATGTTTAAAGTGAGATTGAGTTAGTTGGTATTAAAGATGGGTTACATCCAACCTAAGGAACTCCTACCCTCCCTAGAAATGAAATTTAAAATAAGCAATAATTTACGACAAAATAAAGGTAGCGACTTGAAATTTTGGTCAAATGTTTGAAGTCGGATCCAGTTGGCTAATATTGAAAATACGTAAAATCCGACCAACGAAACCCCTACTTCCCCTATCAATGAAACTTCAGATAAGCGATAACTTTCGATAGAGTGAAGCTAGAGACCTGAAATTTTTTTCAAATGTTTGTAGGGTGAACTAATTGGTTGGTGGCAATCATGGGCAAGATCCAGTCCAAGGAGCCTCTACCTCCCCTACAAGTGAGACTTCAAACAAGCACAAGCACCACTAGGTCTGTACAAGTCTAGGGTATATACGCTTCGGACTCGGGTTTTTTTTTTGCGTTCTTTAAGGCTGCGCGCACGTTGGCACACGTTCGCGTGTCGCGTTCACGTGTTTCATATCAAACGGTTTGAGTCTATGGTTTGCAACAAAAGATGCGAATCTGTCAATATGACAAATGGTCGACTATTGTCGTATCAACAAACTGGGTTGTGCGGCTTGTTGTGTTATGAACATCCATCAGTTATTAAATTTCACAGCGCAAAAGTGACTACTGCCAAAAATTCGGAGGAATATGACAGCGTGGGTGTCACTTCTGCACTGTCAGCATATGCTGTGCTGGTACCAGTAGGCGGAAAAATTTTTTTTTATGAAGAAAATGCCATATGCATATTACAAATTCCCAAACAGTACGCCAATTGCTGCGTGTCATGAACTGAACTGAGCCAATATCACTAAACAAGAGATATTTTCGGAAAATTGTCGTACGAAAGACTGACTTAAAGCACAATATATTCGTAACTAACCATTTTACAGTAAAGTTACCTTTCTATTTAAAAAACTTAATTTATTTAATTACATTAAATTTACTAATTTTTTTCATGAAAAGCAGCTTGGTGCGAACGCTATTTTCCAAGAAATACAACTTTAAGGTTTGATTTTTTTTTCGCCAAAAAATGGGGAAAGATCGCATTGCTTATGCATCTTGCCAAATGTCCGAAAAAGTTCTCATTCAACGAGGAAAGTCATGGGAATGATTTTGTAGATATTTTAATTGCCTTTAATTTGATATAAGTGAGAATTTTTATTTACGTTGAAAATGACAAATCAAAAATGAACTTCGGAAAAAACAACGTAAATATTGCTCATTGCGAGTATGTATGTACATCAGTAATGCCAAACAAACACAATGTATTAGATAATTACATATTGTCAATCTATAATAAAAGTAAGAAACGTAAATACTTTGACGAGCAGTTGCTGAACATAAACGAAAACTTAGCTAATAGGAACACCAGACAAGCGTACAAACTAGTAAATACAATTAAGAACGGCTACCAACCCAGGACTAGCCTTTGTAAGGACAAGGATGGAAACATCATCAGCGACACCGATGGTATTAACAAACGATGGGCCTCTTATATTGAAGAGCTTCTAAACCGACCATCTAACATCCCCACACAGGAAGCTCTCGACGATATTGTTGATCTAGGCCCACCCATTCAACCCCCGACAGTCGAGAAAGTTGATCTCGCCTTGCGGTCACTAAAACGAAATAAAGCGCCGGGCGCTGACGAGATTCCAGCTGAACTGCTAAAATTCGATGGAACGAGTCTACTTGATGCCATACATCAATTACTCCTGCGAGTATGGGAGCACGAGGAGATCCCAGACGATTGGCGCAGAAGCATCATCTGTCCAATTCATAAAAAGGGAGATAAACTGCGGTGTGAGAATTACAGGGGCATCTCACTAGTTTGTACGTCCTATAAAATTTTGACGAAAATTCTGGAATATAGAATAAAACCGTACGCAGAACGAGTCATTGACGAATATCAAAGCGGTTTCAGACCTGGTCGCTCCACAACCGATCAGCTCTTCTCAGTCAGACTGATACTCCAGAGGTGCTGGGAATACAACGTAAACGTATACCAAATCTTTGTCGACTTCAAACAGGCATACGACATTATCGATCGTGGAGTACTGTACAACATCATGCTGCAATTTGGTATACCGGCAAAATTAGTGCGACTGGCAAAGATGACGATGACCAACTCCGTCCTACAAGTCAGAATCCAGAATAGACTTACTGATCTATTTGAAACACGCACTGGTTTGAAACAGGGCGATGGACTGGCACCGACGCTCTTCAACCTAGCACTGGAATACGTTGTTCGGGCCATGAATATGGACAACAGCAATACGCTACTCATCAAGTCGACACAATTAGCAGCGTATGCCGACGACATCAACATCATGTCCCGAAGATTGGCTGACGCAGAAGAACTTCTGCATACGCTCGATACTGCTGCAAAGGAAGTTGGATTACGTATTAACGAGGGTAAAACTAAAATAATGATGCAATCGGTGACAAGGACACCTGCACAACCGAGCATCAATGTGGGGGACCTCAACATCGAGTTCGTGAACAACTTCATTTACCTGGGTTGCAACCTGTCAAGGGACGCCAATGAAACTGACGAAATCAAGCGACGGATACAGTTAGCTAATAAGACTTTTTTCTCGGTTCTCCCCATAATGAAATCGAAGCATGTGCACAGGAACACGAAGCTCCGCGTGTACAAAACCATTATACGACCAGTGCTATGCTATGGCTGCGAAGCATGGACCCTAACTCAAGCCTCCGAAAACATGCTAGACACTTTTGAACGTAAGGTTCTACGGCGAATTTTAGGGGCTGTTTGCGATCGAGATGGATGGCGCATCCGGTACAACCATGAGTTGTATGAAATGTACGATGAGCTGCAAGTCTCGAAAATCGTCAAACTACAACGACTTCAATGGGCAGGGCATGTACAAAGAATGGACGATGATCGCATGCCTAAGAGAGTAATGAACGCTGAACGAGTCGACGGAGCGAGACTGCGAGGACGACCGAGATCTCGTTGGGAGAGCTCAGTAGGTGTGGACGCCGCGCAGCTGCTGGGCTCCCAAAATTGGAGGACGCGGTCACGTGACCGAGATAATTGGAGGACAATGATCCAGGCGGCCAAGGCCCGACGTCGGGCTGTCGCGCCACGATGATGATGATGATAATAAAAGTTCACATACGTACACTTTAAATAAATACTATAATTATGGTGTTTACACAAATTTTGCCGAATAGTTTTTTGCAAAATACTGAATTGGACCCAGTCAATTAAGAAATCGGGTAAGTTATGTTGCGGACGTGCCGTAATACCAAAAAAAAAATGAATAAATGAAAAGACGCGGGTTTTAGGTTCAACAATGCACTTTAATCTCAAGTTAAAAGTAGACTGAGTCGGGGTCATACGTATACGTCGGCTTTTTATTAAAAATAATTGCTGACGCGGTTGTCTGGCAATTGCGCGTGCACTTTTTGCAAGTGTTTTTCCGCCGTTTGTATTATTTTATGAATTTCTAGTGCTGACGGATACGTAACTTCACCCTCCTTAAGACAAGAATTCTCCTGAATTCTATTTATAACATCTATCTTTACATTTTTATGATATGTCAAATATAAATATAGTAGTGATATACATATAGATAAAATTATTACAAATATTATTGTATACATTCCATATGACATTTTTCGGTGAAATTGTAATTCTTTTATTTTTTCAACATTTTCTACGTTTTTCAATATAATTTCTTCAAAATCAATTTTGTCTTTAAAATCAAAGTTTTCATTTCCAGGATAATAGAATCGGTCTTGAATTTTCGTTAATTTGTTTGAAAAATAATGATCTAAAATTTTTATTTCACATTCGTTAAAATGAATTAGGACATTTCCTTGAATTGCTATTTTTCTTTCGTCGCAATTTTGAGTAATATTTAAATTTTTTCCATTTTTGACTATTATAGTTTCATCATCGATTTTTATTATTTCTGTGTTTTGATTTTTTCTTAGTTTACAATTATGTCTATATACACAATGCGTACTTAAAGTTTGTTCGTTTAAATTTTTTGATATTTCATAATGATAGGTTTTATTATTATATTTAAAAATGGTTTCTTTTTCAAAATCAATTTCTTTTTGCTCTGAATTTGGAATGGGTATATTTAATCTTAGTTGTACTTTGATGAATTCTTTAGGAATCTTAATAGCAAATATTAACAGATTATTTTCCACAGTTGCAAGTCCTAGTCTTATATGCTGCATTTTATTTATGTCAATATTAAATTTTTGTATTTCTTCGTCATTTAGAATGTTTGGGTGTAGGATTCCACTTTTCACTGATGCTACATTATCGAATATATAATCTATCTTACTTTTTAATATTTGAATTTTGAAGGCTTGGTCAAGAAATATGCTATTATTTATTACGTTACTTGATATGCTATTTACTTTATCTAGTATTGTTTTCCTATCATTTTCTATAATTGTTTTCAATTGTTTAAATGTATCATTAAAGTTATTATTAATTATGATTTGTTGATTGGTGTTTTTAATTAGATTATGTGCGTTCGTGTCTACTGTCATTAAGTGTGTCTCGATGTCTTGTCTGTCTTGATCGTCCATTGTTCCAAATAACCAATTTTGAATATTACCAACAATATTTACTAGTCCTCTTTTTGTTCTACTATTTACTGCTTTATTTTTCGGTCTTATGGTATTAATTTTGACTGTTAAATGATTTAGTTCATTTAGTAATAAATTTTGATGTTCATGGTCTAGGAGTTTTATGTTGTTTCCAAAATTATGAATAACGTCTAAGATTTCTGTTGTATTAATCATATGTATAATTATTTGAGTTTGACTAACTATTTCAACTTGTTTCAGTTTTATTTCCGCGAATCCTGTTTGTTCGTTTATGTTATATATTTGTAAAATAGTTGTCCGTTCGTTGGAGTTATTGTTAAAATCATTATTAGTATTAATATTTTTACCTGTAAATCATAGTTATGTGTTAGATCAATTATTAATGTATGCTTAAGCTAATTTCTTGTAACTATCATATCTACATCATAGTAGTAGTTTCCCTTGGCTTATTTCTACGATCATCTTTTTTCGAAAATAGGTCATTTTTTTCTTATTTACTGGAATAATCATCAAATCAAAAGAAAAAATGTTGACTTTTCGCGTCCATCTTTTAATGGACTCATATCCTGATTTTAAGAGACACTGAGTGAAAAATGTGTTTGTAGTATATACCCTTCTAATATTCCTTTCTTGACTTCTTTCCATAATGAGGTTCATGTAAAAATTAATTATATTATCGTTTACCCATGCTTGTTCCTTTAACGTTTGTAAATCATCCCTAGAAATGTTCAAACCGAATTTGGATATAATTATTTCTTGCTTTGATCCCTGTTCTAATACTCTCTTTATAAGTGAAATTTGTTCTTCTGTAAATTCTGGAAATTCAACTATTTTTGACTCTTGCTGTAATTCTGGAAATGCGACTATTTCGGTTTCTTCCTGTACTTTTGGAGATTCAACTATTCCTGTTTCTTCCTGTAATTCTAAAAATTCCTCTGATTCTGTTTCATTCTGTAATCCTGGAAATTCTTTTTCTTCATTTGTTTTAGCCATTTCATAAAATTTGAGGGGTCTTTTAATATTGATAGGGTGAACATTTTCAAGTTTAGCCTTCCTGTACTTGGGTAAATGTTTTTGTCTTGCAGCTTTATAGTTCTTTATAAAGCCTGTCGTCCTTGTCTCTAAATAGTCCTCTCTGTTCTTATTATGTCTTTCCAATGCTTTTTCTTTATACGATTCCAGATTATTTCTGACTTTATCTTTATCTATTTTGCGAGTTTGTACATCTCTTGGTGTACATTTTATTACCGAATGATACCTATCGTTGTAGTTCCTGATTGCTTGTTGTATGATCCTTCGCGGTGAAAATTTTGTTTGATTATGTGTTAAGATCCTAAACTTCTCGGCGATCGTATTGTGTAATCTTTCTATGTCTGCTAATCCTGTATGGCTATGGGCTTTAGTTAAATGTAAACTTACTTCTTCTAGTTGTAAAAATGCTTTAATTTGAACGCTATTAAATTCGTTTCCAGCAATTATTTTGTTCGGTTTGCTTACCTTAGCGAAATGTTCCTCAAGTTGTTCTATGATTGTAATATGATTTTTATCGTTTAGAAAATATGCAGCCCCAAATTTTGAAAATTTGTCTATTATGGTTCGAAAATTATAATTTTTTATAGTGCATATATCTATGTGAACTATTTGGTTGATGTCGGATGCAGTTTCGGTATATTCAAACTTTGGTTTGATGGGGTTACGATCGTATTTCACTCGCAAGCATATTTCACATTGACTTATGACAAGTTGTATTAATTCTAACAATTTTGGGTAATATATCTTGTTTCTAATGGAGTTAAATGTTTCTTGGATACCTGAGTGCATACTCTCGCGAATGTGGTAATGGGATATTTGTTTTATTGCGTCTACCTCCGTTTTAATATCTTGTGCACGAAGTGAGCATCTAATAAATTTGACTTGGTTGTCATTTGAATAAAGTTCTCGGATTTTTTGTTGGACTACATTGTATTTGGTATCTGTAAGTTCTGTGTAAATGGCTGTAATACCTTTTTTAATGTATCTTCTTAGGATATCGTGTAAATTACTAAAGTCGTTCTCAGAGATAAAAATTATTCTTTTCCCATGGATGGTTTCCAATTCCTGGACTTTATTATTTGTGAGAATTATCTGGGTTTTGTATTTATTTATAATTTCTTCTTTAATAGGAATATGATCTAAGAGTTCTTCAGGTGACGAGTGACATGTTGCCATAGTTTCATTATCATTTTCCATTTTAAAAATTGCTGGTAAATCTGAATAGGTATCTTTTAATTCATCTTGATCGCAATCTTCTTCCTCTGGTTGATTTACTCTACTAAGAAAATCTGCAACGTAATTTTCCTTTCCTTTCAAGTATTCAATATCGAATCTATATTCTCCTAACTTGAGTAACCATCTTTGATGGCGTGGAATCATATCCTTCCCTTTATACTTAGCATGAAGAAATTTAATTGGTTGGTGATCCGTAAATATTTTAAATTTGTTACCATAGAGATAGGGACGGAAATAGCTTACGGCCCATACGATGGCTAAGAATTCTTTATCCATTGTTGCATAGATTCTCTCATGCGAATTTAGGGTTCTAGACGCGAAACAAATTGGGTGTCCTTCTTGCGAGAGGACGGCGCCTATTGCATAATTTGACGCATCTGTCGTCAACTGAAATGGTTTTTGAAAATCAGGAAACCTCAGAATTGGTGGAGAACTTATAAGACTTTTTAGCTTCTCAAATGCATCGAAGTAGTTCGGATCACGAATGTTAATTTTTGCATTTTTTTGTAAATATTTGGTGAGAGGTTGGGCTACTTTAGCATAGTCTTTTATAAACTTTCTATAGTAGCCCGTCATCCCCAGAAAACTTTTAATGGCTTTTTCCGTTTTCGGTAAAGGGATATCTTGGATAACCTTTATCTTTTCTTGGTTTGGTTTGAGGCCTTCCTTTGTAATGATATGCCCTAAGAAAGTGGTTTCTTTTTGTAAAAAACTACACTTATCCACCTGGATTTTTAGTCTGTGTTCCCGAAATACTTTAAAGATTTCATTGATTGCCTGTATGTGCTCCTTAAGCGAAGTGCTAAAGATTAGCACATCATCTAAATACACTATACATTTAATGTTAATGTACTTCCGAAGTACTTCATTTATTAACCTCTGGAAGGCTCTTGGCGCATTTTTCAGCCCGAACGGCATTCGCACAAACTCATATAACCCTTGAGGTGCCACAAACGCCGTTTTTTCTCGGTCTTCTTCCTTTATTAGAATTTGGTGATAGCCTTTTGCAAGGTCTATCGTCGAAAAATACTGGGCTCTTCCCAGTTTATCAAACGCAGCTTCAACATTAGGTAAATGATATTGGTCATCGATGGTAACTGCGTTTAATGGTCTATAATCGACCACTAGGCGATATTTCTTTTCCCCAGAATTGTCTTGTTTCTTTGGTACAACAAGAAGCGGACTCGAATATCTTGATTTACTTTTACGTATTATACCCTGCTCTTCCATTTCAATCAATTGTCTCCTTACCTCCTCCTCATGTTTTGGAGGGTACCTGTACAGTTTTGCGTTTATAGGATTGTCTGTTGTTGTTCTTATCTCATGTTGAATACTAGTTGTACTAGTAAGTTTGTCTCCCTCTTTAAAGAAGATGTCACTAAAATTGTTAATAACTTTAATGATTTCTCCCTTTTCTTCCTCATTAAGATGGTCCAGTTTAAGTCTTTTTATATAGTCGTTTTCGGTTGTTTCCAACGTACAAATTTCTTCTACAGGATATGGGTTATTCAAAAATCTCCTTTCAGCTCCATTTATAACTATTTTCCCTTCTTCCATATCAATTATTGTGTCTAGTTTATTAAGTAAATCTACGCCTATTATAAACTGATATTTCCTACTACCTAGTGCTTTTACTTTCCATCTCACCATACCTTTAGGATGAGGATTAAATTCTATTGGTGCAAAAGTATGAACCTCTTGATTAATAGTGTCTTTTCCTGTAACTGTTGAGAAATGTAATGGTTTAATGTTGGTTTTTATAAAATTTTCGGCTACTTGTTCGTCCATAATACTGAACGATGACCCTGTGTCAATTAATGAGTTATATGTTATTGAATTTATTGTTATTGTAATCATTGGCAATTGTTCCGAGGCTAGTTGTAAAAAAAATCTTCCCGACTGTTGCCTTGGTTTTCGTCTTCTTTTGTGTTTTTGTTAGATGTCTGGTATTGTCTGTTATTGTTTTTCGGATCATTTTTAGAAACTGGTTTTTGGCGTTGAATATTATCAACTTCCATAGGCTCTTGTCGATATTGTTTGAAACTCGACTGTCCTGAATTTTGATAATTATTTCTGTACTGACCTGAATTTTGATAATTGTTTCGATACTGCCCTGAGTTTTGATAATTTTTATACTGTCCTGAATTTGGATAATTATTATTATAACCGGAATTATTATGTTCAAGATTTCTATTTTGATTAAGAGGTCTATTACTATTTTGGTACGGTTTGGCGTCATTAGAGTCTTGTCTGTATTGTGTCTGTCTTTGAAATTGTCCTGGTCCCTGTCTATAATTGTCTGAATATTGTTGTCGATTACGGTCATTTGTTTCGTTATTACTATGTCTATATTTTTGTTCTTTACGGAAATTATTAACTCTGTGTCTTTTAAATTCTGGTTTGATACACTCATCCTCAAATCGTCTTTTGTTCATAATACTTAAAATATTTTCCAACTGTTTTTCTTCATAAATTTTGTCTAGTAACACACCTTGGCTCATTTCTTTAATTGTATTAGCCAACAAAGATTCTACATTTTTTAAATCAATACAAGTATCTTCTTTATAATATATTATTAATTCATCGGTTTTACATTTTATTTTTTGTACTTCTAATGCTAATTCTGCTACGCTGTTCACTCTTAAGCTACTAATTCTCCTGTATATTTGTGCCGGTTCTGTATCGGGCTTGTATCTTAAGTTTTAGATGTTCTTTTATTAGTTCCCAGTTGTCTGGTTCTGCTAAATTTATGATTGTATCTTTTGCTTCCCCTTGTATTTTTTCATAAAAAATTGTTCTAACTGCCATTCTTCTTGTTTCCAAATTATTTATACTGTTTAAATAATGTTCGATATTACTTACGAAACTGTTTATCTTTACTTCTCCTCGTCCGGTGAAATTCGTCATGTATCTTATTTCTTTCAGGACCTTGTCACGATTCTCGCTGGTTTCCCGCTGTAAATTAAGTTGCTGTAGTGCTGCAGCCAACTGTTGGATTTGTGCATCCCTCTCCTGGATTTGCTGCTGTAAATGCCGCATTTGTTCCTCCATGTTATTTTCAATTTGCCTTCTGCTATTCTGTTCGGTTAATCGCCTTTCCTTCCTTCTCAATCGCTCCACGTTGCTGACCTTCAAGTCTTCGCCTTTTCACACTCACTTTTCGGATTAATCCTTCTTCAATACCAGGTCTACTTATCGTAGTACCTTTCTTTCGTCGAAGGATGTTCACATTCACTTTTTAATTCTTCTTCAATACTAGGTCTACTTCTCGTAGTACCTTTCTTTCGTCGAAGAATAGTTATTATTTGTGTACCGAATTCTTTGAAAATTCTGATACGAGGCTTTGCAATACCCCTTTTTTGTTTAATTAGATTGTATTTTATTAACTTTTTATCGGTTATCCTTCGCGGCTTCCCGTGTAAGTTAATTTTACGTTTCCCGACTGCGCCAGTTATGTTGCGGACGTGCCGTAATACCAAAAAAAAAATGAATAAATGAAAAGACGCGGGTTTTAGGCTCAACAATGCACTTTAATCTCAAGTTAAAAGTAGACTGAGTCGGGGTCATACGTATACGTCGGCTTTTTATTAAAAATAATTGCTGACGCGGTTGTCTGGCAATTGCGCGTGCACTTTTTGCAAGTGTTTTTCCGCCGTTTGTATTATTTTATGAATTTCTAGTGCTGACGGATACGTAACTGGTACGAAAGGATCCTTAAGTCAAAGCAAGTGAAGACAGTGGCGGATCAAAGGGGGTTTTGGGGCTAACCCCCCTTTTACGAATCCACATTTTCTTTGCCTGATTAGGCTTCAAATATAGAATAGTAGAAAAATGATTTGTCCAGTTTCTATAGTTTTTTTTTTTTTGTTTAAAATAGGATAGAGTATGATGATGTCGAAATGTAAATAAAAACTGCTCTTAAAATCGATGTACGACACACTTGCACTTGCACTTACAATCGATAATTTACTGTAATGCCTACAATTAATATCAGATAAATAATATTATTAGGACCTATTCGTTTTTGGCCCGTCCCATATAAAAATATAATGGACGGGCATGTAGTCTGATGTGCGGTGCACACTGGAACAACCAGTTTCATGAAACTGGTCTTATGAAACGGGTATCATGTTTTGATGCACACAGGAAACCATTTTTCTACAGTTTAATCATGTCCTCTGACGAAGATGATCCATTTAGTTTAGGGTGGTGGCTGGATGAAAAGGTCAATGATAACAACTACGCATGTCAGTGATAGCCACTACTTTTAATTGCACTTAAAATAGCGACGATTTCACCGGGCGACCGCACGCGTTTATATAAGGTTGTCATGTCGTCGGTGCTTTGACGAACAGCTGACCCGCCGGCCTGGTACTCTAGAAAACAACAACAAACATTGTCGAATACGAAACCGCATGAAACTTGGTTTCCACGAAACCTATCTTTTTGGTTGCGTCAAACTAGTTTCGTGAAACTACAGTTTCAAGAAACCAGGGGGCTCCTGCCTATATGTTTTATTTCAAACAAGCTGAGTGGCTCGCTTCGCTCGCCTCCACATTGGTATTTTATATGGAGCAATTTTTTATTGTTATCCTTGAACACCGGAAACTTGGTCCTTGCAGTTTGTACTGTACTCCTTGATGACATGAAACTTATGGACTTGGTCAGTAGCGCATGCATTTTTTTCCTTGATCACATGAAACTCGCTCCTGACGACCCTAACAACATAAACCTTGGTCATGGCGATCCATTTGTACGCTTGTGCATGCAGCACATAATTATCAACGTGCACAACCACCCACCTGCTTGCCAGCACAACTTGTGTTGTAATCACACGAAACATTTTCCAGACGATGCCTTGCACACCCAGATGAATGGGACGGAAGATTGCAATAATTGCGCGAGTGCGAGGGGGAGCAATTTGGCGTTTTATATGAAGAGCCCATTTAGAGCAAGCAAATATTGGCGGCGAGTGAAATGCATAGAAATTGTATGTTATATGGAGATTTCATTTGAAGCAATTTATATTTTAAGAAGAAGAAGAAGGAAATATGGTGGACGTGGTGGACAATAGGCAACAGGTCGTCCCTTTTTAAAGCAGGTTGTCCCTTTTATGAAATTTGAGATGGATAAGGATGCACATTCAGCGTGAAGAAGCGGAAGGAAAACGAAAAAGAAAAATGGGAGACAAATTGAAGGAACGACTGTTTTCATTTCAGGGAAGAGGTTGTCCTTTTTATGAGAGACCAGTGGAAACAACAAAAAACAAATTGCATTGAGGAAATGTATGAAGTACATATGCAACTATTGGATGTATTTGCACAAAGGACACCAGGTCGTTCTTTATCGCAACAGGTCATCCTTTTTTGGGAATTTGGGCTTGGTAAGAATGCACGTTGAGCAGAAAGGAGCATAGCTGGAAAAATTTGAAGCAAATCGGGTGTAGGATAATTGAAGTAGAACGAAAAACATTTCTTCATACAAAGTCGTCCTTTTTTTGACCAGGTCGTCCTTTTTTCGGAGTTTGAGCTGGATATGGATCCAAGTTGAGCGTAAAGAGACAGAACAAAAAAAATTTCAGTCAAATCGGACACAGGGCAATTTTAATTTCAGGCAAGAGGTCGTCCTTTTTAGGAGAGACCATGGGAACAAAAATTAATTGCATTGAGAACATGTGTAAGGTACATGCAACGAACTTGTTATGTTTCTTCGAAGGACACCAGAATGTCCTTTATTGTCAGCAGGTCGTCCTTTTTTTTGGACTTTGGGCTCGGTGAACATGTAAGTTGAGCGTGAAGGATCAAAAAGGAAAACACTTCAGGCAAATCGTATGTAAGGTTAGGGAGATAGAAGGGAAAACATGTCTCCATACAAAATGTATGGGAAAATGGAATTTCCCGAATTTCCCAATTTCCCGGGTTGGTTTGGTTTCAAGTGGAGCGTAAAGAAACCGATTGCAAAAATTTTGAAGCAAATCGGATAAAGGATAACGACGTCGAGTCCGTACATACGTAGACGACTTTCTTTTATATATAAGATGGTTTCACGAAACTTAGTTCCAAGTTTCATGAAACTGGTTTCACCAGTGTGCACCCCGCCTAATTCATTACTTTCGTTAGCTCATTAGCTCATTAATTCGTTAGTTCGCTTGTTCACTATTTCGTTGGTTGTCTTTTCAAGACGGCCCTTCCAGGCGTTTTTCATGGTCCGATTTCAATCAAAGCTAGTACGTAGTTTCCTTAGGTTATTACGAGTATAAGTACCATACGGTCATATTGACGTGCTTGCTCGGTAGCCGTGTGGTCATGATCAGCGTTCTACGATGTTACATCTACAGAGACGGAGGGTCAATCCTTGATGCGTTAATAAAAACTGCCTGTTTGTACTGCTGAAACTCCTACTACGGTCCGACTCCGAGCTTGTCAGTACAAGGACGGGGTGGATAAGAGGTGCATGCTAGCAACTGTACGTCCGAAAAGTAGATATACTATCGAAACGTTATCAAGGCATAGTAACCTAAGAGATATTGATGCGACCATGCCCCTTGAATGGTCAAGGCAGTTAAATTTACAAACAACACGGTGGTATTATGGTATTGGTGCAGGTGTGCGTCAGGACGAAAGGACTCTCTTGATCATGAATTGAAACACATACTGAACCAAGGATATATGGGTATCTCCTGACTCGGGGAGACGAGACCAACGCATTGGAGTACTGTTGAAGGTATTTTGAGTCCTTTGGTCGGGACTGGTGCCATTTTAAGTCCTTTTATGAGGAAGAAAAGGACATTCCTGGCAATGTAGTGATATCTTGGCAATATAGGTAACAAATGACTGGGGGTGTTGAGACAAATGCACTAGACTTCTGTTGAAGTATTTTAATTATCAGTCCTTTGGTCAGGACTGATGCCATTTTGAGTCCTTTAGTGAGAAAAAAAGACATTCTTGGCAATGAATGTCATATATAGGCAAGATGGGTATCATGTGACTGGGGGTTGTGAGGCGAATGCACTAGAGTACTGTTAAGGTATTTTGAGTCCTTTGGTGGGGAAAAAGGCTATACTTGGCAGTGCAGCGATATTTAGGCAAGATGGGTGTCATATGACTGAGCATGTTGATGCGAATGCAATAGACTACCGTTGATGGCATTCTGAGTTCTTTGGCAAAAAAAAAGCATTCTTTCATTCACCTGATACTCGTAGGTATGGGTATATCCTGTATCGAGGCGATAAAGACAACATTTTCAAAGCAAAAATAGACAACTTGAAAGCAAATAGATCTTAATTAAATTGTTTATATCATACATGGGGCGGGTCTAAGGTCCCGACAAGCATCATCGCTCCTTCTGTATCATTTAAATGAATTTTTTCTCTGAAAATTTAGATAATTTTCCCATAGCTTACAATAAAAACTTTGCCTTACTGTGATAAACTCGTCATTGTCTCTTAATTTTTTGTTATGTTCTAATAAAACTACCGTAGATCTAGAAGTCCACTTTTTAGAGAAAAATTTTGCACCGCATATGAGATGCAATAGCTTGATTAAGCATGTCAAAATTGTTCACTTCAGAAAGCCATAAGTTAAAGATTCGTTCAGACGGTTTCGCAAAAAAAAATATAATTTTATTACTTCTTAAAATTGTAAAACAATTGTTTTGGGGAAAATGTTATTGTTATTCGATATAATGCCAAAATACTGATACTGATGTCGTTCTTAATTCTAATTAGTTCTACGTAAACTGCAATCTAAGCTGTCTGGATATTTGAGAGCATGCTGGAGGTCGTTGGATGGTGAGAATTTCGTACTTAAGGGTCGGCCGTATTAACTCCACCCCCCCTAAAAGTTGGTTGTCCTCAACCAACTACTAGAAAAGGGGTATGTTTTAGAAGCTCCGGCTTTCTGAGTGATTCAGAAGCTGGAGGATGGACCACAACTGAAGGTAAGTTGAATGCAGATGATACCACAGGATTCATCGAAAGACGCTGCGGTTGGATAACAGCTGAAGGAAGATTTGTGGTAAATGGCTGCCAGGGATGCTCCTCTCGGATGGATGGATCTACTTTCACTGTGGCGTTCGCATTCCTGGGTCCTTTAAATCCTTTCCACAAGTATGTCTTTGTTTTTGCTAGTATTGAGACCGTGAAGCCTGCAAGTAGAATAAAACTTTAACCAATTATCCCACCTTCTCCTGTTGGTGATCATCGCGATTTGTCTCGTGTTGTTGATATGTGGCTTCTTCATCATCTCTAATGAGAGAATCTCTTGCATCTCGTGAAACCCAGAGTCTGAATTTAAAAGTGGTGGTAAGACTTGGACACTTCGCATTTCCTCGGAGATGAATTTTTGATGGTTGATAGAAATTGTCGAATTGTTAAACTTAACCAGGAATGTCTCATTAACATGCTGCGGTGTACCATTGGTTTCGATGATTCCGTCCAATTCGTTTAGCAAGATTAATCCTGTTGTTATCTCTTCTACGGATGCTATGTGGTGGCCATTCCTTTTATTGCAGCTATCCATTTGGCTTTTCAGTAAATTGGCAATGCACCTAGTTGCACTTATTTCAATTAAACAGATTTTGTTACATATTAGGTGCGTTTTTTTCGTACAGAGCATAGTAGAGCAGGTTAAGCGACGAAATAAACGATCGAGAGCAAATTAGCGTATAAAACACAAAATAGGGGCATGTCTTTGTATCTTGGTTTAGTTAGAATTCAAATGGCAACTCAAATTTCACGGGAAAACTTAAATCCTTAGTACATACACAAACGGACAAATTTCCTTTAGGCGGCAAAATTATTTTGAATGTTTACTATTCCATATAATTACACAAAACGAACATTTTATTGGCAGGAATTGAACTTTATGTGCTTCCAAAACTGTAAACTGTTCTAAAATGTCGACGCCTGCGCCGCCTGCATTACGAATGTGGAACTATTTAACAGAGTAAAAATCCAGCACTAACGTTCTATCGAGAGCTACTCAAATCAAATTGTTGGTGTAATTGTATGGTCTTAACCTGCTCTGCTCTATATGGATCTTGAAAAAACGCGCCTATAGGTAAGTTATTTAATGTTTTACATGTTGTTTTGATTCCAAATAAATTTTCTTCTTTTTCAAAATGTGGTCATAGGGAATTTATTTGCAATATTAGGCGCGTTTTTTTCAAGACCCATATAGAGCAGAGCAGGTTGAGACCACACAAAAAGCATAAATCGATGAGCAGGCATTTTTAAATTTTTGCTCATAACTACTCCAAAAATAGCCCGAATTTAAAAAAATATTGGCCATGTTAGGCTTACAATCAAATTATCTCCAACTTTTACAGAATTGCTTTTCCATTTGGAGCTTCCGTTACAAAAATCTGTGAGCTTGAAAAGTTATAAAGTGTGATTTTTCTCCGAAGTCTCGAAAATCGTCATTTTTTTACTATCGATTTTGATTACGCTACTGAGCCTAATTTCAACCTTGAGCAGTGCATTGAACACAGAATTCAACAGTCTTTAACTTACTCATGCTAATTTTTTTGATCCGAAGCACCGTTTAAGATTTATAAGAATAATATTTTAAAAAAAGGGTCAAATTTCTCGGATTTTCGCCCACCAAAAGCTAAGCTCACCTTCTACGACCATGCAAACTCAGTTTCCATGTATTCAGTATCTATATAAGTGATTAAAATTATTTCCAGATCTTTCCCTAATTATTATTAAAAAGCCCCAAAATTGGCTTAATTTTACTGGCCTATATGTAGTATGAACCAGGCCGAAACTTCGCTTCGGCCCGGAGTCCGAAAACTTGTACAGACCTAGTGGTGATACCAAAAGTACCAATTGGTAACAAACATATGCTTTAAAAGTGAATTTCCTATATGGCCAGTTTATAGGGGAGGTTGGCACACATTCAGGAGGATCTTGGCTATTCTAAAAATCAATTAACTAACCCATTCTACAAATATTTGTCGAATTTTTCAAGTCGCTAGGTTCATTCTATCGAAAGTTATTGCTTATGTGAAGTTTCACTTGTAGGGGAGGTAGAGGTTCCTTGGATCGGATCTCGCCCATCATTGCCACCAACCAATAAGATCACCCTACAAATATTTAAAAAAAATTTCAGGTCTCTAGCTTTATTCTATCGAAAGTTATCGCTTATTTGAAGATTCATTTGTAGGGGAAGTAGGGGTTTCATTGGTTAGATTTTACATATTTTCAATATTAGTTAACTGGATCCTACTACAAACATTTAACCAAAATTTCAAGTCGCTGGCTTCATTCTATCAAAAGTTATCGCTTATTTGAAATTTCATTTGTAGGGGAGGTAGAGGTTTCTTGGGTAGGATCTTGCCCATTTTCAATGCCAACTAACTAGATTTTACTGTAAATGTTCTGCCAAATTTTCAACTCGCTAGTGTTATTCTATCGAAAGTTATCGTAATTAAAGTAATATATAATTTTTTTAATTTTGTAGGGGAGGTAGGCGTTCCTTTGATCTGATTATGCCCAACTTACTAGAACCCAAGCATCTGCTCACTTCAGGGTTACGTGCCTAAAATCAGATGTCAGATGTCCTTTAAGGTGTTACATATTTCCATCGTGACAAAAACAATATACCCTATACTAAAATTCTAGGGTATAAAAATTTTAAATTTAGAGATCCCTGACCGAATAAATTAACAATAGCATGATGAGTTACTTCTACATCGCCACCAGCGAAATTTGCATAAAACTTATAACGGTTTGGAAAATTGGTTTTAACGCAGTCGGCCGAATATAATTTTTATTCGAACCTGTGTCTATTATTTTAATAATTTGAGAATTTTTCCACTCTTCGTCCTATATTCGAAGTAAGGCAACAAAGAGCCACTCAGCCTAAAAAATGAATATCTTGGAAGTCTTCCAGCTCCTGCGTGGTATTATCTTCCGTATCTTCCATTTCCACGTAGTCAGTGAGAGTTTGACCATTTACTTCTTCTGATGTGCTGATCGCCTCATCGTATTTGTCTGCCGAAACCTGAGGATCAGTTTCCGTATGGAACATTCTCTGTTGTTTTTGGGTTACCTGCCTCTTTAAGGAACCGTGACTATTTGTCGGTGGTCTCTTTGAGGCAAAGGTAGGCCTAGGTTGTTGTCGGTTTTGATAATTAACGTGTTGGGTCCTAATTGAAGGATCCGCCTCCATAGGTTCGGGACGAGGAAAAGATCTGGGTGACACAAATGGTCGGACATTTTGTTGCTGTTGGAAGCTGTGAGGACGTTGACCGGATTGAGGGAAATAATTAGGGTTTTGTTGAAGTTGGCGAAAGTTTGGGTCAGCCCTAAGTTGGTTTTGTGTAACCCAATGAGGCCATGGTGGGGCTAACTCCGGATGGAAGATTTTTCGCGGAGCTGGTACTGGAACTTGGTGTAAGGTTCGCTGCCTAGGTGGAATTGGTGGGTTATTCATTCGTCGCGCAATATTATGCGAATTATTCGAATATTGCGTCCTAAAATGGACCTTTTCGAGCTTCAAGCCCATATGCAGGGCCTGAGGCAGATCCGTAAGCCACAACGTACTCCAACGTCTCTAAATCCCGCTTATCCGCGTAGTGGATCATAAGCCGTCGAGATATCTGCTCCCAATTGAGCGGATTATAAGATTCAAACACTATCAGCTTGACTAGTTATTTTATTCCTTATTTCGTTTAAAATACCGAAATAATTTGGTGTGCCTTTTAAGTGGTCGAAGATCGTTTAAATCCTATCGACGCTTTTGCGCCAGGAGCTAAATTCAACTGGTTGCCCAGAAAACACTTAAAAGGCCGGTTGCTCAATGTCCGATTAAAAAATATTTTAAGAAAAACTGCCATTAGGACAATTTGATTGTCTCAATATCTGTTTAGCGCTATTAATCGGATAAACGCTAACCGTCCCCTAGCCTTCGATTAATCTCTTATCTAAAACAAAGGCCTACTCCTGGTTTCCAGTTGAAAATTTATCCTAAACAAAAACCCAACACCTGATACCGGATGCTGAGATTTTGACAGCTAGAACTGTTCACTTTTGCAAATTCAAATAAAAACAATGAAAGTGGCCATAAAGAGCAGAGTTCCTGGAAATTCATTCGATAGAAGAGAACTTGCAACAAACTCAGTAGTAATTGTAGTCTGAGATAAGTTTCCCACTTTATGGCTTGGTAATTTGTATGAGTCGTATGAGAAAATGAAAATTCTTATCGGGCTGTTTATATAGTTTCGATTAATTTGTGTCCCTGTTAGGTTAGTTAACAAAGAGTTTAATCCGATATTGAGAAAACAGGCCTAAGACTTTTAACCACATCGGGTATTCTGTCCATATCTGATTAATAGATTTCCAAACTGATTGGGATTAATGCCTTGGTCAACTTCGGGACATATGTCCATATCAGGATTGAGTAACGCACTCACAATCCCATGACATTCCCTGCTCAAGATGGATCTGATTAAATCTTCTAATCTGAGCACGGTTTTTGTCTTGGTTCTCTTCGCCCACAGGAGGTAATTGATTTTCCCCCACTCAATACCAGACGGGGCGGTCGGATTAAATTCTCCAGTCGAGCCATATTTCAAAAAGGATTTTTAAAGACCGGCTAAAATCTCCGTGTATTAATTAACAACTTTCCGCATTGAGATTCACTGCGCGGTTGTTAGACACTTGGTTATCACTTTGAATTCACTTCACCTTGGTCAGTTACGATATGTCACGAAACTCGATTTGAGATTGATTAAATTGAAACCGATTGGATTGAAATTAATTTAGTTGAAATTGAGTGGATTGAAATTGCTTGAACCTTTTGGCTTTACACTTATTTTGAAGAATCTTTACTCTAAATGTAGGTGAATTACTAAAAATCTATTTTTGTTTTCTTACATAATAATAATTACGTGCATCCTTCCTGAAATTCCGAGCTCCGTCCGAACTATTTCGATCCGACGCAAGCGGCTGTCGGCGTAGTCAACTCCTATTCGTAGCATCGCTGCTTCTACCGGGGCCTCCTTCTTGGGATTTCCAGATCCTTGGTAACCTCGCTGGCTGTTGGTATACTTGCAACACTTTCGTTCTATTTAGCACTTTCCTATTACGGACGCGGCACTTTCATTACTCTAAGCTTTCGTACGCGTTCCAACAATCGCCCTGCTCGGGCGCCAGTTAAAGAATCGTTCAGACGGTTTCGCAAAAAAATATAATTTTGTTACCTCTTAAAATTCTAATACAATTGGCCACGTTTATGCAGTGGAACTAAAAGGCGATTTAACTAAATCATTTTAGTACTAGTACTTGTTCGTGGTGTGTTTATACCGACCATACGAAGAGGTACTAAACATGAAAGATGTCAGCTGTTGGTTTGTGACTGCGCTGACATTGGTTAAGAAAATGTCAAGGGGCAGTAGCCTCCTAACAAAAACGCGTTTCTACCGCTACAATCAAAGGATGAAACGAATACAGAGTTTCAGGAAAGGATGAGGTATTTATATAACAAATAAAATATAATTTTCAACAACAACATCATTAGCGAAGACAGCAACACCACCTAGTCGCAATTTTTCAGTCCAGTTCTGCATAGCAAGTGGAGCTAAAATTGGTACCAAAACTAGCTAGTGCGACATGTTTATGTCGTCGTGAGCTAGCTCGAATTAGTTAATCCTCGAAAATAGTTCGGCGGCATAAACAAGGCCATTGTTTCGGAAAAATGATAATGTTATTCAATGTAATGCCAAAATACTGATACTGCTCTCGTTCTTAATTATTCTGATTACACCTTGGTCACCTGGATTCGGCAACGTGACTACCATGGATGTCAGGTTAAGTTCGTCCGGTCGCACGGTCCAATATTTTGTAGTTCTACAATCTGTTTCATAAGAAAGGAGGCGCGAGTATTTCGATAGTTATCAAAATAATTATTCCATTTTTTTTTATAGTATTGTATAATACAATACAAGTAAAAAGGTTCGGCGCAATCAATTAGCAAACAGTGTAGTCACTGGCACCTTCGAGGCAAGCTTTCGACGAGTTTTTTAGCGTAGCTTGTTGGAAGAGAACGCCAAATCTTTCCAATCTCCCGAGAAAGCTGCTCCAAATTGTGAACAGGGTTTCCCGCAAGTTTGCTCTTCATAATGGCCCAGACATTTTCGATGGGGCTTGCGTCAGAAGATTGGGAAAGCCAGTCCAAGGTGTTGATGCCATTTTCCTCCTTCCAGGCGCGGCAGAGGCGGGTTCGATGCTTCGGGCCGTTGTCTTCTTGAAGGACCCAATTTCTATCATCAGGTCCAAACATTTTCTTGGCCGACTTCATAAGGCTTCGTTTGTAAATTTCAAGCATTTTCACTATTTTCAAATTCTGCGTGAAAAGCGGCAAGCAACCAAATTCCCGCTCTGAGAAGCACCCCCAAACATTTACTTTCACCGGATGTTTGACAGTGCGCTACACGAAATCGGTACTGCTTTCCAACCAGGCACGCTTCACTGAAACCCACCCCCAAAAAGTTGCTTCATCCGAGAAAATATTGTAGTTTTCGACCAATCACGATCCTTGCTCTCCTCCGCCCAGTTCAGGTGTTTTTCCACGTGGGTTGCGCTGAGAAGGTGTTTCGAGCTTGTAGAACGGTAGCAGCTTGGCTTCATGTAAAAGTCGCCTTATCGTGATGAGGCTGATATGACTCCCTTTCCTGGCGAGTTTGACCTTGGCTTCGCGCAGACACAGAGTAGGATGACTCCTGAACATCTTCACTATCACTTTGTCGTGTTTGCCGGACGTCGCTCTTGTTTTCCCGCGTTCAGGAAGATCATCAACATTTTTTGTCTCTTTTTACCTTTTCACCCACTTCTCAACGAACTTCTTTGACTTTTTAATAACTTTAGCTGCCGCGGAATATGATAATGTCGATCCTTTTACATGCATGCACAAAAAGACAGCCTCAAAGCGCTTCGCGTACGTGGAACTCATTTCGATAATACTGAGGTATGTAAATCAGTAACTGCGTCGTAGCCGACCGATGGTACGATCCTGTAAAGAAAAAAAAATTGGAATATTTTCAATTCTACTATTCAAAACCCCGCCTCCTTTACTGTGGAACAGACTGTTCGTAAAGTGCCATCTTATCGTTGGACGGTGAGAGTTTCGTACTTAAGGGTCGCTCGTGTTTACTTATGTATTGTTAACAATTTATCCCATTTTGCGGAATAAACCGCAGATTTTTGCAAGCTCAGTTAGAATGTCTGTAGCAGCTAAAGAATTGAAGGAGTCGAAAATCAAAATCCTAAAATTTTTTGCTTAGGACGCTTTATAAATTGCATGATGAAACCCTGGACAGCAACTTCGGAACATCCTATACAGTATCATATTACATACTGTATAGGATGTTCCGAAGTTGCTGTCAAGGGCCGGCGATCGGACGACGAATCGCATAATATATGGCGGCTATTATCCCTCATCTTAAATTCGCGAGAGCTTTTCAAATTGTTGCTGTATATCGGCTTTGTCGCTCTTGCCTACTTATAGGCCATTCAAATTTCATGAAAAAAAAACGGTTCAGTGAAATTAGATTTCTTTCGATCAGATTAACTCATTTTCTTTTTTTTTTCTTTTGCGTTCTATCGGCAATGCTGCTGCATCGAGTAATTTCCTATTTTTTCTTTTGTTATTGTGATAAATAAGACAAATTTGTTCCAGCGCTAGCACCTCAACGGCCGTCGCAGATTCTAGTGGGTCCTATAACTTTTACTATGTTTGCATTTATTTAAAAATTTAAATTTTTTTGTACATATCTATTTGTTCGATCCTATTTTTGTTCTTTCTTGATTAGTTGTTTTTTTTTTTTTTTTTTTTTGCGCATACGTTTTGAAAAAAGAAGATTGTTATAAAAGAATTATGGATTTAACCCTCAGTCTTTTCCTTTCAAAAGCCCTCAGTCTTTGCAGCACCATGGGTTAAATCAGCTAGTTCTCTTACTTCGGCGTATGTTTAGTTTGGTCCCATTGAACGCGCGGCCAGGGGACCAAATTTGATTGTTGTAGGTGGGTAATGAGGCCGAGGATTAATAACATTACTGATTCCTCAATAATAGCCGCCATATATTATGCGATCCGTCGTTCGATCGCCACAAAATATATGCTGATCTCCACTGCACACATACTGTACGATTTTCGAACGAATGACAATTTGAAAAATAGGTTATGATTCACTTGTAATGCAACCTAGATTAATTGTTAACTATTTGGAGTTGTGTGTTATTTTCGTATACCACATATTTGATATTTCAATTGCAGTGCCATTTAAATCATTAGAATCCTTCATATTTCATCATTTAATAATTTGGTAATTTGACATTCACTTGCGATAATCACATACACTATCCAATCGATCATCACCGACGGATCGCACGAAAATCGCACTAAAAAATTTGCAGATGGAAATTGATCGGCGGATCCGTCGGCCGATAGCGATATTGGGCGACGAATCGGCCGATCGATCGCTGTGTGTATGGCACGTTTCAGACAAGAATTGTTCAGAATAGTGGACATTTCCTCCTTCTTTATTTTGTTAATTGCCTTTGACCCCTCCAGGGCCATGTGCGCGTCAACATCTCTAGCATTTGTTGTTGACGTTTCGATAGCATATCTACTTTTTGGAAGTGCAGTTGTTAGCATGCACCTCCTATCCACGCCGTCTTCATACTGACAAGCTCGAAGAACTGTGAGAGTTCTGTTAATACTCACAGGCAGTTTTCTTTTATCGCGCCGAGTTTTGAACTCCGAGCTCTAGATTAGTATCGTGGAGCGATGACCGAACGACCACGACCACCTCAATTCAATATAATTTTTGTTTTGTTGTCTCCACCATTTTTTTCCCGTGTTTTTCATTTACCTACGTTTCGGACTGGTGGCCCTATGAAGACATGTGATTATTTTTATATGTGATGATGATTTCGAGGACGACTGGTAGCAAGAACCCACCCCATTTCTCCCGAACAGGGCTATGTACCAGCACATGCCGCCGCTTACCAGTTGATGGAGATTGCGTGTTCCACACTCTTCAGACCTTCACGGTCGCAAACTCCAGTTGTCTCAGCTTCGCTGACCCCGATAACCACCATCCCTCCCATTACAGGTTGTTATACGTGGGGCGACCGGTAGCGTGGTGTGTGGAGGCATCAGTCTCATGTTTGACTACCGGCGTTTCGGATTCGAATTCCGTCCACGACGACATTCGTGGCCATGGATGTGCAGGAGGTGCATGCTGTCAACTGCATGCATTCTCCGAAACCAGTGTATGCCGTCGAAACGTCAACTGGACGACATGGAACAGTTGACGCGCTATGCTCCATAAGTGGATGTTCACACTGCGTGCGATGCCGAGCCGAGCCGGGTCGAGCGATGCAATGCGATTGCAAGGTTTTAAAGCAAGAAAATGGAAAGTCTTCAATTTTAAATGGAATCACGCTTTGAGTGTACACACTGCGCGCGATGCAATGATGAGCCGAGCGATGGCCCGATGTTTTCACAAACTTCTTTGCTTTTTCGTGCGAGTACCGGCTGCTGATTTTTTCCGATGGAATTTAATGGGCTTTGCGATGGAGTTTATGGGCTTTGCGATGCTTTGCGATGTGAAGCTTTTTGGAGCCAGTATGGTGCAAGTACGAGCTGTAAAGTAATATTTGATGTAAGATCACACTGAAAAAAATGCATGTATGTCTGCTTTTATACCCTAGACTTTTAGGCGCGGCGATGTGGCAGTGTATACATGGAAATTATGAGGGTCATCTCCTGATTCGATTTAGCCATATCTGTCTGTCTGTCTGTTCGTTTGCACGATAACTTTCGATAGAATGAAGCTAGCGACTTGAAATTTGGTTCAAATATTTGGATTTAGATTTAGTTGGTTGGTATTGGAAATGGCCAAGCTCCGTCCCAAGCAACCTCTACGTCCCCTACAAACGAAACTTCAAATGAGCGATAACTTTCGATACAATGATGCTAGCGACTTGCAAAATGCGACAAATATTTATAGTGTGGGTTGGTTAGTTGATTTTGAGAATGGGCAAGATCCTATTGAATGAACGGCAACCTTCCCTATAAACGTTAGTTCAAATGTAAATATCCAAAATTCGAATGGATGAACGATGAAACTTTTCATTGGATCCACGCCCACAGCTCAAACTGACCATATGAAAAATTCACTTTTAATGCAATGGCCGTTGCCAGTTGGAAGTTTTGGTATCACAACTGGGTCTGTACAAGTCTAGGGTATATACGCTTCGGACTCCGGTTTTGATTCAGTATGGCTCAAATGAAAGGTTATTACCACCGTAATAAGGTCGCGTTTAGAAGGCGTGGTATCACAAGCGGTTTGAGCAGCGGACACCGCTGCGTATAAAGACATAGAGCAGAAGCGGCGGTTTACATATTTAGTGCCGGTGCACATGGACGTCCACATGGAAAAAAAAATGACACCCGACGCTGCGTCACTTTCAATCGGTTAGGAAGAAATACATTACGGGCAATGAAGCGATGCACATGGCCGCAGATAGCTATCCGATAGCTATCGGCGGCATTTTGCCGCCGCGATAGCTATCTGGGATGACGCTGGTTTCTGCTCCTATCTGCGTCATTTCACGCGTCCGCATATCAATTTTTAATAAGCCGGCCCACATACATTCGAACCCGGAACACGGACACGGTCACAATGTCTGATTTGTATGATGTTTCTTAAACCATTCACTTTTAAGTGCCAATTAATTAATTGTTAATCGTTGATCGTGACTACTACAATTGACAATTAATTTTGAAAAAAAAATGGTGGGGAGGGAGCTGTCAGCTCGGACGGGGGTTTGTAAGGGGGGTGAAAATGGTGTTAAAAATGCGATATTCCTTTTATTTTTGAAGTTATGGCCAAAAAAACAGTTTATTTAAAACTAAAAATAACATAAATTGTAGATTCAGGTTCGCTATTATGTGGCCCGGCTTATATAATACAGAGTGACGCTGTGTCCTATCGCATCATGTGAATTGAAATGCAGATAGGTATCAAAGAGGGAGGAGCTTAATTGACGAGGCGTCATTTGGACGTCCATGTGTACCGGCTCTTACACTGAATTCAAATGCAATCTCGCCGCTGCACAAACCGCGGCGGTGGCCGCAACGGTGAGTCGAGCGGTTTATACATTCATCGTCCTAAATCCGCCGCGGCTGCCGCTTTTTGCGTTTATACACAGCGGTGCGCCGCTGCTCAATCCGCTTGTGAAACCTCTCGTCTGAGGTCGCGGAAGAGATGATGAAATCCACCAACACTGGGCTTTTCTTCATTAATGGGATGCACCCAATGGCGACGCTCTTCCATTTTTAGAGCACTGTTTTCAAACAGAAATAAATTTACTGGGTCAAGCACAAACGACATGATGTCGAACAGATTCTATTCCTTGAACTAAATTGGTCTCTACTCTTCATCATTGCGTGCAGTGAACATCCCGGATCATCTTTGCATCGCAAGCCATCGCTCGGATCATCTTTGCATCGCAAGCCATCGTTCGGCTCGGCATCGCACGGCATGCAATGTGAACACCCACCACATCGCATCGCTCGACCCGGCTCGGCTCGGCTCGGCATCGCACGCAGTGTGAACATCCACTAAGGGGTTAGGGCAATTGAGAGAGAGAGAGATACGTGGTGCGAAGTGTTTTTTTTTTTTTTTTTTTGTAAACGTCTTCGACCGTCAGTTCGGGAATATTCAGATTTTGGATGATCCGTTTTGCCGCAGCCTCTTGTTCCTTTTATTTTATAATCGTTCATTCGTATATTCCACAGGACTTCTTTAGATTTGTAGAGCTCAACGAATCTGACTGTCTCGCGTCCTGACCATTTTCTTTCCCGATTACTTTAAATTTTCCGTGTTTACACTTACAGAAAATAAACGCAAGTCAATCTTAAGGGCTATACAGAATGCACCGCACCGTCCCGTGCCTTCCCGTTACGCTTACTTCGCGAAATTGAGATGGCCACATTTCTCCGTTCCGTAACGTCAACTGACAAGTTTGAAAGTTTGATTGTTTTCGTGTTATTAAATGGAATTGTTAGCAAGGAAACTGGATTTCGAGCTGTTTGATTTATTTTTGGAGCTGTATGGCCTATACGCGCAATACGGGAAACAAAAAAGAAGAAGAAACATTTTCCAGGTTATGTTCCCCGTTAAATTTGACAGTTCGAAAAATTTTGGGAGAGGTTCCGTCCCGTGACATCCATTCTGTGCAATTACATACAAATTCCATTGAACCTACTTTGACAGCACTTCGGCACGGAACGGAAACGTGGCTATCTGGTCAGCCCTTTAAACTTGAGTCTTGCCCGCAAAAAAAGAACTAATTGTTAACACATCTGACACTTTTCTATCAAACGTTTGCTGAAAAGTTGAGCACCTTTCAACTACTGTTTGATAGGAGCGCCAGAATTCAAATCAGTTTGACGTTCAAACTAGTATGTCAAATATGGTTTGACGAAACGTAGTTTGATCATGTCAACGCACCTTAAATCTCTGACTTTTTTTTTGTAAATATCTAGCAATTTAATAAAATGCCAATCAAAAATATTGAAATGCATTGTCATTTACCATATTTTATTACAATTAGCAATTCTTTCAAGTCACCGTGTGTGGTAATTACGGAAATAGGTTTTAGAAGATGCTCAAATCAACCGCCAATCTAACCAGAAGTGAATAAAAACTAGGGTATAAAAACAATAGGACATATTAGCTAGAAAACAAATTAAGTTAGGCACATTCTCAATTTCATTGTATTAAATTAACAAATTCGCAATTAAGTCCAGGACAGAAATGCATATCTTCGATAAACCGGATTTGAACAAAAAGCCGCCGAATGAATTTCAAACGCTGATAACAGTTTGACCATCGCAGAAGAACTTTTCATAGTTCCTCTCACTCGCTCCAACGACCCGTACATATACCCGTCTTGATGATAGACTAGAACAAAACAAATAACAGACCCGATGAACATTACAAATTCATCGGCGAAGGCGGGCAAAACGTCAACATACGGGCGAAGCGAAAAATAAACATCGAACATTTTGTGTGTGCATTGTTGTTTTTGTAGGTTTTTGTCGTTTGACACCTCCAATTTTTGCTGACAGGCAATTTACCAGTAGATGAGAAGTTTCTTGGCTGGACGAGTGGAGGCTGCGGTTTATTCGAGTTTGATTCTTTGGAGAGTTAGGAGGTTGAGTGAAGTGAACTAGTGATATTAGTATTTTAACTAGCAGTAACCAAACTCGGTAAGTTATCTCTGCTTATTTTGGGGGCGGATTAGAAGAAATTTGGGACGGCATATTGCCGGAAATAAGTGAAAAGAACAAAGAAGTCACACAAATTGCGTATGTACCGTTGTGCACTCTTTCTCAGGAAGAATAAGTAGAAGAAAACTGGTTTTCTAAAATGTGTCGACAGGTGATACATGAGGTATCAGCGTGTAGTTATTTCGTCATTTTTTATCACCGGAGGATGCGTCTTCCGCAGAGTGGAACTCTATCGCACATCGACCACGACTCCGGTCTTGACCTTGGGTCTTCGATGCAGGAAATCGTTCGCGTTTTCACAATTATTTCTCCCCAGGCAATTCCCAGAATTCCTCTAAAATGACTGCTGGGTGATTTGGCGTAAAAACGGCTTCACTTCCAATCCGACGATCAGATGCGGTTTGCAGTTTTTCTAACGCGCCATACATGAGTCACTTCTGTGTAGTCAATCCAATTCTACACTTGAACGGTATCACTCTTTGTGTTGTTTATTTTCCATATCGTGCATAATTAAGTCGCGGGCGTTTTGCTTTATTTCCAATTTTTTTTGGTGGGGGAAAGAGTTATTTATCATGCGACAGACGCTGAATGGGGCCCGAGATTAGTGACCGATAAATAAATTTTGTCATTTTCTAACGCCAAACGTAATTCCCGGTAATAATGGACTGAGAGAGAGATAATGTGTTAGAAGATTTATATGTTCTCTTGAAATGTTGTGTAGTATTTTTCGGATCATATTTTTGTAAGAAATACAATTGTTTGGAGTCCTGACTCATAGAGAGTCAAGCTTCTGTCCTACCTATCACGCAGTTCGCTAGAGTGTTCTTTAAAGAAGACACTAGGATCTGGACGTTTAATTATTTTCTGCCGTAATTTCGTTGATGCGTCTTTTTCGCCATTAATCACCATCGTTCCAATGATTCTTCGTAGGACTCTCCTTTCGAAGGTGTCAATCATCTTTTTCGATGACTGGGTGGGAATCCCATCCATGGCATAACACGGGCATGATTATTGTTTCGTAAATTTAGAGCTCTTTTACATACTCACTATTTTTTAGAATAGGGTGCATCGACCGATAGCTCCGGCTTTGCGCTTGATCTCGATAGTTTCCTTGTGTAGTACTCGTAATAATAATAATTGTATTCCGGGGGATATCCGAAGAAGACCACTAATGTTTTGGGTCTCTTTTCGCACCCTCCTGGTCATCAGTGATTTCCAGATGCCGACTGATAATTATCGACCTCTCTTCATCACTAAGTCCCGTGTTATTTCTAGCATTTCTTTAAGACTGAGTTCACTTATGGCTTCCACACTTATCGTATGCTTGTCTGTGATCCTCAACTCGTGCTGGACATTCACCACAATGTGTGCTGCAGTCTCCTCCAGACATAGTCTGCAAACGTCATCTTCCTCGATTTTCATCTTGGCCAGATGAGCCTTAAAATTACCATGCCCTCTAACCAAGGCAGTTATCCAGCTCAGGGTACTCCGTTTAGAACTGAGTACCTTTTTCGCTTCCCTGCCTAAAGAGCTGGTCATTGCATTCCGAGCTTGTTTGCAGGTGACTAACTCCTACCATCTTCGTTAATGCATAGAGTCCTTCCACTTCTCGACCTTCGCTCCAATCATGCCGTTCCCCGGAGCAACTCTGGGTTCTGGCCCTGTTTTGCTAGGGCATCCGTCACCTCATTTCCTGTTGTACCTACATATGTATGTGTCCTTTCACCCACATCAGTGTAACCTACATAATTTTCTTAGGCACACGTTTTGAGCTTTTTACCACACTCTAGTACCAATTTGAAGTTAACGTTCGTCTGCTGCATGCGTCTGATCACCGATTGGTAGTCCAGTGCAATAAGGATTTTCTTCCCCCGCATCTGACCTTCCAGCAGGTGGTCCAACGCACGCAACAAGCCAAACATCTCTGCCTGGTATACGGACACATACTACACTCCCAGACTAACCGCACAGGCTAAGTTTAACTCTTCAGAGTAAACCCCCGCCCCCGCTTTCCCCGTCCATTAATGAGCCACCAGTAAAAAGGCTGATGTCATTGTACATACACTCATTGTGTATGTTTCCATCGGCAATGTGAGTCTTGTGTAGTCTTTCAACTACCCTACGTCTACATTAGAGTCCTGACCTCATCATGTATAATGTCTAGGATGCTCTTATGACCGCTGCTAGTTTCATAGTGATGCCACATGCCATCTCTTTCCATATGTATTGCCGAAAGCGCCGCCTTTTTATACCCTAGACTTATAGTATACGGTATATTGTTTTTGTCACGACGAAAATATGTAATTCTTAATAAATAAGTCCAGCGGCGGCAGTCCCAGCAATGACTCCATTGCTATCGTTGGTGTGGTACGCATTGCACCATATATGCTTACGCAAGCTATTCTTTGTACCCCATCTATCTTTCGCTTTGTGGTGGCCAAAAGCCATGCAGAAGGCTTTTGGCCACCATACCACTGACGCATAGACTAGAATGGGTCTTACCATCATTGTGTAAATCCAGTGTGCCGTTTAGGTGAAATTCCCCATCTACGAGCACACAATCTCTTACATTGATGCAAAATTCTTTTCGCTTTTTGGACCTTCTCATCAACATGAACATTCCAAGTTAGTTTCGCATCTAAGGTAACCCGTAAATGCTTCGCTTCCTTGGACAACTTAATTTCCGAACAAAAAAGCCGTAAGGAGTTATCTCTATGTCTTTCCTCTTACGAGTAGAATTCATAGTGTTTGATTTCCTAGCGTTTATGGTTAGCTGCTCATTACACCATTCTTCGGTTACTTCGAGAACCTGTCCCATGCAACCTAGAATTGTGTTCTACTAACCGTAAGAGGCAAGTCATCGGCTTATCCTACACTGTGTACGGCCATCAAGTCTAGCTTCCAGCAAATACTGTTTATGGTGATGTTCCACAGTAAAGGCGAAAGAAAACCTTGTGGGCATCCTCGGACTACCTTACCCCGTATTCTGGTACATCCACTGCTAAGATTTATCTCTGCTTAAGCATAGAGTCGATCCACTTAATTATAATAGAATCAACCCACTCAGTCAGGGCGCTTCTTAGTTTGGTAAAGGAGATTTTATCAAAAGCATCCTCTATGTCCATAAAAGTAGACATAGCGATCATCATCGTCGACGTCGGGCCTTAGCCGCCTGGATCATTGTCCTCCAATTATCTCGGTCACGTGACCGCGTCCTCCAATCTTGGAAGCCCAGTAGCTGCGCGGCGTCCACACCTACTGAGCTCTCCCAACGAGATCTCGTCGTCCTCGCAGTCTCGCTCCGTCGACTCGTTCTGCATTCATTACTCTCTTAGGCATGCGATCATCGTCCATTCTTTGTACATGCCCTGCCCATTGAAGTCGTTGTAGTTTGACGATTTTCGAGACTTGCAGCTCATCGTACATTTCATACAACTCACAACTAAAATTCGCCGTAGAACCTTACGTTCAAATGTGTCTAGCATGTTTCCGGAGGCTTGAGTTAGGGTGCATGCTTCGCAGCCATAGCATAGCACTGGTCGTATAATGGTTTTGTACACGCGGAGCTTCGTGTTTCTGTGCACATGCTTCGATTTCATTATGGGGAGAACCGAGAAAAAAGTCTTATTAGCTGTGTATCCGTCGCTCGATTTCGTTAGTTTCGTTGGCGTCTCTTGACAGTTGCAGCCCAGGTATATGAAGTTGTTCACGAACTCGATGTTGAGGTCCCCCACATTGATGCTCGGTTGAGCAGGTGTCCTTGTCGTCGATTGCATCATTATTTTAGTTTTACCCTCGTTGATACGTAGTCCAACTTCTTTTGCAGCGGTATCGAGCGTATGCAGAAGTTCTTCTGCGTCGGCCAATCTTCGGGACATGATGTTGATGTCGTCGGCGTACGCTGCTAATTGTGTCGATTTACTCAATTGCCCTAACCCCTTGTGGGGCATAGCGCGTCAACTGTTCCATGTGGCCCAGTTGACGTTTCGTTGGCATAAACTGGTTTCGGAGAATGCAGTTGCCAGCATGCACCTCCTGCACATCCATGGCCACGAACGTCGTCGTGGACGGGATTCGAACCCGAAACGCCGGTAGTCAAACATGAGACTGATGCCTCAACACACTGCGCTACCGGTCGCCCCAATTGTGTCGATTTGATGAGTGGCGTCTTGCTGTTGTCCATATTGATAGCCCGAATAGCGTATTCCAGTGCTAGGTTGAAGAGCGTTGGTGCCTTCCATCGCCCTATTTCAGACCAGTGCGTGTTTCAAATAGATCAGTAAGCCTATTCTGGATCCTGACTTGTGAGACCGAATTCGTCATCGTCATCTTAGTCAGTCGCACTAATTTGGCCGGTATACCAAATTGCAGCATAATGTTGTACTGTACTCTGCGATCGATACTGTCGTATGCCTGCTTGAAGTCGACAAAGATTTGGTATACGTTTACGTTGTATTCCCAGCACTTCTGGAGTATCAGTTTGACTGTGAAGAGCTGATCGGTTGTGGAGCGACCAGGCCTGAAACCGCTTTGATATTCGCCAATGACTCGTTCTGCGTACGGTTTTATTCTATTTTGCAGAATTTTCGTCAAAATTTTATAGGACGTACAAACTAGTGAGATGCCCCTGTAATTCTCATGCCGCAGTTTATCTGCCTTTTTGTGAATTGGACAGATGATGCTTCTGCGCCAATCGTCTGGGATCTCCTCGTCCTCCCATACTCGCAGGAGTAATTGATGTATGGCATCAACTAGACTCGTTCCACAGAATTTTAGCAGTTCAGCTGGAATCTCGTCAGCGCCCGGCGCCTTATTTCTCTGCAACTCTAACTCTACTCAGAGGACTATACATTAGCGTGGTATTCTCCAGGTAGTCCACAAACACCCTTTCCATTGTTTTCAACAGAAATGATGTAAGACTGTATAGTCTTTTTTCCCGGTTTAGGCACCACCTTAGCCTCCTTCCATGCCTTCGGAATGTAGCCTGTTGAAAGACAGGCAACGAATATATTCCGGATCCTATCTAATAGAGAGCTCATGCCCCACTGTAATAGTGCCGGGAATATTCCGTCCATTCCAGTCGTTTTAAATGGTGCAAAAGAGTGCTATAAACTGCTTTTGACACCATTTGGAGTTATTATCCTCTCAGCTTCTTGTCGTAGCTATTAATATATTTTGGAAGTGAAAAGACAATCCTGGTTCTTCAGTAAGGTATACGCGCTTTGTCCGGACACCGAAGATGCTCCAAATGCCGTTAATTCTAAACGGGTAAACCACGAAAGACAAACACAACACCAGAAATGCCTTGCTGAACTGAAACTAAAAGGATAAACTACTCTATAGGAAGGATGGGGGTGCTACCGAGGCAAGCACAGCTACTTGAAGGGAAAATACGTGAAGTAAAGTGGCTTAGTCCTAAGACTTAGAGCAAGTAGCCTAAATGTGCTTGTGGGGATGCAAATCGGTGGAAGGACTAAAAGGAACTCGATGAGTCCTGTTCTCTACTAGAAATGGGCCCCATGTTGGGCGCCAAATATGTAACGGGCGGTTTGGTGGGCATCCGAAGATGCCCGTGGGGACGGAGTCTAATGTAGCGTAATTGTCGTGAAAGTCAGGCTGTGCCATCTGGCGAAGAAAAAGGCCCCTCAACGAGCTAAGCAGCGGCCTATGCTTGCTGTAGCTCAGTTCGGGAAACGTGGGCGGGGTTTACGCCGCTCGTTGCCCCTCTCCTTTACGTACTCGTAATAACAAAAATTCATAGGCCTGAGGAAGACAACACAAACATGGGACGCAAAAATGGGCGGTAAGGATGGAGTGGTTGGCGGATCGCGCAGACACCTTCGCGCTCGCACTGAGGTCCATGAACATGAATAGTGCACTATTGCTAACAAGTAATTGCTCAACGCGGATATATCAACATTTGCGCAAGAACATTTTAATAATGAGCGGTTTCAGCATTGGCCCCCCACTGTAAGTAAAAGGCGCGCCGCCGCGCCGCGGTTTACAATTACATGAATTTTTTGGGGCGCTATCGCTCCAGAAACCATGGTCGCGTGGCCGTTTTACATTTCGCTGCTACATCATAAGAAGTACAGTACAGACGAACTCTATAATAAATATTCAGACTATTGGATGCTGACTCTAATCCGGTAATGCGGAAATCCGAATACAGCCCAACTTCGATATAACGTCGCTTGATATAACGTTTTGCTTGATACAACTTAGCTCGGTTATCCACTGCCACCAAAAATTGTTCAGTACTAGGCCAATCTTACCACTGTCCTCTGGTTTCGTCCACCGATGGATTTTACTCATCAGGAGGTACCTTAATCGATCCGGGAGGTAGCTTAGCTCGTATATGCCGTATAATGCGCACTATGTATAGTATGGTCGTTGTACTCAGTGGAGTATTCCGATGTAATTTGGAATACCACCCACTGACCTGGTCGAGATACCTCCTCGATAGAATAAGGTAGCTTCTAATGAGTAAAATCCATCTATGGACCAAACCAGAAGACAATGGTAGGATTGGCCTAGTGCTGAAAAGTTTTTTGTGGCAGTGGATAGTCGAGCTAAGTTATCATGGCTTAGTTTGACAATGACCAGCTCCAACTTCTATTCTTTAACAAAAGTTAATGTTGCGCACATGCGTTATAGAACAGAAGAGTTTACTGTTAAAAAAGTATTTTCTCGGAATTTAATACAACTGCGCCCGAAACCTAGCACCATGGCGCGTAAGAGTAAATGACGCGCTATGCCTCACAATGTGTTAAGGTGATAGTAAAGTCCATTATACTGAATAATTGTGGTGCTTCAAACTTTCAATTATCAGTGGATGGACAACATCGGCAAACAGTTGCACTTTGGGTTTCCTATCCGGCCCGCTGACCTCAAAATCCCAAAAATCTGGCCCCTTTCCAAAAAAGTTTGCCGACCCCTGATCCAGAGAATGGAGATTCGACCTTCAACGAGATCAAAAAACTGCCTGTGGGTACTATACTAATAGAACTCTCACTGCGCTCTGAGTTTGTAAGTATAAAGACGGCGCGGATAAGAGCATGTCAGCAACTGCACGTCCGAAAAGTCAATATGCTATTGAAACGTCAACAAGGAACAGAAGTGCTAGAGATGTTGACGCGCCCATGCCCCTGGAGTCAAGGCAATTAACAACAAAGGAAGAATCATTTGTGTCTATTTTTATACCCTAGACTTTTAGTATAGGGTATATTGTTTTTGACACGACGGAAATATGTAACACCTTAAAGGAGGCTCCGGAGGTATAGCAATGTATATACATATATAAATGATCAGTGTCACCTCCTGATTCGATTTAGCCGTGTCTGTCTGACTGTCTGTCCGTTCGCACGATAACTTTCGATAGAATGAAGCTAAAGTCTTGAAATTTTGGTCAGATGTTGGAAGTATGCTCTAGTTGGTTGGTATTGAAAATGGGCATGATCGGGCCAAGAGAACGCCTACCTCCCCTACATATGTAAAATAATTAAATGTATTTATAACTCCCGATTAAATAAACATGAAAAGCTCTAGCTTTGGTAGATTGCTCGTGGGGGTAATCTTACACTTCCCTGACAAAATAAAATCGATTAGGTGAAAACTAACGGTAATTTTCTCACAAAGAACCCCGTACTACCCTACTTTTCAGGTTTTTTGTCTATAACTCTTGAACCAATTGACGTAGACATCTGATTTTTGGCATGTAACCCTGAAGTAAGAAGTTGCTTGGGTTTTGGTAAGTTGGGCATAATCAGATCAAAGGAACGCCTACCTCCCCTACAAAATTGAAAAAATTTAATATTACTTTAATTACGATAACTTTCGATAGAACGACACTAGCGAGTTAAAAATTTGGCAGAACGTTGGTAGTAAAATCTAGTTATTTGGCATTGAAAATGGGCAAGATCCGACCCAAGGAACCCCTACCTACCCTACAAATGAAACTTCAAATAAGAGATAACTTTTGATAGAATGAAGCCAGCGACTTGGAATTTTGGTCAAATGTTTAAAGTGAGATTGAGTTAGTTGGTATTAAAGATGGGTTACATCCAACCTAAGGAACCCCTACCTCCCCTAGAAATGAAATTTAAAATAAGCAATAATTTACGACAAAATAAAGGTAGCGACTTGAAATTTTGGTCAAATGTTTGAAGTAAGATCCAGTTGGCTAATATTGAAAATACGTAAAATTCGACCAACGAAACCCCTACTTCCCCTATCAATGAAACTTCAGATAAGCGATAACTTTCGATAGAGTGAAGCTAGAGACCTGAAATTTTTTTTAAATGTTTGTAGGGTGAACTAATTGGTTGGTGGCAATGATGGGCAAGATCCAGTCCAAGGAGCCTCTACCTCCCCTACAAGTGAGACTTCAAACAAGCAATGACTTTCGATAGAATGAAGCTAGCGACTTGAAAAATTCGACAAATATTTGCAGAATGGGTTAGTCAATTGATTTTTAGAATGGCCAAGATCCTCATGAATGAGTGCCAACCTCCCCTATAAACTGGCCATATAGGAAACTCACTTTTAATGCAAATGGTCGTTGCCAATTGGTACTTTTGGTATCACCACTAGGTCTGTACAAGTCTAGGGTATATACGCTTCGGACTCCGGGCCGGCCTGGTTAATGTTGCAGTAACAATTTCTTTATATAGAAGTTGAAAAAAAACTTATTTGAAAAATTCTAGTCAATAGCCGACACACAAAAAGAGGCACGGGCAAACGAGCAAAAACGGCTCGTAAATTGATTTTGTGAATTTCACATGGACACGGTTTCTGAACGTCAAACATAAAAAGTATTGTACAAACGACAATTATTCAATTTTCAGTATCCATAATAGGAGTATCCAAATGCTCCATGTCATAAATGTCGGATTCATCGTATACACCTGTCATCCACTCAGTAAGAGACAAATACGACGTTTACGACGTGATAGTGAATACCTCTAATAATTAGAAAATCTTAAAACAAAACCTTGTAATTTTTTTATGGATAAGTGCCAGTACGAGAAATGTCACGGTTGATCCGATTGGTTCGCAACAACGTCGAATAATAGCCGCGTTTTTTTTAACAGTCCAGATCAGACCAGAACAAGAACTGTACGCGTTAGTGTCACCACGCACTGTCGAACTCGAACCTGGTACAAGTGGACCGGAACAATTCGCATCATTCCCTCATGTTTCCACGAAAGTAATGTGGTTCGGTGTGATCTTGAACCGTTCGGTTCTTGTTCTTGTTGTAGTAGCGACGCGCTGATATCCGATGAATGTGTGTGTCATAAATCTTGGTTGTCCATGTTTTCTTCGATGTCCAGGTGTAGAAATGCAACTGCCTCAATAGGATTATCCCATAGCGCAGTAGGTGTTAGGCGCGTGGGAGCTGCAGGACAGCTAAAGATGTGGTCAACATCGTGTGGAGTGAGGCCACAGGCTGGACAGGAGTTCTGTATTTCGTTATCAATACGGGATAGGTATGAGATCAGACGTGAGCACCAGCCAGAACGAAGTTGAGCAAGTGTAGTCCTGGTTACTCTAGGAAGTCGTAGTTCGTCTAAAGATATAGCAGGTGGTTGCGCATTTAGTACCCTGTTTGGTGTCATGTCCGCGATTGAGGATAGCACTTCTTCACTGTGCAGTGTTGTGATGGCCGATCTGTAGCTAGCGTTATCGAAGGGAACTCTTTTAAACCTTTGAATCTCCCTCTCGCGGTCCCTCATATTACGTCTTACATGACGTGGCGGTGGGGTTTTATCCATAAGATTAGAGTTAGGATGGTCACTCCGATAACAGCCAACCAGATACTGCTTCGTTAGAAGTGTGTTGTGGCTTCTCAGGGGCATCATTCTGGTTTCTTGGTGAAGGCGGTCGGTCCTGTGACGACAACAGCAGGCAGCCTGTCACAGTTCTAAGAGCTGTATTTTGGCAGGTCTGGACGTTCCTCCATTGAGTGTCACATAAGTTTTCCGACCAGGTGGGAGCCGCATAATTGGCCACAGATCTCCCGATAGACTTGTAAGTTGTTAGTAGGGTCTCCTTGTCTTTCTCCCAGGAACTGCCAGCTAGAGCTTTGAGGACTTTGTTCCTGCTTCTCATCTTGTCACAAATGGTTGATGTATGGGCTGAGAAGGTAGCCTTGCTGTCAAGGGTGACACCGAGAATTTTAGGATGGTTAATGTTGGGGATAGTTTGACCGTCTACTACAATATCCAGTTGTTGTCTCACTTCTTTCGTCCATGTGGTAAACAGTGTAACGGTAGACTTCGGCGCAGACAGAGTGAGATTTTTGCTGACGAAGAAGGTGTTCAGTTCGTCGAGATACCCATTTATCTGTTCGCACATTTGAGTGATGTCGTTGCCGGCTGCTAAAATCGTGCAGTCATCAGCCTAACTGACAATTTCAAGTCCGTCAGGTGGGGTAGGGAGCCCTGACATGTAAAGGTTAAACAGGGTGGGAGATAAGACTCCTCCTTGGGGAACACCCTGTTTAATTCGTCTTAGTTTAGATTTCCCGGATCTAAATTCTGTGTAGGACTGTCTGCCGGCAAGATAATTGGCAGTATGCGACGGAAGTGATGTTCCACAGGTGTCAGATAGGAGAAACGAGTGGCTGACAGTGTCAAAAGCCTTTGACAAGTCGAATGCCACCAGAATCGTTCGTTGACAGGGACGTGCTTGGTTGAGACCATTAAGTATTTTTGATGTAATGACATCCAAAGCCGTCGTGGTGCTATGCATCTTTCTAAAGCCATGTTGGTGGTTGACCATCTGAATGTGAGTCGCAATTATAGGGTGGAGCAGCGCTCCTAGGGTCTTGGCTACAGGAGACAAAAGTGTGATGGGATGATATGATTCGCCTTGTGTTGGTTTTTTCCCCGGTTTTAGAATAGGGATAACTCTTCCTTTCTTCCAATATTCGGGAATGATAGACGATGAGATGGAGAGGTTGATCGTGGCCGTTATGTAATCAATTGCTCGTGTCTCAAGATGTTTGAGCATGACCATCGATATACCGTCTGGTCCAAGGGCTTTAGAACTCTTCGCTCTTTTTATCGCTAGTGCAACTTCCTGAGATGTAAATTGAAGTTCCTGGTCAGCTGGACGGTTACGAATGCTCCTAGTAATGATGCGCTTAAGTCTTATCAGGAGGTGCATGTTCGATAAACTGTTTATTAAAGTTGTTGGCGCATTTTGTTGGGTCGTTAACCGTAATGTTACCGAATTGGATTGCAACATGCCCTTTGTGTTTGGTCGGATTTGTAAGGGCCCTAACCATTGACCAGAGCTTATTGATGCCCGTTGTCAAGTTGCAATTGTCGAGGTGAGAGTTCCACTTCTCCTGTGATCTACTACCTGTTTGAAGATGTCAAGGTTTAACTCCCTGATCCTTGGATCGCCCGGGTTAATGCTACGTATGCGGTCTCTATCATCTGCCAATCTAGCTGCTGAAAAAGGGAAATTTGGTCGAATTTTTGGGTATTCGACCTGCTGGGATGAACTTTGTAATTGCTTCCTGCAGTACGTGCCTTACATTTCGTTCGGTCGTGCGCACGTCAGTTGGAGTTGGTAAGGCAGCGAAGGCCGCGTTGGTGTAAGATTTGAAGCCATCCCAATGATTGATAAACGTGTGGTGATCAGCAAACTGAGTATTTGATGGTATGTCCAATTTTCGGTTCGGTTCTTCGTCCATCTTAAAGCCGAAATTTATTTGGAGGTTCGCCCAGAGTAGTTTTTCGCTTTAAGGCTGGTACTAACCTTTTCATGTGAAAATGTTGCATTTATTTCTCCCACGTAAAAGTGATATTGTAGACTTGCACACAGCACATATCCCCTTCCCACTCAAAAGAGAGCGATCACCATAGTAATGAATGACCGGTTTCCACACGAAATAAAATGCAAAGTAATTGTTTTCGCGTGGAAATTGCCGAGCGGTGTGGAGACTTTTGTCTGTGTATGGGATTTTCGTGCGAAGAACTGAGTAACGAGAAATGCAAAAATTTTCGTGCGAACCGGAGTTTTGACAGTTTTTGTACGAGACTTCGCACGAAAAACGGAGGTTGGTACCTTCCTTTAAGCAGTACGAACCCAAATGGTTAGTTTATGAATTTATTGCATATAAATTTTGGTGTGGCAACCCCACTTGGACTAGCAAACTAGCTGCAAAAAATGCAAACAAATAATGGTCGCGCTCCTACGAGTGAACTGATTTGGGTCTAGCGTGACAAAAGATGTAATTGATAAATTGGACATTCGTGAGTGTGAGAGACAGAGTCGCTGCATCTTTGGACGTCTGTGAACGTATCGTATCGACATCCCCGCATTAGTAGAAGTTGTTCGCATTTTTAATAAGATTCGCGATTCAAAATGTCTCTTTTCGAGCAAAGTTCTCGTCATTTGCGGGAAGTTTTGATCTTCTGCTTCCATTTGAAAAAAAAACTGCAGCTGAGGCTCATCGAATGCTCTCAGATACTTACGGTGAGGTTGCTCTGAGTGACAGAATATGTCGTGAGTGGTTTCAATGTTTTAAAAGTGTCGATTTCAATGTCGAGGACAAGCATGGTGGTGGGAGTAAAAAAAATTTCAAAGACGACGAATTTGAAGCACTGCTCAATTAAGATTCGTGCCAAACGCAAGAAGCATCAGCTAAACCACTGGGAGTGACTCAGCAAGCCATCTCGAAACGCCTTAAGGCCATGGCCATGATTCAGAAACAAGGAAATTGGGTTCCGTGCGAGTTAAAACCGAGAGATATTGAACGGCGATTATTTGCATGCGAACAACTGTTTCAAAAGAATCAGAAGAGATTTCTCCATTGCATCGTAACCGGCGACGAAAAATGGGTCCGTTACGATAATCCCAAGCGCAGAAAGTCATGGGGAATGCACGGACATGCCTCAACGTCGACGGCAAAACCGAATATTCACGGCGCGAAGGTTATGCTTTGTATTTGGTGGGACCAGCTCGGTGTGATATACCACGAGCTACTGAAACCGAATAAAACTATTACAGGAGATCGGTACCGAATGCAATTGATGCGTTTAAGTCGAGCATTAAAGGAAAAACGACGACAGTAGCAAGAGAGACACGACAAAGCCACCCTTCCAGCATGACAATGCTCGGCCACACGTCGCAAAAGTGGTGAAGACATACTTGGAAACCCTGAAATGGGAAAGCTTGCCCCACCCGCCGTACTCCCCAGACATCGCTCCTTCCGACTACCATCTGTTTCGTTCCATGGCGCACGGCCTGGCTGATCAGAATTTTCGTTCGTACGAGGAAGTTGAAAAATGGATCCAATCATGGATCGCGTCGCGCTCCTTTTTTCCGAGATGAAATCCGTAAATTGCCGGAGAGATGGGCGAAAGTTGTCGCTAGCGATGGACAGTACTTCAAATAATACATCTGTAAGTACTTGTTGTCAATTAAGGTTTTAATTAAAGGAAAAAACGGCGGAAGCAAAGTTGTACACCCAGTAGTTCTCATGTGAATTTTTAAAGGGGAAATTTACCGGATAAAATTTTGTATTTCTTTCCTTTAGGACCATGATATACAATATGAGAGCGACAGTTGAGAGAAACTGACATCTCTCGACTGTATAATATAGATAGAACATATCTCTGGGATGGGATCGCGGACGCAAAAACTCTCAAAATACGATTTTTAAGAAAAAAGATCAGTTGACCGATACGAATCGAATAACCGAACAAATTTCATCACTAGTCGATCATAGTCGAACAAGGGGGTCATCGATTAACGATTATCGATTAATGGAACAAAAAAAAATGTTTTTCCACACTAGTCTGGAGATTTCCAGGTCTGCTTGTGAATGCGTCGATGCGGGAAACACGTAGAGCTTATGACCAGATTCCTGCTGCAGGCGAAGTCGATAAGTCGCTGGCTGTTGTCGTTACAATTTTTCATGGAGACTCGTCTTTCATTGCTTCTTCTTTCACTTCAGTGGAGGCGTGCACGTCGATGGAGCAGAGGTCGAAAAATCTAGTTTTAATGCAAATCGCACATAACCTTTCATTTATGGGTTTGAAGTCAATAACGTGCGGTTTGAGGTGTTTGTTCACGATGAATGCAACTCCAAACTCCTTGTGTCCAGATGGTTTACCGCTTTTGAAAATTGTGTGCGATTTCTTGTCGTTCCTGGATTGCAGCGATGCTCAATTTGTATTTATCGATCTGTTGTAGGGAGCGTTCATTCCAGGATCCCAAATAATAATCAGTTAAACGTTTGCGTGGTCGTCGTTGATCCGTCTAATCCGAGGTTTTTTTTTCCAGGTTTCTTGACATGAAGTAGTTTTTGCAGGAATGAATTCTCGGCCCATCGCTAAACTCTATTCAGGAATGGCCTCGGGGATAGCTGCTTCAGGTGGTTCATAACGTCCCAGAGTTCTCTGCAGTTCTGACTTAAGTGATTCATGGCACCCTAATGACCTGAGACGCTTGGATGTAACTCGGCCAATCAGGCTACAGCTATCCTTCCCTCCTCCTTTCACAACCATGGCGTGGGACAGGCTTCAGCGGAGTTATAGGGTTAGAGTTAGGTCTGCACAGGTCTAGGGTATATCCGCTTCGGACTCTCGTTTTTTAGCGTTTGAGATTAAACCTGATTGCATTTTTTCAAAACAAAATTCTGCATAATGTAATGGACAAAAACCGCACGAGCATCTCTTTCGGTCCAAGTTCTTATCAGAGAACACAATAACATAAAACGCCTTTCAAATGAAAATTTTCTTTGTTCGATTCCAATTATCATATACAATTAATCGCGACGTATTATATTTACCATAGTCTATTTTAATATCAATAACAATTCACGAGGATTTTTATACCCTAGTTGTTATTGTAATGATAGTCTGCCGTGTCGTTTTTTTGTTCATCCCACAAAAAGAAACAAAATGATAGATCATAAGAGAGGTTATCATTGTCACATGCTTTGAAAATATGGGTTAAACTTTATATTCAAATCAGCAATAATTAAGTTGTGGAATACACGTACATAACGTATGCTTATACTACGCAACGAGTACTGCCAAAAAACAAAACCAGTGTTAAATTTCAGACGTTGAACTCGAAACTTTTTTAATTTTTTTTTTGTTAATAAAATTCAAGTGATCAAGAAAGGTCGATTTGGATGTGATTATAGTATAGGTATTTATTATGCATGCACTATATTTGAGAAAACCCTATTTTTGATTACTACGTTCATTGGTCATCATTTCTTATGTTTTATTAATTCGTATAATGCTATTCACATGAGTAAATAAATACATTGCCACCCGCATACAAGTATAACTTATTAAAATAATGTTTCCCCGCTACTCGGACAATCAAATTGATTTGACAAAGAATCGAAGAATATATGGGCAAATGATCGGTTTGATAGGGGACTACATGATTGATCAGTCGCAATTACAAATGGCCTGCGGATTTATGTAAATGTATCATTAGAATTATTGCAGTGAAGATACAAAATAAAATGTGTCACACAGAAGATGTATGATTCATACGATTTAGGTTTCCTTTCTGTTAGGGCTTCTTTGTTCTTTCTACCCCAAAGGCACAATCTCTATTTTTTCTGAACATTATCATATTGCATTCCGAATAGCTCAAATGTCCAATCGTTGACTTGATTCTGTTTTTGTATTTCAGTTGCAACATGAAGACTTTAGCGCTGGTGTTAGGTTTAATCGCGGCCGCTAGTGCAGTTTCACTTATAGACATTATCAAAGAAGAATGGAACGAATTCAAAGTAAGTATTGTAAATATGTAATAATAACATACCGAGTATCAAATGAGTCATCAGTTTATCATATCATTTAACGGTCGAGGACAGATAACACGTTTCTTATCGATTTGTTGATAGCAGATTCGTAAACACAAAGAGTACAAACAACGATGCCGTTCGATAGTATTTTTACAATTTTATAAGGAAACAGTAAGCAGCTGCGCTCACAATTAGACGCTAGTCTCAGTTGAGTTGAAAATTGTTTGCAGTCCGTTGAAATCAGTTGCTTTTCGCACGGTCAGCTCTATGCGGCTCTCTCCCCTGTTGACAACCCAGTCAGACAAGAATCGAAGCTTGATCGATCCTAGATTGAAAACTATCTATTAAGGAATCGATGATTATATCGATGAAACGTCGGAGACATTTGTACGGGCTTGGCCGCTTTTGTGATACCAAAAATGAGGACAGGAATCGATCCAAAATCGATGACTGTAGTCGATGTACAATAGAATCAATGACTGTAGTCGATGTAGAATCAATGACTGTAGTCGTCAATGTAGCATCGACACTGAGATCGAATTGGGATCGATGACTGTAGTCAACGTAGAATCGACACTGAGATCGAATTAGGGTCGCTTGCTGTAGACAATTTGTTGAATTTATACTTAAGCCTAGTATGCAGTTTGTCCAGAAACTAAATACAGTAAAACTTCGTTATAACGCTCCCGCTTATAACGATTTCTCGGTTATAACGCTCTTTTTCCTTGGTCCCGGTCCCTAAGGTTCATTTTCTATAGAATTTTTGTTCGCTTTAACGCTCCAGTTTCCCGTTTATAACGCTCCGATGGGTGATTAAGAAAATTTTTTTTCTTTGTAAATCATAAACATCAAGTCAATTGTTTGTTTGGATTTCGAGAATATAGAGATTTGATGCATTTTTTGATTGGTTTGGATTCCGAGAATGTTTACATTCAGTCAATGTTTACATTCATTCGAAAAATTTTCTTCCAACAAACCTCTTCAATATGTTTCCTCGAATTCAGACTTTGTCTGCTTTGGTCTTTTGCCTTGATTGCTTTTCATTGTGTCAGTGTTTTATTTTCCACGGTGGTGTTAAACCGAAAAATGTCGCGAAAATCGTTTTCGGTGAAAGAAAAAGTTGAATTAATAAAAGCGTACCAAGAATCAACTTTAAATCAAAAAGACTTTGCCGCGTCAAAAAAAATAAGTGCTTCGACATTACGTACGATTTTGCAAAAACGTAAAGAGTTAGTTTCGGCCCACGAAGGAACCAGCCGCAAAAAACTACGGACTGGAAAATATGAAGAGCTGGAAACAATATTAAAAGATTGATTTATCCAAGCCAGGACCTCCAACATCCCGATAAGTGGCCCCATTTTGCAGGAGAAGGCTTTGCAAGTGGCTAGCTCTTTGGAAATTCCCAAGTTTACAGCTTCGACTGGGTGGCTTGACAAATTTAAAAACAGGCATTCCATCATTTACAGGCAAATTAGTGGCGAGTCAAGTTCTGTAAATCCGGAGATAGCTTCTGAATGGGAAAAACAAATTTCGGTCCTCACTTCCGGTTACAACCCATCAGACATTTATAACGCAGATGAATTTGGCTTATTTTTTTAATTGATGCCAGATAAATCGTTGGTACTAAAAAACGAAAAATGCCACGGAGGAAAGCTGAGTAAAGAGCGATTGACGGTCCTCGTTTGTGCCAATTCTACTGGAACGGATAAAAAAAACCGCTAGTGATTGGGAAGTACGCTAAGCCACGCTGCTTTAAAAATGTAAAAACTCTTCCGTGTGTTTATTGTTCTCAATCTCGAGCGTGGATGACAGGTGATAGATTTATAAAATGGCTTCATGAGTGGGACACCGAACTGAAGGAACGAAAAATTCTCCTACTTGTCGACAATTGTGCTGCACACCCAAAAGAAGTGGCCCTGAAAAACATAAAGCTTGAATTTTTACCGCCGAACACGACGAGTGAGCTTCAACCCCTCGACCAAGGGATCATAAAGGTCCTGAAGCAAGGCTATAGGAGAAGAATGGTACAACAATACCTATTAATGATGGAGAGGTCATCCACGACTTCTCCAAAAATTTCTGTTTTGGATGCTGTCCACTTTTTGTACGCTGCATGGATGGACATTAAAAAAGAAACAATAGTGAATTGTTTCAAGAAAGCGGGCATTGGAAATTCTTCTGGAGGCCAAGAAATCGAAGATGTGGTTTTTTTTTATTATTTTTGATTTCCATTTTTTGACATTTTTTAGGTGATCGACGAATCTTGGCAAGATCTTTGTGGAGAGAGATTAGCTGAGTTTCAAGGTTATGATGACTTCGACAGTGACCTTGTTACTAATGGCGTCTTGAGCCTGGAATCCATAATTGAAGATCGCAATGCAGCAAACGCGACAGAAAATGAAGAAGAGGAAGATACAGAATCACCTGTAATAATTGCCCTAAAAATTGTAGACGCTTTGGACGTTTTGAAGACCATACGTACATTTTTTAACTGCAATACGGAAGTGGAAGATGAAAGATTTAAATATATAAACAACCTGGAAAATTCCGTATTTAAAAAATCATTAAATTGCCTTAAGCAAAAAAAAATTGATGATTATTTCAATCCAAGTGGGTCTAAATAATTTGTGTGTACGTGTATCTATAAGTTTTATTTTATTTCTTTGTTTTTGGAAACTTCTATGTTTTAAAATAAATTTTGTGCATTTTTAAGCATTTTTATGATTTCCCGGTAATAGCGTTTTCCCGGTTATAACGCTCTTTATTTTCGGGCCTTAGAAGAGCGCTATAACGAAGTTTTACTGTATGTCGTGAAATCTCGTGTAAAATTCACGCTAAACTTTTCACGGAAAAATTTATTTTGAACCGGTTTAAAAATTTTGTATTGATTTCATGGCGCTTTTCATTTAACGGCGGACTATATACCAGGCTTATCGAAAACAAACAAAAAAACATATTCGGTTGTTGATGATATGACATTATGCCTCGCCAAAGATACTTTAAAATAAATTCAAATTTAAGAAAAATTGATTATAAGAATCGATGTATGATCGAAGACATTTCGATTCCTTTCACATTAGAGACCAATCGATGTCAAAGATTGAAATATAATTTGAATGTTTCCAGCTTTGGATACAAACCGATGAATGAAACCGCTATAGGATCGAAGACTTCGATTCCACTGGGTATCGGAGACGCCACGAAGTGGCTGATTTAAGCCTCTATGGATTTGCGATGAGATGGCATCGTTAGTAGTGGCATGAGTAGCGCTTCAAGCGTCTTGGCAACAGGTGAGAGTAGTGGCGTGGTGCGATATGATTCACCAAAATTTGCCTGTTTCCTGATTTTAATATTCGGATCCGGACCACGCTTCCATATTTCGGGAACCACTGACGATGATAGAGATAGGTTGAAAGAATTTTGGCTGGCGACTCAAGACTCTTGAACATAGTCATGGAAATGCTGTCATGTCCAAATGCTTTGCGTTTTTGCTTTTTTGATGGCTGCAGCGACTTCACCTGGGGCAAAATGAAGCATTTGATCGACAGCTAGGCTACGGATCCTTTTGCGTATAGTACGCTTATGATTGTCGGGAGGAGGATGTTCGACAAACTGCCTGTTAAAATGTAAAGCGCATAGGGTGGGGTCGCTGATTGTTTTATTGCCAAATTCACTGGTAACGTTCCCTTTGTTTTTGGCTGAATTTGTTAGGGCTCTAAGGCCCGGCGCACATTGCTCTCAACCGTTCCCAATCCAAGGTCAAAATTACATTTTACAACAAGAATGGCATGTGGCTTGTGCGTGGGTTGGGAGCAATATGCGTTCCGGCTAAGGGCGACTGCAAAGTGAAAGCTGAAGCCCAGCTGTCGTTGGCTTTGCCTCACGTTTTTATTGTGAACACTCAGCGAAGAGAAACGTTCACTTGAAACGTGCTCATGGGAAGGAAAATTGTTACGATATGTTGTGTGTTACCGTGGACTCGTTAAAGTAGGAAATTTTGACCTTTCTGTCAAATGAGACAGACGGCATGCCGTTTCTAAAACACGAAAATAATCACACGTTGCAATTAAGTTACACTAGCGAGAGAACGTTCAAATTTGGGACTGCGGGTGCGTGGGTGAGATGGTGCTGCACCAGTAACCTAGGATAAGTGGGGGGGGGGGGGGGGTGTTGTTCATCGGGGTAACGGGAGAACAGCGAGCCCGTGTTTGCTTTGGGCTATCTAGCCAAGTGGGTGGGGTTCAGCGAGGTGGAAGGTTGTTGTCCGTTGTTCCTGCATAGGACAATGTTAAAAGATGAATTCCACTACCTATGATGCGTTAGGCGGCTATTACACTATAAAAGTTATTTTTCAGATATCTTCTATAAAAAATATTAAAAAAAAAAACTTTTATAGTGTAATAGCCGCCTAAGGAAAGATTTGCGACATGGTTGTTGCTTGTTTCAAGTACTTACAAGCTTCCTCACCTTCCCCCTTCATCATCATAGTGGCGCGACAGCCCGACGTCGGGCCTTGGCCGCCTTCCCCCTTAGGTGGCTAATATCATTCATAAAAGTTCTCTTAATATATCATTCATAAGAGATATTTGTAAAAGAACTTTTATAGTGTAATAGCCGCCTCCGACCGGAGCAGTTCCTGAGATGGCACATGGCGTCTGTGAGTCAAGTTGGCTGGCAGCATTGGCCGCGTTTGATGAGCTTCAGATCCAGAGTAAAGCTCTCCACAAACCAGCGCGGTACGCGGTAGCGATACGGTACAGCGGTACAAATTTACATGGCGGTATATGAGAGCTCTCACTGCATACGCGGTATACCGCGGCGAAGTTGGGGTATTGCAGCGATACACTTTTGTGTACTGTACTGAACATTTGTATCGCAGCCAACACTATTGATCGCGATGTACCGCAGCCGGCACTATCGATGATACCGTGCTCGTAACGCGGTGGTTTGAATGGGCACGCGGTATGCTGCTACCGCTGAGTACCGCAGTACCGTTCCGCGCTGGTTTGTGGAGAGCTTAATGATTCTCATTTTTCTCCCAGATACTTTCACCCATTTCAATTTTCCCGGTCAATTTATGAAATCAAGATTCCGTAGCGATTTTTACTAATCACATATGTCACCGGCTCGGCACGGACATCGTTTCAATTTTAAACAAAACTAGAGTTAGAACAGCGTGGATTAACAACGACAATTGGTGAAAAGAGGTGAGCGCTTATCGTATTTTGTTTGTAAGACGGCCTTCGGGAACGGCCGTTTGTAAGAGAAAAAATGTTTCACGAATCAGAATCTGAACCAAGGCAACAGTGATTCTGGATCTACCAAATCATAGTAATCACCAAAACGCGGCCATTATGGCTGCTCATAGACGAATATGTGTGGGACAAAACAATGAGATCTAATAAAAACATTATTCATTATCTCACTAATTGTTTTAAAGGTAGATGTGGTCATCACTTAATATTCGATTATGGTTGCTAAATTGTGAAAGCTACGTCCTTCGGTGAAGTCTACTCCTTGTCGCTAGAATGTGAAACTGTAAATTAAATCCGACGGTTAAATCTCTTGAGTAATACCGGCGAGCAATATGTACTACCAATGCATCACCGCACCGGACGAGAAAAATCGGCGAGTAATTCCGCCGTGAGCAAAACGGCTAATGGACCACCACTTTAACAATCACTAAGGTCCAGAGGACGTTTGGCGGACTCCCATGATAGTACCTAGTCTAGCCATAAATATTGTTACAAGGTTTGGCAACCCTGCAGAAAGGAACCGTTATATTGCATTTCTTAAAAATTGAGCTAATCGCTATAGTACGCTTGTGCTTGATGCATTTGTCATCATTTGAGTTTAATTTTTAGTGTAGTGAACATGGATTGGGGTGACAAAGAAAATAGAATTGCTGTGATTGCACTTCATAAAGTAGGAATGCAACCAAGTGATATTTTTAAGACTCTGCATACCCTTGGTATAAGCCGAATGTTTGTATATCGGGCTATTGAAAGATTTAATGATACGTCTGGAGTAAGTGACCGTGAAAGAAGTGGCCGTCCGCGAACTACTCGAACACCTCAAGCGGTTAAAGCCGTGCGCGAGAGAATTCGCCGTAATCCTGTTCGGAAACAAAAAATTTTATCGCGTGAGATGAAAATACCCCAAAGAACAATTTCACGTATCATCAAAAGTGACTTGGGGTTGGGTGCTTATCGTAGATCTACCGGGCATTTACTAACAGATTCGTTAAAAAAAATAGAGTAGAAAAATCAAAACGATTACTTTGCCGGTACGCAAACCAAGAACACCGTAAAATTTTGTTTACGGACGAAAAAATTTTTACTGTCGAAGAAACATTTAATAAACAAAACGATAGGGTTTATGCTCGCAGTGCCAGAGAAGCTTCTCAAGTTGCCCAAAAGGTTCAAAGAGGTCATCATCCAGCCTCAGTAATGGTTTGGTGGGGTGTTAGGTACAACGGGGTGACAAAGTTGCATTTTTGTGAGAAGGGCGTCAAAACGTCTGCCAAAATTTACCAAGAAAATGTCCTTGAAAGTGTAGTGAAACCTCTCAACACGTCATTATTCAAAAATCAGCCTTGGAGTTTCCAGCAAGATTCTGCACCAGGTCATAAGGCGAAGTCAACCCAAAAATGGCTTGAAGAAAATGTTCCAGATTTTATTAAAGCTGAAGATTGGCCTTCCTCTAGCCCAGACCTGAATCCGCTGGATTACGAATTATGGTCTGTCTTAGAGCAAATGACGTCTAAAAGACATTCTAATATCGAATCCTTAAAGAAGTCTCTTACACATGCAGTCGCCAACTTTCCGATTGAAGTCGTGCGTGCTTCCATAGATAAGTGGCCAGCTCGATTAAAGGCTTGTGTAAAGGCAAAAGGCAATCACTTCGAATAACTTGTTGCAATTTCCGTTGTTGACAATGCATTTAATAAATAAACAATGATTTCTTAACATATAACACCTCTTTTATTGAACAGTGCTTCAAAAAGTTTGTAACAGTATTTATGGCTAGACTAGGTATACATTCATTTTGCTATCTGCTATTGCGTTTGCAGTGAAAATTCTCGTGAGAGAAACCCTGCCATTTTTCCAAATAAAGAAGTTGAGCCTTATTCTAGGTTTTAGGGAAGAAAACACTACTAGCATATACCGAGGGTATTCTGGACTAGATATACCTAGACTGAGGAGAACCATTTGAGACTGCGACTCATGGATCTAGTTTGCTATTGCCCTATAAAGGGGAGCCAACTCTTTGCAATAAATTTACTAAGCCGACCCCAGGTTTAATTGAGGCAGTGTCCTCGCCATGGAATGCCATGACGGAACACTCAACTCGGCGACGGGCGAGAGCCTCAAATTCACAGAGAATGCGCTTTGGAGTTTAATTGCCAGCTTCACAAAAGCGACAGCTGGCATCAGATATGATTCGCACAGGTGACCTCAGAGGCGACCGGTAGCGCAGTGTGTTGAGGCATCAGTTTCAAGTTTAACTACCGGCGTTTCGAGTTCGAATTCCGTCCACGGCGACGTTTGTGGCCATGTATGTGCAAGAAGTGCATACTGGCAACTGCATTCTCCGAAACCAGTTTATGCCGACGAAACGTCAACTGGGCCAGATGAAACAATTGACGAGCTACGCCCCACAAGGGGTTAGGGCAATTGAGAGAGAGATAGAGACAGGTGACCTCGAAGTCGAGAGTGATCTGTGAGTGCTCCTTCAGATAATTTTGACCCTCTTACTGAAATTAGCGGATCGATGATGCAGTGAGCTTAATAGTCTCAGCCTGGGAGAGAATTTCACAAAGAAGCGGCGATAGTATTCCATTTTCAATCCCGGATACATTTCGTAACGCGGCAGAATAGTGTCCTACAGAAAGTTTTTGGACCGATGAAAGAAGTTGTGGAGACCTGTCTAGCAGCTCTTCTGCTTGCTCATTGCCCTCGATGCCAGACTGGCGGGGACCCAGTGAAGTGTAAGTTTGTTATAAAATTCTATGCTTTGTAGAATTTTCTGGCAGTGCCGCACAAACTATGAGTTGACCGAAGTTCTTGTCATCGCTTTAATGCCCGCTGGGCTGCCAGAGAAAATCGAGATGTATCTGTTGAGAGCGGTTTAGCACAGTAGTGCAGAAACTTTGTTGCCATTAATCTCTCCCTGAAATGCAGTTGACAGGAGGCTACCCATAAGGATGGAGACCCTTTTTACTGGGCCAACAATTCCCGCACCTCAACCCTCTTCTGTTTTTAAACATTCCGTGGACCATTCTATTATACTGGGGTAGAGAGAGCTATGAGATTCTGCCTATTATTCTCTGTCTCATATAGATGCTTGATAGGAATGGTTAAAACGTACATTCCTAGGCAGCCGGTCGGGTGGCATACTAAGCGTGATGTCACTTAAATGTGAGGTCTAGCACCCTATATCTTGCTTGCTGATCCACAACGCCTCAGTAGCCTTCTCCGATGGACCCTAAGATGTTCCGTCCAGAGTAGTTTACTGTCGAGTGAAACTGCCATGCACTTAATTTTTTTTTTTTTTAGCAGGTGGTGAACCTTGCATAAGATACCGAGGGGGCCATGTTTAGTCTACTATAATCGTTGATGTATGATTCTTACTAAGTCTAAACACCTGCTTTCGTCGCATACACCCTGTGGGACCACCTCTCGGTATTATTTCACAGGGCAGGCTTTGGGGCTAATGAGCAGTGTTTCCGACGTGCCAACTAGTGTTGCACAGAACCATGGAACCGGTTCCTAACAGAAATCGACCCGACCAGCCCAAGAAAGAACCGGGAATCGGTTCCAGAAAAACCGAGAATCGATTCCAGAAGAGAATCGACAATCGATTTCACCATAGCCGAAAATTGATTTTTAAAAAGGTATCTTCTTGTTGTTGGTGCTTTCCAATGCAATTTTTCAATATTCGGTGCTCGGCTCAGCGTTCACGTGTAAACGAAGCATTTTGTGTAGTTTTTTTTTGCTAAATTGCATTATGTTTCAATTTTTCTTATCAACATTTCGCAATCTATTAACCAGTTCTTTTCGAAATTCTCGTAATGTTTGCACCAGCGCAAAGGTATTGTAAAATGAAAATAATAACGCACACATACCGACTTTTTGCGAAGAATTGACAATAAGTACATACTATAGTTCTTTAAAAATGATCATAAAGTTCTACTGCTTTCCAAAATGCAATCACAAAGCTCCTCTACTTTCCAAAAACGATAAGAGAAAGTGACCAAGTATATAGAATAATGAATAAAAAAATATGATAAAAAACCTATTATTCAGCGTCCATGCTGGGAACCGGAACCGAACCATATACCCGGTTCTTCTGAGAACCGGACTCGGTAGAACCGGTTCTTCAAAAACCCGGAACCGCACATCACTAGTGCCAACTTTCGCCTGTCTTCCTCTTTTCGGAGTTTCTGGTGATAATGCGACTCACTGCATCCCAATTGCATTCTGATTTCAGCATGTGCTCCACTAAGTTTTTTGGGTTTATGGCTCCGCCCAGTTCGACTTTCTTCTGGGTATTCGACAAACCGTGGACAATGAAACAACACATAGTGCATCTCGGACAAACTGGCGAGTCGTCCAGCTTGATACTATGTAGCGTAGGTACTCCCTGTATCCACCATGGCACGTAAGATTTCGATTTATCCAGCAGTCGATCCGCGGGATGAGAGTGTACATCCAACGACCTGTGGATGCTTGATTCCAACACTTCTGCCATATTCTCAGCGACTCGTTCCTTTCTCTGCTTTTCCGTCACTCTGGCTCTACCGATGGCTCCAGATGGTGACCATCGGAAAATCTCTCCGTTTCATTCATCCACTAGAATGTCTATTGGGATCATTCTAGAGCAACGTAGGCGGCTTCATGGGATGTTGCCCGGTATGTGCAGCGTATGCCGAACGGATATCCCTGGAGTTTCAAATATAGCGTAGCAGACCGGTGAGGCGTACAGCAGGATGGAGGTTATTACTGTTGACAGTAAGAGCCTCCTACTCGTTCTTGGACCACGATGTTCGGCATGATCCTTGTCAAAGCGACAGTGGCGTTCGCTGCATTCTCAGATACTTGCTTGAGGTGCACTCGAAAGCCCAGCTTCGCGTCAATCATCACTCCCTAGTACCTTATGGCTGGCTTGGAAGTTATGATAGTACTTTCAAATCTGATGTTTAGAGAGCACTTGTTTCTGCGCTTACCGATGATAACGGTCTCCGTTTTATGCTCGGCCAGCTCTAGGCCCACTTCCTCCAACCTTCCTTAATAGTTGTGATTGCTCGTTGGCGTACATTTCGGCATATTCCGGGTCTTTAGCGACCACAACCACCGATATATCGTCCGCGAACCTGACTATCGCAACCCTTTCTGGATGTCGTTATACATTTTGTTGCAAACAAAGTTCCAAGAACGGATCATCGTGGAACACCTGCCGACACTTTGTAATCATTCTACCCTTCATCAGTTTCATATTACAGAATTCGGTTAGAGAGGTAAATATTCAATAGTTTGCGGGCTGTCTTATAGGATTGCAACAAAGCTATTGTAGTATACCCAGGTGTATCCGTCGATCGCATCGAGACTTGCGATTTCCTCATTCCAACAATAGTTTTCCTGCCGCTCGTATGAGGACTTCCTTTTTGCATATAGGCATCGCATGCTTCCACTATCTTTTTCGCAATTTTTGCGATATCCTCTACTCTGCTAGTCCTTCGGAACCTTTTTGGAATATAACCTTCGTAAATGTTTCCTCATGGAAGGTTTTGACGGGCAATCCACGGGTCTTCGTTTTACCCGCTTTTTCTGCAGCCGTCGAGATCGTAAAGAAGATAGCCTGATGGTTGCTGTGAGTATAGCACTAACGCGCCACTCTACGCTTGTTGCCAAGGAACTGATAATTGATAACAAACGTGAGATTATGACAGAGCCTGTGTTCGGCCTTCTCGTGCACGAGTCTGAGGCAGGTACTTGACCTGATCTGCAAAATAATTAATAGGGGGCAGGGGAGTTATAGTCCGAATGGCGCAACGGTTAGCACGTTCGCCTTCTACGCACTGGGCCCCGGTTCGATTCCTACTGGAAGCGGTAGTTTTCGATAAAAAAGGGGATTTACGTGTCGGACTATGAGCCCACTCAGCTGTTAAATGAGTACCCATTTATGGGGTAAATAACTCGGTTGAGCGTGTTGGTGATCACACACCTCTGTATAAAACCGTCACGATCTAGAAAATGAGATGATGCTAACTCATCTCGAGGCCATGGTTCAAATTTGGACTGTTGCACCAGTTATTCTTTTTAGGGGAGTTATACATGAACGGAGGAGCTCCACACTTTTGAGTCGCCTCTTTCTAGTGAATAGAACAATGACGGTGGCCTTCGTCGGGCTTACTCGAATGCCGTTTTGGTCACACTATTGAATGATGTTGAGTAGAAGTTTTTCAATTTACCGCCGACCATAATCACATACTTAGGTAGTCCGGATGGCGCAACGGTTAGTACGTTCGCTTTCTATGGACTGGGCTCCGGTTCGATTCCTACTGAATGGAGTTGTCTTCGATAAAAAAAGGGGATTTACGTGTCGGGACTATGAGCCCACTCACCTGTTAAATGAATATCCATTTGGGATAATTAACTTAGTGAGCGTGTTGCTAACCACAAACCTCTGGACAAAAAACATGTACTAAATGAGATGATGCTAACTCATCTCGAGGCCTTGGTCCAAATTGGACTGTTGCGCTTGTAATTTATTTTATTATTATCACAAGGTCCGCATATGCTTATATTACTAGCGAATGAGAAATTAGGAGGCACCGTAGGCTCGGATAATAGTCAAAATTAAATGGTGTGAAAGGTACTGATTTCAAGAGTATGTGAGCGCGACTTGTGCTCCGAGTTTGCACAAAGAGGAAGATAGGCCAAGGAGTCAAATATGTACAGTGGCGGACAAAAGTCTACGGCAACACCTTATATTGAGGTTCTGGTTAATTGGAAGCTTTAATCAAAAATCCATTGATGCACATTTTTTCAGTAACGTAAATACATTCATAAAAAACAAAAACAAAAACTTTTCAAAACAAACTTAAAGAGAAATTCATAAAAACATAAAAAATTTAATGGACAAAAGTCTACGGCAGTCAGTGCTGGCTGACTTATACACAAAAAAATTCCAACTAAACGTATCGGAATTTTTAAAATTATTTGCTGGCTTAATACTTGGTTGGACCCCCTTTAGCATCAATTACTGCTTGCAGTCTTCGGGGCATAGAGGCGACTAAATTACCAGTTTCTGCGGATGTAATTTTCTCCCATTCTGTAATGAGGGCTTCCTTCAACAAATTTTTATTTTTTATGCAACATTTCCGAATTTTCCGCTCCAGAAGCTCCCATACATGTTCTATTGGGTTTAAATCCGGGCTTTGGGGAGGCGTATTCAGCTGCCTGGGAGCGTAGTTCAACAACCAGTTCTTGACGAAAAGTGCTGTGTGCTTCGGATCATTGTCCTGTTGGAAAATCCAGCTCCCTCCAAGGCACAGCTTCTCAACTGATGGCCTTAAATGTTGTTCCAACAGGTTCTTGTAAACATAGCGGTCCATAGTAGTTTCAACAAAAGCCAATCTGCCGACCCCAGATGCAGCTATGGCTCCCCAAACCATAACATTACCTCCACCGTGCTTGACAGTAGGAATCAAATTTTTGGTCTCTAAAGCCGTATTCGTTTTTCTCCATATTTTACTACGACCATCACACCCGAACATGTTGTATTTCGACTCATCGGTAAAAAGGACTCAATTACAAAAATCATTATCCTTGTTGATATGGGCCTTGGCGAACTCTAGCCGCAGAAGTCGTTTTTTTGCGGATATTAATGGTTTTTTTACGTGAAGTTCTGCTTTGAAACCCATTAAAATTTAATGCTCTCGAGATTGTTCTTGCATGGACATCCTTTTTCCTTACCGCAGCTACTTGTTTCGCCAAATCTGGAGCACTTATTTTTGGATTTTTGTTCACTTCTTTTCAAATTGAACTAATGTCTCTGCGTGAAAGCTTTTTCGGTCGGCCAGTTCGCGGCTTATTTTCAATGGAACCACTGCTTTAAAATTTTTTGATAATGGTATAAACAGAACTTCGTGTTCAGTTATTTCGCAATTTCCGAGCACTTTTTTATACTGGACGATCCAATATCGGACATCACTAGAAATTTCTTTTCGCTATGACATTTTGCGGTCCTTGCAGTTCGAAACTAGCGTTAAACTTATAGTAGAGTTGCAGCCGCACATGTACTGAATGGCAGTAAGATCAAATAAACAAATTTCGAAGAAATACAGTTAGGTTTAGTTGAAAATTTTTTGTGTATAAGTCAGCCAGCACTGACTGCCGTAGACTTTTGTCCATTCAATTTTTTATGTTTTTATGGATTTCTCTTTAAATTTGTTATGAAAAGTTTTTGTTTTGGTTTTTAGGGTTTTGTAGTAAAACAAAACCCTTATGAAATCGGTCAAATGTCTGTCTGTCCGTCTGTCCGTCTGTCCATGGAATATCTCAGGAACGGCTGAAGCTACATACATGAAATTTTGTAGGAATGTGTAGAATTACTATAATTTACCGGAGAAAGCGAATCGTCGTAATAGGTCAACTTTAAGGGGAGGTCCCCATAGAGGGGAAATGAAGGTCGAAATTTTTTTTTCGTTTGGTATAGGCAAGTGGGGTATCATAAGAAAGGTACCGTCGAGTACATTCCATTTTTGAAATTTTTTTTTTATTTGAAGAAACGGGAAAAGAGGGAGAGGGGAAAATATGTCATCCGAGTTTGTCCCCCCCCCCCCCCTTGCATTTCGAGACCGTTATACTTAGAAATATGAAAATTTACAGAAAAGCGCCATTTTACTAGTGTAGAAAATCTAGATTTCTAGAATTTTGAAATTTCATCAGAAAAGGTTAATAATAGTACATTTCTATAGTTTCAGTTAGCACAACCCTGCACCTCTTACGCGTAGCCGAGGTCAAAAATATTGATGGCCAATGATAACCAACATCATAGGCAATAATATCTCTAAGTTTCATTATAATCACATAATATTTAATAATAGTACATTCATTTAAAGTTCGGCATTTTGACACTATCCACACAAAAAATACACCTACCGGCCTCATAGGTGTGAGTACTACTTTCATGTTGTTTTTCGTAGTGCGAATTGCAGTTATTTAATTAATCATTTTTTAAAGGGTAAAGATTGGTTGGGGGCGCTGTGTCTTAATTGGCCAACTTTACCGGGTAGAAGGAAGGGGGGGGGGGGTCCACATAGAGGCGAAATTAAGGTGAAATTTTTTTATCGACTGATATAAGCAAATGAGGTGTCGTGAGAAAGGTAATGATGAGTACATTCCATTTTTTCGCATTTTCTCGAAATTTATAGAAAGGGGAACAGTGGGGGAGGAGAAAATATTAGTTCGTAATTTGACCCCCCCCTTGCCTGCATTTTGAGAACGTTATACTTAGAATTATGAAAACTTACAGGAAGTGGGTTTCGAAAAACATAATAAAATGGAAAATAGTGGAATTTGTATATCTTCTCAGAATAGGTCAATAATAGTTTATTTGTATAGTTACAGTTAGCACACCCTTGCACGCCTTAAACACGTTCGAGGTCAAAAGTACTGATGGCCAACGATAACCAACACCTTAAGCAATAATATGTTCTAAGTTTCGTTACAATCACGTAATATGAATTAGCATGTAAAATGTAAGTGGGTAAGACATTTTAATTACGTTTTTTCTATCCATCTGAGTGATATCAAGAAGAGCAAGGAGCCGATGTTTATATACCAAAATAAGCGCTTGCTACAAAACCCTCGGATTGCGGGCGTAGCCCTCTATATTCCGGTTTCATTTTATAATATTTACGTTACTGAAAACATGTGCATCAACGGATTATTGATTAAAGCTTCCAATTAATCAAAACCTCAATATAAGGTGCTGCCGTAGACTTTTGTCCGCCACTGTATGTCTAAGTAGATATTAGAGCAACGCCGCATCGCCGGTTGTAAAAGCAATAGGCAACAATACGCCTGTGCGTAAAGGATTTGCTAGCATCAATAGAATCATCGCCATCAATATCAGTCTTAACGTTTCGCTCCCACGGCAACAGGTTCTAGAGCGACCCCTTCATCAGCAACGGCCAAGAGCTGTCAAACCCTTCAACGCCAGTAAGCGTTGCTACAACAACAACAACAAGGCTTAACATTTCAAACATTTGATCTCGATTGGTTCTCCAACGAAAGCCAGTTGCAGAATGAATAGAATACAAATACATAAATTAAGGGGCGTTCATCGAAAAATCTTCCAATCCATTAAACTAATGTCTGGTTAAGATCAAAAGCGCGAAGCTGGTATCGGAGAGTCTAGACTAGAGGATTGGCATATTTTGCGGATTGAGGCATTTTTTGAACAAACATTTTAAGATCGAGTTGCTGATGCATACAGCATACCACTTATGAAGCGTTAATACCCATGCCACGGTGATTATTTTCGCACCAACATTCGATCTTAAAAAGTAGGTGGCCCGGGCATTTCATCCTCCTAACCGATAAGGCATCATTTATCGCGATGTTCTGTGTTTTTTTTTTCGTTTTTCTACTAAATTCTATTCTGTATGCCGCGTTCTAATCTGTATGCCGCGTCGTCGACCGTTTTGCAGTGCGGATTGAATGTGTCACATGTTTTCATATCGGCTATCAGCACACATGGGTCCAGCCGGTGCGATTAAAGACTCGTCCATTTATTTTTTGTCGCACCAGCCGATGCAATGGTCATTCAACGTCATTCAACAGCCAACATTTCCGCACACTTTTCAGTCTCAGCGGTATTTGATTTTTTCATATCATCTTTTGTTGTTCCACTGGGAAATTCCTACGTAATATTGTAATAAAATTGGTCTATAGTCACGAGGATCGAATGCATTTAAAATAGTAAGCACCCATATGTACATAAATAATTCGTACTTCATTTGCAGTGAAGGAGAATCTGGAGTGTATCAGCATGTTCTGATGCGTTTCAGTAATAATTATTGCACTTTGTTCACTCATTGTTGGGCCTGATTGTTGATATTTAATACTAAAGAGTTTATTACGCTCTGGCCTTTCGGTAAGAAATTTACATGACATGTGGCTTGAAGACGAGACGGCAGTCAGCTTCTTATCATTCCAGATGACAACATGTATTTAGTCAAATTGCGTTGTTAGTTTATTGAAAGCGCAACATTCGCATTAAGTAAATAAAAGCCATGTTCGATTCACCCGGGCAAAGGTCCATTCTCATACAGAACGACTGACCGGTGTTTGATCCAGGTCTGGTATGGGATCACGTCGGATCTGAGTTGATACTGAATGGGTTGAACGTCAACTTGGTTTCTGGCAATCCACCCCTACTTTCGGCGCGTTTCTGTATGGTGGCTGTTTGAATTCGCTCGTAGCATGGCATCCGATTTACCCTGTTCCGCTTGAATCGAACATGGTTAAAATGGCACAAACTATTTACTTTCCAAGCTACGGAATTCCATTGCGTCTTGCGGAATAGACTACTTTCAACCTGGTTTTCCAGACTGCAGGATACCGCTGCGTCTTGCAGGATAGACTGCCTCGAAAGCAGTCTGTTCTGCAATACGGGCAACCGGTAGCGCAGTGTGTTGAGGCATCAGTCTCATGGTTGACTACCGGCGTTTCGGGTTCGAATCCCGTCCACGACGGCGTTCGTTCGTGGCCATGGATGTGCAGGAGGTGCATGCTGGCAACTGCATTTTCCGAAACCAGTTTATGCAGTCGAAACGTCAACTGGACCACATGGAACAGTTGACGCGCTATGCCCCACAAGGGGTTAGAGCAATTGACGGAGAGAGACAGCTGTATCTTGCAGCTTCGAAAATAGGAAAACAAGAGTTTTGAGGCAGTTTGCTCGGCAGCATGCAGTCGAGTTCCGCGCAGCTTGGAAAACGAGACTTAACAAACCGACTTCTGCTTCATCCAGAAGCTCCATATTTTACATTTTGCTTTTAAGATGCTGATTATTTCAGCTCGTTAGATGAGAGTTAAGAGCTCGCACACACGGTAAACTTTTAAGTTCGGAAAAACTAAACAGTTTAGTCCGAAATATAGAACGCACTGCGGTTTATGAGAGTAAACTATTTAGTTATCGCTGTGTGCGGGGTCTCATAAACAGCAGTGTGTTCTATTTTTCGGGCTAAACTATTTAGTTTTTTTTCAACTAAAGTTTACTGTCTGCGCGAGCTCTAAATGTAAATTTTTCGAGTACTCGCCACTTTGTTTTTCAACTCCAGTAACATCGGTAAGCCATGTGCTGCTTTTATGGGAAGTTATTTACATTCGTCGTGACACATAGAGACTTTCCTCAGTTAAATAACAGTTCCAAATCCTATCCACAATCAAAGGGACGCTGCCCTAAACAAAAACCGCGATGCAGCCCAGATTTCTTCCATTCTGAATTCGTCTCGCCTTCTCGAACACTCGAGACGATGATAGATATTTTTTGGGCAGATACATTTTCCCTCTAAAGGCGTTGGCGTAGTGGCGTCAGTCTCATGTCTGACCACGTTCGTTACGGGCTCAAACCCTGTCCACGGCGTTCGTGACCATGGATGTTTGTGTTGTCTTACTCCTGTGGTGCGGGGTGTATTAATAAGCCACAACATCTCCCGACTTGTCGCATGTAGGCGGCTGGAGGAGGTGCATGCTGGCAACGTGCATCGTCCAAAACTGGTTTATACCAACGAAACGTCAGCTAAATCACATGGAATAGTTGACGCGCTATACCCCACTAGGGGTTAGGGCAAATGAGTAAAGGTGTTGGACAATAAAAACGTACTTGCCTACAAACTTGCAGTGTAGTTTCTCACACTATTGTCTTTCCAATTTCAGGCCCAACACAAGAAAACATACAACGATGACACCGAAGAAAAATTCCGCATGAAAATTTTCATGGAAAATAAACATAAAATTGCCAAACACAATCAACGATATGAACGTGGCGAAGTATCCTACAAGGTGGGACTTAACAAGTACGCTGATATGCTCCACCAGGAATTCGTCCACACATTGAACGGTTTCAATACCTCGTCAGTGTAAGTTGTGCAGTGAACCTAACAATATAAATCCGGAAACTTATTTTTTATTTATTTATTTTTTTTTTCATTTTAGTAGTCGTAAATTGAGCGGACGTCGACGCGAACCAGGTGTTACTTTCATCAGCCCCGCTCACGTTGAATTGCCAAACACGGTCGATTGGAGAACCAAAGGAGCCGTAACACCTGTTAAGGATCAAGGTAATATATAGACAGTAACATAACATTATGTATAAAATCGCAATTAATATGTCTCCTCTCCCGTTCAGGTCATTGCGGATCGTGCTGGGCATTCTCCACAACTGGCTCATTGGAAGGACAGCACTTCCGTCGTACTGGCATTCTTGTCTCACTGTCCGAGCAAAATTTGGTCGATTGTTCGTCGTCGTACGGCAACAATGGATGCAATGGTGGTCTTATGGACAATGCTTTTAAATACATTAAGGATAACGGTGGTGTTGACACGGAAAAGTCATACCCATACGAAGGAGTCGACGATAGCTGTCATTTTGACAAAAGCCAAGTTGGAGCAACCGACAAAGGATTTGTTGATATTCCAGAAGGCGATGAAGAGAAAATGAAACAAGCTATTGCCACCATTGGTCCCGTGTCGGTTGCCATTGATGCCTCTCACGAATCGTTCCAATTCTACACGGAGGGTGTCTACTATGAACCATCATGCGATTCAGAACAATTGGATCATGGCGTTTTGACTGTTGGCTACGGAACGGACGAGAGCGGACAAGATTACTGGCTGGTCAAGAACTCGTGGGGCACAACCTGGGGTGATAAGGGGTACATAAAAATGGCTAGAAATAAGGAGAATCATTGTGGTATAGCCACCAGTGCCAGTTATCCATTAGTTTAGGTTGTGACGGCGTGAGTGCACGTAATACAGTGATCGTCGCATTCCTTTGACATGCATTCTCTTCATTGTTTTTAATTTTTTGTAAGCGTATGGTTTTGTTTTCTGTTGTAATTCGATGATCACTTTTTCATTTTGAATTTTCTTTTTAATTTGAATGTAGTATTGAAGTGATTATGGATATAAAAAATATATTTTATAATAAATTTTACAGTCGTTTTTATTGAAACATTTATCAACTTTATGATCTGTACTGGTATCATCATCGTGTTTCTTTCGGGACTAATTAGGTTATAGATTTGGTACGTGCAATCATGGGCGTTCGTGGCCATGGATGTGCAGGAGGTGCATACTGGCAACTGCATTCTCCGACACCAATTTATGCCAACGAAACGCCAACTGGGCCACATGGAACAGTTGACGCGCTATGCCCCACAAAGGGTTAGGGCAATTAAGTAGTAGTAATCCTGCCGGGAAATGCCTTTTGATGAACTACAAAGTAGTAAAAAAATGGGTCCCATTACCTTCAAGTCGGTTTGTGATCACAAATGCATAAACTTTTATGAGAGGGCTGAGCAGGGCGTCCGAACATGCCATCCTGCCTCGTCCAAACTGGCCGGAAGTAGATTGCAGTAGCGCTTAAAGGTGATGTTTGGGATGGACAAACTACCCTTTCTGATAAATACAGTGGCAAATCAAAGGTCTTGACCTGTTCCCGAAGAACCAATCCTGCCTAGCTCAGTCTTGCCGGAAGTAGGTGGCAGGAGCGTGAAAAGGTGACGTTTCAGGTTGAAGAACTACCCTCATAGAGGTTTCGACAAAACCAATCCTGCCTAGCCCAATCTAGCTGGAAGTGGGTGGCAAACGTGCAAAGGTGGCGTTTCACATCAACGAACTATCTTCATCGAGGTTTGCGCTAAGTTAGGTGTCAACTCAAAGGCCTTCGGCACTATCATGTAATTCGATTCGAATCGCTCTTGGAATGGTGAAAACGATATCAGGGAACTCGAAAGCGAATTTCCTAGTTTCTAAAATCATCGTGTATTCGCTTCGAAGGAAAAATTTCGTATCGAATACATACTCGGTTATTATCGAAATGTAGAAATTCATTTTCAAATTACATTAGGGGGATTCACGCTCGCTGTGGTAAATCGTAAAAGCGTCGTAAATCGTAAACTACTACTACTAAACTTAGTTCACAATAGCCTCGTATTTGGTGCAAATATGTACGATGCAATTGTGAACTAGTTTACGATTTACGACGCTTTTACGATTTACAACAAATCGATGTCGATGAAAAATCGGTATAAAAAACATCGATGTTTCCGAAACATCGATGTTTTATCTCGGTAGAATTTTGTAGATGCTTTACTATGATAACTTTGCTAAGAAATTGCTTAAATTCAAGAGAAAAATACACACAAACAATTTCATTAGGTGCACATTTAACGCAAAAAAAAATTCAATTTTTAAAAAAAAATTTAGATTTAAGAAAAGATTAGGTAAGTTTGTATTGCAAACAAATTGCAAATAAAAAAAAAATAGTTTGTATTTATTCCAGATGCCAAAATGTTGAGTCTACTTTACTGTCTGCAAAAACAAGAGAGTCAAGTGCCGTGCTACGAGTAGGACGTGTTTTGGTCCAGTGAGATGTAAAATCGTTGAAAATCGTCATTCATGTGCGCCATCGGCACACTTTTTCTAGTTTTGAGCGTTTCAGTATAAATAAACTTCCGCAGTGAATATTTATCGCGGACATTGCGATATCAATTTTGGCTTTGGCGGCGTTTGAACGAATTGACTGTCAATTGCCGTGCTACAAGTAGAACGTGCTTATGTGACTTGTGATAAAAATCGTCGAAAATCATTATTTATGTGCGCCATCGGCACATTTTTTCCTGTTTGATGCAATCCAATATTAATAAACCTTCGCTGCGAATATTTGTCGCGGGAATTACGAAATTAATTTGTCTTTGCCATCGTATACTTTGGAAATTGGAAAATCGTGCACATTTTCTTCGGCAGGTCAAGTCCCGTGCTACAAGCAGGACGTATTTTGTGACTTGCGTGATCAAGTTATTCGAAAAGCGTCATTTGTGTGCGCCATCGGCACACTTTCTCTACTTTAGTGTGACTTATTATCAACCTGCATTTTGTGCCGTGAAATCTCAGCGACGGATAGCAGCTGACATCCTACCTTCTGACAAACCCAGCGCTTTCAGCGGAGTCCGTCCAGCGGGCCCCCGGCATGTTGCCGCGTGGTGCAAGGGACCACATTTTTTTATCGAAAGAAACCCCTTCAAGGATGTCGCAGAATGTATAACACCGAAAATTGAAACCGGGATGTCGCAGAATATATAACACCGAAAATTGAAACCAGGTCAAGTTCCGTGCTGCAGGCAGGACGTATTTTGTGACTTGCGTGATCAAGTTCTTCGAGAAGCGTCATTTATGTGCGCCATCGGCACACTCTACTTTAGTGTGACTTATTATCAACCTGCATTTTATGCCGTGAAATTTCAGCGACGGATAGCAGCTAATATCCGACACAAACTTTGCAAAATCGAAAGAAACCCCTTCAAGGATGTCGCAGAATATATAACACCGAAAATTGAAACCAGGTATGACAAAATCAACGGCATATACACCTATATAATAGAATTAAGTGTTAAGAAATTATACATAATAAGAAGGAAGGCCGGTTAAATCCTAGTGGGCTTTACTCATAACTACACGGTAAAGCCGGGTATGTTTTATATTTTTTGATAATGATGACCTTACCTGTGCCTATCTCGGCATATATGAACTATAATTATCGTCATAAACTAAACTGGTAAAAAAAAAAACAACAACCAAAAAAAAAAAAAAAAAATAATACTCCTAACAGGAATCATAATTAATTTTATGGTGTTACGAATGGCTCTGTTTTGATGAAAATATAGATGCTAATTCCGAACGGTAACACTCTTAAAACAAGGTTAAGGCCACAATATACCCAGCACTAAATAATACTAATTGATCTTGTCATTAAAGATCTTAGCAATTGTTTTCTAGACAATTAATTGATTTAAAAAAAAAAACCCGTCTTTTCCTTTTCTCTAAACGAATGAAAACTGCTCGCAAAAGAGCCACATTTGGAGAGACGCCAATAATGGCAAACAATAAAATACAAATTTTAAGCAATGATGTCATAAAAATGGCTGAGCCACAAAATCCTAACGAAGATCAGCAGCTTCCTTTCCCTCCCCCCCCCCCCCCCTCTTTTGTCTATGAAACCAACAGCGCCTTGGGCAACGCTGCAGTTTCTGACACCATCTTAATAGAAGATGAGTGCTCATCCAATGAGATGTACGATCTTAATGATCCTAACTATTCATACACCTGTAAGCCTCCTGCTCCGGTTAATGAAACGCCCAAAGGGCAATTTCCTAACTCACAAAGTTACATACTCGAGGACACAAACAACTTCAAGCCTGCGACAGGAAAGCTTGTCGCCAAAAAACCTTATAATGCTGCGCCTGACAATAGAGATAAAATTATCAACTCTAACCGCTTTGAAATGCTACAACATGAAGAAAACTATACGAAACCCCCCCCCCCCCACTCGTGCCTAGGAGGGATTGGTGCCCACCTATCTTCATTAATAAAATCAAAGCACGAACCATCAAAATTATGATGGACGAAATCCCCAATTCTGACTATAGAGTAACACACTACTCTGAATATAGACATAAGCTCATAGTGGCTGATATCAACACCTACAGTAAGGTGATGGATATTTTAAAAACCACTCCGGCCGAGGGCCATTCTTACACACCTACGGCACTTAAAAAATTCCCGATTATAATGAGAGGCTGTGGAGCCCAGTTCCTTGCAGACGAAATCAAAGAGGATATTCTATCTAAAAGACCGGAGCTCAAGCAAGATTCGTTCTCTATTGCGAACCTTATCACTGTATGGTCTAAAAGTAATGATGTCACACTCCCCTTTTTCAAGTTGACATTCAACACCGAAGAGGAAAGGAAAAGTGTCCTTTCCCTCCGATACGTCATTAATCAGAGAGTGTGGTGGGAGAAACCCAAAAACAATAATGTCCTACAATGCTTTAAATGTCAAAGGTTCGGGCATGTAGCAAATAATTGCGCATACTCCCCTAGATGTGTTGCCTGTAGCCTGGAGCATCAAGGGCTTGATTGCCCGAGACGCACTGATCCAGAGCTCAAAAACAATACCCCTCCACGCTGCGTACTATGTAATGCAGAAGGAGCAAGCTATTCTAAGTGCCCTACACGCCTTCAATACTTGAAAAGACTTCAAGATATTAAAAATAAAAGAGAGGAGGCTAGAAGAGCCCCCGCCATGTTTTTTCAACAGCAACCCCAGCAATGGGAAAACGTAATTCCTGATGTTTCTTACTCGGACGCAATTAGAGCCGGTACTCAAAACCAAAATGAGTTGTCCAACCTTTTTACTGAATGCAAAAAAATGCTAGGTTTCAGTTTTAGTACCCTAATTCAAAAAGCCAAGGACTTTTGGGTCAGATGCAGAACCCTTAGTGATGAAGACAAACCAGAAGTTATCATTTCTTTCATTTTAAATATTACTAACAATGTTTAAAATATTCAATTTAAATATTAACTCCCTGATTTCTACGGACAAACGGATTGCTCTTGAGCAGTTGTTGGATAAACACAAACCCCACATTGCGTTCATTTCTGAAACTCGCCTCAACTCTAGACATAGAATAGTTATAAAAAACTATGGCATAATTAGGAACGACTCTTACCGAGGAACAGCTATCCTTTATAGAAACAACCTCAGGGTTTGCGAAAACAACATTAATACTGTAAGTAATGACATCAGCGGCACCTTTGCCACCATAAGCTTTAAACAGCAATATGGCGCCAACTTCAAAAAAATCCTTATTGGCTCCGTGTATGTTAAAAGCAACATAGGGCCTGCAATACATCAATACCTTAATTCTGTCCTACAACATGCCAACGAGTTCGACTTTATTCTATTGGGAGGCGACCTCAATGCGAGGCACAGCTATTGGGGGGACTCCTTTAATAACTATAATGGCAATTCCTTATATGATTGGATTAACAGCCCGCTACCATTCCCTATAACGATTTTAAATGCGGACTCGCCCACTTTTCCGAGAGGGGCCTCTTTTATAGACAATTTCCTCATATCATCCGACCTATTACCATTGCAGGCGCACTTATTTAAATGCGAAACTTTTGCGGCTCCTTCCGACCACTTTGGACTCTTATTAAGTATCCTTTTAAGGGATTTCCTACTACCTACAGTCCCCCAACAACCCAAGAGGGATCTCACACTTATCAACTGGGAAAACTTTAATGAAGATTTAGCGGACAGAATCGAAGAACCTATCCCGGCTAATAGGATACTCAGTAATATAGAAATAGACAGCTGTATTGAGCACATTTCGGGTCCCATATCATCTTGCATTGATAAACACGCTCCGTATCAATCCGAAAATTCTTCCAAATACCACTACCTCAGTGCTTACACACAACGTCTCCTTAAAACCAGACAACAAATGCTACAGAGATTGAAAAGAATTTTTAATAATAACCTTAACAGGACCAACCCTACTTATCAAAATTTGAAAAGCCAAACTGATTGTCTAAGCACTATAATCAGACAGCGTATCAACCTAGAAACAAATGAACACTTCAAGTCTAAACTGCACGCGCTCCGCCCTTCTTCGTCCATTTTCAATGAAATAAACCGCATTAGCGGAAGGAAACTTTCACACTTCAATTTAGCTAAAGAACCTATTGTGGCAGATGGCGTCAAACATTTCACTGTCCAGGATAAACTAAATACCTTGGCTGAACACTTTCAGGAGATTTTCAAACACCGCGAGCTGCCAAATGACTTACTGAATCGTACGGTAACTAAAAAAGTGGATGAATTCCGACATGGACATGAAGGAGCTTTCCTCACAATTTTTTCTGATAGCAACAGTGCAATAAACCCCTCTCACTCTCAACATGCGACACTCTTCACTAATTATAGCGAAATGCTATCTATAATTAAAGCCACAAACAATAAAAAATCGGCTGGAAGGGATGGTATTCCTAACTACATATTAAGAAAATGTGCTGATACCCTAGCTAGACACTTGGTAATCATAAGTAACAACTGTATTAACTCCGCATATTTTCCTACATGCTGGAAGCAAGCACTACTCTGCCCTATACCCAAAAAACATAGCCAAGGTAACATCGAATCCTTGCGCCCGATCTCATTGCTCTCTAATCTGGGGAAAATTTTAGAAAAAATTATCTTGGACCGAGTCTCACAGTTTATTAACCCGCTTATTCCCTACAATCAATTCGGTTTCGAAAAAACAGATCCTCAGAGATGGCGGCGGCTGTTTTACAGGATATTATTTTAAGAAACCTGAGGGACAAGAAAGTCACTGTAACCTGTGCAATTGACCTCAAAGCTGCTTTTGACTCTATATCTCATACAGCATTAACATATAAACTTATTGAAGCAGGATGCCCAATTGCACTCTGTCGTATAATTGATAACTTTCTTAATGGGAGATCAACCCAAATCCTGATAGGAGATCAAACCTCTGATCCAATTTCTCTTGAGTCTGGTGTGCCGCAGGGCTCTATACTAGGCCCCAAGTTGTTCAATTTTTACATACATGATATCCCACATGCGTTCTCTGCACCCAACCCCTCCGTAGAAGACCAAATAAACATTCAGGACATCCATAGTATTTTCTATGCCGACGACATGATTATACTGTCCGAAGATGACAAGCCAACAATGGCCATATCTAAGTTGGCAAATATATTAGCACCTATCTGTCTGTACCTATTCAAATGGGGATTTAACATCAACGCAAGGAAAAGTTCCATCACCTGCTTTAGAAACTCTAGTGGGAAAGGCCACCGCCAAGCGGTTCCTGAGAGTGAAAAAATCAAACTACTAATCAACGGTGAAGAAATTACTTTACCAGAAAACCTTGAATATCTTGGCATCATGCTCAACAACAAGGGCAGGTGCAACCCCCACACTAGAAAAATCCTATCTAAGGCTAATTTTGCATGCAAAATACTGTACTCATTGCTGGCTTCGAAATCCCTAAATGCAAACGTAAAACTACTACTATACAAATCTCTCATTAGGCCTATTATTAATTATTGCTTTCCTATCTGGATGACTATTTCTCCCACTGTGGCAAAACAATTACAAATTTTTGAAAGAAAGATCTTAAGGATATGTCTTTCTAGGTATAGAAAGCCAAATAAAAAATACTTTCGGAACTCCTTACTATACGAGGAATCTGGGATCGTTCCTATCATGCAGTACCTTACACTGAGCAGTAGAATTAGATTAAAAAAATGGATTGACCACCCAAATAAAATAGTCAAGTCCTTATTTAATAGTAATGCCAACACGCCCATTGGAAATGTATATTATAAATCACCATTACATCACCTTTTCCAAGACAATGACAATTTGCCGGAAACTTTACCTCTGGATATGTTTATCCCACCCTTTTACCAAAAAACTGACAACTCTTGTCTACGGGGATAACATCCATAAATGTCCCCACTATTCATTTCCGGCACCTCTCTATATCGATTGACGGTACCATAATCTCAGGGGAGATACACAATTAAATTCACACCTATTTCTTTTAATACATATGAGTACATATAAACTAAATGCATATGATGCCAAATATGATGACGGCTCTTAAACTACTCGCTAATATGATGGCAGACTTTGAATAATATATAATATAATGAAAATATATCTACTCATACTCTAAATAGATAAACCAACTGGCCGTGATACACAAAAATGTATAGGATAAATCCCCTAGAATATAAGTAAAAAAAAAAACATGTAAACATGAATATGTATTTAGTTTATATTAAAATATTATTAAAATTTATACTCTACTTTACAATAATAAACCATTAGGCCTTGATACACTAAAATGTAAATAATAAAAATTTCTAGAATCAAAGCTTTAAGAAAAAATCTATATATATAGAAAAAAAAACAACGGCGAAAATGAATATGTTTTGCTGTTATAGTACTTAAAAATTATGGCAGATTGGATGGCAGGTTTTGAACAATCCAGCCACATCGGCGTATAAATCTGACTGTATATAAAACTATATCTGCGCATACTCTAAAACGATAAGCCAACCTGCCTTCGATGCACAAGAATGTAAATATAAATGCAAATATAAAGGTCCATAATAAAATTCCTAGAATCTAAGTGAAAGAAAGAAAATAAATAAATAAAAAAATAAAAATCCTGTGATCATGAATATATATTTATTTAAACATACCGATGTACAAAACTAGATGTATAAACATAACTATGAGTGCATTCACCACGCTCGTTTTATCCGGATCGCTACGGAGCGCTACGGAGCGCTCCGTAGCGCTACAACCCCTCCCGGTCGTGATTGCAACCGCTCCTTCCATCCGCTCCGGAGCGGTTACTTCCCCTTGGTAGCAGAAATTTTTTACGCTCTCTGGGCATGTAGCGCTACATTTGACAATTCGCAGCTGGTATGTGTGTTGTGACGTTTGTGTACATCAAAAGCGCAAATAGAATCCCCGTTTATGTAAATTCACTGTCTTCTCGTCTTTGATTTGATATTTCCTTGTTTCGTGATGTGCCAAAGAAATGTTTTGCGATGGAAAATTGGCAATTGTCAAATATTTGCGTTGTCACCTGTTTGTCAGACATTTCATATGTAGCAGTTCAATCACGAAAGAAATGTTGACAGGTAGCGTCTCCTCAAATGTGTAGTGGAGGGGATGTAGCGTTCTGTAGCGAAAATTTTTCACATGAATGCAGGCTATATCTATCCATACTATAAAAGGATATACCAACCGGCCTTCGATACACAAAAATGTAATACTGCTTCAGTTATATTGAACTTATAACAATAAATTTTTATGCTTATGTCCTACTACCTTGCAAACATGTATGTACGGTTTAACCTGAAAACAATGAAAGATGTGATAACGAAATCTAGATTATTTATTTTCCTTTTATTTTCTATATATTGAACTAACCGTACAGAAGAAATGTGACTGGCACACAGCTACAATTTCAACTCAATCGTTTGGATTACAGAAACGGAGGCAATTCTTGAATCTATAGCCCCAGAACTCAGTACCCTCCCTCTCTGTAGTTCAAACAATAGAGTTAAGTTTTGTTTTGTTTGTACTGAAAATATTTAATTTATAAGTTATTTAGTTTTAAGGCCTATTTGCTCTTTATAAGAGTCAACACCTGTTTAGCCTATGAGCAATGGCTATTTTCTCTTTATATTAAAACATCTATCAGAGATTGGCAAACAAATTGAAATTGTCGAATTATATGCTATATATGTATTTTCTGACAAACTGCGACTGTCAGAAGTCCAACATCATTAGATAATAAGTGACATACATTGTAATCTTGAAGTCTCAATAAAAAGAAACTTGTAAACTTGTCTGCAAAAACAATAGTTTTTGAAGCTTGTCCCCTGAGAGAAAGCTTCTTCTGCTGGAAGCAATGTTCCCTGTAGCAGAGAACACTCACTCAGAAGGGACCGAAGTAGCCATAATGGATAGGTATTTCATGGCAGTCTTCATTAGTGCCGAATTTCTGGGCACGTACCCCTGTTCCCATCCGTCCAGGGGGTGTTCATTCAACCTGGAGACCGGGCCTTTTAAATACAGAGACAGTTCTGCGGGCATTTGGGCAGTATCGAGTTGGTCTATTACTCTGGACCTTTTTTTCGCTTTCCAATTTTCTTGCACTAGTTTGTGACGGTCTTCCAAAAAGTCGATGTCGATGTTAATATGAAACATCGATGTATAAAAAACATCGAAGCCAAAACATCGATGTAAAAAGTACTCGATGTTTTTGCTAAACATCGATATTTTAGAAACATCGATGTCGATGTCGCAACTCTAACTTGCGCCCCTTGCGCCAAATTACTTCGTTTCTCTCGCTCTTTTCCATTTCCTCTGATTCTCTCTTCAAAGGCGATGGCTCGAGTTCGAACTGTCGAACAATCATTTCCGTTTCTTCCATATTGTGAACACCGTTAATGACATCCGCATTCACAATGACCACGTCGAGCTGTCACTGTGACAATCACAGCTGACTCAACGCCAATCAGAGGTTATTTTGTTTTTCGATGATGTGTAAATAGTCTCAAAATGTTTACTCTGTGGACCTTATTGGAAGTTTCCCTTCTCTGTTTGAATGCTGTATGCGTTTTACACGAGGAACGCTTCCTGGCAAAGTGTAAGTTAAATGAATCTTCTGAAATTCCGCCAAATACAATTTGTTTACTTCCAGTTGGCTGGGGCGCGAACAATGTTCAAGGATTCGGCGAACCACCGTCGGCTAAGGCGCAAGTTCTCAACTTGATTCGTTCGATACGAACTGTCATGAAAAGTAATTGTTGCTAGCAAGACGAATCTAACAAATACTTGATTAACATCTTTCCTTCCTCTTTCCAGTTCCGCTGATATTTCTTAACATAGTCGCTATCGTATTTAAATTATTACTCGGATGAGATATGTTACGAACATTTTTTATTATTCAGTAAACGAATTTCTTAAGACTTCTTCTGCATTAATGATTTGAACTTGGCTTCTAGGGTTAGAGAGTATGAATCCAATTTGTACACAGCCGCTTCCAACTTGCTCACAGTCGTCTCGATTTCATCGATTTGATTCATAAAGGGTTCCTGGAAGAAATTATAAACATGAGAAAGGATAGATGGCGCGGGTCTGACTTTGGTCAACCAGTGCTGTGAGTTTGGAATTTAGCTCTGCTGTGGACGATGCCAAGTTGTCGGCGATCTGTTGCATGTCCGAGTACTTTGCGAAGGTGGCTCTGTTCATGTCCTCGAGTAGTTTGTAGTCCTCCAGCGGAACGTTCAGCTCGTTTGTGATGTACTCTTCCGTGGTTTTGAACATTTTCGTCGCCAATTTGCTGAGATTCGGATCATGCGGATCGTACGCTTCAAAACTCGATGTGCTGGTGGAGAGTGTTGGACCTCGCAGAGGCGAGTCTGTGGGGCAGGTGTTGTTCGAGCTCATTTCTGTAATTCCCAAAAACAAAGTACCCGTAAACTGCACTCCTCTAGTGACAGCTTTGATTGCACTATGCCCTTCTTGTTCTTGAATAAAATTTTCGGACTAAACACTACTGTCCAACCGTTGCCTCTGCTATCAGGTGTTAGTTATGATAAGAACTGTCAACATGACGGTAATTTCAAAACAATAACCTCTCTACCATGACATAACCTGCTAAGTGATGTTCGCCGTTCGGTTATCCAGATTTTCCTTCAGGCCGGTGAAATGTGCTCAACGGTCGTACAGCACGAATCCTCGGCCTCATAATACACTTGAGGTCGGTAGCAACGTCTATCAAACAGATGAGTGGACAAATATCACCCCCAAAATCCTATCCTACATCGGTCATAACAAACACCTACAGAAGAATCATCCGCTTTCCATAATTCGTCAGCGTATCGTTAATTATTTCTACAAGACTTACACAAATTCGCGGGGGAATCCTCTTTTCAGCGTTCACGATAAAGTACATCCTGTGGTGACGGTACAGCAAAATTTCGATAATTTACTAGTGCCTGCGAATCACCCAAGCCGGGCCAAAACGGACTGCTACTATGTGAACAAGCATTATTTGATGCGAGCGCATACTACAGCACATCAGGTGAATATTTTGTCGCTTCCTAAGGAATAGATTCTCTTTGTTTTTGTAGATTGTCAGTATTCAACAGTGTAGTCTTCGTAAGCATTGGAGGAGGTGAAAACAAAACTTAGGCGAAATTCAGCTGTGAGTCCGACACGCAAAGTAGCCAAACAGATTTTGATTCACCCTTGGTCTGGTCATGCTGCTGTCGCGACTCAATATCTATAGACCTAACTGGAATGGTCAAATGGTTTTTTTTTTAAAGAATTGTTTTTTTTTTGCTACCACAAAATAATTAAAATCTGATTTATCCCCAAATCTGAATATTTCAACCCCTTCAATCTTATAAACATACATTTGGCGCAAAAAATCCATAATTCACAGTATAATGGGCAATCATAGTCAAATTGAATGAGGAAGCTTAAGTTGGTATTTGACTATTGTAACCTATGCTCACACAGGAGGAAAGACAGATAACTATCTTACGGTTTTTTGGTTCAGAAATTAAAGCATAGATAAACAGACTGCATAGATGTCCATTCTACGGCAAAAATCGGGGCCACTTATTTCAGACGCTGTCGCCTAATGTGCGCCTGATGTCACCAATACAAAAGGAAGGACACACCGATAACCGCATAAGGGATGACTCTCTCGCAACGCTTTCTAAGAGACCTGAAATGCTCTTGCTTTAAGATGTGCATTCCTTCCACCACAGCATATCACAAAATGGATTGCCAACTACCTCGCGGGCAGGCAGTCCTACACCGAATTCAGGAGCAAAAAATCGAAGCTAAGGAAGATCAAACAAGGTGTGCCACAAGGAGGAGTTTTGTCTCCCTCCTTGTTCAACCTTTACTTATCTGGAACTCCAACCCCACCTCAAGGAATCGAAATTATCTACTATGCAAACGACTGCTCCATCCTGGCAACAGGGAGGGACGACATCACGGAAATGTGCGAGTGATTAAATGCTGATGCGCGTGTTGGGCCGGATGCGCGTGGCTAACTTACATAACCTTGACCTTTTACTTTAAATAAAAAGCATATCCTCCAAAAATTCCGAGTTTGGTCAGTGGTAAAATCATCCCTGTAGTGACAGGTTCTTTTAGGCGAAATTCACACACACGACACCGCGCTGCACGACTGCTTGAAATTTCAGTCGAGATACACAGCATCAAATGGGCGGATTCACACTTATCGCTCAGCATGCGATACGATCGACTATGCTTGGCTATTGTGCGTGGCTGCGTCGTGCAGCGCGGTGTCGTGTGTGTGAATTTCGCCTTATCCTATTTTCAGCGCGATGGCAATTGCTGTAGATGTGAGGGTCGTTAAACATTACAAGCCCCGCTCACCGACACTTGTTCGTGATTTTAAAGCATTATACCGGTTTGAAGGAGAAAATGTACAGTGGCTTGCGGACAGATTTTTAGGTTCAAATGAAGAAACTCGTTGTCATCTATTCATAAAATGAAGATCTGTTTACGTTATAAGTGACCCTGGCTATCAAAAAGGTATCAGTGAAGAGCTTGGTGTTAGTCAAGCAACGATATGTCGGACTGTGAATATAGTAGCTGACAGCATAATTGCCCATTCAAATGAATGGACAAAGTTTCCAACTACCAACAATGAAATAGCGGAGGCAAAATAGTTATGGCAAAGCAAGTATAAGTGTCACCATACGCTGTTGAACTCGAGCACGAACCTGGTACAAATGCTGACACACACATACACTTCACATAGGTGTGAAGAAAACCGGTCCACTTGTACTAGGTTCGTGCTCGAGTTCGACAGTCTATGGTGGCATAAGTTTCCCGCAGCTACTCGTATTGGTGTTGTTGATTGTACCCACGTAGGGATACTGAAACCAAAACTCCATGGAGATGAGTATATTAACCGAAAAGGTAGGCCTACTCTGAACGTTCACGCCACTTGTGATGCCAGAGAAATGTTCACTAGTATCGATGTTAGTTGGCCTGGAGCCGGGACCGACTCGAGGATATGGAAAAATTCAAAGTGGGTTTACAATTAAGAAGTGAAGGCAATGTTGTCCTACTTGGTGATGATGGATGTGGGATAGAGCCATGCCTCATGACTCCATTTAGAACATACGTCCTTCTTGCATTGAAGGGGTTTGGCAGCTCTTGGCCGTTGTAAAAACGGGTCGCTCCGGTGCTTAGAACCAGCTGCCGCAGGAACGGACCTGGTGGGTTGTTACCGTGAGGAGCACCCCAATTCTGACCTCATGGACAAGACGCCGCCACCAAGGCATGTCAGGCGTGATTTGAGGGACCTCGAAAGAGACGTCCAGAGGTACAAAAGGGACCCCTTCGACAACAACGTATACAGAACAGCCATCGCAGCAATACACCACGAGGAAGTACAAGCATCAATTGTGAGACTAGGTCCAAACAAAGTCCTCTTGACACAACCACCAGCCATCTCTCCAGACGAGAGAACGCTTCCGAGAGCAACTAGGACGACATTTGCCCAACTTAGGTCGGGTTGGTGTTCGCGTCTAAACTCCTACCTGTCTCGCATTGATCGGGATATTACGAACACATGCCCCGCCTGCAATGGTACACCTCATGATGTAGACCACATTTTCAGATGCCCAGCTGCACCCACACACTTGACCCCCAGATCGCTGTGGGAGAACCCCGTAGAGGCAGCTACCTTCCTATCACTTAACACCGAGGAAGGCGAAGAACAACACAACATGTAACACATTCACACAACGAACTTCTGACCATTGCTACAACAACAACAACTCCATTTAGAAATCCTATTTCTGGTGCTGAGGCAATCTATAACAAGCTTTTGAAAAAAAGAGAGATTAATAATTAAACGATGTTTTGCCAATTGAAACGACGGTTTCCTATCTTACAGTACGTTTGTCGCGTGAAATTGGAAAATGTAGCAAAAAAAAATAGTTACCTGTGTTGTGGTAATCGAGATCGAACCTGGTACAAATTTCCTCTGACACACACAGACACTCATTACATAGGTGTGAAGAAAACTGGTCCACTTGTACTAGTACTAGGTTCGTGTTCGAGTTCGACAGTGTATAGTGACACGTACATAACATTGCAAAAACATTAGGCGATTTCCAACCAGCTGAAGAGGTACCGGAAGAAGACGAAGAAAACAATGACAGTAATAATGATGAACTATCTCTTCGCCATCGAGGACAAAAAATCAGAAAAAAATTGAGTATTGTTAATAAACAACTTTAATTATAATTGAGTTACATTTTTAAGTCATAAAATTAAGTTAGGTTAGGTTAAGGGGCTGCCGCGCTACACACAGCACACTTAGGCCTCCAAAGGCCCGTTGTGATACCACCCAGAAAAGAAAAACCGTCTCCTTAAGAGGGCTGCTTATCAAACCAGCCCGTGCTACTGATATAGCGATTTAACCGGAAGGAGCATATATTCTTAAGGTCATCCAAATCATGGAAGATCCGCGAACCTAGAAAGTAGCCCCTCCTACCAGCCAAGGCCGGACAATGATAGAGAAAGTGGAGGATGGTCTCCTCTATAATTAAGTTACATTTACATGTCTTTTGAACTCAAATTAAACGTGAATTTTTTACAAGGTGGTATACGTTCCATATCCATCAATAAATATTTGATGTATTGTAGATTCCTTACGTTGCATCGTTTCCAACTTCTTTTCATAGTATTCCTTTTGTACTTTAAGGCAACATTACACTGAGCAAATATTTGCTGAAAATCGCTAAAAATTTGCTAAAAATATTTGCTACCTAGTGTAATGAGCAAATACTTGCAGCAAATATTTGCTCAAAAATATTTTATGTCTGTTTCCGAAATAAAAATTGTAGCAAATATTTGCTTAGTGTAATGTAGTGTAATAGCAAATAAGAGAACTCGTAGAAAATATTTTCATCAAATATTTATTTGCTTTGTATGAAAATCGTACATAGCAAATAGAAAATATTTGCTACTCAAATGTAATTCGAAATACACGGGCGTGGGTGCGAGTACTACTTGCATGTTGTTTTTCGAGTACTACTGTCACTAATTCAGTAGGGAAAAGTTTAATTATGTGTATGGGGAAAAAGTTTAATCCATTTGGGAAGATGATTTTTCATTTGGGATAGGGATTTTTATACCCTAGACTTATAGTATCCGTATAGGGTATATTGTTTTTGTCACGACGAAAATATCTAACACCTTAAAGGAGGCACCGGAGGTACAGCAATGTATATATATATAAATGATCAGGGTCAGCTCCTGATTCGATTTAGCCATGTCTGTCCATCTGTCTGTCTGTCTGTCCGTTCGCACGATAACTTTCGATAGAATAAAGCTAGAGCCTTGAAATTTTGGTCAACTGTTGGAAGTATAATCTAGTTTGTTGGTATTGAAAATGAACATGATCAGGCCAAGAGAACGCCTACCTCCCCTACATATGTAAAATAATTAAATGTATCTGTAACTCCCGATTAAATAAACATGAATAACTCGTGAGGGTAATCTTATACTCTCCTGAAAAAATAAAATGGATCAGTTGAAAACTAACGGTAATTTTCTTACAAATAGCCCCGTACTACCCTACTTTTCAGGTTTTTTGTCTATAATTCTTGAACTAATTGACGTAGACACCTGATTTTTGGCATATAACCCTAAGGTGAGAAGCTGCTTAAGTGTTAGTAAGTTGGGCATAATCAGATCAAAGGAACGCCTACCTCCCCCACAAATTTCAAAAAATTAAATATTACTTTAATTACGATAACTTTCGATAGAATGACACTAAAAAAACCAGTCGTGTCGTGATTGCGAGTTTTTTCTTTATCGAATCAAAATGTGTGATTCAGATGATGAAAATGCGTTGTTTTGCATTTTCGGCGCAGCTCAATTTTCCGTATTATCTGAAATTGAAACGAGGCCGAAGTTTCGCTTCGGCCCGGAGTCCGAAGCGTATACACCCTAGACTTGTACAGACCTAGTGGTGATACCAAAAGTACCAATTGGTAACGACTATATGCATTAAAAGTGAGTTTCCTATATGACAAGTTTATACGGGAGGTTGGCACTCATTCAGGAGGATGTTGACCATTCTCAAAATCAATTAACTGACCCATTCTACAAATATTTGTCGAATTTTTCAAGTCTCTAGCTAGCTCTAGTTATCGCTTATTTGAAGTTTCACTTGTAGGGGAGATAGGGGTTCCTTGGGTCGGATCTTGCTCATCATTACCACCAACAAATAAGATCACGCTACAAACATTTCAACAACATTTCAAGTCTCTAGCTTCACTCTATCGAAAGCTATCGTGCGAACGGACAGACAGACGGACAGACAGACAGACATGGCTAAATCGAATCAGGAGGTGATGCTGATCATTCATATATATACATTGCTATGCCTCCGGAGCCTCCTTTAAGGTGCTACATATTTCCGTCGTGACAAAAACAATATACCCTATACTAAAAGTCTAGGGTATAATTAAAAAAATTTGGTAGAATGTTAATGGTAAGATCGAGTTAGTTGGTATTGAAAATGGTCAAGATCCGACCTAGGGAGCCCCTACCTCCCCTACAAATGAAACTTCAACTAAGCGATAGCTTTCGATAAAATGAAGCCAAAGATTTGTAGAATGGGTCAGTTAATTGATTTTGAGAATGGTCAACATCCTCCTGAATGAGTGCCAACCTCCCGTATAAACTTGTCATATAGGAAACTCACTTTTAATGCAAATGGTCGTTGCCAATTAGTACTTTTGGTATCACCACTAGGTCTGTACAAGTCTAGGGTATATACGCTTCGGACTCCGGGCCGAAACGAAACTTCGGCCTCGTTTCAATTTCAGATAATACGGAAAATTGAGCCGCACCGAAAATGCAAAACAATAACGCATTTTCGTCATCTGAATCACACATTTTGATTCGATAAAGAAAAAACTCGCAATCACGACACAATGACAATATAAAAACACGAGTGCTTTGTCCAACCAAACTAGCGTAAATGCTAGCAAATAAATGACGCTCAATTTATATTTGCCACAATATATATTTGCTGAAAATACTTTGTGTAGTGTAATGACGTAGCAAATATATTTGCTACAAGCATAGAAAATATTTTTTTGCTGACTGTTTGCTCACTTTGAGCAAACACAATTTAGAGAAAATATTTGCTAAATATCCATAGCAAATATATTTGCTACGCATGAATATTTGAGCAAATATATTTGCTACCGTGTAGCAAATATATTTGCTAAGTGTAATAGCAGCTTTACTCGTTTGGTACTGCTGCAACAGAACTAAGCATTGGAGTTCTTTTGTAGTCAATCCTCTAATTTCATCCGTTTCATACAACTCTGTCGCTCTTTTCTTTTTTGGTTGCTGAACATTTGGTTGAACAAATGGTTGAACAGCCGTGTCACATTTACCTGATTACTCAGAAGATGCCTCTCTGCGCTCAGTGCATGTTTCACTATATCTTTGCTGAGTGGATATGTCTTCATAAATACCAACCTGCATGGCCCCTCCAATTCTTCCTATTGTAGGATTGCTGTCACCTTCCATAGCCTTTAGTAAATGTTTCTCCCTATCCGACAACTTTATCGCTTTGTTCCCAGTTTTCATTAGGTCTGTTTTTTTTCTTTAACCTTGTCTTCATGTTGTTAATTTTTTTTTAATAAGCCTGTAGCATCAAGTGGCTTACCAAAACCTGATGAATACTTCTTCGTAAGTGTTGCAATGGCCTCGTCTTTTCTTCGCTTTATTTTTAGAATTTGGGATTTTTCCAAAATAACGGGAGCAGCGGCAATTCCCTCTGCTATAAATTGTAGTTCATTACTGTTGGCAACACTGTGTTTTAATCTTTAAATTGTCACCTTTTTCGCTTTGGCACTTACGCTCTGATAACCAATTCGACTGTCACGAATTCGACTCCTACGAAATAAAGTATCTTTTTTACATTACTAAAGCAAATCTACTCTTTTCATTGCCTGCAATCACAATAGTGGCGACGAGGAGGTGAGAGTTTTTTTTATAATTGCGGTATTAAGTAAAAAGAACAACGCAAAAATGGATCCAGTCATTTTTTGACAACATGCAAAAACAACGAGGCAATGCGACAACTTTTCAAGGAGTTTATGGCAGTAAAAATGCGAACGAAGTCGTCCCCAAAGTGGAAAGTCAACCGGAGCTGACGATAGACACATTGGCATCAAGTATCACCGAATTTGTGCACGACCCAGAACATAACCTAACATTTGAAGCGTGGTATACTCGCTACGAGGATTTATTTCTAGTGGATGCGAATAAACTCGATGACGCAGCAAAAGTTAAACTTCTACTACGGAAACTCAGCACAAACGTTCACAACAAGTATGTTGACTATATTTTGCCCATGTATCCAAGGGAATTCGATTTTTCAACTACAGTGGACAAATTGAAGCAACTTTTTGGCCTGCAAAAATCACAATTCAGCATACGCTACGGTTGTTTACAAGTTGCAAAAGCGCCAGACACTGATTTCACGACATACGCAGCGGAAGTCAACAAACAGTGTGAAAATTTCAAATTGAACAGCCTGACATTGGACCAGTTCAAGTGGTTGATATTCGTAATGGGACTCAAGGCGGAGACAGACTTCGAAATAAGAACCCGGATATTGACTAAATTGGACACTGAAGCTGACACAATAAACTTGGACAAAATCACAACAGAATGTCAGCGCATCATTAATTTGAAATCAGATACAGCGCTTGTTGAAAATAAAGCATACGAATCTCAGGTGCATCGACTGCACACTGCTGAGAACAAAAGCATGAAGCCAAAATCACCTTGTTGGTTTTGTGGAGCTATGCACTACGTTAGATATTGCCCATTCAAAAATCATAAGTGCAAAGAGTGCCACACAACAGGTCATAAGGAAGGTTACTGCAAAGATAAACAAAAATCAGCCGCTAAACAAAGCAGCAGTCACAATTCAACTCAAAGCAACAACAGCAGTTTCGGCAAAGGCAAAGCAAAAGCCAAACAACAGCCACAAACGAATAGCATATTTACAACAAACAACATAACTTCGGCGCAGCGTAAATATGTCAACGTGAAAATCAACAATTATCAAATGAAATTGCAATTTGATTCTGCGTCTGACATAACCTTAATTTCAAAGTCAAATTTTGACAAATTAAAAATCACAAATGCAACCGATGTTACACATTCTGCAAGGAGTGCTACTGGAAATTTACCACTTTATACGCAATTTACATGTGAAGTGGAGTTTAAAGGCACAACAAAAACACTTACGTGTTTTGTCACAAAAATCAACATCAACATATTCGGATTAGATTTGATTTATGCTTTTCAATTAGAGGAGATGACGCTCAATGACATCTGCAATAAAATCAATCAATGCAACAGGCAAGTAATGTTTCAATTAATGGGTCTAAAAGCAGTTTACTTTCACAAAAAACATTCCCAGAACTTTTTGACGACACATTGGGCCTTTGCAATAAAACCAAAGCGCATTTGGTTGTAAAGCCTAATCATCAACCTGTTTTCCGGCCGAAGCGACCTGTCGCATACGCAATTCAACATTTGGTGGAAGCAGAACTTCAGCGCCTGCAAAATCTCAACGTCATTTCACCAGTCACTTATTCCGAATGGGCCGCACCAATAGTAGTCACCAAAAAAGCCAACGGAAACGTTCGAATTTGCGCAGACTTCTCACCCGGTCTCAATGACGCTCTCCAATCGTATCAATATCCACTACCGCTACCAGAGGATATTTTTGCGAAGCTGAGCAACGCAACAGTTTTCAGCCATATCGACTTATCGGATGCATTTCTACAAATCGAGGTCGACGATTCATCCAAAGAACTTCTAACAATCAACACGCACATTGGTCTATTCAGATACAATCGCATGGTCTTCGGCGTTAAAATATTCCCTGCGATTTTCCAGCAGATAATGGATCAAATGCTTGCTGGTTTAAATTACGCAGCCGCTTACATCGACGACATCTTCGTTTCAGGTATAAACCAAAAACAGCATGATGCAAATCTACATGAAGTTTTACTACGTATTCAACAATACGGATTTAAGCTTAAGCTCGCAAAATGCAACTTTTCTGTTCCTGAAATGGCATATCTAGGATATGTTGTCAACAAAGATGGTATTCAGCCAGATCCGAAGCACATCGAAGCAATCAAGTTCATGCCAGAACCAAGAAATCAGTCACAACTAAGATCACTCTTAGGAGCAATCAACTTTTATGGTAAATTCGTCCCCCATATGCGAGAACTCAGAGGACCATTGGATGAGCTACTTCAAGAAAAAAAGCAGTGGCAATGGACTAAAGTTCACCAAAACTGTTTTGCTGCCCTCAAAGATATTCTATCATCCGAGCTACTACTAACACAGTATGATCCAACGACAAACATAATAGTGGCTGCTGATGCATCCAACTACGGTTTGGGAGCCTGCATTCTCCACGAATTTAGCGACGGTTCTACAAAGGTTGTCTGCCATCCTGCAAGATCGCTTACACCAGCAGAAAAACAGTACAGCCAAATAGAAAAAGAAGCTCCAGCGCTAATTTTCGCTGTTACAAAATTTCACCGAATTATTTTTGGCAATTCCAAAAATTCTTGTCCGAGCGTGGCATTGAACACATACGAACAAGCCCTTACTAACCCATGTCAAACGGCCAAGCAGAGAGGTTTGTGGACACTTTCAAAAGAGCTCTACGGAAATTGAACGGAGAGGGGATAAGTGCAGAAAATCTCCAAGTATTTCTAGAAATCTACCGAGCCACGCCAAATAAGCAGAACGAAAACAGTAAATCACCGGCCGAGGTTTTAATTGGTAGAAAAATCCGGTTAAAACTTGATCTTCTAAAACCATCACCAAGTACCGAGTCCACCATCAAAACCGACGACCAGTTAAAAATGAAAACACAATTCGATAAGAAGCATGGTACCAAACAAAAATTCTATAAAAGCCAAGAGCTCGTTTTCGTCAGCGTGTATAAAAACAGCAATCATTTCGAGTGGGTCGAAGGAAAAATCATAGAACGCGTTGGTATAATGTCATTTACAACGTACGCCTACAGACTGGTAGACTTATACGCGCTCATGCCAATCAAATACGAAGACGACACCTTTTAGAAGAAACTGCAGAAATGATAATTCCAGAAGGGACTTCGAACAAAAAGTGCTTAGCTGAAGCATTTGGACTCTTTGAAGACATCATACATCAGCGTCCAACGCCAGTTGAAATACATTATGAAAATACAAATTCAGCGTCACCGGCAGCTCAACTTCAAACTCACGAAACCGACGAAGATCCGCAGCGTAACGAAGAACCTCAAATCATGCAGTCTGAGAATCGTAACATGGCCGCTGTACCATACACTAGGCCAAAGCGTATCCGGAAGCCTGTTGATCGATTCGCACCAGCATAGACCTTCAAAATTTACATTAATACTAAAAAGGAGAGGTGTTGGCAACACTGTATTTTAATCTTTAAATTGTCACCTTTTTCGCTTTGCCACTTCCGCTCTGATAACCAATTCGAATCCTACGAAATAAAGTATCTTTTCTACATTACTAAAGTAAATCTACTCTCTTCATTGCCTGCAATCACAATAGTTACTACTGTAGTTTTCTGGGCTTGGATTGTCACTTTCACTGCTTGAAGATAAAAAGAAATTGTTTATTCGAAAAGGTATCACAAGGTAAGAAGACAAAGATATGACGAGCTACAGCGAATATCGAATAGAATAATTAGACGTAAGAAACGTAAATACTTTGACGAGCAGTTGCTGAATATAAACGAAAACTTAGCTAATAGGAACACCAGCCAAGTGTACAAACTAGTAAATGCAATTAAGAACTGCTACCAACCCAGGACTAGCCTTTGTAAGGACAAGGATGGAAACATCATCAGCGACACCGATGGCATTAGCAAACGATGGGCCTCTTATTTAGAAGAGCTTCTGAGCCTACCATCTAACATCCACACGCAAGAAGCTCTGGACGATATTGTTGATTTAGGCCCACACATAGAACCCCCGACAGTAGAGGAAGTTGATCTCGTGTTGCGGTCACTGAAACAAAATAAAACTGCTAAAATTCGGTGGAACGGGTCTAGCTAATGCCATACATTAATTACTCCTACGAGTATGGGAGGACGAGGAGATCCCAGACGATTGGCGGAGAAGCATCATCTGTCCAATTCACAAAAAGGCAGATAAACTGCGGTGTGAGAATTACAGGGGCATATCACTAGTTTGTACGTCCTTTTTTTTTTTTTTATGTTTATACCAAAGCTTAGGGGGTAACCCTTTCATGCGAGAGCACAGCATTGGCGGTAAGGGATTAAGGTAGTGGGGAGATGGGTTGAGTTTGAATAAGGTGACGGTGTACATTCCGTTTAAATTTTTGTAGGTCATAGTTGCGGGGGAAAACAAAAGATGGTAGATCGTTCCACATTCGTGTTGTCCTAGATACAAACGAGTCATGGAATTTGGCGGTGCGACTATTGCTGAGTTCTAGAAGATGAGGATGGACACGACTGGCTAGTCGAGTGTTACGTAAAAGAAAAGTACGCTCAGGAATGAGGTTGGCTACTTCATCAGAGCGACGGCGGTTGTAGTAGCGATAGAAGAGTGAGAGACAGCCGACACTTCGCCGGTGTTCAAGCGGTTCGATTTTAGATGTTATGGGTTCCTCGCCAATAAGCTTGAAGGCTTTCCGTTGAACTTTGTCTAACGCGGATAATGCGGTTCTACCTGCGCCTGCCCATATGTGGGAATTAAATTCAAGTCTCGGTCTTATATGAGCCTTGTAAATTTGAGCCAGATCAGATGGTGAAAAGTATCTTTTACAGCGATTCAGAAAGCCCAGACACTTCATTGTGTTTTTTGCAACGCAAAAAATGTGGTCGGACCAATTTAGTTTACTGGAGATGTTAATACCTAGTATGTTCAGTATGGGCGAATCAGGAATGCTGACCCCGTCGACAAGAATGGGTTGGGCGGTAGGTGGAGCACATCGCTTATTGGAAAGTAGACAACATTGAGTTTTTGAGGCGTTAAACTCTACTCGATTCGCTTTCCCCCATGCAATAATTTTTGAAATGTCTTCATTTAGTGAGTCAAACATGCGATCTCTGTTGATAGATGTTGAATTTCGGCGAGAGTCAGCTACAGAGTTGAAAGAGTAAGTGTAGTCAAGGGTGCTATCGTCTGCAAAGCTATGGATTGAGTTGGAAGTCACGCTGAGAAGATCGTTGATGAAGAGAAGGAAGAGTGTTGGTGAAAGGACAGTACCTTGGGGGACCCCTGCGTTGGTGGTATGGCAATTTGATTTAACTCCATCAAGGACGACCTGAAGCGAACGGTCGTGAAGGAAACTTTCGATCCATTTAACTAATTTTGGGTCCAAACCAAAAGCCTGGAGCTTAGCTAGAAGAGCCGGATGCCAGACTCTATCAAAAGCTTTCGAAATGTCGAGGGCAATGATTTTAGCTTCGCCAAATTGGTGGATACAGCGATTCCATCTTTCGGTGAGGTATGTCATTAGGTCGCCGGTAGAGCGCGAAGACCGGAAACCATATTGCCGATCATTGATGAGATGATGTGAGTCAAGGTAGCTCATTAGTTGGTTGTTAACCAGGGTTTCGAAGACTTTTGATAGGGTCGAAGTTAGTGCTATTGGTCGGTAGTTAGATGTATCACATGCTTCTCCTTTCTTGGGGATTGGTTGGACATGAGCTAGTTTCCACGATGATGGGAACACTCCTGTTGCGTAGGACAGGTAAAAGAGTTTTCGGAGAGGTTTGGCTAGCGAGGAAGCGCAGTGTCTGAGAACTAAGGGGGAGATGCCATCAGGTCCAGCCGATTTTGATACATCGAGTTTTGAGAGTACTTTAAATACTTCCCTAGTGCGGAAATGCAAAGGTCTCTGGTGTGAATCACATAAGGGTATGGCTGGTGGACTCTGAGTAGTGGGTAGTAGGTAAGAGTTTGCAACAAAAGTTTCGGCCAACAGGTTGGCCTTGTCTTGCGGTTCACTGTAAATTTTGCCATCATATACCAGTGGTGGAATAGAAGAGGAGGTGAAGTTATTCTTCACAGATTTGACGAGTGACCAGAAACCTTTGCTACCTTTCCGTTGAACGAACACTTTCTGCCTAATTTTGCTGTCAAACTGGAATTTAGCCTTATTTATGACTGATTTGCAGATGTTACGCGTAGAATTGTAAACTTCTCTCAGTTCGACAGAGGGGCATTGTTTGTATGCACGGTATGCCGCTTCTTTTCTCTTTATAGCCTCTTTGCAATCTCTGTTAAACCAAGAGTTGGTGGTTGGTTTGGTATTCTTAGAACTGTGTGGGATAAAGCAGTGCATTCCATACCAAATGATGTTACTAATTGACTCGCTTATATAATCGACGTTCTGCGTAGAGAAGCAGTCAGACCAGTTCAGTTCACTGATGAATTGATTAAATGCAACCCAGTCCGCCTTATCATAATGCCACAATAGTCTCTTGTTGGAAGATAGATTATTGACATTTAGTGACCTAGTTGTGAATTTGGTCGATATCAATTTATGATCGGAGTTTCCCAAAGGAGATGAAACAGATACTGAATATTTGTCGGGGTGTGAGGTTATAAACAGGTCCAATAAGTTGGCGTTTTGACCTTCTATATCAGGTATTCTGGTTGGGGAATCTACTAATTGGTGTAGGTTGTATGATTCACAGAATAGCTCAGCCAGTCTTCTTGCTTGGCTTGTAGATGAAGAATATTTAAGCCATTGTACATTGTGTACATTGAAGTCGCCTGCCAAGACGATTTCTGATGCAGGGTATTTATCTAAGAGCTCATCGACATTGGTGGAAAGTATATCGAAGTAACGTTCAGTATCAGGATCAGAAATCCCAGGGCTTCGATACAGAAAACACAGGAATAGAGTATGTTTATTGAAATTGAACCTAATCCAGGTGTATGTGAATTCTGGATTAGATAAAGTGAACTGGGGACTGATGGTGGAAAAGGCGATATTATTTCGAATGTACAATGCAATCCCCCTTGGGGTTGCAAAAACGGGCAAAAAACGATAGCCTTGGATGTTAAATTGGCTTATTTCGCAATCGCTAGGGACTTTTGTTTCGCTTAACGCCATAACTGCTGGGTTGTGTAGCATGAGATGGGCATGTACCGCAGTATAATTCGCTCTAATTCCACGAATGTTGCAAAAATCAAATCTAAATTCTTGCATGTTTAAACGGAATGTACAAAGTTATGGGGGGTAGAATTGGTCACTCGATAACTGAACGCAGCAGCAATAATCCAATCACAGCTAACAGAAGTGTTATGCCTACTTGCTAGTTGTCGTTGAATTGAAAGCGGCCAGTATTCAATTATGGTTGCGATTAATGCAAATGCATTAAATTCAGAAGTTGGACAGGATGTTAAGTCTACAAGGAACGGACTCACCGGGACTTTGCTGTGCTGTCACTAGGGGGCCCTTCGCTATTGCACACAACACAAATACGCCCGCACACACGATTTTTTTTTTTACGAATAAATGTGGCGCGCACATGTATCTTTAGCCCGGATGCACTTCGTTTCTATTTTTCTATTTTTAGATTTGGTTTTTTTTTTAGGAACGATGTCGCGCACGTCCGTTCCTCTGGACGGTCCGAACTCCTATAAAATTTTGACGAAAATTCTGGAAAATAGAATAAAACCGTACGCAGAACGAGTCATTGGCGAATATCAAAGCGGTTTCAGACCTGGTCGCTCCACAACCGATCAGCTCTTCACAGTCAAACTGATACTCCAGAAGTGCTGGGAATACAACGTAAACGTATACCAAATCTTTGTCGACTTCAAGCAGGCATACGACAGTATCGATCGTGGTGTACTGTAAAACATCATGCTGCAATTTGGTATACCGGCAAAATTAGTGCGACTCACAGGTCAGGATTCAGAATAGACTTACTGATCTATTTGCAACACGCACTCGTCTGAAACAGGGCGATGGACTTGCACCGACGCTCTTCAACCTAGCACTGGAATACGCTATTCGGGCTATGAATATGGACAACAGCAATACGCTACTCATCAAGTCGACACAATTAGCAGCGTACGCCGACGACATCAGCGTCATGCCCCGAAGATTGGCCGACGCAGAAGAACTTCTGCATACGCTCGATACCCCTGCAAAAGAAGTTAGACTACGTATCAACGAGGGTAAAACTAAAATAATGATGCAATCGACAACAAGGACACCTGCACAACCGAGCATCAATGTGGGGGACCTCAACATCGAGTTCGTGAACAACTTCATATACCTGGGCTGCAACTGTCAAGAGACGCCAACGAAACTGACGAAATCGAACAATGGATACAGTTAGCTAATAAGACTTTTTTCTCGATTCTCCTCATAATGAAATCGAAGCATGTGCACAGAAACACGAAGTTCCGTGTACAAAACCATTATACGACCAGTGCTATGCTATGGCTGCGAAGCATGGACCCTAACTCAAGCCTCGGGGAACATGCTAGACACATTTGAACGTAAGGTTCTACGGCGAATTTTCGGGGCTATTTGCGATCGAGATGGATGGCGCATCCGGTACAACCATGAGTTGTATGAACTGTACGATGAGCTAGAAGTTTCGAAAATCGTCAAACTACAACAACTTCAATGGGCAGGGCATGTCCAACGAATGGACGATGATCGCATGCCAAAGAGAGTAATGAATTCAGAACGAGTCAACGGAGCGAGACTGCGAGGACGACCGAGATCTCGTTGGGAGAGCTCAGTAGGTGTGGACGCCGCGCAGCTGCTGGGCTTCCAAAATTGGAGGACGCGGTCACGTGACCGAGATAATTGGAGGACAATGATCCAGGCGGCCAAGGCCCGACGTCGGGCTGTCGCGCCACGATGATGATGATCACAAGATAAATGATCCGTACTGGAGTACAATTGAGATTGAGTGCATAAGTCAAGTAAAAAAAGCAGGGAGTTCTGACATGTCGCGCGGGGATCAGACGAGTCAACCTTTTCCTTGTGCTTGAAGGCTATCCTCGCAAGTATAAGGTAAACATTATGAATACGGAAAGAAGGAAATGTTTGTACTTTTACCTTTTACTTAAAATCATAACCTTATACTTCTACCTTATGCTTGGGAGGATATCCTTCGTTTTTATGAATACGGCCTGATGGAAGATGACGATGATGACTTCACTGCTACTGCGAGCTTTCGTAGATACAGCAGCTGATGATAGCCGACACAGATCGAGATGCAATATAACCCACCGAACAAAGAATTTTGTTATTTTTTTCTTTGTAGAATTGGATGACATCGCACACAGGTACAGGACAAGGGCACCTTCTTCAAAATTGCAAGCACCTCACTTATCCGGATAATAGATATTGTATTCCGGCAACCTGGTTATCACTGCACAAGGCACTTTGGAGGGAACAATCGGGCTCGATTTATGGGAATTTTGTAATTTCCTTGCACCCCTATGCCCTTTTATAAGCGGGTAATTCGGTACTTCACTTGTCGTAAGATAATTTAGGGCACAGGGATTTCCTCCATTCCACACTTTGACTGTTTTTACCGATATACGAATCGACGAATCGGATGAATATATTACAGATATATTTTTCTTTCCCGAACTCCGGAACAAGGAATAGCGATCGACAGGCGGCCCGAATAAAAAAGATTTCGTCCCGGTAGAGAAAATTATTCTCAAACTTGAAAATCAGCCAAAAAAATGAAAAATATATACAGACGTGTTCGAAATAATAAGAACAACACAAGTGAAAACTGAATTCGTCTTTAAAAAAAGGCTTAGAATATTTTTTTTAATTTATCCTTTTATTACTTTAACACCATACATATTAAGCTTTTTATAAACGCAAGAATTGATGTCCTGCTATTTCCTTGTTTTGTTGTTCTGGCCACTTTGTTGGATTGAATCGAAAATCAGCTGTTCGAAAAAATAAGAACAAAGAGCAAAAAAACACGGTAGTTAATTTCTACAGACAGAATTCCCGAAATTGGAATGTAATTCCTTATTTGGAGTGTATTGTGCGTGGTGTGCAGTAGTTTTATTAACAAATAATAGTGAAAATCCCTTCAAAATGGGAAGACGCTAACATTGTTCTGTGGGGCAAAGACAATTAATTAAAAAATTGCTTAGTGAAGGCAAAACGTTTGCATTTATTAGAAATTTACTTGGTGTTTCCAATGGTTTGATAACAAACGCGAAAAACTCTCATCGCAGACCGGAACCCGAGGTAGACGTAAAAAAACCAATGAACGGCAGGACAAATTGATCGTACGGACTGTTAAACAGCGCCCTTTCATAACTTCTACGCAAATCAACGATGAGTTAAACCTGCCAATTGCCACATCCATAATAAGAAAACGTTTGATTGCAGCAAATCTTAAAGCAAAAAGCCCAAGAAAGGTAGCCTTATTAAAACATGTGCATTTGAAACGTAGACTTCAGTTCCCCAGAAAATTCCAAAGCGAACCTGACACCGTTTGGCGCAACATATTATTATGGTCAGATGAGACAAAAGTTGTGCAGTTCGATATGGGAACTGAAAAACAGAACGTTAGACGCCCTCCGAAGTAAGAATTCAAGGCGAAGTACACTAGTAAGACCATTAAGCACGGGAGGTCTAAGACTGATGCTGTGGGAATGTTTTTCGTGGAATGGCGTTGGACCTCTTGCTAAGATCGTGGGTACTATGGATGCCAACTACTATTTTGGAAACATATTGGAAGATGTCATGTTACTTTATGCTGAAGAGGAAATGCCATTACGGTGGATTTTTCAGCAAGACAATGACCCGAAACACACCTCAAGAAAAGCGAAGGAGTGGTTCCGATCCCACAAAATTGCTGTTATGGAGTGGCCTGCACAATCTCCGGCCCTTAATCGAATAAAACACCTTTGGATTGATGTTAAGAAAGGAGTGAGAGATGCTAAACCAAAAAACTCCGAAGAGTTATGGCAAGCGGCAAAAAATACTTGGGAGAATATTCCACTCTCCAGATGTCGCACTCTTATAGCTTCCATGCAGTCCAGATGTGTCGAAGTTATCAAAAATAAGGGGGGAGCTACTTCTTATTAAACGTAAGGGCCTAAGTGTGTATTTATGGTCTGTAGAAATTAACTATCGTTTGTTTTTTCTCTTTGTTCTTATTTTTTCGAACAGCTGATTTTCGACTCAATCCAACAAAGTGACCAGAACAACAAAATAAGGAAATAGCAGGACATAAATTTTTGCGTTTATAAAAAGCTTAATATGTATGGTGTTAAAGTAATAAAGGGATACATTTAAAAAAAAATATTCAAACCCTTTTTATAGAACGAATTCCGTTTTTACTTGTGTTGTTCTTATTATTTCGAACACGTCTGTATATTTCTTTTGGAAATCGAGTGTAAGGAAACCCTCAAAAACGCAAACATTACATTTTTCTCATCAGACTTGTTGAGATTTCCATACCCGTTGCAAGAACTAGATCGTTCCGACGGCCAGATGAATTTTGAGTCAGTTCGGATGGCTTTGTAACGGTAAGAATGGGGCCAACTGGGGCCGTTTTTTTTCTTGATCGTCCAAAGCCTTTTTCCGCTCGGTGGCCCATTTCCCGGAACTTCTTCGAGTACCATTTCACAATACACTGCACAGCATCCATTTTTTCACTTATTTTGCAAGTATTTCGATTTTCTCGCGCCAAAATCAATTTTCCGCACTAACTTTTTCCCATTTTTTCACCCAAGCTGCACTTTTCTGCTTATTACGCTATTTATCACCAAATGAGTGAGCTTCTTTCAAAACTTTTCACCATCGGCGTTCGAATCCCGTCCACGACGACGTTCGTGGCCATGGATGTGCAGGAGGTGCATGCTGGCAACTGCATTCTCCGAAACCAGTTTATGCCGCCGAAACGTCAACTGGACCACATGGAACAGTTGACGCGCTATGACCCACAAGGGGTTCGGGCAATTGAGAGAGAGTAAATGTTTCTCCCAATCCGACAATTTTATCGCTTTGTTTCCAGTTTTCGTTAGGTCTGTTTTTTTCTTTAACCTTGTCTTCATGTTGCTAATTTTTATTTAATAAGCCTTTAGGTTAAGTGGCTTACCTGATGAATACTTCTTCGTAAGTGTTGCGATGGCCTCGTCTTTTCTTCGCTTTATTTTTGGAATTCGCAATTTTTCCAAAATAACGGGAGCAGTGGCAATTCCTTCTGCTATAAATTGTAGTTCGTTACTACTGTAGTTTTCTGGGCTTGGACTGTCACTTTCACTGCTTGAAGATAACAAAGGTATCACAAGATAAATGATCCGTACTGGAGTACAACTGAGATTGAGTGCATAAGTCAAGTGAAGAAAGCAGGGAGTTCTGACATGTTGCGCGGGAATCAGACGAGTCAACCTTTTCCTTGTGCTTAAAGGATATCCTCGCAAGTATAAGGTAAACATTATGAATACGGAATGAAGGAAATTCTTGTACTTTAAACCCCTAAAATGCATCTCTTGACAATCTCAATTCACAATACGGGTGCACCCAATAACATTTCTTTTGCTTATTAATATACATTTACATACAACACATACAGGCAAAAATTCATTGCTTTCTGCTATATTCATTGTAAAGGCCGCACTCACACTGCACTCCGCTGTCGAGAAAGAAAATGTATTGAAATGATGGTATCCCTGGGTCGATGCAACATTTTCAGCATTTGCTGGAAAAATTCTACCTGTGGACCGAGTCGATCGTGTCGCAATCGGAGCGACTGAATGTGAACCCGTCCACTTGATGCTGTCTATCTACAAGTCGATGCAAATATTTTATTAATTTGTTGATTTTTGCCTTTCTTCTCCCTTATTTTTAATTCTACAGATTGAGTTCATCAAATCCGGTCTGGACAACTTCTTAATAGTGGGCGATGTTTATCGACGCGATGAAATCGATGCAACACACTATCCGGTTTTCCACCAACTCGATGCTGTCCGTTTAATCAATCAGGAAAAACTGTTCGGAAACAACTTGGACTTGAACATTTTCGAATCGTCGTACAAAGTCAATCCTACCTCGTTTTCGCCGATCAATTCAAACGCAAAATGCATCGACCAATCGAAACAGCCATGTCATACGCTGGAGGCGGTGAAATTAACCGAATACGAACTTAAAACCGTTCTACTGGACCTGGCCAAGGACCTATTTGGAAACGACATAGAACATCGATGGGTCGACACCTATTTTCCCTTCACACAACCATCGTGGGAATTGGAAATTTTCTACAAAGGTCAATGGATGGAGGTTCTGGGTTCGGGAATTATGCGACATGAAATTTTAGAAAGTTGTGGCGTCCATAACGCCATTGGTTATGCTTTTGGGATGGGTCTGGAACGCCTGGCGATGGTGTTGTTCGATATTCCCGATATTCGATTGTTCTGGAGCAATGATAGCGGCTTTTTGAGTCAGTTCGATGAAAGTAATTTGTATAAATTGTCGAAATATAAGCCCGTGTCGGTATATCCACAGTGCAAGAATGATTTGTCGTTCTGGTTGCCCGAGGGCTTGGATGTTGATACGTTTTCGGCGAATGATTTTTATGATATTGTGCGAAGCGTTGGCGGAGATATTGTTGAGCAGGTGAGATCATTTCTTCATTTGCAGAGATTTTTATTGAAGGATGTGTTTTGAATATTTTTTTCAGATATCGCTAGTCGATAAATTCAAGCATCCGAAAACAGGAAAATCAAGTTTGTGTTTCCGAATTGTGTATCGTCACATGGAGAGGAATCTGACACAGGCCGAAGTGAATGAAATTCACGAGAAAATTGCACAATGTTGTGTTGAGCAGTTGGCAGTTACAATACGATGAAAACGTTATCCTTTTATTTAAAGTTAAATATAAATTAAGTTGATACAGTAAAAGATAGGCAATTGTTTCATGTTAGGACAGGACAGATAAGAGGTATTATAGTAAAGGTCAAAGGGTACGAAATGTTGTAAAATAGAATACTTGATTTCCGAGATGGGTTTTACGGGGTGATGGTAATTAATTTTTATTAAATCAATGTACTTATTCGCAGCTGAGTTGGCGAATATGACCGCGGAAGATATTAAATCAGCCTCCTCCAACTCAAAGTATTGTATTAGTATTAGGGTCGCCACATAGAACCCTGTGCCCATAATGTTACATGGAGTGGTTGTATGGTAGAACGCCCTACAGACGGAAGGTAATCGAAAATTGCTGGCCAAGATATAGAGCGCAGCTTGCTTGGCGATTAGCAAAGCTATACGGAAAACTCTGTGCCATTCGAATCCGGGAGATTACACCTTAGCAGGCCCGCCTCTACCATATGTTCCTCCTACCTTATTGACCGGTCATCTTGTGTTGTGTTCTCCAGCCTTCTGCCCATCCCCCGGTGTACCTCAGGGTTTAATCCTAGGGCCCTCCTTTTCATTATTTTTAATGTTCCTAATATCACAATAGTGTAGAGAGAGAGTATAGAGAGTATCTCCTAGACTAGTTGAGGCGTTAGTCTGATATCTCATGTTGTAGCAATGGTCAGAAGTTCGTTGTGTGTGTGTGTTACATGTTGTGTTGTTCTTCGTCTTCCTCGGTGTTAGTGACAGGAAGATAGCTGCCTCTACGGAGTTCTCCGACAGCGACCTGTGGGGACAAAAGACCTTTTCCCCATAGTCCACCACGTGGGCGCCCCCTGGTAACGGCAGTGTTTCAAACCGCTGACGGCCAAGTCTTAGCGATAAGACATTTGGGAAAAGGCAGATAGCTGTAGCCTGAATGGCTGACCAACACCTAAGCGTCTCAGGTTTAGTAGGATGGAATAACTTGCGTAGTTGGACCAACATAGTTGTGTGAACTCCAGCATGTTTATTAAACCATCTGAAGCAGCTATCTTCCGAGGCCATCCCCTGAATGGGGTTAAGCGATGTGCTGACAACTCGTCCCTGTAAAAACCACTCCATGTCAAGAAACCTGGTACAAAAGCCTCGGATTGGATGGATCAACAACGACGACCACGCAAACGAATAAAGGATTATTCTTTCGGATCTTGGAATGTACGCTCCCTGAACAAATCGGGGCCGAAATGGCCCTTCTTCAACAGGTCGAAAAGTACTGATCATTACTGCAGTCCAGGAAACAAATTGACTTGGCAGCGAGATCAATGACAAGAAATCGCACACAATTTTCACAAGTGGCAAACCATCGGGCCGCAAGGAGTTTGGAGTAGCATTTATAGTAAACAATCACCTCAAGCCCCACATTACTGACTTCAAACCCGTAAATGAACGGCTATGTGCGATTCGCATTAAGACTCGATTCTTCAATCTCTGGCTCATTAATGTGCATGCCCCCACTGAAGTTAAGGAAGACGCAGTAAAAGACGAGTTCTACGCCCGCCTTAAGACTCTCTTCGACTCACTTCCAACAAACGACCTCAAATTGCTGCTGGGAGACTTTACCGCGAAAGTCGGACATGAAAGTTGGTACCGGGGGACCACTGGAGGCCACAGTCTCCATGAAAAATGCAACGACAATGGCCAGCGACTTATCGACTTCGCCTGCAGCAGGAATCTAGTCGTAAGCTCTACGTGTTTCCCACATCGACGCATTCACAAGCAGACCTGGAAATCTCCAGACGCACACACCGTCAACCAAATTGATCACGTCCTCATTTGCAGGAGATAGGCGTCTAGTGTGATGGATGTCCGCTACTATCGAGGAGCGAACCGCGACTCAGATCATCACTTTGTTAAGACGACCTACAGATGTAGAATTTGCTCAGTGCACGAATCGAGAATCAGCCCTCTCAAAATCTTTGCGGTTGATAAGCTTTTGAGCGATGCTACGGCGGTGGCGTATGCTGCCGCCCTTGAGGAAAGACTATCGCCTATGCTACACAACATCAGCAACACAGGCGTCCATGGGTTCTGGGAAGAACTCAAGGGTACCATCAGAGATGTCGCAGAGAAGGTCGTGGGATATAAAGCCCGGCGAGCGCGAAATGACTGGTTCGACGAAGAATGCAAAAGTTCACTTGACGCGAAAAACGAGGCCTACAGACAATAGATTCAACGAGGAACCAGAGCTAGAAGAGAAAAATATGACGAGCTACGGCGAATATCGAATAGAATAATTAGACGTAAGAAACGTAACGTTAATACTTTGACGAGCAGTTGCTGAATATAAACGAAAACTTAGCTAAAAGGAACACCAGACAAGCGTACAAACTAGTAAATACAATTAAGAACGGCTACCGACCCAGGACTTGCGTTTGTAAGGACGAGGATGGAAACATCATCAGCAACACCGATGGCATTAACAAACGATGGGCCTCTTATTTTGAAGAGCTTCTGAACCTACCATCTAACATCCCCTCACAAGAAGCTCTCGACCATATTGTTGATCCAGGCTTAAACATACAATACAACCCCCGATAATAGAGGAAGTTGATCTCGCGTTGCGGTCAGTAAAACGAAATAAAGCGCCGGGCGCTGACGAGATTCCAGCTGAACTGCCAAAATTCGGTGGAACGGGTCTAGCTAATGCCATACATCAATTACTCCTGCGAGTATGGGAGGACGAGGAGATTGTAATGAACCATATTCTGGTCTGGTTGTGCTGCTCCCACCGGCAGATCGAAGCAGCACCTGATGAGTAGAGATCTGTTGGTGGTACGAAACCAGAGGCCGAGGGTCCCATTACACCCGGACCCAGATTCGACCGCTTGGGCGTCTGATCCGTCCGCCAACCATTCCATCCTTATCGACTTTTTTTTTTCATTCCCCATTTTTACCTCCCCTGTTTGTGTTGTCTTCCCAAGGCCTATGAATTTTTTTTACACGTAAAGGACAGGGGCAACGAGCGGCGAAACCCCCGCCCACATCTCCCGAACTGAGCTACAGCAAGCATAGGCCGCTGCTTAGCTCGTTGAGGGACCTTTTTTTTCGCTAGATGGCACGGGCCGACCTTCACGGTCATTATGCTACCTTAGGCTCCGCCCCCACTGGCGTCTTCGGATGCCCACCAAACCGTCCGATCCCAGACGATTGGTGCAGAAGCATCATCTGTCCAATTCACAAAAAGGGAGATAAACTGCGGTGTGCGAACTACAGGGGCATATCACTAGTTTCTACGTCCTATAAAATTTTGACGAAAATTCTGGAAAATAGAATAAAACCGTACGTATGAATCATTGGCGAATATCAAAGCGTTTTCAGACCTGGTCGCTCCACAACCGACCAGCTCTTTACGGTCAAACTGGTACTCCAGAGGTGCTGGGAATAAAACGTGAACGTACACCAAATGTTTGTCGACTTTAAGCAGGCATACGACAGTATCGATCATGGAGTACTGTACAACATCATGCTGCAATTTGGTATACCGGCCGAATTAGTGCGATTGACAAAGATGACGATGACCAACTCCGTCTCACAAGTCAGGATCCATAATAGACTTACTGATCTATTTGAAACACGCACTGGTATGTAACAGGGCGATGGACTGGTACCGACGCTCTTCAACCTAGCACTGGAATACACTATTCGGGCTATGAATATGGACAACAGCAATACGCTACTCATCAAGTCGACACAATTAGCAGCGTACGCCGACGACATCAACATCATGTCCCGAAGATTGGCCGACGCAGAAGAACTTCTGCATACGCTCGATACCGCTGTAAAGGAAGTTGGACTACGTATCAACGAGGGTGAAACAAATAATGATGCAATCGACGACAAGGACACCTGGACAACCGAGCATCAATGTGGGGGACCTCAACATCGAGTTCGTGAACAACTTCATATACCTGTGGTGCAACTTGTCAAGGGACGCCAACGAAACTGACGAAATCAAGCGACGGATACAATTAGCTAATTAGACTTTTTTCTCGGTTCTCCCAATAATGAAATCGAAGCATGTGCACAGAAACACGAAGCTCCGCGTGTACAAAACCATCATACGACTAGTGCTATGCTATGGCTGCGAAGCATGGACCCTAACTCAAGCCTTCGAAAACATGCTAGACACATTTGAACGTAAGGTTCTACGGCAATTTTCGGGGCTGTTTGCGATCGAGATGGATGGCGCATCCGGTATAACCATGAGTTGTATGAGCTGTTCGATGAGCTGGAAGTTTCGAAAATCGTCAAACTACAACAACTTCAATGGGCAGGGCATGTACAAAGAATGAACGATGATCACATGCCAAAGAGAGTAATGGCTGCTTAGGCGACCGAGATCTCGTTGGGAGAGCTCAGTAGGTGTGGACGCCGCGCAGCTACTGGGTTTCCAAAACTGGAGGACGCGGTCACGTGACCGAAATAATTGAAGGATAACGATCCAGGCGGCCAAGGCCCAACGTCGGGCTGTCGCGCCACGATGATGATGACCTGGGGGTCAGGTGTGTGGGTGCAGCTGGGCACTTGAACATGTGGTCCACATCTGAGGTGTACCATTGCAGGCGGGGCATGTGTTCGTGACATCCCGGTCAATGCGAGATAGGTAGGAGTTAAAACGCGAACACCAGCCCGACCGAAGTTGGGCAAGTGTCGTCCTCGCTGCTCTCGGAAGTATTCTCTCATCAGAGCGGAGAGCGGCGTTTTGGCAAGCCTGAATGTTATTCCATTGTGTGTCACAGAGATTCTGTGACCACACTGGAGCCGCATAGTTGGCTACTGATCTTCCGACTGCTTTGTATGTGACCATTTTAGGATGGTTCACGGTCGGAATAACTTGATTGCAAAGTTGCATCTTGACTTCCTTTGTTCAGGTGGTGAATAAGGTGATTGGGCATTTGTGAGTGAGAGAGTCGCGGCATCCTGTCCCGGCAAATGTGACTTTAGACTGGAAATTGACTGAAAAAAATCTGATTCGTTTCCCTAGAACATGATTTTTAATGGCGATTATAGTGTGCACAAAGAATACGGCTTCTACTGTCAAAGTTGAACTAATGTATTTCAGATGACGCCCACGAAGTTCAATTTTGTCGGAATCAACGCGCCGTGAGGTGTCAATTCACATATACTCAATTGCCCTGACCCCTTGTGGGGCATAGTGCGTCAACTGTTCCATGTGGCCCAGTTGACGTTTCGTGGGCATAAACTGGTTTCGGAGAATACCGTTGCCAGCATGCACCTCCTGCACTTCCATGGCCAGGAACGTCGTCGTGGACGGGATTCGAACCCGAAACGGCGGTAGTCAAACATGAGACTGATGCCTCAACACACTGCGCTACCGGTCGCCCCAATTCACATAACTGAACTACTGACTAAATTAGAAGACATATCTACATATCGCTATATTGCAGTGTAGAATGAAATGCATTGTATTTTCAATTGGATTTTATTGGTATCAGGTGGAGTGGAGCTTTTATTCTTCGGTTTACATTCTCGCCGAGTGTTCGAGGCGAGTATATTTTGCGAGAATGCCCGAAGCAAGTAGCCTGGGCGAGGTGCGCGTTCACATTCTCTTTTCTTTTATATAAAAAAAGTGTTGCCATTCTGGATCCCTCATTTGGACATCAGATTTGCAATCAGCGATCCAAAAAAAAACCTCTATCAGCTTTTTCCGGCAAGATTGGCCGTGTTTTTGAGGAAAAAGTGGTTGCCGCTAAGAAACTCCTTTATTCTTTGCAATTCTAACTTCAGATTCGCAATCAGCGACCCAATCGACCTCCTACCAGCATTTCCCAGCAAGATTGGCCGTGCTTTTGAAAAAAAAGGGTTGGCGCTCAGAAACTCCTTTATTTTTTGATTTTTTGCAATTCTGACTTCAAATTCGCAATCAGCGACCCAATCGACCCCTATCAGTTTTTTCCAGCTAGATTGGCCGTGTTTGTAAAAAGTGTTGCCATTCCGGATCCCCCATTTGATTTTTTGCCAATATGGACTTCAGATTCACCGACCCAAGAAACCCCCCAATCCATCATCGGCCACAATCACGGACAACACAATAAAAGACGAAAAGTTTCACTCCACCCAACATCACTAAAATCCAATTGAAAATTTACTCCACTTCATTCTACACTACAATATAGCGTAGCGACATCGTATATACATATACAGTCATTTCCACAAGAGCGTATACTTTGTAACTTTTTAATGCACCATTTCTCAAAGAGTGGTGGGGGACTTTTAGTTACCTGCATTCTTCCTCTTTTTCGCATTGTATAAATTTGGTCATTCTAAGTTCAAGTAGGAGAGTGATAAGACGTCAAGTGAAATGAGTGCGATTTACAAAAAACGATTCGAAGCTGTGTTTTTAGTAAGTCATCCGAAAGGACCAAAAATGACACCTGCATCGGCCGGAAAGTACCTGAAAGTTTCGACACAGTTTGTGAATAAGTGGATAAAGCGATTTAAAGATACTGGAAATGTAGACGATCTACCTGGTAGGGGTAAAACCCGAAGCACTTCAAGGCCATCATTGATATTTTTAAGAAAAATCCGCCCGTTACTACCTTAGTGCAAGCAAAGGAAATGTTATCGAAGAAGAATATTTACGTGTCCTTGAATACGATTCGGCGAAGATTACAAGAGGAAAACATCAAAACCAGGTATGCCTTGATGAAACCATTACTTACCGAAAACCAGAAGCGAAGACGTGTAGAGTGGGCTAAGGAAAACATCGATCGTGATTGGGACAACGTGATCTTTACGGATGAATCAAGTTTTGCTGTAAATACGTTCAGGAGACGAGTGTGGGCACAAAAAGGAGAAGCTGTCGTGAACCGAACCGTTAAACACCCTGTGAAGGTCCATGTTTATGGATGCTTTTCTGCACGCGGTTTCGGAAAATTAATAACGTTTACCGGAATTCTTACTGCTGAATGGATGATCATTTTGTACAAGAAAGGATTATTGAAGTCTGCTAGGATGCTATATGGCAATGACAACACCGATTGGTTTCTACAAGAAGATAACGATCCGAAACATAGAAGTACTTGATTGGCCTTCGCAATCGCCGGATGCCAATCCTATTGAAAATGTTTGGGGATTAATGAAGCAGAAGCTTCAAGGAAAGCAAATAAAAGGAGAAGCACATTTAAGGCGAACGCTAAAAAAAATTTGGACTACGCGGAAAAATTGGCCGAAAGTTGTCACCGAAGATGCCAGTCAATAATCAATTGTGACGGCGATTGGACCATGTATTAAATATAATTGCGAAAATGTATTTTGTATTTACTTTCAATAAAAAATAAAATTTCTTACTTGTAACATTTTGTTTTTATTTTGTGATGTATACGGTCTTGTGGAAATGACTGTATGTCACATCATCTAATCTAATCAATAGTTAAGTTCTCTCATCTACTTTTCTATTCCCCCCAGATTTAAACGATCTGATCTGATCATGCTCCGATACCGACAGACGGAACTATTAAACCTACTCCCTGTTCATTTTTCAACTGCTCCGACTTCGACCTGAGCCTTAAGGAACCATATCATGCTCCGACCTGATCGTTGCGGAGTAGGTCGGCCTAGTCCGGTGTACGGAGTAGGTTAAAAAGAGTAGGTTCGTAAATTGGCAACCATGACTACTTGGAAATGTATGTTTCTATTTGTAATTTAAAAAAGTGTTGCAAGTTTGTTAGAAAGTCAGTTTTCCACAGTTCAAATCAAATGTGTTGAACGAACGCGGACAAAAGATTTAACTATAACAAGCTCAACAGCTGATTTTCGTTGACTACGACATGTGCACGTTTTCGCGCACAATATAATTAAGGGGTAAACAAATCACTACTACTTTGCCTTAACCCCTAGCGGGGCATAGCGCGTCAACTACTCCTGCGCGCCATCGTACTCTGTTCTGGGCAATGGGGCGCAACTCCCCAAAAGACTTACCCAGTACCTGACACTCCTTTGCCACAGATCGACGCCATGTGATTCGAGGACCCCCTCTTGGTCGGCCTTGGTTGGAAATGGGGTTCCATTTCATGGCATGCAAAGCAATGCAGTTATCACTCTTCCGCAATGTGTGACCTATCCACTGCCATTTTCGCCTGCGTATCAATTCGTCGATTGGCATCTGACCCGTACGCCGACTCAGCTCTTCATTTGATATTGTTTCGGGCCAGAAAATTCTTAAAATTCGACGAAGACATGAGTTGACGAAAACTTGCAGCTTTCTGGTAACTCCTACGGAAACTTTCCATGTACTGCTCCCATACAAAAGCACTGATAGTACCAGGGAGCGAAACAGGCCCAGCTTGGTCTTGATGCTGAGATAACTGCTCTGCCAGATTTTGGACAGCATGCCGTATGCACGTTTAGCCTGGTTGATACGACGAGCGATGTCCTGCTCCGTACCACCATTTTCGGCAACAATGCTACCCAGGTAGACGAAGTTGTCCACCTTCTCCACAGGCTGCCCATTAATATTGATGGCAATAGGTGTCGGATTTCTTTTTCGCAACGGCGGGCTAAGAACCTTGGTCTTGTTGGTATTAATCTTTAGCCCAACCTTGCTTGCCTCCCTCTCGAGATCTAACGCCATTGCGGACAGATCCATGATTTTGTGGGAGCGTAGGCATATGTCGTCAGCGTAGTCAAGATGTTGTAGATAAGATGTCAAAGTCCATTGAATTCCTCTGTCGAGTCCGGATAGGGCTGCATGCAACACATCGCCGATCACAATGAGGAATAGGATCGGTGAGAGGATGCACCCCTGCCGAACTCCACTGCGAATCTCAAAGTCCCCCGACACCTTACCTTTATGCAGAACGCGACATTTCGCGCCGTCATAGGTTGCCTTAATAATAGCCACAAGCTTCTCAGGGATGCCTCTCCTGCGCAAGGCCGCCCATATAGAATCCCGGTTCACACTATCGAAAGCCTTTTCGAAATCGATGAAAAGCAAGTGAAGCGGAGAATCGTATTCAGCGCATTGCTCGATGATGATTCGCAAGGTGTTAATGTGATCGACACAGGAGAATCCGGATCGAAAGCCAGCCTGCTCTTCATCAATTGTGCTTTCTAAGTGGGCCTTTAGTCTTTCCAGGACGATTTTAGCTATTATCTTGGCAACGGCAGGAAGCACACAAATGCCTCTCCAATTATTACAGTCTGTGAGGCTACCCTTCTTTGGAAGTTTGATGATCAAACCTTCCTTCCACTCAGTGGGAAAGGTCTCTGTATTCCACGCTTTATCAACAAGTGGGTGCAGCAAATCGGCAGTTACGCTTGGGGCTGCTTGATAAAGTTCGGCAGGGATGCCGTCAAGTCCGGCGGCCTTTCCCCGTTTTAGTGCAATAATTGCAGTGACTATTTCCTCTTTAGTCGGGGCAGTGGACCGTATACGCACATTTTGATGGTTAGCTAAATTATCTATATGAGGGGGAACTTCACCAGAGGTTACACGGTTCAAGACCGCGGCGAAGTGTTCTTTCCACCGCCTCATTTGATCTTCTTCCAAGATAAGTAGCTTTCCATCACTATCTTTCACCGGATGTTGGCAGGAGTTACGACCACCTGTAAACTCCTTGATGACACCGTATACGGCGTTTAAGTTGTTACTTCTAGCGGCTTCTTCTGCTGACGCTAAAAGAGAATTGGCATAAACTCTTTTATCGCGTCGCACACTACGCTGAACTTCTCGAGCTTTCTGACGGTAAAGGAGTTCGATGCTGCTTCGATTGTCGTCTGAGGCTGCAGCCAAACGAACTTTCAGTTCCTTTCTTTCAACAATCCGCTGCCATGAAGCGTCGGACATCCAGGGCTTATTCCGGCAATCCGGGTTTGGGCCAAGGATGGTATTTGCGCTATCAATGTACGCATTTTTTATGGCATCCCAGTTTTCGTTTATGTCACTATCTGGGTGACTAGTTATCTCAGCCGCTTTTTGCGCAAGATGGTCATTATATTGTTGTAAGACAGCTGGATTTTTTAGTCGAGCGGTGTTGAATTTGCGGGGCCTGGATCTTTCGTCGCTGGGGCGGCGCACGGCTGCAATACGCAATCGAACATTAGCGATCATAAGATAATGGTCTCTTCCCATCCCAATATCGGCACCCTTCTTGTTTCGCACGTCCAGGAGGCAACTCTTGAATCTTTTACTAATGGCAAAATGGTCGATTTGATTTTGTGTTCTGCGCCGATCAACAGAGACCGTGTCTCCCCATCACATGTCTGAGCCCATAGTTATCAGCGCCAACTTTCGCATTCAAATCACCCATAACCATTATAATGTCACCTTTAGGTGTTCTGCTCTGAACGGCGTTTAGTTCTTCGTAGAAGGAGTCTTTTGCCAAGACATTGTCTGGTTCAGTAGGGGCATAACATTGTATTATTGAGATGTTCCTCATTTTGGTCCGGAACCTGGCGGTCAAGACCCTGTCAGAGACCGGTTCCCAGGATAAGAGACAGTTTCGCGCGGCTCTGGTTAAAAGGAGCCCCACACCTGACTCACGGCGACTACCGGTAGCTTTGCCGGAGTACAACATTACAGTGCTGCCCGTTGGAGAGATGAATTCTCCGCTGTTCCACCATCTTATCTCACTAACTCCTAAGATATTTAATTTGTACCTCAGAAATTCACTCTCTAATTGAAGAAATCGTGCGTTCTGGGGACCCTCTGATCCATTGTCCAGGAGAGTACGCACATTCCAGAATCCAATCTTTGTCATTGTACGATAGCTAAAAGTCGTAACCGTTGAGTCAGTCCTTATCCGAGGCATAGTTGACGTTTCGTTAGCATATAAAGATTTCGGATAGTGCAAGTTGCTGGCATACACATCCTGTCCTTTGATTGTCGGTTTTAACGACAGGCCCTCAAAGGGAAAGGCCGTGGTATTTTTTTCACACCCCACACCACAGGGGTACCTCAACCAAATCATCGCACCGCCATCACTGGCGGCCTGACGTTGGTTGGCAATGGTCAGTGACCACTGCCGTTCCAGGGGGCGCCCACGCGGAGGACTATGGAAAAGGAGTTTTTGCCCCCCCACAAATCACAAATCACTATGTATGATGTGGACGGAAATTAAGATCTGGCTACTCTCAGGGCTACTCTGTCTCTATTTAGCACAGCGAAGATCACATACATTGCGCAAGAAAAAAAATGTGAAGACTGTAAATTTGTAATTGGAAGGTATAGGCCGTTCATGAGAGGGAACATGTTTCATGAATCAGGAACCGGAGCGGTTCTTGGCATATGTTTAACGATTCCGCAGCCAGAACGCTAGCCGTTATCGTAGGTCGCTAGGTAAATGTATTGGAAGTCTAGAAAATTTCTTCAGTCTTAACATTTTTACAAACTTTTACATTTCAACCGTAATAAACGACTTTCGCTGTATAAATAAATTTATTACAAAAATGTCTTTTATCTCATTTTTACACTTGGTACTCAACATACACATCATATATAAACAGTCTTACATTTCCTTGCAAGTTAACTAAAGCGTACTGTGTACAATTTCTCAAGTCCATGGGTAAAAATTACTAAACAAAAACGTCCCAACTACTAAATAGCCGCCGAACCAGTAAATAATTAAAGCTCTCATCGATTTCGGGCGGGGTAAAGAGAAGCTCAGTCCTTCAAAACTTTTTGGTAAATACTCCGCTGCAAACCAGTACAGACTCGGCGTCGAGGAGGCCAGAAGTCGCGTCGACACCTGAATGTGAATGAACAATGTGCAGAAGATGGACAACAACAATCCGTGCACGACAAATGGAATTTTCCGTGAACTTCGCACGATTTCATGTAATCCCCGATACGGCAATTCTTTGAACGTTTGTGCGAGAAAACTCGCAGATTTTATAGCGATTAGAATTAGAATGGGTGCGGCTAGTAGAAAATTTGGAATTTGCTCGAATTTATAGTAATTGAATAGGCCAACGTCCCAGTAGTGGTGCTGAATGTACGAATACGAGAAGGGAAGTGGTAGGTCGCACCACGGCGAATTACCTTCGTGTCTTGGGCCAGCCAGGACGAATTGCCTTTCGGTTGCATATTCAATGATATTTGTGGAATGATTGGTGGGAATCTGCGAGCAGAATGACTGGTAAACGTACATGTGGAAGAGGATCAGCGGCGCAGACGATACCGACAACATTAACACGAGCTTGAGAACATTGAAAAGGGACTTTTTCAATAGCACAGCCCTGAACACGAAATATATCGGGAAGCCGATATTGAGAAGTCCATTCGACCGACACACAAAGCCCAGCGCCAGTGTTGTGATCACTTTGAGAGCCGACATCTTTGTCGCACACTCCAACATGAGGCTGAACGCGAGCCAGCTAAAAAGGCACTCCGAATACGGAGCTGAGAAAAAAACCGAGGCTGGATTGAAGCAGAAGAGGACGACGGCATTCCACGCTAGCACGGCATCTCCCAGAACTCGCAGCGTCAGTTCGTAGAGGCAATTGGCCGCCCGATAGAAAAAGTAAACATTTAAAACAGTGGCGACAGTCAGAGCAGCGTAACGAAACGACAAGAATGGCAACAACCAGATGACACCGTCGGTGATGAGTCGTACGATTCCCGGAAATAGCGGGTAGAACGCCAGTGTGTTTTCGTACGTGTAGCCAAACTCGGAGACGTGCAGGAAGTATTCGGCGTCCCATCTCGCCAATCCGCCCAGTAAGAATTTCGGTATCTTGTCAAGCGGCTCCGTTGCGCTAACATTTCGCGGCGACTTGAAGACGTCCGGTCGATGATCCGGTATTAGCCAATTTGCGGCAAACTGTAGTACTAGCACCAAAACGCGACTTGATAACGCCAACGACGTAACTTTCGGATTCATTCTGACGAAACGGCGACGACTGTTTGAGGTTAGTGAAATGAAGATTCTATCTGAAAATAGAGAATGATACGCTGATACGGAGGTCGCTAGGGATCATAAACTCTAGCACTCACCATTTTAACTTGAAATACATGAAGATTGTGATTGTTAGGTCGCGACGTTCCGGCTTTCTTATCAGATGAAAACCCATGGAATGCCCACTACGTGCCTATAGGAAATGTCAGATTATGTGCATGACAGTTGGCGAAACGTCTACTTGTCTTGTTCTTGAATAAAGTGTGGACAAAGTGGAGCAAGAGCAGAATGAGATGGGTATTCACTTGATTGTATTTCCGTTTCGTTTTCGCCGTTTCTTTAACGGTAAAGATTACTGTTGAAAAAGTTCGACAATGCAGGGATCAGGATCTAACAAAAGGGTTTCTTAGCGTGACATTACACTTTGCGTTTTTCTGCAGGAAGAGCGATCCCGCAAAAAAACGCATTGTCGTCCAAGAAGACGAACGTGTACATTTAAATGGAACGCATTACACTTATGCGTAACGACAATGCTGCAGTTTGCAGGAATCGTTTTGCAGCAGCAAGTCCAACCACAGCGGGAAGACTTCTAAGTGGATGTTCACACTGCGTGCGATGCCGAGCCGAGCCGAGCCGGGTCGAGCGATGCGATGTGGTGGGTGTTCACATTGCACGCCGTGCGATGCCGAGCCGAACGATGGCTTGCGATGCAAAGATGATCCGAGCGATGGCTTGCGATGCAAAGATGATCCGGGATGTTCACTGCACGCAATGATGGAGAGTAGAGACCAATTTAGTTCAAGGAATAGAATCTGTTCGACATCATGTCGTTTGTGCTTGACCCAGTAAATTTATTTCTGTTTCAAAATAGTGCTCTCAAAATGGAAGGGCGTCGCCATTGGGTGCATCCCATTAATGAAGAAAGGCCCAGTGTTGGTGAATTTCATCATCTCTTCCGCGACCTCAGACGAGAGGTTTCACAAGCGGATTGAGCAGCGGCGCACCGCTATGTATAAACGCAAAAATCGGCAGCCGCGGCGGCTTTAGGACGATGAATGTATAAACCGCTCGACTCGCCGTTGCGACCACCGCCGCGGTTTGTGGAGCGGCGAGATTGCATTTGAATTCAGTGTAAGAGCCGGTACACATGGACGTCCAAATGACGCCGGACGCATCGTCACTTAAGCTCCTCCCTCCTTGATACCTACATACCTATCTGCATTTCAATTCACATGATGCGATAGTACACAGCGTCACTCTGTATTATATAAGCCAAGCTACATAATAGCGAACCTGAATTTACAATTTATGTTATTTTTAGTTTTAAATAAACTGTCTTTTGGCCATAACTTCTAAAATATAAGGAATTTCGCATCTTTAACACCATTTTCACCCGCCTTACAAACCCCCGTCCGAGCTGAGAGCTCCCTCCCCACCATTTTTTTTTTCAAAAGTAATTGTCAATTGTAGTAGTTACGATCAACGATTAACAATTAATTAATTGGCACTTAAAAGTGATCCTCAAGCGAATGGTTTAAGAAACATTATACAAATCAGACATTGTGACCGTGTCCGTGTTCCGGGTTCGAATGTATGTAGGCCGGCTTATTAAAAATTGATATGCGGACGCGTGAAATGACGCAGATAGGAGCAGAAACCAGCGTCATCCCAGATAGCTATCGCGGCGGCAAAATGCCGCCGATGCGCCGATAGTTATCGGATAGCTATCTGCGGCCATGTGCATCGCTTCATTGCCCGTAATGTATTTCTTCCTATCCGATTGAAAGTGACGCAGCGTCAGACGGCATTTCGATGTGCACCGGCACTAAATATGTAAACCGCAACCGCCGCTTCTGCTCTATGCCTTTATACGCAGCGGTGTCCGCTGCTCAAACCGCTTGTGAAACCACGCGACCTTATTACGGTTTTAATAACCTTTCATTTGAGCCATACTGAATCAAAACCGGAGTCCAAAGCGTATATACCCTAGACTTGTACAGACCTAGTTGTGATACCAAAACTTCCAACTGACAACGGCCATTGCATTAAAAGTGAATTTCCCATATGGTCAGTTTGAGCTGTGGGCGTGGATCCAATGAAAAGTTTCATCGTTCATCCATTCGAATTTTGGATATTTACATTTGAACTAACGTTTATATGGAACGTTGCCGTTCATTCAATAGGATCTTGCCCATTCTCAAAATCAACTAACAACCTACACTATAAATATTTGTCGCATTTTGCAAGTCGCTACCATCATTGTATCGAAAGTTATCGCTCATTTGAAGTTTCGTTTGTAGGGGACGTAGAGGTTGCTTGGGACGGAGCTTGGCAATTTCCAATACCAACCAACTAAATCTAAATCCAAATATTTGAACCAAATTTCAAGTCGCTAGCTTCATTCTATCGAAAGTTATCGCTCATTTGAAATTTCATTTGTAGGGGTTCCTTCGGTCGGATCTTGCCCATTTTCAATACCAACCAACTAGATCATGCTACAAACATTTGACCAAAATTTCAAGTTTCTAACTTCATTCTATCGAAAGTTATCGTGCAAACGAACAGACAGACAGACAGATATGGCTAAATCGAATCAGGAGATGACCCTCATAATTTCCATGTATACACTGCCACACCGCCGCGCCTAAAAGTCTAGGGTATAAAAGCAGACATACATGCATTTTTTTCAATGTGATCTTACATCAAATATTACTTTACAGCTCGTACTTGCACCATACTGGCTCCAAAAAGCTTCACATCGCAAAGCATCGCAAAGCCCATAAACTCCATCGCAAAGCCCATTAAATTCCATCGCAAAAAATCAGCAGCCGGTACTCGCACGAAAAAGCAAAGAAGTTTGTGAAAACATCGGGCCATCGCTCGGCTCATCATTGCATCGCGCGCAGTGTGTACACTCAAAGCGTGATTCCATTTAAAATTGAAGACTTTCCATTTTCTTGCTTTTAAAGCTTGCAATCGCATTGCATCGCTCGACCCGGCTCGGCTCGGCATCGCACGCAGTGTGAACATCCACTAACGCAAAAAACGCAATGAGAAGATGAACACACGGTGGTATACGAAACGCATTTCACCTTCCGTTTTTTGGTTCCACGACAAACTAGAAACTCATGCACCCAGTACGAAATTCATGCAGTGCATCCATTGAGGACTGGCTGAAATTGAATCGGCCTCCCGACTTTTACCTACTATGTATATTGCTACAAAAATAATACCATCAATATCCTCACTGGGATATATTTATTTGTTTCACAAGCTCTTCCCGCAGAAAGACGCAATGTGTAATTATAGGGTTCTCTTCTTGAACGACAATGCGTTTTTTTGCGGGATTGCTCTTCCTGCAGAAAAACGCAAAGTGTAATGTCACGCTTAATGCTAGAAAGAAAATGTTGAGTCAGAGTTAAAGTTCTTTTATGAACGATCTTTGATAATAACTTTTAAACGTGCCAAACACACACCGATCGATCAACCGATCCGTGGCCCGTTATCGATATCGGCAACGCCATCTATATAGACAGGCCTGCGCTCAGCTGGTTTTGACGCAATTATTTCCTATGATGACGCCATCGTATCCACAATCCAGTGGTCGGCGACTGATGGCGGCGAGTCCTCGGTATTTGTGCGTTCCGTGATTAGTTTTCGCGGTGAGTGTTTCTTTGTTAGTTAAATTTCATCTAGTGATCCGAGAAAAGAAAGATGTGCGCGATGAAAGTGTATCGTGCGGTCAAAAGATGTATTTTGTCAAGTGTGAACTGTTCCACGATGCTCTGCGACTGATCCCCGGGGCTGCGGCTTCAACCAAATTGGTGCAAGTGTCCAGAAAGTGTGTTTTTAGAGGACTAAAATGCCGTCTGACGCAATTCCAATTGTAAACATACATACTTATGTCGTTCCGGGGACATCGTCGTGTGCAGTCACTGCCTTGGCGAAGGAAATAATGACGTACGCGATCAGTGCAGGCCTGTCTATCTAGATGGCGTTGTTATCGTTGACGATTTTTTTGGCAGTTCCATATAATTTTGATCAGCTAATATTTTTGTGGCGATCCATCGGCCGATCGATCGGGCGATGGATATCGGATAATGTATGGCGGATATTATGAATGATATTAGTCGCCTATTTAGGCTAGCTCACACTATCGATTTTAAATCGATCGACAGTTTCGTTGTTTGTCAAAAGTCTATAGGGTTCCATGGGGAGGTGCATACTATCGACTCGCTTTGTGATCGACAGAAAGATCATAAACCCTAATCGACTGACTTTTGACAAAAGCACAACGCAACTATCAATTGACAACTCAATGCCCATGGTTTTATATTGGGCGCGGTCCTGGAAGCCTTCTGATATAGATCTGACTTTTCTGTTTTCTCATCTATGTGCTTTCCCCTCCGGTAAATTTAGTACAGACAACTGTCAATTTTCGGATCTGAGAAATATTCCCACAGACGGCATACACGGCCGTCTTGTCAAAAAAAAGATGTTACTTTTTTTTCTCTTCTCCTGTGACTATGCGGGCTTTATTCTCGATGTCACCGCTGATAAAATCAGAAATCCACGAATGAGGCTCCAAACACAGTCGGTTAGCTAATCCACAAAAGGGATTGTACTGCCAGGGTTTGTATGTAAATCGTTTTTGACCGCCTACTCCTGCCCTTCTAGACGATTCTGAACCACGTGAGCCATCTACCAAAATCCACTAATTCGCAGCACAATCACTCCACTATAACGCAATTTACTAATAAATTTCTCAGGGAATTGTTAACTAGTTTGTTCAAATAGGTTTGTAGGCTAAAGGCGCAGCAAACTACAACTAAACACTGCGCAACACGTCCTGCACGCTGGTTAAAGGACAGACAGAGGCGCCGGTGACATCTGAGAACTGTCAAAATTGCTGATTTTAGAAATTGACCGGAAAAATATTCAGATCCAGAGAGGAAATTGTCAGATCCAAAAGTGACAGTTGTCTGTACTAAATTTACCGGAGGGGAAAGCAAATGGAGGAGAATTTGAGAAATGTCAAACCCTGATCCGCTCGCAAGAACGCAGCCATTGGTTGCGTTTTCAAAACAAAACAGGGCCGATACTGTTGCGCGACTGACTCACTCACGGGTGCACAACATTTTACATCTCTGTCATACATGCAACTGTGTCGACACTATTTCGCTTTGAAAACGCACCCATTGACGTGCACATACACTCGACTAAAGGTCGCCACACATGATCTCACAAAACCACGACCGAACTTCCATTGAAACATCAAATATCATAGAACGGTGGAAATGAGATTTTTTTCTATCAAATCTGTCGTGGTTCGATGCATGCTCGCGACCAAAATGCTTGTGGTGTATGTCGATCTTAAAAGTTGTTCTGCAACCGTGCAATCGTGTATATCTTTTATAAAAGATATTTTTAAAAGAATTTTTATAGATTAATAGCTGCCTCAGTAAAAATGTGTAATGATCGGCACAGATTATCGAACCGAACGGGTTGCGCGGCTACCATGCAACCACGTCGACTTCGTAGAACGATGCGGTAAATATTCTCCTCATTTCCACGGTCCTATGAAGAATGAAGTTCATTCGGCTCAATAGTGATCATGATTTTTTTTGGCGCTTTCTTCATCATTTCAGTGAATTCCAAAGCGGTTTTCATCATTTCCCTGGAAGGGAAAAGGGAAATGGGGGAGGTAAAACATTAAACAAATAAACCAAAACAAAAAAAATGTCAACAGATACTACAAATGGAACTAAAGGTCGGCATTCACGGCAAGCATTTTGGTCGCGAGCATGCATCGAACCACGTCAAATTCTATAGAAAAAATTTGCTCATTTCCACCGTTCTATAATATTTGATAGTTCGATGGAAGTTTGGTCGTGGTTGTGCTCGTTCATGGGTGGCGATTTTAAGAATGGATTTTCGATTAACAGATACCTGGACCCCAAACATTTATTAATTGGGAATGAAATTAGAAGGCGCCACAGGCATAAAATAAAAACATTTAAACATTGAAGTTAATTTTAACGCTTGTTTCGCCTCCCAGACAGTGTATGTAATAAACCACCTGTAATGAACCATATTAGAGTCAAGTAGTGCTGCTTCCACCGGCAAATCTATGGCAGCACCTGATGAGTAAGGATCTGTCGGTGGTACGAAAAGAGAGGCCGAGGCTCCCATTACACCTGGACCCTGATGCGAATGCGAGGGAATCTGCGCACTCCGCCAACCATTCCATCCTTATCGCCTCATTTTTTATCATTCCCCATTTTTACTTCCCCTGTTTGTGTTGTTTTCCCCAGGCCTATGAATTTTTGTTAATACGTAAAGGACAGGGACAACGAGCGGCGAAAACCCCGCCCACGTCTCCCGAACTGAGCTACAGCAAGCATAGGACGCTGCTTAGCTCGTCGAGGAGCCTTTTTCTTCGCCAGATGGCACGGCCCAACCTTCACGGTCAATTATGCTTCCTTAGGCTCCGTCCCCACGGGCATCTACGGATGCCCACTAAACCGTCCGTTACATGTAGTAACACTGGTATAGAGGGAATGCGCGAAAAAAAGTAATTTTTCCAAAGTAAAATAATTAATTTAATTAACATGGTTAACGCTAATTAAACGATAATTGATGAAAGCAAGATTCAATTGAGATTGATTATAATTTAAGCTAAAACTGGTTAGACTCAGGGCCGGCGAAAGGTGTGTTGGATTTATTGGGACCTCAACACACGAAATTTTTCCTGTGTTGAATCCAACAGACGAAATTTTCCCTTCACGTTATTAATAAATCGATTATTGAAATACTTAAAGACTATTAAAGAATGACTTTTTTTAAATAAAAAAGTAACAAATCAAACCACTGTTTATATTCTTCCACTATTTAAGAACATTGTGTTGGTAAATGCAGAAATACAAATCACGGTTGTATTGATAAATCCAATACACGAGATTTTCTCCTCATGTAATTTAATATTGAAATACTTAGAGTAAGTATTACAGTAAATTTGTTTTCATTTGTAAATAAAAAGTAGCCACCGTTTATATGCTTTCACTTTTCAAGAACATTTTATTTATAAAAGCAAATCGTTGCTGTGTTGATAAAAATTGGCGCGAATGTCGAGGTCCAGAATTTTAATGAAAATTCCGTGTGTTGGACTGGCCGGCCGACAGCTTTTAGCATGGGCAAATAATTGTTGGGTTGATGAAAATTGGCGGGAAGAAAAAAACCATAATTGCGTAACTACCACGACGTAAAAAAAATACCTCTTCGTCTCGAGCATCCCAGTCAGAAAATCATGATTATTCGACTCCGGAAGATATGTACCGCAAATTTTATTATTAAATTTTCGGCCAAATTTTCATATCATTGAAAAGTCGTCTTCAAACGGAGTCCGCTCAGTTTTTTAAATCATTGGAAGCTTTTGCAGTCGGAAAACTACTGGATTTAGAGGAAATTTGTGCCTTTTATAAAGGAGATTTCGAAAAAAAAAGAAATTACAAGATGACTGCGAAGTATTTTTGAAAATTGCGAAGAATAAAACGTAGAATTAAGAAAATTGATGGATGTGATTAACTTTTTGCGCGACAACAATTGGTATTTTGGAATTGCCCCCGAGTATGTTTGATTTGTTAATTTACAATACTTATGACCATACCCGGGTCATCATGCATAAACGAAAGAAGTTTCTCACTTTTGAAACGACTGAAAAATTACTTGCGGTCGACAATGCTCCAAGACCGTTTAAACGATATTGCGATTATACACATCTATTCATAGAGTTGGCTAAGAAGTTAAACATGGATGAACTTTTAAATGAGTTTATAATAAAAAAATACAAAACGAACAGCGGTTTTTGCTTTGTGTAATAATTGAAAATTTGTTGAATAAAGCATTCTAAATATTTTTATACCCTAGACTTTTAGTATAGTTATACCCTAGACTTCCGTCCGTCTGTCCATCTGTCTGTCCGTTCGCACGATAACTTCCGATAGAATGAAGCTAGAGCCTTGAAATTTTAGTCAAATATTAGAAGTATGATCTAGTTGGTTGGTATTGAAAATGGGCGTGATCGGGCCAAGAGAACGCCTACCTCCCCTACATATGTAAAATACTTAAATGTATCCATAACTCCCGATTAAATAAGCATGAAAAGCTCTAGCTGTGGTATATTGCTCGTGAGGATGATCTTCTACTCTCCTGGAAAAATAAAATCGGTCAGTTGAAAACTAACGGCAATTTTCTTACAAAGAGCCCCGTACTACCCTATTTTTCGGGTTTTTTGTCTATAACTCTTGAACCAATTGACGTAGACACTTGATTTTTGGCATGTAACCCTAGGGTGAGAAGCTGCTTGAGTTCTAGTAAGTTGGGCATAATCAGATCAAAGGAACGCCTACCTCCCCTACAAATTTCAAAAAATTAAATATTCCTTTAATTACGATAACTTTCGATAGAATGGCACTAGCGAGTTGAAAATTTGTTAGAATGTTGTTAGTGAGATCTACTAGGTTGGTATTGAAAATAGGCAAGATCCGACCCAAGCAACCCCTACCTCCACTACAAATGCAACTTCAAATAAGCGATAACTTTTGACAGAATCAAGCCAGCGACTTGAAGTTTTGGTCAAATGTTTGAAGTGAGATTTTGTTAGTTGGTATTCAAGATGGGTTAGATCCGACCTAAGGAACCCCTACCTCCCCTACAAATTAAACTTAAAATAAGCGATAACTTACGACAAAACAATGCTAGCGACTTAAAATTTTGGGCAAATATTTGTAATAGGATCCAGTTGGCTAATATTGAAAATACGTAAAATCCGACCAACGAAACCCCTACTTCCCCTACAAATGAAACATCAAATAAGCGATAACTTTCGATAGAGTGAAGCTAGAGATATGCAATTTTGTTTAAATGTTTGTTGCATGATCTTATTTGTTGGTGGCAATGATGAGCAAGACCCGACCCAAGGAACCCCTACCTCCCCTACAAGTGAAACTTCAAATAAGCGATATCTTTCGATAGAATGAAGCTAGCGACTTGAAAAATTCGACAAATATTTGTAAAATGGGTTACTTCATTGATTTTGATAATGGTCAAGATCCTCCTGAATGATTGCCAACCTCTTCTATAAACTGGTCATATAGGGAACTCACTTTTACTGCATATGGTCGTTACCAATTGGTACTTTTGGTATCACCTCTAGGTCTGTACAAGTCTAGGGTATATACGCTGGTTTTTTATGTTTTCACTTGCTATCATTAGATTGGATTAGAGGGGGGCTCCAGTTCTTCATTTGAATGTTACTTCAAAACCCCAAAATCCAACACACGAGTTTTACCTGTTCCGCCGGCCCTGGTTAGACTGTAAGTGCCGCTTTATTTTTCTTTTAAAAATTTCGTATGATGTTAGTGTACGGATCTCCATGGGTAATGAGTTAAAATAAACTATCGATGATTTAATTGGGTCGGTTAGAATTCTGTTGGTGTTAGCTGAAGGTGTTCGGAAGTTTGGAGCGCTTCGAGTACTATAGCTATGAACTTCTCTGTTCAACGTTAGTGAAATGGATGTTTTAGTTCTGTTATTCACAATCTTTCAGATTGTTTTCATTTTTCCAGAACTATAATTTTTTCTAACGGAAGTTTGCCGAGTAGTTCATAAATTTCTATAGTACATAGTCTATAGTAGGTGTTCTTGGATGTAAATTGTGAATCCATTTAACAACTTTGTTGATCATTCTGTTGAAATATTCCTAGCCGAAGTCTGACTCCAGTTAAATATTCTATAATTCACAATGGACATAACGTGTGCATAAAAACTCATATTTTTAAGCTGAGTATTAAGGTACTTTCTTCGTCTAAGCAAGGCAATTAATGGACAATGTAAGCTTCTCATCTATAGTAAGACCTAAATATTTCATCTTATTCACTTTTTCAATGGACTGGTTACCAAACTTTATATTCAGTTCAATGTCGGCTTTATTTTTATACCCTAGACTTTTAGTATAGGGTATATTGTTTTTGTCACGACGGAAATATGTAACACCTTAAAGGAGGCTCCGGAGGTATAGCAATGTATATATATAATTGATCAGGGTCACCTCCTGATTCGATTTAGCCATGTCTGTCTGCCTGTCTGTCTGTCTGTCTGTCCGTCTGTCTGTCTGTCTGTCTGTCCGTCTGTCTGTCCGTTCGCACGATAACTTTCGATAGAATGAAGCTAGAGCCTTGAAATTTTGGTCAAATATTGGTAGTGTAATCTAGTTGGATGGTATTGAAAATGGGCATGATCAGGCCAAGAGAACGCCTACCTCCCCTACATATGTAAAATACATAAATGTATCTATAACTCCCGATTAAATAAACGTGAAAAGCTCTAGCTTAAGTAGATTACTCATGAGGGTAATCTTATACTCTCCCGGGAAAATCAAATCGATCAGTTGGAAACTAACGGTAGTTTTCTTACAAAGAACCCCGTACTACCCTAATTTTCAGGTTTTTTATATATAACTCCTGAACCAATTAACGTAGGCACCTGATTTTTGGCATGTAACCTTGAAGTGAGAAGCTGCTTAAGGTTTTGTAAGTTGGGCATAATCAGATCAAAGGAACGCCTACCTCCCCTACAAATTTCAAAAAATTAAATATTCCCTTAATTACGATAACTTTCGAAAAAATTATACTAGCAAGTTGAAAATTTGACAAAATGTTGCTAGTAAGACCTACTTTGTTGGTATTGAAAATGGGCAAGATTGGTCAAATGTTTGTAGTATGATCCAGTTGGCTAATATTGAAAATACGTAAAATCCGACCAACGAAACCCCTACTTCTCCTACAAATGAAACTTCAAATAAGCGATAACTTTCGATAGAGTGAAGCTTGAGACTAGAAATTTTTTTTAAATGTTTGTAGGGGGATCTAATTGGTTGGTGGCAATGATTGGCAAGATCCGACCCAAGGAACCCCTACCTCCCCTACAAGTGAAACTTCAAATAAGCGTTAACTTTCGATAGAATGAAGCTAGCAACTTGAAAACTGCGACAAATATTTGTAGTATGGGTCAGTTAATTGATTTTGAGAATGGTCAAGATCCGACTGAATGAGTGCCAAACTCCCCTATGAACTGGCCATATAGGAGACCCACTTCTAGTACATATGGTCGTTGCCAATTGGGACTTTTGGTATCACCACTAGGTCTGTACAAGTCTAGGGTATATACGCTTCGGACTCCGGCTTCGCTTCGGCCTGGTTTTGTTTAAAAAGCATGAATTGGATCTTATAGTACCTACTTACATATATTTATGTTTAGTTTGTTACTTTGAAGCCACTGCTAATATCGTTATTAATCATTTGTTCTGTATCGCTTTGCCCAAAGTGGGAATAAAGTAGAAGTGTATCATTTGCGTAGGTGACATATTTACCGTCGCCCGATATCGGCCTATGTATGTGGAAATCGCACCGATCGGCCGATCAATTTTTATCTGCCGATATTTTAGTGCGATCCGTCGGTCTGGCGATCGATTGGATGGTGTGTGTGGTTATCGCAAGTGAATGTCAAATTACCAAATTATTAAATGATAAAGTTTGAAGGATTCTAATGATTTGAATGGCTCTGCAATTGAAATATCAAATATGTAGTATGCGAAAATACCACACAAATCCAAATAGTTGTTAAAAATTAGTCTTGGTTGTATTCGGACTGAATCATAACCTATTTTTTTAACTATCATTTGTTATCGCATCCCACGAAAATCGTACAGTAGAGATCGGCAGGTATTTCGTGGCGATCCATCGGCCGATTGTTCGGACGGCGGATCGCATAGTGAATGGCGGCTCTAAGATTATTAACGTTTAGGAGATACGATGCCTGCATTCACGTTCTTGAGCGTTGCGATTATTCAGCAATTCAAGAACGTGAACGCAGGCAATAGGCTCGTTCTTTTGTAGCTATCCCAGGGTCAAGGGTAGTTAACCCGAGCTTTTGTGTTATTTCACTAATCTATACAAGTTAATATTACTTTTACACTATCCCCAGATTACTTCTTCTGCGCCGGCTGATTTAATCTGCAACTGTCAAATACATACAATTTTAAACTCACCACACCCAGATTAAGCAGCAGATGAAGTAATCTGTTATAGTGTAAACGTAATATAAGAAAAGCAAAAAAAACGCGCCTGATGTGCTCAACATCGTGGAGTGAGGCCACAAGCTGGACAGGAGTTCTGAATGTTGTTATCAATGCGGGATAGGTACGAGTTCAGACGTGAGCACCAGCCAAAATGAAGTTGGGCGAGTGTAGTCCTCGTTGCTCTCGGAAGTCGTAATTCCTCTGAAGATATAGCAGGTGGTTGTGCGTTTAGTACCGTGTTTGGTTTCATGTCCACGATTGAGGAAAGCATTTGCTCACTGACTACGTTTAGACCGTGGTAAGAATCGGGGCAAAAACTCCTCTTCCATAGTCCTCCGCGTGGGCGCCCCCTGGAACGGCAGTGGTCACTGACCATTGCCAACCAACGTCAAGCCGCCAGTGATGGCGGTGCGATGATTTGGTTGAGGTACCCCTGTGGTGTGGGGTGTGAAAAAAATACCACGGCCTTTCCCTTTGAGGGCCTGTCGTTAAAACCGACAATCAAAGGACAGGATGTGTATGCCAGCAACTTGCACTATCCGAAATCTTTATATGCTAACGAAACGTCAACTATGCCTCGGATAAGGACTGACTCAACGGTTACGACTTTTAGCTATCGTACAATGACAAAGATTGGATTCTGGAATGTGCGTACTCTCCTGGACAATGGATCAGAAGGTCCCCAGAACGCACGATTTCTTCAATTAGAGAGTGAATTTCTGAGGTACAAATTAAATATCTTAGGAGTTAGTGAGATAAGATGGTGGAACAGCGGAGAATTCATCTCTCCAACGGGCAGCACTGTAATGTTGTACTCCGGTAAAGCTACCGGTAGTCGCCGTGAGTCAGGTGTGGGGCTCCTTTTAACCAGAGCCGCGCGAAACTGTCTCTTATCCTGGGAACCGGTCTCTGACAGGGTCTTGACCGCCAGGTTCCGGACCAAAATGAGGAACATCTCAATAATACAATGTTATGCCCCTACTGAACCAGACAATGTCTTGGCAAAAGACTCCTTCTACGAAGAACTAAACGCCGTTCAGAGCAGAACACCTAAAGGTGACATTATAATGGTTATGGGTGATTTGAATGCGAAAGTTGGCGCTGATAACTATGGGCTCAGACATGTGATGGGGAGACACGGTCTTGGTGATCGTAATGACAACGGTGAAAGATTTGTGGAGTTCTGCAACTTTCACAGTCTCTTCATCGGTGGTACTATGTTTGAGCATAAGGACCACCACAAAATCAGTTGGTCCTCTGTTGATCGGCGCAGAACACAAAATCAAATCGACCATTTTGCCATTAGTAAAAGATTCAAGAGTTGCCTCCTGGACGTGCGAAACAAGAATTGTGCCGATATTGGGATGGGAAGAGACCATTATCTTATGATCGCTAATGTTCGATTGCGTATTGCAGCCGTGCGCCGCCCCAGCGACGAAAGATCCAGGCCCCGCAAATTCAACACCGCTCGACTAAAAAATCCAGCTGTCTTACAACAATATAATGACCATCTTGCGCAAAAAGCGGCTGAGATAACTAGTCACCCAGATAGTGACATAAACGAAAACTGGGATGCCATAAAAAATGCGTACATTGATAGCGCAAATACCATCCTTGGCTCAAACCCGGATTGCCGGAATAAGCCCTGGATGTCCGACGCTTCATGGCAGCGGATTGTTGAAAGAAAGGAGCTGAAAGTTCGTTTGGCTGCAGCCTCAGACGACAATCGAAGCAGCATCGAACTCCTTTACCGTCAGAAAGCTCGAGAAGTTCAGCGTAGTGTGCGACGCGATAAAAGAGTTTATGCCAATTCTCTTTTAGCGTCAGCAGAAGAAGCCGCTAGAAGTAACAACTTAAATGCCGTATACGGTGTCATCAAGGAGTTTACAGGTGGTCGTAACTCCTGCCAACATCCGGTGAAAGATAGTGATGGAAAGCTACTTATCTTGGAAGAAGATCAAATGAGGCGGTGGAAAGAACACTTCGTCGCGGTCTTGAACCGTGTAACCTGTGGTGAAGTTCCCCCTCATATAGATAATTTAGCTAACCATCAAAATGTGCGTATACGGTCCACTGCCCCGACTAAAGAGGAAATAGTCACTGCAATTATTGCACTAAAACGAGGAAAGGCCGCCGGACTTGACGGCATCCCTGCCGAACTTTATCAAGCAGCCCCAAGCGTAACTGCCGATTTGCTGCACCCACTTGTTGATAAAGCGTGGAATACAGAGACCTTTCCCACTGAGTGGAAGGAAGGTTTGATCATCAAACTTCCAAAGAAGGGCAGCCTCACAGACTGTAATAATTGGAGAGGCATTTGTGTGCTTCCTGCCGTTGCCAAGATAATAGCTAAAATCGTCCTGGAAAGACTAAAGGCCCACGTAGAAAGCACAATTGATGAAGAGCAGGCTGGCTTTCGATCCGGATTCTCCTGTGTCGATCACATTAACACCTTGCGAATCATCATCGAGCAATGCGCTGAATACGATTCTCCGCTTCACTTGCTTTTCATCGATTTCGAAAAGGCTTTCGATAGTGTGAACCGGGATTCTATATGGGCGGCCTTGCGCAGGAGAGGCATCCCTGAGAAGCTTGTGGCTATTATTAAGGCAACCTATGACGGCGCGAAATGTCGCGTTCTGCATAAAGGTAAGGTGTCGGGGGACTTTGAGATTCGCAGTGGAGTTCGGGAGGGGTGCATCCTCTCACCGATCCTATTCCTCATTGTGATCGGCGATGTGTTGCATGCAGCCCTATCCGGACTCGACAGAGGAATTCAATGGACTTTGACATCTTATCTACAACATCTTGACTACGCTGACGACATATGCCTACTCTCCCACAAAATCATGGATCTGTCCGCAATGGCGTTAGATCTCGAGAGGGAGGCAAGCAAGGTTGGGCTAAAGATTAATACCAACAAGACCAAGGTTCTTAGCCCGCCGTTGCGAAAAAGAAATCCGACACCTATTGCCATCAATATTAATGGGCAGCCTGTGGAGAAGGTGGACAACTTCGTCTACCTGGGTAGCATTGTTGCCGAAAATGGTGGTACGGAGCAGGACATCGCTCGTCGTATCAACCAGGCTAAACGTGCATACGGCATGCTGTCCAAAATCTGGCAGAGCAGTTATCTCAGCATCAAGACCAAGCTGGGCCTGTTTCGCTCCCTGGTACTATCAGTACTTTTGTATGGGAGCAGTACATGGAAAGTTTCCGTAGGAGTTACCAGAAAGCTGCAAGTTTTCGTCAACTCATGTCTTCGTCGAATTTTAAGAATTTTCTGGCCCGAAACAATATCAAATGAAGAGCTAAGTCGGCGTACGGGTCAGATGCCAATCGACGAATTGATACGCAGGCGAAAATGGCAGTGGATAGGTCACACATTGCGGAAGAGTGATAACTGCATTGCTTTGCATGCCATGAAATGGAACCCCATTTCCAACCAAGGCCGACCAAGAGGGGGTCCTCGAATCACATGGCGTCGATCTGTGGCAAAGGAGTGTCAGGTACTGGGTAAGTCTTTTGGGGAGTTGCGCCCCATTGCCCAGAACAGAGTACGATGGCGCGCAGGAGTAGTTGACGCGCTATGCCCCGCTAGGGGTTAAGGCAAAGTAGTAGTAAGAATCGTAGCACTAACTGTAGTGAATTCGAGTTAGTATAAGTTCTTGGTGTGTTTAGACCGACGGGTGCATCAAATATTACCGATGTCAGCTGTGGTTTTATTGTCTTTTCGGTCATTTCGGGATTGCTCATAATCCAGGCGAATCGCTAACTTTGAGCCAGACGTTCGGATTCAAGTTCACAGCAGAAAACGCAAACATTACACGCGATGACAGCTGTAGTCAGCTCAGTACCGCATGGCAAATGGAATTAAAATTATATTACGTTTACACTATCCGCAGATTACTTCATCTGCGCCGGCTGATTTAATCTGCAACTGTCAAATACATACAATTTTAAACTCACCACACCCAGATTAAGCAGCAGATGAAGTAATCTGGGGATAGTGTAAACGTAAGTTAGTCGTAGTCGTAGCACTAACTAATCTGGTACGTTTGGTGAGTTTCTTCGTATTACTTAATCCTCCAAGTAGTTCGCACGGTCTAAACGTACTCACTATTCACTATCGAAGGGAACTCTTTTAAACATTTGGATCTCCCGATCGGGGTCCCTCATATTACGTCTTATAGCCCCCATATACGATCCAATCCGTCGTCAGATCGATCTGACGATATTTTGATCGTCAGATCGATTGCACAGTGTATGTGACTATCGTTGACGATTTCACCGATCTGACGATCAAATTTTATCTACCGATTTTTTGGTGCGATTTTACTGCAATCTGTCGGTCTGACGATCGATTGGATGGTGTATGTGATTATCGCAAGTAAATATTAAATTTTCAAATTATTCAACTTTGAATTTGGAGGATTCTGATGATTTTAAATGGCTCTGCAATGGAAATATCAAATATGTAGCATGTGAAAATGCCACACAAATCCAAATAGTTAACAAAAATTAATACAGGTTAGATTGGGAGTGAACCATAAGCTATTTTTTGAATTGTCATCCGTTATCGCATCGCACGAAAATTATACAGCGTCAGATCGATCTGACGACGGATTGCATCGTATATGGGGGCTATTACATGACTTGGCGGTGGAGTTCTGTCCATAAGGTTAGATTTGGGATGGTCACTCCGTTAACAGCCAACCAGATACTGCTTCGTCAGAAGTGTGTTGTGGCTTCTTAAGGGCATCATTTTGGTTTCTTAGGCGGCTATTACACTGTAAAAGTTCTTTTACAAATAACGTTGACGCACGATATTTTAAAAGAACTTTTATGAATGATATTTGCCGCCTAAGGGGAAAGGAGCGCAAGCTTGTAAGAAAAGTACTTGAAACAAGCAACATTCATGTCGCAAATCTTTCCTCAGGCGGTTATTACACTATAAAAGTCCTTTAAAAATGTTTTCTACAAAAGATATTTGTAAAAGAACTTTTATAGTGTAATAGCCGCCTAAGTGAAGATGATCCTTCGACGACATCTGTAGGCAGCCTGTGACAGTCCTAAGAGCAGCATTTTGGCAGGTCTAGATGTTTTTCCATTAAGTGTCGCATACGTTTTCTGACCAGATGGGAGCCGCAGATCTCTCGATAGAATTGTATGTCGCTAGTTGGGTTTCCTTGTCTTTCCCCTAATAATAATAATAACAAGGGCAGGCTAAGATACCCAAGGGTGGGCACTGCGACCATGAGATCTATTGTGCCATAGCCTTAATTAATCCAAAAGACCCTCAACCAGCCTAATGAAGGCTAGTAGATCCTTTGTAGGGGTGCTTCTTACGACCGCTGAGCTCACGAAGGAGTCTCCAAGAAACAAGAACCTGGAACGGGCTACCGCCGGACATTCGCAGAGAAGATGTTTAGTGGACTCCGTGTCCTCCAGGCAAAGCCTGCACTCCGCATCAGTGGATAGACCCATTTTGTTGAGGTGATATCTCACCCAGTGGTGCCCCGTGAGGTAACCCACGATTAGTCTCAGGTCCGCTCTACCCAGGCGGCCGGTTTCTTTGAGACCGTAGGGTTTTATAAGATCTTTGGACTGCCGTAGTCCTGGAAGACAATCCCAGTGACGCAGTCTTTCATTGGCAGACCACTCCCTCACTAGTGATCTTGTTTTAGCCCAACCCAGACCACAGTAAGGATTAGGCCCGAAAAATATATCCGAAGAACCTTGTCTAGCAAGTTCATCGGCAGCTTCGTTACCAGGGATGCCCTGATGGCCAGGTACCCAACATAAAGTAACCCGATTGGTGTTTGTGAGACACTGAAGGGTATAAAAACACTCTTTCACTAGTTTCGATGAGAAACTATGTGAAGAAAGAGCCTTAATGGCTGCCTGACTATCAGTGCAGATAGCGATGTTAGCGCCTTTTAGTTTCTTGTCCAGAATGTCTCTGGCGCAGGCCTCAATGGCATGGATTTCAGCTTGAAAAACGCTAGGCCAGACGCCCATAGCAATGGAGATCCTGGTGTCCGGTCTATAGACTCCAGCACCAACACCCAGCTCCGTTTTAGATCCGTCGGTAAACCACATGGTGTACCGGGAGACAGAGCCAAGAATGCCACTGTCCCATTCCCCGCGAGTGGGGATGGAGACCGAGAATTTCCTACCAAAACATATTTCCCGAGTCATATAATCAGATCTCGAGCAGATCTGCATGCCAGGGATCCGCTCTAGAATGCTAATGTGTCCCTGATTGGACACATCGCCATTGTATGTTAGACGCATTCTAAGAGCGCTCAGAGCCGCAGACTCTTGTATGAAAATATGCAGCGGAGTAAGTTAAACAATCGCCTCAATAGCCGATGTCCGACAAGTATGGATGGATCCTGCCATACCAAGGCATGCAAGGCGCTGTAACTTACTACAAAGCTGTATGGTGCAACGCTGATTCGTTTTGGGCCACCAAACTAGCGCCGCGTAAGTCACAACTGGACGTACGACCAGTGGCGTAACTATACCATCTGGGGCCCGTGGCAAATTCATTGGATGGGGCCCTCCCAGCAAAAATCGTCACGTTGTAATTTAATTTTAATAAATCACTGAAGTAGTTACCCAACAGCATTACTACAATAATATTGTGTGCATTTTAGTTAAATTTCTAATAATTTTTTTTTCCAAAAGCATAGGTATTACATAATTTACATCATTTTAATGAAATAACAATGCAAAATTAACAAGGTATTTATTAGTAAAATTCTTTTCTCCGAGCTTTCTGTTCCGCATAAGTATCAGTAACATCATCAAAGTTTAAAGATCGGGCCATAGAATTTTCAATAGACAGAATAGTCAAGTTACGTAGCCTGTCTTGTCCCATAGTTTCTTATATAGGTTTTTATTAATTTTAGTTTCGAAAATGATCTTTCAGCACTAGTTATAGTCACAGGAATTGTAACAAACAACATTAATGCAGTACATACTTCAGGAAAGCTGCACGATATAAAATGATTCTTTTATTATTAATAAATCAGCAAGTTCTCTAATACACGAAAACTTTTCTATTTCGTCTCTAAAGGTGGACCGAAAACTGAGAATTTCCCTGGCAAAAGATTCAGCTATGTCTTTTTTATATACATATATCAACAAATTCTAGAGATTTTTTTTAATTCAATGTCATTTAAATTTTGCAAAGTTCCAGGTTGCAAAACACAGAAATTGGAAACAACTTCATTCATTGAAAGGAAACGCAATTTCAGTTGATTAATAATGATGTTCTGGGAAGAACTCAAGGGTACCATCAAGGATGTCGCAGAGAAGGTCGTGGGATATAAAGCAGGGCGAGCGCGAAATGACTGGTTCGACGAAGAATGCAAAAATTCACTTGACGCGAAAAACGAGGCCTACAGACAATGGATTCAACGAGGAACCAGAGCCAGAAGAGAAAAATATGACGAGCTACGGCGAATATCGAATAGAATAATTAGACGTAAGAAACGTAAATTCTTTGACGAGCAGTTGCTGAGCATAAACGAAAACTTAACTAATAGGAACACCAGACAAGCGTACAAACTAGTAAATACAATTAAGAACGGCTACCAACCCAGGACTAGCCTTTGTAAGGACAAGGATGGAAACATCATCAGCGACACCGATGGTATTAACAAACGATGGGCCTCTTATTCTGAAGAGCTTCTAAACCGACCATCTAACATCCCCACACAGGAAGCTCTCGACGATATTGTTGATCTAGGCCCACCCATTCAACCCCCGACAGTAGAGGAAGTTGACCTCGCGTTGCGGTCACTAAAACGAAATAAAGCGCCGGGCGCTGACGAGATCCCAGCTGAACTGCTAAGATTCGGTGGAACGAGTCTAGTTGATGCCATACATCAATTACTCCTGCGAGTATGGGAGAACGAGGAGATCCCAGACGATTGGCGCAGAAGCATCATCTGTCCAATTCATAAAAAGGGAGATAAACTGCGGTGTGAGAATTACAGGGGCATCTCACTAGTTTGTACGTCCTATAAAATTTTGACGAAAATTCTGGAAAATAGAATAAAACCGTACGCAGAACGAGTCATTGGCGAATATCAAAGCGGTTTCAGACCTGGTCGCTCCACAACCGATCAGCTCTTCTCAGTCAAACTGATACTCCAGAGATGCTGGGAATACAACGTAAACGTATACCAAATCTTTGTCGACTTCAAGCAGGCATACGACAGTATCGATCGTGGAGTACTGTACAACATCATGCTGCAATTTGGTATACCAGCAAAATTAGTGCGACTGACAAAGATGACGATGACCAACTCCGTCTCACAAGTCAGGATCCAGAATAGACTTACTGATCTATTTGAAACACGCACTGGTTTGAAACAGGGCGATGGACTGGCACCGACGCTCTTCAACCTAGCACTGGAATACGTTATTCGGGCCATGAATATGGACAACAGCAAGACGCTACTCATCAAGTCGACACAATTAGCAGCGTACGCCGACGACATCAACATCATGTCCCGAAGATTGGCTGACGCAGAAGAACTTCTGCATACGCTCGATACCGCTGCAAAGGAAGTTGGATTACGTATTAACGAGGGTAAAACTAAAATAATGATGCAATCGGTGACAAGGACACCTGCACAACCGAGCATCAATGTGGGGGACCTCAACATCGAGTTCGTGAACAACTTCATTCACCTGGGTTGCAACCTGTCAAGGGACGCCAACGAAACTGACGAAAGCGACGAATACAGTTAGCTAATAAGACTTTTTTCTCGGTTCTCCCCATAATGAAATCGAAACATGTGCACAGAAACACGAAGCTCCGCGTGTACAAAAACATTATACGACCAGTGCTATGCTATGGCTGCGAAGCATGGACCCTAACTCAAGCCTCCGAAAACATGCTAGACACTTTCGAACGTAAGGTTCTACGGCGAATTTTCGGGGCTGTTTGCGATCGAGATGGATGGCGCATCCGGTACAACCATGAGTTGTATGAAATGTACGATGAGCTGCAAGTCTCGAAAATCGTCAAACTACAACGACTTCAATGGGCAGGGCATGTACAAAGAATGGACGATGATCGCATGCCTAAGAGAGTAATGAATGCAGAACGAGTCGACGGAGCGAGACTGCGAGGACGACCGAGATCTCGTTGGGAGAGCTCAGTAGGTGTGGACGCCGCGCAGCTGCTGGGCTCCCAAAATTGGAGGACGCGGTCACGTGACCGAGATAATTGGAGGACAATGATCCAGGCGGCCAAGGCCCGACGTCGGGCTGTCGCGCCACGATGATGATGAATAATGATGTCCAATACTCGATAAAATATGTTCATTTTGAACAAACTTTTCGGATCTTGGAGACGCTCATCTTCGCAAAGTTCGTCATTTTCGCCAATGGCGTAGAAGCCGAGATAGCCGATGGTATTTTACTCTATCCTTCTTTCGTATATCAATGCTCCGTACATAACAAATAGAAATCCGGGATTCCCGATCGTGCGTTGCTAGCCCGCCAGCACCACGAAAAAAGTACTTCCTTGGTTAACAAAATGCGGAAATTTTCCGACCATCACTAGCTCGCGCCACCAAATGAAACAACCAATGAATGAGGTCTATAATTGCCCGAAATCCTTTTCTTATGAATCCGTTTAAATCTTAATAATTTATTTGAATTTGTATATGGTCTTTAGTGTGTCTATCTTTAATTAATTTTAAGTACTTATGTATTTTAAAATTTATAATTTTTACAAAGTTTTGTTAAAAATGTTAGGTAACTTCTGAGCTCGCGGCCTCTCGGACCGGGGCCCCCATCGGGTCGGGGCCCGTGGCATTTTGCCAGCCCTGCCACCCTATAGTTACGCCACTGCGTACGACCATCAAATATAGCCACTCGATCATTTTCGGGGTGAGTCCCCAAGTTTTGCCAAACAGAGACCTGCAACCCCACATGATCCGAGTGGCCTTACTGATAACAGCCTCGACGTGATTGCTCCAATTAAGCCGCCAGTCCAACAAAATGCCTAAGCATTTGACTTCAGTGGAGAACTGAAGTACCGTTCCGCCAAGGCTGACAGGGATTAAGCTTAGATTTCTTCTTCGAGTGAAGAGAACTAAGACGGTTTTATGAGGGTTGACGCTCAGGCCAACTTCAGTGCACCAACGAAGTACTAGATCTAGTGCCGCATTCATCACCTTAGATACGGTCGATTCAAACTTTCCCCTAATTATGATAGTTATATCATCGGCATAACCGATTGCATCATAACCATAGTCGCACAACCTAACTAGTAACTCATCTATGACAAGTGACCAGAGAAGTGGGGACAGGACCCCGCCCTGGGGACAACCCTTAACAGCATAAACACTAGCCTGGGTGCCGCCCAAAGTTGAGTGAATTTCTCGACCGCGAAGCATTGCGTCGATCCACATGATAGTGGCAGTAGGTATGTCTCTGAGCTCAAGTGCTCTAGAAATACAGCTATAGCCAGTATTGTCAAAAGCTCCCTCGATGTCAATGAAGGCGCAGAGAGCAATTTCCTTATCCATAAGGGTTTTTTCAATCGATCCTACGAGATTGTGTAAGGCAACCACGGTCGACTTACCTTTGACGTAGGCGAATTGAGTACGATGCAAGGGAGACGTGCAATCCATTTGCTGTCTGATGTGCAGATCCAGTAGCCTCTCCATAGTTTTCAAAAGAAACGATGAAAGGCTAATCGGTCTGTAAGATTTCGGAAGCTCCTCCGGCTTATTTCCTTTTTTTCGGTATGAATACCACGTTCACCGCCCTCCATATACGTGGAATATAACTTAAGTAGTAACTGCCCCTAAAAATAACAGTCAAGGGGGCGATAATAATATCAAGGCTGTATTGTAAAAGTGCAGGAAAAATACTATCGGCACCAGGTGCCTTAAAGGGTTCAAAGGACTCCACGGCCCATTTGACCTTTTCTTTATCGAAAATTACCTCTGAGAGGCTGTTTAATCGGCTAATAGGTACACGATGGTCAGCCGATGCAGTGATTAAGCAGGGTTCAGCTTGTACAGAACCCGGAAAGTGGGTGTTTAGGAGGAGCTCAAGAGTTTCCTCTGGGCCCTCCGTGAAGGATCCGTCTTGTTTCTTAAGCAATCCGATACCATTAGTGTGCTCCTTAGACAGGGCTTTGTGGATGCGTGCCGCTTCAGGTAGCGACTGAATACTCTCACAATGTCTCTTCCTGGTCTCCCGTTTGGAGTGTCTGATAAGAACATTATATTCCGTGAGCGAGTCTCTATATTCGCCCCATTCATTATTGCGTTTAGCCCTATTGAAATTCCTCCTAACCTGGGCTCTCTTGTGCGCCAATTCTTCGTTCCACCAAGGAACCTTGCGCGCCGTACTAAAGCCACGTGCCACAGTACTGTCTTCGTAGGAGGTTAAAAGGACATTGCTCAGCTGTTCTGCAGCTAGATCCAACTCACCAGTCGTACTGATCGATTTCAGAAGTTCATCATCTTTGGAACATACTAGTTGTCGAAAAAGCTTCCAATTCGTCTTCTTAGGACAAAAGGATGCAGCGCGGAGATCAGAACCACCAGGAATATCAAAACGAATGTGCAAATGGTCGGAATTAGACACTTCGTCCGATACCTTCCAGTCCGTAACTGCCTCCGATAAAACCCTGCTGGCAAGAGTGAGGTCAAGAACCTCTCTCCTGGATGCAGTGACAAAAGTGGGCTTGCACCCCTTGTTGAGGACGAATACTTATTTACACATAAGAAACTCAAGTAAGAGCTTACCTCTGTTGTTAACGTCGCTGCTCCCCCAGATAGTATGGTGTGCGTTAGCGTCACAACCAATAATGAATTGTCGATTCGATTTCCTGCAGAAGTCGATAAGTTTCCTAACCTCGGTTGGGGGGATCACATCATCGTCCGAGGGAAAATAAGCAGATGCTATCACCGCTTTCTGACTCCCATGTGAAGTGGAAATGTCCACTAGAACCGCAACTAAATCCTTGGAAATAAAGTTGGTTAGCGGTAAATAACTGACACAATTGTCAATCAGGATCGCTGCCCGAGGACGATCCGATAGTTTGTCATAAATCAACTTACCCGAGGAACTGTTGATACCGCAAACTCGGCCATTGTCCACCCAGGGCTCCTGGATAAGGGCCAGGGTGGTCTTTTTTTCTTCGAACAACCTGCACAGTGTGGCCGATGCCGCTTTGGCGTGGTGCAGGTTGGCTTAGAGCACCCTAATGGTGCTCATTGCGGCTAGAGCAAGAGGAGCGGGTGGCAGTGTTTTTCATCTTACCCTGCCGAGACTTGCCGCTTACATCAAAATTAGCGCGCGCAGGGCGCTGGTCGCTTTGCACAGTACTGCGTTGACTCATGTTGTTACTAGGAGGCCGTTTTGATGTTGAATTCAAAGAAGTACTGTCAGATCCGGACGCCTTTGACGGAGATATTAAACCCTTGCTGGTTGATGGCTTTCCCCTAGCAACTGCCAGCTAGAGTTTTGAGAATTTTATTCCCGCTTCTCATCTTGCCACAAATGGTTGACACATGAGCCGAGGAGGTAGCCATGCTGTCAAGAGTGACACCGAGAATTTTAGAGTGGTTAATGGTGGGGATATTTTGGCCTTCTACTGCGATATCCATCTGTTACCTTACTTCCTTGGTCCATGTTGTAAACAGGGTAGCGATAGACTTCGGCGCAAACAGAGTAAGATTTTTGCTGACGAAGAAGGTGTTCAGTTCGTCAAGACACCTATTTATCTGTTCGCACATTTGAGTGATGTCGTTGCCGGTTGCTAAAATCGAGCAGTCATCAGCATAACTGACGATTTCAAGTCCGTCGGGTGACGTAGCGAGTCCTGAGATGTAGAGGTTATACAGGGTGGGAGATAGGACTCCGCCTTAGGGAACACCTTGTTTAATTCGTCTGCCGGCAAGATAATTGGCGACCCACTTTGTAATATGTGACGGAAGCGATGTACCTCAGATGTCAGACAGGAAAAACGAGTGGCTGACAGTGTCGAAAGCTTTTGAGAAGTCTAATGCCGACAGAATTGTTCGTTGAAAAGGACGTGTTTGGTTGAGGCCATTGTGTATTTTTGATGTAATGGCATCCAAACCCGTCGTGGTGTTGCGCATCCTTCCCAAACCATGTTGGTGGTCGGCCAACTGAATGTGAGTCGCAATTATAGGGTGGAGCAGCGCTTCTAGGGTCTTGGCTACAGGAGACAAAAGTGTGATGGGACAGTACGATTCGCCTAGTGTTAGTTTTTTCTGGTTTCAGAATGGGGATCACTCTTCCTTTCTTCCGAAATTCGAGAACGATAGACGATGAGATGGAGATGTTGATCGTGGTCGTTATGTAATCAATTGCTCGTGTGTCAAGATGTTTGAGCATGACCATCGATATACCGTCTGGACCAAGGGCTTTGGAACTCTTCGCTCTTTTTATCGCTGCGACAACTTCATCAGATGAAAATTGAATTCTTTGGTCAACTGGACCAGGGGCCGGCAAACTTTTTCTGAAAAGGGCCAGATTTTTCAGATTTTAGGGTCAGCGGGCCGGATAGCAAATTCGAAATGTAACTGCTTACTGGTATGGTCAACCTTAAGCTTATACATTTTTCTGTCAAGCGGATTTTGAAATATGTAACTGTTTCCGAAGTCAAGCTTTTGGGAATAGTGTTTTCGTTAAAATTTGAAACTTTGTGTATTTAAATGCAATAGGTCTCAGCAATATGAAACCGCGGGAGCCGCAGCGGTTTATTAACCGGCGAGATTGCATTTAAATTCAACGTAAATTTGTAAACCGCAGCGGCTCCCGCAGATAGGATAAACGCGGCCTTAGAGCGACTCCTTGTATTGTTAGGCACATTGAGAACATTTTCGTTTGGTTTTTGCATTTAAAGCTGGCCGAAATCAGAATGATCACCCGGCGCTCACTTCAGAGTGACCTGATTGGTGTTCCCTGGACATTGAAGGACCTTGAAACACTTTTTCACTAACTTCAATAAGAGTTTGTAAAACGGACGTCTGCACAGATGGAAATGCTAGTGCAACGAAGCCTCTGAATTAGAATATCTCTGAAGCAGGACTCAATGGCATGGTTATATGCTTAAAATACGTGAGACCAGAGGACCGTAGCGGTTTAGATCAGCCAATGATCAAAGCAAAGCAGTAGTAGTTCGGATGCCGCAACGGTTAGCACGTTCGCCTTCCGATCACCAGGTCCCTGGCTCGAATCCTACTGAAGGCGGTAGTCTTTTCGATAAAAGGAGATTTACATGTCAGCATATGTCCTACTCAGCTGTTAAAATGAGTATCCATTCGAAGTAAATAACTCGGTTAAGTGTGTTTACGAGTATAATTACACAGCTGTAAGAAGTACACTTTCATGATCATGAATATTAGATGATGCTATCTCAAGGCCTCGGTTAATTAATTGGACTGTAACGCCACTTTATTTATTCGATGATCCCTGCACAATTTTGATAAACAATATTAACTCGCGGGCCGGATAAAAACTAGTGGCGGGCCGGATTTGGCCCGCGGGCCGGAGTTTGCCGACCCCTGAACTGAACGCTTACGAATGCTCCTAGTAATAGTGCGCTTAAGTCTATCAGGAGGCGTGTGTTCGATAAACTGTTTGTTAAAGTTGTTGGCGCATGTTGGGTCGACAACCGTAATGTTGCCGAATTGGTTTACAACATGCCCTTTATGTTTGGTTGGGTTTATAAGGGCTCTAACCGTTGACCGGAGCTTATTGACGCCCGTTGTCAAGCTGCAATTTTCAATGTGAGACTTCCATTTCCTTCTACTGTGATCTACTACCTGTTTGAAGATGTCAAGGTTTAACTCCTTGATCCTTGGATCGTCCGGGCTAGTGCTACGAATGCGGTCTCCATCATCTGCCAATCTAGCTGCTGAAGTAGGGAAATTCGGTCGAATTTTGGATATTCGGATGAACTTCGTAATCGCTTTCTGCAGTATGTGCCTTACATTTCGTTCGGTCATGCGCGTGTTGGAATTGGTAAGGCAGCGAAGGCCGTGTTGGTGTAGGATTTGAATTCATCCCAATCCGATTTATTGTGGTTAATGAATGTGCGGTTATCAGCAAACTGAATGCTAGATGGTTTGTCCAATTTTATTAGGATTGGCAGATGATCCGAGGATGGCGTCAGGACTGGTTCCTATTGGGCGTTATTGACAAGTCCAGCGCTGGCAATTTAAATATCGGGCGAGCTGGAACATGTTCCAGCAATACGAGTGGGCGTGTCGTCGTTAAGTGGACAGAAGTTTGACGCGTCAAGTAGTTCGGCTATGGTAACCCCTCCGGCATCGTTGTTGAGGTTAGAGTGTCATAATTCGTGATGGGCGTTGAAGTCACCAAGTAGGAGACGATATTGGCCAGCAAGCAGTGGTGTGATATTGACACTGTATCCCGAGGAACAACTGGATACAGGTGGAATATAAACGTTGCAGATTTCAATATCGATATTGCCCGACTGAATGGGAATGGCCTGAGCTTCCAAGATGTTGTCGTCGACTGTCACGTCGATTTCACGATATGGTAGTGACTGGTGAATTAAAAATGCAATTCCACCACCAGCATTGGACACTCTACCCTTTCTAATGATGTTGTAATTACCATAGTAGTTGAGGGACGAGTTGGTGTTAAGTTTCGTCTCCTGTATAGCTCCAATCATGACGCGGTGTCTATCCATGAAGTCCGATAATTCGGCCGTTTTTCGCTATAACCCATTGCAGTTAAGTTGTACAATTGATACGGTGTTGAAATTCGCAGCGGCTGGTTCATGTGCAAGGTTGTGTTGCAATGGAATTCTATTGGTAATTTGGTTTACTGGAGTCGAGGGGGAGGGCGGGGAACTTGTCTTCACACTAACAGGTGGTGGTACGTTAGGTATTTGCGATGACGTTGATGCTTGCTGTCCTCTGAATCAACATTGGCTCGCAGTGAAGGAATGTTAATTGCAACGTTTCGATAGCATACCGGCGAACATTTTTTTGCGTCTCCGTTGGAGAATTTGTCCTCTCAAGAGGTTGATCGCATACCATCGTTAAGGGCGGCGGCATGCGAAAATCCATATAAGTTGTATGGAATCGATGGCTGTCGCCCGAATAAAGTTTGTTTGTGTGTACAAATTATTGTTTTTGTGAACTACAGTTTCGACTTCCCGGCTTTTACAATCGAAAGCCTTCCCGAAATCGTTGAAAAGCAAGTGCAGTGGTGATTCGCACGGTGCTAATGTGATCGACACAGGAGAATCCGGATCGAAGCCACCCTGCTTTTCATCAATTGTGCTCTCTAAGTGAACCTTTAGTCTTTCCAGGACTATTTTAGCTATTAACTTGGCAACGGCAGAAAGTACACAAATGTCTCTCAAATTATTATAGTCTGGAAGGCTACCCTTCTTCGGAAGTTTGATGATCAAACCTTCCTGCCACTCAGTGGGAAAGGCCTCTGTTCTGTATTCGAGTAAAGGTCGATTCAGACACATCAGTCATGTCACAGTTCAGTCAACCTTCCGAATCATAACCGTCGCCGTCAAGTCACAGTCAAAATAGCGGTTGTATTCACATATAGCCGTCAGGGTATTCAGACCGTAGTCAGTAATTTTTTGTGTATGCTCTCGAGTGTAGCTAGATTTACCATCTATTTTTATTTCATTTCCAATTTGCTTCCATATCCTGTTTTTATATGCTATATCTATAGTATATTTATTATGCGATAAACCGTACAGAACGGGGTAATTTCGAAGCAACTCGATTAATTTTTCGTCGTCGCCCATGTTCACTTTCTAAACTGACGTCCGTCAAACACAAAAAATATCGTTGGGAAGAAATGTGAATTTGACTGTTCGGTGACGGAAGCGCGACTGACGGTTCGGATTCGTGACCGCGCCGGCTCAGTGTAGACAGCGCCACTTGACTTTCAAGAAACGATATTTTTTGTGACTGATACCGGACGGTTCTGACGGAACTGTGACGTGACGTGACTGATGTGTGTGAATCGACCTTTATAACCGTCGCCGTCAAGTCATAGTCATAGCGGCTGTATTCACATATAGCCGTCAGGGTATTCAGACCGTAGTCAGCCATTTTTTGTGTGTGCTCTCGAGTGTACTTAGATTTATCTTATGGCGTTTTCGGAGAACGACTTGCTCTGCTATATCCAAATATTTATTATGCGATAAATCGTACATAACGGGGTAATTTCGAACCGACTCGATTAATTTTTCGTCGTCGCCCATGTTGACTTTCTAAACTGACGTCCGTCAAACACAAAAAATATCGTTGGGAAGAAACGTGAAGTTGACTTTTCGGTGACGGAAGCGCAACTGACGGTTCCGATTCGTGACTGCGCCAGCTCAATGTAGACAGCGCCACTTGACTTTCAAGAAACGATATTTTTTGTGACTGATACAGGACGGTTCTGACGGAACTGTGACTTGACGTGACTGATGTGTCCGAATCGACCTTTAATTCGACACTTATGCTTGGCGCTGCTTGGTAAAGTTCGGTGGGGATAGCGTCGAGTTTAGCGGCCTTTCCTCGTTTTAGTGCAATAAAGGCAGCGACTAATTTCTCTTTAGTCGGGACAGAGGACCGTATACGCACATTTTGATTGCTAGCTAAATTATCCATATGTGAGGGGTAAGTTCATCAGCTTCATGTTTATGAATTTGCAGTGTGAATCGTCAATACTCAGACTTGCGAATACATCAGTGATTGCTACGGGTTGAACATTGTTAAAAGCTCCATCAATATTCCCCACCAAGGCCACCAGGGTGTATTCTTTGCAGGCAAGAGATTTTTCGATGTGACTTACTGGCCTAGTATCCACTGACCTTCCTTTTAGATTGGATTATTGGCGTGTAATGGACGATTTGGTGGGCATCCGAAGATGCCAGTGGGGACGGAGCCTAAGGTAGCATAATGACCGTGAAGGTCAGGCCATGCCATCTGGCGAAGAAAAAGGTCCCTTTACGTCCCTATGCTTGCTGTAGTTCAGTTCGGGAGACGAGGGCGGGGTTTTCGCCGTTCATTGCCTCTGTCCTATACGTATTAATGAAATTCATAGGTCTGGGGAGGACAACACAAATAGGGGAGGCAAAAATGGGGAATAAAAAAATGAGGCGATAAGGATGAATGGTTGGCGAATTGTTTAGTTGCCCTCGTACTTGCATCGGGGTCCAGGTGTAATGGGGCCCTCCGCCTCTGGTTTCGTACCACCGACAGATCATTACTCATCAGGTGCTGCCATCGATCTGCCGGTGGAAGCAGCACAACCAGACCAGAATTTGGTTCATTATAGGTGGGTTGGAATGCTGGTTCGTAGGTATATATCAATCAACCTCTCTCTCTCGGAAAGAGTGTGAAATGAAGTGTTGCAATGGTTTCCAATACAGTCGTCAACGATGATGTTTGACCGTTGAAGCCAATTTTAATCAAGCATTGCGTCAATCACTCGATAATTGCTGAGCATGTTTACATTATATGATGAGTTCCAGAGTCTGGGGAGCAATGGCGCACATGAATTTCAGGTCTTCCACATCCATGCCAGAAGCTAGGTACCTCAATGTGATACAAAGTTTGTGAGTTGCAGGAATCGTTTCACGCATATTTGTATCCTTCTTCTCTATTTTGAGCCATACTAACATAAGTTAAAAATCAAAACTCTCTTGGTTTTCTAATTTCGAATGAAGTTCCGGTAGTATTCTGGTTCCGTATCGCGGAGAATGTTGAGTAAATATTAATGAATGAGGTTTTTCCGCTTGAGAGCAACCAATGTCATGGCAAGAAAGGCCAAATCTGTATTGGAAACCAATTCGACACTTCACTTCACACTCTTTCCGAGTCGGAAACTCCAGGGAGAATGAGTTTTGATCAAAAGCTTGAAGAGTTGATTGAAGCGTTGCTTGAATAGTTGATTGACTGCGTAAAAGGTTGATTGAAGCGTCCGTGCTTGAGAGGACTACAATCGATTGATCAAGCGGCTTGATCGTCTAGGGGCTACTTAAGATCTTTAGTAAGGTTGATGAAAGGCTGATGGGTCGGATATCAGTTGGCCACGCGTGCCCATCATTTCGGAATAAACATACCTTTAACCCCTGTCCACAGTCGTGGAATAAATAACAATTCCGAACATGCCTTAAAAATGGATGCAATCCAAGCAAACACTAAAACCGAAGTGTGTTGTAAGTATGCCGGGATAATATCATCCGATGCAGCGGACTTAAACGATTCAAAGCTGAAAATCGCCCATAAAATCTTTTCGTTTATGAGAATAGATGAGAAGACCCCGGGAGTTGCTGAACAAATCACGGCATTCACAATCATAGCATCAGCAGAGCTACTTATCAGGAAAATGTGTGCCTAGTAAAAGCTTAACAGTTTCCTCACTCGTTGCCGTCCAAGATCCGTCATGCTTAACTAAAAAGCTTGGCATAGGTGGATTTATAGATAGGATCTTATGAAGCCTAGAGGCCTCGCTTGAGTCTTCTATAAAGCCTAGAGGCCTCGCTTGAGTCTTCTATAAAAAGAGCCGTCAGGAACTATACGTTTAGCCGCTCTAAATTATTTTTGTAAGCAATAAGATGCTTCTTGTAGGTTGCCAAATCTGAATTTAGTCTCGAAAATTGTTGAGGGTCACATAGCCTGCATTCAGGAATCATCATCGCTCCCTGAGCGGTCCTTCCCCTCTGGAGCGCTGTGGAGTGCTACTGTCCCAATGTCTGGTGAATGCAATCGCTCCATGGAGCTGTTGCTGACCGGCTACTTCTCCTTTTGAGCGAAAATTTTCCACGCTCCCTTGGCTTGGAGCGTGATACATTTTTGTTTTCACAATTCGCATCACAGATGGTGCGCGCATCATATGTCATTTGATTGAGTGTTGAGTGTTTGAGTATTTGACAACACAACGTCCTGCGTGTTATTTAACGGGAATTTTGCAGCAAAATTACAATTAAAAGGTGAGTGGTGTTTTCATTAATTGTATATTTGTTTAACCCGGCCAAACCAAACAATTTAAACAGACAGCCGTTACCCGTTTGTTAGATGTTTGCCATGTCAGCTGATTGTCTCAAATTCGATATGTAGCCGGTGTATTCACAAAACAGGTGTGTGACGGTTGTGACAGGGAGCAGTCGCTCCGTGTGACATGGAGGGGAGATGTCGCTACGTAGCTGCTCAATGTTTTGTGAATGAGCCCATTATGACGACTTTTAACGCTTGGGCAAACGAATTTTTATAATCTGCCTAGAACATGGGGAAAAAGGTCACCTCATGGTGAGTCGATTTAAAAATGTACAAATGTCCGTCTGTCCGTTTTCACGATAATAATTTACGATAGAATAAAGCTAGCGAACAAACGAATAGCAACAATTACATTACTAAGATATCGCACTTCATACATATTGTAATGTTTCCTCTGACTGATCGAGCGAAACCAGGTTCGTTAGATATTTTTGTGCTGAATAATGAAAACACTTCGATTGAAAACACACACACATTTCATTTACAAAACGAACTACACAGGCGTACTAACAACCAACGTCAAAACTAGCTCGAACTATTCGTTACAGGCGGGTAACAATAACGACTCTTCGACTTCGGAGCGGATACTTTATAGCGACCCGACTTCCACTGAGTGTCGAGTATTACTACTTCCTCTCGTTCTTGGTGGCATCTGCCTTTATATAGCTGCACCAGTTAGCGGAGATTCTAGACGGTTCGAGATGTTCTAGTTTCGGGTTTCCACAGGAGAAGGTTCTAGAATCCGCTAGTTGGTATTTGTCATCGATCATTCGAGATTATGATGGAGCTTAGTACAGTGTGTGTCGTAAGAGAGACGTACTTCGTACATACAACAATATTAACGCAGTTGCTAGTAGTTGCACATGTGGTGTTGATTCCCGTAGTGCGTACACAAAAGGGGTAACTAACAAGTATGTTACTCATAGAATGAAACGTTATAGGCAGTTGCTATTGACGTCTCTATCTCTCTCTAGGCGATTTTCCTTTGAATTATGGGCACCACGAGGTTTATTTGTGTGCGGTAATTTGTATGAAGTGCATTATCTTAGTACTGTCTAATATTTGCGAATAGTTTGAGTCGAAATAACGGTTCCTGTTCTGCGCTTGAGGTCATGTTAAATAAGCGACGTGTTTCACGATTTTTGAAGGCTTCTAGCCGAATAAATTGCTCCCCATCTGCTGATATTGCTCTTGACCGGCATTGCCCAGTCCTTTTTATGAACTGTCCTGTCTCCTGATGCATATCGTATAAATCCCCAATCAAAAAATGTAATCCAGAAGTCGACAGCTGGCTCGAGTACTGACTGTAGGGCACTTCTCTGTTAAGTTCAAATCCAAACGTTAAAACATAAAAGAACTACGATTGGGGTAAACCCCAATCATGCAATACTCTAGATGAATTTGAACCTGGTTAAAGCCAATAAATAATTTTGGTTGCAATCTCGGATGCATCGTTAAGACGTAAGACGTAAGTCGTTAAGACGTTAAGACGTATTTCATGAAATAGTGCAGTTTGTATGGGAGGGGGTAGAAGGAGGGTGAGGATTACAATAAATTTTATAATGTAGGTTACAATTATCATAAAAGTGATATATTCAAAATTTCAAAGCAAGATGTTTTATAGTTTCTGAGAAAATCTGATTATTGTAAATTATCAAAAATGTGTCATTTTGTATGGGAGGGGGTAGACGGAATAAGGGTAATCGATTAATTTTTTTGAATCTAACTGATATTGTTAATTAAGTGTTAAGTACAAAATTTCAGCCCGATGAATTGTATACGTACTGAGTAAATTGGCTTAACGTATTTCATGAAATAGTGCAGTTTGTATGGGAGGGGGTAGAAGGAGGGTGAGGATTACAATAAGTTTTATAACATAGGTTACAATTGTCATAAAAGTGATATATTAAAAATTTCAAAGCAATATGTTTTATAGTTTCTGAGAAAATCTGATTATTGTAAATTTTCAAAAATGTGTCATTTTGTATGGGAGGGGGTAGAAGGGGTGGAGCGATTTAGCCCGTTCACGAACTTATTTATTTTTTGTCAAAAATAACGTGTGCAAAATTTGAACTTCATAGCTCAACGCGTTCTCGAGCTAGAGAGGTCACGGACGGACGGACGGACAGACGGACAGACGGACATCCGGTTTTGAGATATTCGAGTGATAATATGAACTTCTGTATCATTCATTTTTTTCTGCGAGCCTTATTTCTTAGCGTTACAAACTTTGTGGCAAACTTATAATACTCTCAGATTTCATCTAGAGTATAAAAACAGCAAAAAACACCCTTAAAGACGAATTTTAGATCAACACTAACAAGCCGAATGTTCATTTATTGTTTTTTTTTGGAATAATATTGACTTAAATTTACCGTTAAGGTCGATTCAGACACATCAGTCACGTCACAGTTCAGTCAACCTTCCGAATCATAACCGTCGCCGTCAAGTCACAGTCAAAATAGCGGTTGTATTCACATATAGCCGTCAGGGTATTCAGACCGTAGTCAGTCATTTTTTGTGTATGCTCTCGAGTGTACCTAGATTCACCATCTATTTTTATTTCATTTCCAATTTGCTTCCATATCCTGTTTTTATATTGCTATATCCATATATTTATTATGCGATAAATCGTACAGAACGGGGTAATTTCGAATCAATTCGATTAATTTTTCGTCGTCGCCCATGTACACTTTCTAAACTGACGTCCGTCAAACACAAAAAATATCGTTGGGAAGAAATGTGAATTTGACTGTTCGGTGACGGAAGCGCGACTGACGGTTCCGATTCGTGACTGCGACGGCTCAATGTAGACAACGCCAGTTGACTTTCAAGAAACGATATTTTTTGTGACTAATACTGGACGGTTCTGACGGAACTGTGACTTGACGTGACTGATGTGTCTGAATCGACCTTTACTCAGCAAATTTACTATTCAAAATGTTTGTTACTTTTTACTCTACGTACACTAGTAACAAAAACTGCAATTTTCCTTCTCTGCTCCCTGGAAATCGTTTCAGCACAGGCATCAAAGTCCCGAATTTTTCAATAGGTGACACCACTAGAAAATGAACATGACTCATTTCGAGAGGCTCATCTATCACTAACTTATGTATGAAGTTTCATGACATTTCGTCCATTCGTTTAAAAGCTATAGTCGTTTGAGTGGCGCTACTTTCGTAAAAAAAAATGAAAAAACTGGAATATCGCATCTTGATCAAACATTGTGTTTTGATGCAATGGTTGCAGAAATGTTATCCCACATCTGCTCCTTCGAGAACAACAGTTTATCGGTGCTGTAGTGAATTTAAAATGGATCGTACAAGCACCAAAGACGCACCTCGCTCTGGAAGGCCAAAAGAGGCTACGAATGCGGAAATCGTAAAGCAAGTGCATCGAATCGTGTTGAATGATCGTAAAGTGAAATTGCGCGAGTTAACTGAGGCCGTGGGCATCTCAAAAGAAGGGGCGGGATAAATTTTCCATGATATTTTGGAGATGAAAATCCTATCGGCGCGATGGGTGCCGCGTTTTTTGACCGTCGACCAAAAACAGTAGCGCGTTGATGATTCGACGACTGGTTTTGCGTTGTTGCAGCGTAGTCGAGCGGACTTTTTTCGATGTTTTGTGACGATAGATGAAACATGGTCCACTACCATACGCCTGAGTCCAATAGGCAGTCTGCTGAGTTCCTGAAAAACCACGAAAGCCGACCAAAGCGACCAAAAGACCAACGCTCGGCCGGGAAGGTTATGGCCTCCATTTTTTGGGATGCGCATGGCATATTCTTCATCGATTACCTGCTGCTGATGTTACGCAGCGTTATTGGACAAACTGAACGACGAAATAAAGAAAAATCGGTCTCAAATGGCGAAGAGAAAAATGCTGTACTATCACGATAACGATATGTTGAGGAATAAATATAACTTTGTCCTAAAAAAAAACAGGTTTTCATTAAAAATCCCGGGACTTCAGCCCATGTAGTATTTCTGAATTCAGCGAAAATGGTAAAATGTTAAAATCCCCGCATTCCCCCCGCATAGTAACATCCCCACAAAATTCCCAATCAAGTTGAGGTTCCCCGCAGTTTGTGAAATTCCCCATAAAATGGCAACCTTGGTTTGGACTGCGTCATATGAAAATATATTTTTAACAAGAAATTAAATTGGCCGGATAAAGGCCACGTCCGCGCTTCCGAAAGTTTTGCTCCTGTTGATAACTTTTTTCATGTCAAGAAAAATCCCGACTGAGTAGGCACTAACATCAACAAATTTCTGTACATACTCGTACTACGTATTTTTGTTCAAAAAATTCTAAAATATTTTACCACAAAATTTCGGTAGACGTGGACTCCTCATGGGAACTTTTGTACAAAATTTCAGTATCGATCAGTGTCACTGCAAAATATCGATCCATGTATTTGAAGCCACTCAAATTTAAATGCAGCAGAAACAAGCACATATCCGTATTTTAAACACACAGTCAACAATTTGTATATTTTTTGTCAGAATTAATTTTAAAACTCTACGACATTTTTTTCGCGTAATATTCAATGTTTTGAAAATCTCTTTTATTGAACAGAATTTATCATTACTTTCAAAACTTAGCAGACAAAGAGTTATTCAAAATTTTGTACAAAGTTTTTGTAACGAAAGCTTGTTGAAAGCCCTTCCACTTAAATCTTAGTGTCACCACACACTGTCGAACTCGAACTCGATCTCGAACATGGTACAAATGGACCGGTTTTCTTCACGTTTATGTGAAGTGTGTGTGTGTCTTGAGCTATTCAGAGGACATTTGTACCAGGTTCAAGATCGAGTTCTAGTTCGACAGTGTATGGTGATACTTATACGAATTGAAACACAGTTTGAAAAAAAAATACACAGCCGATTGGCTTAAGGTCGGCACCCATGAACGAGCACAACCACGACCAAACTTCCATCGAACCATCATGTATCATAGAACGGTGGAAATAGGGGAAATTTTTTTCCACACGTCCTATGAAATTGATGGTTCGATGGAAGTTTGGTCGTGGTTGTGCTCCGTCAATGGGTGGCGACCTTTAGGGTACATTTAGATAAAATCTATCAGATCAATCACACATACACGACGTACTGATAGAAGAGTTATTGTACGGTTGAATAAATATCTGGCCGCTGTGCTAGCTGATTGTGGCAAACCAGTGTTCCGTTTTTTACGTACGGTACGAGTACAACAGCTGGATAGCGGATTGTGTATTTAGGTGTTCGCACTGCGTTTTGCTGGTTCTTTGTCGTGCAAAATCGTCGTATCTTGGTGACGCGTCATTGTGGCTAAAAGAAATTTTTACGATCTTCTACAATATTCGAAGACACACAATGGCACTACAATAGCTGGAGCCGTCGTGTTAAGGATATCCGGTTATATCGCCCAATTTGCAGCAAAATTTTTTGCCCCTGTGGACAATTATATTTTTGGTCAGGTATTTATACACCCTTTATATTTTTGTCGGTTTCATGGGATCATCTGGGGCACCGTCTAAGAAAGGCGGCGCGCCCCCCAATCATCCATCCCGAGTGGTAGTTGCTCCGCCCAACGGTTCATCTCGGGCGGTGGCTGTGCCCGGTCAGTCGGGGCGCCCGGTTGGGTCCCCCAATCATCCTATACGGGTGGTGGATTTGCCACCCAGTCGCACATCGCGGGCGGCGGTTGGCTCGAGCGCGCCGAGGAGCTTGGCCGACAATCTGGCTACTGGCGGCTCTTCTGTGGCTCCACCCAGTGCTGAGGCTGGCCACAGTGTGGGTGCACCGGTTAGATCCTTCGTAGCTGCGGCTGTGGTCAAGCCTGACCCCAGCTCTACTGGGGGTAAACCCGCTGATGAGGTTTTGGTGAGACCTGGCCCTAGCGGGAGTATGTCCTGTTCGGATAGGGCTTCACTCGGCGCTGTGCCTTTGGCTAAGCCTGGCCATAGCGGGAGTGTGCCCAGTACTAGTGGCTGTAGGGATCCTTTTAAAGCTGGGGATGTGGGCAAGCCTGGCCCCAGCCCTACTAGGGATATACTCGCTGTGGAGGCCTTGGCGAAACCTGGTCCAAGCGGGAGTACGTCCTGCTCGAATCTGGACAGGAGGAACTATCTGGCCCCTTCCAAAGTCCGTTATAGGGAGAGGCGCAATGCGTTTAGAGTCCGCGATCTTGTTCTGTCGGTACCCGAGGAACATAGGACGGAAAAGCAGAGGGCATCTTTGGAATGGGCGCTCCAGTTTATCGCCGGTTTACCGGATAGACCCCCGAGTGTCAAAAGACTAATGTCCGCGGATGAGTCGCCTGTAGGTCCAGTGAGGAAGAAAAACACCGCTATTGGCGCTCCAGCTCCTTCCTACGCGGATGCGGTAAGGAGCTGGATGGAAATGGCGGTTGTTGATCGCAGTAATGAGGATGGCCGCATTTCAGTGGATAACTGGAAGACGGTTGAGGGAGTCCTTACGGTAAACTTCCATAAGGTGATGGAGGCAAATCCGGGTCCACCTCCTGACTGTAAGGATGGGGGGTGGTTTCAGGGCTGCAAAATCATGCACTTTGCTGACGAGCGCTCAGTTACTTTATTCAGGTCTGCTATCAGTCGTGTGGGGGAAGTGTGGTCATGCGCGAAGCTGGCTGTTGTGACGCGGGATGCGATCCCGTCTCGACCGAGAGCCCGTGTCTGGTTACCATGCTTCGTTGACGACGCGGGTGAAGTACTTTACCTCATTCAGACTTGCAATCGTGACATTCCGACCCATGATTGGAAGGTTGTTAAGTTGGAGGAGCCGGTGGAGAACTCCCGATGCGCTGTCGTGGTGATCAACAAGGACTCCCTGGCTCCTCTGGCAAGGTCAAATCGGGTTCTCAAATTTGGCTTCGTAAATATTAAATTGCGCGTATACAAAGGCGACATAAGGAAAGCCAAGAGAACTTATGAAAAACCTATGGAGGAGGACGAGACTGTCAGTAATGTCAGTGAGCCTATTGATGGTAATACGGACGATGACTGTGTGTCCCTTGGTTCGGATCTGGCTGCTTTGGATGACTCCTCCGACGATGATGGTGAGGCTGATGTTACTGTGGTGGTAGGTAGGTCGGCAAATTAATGATCAGTCTTGTCCAGATCAATCTACACCATTCCAAAGCAGCCTCTGCTGATATTCTTCTCCGTTTGGCGCGCAGTGGGGAGGACATCGCATTGATTCAGGAACCTTGGGTTTTGGAGGACCTAGTCAAGGTTCTTAAATCTCCTAGTTATGATATTTTCTATGTTAAGGGCCAGGGAAAACCCCGGTCCTGCATTCTGGTTAGGAAATCCCTCAAGGGCTTTCTATTGCCAAACTTTAGTGACAGGGATTCTGTTGCGGTCTGCCTTGAGCTCAGCGGTACTGTTTACTGGGTACTTTCGTTGTGCTTTCCGTATGATGACGGGGATATCTTACCCTCATCTATTCTTAAAGATGCAATTACAGCGGCTGAAACATCAAAAGTCGGTCTTATCATTGGTTGCGATTCGAATGCGCATCATACCATTTGGGGTAGCTCTGATACCAACAGTCGCGGTGAACATCTGTTTGAGTACTTGATTGGTACTAACTTATTAATTTGCAATGTGGGTACGGAGCCTACCTTTATTACTAGGAATAGAGCAGAGGTCTTAGATATTTCTCTTGTCTCTGAGAATTCGGTCCACTTGATCAGAGACTGGAGAGTGTCATCCGAGCACTCTTTTTCCGATCATCTATATCTGCAATTCAGCCTTGCTGAGCGGCCTGTAAGCAATCCAAACTTCCGTAATCGTAGAAGGACTAACTGGTCTTTGTTTCGGGAGGCATTCCTGGAACAGCTACCCCCTATGCCTGGTCAGCCATCTAGTAGGGAGGAGTTGGATGTTATGTTGAAGGCCCTAACGGGGACATTTGATTTTGCTGTGTCTAGATCGTGCCCCATTAGCAGGCAAAGAGGTAAGAGAAAACCAGTCTGATGGAATGCACAAATCTCTGAGCTTAGGGTTGTGTGCAGGAGGTCTTTCAACAAGGCTAGGTCCACGGGTCTGGAGCTGGACTGGTTTTCCTATAAGGGTCATTTGAGAGCTTTTAAGAGAGCGCTTAGGCAAGCGAAGCGCCGCTCATGGTGTAATTTCTGCGAGCGCATCAAGGGCTCGGGCGAAGCCTCCAGACTTCGTAGGATTCTGTCTACTGACCCATTCATACCCAGCTTTTTATTGAAAGAAGACGGGTCCTGGACGACTTCGTGTAAGGATACTATTAAGTTGCTGCTTGACACGCATTTCCCATGCAGCCCGACAGCAACAATGCCCCGCTCTCCTATGGGCGAGGGACTGGTTGTTCCTTGTGACTTTGAATCTATACTCTCAGAGGAAAAAATTTGGTGGGCTATATCTAGCTTCGAGCCTTTCAAGTCAGCTGGACCTGACGGTATCATCCCGGCAGATTTGTAGCATGTGTTGGATATTGCTTACTCATGGTTGGAAACCATCCTAAGGGCTTGTCTGGAACTGGTCTACATTCCTCGTGAATGGTCAGTGACCGAGGTCGTTTTTATCCCTAAGGCGGGGAAAAGTTCACACGCGCGTCCGAATGACCTTAGACGAATTAGCCTATCTTCAACTCTGCTGAAGGTTTTGGAGCGCTTGATTGATGTTCACCTGCGTGCTACTATTCCAACACGACTTCTGTCTTCATCACAGCATGCCTACTGGAAAGGAAGGTCGGTGGACACGGCCTTACACTCTCTGGTAGGTTACATTGAGAGGTCTCTCGACTGTAGAGAATTTACCTTGGTTGCCTTCCTGGACATCGAGGGCGCTTTCAATCATGTTGCACCTGAGGCTATAACCAATTCTCTCATCGGTCTGAATGTAGATGGATCGCTCTGTAGGCTTATAGACCAACTACTAACAACTAGGGTCATTTGAACTCGCCTGGGTGCAGCATCTGAGCGCAGGAGCGTTAATAGGAGAACTCCTCAGGGTGGCGTACTATCCCCCCTTCTTTGGAATCTGGCGGCTAACAAACTGCTTTTGGACCTGGAGGGTGTGGGATGCAAAGTTATCGCGAATGCGGACGATATTGCCAGTGATATTATGCAGAATGCCCTCTCAATTCCGACGAAGTGGGCTAGGCAAGCTGGGGTTGGTGTTAATCCGGAGAAAACAGAACTTGTTCTATTTACAAGGAAACCAATTTTCGATCCACCATTGCTGAACGGAATGAGACTTATTCTCTCTGAAAAAGCCAAATTTCTGAGCGTCCTGGACAGGAAACTGGGGTGGAAACCCAATATCCAGGAGCGAGTAGCTAAGGCGACTGTTGCGCTGTACTCGTGTAAGAAGGCCATAGGTAGGAAGTGGGGCATGAAACCGAAGATTGTTTTCTGGCTCTATGTCTCAGTCCTGCGACCTATACTTCTGCATGGTATTATTGTCTGGTGGACTGCCCTCAATTTTGCGGTTTACCGAAGTATGCTGGAGAAGTTCCAAAGAATGGTGAGCATCACCATCACGGGGGCTTTTAGAACTACGCCAACAGCTGCTCTTGATGTCCTGCTCAATTTGCTCCCCCTAGATATTTTTGCTAAGCAGGTGGCCTCGAACGTAGCCATTCGTCTTCGGGAAACTGGACAGTTGACTGTCGCAGCCTCGGGACACTCGTCTGTTCTTAGCAGCTTGGATTTTTCTGCGGTGACGGATTACACTCTTCCCAAGTATCTGTTCGGTAAGAATTTTGTAAGCCAAATCCCCTCACGGAACGAGTGGGAAGCCAACACTTTCCAGGAGTCTAATGCTGTAAGTATATACACTGATGGCTCTAAGACGGATAACGAAGTGGGAGTGGGGGTGTACTCGGACAAGTTGAATTTAAACTTGTCACTACATCTCCCTGACTTTTGCAGCGTTCTTCAGGCAGAGATTGCGGCTATTTGGGAGGTTCTCATATGGCTCGGGCGTAATGTCATAGCTGCTAAAACCTTAGACAGACACAGCAACCGAATGATCATTCGGTGAATGATGAATTGCTGGCAATGACGAATTAGACACACACACTTTAATATGAACGTCGTTCCAACTGTCACTACAAAATCGACTTAGCACTGATTTTTCGAATAAATTTTGTTTATTTCGTTTAGCAACGAACATTTTGCTTAGCAACGAGTGGATATTATTTCTATTGCATATCGACGGGTGCTACTCGATCACAATTTGTCGGATAGGTGGCACTGCATACATAAAGAAGGAATTACGTTTACTATGCCATCTGTAATTCGCGAATTATCATTCGGACGATGTTTGAATGATCATTCGCAAGACACACATGAAATCGAATTATCATTCGAATAGGAATGATCATTCGTGTGCGTCGTCTGTCTAAGGCATCGTTTCCCAAACTTTTTCTAGCCGCGACCCCTTTTGAGGAAAAAAAAAATAAATTCTACTGTCGCGACCCCCACTGATTTTCTTGGGTAAATTTTCCATAAAATTGATTTTATCAATATAGAGTGATCATGAACGGTACACTCTATACTTTTATTTAATGGTAGATAGTACTGTTCATTTGGGGAAAAGTAATATCTGACGTCAACGCATTTTCCCGGTTTCAAAGAGCACCGGTACTTCGGAGATATAACGGTTCAAACTTTAAAGAAATTTCAAAATCGATTTTTAATTTAAAATTGAAAATATGTACAATATTGTACGGTACTTTTAACTGACAAATCTACAAAGTTGACAAAAGTTGCTCCATTATGTAAGCTTTCGAATGACATAAAAAATCATGTACTTAGATTTGAAAATTTGCAAATATTACGTTTTTAAAGGGAACAAACATATTGGGGCAACTTTTGTCAAATTCGCAGGTTTGTCAGTTCAACGTACCGTTGTAAAAATTTCATTCGAATTTTAGATTAAAGATCGATTTTGAAATTTCCTTGAGGGTTGACGTCAGATATTATTATCCCCAAATGGACGGTACTATCTACCTACTATTAAAGTATTTACCATCATGAACATTAATCCCTGTATAATAATATAAATAATAGCTAACAAAACCCATGGATCATGGACGCAGGAAGGCGCTGAACTTCTACACGGATGGCTCCAAGATGTAAGCCGGAGTCGGAGCAACAGTCTACTCGTCGGAAATTCCATGCAAACTTTCCTACAGACTGCCGAATGAGTGCAGCATTTTCCAGGCGGAGGTGCTTGCGATCCAAAAAGCGGCTGAGATGATGATTTCATCCCGGAAAAAGTGAGGAATCGTCATACACTCGGACAGTCAAGCAGCACTAAAGGCGCTACAGTCCGCCACAATCAAGTCGAAGACAGTGCATAACTGCCTAACAGCTTTACAAGCTCTGGGATCAGTTAGGACCCTGGAACTCTGGTGGGTTCCGGGCCACAGCGGAGTTCTAGGAAACGAAATAGCGGATGGACTAGCCAAACAGGGGGCTATCCTCGAACGAGAGGCAGCACTAGAGCTGCCGACGCCAATACAAACATGCAAGAAAATAATGGACGACAGTATGCGTCCAAAGGCCACATCTAATTGGCTCAACACAAACGACTCCAGAGTAACGAAAATATTCTGGAATTCTTACGACAAAAAGAAAACTGAAAGCCTCTTGGGACTGCCCAGAAGTCAGTGTTCACTATTAGTGGGCATACTAACGGGCCACTGCCTGATAGGGGAACATGCCCACAGACTAAAGCTAATAACTAGCGATGGCTGCAGGAACTGCCAATTACCAAACACGAAAGAAACTTTAAAGCCCCTCCTATGCGGTTGTCCTGCACTCACTAGAAGGAGATTAAAGTGCCTAGGAGCTCACTTCTTCAACGATCTTGAAGGAGTCGCAGGACTTAGCTGGAGACGCCTCTTGAGCTTCGCCAGCGAGTCAGGTTCCTTCAAGCTCAACGGCGATCTTCTGGTAGGGGCCAGCAACGACACGGGATGAGTACCTGTTATATGTGGTATCGCTATGGACCTCAGCGGTCTATGCGGAGTCGTCTAGGCTGCCACCCTACCTAACCTAACCTAACGAAACCCAAAAAAAAAATATAGGCTGCCATTTTACCGTTATACCACATGCGTTTCATTTGTTTTTCCTATTGACACAATGTTTTTCTCCATTCATAATTTCTTCGTTCGGTAAGACAATACATTGCTGATAGAGCTGTCCGAGGAAAAAACTTTGAGATTGCGATTTTCTTCGAACGATTTGGTAGACTTTTGGCTCGCACGTCGCAGCGAATACAGGAGTTTAGTTACAGAAGCATTGCGGATCCTTATTCTTTTCCCGACTTCGTATCTAAACGAGAAAGGATTTTCTAGCATGGTGGCTATAAAGACGAAATACAGGAATAAACTGCTATCATTAGAAGACAATTTGCTTTTATACATTACCGATAAAACGCCCAATATTGATTTGTTATGCAAAGAAAAGCAAGCTCATCCATCGCATTGAATTTTTGTACTTGCTTTTTTTTTTTTGCATTTGATTGCTAAGCTTAGAAGAGTTTCTATGAATTTATTTACTATGTATTTTTGTTACCATACATTTTGTTTTTAATTATAATCCATGTACAATGAAGTGAAGAATTCGTTATGTTTTTGTTTGTTATAATATGTAATATGGAAAATATTTATTTTAATAATTTTTTATCTGATATGACACTGTTTCTTCAATTTACAAAATTAAGAACGTGGCTTCGCGACACCCCTAGAATCACACCGCGACCCCCAGTTTGGGAAGCGATGGTCTAAGGTATAAGGATATTATCATTTTTACAGACAGTCAGCCGGCGATTAAGTCCCTTGAATTTGTGATTACAAACTCAAAGATTGTTGCCGCACCTGTCTCCTGGAAATTTTTTTAACATCTCCCTTTGTTGGATTCCGGCCCATAGTGGCTTCGATGGAAATTGCAAAGCGGATGAACTAGCTAGAAGATGCTCTATTGGGGGGACCGGGTTTCGTCACTGCCATCTCGGGTGGTCTTTATCAGCCTGTAAATTGTTGATAAACAATGTCGCGTTAGTGCTGCCAACACGAGGTGGAGTAATGGTAGCACTTGTACTGTTACTAGGCAACTTTGGCCTAGGATCGATCCCAAACGCTCTGAGGAGCTGCTGGCGTTGAATAGACGTAATCTACAGACTCTTGTGGGGGTGATTACAGGGCACTGCCTGATCGGCGAACATGATAGGAGATTGGGGCTTCCACACAATGACCTCTGTAGGAGTTGCGAGGATGAGGAGGAAAGTACCTTTCATCTGTTATGTGGATGTCATGCCCTGGCTAGAAGAAGAAGGATTACGTTAGGGACTTTCTATTTTGGCGATCTGGACGACCTTAAGGATGTTAGCATCAGCCGGCTCCAGCGCTTTATCAACAGCTCAGGCTGGTTCAATGAATAGGTAGGACTCGGGTTGTGGAGTCGATGGTGGTATCACAAAGGACCCAGTGGTGGTCAATGTGTGCTGTGGGTATCACGGCAGCCCCTTTAACCTAACCTAACCTAGGGTACATTTAAATTTTATTGGATCTCCTTGCTGAAAATTTGAAGTTCTACTCTTATATATCATTAGGCATTTAATTTTAGGGTGCGCCACTTCGTTCGTTTTGATTGATATGTGTAAAAAATTCCGTATCAAGAATGTCTATCTATTCAAATGTGAAAATTATTTAAATACTTGACCCGTTGCATTTAAGTAGTATCATAAGTTAAATTCATAGAAAATATTTTTCCCCACTAAACACACAAACGTATTAAGTATTAATTTCCAGATTTATTCCCAATGAACAGTTTCTGCTTTGACGTCAAAATTTCATTTAATTTTCGATATGTACGGGTACATATTAATTTTCAGTGGACGATAATCCCAACGGGAGGGGTTGAAACCCCCAAAATCCCTCCCGTGTGCACGGGCCTGATTCAAGATGACTGACTACGATCCGACTCGTTCGCCCAGAGAAAATTGAAGAAAGAGGTTATCGAGAAAAGAGTGAACCGATCAGACTCGCCAATCCCGTACTATATGCATGATATCCTCGGTCACAAGCAATAAGTCCAAGACTTCTCGCCTACTCTTGGTAACAAAGGTAGGCTGGCAACCTGTAATGAACCATATAACTACCGCCGATATTGTTGCTTCAAGCATATTTCTTGTGTCATCGCCGTCTACGCCACTGGTAATTGCGTGTAGTGTTTGTTGGGCCGCACAATTTGTGCCAGAATAAAGGCTTTCGCCGTGGAAAAGTGATTGCTCCTACAGTGTGTGCTACGATAAATATATATGCCGTAGGAAAAGTGATAGCCCCTACAGTGTGTGCTACAATAAATACTCATGCCGCAAAAATCTTTTTTCTTTTGAATGGATCGGAGGTTGGCTCTTAGTTTCAATTGACTTGCGTTCATAGTTCCTTAATTAGTCCGAGTGTTTCTTTTTGCTATTAGCTCTTTTTGCTTAAACCAGTTTGCTTAAATCAGTTCTTTTTCTACTGTTAAATCAGTCTTTTACCTTTTTATTCGCGTCAGTGCACCCACTTCCTTACAGCTGCTCCATACTACAATGGCCATTTCGGATTTGGGGTAAGTTTTGATGTTGTTCGTTTGACATATATATTATATTTGGAGTTCGCGTACTGACGTGAATTTTATCAACTGGTTTTTGGGTTTATTTTTGTTAGATTATCTCTCTTCATTAGTCTTGAGTTTGTAAACTCAGTAAATAAATATGTTAAACTCATTTAATTGAAAAGAACATAGGCTTTTCCTTCTGGAACTTCCCCCACCATCCCCTTTCAGGCTGATGATGGGATGAGGTGAATTCCTCATTTCCTTTGTTCCGCTTTGGGAGGTCCCTATAATCTTTTTCTACTTCGGCCAAGGGGGTTCTAGGTCGGTTTTTTTTTAATTTTCAGTGGGTTTGGAAGGCCGCAGTCCATCACCACCTGGGCCCTGGAGAAAATAAAGATGGCACCTGAGCTTGTGGACGCCTCACTTCCTCCTCATAATTTCCAAATTCCACTCCCCCTTGTTTGTGATGTCTATCCAAGGCCTGTGAATACCTAATAATATGTACGGACAGGGGAAACGAGAGGCGAAAACCCCGCCCATATCTCCCGAACTGATCTACAGCAAGCACAAGCCGCCGCTTAGCTCGTTGAGGGGCCAATTTTGGCGGTTGTCACTGTCAGACCTTAACGGTCAGAAAATAGCTCCGTCCTCGTTGACATTTTCGGGTGTGTCCACCGTCCTTTACATATTTAGCTCCCAACGTGGGGCCCATTTCTGGTAAAGAACAGGACTAAGAAGGACCTCATCCAGTTTCTTTTTGGTCTTTCCACCGATTTGTATCCCCACAAGCACATTAAGGCTACTTGCTCTAAGTCCTAAGACATTTTACTTCACGTATTTTCCCTTCAAATAGCTGTGTTTTCCTCTGTAGCACCCCTATCCTTCCTATAGTTAGTAGAAAGTAGTGTAGTTTTTCCTTTTAGATTCAGTTTAATAAGGCAGTCCTGGCTTTGTGTTTGTTTTTTTGTGGTTTAGCCACATATTTAAATCCTCCATAAATACTTCGAATTGCCAGCATTAGGAGCTTCTTCGGTGACAGGACGAAGCACGGAGGAGCGCTGGATACCTTTTTGTTTACCAGGACTGTCCTCTCAAGTAACTTTAAAATTTTTCTTCACACAGTGTTGAATTTTTGTATTATTCATGTGCTCAGCAGCTTACAGAGTTTATGAGTGAATTACGGTAAGGAATGCAGTGTTGCGCCTCTGCTGGCCTCAGGATTCTCTGTAACCTGTTGATGATCTGAATAGTGAGGAAATGTAGTATTTTTTTCCCCTTTGCTGATTTTCTCCTCTACAATGGTTGCCGGCTAGCTCAGAACCCCAGTTCTTTTTTTTTCTTATTTTTTTTTTGCAGCACACTCTGTCTTCAGCTTCTACTTCTTTGCAAGCCTCGAAGTAGAATCTGCCCTGTAAGGAACCATATTCTGGTCTGGTAGTGCTGCTTCCACCGGCAGATGTATGGCAGCACCTGATGAGTAAGGATTTGTTGGTGATACGAAACCAGAGGCCGAGGGTCCCATTACGCCTGGACCCTGATGCGAACGCAAGGAAATCTGCGCCGTCCGCCAACCATTCCATCCTTATCGCCTCATTTTTTATCATTCCCCATTTTTACTTCCCCTGTTTGTGTTGTTTTCCCCAGGCCTTTGAGTTTTTGTTAATACGTAAAGGACAGGGCAACGAGCGGCGAAAACCCCGCCCACGTCTCATGAACTGAGCTGCAGCAAGCATAGGCCGCTGCTTAGCTCGTTGAGGAGCCTTTTTCTTCGCCAGAGGGCACAGCCAGACTTTCACGGTCAATTATGCTAGCTTAGGCTCCGTCCCACGGGCATCTTCGGATTCCCACCAAACCGTCCGTTACAAACCTACATTACAAATTAGGAGACTCGAACCTATTAGAAAGTCGAAGAGCAATTCTCATCGTTCATTTGTGTCGGAACTACCCCATACTGGATGATGTTCATTGGAGTCACATCCAAGTACGGAACCTTTTTTTGTTCTTTGGCGAAAGCTATAGCATCTGTCAAGTTATCCGGTGGTAGGGTGCCTGTTAAGTACTATATGCTGAGACGATAGAATATCGTCTGTACCCAAATTCCAGGCACACCACAACGGAATCCTTATCGCTATATGTTGATATCAGAAAAGCATTAAGCGTTTGCTAAAAAGAATTCCCGATCGAGGTTTGCCTGGTCTTAAAGGTAAAAAAGTATATAATCCGGAAATCCCAGACCCCTCACAAGTTCGCGGGGGACCCAGGGCTCCTGTATCAATGCTATGATTTCCCCACTGCGTGTCAAGGGGAGAAGAAGAGCAGTCGATGCGTTTTTAAAATGGTGTAGATTTATTTGTACGAAACTAATCATCAATCTGTCAAGTGTAACTCCCAGATACTTGACGTTATTTGCCATTTCCACTATGGAGTTGTACAGAGAGGGGGATTTCATCGCTCTTAGCTTCCTTTTTTCGTAAAAGGCGCAATAATGGTCATCATAAGAGTCCCAATAGGCAATAGCCAATTGCTTCATATAGCGTCATGTCTGGCCTGGGGCAAAAACTCCTCTTCCATAGTCCTCCGCGTGGGCGCCCCCTGGAACGGCAGTGGTCACTGACCATTGCCAACCAACGTCAAGCCGCCAGTGATGGCGGTGCGATGATTTGGTTGAGGTACTCCTGTGGTGTGGGGAGTGAAAAAAATACCACGGCCTTTCCCTTTGAGGGCCTGTCGTTAAAACCGACAATCAAAGGACAGGATGTGTATGCCAGCAACTTGCACTATCCGAAATCTTTATATGCTAACGAAACGTCAACTATGCCTCGGATAAGGACTGACTCAACGGTTACGACTTTTAGCTATCGTACAATGACAAAGATTGGATTCTGGAATGTGCGTACTCTCCTGGACAATGGATCAGAAGGTCCCCAGAACGCACGATTTCTTCAATTAGAGAGTGAATTTCTGAGGTACAAATTAAATATCTTAGGAGTTAGTGAGATAAGATGGTGGAACAGCGGAGAATTCATCTCTCCAACGGGCAGCACTGTAATGTTGTACTCCGGTAAAGCTACCGGTAGTCGCCGTGAGTCAGGTGTGGGGCTCCTTTTAACCAGAGCCGCGCGAAACTGTCTCTTATCCTGGGAACCGGTCTCTGACAGGGTCTTGACCGCCAGGTTCCGGACCAAAATGAGGAACATCTCAATAATACAATGTTATGCCCCTACTGAACCAGACAATGTCTTGGCAAAAGACTCCTTCTACGAAGAACTAAACGCCGTTCAGAGCAGAACACCTAAAGGTGACATTATAATGGTTATGGGTGATTTGAATGCGAAAGTTGGCGCTGATAACTATGGGCTCAGACATGTGATGGGGAGACACGGTCTCTGTTGATCGGCGCAGAACACAAAATCAAATCGACCATTTTGCCATTAGTAAAAGATTCAAGAGTTGCCTCCTGGACGTGCGAAACAAGAAGGGTGCCGATATTGGGATGGGAAGAGACCATTATCTTATGATCGCTAATGTTCGATTGCGTATTGCAGCCGTGCGCCGCCCCAGCGACGAAAGATCCAGGCCCCGCAAATTCAACACCGCTCGACTAAAAAATCCAGCTGTCTTACAACAATATAATGACCATCTTGCGCAAAAAGCGGCTGAGATAACTAGTCACCCAGATAGTGACATAAACGAAAACTGGGATGCCATAAAAAATGCGTACATTGATAGCGCAAATACCATCCTTGGCCCAAACCCGGATTGCCGGAATAAGCCCTGGATGTCCGACGCTTCATGGCAGCGGATTGTTGAAAGAAAGGAGCTGAAAGTTCGTTTGGCTGCAGCCTCAGACGACAATCGAAGCAGCATCGAACTCCTTTACCGTCAGAAAGCTCGAGAAGTTCAGCGTAGTGTGCGACGCGATAAAAGAGTTTATGCCAATTCTCTTTTAGCGTCAGCAGAAGAAGCCGCTAGAAGTAACAACTTAAATGCCGTATACGGTGTCATCAAGGAGTTTACAGGTGGTCGTAACTCCTGCCAACATCCGGTGAAAGATAGTGATGGAAAGCTACTTATCTTGGAAGAAGATCAAATGAGGCGGTGGAAAGAACACTTCGCCGCGGTCTTGAACCGTGTAACCTCTGGTGAAGTTCCCCCTCATATAGATAATTTAGCTAACCATCAAAATGTGCGTATACGGTCCACTGCCCCGACTAAAGAGGAAATAGTCACTGCAATTATTGCACTAAAACGAGGAAAGGCCGCCGGACTTGACGGCATCCCTGCCGAACTTTATCAAGCAGCCCCAAGCGTAACTGCCGATTTGCTGCACCCACTTGTTGATAAAGCGTGGAATACAGAGACCTTTCCCACTGAGTGGAAGGAAGGTTTCATCATCAAACTTCCAAAGAAGGGCAGCCTCACAGACTGTAATAATTGGAGAGGCATTTGTGTGCTTCCTGCCGTTGCCAAGATAATAGCTAAAATCGTCCTGGAAAGACTAAAGGCCCACTTAGAAAGCACAATTGATGAAGAGCAGGCTGGCTTTCGATCCGGATTCTCCTGTGTCGATCACATTAACACCTTGCGAATCATCATCGAGCAATGCGCTGAATACGATTCTCCGCTTCACTTGCTTTTCATCGATTTCGAAAAGGCTTTCGATAGTGTGAACCGGGATTCTATATGGGCGGCCTTGCGCAGGAGAGGCATCCCTGAGAAGCTTGTGGCTATTATTAAGGCAACCTATGACGGCGCGAAATGTCGCGTTCTGCATAAAGGTAAGGTGTCGGGGGACTTTGAGATTCGCAGTGGAGTTCGGCAGGGGTGCATCCTCTCACCGATCCTATTCCTCATTGTGATCGGCGATGTGTTGCATGCAGCCCTATCCGGACTCGACAGAGGAATTCAATGGACTTTGACATCTTATCTACAACATCTTGACTACGCTGACGACATATGCCTACTCTCCCACAAAATCATGGATCTGTCCGCAATGGCGTTAGATCTCGAGAGGGAGGCAAGCAAGGTTGGGCTAAAGATTAATACCAACAAGACCAAGGTTCTTAGCCCGCCGTTGCGAAAAAGAAATCCGACACCTATTGCCATCAATATTAATGGGCAGCCTGTGGAGAAGGTGGACAACTTCGTCTACCTGGGTAGCATTGTTGCCGAAAATGGTGGTACGGAGCAGGACATCGCTCGTCGTATCAACCAGGCTAAACGCGCATACGGCATGCTGTCCAAAATCTGGCAGGGCAGTTATCTCAGCATCAAGACCAAGCTGGGCCTGTTTCGCTCCCTGGTACTATCAGTACTTTTGTATGGGAGCAGTACATGGAAAGTTTCCGTAGGAGTTACCAGAAAGCTGCAAGTTTTCGTCAACTCATGTCTTCGTCGAATTTTAAGAATTTTCTGGCCCGAAACAATATCAAATGAAGAGCTAAGTCGGCGTACGGGTCAGATGCCAATCGACGAATTGATACGCAGGCGAAAATGGCAGTGGATAGGTCACACATTGCGGAAGAGTGATAACTGCATTGCTTTGCATGCCATGAAATGGAACCCCATTTCCAACCAAGGCCGACCAAGAGGGGGTCCTCGAATCACATGGCGTCGATCTGTGGCAAAGGAGTGTCAGGTACTGGGTAAGTCTTTTGGGGAGTTGCGCCCCATTGCCCAGAACAGAGTACGATGGCGCGCAGGAGTAGTTGACGCGCTATGCCCCGCTAGGGGTTAAGGCAAAGTAGTATGTCTGGTAGCTACACTGGTTTTAGCCCTGGGCTTTTGCATTTCTAAGTAGTTGTATGCAAGCGTATATACTTGATCCTTGAATACCACTTTCATAGAGGCTTTGAATATTATAAGAAAAATGTATTGATTGAAATGAAATGAAATCTAGCGCATTACTGATTGAACAACTTCACCGTTGTAATTTCACCATAAAAACTGTATTGTATACAACTTATAAAAATCGTATCTGGATATACGAGTATGTATGCCATACTCGTATTGAACAGATTTTTTTTCAATTATATCATAAAATATATAAATGAAATATTTATTTTTTATTTTTGTCAATATGCAATCACATGTGTTCAATTGTTTGTTAGCCAAATATTGATACACAAAATATTCTGGGTGATCAGACATTTTTTATGCTCCTTAATGAAAAACGATTATATTGTTTGCAATTTATATAAAAGGTGCGTTAATTGAGCTTGGAAGTAGTCTACTGCGTGCAGAGTTCCAGTCTAAAGCGAAAAATTGGGCAATTTTTAATACTGCTAATTTATTAATATCACAAATTACCTCCATCCTGACATGGATGTCAAACTTCTTTTGATACTGGCTTTTGCTTTCGCAATTGCTTGTGCTGATCATTATCCGGGACACACAGGGCATGTAACTAGACGGGGTCATGGCTCTGACTCAGATTCCGATTCAAACTCGCATTCAATTGAAGATTTGCGTAAAAAAGCGAATCATCCTAATAGTGGCATTCATCATGGTCATCACAGTGGTATTAATCACCATGGTCCTTATGGAGGAAGTCGACTGAAAATTGACCGTGTGGCCCCAACTCACGCTGATCGCTCTCATCACCCTCATCACTCACATGACCATCATCACCCTCATCATCCTCATCACCCTCATCACCCTCATCACTCACATGACTCTCATCACCCTCATCACCCTCATCACCCTCATCACCCTCATCACCCCCACCACCCTCATCACTCACATGACCCTCATCACCCTCATCACTCACATGACCCTCATCACCCTCATCACCCACATGATCCACCCATTGCCCATCATCATCATCAATTTCGAGGTCCACGCGGTATTCGACGCCAAGTTATTAAAACAGGCATCCGTAGAATACGACCAGGACCAAGACCAAGAAACCGTCATTCCCATCGAGGACGACGTGATATCGAACGTCGAGTTTACAGGGCCGGTATCCGCAGACGATTACATCACTCACGCGGTTTATATTGCCGAAGATGCAGAAGAGATGCCCGAAGACCATATCGTCACAGAAGACCACGTCACCATAATACCCGGAGACCTAGATCCACTGATGCCGCTGACTACTATCGCCGAGTACATGCTAATCGTCGGGAATGGAGCGGTGGATATTCGGTTATTATAAGTTACAGAGCAAAGCTCTAAAATTTTATTATTTTCAGCACCAGCATTATGGTTATACCGTAGACGTTTAGGAACTCCATATCAACGTTTGCCACGTGTTTACAACCGCGGCGACAGAGACGACGACGACAATGAGGAAGATTTTGAAGACTTCGACGAAGATGAGGATTCTGATGGTGATGACAAGGAGAGTGATGATGACTCACTAGACGAAAATGTCGAAGAACTTGAAGGGGTTTCAGAAAAGGAGGCTGATAAGTCGAGCGTTAAGAATAAATATGATAAGGAGAACGCAAAAAAGGAAGCAGAAGGTGGTAATCAAAAGCCTAACACACCGACGACAGTTTAAGCAAAGTATCATCATAATCGCGAGTAAAGGTGATAAAATGGTACACTTGAACGTAATAATTTACCATATATTTTTTTTTTAATTAAGAACGAAATAAGTTAAAGGAGTGGAGAATAGTTATGTGTATTCCTAAATATTAATTATAATTGCATTAATAAAATTGAGTTTTAGCTCATTTTTAGTTGTCCTTCATTGAAGTTTTTTGCAGTATTTAAATTAAGACAAATTACAGACTTTTAGTGTACACACTTTACGAAAGTTTTCAACTTTATTCACTTGAACCAACATTGGCATTTCACGGCAGATGAATCATGATGTGGGAAGCAACTCCCTTGTAAATTGTTGTCGGGTGATTTAGTGCCTTGTGGTCAATAGCAGGTATTTTACCGGACATTTTCAATATAAGCATCCTTAACTTCAACTTGTAACTTGAGTCGAAATCGTTATAATTTTTGCCAATAAGGGATGTGTTTCACGATTTTTGAAAGCCTATAGCAGCATAATTGGTCCCCACCTATTGATATTCCCTTTGACCGACCTTCAATTTTCATTTTTAAGTTGATCAATAAAAGACATTAAATTAGATTTTCTTCATTTTCAAAGTTATTGGAGTGCCCGTTCAGGAGGGATAAATTTATTTCTTGGTGTCAATATTTACGCTATCCGCGTTCGTTTCCTATACCTTACGTTCGGGACTGCTCAAAATTGTCCGTAATGAGGGATGCTCGCTAGAGAGAGGTGTCCGTCCGCAAAAATAACACTTTTTCACTTTTCAAGCTCACAGATCTTTGCAACGAATCCTCCAAATGGAAAAGCTTGTCTGTAAAAGTTGGGGACAATTTGATTGTGAGCCTAACGTGGCCAATATTTTTCAATTCGGGCCATTTTTAAAGTAGCTATGAGCAAAAGTTCAAAAATGAATGCTCATCGATTTATGCCTTAAAAGCTCTATCTCGGTAAGTATAACAGCTAGAAGTTTGATTTTAGTCTCAAATTGTAGATAAATTACTCCAGTTAAATAAAGTTTTACAAGATTTCTTGTGAGACCAATTTAGGAGATACTGAAAAGTAACAGGACAAGCCAAACAATTAGGCACATTTTCAACATGGTGGCGGGGTCCGTGGTGTTAGGGGGAAATAGAAAACTCGAAATTTTAAGCAATGTACCAACTCAAACAATATATCAAAAATCGAAACTACCCTAATTAAAGCCACCAGTGTTATAACATTATGACTGACCAAAGTATTTTAATCTTTGCAAAATCACCGAATTTTTTTTAAATAAAAACGAAACTACTCAAAAACTATACCCGCTAGCATATTCTAGTAAAGAGTGAATCGCAGGTAATATCTTACCCTAAAAACAGAAAATAGCCTGTAGAAATAATATAAACTGTTAATTAGATATGACCTTGGAAAATAAAATAAAAAAAGTGTGAACAAATAATTTTTTTTTAATTAAAGGGCTGTAAATGACTCGAAATTTAAAAATTAGTATTATATAATGTTAAAACAAATTGTTTACAACAAAACAGGAAGTTTTTATTTTTGATAAAATTAGTATAATATATAGATGAAAACTCGAGAAAAAGAAGATAGAACAGCAAAATGTTGATAGTGGGCTACATATCCTTCTTGTTTTTTCGAGCTATATCTAATTAACAGTTTATCTGATTTCTACAGGTTATTTTCTGTTTTTAGGGTAAGATAATACCCGCGATTCACTCTTTACTAGAATATGCTTGCGGGTATAGTTTTTGAGTAATTGCGTTTTTATTTAAAAAAAAAAGTCGGTGATTTTGCAAAGATTAAAATACTTTGGTCAGTCATAATGTTATAACACTGGTTGCTTTAATTAGGGTAGTTTCGATTTTTGATATATTGTTTGAGTTGGTACATTGCTTAAAAATTCGAGTTTTCTATTTCCCCCTAACACCACGGACCCCGCCACCATGTTGAAAATGTGCCTAATTGTTTGGCTTGTCCTGTTTCTTTTTAGTATCTCCTAAATTGGTCTCACAAGAAATCTTGTAAGACTTTATTTAACTGGAGTAATTTATCTATAATTTGAGACTAAAATCAAACTTCTAGCTGTTATACTTACCGAGATAGAGCTTTTAAGGCATAAATCGATGAGCATTCATTTTTGAACTTTTGCTCATAGCTACTCTAAAAATGGCCCGAATTGAAAAATATTGGCCACGTTAGGCTCACAATCAAATTGTCCTTAACTTTTACAGACATGCTTTTCCATTTGGAGGCTCCGTTGCAAAGATCTTTGAGCTTGAAAAGTAAAAAAGTGTGATTTTTCTCGGGGGCCTCGAAAATTGTCATTTTTTGACTATGATTTTGACTACGCTACTAAACCGAATTTCAACTTTGAGTAGTGCATTGAACGCAGAATTCAAGGGTTTTTAATTTACTCCTGCAAGGTTTTTCGACCCGATGCACCGTTTAGGATTTATAACGATAATATTAAAAAAGGGCCCAAATTTCTCGGATTTTCGCCCTCCAAAAGTTAAGCTCATCTTCTACGACCGTGCAAACTCAGTTTTTATGTACTCAGTATCTATAGAAGAGATTAAAATTATTTCCAGATCTTTCCCTAATTATTATTAATAATATTTAATTTGACTGGCCTATATATGTTGATATCAGAAAAGCATTAAGCGTTTCCTTAAAAGAATGCCCGATCGGGGTTTGCCTGGTCTTAAAGGTAAAAAAGTATATAATCCGGAAATCCCAGACCCCTCACAAGTTCGCGGGGGACCCAGGCCTCCTGTATCAATGCTATGTCTTCCCCACTGCGTGTCAAGCGGAGAAGAAGAGCAGCCGATGCGTCTTTAAAATGGTGTAGATTTATTTGTACGAAACTAATCATCAATCTGTCAAGTGTAACTCCCAGATACTTGACGTTATTTGCCATTTCCACTATGAAGTTGTACAGAGTGGGGGATTTCATCGCTCTTAGCTTCCTTTTTCCGTAAAAGGCGCAATAATGGTCATCATAGGAGTCCCAATAGGCAATAGCCAATTGCTTCATATAGCGTCATGTCTGGTCGCTACACTGGTTTTAGCCCTGGGCTTTTGCATTTCTAAGTATTAGTTGTATGCAAGCGTATATACTTGATCCTTGAATACCACTTTCATAGAGGCTTTGAAAATTATAAGAAAAATGTATTGATTGAAATGAAATCTAGCGCATTACTGATTGAACAACTTCATCGTTGTAATTGCATCATAAAAACTGTATTGTATACAACTTATAAAAATCGTATCTGGATATACGAGTATGTTGCCATCGTATTGAACAGATTTTTTTCAATGATATCATATATAAATGAAATATTTATTTTTTATTTTTGTCAATATGGAATCACATGTGTTCAATTGTTTGTTAACCAAATATTGATACACAAAATATTCTGGGTGATCAGACATTTTTTTATGCTCCTTAATGAAAAACGATTATATTGTTTGCAATTTATATAAAAGGTGCGTTAATTGAGCTTGGAAGTAGTCTACTGCGTGCAGAGTTCCAGTCTAAAGCGAAAAATTGGGCAATTTTTAATACTGCTAATTTATTAATATCACAAATTACCTCCATCCTAACATGGATGTCAAACTTCTTTTGATACTGGCTTTTGCTTTCGCAATTGCTTGTGCTGATCATTATCCGGGACACACAGGGCATGTAACTAGACGGGGTCATGGCTCTGACTCAGATTCCGATTCAAACTCGCATTCAATTGAAGATTTGCGTAAAAAAGCGAATCATCATAATAGTGGCATTCATCATGGTCATCACAGTGGTATTAATCACCATGGTCCTTATGGAGGAAGTCGACTGAAAATTGACCGTGTGGCCCCAACTCACGCTGATCGCTCTCATCACCCTCATCACTCACATGACCCTCATCACCCTCATCACTCACATGACCCTCATCACCCTCATCACTCACATGACCCCCATCACCCTCATCACCCCCATCACCCTCATCACTCACATGACCCTCATCACTCCCATCACCCCCATCACCCTCATCACTCACATGACCCTCACCACCCTCATCACTCACATGACCCTCATCACCCTCATCACCCCCATCACCCTCATCACCCACATGACCCTCATCACCCTCATCACCCTCATCACCCTCATCACCCACATGACCCTCATCACCCTCATCACCCCCATCACCCTCATCACCCTCATCACTCACATGACCCTCATCACCCTGAAGACTTCGACGAAGATGAGGATTCCGATGGTGATGACAAGGAGAGTGATGATGACTCACTAGATGAAAATGTCGAAGAACTTGAAGGGGTTTCAGAAAAGGATGCTGATAAGTCGAGCGTTAAGAATAAATATGATAAGGAGAACGCAAAAAAGGAAGCAGAAGGTGGTAATCAAAAGCCTAACACACCGACGACAGTTTAAGCAAAGTATCATCATAATCGCGAGTAAAGGTGATAAAATGGTACACTTGAACGTAATAATTTACCATATATTTTTTTTTTAATTAAGAACGAAATAAGTTAAAGGAGTGGAGAATAGTTATGTGTATTCCTAAATATTAATTATAATTGCATTAATAAAATTGAGTTTTAGCTCATTTTTAGTTGTCCTTCATTGAAGTTTTTTGCAGTATTTAAATTAAGACAAATTACAGACTTTTAATGTACACGTTTCACGAATGTTTTCAACCTTATTCACTTGAACCAACATTGGCATTTCACGGCAGATGAATCATGATGTGGGAAGCAACTCCCTTGTAAATTGTTGTCGGGTGATTTAGTGCCTTGTGGCCAATAGCAGCTATTTTACCGGACATTTGCAATATAATATAAGCATCCTTACCTCAACTTGTTCGCTAGAGAGAGGTGTCCGTCAGCAGATAGTTTTGGAAGTCCCAAAGAAGCGGACTTCACTGGTAATCTCTGTGCGAGGTCCGGCTAATTCAAAGAGCGTCGCATGCTGGAGCAGGACTAGATATGGTCAGTATCATGATTAGTCCTACTCGACTCCCATTGTAGTCTAGGTAACGAAATAAGACAAAAAAACACTTATTTTTGAAATTTGTCATAATTAATAGCGGTAGTCCTTTGAACATATGTTCCAAGGGGTGAGCGGGTAAAAGGTGCCTTTTTTAGTTTCTCTTGAAGACTTTGAAAACAATGGGTTTCACAGAAAAGATCAAAGGTCAAATCAAGGTGCAATAATTATTATTAATTATATATATATTACATATAATTATTAATTATAAGTATTCAATTATTAATTACAATGTCATACCATACACCTAGGGGGGGGGGGGGGGGAACACCTTTTCCATCCATAGTCCTCCACGTGGGCCCCCCTTGGTAACGGCAGTGCGTCAAACCGCTGACGGCTAAGTCTTAACAATAACACAGTTTGGAAAAAGGCAGATAGCTGTAGCCTGAATGGCTGACCAACACCTAAGCGTCTCACGTTTAGCAGGATATCTCCAGGCCCTCCTTCAGCAGGTCGAAAAGTACAAACTGAGCATTACTGCAGTACGGGAAACAAATTGGCTTGGCAGCGAGATCAATGACAAGAAATCGCACACATTTTTTACAAGCGGCAAACCATCGGGCCGCAAGGAGTTTGGAGTAGCATTTATAGTGAACAATCACCTCAAGCCGCATATTACTGACTTCAAACCCATAAATGAACGGCTGTGTGCGAATCGCATTAAGAATCCATTCTTCAATTGTAACGACGGTTTGGTGGGCATCCGAAGATGCCTGTGGGGACGGAGCCTTAGCTAGCATAACGACCGTGAAGGTCGGGCCGTGCCATCTGGCGAAGAAAAAGGCCCCTCAACGAGATAAGCAGCGGCCTATGCTTGCTGTAGCTCAGTTCGGGAGATGTGGGCGGGGCTTTCGCCGCTCTTTGCCTCTGTCCTTTACGTATTACCAAAAATTCATAGCCCTGGGGAAGACAACACAAACAGGGGAGGTAAAAATGGGGAATAAAAAAATTGTCGATAAGGATGGAATGGTTGACGGACGGATCAGACGCCCACATGGTCGCACCTGGGTCCGGGTGTAATGGGACCCTTGACCTCTGGTTACGTACCACCAACAGATCATTACTCATAAGGTGCTGCTTCGATCTGCTGGTGGGAGCAGCACTACCAGACCATAATATGGTTCGTTACAGGTGGTTCATTGCACAATCAATGGCTTATCGACTTCGCAGTAGGAATCTAGTCGTAAGCTCTACGTGTTTCCCCCCCATCGACGCATTCACAAGCTGGCCTGAAAATTGGTCACGTACTCATTTGCAAGAGATGGGCGTCTAGTGTGATGGATGTCCGCTCCTATCGAGGAGCAAACTACGACTCAGATCATCTCAGATCATCACTTGGTTAAGACAACCTACAGATACAGAATTTCCTTAGTGCACAAATCGAGAATCAGCCCTCCCAAAATCTTTGTGGTTGATAAGCTTCTGAGCGATGCTACGGCGGCGGCGTATACAACTGCCCTCGAGGAAAGACTATCACCTATGTTACACAATATCAGCAATACAGGCGTCCATGGGTTCTGGCAACTATTCTTTTGGTGGGCGTGGCATAAAGACCGTAAAGGTCAGCCAAACACTTCAAGGCCAATCACCATAATAGTTCGTGTCAGCTAACGTGTGGTAGTGAGCTGCTCAGTCTAAGAGAGTAAAGGGAGGGTTCATAATTCTTTTGCTGACCTATTATTCCAAGACGTTACATTTAGTTTTCACACGTCATATAGGCCAGTCAAATTAAGCCAATTTAGGGGCTTTTTAATAATAATGAGGGAAATATCTGGAAATAATTTTAATCCCTTCTATAGATACTGAGTACATAAAAACTAAGTTTGCATGGTCGTAGAAGGTGAGCTTAACTTTTGGAGGGCGAAAATCCGAGAAATTTGAGCCCTTTTTTTAATATTATCATTATAAATCCTAAACGGTACCTCGGATCGAAAAACCTTGCAGGAGTAAATTAAAGACCCTTGAATTCTGCGTTCAATGCACTGCTCAAAGTTGAAATTCGGTTCAGCAGCGTAGTCAAAATCGATAGTCAAAAAATGACAATTTTCGAGGCTCCCGAGAAAAATCACACTTTTTCACTTTTCAAGCTCACAGATCTTAGCAACGGATCCTCCAAATGGAAAAGCTTGTCTGTAAAAGTTGGGGACAATTTGATTGTGAGCCTAACGTGGCCAATATTTTTCAACTCGGGCCATTTTTAGAGTAGCTATGAGCAAAAGTTCAAAAATGAATGCTCATCGATTTATGCCTTAAAAGCTCTATCTCGGTAAGTATAACAGCTAGAAGTTTGATTTTAATCTCAAATTATAGATAAATTACTCCAGTCAAGTAAAGTTTTACAAGATTTCTTGTGAGACCAATTTAGGAGATACTGAAAAGTAACAGGACAAGCCAAACAATTAGGCACTTTTTCAACATGGTGGCGGGGCCCCTGGTGCTAGGGGGGAAATAGAAAACTCGAAATTTTAAGCAATGTACCAACTCAAACAATATATCAAAAATCGAAACTACCCTAATTAAAGCAACCAGTGTTATAACAATTTGACTGACCATAGTATTTTAATCTTTGCAAAATCACCGACTTTTTTTTAAATAAAAACGAAATTACTCAAAAACTATACCCGCTAGCATATTCTAGTAAAGAGTGAATCGCAGGTAATATCTTACCCTAAAAACAGAAAATAGCCTGTAGAAATCATATAAACTGTTAATTAGATATGACCTTGGAAAATAAAATAAAAAAAGTGTGAACAAATTATTTTTTTTTAATTAAAGGGCTGTAAATGACTCGAAATTTAAAAATTAGTATTATATAATGTTAAAACCAATTGTTTACAACAAAACAGGAAGTTTTTATTTTTGATAAAATTAGTATAATATATAGATGAAAACTCGAGAAAAAGAAGATAGAACAGCAAAATGTTGATAGTGGGCTACATATCCTTCTTGTTTTTTCGAGCTATATCTAATTAACAGTTTATCTGATTTCTACAGGTTATTTTCTGTTTTTAGGGTAAGATAATACCTGCGATTCACTCTTTACTAGAATATGCTTGCGGGTATAGTTTTTGAGTAATTGCGTTTTTATTTAAAAAAAAGTCGGTGATTTTGCAAAGATTAAAATACTTTGGTCAGTCATAATGTTATAACACTGGTTGCTTTAATTAGGGTAGTTTCGATTTTTGATATATTGTTTAAGTTGGTACATTGCTTAAAAATTCGAGTTTTCTATTTCCTCCTAACACCACGGACCCCGCCACCATGTTGAAAATGTGCCTAATTGTTTGGCTTGTCCTGTTTCTTTTTAGTATCTCCTAAATTGGTCTCACAAGAAATCTTGTAAGACTTTATTTAACTGGAGTAATTTATCTATAATTTGAGACTAAAATCAAACTTCTAGCTGTTATACTTACCGAGATAGAGCTTTTAAGGCATAAATCGATGAGCAGGCATTTTTGAACTTTTGCTCATAGCTACTCTAAAAATGGCCCGAATTGAAAAATATTGGCCACGTTAGGCTCACAATCAAATTGTCCCCAACTTTTACAGACATGCTTTTCCATTTGGAGGATCCGTTGCAAAGATCTGTGAGCTTGAAAAGTGAAAAAGTGTGATTTTTCTCGGGGGCCTCGAAATTTGTCATTTTTTGACTATGATTTTGACTACGCTATTAAACCGAATTTCAACTTTGAGTAGTGCATTGAACGCAGAATTCAAGGGTCTTTAATTTACTCCTGCAAGGTTTTTCGACTCGAGGCACCGTTTAGGATTTATAACGATAATATTAAAAAAAGGGCCCAAATTTCTCGGATTTTCGCCCTCCAAAAGTTAAGCTCATCTTCTACGACCGTGCAAACTCAGTTTTTATGTACTCAGTATCCATAGAAGAGATTAAAATTATTTCCAGATCTTTCCCTAATTATTATTAATAATATTTAATTTGACTGGCCTATATATGTTGATATCAGAAAAGCATTAAGCGTTTCCTTAAAAGAATGCCCGATCGAGGTTTGCCTGGTCTTAAAGGTAAAAAAGTATATAATCCGGAAATCCCAGACCCCTCACAAGTTCGCGGGGGACCCAGGGCTCCTGTATCAATGCTATGTCTTCCCCACTGCGTGTCAAGCGGAGAAGAAGAGCAGCCGATGCGTCTTTAAAATGGTGTAGATTTATTTGTAGGAAACTAATCATCAATCTGTCAAGTGTAACTCCCAGATACTTGACGTTATTTGCCATTTCCACTATGGAGTTGTACAGAGTGGGGTATTTCATCGCTCTTAGCTTCCTTTTTCCGTAAAAGGCGCAATAATGGTCATCATAGGAGTCCCAATAGGCAATAGCCAATTGCTTCATATTGCGTCATGTCTGGTCGCTACACTGGTTTTAGCCCTGGGCTTTTGCATTTCTAAGTAGTTGTATGCAAGCGTATATACTTGATCCTTGAATACCACTTTCATAGAGGCTTTGAATATTATAAGAAAAATGTATTGATTGAAATGAAATCTAGCGCATTACTGATTGGACAACTTCACCGTTGTAATTTCACCATAAAAACTGTATTGTATATAACTTATAAAAATCGTATCTGGATATACGAGTATGTATGCCATACTCGTATTGAACAGATTTTTTTCAATTATATCGTATATAAATGAAATATTTATTTTTTATTTTTGTCAATATGCAATCACATGTGTTCAATTGTATGCTAACCAAATATTGATACACAAAATATTCTGGGTGATCAGACATTTTTTTATGCTCCTTAATGAAAAACGATTATATTGTTTGCAATTTATATAAAAGGTGCGTTAATTGAGCTTGGAAGTAGTCTACTGCGTGCAGAGTTCCAGTCTAAAGCGAAAAATTGGGCAATTTTTAATACTGCTAATTTATTAATATCACAAATTACCTCCATCCTGACATGGATGTCAAACTTCTTTTGATACTGGCTTTTGCTTTCGCAATTGCTTGTGCTGATCATTATCCGGGACACACAGGGCATGTAACTAGACGGGGTCATGGCTCTGACTCAGATTCCGATTCAAACTCGCATTCAATTGAAGATTTGCGTAAAAAAGCGAATCATCATAATAGTGGCATTCATCATGGTCATCACAGTGGTATTAATCACCATGGTCCTTATGGAGGAAGTCGACTGAAAATTGACCGTGTGGCCCCAACTCACGCTGATCGCTCTCATCACCCTCATCACTCACATGACCCTCATCACCCTCATCACTCACATGACCCTCATCACCCTCATCACTCACATGACCCTCATCACCCTCATCACCCCCATCACCCTCATCACTCACATGACCCTCATGACCCTCATCACCCCCATCACCCTCATCACTCACATGACCCTCATCACCCTCATCACTCACATGACCCTCATCACCCTCATCACCCCCATCACCCTCATCACTCACATGACCCTCATCACCCTCATCACTCACATGACCCTCATCACCCTCATCACCCCCATCACCCTCATACCTCACATGACCCTCATCACCCTCAACACCCTGAAGACTTCGACGAAGATGAGGATTCCGATGGTGATGACAAGGAGAGTGATGATGACTCACTAGACGAAAATGTCGAAGAACTTGAAAGCGTTTCAGAAAAGGATGCTGATAAGTCGAGCGTTAAGAATAAATATGATAAGGAGAACGCATAAAAGGAAGCAGAAGGTGGTAATCAAAAGCCTAACACACCGACGACAGTTTAAGCAAAGTATCATCATAATCGCGAGTAAAGGTGATAAAATGGTACACTTGAACGTAATAATTTACCATATATTTTTTTTTTAATTAAGAACGAAATAAGTTAAAGGAGTGGAGAATAGTTATGTGTATTCCTAAATATTAATTATAATTGCATTAATAAAATTGAGTTTTAGCTAATTTTTAGTTGTCCTTCTTTGAAGTTTTTTGCAGTATTTAAATTAAGACAAATTACAGACTTTTAATGTACACGTTTTACGAACGTTTTCAACCTTATTCACTTGAACCAACATTGGCATTTCACGGCAGATGAATCATGATGTGGGAAGCAACTCCCTTGTAAATTGTTGTCGGGTGATTTAGTGCCTTGTGGCCAATAGCAGCTATTTTACCGGACATTTGCAATATAATATAAGCATCCTTACCTCAACTTGTTCGCTAGAGACAGGTGTCCGTCAGCAGATAGTTTTGGAAGTCCCAAAGAAGCGGACTTCACCGGTAATCTCTGTGCGAGGTCCGGCTAATTCAAAGAGCGTCGCATGCTGGAGCAGGACTAGATATGGTCAGTATCATAATTACTCCTACTCTACTCCCATTGTAGTCCAGGTAACGAAAGCAAATTAAGACAAAAAAACACTTATTTTTGAAATTTGGTATAATTAATACCGGTAGTCCTCTGAAAATATGTTCCAAGGGGTGAGGGGGTAAAAGGTGCCTTTTTTAGTTTCTCTTGAAGACTTTGAAAACAATGGGTTTCGCAGAAAAGATCAAAGGTCAAATCAAGGTGCAATAATTATTATTAATTATATATAAAATATATTACATATAATTATTAATTATATGTATTCAATTATTAATTACAATGTCATACCATAGACCTAGGGGGGGGGGGGGGGGGGGGGGGGGGGGGGGGGGGGGGGGGGGGGGTGGGGGGGGGGGGGTCGGCAAAACACCTTTTCCTTCCATAGTCCTCCACGTGGGCTCCCCTTGGTAACAGCAGTGCGTCAAACCGCTGACGTCCAATTCTTAACGATAAGACAGTTTGGAAAAAGGCAGATAGCTGTAGCCTGAATGGCTGACCAACACCTAAGCATCTCATGTTTAGCAGCATATCAGATATCTCCAGGCCCTCCTTCAGCAGGTCGAAAAGTACAAACTGAGCATTACTGCAGTCCGGGAAACAAATTGGCTTGGCAGCGAGATCAATGACAAGAAATCGCACACAATTTTTACAAGCGGCAAACCATCGGGCCGCAAGGAGTTTGGAGTAGCATTTATAGTGAACAATCACCTCAAGCCACACATTACTGACTTCAAACCCATAAATGAACGGCTGTGTGCGATTCGCATTAAGAATCCATTCTTCAATTGTAACGGACGGTTTGGTGGGCATCCTAAAATGCCCGTGCGGGGACGGAGCCTTAGCTAGCATAACGACCGTGAAGGTCGGGCCGTGCCATCTGGCGAAGAAAAAGGCCCCTCAACGAGCTAAGCAGCGGCCTATGCTTGCTGTAGCTCAGTTCGGGAGATGTGGGCGGGGTTTTCGCCGCTCGTTGCCCCTGTCATTTACGTGTTAACAAAAATGCATAGGCCTGGAAAGACAACACAAACAGGGGAGGTAAAAATGGGGAATAAAAAAATTGTCGATAAGGATGGAATGGTTGACGGACGGATGAGACGCCCACATGGTCGCACCTGGGTCCGGGTGTAATGGGACCCTTGGCCTCTGGTTACGTACCACCAACACTACTCATCAGGTGCTGCTTCGATCTGCTGGTGGGAGCAGCGCTACCAGACCATAATATGGTTCGTTACAGGTGGTTCATTACACAATCAATGGCTCATCAATGTGCACGCCCCCACTAAAGTTAAAGAAGACGCAGTTAAAGACGAGTTCTACGCCCGCCTTGAGACTCTCATCAACTCTCAACAAACGACGTGAAACTGCTGCTGAGAGTTTAACGCGAAAGTCGGAAATGAAAGTTGGCACCGCGGGACCACTGGAGGCCATAGTCTCCATGAAGAATGTAACGAAAACGGCCAGCGACTTATCGACTTCGCAGTAGGAATTTAGTCGTAAGCTCTACGTGTTTCCCCATCGACGCATTCACAAGCTGACCTGAAAATTGGTCACGTACTCATTTGCAAGAGATGGGCGTCTAGTGTGATGGATGTCCGCTCCTATCGAGGAGCAAACTACGACTCAGATCATCTCAGATCATCACTTGGTTAAGACAACCTACAGATACAGAATTTCCTTAGTGCACAAATCGAGAATCAGCCCTCCCAAAATCTTTGTGGTTGATAAGCTTCTGAGCGATGCTACGGCGGTGGCGTATACAACTGCCCTCGAGGAAAGACTATCACCTATGTTACACAATATCAGCAATACAGGTGTCCATGGGTTCTGGCAACTATTCTTTTGGTGGGTGTGGCATAAAGACCGTCAAGGTCAGCCAAACACTTCAAGGCCAATCACCATAATGGTTCGTGTCAGCTAACGTGTGCTAGTGAGCTGCTCAGTCTAAGAGAGTAAAGGGAGGGTTCATAATTCTTTTGCTGACCTATTATTCCAAGACGTTACATTTAGTTTTCACACGTCATAGCCCTAATTACAAAGAAAAATAACCGGAGATATATGATAAACTAACCATTGGCTTAAACAAATCCGAACATTAGTTGAGCCACCGGTGAACTGTGACTCAGTCGCATTTGATATCCTACCCGTCCTTTGTTAGAGCGTGCGACTAGAAACCATATCAATTGCCCTAACACCCGAAATTATTAATAATACACGCTCACTCACATGTCCGCTGGAAAAGGAATAAGGATTGCTGAAAATTCTAATTAGTTTAGAAATTCATAGTATCTTTTTTATCGTTCATGTTTTAATACAATAATACTGAATGCAAAAAAAATCTTACAATAAATACTTCATTTAGTACATATACGCCTGTTCCAAATTTACAGCCTAAGCTCATATTCGCAAAACCAATTTTAATTATGTTGATCAATCTGAATGTAAATATTATAACCCTGCCTAACCCTAAATGTGCACACCTATAAAGTTTTGGAGGGGGGAATAAAGCTCGGCATCATATCTACGAGTGTAATTACCAGCGAGTATGTACTAGGCCTTTTACATATATACAATTACATTTTAAAGGACATAATAATTCAACGCAAGTATCATCGATAACTACATGACTAATGTAATTATTGAACAAAATAAATAATAAAAGTTGTAATTAAAAATGATATTCATACATATTCTAATTGAATATTGGGATATATAGGACGAAAGTAGAGTATTTTTGTTAATTAGCGAATTTCAAGGCCCGATATGTACTATCGAATACGAAGATTTGGTTGATTAACGGAGTTTCAACGACAGATAAGTACCAACGAACACGAGTATGTTGTTGATTAGCGGGTTTCAACATTAGATATGTAACATCGAATGTGAATATTTTGTTGATTAGTGGATCTCAACGTTTGATATGTAACACTGAGCACGTATAGTAAGATATGTACTACCAAATACGAATATTTTGTTGATTAACGTATTTCACGCCAGATATGTACGATTGAATTCGAATATTATGTTTATCTTTGATACTTAGCTGATGTAAGTTGCAGATTGCATGTTATTAACCCATGCGGTGCTATCTTTCGCTTCCTAGCCTGTGCCGGATATCTTATGCGGGATCTTTCCATGAGTTTATGCTATCGTTACATACGATATTTTATTCCTAAAAGAGAACATGGGCTCCGATTAAGAAGTGATAATTTTATATCAATCTTAATCCCGGACGTGCAGCAGTGAAAGGAATCCCGGGGATCCGGTATTCCTAAACCTTGTCAAGTGTAATATAAAATAGCAAAAAAAAAATAAACAACAGCTTATATTACCATGCAAATTACTAAAGCCCCCTACGAAGGGACTAACAGAAGTTTTTTCCCAACAATCAGGAAAAATTTAAGGGGAAACATTTTTGAGAGCAATGAGCACATTATTAACACGTGTAATGAACCATATTCTGGTCTGGTAGTGCTGCTTCCACCGGCAGATCTGTGGCAGCACCTGATGAGTAAGGATCTGTCGGTGGGACGAAACCAGAGGCCGAGGGTCCCATTACATCTGGACCTCAATACGAGCGCGAGGGCAAGCGAGCCATCTGCCAACCATTCCATCCTTATCGCCTCATTTTTTTTTATTCCCCATTTTTACTTCCCTTGTTTGTGTTGTCTTCCCAAGGCCTATGAATTTTTATTAATATGTAAAGGACAGGGGCAACGAGCGGCGAAAACCCCGCCCACGTCTCCCGAACTGAGCTACAGCAAGCATAGGCCGCTGCTTAGCTCGTTGAGGGGCTTTTTTCTTCGCCAGATGGCATGGCCCGGCCTTCACGGCCACTACGCTACCTAAGGCTCCGTCCCCACGGGCATCTTCGGATGCCCACCAAACCGTCCGTTACATATTTGGCGCCCAACGTGGGGCCCATTTCTGGTACAGAACAGGACTAAGAAGGACTTCTTTGGGTTCCTTTTTAGTCCTTCCACCGATTTGTATCCCCATAAGCACATTAAGGCTACTTGCTCTAAGTCTTAGGACTTAGCCATTTTTACTTAACGTATTTTACCCTCAAGTAGCTGTGCTTTCCTCTGTAGCACCCCCATCCTTCCTATAGAGTAGTTTATCCTTTTAGTTTCAGTTCAACAAGGCATTCCTGGTGTTGTGTTTGTCTTTTGTGGTTTAGCCACGTACCTAAGGCCTCCATAAATGCTTTGAATTGCCGGCATTTGGAGCATCTTCGGTGACCGGACGAAGCGCGGAGGAGCCCTGGGAACCTTTCTGTTGCCAGGATTGTCTTTACACTTCATTAATATTTTTGATTACATTATTGCATTTGTTTCTATTGTTGAGATGCTCAACAGTTTTCAGAGATAATGAGTGAATTATTGCAAGGAATGCAGTGTTGCGCCTCTGCTATCCTCGTGATTCTCTGGACTCTGTTGATCATCTGAATAATGGAGAAATGTTGTATTTTTTTTCTTTTCTCTTTGCTATTTTTCTCCTCTACAATGGTTACCGGCTAGCGCAGGAGCCCAGTTCTTTTTTTTTTCGTTTTTGCAGCACACTCTGTCCTCAGCTTCTACTTCTTGGCAGGCCTCTAAGTAGAAGCTGCCCTGTAATGAACCATATTCTGGTCTGGTTGTGCTGCTTCCACCGGCAGATCTATGGCAGCACCTGATGAGTAAGGATCTGTCGGTGGTACGAAACCAGAGGCCGAGGGTCCCATTACACCTGGACCTCAATACGAGCGCGAGGGCAAGCGAGCCATCGGCCAACCATTCCATCCTTATCGCCTCATTTTTTTATTCCCCATTTTTACCTCCCTTGTTTGTGTTGTCTTCCCCAGGCCTATGAATTTTTGTTAATACGTAAAGGACAGGGGCAACGAGCGGCGAAAACCCCGCTCACGTCTCCCGAACTGAGCTACAGCAAGCATAGGCCGCTGCTTAGCTCGTTGAGGGGCCTTTTTCTTCGCCAGATGGCACGGCCCGACCTTCACGGTCATTATGCTACCTAAGGCTCCGTCCCCGCACGGGCATTTTAGGATGCCCGCCAAACCGTCCATTACACACGGTTAATCACGAACTTGAAAAATTAAGAAAACAATTATTTAATTAAGTATCTCCTTTTTTTCAAACCCGACTACGCGAACTTCTGTTAGACCACTAGTGATTTCCCTATCAGCCGCGTCTGACGATACGTCCGGATGTGGAGGTCGCATTAATCCTCATCACATCCCGAGCGGTCAATCCAATAGGCTAGATATTGCGGTCACGATTGCATTTGCACTGAATTGGCGCGGGGTGTTGCATTTGTGGACCCGAAACTACATATATCACTCGAATATATCGAATATATCTTTGCGCACTTCCTCGATTTAATGCCTTTGATATAGTATTTCTACCTTTCCACAACACAACATCCAAGTGGATGACACTTATGCACTGCCCGAGCACTTTTACATTGCATTGTTATCATTATTGGTATTGTTGATGTTGTTGCAATTGATAGCCAAGTATAAAGATACTCGTAAGACGACGGTGGCGAAAGCGGCAACAATCAATTTGGTCAATGTATTTGTCCGACTGATAACAGGTTACGGTTATCAGCCGAACACTCACAATTCGGATAGAATATACGTTGGTATGTATAGGTATGTAAATATGTCGCGTTGAATTTTGGATACATTTTAAGGTTATTTCACATTTTATTTTTAATGATTAATAATTTTGAAACTTACTCAGGAATTTAATTTTTGCTACAAAGATACCGATGCCAATGTAAATGGTGGTGCCTGACGGATGAATATGGACAGAACGAATGCCACTGCTTGCCTCTATTGTATCACTTCGTTTCTTCCTGAGAAAGTCCAGAAGTGTATTTTCCTACAATTTCAGAAAAGCAGATCTGTGCATAGGAAACCAAAAAAAAAGAGATTCCCAAGGAAAAATCTAATTTTAAAAAAAAAACCACATGGCGGCTTACCTGTCAAGAGATTTGGCTGTGCAACTTTTCCCAAATTAGCCCGCGGCTAGAATTTGTGTGTGACCGACCTCGGCCAGGTCTAGGAAGCGAGTAGACCTTTGCTTTCGTTTGGGTCTCCCAAGCGGCGAGTGTCGAGACTCGAACGTGCCTTCTATAAGGAAATTTACTCACGATTGGCAATTCTGATTTGGTTCAGAAATTGACGAAATTAACTATGCAACTTCTTGTGATGGTTATACCAATTAAATTAAATTTGAGAAAACGAAACAAAAATATACAAGAAAGTTACATAATTATTTACGTGCGAATTTCCGCACAATAAAAAATTGCCGTCGTGTGGAATCAATATCCTAATCATTACAAACTCAAGGGTACCATTAAAGAGGCCGCAGAGAATGTCGTGGGATATAAAGCCCGGCGAGCACGAAATGACTGGTTCGACGAAGAATGCAAAAATTCACTTGATGCAAAAAATGAGGCCTATTGACAATGGATTCAACGGGGAACCAGATCCAAAAGAGAAAAACATGACGAGCTCGAATAGAATAATTAGACGTAAGGAACTTAAATACTTTGACGAGCAGTTGCTGAATATTAACGAAATTGGCGAATATCAAAGGGTTCCAGACCTGGTCGCTCCACAACAGATCAGCTCTTTACGGCCAAACTGATACTCCAGAAATGCTGGAAATACAACGTAGACGTACATATACCAAATCTTTGTCGACTTCAAGCAGGCATACGACAGTATCGATCGTGGAATACTGTACATCATGCTGCAATTTGATATACCGGCAAAATTAGTGCGATTGACAAAGGTGACGATGACCAACTCGGTCTTACAGGTCAGGATCCAGACTTGCTGATCTATTTTAAACACGCACTGCTCTAAAACAGGGCGATGGACTGGAACCGACACTCTTCAGCCTAGCACCGGATTACGCTATTCGGGCTATGAATATGGACAACAGCAAGACGCTACTCATCAAGTCGACACAATTAGCAGCATACGCCGACGACATCAAAATCATGACCCGAAGATTGGCCGACGCAGAAGAACTTCTGCATACGCTCGATACCGCTGTTCAAGAAGTTGGACTCTGTATCAACGAAGGTAAATCTAAAGTTATGATGTTATCGACGACAAGGACACCTGCACAACCGAGCATCAATGTGGGGGACCTCAGCATCGAGTTCGTGAACGACTTCACATTTCTGGGTTGCAACTTGTCAAGGGACGCCAACGAAACTGACAAAATCAAGCGACGGATACAGTTAGCTAATAAGACTTTTCTTTCGGTTCTCCTTATAGTGAAATCGAAGCATGAGTACATAAACACGAGGCTCCGCGGGGACATAACCATCATACGACCAGTGCTATGCTATGGCTGCGAAGCATGGACCCTAACTCAAGCTTCTGGAAACATGCTAGACACATTTGAACGTAAGGTTGTGCGGCGAATTTTGGGGGCTGTTTGCGATCGAGATGGCGCATTCGGTACAACCATGAGTTGTATGAACTGCACGTTGAGCTGAGTTATGAAAATCGTCAAACTACAACGACTTCAATAGGCAGGGCATGTACAAAAGACATGGACTATGATCGCATGCCAAAGAGAGTAATGAACGTAGAACCAGTCGACGGAGCGAGACTGTCTAGACGACCGAGATCTCGTTGGGAGAGCTCAGTATATGCGGACGCCGAACAGCTGCTGAGCTTCTATAATTAGAGGACGCGGTCACGTGATCGAGATAATTGGAGGACAACGATTCAGGTGGCCAAGGCCCGACGACGTTGATGATAGACCTAGGTATATGGCAGCAACATGTATTGTCCTGTTATGTGCTAAGCGAATGTCAACTAAGCTGCTTAAGGTGCGAGTTCCTAGGCCACGACTGAGCGACTCGCGTTTATGACTGTGAAAAACTATCATAATAGAGTACTAATCGTGTATTTTATGTGGAAATACAGACGTAGAACTACAGCTTGCATTCGAACCTGAACTTTGAAATGCACGCGAATAGTGCTCCGTTATGATATTGTTGTATGTACGAAGTACGTCTCTCTTACGACACACACTGTACTAAGCTCCATCATAATCTCGAATGATCGATGACAAATACCAACTGATTGGCACTAGCGGATTTTCGAACCTTCGTTGAGTAGTGGAAACCCGAGTCTAGAATATCTCGAACCGTCTAGAATCTTCGCTAACTGATGGATACATGGGTGAGCAGCTTTATCAAGGCAGGTGTCATCAATAGCAAGAGAAAGTAAGAAGAAGTAATAATAATCGACACTCAGTCGCAGTCGGATCGCTATAAAGCGAAAAAGAGATAATCGCTACCCGCCGTTAACAAATAGTTCGAGCTAGTTTGACGTTGGTAGTTAGTTACGCGTGTGAAGTTTGTTTAGTAAATAAAATGTGTGTGTTTTTCAATCGAAGTGTTTTCATTATTCAGCTCAAGAATATCTAACAAACCTGGTTTCGTTCGATCAGAGGAACATTACAATATTTTTTTCACAGTCGCAAATGCAAGTCGCTCAGTCGTGGCCGTGGAACTCACACCTTTAGGAGTAGTTGACGCGCTTATGCCTCATTAGGGGTTTGAGAAAATAATACCCTAGACCAAAAAATTGTATATTATACTCTAGAGCTAGACCATAAACAAGTATTTTTGTACAAGAAGAAAAAAACGCAAACTTGGACAAATTTTCTCAGCAAGATCTAGTTCATTGATAGTACTGCTAATGGAATGCCTACCTCCCCTACAAATATTATTTTTCCAAAAACACGAAAAAAAACATCAATATCACCCCATCGAATAATAGTAGATATTTCAAATTCACGTGAATTTAAATCCCCTGTGAAAATTACAAGTAGTTCAATCGGTAGAACTTTTGGAAGTTTCAAAACTTGCTAAAGCACATTATTTGACCTCTTTCAACTTTACCTTACTTCTACTTCTACTACTTTTTCAATTTTGATTTTTGGTCATCTTTTGATTGGTTACGCATTTTTGAAATGAAAACTACTTTCGCGGATCTCCATGTATGAGGGAAAAATCCTAATGCGATGCCGTTAGACTACGCACTCTACTACATATCAGCAGGGCCGTCGAGAGGGGGATGCGGGAGGGCCGAATCGGCCCGGCCCCGTGTTTTTGGGAGGCCCGGATATTAGAAAAATTTAAAATAAAAAAAAAAAATATTTTTACCATAACACATTTCATTAAGCAATTCATGAAATCAAAATTAATCTCAATTGATATGTATTGTAGATTTTTCGTATATTAGTAAGCTTGGAACTCTGGCGTTACCATTGTTCCTGATAGTCATTTAATAGACCAGGAGCTGACGGTGGTTGAGTATGCAAAATTAGGGAACCGTGACTTCTTAGTGGATTTTTTCCTTGGGGTTGTAGGAGGCTAGGAAAGTGCAGGGTACCGGTTGGAATTTGTGGTCGTTATTCTGGGAGGGGAGGAAAAGAACAACAGGATGTTAAGTTGGAGGCGTTTCGGAAATCGCTGGGAATTGGACAACTGGTAATCGTAGAAAGTTTTACTTAATCTCAATTTTTTTCAGATCTTCAGATCCTCTATACATTTTGCTTTGTAGACATGCTTTCGAAAAAGTGCTGGTTTGCCCGGAAACTTCGATTAACGTTGAAAAATACGAGTATTTCCTAAAATAGCCTCAATACCCATAAGCAAAGATGCATGAAAAGTAGAATACGGATATGCGAAACTCGCGAGCTGCTGTTTTTATTTTGATTCATCTTCTGGAGATGTAGGTACCGAAAGGTAGGAAAATGCTGGGTGTTGGCCAGAAATGAGTTTAGGGAAGTTTAGGAGGGAGATGAGAGGAAGAATGGGAGGCCCGATACGAGAACGGAATCATTCGTAGCTCGACAAATGCTCGTCGTAGAAAGCTTGGAACATCTCTAGTTGACCGGGCGAAGCATAGTGGCTCGCGTGTTTGATCAATAGTGGGTTTTAATTTGAAAGGATTTCTTACTCCCCTTGCTTAGGCTCCGCACGTTTCGCGATACAAATGTCTGCAAAGCAAAATATATATAGGTAGAGAAAAATTTGAGATTAAGTAAAACTTTCTACGATTACCGAAAGCTTTACCTAGAATCACATTAACGAAAAAGTGATAGTTTCCTCAGAAAACTAAATAAACTTTAAATGAAACCGGAATATAGACGGCTACGCCCCCAATTCGAGGGTTTTATAGCAAGCCCTTATTTTGGTATGTAAGTATCGGTCCCGGCTCTTCTTGGTACCACTCAGATGGATAAAAACATCATAATTAAAATGTATTAGTATCTTACATGCCAATTCCCTTGTTCCGCTTTCTTCAAGTTAAAGAATATACCAAAAATGGAATGTACTCAACATTACCTTTCTGACGAAACCCCATCCCCTGTCAATACCAGACGATGTTAATTTCGCCTCTGAGTGGACCCCCCCCCCCCCAAGTTGGCCAATTACGACACATCGCTTTCTCCAGCAAATTATAGCGTTTCTACACATTCTTACCGAATTTCATGTGTGTAGCTTCAACCATTAGTCAGATAATCAATAAACAGGCGGACAGACATTTGGTTGTTTTTATACGAGTTTTATTTATACAACAAAACCCTAAAAAGATAAATTGTTTGAATAATAATTATTAGAATCACCGCCCGCAATCAATCTTTACCCTTTCAAAAATGGTTAATCAAATAACTGAAATTCGCACTACGAAAAACTACATGCAAGTAGTACTCGCACCTATGCATAAGGCCGGTAGGTGTATTTTTTGTGTGGATAGTGTCAAAATGCCTAACTTTAAATGAATGTACTATTATTAAATATTATGTGATTGGAATGAAACTTAGAGATATTATTGCCTATGATGTTGGTTATCATTGGCCATCAATATTTTTGACCTCGGGTATGCTTGAGGGGTGCAGGGGTATGCTAACTGCAACTATAGAAATGTACAATATTAACCTTTTTCAATGAGATTTCAAAATTCACTTATTTTTAGTTTTCTATGCTAGTAAAATGCCGCTTTTCTGTAAATTTTCATATCTCTAGGTATAACGGTCTCGAAATGCAAGGGAGGGGGGGGGGAACTCTGATCACATATTTTCCCCTCTCCCTCTTTTCTCCTTTCTTCAAATTTGAAAAAAAAAATCCAAAAATGAAATGTACTTGACGGTATCTTTCTTACGATACCCCACTTGACTATACCAAACGAAAAAAAATTACGACCTTCATTTCCCCTCCATGGGGACCCCCCTTAAAGTTGACCTATTACAACGCGTCGCTTTCTCCAGAGAATTATAGTACTTCTACATATTTCCACCAAATTTCATGCATGTAGCTTCGGCGGTTCGTGAGATATTTCATGGACAGACGGACAGACAGAAGGACAGACGGACAGACGGACGCATGACCGATTTCATAAGGGTCTTGTTTTTATACAAAACCCTAAAAATGTCTTCCCGACCTTTTAAAAGGCTACAAAATCGCTGATATACCTGAATAAATGCAAAAAAAGATGGGTTTCACTTTTTAAACCTCATCGCCAACTACGTGCTGGAAAAGCGATGCCCTGTGAGTGGAGAGCGATGAAATTGAGTAAAATAAGTATGGCGCTCAATATGGAAAACTGGAAGCCGGCAACGGCAACCACTCATCGTCGATAGCTTTGCTTGATCTCAGATTGTTGATTTTAGTCTTCTTTTAATAAAATAATTTTGCGAAAAAGTGACAGCGTACCCGGAAAAAGTAAATTAATGTTAAGAAAAGTTAGCGAATCCATTAAAAATGCCAGAAGTCGCCGGAAAAGCGGTGTGCAGATTGTGGCGAACGGGCATAATATACACTAGTTTGATGGAAAACCGCTGTTAATCGGCAGCCATTAGTTGCAGAATTTCGGACACCACTTTTTCGGTGGGTGCTTCTCACTACCCGGATAACCACCAAAATTTCCGTCGGCACTCTGCGGTTTCCTAGTGACCTACACACTCTAGACAGGAATCAATGGCTCCCGGTCCGCAAATTTTGCACACTCAACCCCCGTCAGCTCCTAATCTATTATAAAGTCTGCGTATGATTTATGGAACTCAACGTTTTTTTTATTGTGATTCAGGTACGCAATAAGACAAATAAAATGTATACAGGATGCCCGGAAAATGCTTTTACCTCTAAAAATTTTCTCATTTCATTTTCTCAGATTTTCGCATACTAGTTTTATTTCTAAAATTGAATTCCCTTATCATGATATCTTCATCATCATCGTGGCGCGACAGCCCGACGTCGGGCCTTGGCCGCCTGGATCATTGTCCTCCAATTATCTCGGTCACGTGACCGCGTCCTCCAATTTTGGGAGCCCAGCAGCTGCGCGGCGTCCACACCTACTGAGCTCTCCCAACGAGATCTCGGTCGTCCTCGCAGTCTCGCTCCGTCGACTCGTTCTGCATTCATTACTCTCTTAGGCATGCGATCATCGTCCATTCTTTGTACATGCCCTGCCCATTGAAGTCGTTGTAGTTTGACGATTTTCGAGACTTGCAGCTCATCGTACATTTCATACAACTCATGGTTGTACCGGATGCGCCATCCATCTCGATCGCAAACAGCCCCGAAAATTCGCCGTAGAACCTTACGTTCGAAAGTGTCTAGCATGTTTTCGGAGGCTTGAGTTAGGGTCCATGCTTCGCAGCCATAGCATAGCACTGGTCGTATAATGGTTTTGTACACGCGGAGCTTCGTGTTTCTGTGCACATGCTTCGATTTCATTATGGGGAGAACCGAGAAAAAAGTCTTATTAGCTAACTGTATCCGTCGCTTGATTTCGTCAGTTTCGTTGGCGTCCCTTGACAGGTTGCAACCCAGGTAGATGAAGTTGTTCACGAACTCGATGTTGAGGTCCCCCACGTTGATGCTCGGTTGTGCAGGTGTCCTTGTCACCGATTGCATCATTATTTTAGTTTTACCCTCGTTAATACGTAATCCAACTTCCTTTGCAGCGGTATCGAGCGTATGCAGAAGTTCTTCTGCGTCAGCCAATCTTCGGGACATGATGTTGATGTCGTCGGCGTACGCTGCTAATTGTGTCGACTTGATGAGCAGCGTCTTGCTGTTGTCCATATTCATGGCCCGAATAACGTATTCCAGTGCTAGGTTGAAGAGCGTCGGTGCCAGTCCATCGCCCTGTTTCAAACCAGTGCGTGTTTCAAATAGATCAGTAAGTCTATTCTGGATCCTGACTTGTGAGACGGAGTTGGTCATCGTCATCTTTGTCAGTCGCACTAATTTTGCTGGTATACCAAATTGCAGCATGATGTTGTACAGTACTCCACGATCGATACTGTCGTATGCCTGCTTGAAGTCGACAAAGATTTGGTATACGTTTACGTTGTATTCCCAGCACCTCTGGAGTATCAGTTTGACTGAGAAGAGCTGATCGGTTGTGGAGCGACCAGGTCTGAAACCGCTTTGATATTCGCCAATGACTCGTTCTGCGTACGGTTTTATTCTATTTTCCAGAATTTTCGTCAAAATTTTATAGGACGTACAAACTAGTGAGATGCCCCTGTAATTCTCACATCGCAATTTATCTCCCTTTTTATGGATTGGACAGATGATGCTTCTGCGCCAATCGTCTGGGATCTCCTCGTTCTCCCATACTCGCAGGAGTAATTGATGTATGGCATCAACTAGACTCGTTCCACCGAATCTTAGCAGTTCAGCTGGGATCTCGTCAGCGCCCGGCGCTTTATTTCGTTTTAGTGACCGCAACGCGAGATCAACTTCCTCTACTGTCGGGGGTTGAATGGGTGGGCCTAGATCAACAATATCATCGAGAGCTTCCTGTGTGGGGATGTTAGATGGTCGGTTTAGAAGCTCTTCAAAATAAGAGGCCCATCGTTTGTTAATACCATCGGTGTCGCTGATGATGTTTCCATCCTTGTCCTTACAAAGGCTAGTCCTGGGTTGGTAGCCGTTCTTAATTGTATTTACTAGTTTGTACGCTTGTCTGGTGTTCCTATTAGCTAAGTTTTCGTTTATGTTCAGCAACTGCTCGTCAAAGTATTTACGTTTCTTACGTCTAATTATTCTATTCGATATTCGCCGTAGCTCGTCATATTTTTCTCTTCTGGCTCTGGTTCCTCGTTGAATCCATTGTCTGTAGGCCTCGTTTTTCGCGTCAAGTGAATTTTTGCATTCTTCGTCGAACCAGTCATTTCGCGCTCGCCGGGCTTTATATCCCACGACCTTCTCTGCGACATCCTTGATGGTACCCTTGAGTTCTTCCCAGAACCCATGGACGCCTGTGTTGCTGATGTTGTGTAGCATAGGTGATAGTTTTTCCTCAAGGGCGGTAGTATACGCCACCGCTGTAGCATCACTCAAGAGCTTATCAACCGCAAAGATTTTGGGAGGGCTGATTCTTGACTGGTGCACTGAGGAAATTCTACATCTGTAGGTCGTCTTCACCAAGTGATGATCTGAGTCGCAGTTTGCTCCTCGATAGGAGCGGACATCCATGACACTAGACGCCCATCTCCTGCAAATGAGGACGTGGTCAATTTGGTTGACGGTATGTGCGTCTGGAGACTTCCAGGTCTGCTTGTGAATGCGTCGATGCGGGAAACACGTAGAGCTTACGACTAGATTCCTGCTGCAGGCGAAGTCGATAAGTCGCTGGCCGTTATCGTTACATTCTTCATGGAGGCTGTGGCCTCCAGAGGTCCCCCGATGCCAACTTTCATTCCCGACTTTCGCGTTAAAGTCTCCCAGCAGCAATTTGACGTCATTTGTTGGAAGTGAGTCGAAGAGAGTTTCAAGGCGGGCGTAGAACTCGTCTTTTACTGCGTCTTCTTTAACTTCAGTGGGGGCATGCACATTGATGAGCCAGAGATTGAAGAATCGAGTCTTGATGCGAATCGCACACAGCCGTTCATTTATGGGTTTGAAGTCAGTAATATGCGGTTTGAGGTGAATGTCCACTATAAATGCTACTCCAAACTCCTTGCGGCCCGATGGTTTGCCACTTGTAAAAATTGTGTGCGATTTCTTGTCATTAATCTCGCTGCCAAGCCAATTTGTTTCCTGGACTGCAGTAATGCTCAGTTTGTACTTTTCGACCTGTTGAAGGAGGGCCTTCTCGGCCCCCGGTTTGTTCAGGGAGCGTACATTCCAGGATCCGAAAGAATAATCCTTTATTCGTTTGCGTGGTCGTCGTTGTTGATCCGTCCAATCCGAGGCTTTTGTTCCAGGTTTCTTGACATGGAGTGGTTTTTACAAGGACGAGTTGTCAGCACGTCGCTTAACCCCATTCGGGGGATGGCCTCGGAGATAGCTGCTTCAGATGGTTTAATAAACGTGCTGGAGCCCACACAACTATGTAGCAGGTCCAACTACGCAAGTCATTCCATCCTACTAGACCTGAGACGCTTAGGTGTTTGTCAGCCATTCAGGCTACAGCTATCTGCCTTTTCCAAACTGTCTTATCGCTAAGACATTGGCCGTCAGCGAATTGATACACTGCCGTTACCAGGGGGCGCCCACGTGGAGGACTATGGAAAAGGTCTTTGCCCCCCCATCATGATATCTTAGTTACTGACAATTAGAAGCCTTTGAATGCAAACTGCAATTTTATTCTTGCGAAGTTTCACAAGTGCTCGGTGTCTCAACGCTCAAAAAATAGTTTCTATACATTTAAAGGTTGTTAGCTGTCAGATATTAAGAAATTATAATGAAATGACGTTTAAACGATTTGATTTTAACACAAAAGATTTAATTGTAAAACTACGTAGTATCTTACACGAAAATTCGAAAAAAAAAGTTGGGAAAAATTACTATAACTTTAAAACTATTTGTTCGATTTTTTTACGGGATACATTTTAAACATTATCGAATAAGTTCATTAAAGTGTTCTAACTAGCGTTTCTTTCTACATAGTTGTAGTGTAGTCAATAGATTATTTTATTGGGAATATGTCTTGAAGTTTAGGATGTGCATGCTGGCAATTGCATTTTCCGAAACCAGTTTATGCCGTCGAAACTTCAACTGGGCCACATGGAACAGTTGACGCGCTATGTCCCACAAGAGTTTAGGGCAATTGAGAGTGATATGTCTTGAAGTCAATGAGAGTTAGATGCTTATATATTCGTAATAATCAGGTGATTTTTTTAAGCTGAATTTTTAATACAAAAAATTACAATATTTTCTAAAAATTGCATAAATTTTCCGAATTCTTTCAAACACGACAAAATGCGTGCAAAAACTTCCATCATTATTATATCATATTATGGGGCCCTATAAAAGTTCAGTCCCGGGCCCGGATTTTCTCTCGACGGCCCTGCCTATCAGACCAGCCATTAGACCTCGCATTAGAACACCTGTTAAACCACTCGTTTAGATTACCTATTATAGGACACATCAAAGGAGTTTAATAGGTGGTCTAATGCGTTGCGTAACGCGGGTAGTTGGTTTTTAATTGCCTTGACCCCTCCGGGAGCGTGGGCTCGTCAACATCTCTTGCATTACTTTGTCTTGTTGACGTTTCGATAGCATATTTTTGGATGAAGCAGTTACTAGCATGCCCCTCCGAGCCGTATTTATACTGACAAGTTCGGGACGCTGTGGGAGTTCTAGTAGCACCCACAGGTAGTTTTTATTAACGCGCCAAGGACTGAACCTCTGTTTTTCTACATGCAGCATCGTCGAGTGGTGACCGAGCACTCACGGCTGCCGAGTGCGTTAGGCCGTCGGGTAGTTGGTCTAACGTGTAAAAACATCTTTAGACGTTACTTAATGACTATTGACATTTATCCTCTTTTCTGTATGTATAATATATACATACATTCATATTTCATAAAACATTATATATTAGTCATGACTTATATCTTTCTCCTTGGACGTATTACACATATTACGCTCTTTTAAATTACGTCCTAAAAATAAAAATTTCAGTACATCATTTCCACCTGGCATTCTGTTTGCATTGCAAATTTCGTAGAAAAGGCGACCGCTCATGGATGGAGTCTGTGCAAAGGACACGTATCTTTACAACACTAAACGTTCAAGACCATCTCTACTACAATATAAATAAGGTGGTTGGTCGGTGACTTGAAAAAGATCGCCCGGTCTTTTGCATCAGTTTAGGGATAGTGTATAAACACCGCACTGCGATACTGTGGTACCGTGCTGGCTGTAACCGATACACGATTTTTATTTTCTCCTATTTCGCCCCGTCCACCTTTTATTAGTTTCTTTGCGAGCTCGTCCCATGATCGTATAGGGATTTTTCACGATTTTTACCTTAAAGCCTAGTGCACCCGTATGTTTTTGCGACATTTCTACGGTGATGCTGTGGTTTTCGTATTTTTTTTTTCACTTATTCAATGTGCATTTATGTTTTGGTTTTAAAAGTGCGCAACCGCCGCCGCTGCCAGGCCAGGGCATTGATTTATGTTTTTGCCATTCCAACTTTATGCGTAATTCGCAATGTCACATTCTAGAAAGAATTCGAAATCGCGAATATGTGAACGATACAGCAGCAGCAGAGGTCCAGCGCAGAATCAGAAGGGACAGCGACAGAAATATCAGTCGGTTGGCTGTTAGAGTTAGGAAGCTGACTGGCTAGCAAGCATGATCACTCGTTTCGTATCTACGTATCTTTCGCAATGTTCGTAGCAAGCGCACATGCTCTGGATTTAGTGTGTAATTTCATTTTATATTTATTTTAATTTCTATCGTTTCGCAAGAATTTTCCTTCTATTTAATTCTAGCAGCATTGATACGACCACTCATTGATATCCAATAGCACTTCCATGTCACGATGATCTTATCGCCTCATGCCTTTAAGAAGTTTTACCTGTAGGTGAACGTGGACGATTCGACATCTTAGTATAGCCGGTGGAGCTGCTAATCTGGCGGATCTTTCTTACTCTGATTTTACATGGTGTTACAGACTAACCGAGCTTGTGATATAGCCCGAAACATATTAGGCAATTATGCGTGAGCAATTATCTGGAGGCTCTTCTCGGTCGTTGCGAATTTGCGTAAATTAAGTGGAATTCAATTCACGATTGGGGAGAAAATGAATAACGAATTCCTTGCGAAATTTTTCGTGTTACATATTAACTGCGTTTTATTCCCTTGCGATTTGTATATAGATTAGTTGCAAATAGTAAAATAGTAAAATGTGAGATACTGTAGTGATTAATCTTTCAGAATGAATTAGAAACAACATGATTCTATGGACACCATCTTTAGTACTACTATTTAACTTATCTCTACATCTCCCCTTTCAAATATGTTACACAATTGAACAATTCAAAGTATTGTAATATCTATTTCATATGCTTGTGTATGTATTTAACATCAAATGAACAATACATTAATCTTGTTACTCCATTACTTCGTTTTTAATTCAAAAATTATTAATAACAAGATATGGATATATTAATTGGCAGGAACCCAATATTTTCCTTCTCGTAACCATATCTTATCTCCCTTTTCAAAATTCGCTTGTATTTTGGTATTTCTATCATAGTATTTTACTTTTTATTTACAGCATTATTATTTTTTAAGACTGGTATGGCTTTGTTAGCTATTTCGTCATGTTTAAAAAATTTTGTATTTCCAGGCACAAGAGTTCTCGTCTGTCTCTCCATTAACAATTCTGTAGGTGAAAGTTCCGAATTTTTTATTGGTATATTTCTATATTCAAGCAAAGCTTGCCACAATTTACTGTTTCCCAGTTCACATTTCACAACTAATTTTTTGGCTACTTGAACCATGCGTTCAGCGAATCCATTAGACCTTGGATACCGAGGACTAGTTGTAATAACATTTATATCAAGTGATGAGGCCCATTTTATAAATTCAAAGGAGTTGAAAGGAACATTGTCCGCAATAATTTTTTTTGGATATCCATGTATGGCAAAAATGATCTCTAATTTCAGTTTAATGGCTATGTCTGTAGCTTTTACAAGAGGTATTATATCCAAATATTTGGAGAAATAATTTGCAACAACCAGATATTTCTTCCCTGCTGATACTTCCATTAGGTCCATCCCAATTGTTTGATAGGGTCCCTCGGGTACTTCATAATTTAAAAGAGGACCTTTTACATTGGCCGATCTATGTTTTTGACAAATTTTATACTCCGTTATCATTAACTCAATGTTCTGATTCATATTCGGCCAATATAAAAGCTTTCTCGCCCGACTTTTTGTTTTTTTTCCGTGCCCTGATGTGACTTATGAAGTTCTCCAAGCACCATCGTATGTAATGATTGTGGAACAAAAAACCTATCATCAAAATAAACTATTCCGTCTTCAAGAAATAAATTGTTTTTATACTTCTATAAGAACCTTAAATTTTCAAGTAATTCATTTTTAGTATTAGGCCATCCATTCCATATAACCTCAATTGCTTTTTCTTAACAAGGCATCTTTTTCTGTTTCTGTTTTGAACAAGTCTTTTTCTCGTCGCTGACATTAATAGTGTGTACCATTTCACTAAGGCCCTCAATTTCTTCGTTCTCTCTCACCTCCTTTGAATGGCTCATTGATAACCAGTCAGCTAAGTACATAAACTTCCCTGGCAAATAAATGAAGCTTAGCCTATATTTTTCAAGCTTAAGCTTCATTCTCTGTAATCTTGCTGAAGGAATTTTCTTGTAATCTTTTCCCATGATGCCAAGTAGTGGCTTATGGTCAGTTATAATCTCTACGTTTTTTCCATAAATGTAGGAATGAAATTTTTGGCAAGCGAAAACGACTGTCAATATCTCCTTCTCAATTTGTGCATATCTCGACTCTGTTTCGGTGAAGCTCCTAGATGCAAAACAAACTGGCCTTTTATTTTGTAATAAACTACAAACCACACCACTTTTCGATGCATTAGTTTGAATTGTAATTTTCTCTTTACAATTGAATGGTTGCAGTAGGGGCGCTGTTAAAATCAAATCTTTGATTTTGCCTAAGCATTCATCATGCACCGACAACCATTTAAATACAACTGTATTTTTTAGCAATTCCCTCAAAGGAGTACTTATCTCTGCAAGGTTAGGTATATATTCCCTTAAATAGTTTCTGAAACCCATCAATCTCTGCAAATCTTTCTTGCTATTGGGGGCTCCTAAATCCTCAATACCTTTTAACCCACTTTTGTTACAACCTATTCCATTTTCTGATATAAAATGACATGAAAATGAGACATTTTTTTGTTTCCACTGTATTTTCTTTACGTTAAACTTTCAATTCTTTTCACTAGCTCTTTTCATGACTTCTTCTACAGCTCGATCATGCTCCTCCTTAGTTCTAGCAGCGATCAATATGTGGTCTATATAAACTGTCACATTTTCTATGTCTCCAAAATTCTGCTCATTCAATTTCTCCAAACGGTAATCTTTTAAAACGATAGCACCCAAATGGAGTACTGAAGGTGCACAAGTATTTGGATTTTTCGTTTAAAGCAATTTGCCAATATCCATCTTTCAGATCAAAAACTGAGAAATACTTTCTATTTACCAAATTCGTTTTTATCTGTTCAAACGTAGGAATCTCATAGTAATTATCCTTAATAGCCATATTTAATTCCTTGGGGTTAAGACAAATTCGTAAAGATTTATCTGGTTTTTCAACTATAACTATATTGGATATCCACACACTTGGGTTTTCAACTTCTTCAATAATACTTTTTTCACAGAGTGCCTTTAATTCAAGTTTCAGTGGATCTCTTAAAGCTAACGGAATTCTATTTGCAGGTTTAGCACAAGGAACTCCATTTTCTTTCTGAATAATATTAAAATTCTCCTTAAAACACTCTAGGCCAGAAAAAATTTCGTTATATTTTTCCACTAGTACCTCTTTTGTATTGACTCGTTTTATCAGGCCCACTTTCACGCATGTTTCAAGTCCCAAAATTGGAACTGAATTTTCACCAATAACAAAAAATTTCACCTCTACCTGTTTTTGGCGTATCGTGCACAATAGATTGACTACACCCAAGGTGTTTATGAAAGTGCCATTATATGCTATCAGCCTTTCTTTACTTTTATTTAATTTAACTGGGTTTAATTTGTTAAAATACTTAATGGGCAACACATTCACCGAAGCACCTGTGTCTAATTTAGATTTGAACACTTTTGCGTCAATGCTAACAAACTCATACCATGTCTTGTTTTTACTATTGATTTGATCTAAAGCATCTAAATACAGACTTGAGTCACTCTGACCGCTTATGTCACCACTTTCAAACCGGTTATGAATGGTATTTACCTGTTTTTTTGCACACTTTATAAAAATGGTTCATGTCTTTGCAATTGTTACATATTTGTCCATATGCGGGACATTTTCCTTTTAGATGTTCTTTTCCACAAAAATTACAATTTTTAACAATTTTGTTTTCTGCTCGTACATTCTTTACATTGTTAAAGCTATTATTGGGTTTACCTTGTCTTACGTTTAGCTTTTTTACCAAATCGACTGATGTTCCCTCGCCTTGAATTCTTGTCACTTGTTTGGATGTCGCTTCAGCCGACTGTGCTATTTCCATTGCTTTTTCCAGTGTCAAATCCGAAATATCCAGCATTTTTTTCTGCAACTTGTCACACGTACCAAGTACTAGCCTATCGCGTAGTATCCTGGCTTCATCCTTAAATCGACATTTCCTCACCATTTTCCGAATGTCCATAAGGAAATTGTCGAAAGATTCTTCAGGGGATTGATTGCGGCTATGAAAAAGAAAACTCTCGTATACCTCGTTCGACTTTGGCTTACAAAATGTATCAAACGCTTCTGGGACACATTTATAGGTTAAGTCTGCGGTGTCGCCTAAGTTGAATGTGTTAAAAACCTCGATTGCCTCCGTACCTATGGCATTTAGAAATATGGCTACTTTTACCTTTTCTTTCTTACTGTCTAAATCAATAGCCGTTGCGAAAATTTTGAAGTTTTGCCAGAAAATCCTCCAGTTTTCTGCAATGTTACCTGACAGCTGCAGCTCCTCCACTTTTTTGATGAAATCCATTTTATTTGTAGTTATGTATTTTACGCTTTTAGGTGGTCTTCCTTTTGGTTTAGGCAATCGCTCTTTTTTCACAATTCCCACCTAAAGAACTTTTTTTTTAAACCGACTGCGCCATGTAGTGATTAATCTTTCAGGATGAATTATAAACGAATGATTCTATGGACACCATCTTTATTCCACTGCTGTCATGTTGATGTTGACAGTGTTACCATATACAATGTCATTTACTTGCAATATCATTTAACATCATTACAATTAACCATTTAGTACTACTATTTAACTTATCTCTACAGATACCTTCATTGTGCTCGTATATGGGTAAGATTAAAACGAATTCATTTGTCATTTCAAAAATGATGCGTGTCTTAAAAAATATTCGGAGCAGGACAAATAACTTTTTAAAAAGTACAACTAGTACTTAAATTTTAACTGCTTTAAAACAAAATAAAATAAGAAACATTCCCGTTTCGCGAATAATAGATGATCTCTCTCGCATTTAGAGAGAATTTTCATTTCCCTTAGAAATTTTCGTGTTCGGGATCCTCCGTGTGTGGGTTCTAATACTCCAGTCGGGGTGGCTTCAGAGTGCATGCCAGACACTCTCTGAAATTATTTTAGAAATCGATGGGGCTTGTTCAGGAAGCTTAAATTCAAATTTGCACCACCTGAAAATTTTTCCAACGTTACTTATGGGATCTTTTGCTTTTTGGTTTTAGTTTCTATCTTAGCCCACATGAGTCACACGATCAAAAGTAAAATATCTAAGTATACGTTATCAAATTATCTTCAACTTTTGTTTAAAGACAGTTTAGTTTAAGCTAGTACGTAAAATGTTACAAGGCGCCAAATTGGAAAAAAAAGAAAAAAAAATTCGGAACAGTGTTTCGCAAATAAGTCGATCATTGTGTGCAATGAACCATATTCTGGTCTGGTTGTGCTGCTTCCACCGGCAGATCGATGACAGCACCTGTTGAGTAATAATCTGTCGGTGGTACGAAATCAGAGGCAAAGGGTCCCATTACACCTGGACCTCCATGCGAGCGCGAGGCCAAGTGAGCCGTCCGCCAACCATTCCATCCTTGTCGCCTCATTTTTTTTATTAAACACTTTTACTTCCCCTGTTTGTGTTGTCTTTCCCAGGGTTCTGTTTTTTTGTTAATACGTAAAGGACAGGGGCAACGAGCGGCAAAAACCCGCCCACCTCTCCCGAACCCAGCTACAGCAAGCATAGGCCGCTGCTTAGCTCGTTGAGGGGCCCTTTACTTCGCCAGATGGTACGGCACGACCTTCACGGTTATTATGCTACCTTAGGCCCCATCCCCACGGGCATCTTCGGATGCGCACCAGACCGTCCATTACATATTTGGGCGCACTGCGTGCAGATACATCGGTATATTATGGAGACAGAGTGCGTGGAACATGTTTTGTCGAATGATTTCATCCAGTACAATTAACGATACTGGCATCTTGATAAAATCTACGTCGATATCTTCGCAAAACACGTTCCAGGCATTCGGCCGCTACACTCAGAAAAATAATTCCCTTATTCAAGGAAATATAAACTCATATTGAAGAAAATTGATAATTAATTAGTGCCAAAGAAATGCTTACTTAATTTTGAAACAAAAGTTTACTCAAAGATAGCAAACACCTTCATATATGATTGAAGTAGATATTCGCACTTAATTCTGAAATATACGAGTATTTTCTTAAAAGGATGACATAGCCGTATCAAACGGTTTAATTTTAAAACAAGATTTATTCAAACAACATATTTTTTAATGTTGAAATAAGATAGTCTTTCTTTGATTTAAAGTTATGGAAACTTTGGATTAATTTCTCACTTTAATATTAAGAAACCTTCCTTGCTATGTATCAAATAAAGAACTATAGTTTGCGAAGAAAATATTTCTTCCTCAGCAAGATTTTTTTCTATTTGAACTAAGTTCAATTTCTTTTGTTTAAAATCCATTTGGCCCAATTCCATAGAAATACACTTTTTGAAACAAGAAAGAGTTATATTAAAACACCGTGACTTATTTTTCATAAGAAATTTATTAATATTGCCATGAATATACATATCTGCTTAAATTTGATAGCTTAAAATTACTATATATTGAAGGAAAATATTTCTCATTTCAGAAGAATACTTTGGGTCTCAAATAGGGGTAAAAATTTGTAATTTCTGACATAAAACCATTGTTCTTTCCCGTAAAGCAAAGATTTCCTTAATCTTATATCCGACGAAATTCGAAATGTAAAATTAAATTAGAAAATTTTGCTTATTCATTGTGCCATTCATTTCAAAATATAGAAAACAAGTACATTCTTGTAAGTTAGAATTGCTCAAAACTTTTTTCAGCTCCTTATAAAAACCCGAAGACTCTGCCTTACACCTACTACGAGTATTACTGAAAATATAATTTTTCAAATTCAAGTTCAAAATTCATAATATATTCTGAAAATACCATGCAATATTTTCGTGTCAATGAACGACAAATATTTTTTTTCTGGAGTTTATATTCTTAGTATAAGAATTTGATTACCTATGTTTCGATTCAAATGGAAAAGTCCACAGATATTTTAAAGGCCCTGAATAATTCTACAATATTGGGTTAGGGAAGTATGTTTTAATTTCAATGTGTCTGAAAAAATACTTGCGTATTCCTTATTAAGGAAAATAATATGCTCCTTTAAATTGATCACATCCAATTGGTTATATTCATGTAATAACAAAAGATCTAGAAGCTCTATCAAATTTACGACAAAACGCCACACCTTATCGTCATCTTTAATCACATCCCCTATTATTAACGGAAAAAATGAGCAAACGTTAACATTTTTCTCCCGGATAATTTAAGATATTTCTTCAAATGGTTCCAATGGCTGCGTTCCTGCGAACGAATCAGGTTTTGTCATTTCTCGAGTTCTCCTCCATATGCTTTCCCCTCCGGTAAAATTTGTACGGACAACTGTCATGAAAATGTTCCCCTCCGGATCACAGTACTAAATTATTTAGTTATCACTGTGTGCGCGGTCTCATAAACCACAGCGTGCTCTATTTTTCTGACTAAAATATTTGGTTTTTCTGCGAACTAAAAAGTTTGCCGTCAGCGCGAGCTCTTATATTATTTTAATAAAATAATTTTGTTAAAAAGTGACAGTGTCCTCGCTCTGTCGTATTCATACGATTTTTTGTCGGTAGTTAATTTTGAACTGGAAATTTGACAATTGATGGATGACTAGATGCGAGTGCAGTTCAGAACACAATAAGTTGCTGCAAAGCTATCTCGATACTGTTGCCACAGCATGTTGCGATTGCGCTGTGTGTTTTGAACTTAGCCAATGTTACAAAATGTTAGCGAATCCCTTAAAAATGCCAAAAGTCGCTGGAAAACCGGTGTCCTCGGGGTGGAGAAGATTGTGGTGAATAGGCAGAATATATACCTACTAGTTTGATAGAAAACCGCTGTAAATCGGCAGCCACTAGCTGTAGATTTTCGGACACCACTTTTCCGGTGGGTACCTCTCCTTACTCGGATAATGACAACGATTTCCGGCGGAACCCTGCAGTTTACTAGGCAGCTACACATCCTAGACAAGAATCCATAAGGGACTCCCGGTCCGCAAATATTGCACTCAACCATCGTCAGCTCCTAATCAATAAAGTCTGTGTTTGTTTTAAGGGATTCAAAGATTTTTTTTTTGTATTGTAATTCATGTAAGAAATAACGCACATAAAATTTATACAGGGTGTCCGGGAAATGTTTTTATCCCTAAAAATTTCTGATCACTTTTTCTTAGAATTCCGCATATTAGTTTGGTTTCACAAATTGAATTAATTTATCATGATTTTTCAGTTTCAGGCAATCAGAAGCCTTTGAATGGAAACTGCAATTTTATTTTTGCGAAGTTTCACAGTTCTCAGTGTCACAACGCACAAAAACTTATCTTATATCACATTTTAAGGCTGTTAACTGTTATTTATTAAGAAAATATAGTGAAATGACGTTAAAAATATTCGATTTAAACACAATAGATTTAATAAGACTACATAGTATGTTATTTCTACATAGTTACAGTGTAATCAATTTAATATTTTATTTAGAAATTGTCTTGAAGTCGATGAGAGTCAGATGCTTATGAGTTCGTAGTAGTCAAATAATTTTTTTTTATTTTAAATTATTTAAAATTGCTTGAACTTTCCGAATTCTTTCAAACACGAAAAAATGCCTACAATAACTTCCATCGTTATTATATCATATTATGCGGCCCTATAAAAGTTAAGTGCCGGGCCCGGATTTTCTCTCGACGGCCCTGATTGTATCCGTATCTATTTTGTTAATAGAAATAAGCATGAAATTATTATGACATATAGTTGAAAAATGTACTAACATATCGAATAACAACATTTTCCGCCAGCTAAAAACTATAATCATGTGTAAATTTCCAATTTAAATAGCGATAATGAGACAACGTCATCATAACAACAATGAAATAATAATACGAAGTTAGCACACTTGATTACTGATAAATTTGATGCTGATACGAGCAGTGGTGACATATTCTGCGCTAGTGTGGCCCAAAACGCAGCAGCGTTTTTGTGCATCGCGCTCGGTGGCCGTGGTCGTTCGGTCGCCGCTCTACGAAATCTCTTCAAATCTCGGCGCGATCAAAAACTGCCTGTGGGTACTAATAGAACTCTCACAGTGCTCCGAGCTTGTCAGTATAAAGACGGCACGGATAGGAGGTGCATGCTAGCAACTGCACTTCCGAAAAGTAGTTATGCTATCAAAATGTCAACAAGGCATAGAAATGCTTAAGATGTTGATGCACCCATGCCCCTGGAGGGGTCAAGGCAATTAACAACATGCCTTGGTATGGCCGGATCCATCCGTGCATCTCCGACATCGGCTATTAAGGCGATTGTCGGTCTTACTCCGTTGCACATTTTCATACAGGAATCGGCTCTAAGCGATCTTCGAGTGCGTCTAAATTATGATGCTCATGTGTACAATCAGGGCCACATGAGCACCTTGGAGCGGATTCCTGGAAATCGGATTTACTCAAGATCAGATTACATGACTACGGAACTTTGCTTCGATAGAAAATTTTCGGTCTCCATTCCATGCCGCTCGGAATGGGATAGTGCCAGTGTCTGTCCTAGCCCTAGGTGTACTATGTCGTTTACCGATGGATCAAAAATGGGTCAGGGAGTTGGTGCTGGGGTTTTTGGACCGAACATCATGATTTCAATCGCCATGAGCGTCTGGCCCAGGGTTTTCCAAGCCGAGATCCATGTGACCGAGACCTGCGCCAGAGATATTCTGCACAAGAAACTTAATGGTGCTAACATTGCTATCTGCACGGACAGCCAGGCAGCCATTACGGCTCTTTCTTCACATTAATCTTCTTCGAAATTAGTGAAAGAGATCAAAACACTCTTTCAGTCCCTTAAGTGTCTCACAAACACCGATCGGGTTACTCAATGTAGGGTATCAGGCTATCAGGGCATTCAAGATAAGGAAGCTGCTGATGAACTCACTCATCTGTGAATTTTATCGGACCTGATCCCTACTGTGGCCTAAGCTGGGCTACAACCAGGGTGCTAGTTATTCAATGGTCCGGAATTGAAAGACGGCTTCACTGGAATGATCTCCCGGGAGTGCGTCAGTCCAAAGATCTTATAAACCTATAGGATATCAAACAAACTAGTCGCCTGCTCAGAACGGACCTGAGGCTAATCGTTGGTTACCTCACGGGACACCACTATGTCAGGTATCAGGATCTGTCCTCTGAGACAAAATGCCGGCTTTGCCTTCAGGACGTTGAGTTCACCAAACACCTTCTCAGCAAATGCCCGGCGATCGCTCGCTCGAAGTTTACGTTTCTTGGAGATTCAATAGCGAGCTCTGCTGTCATTAAGAGTGCTCCTACAAAGGACCTATTGGCCTGAATTATGTTGATTGAGGGTCTGGCACAATAGATCTCTTAGTCGCAGTGCCTACCTTTGTGTTGTCTTCCGCCAGTGGTGTGGGGTGTAACAATAAGCTACAACCTTTCCCCACTTATCGCAGGTATACGATTAATGGGTGGGACGTACATGCTAGCAACATTCATCGTTCGAAACCAGTTTACGTTGAAACGTCAATTAACTACTTTCATACATAAGGATTAGGGCAAATAGTAGTAGTTTACTGATAAGCACGTGGCAATGAAAACCTGGGTGGGGAAGTGCAGTGCTAATTAATATAGAGTTAAGAAGAAAGGCCTTGAACAGGGCAAAATCAGCTGGGAATGAAGCGGATTGGCACACCTAAAGAGAGCAAACTTCTCTGTGAGTGGGTCGAGTGCAGCTTTCAGACTTCGTAAAATATTAAACCCCTCTAGTTCCAACTACCTAATGAATCCTGATAGCTCGTGGACTTCCTCAAAGATAGAGACAATTGACATTCTGCTAGACAAACACTTTCCAGACAGCTCAGCTCAGCAGCAATCGGACATATGAAGGAAGGCCTGAACACACCTTCGTGTGACACCTCAACTATTCTATCAATGGAGAAGATTCTCTTGACCTTTCCCAGCTTTGAGCAATTTAAATCTGTTGGGCCAGAAGGCATCATTCCAGCAGATATACAGCACGAGTTCTATATTATATATCCCTGGATTGAAATCATTTTTAAGACCTGTCTAGACTTAGTCACATTCCTCGAACATGGAAAGAGGTCAAGGTAGTTTTGATAGCAGTTTTTTTAAAAAACAGGAAAGTCTCCAAACGCACGTCCAAACGATCTCAAGCTCATCAGCTTAGTCTCAACTCCACTTAAAATGTTGAAGGCGATTATAGATATTCACTTACGTGATAGCATTCCCTCGCTTCTTTCATCGAATTCGCAGCAAGCTTAGTGGATGGGAATATCTATAAATACACTCTATCGTAGGTTATATTAAGAAAACTTAAGGTTATAAGGAGTACACCTATGTGGCTTTTCTGGATACTGAAAGCGCCTTTAACAACGTCAAACCTGAATCAATCTCTGATGCACTGGGAGGGTAACTCGCTTTGCAAACGTATTAACCTGATGGAAACATTTAGGGTTATTCGCTCAGAGCTGGGCGCGTCATTCCTACGAAGATGTGTGAATGGGGGTATTCCGCAGGTTGGTTTCCTCTCACTCCTCTTATGAAACATCGCGGTCAACAGACTGCGCCTGGACCCGGAAGCACTAGGATGTAAGCTTCTTGGCTATGCAGATGACGTTGATATTGCAATCTCAGGAAAGTTACTTGCTACTCTTAGTGAGGTATTACAGAATGACCTCTCTCTGTTAGTGAACTGGGCCACTAATTGTAGTATTAGGGTGAATCCAAATAAAACAAAGGTATAGGATACCACCTGTAGAGCCTCCTATGATGCAGGGAGTGAAACTGACATTCAAGGACACGGCGAAGTTCCTTGGTGTGACAGGAAGCTTAGTTGGAAGCCAGCATTCAAGAACGTGTAAATAAGGCAATAATTGCACTCTATTCCTGCAGGAAAGTTATCGGCAAAAGCTGAGGACTGTAACCGAAAATACTGTACTGGCTTTGGCTCTATGCGGCGGTTATTCACCCCACTCTCTTGCACGTCGTGGTCTCGTCTGATGGAATTCAGTCAACACAGGGACTATTTGCGATTTGGTGGGGAAAGTGCAAAGATCCGCTAATGTGGCCATCATCGGAGTCCTCAAAAGGACTCCGTGCGATGCTTAGATATTATACTCAACCTGCTTCCCAGAGACATTCTCGGCGACCAGATGACTGCCTGTAGAGTTTCGCAAAACTGGCCAGTGGAAAACATTAAGCACTTGACACTCGACAGCTCTAAATAACCGATATGACCTGCGACGACGGATTGAGGCTGAGTTACATGCTGACTATTGATCAACTTTTTGATCAATTATTCTCTTTCGCAGTCAATTCGCAACACACGACGTTTGTGCTTTTTCTCGAATTAAATATAGACATTTCCCATTCCTTGTAACAATTTGCAGAATGGAGGTGGCTAGTGCGTGCAAGCAAATGCTTGACACAATATTGGAATGCCCATGGACTCATCCAAACATGCCACTAGGCAGGATGCGATTAGCAAGGATAACTCAAGATGGTTAAGTGGCAGAGTACGTGCTACAGAACAAAGTTGATGTGGCTAAGGTTGAACATTTTCCGCCCTTCTAGGTTGCTGCCGTTGAAAAGACAACATATTGGTGCGGTCGTGGGTGAATATTTTTTAATCAAAGAGGACGCCAGAGAGCTTCAGCTTCCGTAAATCGACTTCTGCAAAAGTTGTGAATTTTGATGTCCGGGCTTGGCAGATACATTAATTGCTTTGGGCGCGTTAACATCGCTTGCGTAGGTTTCGGAATTTACACTTGCTAGCATGCGCCTCCTATCCGAGTCGTCTTTTACTGACGAGCTTGGAGCGCTGAGTTCTAATAATACCCACAGCCAGTTTTTTTATTAAGGCGCCGCGGTGATCGAACCCATGTTCTCTAGATGCATCATTGTAGAGTGGTGGCAGCGACTTCATGGCTATCGGGCGTGTTTCAATTCTTGAAGCATACTTTTTTGCTAAGCTGGGGTACTTGGAAAACGTTGACGTCATCTCCAAAAATTTATCGAGTGCTCAGGCTGGTCCCAGCCATAAGATGGCCGGAGTACGGTATGACAACTCACACAGACGTGGTCTATGTGTGCCGTGGTTATTTTGGTAGCCCTTTAACCTACCCACCTACTGATAAACTTAGAACGCTGTAGGAGTTTTAGTAGTACCGCCAAGTAGTTTTTATTTGTGTGGTGTGGAATTAATTATGCCAAGCAGCTGATGTTGATAACCGGAATGTTAAGATTTGTACTAAACTACTTGACATTCATAACGTAACGTAACGAAAATATATCACAAGTATCCCTAAAGGAGATCTAGCTTTAACCGGGTTACTGGCTGCAGTCTTTTGTTTTTCAGAATTGATATACTCGTAATTCGACTTCATGGATGAATTATTATAACGTAAGTACGTTTAGGAAATCTAAAACGGAGAATGATAAAAGACGGAGTCATTGCTCAAAGTGAAACATATTATAAAAGGGTAAAATATGCATGCCAACTGTTAATAAAAATAAAATAATCTTTTGCGCTCATTTTTCTATTCATTGAAGTCGAACTCCTCTTAGACCCCTCGCCGGATCTGGAGCAAACTTGGCATATTAATCATAGTGAACTTGAGGATGCTCCTGTCCTTGAACTGTCCGCATGATTTATCAGTTTTCAACGATGGTAGTGAGTCTGTCAGCGTTTTGCAGTGTCCTATGCAGGCTGATACAACGCAATAATTTGTGGAAAATACCCAATTGCCCTAACCCCTTGTGGGGCATAGCGCGTCAACTGTTCCATGTGGCCCAGTTGACGTTTCGTCGGCATAAACTGGTTTCGAAGAATGCAGTTGCCAGCATGCACCTCCTGCACATCCATGGCCACGACCGTCGTCGTGGACGGGATTCGAACCCGAAACGCCGGTAGTCAAACATGAAACTGATGCCTTAACACACTGCGCTACCGGTCGCCCCCTGTCCTTGAATTGTCCGCATGATTTATCCGTTTTCAACGATGGTAGTGAGTCTGTCAGCGTTTTGCAGTGTCCTATGCAGGCTGATACAACGCAATAATTTGTGGAAAATGGGAAATAATGAAAATCGAAAAAATGTGAAAAAGAAACCATGGAAAAAAGATAAATACCGAAAATAACGTCGAAAATGTTGGATGGATAATGTGGAAAGTGGATAATAAGGAAAAAATGAAAACTATTGAAAATTTGGGAAATGAAAATATACCTACATGGAAAAATATAGACAGTGTGGCATTAGAAATGTATTGTAAAAATATGTAAAATGGCAAATATTGAAAAAACGACCTGAAATCCGTGATATCGAGAGGAGATTTCATTCGTTATTTGATATGCGTTAGAAATGGAAGCCCCACGTTAAGAACATTTTGAATTTACAATAAAAAATTAAATTGCCAAATGGTAATGTACACCAACCCTATATGGCGATCATCGTAGCCATAGACTCCTCTCGATGGAAGATCAAAACAAATCATACAAAAACAAAGGAAGACGCGATTAAATACTGCGCGAATCTCAGTTGTGGTTATGGACCGCATCGTCAGGAAATTCTGGAACAAAAGTGACCAAGCCACATGGCATCGACTTCCCATATGAGCTTAGCCGAACCGACATGGTGCCCGGAGAGATAGCCCTTTGCGTCAAGAGCATAATCGTTTTATTAGTGTTTTGCATTAATTGATTAGCTGGACCGATAATGTTGGTTTTGTCGAGATGCGCTTCAACATTCAACATGACTACCTACTCTCCTAGGCTACGATAAGGACCACGTTTGGACTTTCACGAGGCCGCTTTTGGTGATTAGGATGGAGTCACGTGGAAACAGTTGAATGGACTGAATGTTGGCTGTGGTGGTCTAAAATAATAAAAGCAAATTATCAAACTGTAAGTGATATAAACTGGATATAAGCGACCATGGTTGAAATTTGCAATACTATGGATTACAATATTGATTTTTTTCGGAACAAAACTTTTCTTTTTTTATGTTAAGGGCGTTGTACACTTCATCGTGAACGTGAAAATGGAAAAATGTTTTCTTGGAAAATATTCTTGAAAATGACTTTTTACATACGGGAATTATGTTAGAATAAATGGAAAACTCGATAAACTACATTTTGAATATATCTCCGCAATTTAATATTGATATTTTTATACTTTTCTTAAATTCCCCGTACGTTTCATCGTGAAAAGAAAAATTCATCGTGGAATCAATTACACCACGTTCACAGAGAGGTGTAGACGCGTGAACGTGAAAGTGAACGACCCAGAGGTTAAATTCACCACGATGTTTTTCCACGATGCTGTTCAAGTTCGAAATGCATTTGCATCCTGAAAAGTTGGTCATCATGAAAAAAACTACTTTTTTGTTTGATTATGAAATAATAAAATCGTATAAATCGTTTAATACAAATATGATCGTGTTTTAATTATGAATATATGAATTTTAAATTATAAATTTGCACGGGGTGGGGAGTAAAAATGTGGGAGGGACGCGTTAAAGGGAGATGTGAACCGGAAGAATGAAAAGGAGACCGGAAGTTGATATTTACAGAGGAGAGAGAGAGAGAAAATCAGAAAACCATTGTAAAGCATGTTGAATGGTCCTACTTGTAAGAACACGTGCACTGATTTCACGCATGCAACGTAATGGTACTATAATCGAATCCGAAAAAAAGTTATGAGGTCAAGGAAAACAAGAAAACAAAAAGGAGTCGTTATAGCTGCCGAATGAAGAAAATAGGATAGAATGATAAGAGTTATTTTATTTTATCGTATCCAGATTGGACTAAAGTGTCCCACTTACTTGAGTGATTATCTCAAAACATAGTCACGTATGAAAATCTCAATTGGCCACACACTAACAGCCTGATCTTATGATGAACTTAAAATCGTTGTTTGGAAGCTGTAGTGTGTAGCTAAATTGAAATTTTCATGACATGTGGCAGTCGTGAGTCAGGCCACGAGATCAGTCCGCTCATGGTTATGCCGGGGTACCGAAATAGCGACTAGAAAAATAGTGAATAGACGAAGAAGTGAAATAGAGCATACGCTAATTTTCGGTGTGAAATCGAAATAGTGCATTAAGAGGAAACTAATGCTGGAATTTCATTGCCGGCAGCAGCAAAAGCAGCAGCAGCGATATTACCTGTGTCTTCGCTAATTAGAACGAACGCATTCGCCTTGAGCGAATTACATTGGAGCATCGACAGCGTTACTTTTTTAGCCAAATTTCTAAAATGCTGCTTTAGTGGCGGGATCTATCTGCTGGGGAAACTTTTGAAATATCAGAAAGAAAAAACGAAATTTTATGCATTAAGGAGTCGAACCAAAGCTTCATTTTGTCTTTAAAAATTATAAAACACTTTTGACATTCACAATTATTTTTTTGCGAAACAATGAGAAAAATAGTAATTAACGTATTGGCGGAAAACAATATGGCATTTCGTGCTGCCATAGTCGCCGTTTTAATTGAGGCTTGGAAAGCAGAATAGCCAGGACAATGCCGATGCCGCTGCGAGTGCTGCTGACGCTTCGATTGCTGCGGCCGGCAATGGAACTCTTGCATAAAATAATGCATGCGTGAACACGCGCTTTTACGCGATTGACAAGAATTCTAATCGCAAATGTCTAGCTTTATATTGAAATTTTCAGGCACTATTTTACTCCACATGTCATCCTCCATTGTCTCATCCATTACTTTGTATCTGCAACCGACATTTTTATTAACGTTTTTTTTTTGTTTTAAAGTTAAGTTAAACATGTTCCCGGGGAACTGTAAATACAACTGTGAACAGGAAAAATAATTCTCACGAATTCATGCGATAACTGTCAAATCTTTCCACGGAGCTCATAATCGGGGAAAATTTGTATTTTCATGTTCACGTTCACGGTGAAGTGTAAAGAGCTCTTTAGGTTAAACTAAAAAAAAGGCGGCTATGAATAGTTTATCTGACTGGGTCTCATTTTCATAGAAATTTTACAAAACGAATCGCTACTAGAAATTCTGGGAGACATCAACACAAAATCTGGTACATTGTGAATTTGTCCTTTATGGGAGAATTCTCTCTATTGCATTTAGAGAGAATCCTTAATTGCGGTATTTTCGCTTTAGGTAGTCTATTTCCGCTTTAGGTGCGGCAAGAGCCTAGAACCCACGCGGAGGGATATGAAAGGCCTAAAGCGGAAATTTTTTGAGCTTTGTCAAAATTCTCTCTTATTAAATAGAGGAAATTCTCCAATTAATACCAAATTAATAATGTTCCCAAAATCTAAATTCTTGAAATAAGCAAATCCTTTAAGGATTCATAATATCTATTTACCTCTAACCACTACTTTGAAAATTCATTCTTCAAGAACTTCATTACTTTCGAACGAAAACTATCATAACACAAGTACGATAAACAACATTGAACACAAGGTGCCAAAATAAAATAAGACAACGACAGCAATAAAGAAAATATGAGAGAAAAGATATAAACATATCTTTTGCAACGCCTTAAAGTGCAGATCGCGGCGCGCGTACTATTCGTATCGCGTCGCGGTTTGCGATATGGGTATATATGAAGGGGCCGTACCATATCGACGGACTATAAGAAGACCTCGCCGCTTCAACGGAATATTTATGACATTTGATTTATCTCAATTCGGCTTCATAATTACAAGGAAAACACGTTGTGCGATATTATCTTCGTGTACTAATTATGTGCACACCAGGTGATATATTGGTGCAACCTAGGACCCTCATGTCTGCACTGGTACATGCTATGCATGCAATCTGGAGGTCGTTGTGTTGCATGCAAGAGAGTTTGCTGCTACCACGGCTGCACACCATCTTTGGTTCAGTTCAAGACAATTTGACAACCTCTCTAATGCAATCATAGGAGAATTTATGCTGCAACCGTATGTAAATTTTGCATTTGACTTATGTTTTCACAATGTGAGAACGGATGACAGTTATTAAATCTCGGTTTGGCACTTATGACGAGATAAATACGATTGTGAACATAACGAGCTGGTTTATTAATTAGATGCTAATTATTTTTAATTTTATGACATTTTGTAGCAATGAAATGTCGTAGTACAAGAATGGAGTAGCATAAGAACGATGTATATTCATATATTTCTTTTTTATACTCTAGATGAAATCTGAGAGTATTATAAGTTTGCCACAAAGTTTGTAACGCTAAGAAATAAGGCTCGCAGAAAAAAATGAATGATACAGAAGTTCATATTATCACTCGAATATCTCAAAACCGGATGTCCGTCTGTCCGTCTGTCCGTCTGTCCGTCTGTCCGTCCGTCCGTCCGTGACCTCTCTAGCTCGAGAACGCGTTGAGCTATGAAGTTCAAATTTTGCACACGTTATTTTTGACAAAAAATGAAGGCTAAGTTCGCGAACGGGCTAAATCGCTCCACCCCTTCTACCCCCTCCCATACAAAATGACACATTTTTGAAAATTTACAATAATCAGATTTTCTCAGAAACTATAAAACATATTGCTTTGAAATTTTTAATATATCACTTTTATGATAATTGTAACCTATGTTATAAAACTTATTGTAATCCTCACCCTCCTTCTACCCCCTCCCATACAAACTGCACTATTTCATGAAATACGTTAAGCCAATTTACTCAGTACGTATACAATTTATCGGGCTGAAATTTTGTACTTAACACTTAATTAACAATATCAGTTAGATTCAAAACCAGGTTCAAATTCATCTAGAGTATTGCATGATTGGGGTTTACCCCAATCGTAGTTCTTTTATGTTTTTTTTTTAGTTTTGAGCTGCTTTCGTCCATTACTTCTTCTGTTCAACACATACACTACTACCTCTAATACACACATTGAATGATTACTTTTCTTAATGAGTTTGGAGACCTCTAGTTCATCGTATGTTACGTACAGTTCGTTGTCGTTCGTTTTTTGCCATTGGTCACCATTGCGATTTGGAGCAATGATTACCGCAGGACTCTTCTTCCGAAATCGTATTTTTAATTAAACAAAAATAAGACGCATTTTTTTAATTTTCGCCTCAATATATAAAACGTACATTCCAAAAATATAGCATATCTAGCTAGCATATGACAGATTACGGATGATACATATTGCTGGCATACACACTCTGTCCATTCAAGGACGCGGCTGTGTGTCGATCGCAGGCGACGACCGTAAAAGCGATTACAGTTTTATGATGATCGCCTGGACCCATTTTGCTAGGCGCAATGATGATGAAGGACTCGTTTGCGATAAGTAGATGTGGAATGTAGTGAATTGGCGCGACAATGATAAGCACGGCGGCGGTGTTTGCGATTAGTGGATGTGTAATGCAGGATTTTTGTATGTACATACATGAGGCAAATGTATGTCATCACAATAAAGCAGAGATTTTTTTTGTCTAATAAAATTAGTACTGCAAGTGAAAATTCGAGAAAAATCAGATAATTTTCACTTTTAGGAGCAATATCTTTTAAATGATTTATTCTATTTTTACGGATTAAATCTTCATTATTTTTATTTATTGCAGTTTTCTGTGTGCTATTATTTTTTTTTAATTATCACATCTTTAGTAATGTAAAGTCGGCCGTTTTTTTAACCTTAAAACGGTTTAGCAACTAAAGAATTTAGGAAATCGGGAAATATTCCCTAATATTTTTAACTTAGAATTGATTGAGGAACCGATTCTGCGATCGAATCAGGACACCCTGTGTAATATAGATAATGCCAACGTTTCCAATAAAACACCTTTAATAAAATCAAACTAGCCAGAGTGTAGGACAACAACACGTGGTATAAAATGCACCACGCAAATAGACAAGGGAAATTCAGATGGCGCTGCTTTTGAACTCTAAGCTTCCTTTTACGCGTAGAAAATCAAAACACTTATAAAATTGTGCAATTAATTTTCATAAAATTCTGGAGTTTTTACAGAAATGGCTAAATTGACAAGACACTAATAGTTTTTCAAACTATGCAATCTATACCAATCTATATCACAGTTTGAAAAACTAATGCTGCAAATTTGTGAAATTGTCCTTTATGAAGGGGGATCAATACGCGGATCAATGGCTAGTAGGAGGAGAGTTGTAGTAAGCTTTCCTGGCGCTCAAGGCGATTTTAATTATAAGGTGAGGATTTTTCTAGCTCCATTGTGACTGGTGATGAAACATAGGTGGCTCATTACACCCCTGAGACAAAAAAAAACAGTCTTCACAGTGACGGCACACTGATTTGGTCTTCCATAAAATTCAAAACCTCAATTCTAGGGGAAAAAAGAAATAATGGCACCGGTGTTTTGGAACCGAAAAAGGTTCATTTTGATCAAATTGTTGCCTCAGGGGGAGACTATTAATGGAGTACGATACGAAACAAACGGAGGGGAATGTTGACGAAGGAAGTGTGTTTGTAGCACAACAACGCCCGCCCGCAAATGTCCAACTCCACTAAGGTGCTTTTGAATTGGGACATTTTGAACCATCTTGCATACTCCCCTGATTTCAGATTTTCATCTTTTCACCTGGTGGAAGAGTCACATGGGTGGAAAATTTTTTTCAAGCGATGAGAAGGTGAAACAAGTTGTGTTGAAGTGGACGAAGGAGATAGCGGGAGAGTTATATGTGAAGGGAATCAAAAAACCTGTGCCACGGCTTAAAACCTGCATAGAAAGGGAAGGCGACTACGTGGGAAAATAAGTAACATATAGGTATATCCGTATTCTGTCAAAAAAGTACCGGGAAACAATCATTAAAAAAGCCTGCCCGACAGGATTGTCAATATGCTTTTATTCGCTAAGTTTGCACAAATGTCCTCTATGCTGTCACGGAGTTTGACAGTCATCTGTCATTTAGTTTGTTCACAGTACTCGATATTGTCAGTTCATCTCAAGTGTGTTTTGCGAATTGCAGCGAATTCTGTTTTATGTCTTCTATCGACTAAATGCGGGTGCCTCGAAGTTGTAGTTTCAGTTTCGGGAAGAGAAAAAAGTCGTGTCAGGTAATACGGTGGTTGTTCAATGGTATTTGTTGAGTTTTTTGGTCTGAAATTTCTTCACAATGATAGCCTTATGTGATGGTGCGTTGTCGTGATGCAAAATCCAAGAGTTTTCTTTCCACAAATCTGGCCTTTTTCGACGAATTTGCTCTCCCAACAGCCAAATAATATTCTTTATTAACCGTCTGACCTTCGGGAAAAAATTCTGAGTGGACGACACCACGGTAATCAAAGAAAACTGTCAACATTAGACTTTTGATCGACTTTGACGTGGTTTTTTCGGTTTCGGCTCAGTTGGAAGCCGCCATTCCGAAGTTTGTTGACTGGTTTGCATGTCAAACATGTCTCATCACCAGTTACAATGCGTTTTATGAATGTGGGGTCTTTCTTTGTTCTATAATGTCATCCATTGCAAAAATCGCAAAACACACTTGAGATGAACTGACAATATCGAGTACTGTAAACAAACTAAATGACAGATGACTGTCAAACTCCGTGACAGTATTGAGGACATTTGTGCCAACTTAGCGACAAAAAGAATATTGACAATCCTGTCGGGCAGGTTTTTTTGATGATTGATTCCCCGTACTTTTTTGACAGAATGTATATACCTTCAATATCATCTAATTTTTTTTTTAATAAATGTTTTTTTTTATTTAAAATAGAAAAATTTAGTTCTTTTACTTTCTGGACATGCCTCGTACAATGACAATGAATTCGTTACTCGCGCTAAGTTTTAACAGTCTTGCAATGTTTTGAGATCGTGAGAAGTGGATAAGTCGCTGATAATGAATAATGAATGTTTAATGTAGTATTTATCGGACTCAAGGGACTTGAGCAGCACAAAATGTGCTATGCTAATTTTGAACAATGAAGCAGCATCTGAGCTACGCTGACTCTCTCATCTACTTTTTTGAGTGTTCAACATGAACGACACGTTCACATCACTAATATTCAGCCAGGTATCACTGAACCCGCATAACAAATTAACTCACTCAGTACATTTTCCAGCCCTACGTTATGGTCCGTTATGCGATTGATATGAGACTTGGTTGTATTCTTACCTATGCTATTGTTAATCAATTTACTTTAATGCTTCGTTAATATTTTCCCCTTAAGGTCACAATAGGGAGGAGGAATACAGGGGCAACTAAACTGAGCTAAAACCAAAAATATATCAAATTAATAATTTTTTCGATCCCTTAGGAACTTGTATAATAGACGTCGTTATGTTCATGATGTCTTCTTTCTATTTTTATATCTGTGGGTTGGCTACTAGTTTGCCTAAGCCTCTAGTGAAGAGCATAAACGCGCCATCTAACTCGGTTCTGGGCCATCGGGCACAGTTGTCGATTGATATCTGACCCGTAAGTCAACTCAGCACTTCATTTTCTATTGTTTCGGAGCAGAAAATTCTTAAAAATCGATGAAGACACGATCTAACGAAAACTTGTAGTTTTCTGGTAGCGTTTACGGAAGCTTTCTATATGCTACTCCGATACAATAGCACGGACATGCCAGGGTGAGTCTACATTCACTGCCTTGCAGAGTAACCTCCCCCCATTTTGGGACGGCATTTCTCCGACTGAAACCAGAAGGATGTTTACTTTGGAAAATGCATTTTCCTCAGAGCCTTACCTTATAGGTTGCGACCTAGCTTAGCCGACTTAACAACAACTACAGCCCCCACGAGGCCAACAGCTTGATTGGTCATGTGGGCACACCCATCCCCGTGGTTCATTATTTGCTACTGACTTTTCAAAAGCCGGAGTAATCTCACCGCTTGATTACCTTACGGAATATCTCGCTGATTAATGGAGTGCATCCTCGGGCTCAGCTAATCCCACCATCCCCAAAAGAGTTTAAAATGCTTCCGTTCCTCTCGTACTAGTAAGCATTTTCGAAAGCGCTTCCGTTCCTCACGTACTAGTAAGCGCTCTCCTCAGATGGCGACAGTGCTTCTTTTCTCATCACAGGCCGGCGCCATGTTTAGGTACTAGTAAGCCAGTCGACTGGGTCCGTGGGGTTGTCAGGTCCCAAGGCAGTATAGAAATCAGTATTCTCTCCCTTTCCACCATCTCCGCACCTATGTTAGAATCGGAGCTTGGGAAGACCCCAAAGCCGTGTCCTCTTCAAGTCTAGGAATCAGCACCTGGGCCAACCCCAGTAACCTTTCCGCATCATGGCACCTATAGGATAGCTCCAATAGGAATCGTGATGTACCTTTCAGCCTACATAGCCCCCTGGCGTGGTTCGTTATGGGGGGGGCACCACTCACTCCCCGAAAGATGTCACCATAGCTACGGAATCTAACCCGAGAACATCATGCAACACGGGTGGTACATAACAACGGACACCACTAGCGAGACCGTCACGCAGCCACCAATAACTTCCCAACTAAGGAACGTCGGGTCATCAGTCTCTAAAGGCTGGCATAGGGATCAGCGCCAAGGCCCCTTTACCCTATGCTGGTGAAAAGCAGTGAGAAGCTCCTCCACTATATCCTTGCGTAGCATCAGGTCCGTGGGTTCGCTACACCCAAACCCACGGACAGTCCCAGGGAGCGAAACAAGCCCAGTTCTATTGCCAGATTTTTGACAGCACTCCCAATGTTTATTTAGCCTGGTTGAAACGACGAGTGAAATGCCCTCGTCCGTACCACCATTTTCGGCAATGTGAAAAGCTGGATGAATTGGTCTATCTTCCCTTCTACAAGCTGACACTGATGGCAGTAGGACGAGCCGGATTTCATTTATGAAACAGGATGGCCGGGGCGGGATAAGAACCTTGGTCTTGTTGGTGTTAATCTTAAGCTCAACCGTGCTCGTCACTCTCTCGAGATCTAAAGCCACTGCATTTAGATCCATGATTTTGTGGAAGTTTAGACTTATGTCGTCAGCGTAGACAAAATGTTACTATCCGTCGAATTTCTCTGTGTGGTCCGGATAGGGCTGCATGCAACACATCGAGGAGAGAGGATGCACCCCTGCCGAAATCTACTCTGGATCCCAAAATATATGCAAAACGCAACATTTCGCAAAATGGTAGGTAGCCTTTATAATAGCCACAGGATGCTTCTCCTCCGCAAAGCCGCCCATAAAAAATCCTAGTTTACACTGTCGAAAGCCTTCTCGTAATCAAAAGCAGGTGAAGCGAAGAATCTTACTCAACACATTAAAAATAAATTAAATAAATAACTGGCGCAAGAGTCCAATTTCGGACCAAGGATGAGTTAGCATCATCTCATTTACTTGATAGTGACGGTGTGTTTTGTGTAGAGGTGTGTGATCAGCAACACGCTCAACCGAGTTATTTACCCCAAGTATTCATTTAACAGCTGAGTGGGCTCATAGTCCGACACGAAAATCCCCTTTTTTCGAAGACTACCGCATTCAGTAAGAATCGAACCGGGACCTAGTGCATAGAAGGTGAGTGTGCTAACCATTGCGCCATCCGGACTAAACGCATTGCTCGATGATAATTCGAAAGGTGTTGATGTGATCAAAAGCCAGCCTGCTTTTCTTCAATGGTGCTTTCTAATTGCTCTTTTAGTCTTTCCATGATAGTTTTATCTATTATTTGGCGACGTCAGGAAGCACGCAAATGCCTCACCAATTATTTCAATCTGTAACGGTGGACATACATTAGCGTCCATTTGGACGCAGGACAACATGGGCGCATTGCGAATGTCCCCCGTCAAAATTTCAGGGACACACACGGCAATCCAATCCATTTCGAACCAGAAGTCATCTTAAAAGTCTAGTTCGATGAACTTAATTTTCGCTTATCCGATTTAGTTTTACGCACCGTCAATTGCATTGCAAAAGTACTGCATAAACACCTTGGCGGCCGCCAACACATAAAAACGTTTTCTTTGTCCCTATTTAACACTGACAACACAAAACATAAACAAAATTTGACTCCATTAAGTTCGAATTTCGCGCACAAACGTCGCGGCAGTCGGGTGGATTTTGGGCAAGTTGAATATCCAACTTGGATTGCGTTGGATTACGGAATTTTGGATTGGACGCGAGATAAACTGTATTTTGTACGCTAGTGTGTGGCGACTTTAACGCTGCTTTTTTTGAAAGTTTGACTATGAAGCCTTCCATCCACTTAGTGGAAAAGGTCTGTGTGGTCCACGCTTTATCAATAGGTGGGTGCAGTAACTCGGCAGCTGGGCTGCGTTTAGCCAATCTGCGGCAGGCGCCGCGGTTTACAAATTAACATTGAATTTAAATGCAATCTCGCCGCTCAACAAACCGGTGCGGCTGCCATCGCAGTGTGTTGAGCGGTTTGTTTCATTTAAATTCAATGCAAATTTCTAAGCAGCAGGTGACCCTGCGCAGCTTGATAAAGTGCGACTGGAATGTCGTCGAGTCCGGCAATAACTATTTGCATTTGCATCGACTATTTGCTCTTTAGTCGGAGCAGTTGACCGTATACATACATTTTAATGGTCAGCTAGACTGCATAAGGGGGAATTTCACAAGAAGTTATACAGTTCAAAACCACCGCCTCATATGTTCTTTATCGGATATAAAATTAGCTTTTCATCGCATTTTTTTATCGAATGTTGATAGGTGTTCCGACCACTTTCCTCAACTCCTTTATGACACCGTGTACGGCGTTTAGGTTGTTGTTTCTTGCAAATTCTTCTGCCGGGGCTAGTGGAGAGTTCGAATGCTCTCTTTTATAGCGTTGCACACTCCGCTGGACTTCACGAGTTTTTGGCGGTAAAGGAGCTCTATGCTACTTCGATTGTTGTCAATTGCTGTAGCTAATCGTACCTTCAGCTGTTCCCTTTCAACAATCCGCTGCCATGATGCATCGGACATCAAAGCTTATGCCGGCAGTCCGGGTTAATGTCAAGAATGGTGTCTGCGCTGTCAATGTACGCTTCTCCGATGACATCCCCGTGTACATTCAAATCACTACATATGTGACTCTTATCTCAGCTGCTTTCTGTGCAGGATGATTGTTGTACTATTGTACGACAGCTGGATTTTTGAGTCGGGTGATGTTTAATTTGCGGCACCCAGGTCTTTCGTCACTATTCGCAATCGAGTATTAGCCATCATAAAACAATAACTCTTTCCATTCCAATATAGGCACCCTTCTTATTTTGCACGCCCAGAAGGTAAGTTTTGAATCTTTTGGTAAGTGTCACCATACACTGTCAATCTCGAACTCGAACCTGGTACAAATGTCCTCTGACACACACACACACTTCACATAGGTGTGAAGAAAACCAAGAAAACCGGTCCATTTGTACTAGGTTCGTGCTCGAGTTCGAGTTCCAGTTCGACAGTGTATGGTGACACTAATGGGAAAGTGATCGATCTGATTTTGTATTCTGTGCCGATCAACAGAGAACCAACTAATTTGTGATAGTTTTTTTGCTAAAACATGGTACCACCGATGAAAAGACTGTGAAAGTTGCGGAACACTAGAAATCTCTCACCGTTGTCGTTACGATCACCAATACCGTGCCTCCTCATCACATGCCTGAGTCCATCGTTATCCGCACCCACTTTTGCATTCAAATCCTCCATAACCATTACAATGTAACCTTTAGTGGATGTTCACACTGCGTGCGATGCCGAGCCGAGCCGAGCCGGGTCGAGCGATGCGATGCGGTGGGTGTTCACATTGCACGCCGTGCGATGCCGAGCCGAACGATGGCTTGCGATGCAAAGATGATCCGAGCGATGGCTTGCGATGCAAAGATGATCCGGGATGTTCACTGCACGCAATGATGGAGAGTACAGACCAATTTAGTTCAAGGAATAGAATCTGTTCGACATCATGTCGTTTGTATGCTTGACCCAGTAAATTTATTTCAAAACAGTGCTCTAAAAATGGAACGGCGTCGCCATTGGGTACATCCCATTAATGAAGAAAGGCCCAGTGTTGGTGAATTTCATCATCTCTTCCGCGACCTCAGACGAGAGGTTTCACAAGCGGATTGAGCAGCGGCGCACCGCTGTGTATAAACGCAAAAATCGGCAGCCGCGGCGGCTTTAGGACGATGAAAGTATAAAGCGCTCGACTCGCCGTTGCGGCCACCGCCGCGGTTTGTGCAGCGGCGAGATTGCATTTGAATTCAGTGTAAGAGCCGGTACACATGGACGTCCAAATGACGTCGGACGCCTCGTCACTTAAGCTCCTCCCTCTTTGATACCTATCTGCATTTCAATTCACATGATGCGATAGGACACAGCGTCACTCTGTATTATATAAGCCGGGTCACATAATAGCGAACCTGAATTTACAATTTATGTTATTTTTAGTTTTAAATAAACTGTTTTTTGGCCATAACTTCTAAAATATAAGGAATATCGCATTTTTAACACCATTTTCAGCCCCCTTACCCCCGTCCGAGCTGAGAGCTCCCTACCCACCATTTTTTTTTTTCAAAATTAATTGTCAATTGTAGTAGTCACGATCAACGATTAACAATGAATTAATTAGCACTTAAAAGTGATCCTCAAGCGAATGGCTTAAGAAACATCATACAAATCAGACATTGTGACCGTGTCCGTGTTCCGGGTTCGAATGTAATATATGTATGTGGGCCGCTTTATTAAAAATTGATATGCGGACGCGTGAAATGTCGCAGATAGGAGCAGAAACCAACGTCAGGCGTCATTTGGACGTCCATGTGCACCGGCACTAAATATGTAAGCCGCCGGTTCTGATCTATGCCTTTATACGCAGCCGTGTCCGCTGCTCAAACCGCTTGTGAAACCACGCCTTCTAAATGGACCTTATTACGTTGGTAATAACCTTTCATTTGAGCCATACTGAATCAAAACCGGAGTCCAAAGCGTATATACCCTAGACTTGTACAGACCTAGTTGTGATACCAAAACTTCCAACTGGCAACGGCCATTGCATTAAAAGTGAATTTTCCATATAGTCAGTTTGAGCTGTGGGCGTGGATCCAATAAAAAGTTTCATCGTTCATCCATTCAAATTTTGGATATTTACGTTTGAACTAACGTTTATAGCGAAGGTTGTCGTTCATTCAATAGGGTCATGCCCATTCTCAAAATCAACTAACCCACCCACACTATAAATATTTGTCGCATTTTGCAAGTCGCTAGCATCATTGTATCGAAAGTTATCGCTCATTTGAAGTTTCATTTGTAGGGGACGTAGGGGTTGCTTGGGACGGAGCTTGGCCATTTCCAATACCAACCAACTAAATCTAAATCCAAATATTTGAACCAAATTTCAGTCGCTAGCTTCATTCTATCGAAAGTTATCGCTCATTTGAAATTTCATCTGTAGAGGTTCCTTCGGTCGGATCTTGCCCATATTCAATACCAACCAACTAGATTATGCTACAAACATTTGGCCAAAATTTCAAGTTTCTAACTTCATTCTATCGAAAGTTATCGTGCAAACGGACAGACAGACAGACAGATATGGCTAAATCGAATCAGGAGATGACCCTCATAATTTCCATGTATACACACCGCCGCGCCTAAAAGTCTAGGGTATAAAAGCAGACATACATGCATTTTTTTCAATGTGATCTTACATCAAATATTACTTTACAGCTCGTACTTGCACCATACTGGCTCCAAAAAGCTTCACATCGCAAAGCATCGCAAAGCCCATAAACTCCATCGCAAAGCCCATTAAATTCCATCACAAAAAATCAGCAGCCGGTACTCGCACGAAAAAGCAAAGAAGTTTGTGAAAACATCGGGCCATCGCTCGGCTCATCATTGCATCGCGCGCAGTGTGTACACTCAAAGCGTGATTCCATTTAAAATTGAAGACTTTCCATTTTCTTGCTTTAAAAGCTTGTAATCGCATTGCATCGCTCGACCCGGCTCGGCTCGGCATCGCACGCAGTGTGAACATCCACTAAAAGTCTAGGGTATAAAAGCAGACATACATGCATTTTTTTCAGTGTGATCTTACATCAAATATTACTTTACAGCTCGTACTTGCACCATACTGGCTCCAAAAAGCTTCACATCGCAAAGCATCGCAAAGCCCATAAACTCCATCGCAAAGCCCATTAAATTCCATCGCAAAAAATCAGCAGCCGGTACTCGCACGAAAAAGCAAAGAAGTTTGTGAAAACAACGGGCCATCGCTCGGCTCATCATTGCATCGCGCGCAGTGTGTACACTCAAAGCGTGATTCCATTTAAAATTGAAGACTTTCCATTTTCTTGCTTTAAAAGCTTGTAATCGCATTGCATCGCTCGACCCGGCTCGGCTCGGCATCGCACGCAGTGTGAACATCCACTAAAAGTCTAGGGTATAAAAGCAGACATACATGCATTTTTTTCAGTGTGATCTTACATCAAATATTACTTTACAGCTCGTACTTGCACCATACTGGCTCCAAAAAGCTTCACATCGCAAAGCATCGCAAAGCCCATAAACTCCATCGCAAAGCCCATTAAATTCCATCGCAAAAAATCAGCAGCCGGTACTCGCACGAAAAAGCAAAGAAGTTTGTGAAAACAACGGGCCATCGCTCGGCTCATCATTGCATCGCGCGCAGTGTGTACACTCAAAGCGTGATTCCATTTAAAATTGAAGACTTTCCATTTTCTTGCTTTAAAAGCTTGCAATCGCATTGCATCGCTCGACCCGGCTCGGCTCGGCATCGCACGCAGTGTGAACATCCACTTAGGTGTTCTGCTCTGGACAGCGGGCGTTAAGTTGTTTGTAGAAGGAATCTTTCGCTACGATAGTGTCGGCTTCAGTTGGAGCGTAGCATTGTACAATTGGGATGGCTCTCATTTTTGTCCTGAACCTGGCATTTATGATTTAATCGGAGACCGGATCCTAGGATAAAAGACAGCTTCGCACTGCTTTGGTGAAAGGAGCTCTGTGCCAGACTTAGGACTACTGCCGGTAGCTTTACCGTAGTACAACATTAAGCGATACGCGTTGGAAAGATATATTTTCAACTATTCAACCATCTTATCTCACTTTCTAACTGTCTGGGGACCTTCTGATCTATTTATTGTTCACGAGAGAACGCACATTCCAGTTGCAATCTTTGTCATTGATAGACAGTCAGAAGTCATGATCGGCCAGTCAGTCCTTATTCGAGGTATACCTATAGTTAACGTTTCGTTAGTTTACATAAGTTGTTGGGTCATGCAAGTTGTTGGCATACACATCCGTCCTTTTCAGCTTCCTTCTACGACATGCCCAGAAAGGCCTTGGCATTATTCTTTCACTTCAGCCCACAGGGGGAAGTGGAATGTGCTCATTGCTCTTTGATGGATGCCATAGAAATCATGCCCATACCCATTGAAAAAATGTTGACCCTTTCTCCCTTCAAGGTTGAAGTAAATTTGTTTCTTCTTCAGAACATGTTTGTTACCTTTAATACGTAACATTCGCAAGTTTTCAGATCTGAGTCCTTAAAATGTATATGCTGTTCGAAACCTAATACTATGGGGCAACTTTTGTCAACTTTGCAGTTTTGTCGGTTTTTTTCAAATTTGAACAGTTGTATCTTTGAAGTAACGGTGATCGTTGCAACCGAAAAATAGTCCAGTTATACGACATTTTATGTAATTTCAGAAAGTGAGGTCAAATCTCGGAATTAATAATTGGTGGAGTGGAAAATTTTGATTTTACTCGACAAGTCAAGTTTTTTGACGCAATTTACGAAAAATGCCATAACTCTGTAAAAGTTAAAGAGAGAGTGACCATGTAATATGGCAATTTTCCTCAAATGAACACTACCATCTACCGTTAGAGTACTTACCATCAGGAATGGTACACCCTGTATACATAAATAAAACGATTTTACGCCTGTATGAGGATTAGGATTATAGACCCCGAAATTGTTTCACATGGGCTCAATTTATAGGTTATGTTTGACACATGACTGGAACGGTTTAGAGAGTAATTTGACACACTTTCAGTAGGCGCTGTGCACTATTACCACAAAATCATTTCAAAAACATTTTTACAGGTGTCATCTGAATTGGGGTGATCCGGGGCCAATGCACTGGAGTATTGTTGAAAGTGATTTTAATCCTTTGACATAGGCACATTTGTGAACATGAAGTGATATCTAGGAAATACGGGTGTAGTCTGAATCGGGGTGTTGGGGCGAATGGTCTGGAGTACTTTTGATGGTATTTTGTGTCGGCAATATTAGTGATGAGGTGTAGGACTCTCCACTCTCTCTAGTGGCGTATCTTCCATTATCTTCAATTGAGAGGGAGTGAAAAGCAAAATCTATAAGCAAACGATCCAGTAGGCGAGCAGCCTTAAAAATATTTTCTAATAGTCTAGGCACGTCTTCATTTCTATTTATAATAATAGGTATGAATGTCCAAAATAAATGAGATTAATACTATTATTATAATGTATTATTAAATATAATGTGATTAAGACAAAACTTGGGAAAATTGTTACCTACGATGTTGTTTGTCATTTGATAGCAGTATTTTCGACCTCGGATTTTTATTTAAAGGAAGCAGGGTAGTGCTAACTGTTTTGAGAAGATATCAAAACTCTTTTATTATTGATTTTCCATGCTCGAATGCCAACTTCCTGCAAGTTTCCATATTTCAAAGTTTAACAATCTCGAAAACCAAAGAAGGTGGGAAAATGTATATTTTTTTCCTCTCTTGCTGTTGATTTGAATTAAAAAAAAATAACGGAACTGGAATGTATTTGGCTAACATTCCCGCATACGTTTTCGAAACGAAAACAATTTTATGACCTTTTCCTCCCCCCCCCCCTTTATGACCAGCCCGAAAACTACTTTGTTCCAAATTTTGTAGACTTACTTTCAAATCTTGGCTCCAGGGGAACTGATATTTCCAAAGACATGGCACTAAAGAAAGTACTCATATCTTAAGAAGTTTCAGGAAATAACATTTGTATCGTTGATAATATTGTTTATAATACACAAACATCTATTGTCGATTGCACCTACCGTCGATACATGACAGGATCTCACACCTCGTTATGCGTTCAACGCTCAATGCTGATCGGCAACGATTGGTAATTAGTGGACGAATGCACATTACCATCGCGGATCGTTGCATTGAAAAGCGAAAACAAAATGTGAAAAGCCCATTAAATTATTTCTCCGTACTTTTGTATGTCACTCGATACAGCGCACACACATGTTGCCTTTGATCAAGAGACCCCAGAGTCCCATACATAATGGTGAACGTGTGCATGGCGGCACGGCTTTCGTGGCACAAATTTAAGTCAAGAATCCGTTGAAATTGTGTAAAAGTCCTGTCGTCTCTTTAGACGCATTCCGTGCATACACACGCGCTCCAGCCGAACATATTTTAAATATTTTGACAACGAAGCAACAAATCAAATTCATTTGTGCTTCCAAGTGAAACCGCGCTCGCGCGACATAGCACCCAAATGCAGATATAGACAGGAGGACCTGAACTGTAGCAGAACCTAGAAGCCTTCAAGTCACCATACTGTTTAGTCGGTATATGGTCGTTATGGTGGCTTCTGACAATACGGCTTCTGGCTGAAGAATGGTATAACCTGAACAGTTGTGATGTGGAGGTAAGATGGGGTAGCCAATTCAAATTAATGTACAGTTTGTGGGTTGTTTGATTTTCAAATAATTTTAAGTTGCTTTCAAATTAATTCAGGCAGAAATATTGGACGAAGACTGAAGGGTGGACCAATTTTTTAATCAATTTTAATTTTAATCAATAATAGTTGGATGAGGTGGCATATCAAGGGGACGCCAAGTACATTCCATTTCTGGTATCTTTTATTATTTGAAGTAACCAAACGGGGTGAGGGGTAACTTAAGCAAAAGTAATGCTGGAATCTGAACTAGTCTTAACTTTTTTGTTTGTTAATTAATTTTTATCAAACCTCGAAAACAATAAAGTAAATCCATGGGAGATATGTTTACATTAGGCAACAGGTAGTTCATTCTTTAGATTCTGTCCATTTATAGCTTCACAAGAAAAGAGTCCTTTTGCAGTTGACCGGATTCAATAAAATGAATAAATCGTTCCAGGTAGACGGTAATATGAGAAACTATCAGAACTTGTAATTAGCTGAATTGCACTCTGAAATATCGGTGGCGTATGTGTGACTTCAAAGGATATCATGGGTCCAGTATTCTTCGAAATGCAAATGGTGACGTAGTTACAGTTGACAGATATTGATATCGGGATATGTTTGAAAACTGGGTAAGTCATTTTGTGCGAAATAGATCTGACATGTGGTTTCACCAGGACAGAGCCACTTGCCATACTGCTGAAACCACAATGTAGTCTTTAAGGGAATTTTTTCGGCACCCGAGTAATTTCGAGGAGATCTGCAATCAACTGGCCTCCCCGATCCCCTGGCTTAACGGCTCCGGGCTTTTTTTTTAGAAAAAGGTGTTTTTGAATAAACGTCAGACTATCCAGTAACTGAAGGAAAATATCAGAGCGGAAATTAGTGCTTTGGAGCCAGCGACACTAATAAAAGTCATGGAGCATATCGTAGAAAAGGCTTGTCTTTGGGAAGCTAACAACGAACGTCATCTAAAGGACATCTTCTTTCGTACCTAATTCAAACATATTTCCTATCCGTCTACTTTGTTGTCCCAAAGTTTGAATAAAATTGATTAACGAGCAAAAAATATAATTTAAAAAACTTAAAAAATGAAAAATATGGAAGTAAAAATGGAACTAAAAGCGGAAAATATAAAAAAAATTAAATATGGAAAATAAAAAAATTACAGTAGAAAACGAACGATACATGATTATAGTATAATATAGGGTGTGGTAGCTCAGTGTGCTGAGTCGTCAGCCTGATGTCTGATGATGCCGGCTTCAAGAGTTCGAATCCCGCCGTAGCCATGGATGTTTGTTTTACCTTCCCCCTGTATGTTGTGGCATAAAAGTAAGCCACAAGTTTTTCCGACTTGTTGCATGTAGGAGGCTAAATGGGTAGGAGCAACCAGTTTATGGCTATCGAAACGTCAACTAAGCCTCATGGGAACAGTTGACGTGCTAGGTCCCACTAGGGGTAAGGGAAATAGTTTAATACATGCGAAGATATAACCTAATATAAACTGGTTATATCTTGATGATATACTATGGTTTTCAAAAGTACCTAATAAGTTGATCCCTCAAATAGTCTGCGAAACATGAGTCAATGGTTGTCCTCGACATGATTTTTTCCAAATTTATAGAGGCCAGATTTTCACAGATACATTAGGTGGTAGAAGGATTAACTACATATCTATCAAATTAATATGATAAAACTATTTTTACTTTATGCTGAAGTTTTTCATTTTATCTTCAGAGATCTTATCATGATGCTTTGGAACTTTAAATTTTAATCCCTTTCTACTGATACTACCTTTGTAACAAATGTGATCGTTGGGGAGAATCTCGAGTGCCATGGTCGTTCAGACAGTACGTGACACCTAATTATCGAAACCTCCTAAGTAGAGACCAGAGGTGACGTGCGCTTGAGCTAGTTTGGCTATCGGTAGTGTCGGCGGGGTTTTAGGAGATTACAAACTACCTCTTCAATGTAACAAAATAAATTAATCGCACATCGGCCTGGGTGCCGAACCCAAATGGGAAGTCCCTAGCCTAGCCCACCAATCCGATCTACTAATCCCAGCCCCCAGCAATGGAGACCACTGATGGTTTTGGGGTTCCGAACTTCCCTCCCCGACCTTGGGTTGAGCTGCGAAATTTTGATCAACCGAAGTGACGAGAGCGGAAAAGTTGAGGGCTTCGGGGTTTTAGCAAGCCAAGGTTTTTAATTTTTTATTTAACTTATAACTATTTATGTGTATATTTTTTCTATTTCTGTTTCTTCATCATTCACTCATAATCTCAGGAAGAGATAAAATAGTAACCAATATACATTGTGAAGATACTGACTATTATAGAATATAAGAAGAATGTACTACTTTGTCTTAACTTCTAGTGGGGCATAGCGCGTCAATTACTCCTGCGCGCCATTGTACTCTGTTATGGGCAATGAGGCGAAACTCCCCAAAAGACTTACCCAGCGTCCTATACTCCTTTGCCACAGATCGACGCCATGTGATTTAAGGACCCCCTCTTGGTAGGCCTTGGTTGGAAATGGGGTTCCATTTCATGGCATACAAAGCAATGCATTCATCACTCTTTCGCAATATGTGACGGAACCACAGCCATTCTCGCCTACGTATCAATTCGTTGATAGGCATCTGCCCCGTACGCCGACTTAACTCTTCATTTGATATTGTTTCGGGCCAGAAAACTCTTAAAATACGACGAAGACATGAGTTGAGTTTCGCCAGATTTTGAACAGCATGTCGTATGCGCATTTAGCCTGGTTGAAACGACGAGCGATGTCCTGCTCCGTACCACTATTTTCGGCAAAGATTCTACCCACGTAGACGAAGTAGTCCACCTTCTCCACAGGCTGCCCATTAATATTGATGGCAATAGGTGTCGGATTTCTTTTTCGCAACGGCGGGGTAAGAACCTTGGTCTTGTTGGTATTAATCTTTAGCCCAACCTTGCTTGCCTCCCTCTCGAGATCTAACGCCATTGCGCACAGATCCATGATTTTGTGGGAGAGTAGGCATATGTCGTCAGCTTAGTCAAGATGTTGTAGATAAGATGTCAAAGCCCATTGAGTTCCTATGTCGAGTCCAGATAGGGTTGCATGCAACACATCGCCGATCACTATGAGCAATAGGATCGGTAGGACGATGCACCCCTGCCGAACTCTACTGCGAATCTCAAAGTCCCTTACCTTTAAGCAGAACGCGGCAATTCGCGCTGTCATAACTAAATGGGACTCAAGAGTTCAGAAAATTAAATTAAGAAACTTTGGATAAATAATCAGTGAAACATCATCAGACCACTATACGTACAGGCTTGGCCCAATTTTAAAAACATGGTAGAAAACTTATCTAGTCTAAAGAGCCACCCCACGGACGTCCATCTTCAGATGCCAGTTCGAAGTGACTTGACCCGTGTAATGGACGGTTTGGTGGGCAACAAAAGATGCCCGTGGGGACGGAGCCTAAGGTAGCATAATGACCGTGAAGGTCGGGACGTGCCATCTGGCGAAAGAAGAGGCCTCTCAACGAGCTAAGCAGCGGCTTATGCTAGCTGTAGCTAAGTTCGGGAGACGTGGGCGGGGTTTTCGCCGCTCGTTGCTCCTGTCCTTTACGTATTAATAATGAAACCGGAAAACAGAGGGCTACACCTTAACTGAAACTAGAGAAATATACTATTATTAACCTATTTTGGGAACATATCAAAATTGCATTATTTTAAATTTTCTATGCTAGTTGAAAGCCACCTTTCTGTAAGTTTTCATATTTCTAAGTGTAACGGTCTCGAAATGCAAGGGGGATGGGACAAATTATGATCTCATATTTTTTTATATTTTCCCCTCTACATCTTTTCCCTTTTTTCAAATATGATGAAAATACCAAAAATGGAATGTACTCGGTGGTACCTTCTTCATGCTACCCAACTTATCTAAAATATACCAGATGAAAAAAAAATGTTGACCTTCATTTCCCCTCTATAGGGACCTCCCCTTAAAGTTAGCCTATTACGACGCATCACTTTCTCGTGTAAATTATATAGTACTAATTCTTCACATTCTTACAAAATTTCATGTACATATGTAGCTTCAGCCGTTCGTGAGATATCCTATGGACAGACGAACAGACAGACATTTGACCGATTTCACAAGGGTTTGGTTTTTATTACCTATACAAAACCCTAACAATGCATAGGCCTGGGGAAGACAACACAAGCATGGTAGGGAAAAATTCAGAATAATAAACAAAATGGGGCGATAAGGATGGAATGGTTGGCGGACGGCGCAGATGCCCTCTCGCTCGTATTGGGGCCTGGGTGTAATGGGAACCTTGAACTCTGGTTTCGTACCACCGACTGATCGCTACTCATCAGGTGCTGCCTTCGATCTGCCGGCGGAAGCCACACAACCAGATTATGGGTCATTACACACGTCCTTATACGACCGAATCTTGCACTGGCGTAACCAAAACGTTCACCGATGTCGTCTAATGTCATTCGGCTAGAGCAGGGGCCGGCCCGCGTTCCAAATCCGGCCCGCGAGCTAATATTGTTTTTGATATGACAAAATCAAATTTATACAAACATATAATTAAAAATCGATTTTTGTTTATCACTATGTAGTGTGTTTGAGTTGAATTTAAAACAAATTTTTTTGCTACATTGGAGACTCAATTGGAATAATAATTCAAATAGCAATCCCTGTCAAGATCCTAGGTAAATTATATGGAAAAAACCGATCAGAGAGTCTGTGGGGTATTTGAACTAAACACTAGGATCTTGCTATGGGCGTCTGACCCAGCGTATATTAGGCCTATTTTCATGCCATTAAATCCTGCGCCAAGGAGATATTAATTCGGAGGCTTCATGGCGCTAATTGCTATCTGTGCAGATAATAATAGAGGCATTAGAGCACTTATACACTCTTATCAGAAGATCTTATTGAGGCTGGTGAAACAGTGCTTCGAGGTCATTGAATATCTGGTGAGCACCAACCTGGTCATTGAAAGTTTGGTTCACTTGGTTTCATTCTGCATACCGGCTGTGGTTCACGCCTCTCACGGCACGAATACTTGTCCACTAAATTCAGACTAATTAAAATAGAGGGAATTTGGGAGCCAAAAAGGATTTGTCCCTTAAGGGTGCGAACTTCAGCCCATAGTGTTTCGACTGGCAACACAATGTTGTTGTCAAGCTAATCTACACACTCATACTAAGTTTGTATGCAGAATGAAACCAAACCAAGCAAGCTCCCAATTTTCAGTTAAACATAATTCTTTGCTGGAAACTTGAGTATCAACCTCTCTCTCTCTCTGCTTGCAGGGTGACGCATTTAACGCATTCACTACTCCAAATACGGTGACGAAATTTATGCGTGTAATGCGATTAAATGAATTTAAACTCGCATCAATTTCGTCAATTCCAGGTAATGAGGCGAAAACGTTTTCCGATGGCGTTTACGGTATAAAATAGTAATACAACTGTGTCTATTTCGACAACTTTAGCTAGATGGACTGGTGATAGTTTTTGGTAATTTGTTTTTGTTGTAAATTTAATGTTTAAAAAGAAACTGAAGTGTTTCCTAAAATAAACGATACTATTTAAGTATCAGTCTGGAAATATTCCATGAGCCCGGCATATACTAGCTCAGTTTTTCTTACATGACTATCCAGTGCAATTCAGTCCAACAACAACATGTTAACCTGTAATATCATTGGGGGTGGAATATTTCGTTTCCGTCACCCCGTGTACGGATGTGCCCTGTGTACGGATGTGCTCTGTGTACGGATGTTTAAACACAGCATATTTTCAATTTATCTATCAATATTAGCCTGAAGAGGTTCACATTTTACTGTGGTCTCCTCTGTCAAGAATTTCAATCGCTGAAGTTGATTATTTTAGGCAATACGGTTTTTCGTTATTTGGCGTTAAGCTTTGGCTATGTTGCAGGCACATATTACATACTAAGAGGCAATCCACTTAGGACTCACCCTCAATAACAACAATGCAAAAAATAAGTACATTACTTGAATTCTCTTTAATTTTGGCACCAAAAAATAACCGTTTTTTTTCTTTTATCTAGCAATTACATTGCTCATAATTTTGATTCAATTTCGTCTACATCTATTGTAGTTATATCACAAATGATATCTTATCTGTTTCGTTACTTCGAATTGACGAAATCGATACAGGTTTGTGGTCATTTGCAGAAACACATATCGATTTCGTCATTGAATTTTGGCGTAATAGATACGATACGGCTAATAGCTGCTGGCACACGGTAAGCAGTTTCATTTTGAATTTGCTATCCGGCCCGCTGAGCTTAAAATTTAAAAAAGCTGGCCCTTTTCAGGAAAAGTTTGCCGACCCCTGGGCTAGAGAATTCAGTGCAGGCGGTTAGGGCACGAAACAGAGCATACGGAAATTTTGCAAGTGCTTTTACACCCCCATATGGCAGATCCCCAAATTTTGGGTGATATTTCTCATGAATAATCCCAACAATCGTGTTGGGATTATTCATGAGAAATATTTATTTGTATAAAGCCCACTTCATGGAATACACTGAAATTGGACAACAGGAGGAGAAGACAGCTTTGCTCGCTCTTCGTATAACAGTAGTGAGCCGACCACTCTGGGCTAATCCTAAAATCTATTTCCGATTTAGGCGGTAGGACCCTATTTAAATTATTCACACTCGAAGCGGAAATTTATTTTGGGCCTACAATTAAGCAGATTTCCGCCGTGGGAAATACGGAAATATTTTTATGATGCGTAGCCGCTATGCATCAAAAAAATAGTTTCACACTTAAACACGTAGATTTATACTGTTTGAATCGATTTAAGAGTAAGGGTCAGTATGAATTTTGATTTTTCGGAGTCCGTTCGAGGAACTCTTATATTCCCTAGGAGTGAGCTGAAAAATGTCTTTGAAGAGAATGCGCTAGAAAGGCTTACCGCTGTTATACGCAGAGCGAGTGATACAAGCAACCCCTTAAGAGTGGAGCGAGCGGAGCTCATTCCAAAAGTCTTCTATTTCCCCCTGTTCTCTTGTTAAATCAATCATAACTAAGTTGCTGAACGAGTGGTTTCCTAGTTGTATAATCGTAATACACATCTCAAACATTTTCTTTTGAATGGCGAATTCCCCCAAAGTTTAAATTAGCGGTGTTTGTGTCCACCCAAATTTATGCATTTTGGGATCATTTATTATGAAGACAGTGCCATCCCTTATACAAACAATCAGTTGACTAGGAAATACTGTAAGATCATCTATGAAAGAAAGTCGCACTATTTAGAATTCATAAAATATACAATAAGAGGAAGCCATTAATGAGAATACTAACGTTGTCTGTAAAGTTTTAATTTTTTTGACTCGCACGCTCATACTACTATATACGTCGAATTTGAATCATCATCATCGTGGCGCGACAGCCCGACGTCGGGCCTTGGCCGCCTGGATCATTGTCCTCCAATTATCTCGGTTACGTGACCGCGTCTTCCAATTTTGGGAGCCCAGCAGCTGCGCGGCGTCCACACTTACTGAGCTCTCCCAATGAGATCTCGGTCGTCCTCGCAGTCTCGCTCCGTCGACTCGTTCTGCGTTCATTACTCTCTTAGGCATGCGATCATCGTCCATTCTTTGTACATGCCCTGCCCATTGAAGTCGTTGTAGTTTGACGATTTTCGAGACTTGCAGCTCATCGTACATTTCATACAACTCATGGTTGTACCGGATGCGCCATCCATCTCGATCGCAAACAGCCCCGAAAATTCGCCGTAAAAGCTTACGTTCAAAAGAGTCTAGCATGTTTTCGGAGGCTTGAGTTAGGGTCCATGCTTCGTAGCCATAGCATAGCACTGGTCGTATAATGGTTTTGTACACGCGGAGCTTCTTGTTTCTGTGCACATGCTTCGATTTCATTATGGGGAGAACCGAGAAAAAAGTCTTATTAGCTAACTGTACCCGTCGCTTGATTTCGTCAGTTTCGTTGGCGTCCCTTGACAAGTTGCAACCCAGGTAAATGAAGTTGTTCACGAACTCGATGTTGAGGTTCCCCACAATGATGCTCGGTTGTGCAGGTGTCCTTGTCACAGATTGCATCATTATTTTAATTTTACCCTCGTTAATACGTAATCCAACTTCCTTTGCAGCGGTATCGAGCGTATGCAGAAGTTCTTCTGCGTCAGCCAATCTTCGGGACATGATGTTGATGTCGTCGGCGTACGCTGCCAATTGTGTCGACTTGATGAGTAGCGTCTTGCCGTTGTCCATATTCATGGCCCGAACAATGTGTTCCAGTGCTAGGTTGAAGAGCGTCGGTGCCAGTCCATCGCCCTGTTTCAAACCAGTACGTGTTTCAAATAGATCAGTAAGTCTATTCTGGATCCTGACTTGTGAGACGGAGTTGGTCATCGTCATCTTTGTCAGTTGCACTAATTTTGCCGGTATACCAAATTGCAGCATGATGCTGTACAGTACTCCACGATCGATACTGTCGTATGCCTGCTTGAAGTCGACAAAGATTTGGTATATGTTTACGTTGTATTCCCAGCACCTCTGGAGTATCAGTTTGACTGAGAAGAGCTGATCGGTTGTGGAGCGACCAGGTCTGAAACCGCTTTGATATTCGCCAATGACTCGTTCTGCGTTCGGTTTTATTCTATTTTCCAGAATTTTAGTCAGAATTTTATAGGACGTACAAACTAGTGAGATGCCCCTGTAATTCTCACACCGCAGTTTATCTCCCTTTTTATGAATTGGACAGATGATGCTTCTGCGCCAATCGTCTGGGATCTCCTCGTTCTCCCATACTCGCAGGAGTAATTGATGTATGGCATCAACTAGACTCGTTCCACCGAATCTTAGCAGTTCAGCTGGAATCTCGTCAGCGCCCGGCGCTTTATTTCGTTTTAGTGACCGCAACGCGAGATCAACTTCCTCTACTGTCGGGGGTTGAATGGGTGGGCCTAGATCAACAATATCGGCGAGAGCCTCCCGTGTGGGGATGTTAGATGGTCGGTTTAGAAGCTCTTCAAAATAAGAGGCCCATCGTTTGTTAATACCATCGGTGTCGCTGATGATGTTTCCATCCTTGTCCTTACAAAGGCTAGTCCTGGGTTGGTAGCCGTTCTTAATTGTATTTACTAGTTTGTACGCTTGTCTGGTGTTCCTATTAGCTAAGTTTTCGTTTATATTCAGCAACTGCTCGTCAAAGTATTTACGTTTCTTACGTCTAATTATTCTATTCGATATTCGCCGTAGCTCGTCATATTTTTCTCTTCTGGCTCTGGTTCCTCGTTGAATCCATTGTCTGTAGGCCTCGTTTTTCGCGTCAAGTGAATTTTTGCATTCTTCGTCGAACCAGCCATTTCGCGCTCGCCGGGCTTTATATCCCACGACCTTCTCTACGACATCCTTGATGGTACCCTTGAGTTCTTCCCAGAACCCATGGACGCCTGTGTTGCTGATGTTGTGTAGCATAGGTGATAGTTTTTCCTCAAGGGCGGTAGTATACGCCACCGCTGTAGCATCACTCAAAAGCTTATTAACCGCAAAGATTTTCGGAGGGCTGATTCTTGATTGGTGCACTGAGGAAATTCTACATCTGTAGGTCGTCTTCACCAAGTGATGATCTGAGTCGCAGTTTGCTCCTCGATAGGAGCGGACATCCATGACACTAGACGCCCATCTCCTGCAAATGACGACGTGGTCAATTTGGTTGACGGCACGTGAGTCTGGAGACTTCCAGGTCTGTTTGTGAATGCGTCGATGCGGGAAACACGTAGAGCTTACGACTAGATTCCTGCTGCAGGCGAAGTCGATAAGTCGCTGGCCGTTATCGTTACATTCTTCATGGAGGCGGTGGCCTCCAGTGGTCCCCCGGTGCCAACTTTCATTTCCGACTTTCGCGTTAAAGTCTCCCAGCAGCAATTTGACGTCGTTTGTTGGAAGCGAGTCGAAGAGAGTTTCAAGGCAGGCGTAGAAGTCGGCTTTTACTGCGTCTTCTTTAACTTCAGTGGGGGCATGCACATTGATGAGCCAGAGATTGAAGAATCGAGTCTTGATGCGAATCGCACACAGCCGTTCATTAATGGGTTTGTAGTCAGTAACATGCGGCTTGAGGTGATTGTTCACTATAAATGCAGTTTGTACTTTTCGACCTGTTGAAGGAGGGCCTTTTCGGCCCCCGGTTTGTTCAGGGAGCGTACATTCCAGGATCCGAAAGAATAATCCTCTAGTCGTTTGCGTGGTCGTCGTTGTCGATCCGTCCAATCCGAGGCTTTTGTTCCAGGTTTCTTGATATGGAGTGGTTTTTGCAAGGACGAGTTGTCAGCACGTCGCTTAACCCCATTCAGGGGATGGCCTCGGAGATAGCTGCTTCAGATGGTTTAATAAACGTGCTGGAGCCCACACAACTATGTAGCAGGTCCAACTACGCAAGTCATTCCATCCTACTAGACCTGAGACGCTTAGGTGTTCGTCAGCCATTCAGGCTACAGCTATCTGCCTTTTCCAAACTGTCTTATCGCTAAGACATTGGCCGTCAGCGAATTGATACAGTGCCGTTACCAGGGGGCGCCCACGCGGAGGACTATGGAAAAGGTCTTTGCCCCCCGAATTTGAATATGAGAATATTATAGGTATATACCTATAGATAGTGCTGAGCGCAAAATTGGAAAGGAGATATTAGGAGAGAAGGAAAAAAAAAGACTTCGCCCTCCAAACCAAAAACAATCTTTTTAGGAAGTTTTGCAAATTAATCCTCAAGTTGGCCCCAATCCTATTCAAGTCCCTTTTGAGGTTTTTTTCATTGGGCGTGTTCCATATTTTAACCGTAGAATAATGACTGACGACACGGCAACTCCATTAATCCCTTACATTACTAATATTGGTCACCGCTCAACAGGCTGTTCCCCGATTCTTCGTTTGCCCGGTTACCGAGGTAAATTAAATGGGCTCACATATATTTTAGATAATTGTCAATGATGTTGTTTTGGACATAGGCAGCAGTCGAATATCTTGTAGGAAACGACAGAGATCGCGCTAACTGCACTACTCCCGCGGATCGTTGACAAAATTCAAGTTTACGAGTATAAAGCGACCGCAAGCAAACCACGTCTTTGGATTTGCGAGGTTCACCTCAGTGAGGGATGGATTTGGCTAGTCTACGGACTTGCATTTCAGACCCTAGAGATACATACAAACATATCCGCATAGTAGATATACAATGGCGCGGTTAACTATTTTATGGAATGTGATTTAGCCTGTTACTACACTACTCTCCAAAAAAAGTGACGCACCCACTATTCTTCCTACTGAAGAGAGCAAGGAAGGAAAATTGCAGTTTTGGTTCCTAGTGCAGGTAATCGTAGAGTGAAAAGGGTCAAACATTTTGACAAGTAAATTTGCAATGTAATGGTAAATTGAAGTCAATTGTATTCTTTGAAGAGAGAATCAGAGGAAATGAAAAAGAGCGAGAGAAACGAAGTAATTCGGCACAAGTGAGAAGTAGGAAGGGGGATGGAAATTTGACATCTTTTTTGCTTCTATATGGACCGGGCGGGTGTTCAGCGGCAGAGAGACAGACTGGAATGTGATTGTTCCAATAGGAGAAGTAGGAGAGGGGATGACATCTCATGTGCTTCCTGTGATTTTATATAGACTGCGCGGATGTTGCGCAGTGGAGGGCTTGTGTCTCTCTGTTTACTTTTTACTAGTTCGTATGTGGTGGAATTACGTCCAGAATTTAGTATACAGTAAATGGTGGTTTCATCTTTTTCTATATGCCTCTGTGATTGTATTACAAGAAAATCCATGAAAATAAAATTCGGCTTGTAAGTGTTGATAAAAAAATCGTCTTTATGGGTGCTGTGTGCTATTTTTTTTATCGACGTTTGCTTATTTAAAATAGAAAACTACCTTCCGAAAGGTATTAAGCTACGCCCTTCCGAATATAACCAATGTACGGTTGTGAACTTAACAAAGGAGTGCAATGTAAAATAGTACTCGAGCCATCTGTCGACTTCTGGATTACATTTGTTAATCGGGGATTTATAGGATATGTAATAGGAGACAGGACGATTCATGAAAAGACTAGGACAATGTCAGAGAAAAGGAATATCAACAGATGGGGCGCAATTTATTCGGCTTATAGAGTATGTCGTCTACTACGAGTATACGATAATAAGAACCAGTATTTTGTACTGGACAGTATGTATATTGTTTGTTTAACGTGCATTGCAGAATACAATGAATTTGGTCTGTATCTGGCGATATGAAAACTGCGACTGTATCTGATGATGATGTGAAGTTGGTTGAATATGCAAGCACAATTTAGCGGAGTCAGCTGAATGCGCGATAATGCAGTTCGCCTACAATCCTCCCCCCGGAGTGATCCTGTCACGTCAACAAGAAAACATCACTTGGGAAGACGACTGATGTTGACGTTTCGGTGAGTACACATGACGAATGTGCGATGGTCGGGGATTCAACGCTGGTAAAATGATGGGTGTCGCTCGCTGAATGATGTGTTCTGTCGCATCGGATGATTGCGCTGTGCTTGGTGTCAGCGCAAGATGTGGTGACGAGAACGTCGGAGTTGTAGAAAACGGTCTATTGCTTGGAGCGAAATGGTTGTTCTAGCAATTTCTTGACAGCGTCGACCCTCACGAATGCATGTGAATAACAGTTGAAATCCTTATGGACAAACGGTGTCCTTTTGCTATGGTACACTGTTGGCTTTGGTCGAATCTCCCTCAGATGTTGATGGATCCTATTCAGGAAGACTCGGGGATCGCTGTCGTTATCGTCGTCCAAAAACCATTCGCCTGGTAACCTCAGTGGGGTACCAAACAACATCTCGGCAGAGGAAGTATTTAAATCCTCTTTCACGCTACTGCGGAGGCCGAGTAGAACCATAGGCAACACGTCGACCCTGTGATCCTTGTTTTCGTAGCACATGATGGCAGCCTTTAAGGAGCGATGCCACCACTCAAATGCGCCATTCGGCGCAGGGGGATACGGTGATGTTCTGGTACGCTAACAGCCTAATAATTAAGAAAGGGCTGTCAAGAGCGCCGACTCGAATTGAGTACCTTGATCCATTGTAACGATGTTATCCATTATGCTTAGACAATACTTGTAACCACGAGATGGTGGAAGCGGTCCCACAATGTCCAGGTGGACCTGATGAAATCTTTGTTCGGGAACATCAAAGTGCTGATATTTGTTCTTGGTGCGCCTTCCGGTTTTGGATTTCTGACAGCTAACACAAGTGGATGTCCAAAACCGTACATCTTTTCGTAAGTCGGGCCCTACGAATTTCCTTTGCAACGCTCGCAATGTTACACGATTTCCTGGATGCGACTTGCCATGGAACGTGTCAAACATTCGCTTCCTTAGAGACTTGGGAACGAACGGTCGGGTTGTCGATGTACACTTATCGCAGAAAAGAGTTTTTCCACCTCCCACGTTGACTGGTTGCAACTGCAGAGATGATTTACTGCTGTCTAAAATGAGCTCACGCAGCTCACTATCCTTTTTCTGCTCGGCAGCTAATTCGTCCGTATCAACATCCGTTGGAAACGAAATGGCAACAGTATTCGCGTCGCCTGATACGTGAACCATTTCGGTTGAAAATTGCGAGATGAATCTCAAATGTCTCTGTCGTCGGGGACATGCCTTGTCCGATTTCTGCGAAAATGCGAGCAACAACGGCTTGTGATCGGTTTTAATGGTAAAATGAACACCTTCCGGGAGATGACGGAAGTGGCAAATGCTGCAGTAAATTGCCAACGACTCTCGATTGTAGGTGGAATAAATTTGTTCCGCAGCAGTTAACTTCCGTTGAAAGTAAGCAATGGGTAGCTAACGATTACTCGTATTCTGTAGTTTTTCGAGGACTGATCCGATTGCGATGTTGGACGTATCTGTCGAGAGGGCGAGAAGCTGATTCGGCTAATAATAGACGAGAAAAGTGGCGTCCGCTTAGCTATCTTTACACTCGTTGAACGCTTGTTCGACTGGTTGTTTCCACTGGATAGGTTGCTTGTCTCCCTTGCTGCGGTGGCGCAAGTAGTCATGAAGCGAGCTTGTAAGTTAGCAGCGTTGGGAACGAATCTCCGATAATAGTTCAGGACTCCAAGAAATCGTCAGAGTTCTTTGTCAATTAAAGTTTTTGATGGCTTCGACTCGAGATGATGGTTTATTTGGTGTCAAAGAAACTCGATTTCGTTAACACCAAAAATACATTTCGAAAAGTTAATGACGATTCCGTATTCGCTAAATCTTTGAAAAACCAGACGTAGATGTTTCTCATGCTGTTCGGGTGATTCGGAACCAGGATATCGTCTATATAGCAAACGCAAAAATCTAGACCTCTCAACACCTCGTTCCTCGTCCATAAACCGCTGGAACAACTTGGCCGCGTTTCTGAGGCCGAACGTCATCACGGTAAATTCGAACAGTCCAAATGTCGTGATGATGGCTTTTGGAATGTCAGCCTCTGCGATTGGTATTTGGGGGAACGCGCATATAGGAGGTCAATTTTGCAGAAAACGCATTTGCCAGCCAGTCCAGCCACGATATCCTGGATGTGTCGAATGGGATAGCGATCTGGGTCAGTAATAGCGTTTAATCGGCGAAAATCGCCATGTTCTGTCCTTTTTTGGAACGAGGTGTAGGGGACTAACCCAAGAGCTGTGTAATGGGCGGCAGAATACCTTCTGAAGTAAATAGTCGAACTCCTGTCTGGCTACTTCTAGTTTCTAAGGTGTTAGGCGTCGCGGTCGCTCTACGACGGGATGACCAGTAGTAACAATGTTGTGTTTGACGTTGTGGCATTTGCCTACCCTCTGACATGAAAACTCTTTGAAGAGGTGGCGAAATTTGCAATCCCGCATAACCGTGGAAATGGAACCAGAGTTGATGGAGACTTGGTGGCCAGAGGTAGCCAGCTTAGTGGTGGGGTCGAATAGTCGATCGTTCTTGATGTTTACGACAAGCGCATGGTGTCGCAAAAAGTCTGCACCGATTATGGGCTGTGACAAATCGGCCATGCAAAATCTCCAGCTGGAACGATCGGCTAACAATAAATCCTAGGCTAGTTCAGTACTCGATAGCCGAAGGTATTTATGGGGGTTCCATTTGCGGCGATCGGTGCCGCAGTGTGTTCAAGCATCAGTCTCATGTTTGACTACCGGTGTTTCGGGTTCGAATCTCGTTCATGACGACGTTCGTGGCCATGAATGTGCAGGAGGCGCATGCTGGCAACTGCATTTTTCGAAACCATCTTATGTCAACGAAACGTCAACTAGGCCACATGGAACAGTTGACACGCTATGTCCCACAAGGGGTTAGGGCAGTTGAGAGATTTGCGGCAAACAACTTGAAATTCGTTTCTGGTGCTTTTTAGGGTTTTGTAGTAAAACAAAACCCTTATGAAATCGGTCATGCGTCCGTCTGTCTGTCTGTCTGTCTGTCTGTCTGTCCATGAAATATCTCACGAACCGCTGAAGCTACATGCATGAAATTCGGTGAAAATATGTAGAAGCACTATAATTCTCTGGAGAAAGTGATGCATCGTAATAGGTCAACTTTAAGGGGGGGTCCCCATAGAGGGGAAATGAAGGTCAAAAATTTTTTTTCGTCTGGTATAGGCAAGTGGGGTATCGTAAGAAAGGTATTGTCGAGTACATTCCATTTCTGGAATTTTTTTCAAATTTGAAGAAACGGGAAAAGAGGGAGAGGGGAAAATATGTGATCCGAGTTTGTCCCCCCCCCTTGCATTTCGAGACCGTTACACTTAGAAATATGAAAGTTTACAGAAAAGCGGTATTTTACTAGCATAGAAAACTATAAATCGTAAAATTTTGATATCTCATCAAAAAAGGTTAATAATAGTACATTTCTATTGTTGCAGTTAGCACACCCCTGCACCCCTTAGGCACACCCGGGGTCAAAAATATTGATGGCCAATGATAACCAACACCATAGGCAATAATTTCTCGAGGTTTCATTACAATCATGTAATATTGAGTAATAGTACATTCACTTAAATTTGGCATTTTTACACTATTCAAACAAAAAATACACCTACCGGCTTCGAAGGTGCGAGTACGGATACTACTTGCATGTTGTTTTTCGTAGTGCGAATTGCAATATTGCTACATATTATGGTTATACATTTATGAAAGGGTAAAGATTGGTAGGGGGCGATGTGTTGTAATTGACCAACTATAACGAGCGGGGGAGGGGGGTGGGGCGAAATTAAGGTCAAATTTTGTTTATCGACTGGTATAGGCAAGTCGGGTGTTGTGAGAAAGGTAATGTTGAGTACATTTTATTTTTGACATTTACTTTAAATTTGAAGAAAGGGGAACAGTGAGGGAGGAGAAAATATTAGATCGTAATTTGTATTTCGAGACCGTTACACTTAGAAAAATGAAAACTTTCAGGAAGGTGGGTTCCGAATAGCATATAAAACGGGAAATAATGGAATGTGTATATCTCCTCAAAATAGGTTAATAATAGTTTATTTCCATAGTTACAGTTAGCGCACCCCTGCATCCCTTAATTACGTCCGAGATAAAAAGTACTGATGACCAAGGATAACCAACATCATAGGCAATAATATGTTCTAAGCTTCATTACGATCACTTAATATGAATGGGCATGTGATACTATACGAGTATGATGGGTTGGACATTTTTGTTATGTTTTTTTTTTATATATATAAGTGCTTGCTACAAAACCCTCGGATTGCGGGCATAGCCCTCTATATTCCGGTTTCATTTAGCTTGTCGTGGGCGTTACAGACACGTCAGAACCCGTATCAATTAAAAAACGAAGTCCAATTGGGTGGTCGAATACAAAAAGGCGTCGTTTGCGGTCGTCGATGTCTGCCGCCTTACCAGGCAACGACGCTGCTAGTTTTCTTGGGGATCTGTCCAGGTGCAAGGCGTTTTACAGTGTCGTGCGGTAGCACTAAATTTCGTATAGAAGAAGCACAGTTCTGAGTTTGAGTTGGAGCAATTGCGTGAAGAATGGTCAGGGTGCGACTTGGAATGGCAACGGCTGCGACAGTGATTTCGTTCGAGGCGAGTCAGAGAAACTCGGAGGGCTTCTAACTCCTGTCTGACTGAATCGAGAGGGCCGGGTATTGGAGCGGCAACTGCGGAAATACTGGATGGTTCGCGAACTTCCAGAGCGCGGTCGGCTATCTCAGAAAGAAGCGAGATATCCGAAATCTCAGAAATACTAAGAATTGCCTGTATATTTGTTGGCAATCTCTGGAGCCACAGTGATCGAAGCTCATTTTCTGACACTTTCGTACCACCTTCAATCTTCATTGCGCGAAGCAACTGGGATGGTTTTAGGTCTCCCAGCTCTAACCCGGTAACCGGTAAGCAGCTCGCGGATTTCAGTTTCCTCGGACACTGTGTACGTACAAATTATGCGGTTTTTTATTGTTTCATACTTGCCAGTAGCTGAAGGCGATTCCACGATGTCTGCAATCTGCGCCAAAATGTCGGGATCTAACTCGCTAACGATTTTGTCAAACTTCAGTTCGTTTTTCAGCGTCGGACAATTTTTCCTCTTCTGCTATAACAACGCAACGACGGGGTTACCAGTTATAGAGTATGTCGTCTACTATACGATAATAAGAACCTGTATTTTGTACTGGAATGCATTTTATTTGTTTAACGTGCGTTACAGAATACAACAAATTTGGTCGGAATCTGACGATATGAAAACTGCGACTGTATCTGATGATGATGTGAAGTTGGTTGAATATGCGAGAACAATTTAGCGGAGTCAGCTGAATGCGCGATAATGCAGTTCGCCTACAGCGTTCAAAAATCGCGAAAGCACGTCCCTCATGCCCGAACCAGGTTGCCGCCAGAAGCATAGCGGCGGTAGAAGCAGCAGCATTGTTTGTGTTTTGGGTAAATGTGCATTCTTACACTTCACTCGCACTTGGCAAATTTTCTGAACAAAAAGTTTAAGATTGTTATGAACATGCTCTAGGTGCGAGGGAGGTGAAAGAAATTACATTTACCCAAGACACAGACTACGCGCCTGCTGCTGCCGCTGCTTAGCTTCTGCCGGCAATCTGGTTCGGACATTACTAACAAAAATGACCTCAGGCGCACAGCAGGAAATTATAAATCCCCGATTAAAAAATGTAATCCAGAAGTCAACAGCTGCCTCGAGTATTGCATGGCACTTCTCTGTTAAGTTCACAACCCTATATTGGTCATATTCGGACAGATGTGGCCTAATATTATATGTATTTTGCGGAAGGTCCTTTTCTCGCATAAAAATATAGCAAAAGTCTAAGAACAACAGCACTGAACACCCGGAAAGATGAGTTTTTGATCAGCACTAACAAGCCGAATCCTAATTTTTTTTTTAGTTTTTGTAATAAAATTGACGTAATTTACCGTTACGTTGCAAATTTATTTTTAAAAATTTTTGTTCCTTTTCACTCTACTTACACTAGTAACAAAAGCTGAAATGTTTCTTCCTGGTTCTCTTCAGTAGCAACAATACCGGGTGCATCACTTTTTTTGTAGAGCAGTGTACCATACTATATATGCACGGATACTGGAGTATAGGCTGCAGGAGATACGTTTATATCTGGTCCAATACAGTACTGTACGATTAGATGACACAAGAGCAAAAGTAGCGAGCGCAATACTAAGAAATCGTAGGCTCGTACGTTCGTATGTTGTCGATTGATTTTTCGAATGGATATCGAACGTATATAGCGGCAGATCAAGGGGATCACATGTTGGTGGAGCCTTTCGGCAAGTCCACTACATGCGATCTTGGTTGTCAATGCTACTGACACGAGTGTTGCTTACAACTTGAACTTTTCCACGATATGCATGGAAGTTATTGGCTACTATACTGTCTTTGTTGACATACGTGCCTTGGCTATAACATTTGTCCGCGCTTGCATATGTTATGGGCTTATTTGAGGGGTGGTTAATGTATCTTATTTTAAATTAAATTTTGTGTAGTTTAAGGTATTTTGGCACGTTGTACATGGCTATTTCATCTAATCTATCTATGGCTTCTTTATTCAGTCATACTAGGTTCTAAATAGACTATTTATTGGGAATTTTTTTTTGTCTTAGCTTATCTTTGACCTCGATGTGTCTAATTAACAGAAAACTACCATCTGACCATCTTTAGCTCATTTTTATGCAATCAATCTGACTCCATTTAAATTTATTCCAGACTCGAGTCAAAACTATCGTACACTCCAATTTCCCACCTTCTTTTTCTTATCTGCGGTTTACCTATTTCTATGATTAGTATTAGGTGCTTAGGATTTTCGTATTTTACCTAAAATAAAATTAGAATAGAATGCATTTGAACAAATTGCCTAAAATGCTTAGCTGTTGAACAAAAGGGAATTAAAAGAAGGTGATGAAACAATCAATAAATCATAAAAGAAGGCGTGCTGAACGCTTCTCTCGCTTTGTTGTACAGAAAAACCATAGAAAAATCCCGACCATTGATAAAAATGTTTGCCAACCATTCCAAGTGACCAATAGGTTCCAAGGCCTTACTCAAAGATCAAAAGTTCACCTAAGCACTACTCAACGTTTATTTCAAAGAATAAGCCTTCTAACACGTTTTCCTTCAGTCGGAGAGTTAATGTTCGGAAATCTTCAATTTTGCATTTGAATGTCTTCGCTCGGTGCCAATAAATTGATTATTAAAAGTGCCAAGATTAAGAGGACAAGCCTTTTTGTGTGGTAAATCCCTGAGGACAATTTCCACTCACTAGAGTATCGGAGTGAATGTTGAAGATCTTGTGGCGTGGCGTGATTTCATTCTCCTTTTCAGCATAAAAAAATCATATGACTTGCATATGCCCATCCATACGGATATTTACGTAAGTACGTTAATGGTAAGGCGTGCATCTCCCCACATTTATCATTATGAGTGTCCATATCCGACCACCCAACCAACGCCTTTCTGTGTATATCGAATAGTGTGTATGAAATATGATAATATTACGATCATACACCCACACGAAATAGTCACAATAAGTTTTGTCAGTTTTCTTTCATTGAATTTTTATTCAACACATTTTTTTGTTCGATTTTATTAAATCGCAAGAATTTTGAATAAAGTGAGTTTTTACATGTGTGAATAGTTGTTTTTGCTATTTCTTCAAATATGTGTATACGCTGCACTGGAAAACTTTGTACTCGTATATCACTGTATTTGTTTCACACAAAATTTAAATGTTTCCGGCTGACAAAGGGTCAAGAAATTGAAAAAAGTGCATAATATTCTTCGCTTAGAATTGTATGAGGAATAGCGTGGTGAATCCTTGCCCGATTATTTTGGGGTAAAATGTCAATAATTTACTTTTAAAATTTCCCACCAACCACTTTAGCAGCTACACGGATTTTTATTTTATTGAAAAATAGAAATATCGACATCAAATTATTAAAACTGATAATAATATGATAATGATAGCACCATGAAGGGGAATGATGTGCAACTTGATGATGGAGGACAAGGACATGACACCTTTCACCTCTCATTCTCAACATCTATCTTGCGCCTTGCAGTCGTGGTGCTATTAACCCTGATCAGAGACTGAGTAAGATCGTCCCGCGTTTGAATCCCCTCCTAGAGGGGGTGGGGCGAGAGGCTGATAACATTTTCCCGGATAAAAATCCTTGAGTACAGCCTCGGATTGGACGGAACTATTGTTTTGGATTCTGGAATGTGTGAACACTATATCGGATCGGTGCACTGTGAGAGCCCCTTCAAGAAGCATCTCGCTAAAAGATCAACATTCACGCACTTCAAGGAACGTAATGGTTCGGTAGCGAGATAAATGACTGTGGATGCAACACAGTCGTTACCAGTGGCAGATCAGACGGAAACAGGAGGGAATTAACGATTTGCTTGAGGATTTATTTCATGGCCTACCATCCAACGATATTAAACTTCTTCACGGAAATTTTAGACACACGCCCACTCGTATTGCCGGTTTCTGTTCCTCCCAAGACAACACGATTGCCAGTGGTAGCCTCATAAATGAAGCTCAATCGGAGCCGGTCCTTGCACTTTCTTCACTATCTTCGGACCAATTACCAATCGTAATAAGGCTTGACGGGGGGCAAAAGACCTTTTCCATAGTCCTCCGCGTGGGCGGCCCCTGGTAACGGCAGTGTATCAAATCGCTGACGGCCAATATCTTAGCGATAAGGCAGTTTGGACAAAAGGAAGATAGCTGTAGCCTAAATGGCTGACCAACACCTAAGCGTCTCAGGTTTAGTAGGATGGAATGACTTGCGTAGTTGGACCTGCAACATAGTTATGTGAACTCCAGCACGTTTATTAAACCAGCTATCTTCCGAGGCCATCCCCTGAACCTATAAATGAGCGGCTATGTGCGATTCGCATCAAGACCCGATTCTTCAATCTCTGGCTCATCAATGTGCATGCCCCCACTGAAGTTAAAGGAGACGCAGTAAAAGATGAGTTCTACGCCCGCCTTGAGACTCTCTTCGACTCACTTCCAACAAACGGCGTCAAATTGCTGCTGGGAGACTTTAACGCCATAGTTGGAAATGAAAGTTGGAACCGGGGGACCACTGGAGGCCACAGTCTCCATGAAGAATGTAACGACAACGGCCAGCGACTTATCCACTTCGCCTGCAGCATGAATTTAGTCGTAAGCTCTACGTGTTTTTCGCATCGACGCATTCACAAGCAGAAGTCTCCAGACGCACGTACCGTCAACCAAATTGACCACGTCCTAATTCTGTACTGTACAACATCATGCTGCAATTTGGTATACCGGCAAAATTAGTGCGACTGGCAAAGATGACGATGACGAACTCCGTCTCACAGGTCAGGATCCATAATAGACTTACTGATCTATTTGAAACACGCACTGGTCTGAAACAGGGCGATGGGCTGGCACCGCCGCTCTTCAACCTAGCACTGGTATACGCTATTCGGGCTGCGAATATGGACAACAGCAAGATGCTACTCAGCGAGTCGACACTATTAGCAGCGTACGCCGACGACATCAACATCATGTCACGAAGATTGGCTGACGCAGACGAACTTCTGCATACGCACGATACCGCTACGTATCAACCAGGGTAAAACTAAAATAATAATGCAATCGACGACAAGGACACCTGCACAATCGAGCATAAATCTGGGGGACCTCAACATCAAGTTCGTGAACGACTTCATATGTTGTACCTGGGTTGCGGATACGGCGGATACAGTTAGCTAATAAGACTTTTTTCTTGGTTCTCCCCATAATGAAATCGAAGCGTGTACACAAAAACGAAGCTCCGCGTGTACAAAACCATTATCTGACCAGTGATATGCTATGATTGCGTAGCATGGACCCTAACTCAAGCCTCCGGAAACATGCTAGACACATTTGAACGGAACGGTTCTACGGCGAATTTTCGGGGCTGTTTGCGATCAAGATGGATGGCGCATCTGGTACAACCATGAGTTGTATGATTTGTACGATGAGCTGGAAGTTTCGAAAATCACCAAACTACAATGACTTCAATGGGCAGGGCATGCACAACGAATGGACGATGATCGCATGCCAAAGACAGTAATGAATGCAAAACGAGTCGACGGAGCGAGACTGCGAGGACGACCGAGATTTCGTTGGGAGAGCTCAGTATATGTGTTCGCCGCGCAACTCCTGGGCTTCCAGACAGTTGGAGGACAACGATCCAGGCGACCAAGGCCCGACGTCGGGCTGTCGCGCCACGATGATGATGATGAATAATTTTGTCAACCACAATAAGTCTGACTGGAATGGCTTCTCGGAATATAATATGGTGACTCAATCTGCCTGGTTTCAGAATGAAGACCACTCGCACTTTAGTCCATTGTTCGGGTATTGTCCCAAATCGTAAGCAGGCGCTATAAATACGCTACAGTATTGGAATAATGGTCCTGTTTGCTCTTTGGAGCATAATTGGCGAAATTAAATCGATCCTTGTAGTTTTGAAGTGTGCATATTATCCACTCAATTTTTACCTCGTTAGTTAGTTCCTTTATCAGCTGTTCCAAAGTCACTCGGGCTCTATGACCGGTTGGTCATCCCAGCGTGCATTTCGATCCGCCTCAGCTAGCTTCCCCGGCTCAACTTTTATGGAAATCTTTCGTTGGCTCGTATTTTCTCCGCGGACGCCCTATCTACTCCCATCACCAGCTCCATTTTTGGTGCTCTAATGAAATCTGGTTCCACGGATTGATTTTTCAGTTCCACTGATTATAAAAATCTCCAGTGCGATACAACAAGGACTGCTGCATGATTCATTTGAGGACTGTCCTAGCCGCCAATCGAGCTATTCAAGTTTATTGACGACATCGGGCTAGAGGTGACTCGCGGCAGAGCCGTGCGAAAAAAATTTGACGCCTGCGCCGTAGTTTTACTATGTGCGCCATAGTAAGGGCCTTCGTCCACAGACGCAACGCAACTGCGATCCAACTCAAAAACGAGTTGCATGGGCGTCGCACGGGAGTCGCATTACAGTCGGACACGTGTTATTGAGTGGAACCTCGTCCACTGGTGCGACTGCAACGCAACTCGGACGCGACCGACTCCAAAGCGACTTGGCTGTCCGGTCGCATGTCGACTTTCGTGCGACTTTTTCTTGGTTTCTGGTGTTTTGATATTTGAGTGAGTATGAATTTCAGCAGCTGTAGGTGAGGGATTTTTAATTGTACACGAGGAGAATGTTTGATAAGTGAATGATAATGTTGATAATGAATGATAAGGGAATGTACCAGACTACTGTTGAAGTAAAACATTGGCAATATGGGTGGCATATGAATCGGGGGATGAATAATAAACTGGAATATGGACAAGATGGATGTCATATGAATTGGAGTGATAAGGCGAATGCTCTGGAGTACTGTTCATGACATTTTGAATCCTTTGGCTAGGAAAAAGGATATTCCTGGTAAAGAAGGGGAATATGGGCAAGGTGTCATATGAATCGGGGTGAAGACCCGAATATCCAGCAGTAGTGCAGATAGCATTTTAAGTCCTTCGGAGCGAAAAAAACATTTTTGGAAGTTAAGTGAAAAATGGGCAATATGGAAGTCATATGAATCGGGGTGAAGAGGCGAATGCTTAGGAGTACTATGGATGGCATTTCGAGTCCTTCGGTGGCAACAAGGACATTCGAAAAAGGATATTTTTGGCAGTGAAGCGAAATATGGGCAATATGGGTATCAAATGAATCGGTGTGGAGGCCCAAATATCCAGGAGTAGTGCAGATGGCATTTCGAGTCCTTCGGAGCGAAAAGGACATTCTTGCAAGTCAAGTGAAAAATGGGCAATATGGGTGTCATATGAATCGTGTTGAAGAGGCAAATGCCTAGGAGTACTATGGATGGCATTTCGAGTCCTTCGGTGGCGACAAGGATATTCGAAAAAGGATACTTTTGGCAGTGAAGCGAAATACGGTCAATATGGGTGTCATATGAATCGGGGTGAACACCCGAATATCCAGAAGTAGTGCAGATGGCATTTCGAGTCCTTTGGAGCGAAAAGGACATTCACGAAAGTCCAACGAAAAATGGACAATATGGGTGTCATATGAACCGGGATGAGGAGGCGAATGCCTAGGAGTACTATGGACGGCATTTCGAGTCCTTCGGTGCCGATAAGGATATTCGAAAAAGGATACTTTTGGCAGTGAAGCGAAATACGGTCAATATGGGTGTCATATGAATCGAGGTGAACACCCGAATATCCAGAAGTAGTGCAGATGGCATTTCGAGTCCTTTGGAGCGAAAAGGACATTCACGAAAGTCGAATGAAAAATGGACAATATGGGTGTCATATGAACCGGGGTGAAGAGGCGAATGTCCGGGAACACTATAAATGGCACTTAGAGTCCTTCGGTGGCGACAAGGACATTCGAAAAAGGATATTTTTGCTGGTAAGGCGAAATATGGCAATATGGGACGAAATATGGGCAATATGGGTGTCGTATGAATCGGGGTGCAAAGACGAATGTCCAGGAGTAGTGTAGATGGCATTTAAACTCCTTCGGTGGCGAAAATGACATTCTCGAAAGTCAAGTGAAAAATGGGCAATATGGGTGTCACATGAACCGCGGTGATGAGGCGAATGTCCAGGAGTACTGTAGATGGCATTCTGGATCCTTCGGTAGCGACAAGGATGTTCGAAAAAGGATGTTTTTGGCAGTGAAGCGAAAAGCGAAATGGGTGTCACATGAATCGGAAATGGAAGACGATTATTTTATGAGGCAGATTCTTGTCTGAAAACGAAGAACAATACATCTCATTTTCCAAAGAAAAAACGAGGAGGGTTTCTTTGGCCAACTTATTGTTGTACGTAAAGACAACAACGGAATTTTTCCGTGCCTCTGTGGAACAGTTTGATACGGAGCAGGACATCGCTCGTCGTATCAACCAGGCGCCGGGTAAGTCTGTTGTAAGCTTCACCCTATTCCCCAGAACAGAGTACGATGGCGCGCAGGAGTGCAGTTTTCTGGTAACTCCTACGGAAATTTTCCATGTACTGCACCCATACGAGCGTTGTTCTGGTCCGCACCACCATTTTCGAGTAAATGCTGCGCAAGTAGACGAAGGACTCGAAATGCTATCTACATCTACGCCTCCTCACCCCGGTTCATATGACACCCATATTGCCCATTTTTCACTTGACTTTCGTGAATATCCTTTTCGTCACCGAAGGAATTGAAATGCCATCTACACTACTCCTGGACATTCGTCTTTTCACCCCGATTCATACGACACCCATATTGCCCATATTTCGCCTTACCAGCAAAAATATCCTTTTTCGAATGTCCTTGTCGCCACCGAAGGACTCTAAGTGTCATTTATAGTGTTCCCGGACATTCGCCTCTTCACCCCGGTTCATATGACACCCATATTGTCCATTTTTCATTCGACTTTCGTGGATGTCCTTTTCGCTCCAAAGGACTCGAAATGCCATCTGCACTACTTCTGGATATTCGGGTGTTCACCCCGATTCATATGACACCCATATTGACCGTGTTTCGCTTCACTGCCAAAAGTATCCTTTTTCGAATATCCTTATCGGCACCGAAGGACTCGAAATGCCATCCATAGTACTCCTAGGCATTCGCCTCCTCACCCCGGTTCATATGACACCCATATTGCCCATATTTCAATTGACTTTCTTGAATGTCCTTTTCGCCACCGAAGGACTCGAAATGCCATCCGCACTACTTCTGGATATTCGGGTGTCCACCCCGATTCATATGACACCCATATTGACCGTATTTCGCTTCACCGCCAAAAGTATCCTTTTTCGAATATCCTTGTCGCCACCGAAGGATCCGGAATGCCATCCATAGTACTCAAAATGACATGAACAGTACTCTACAACATTCGCCTTATCACTCCGATTCATGTGGTACCTATCTTGCCCATATTCCCCTTAATTATCAGGAATATCCTTTTTCCTCACCGAAGGACCTCAAACTCAAGGATATCCATATTGCCCGTATTTGACTTCACTGCTGAAAAGTCGTTTTCCTCATTGAAGGACTCAGAACGCCATCAACAGTAGTCAATACATTCCCCTCTTTCATACGTTCGCCTCACGTACATACTATACAAAAATTCTGCATTTCACAGCCACAAATCGCAAACGCAAAAAAAAATACATTGCCAAAAAAAATGATACATTTCCATATCACTGGCCGTCCTTATCATCCTCTCACTCAAAACACAACATTTCACATATCAGTACGCGAGCAAAATCTCTCTCTCTGTACAAACTAGTGGTTTCATTTTATCACAACACGAGTCGCAGAAGAGTTGCGTTGCGTCAGTGGACGAAGAGCATGCAACGCGACTTTCGTGCAACCGTCGCAAACACGTTGGGTTGCAGTCGCGTTCGAGTCGCGTTGCGTCTGTGGACGAAGGCCCTAAATCTTCGCCCTGGGCGCCAAATAAATAGAAGAATATAATATACAGCATCCCTGCAAAACCATTTTCGGGCAACTAACCGGTTAATTATCTGGTAGCACTACCGATAATATTTCAGCTAAAATGTATACGGCATCCGGATTTTTAGGGTTTTGTATTAAAAACAAAACCCTTACGAAATCGGTCAAATGTCTGTCTGTCCGTCTGTCTGTCTGTCTGTCTGTACGTCTGTCCATGAAATATCTCACGAACGACTGAAGCTACCTATATGAAATTTTGTAGGAATATGTAGAATTATTGTACTACAATTCGCCGGAGAAAGCGATTCGTTGTAATAGGCTGACTTTAAGCGGAGGTCCCCATAGAGGTGAAATGAAGTTTTTATCATCTGGTAAAGGAAAGTGGGGTATCATAAGGAAGGTAACACCGAGTACATTCCACTTTTGGTATTTTCATCAAATTTGAAAAGAGGGAAAAGAGGTAGAGGGGAAAATATATGGTCCGAATTTGTCCCCCCCCCTTGCATTTCGAGACCGTTATACTTAGAAATATGGAAATTTGCAGGAAAGCGGCATTTAACTAGCATAGAAAACCGAAAATCGTAGAATTTTGATATCTTATCAAAAAAGGTTAACAATAGTATTGTACATTTCTATAGTTGCAGTTAGCACACCCCTGCATCCCTTAAGCATACCCGAGGTCAAAAATATTGATGGCCAATGATAACCAACATCATAGGCAATAATATTTCTAAGTTTCATTACAATCACATAATATTTAATAATAGTACATTCATTTAAAGTTAGGCATTTTGACACTATCCACACAAAAAATACACCTACCGGCCTCATAGGTTCGAGTACTACTTTCATGTTGTTTTTCGTAGTGCGAATTGCAGTTATTTAATTAATCATTTTTGAAAAGGTAAAGATTGGTTGGGGGCGCTGCGTCGTAATTGGCCAACTTTACACATAGAGGTGAAATTAAGGTCAATTTTTTTTCGACTGGTATAGGCAAGTGAGGTGTCGTGAGAAAGGTAATGTTGAATACATTCCATTTTTTCGCATTTTCTTGAAATTTGTAGAAAGGCGAAAAGTGGGGGAGGAGAAAATATTAGTTCGTAATTTCAAATTGCATTTTGAGACCGTTATACTTAGAATTATGAAAACTTACAGGAACGTGGGTTTCGAATAGCATATAAAATGGAAAATAGTGGAATTTGTATATCTTCACAGAATAGGTCAATAATAGTTTATATCTATAGTTACAGTTAGCACACCCCTCCATGCCCTAAACACGTTCGAGGTCAAAAGTACTGATGGCCAACGATAACCAACACCTTAGGTAATAATTATGTTCTAAGTTTCGTACAATCACACAATATGAATTAGCATGTAAAATGTAAGTGGGTAAGACATTTTAATTATGTTTTTTTATCCATCTGAGTGGTATCAAGAAGAGCAAGGAGCCGATATTTATACACCAAAATAAGCGCTTGCTACAAAACCCTCGGATTGCGGGCGTACCCCTCTATATTCCGGTTTCATTTACATATCTCGGTTGTTCATTGGTTGACGAGTATAACACAGTCCTTTTCTCTCTATAGTACATCTACTGGAGAAAAAATGTGGATTCAACTGGATAAAATACTGGTACGATACCTAATTTGATACTAGAATATTACCAGTAAAATTCTGGGTGCCAACCCAATAGTTTAAATTACCAGAAATATTACTGGCTTAATAACCGTGTTGACACGAGAATACAACTGGTACAATACCAGATAAAATTTCGTATTATGAGTTATTTACGAGCGTAATAACGTGGAATAGTACGCCTTTCCCACGAGCTACTACAGCCAACCGACATACATACATATATTTCTCATTATTTCTGGCTCTAAATTCGCTCAATATACACGAAACATATTTTTGCGATGCTCGCCACACATGGGGCGCAATTAGCATAAAAAACGGTAGCGACATAATTTGGGATTGATATGGTTATCGCTACCAAAACAATAACAATATATAAAACACAGCAAGGACTCGGTATTCTTTCCGTTAAGGATACCACAAAGCTACTTAGTTTTGGTCAGCAAATTATTTAAGTCAGCCTGCTTGCGTTTGCGGTCGCACAAAAAAATTGTTCCAAAATTAACGATGTATTCCGTCCGTCCGTCTGTCTGGTTCTATGTAAACTAGTCCCTCAATTTTAAAGCTATCGAGCTGAAATTTTGCACAAAGCCTTCTTTCTATTGCACGCTGTAAACATGTCGGAACCAAAGGAATCGGTGCGTGAAGGGTATCATATATTTTACTTTCGAACACTTTTTTATTAAAAAAAGGTGAATTTTCAACTTAAAGGATTTTCACTCAAAGGCCCGCAACCGCCAAAAATTTATAGATTAATGTGGAATGAAGGAATGAAGCACGATTCGACCAAATGAAAATAGAGATTTGATTTTCGGAATAAAATTTGTACATTTTGTATACGAATATTTCAGAAAAGTGATGAAAGGACAAGCTTTCAAACATTTAAAAAGAAATTGAATTTCATAGAGGTAAACCAAAAAACTATTCCTCTGATTTTTATGGGATGAATTTTTGACATAAAAGTACCTGTTAGGATAAGGTGTTTGTTTGAGAGTTCTAGCCTGCGTAGTTTTCCAGATATTGCGTTTTTAGTCATGTAAAATCGGTGTAGTCCACGACGTTCTAACGCTCGAAAAAGTTTGTTTTCCTACATTCAGAGGGCTAAAAATGGTGGTGGAAATAAATGTTGTTTTCGGAGCAAAACAAACAATTTTATTTTATACATTTATAACAATTAAACCGCTTGTCTGATTTCCACTAAATAAATTTTGTATTTTAGAGCAACGTATTGGCTGACGACTGACTTGTATTTGAGCATTTTAGCTAGCATAGTTTTCCAGATATTGTGTTTTTAGTAATGGGGGGTAGGCAATTTTCATTTTCATCATGAAAAATGCAATTGCCTCAATATACAATATATGCTAAACTTTAAAGAATCCGAGAAAATGTTTCTTAATATTTTTTGCTGGGAAATCACGTGGTGGTGCGTTTATGCGTCAATTTCCAGACACTCTGTATGTACCCCAAACTACAGACGCGGCGAAAAATTATTTATGAGAGTCCGCATATATGATCAGCACAGTACAGAGTACATGCATTTCCACTGCAAGAAGCGATGTAGTCCGGATGTCGCGACGGTTAGCACTTTCGCCTTCTATGTACTGCGCCCTGGTTCGAATCTTACTGAAGCAAGGGGCTCTATCGTGTAATTCGATTCGAATCAATTGCTTTCGAAAAGATGAAAATGGTACCACGTAAGTTGAAAACCACTTTCTCCATTTCAACAATCATCGAGTATTCGATACGAAATTGTTCATTCGAAGCAATTTGGTTTTCATTCAATTCAATTTGATTCAAATCGAATTACGTGATTGACCCCAAGCACTTTTTTCATTAAAGGGGATTTACAAGTCAGATTATGAACCCTCTCAGCTGTTGAATGAGTACCCATTTGAGGTAAATGACTCGGTTGAGCGTATTGCTGATCACACATCTCTACACAAAAACAAACACTTCGTCACGGTCTAGTAAATGAGATGATTCTAACTCATTTCGAGGCCTTGGTTCAAAATTGGTCTGTTGTGTTAGTTATTTTTTTTTTAAGAAGCCAAAAAATGTTTGTACACTTTTTCGTTCATAAAATTTTAAACAAAAATGCTCAGTAGTATAAGGGACCCACGGTCGTGCAAAATTCAGTAAAAACTTTTTAACAAAAATTTGCGTTCTGAAATTTGTACAACATTTTTGAGCACAAGTACACTCCCGGCCACTTGAAAAAGGACAGCCGCTTCAAGAATTGTTTTATTCAAGTAGCAAAGGCCAGAGAGCACAACTTGGCATCCGTTATGAAAGGTTAATTTGTTGCACGTAGTTTTTGAAAAAAAATTGGGAGCTTTGATTAACGACAGTTATATTTCGTTAACATTGTGTTGATGCACTAATAAATTTTACGTTCAAAATTGGGCCATTGAATAGGGATAATAGCGAAATTCGGCTTTTACACTAAAAAAGGACGCTTATAGTATGGATTTTTTTTTTCTTAATTATGAGTACTTCCTCCTGTTTCGGAAAGTGCGTAAAAAATTTGATTGGTCTTATATACGTGTAAGGATTTACCGTAATTTAATGAAAGGGTATTCAAAGCAACATGGATGGCTTCAATTAATTGTTTTTTTTTGTCCTCGAATTGCACTCTTCCTTTCGACCTTTTTTTTTCTAGTAAGTAATCTCCACACATGGTTCATAATATTTAAGTGTGAAGGCCCGGGGGTCGTGTCATAAAATCCATATTTTGAGTTGGGTACACATTTTCATCAGTCGTGCTGTATGAATGGTAGCATAATCCTGCTGCTATATCCATATAAATGTACCAATAATACTGTGGAATTATGGAAAAAGTATTTTCCGTATAGTATGTTACGATTTTGTTACCATTTTGTACTCAGGACCCAGGATGAAACCCTTCAAAACTTGACACAACTTTCTCTTCTGTGAGGACTTCTCAAAAAACCAAATTTCTTTTGTTGATTTTGGAAATGGTATTTTTTCGGATGAAAAACAAGTTAACTTCAATGGTGCGGGCGGACTTAACTTTTATATCTAGGAGGATGATAATGATATTTAATTAAAAAAAATAAAGAACACATTTTTTTGCTAACTATATTCCTTAAATTTACTTTTTATACATACAAATATTGATTGCTTACCCCTGCAGGGGCATGAGCGCGTCAACATCTCTAGCATTTTTATGCCTTGTTGACGTTTCGACAGCATATTTACTTTTGGGAAGTGGAGTTGGTAGCATGCACCTCCTATCAGCGTCGTCTTTATACTGACAAGCTCGGAGCACTGTGGGAGTTCTATATTAGTATCCACTGGTAGTTTTTTAACGCGCCGAGATTTGAACTCCGAGCTCTAGATTAGTATCGTAGAGCGGTGACCGAACGACCACGGCCACCGAGCACGACAATTATTTCAGTTTTCAATTATTGAAAACCTACTATTTTCATTTTATTATGAATTATGTTTCTATTACTTATACGCACCAATTGCATTCGAACTCAGGACCATCTGCCCGTCCTGCTCGTTAACCAGTAGACCAATCTGTAATATACATCGCACTGTCATGAAACGCAATCACAAGCAACAACAATTCTACTCCAAAAATCATTTTATAAACCTACATAAATGATTTATTACCACTACTCAATTGCCCTAACCCCTTGTGGGGCATAGCGCACCAGCTGTTTCCCAGTTGTGGCCCAGTTGACGTTTCGTTGGCATAAATTGGTTTCGGAGAATGCAGTTGCCAGCATGCACCTCCTGCACATCCATGGCCACGAACGTCGTCGTAGACGGGATTCGAACCTGAAACGCCGGTAGTCAAACATGAGACTGAAGCCTCAACACACTGCGCTACCGGTCGCCCCCCTCAGTATTGCATTATTATACACATAACAAGCAAAAACACTCGACGGTCGAAAAAAAAAAAACAGGATCACGCAACTCTACCACCGCCCGAACAACATGACGAGCAACTTGACCAGTCGTCGTCGTGCATGGAAACACTTTCATTTGCAACATAAACGCTTAAATTATCTAACCAAACATTTTTCTTCCGCTTTTTTCGGGAAATCGCGATAAATGCAAGGTGGACTGATTCGAATTTCCGAGGCTGTATATTTGTGTGTCAAAATCCACCTTTGTAATGTTTATTCCAATAACCCTCCCATTAATGAAAAGTGTATCAATACATATAATGTGTGGAATTCGATTTGCATGCGATCCAATAGTTATCATATAGTAGTGGTATACGCATATTAGGTGCACAGTTCCTGTATAGAGCGGATCAGAGTAGGATAAGCGGCAATATTATCGAGGGTATATTTCTTATTGGCAATTTTTCATGCCCACAACTAGTCTCTCTCATGGTCAAACTGATAAGTTTTTTTCAAGAAACACAAATCTTTCAGGATTTCAATGAAGCGCACCGTAGTGAGTCATAAAAAAATATTTTTGTTTCTGAAAAAACCTGCCAACATATGTAGTTATTGTTGTTATATGAAATCCGACAGTTCAATTATAGTATAATGAAGTTGGCAGCAACACTCAAAATCTTCGACTCTGCGCCGCCCGCATCTCAAAACGCGGAACTACACAACCGAGTAAAATTCCTGTACTAACTTTCTATCCAGAGCAGCTCAAATCAATTGTTAGTGTAATTGTATGGTGTTGATACGCTCTGCTTGGCTGTTAAAAAAACGCGACTATTAATGAATGTAGTGTTTTCTCGCGGGTTCAATATCTGATGGAGTGACTGTCTTTTTTTCTTATTTTTCAATAATACTTTTTTATCTTTATTTTTTAAATTGTTTTGTTATTAAAAGACGTGTTTCTGGTAATACAATATATGCGATGCTGGTCTCCACCCTGATTCGTTTCCCCAGCCTTTGATATATAATCAAAAATCTACCGGAGTCTCTTCGCTTTAGTTGTTAGTTGTCATTCTGCTCTCGGGATTCTTATGTACAATAGATGCGTCGGCATGAGTCGAGTGTGTGAATGTGTGAGTCGAATGGGTCCCTTTTTCACTTACGAATGCACACAATTTATTTACTACCAGATCAATAAGACTGCAATTCAAAAATTATCGGATGATTGTAGAAACATAAAGGGGAAATGCTCATATAAAATTTTCTTGCACAGGTTATAGGAGGAATATTACAAGTAATGGAGTAATTATTTTAAAAACAAATTATAGGATAACTTTTGTAAATTTACTCCTCAACGTCTTGTTATAGGGTTCATACTGTTTGATCTTCATGCTTTATCCGTGTAAGCATACTATATGTCAGTATGAACATAGTATGATTATTGGAGAATAGCATAATTCATGGAATAACACTACTAAAACTTACGCCAAAAAATGCTTTAAGAATTACGTGTTGGATCAACGGGACACGTAAGTTTTGAATTTATATGTCTATGTGAAGGTGATAGGATCAAGTGATTCTTTATGACCCGTAACTCCACAAAAATGTTTAGTTGGATCGTACCCATCCTGACTCCTCAGGTGGTAATTGGTTATCGAGCCAGTTTTGCACTTGTAAATATGTAAATGGGCATGTTGTTGGGCAGCGCCTGCTTTCTTAAAATCAGCAAATAAGCTTAAACCAGAATTTGTATGTTTGCCACCAACCCTTAAGGTCGCCACCCATGAACGAGCACAACCACGATGAAACTCCCATCGAACCATCAATTTCATAGAACGTGTGGAAAAAAATTCCCCCTATTTCCACCGTTCTAAGATATTTGATGGTTCGATGGAAGTTTGGTCGTGGTTGTGCTCGTTCATTGGCGACCTTTAGCAAACATAAAAATTCTGTTTTAAGCTTTTTTTTGCTGATTTTAAGAAAGCTGAGAACCTATGCTTGTTCACTAATTGTTCCTGACATCTGCTCGCTAGCTTGTGACACCGCCTGGTGTTGATGAGGGATTATAAAATATATTTATAATGGTTTAGAGGTTATTATCTTTTCCAAACAATTTTACAATCAATGCCTTGCCCTTCATGTAAACGGATGAAGTGGTTTCGCATCCACTAAAGGAGGGAATAAGTAGAATATACTTTTTGCGATGGTCAGTTTTCCAACTTCCAATGAGAAATACGTTTTTGTTTCAACTTTCTCTCTTCTTGGTTTAACAAAGTACATATATATTGGTTTGAGGTGGAGCTAGTCCTGACAACAATAATGGCAAATCAATCTTTTCACCAATGATTGCGTCATTAGCTTCGGAAGCTGTTTTGTCGATTCCGCATCGAACAATAGAAATGTTTGCATCATCCTCGGCTATTCTTACGTAAATACCCTCGCCGGTCATTTTTTCAGGAAGCATATTAATAAACCTTAAAATATTGTAATAAACCTTGTTTTTTATACCCTAGACTTATAGTATAGTGTATATTGTTTTTGTCACGACGAAAATATGTAACACCTTAAAGGAGGCTCCGGAGGTATAGCAATGTATATACATATATAAATGATCAGTGTCACCTCCTGATTCGATTTAGCCATGTCTGTCTGGCTGTCCGTCTGTCTGTCTGTCTGTCTGTCTGTTTGTTCGCACGATAACTTTCGACAGAATAAAGCTAGAGCTTTGAAATTTCGGTCAAATGTTGGTAGTACGATCTGGTTGGTTGGTATTGCAAACGGGCATGATCAGGTCAAGAGAACGCATACCTCCCCTACATATGTAAAATAATTAAATGTATTTATAACTCCTGATTAAATAAACATGGGAACATAATAGTTTTAGCTTTTTTAGGAGAATTCTCTCTATTAAATTAGGGAGAATTTTTTTAATTCCTTAATTTCCGGCATTTTTGCGTTAGGTAGTCTATTCCCGCTTTAGTTGGTAAGAACCTAGAACCCACCCGGGGGGATTCGTCGGTCCTAAAGCGGAAATTTCCTGAGTTTTGTGAAAATTCTCCCTAATTTAATAGAGAGAATTCTCCGAAAAAGGCTAAAACCATTATGTTCCTAAACATGAAAAGCTCTAGCTTTGTTAGATTGCTCGTGAGGGTAATCTCATATTCCCCTGGAAAAACAAAATCGATCAGTTGAAAACTAAATGTAATTTTCTTACAAAGAGCCCCGAACTACCCTACTTTTCAGGTTTTTTGTCTATAACTCTTAAACGAATTGACGTAGATATCTGATTTTTGGCATGTAACCCTGAGGTAAGAAGCTGCTTGGGTTTTAGTAAGTTGGGCATAATCAGATCAAAGGAACGCCTACCTCTCCTACAAAATTCAAAAAATTTAATATTACTTTAATTACGATAACTTTCGATAGAATGACACTAGCGACTTAAAAATTTGGTGGAATGTCGGTAGTAAGGTCTAGTTAGTTGGTACTGAAAACGGGCAAGATCCGACCCAAGGAACCCCTACCTCCCCTACAAATGAATCTTCAAACAAGCGATTACTTTTGATAGAATGAAGCCAACGACTTGAAATTTTGGACAAATGTTTCAAATGAGATTGAATTAGTCGATATTAAAGATGGGTTAGATCTGACCTAAGGAACCCCTACCTCCCCTACAAATGAAATTTAAAATAAGCGATAACTGCCTGCAAAATAATGCTAGCGACTTGAAATTTTGGTCAAATGTTTGTAGTAGGATCCAGTTGGCTAATACTGAAAATACGTATAATCCGACCAACGAAGCCCCTATTTCCCCTACAAATAAAACTTCGAATAAGCGATAACTTTCGATAGAATGAAGCTAGGTACTTGAAATTTTGTTTAGATGTTTGTAGGGTGATCTAATTGGTTGGTGGCAATGATGGGCAAGATTCGACCTAAGGAACCCCTACCTCCCCTACAAGTGAGACTTCAAATAAGCAATAACTTTCGATAGAATCAAGCTAGCGACTTGAAAAATTCGACAAATATTTGTAGAATGGGTTAGTTAATTGATTTTGAGAATGATCAAGATTGTCCTGAATGAGTGCCAACCTCCCCTATAAACTGGCCATATAAGAAACTCACTTTTAATGCATATAGTATATAGTCGTTGTCAATTGGTACTTTTGGTATCACCACTAGGTCCGTACAAGTCTAGGGTATATACGCTTCGGACTCCGGGCCTGGTTTTTTTATTAACAAGTAAGTGAGTGCCCTTGCAGAACGGTCATAGCCACGTATTCCCTAACTGAAGAATTTGAGGCACTTCAACATTTTTGTTCATCACTTCTTTTCTAATGATAACAATTGCACCTTTCCGGTATACTGTGTGCGCTATACCATTGAAAGTTTTGATCCTAGGACAAATATGAATCAGATCATAGCTTTTCTTTGTTACTACTAATCCAACGGACATTGCGAGTATGTCATATTAAAGATAATTTAATTATCTTCAAGCTCATTTCTGGCATGTTTCCTTGTAGGATGAGTAGTTTTCTCGATATTTGACAGTATGCATCCAAAAACGTATATTTTTTGTTTTTCAGAAAGTACTTTCAACGTTGAAAAATGTTTTCTTCCGGTGAAATTTCCACGTATGATAAAGTTTTTTATATATCTTTTTTGGGAAATTTAATACTTTTTCAAAAAGTTGTGAGTTCCTTGTCGGCAGTTTACATACTTTAGTTATTAAGCGATATTCGCATTTGTGTTTTGCGAAATTTTTTTTTTTAATTTTGCTTCTCTTTTTTCTAAGTAAATATCATATTGAAGCTTATTTAGTTTAAAAAAAATTGATTCCTTCCAGTTTACTCATGGGACTAGTATTCTGTTCGTTATTCGATGAAATACATCCCAAAACCGTGATTTTTACTCTTTGTGGGAACAAAGGAGCATTTGACCAAATGTGATTTTCAAGTAAGATTATCTCGAAAATTGTTTAAGATACGGAAATAGTGGTTACAACTTTTTTATGTATTTTCTTGTGTTCTTTAACTGTCTCTCAGATTATTTTTTTCTGGAGGGTTGATAGTTACGGAGATGAAAGCAAAATAAAAATCCTCCTTGAACCCACTCCCCTCGCGCGAGCTCATACCCCACAGGCGGGACTTTTAGCATAATTAAAATAGTTGGGACGCTAAGCGACATAAATCGACGCCACCGTTCAAAATATGATAGAGAAATGCCGTTTGGTACGAATGTTGGTGGGGCCCAAACTTTCAATTTAAGAGATGGAGCCACTTTGGACCCCGCGGCAGAGCGGCTGTGCGGGCGAAAAACCGCGAAATTTGAGCCCTTTTGTTAATATTCTCCTCGTAACTTCTAAACGGAGCCTCGTATCGAAAAACTTAATAGTTTGTAAATTAAAGAGCGTCAAATTCTACATCCAATGCATTGCTCGAAGTTGAAATTTGGTTTAGTAGTATAATCAAAATCGATGGTCGAAAAACGTCACTTTTTGAGGCTTTGGAGAAAAATCACACTATATCGCTTTTCAAGCTCACATATCTCTGTAACGGATACTCCAAATGAAAAAACGTTCCAGTAAAAGTTGAAAATATTTTGATTTCCGGTTTAACGTGCTCAATACTTTTCAAATCGGTTTATTTTTAGTGTAGTTGTGAGTGAAAATGCTGGAATGCTTTCTTATCGATTCCAGCTTTAAAAGCTCTATTTCGGTAAGTATAGTAGCTGAAGTTTTGTTTTAGTCTCAATTTACAGATAATTAAATCTTGGTCAAAAAGTCTTTGCTTGATAGCTTGGCTTGATAGCTTAGGTCATAGTTACGCTTTTTAGGGTTTTGTAGAAAAAATAAAACCCTTATGAAATCAGTCAGATGTCAGCCTGTTCAAGGAATATCTCGAAAAGAGCTGAAGCTACAGGTATGGAATTTGGTAGAAATATGAAGGATTACTACAATTTGTGTTATAAGGCTCATTAGTGGCCAAATTGCAAGGAGAGACAGTTATTCGCCGCTTAAAGCACATATATGAAAATTTCCAGGATGACGGCATATAATTAGGATAGCGACGTTAAATATCCAGGATGTTGATATCCTCAGGAAAAAGTTTAATAATAGTATTTGTATATTTCGATAATTTGATTTGCTACTCTCTGCATATCCCGTAAGTGACCTTAAGAGAGAAGTAATAATGCCAATCCGTTAGCAACGGGTGCAGGTATCTTGTTATAGATACAATTTGCATGTATTGTACATAGTCATAATTAATCAACTAGTCAAGAATAAAAAACAATAAAAATTATTTTTGTCCGCTATTGCCACATTGTGCACCGTCGAGTCAGTAAGCGGATAGATTTGAAACTGATTTGTTTTGTGTTTCGTGACAATGTGTTACAGTTATCAGAAGTGATAGCGCGTATGATAGATGCTGATTGTTATTTGGTGAGTTTGAGGTACACCTGAAAAGGGCATCCCTTCAAGCCATGAAATTTTGGCAGGCTGTGGAAACTCAGCAACATATTCCATCTTCTGGAGATTGGGGGTGGAAACTAGAAGTAGAACGTTGGCTCCCATTATGGATAACAGCGCCGGGTGCTGCAAGGGCATGTGCCACACTTCATAATCTGGAAAAAATTTGAATATCTTTCGAACTAATGGTCGCATGGAAGTGCGGTTAGTTTCATTCTACTCAAAATGATCAAATACATTAAGAGCTAAGTTAAAAGTGGCATAAAAGCTTTTTATTTTTAACTTATTTAATACGGAAGCTTATTTACTTAATCACAAAATCTGGAAAAATGTGAATATCTTTTGATTTAATGATCGTATGGAATTGCGGTTGGTTTCATTCGACTGAGAATGACCAAATACATTAGGAATCAACCTAAAAATGGAATGAAAGCCTTTTATTTTCAACTTTTTTAATAAAATAAATATTCAACAAAAAAAAAAAATCTGGAAAAATGTGAATAAGTTTTGAACTCACTGTTGTATGGAATTGACTTTAGTTTTATTCGACTCAAAATGATCAGATACATTAGGAAACAGCCTAAAATTGGCATCAAAGCTTTTTATTTTCAACTTATTTAATAAAGAAGCTTCCTTAGCAAATCCAAAAGTGTGGAAAAATGTGAATATCTTTTGAACTAATGGTCATATGAAACCACGGCTAATTTTATTCTACTCAGATTAACTAAATACATTAAGAACCAACCTAAAACTGGCATAACAACCTTTTATTTTCAACTTACTTAACGAAAAAGCTCATTTAACTAATAAAACAATCTGGAAAAATGTAAATATCTTTTGAACTAATGGTCGCAAGGAATTGCGGTTGGTTTCATTCGACTCAAAATGACCAAATACATTAGGCACTATCCTAAAACTGGCACAAAAGCTTTTTTTTTCAACGTATTTAATAAAAAGACTTATTTAATTAATAATAAAATCTGGAAAAAAGTGAATATCTTTTGAACTAATAGTCGGATTGAATAGCGGTTGATTTCATTTGACTCAGAATGACCAAATACGTTAGAAACCAACTTAAAATGTCATATAAGTTGCTTGAACTTTGAAATTATGGAAGAAATTTAATCATTTAATTAACTAAAATAATTTTTTAATTAATTAAATTAGTCTGACAAAAAACTTAGCAAAACTTTTATAAACAAGGTTAAAGTATCTACGAATTAAGACTAAACCAAAACTTTTAGCTGTTATATTTATCGAGATACAGCTATTAAGGCTCAAATCGCTAAAAAACCATTTTTGCATTTTCGCTCACAACTACACTAAAAATGAACCGATTTGAAAGGCATTGGGCACGTTAAACCGGAAATCAAAATATCTTCAACTTTAACTTGGACGGTTTTTCATTTGGAGTATCCGTTACAAAGAAATGTGAGCTTGAAAAGCGATATGTGTGATTTTTCTCCAAAGCCTCAAAAAGTGACATTTTTCGACTATCGATTTTGATTATATTACTAAACCAAATTTCAACTTTGAGCAGTGCATTGGATGTAGAATTTGACGCTCTTTAATTTACAACCTATTAAGTTTTTTGATCCGAGGCACCGTTTACAAATTATTAGGACAATATTAAAAAAAGGGCTCGAATTTCGTGGTTTTTCGCCCGCACAGCCGCTCTGCCGCGGGGTCTAAGGTGGCTCCATCTCTTAAAATGAATGTATAAGGACCACGAACAATCATACCAAATGGCATTTCTCTATCATATTTTGCAAGGTGAAATCGCTTAGCGTCCCAACTAAATATACTGCTAGCACCAACCAACAAAACGCGCCAAGTTAGAAAGTTCCTTTATTTTTATCCCTCGATTTTTACTCGTCACCTGGAGTGAAACGCGCCGGGCCGTGATAGTACAGCTAATACTCGGCCGAGCAAACCATACAATTGGAAGGATTTCTATGTTAAAACGTACTGCCAAAAAGTTATCATTCACTTCCCAGCCAAATTAATGTTTTGGGTTATGTTGATCACCATAAAATTGCGGCATGTTTTAAAAGCTAATGCGTTTATTACCTTTGATTTTCTACTTATTTTAATACTTAACCAGTTAACGATGTGAGAATTGTAAATTGGAGTGTAAAATTGCACTTAATTAGAGACCGACATGCAAGATTTGAATCTGATTTAAGTCTGTGGGTTATTCGAGAAATAAATGGAACAAAATTTAAAATTCTTTAATTATATTATTAGCATAAAATAAATAGATTACTGTGGTTATGTTTCCTCAATTATCATTTTTGTTCTCTTTTTCTTCTATGTCTACGTAGAGGTCATCGCCACAGATTTGAATATCTTATGCATTTATAAATCTTATCCCAAAAATAGAATCCTAAACTGAAATGCAATGATTACATGTGTGTTTTGAATTTTCCAGTGTTAACAGGTATGTATACTAAATTTCCCAGAGTAATGTGCATGTTAGTTTTCCTTTTACTTTTCCGTTCCGTCTGAAGCTCGTTACACATACTCCATACTCGTACTGTGTCGTAGGGGCCATATATTCTCCACTGATTCCCGTGTATTTTCCGAAAACTTAGCTGTATTCTTTGCAGTATGATCTCGTCATCAGACAATGAACCAACCTATCATTTGAATTAACCCCGTTCCCACGATTTTTACACAAATTAAATCATACATCAAGTTGTGTAGCGGCGGCAGCATCGACGGCGCTGGTTTAGTTTCTAACTTTAAAAAAATACTATGCAAGAAAATTTTAAATTCAGCAGTTTTAATGTAATGTATCCCTCCAAATTACGGATGCTACAGTGGTTTTCACAAAAGATTAATAGACAGAAGAAATTGTGAAATCGAGCTGTGGTTAACTGTATCTATACGACGGTAAAAGAAACGATTTTGGCATTAAACTGATTCCGTTAGATAGCTTATATATGTATAAGTAGATGTAAGTACATACTTTGCGTTGTTAGCAAATTATATGCCGATTTTATTTCATTAATTTCAAATCTGAAATAGGATGTAGCGGTCGTGGTCATAATGCTAATTATACAATATTATGAAGAATCAGCAGATGGCATTCTTTGAAATTAATTTGCATAAGTATATTACTCGGATCCATTCGATTGATGTTATTGTGCTCGTTGACCATTTTTTATGTAATGTAACTTAACATAACAAAATAATTACATATTTATGTTTTAGAAAAAATATTTATTACTAGCTGAAAAAGCTAAGCTCACCATGTTCACTTCAAGTACCGACAGTAATGTCGTCGTATGTTTGTACCGACTTTTTACTGTTATAAGCAGTTTCCACTTATTACTCGTAAATGTCGGCAGGTACAAGTGGAAGTGTATGTGTGTGTGTCTTGAGGTATTCAGAGGACATTTGTACCAGGTTCGTGTTCGAGTTTGAGTTCGAAAGTGTATGGTGACACTTGGGGAAAGGATGGAAATATCATCAGCGGCACCGATAGCATTAAGAAACGTCCCAAAACAAGAAGCCCCAGTCGATGGTGACTTGATTGATCATGGCCCCAATACACAACCCCCGATAGTAGAAGAAGTTGATCTCGCCCTGAAGCCACTCAATCGAAATAAATCGCCGGTCGCAGACAAAATTCCAGCTGAACTACTAAAATCCCGTGGAACGAGTCTATTAAATGCCATACATCAACTACTTCTGCGAATCTGGGAGGACGAGGTGATCCCAGAACATTGGCGCAGGAGCACGATTTGTCCTATTCACACATAGGGAGATAAATTGCGTTCCGGGAATTACAGGTACATTCCACTAGTTTGTACGTCCTACAAAATGCTGACCAAAATTCTGGAAAATAGAATGAAAGCGTACGCGGAACGAGTCATTGGCGAATATGAAGGTGGCTTTTGACCTGGCGAATCAACAACCGCCCGGGCAAATCCTGGAAAAGTGCTGCGAATTGAATGTCGACGATTAGTATGACTTAGAAAGATGACGATGACTAACTTCGTCTCACAGGTCAAGATCCAGGACAGGTTGACTGATCTCTTTGAAACTCGTACTGGGCTGAAGCAAGGCGATGGATTGGCTCCGACGCTCTGCAACCATTAGCATAATTTCTCGAAACCCCCGCAGATTAACTTCTACATAACCTTGACACAGCTGCAAAAGAAGTTGGACTATGCATTAACGAGGGCAAAACGAAAATCATGAAGCAATAAAGAGGAAGAATGCAACGTTGGGGACCTAAGTATCGAATTCCTAGGCTACTTCACATGCATAGGTGGCAACTTATCAAAGGATACTAGCGAAAAAGATGAAATCAAGCAGCAGATGCAGCTAGCAAACAAGACTTTTTTCCGGTGCTTCGAATTGTGAAATCGAAGCATATGCACAGAAATACGAAGCTCCGCATATACGAAAGCATCATACGACCTGTGCTAGGCTATGGCTGCGAAACGTGGACCCGCGAGCCTCCGAAAACACACTTGAACGAAAGGTCCTGCTGTTTTGGGGTAGGAGTCGGAAATAACTTTATCGTGAAGGTCCGGCGGCACTTGAAGCGAATGCTCCACAAAAAGCTGAGCGGCGGCACATGCTTGTTCCAGCTCAGTTTGGGAGATGTGGGGATGGGTCGTTGTCCCTGACATTTCAAGATAATATAAATCATGTGCCTTGGGGGTAGACAATCACAAGAAAGGTTAAGTTTGGGTCCCACCGACCCAGAAAAACTAATAAAAAGATGGCAGTAGTCGTCGACCAGCTCATGCAATACGCTCCAGGCCCAGATGGTTTGGACCCTTGGCCTCTTAATCCATAGAAACTTGAAAGTCCAATTAAAAAGACCCCTCGACAGAGGTTCTCCCATATTAATTTAGAAATATTTCGGCAAAAGGAAAGAAAGAAATAACAACAAACTAACTAACAAATTAGTATAAATTAAGGTTCGATGAAAAACTAAAGTAACTTTATATTATTATGTGTAAATAATAGAGAGCAAAAAATAGTACACTTACCCCAGCATCCTCAATGGACACCACAAAAACCGCAGCAGCTGAAACTCAAATCAAATGAAACTGAATGATAATAAAACTGATAAAAGCTTTGGATCGAACTACTTTTAAAAAAAATGATGAAAAAATCACACGACGGCAACACTGATTGTTCGATCAATTAACATGAAGTTAGTCTTGATTGGCTCAGTAGATGTTGCTGCTGGGCTTCAAAAATTGCAGGACGCGGCCACTTTACCGAGATAATTTGAGGACAATGATCTAGACGACCAAGCCTCGACGTCGGACTGTAGCGCCACGACAACAATGATGATTTGATAAGTCTGTGTTATTAAGGTAATACCCACTATAGTAAGTTGATTTCAACCAAATTCGGGTATATGTTTCGGCGATATATATATATGTTCGATTAATTTGTAAATCGGTAAAGATACACTTAGCAACAAAAAAGTGTTTCTAACAAAAAACTTACTTTTGGATCGGTCGTTCCTCCAATCTTAACTAAATTCGGGAATGTTGTTTGACGATAGATGCGATTGATTACTATCTAACTGGGTAAAGATATTTTAAGAAACATAAGAGATTTTTTTTACAAACACACACTTTTGGTCTGATTCCGTTGGTTCAGACATATAGACAGACAATAGAAAGAAGGCTTTACAAAAAATGTCGGTTCGATTACTTTAAAATTGAAAAAGTAGTTTGCAAAGAACCAGACAGACAAACGGACAGACAGACAAAGCTTCTTCGATTCATCTCGTCAGACTGACCAAGAATGTACATTCCCAGTCACTTAGGGAAAACCACAACGAGACTGGTTTTACTCAAAATCTTCAGTCAATGTCAAATTTAGGGCGCAGGCAAACAAGTTTTGGCACCTCCTTTTTCTCCGCACTTGTTTTCAAAATAGTTTACTTTTATCCAAGCGGTTCCGCTTCATACTAATATCGACGCCGCTTGAGGAAAGCATTTGTCAGGGTGCCTTTTTTTCCGGACGGTTTTTTTTGGTACTAATTATCGGCGGAAGTCACGGTCTCACTGGAGAATAAAGCCCAAAAATACGAAATCGAATACTTCGCACGTGGCAATTTGAACTGTGAGAATCAAATTCAATCGGATGAATCACGAAATATGTATAACTAAATGGAATTATATTCACCTCTAAATTGACAAAATTCACTCTCAAACCCGATTTTCCTCTTGGCGCCTTGTTTTGGCGCCTCTTTCGGAGTCGGCGTCCTAAGTGAAAGCCTGTTTCGCCTTAGCCTTTGACCGGCCCTGTCCTTTCTGATGAAATGAGAGAGCTTTGGTTAACAAAAATTATATTAAGTTTGATGCACCGATAAATTGTACGGTCCAAATGGGGCCACTTGAATGTATGTACCAATAAAATACTGCATTTACACTATAAAAAGGAGACACACATTGCGTTGTTTTAAAAATAATGAGTACATTAAAAAATGTGAGCAATTTTTAGACCATTTACGAATGTGATAGGATATATTAACTTTATCATGAAGTTTAAAACGCACAGAAGGAAGTATTTCCGACCATATAAACCATATATATTCTTGGTCAGTATGACGAGATGAGTCGATTAAGCTTTGTCCGTTTGTCTGTCTGTTTGTTCGTCAGTTCCTATGCAAATTAGTCTCTCAGTTTTAAAGCGATCGAGCTGAAATTTCGATAAGCGCCTTCTTTCCATTGCACGCTGTATATGCCAGAACCAACGGAATCAGGAAACTACGTCATATGGCTACCATAGGAAAAACCGGTCCAAAAGTCCGTTTTTGTGAGAAAAACCTTTTTTGTTTCTAAAGATATCTTTACCAAATTTCATATTATTTAATTATACCGACTGCCAAACCACGTTCCTAGATTTGGTTGAATCGGCCCGCTATTTCATATACCTCTCATAGGAACAGTGAAATCGGAACAAGTTTTACTATTAATTTCAAAGTGGCAAATGCACCATAAGCGAAAATGAAGGTATGATACTTTTCACGCGAAGCGTTTTTTTGGTTTATGTACAATTTCGGTTTCAAATCGAAATAGGGTGTGCGAATAAATAAATAACTGGCGCAACAGTCCACTTTGAACCATGGCCTCGAGATAAGTTAGCATCATCTCATTTCCTAGATTGTGACGGTCTTGTGCAGAGGTGTGTGATCAGCAATACACTCAACCGAGATATTTACCCCATAAATGGGTACTCATTTAACAGTTGAGTGGGCTCATAGTCCGACACGTAAATCCCTTTTTTTTATCGAAAACTACCGCATTCAGAAGGAATCGAACCGGGGCCCAGTGCTTAGAAGGCGAACGTGCTAACCGTTGCGCCATCCGGATTAACGGGTGTGCGAAGGAAAGCGAAAATAACCATGTACATAATACTCACTTTTGTGTTTTAAATGAAAATGAACATTGAATGCGGATCGAAACTGACCATGTAAGGCCAATTTCGGGTTCAGTCGAAATTGTCCATCAATGGCTTATTTCTTGGTGCCGATTTCCCCTACATTCAAATAATGTAAAATATTCATACACCTAGAGGCATTACGAGTATGACGGTGTTACTTTTGACAAAAATTAGACAAGCACTAAGTGCAAAAGATGCATTCTACAACATCGAAACAAACTTTGTTGCAATTTATTTGACTCAAAGGGCTCGAAATTCCATCAACAGTAGTCTAATGTCATATGACACCCGTCTTGACTAGATATCAAATCACATCATTCACTTTAACAGTAGTCAAACGCATTCGCCACATGGTTATGACACCCACTTAAATGATACCAATCTTGATTAGATCTCACTTCTGAGGCAGGAATGTCCTTTTTGCTGACCAACAGCACAAATTGCCTTCAATAGTAGTGTAATGCATTCACATCAACACTCTCAGCCTTATGAAACCCATCTAAACACCTATAATATTCAAATTACGTGAGTTTCGACGGCCATATAAAGACAGAATGCCAATTTTACTAACAGGTACACTGATAATCGTCAGTTCCGACATTTTATATCAATTCAATCTTTCAATGAGTTTGGTCACATTTATTTAATTTCGGACGCATGTCTTTTGACGACTGAAAGTATGGACGTACCAATACCAAATCACACTCAAATCAAATGCTAAAATATTTTATTGAATAATTCCGTACTGTACTGTCCCAAAAATACTCAAAGACTTTCTCACGGGTTTTTGAAGTATCGATCTTTTTAAACACAGGTCGGTTTTAAATGGGCCGGTCTTTAACTCTTTTTTTTCTTAGAGCCGGTCGGTTTTTAACGCGTCGTGGTGAATCGGTTTTTTAATGATTTAATTTTTAACTAGGTTTTTCTAACCATGAGCCGGTCAGTTTTTAACGATTCAGCTTTGAGTACTCCGTTGTTAATGAGGCGGTTGTTTTGGTGATCCGGTTTAGTGGTGAATCGGTTCTTTTTTAACCATGAGCCGATCGCTTTTATCGAGTCGGTTTTTGAGTACTGGGATACTCGATTGATAATGGGTCTTTTGGTGAATCGGTTTTTCAGTGAATCGGTTTTTTACCGGCCATGAGTCGGTTTTTATGACCATAAGCCGTTTTTTAATGATTCGGTTTTTTCGAAATCGGTATTTGGGAATCTCGGGAACGGTACTAACAGAAGACCGGTCTTAGGAACAGAACTACCTATGCTTGCTGCTCAGTTCAGCAGACGCGGGCGGGGTTTGCGCTGCTCATTGCCCTTGTCCTTTACGTATTAGCAAAAATTCATAGCGGAAGCACAAATGGGGAATAATAAAAAAATGAAACCGGAATATAGAGGGCTACGCCCGCAATCCGAGGGTTTTGTAGCAAGCGCTTATTTTGATATATAAATATCGGCTCCTTGCTCTTCTTGATACCACTTAGATGGACAAAAAAAACTTAATCAAAATGTCTTACCCACTTACATTTTACATGCCAATTCATATTACGTGATTGTAACGAAACTTAGAACATATTATTGCCTAAGCCCTAAGGTGTTGGTTATCGTTGGCCATCAGTACTTTTGACCTCGAAAGTGTTTAAGGCATGGAGGGGTGTGCTAACTGTAACTACAGAAATAAGCTATTATTTACCTATTCTGAGAAGATATACAGATTCCATTATTTTCCATTTTATATGCTACTCCGAACCCACCTTCCTGTAAGTTTTCATAATTCTAACAGTCTTGAAATGCCACGGGGGGGGGGGGCAAATTACGAACTAATATTTTCTCCTCCCCCACTATTCCCCTTTCTAAAAATTTCAAGAAAATGCGAAAAAATGGAATGTACTCAACATTATCTTTCTCACGACACCTCACTTGCCTATGCCAGTCGATAAAAAAAAATTTACCTTAATTTCGCCTCTATATGGACCCCTCCCCCCTTCCACCCGGTAAAGTTTGCCAATTACGACGCAGCGCCCCCAACTAATCTTTACCCTTTCAAAAATGATTAATTAAATAACTGCAATTCGCACTACGAAAAACAACATGAAAGTAGTACTCACACCTATGAGGCCGGTAGGTGTAATTTTTGTGTGGATAGTGTCAAAATGCCTAACTTTAAATCAATGTACTATTATTAAATATTATGTGATTCTAATGAAACTTAGAGATATTATTGCCAATGATGTTGGTTATCATTGGCCATCAATATTTTTGACCCCGGGTGTGCCTAAGGCTTGCAGGGGTATGCTAACTGCAACTATAGAAATGTACTATTATTAACCTTTTTTGATGAGATATCAAAATTCTACGATTTTCGGTTTTCTATACTAGTAAAATGCCGCTTTCCAGCAAATTTTCATGTTTCTAAGTAGAACGGTATCGAAATGCGGGGGGGGGGGGGTGGACAAACTCGGATCACATATTTTTTATATTTTGATGAAAATACCGGAAATGAAATGTACTCGGTGTTACCTTTCTCATGATACCCCATTTGCCTATACCAGATGAAAAAAAAAATTTGACCTTCATTTCCCCTCTATGGTTACATCCCCTTAAAGTCAGCCTATTACAACGAGTCGCTTTCTCCGGCGAATTATAATAATTCTACATACTCCCACAAAATTCCATGTATGTAGCTTTAGCCGTTTGAGAGATATTTCATGGACAGACGGACAGACATTTGACAGACAACATACGAGGATTCAACGATATTGAGATATTATATGAAGTCACCGAATATGAATATAAAAAACTTAACGATGCCATTCGACTTCTAGGGTCTTGAAATTTAAATCAAAAAACCTTCGAAGCTGCAACACGTTTGCTAGAGAGGGTCGAATAACCGACTTTTTCCTCAAAAATCAGTTTTTAATTTTATCGGGCAATAGCGTTTTTCAATCCTATTGAGACCATTTCTGTAAATATAAGAAGAATGTACTACTTTGCCTTAGCCCTTAGCGGGGCATACCGCGTCAACTATTCCTGCGCGCCATCGTACTCTGTTCTGGGCCATGGGGCTCAACTCTCGAAAAGACACCCAGCGCGCTACACTTCATTGCAACAGATCGTCGCCATGTAATTCTAGGACCACCTCCTGGTCGGCCTTGGTTGGAAATGGGTATCCATTTCATGGCATGCAAAGGAATGCAATTATCACTCTCCGAAATGTGTGAACTACCCACAGCCATTCTCGCCTGCGTTTCAATTCGTACGCTGACTTAGCTCTTCATTTAATATTGTTTCGGGCCAGAAAATTCTTAAAATTCGACGAAGACATGAGTTGACGAAAATTTGCAGCTTTCTGGTAACTCTTACGGAAATTTTCCATGAACTGCTCCCATACAAAAGCAATGACAGTACCATGGAGCGAAACAGGCCCAGCTTGGTCTTGATGCTGAGATAACTGCTCTGCCAGATTTTGGACAGCATTCCGTATGCGTATTTCGCCTGGTTGGTACGACGAGCGATGTCCTGATCCATACCATCATTTTCGGCAATCAGTGCTACCCAGATAGACGAAGTTGTCCACCTTCTCCACAGGCTGCCCATTAATATTGATGGCAATAGGTGTCAAATTTTTTTTCGCAACAGCTGGCTAAGAACCTTGTTCTTGTTGGTATTAATCTTAAGCCCAAACTTGCTTGTCTCCCTCTCGAGATCTAATGCCATTGCGGACAGATAATGATTTTGTGGAAGAGTGGACATACATATGTCGTCAGCGAAGTCAAGATGTTATAGATAAGATGTCAAAGTCTATTCAATTCCTCTGTCTAGTCCGGATAGGGATGCATGCAACACATTGCCGATCACTATGAGGAATAGGATCAATCTCAAAGTCCCCCGACACCTTACCTTTATGCAGAGCGCGACATTTCGCGCCGTCATAGGTTGCCTTAATAATAGCCACAAGCTTCTCAGGGATGCCTCTCCTGCGCAAGACCGCCCATATAGAATCCCGGTTCACATATTAAAAGCCTTCTCGAAATCGTGAGAAGTAAATGAAGCGGAAAATCGTACCCAGCGCATTGCAAGGTGATTCGCAAGGTGTTAATGTGATCGACACAGGAGAGTCTGGATCGAAAGCCAGCCTGCTTTTCATCAATTATGCTTTCTAAGTGGGCCTTTAGTCTTTCCAGGACGAATTTAGCTATTATCTTGGCAACGGTAGGAAGCACACAAATGCCTCTCCAATTATAATAGTCTGTGAGGTTATCCCTCTTCGGAAGTTTGATGATCAAACCTTCCTTCCACTCAGTGGGAAAGGTCTCTGTATTCCACGCTTTATCAATAAGTGGGTGCAGCAAATCGGTAGTTACGCTTGGCGTTGCTCGTTAAAGTTCGGCAGGGATACTGTCGAGTCCGGTCGCTTTAGTGCAAAAATTGCAGCGATTATTTCTTGTTTAGTCGGGTGAGTGTACCGTATACGTACGTTTTGATGGTTAGCTAAATTATCTATATGAGGGGGAAACTTTACCAGAGGTTACACGGTTAAGACCGCAGCGAAGTGTTCTTTCCACCGTCTCATTTGATCTTCTTCCAAGATAAGTAGCTTTCCATCTCTATTTTTCACCGAATATACAGGAGTTACGACCACCTGTAAACTCCTTGATGACACTGTATACGGAGTTTAACTTGTTACATCTTGCGGCTTCTTCTGCTGAGGCTAAAAGAGAATTCGCATAAACTCTTTTATCGCGTCGCACACTACGATGAACTTCTCGAGCTTTCTAACGGCAAAGGAATTCGATGCTGCTTCGATTGTCGTCTGATGCTGCAGCCAAACGAACCTTCAGTTCTTTTCTTTCAACAATCCGCTGCCAAGAAGCGTCGGACATTCTGGGCTTAAAGCTCAAACACACAGAACGCATTATAACGCAGCGCTCATGGAACGCCCCTCAACGCGGCGTTCGGCGATATTGGCTACGTCACACACGGAGCGTTATCTGGGCGGGCGATCTAGTACTGTGGTTGAGTTTGTACATGAGGAAGAACGCCGGAACCGCGCGGTAGAACCCGAAAAGTTGACGTCGCATTCCGAAAGGTAACGCTGAGTGATAACGCCACGTGTGTGACAGGGATGATGCAATGCAATACAACCGTACCGCCGTAACGCAACGGTACAGGAACGCCGAACGTCGCGTCATAACGCGTTCTGTGTGTTTGAGCCTTTATTCCGGCATTTCGGGTTTGTGCCAAGGATGGTATTTGCGTTATTAATGTACGTATTTTTTATAGCATCCCAGTTTTCATTTATGTCACTATCTGTGTGACTAGTTATCTCAGCTGCTTTTTGCCCAAGATGGTCATTACATTGTTGTAAGACAGCTGAATTTTTTGGTCGAGCGGTGTTGAATCTGCGGCGCCTGGGTCTTTCGTCGCTAGGACGGTGCACGGCTGCAATACACAATGGAACATTACCGATCATAAGATACTATTTTATAATGGTCTCTTCCCTCCCCAATATCGGCACCCTTCTTGTTTCGAAATGCCCAGAATCATTATATTGTCTGTGATAAACTTAAGGACTTAAACCCAAAAACTAAGGAAAAATTCATCAACTGGTCGGAAGGCGTAAATACCTAGTCTTTCACATCGACCTTCTCCTAAAAATCTGCACAAACAAAATGCAAAATTTTGAAATTAAAAAAAAAAAACCCACCTGGCTAACTATACTTGTATATACTAAAACGGATGTTATTTAGCCAATTAGTACCTCAAAGTGACTTCAATGACCTTAAAATCACTTTTAAAATGCATTTAAAATTATTCAACATTTTGAAATTGGCTCACTATAAAACTACTTAAGAAAACCACATTTTGAATGTCTGATTTCCCATTTTCGGCGACGGCTGTGGCGGGCGGTTTCTTAACCTCTATATTTTGCAGCTCCTTTGCCTTTCTCCTCATCAATTGTCTTGATGGAATTAATCATTTTGTTTAACGTGTTTTGTCGACCGGAAACATTGTTGTTGCTTAAATTGCCCAGTGATGACGACAGTTGCTTTGCTGGTGGTAAGGATGCTTAATTGCACGCGTAAACGAATTTAGATCACATTTTAACAACATACTACAATAGTACTCGCATAGTGGATATTTCAATAAAAAAGATTAATTTCTTCTAAACTTACATTTCTTACACTACCCGGAGAATCATTTCGATAGGAATGTTGTAACCCATATTTTACTCCGAAATATTTTTAACTATTTTATGTATGTAAATTTCGGTTGTAAAAGTATCCAATGGCTTTGAATTTTCCATAATACGTTACTACCAAATGTTTTAAGAAAACGCCAACTATCAAGATATACTCGTGTGCGAGTAAAAATACTCTGTCTGCTTTTCAAGAAAACTAACTACTGCTACTATCTTGTGACGTAAAACAATGTTATGGGGTCCAGTAAGTAGTCGACCATGTCATAAAGCGGGGAGTCGTGTCGCGTAGCCCCCCGGTCGGAATCAGTGAAGCGAATACCCATTAAACGGAGGGGGCCCAGTTCATCAACCAAAGTAATACTACTGGCTGCCATCCATCTGTTTATATGTGTGAATAATTTCCACGGACTATTTTCTCCGTGTGTATTATATATATATGTTTTCTAGGTATGTTTGAAGGTTTTTCGTTGGCTTGCACTTAACAAAACAGTCACATTACATTCGAACACCAAATAATGTTGACACGATTGGTTAAAATAAATGCTGAAATAGATAGGGGTGTATTTAAGTTAAGGAATATGTTATGTAATATACATATATGGGTATTGATATATCTTACACACGTCTGTCAACATATGGTGTAAACTACATATCTATCCAAGATGGCATAACCAAAAGAAAAGGTTACCCGTTACTACTACCTACCACATTTTTAACCTAAGTTCTAGTGAATTTCGAACTGCGTTTGTATTCAAACACATTTTTACAAAAGAATGGAGAATTTAAAAAAAGTTGTAAATTCATATTTTGCAGAACTTTTATTAGTGCTATAATCTTCGTAAGGATTTTAAGATTTTATTGTTACTGCATACTACTACTACTTCTACTACTGTTACTGAATACTCCCCTGTGTTGTATTTTTAGTTTAACGTTAGATATTTTGGATTTAAAAATTTTGGAAATAAAAATTAATCAGATACATAATTACATAAATGTAACTATTACAAATTTAGCTTTTTTTATACCCTAGACTTTTAGTATAGGGTATATTGTTTTTGTCACGACGGAAATATGTAACACCATAAAGGAGGCTCCGGAGGTATAGCAATGTATATATATAAATGATCAGGATCACCTCCTGATTCGATTTAGCCATGTCTGTCTGTCTGTCTGTCTGTCTGTCCGTCTGTCCGTCTGTCCGTCTGTCCGTCTGTCTGTCCGTTCGCACGATAACTTTCGATAGAATGAAGCTAGGGACTTGAAATTTTGGTCAGATGTTGGAAGTATAATCTACTTGGTTGGTATTGAAAATAGGCATGATCAGGCCAAGAGAACGCCTACTTCCCCTATATATGTAAAATAATTAAATGTATCTATAACTCCCGATTAAATAAACGTAAAAAGCTCTAGCTTTGGCAGATTGCTCGTGAGGATAATCTTCTACTTCCCTAAAAAACTAAAATCGATCAGTTGAAAACTAACGGTAATTTTCTTACAAAGAGCCCCGTACTACCCTACTTTTCGGGTTTTTTGTCTATAACTCTTGAAAAAATTGACGTAGACACCTGATTTTTGGCATGTAACCCTGGCGTAAGAAGATGCTTAAGTTCTAGTAAGTTGGGCGTAATCAGATCAAGGGAACGCCTACCTTCCCTACAAATTTCAAAAAATTAAATATTCTTTTAATTACGATAACTTTCGATAAAATTACACTAGCGAGTTAAAAATTTGACAAAATGTTGTTAGTGGGATCTACTTGGTTGGTATTGAAAATGGGTAAGATCCGACCCAAGCAACTCCTACCTCCCCTACAAATGCAACTTCAATAAGCGATAACTTTTGAAAGAATCAAGCCAGCGACTTGAAGTTTTGGTCAAATGTTTGAAGTGAGATCGGGTTAGTTGGTATTTAAGATGGGCTAGATCAAACCTAAGGAACCCCTACCTCCCCTACAAATGAAACTTAAAATAAGCGATAACTTTCGATGGAGTGAAGCTAGAGACTTGAAATTTTGTATAAATGTTTGTAGCATGATTTTATTTGTTGGTAGCAATGATGAGCAAGATCCGACCCAAGGAACCCCTACCTCCCCAACAAGTGAAACTTCAAATAAGCGATAACTTCCGATAGAGTGAAGCTAGAGGCTTGAAATTTTGTTTAAATGTTTAAAGCATGATCTTATTTGTTGGTGGCAATAATGAGCCAGATCCGACCCAATGAACCCCTACCTCCTCTACAAGTGAGACTTCAAATAAGCAATAACTTTCGATAGAATGAAGCTTGCGACTTGAAAAATTCGACAAATATTTGTAGAATAGGTTAGTTAATTGATTTTGATAATGGTCAAGATCCTACTGAATGATTGCCAACCTCCCCTATAAACTGGCCGTATAGGAAACTCACTTTTAATGCATATGGTCGTTACCAATTGGTACTTTTGGTACCACCACTAGGTCTGTACAAGTCTAGGGTATATACGCTTCGGACTCCGGGCCGAAGCGAAGCTTCGGCCTGGTTTTATTTTAATGTCGCCCATTTCCAGCATATTCCAAAGTTGTATTTCAACAAAAATAAAAGTTACACAGTTTCCTATATGATTTTTATATAAAACCTTTAGAGATTGGTATAGGGTCACGTTGGAACCAAAGATATTGCAGAAAATCAAAAAAATATATACGTGTCCTTCTTCAAACTACCTTCCAGTACGTTTCTATCATAAATACAATCAAGACTTTATTTCAAAATCAAAGTTTTAAAAAAGAATTTTTTGAAGACGATCATGTATGCGATGAAAATTGGCTTAGAGGATTTTGCTGTGGAGACTTGTACAAGAATAATGACTTTTTAACGAGTAGTCACAAAAAGATTTTAATTCAATTATTTTATGATGATTTTGAAATAACAAATCCAATTATGTGTACTTGTATATAGGAAAGTTTTGCCTATATCAGCCATAACCAAAGATTCTTTAGGAATGTCTACATCTCAAAATTGGTGCCTTATAGTGCACATACCATTTATTTTTGGTGACATAATCGATAAAACACATTTAAAAAAGTGGGATGTAATAGTGACTGTATTACATATTGCTTTCATAGTGTTTGCAAGGCAAGTTAACAATCAGATGATTGCTAAGCTCAAAAATATTATTGAAACTCATTTGAAAATAATCATTTATGAATTTAAATTACGTTTGATACCCAAACACCATTTCTTAATTCATTATCCTCGTATTCTCAAAAATTTAGGCCCACTTTCACAATTCTCTGCTATGAGATTTGAAGCAAAACACCAGTATTTTAAAAATTCAAGCCGGGTTTTACAAAAATTTTATAAATGTACGTAAAACATTGGCGGTCAAACACCAAAAGCAATTTACTATTACTTGGGAAAATTATTCTTTCGGAAATAGAATTCAAATTGGAAAATGTTCGACTCCTACCCCATTTTTTTTTGGTCAAATATAAATCAATCTTAAATAAAATTGGCTATAAATCAGATAACCAATTATTGGTTACAGTGGCTTGATTGCAGAATTTTGCTCATTATAGACCAGGCCTGTTTTTTACATTATCTGATAATTTAAATGATTCCACCAATACAATTTTCTACGCAATCATTGAAATTTTAAAATTCAATGAAAACTATTGGATTTTATGTGAAAAAAATATTTACTACATTTGATTAATTCCATAATGCATACCAAATGGAAAAGTCATTTAATGACCAAAAATATATAATAAGCCTATCAAGCATAAAAAGATATGAAACATATTGTAAAGCTACATCACGAAAAACCAACAAAATGTACATAATAACGAAAACATGAATAAATTGAAATTTGATTTAAACCGAAAAGTCTCTTGATTATAAAGAAGGTAGTAGATTAATTACGTTTAATATGGTTTAATAAACGTGATATTGGTGGTCAAAATCATAAGTTTTGAGCGCAGCACTTTTTTCCTTTTACACTAAATCCAGTTTTTGAAAAAAGTAAACTTTATTGACATCTATGTGACTATAAGGGATGTAAACAATTACCTGACAAACCATATTTAACCTGAATATCCGTATATTTTACACTCAATGAAATTACAAATATATTCTATAACATATTTCTTTAAATTACTATCTATATTTACGAAGATAACATTTATAAAATGAGGTTATTGATAAAATCTATAAATGAAAGGTATTTAATTTATACTAAATTGAATAATGTTACATTTATACTAAATCGTATAAAGTTGATAAAAGCAATTTATTGGTAGAACCAATAAATAAATGGTTTTGAATTTATGCGAAATTAGTATCTAATCTTCATACCAGTGCAGATAAAAGCAATATTCGGAAGCTTATAGATTCTTATACCCGGCATGATTTTATATTGTAGTTTATACGTTTTCTTTATGGGTTTATATAAATAACAATTTTTATTAATTTTATACCTAAATTTGCAACCGTGAAGGAAAAATTCACTGAATCGGTGTGTCAATTTGCGGGGTTTTTCGGTATAAATAAAATATCTTTTGTCTAGATATTTTTATACCTATAGGTGAATTTCAAAAATCCCGAATGAATTAAATATTGTCCAGTGTGAAAACAAATTATCTGAACTGTGAATTTACAATTTTTATTCAAATCAGACAACTGCGGCTTCGCGTTGCTCTGCCTGTGGTGTTGGCACTTCGCCCATTCTGACGGTATAGTCTCAGCTTCCTTCTGCAGGCAGCTCTGTCTTGGATCGTATCATCGCCGAGATTGATGTGTTGTTGTTGCTTCTTCATTTGGTCGTGTGTGTTCCGACTGCCTCGGGGTTTGGGTCCATCAAATGGAATATTCATTGATAGTGCCTTCATGACTGGGTTCTCAGGTGGACACCTTAGAACATGGCAATACCAATCCATACGACGATCTTCGAGCTTTTCAATGATCGGTTGCTCAACAAACAAGCTGCCTCGGATGCAGGTACCTTTGATACGATCCTTTTTGGTCAGACCGGCTGGCATCCGTAGCATTTTCATCCCGGTCGCAGTCATTTTGCTTTCGTATGCCTTGTACATAGTCCAGCATTCAGACGCATACATGAGTGCGGGACGTACGAACGTTTTGTACAACTTGCCGTTAAGCTTTCATCGCAGAAAACTCCAGAGTTTTCTTTCCACTTCATCCAACTGACACAGATTCGATGTTTGATGTCGTCACCGCAGATAGCGTTGACCATCGAGCCCAGGTATTTGAACCTTGTACAGGACTTCAGCTGCTCTTCTTTAATGTAGATATCTGATATCGGTTTCTCTGGATCTGAGAAAGGACAGTAAAGATATTCTGTCTTTGGTATGCTATTCAAGCTATTCAAGCCCGACGTGATTCATCTTAAACAAAATTCCAAAAGTATTTTGTCCGGTCCAACTGCTTTCCACGTTTCATCTGCATCATTACCTTTATCACCTCCTCCACTGAAAAATCGGTGATATCAGTGGTGTTTGGTTCCACAGCTTGAAAAGATTCTCGCGGAAATTCTTCGTTCAAAAGTTCGACAAAGTACTCACGCATTCTGCTACAGATTGCTTTGTCTTCAACCAGTAGCACTCCTCCTCTCGAGCGTTTCTTCTCCTTTGGGCTGCGAACTTTTAAACCCTGGCATTGTCTTTATAGCTTTCTCTTGCAATGACGATGTCTTATCCGCAGTCTGATCTTCTTATTCTTGATAGAACTTCTCGGCTGCAATCGCGTTTGCTTTACTTCCTTCCGGCATTCATCATATTTCTCCCGAAGTTGAGCCTTCTTGGCTCCACTACTTGTCTTGCATGTTGTCCAAGCCTTGAATGCGTTCGATTTGGCCTGCACTGCTTCTTTAGTTTCGTTATTCCACCACCACGTCTCCTTGTTCGTGTGGAGTGGGCCTTTCGAAACTCCCAGTGTCATTTCAGCCTTACCTACTAACATTGCATCCAAAGCATTCCACATTTGTGTTGGACTTTGCTCGTGTCACTTGGTGTTGTATTGAAGCCACTCCTCCATTTTAACAATGAATGGAGTTACAACAGGTTCAAAGCTTTCGTTTTTCAGATTATGCCACTTAATTTCCTCGACTGGTTTGGGGATTGCTTGAGGTCTTGTTTCTCCTTTCAAAATAAATTCGGTCAGGAGTAGCCGGTGCTGGGTGACCGCAAATTCACTCAAGGTCACCTTGCAGTCTTTCACCCAACGTCTCATGAAATTTAGACACAGATGATAGTCTATCTGTGTCGCATGATCTCCACTGCTATATGTAATCAGGTGACTTTTGTTCTTAATGAACCATGTGTTGAGGATGACCAGACCGTGTGATCTACACATACACAGTCAGGATAGCCTCACCTTCATCATTTCTGGCTGTATATTGGTGACCCTTCCCACCATGGCAATCCTCGTAATCATAGATCGATTCTCCCATATGGCCATTGAAATCCCCTCCGAAAAAAATCAGCTCAGTATCTAGTATACTTTGAAGCAGTGTGCCAACGTCGCTCCAAAATGTCTTTTTTTCGCTTTTCTGCACACCCACTTGGGCAGCGTAGAAACTTATGACGTTCCACACTATTCCGCAGATAACCAATTTGATACTCATCAAGCGGTCGCTTATCTTCGATGACAGCCGATGACAGAATAACGCAAACCTCGTTTCTATCATTCGAGTTTCCATAATAGTAAATTTGTACTTTTTGAAATTCTTTGATAAACGAGCACGGTCGACTTGGCCATTTCGCCACTTGGTCTCGTGCACACACATCATGTCTATCCTTCTCCGTTTCATGACGTCCTCCAGTTCTTCGCTCTTTCCCGTCATGGATCTGATATTCCAACTTACAACCCTCAGTTTCTCTATAGTGTACATGGACTACCTTACAGCGCCCGCCCTCGGGAACCGTCGTGTTCTGGCACGAACAATGTTCGCCCAGGGATCACTCAACTGCGCATCAGAAGTAGTGCCCAGCGGGATAGGCTTCTAGCGTGTTCTACCATAAGGCCTTACATCCATTCTTTTACACCTATCTGGAGGAAGGTGGGGTTGGGTGGCACTAGTGCACCCATAACCATTATAATATCACCCTTAGGTGTACTACTCTGCTGCCCGTTTAGTTGTTAGTAGAAGGAGTCAGTCCTTATCCGAGGCATAGTTGACGTTTTGTTAGCGTATAGAAAATTTCGGGTAGTGCAAGTTGCTGGCACACACATCCTGTCCTTTGTTTGTCGGTTTTAACGACAGACCATCAAAGGGAAAGGCCGTGGCATTATTTTTACGCCCCACACCACAGGGGGAAGGTTTACCTGAACCAAATCATCGCACCGCCATCACTGGCGGTTTGACATTGGTTACCAGTGGTCAATGACCACTGCCATTCCAGGGGCGCCCACGCGGAGGACTATGGAAGAGGAGTCTTTCCCCCATCCCCAATCCAGAGGGTTTTTAATTTGGCTCAGTCAGGTCTGAACTTTGTGATAAGTACGGAAGATATGGTACATAGCTGCATCCTGTGTTAATGGCAACTTGGAAAAATTCAAGTTGTTACCTGTAGCAGATTTCCAGAATAGTTGATATCGCAAAGCGTGTAATGTTATTGCTGTGCCACCGCCATATAGAGTAAAGCGTATGGCACTTGCTTTTAGAAGAAAAGGTTAGTTTGCGTGGGTTTGTTTATCAAAATTTCGAAAACTGAATGCATGTAACGGTTGCCGTTACCGCGTATTATTCGTAGTGGAAGGGGAGAATACGAATATTGTGTACTCTCTACGCGCAAAAAATGTAACGTTTGTAACGTTGCATTTTACTTTGTAATTTTCTTTGCCCTTTGTTAAGCTCACTCGCCTTTTGAACGTTATCGAGTTCGGAAAAGTATAAATTTGATAGAATTTTGAACAGTGATCTTTGAGTGGATTTGTGCCAGTTGTGTTGAGTTATAAATTTGACTGTGATTAATATATTTTCGCCCATTTTCCAAATTGCACGGATGACATGGATGCCCAAGGGTATGTTAATTACAATATATTGTATGAGTGAGGTTGACAGACTTTAGTTAGTAGTTATCAGAACCGATGAAATTATCCTTCTGATGTTTGTATTTCCTCTGTACAATTCGCGAGAAATGAAAAGCTCAAGTTTCTTCTTCGACCAATCTTCATTCTTCTACAAAAAATACAAATGAGTCTTAAGTAATAAGAGTACATAGTTTATATGGTAATAATTATTGACAATTGCCTGAAAATAACCAATTAGCAAAACGATAGCTACAGGACAAAGACTTTGTGGATAGAAAATATCATATGAAAATACATAAATACTCATATCAATATAAAATTAAAAAAAATATCACAGGTGCCGAATGTAAAATGTTAACATAAAATATCACAGGTGGCATTTATTGCCATCTTTTTGTCATATGGTATCCTTAAAAACTAATTTATCTGAAATTCATCTTAATTAGGTTAAAATTGGTGCTAGTATAATGTTTTTTGTCGCTTTTGAAGATGCGAAAATTTTTAAAAACCAACGAAAGACACGAAGTTTCAAATATTGTACATGAAGTGAACCATATTAAAATATAGCTTCTAACGACAAAACCGGCAAAAACATTATACTTGCATCTATTTTAACCTAATTAAGATGAATTTCAAATGAATTAGTTTTAAGGAATACTATATGACAAAAAAATTGGGAATAACTGACACCCAAATTCGCTTCCTTTTCATTTCACTTTGATACTTCTTTTCTGTCTTAACTTTAATACCACCAAAACAGTAGCGAACATGCCTGCTTGTGTCGACATCGTAGACGTGACTAAACGTTTGTCATTCGTATGGTACCATATAAAAAGTTCCATACAGTGTGAACACTCGCCATATTTGCCACCATATATCTGGCACATTCGCGTATGGCAACGAAGCTGCCATACCAAAAGCTGACATACATTTTTGTCAGTGTGAACACCATGCCATATGTATGGCAGCAAATATATGGCAGCTTGCCATATAGTGTGCCCGAGCCTTAAGAAGTATATAGGTATACTTTTCTGCTTCAAAAATGGCCGAAACACAGTGTTAGGATTTCTGAAGATATTTGCGAATTCATGCAGTGTTAGTTTGTTTTCAAACAAAGTGCAAAACTAGTACTAAATCCAAAGAGAGAGGACGTGGAGCCGCACCCAGATTTTGAGATGCTGAGTACTTGTACAACGTCCTCTCCGATCTCCGATGATCTCGACAGCATCATACTCAGCAGCAAGGCTTATTGCAGATATTATATTGTAGTAAGCATATATAAGCATTGATGCTCTACAACTCTCTGATATAAAGTTTTTCGCTACGATTCATAATTAAAAAGATATGTGCAATAAAGTGAAAAATGACCGGAAATTTGTAAGCTTTTGGAGTGCCACAGGGAACGCACAAGGGATAGGAGGTCAAAAACGTGGATTCTTAACAACGGGACCGGCCTATATAACATATAAAAAAAATTAGAATTTCTGAACCTTTTGTAAGTTAAGGTCACTTTTTCAGACTCTATTTCCTGGAGTGTAGAGCTAATATGATATAAATGTTTTCACTATGCATTGGATTAATAACTCTGGTTCGGCTTTTTCGATTGTGGTTATGTATTTTTGGTAACCATTTCTCTTTTACACCACTGGTGAAATAAATACACCAAATAAAGGTATCAAATTTTAAACAAGAATCGTGCGTTGTATTTCGTGAGTATTAATTCACCGAATAGATAAAAATAAAAGTGCATTATCCAGCAACTAGTGTTAAAAGGAGGCAAATATTTTTTTTACAGTCAACGGAACAATTGTCCATATTTAAGAAGAAATCCTTTAACTGCTGTTCATTCTTAAACCCGTAGTAGTATCCAGTTTCAATTTTCGGAAATGTGAGGTTCAAATCCTGCTCCGAGCACATATTGAACAAGAAAAAAGAAATTAGTGATGGCGACATACCCCTTGCCTCCCTGAAAACTACCTACACCACTGGTAGGAGAAAAGGCCGCCCTGGCAAACACAGCACACGTAGACCACATTTGGGTCAATTGTGTTTCCACTAGGAGTCTATAAACCGAACCATATTTCGCAGCGAACCAACTGGAACGCATCAAGAATTTGAGTAATTCGCCGATGTCAATGCTTGATCGCTCAATTCATAAAAGGCGTAAGCATCTAGATTTATCCTTCTACCCTTGCCCGAGCCAGACAGACACAGCGCAAATGAAAGTACTCTCCTCCTCACCCACGTCATTATATCTTCTGCAGAAGTAATTGAAAGGTAACCGGAGTCTTGAATGCTCGCTAATTAGAAAATTTTCTGTTACCTTGACCCCTCCAAGGGTATGGGCGCGTCAACATCTCGCATTAATATGCCTTGTTGACATTTGAATAGCATATCCACTTTTCGGAAGTGCAGTTGCTAGCATGCACCTCCTATACGCGCCGTCTTTATACTGACAAGCTCGGAGCACTGTGAGAGTTCTATTAGTACTCACAGGCAGTTTTTGATCACGCCGAGATTTGATCTCCGAGCTCTAGATTAGTATCGTAGAGCGGTGACCGAACGATCACGGCCACCGAGCCAGTAATGAAACCCACAACAAATCAATTAATTAATCAAGGATTAGTCCAGAAGGATACGACAGCTCAATTGGAAAAATCTGCCAGGGCTGCGACAATCTAAAGAGTTTATGAGACCCTTCAAGTACGGAGATATTACTCACATGAGTAGAGCCGACCTGGTCTCCCTCTTGGGTCAGCCTTCTTGCAACAAAAGATGATGACTTTGTCGTTGCTGCCCGTTTCGTTTTAACAGAGTTGAGTCTTTGAAAGAGCATAAAATCAACAGCGCGTTCTTTTCTACTTCAGTCAAGGTTAACCCTCCAGTTAAGGGTTAACAACACCCAATTACAACAATGCGTTAATATAAATTAACATGGAGAGCTCTCTGGGTTAATAAACCTCCACTGAATCAATATGTCAACAATGTAGCTTGCATCGCTAAATGGTGAATTTGTAAGAGAAAAATATAAATTTCACTAAATTAATTTGATTTTTAAGAACATTCCTGTTTCAGGAATTTAGGAGGATTCTCTCTATTCCAAATCTCATACATACTAGTAAATTTTTGTTAAAATTGTTAATCAAGAATTTTAAGCTCGAGCTGTTTATGCACACTTATGAAGCGCGAATAACCATGCCATAATAAGTATTTTCGCACCAACACCCGTTCTTAAAATTTTTGTTCAAAACTTTCTATAAAAATTTGCTAGTATTAGGTTTGCTTATCGTACAAAGATTCTAGACTTGTTTCTAGGATATTTTGGGTTTTATAGGATAGATTTGGGTTTGTGTACAGCAACAAAAATCAAACTGGGTTGCCACCGTTGCACCCAAGCGAGCTTTTATTTTCGAGCGAAATTGAGGGTTGTGATTCTTCAGAAGGGACTAGCATAGTTTGGAAGATTTATTCGTAGTACGAATAGTGATAGTGCGAAATAGTCTCTTTTGTGAACCCCCCTCTGTGCTCACTTAGTTCTGGAAGAGTCAAGGAACAAATTTCATAGTTTTTTGTTTATGCTTTTCAGACGGCTCAAAATGCATGACAAAGCAAATACGTAGTGTTGAATTTTCGGCTGCTTTTGAACGTATGCATTGTGATGGAGGCGTCAGACTTTTAATCAACACATCTATAGTCGACCCGCTCTTCATCAATTTTACTTTCTAGGTGGTGATTTAGTCTGTCCAGTACTATTCTTGCTATTACATTGAACATGGTGGGATACTTGCAAATGCTTAACCAATTGTTGCATTCTGTAAGATTCGCTGCCCTTCTTTGGAAGTTCGTCCACAGAGTGCAAATTCCATGCTCCTGCTTATAACAACCTATACATAATGTACTTGTATAGGTTGTAACAAGAAGAGTTGTCATAATTTCTGTGTTTTATTCAACAGTCCAGATCAGAGCAGAACAACTGGTTCGAAAAAACATTACAGAACATATTTGAGTAGCGAAGATGAAAATGGAGTTTGTCTTTGCTTGTAGTGTGTCTTGGTTTAGATGGCATTCAAACGTCAACTCAAATTTGAAGAGAAAACTTAAATATTTAGTATGGATACAAACATTTTATTGTCAGGAAATGAATTCCATGTTGTTCCCAAACTATATAAGAGAACTGCATTGCCCGCAGCGAACTCGAACATTTCAACCTTACGAATTCGCCTTCAGAACAAAAATCCTGCTCCAGCTACCCATCGAGGGTCATCGGGAACAATGTAGGTAGTGCAATGCGTGCAATAGTTGTTCTGCTCTGATCTGGACTGTTGGATAAAGCACGCCTAATGTTTCACTCCAAGCAAAACTAATGAGAAGAGTAATTTGTTTTGTGGCAGTACTGTAACTTCGTATCTTTTATTTACCGGAAATCAGATATCATCTTAACTCAGAATGAATTTTCTTGCGTATTTTTCTGTCTTACTTTTTCTTCACATTCCCAAGCTGTTAATTTAAAAAACTTTAATATCTGAAATATACCCGCAATTGAATGGATACGAGCTTTTCTCAATGAATTTAACCTTGCGAATATGGTATTTCCATATTGTACAATATCTTGGCAAGCAAGAACACAACATACTATACATACGATACTTAGGTATACAGACTTGGATATTGCAGTTGGGTGCATGTCAAACTATTGCAGGTGCATAAGTTTTGGTGTTATTTACTTGCAATTTCGTCACATACATACATATAGTATATGTACATATGTCATTGTGCAGAGTGTCTTAGTTTGTAGAATAAAATGTAGCATTTATGTGCAAAAGGGTCAAAATCGGAGGTCGGTCATTCGTCGCATTCCCACGAATGATTTGCATGTGGACACTTTTATAAAGAACACTCATTTTACCCCTGATTAAGAAGTTGCGCCACTTTTAAAAGTGGCTAAGAATAGAATTAAGTTTTGCAATATTTATTCAACTGGGTCGGGTGTAATTGAAAAAAGTTGCACAAATAAATATTGTGATGTGAACAGGTAACTTTTTATTGTAATTAATGATTACGCATTTTATTAGTTTAGCATAATAATTAAACTAGTTATATGTGTAATACTTTACGCAGTGGTGTTTAACCTTTTCAAAATAAATACACATTTGTGATTAATTATTTCAAATTCGAATTTAACGAACGCATGTCATATTGATTCCCAAATGTTGGCAACGCTACAGTAGCCGCGTTCGTTTCGCTTGGATTTCGGTCTCATGGCTGGTATTGCATTGCGCGGAACGAAATGCAACGAAAAGTGCATCATCGAAATTTATTTCACTCCAGTGAAATAAATTCTGCTATTCGACCCCAGTCGTCAATGTAATAGGTCAGATGTTTTGGTTTCAAACACTATTACTCGACATTAGACATTTGAATTACATTACATAAAAACATAGTTTCCCGCAAAAACAATACATCTAGGATTCGCAATCAGATGCATAGCTTGCCAAATATCAGAACGTAAAAGTTTCCGCTCTTGTTCACTGTGTAGTGCAGCTTGTAAAGTAGCGAAACTGAATTCGCCGCAAAATAGTGCCATCTATTGGATACTAGGAATGCCATTCAATTCCGCTTCTGAACACAATACCATGAAGCGAAACGAAAATTTCTGCCGACGAAATGGAAGTTAATTTTGTATGGGATTTGACATTACGTTTCGTTTCGCGGCCAGCACAATTCTACACAGATTTGCGGCGAGCGAACTTGAACAGGCACCATGCAGATACTTCGCCGTCGTGGGGGCGAATTGCGGACTCAGTATACATTTAGATAGAGGCGAAATAAGTTGACGACAGCCAATTGACTTTAAACTTTGATTCGATGAGATCCCATACGAGACTTGGATTAAACATATCAACGCTTAAAATCCTGAGAATTCTCCGATCCAATGACATTTACACTGTTTTTCTGAATGTTGTAATTGCTAATAGAATGTGTAATGAACCATATTATGGTCTGGTAGTGCTGACCCACCGGCAGATAGAAGCAGCACCTGATGAGTAGTGATCTGTTGGTGGTACGAAACCAGAGGCCGAGGGTCCCATTACACCCAGACCCAGATTCGACCGCGTGGGCGTCTGATCCGTCCGTCAACCATTCCATCCTTATCGACTATTTTTTTTTATTCTCCATTTTTACCTCCCTTGTTTGTGTTGTCTTCTCCGGGCCAATGATTTTTTGTTAATATGATGAAAACCCCGCCCACATCTCCCGAACTGATCTACAGCAAGCATGGGCCGCTGCTTAGCTCGTTGAGGCGGGCTTTTTTCTTCGCCAGATGGCACGGCCCGACCTTCACGGTCAATTAAGCTACCTTTGGCTTCTTTGGATGCCCACAAAACCGTCCGTTACAAATGTTCGCTTTCATTGCTGTAACCAATTGTGCAGCGGAAATATCTTTCCCTTGCTCAAAAATAGTGAAATCATATCTTAATTCTTCTATGACTGAAGAACGTCCGAGTGATTTGGCGATTTAATGCATAGAGTCCTAAACATTGGCAATATTGAATGCCGATGACTTAATTACAGAATTTGCAACGAAAAAAACGAGACGAAAATTATTTTAATCTTCGGACTAATCTTAAAAGATATTTGTAACTTTTGAGGCTCTTTGCGTGTCCCCTGACGGTAATAAAAGAAAAATTAATATCAAGATCAAATGTATTAAGTGCTGAATCATAAAAATTGACGTGTAGTTTGCACTCATCACAAAAAAAAAATGAAAAAATCCGCATAAAACGATGAATCGGAATTCGTTAATGCACTATATATTTAGCTATTTTACTGTATTTATTTGCCATAACCCCGAAATGGGACTTAGACGCATCTAGTAGTTTAACGCGATCTATTGTAGTTGATGTTTCATTAGCATATACAGATTTTTACGTGCATGGTGCTATCATACACCACCCCGTCCATTTTAGTCGCCTTTGACGACAAGCCCGGAAAGGCTGTGGTTTATTCTACGCCCCACACTAGAGGGGAAACGTTAATGTACATATTCTTTATATACTGTATAAATAAAGAGATAAGCTAATAAAAAAGTAAAAAAAAGGATTTATAGAGTCTATAGATATAACACCAAGCATATATTCAATGGTCTGAACAATGACTATGTGTATTGTATGTAACTATAGGCGTGTTTTTTTGGGAATTTACCGGGTGTAGGGTAAAATAACACACGCGTTACACCAACAACATTAACCTGGATAGCGTAGTAGGGTGGCTACCATACACTCGATAACCCCTCCATAACATCCACATGCGTGACACGTAGATGGTCTTTGTGCCATGTGGAATCTAATATGTTGATGTTGGCACGCTTGTGTGATCATTCCCAATCGAATGATAATTCGATTTCATGTGTGTCTTGCGAATGATCATTCGAACATCGTCCGAATGATAATCCGTGAATTACAATTGGCATAGTAAACATAATTCCTTCTTTGTGTATGCAGTGCCACCTATCCGACAAATCATCATTGAGTATTAAAAATATGCACCCGTTGATATGCAATAGAAATAATATCCACTCGTTGCTAAGCAAAATGTTCGTTGATAAACGAAATAAACAATATTTATTCGAAAAATCAGTGCTAAGTCGATTTTGTAGTGACAGTTGGAACGACGTTCACATTAAAGTGGGTGTCTAATTCGTCATTGCCAGCAATTCATCATTCACCGAATGATCATTCGGTTGCTGTGTGTGTCTAAGGTATTACGCCAAGTTTATAAACGTCCGCCGTCGCAATAAATAAACGATCCGATAATCAAACTGATATTTCATCCGAATTTGTAATTTATTTTCACCACATAAGAGGCGCACCACTTGACGTCAGTGTAGACAACTTCATGGTTCGGAATTTAACCTGGATGCTACCCTAGATCGTTTTTTTGCGCAACCAGGGCAGGGACCCTACACGGCTACGCAAAAAACACGCCTTATGTCTCTTCTCTCAGGAAATTTAGGAAGCACTTTCCAAACACCTTACATGTTGTGTTGGCAAGAGTAGGTAGTAAAAAAGTTCTTGCAAATGTACAAGTGCGAATCATTTTCAATTTAAATTGGAATTGTTTGTGACACTTGGTTTCATTCTGCACACCAACTTAGTATGCGTCTGTAGCTTAGCTCGGTAACGCACCGGGCATTTTTTGCTACTCGAAACACGGTCTCTGCGGTTCGCGCCCCGCAACGGGACCAACTATTTTTTATTCTCAAATTCCCTCTGAATTAATTTCTCCGAGCTTAGTGGTTTCGTATGGATAGTAGCACTCATCAGGTCTTGCATCTTTGCAGCTATCCATGTGCAAGACGACCACGAAAGTGTGAGAATTCTGTTTGGATAAGCCGTGAAGGCGTCATTTTACTTGAAAACTCGACCGTGGAGGTCTAGAATGTGTGAAGCACTTATATTAACTCACTAGAGGGGTGGAGAGAGGGTGAGAAGTGGAGATATTTGTTCCCTGGCAATTTTACTTTATGTATTAAAGTTCTTGCAAATGTGCAAGACCTGATGAGTGCTACTATCCATACGAAACCACTAAGCTCGGAGAAATTATTTTAATTCAGAGGGAATTTGAGAATAAAAAATAGCTGGTCCCGTTGCGGGGCGCGAACCGCAGAGACCGTGTTTCGAGTAGCAAAAAATGCCCGGTGCGTTACCGAGCTAAGCTACAGACGCATACTAAGTTGGTGTGCAGAATGAAACCAAGTGTCACAAACAATTCCAAGTAAAAAAGTGTTATTTACTTTTCCTGCCGGTGGCGGCGATCAATGTAAATCCGCTAATGGCTAGGGAATTAGATGTTATAATGATTAGCGTTTTTGGCTTCATTAAATTTACACATCAACATGGTTATTAGTCGATCGCGTTGAAGTCGAGTAGAAAGTTCTTCCGAAAATCTCATCATTGCAGCTTTCCAGAAGTTCTTAAACTTTTGGGTTTGTAGCACCCTTTTGGGCCCTCTTTACAACGGCAGGGATACATGTTTCTTTCATGTACTGCTTTCTACAGTTTTCGTGAACTTTAAGGAAGGGTTACCTTGTAAAATAAGCCACCATACCATCACCCCTTTGCTACTGGCTTTCGCAAAAGATACCAACCCATTTTTCCTTACAATGGTTGTCTGCTAATTATCCAACGTTTTATTGAATACTCGTATAGCGCACTCTCGAGGTGACATTATCTACACTTTATACAAAAACACAGCAGGAGTCTTGCACTCACTTGTGATTCAAACAAAGCCTAACTTCAAATCGACAAGCTCTGTCATGGGTTGACCGGTAGCTCAGTGCGTAGAGGCGTCAGTCTAATATCTCACTACGGTCGTTACGGGTTCAAGTCTCTTCCACGGCGTGGCCATGGATGTTTGTGTTGTCTTCCTTCTGTGGTGCGGGGCGTAGTAATAAGCCACAACTTCTCCCGACTTTTCACAAGTAGGCGGCATAATGGGAGCAGGAGGTGCGTGCTGGCAACGTACATCGTCCAAAACTGGTTTATGCCAACGAAACGTTATCTAAGCCACCTGGAATAGTTGACGCGCTATGCCCCACTAGGGCTTAAAGCAAATGAGTACAGGGGAGAAAGGGTGACTAAGGGTTAGAATTGTAGAGACTATTAAGTAGTTAACAGTTCGATTTAAATGAAAATATAGTGAACAGATTACTATCACGGAATGCGAGGATTTTTCCTTCAATTTATAGTATTTCCGGATTGAATTAAACGTTATCCCAAATGAAAAAATCCCTTTCCCAAATTATAAAATTCCCATCCCAAATGAAAAATCACTTTCCCAAATGAATTAAACTTTTTCCCAATATAATTAAACCATTTTCCAACTGAATTAAAACAGAATGGAATTAATTTGTAGCTTCCGATATGATTATATAAAACTTGCTTCGCTTAAATGTATATTTGTTATTCTATAACATATGTATATTGTATATAAATACAAATGAATAATGCAAATAGCGGATTTTTCAATAACTATTATTCCTTCTGAAATAATAATTATTTCTTCCTAGACACAGACGTATCGTGTGTTGCCCAGATTACGTTCAATGGAATGAACGAAAGGAATCATCGACACTCCGCGTGAGCATGTTTTTTGGCTGGCCACTGTACTATTTTCTTACACACACGCTTTCTTAAATATACATACGCAGCCGCATACTCCTAAAATTGAATTTTGTTCATTAGCCAGTCCATGATGTATTTCCCAGTTGAGTTAATCCGTATCCCAAATGAAAAAATCCCTATCCCAAATGAAAAAAACTTTTTCCCAAATGAATTAAACTTTTTCTCAGTATAATTAAACTATTTCCCGATTGAATTCAAACAGAGAGAATTTGTTTGTAGCTTCCGATATATTTATTTAAAACTAACTTACCGATGAAATACATATCTTGAAGGATCACTGAAAATCTATAAATCAAACATTCGTGGGTTCCAGTGATTTCGGATGATATTTTGGGATTTGAAAAAAAAATCTGCGGGTAGAATTTCCATCATTTGATGTACCCTTGCTCTATTTTACTGGATCTACAATCAATCCTAATTCCGTGCGAAATTTATTTTGGATTGCTAATTTTGACATAGATTTCAACGCTCTTTCTTCTGGATATCTCGCTGTCTACTTTTTGAATTCCTGTTTGTAAGTACTGCGGAATCAGGAGGTAAAATTTACAAACGGAATCGTCACAGACACCTTTTTAAAGAGTCCAAATTCAAATTTGCGTAAAAAAAAAATATTCACTGGAAGGATGCAAAAAAGGTAAAAAAGGGTATTTTTTTGTTCGTGGATAGGCGTGTGGGGTGTCATCATATCATATCGGAAGCTACATATAAATTCACTCTGTTTGAATTCAATCGGGAAATAGTTTAATTATATTGGGAAAAAGTTTAATTCATTTGGGAAGGAGTTTTTTCATTTGGGATAGGGATTTTTTCATTTGGGATACGGATTAACTCAACTGGGAAATACTATATTGTGCAGAGCAGTGGGAATTTCAGGCTTCTTTAAGAATTCTTCTTTCTTCACTGTGTGTAGTTGCTCTTCTTGTACACCCCCTTAATTTTTTCCGTAGTTGAATTGCTTTAAAAAAAAATACACTACCGACTTACTTTTTCCAATTTGTTGGCCAGTATCCCAATAAGTTGGTCCGAACTCCTTACAGGCTACTATTTAGGAATCAGTACCAAACAAAAAAAAAAGGAAAAACAATCCGAAATTGATAGAAGAAACTGTTGTACTTTTTTCTCCGATCGACCATATTTCGATACGAACGGACTGAGCCAAGTCGTGTCTTCTTAATTTCGACATTCAATCCAATTGATCGAGTAATGCGACGAAGCAGGGTCCGGTGATGGTTTTACCTTTCTCAAAGTAATAAGTTGTAAGCTGTCCCAAAAAAATGTCGCAATCACTTCTCTAAGAGAACGAATTTTACCTTCCTTGAAGTTAGTTCTTCCACCGCAATCCAATGCATTGGTTGTTGTTTGGTGACACCGATATCGTGATTGACCCGGGTGATTTCAATGGGCAAAGCTCAAATTCGGAATCAGTACCAAACAAAAAAAAGGAAAAACAATCCGAAATTGATAAAAGAAACTGTTGTACTTTTTTCTCCGATCGACCATATTTCGATACGAACGGACTGAGCCAAGTCGTGTCTTCTTAATTTCGACATTCAATCCAATTGATCGAGTAATGCGACGAAGCAGGGTCCGGTGATGGTTTTACCTTTCTCAAAGTAATAAGTCGTAAGCTGTCCCAAAAAAATGTCGCAATCACTTCTCTAAGAGAACGAATTTTACCTTCCTTGAAGTTAGTTCTTCGACCGCAATCCAATGCATTGGTTGTTGTTTGGTGACACCGATATCGTGATTGACCCGGGTGATTTCAATGGGCAAAGCTCAAATTCGGAATCAGTACCAAACAAAAAAAAGGAAAAACAATCCGAAATTGATAAAAGAAACTGTTGTACTTTTTTCTCCGATCGACCATATTTCGATACGAACGGACTGAGCCAAGTCGTGTCTTCTTAATTTCGACATTCAATCCAATTGATCGAGTAATGCGACGAAGCAGGGTCCGGTGATGGTTTTACCTTTCTCAAAGTAATAAGTTGTAAGCTGTCCCAAAAAAATGTCGCAATCACTTCTCTAAGAGAACGAATTTTACCTTCCTTGAAGTTAGTTCTTCCACCGCAATCCAATGCATTGGTTGTTGTTTGGTGACACTGATATCGTGATTGACCCAGGTTTCATTTACAGTAATCAATCGTCGCTAAATTTTAGCCAATATATCGCAGATATCCTTTTAATTAATTACATTAATTTTCTCATACCAAAACCTTCGTGTAAAATCTGTGGATCATTCAACTGATATCCGACAATCTTCAGCAATCTCCTTAACCCTTTTAGACCCCATGGTCATATTTATGCACACCAAATTTAGGCCTCCCCATATCTACCTTTGCATTGCATATTCAACACATCGGATCAATTGTGTCCAATCATGAACATGTAAAGGGAATACCGCCAATAATATGCAATTGCTTTAGAATTTCGCTCATTTATGGTGTAGCAGAATGGCGTCAAGCTGCAAATTAGGCCCAATTAAGTGCAAGTGAAACTGTTAGGAAATTGAACAGTAATTGGCAAATGATATTTAGATATAGTAATAAAAAAGAATAAACGTGTTTCAGAAGTGATAATAGTGGCATATTGGTGTATTGCGGTTTTGCAGTTTGGTGTAATCCAACCCACAATTTCAGTGTGCATAATTATGTAAAATGGGTCTCAAACGTCAATTAAAGTAATCGTATGCTAATTTTTGATCCGACTTTTTTGAACCCGTTTTGTTGCGGTAATTACAAGTAGCTTTTCTTTTTGATATTTAGAACAACGATTCAATCTTGGATCAAACAGAGATCTTGCAGAGGTATTGGATTTGGTGGCAAATTCGGACATCAAACTGAGTGATGACGAAATAGGAAAACTTGAGAATGTCGTTCGCGCTCCTACGACGTCGATGAATAGAATTGGTTCCGAAAGGCTCAGACCGTTGGATAACCAAACTATCGAGCCAATAGTAGATAGCGAATTCGAGGGTGAGGACGACTTACCACTGTCAGTTTTGAGAGAACGCAACGTGAGGATCACAGAAAAGACCTCCGTTAGATGGCGTAGGGAACGTTGCCATGCCTGGGAAACAGTATGACATGGCAATGAACAGGATGAGAAACATTTGAACCCTCTCTGCCCACTTACTACAGAACCTACTTTCAAATGTATATTGGGGATACTGAGTTTGAAAAAATGGCAGAATATTCTAATATGTATGCACTTCAAAAAGATGCTAACTTCAAACCCGCAAACGCGTTTAAAATCTGAAATTTGCTTGGGCTTTATATACCATAGGTTGCCTAAAGTTCCCAAGGGAACGGCTATTTTGGAGCAAAGAACTGCGGATCAATTTATTTAATGAAACCATACCAAGAGACAGATTTTTCAAAATTCTTTCCAATCTACATGCGTTAACAATTTCTAAACTCCTGAAAATTGCGAAAATAGAATGTACAATTCCGACCACTATATGACACTATTAAAAAACGTTGCCTCAAATTAAAAATGGAAGAAAATCTTTGTATTGATGAGCAGATTATTCCCTTTAGGAGAATGTCTATAAAATAATATATAATATAAAGGGAAAATAAACTCCGTGGGGAGTGAAAATATTTGTTTTATGCGGCAAGTCTGGAATTACTCACGATTTTTATACCCTAGACTTAAAGTAAAGGGTATATTGTTTTTGTCACGATGAAAATATGTAACACTTTAAAGGAGGCTTCGGAGGTATAGCAATATATATCTGTGTACAAATATAACCCGGAATTTTTAATTTAAACTGCGTGGGCATTTCGTTGGGCACAAATCTTTTTATTTTTAAGTTGGTAGGACTTGTAACGGACGGTTTGGCGGGCATCCTAAAATGCCCGTGTGGGGACGGAGCCTTAGGTAGCATAATGACCGTGAAGGTCGGGCCGTGCCATCTGGCGAAGAAAAAGGCCCCTCAACGAGCTAAGCAGCGGCCTATGCTTGCTGTAGCTCAGTTCGGGAGACGTGGGCGGGGTTTTCGCCGCTCGTTGCCCCTGTCCTTTACGTATTAACAAAAATTCATAGGCCTGGGGAAGACAACACAAACAAGGGAGGTCAAAATGGGGAATAAAAAAAATGAGGCGATAAGGATGGAATGGTTGGCCGATGGCTCGCTTGCCCTCGCGCTCGTATTGAGGTCTAGGTGTAATGGGACCCTCGGCCTCTGGTTTCGTACCACCGACAGATCCTTACTCATCAGGTGCTGCCATAGATCTGCCGGTGGAAGCAGCACAACCAGACCAGAATATGGTTCATTACAGGGCAGCTTCTACTTCGAGGCCTGCCAAGAAGTAGAAGCTGAAGACAGTGTGCTGCAAAAACGAAAAAAAAAGAACTGGGCTCCTGAGCTAGCCGGTAACCATTGTAGAGGAGAAAAATAGCAAAGAGAAAAGAAAAAAAAATACTACATTTTTCCATTGTTCAGATGATTAACAGAGTCCAGAGAATCACGAGGATAGCAGAGGCGCAACACTGCATTCCTTGCAATAATTCACTCATTATCTCTGAAAACTGTTGAGCATCTCAACAATAGAAACAAATGCAATAATGTAATCAAAAATATTAATGAAGTGTAAAGACAATCCTGGCAACAGAAAGGTACTCAGGGCTCCTCCGCGCTTCGTCCGGTCACCGAAGATGCTCCAAACGCCGGCAATTCAAAGCATTTATGGAGGCCTTAGGTACGTGGCTAAACCACAAAAGACAAACACAACACCAGGAATGCATTGTTGAACTGAAACTAAAAGGATAAGCTACTCTATAGGAAGGATGGGGGTGCTACAGAGGAAAGCACAGCTACTTGAGGGGAAAATACATTAAGTAATAATGGCTAAGTCGTAAGACTTAGAGCAAGTAGCCTTAATGTGCATAGCGGTGGAAGGACCAAAAAGGAACCCAATGAGGTCCTTTTTAGTCCTGTTCTTGACCAGAAATGGGCCCCACATTGGGCGCCAAATATGTAACGGACGGTTTGGCGGGCATCCTAAAATGCCCGTGTGGGGACGGAGCCTTAGATAGCATAAATGCCGTGAAGGTCGGGCCGTGCCATCTGGCAGGTGTAATGGGACCCTCGGCCTCTGGTTTCGTACCACCGACAGATCCTTACTCATCAGGTATTGCCATAGATCTGCCGGTGGAAGCAGCACAACCAGACCAGAATATGTTTCATTACAGACTGTTACTGCCATCTGTGTCAATTTTTTTTATCTTGATTAGTTGAAGAGTGACGCTTGTTTTCGTAAACAACTAAAATTAATTTGTTCGATTTTTACCATGTCAGAAAATATTCAACTAAGAAGTTCGATTAAATTTTCGCTCGTCGTATCAACCAGGCTAAACGCGCATACGGCATGCTGTCCAAAATCTGGCAGGGCAGTTATCTCAGCATCAAGACCAAGCTGGGCCTGTTTCGCTCCCTGGTACTGTCAGTGCTTTTGTATGGGAGCAGTACATGGAAAGTTTCCGTAGGAGTTACCAGAAAGCTGCAAGTTTTCGTCAACTCATGTCTTCGTCGAATTTTAAGAATTTTCTGGCCCGAAACAATATCAAATGAAGAGCTAAGTCGGCGTACGGGTCAGATGCCAATCGACGAATTGATACGCAGGCGAAAATGGCAGTGGATAGGTCACACATTGCGGAAGAGTGATAACTGCATTGCTATGCATGCCATGAAATGGAACCCCATTTCCAACCAAGGCCGACCAAGAGGGGGTCCTCGAATCACATGGCGTCGATCTGTGGCAAAGGAGTGTCAGGTACTGGGTAAGTCTTTTGGGGAGTTGCGCCCCATTGCCCAGAACAGAGTACGATGGCGCGCAGGAGTAGTTGACGCGCTATGCCCCGCTAGGGGTTAAGGCAAAGTAGTAAATTTTGTGTTAGAAATGATATTTCTGCTGCGGAAACGCTCAGAATGTTACAGGCTATGTCAAAAACACAAGTACATCTATGAATGGCATAAAATGTTCAAAGAAGATCGTGAAGTCGTTGAAGACGAACCACATCAAAAACGACCAAAAACATCAACTGACGAACAGCACGTCGCGAAAATTAAGGAATTGGTGCTCCAAAATCGTCGATTGACAACTAGCGTGCTTGCTACTATCGTTGGCAATTCAATTGGATCAGTCAATACCATTTTTTTTATTTTTATTTTGAAGGAAGTTTTGTGCTTTCAAAATGTCAAATCTCGTTTAGTTCCAAAAACCCTCAATTTTTTTTTGAAAAAACAGCGTCGCACTGATGTGTGTGAAACAATGCTTTCCGACTATCAGGACAAGATAAAACGCATTATTACGGGCGATGAAACTTGGATTTATGCTTACGACCCCGAAACAACCGATCAATCAAGTGAATATCGTGCCAAAATGATTTTAGTTTTGTATTGCCGAAATTGATGTAGTTTATTGGTTGAACTTTGTGTTTCCTCCAGGGAATCGACCTGGAGGAAGCACAAAGTTCAACCAACAATAGTGCCAAAGGTTAGCTAAAACCGAAAAAATCGCTCCAAAGTCGCTCAAAAATTAAGGTCAGGTTGACGGTTTTCTTCGATTATCGTGGTGTTGTGCATTACTAATTCCTTCCACCGGGCCAAACTGTCAACAAGGAATATTATTTGAGTGTTATGCGTTGTTTGCGTGAAGCTATTTGCCTCAACTGGCCGGATTTGTGGAAAGAAAACTCTTGGTTTTTGCACCATGACAACGCAACATCTCACACTGCACTCGTTATTCGTGACCATTTCGCCAAAAATTCCACCCATATTGGGGACACCATTTTGACACGATAGAAGAGATTCAAGCCGAATCGAAGAAGGTGCTGAAAGCCATACCGAAACAGGACTTTTCAAAGTGTTTTGATGAGTGGAAAATTCGCTGGCATAAGTGCATTGCAGCCGTGGGGGATTACTTCGAAGACGATGAAATAGATTTTTAAGAATAAATAAGGATTTCAAAAATTATAACAAAATTCCGGGTTATATTTGTACACAGTAGAATATACCTATATAAATGATCAGGGTCACCTCCTGATTCAATTTACCCATGTCTGTCCGTCCGCCTGTCTGTCCGTTCGCACGATAACTTTCGATAGAATGAAGCTAGAGCCTTGAAATTCTGGCCAAATGTTGGGAGTATGATCTAGTTGGCTGGTATTGACCATGGGCATGATCAGGCCAAGAGAACGCCTGCCTCCCTTACATATGTAAAATAAATAAATGTATTTATAACTCCCGATTAAATAAACATGAAAAGCTCTAGCATTGGCAGCTTGCTCGTGAGGTAATCTTATACTCTCCTGGAAAAACTAAATCGATCAGTTGGAAACTAACGGTAATTTTCTTACAAAGAGCCCCGTACTACCCTACTTTTCAGGTTTTTTGTCAATAACTCTTGAACCAATTAACGTAGACGCCCGATTTTTGGCGTGAGAAGTTGCTTAAGTTTAAGTAAGTTGCGCAAGATCTGTTCCAAGTAACCCTTACCTCCCCTACAAATGAAACTTCAAATAAGCGATAACTTTTGATAGGATGAAGCCAGCGACTTGAAATTTTGGTCAAATATTTGAAGTGAGATTGAGTTAGTTGGTATTAAAGATGGCCAGATCCGACCCAATGAACCCCTACCTCCCCTTCAAATGAAACTTCAAATAAGCGATAACTTACGATAAAATAAAACTAGCGACTTGAAATTTTGGTTAAATGTTTGTAGTAGGATTCAGCTGGCTGATATTGAAAAAACGTAAAATCCGACCGACGAAACGCCTGCTTCCCCTTCAAATGAAACGTCAAATAAGCGATAACTTTCGATAAAATGAAGCTAGTGACTTAAAATTTTGGCAAAATGTTTGTACCGGGATCTAGTTTTATTTACCAAGGAGCAACTACTGGATTAGAAGTAGAAAATATGGACTTGGAGCTTCAGTTGTTCTGCATCTTTCTGAAAGGATAAATAAGGAGGGCCATAAACTCTACAACGACTACTATTTTTCATCATTTTAGTTGTTACAATTGCTGAAGCAGAGGAAAATATTTGCTGGCGGGACAATAAGGGTAAATCGATTTTCAAACCTTCCATTATTAGGCGATAAGTAAATGAAGAGAATGAACCGCGGATCTACCGATGAACTGGTTAGCGAAGATGGCGATGTCACTTTAGTAAAGTGGTTGGACAATCGGTCAGTTTCCATGCCATGGAACTTCGTAGGCACAGGAGATGAAGACGAAGTTTCTCGCTGGGATAAAAGTGTCAAACAGGATGTAAATGTGAAGCGTCCTGAAATCGCCAAATTGTGTAATCAATCAATAGGTTGTGTCGATCTTCACGATCAGATGATTGGTTTGAATCGGATGTATAAATGTTCACGCAAATGGACATTGTATATGATATTCCATGCAGTTGATCACGCATTGGCGAATAGTTGGTTTGAATATCGACGAGATTGTGAAATGCTTCTTTTTCCAAAAGACAAGCAATTAGATTTCTTGGACTTTCAACTTCAAGTCGCCGAATATTTGTGTAAAGTCGGGAAATTTTCATGGAGAAAAAGAGGACGTCCAAATAGTTCACCAAGTACGCCAGAGCCTACAACGAGAAAGCCTCAAAGTGCAAAGAGGAAGTTCGGCCATCAGGATACATTTAATTTGATGGAATAGGTCATCTTCCACATTTAGATGGAAACACAGAAGGAAAGCGTTGCAAAAAATGTGGTATGAAAACGCATTTCTATTGTAACAAATGCAAGGTAGATCTGTGTATAAAAAAAAGAAAGAAATTGCTTCGTAAATTTTCTTACCATTGAAAAATGATTTATAGAAAAACGAGAATTTGATTCTTTGAAGTTAACATTTAATTACAGCCGAATAAAGGTCAATTTTTAATTATTGAAATTTTTGTTTTTATGAATTTCAGCAACGCTTCAGTAGAATTGGGAATAATTATGCACATGCCATAATATATAAAAAAAATTAACGAAAAAAAAAAACAAAAGCATACACGTTTTATTATGCACTAAAAAAATGTGGTTCAAACAAAAAAAAATTTCCCATCGCCTGAAATAAATCGGGTCTGAAGGGGTTAAGAGACAATCTACCATCTCCCATCACAGTGTGATACACTGAATGGAAAATTGAGCCAGTTGAAACAGTTTCTAACGTTCATCATTAAAAATGCTGTTCACGCTTGCACTTAACCACCCAATGTTGCACGGTTGGAACTGAAGGAGACGCTTCACGGTACATTGAGTCTGAGTAGTCTTTTATTTCCTGATTTTTTTCTCCTTTGAAATAATGACACTTTATCACCGCGCGATACTAAATTTCTCCATTAATCCATATTTACAGAAAGCGTCACTTGTCAACTTTATGCTTCGTTTACACGTGAACCTTGAACAAAACAAGGAACATTGAAAAATTGCATTGAAAAGCACCAACAACAAAAAGATGCCATTTTGTTCTTACATGGCCAACATTAATTCATGAGCATTTGAGTCGTTGAGCCTGCAATCGACGATCCCCTAAACTTTAAAATACACACGAATAGTGCTCCGTTATGATATTTTTTCGCAGTCGCACATGCAGGTCGCTCAGTCGCGGCCTTGGCACACCTTTACGTTTCTAGAAGCCGATGTTATGCTAAGTGTTGTCCTGTCCTGTCCTGTTGATGCTCGTTTTTGTCTTCCTTGGCAAAGTTCTGGTATGTCTGTTTCAATGGGTTCGTGGACACGGATGCATCTTGTCCCTTGACCTTTGAAAACGTTGTTGTGGAGTCGTTTAACCAGCTGATATACGAGTAGTACAGTGTAAGGTGGTTCAAGTGGTTACCTTACATGGTCGACTCGTAAAAAGACGTGGGTGTATGAATACAGCGTGTAGACAAACAGACAAATTTTGATTTTGATGTGCTGTTGGTGTTAGTCCAAGAAGTCGCATATGATCGCGAACATTTTCGGCGAAGTACGTTAGATCCGTTGGCATGTTTTCGTTGGAGAAGAATTCACCCGGAATTCGGAATTGTCAAGGTGTAGCTTAACTACACATGAGACAGCTGCCTTGAAAGTTCGATAGCACCGCTGACAGCTGAATGGTAGGGCGTAGTCCTTATCCACTAGGCTCCGATGAGGTTTGTGAGAGCTCGAAATAGTGAACTCTCGAACTGTATGCCATGGTCCGTGGAGAGTGATTTTGAAGTTCCAAAATGAGCTACCCAGTAGTTAAAGAAATCACTGGCGACGGCATCTGCTCCCTGTCACTTTTGGCCACCGTGAAAATCGGTCGTTATGCAGTATCGGTAACTTGTTATCCATGGCAGGACGACTGGAGGCCCAGTTGTCTCTACGAAGTGTGTGACCGTTCCCGTATCGTTAACCGTGGTTAACATCGTAAGTGTGGCGGTTGCCTTACTGACCGTTGCCGAGCGTAAGTAGCGATTGCAATTGCGTTGGTAGCAATGGCCTTTGTGTCGTTGCTGCAGTGTTAGTGCCGGTTGCTTTCGTGACCGTTGTCGTAGCGTTGGTGACATTTTCCCCTTGTGACCGTTGCCGTAGCGTTGATGGCGGTTGCCTTTGTGACTGTTGCAGTGGCGGCTGTCTTCGTACCCGTTCCTGTAGCGTTGGTGGCGGTTGCTTTCGAATGCGTGGCGGTTGCCGGTGCATTTGTGACTGTTACCGTGGTATGCATATTCGCTGAATAAATGTGTGGCTTCATCCACGTTGTTCTACGTTGATGCAGGTGTGACGTCACTACGTAATTTTACGTGTGCCGTTTGTAGCTGTGGCGTCCGGATATTGTTGTGCACTAAAGGTGCGGAGTCCTTATGGGTAACTCGCACTGTTGGGAGTTTTTGAACGCAACAGCAGTTCATTTTCGCATTTGAGTAGTTTTTTTTGGGTTATGTGATGCGTTAATTGTGATCCCTACAGTGAAGATCACGCCGGGGTCATCAAATTGAAGCGGAAAGGGTGCTAATTGGACAATGGCCTTCCTAAGAAACCATCAATAGGCCCTTCGTGCATATTGGAGATTCCACTCAAATCAAAATTCTGAAAAAGTCAATAAATGGAGGAACTTCATGGACCATAAATACAAAATACAAATTATTTTTCCATAGTAAATTATTTTATTTATATCCTATTTTTTCAAACTTTTTAAGTTTAACGTACCAACTATATTGCTATGAACATTTACAATGATGGACATAAAAATTATTTCATAATTATTTATCTAATTATTGCTATTGTTTTATCTTCTTTTTTATTTCTGATTATCTTATGAAATACGTCAAAATCACACGTGTTATAAAATTATCTTGTGATGTTATACTTAATTCTTATAACGTTTTGTAACTTTCTCTAACTTATAATTATTAAAAAGAATATTTTAACTGCAATATACTCGTACAAATTGAATGATGTTTTACTAAAACAACTAAGTTTCTATATTCATTGATTTATACAGTGCATTCAATACTCGTATTTTGTTTTGAAACAACCTTAAAATGTTTTTTTTTGTTATTCTTTAATCGTGATCTGCCCTGGCATATCGTTTTATATGTATACTCGTAGTTTTAAGCTATGATATTATCATTAAACTATGATCATTTATTCTCTAAATATTTTAAATGCTTAACTAACAAGTGAACATCTGGATTTAATCAAATCATTGTACTCGTATGTACAAACCTCATAATTTTATGGTCGCCACACACGATGACGCACAACCACGACCGAACTTGCATCGAACCATCAATTTCATGGAACGAGCGGAAAAAAAATCTCCCCATTTCCACCGTTCTTTGAAATTGACAGTTCGGCCGTGGTTGCACGCGATCGTGTGTGGCGGCCATAATATATGAATCAAACTAAAATACAAAAAAGATATATCCATTGAAAAATTTATTTACAAGTTCCTGGAAGACTTAGGACCAATACATCGAGGTAAATTACATGGAATAGAACGAACGAAATCAGAAATTCGTATCTAGTTTCAGGTGTTCGTCACTTAAATAGTTCCCAGATTGATGGGACGAGACTTGTTCATACTTATCTGGATAGTACTCGTAGTATTCAGTGTTCATGGTAAAAATGAGATCTATAATGATCTCTGATAAAAAAAATTGAGATCGTATCCTGAAAATCTTGGTTAGGCCATTTAAGGGTGCGGTTATGTTACAGCCCGCGACAACGATAAGAGCAGCGCTCTAGCGAAGCGAAGAAAATGGATAGTTAGTTTTACCTAGAGCTGTTTAAATGGGAGTAGTGTGTTTACTGTCTTTTTTGTTCCGAAAAAATACAATATTTGCTCCTAACAAGGCTCTAACCGTTTGTCGCAGCATCACCCAAAACGAACCCTAATACATTAATCACTTGGATAACAATCGCAATAGTTTTTCTCCTTTTATCCTGTTAAACACATTGCAAAACAGGTACTGATCTAATCCACAGCAAATGGTCTAATTACTGAAACACGTCTTTCGCACTCCCGCAAGAATATTGCTGATCTCATCGTCCTTCATCGTTTCCGCGTCATATGCAATCATGGCAGGATAGCTGGCACCAAGAGGAGCTCCAATCATGGCATCCATTTTGGCAATAGTAGGCTGACTACTGGACATATTCCCCGATGCGAGCGCTGCATTGGTTTGATGGTAGTGCTGATAGTATTCCTGATGCGGATGATGAGGATGCGAGGGTGGCAAATGTAGTGCAGGGCTAGAATTAGCGGCGGAAGACATGATTTGGGCTTGGTGATGGTACATGTGGTTCGTGTGATACGATTCGTAGTCGTTGTAGTTATGATTGTTGTCGGGATATTTAAGATATTTGTCTAATTCGCGAGCGTCCACAACTTCTTCGACGGACATCGAAGGCGTCATGATGTGTGACTGATAGTTGCCGTAGTCCTTGTATTGATACGGGTATGTGGCAACAGGGGCTGACACGGTTGTAACTCCATAGTAATTTTCCATAGATAGGTCGTTACCGTGTGCACTTCCATTTGTCGAAGCCGAATCTTTGGGTCCGTTTGATCCGGCCGTATTTGAACCGTTGCCACTTTGATGGGCGTATGTCATGTTCGACATACTTGGCATCATCGATGACGAGGACGATACAATAGGTGATGTGCCGAGATTTTGATGATCTTGCGGTGTAGGAAGCGGCGGGTAATATGTTCCGCGGACAATATGTCCTTGATCTAGAATACCTCGACTCGAACAAGTGACGTACATGCCCTTCCCCGCTACAATAGTCGTTGACGGACAAGTGGAAACATTCAAATAGGATCTTTTGTCTGCACATCCGTTTCCTTCGTACGTATATCTTCTCTCCGCACCTGTATCGTACGACGCAGAATTCGAGTATTCCCGTTTTATTGAATCGTTTTCATGCTTATACGACGAATTATAGCTGGGTGGTAATTTTTCATTCTTTACATGATTATAGTCTACCGAATAGCCCACTTTTTTCCTGTCGGTCGACATGTTATAGCCATCCTTTTCCATTTCCATGGGGCTCATTTCTGGCGTTGGTAATGCTGGAACATCTTGTAGTGACGAATTAACCTCATTGCACTTTCGGTTATGGGGCTCGGGCGATTGGGTGGGACTGGATTCGGGGGTATGCATTGAGTTATTCGACCCATAGTAGGCACTATAGGCATACGGACTTATCCTATTCGATCCATCTGCTTCATACGACAACTCGGATGTTTGTTGAGTATTCGCGGTGGATTGTTGCTGTTGCGTTTGCTGGGCATTCTGAGATTGTCCTTGGGGTGTGGCGGATCCTTGCTGTTGCCCGTTTTGTAAAGACCTCGCTTTCGTGTGTTTTCGTCGTCTCGGCCTGTATTTATAGTTGGGATGCTCGGTCATATGAATGACTCGTAATCTTTCAGCTTCCTCCACAAATGGACGTCGATCTTGTGGCGTCAGTGATCGCCATTTTTTACCTGTAAACAAAATAGACAACGGGAAATATTCTGGTTAGTATGATAATGCATTGTGTTGCGTCGTATTTGATTGGAATTATAATATAAATTCATACATATAATAAAACTGAATTTCAAGAAATAAAATAAAAATATTTAAGTTTTCGAAAATAGTCAATGAGAAATGCTATCGAAATGGGCTTCTAATTAGTATTCAGTGGATAAACTTATGACTGGATTATGTGCATTGGAATTTCAAGTGTGCACACACGTTTAAACTCCTCTCTTTGGTCGACCTATACTTGGGGGCCTTTATTTCATAAGCGGCAGGGTGGGGGGTTTGGAGACGCGGATCACGTACCTATACTGATCAAACTACGGATTGATTAAAGATCAAACGTAATCAACGCGGCTTCTTTTATTATGACGTTCTTTTCCCTTCTTGATGGTTATTACAGGGAGGTCCGGCTGTTCGATTAATATTTAACTTTTGTTACTCATATGCTTAATTTCGGTGTCTGATTTTTTTCTTATTTCTGCTGTCGTGTTAAGTGTATGGTTTTTCGGGGAAATGAACGGGGCTGTTCCGAGTATAAAGCCAATGCAATGAAATTGGCGACATGATGAGACATCAAGATTATGGTCAGTTTAATTGGAAAATTGTTCAATCTGGTCCTGTTGACTGATGGGCAGACTGCATTGGTTTAAATTTTTGTATGAATTAATATTGCGACGTGTATTAATTGGAAAGTAGTAGGGATGCTTGTATGCGTAGATGCAGTGACTCAGTATCTGGATGAAACAGACAAAGAAATTGCCAGAGGTTTCATATGATACAATGAAGACGCTCGAGTCCTGGTTAAGGCAAACTTCGGACCTCTCATCTTTAGTATTCCAATTACGTGTTTTGGCTGAAAAAAAATCGATACCTACCTATATATTAGGTAAGGTATAGGAATTGCTGTGATTAAGCAGAGCACATTTAGACGATTGGATCTGTTGTGATAACAACAGGTGAAGCGTTCACCTCCCAGTTTATCTGAGTTCAAACCAGCCGTGAACAAAGCGATTGAGTTGAATCGTACTCACACCACTAAGGTCCTCTAGGCCGTGGAAAGAAGAGAGTATGTACTGGAAAGAAAGCTCTTCTCCAGATCCGTATTTTCTACAGTAGTCGTGATGAAAAAAGACGAAAGTTTCAGGCGAGTTCCCCGAAACGATAGTGATCCGTGATATGGAGCAACAACCGATTCTAGAGACCACATTGCATCTCGCCTAGCCGAGTAGATAGTGATATTCTTAGCAGTTACAGCGTGTTTTCCCAGTCAAGTTAGAGTATCTGAAACCGACGAGACCTGCGCCAGTAACACACTGCAATAGTTTGGTTAGGATTAATTTACGGAGAAAAGACATTAATAGTTGGAATATAGGTAGATCAAATTACAAGCCACCGCTTGATAAGATTTGTATAAATGTCATCAACCAGGTAGGTCTTCCTAGTAAGACAGAACTCGTTCTTAGTGACGACGTTGGGGAACAACTCTAACATAGTTCTCGAAGCGGGCGTCCCCTGGTAACGACAGTAGTGCAAATCGCTGACGGTTAAGGCCTATCAGAAACGGTAAGACATTGAGGAGCACGTCGGCAACTGCACGTCCGAGAAAGTAGATGTACTATCGAAACGTCAATAAGGCATAGATTTTCAAGAGATTTTGACGCACCCATGCCCCTGGAGGGGACAAGACAATTAACAATTGAGAGGATGGGCCGACAACTTGTCTCCAGACAAAAAAAAACAACACTGTCCGGAAAACTCTTCAACAACTCGCTCACCAAAGCCTACGCCCCGGCTGAAGACAAAGATATCAAAAAGGGCTTCTAGAACACCCTGGAAAGCCTCTTTGACTCCCTGTCAACCAACAATAAAAACTATAATATTAATAGGACACTTCCTCGCTAAGGTCGGGCACGAGGAGACCCACTAAGGAACAACAGAAGAACACAGTCTCCGCGAAGAAACCGACGATAACGCCCAACGTCTTGTAGATCTTGCAACCAGCAAAGACCTGGTCATCAGCTGGACCAGTTTCCCACCCCTACGCATCCATAAACGAACTTGGGCATCCCCTGGTTATTATACCTTCAACGATAGACCATGTCCTCATCCAACGAAGATGGGTATCGAGCATCCTGGACGTAAGTACGTTCAGAGGAGCAAACTGCGACTCTAATCACTACCTTTTCTCCTCAGTTGCGGAGCAGCACGTAACGACGCTTGAAAGGAAACACCATTCATTGATCATTCCTTCAGCGCACCACAACATCAGTGAACGATACATCAAATTTGATCAAGGATAAGATGAAGTCGGTCGCAGAGTAAATCCTAAGGTACGAGCATCGGCGGAGTCGATGTTGAATATTTGGAAGTGGTGGGGGCGACTGGTAGCGCAGTGTGTTGAGACATCAGTCTCATGTTTGACTACCGGCCTTTCGGGTTCGTATCCCGTCCACGACGACGTTCGTGGCCATGGATGTGCAGGAGATGTTTGCTGGCAATTGCATTCTCCGAAACCAGTTTATGCCGACGAAACGTCAACTGGGCCACATGGAACAGTTGACGCGCTATGCCCCACAAGGGGTTAGGGCAATTAAGAGAAATGCGAAGGAAAGGAAGGCACGGAAGACTTCAGAAGAACAGGATTCCCTAACGTTTACATACTTCTACCTGGGTGCAGAGCACTTACAGCATCTAGTGCAGATCAGATGTGAAAAAGAGATGGTTATTTCTTAATTTCTTTATTTAAAAAAATTCTGTTTTATATCATTACCAACAGAAACTTGATTACTTTGAAAAGTGTGGCTGAAGCCTGAATTTATGTTGAAGGATGAGTTTCCGGAATTTATATATTAATACGCTAACATCAAAATTTGTTACCCCTGTTTTTGGTATTTATAATAAGAAGAGGGACACAAATAAACGTACATACCCCACACAAAATACAATATAACGTTTTTTGTGGAACGCCCCTATCTAGTCAAAAGCAAAAATTAAGTGTTTGGAGGAAAAGGCAATCTCAAAAGCGATTGGACATTCCCCACATTCGAACATTCGGACGGTATTTATTCATTAACAGTTAGACATACGGCAGATTAACTAGACGGCACTGTGGCTAAGACGAAGTGGACAGACCTATAAAATTGTTAAAGCTATAAGAAACGGGTTTCAAGCGAAGACCACCATTTATAAAGGACAAAGATGGAGCTATAGTAAGTAAATGTGTCACAGGAGGTCAGTAAAAGATGGGCGTCATACTTTTTCGACCGGTAGCGCAGTGTGTTGAGGCGTCAGTCTCAAGTTTCACTACCGGCGTTTCGGGTTCGAATCCCGTCCACGACGACGTTCGTGGCCATAGATGTTCAGGAGGTGCATGCTGGCAACTGCATTCTCCGAAACAGTTTTTGCCAACGAAACGTCACTGGACCACATGGAACAGTTGCCCCGCTATGTCCCACTAGGTGTTAGGGCAAATGATTAAGTGAGAAGGACAGTAAGAGGAAGACGCACAGAGCCTATTTTGTGCGAATAGGGATAGGTCGAAGAAAGTGTTCTTCTTCTGGCGGAGCTTCGCGTCGTCTGCTAAAGATAGATTTATACACCAAACTTTTGTTATGCTGGATGATATGCGTTTATCCTAAAAAATAGAAAATTAAACAAAATGTCTTTCCTGTACCGGAAAGTTACCAAATTTCAATGGATATAGCAGTAATCGGTTGGGAAATTTAAATTAAATTTATTCCTGTGGAGATTCTCTCTAAAATGAGCTGGTATACCTCACTCGGATATCCCATGGAAATTTGGTAGAACGGAAGTTATATGTATACGTATTATACATTTCGTAGTGCTCGCTCAAAATAATTGGCTATAAGAAGCAGCTTATCCTAAAATGCCATAATTCTTCAAGTGGATCGGTAATCATGTTGACACTTTAACGAGTCCCTCCGAGCCATGAATTAGCTAGCATATGCTCACAAAACTTCTGATCTGTGCCTATACATGAGATGGGGCGCGTGCCCGTGATTTTTATTAATCATTCATTTGCAACCAGATCCATAAGTTTGAGACCTGTTCATTCTCAAGGAGGTTACATGCTATATGAGTACGGTAGTGGTCTGCACCTCAGGTGCTGGGCCGACGACGATAAAATTAAGAACAGCAGCTTCTTGAAGATCATCACCACTATCATGCATACGAGACCATGGCCAAGCGAATAAAATTAATGATTGCAAATTGATTTTGACACATTTTGACCACAACAACGTGTCCGTTTATAATATAGCGATGCAGATCACCAAATGGGTTAAGGTAGCCGTAAATTTACATATTCAGCACATTTAGTGTTAATTACCAGCATCTGTATCTTGTTTTGAAAGATCATATATTTCAATTAGAGATCGTTTGTAGTCGATTCACTGTCATTTGGATAGTTTATAAGCGAGTGTACGACCAAATTGGTTTTGAGTTGGTAAAAAGGGAATGCTGTTGGATTGTTTTTTTTTTTAAATCTGATTTTTTTATGACTCTCTCATTAAAAAATAAAAAATATTTTAAAAATAAAATAAAAAAGTATATTTCAAGAGCGATTTGGTCCGATAATTGTATGCTCCAATGAAATTTAACCTTAAAGTTAAAAGTTTAAGAGTTTTTAGTTACAATACCAATCAGAATGGATACATACAGAATGAACACGTTCCCCAGTTTCGGAACGTATTGAATACGACTTTGTTGCCATTTTAGATGACAAATGCTCTAAAAAACGTTTTGGTCTCGTCCCCACAAAGGGACAAAATGGATACAGGTTTTCGGCCATTTAGTCACTAGAAAACCGTATCGATTTGCTTACCGACTGGTGGACGTACTGAACTCGGTTTTACGACAAGTTTAGACGAAAAATTCACTAAAAGACGTTTCGGTCCGGTCCGTACAAGCGGATGAGATCGACACGGGATTTTGACCATTTAGGCACTAAAAAGGCAAAAAACCTTATCTGTTTGATCATTGTCTTGGGGACGTGACGTACTGAACACGGTTTTCGAAATACGCTGGACATTGAGCAGCTTTTCTTTATCAAAGTACTATTTTTCTAAACTAACAATATGCGCGTTCTTTTGCTTTTCTTAACCTGTATATGTTAGTGAAATAACACGCAATACAACAACAATGCTCCCCTATATAGGTTAGCGCTTCACCCAGTAATTTATCGAGGGTCGATTCTGACCTGAATACCTCACAAGCAAAGCTTTTATTAGGACGCATCTAGCGGTTGCTATAAGAAGTTCGTTCGTGCGACCATGTTCCACTGTGTTTTCACCCCATTCACCTGAATTAAATTCAATGGGATTCCACATTTTTTGCAATTGGAAAAGTGATTTTTGTCGAAATATTAGGAAACTACTCGGAATCAATTAGTTTCTTCTATCACATTTGATAGGTTCAGTGCTTGCTCTTGATGTAATGGAATTAAGTTTGTTTTTTTTTTTTCAAAGAGTGGTATTATTGCACCATTTAAAATCCAAACTTTATCTGAGAAAAAATCCATTTCATGTCGAATACATGCTTTTACCCTGTATGGGCCAGATACATCGTTTTTTGCACAAAACCTCGGGTTAACTACCCTTGACCTGGATAGCTGCAAAAGAACGCGCCTAATAATATCGATGCCTGTGGACTGACCAATAGCAAATCTTTCTAGCGTTTTGAAAAACTGCGCGGATTCATTTTCAAACCGACTTTTAGAGCCACAGTTAATAGATCTAGCAGTTGAAACTCAGAAGATTAAGACGTTAAAAAATTTCTCGTTGACGTGGAATTTGAGGTTCCGCAATTTCAAAATCAATAGAAGCTTTTTTGCGAATTTCTTTAAATTTACCATGACGAAAAGCATGGAGTAAAAACAACAGTTAGCTTTTTTAATGTCAGGTTTATTATCTGAATTAAAGAATAGTTAATCTACGGCGAGTCCCCTTAGTGCATCTGCAAATACTTCAGTTTTGACATTGTTAAATGCACCCTCAATATCCAAGAAGGTAATGCAGGAATTTGAAAACTGTGTGTGAACGTGAACTGTATCCACCAGTCTGCTCTAGGTGTAAGCGTGTTGCGAAGCAGAGAGTAGGTGTATTGGATTGGAATGGTGTCACGTAAAAAAGTATCAATTAATCTCTATAGCATCTTTAGAAGTGATGGGCCTTAGGTCCTTTGAGTGTGAACGCGAGCTCTTCCCCGCTTTGGGAATGAGCACTAAATTTACCTCCATTTACACACTGGGAATGTGAACTAAAGTCAGACATAATTTGAAAATTATTTCTAAGCATGAAGCCACGACGTCCGATGAGTGTTGTATATCTACCAGAATAATGCCATTAAGTCCAGCGGATTAAAAGAATCATAGTTAGGAATCGCCAATAGTACTTTCTCCCTTGAGATAATTGAATTAAAGTCACCCGACGCCAAAACATAAAATTTTACATAGTCTTGATGTCCCAGTAGATCCCTCAATACGTTCGTATAAAAGCTTTCACGAGCTCACCTTCGTCATCTTAAGATCCTTCTAGTATGCTCTAAGAACTTCTTTATAGAGGTCTTAGTCTGATTCCATTCTTGAAAATTTAGCTTTATTAAACCCCCTCTTACAGGAGGCTCGGTGAAGATCCCGCTCCTCACGAGCTTCTTATTTTCCTTATGTCTACAGTGCCCAACTAACAATTTTCATATGTTTTCTTATAGAATTCTTGAAGAGTTTTATAAGCGAGAAAGTGGCGTATGAAATTGGGAGGATAAGACACTCTAAGAACTCTTGAAGGCTTCTTCAAAACTCTAACAATAGCACTTGTTTTACCTCCAGGTCGATTCGCGAAAATGAAAGTTGAACGATTTTTTGTTTAACCAATATATTTCGGGCATATGCCCATCTTCAGGGTTCTTAGTTCTTTTAAAGTTTTACAAACTTTTTGTTTGTAATCGACCTGGAGGTAAAACAAATTCTTTTAAAGTGCTCTTGTTAGAGTTTTGAAGAAGCCTTCAAGAGTTCTTAGAGTGTCTTATCCTCCCAATTTTATACGCCACTTGCTCGCTTATAAAACTCTTCAAGAATTCTATAAGAAAACATAAGAAAATTGTTAGTTGGGTGGGCATGATATTGCGCTATAGCTACGCTTTGCCAATACACATGAACGTGGTTTTCCTTGATATATAGTGTAGAGAACTATGTACACCGGGAATTTCAGGCCACGCACTAAGTTACTCACGACCCAGGCTTCTTGAATCATGACGATGTCCTCCGCACTATATGCTAAGCGGAGTAGAAGAGCAGCAGCCTCAAAGTGATGTAGATTTATCTATAGGAGACTAAACATCACTGATTTTGGTTTCTCGTCTCACAGTGATTTTGATACCCCCGTCTAAATCAGAGTCCAGGGAGTAACATCCTCTAGTGAAAGTATATATTATCTTAATATATAAAAACGCTGGTGCATGTGTTGCTGCTTTTATAACTCTTGAACCACTAAAGCTATCCACCTCATATTCACACCATTTGTTTCTTTGGTCCTCCGATGTGCATAACTTTATTTGTACCCGGTAAGTGGCACTGGAGTAGAGTTATTTCCAAAAATCTTATTTATGCTCCAATTTGGCTCGAATTCACAACATATGTTATTTAAATAGGAATAAAGTTGTTGACAGAATTTGGACGCAGTATCTGGCGCTGGAGTCGAGATATTCATGAAGATGTGAGTGTATGATAAAAATAATCGAAGTTAGTGTCAAGTTGCGAGCGTAGCGAGCACTAGATGTGAGAGCAAGCGAACCGAGCTCTCGCAGCTAGTTGGATATATTCTTTTGAAAAATGCCGTCAAAAGTTACTGTGAGTGGGTATTTTTGACACGCTCGGTGGTGACGCGCTCTGTGGCCGTTTTTGTTTGATCACCGCTCTACGATCTTTCTAGAGAATAGAGGTTCTATCTTCAGTGCGGAGAAAAACTGCCTGTGGTCTGAGTTAAGCAGTATAAAGACGACGTGGACAAGAGGTGCATGCTAGCAACTGCACGTCCGAAAAGTAAACATGCTATCGAAGGCGTAGAAATGCTAGAGGTATTGACGGACCCATACCTCTGGAGGGGTCAAGGCAATTAACACAACACAACACATACCCATATTGTCAACCGGCCCTGATCATATCAGTAAGCTAATTGGCACTGTGATGACGAGACTAGAATATTCAAAGGACAAATTATATGAGAAAAGCTACACAAAAATTTATAATGGTCGACATATATGATACCGTAAGTAGTATCACGTGCTCATACAAATCACTTAAGTCTATTCAAGTACTGAAAGCCTAGTAACATTCGAACATTTCTCCGCACATTTCCGAATATTTAGGAAAATAATTTGCACAAAATTTACATTGTCGGCAAAATAAGTTAACTGCTAACAACCAATTTTTATTGTACTTTAAAATTACCCAAAACATACTTAAAATTCACTCCCTAAAACGCTAAAATGAAAACTAATTGAATAAAAGCTTACTAATGAAACATGTATAAACGCACATGACTGCAATTGATATTAGCCGGTAAACGGAAAATTGTTAAATCAAATAAACATTTAGTTTAACCAATTACCCAAAATGTTGGTCAAATGTATTTATTTATTTCAATGGTAAAGGAAATTACTTACTTAAGTATGTACTCTCTAACCAATTGTTCGCATCGTAGTGATAATTTTTTCTATTCGAAATGTGTTTTTAGGTAGTACACATATTTAAATATTGCATCAAATATTTTCGGGCACAGCCAATGGAGGAGTCATCTCTTAATTGATCCCATGGAATCTTCTTCTTTTGCTTCCCGTATGTTGACAACTCAACAAGTAAATTTTCTCACACTCCGTACAATTGACGGTGGCCTATTAGGCTTATTATCATGTACAATATTTATTCTCTATGTACACACTTGATTATGCGGTCATATTCGTTTCTTTAAATGAAATTCTAAACGATGCATATTCTACAAGCATATTCGTATGTATGAGAGTGTGCAATTGCTTCCGTATGTTGCATATCAATTGCTTATCGATTTAGTGCTCATAAAATGCATAAAATTATTATGCGGGTATGGTTGGTTGTAGTCGCAGTCTTAGAATGGCCAGGGTAATACTTGTACATACTCATGTACTCGTATATATTTATATGCATTTTTTGCGTTGATATAGATGCAAGATAATGGAGAATGGTTCTAAGATTCTGAATTATTTCAGCTAACTCCTGGCTCGAAGAAGTATTAGAAATTAACCGACCGGTCTATCGGTTTTATTTTCCTCTGATTTCTTACTTAAATAAAATAACATTATATTAAAATCGGATAGGACACCAAATTTTCAGATACTTGAAATGATAGCGTCGTCGTTTCAAGTAGCTGAAATTCTGATGTAGTGATACTGATAAGGTTAAAGCACAGCTTACGATAATAAAGATGGATTTTACCAATTGGCGTTCCCCATTCCATATCCTATGATACAACTACCAGATGTACTGAAGAAAGATCGACTGAAGCTGGCTGAACAGAAACCCTAAGCCATCTTCCTTAAGTGGGACATTCATGGCGACGCCACGGAGCCAAATGACTTCGGTCGCAGCCAAAGCTCACCGTGTGTGGGGGTCAACTGATGGCTCTGTCATCCAAGTGACGCTTGAGGAAGCCAACTTGGATATTTATCTCGCCCAATATCCCGAAAGCAAAGCCACTGAAATACTCATATACTGCCTGCCGGGCGACACCCAAACTAAACTGTATCAAAATTTGCTTGTGTTTGTGTTTAGTACATTACTGCTCACACAAATTGAAAAAACAAAACAAGCTAGTCGAAGGCTTCACGTGAAGGGTATCATAACTTCGTTGTGACTTATGGTGCATTTGCCACTTTGAAATTAGTAGAGAAACTTGTTCCGATTTCACTGTTCCTATGAGAGGTATATGAAATAGTAGGTTGATCTCAACAAAATCTAGGAACGTGGTTTGGCAGTCAATATGATTGAATAATATGAAATTTGGTAAAGGTATCTTCAGAAGTAAAAAAGTTTTTCTAACAAAAACTTTCTTTTTGAACGGCCGTTCCTATGACAGCTATATGATAGAGTAGTCCGATTTCAACCAAATTCGAAAATGTGATTTGGTTAAAGATACTAATAAATACCGTGAAATTTGAGAAAGCTATCTTTAGAAAAAGTTTTTCTCACAAAGACGAACTTTTGGACCGGTCGTTCCCATGGCAGCCATATGACGTAGTGGTCCGGTTCCATTGGTTCCCACATATTTCCAGCGTGCAAAATTTCAGCTTGATAGCTTTAAAACTGAGAGACTAGTTTGCATAGAACCAGACGGGCAGACGGACAGACGGACAGACGGACAAAGCTTAATCGACTCGCCTCATCATACTGACCAAGAATATATATATTTTATATCCGTATGGTCGGAGATGCTTCCTTCTGTGCATTGCAAACTCCATGACAAATATAATATACCCTATCACATCCGTGATACCAATCCACCATCTAAACATTAATTAACTGTGGCTATTAAATCGATGGAAGCGGGTAAAGCCCCGGGGATAGATGGAATTCCGGTGGAATTTTTTAAGGCGGATATCAACGCTACTGCGGATATTCTTCTCCCCATTATCCAAGAGTGTTGGGAAACCGAAACTCTCCCTAAAGAATGGAAGAAGGGCGTCATTATTAAGATCCCGAAGAAAGGTAACTTGAAGGATTGTAATAATTGGCGTGGAATTTGCCTCCTCCCGCAGTCACCAAACTGATGGCAAAAATAGTCTTAAACCACATCAAGCAAACAGTTGACCGCACACTGAGCGATGAACAGACTGGTTTTCGCGAGGGCTTTTCATGTAGCGACCACACCAACACCCTCCGAATTATTATTGAACAATCCGCAGAGTGGAGATCCCCATTACATCTCATGTTCATCGATTTCGAGAAGGCGTTTGACAGCGTTGACCGGGAATACATCTGGAAGGCTTTACATAGGAGAGGTATACCAGATAAAATCATATCCATCACCAAGGAGTCCTATAGCGGAGCCCAATGTCACGTCTTACACAAGGTACATAGCGGAGTGAGACAAGGCTGCATTTTGTCACCTATATTGTTTTTGATTGCTATTAACGACGTACTCTGCAGTGCGCTTCATGAACACCAGAGCAAAGGTAACAGATGGAACCTGTTTGAATACCTTCAACACCTGGATTACGCTGACGATATTTGTCTTCTCTCAAATATATCGGATCATCTAGTTCAAATGACGGATGCCCTGTACCGCGAAAGTGGCAATGCGGGGCTTAAAATCAATGCTGCCAAAACTAAGTACTTGAGCTTGGATCCAGAAAGACAGAGCGAAATTTGTGTTTTTGGGCAGACGGTGGAAAAAGTGAACAATTTTTGCTACCTCGGAAGTGTAGTTACAGCAGATGGTGGAGCGGATGCTGATGTACAGTCTCGCATCAATAAGGCTCGGGCAGCTTTTTTCAGTTTAACTCCTTTCTGGCAAAACAACAACATCTCCAGACGTACCAAACTCAGGATCTTCGAAACCAATGTAAAATCTGTGCTTCCTTATGGCTGTTCAACATGGAAGGTGACCAGGGAGATAACAACTAGATTGCAAACTTTCGCGAACCAGTGTCTACGGCGCATCCTGCACATACGCTGGCTGGAGGTCATTTCTAACGACGACCTCATGTTCATTACTGGCCAGGACAGGATAGGCACCTCTATAAAAAGGCGAAAGTGGCAATGGATAGGTCACACACTCCGAAAGGGGCCGGAAAACATTGCTAAACAGGCCCTCGATTGGAACCCACAGGGAACCGATGCAAGTCACCGCGTTGGACGACCTAGAAACATCTGGAGAAGATCAGTTGAGGTCGAGGGTAAGTCATTAGGCAAATCGTGGAGACAGTTGAAGGCGATGGCGGCGAACAGGACGAGGTGGGAAGTCGGCGTGGTTAATGCCCTATGCCCCACAAGGGGTTGACAGGATCCAGAGAGAGAGATCACATCCGTGAAGGGTATAATAAATAACTGGCGCAACAGTGCAATCTGGACCATGGCCTCGAGAAGAGTTAGCACCATCTCATTTTCCAGATCATGACGGTGTGTTTTATCTAGAGATATGTGATCAACAACACGCTCAACCCATAAACCCATAACAGCTGAGTGGGCTCATAGTCCGACACGTAAATCCCTTTTTTATGTATGTATTTTAATAATTAATTAAAATACATACATAAATGAAACCGGAATATAGAGGGCTACGCCCGCAATCCGAGGGTTTTGTAGCAAGCGCTTATTTTGGTATATAAATATCGCCTCCTGGTATATAAATATATAATATTGTAGTATGTATATGTGATTGTAATAAAACTTAGAGATATTATTGCCTATGATATTGGTTATCATTGGTCATCAACATATTTGACCTCGGGTATGCTTAAGGGGTGCAGGGGTGTTCTTACTGCAACTATAGAAATATACTATTATTAACCTTTTCTGATGAGATTTCAAAATTCTATTAATCTAAGTTTTTTAAGCTAGTAAAATGCCGCTTTTCTGTAAATTTTCATATTTCTAAGTATAACGGTCTTGAAATGCAAGGGGGAGGGGACAAACTTGGATCACGTATTTTCCCCTCTACCCCTTTTCCCCACTTTTAAAATTTGATGAAAATACCAGAAATGGAATGTACTTGGTGTTACCTTTCTCATGGTACCCCACTTGCCTATACCAGATGAAAAAAAAATTTGAACATAATTTCCCCTCTATGGGGACCTCCCCTTAAAGTCAGCCTATAACAACGAATCGCTTTCTCCGGCGAATTGTAACAATTATACATATTCTCACAAAATTGTATATATGTAGCTTCAGCCGTTCGTGAGATATTTCATGGACAGACGGACAGACAGACGGACAGACAGACATTTGACCGATTTCATAAGGGTTTTGCTTTTACTACAAAACCCTAAAAAGGGATTTACATGTCGGACTATGACTATTTAATAATTAATCAGCCGTGGGGTGATGGGTTTAGAATATGTACCCCTAGGTGAGTCCTACCTTGATCGCACGAGGCGACTAAAAGGACTAATCACTTGCAGGCAACAACAACACCTCTATATGAGCCTGGGGCACTGTTTAACATCTTTAGGACCTCCCACAGGTCAGTGTGTGTGAGTGGGTTGCCGGGTCTGGAGACCACCGCCGGATGTAAAAGGAAAGTCCATACAAATTTATTTTCCACACACTAGTGCCATCCAACCCCACCTTTCTCGAGATAGGTGTAAAAGAATGGATGTAAGGCCTTATGGTAAAACACGCTAGAAGCACTACCCCGCTGGGCACTACTTCTGATACACAGTTGAACGATCCCAGGGCGAACATTGTTCGTGCCTGAGCTCGAGGGTTTCCGGGGGCGAGCACTATGAGGCAGTCCAAGTACACTGTAGAGAAGCTGAGGGTTGCAAGTTGGAATGTCGGATCCATGACGGGAAAGAGCGAAGAACTGGAGGACGTCATGAAACGGAGAAGGATAGACATTATGTGCGTGCAGGAGACCAAGTGGCGAAATGACCAGGTCAACCGAGATCGAGAATTCCAAAAAGCACAAATTGTACTATTATGGAAACTCGAATGATAGAAACGGCGTTGGCGTTATTCTGTTATCGGCTTTACTTGGCAGCATCGTGAGTATCTCGAAGATAAGCGACCGCTTCATGAGTATGAAATTGGTTATCGGCGAAAGAGTGTGGAACGTCATAAGTGCCTACGCTCCCCAAGTGGGTTTGCAGCAAAGTGAAAAAGAGGCATTTTGGAGCGACGTGGGCACACTGTTTCAAAGTATACCAGATACCGAGCTGGCTTTTTTCGGAGGGGATTTCAATGGCCATGTGGGAGAATCGAACTATGATACGAGGATTGCCATGGTCGGAACGGTAGCCAATCTACAGCCAGAAATGATGAAGGTGACTATGTGCAGATCACACGGTCTGGTCATCCTCAACACATGGTTCACTAAGAACCAAAGGCACCTGATTACACACATCTTGGTGAATCTGCGGTCACCCAGCACGGGTTGCTCCTGACAGAATTTATTTTGAAAGGAGGAACAAGATCGCAAGCAATCCCCAAACCAGTCGAGAAAATCAAGTGGCATAATCTCAACAACGAACAATTTGAATCTGTTGTAACTCCATTCATTGCTAAAATGGAGGAGCGCCTTCAATGCAACACCAACTGCGACGGGCAAAGTACAACCCAAATGTGGAATGCTTTGGATGAAATGTTAGTAAGTGAGGCTGAAAAGACACTGGGAGTTTCGAAAGGCCCGCTCCACACGAACAAGGAGACGTGGTGGTGGAATAACGAAACTAAAGAAGCAGTGCAGGCCAAATTGGACGCATTCAAGGCTTGGACAACAAAGGCAGTGAAGCCGAGAAGGCTCAACTTCGGGAGAAATATGATAAATGCCGGAAGGAAGTAAAGCGAAAGGTTGCTCTAGCAAAGGCGATTGCAGCCGAGAAGTTCAATCAGGACCAAGAAGATCTGACGGCGGATGGGAGATCGTCATTGCAAGAGAAAGCTAAAGACAATACCAGGATTTATAAGGTCGCAGCCCAAAGGAGAAGAAACGCTCGAGAGATTCAGGCGCCAAAGTACGTTGAAGACTCACAAGGAGTGCTACTGGTTGAAGATACTGCAATCTGTAGCAGAATGCGTGAGTACTTTGACGAACTCCTGAACGAAGAATTTCCGCTAGAATCTTTTCAAGCTGTGGAGCCAAACATCACTGATATCGCTGATTTGATGATGCAGATGACACGCGGAAAGGCTGTCGGACCGGACAAAATACCCTTGGAATTTGGGTTGAAGATGAATCATGTCGGGCTTCTTTTCAACAAAATTAAAAGAGGGCAGCCGGTGCCTGACGCTTTCAGAAAAAGCTTCCTTCTCCCGTTTTATAAGAACAAGGGTGACTCACGCAAACTCATCAACTATAGGGCAATCAAGTTAACATTTCACACATTGAAGACTTATGAGCAGGTTGTCTGCAATCGATTGAAAGAGATTGTACGGTTGGATGACAATCAATGCGACTTTGTGGAGGGTCGGTCCACAGTCGATGCTATTCAGTGCATATACGTGTTACGATGGAAAAGCATCGTGATGCACATACGGACTTGCACTTTGTGTTCATCGATTTGGAAAAAGCCTTCGACAGAGTTCCTCGTGATCTGATATGGGTGGCCCTAAGAGCACTTAAGGTTCCCGAGGCATATGTCAAGATGATACAAGACATGTATGATGGGGCAACTACTAAAGTTAGATGCACAGCTGGTAAGTCTGAAGAATTTCCGGTTAAAGTCGGAGTTCACCAAGGCAGTGTATTGAGTCCTTTGCTCTTCAACATCATCATGTTCTATTTATTAACACTCATCTCTGACAGCCTGGAAATATCCCTTCTCTGCGCCGATAACATTGTCCTGGGTAGCAAAGACATCGTTGCTTTGCAGGCTTCATTGATTAAGTGGTTTCAGATACTGGAGGATCATGGACTTAGGATTAGCATACCAAAGACTGGGTATCTTTGCTGTCCTTTCTCAGATCCAGAGAGACCGATACCAGATATCTACAATACATTAAAGGAGAACAGTTGAAGTCCTGTACAAGGTTCAAATACCTGGGCTCGATGGCCAACAAAGAAGCTACCTGCGATGGCGACATCAAACATCGCATCAGTGTCGGTTGGATGAAGTGGCGAGAAAACTCTGGAGTTTTCTGCGACAAGAAAATGCCACTTGTACAAAACGGTCGTTCGTCCCGCACTCATGTATGCGTCTGAATGCTGGACTATGCACAAGACATATGAAAGCAAAATGACTGCGACCGAGATGAAAATGCTACGGATGTCAGCCGGTGTGACCAAAAAGGATCATATCAAAAGTACCTACATCCGAGGCAGCTTGTTCGTTGAGCAACCGATCACTCAAAAGCTCGAAGATCATCGTATGGATTGGTATTGCCACGTTCTAAGGCGTCCGCCTGTCATGAAGGCACTATCAACAAATGTTCCATTTACTGGCCCCAAACGCCGAGGCAGACGGAAACACATGGATCGATCAGATGGAAAAGCAACAACAACGTTTTAATCTTGGCGATGATACGACCCGAGACCGTGCTGCTTGCAGAAGGAAGCTGAGATTATACCGCCAGAATGGGCGAAGTGCCAACACCACAGACAGAGCAACGCGAAGCCGCAGAGTGGTATGAAAGGGCAAGGAAGAAGAAGTATTTTATTAATAAACATAAAAGAACTACGATTGGGGTAAACCCCAATCATGCAATACTCTAGATGAATTTGAACCTGGTTAAAGCCAATAAATAATTTTGGTTGCAATCTCGGATGCATCGTTAAGACGTAAGACGTAAGTCGTTAAGACGTTAAGACGTATTTCATGAAATAGTGCAGTTTGTATGGGAGGGGGTAGAAGGAGGGTGAGGATTACAATAAATTTTATAATGTAGGTTACAATTATCATAAAAGTGATATATTCAAAATTTCAAAGCAATATGTTTTATAGTTTCTGAGAAAATCTGATTATTGTAAATTATCAAAAATGTGTCATTTTGTATGGGAGGGGGTAGACGGAGTAAGGGTAATCGATTACTTTTTTTGAATCTAACTGATATTGTTAATTAAGTGTTAAGTACAAAATTTCAGCCCGATAAATTGTATAGGTAATGAGTAAATTAGCTTAACGTATTTCATGAAATAGTGCAGTTTGTATGGGAGGGGGTAGAAGGAGGGTGAGGATTACAATAAATTTTATAATGTAGGTTACAATTATCATAAAAGTGATATATTCAAAATTTCAAAGCAAGATGTTTTATAGTTTCTGGGAAAATCTGATTATTGTAAATTTTCAAAAAGGTGTCATTTTGTATGGGAGGGGGTAGACGGAGTAAGGGTAATCGATAAATTTTTTTGAATCTAACTGATATTGTTAATTAAGTGATAAGTACAAAATTTCAGCCCGATAAATTGTATACGCACTGAGTAAATTGGCTTAACGTATTTCATGAAATAGTGCAGTTTGTATGGGAGGGGGTAGAAGGAGGGTGAGGATTACAATAAGTTTTATAACATAGGTTACAATTATCATAAAAGTGATATATTAAAAATTTCAAAGCAATTTGTTTTATAGTTTCTGAGAAAATCTGATTATTGTAAATTTTCAAAAATGTGTCATTTTGTATGGGAGGGGGTAGAAGGGGTGGAGCGATTTAGCCCGTTCACGAACTTAGCCTTCATTTTTTGTCAGAAATAACGTGTGCAAAATTTGAACTTCATAGCTCAACGCGTTCTCGAGCTAGAGAGGTCACGGACGGACGGACGGACAGACGGACAGACGGACAGACGGACAGACGGACAGACGGACAGACGGACATCCGGTTTTGAGATATTCGAGTGATAATATGAACTTCTGTATCATTCATTTTTTTCTGCGAGCCTTATTTCTTAGCGTTACAAACTTTGTGGCAAACTTATAATACTCTCAGATTTCATCTAGAGTATAAAAATTTGTTCGATGAACGTCTCCTTTTCTTTTATATCGACACATCTTCTATATCTTTGAAAGTGAATGTGTATGTATGATCGCGTATACTCTCTAAACTGCTGTACAAAATGACGTGAAAATTTGTACAATGATCCATTTTGTCACTGCGCAGGCTATAGACTTGGTCCGAACCGCAAATTTTTAGTAGATGTGTTGTGAAAATACGTAACCTAAACTGTGTAATTTAGCAATTCGGATTCATAGAAACCATGAATGCACCCTAGACTTTATCGCATTGCTACTTCACATTTTCGCTAATGGACTGTTATCATAATGTTAATTAACTGTTAACATTCTGCTAATGGGCAGATAAAGCTCTGGTAATATACTTTTAATGCACTGCTAACATACTGTTAATGCACTATTAACATACTGTTAACACACTGGCGCTTCCAGAACCAACCCTGTGTGACTGTGAAAAAGTATCTAATATGGTCAAAAGAGTGAGAAATGGTGAGCGTAACGAACCCAAGATGAGTTATGTAATTGGGGATCAGCTAGATAGATGTTGACCGCGGGCGAAGCCCGCAAAAGACATCTTGTCAAATATAAATTAAATTTAATTCACTTCATAAAGGTGGTGGAGGGTCTTTGCAATAATGAAGGCAATGGCATAATAGACGTCTCTAGGGTCTCAGTGCCCATGGAATGAGTAAAGAGGCCCCAATATAGTTTTATGTTGAAACATTTCAGGCGAACCACATGGTTCTATTCTATGATTCGTCCTTTTTTATTTTATCTACTTGTTCCCATCAACATGCCGCGGTGTAATAAGATGAACTACGTGAATAAGGAGTTATTGGAATGAAATTTGATCAAATAGGAGTGAAAAAGTTTGAGCTAAAATACGTACGTTCCTTTGGTCTGATTGGCGTTCGGACCTCAACTGAAACTGTCAGTCGGGTTGTAACAGTTCCATTCTTTCGCTGGGTGGGCTATTTAGATTCCAGTATCCCTGTCGCAGTAAGCTCTATCCAAAACTCCATCCAATAAATTTTGCTAAACTCCAAACTGGGTTGCCGCTATGTTGTATCCATAGTGAGCGTTTTATGGCTTCATTCTGAATTTAAGCGCAGATTTCGACTAGCGAGCGGAGCCCACTCAATTTACTGTTGATTCACAATTGCTGCGTTTTATTCATCAATTCAGACCAGAGCAGAACAGAACTGGTTTGAAAAAAGGACGATAATAAATAAATAAAAATAACTGGCGCAACAGTCCAATTTGAACCATGGCCTCGAGATGAGTTAGCATCACCTCATTTTCTAGATCGTGACGGTGTGGTGCAGAGGTGTGTGATCAGCAACACGCTCAACCGAGTTATTTAACCCATAAATGGGTACTCATTTATTGTAACAGCTGAGTGGGCTCATAGTCCGACACGTAAAAAAAAGAACGATATAGAACATTCAAAATTAGAGTAGCGAAGAGGAAAATGGAGTTTGTCTCTGCTTGGAGTGTGTTTTGGTTTAGTTAACATTCAAACATCAACTTAAATTTAAAGAGAAAACTTAAATCCTTAGTACATATACAATTTGACAAATTTCCTTTAGGCAGCAAAATCATTTTGTATGTTTACTATTGCATATAATTACAAAAAAATAACATTTTTTTGGGTGCATTCTGGAGTCACGGTTGCTAGCTAGCTTTAAGTGCTGCCTCGTGATTTGTATTCCGGATGTTGCGCTAAACCACTGCTAAACTTAGCGCAAATAGCTAAGCGCTAACACTTTTAGGCAGCACAAAATTTGTTCGCTGTCTTGGCTTAGCAGAGATTTTACAGTTCGAACGAATTGCCTGCATTCACAAATCATAGCGCTACCTGAGCGCTTCCATTTTTGCTATTGTAATTCAGTGCAAAATTGGGACAAAAGTAGGAGCGCTCAAGTCGCGCTACCGATTTGTGAATGCAGGCATGTCAATTTGCAACATGGCATTTCCTAGTCGACTGAATTGTGCGTTCTCCATTATTTTCATAGTTTTTACAATGCAGACAAGAACAACACTTAATTACGAGAGGGAGAATTGCTTGTAATCATCTGTTAAACGCCAAACAAATGTCAAACTGAACTTGTCATTTGACAGGTGAGCCAACATACCATTCGGGCGTCACAAAAAAAAAATGTTTATGTGCTGCTTAGGAATTCGCTATTTCTATGCAGCGCATTACGCTTTTTTCCGTGACATGACGCCCGAATGCACCTATTGTCAAGAAATGAATTTCATGTGCTTTCCAAAGTGTTTAGGGAACTACATTGCCCGCAGCGAATTCGATAATTTCAACCTTACGAATTTACCTTCAGGACAAAAATACTGCACTAGCTGCTCATCGAGAGTTATCGAGAACAATGTTGTTAGTGTAATGCGTGCAATGGTGGTTCTAATCTGATCTGGACTGTTGAATGAAACGCAGCAAATATGTGTTTGGAAGATTTACTAGGTATGAATAATTATAGTGTGGAATAGTTTCTGAGCCGGCGGCTCCCCATTTGGTATCTCACAAAGCTAGAAACAGTTAGATGAGGACAAAGTATAGTTGGCGGAACTACCGCATCGATGACAGCGCAGTGCAGCAATCGTCAATGGATGCTTACCTAAAACGCAAGCGCTGAAAAGCGCTTAGTGCTGCATAGTAATTTGTTCTACACTGTTAAAAATATTTGTAATTTTACAACACATTTACGATACGAGAGTATTGAAAAAGTCAAAAAGAAGGTAACGTAACCGATATGACATCAACTTTCATGTATGTAATTATGCAAGACGGACTTCAAAATTTACGTTACGGTATGCTGTAGATGCACTAAGGTGCTGTAAAACCTCAACAGGCGCGATGGAATTCAACATATGTTGAGTTCCCAACACGAGTACTGAAATTTTCTGGTTTGAGTTGAATTTTAGCAGGACATGTGTGTTGCAGAAATACAACTTGAGGTATATCAGAATTTTGGAAATTTCATTACATAAAGAAGAATTAACTTTATGTAATGAAATGTCCCAATACGGATACTAAAATTTTCCCATGTGAGATGAATTATCACAGCTGATATGTCACTTCAATTTACAACCAAATATATGACATATGTATGTACAGTAGAACCTCACTAATCCGACCCCCTCGGGACCAGAGGGTAGGTCGGAACGGCCAAAAAGTCGGATTAACCATTCCTATAGGAATGCTTGTGCTGTCAGCATAATTTATTTTTCGCTTGTCTAGTCTACCGCGGAGTCCAGTGATAACGTTTAGTGCGCTCAAATTATGTGATGTTCCCTTCCCCGCTGAATGCTCGCAGGTTGCAAATGCCAAACTGAGCATTGTATTTGACAAATGAGACAGCATGTTGTCTCTAAGACACAAAATAATCACAATTTAAATAAAATAATAATTAAAATGTATAAGTTAAAAATTTAATCCTGCATCTGTAAGCAAATTCACAGAATTGTTAATATTCAATACATAATTTGGGTAGTTCTGTTCACAGAAAAGTTTTAAAACAAAATGACTTTTCTTTGACATCACACGTTAAGGACAAACTACACATGTACTTGCCTCAACTTGCTCAAGCGAATTGTAAACATTGTTGGAAAATTTGAATTAATAGGTTTCCATTATGCCATTAACCAAATATCTCAGCATTGTAAATCTGGTTCCCACTTTTATCTTGTTCTCGTCGTGCGGTCCGACGGTAACCCAATGATCTCAATTTTCACTTTGATGTAGGTTTAATGCATTCTTTATTTTTATTTTTTAATCTAAGGTCGCGTGCTGTAAAACGTACACGGTATAAGTCGTAAGAATTTCCATGATTAAGAAAAGACCGCGCATTTTATGTTAGGTATAAGTTACATGTACCTGTGCCAAAATACCTAACCGTGGGCATTTTTCATAAAACAATGGCTGTTTAATCTTCAAAATAAAGTCAAATTAACAGATACCCTCGACATTGTATTCAACGGTAGGTGATACTAAATAACCATAACGACATCATCTCGAACTTAACTTAATTAAAACAAATAAACTACACACTGCTTTGTTGCAGACACCTTTAGGATTGTAACATGACTATTGCTGAGATACTAATTGCATTATGTTTTGAGTGGCATATAAGCTGAAAAATATTAGGTGAAAACAGCTCCACTGAAATACATATACTTAAAAACAAGAAGCCACGAAGAGGTCAGGTCAAGACAGAGTTTATTTTTCATGATACTTGTATCTTAGTTGACTTTGGAAACAAGATAATAAGACCTGACTTGCTGTTTTCAAAAATTGCGGCAAGATGGTTCTCTCCAGAGCCTATTGTAAGTTTTGACAAATTTGTTTAAAGGCGTATCAAAGTTCCAAATTGTAAAATGTTGATTTTTCACAGAAACAAATTAACGATTAAATGTTGTTCGTGTGCTGACGTTAACCTTTAATATGGTCAGTATTTGCTTTTTAATTTCTTTCGTGCTGTTCTGAATTAGTAGTCGATTTGGCTTTAAATCACTACCCCTGAAGGTATTGTGTTACACGCAATCATTCAGCAGCTACTGTCTTCCGATTATAAGATAGTATACCCGATGGCCAGAAGGCACGTGTAAAGAAAATCTGATTGAATTTTGGAACCATTTAGAAATGATTCGTGGATGTTGTGGTCGCATTAGTCGTTTGGTGTCGGTAAACGAAACTTTATATTGTAGATGAAATTATTATTGGAATGAAATTGCAAAATTTTAATCCAGTACACAGGATATTAGAAAGATATCTGTATAAATAACTCCGAATTTTGCCATATATATCATACATATCTTCGTGCTTCACATACTATAGTAAGATAGTTTCGAAAGTATCTATTAGAGACTGAATTAAAAATAACTTTAAAATAACTATTTGTGAAATCTTTAAAAACAGATGGGAATATATAATAAATCACTTGACTCCTACCATTATCACAGTCAATATCCAAAAGGCTCGCATGGACGTAGAAAGCACACTAGAAATTACAATTTTTTTAAACTTTTATGCGCCACCTTTGTGTACCCCAAAAAAGAGTTCCCTCAAATTAATTCCAAAGCCGTCAAAATCGATGATCTAGCAGAAGACGAGTAGCCAAACTGCCGATAATCCACTATCATCATTTGACGCATGACACGAACCTATCGAGGTACTTAAGAAACCGATAATGGATTACTTCTGCTAAAGTGTCGTAAGTTACACTATCTTTTTTTTTATCCATTTTCTAATACAAACACATTCTCAAATCTGCATACCGTATATTTTTTCAGACTATATCGATTTACGATCAATTTAAAGGGACCTATGAACTATAATCTGCAATTGAATTGTTGTTTGAAAAACAGTGTATTTTTAAATGGATATTAGACTTTTATTCGGGGAGAACAGTAATTATGCGGGCAGTTGTTCCTGTGTTCAGTTACTTGCACAAAACAGCGAAGAAGGCAGAGACGCACGTGTCCTCAATTAATTGCATTCAAAAACAGATCCTTTTTAAAGGATCGTACTGTTTTCCGAACAAACATGTCTGTCAGCGAAAAAACTGCAAATTGAAGAAGTTATCAAATTTATTCTACAAGTCATCATCAAAACTCGTTTCCTGTTTTGCTTTAATGATAAAAGTTTTAACAGTCTTTGTTAAGTAAAAAAAAACAGTTTACAGCTTCTTTTACCTGGGTAAAGTCACCCTTATATACGTACACAATTCATTTTCATCAGTTCCACACCTTGACAAAGGCCGCCCGGAGAGCAAGATCACGTCGTCTTATCTCGTTTAATAAATCTTAATCGGTTTTGGCGTGACCATTAATCATTTCCGTTTGTCGCACCATAGGACGTTGTAAGTAACAGATACACTATTCGGTACGTAAAAATGTGAAATGCTCGTATATGTACGACTACGAGTACGTGGATATAATAAAAATATACGTAACTACTAACTGACATCTATGCGGCGGTATGTGTGACGGTGAATATCACACCTACGTAGTTAGATTTAAACTTATCGTACATGATTTTCTTTTTTGAGGATAAGGCACGATCCAAGTCCACTTGGATTACTACTTGGGCCTAATACGTTTGGCCAAGTTCACTTGGTCCAAATTAGCTTACACTAATAAGCCCGGTTGACACAATCCAAGTCCATTTGGAGTACTACTTAGGCGGAATACATTTGGCCAAGTCCACTTATTCCAAGTTAGTTTACACAACTAGTGTGTGGACCAAGTCAGCTGACTTCCAAGTAGACACTAAACCAATTTCGAAGTCGACTGACATACAGACAGACGGCAAAATATTCCGAACTTCGTTGAATATCTCGTTTGACCACTAAGCGGCTTAGTTGACGTTTCTTTAGCATAAACTGGTTTCGGACGATGCATGTTGCTAGCATGCACCTCATACCCACTTAGCCGCATACCTTCGGGAAAGGTTTTAGTTTACTCTTATGCCCCACACCACATGTGGAAGACAACACAAACATCCATGGTCACGGCGGGACTCAAACCCTCGATCCAGGCGATACGTATACATCAGACAAACGCGTCAATGCACTGAGCTCACAATTCGGGAATAGTTCTGGCTTATTGTTACGCCCTACACCATAATGGAAAGACAACACAAATATCAATGGCCACGGCCAGATTCGAACCCGTGAAAACTGGTACGATGAGACATCAGACAGACGTTTCAACGAACTGAGCTATCGGCATAGACTATATAGTACATTTATTACATACCATACCATACATTTGATAGGTAAACTACGACGCATTTAATGCGATGTGCGATTAAGGCGATCCACCACGAGGAGAAACCACTTTCAGATGCAAAATGAAAAAAAAACCCGAATTTCCGTAACAAAAAACGACTCTCCAAACAATTGTTTAACGAAATTTCAGTACATCAATTTTAATTCAATATTCAACCCAAGATTTTCCTGTTGAAAATGGTAATCGTTTCACTATACTATGAGCGGGGAAGTATTGAAGAGAAAGTATCAAAAATACTTTTTCGAGTATAACAAAAGTTTCGTTCAGTTCCACTTAAATCTATTTCAATATCCAAAAAGACAGATCCAGATTTTATGTTGGATCTCTTCGTAACAAGGTTTCTTTGCTACATTCGTACGTTGATATTTACATCACTATCCAATTGCAACGTTTCATGTTTGATATGATAAATCATGTTCGATTCACTCATCATCTTGATGCAGGTGAATCAAACGTACCAACTATTGGTATGAAAGCCATTTTTTGCTCAAACATATGCCAAATTAAAAAATTTCGATATATAGTATTGTATTTTTGCCAGAAAAACTAATTGTCTCCCGTTAATATTAATAAACACAAAAGAAGTTACTCGCTTAAGTCTTTTGTTTACAAAATTCCCTTTGATAAAGAAAATAGTGCGGAGGATTTAATCCTCCGCCCCCAAGGGAGGCCGCTAGGTCAGTTCAATGGGGCGTCAGTCTCATATCTAATAACACTGGTTTCCGCTGATTCGGATCTGGCCGGGACTATGGATGTTAGCGTTGTCTATCCCCTGTATTGTGGGGCGTAACAACAGTTGTGTTTGAGACAAGTGGACAGAGTTGATATCTGAATCGAACGACTGGAACTTAAATAGCCACCAAACATATAATTCGTCGCGTAGTGGGGGCGAATTGCTTTGTCAGCGTAGAAAAGCATAGGGGCTAATTCCCGACGAAAAGTTGACGTTCAACCAATTTACTTTCAACTCTGATCCAGATGTGATCCCATACGAAACTTGGATTAAAGACCAATCAGTAGTATTGTGTAAAAATTTATCTGATCCGAATGAATCAAACGGAGCTTTTAAGCCACAATTATTTCCGACTTGTTGTAAAATGCGGCTAAATGGCCAGGAGTCGTATGCTAGCAGCACGCATCGTCCGACACCGCAGTTAAATGCAAACGAAACGTCAATTAACCAGTATTATTTAATAATAATTATCACTACCAGCTTTTGTAATAGCATATTTATTAGTCGACGTTTGGAATTATTAATGCATTAACAAGACTTTTTGCAATATAGAAATTATATTTTTTTAACTATATACAATGAAAAGACTATTATATACGGGAGTTGGGGCGACCGGTAGTGCAGTGTGTTGAGGCATCAGTCTCACGTTTGACTACCAGCGTTCCGGGTTCGAGTCCCGTCCACGACGATGTTCGCGGCCATGGATGTGCAGGAGGTGCATACTGGCAACTGCATTCTCCGAAACCAGTTTATGCCATTGAAACGTTAACTGGGCCACATGGGACAGTTGACGCGTTATGCCCCACATAGGATTAGGGCAACTGAGAGAGAGAGCGAGTTGTAATATTTATAAAATAATGCATTGATAATGCGAAACGACGAATGATAAATAATTTATAACAAAAACTGGATAGTGTAATTTATTCTTAAATAATTTAATAAACCAGTGATTATTAGCTAGAGATTAGGGCAAATAGTAGTCTGTACTTTTAAAATAATTATGATAAGTTAAAATATTGAATAGAATAATTAGACGTAAGAAACGTAAATACTTTGCCGAGCAGTTGCTGAATCTTAACGAAAACTTAGCTGTTCCTATTAGACAAGCATATAAGCTATTGTAGTAAATACAATTATGAACAGCTATCAACCTAGGACCAGTTGCTCGAAGGAAAAAGATGGAATCATGACACCATTAACAAACGATGGGCCTCTTATTTTGAAGAGCTTCTGAACCTACCATCTAACATCCCCAAACAAGAAGCTCCCGACGATATTGTTGATCTAGGCCCACCGATAAAACCCTCGACAGTAGAGCAAGTTGGTCTTGCGTTGCAGTCATTAAAACGAAATAAGGCGCCGGGCGCTGACGAGATTAAAGCTAAACTGCTAAAATTTTGTGGAACGGGTCTAGCTAATGCCATACATCAATTACTCCTGCGAGTATGGGAGGACGACCCAGACAATGGCGCAGAAGCGTCATCTGTCCAATTCACAATCAAACCAGAATATAGAGGGCTACGCCCGCAATCCGAGGGTTTTGTAGCAAGCGCTCATTTTGGCATGTAAATATTGGCTTCCTGCTCTTCTTGGTACCACTCAGATGGGTAAAAGCACCATAATTAAAATGCCTCACCCGTGATATAGTATCTTACAAGCCAATCCATAAAAAAAGTCTCCATCTATCACCTCTCAAAGTAATAGTTTTAATAAGAGAAGCTGTGCTGTTGTATGTATACGAGGTAAACTGTCCTACTCTTCGAGATGCTTAACCATTCATGTTAAGACGACATTGCAAATTGCAAACTTGCAGAAAAAAATAATGGAGTCAGCGACCAGCCTACCCCCCTCCCCTTGCTAACCCCTTCCTAACCCACCAATCTTTACCATTACAGAAATAGTTAAACTACAACGCTATACGAAAAACAATATGCAAGTATGTAGTACTCGCACCTATATACGATGTGATAGGCATAGCAATTTTTTTATGTATAGTGTCAAAACGCACAAATTTAAATGAATGTACCATTATTAAATATTATGTGATTGCTATGAAACTTAGAGATATTATTGCTTATGATGTTGGTTATCATTGGCCATAAATATTTTTGACCTAGGGTGTGCTGAAGGGGTGCAGAGGTGTGCTAACTGCAAATATAGAAATGTACTATTATTAACCTTTTCTGATGAGATTTCAAAATTCTATTATCTTTAGTTTTCTATACTAGTAAAACACCGCTTTTCGGTAAATTTTCATATTTCTAGGTATAACGGTCTCGAAATGCAAGGGGGGTGGGACAAACACGAATCACATATTTTCCTCTCTTCCTCTTTTCTCCTTAATTCAAATTTGAAAAAAATTCCAAAAATGGAATGTACTCAACGGTACCTATACCACACGAAAAAAAAATTTCGACCTTCATTTCCCCTCTATGGTGACCCCTCCTTAAAGTTGACCGATTACGACGAATCGCTTTCTCCAGAGAATTGTAGTACTTCTACATATTTCCACCAAATTTCATGCATGTAGCTTCAGCGGTTCATGTGATATTTCATGGACAGACAGACATAGGGACGGACGCATGTCCGATTTAATAAGGGTTTTGTTTTTTTACAAAACCCTAAAAAGGGAGATAAACTGCGGTGTGAGAATTACAGGGGCATATCACTTGTTTGTACGTCCTATTAAATTTTGACGAAAACTCTGGAAAATAGAATAAAACCGTACGCAGAACGAATCATTGGCGAATATCAAGGCGGTTTCAGACCTGGTCGCTCCACAACCGACCAGCTCTTTACGGTCAAACTGATACTCCAGAAGTGCTGGGAATACAACGTAGACATAAACCAAATCTTTGTCGACTTCAAGCAGGCATACGACATTATCGATCGTGGAGTACTGTACAACATCATGCTGCAATATGGTATACCAGCCAAATTAGTGCGACTGACAAAGATGACGATGACCAACTCCGTCTCACAAGTCAGGATCCATAATAGACTTACTGATCTATTTGAAACACGCACTAGTCTGAAACAAGGCGATGGACTGGCACCGATGCTCTTCAACCTAGCACTGGAATACGCTATTCGGGCTATGAGTATGGAAAACAGCAAGACGCGAGTCATCAAGTCGACACAATTAGCAGCGCACGCCGAAGACATCAACATCATGTCCCGAAGATTGGCCGACGCAGAAAAACTTCTGCATACGCTCGATACCGCTGAAAAAGAAGTTGGACTACGTGTCAACGAGGGTAAAACTAAAATAATGATGCAATCGACGACAAGGACGTCTGCACAGTCCAGCATTAACGTGGGGGGCCTTAATATCGAGTTCGTGAGCGACTTCATATACCTGGGTTGCAACCTGTCAAAGGACGCCAACGAAACTAACGAAATCAAGTGACGGATACAGTTGGCTAATAAGACTTTTTTCTCGGTTCTCCCCATAATGAAATCGAAGCATGTGCATATGACCAGTGCTATGCTATGGCTGCGAAGCATGGACCCTGACTCAGGCCTACGGAAACATGCTAGGCACATTTGAACGTAGGGTTCTACTCTACGGCTAATTTTCGGGGCCGTTTACTAACGAGATGGATGGCGCATCCGGTACAACCATGAGTTGCATGAACTGTATGATGAGCTGGAAGTTTCGAAAATCGTCAAACTACAACGACTTCAATGGGCAGGGCATGCACAACGAGTGGACGATGATCGCAAGGCAAAGAAAGTAATGAACGCACGACGAGTCGACGGAGCGAGACTGCGAAGACGACCGAAATCTCATTGGGTGAGCTCAGTATATGTGGACGCCGCGCAACTACTGGGCTTCCAAAGGAAGGAGGAGGACGCGGTGACGTGAACAAGATAATTGGAGGACAGCGATCCAGGCGGCCAAGGCCCGACGTCGGGCTGTCGCGCCACGATGATGATGATGATGAATAATTTTCTTTTGAACAGAAATGACAATTAAGGGTGTTGTCATGAAAAAAATTACCTTAGTTCCGAGATTGAAAATACATATATACTCACAAACATACATACTATAATACATACCCCACTCATTTCAACTCACTCTCAACTTCACGGCCACAATCTCATTGAATAATTTGTTATTCTCATGTTCTACAAGTTGGCCGTCGCATAAAAAAAGTACGATAAACAATCCTAATAAAAAATCCATGAATTTATCCACAAAAATTTCGATGCCGCACCTTCTTTGTCGCGTGTGCTCAAAAATTGCAAATTAACATTCGGCAAAATTTTCAAATAAGAAAATTACGAAAATTGCACAAAGCAAAAAAAAAAAAAATAAAATATCTTAAGAAATTGACTGTATTCGATTTTAAACATCGCGCTGCATAATATTGTTGGCGAAACGTTGCTTATTATATTGTACATGTGTTTATTTTGGTGTAGCCGAAAATTACTGTAATCAAAAATGCAATGCAGATAGGGATGTTGATTTTTATCGGGAACGATAAAAACACACAAAACCAAAGTCGTGGACAACCTTTATTCCAAGACTTATGATGGGCAAAAGTAACAAAAAAAAAGAAGAATGGTATTAAAATTCGTCGCCTATATTGAAGTGTTCGGCACAGCAAGCATAGATTTTTAAATATTTTGGCATGGAAAAAAGGTCGGTTAGTCTCAGTTATTGAGCTGATGCCTTGCATTTTTATTTCCTGATAGCTGTTGTACGGATACCCAAGTAGATAGGAGTTGGAGTGCGATGATGGTCCGTGCAAGGGTCATTGTCGCCAACGTAAGTATATATTTTTATAAAGACGCATAAGTAACGTGCAATTACCGCTTCAATTTAATGTCCAGCGTTTTTGGGAAGTTGTACAATCTTCTTTGACTTAATATGCTTCGTATGTTTGGTGTTGTCCGGTTTTAGTAGTACGACTTGCAATTTGTTGCAATGAATATCAGATTATGGAAAATGTTAATGCAGTAATAATGTTTAATTAGCAGTCTGAATAGAATCTTTAGAGGGAAGGAGATAACGCGATGAAAAAAATAGTTCTCTAAACAGCATGCCTACCAAATAATATTGATTTATAATGGTCAATATCATCTCAGACAAAAAGACAGAATAAAAAGAGTCCAAACTAGCTCCAACCTATCCTATTGTAATTTCACTTGTCACAAAACCTACCATAATCATTATATCTTGTCTACCGTACAAGTTATTTAATTTTCCTGTGACATTCAAATCAGTTGATGCATAGTCATCAACGTCGCCCACAACCGATCGCTGTAGGAAGTGTCGGAAGTACAAAATTACTCTTATGGCGTCCACACCCAGGTAATTCGATCTGATGATTAGTTCGAAAAAATCCCATCTTCGACATCCTCAAATCAACGCATCATCTACATAATACGTTAAATCGTTTCGATCATCTTCCATCTATCTATGTGGTATACTATACCAAACCATATTGGGCTTCATGATCATGTGAAATATTCATTCAATAATTGAAGACCGCGAGACATCTTGAAGAAGTTAAGTTATCATCCCACACGCGTTCAAACAAAACTGACAAATTGTACAGTGCCCGTGTACGACGTCGACGATAATAACATATCGGAGCGAGGTGCTATTAAGGGAAATTATTTTAATGACACTTATGAGCCACCTCAGACAGGTGTGTGTACGTGCCTGAAACGCCAAAAAACGCCAAATCTGCACTTCCTCCTTTGGAGAAGATAATATCAAACAAAATAAATATACGAAAAATAGCCAAAATGATTTCGACGACGACGTGCAATTATAAAACATTAATGTCGTCGCCAGCAGCATAATTATCTCGTGGCTTCGACTTTATGGGGAAGTGTAATCCGATAAAGTGAAGAAATTTAAATATTAAAATTTTTATTTAATCATACGCGTAGAGGAGTCTCTTTCTTTATCCAATTTTCGGACAAGGGTATCTCTTAGGGCGTCACAGTATTACCTACATTGAAGAACTTGAAAAAAGAAGACGAATTATGGTATTATGGAAAACGAATTTTGACGCGACACTTTTTCCAATATTGACGAATGTACGCATACGTAATTGTATCTCGTATGATAAGATGGCTCTTCTGTAGACAGGAAATAAACGGCACAGGTAAATGCCGTTTTCGTGCTTTGAAAGTAACGAATACAAAAAGAACTTTTATATATTCAAGTCACAACATCGCTTTACTGAATTCCGTAGAAAGTCATTGACAAGTAATGACTTGAAATGCCGCCTAAATAATTTCTGCCTATCATTAACTGTAGAGAATCTTCTAAAGCTTTCTCTTGGTTCTGACCGCAAAGTGAGGCCGTTTATGTGTAGATTAAAGATTGATATGTCTTGCATTTATAAGTGGGACTAGCTAAAAGGGTTCGCAACGCTGACGTTCTTCGCTTCTCTCACTATATTGACACAAATTTCGGTCGTACTGGACATTTTTTTCACGGTCACTCTGCCCGGGCTCATTCCAGTGTAGGTTAATTCGGGTTAACAACACACAATTACAATAATGCGTTAACCTGAATTAACCTAGATAGCCCGATAGATATGTCAAGAGATGGCGCTTGCATTGCTAAATGGCGAATTTATTATGGAAAATTAGAAATGTTTGTAGCTTAATTTATTTGATTATTTAGTTAACATATCGTAGATATTTTCTCCGGATATGATCCATCCGTTGAAAAACCAAATTGACACCAGGGGTCCATTGCACTTTGACACTTAACCGAGTAATTAACCTGAACCGTTTAACCTTCACCCGAATAAACCGTCACTGGAGTAAAAAAGAGCGCGCCTACTGTATTCTTCGTTGCCAATGAAATAAATTTGCAAGAACTTGTTGTCTTGGTCGAGAAGTGGAAAAAGTGAGCCCATTTGATGGTATGGGCGACCGGTAGCGCAGTGTGGTGAGGCGTCAGTCTCATGTTTGACTACCGGCGTTTCGGGTTCGAATCCCGTCCTCGACTTCGTTCGTGGCCATGGATGTGCAGGAGGTGCATGCTGGCAACTGCATTCTCCGAAACCAGTTTATGCCAAGAAACGTCAACTGGGCCACATGGAACAGTTGACGCGCTATGCCCCATAAGGGGTTAGGGCAATTGAGAGAGAGAGAGATTTGATGGTATATCTGATCCTGTACTTTAAAGGTTAGCAAAAATATACTCTCGTTAATAACTCTGTTTGCACCGAACGATGTCATTTGGAAGCAAGCTGAGTACTTCCTGATTTTGATGGTCGTCCAAAATATTTTGTAAGCGCATCTGGTGGCTCCATTTGCTCCCTGGTTGAGCGCTTCGCGTACCTGCGGTGTTCCGGCAACTCGACAGCGAACACTTCCAACACACCGTGTCACCTGACGTTCTTCTGGCTACCCTTATCCTTCTCGCATCGGCGCTACTTCGTGCCTTTGTTCGTTTCATTATTTTTAACGTTTGTGTTTTTTTTGGAGTGTCACCACACCATATATCTTAGCGACTTGAAAACATTAGTTTGAAAATAATCTGGGTCGATTCGGGCATTTTTTCACGACGATTTAGCAGTGTGAGTTGGGGGGAAGAAGGAGGGAATTTTGGGAGTGCAACCATTCATCTCAGAGACTCCGAAATTCAATGTTTTGATATTAATCTGGGTCATTTTAGAGATATTTGTTTTTACCATGAATCGTGATCGAAACAGATGGCGAATCCGGAACAACCACGAATCGTACAGCGGCTGCAATGGCCAGGACACGCACAATGCATGTGAACGATAGCCGAATGCTTAAGCGAGTTTTGAAAGGTAGCATCAGCGGAACAAGGCTGAAAGAAGGCCGAGAGCTTGATGAAGAGGCTCAGTTGATGCGGACGCAGAATAACTACTGGCTTTCGGAATTACAGGACCCCGTCATTTGACCGAGATAATTGAAGAGCAACTATTCAGACTATCCAAGGTTCGATGACGAGCCGTTCTGCCACAATGATGATGTTTTTTTTTGTACGTTTTATAGTTGCCAATGCTGCGGATAATGACTTAGAATGAGTCAGAGGTTTTCCATTCACGGGTTTTGTCTCATTCCAAAAAGAGCTGTTTCGCTGGGTGGTGCCTATTTTAAACGGAATGCCAACTTTTTGCGATTCCAGGTTTCATATTTAGGGCCGTGTCCGACTAAAATTTATCATAACTGCCATTTAGCACAATTCGATTTCCTCAATATCTGTTTAGCGTTATTAATCGGATAAACGCCAACCGTCCCCTAGCCTTCGATTAATCTCTAATCCAAAACAAAACCCAACTCCTGGTTTCGGATTGAAAATTTATCCTAAGCAAAAACCCAACACCTGATACCGCATGCTCAGATTTTCACAGCTAGGCTAGAACTTTTCACTTTTGCATGAAAACAATGAAAGTAGCCGTAAAGAACAGAGTTCCTGGAAATTCATTCGATAGAAGAGAATTTGCAACAAACTGAGCTGCAAATGAATATGCTGAGAGACCGTACTAAAATAATACAAAATAGATTCGTGGGCGGTCGAATTTCGCCAAGAAAATCAGCTGATTTTGCCATAATTGTGGTCTGAGAAAAGTTCTACACTTTATGACATGGTAATTTATATGAGACGTATGAGAAAACGAAAATGCTTATCGGGCTGTTTAAAGCTTCGATTAAATTGGGTCCCTGCTAGTCAACAAAGAGTTTAATCAGACATTGAGAAAACGGGCCTTAATCTGAGAGATTGAACAGTCGAACCAGCTCCTCTCGTCGAAATGGTTCTCCACTTTAGATAGGATGTTTTCCATGTGCCAAGGATTAAACAATAATCTGCTTTACTAGAAAATCAATAAAGATAATAGTAAGTGAGTTCATATAAATTAATAGGGCTTAAGACTAAGTCCCCATAATCTTCAAATCCCCAAACCAAAATCCCCATAAAATCCGTAAACACAAAATCAAAAAATTAAAATCCTCAAGCTGATTTTCTCTCTCTCTCTCTCTCTCAATCGCCCTAATCCCTTGTGGGGCATAGCGCGTCAACTGTTCCATGTGGCCCAGTTGACGTTTCGACGGCATAAACTGGTTTCGGAGAATGCAGTTGCCAGCATGCACCTCCTGCACATCCATGGCTACGAACATCGCCGTGGACGGGATTCGAGCCCGAAACGCCGGTAGTCAAACATGAGACTGATGCCTCAACACACTGCGCTACCGCTCGCCCCAAACTGAGTTTAGCTTTTAAAATCCCCAAATAAAGAGATCTTGGTTACGAGTAGTCTATAATCTAGAAACTACATAACACCCTGGGCGACTGGTTCAGTACGCAGAGGCGTCAGTCTCATATCTGACTACGGTCGTTACTGGTCCAAGTCCCGTTAATGGCGTTCGTGGCCATTGATTGTATTGTCCTCCCTCTGTGGTAAGGAGCCACAAAATCTCCCGACTTGTAGCAAGTAGGCGACTAAATGGGAGCAGGAGGTGCACGCTGGTAAACTTGCATCGTCCGGGAACTGGTTTATGCCAACGAAATGTCAGCTAAGCTAGATGAAATAATCTCCTCCATCTCCTATGTATAGTGTTCGAATCCAGTCAGAATTTTCTCAATTCTTCACAAGAGTCTTCAGGAACGTCATTTTCCTTGCTATGAACAGTGCTGATATTTTATTACAGTCGCTCATAGGATGTATGTAAAGAGAATATTTTCCGCAGCCGTTGAGCTCACAGTATCGATTAGAGCAAATGTCACTGGAGAAACGCTATCGTTCCGTGGTTTTAAAGAGGAAACGTTTTCAACTCTTCAAATACCTTTCGAAATAACCAATATATCTTCTCTAACGAAAATTACCGTTCCCAATAGACAAGCAGACCCCATGGAAAAGGAACAAGCCACACTACAAAGTATAGTGTAAAATATTTATTATTAGCTAGTCGCAGAAAACCGTTACGTCATATGTAAATATACATAATCGATATGCAAAACGCCGTCACCGAGTAATGCTAACGGTCAACCCTATTGACTATGATGTCCGATCTTTCCAGAGAATTTTTCTTATCACAACTATTCTGAAAATAGCCATATTGGCTCGATTTGGTTTCTATTTCATTTCCCGTCCAAGAAGGTACAGTTGTCCTGACAGGGATCTGCTCATTTGCTCCAACTCCTAGTGGCGCAAAGCACGGCAACTATTATACAATATAACTGATGCTGACGTTTCGTAGGCATAAAGCAGTTTCAGACGATGCACACGATGATAGCATGCACCTTCTGCTGCCATGATACAACTAAGACAAGATATCGCCATGCGCATTTCGGCTCTCTGATTACACTATCGCCTACGTCACACGCAGGTTGCTATGGTACCTCTTGCATGAAGAATTTTTTTTTATTGCATTTTTGGGCTTTTTTCTGTAACCATTAATCCTAGCAAACAACTTTCGGAGGCGAAATTGAAGATCTCAAAAATATGAATAAAAACTTCGAGTCACATTTCCGTTCTAAATAGTTTTCGAGATAATCTCATTCAATGGCTCACTGTTCTCGAGAAGTTTAAAAATCATAGTTTTTGTGATGTGTTTCATTAAATAACGAGCAAAATAAAATACTAATCCCACGAGATAAAAGTCCCGGATCGATTTTGTAGTAGTCATTTGTCTGTAGATATTTTAATTATTTAAAAAAAGGAAAGACCACCATATTAAAAAAAATGGACTGCGATTGGTATAATTGGCGAAGAAGTGTTCCGGGATGCTTCCTTCACTTTTTAATAGCTATCTGCAGATAGCACAATTACCATGCCAAATTTCAGCACTTTGGAATGCATATTACTTGATTTATCTAATAAATTCTCTATTTAAACTTGAGAAGTAAGTAACATCCCAATAATCATTCCCAACACTAAAATTCTATGTCAATATGTAGTTAAATTCTTAATAAAGATAGTTCTAAATATTTAGGTGTAATAATTGACCGGAATCTGTTTTGGGGAGAACATGTGACGAATGTTTGCGACCGACTAACGAAAATTATATATAAATTTGTTCGACTTACATCAATATTATCCAAAAATCTATCATGAGTTGTATTTATTTCACTTGTACAATCAATAGCTACACGCAATCTATTACCTTTAATACATATTAATGCATAAAAAAATAATAAAAATATGTATAAAGAAATTCGTCCGCTATAGCACGGCTCAAATTTACCGTGAATTAAATGTATTAATGTAAATTGAAAATCCAATTTTTTTGCAGGACCATCGCTAATAGTGCCTAAATGAAACCAATATCGGCTATACCACGCATATACAATTTCGTGGATCAATACAAGAGCCTAGATAAAATACATCAATTGCAGCAGGGCAAGCTTTTTGCATTGCACCAAGAATATTTACGAGTTAACCCTAAATATATGTAAATTACCAAATTTGCAATTTTTAAAAATGCGCTGTAAGTTCATTTTATAACGAGCAATTTAGGCATATACCTTCCAAATTAACTAAATTTCTAAAACAATAGGCATAATAGGATATTGATGAATAGGCCTACAGACAATGGATTCAACGAGGAACCATAGCCAGAAGAGAAAAATATGACGAGCTACGGCGAATATCGAATAGAATAATTAGACGTAAGAAACGTAAATACTTTGACGAGCAGTTGCTGAACATAAACGAAAACGTAGCTAATAGGAACACCAGACAAGCGTACAAACTAGTAAATACAATTAAGAACGGCTACCAACCCAGGACTGGCCTTTGTAAGGACAAGGATGGAAACATCATCAGCGACACCGATGGTATTAACAAACGATGGGCCTCTTATTTTGAAGAGCTTCTAAACCGACCATCTAACATCCCCACACAGGAAGCTCTCGACGATGTTGTTGATCTAGGCCCACCCATTCAACCCCCGACAGTAGAGGAAGTTGATCTCGCGTTGCGGTCACTAAAACGAAATAAAGCGCCGGGCGCTGACGAGATTCCAGCTGAACTGCTAAGATTCGGTGGAACGAGTCTAGTTGATGCCATACATCAATTACTCCTGCGAGTATGGGAGAACGAGGAGATCCCAGACGATTGGCGCAGAAGCATCATCTGTCCAATTCATAAAAAGGGAGATAAACTGCGGTGTGAGAATTACAGGGGCATCTCACTAGTTTGTACGTCCTATAAAATTTTGACGAAAATTCTGGAAAATAGAATAAAACCGTACGCAGAACGAGTCATTGGCGAATATCAAAGCGGTTTCAGACCTGGTCGCTCCACAACCGATCAGCTCTTCTCAGTCAAACTGATACTCCAGAGGTGCTGGGAATACAACATAAACGTATACCAAATCTTTGTCGACTTCAAGCAGGCATACGACAGTATCGATCGTGGAGTACTGTACAACATTATGCTGCAATTTGGTATACCGGCAAAATTAGTGCGTCTGACTAAGATGACGATGACCAACTCCATCTCACAAGTCAGGATCCAGAATAGACTTACTGATCTATTTGAAACACGCACTGGTTTGAAACAGGGCGATGGACTGGCACCGACGCTCTTCAACCTAGCACTGGAATACGTTATTCGGGCCATGAATATGGACAACAGCAAGACGCTACTCATCAAGTCGACACAATTAGCAGCGTACGCCGACGACATCAACATCATGTCCCGAAGATTGGCTGACGCAGAAGAACTTCTGCATACGCTCGATACCGCTGCAAAGGAAGTTGGATTACGTATTAACGAGGGTAAAACTAAAATAATGATGCAATCGGTGACAAGGACACCTGCACAACCGAGCATCAATGTGGAGGACCTCAACATCGAGTTCGTGAACAACTTCATTTACCTGGGTTGCAACCTGTCAAGGGACGCCAACGAAACTGACGAAATCAAACGACGGATACAGTTAGCTAATAAGACTTTTTTCTCGGTTCTCCCCATAATGAAATCGAAACATGTGCACAGAAACACGAAGCTCCGCGTGTACAAAACCATTATACGACCAGTGCTATGCTATGGCTGCGAAGCATGGACCCTAACTCAAGCCTCCGAAAACATGCTAGATACTTTCGAACGTAAGGTTCTACGGCGAATTTTCGGGGCTGTTTGCGATCGAGATGGATGGCGCATCCGGTACAACCATGAGTTGTATGAAATGTACGATGAGCTGCAAGTCTCGAAAATCGTCAAACTACAACGACTTCAATGGGCAGGGCATGTACAAAGAATGGACGATGATCGCATGCCTAAGAGAGTAATGAATGCAGAACGAGTCGACGGAGCGAGACTGCGAGGACGACCGAGATCTCGTTGGGAGAGCTCAGTAGGTGTGGACGCCGCGCAGCTGCTGGGCTCCCAAAATTGGAGGAGGCGGTCACGTGACCGAGATAATTGGAGGACAATGATCCAGGCGGCCAAGGCCCGACGTCGGGCTGTCGCGCCACGATGATGATGATGAATATTTTAGCCGATCGGTCTCACAACTCGAAATTCTATCAGAGTGAGGCGGCCAATAGTATATTAGATGAATTATAGCTTTTGAGATCTATTTATTTTTCATTATTGGAATTGTACATCTGAATGCAAACTGATATTGGCGATAAATGAATAAATGTAATAGTAATAGGGTTGAATGCTTGTCCACCCTGTATATTTCAAAGTATTGGCCCTACGATAAAAATTAATAGAACCGTTCTCGTTCCTTTGACAGCTATATGATGGTCTATCATCGATGGTCAAATTTCAACCAAATTCGAGAATATCATTTGGCGGAAGATAGTATTGAATAATATAAAATACGAGAAAGATATCTTGAGAAATAAAATAGTTTTTCTCACAAAGACGGACTTATTGACCGATCGGTCCTATGACAGCTATATCACATAGTGATCCGGTTCCGTTCCAGCATATATTCAGCGTGCAATAGAAAGAAGATTTTGCACAAAATTTCAGCTCGCTAGCTTCATAACTGAGAGACTAGTTTGCATTGAACCAGACAGACGGACAAAGCTTAATCGACTCACCTCGTCATACTAACCAAGAATATATATAATTTATATGGTCGAAATGTACGCAAATCACAGCGTATGCGGACGATATTAACATCATGCCTCACAGGCTGGCCTACGCCAAAGAACATCTGCAAAATCTTGATACGGCTCCAAGCGAAGTCGGACTACGAATCAACGAAGACAAAACTAAAACAATGCTCCAATCAAAGAAGATTACGCCTCCGCCACTGAGCATTACCATCGGGGATCTGACCATTGATTACGTAAAACACTTTGACAACCTGGGTAGCAAGCTATCACACGACGCCAGTGAAACGGATGAAATCAAACGACGGATACAACTAACAAATAAAGTATATTTCTCACGTGCGCAGGAAAACGAAGTTCCGCATCTACAAAACGATCATCCGACCTGTGCTGTGTTACGATTGCAAAACATGGACCTTGACCTAAGTCTCCGAAAACCTATTGAACATTTTCGAACGGAGGATCCTTCGACGAATATTCGGAGCAGTTCAAGATCGAAATGGCTGCGAATCCGGTACAACCATGAGTTGTACAGTCTTTACGATGACCTGGAGGTTTCAAAGATCATCGAACTGCAACGTTTACAATGGGCAGCACACGTGCAGTGCATGGACGAAAGTCGAGTCCCCAAGAAAGATCTCGAAGGTAGCATCAGCGGAGCAAGGCTGCCGGGAAGACCGAGGGCTCGTTGGGAAGGTTCAGTAGAGGCTGGCACACAACAATTACTGGGCTTTCGAAACTGAAAGATAACGTTACTCGACTGAGACAATTAGAGGAGATCTTATCCGGGCGACCAAGGTCCGTCGTCGATGCCACGATGATGATGAGGGTCGAAGATGCCACCCTCTGTGCGTTGCAAACTTCATGACAAAGTTATTACACCCTATCACATTTGTGAAGAGTACGGGAGACGCGGGATGACATTATCTTGTCTTCTTTGTATCGTGTCCTGCTCCTATTTAGCCACCTACCTGCGACAAGTCGGGAGGTATTGTGGGTTATTATTGTATTACGTCCTGAAAAACAAGCCCAAGGAGCACAAATGTTATTGACATATAAAAAGTCATAACAGCATTGTTTAAACGTTTGTCAAATGGTAAATTTATCGTCTTTGCCTGGTTTATAACCGTATGTTACATGAACCCGTAACGACCGTAGTCAAACAGGAGACTGACAGTTCTACGCACTTGGCTACCGGCCACCCCCACCAAACCGACACTGACATCGAAAACCCTCTGCGAGTAATGCTCAGGGTAACCATGGTAATGCTCAGTGTCATCATGGAATATAAAAAATGGTCAACATTTGCGTAAAATTGGTAGCTTTTGTGCTACATCGACGTGCTGTATCATAATCCCCGTTTTTGCAGTTTTTTTTTGTTTTAGCATCCATTTTGGCGACACTTTCGCGGCTAAACCGTTGACCAGAGAAAAAACTTTCTATGCATGAAATCTAGGAAATTGTATCCCCTTCAATTTGACAAAAATATTCCACGGGAAAATTTGTATTTCAAAACCTCAAAAACATCAAATTCGTGTTCAGCGACCCCAAAAACATAAAGCTAGCAAAAATCAAAACTCCACCAAAACTTTCTTTTATTTTTTACCTTATTCTTAGACTGTATATTGAGGGGATAGGTGTGTTTAGACATACATATAGCGAACACCGACCTGGGCCTAGAACAGACTGTTGTGAAAAACGAACTTTTAAACCAGAAACCTGAATTCTATTGTATAAAGTCCCCGAATTATTTGAATGCTTTGATTAAATAACTTTAATTTTCATTTAATGAATTCTGTTTCAAATTCTTCTAACAAACGTCCACAATTAAGTTTAGATAGTTTTGTAGTTCCAAATTCTTCCGAACCGATTTTACCATTAATTTTCCTTAGCTGCTGTGACTGCGCACCCTAAATTACATATAACAGTTAATTTAAAACCTTGCCGGAAAGCAGATTTGCCCTAGAAAAAGTCGGGTATTCATTTGGAAATCATGCAAATGAATGTGTTTACTTGTATGACAACAAAATGTGCCTCTAATATCTTCATTAAATATTTTTTTCGCTTGGTAACACATCTAATTATTTGCTTGAAATCTTTATGCAAATATCAGTGAGAAATATTATGAAGAAATCTAGATGGTATAGTAACAGTTTAGCATTGATATGAAAATTAGCTGAGCCTATTGAAACGGTAGCTAAAAAGAAGCCACTTAACGTAAAATTTACTTATAAAATTATACTTATAAACACGAGTAACATAAGTGATTCATAGGTCTTAAAAGTTGACGCTATGTATAATTTATTGGTACATTTTTAACACATATCGTGAGAAAATTGTCATAACAGATATTGTGAATTCAATTTGAAGTGGTTGCGGTCAGATGAAATGCAAACGAGGAAAACGAGCGATGAAATTAGGTAAAAATTAATATTGTCAATATAGACTTTTTAAAAGAGTATTGAGTTCTTAAGCTGCACCAAGCATAACTCGATATGTGTAAAAACTTGAGGAAATGAGTCATTATAACGTCAAATGCGTATTGATGCGTTGACGAAGATGTTATCGGAATCGATTGCTAAAATCAATGTACGGGTACGATATGCGGTAGAAATTTAACTTGAAATTAGTATTGAGGGTAACATATCATTAATATTTCATTAATTACATGGTTTTCTAAAGACCATGCATCGAAAAGATCATATCGATCAGAAATGCGACAAATAGACAAAACTTGAAATCGTTAATATCAGGTCCTTTCGTACAGATAGAATCGTCGTGCTGCTCAAAATTGAGGGCTATTTTAGCAAGTTAATTACACCCATAATGTATTTCGGTTGAATATAGCCGAAATATAGCTTTTCAACTTTATGTCAAGTCAGGCCAGTGACCCTTATTAACTACCACAAATGAAAAATTCGCTTTAGATTTAATCGTTTTGTAGAAAAAAGCAAGCTCCTCTTTTTTCTACCGTTTTTTCTTAGCTCTTCACTCCAGCCCACTCCGCATACATTAATTCATGCAAAAGCGATTTTTATCCAGCTGGTATAAGGCTCGAAAAAACATTGAGTGAAGAAAACACACAGGTTACTGACTTAAGTCTTTCGATTTCGGTCGAATATCTAAGGGAAAATATTTTCCCAGACTTGAAGAAATTCTCACGGAGAATCACTCGAGCGTAGAAAAGAAAACGTAAAATGTTAAAGATGAAAAAAAACACCAACAACAACACGGTTAGTGTACTGACTGATTACACACATTATACACATACGAGTACACGTTGATGACGATGAGTAGGTGTTTTGTGAAAAAGGGTTGAACGACGGTGATGTGTGGTTGTTTCGACTCAGACCTTCCCCCTCGTTTTGTCTACATGCTAGTATAATGAATTCGCGCATAATATATGGATGATAGCTCCCCATATCTATTAGTATGGGTTTCAGTTCATTTTTTATTCCTAACATTTTCAGACTTGTTGAAAGCATTTGCAAGTTTTTTCCAACTCCAAGTTGTAGTAACTAACATCGGGTGGCTTGATACGGCCGGAAATTGTAAGATTTCAGTTTTAATTACTGAAGTAAGTTACGTAAAATGATGAAGAAACAGTTATAGTTAGTCTTGACTCATTTAAAAGCAAGCAGGATCTTGCGAATATGTTTCTCAGTGTATAGTTGCTATTCAGATATGTATAATTGAGATCTAAATTGAAATAAAAATTTGCATAAATGTTACAGAATATCAATTTAAATAAGATTAAGAATTACTGAATTATTATTGTCCCCTGAGGTGTGCGGCATTAGAATAAATCACCGCCTTTCCGGCTTGTCGTAGAAGGTGGCGAAATGAACAGGATGTGTATGCCAGCAACACACATCATTCAAAACCTGATACATCCTCACGAAACGTCAACTATGCCTCTTACCAGTAGCTGGCGAGCTACCATAAGGGGTTAAGTCAAATAAAATTAATACATAACTGGCGCAACAGTCCAATTTTTGACCAAGGCCGCGAGATGAGTTAGAATCATTTCACTTGTAAAATCGTAACGGTGTGTTTTGTGCAGAAGTGTATGATCGTTAGTAATGCGCTCAACTGAGGTACTAATCTCAAATGGGTACTAATTTAACTGCCGAGTGGGGTCATAGTCCGACACGGAAATTTCCTTTTTTATCGAAGACTACTGCATTCAGTACAAATTGAACCGGATCCCTGTGCATAGAAGACGCACGTCCTAACCGTTGCGCCATCCGGACTACGGTTAAGACAAACAGTATAAGAATTATTGAAACTATTATTAGTTGCGATCACAATATGAAAACGAAACGCGGTAGAAGCGGGGAAGAGGAGGGCCCTGTGGAGAGTCTTAATGAAAAGAGAGCTTGGCAAAATGCGCAGCCTAGACCAAGGTTCGGGATAGAAGCGCGGAGCCCCAACGCCATCAGGGAGCTCTCGTGTTATTTCAAGGGATAAGTTGGAGATTGTCCGGCCAGTTTTGTATCGATCCTGCTGGGGACTTACTCGTTTGTCTCGGCACTCGGGCCGACGCGCCAGTTTTTTTGTAACAAAGCAGTGGCATTTGGTGACTTACAAATACTCCGCCTACAGTCCCGATAACCGAGCTAGCTATGTAGCGCGCGTCACCTCTGGTCACTGTTGAGGAGCTCTTGGACCGTCTGAACGACTACACAAACAAATAATTTTGTTTCGAATGGTGCCCACAGGAGTGAAAGGATGCTTTCGCATCGTATCTAGACACTTTAACCAAAGGCACTTTGTGGAATTACCGGAATCGGGATTTTACTCCCGATCTTCAATCCCGGTCCCTCGAACGTCTTCCCACCTTTGTGTGTAGGTAATGCGCTTCAGTAACCCTTTTTGAAAACAAGTCGGATTTCGGAACTCGTCCTTGCTTGGTTTATCCTGTTACGATTGTCAAGAGGCGTTTACGTCTCCAACTTCCCGAAACCTAAGAATAGGATGGGTAGCGCATTGACGAGGAATGAATCCGAACTAATACCACAAATTTTGTATACTTTAATATTTTCTCTTGGCCGGCGGAGTTCCTGTCCGGTTCTTGGAACTAACACACCCTTTTTTTAGATGATGAGAATGATGTCTTTCGAGAGAAGAGGAGAGGAAGGGTCCGAAAAGGATTCAGGAAGCAAAATTTAAGAAGAGAAATTTTCCTTATATCGTTTCGCGTAGCTCGTCGTTATAGTTTACTCAGTATGCGTTTATACGTTTTATACCTGGTGCTTTCTAAAGTTTTCTTTTTGCCCGCTCAAAATAGACATTGGTTAAAATTAATACTAACATATTGTAGAATTTCACAGTTTAAGATACTCGCATCGACTAATCTTATGGAACACTGCAACGAACAACGGAGTTCTGCCCGGATAGTTAGTTAAAAGCATATCCATGGTTAATGCATGCACTTTGGTAGATGATCATAAACCTAAAACCCGCTCGCCATAAGAATTTATTAGTCGAATGCTCGTTATACATAGTCGTCTTTAAAAGTATCTTTTTATTACTATACGCTCAACCGCACATACAAATGACATATTTTAATTATTCGCCTACCCAACGCTTATTGCAAATCCATACCATGTGAAGGCTAAATACACCGGAATCATATGTTTTGTATTTATTAGGCTCGGAAGGTACAGTCATAAAATTGAAAATGATTCAAACATTTTTAAATTCTAGACAATTATTGGTTGGTGGTTAATGTGATATACTGAGTTCTAGAAGCAAACGTGCAAACGTATATTTACAAAAAAAAATCTCTTTTGGGAACTTACTCGTATAACCAGATTGTCTTCACTTTAGAAATATTTGTAAGTGGTAGGATTCCAGCAAAACTCAAGTCTTTACACTATTCTTGCCTTAAACGAATAAAAAAAATCGCACTCGAGAGGATAATAAAATGAAACCGGAATATAGAGGGCTACGCCCGCAATCCGAGGGTTTTGTAGCAAGCGCTTATTTTGGTATATAAATATCGGCTCCTTGCTCTTCTTGATACCACTCAGATGGACAAAAAAAAAACATAATTAAAATGTCTTACCCACTTACATTTTACATGCCAATTCATATTACGTGATTGTAACGAAACTTAGAACATATTATTGCCTAAGGTGTTGGTTATCGTTGGCCATCAGTACTTTTGACCTCGAAAGTGTTTAAGGCGTGCAGGGGTGTGCTAACTGTAACTACAGAAATAAACTATTATTTACCTATTCTGAGAAGATATACAGATTCCATTATTTTCCATTTTATATGCTATTCGGAACCCACCTTCCTGTAAGTTTTCATAATTCTAACAGCCTCATGCCACGGGGGGGGGGGGGGGGGGCAAATTACGAACTAATATTTTCTCCTCCCCCACTATTCCCCTTTCTACGAATTTCAAGAAAATGCGAAAAAATAGAATGTACTCAACATTACCTTTCTCACGACACCTCACTTGCCTATACCAGTCAATAAAAAAATAATTTCACCTTAATTTCGCCTCTATGTGGACCCCTCCCCTCTTCCACCCCTTAAAGTTTGCCAATTACGACGCAGCGCCCCCAACTAATCTTTACCCTTTCAAAAATGATTAATTAAATAACTGCAATTCGCACTACGAAAAACAACATGAAAGTAGTACTCACACCTATGAGGCCGGTAGGTGTAATTTTTGTGTGGATAGTGTCAAAATGCCTAACTTTAAATGAATGTACTATTATTAAATATTTTGTGATTGTAATGAAACTTAGAGATGTTATTGCCAATGATGTTGGTTATCATTGGCCATCAATATTTTTGACCTCGGGTGTGCTTAAGGCGTGCAGGGGTATGCTAACTGCAACTATAGAAATGTACTATTATTAACCTTTTTTGATCGGATATCAAAATTCTACGATTTTCGGTTTTCTATACTAGTAAAATGCCACTTTCCTGCAAATTTTCATGTTTCTAAGTAGAACGGTATCGAAATGCAAGGGGGGGGGACACACTCGGATCACATATTTTCCCCTCTATCTCTTTTCCCCTTTTTTCGAATTTGATGAAAATACCGGAAATGAAATGTACTCGGTGTTACCTTTCTCACGATACCCCACTTGCCTATACCAGATGAAAAAAAAATTTGACCTTCATTTCCCCTCTATGGGGACATCCCCTTAAAGTCAGCCTATTACAACGAATCGCTTTCTCCGGCGAATTATAATAATTCTACATACTCCCACAAAATTTCATGTATGTAGCTTCTGCCGTTCGTGAGATATTTCATGGACAGACGGACAGACGGACAGACATTTGACCGATTTCATAAGGGTTTTGTTTTTAATACAAAACCCTAAAAATTGACAAGTGTAAACGAATTAATTGATATTATGTTGTATTTGATGAAAATCAATTCGTTGGTTTGCGTAGACAATTCCTGACATAATCGAACAAAGTACAAAAGCATCTAAGAACCGTGTACGCAATTAATCAAATAACAGGCAGATAGAATATAAGTCAATTTATAGAAAACTGTACCGAGGCTTGGTACAAGCTGATGAGCAATAAGCGCGCTCGAGCGCGTAAGCGACCAAAATATTATCAAAAGCATTGTTTTTTATGCAACTTGCTGCATGGTGATAAGCGATTACTCCGAGCGTGTAAGCGAAACACTCGCAAAAGAAATAATGCATTCGATATTTTTTGAATCGCTTATTCGCTCAACAACCTGCACGCAGCCTATTGGTTTTTAAACGTTATGTCAAAGCAGTTATCAGACCTGCCATCAGTTTAGCAGTCAAACTAGCTATTAAACCTCAGATCAAACCAACACAAAACTCATCGAAGACTTAACTGATAGCTGGACTCATAGCAAGTCTGTTAGTTGGTTTGATTGATGGTCAGGTATGACGTCTAAAAAAGTCCCAAGGCGGTGGATTCGATATAATTTACAAGGGATACTGTACTATTTGCCTAGCCCGTAGTGGGGCATAGCGCGTCATTTATTCCCATGTGGCTTAATTGACGTTTCGTTAGCATAAACTGGTTTCGGATGATGCACCTGGGACAAGTCGGGAAAGGCTGTGGCTTATTGTTACGCCCCACACCACAGGGGAAGACAACACAAACACGGACTCGAACCTGTCACTATCCCATATGCTGACACATCAGATTGACGCGTCAATGCACTGAGCTACCGGCCGCCCCCGATTTACTGAGGAAGTCTCAGGTAAAACCTCTCAATGGATAATATCAGATGCTTTTGGACATTTATTATTACTCCCGTTTTGTAGCCAATTTAACTGTCGCCATCCCTTTGAATTTAAGTAATAAAAGAAATAACTATTCGGAGTCCCATTCAGTGCAAGCAACTACTCTATAGAACAATGTTTCTAAGCCCAAACTGGGGTAGCCAAGCGAAATTCGGGGTTTGCAAAAATGAGTTCTGGTGTTCTCGTACGATTTCCTGTAATTTTTCCTAAGGTCTATACTCTATTCTATACCATGAACTTTGAAAAGGTGTTCCTACAACAGTCGTCTGAATCGTTCTCCTTTCTATTTAATTCAACATTATTACCTTCGTGACTGCCAATCCCAAATGGGGTTGCGGAAAAAAAATCGATAGTTAAATGGGGTTGCGACAAAAAAAGAAAGAAATTTTTGAACTAACATTTATAAGAGTGGTTGGCGTTAATTCAGTAGTATCTTGTAGTAACTAGAGAACACTACAAACATTTTACCAAAATTTCATTAGCTTTATTTTATCGAAAGTTATTGCTAATTTTAAGTTTAATTTTTAGGGGAGGTAGGCGTTCCTTTGGCCTGATTATTCCCATCTTACTAAAACTCAAGCAGCTTCTCATCTGAAGTTTACGTACCAAAAATCAGCTCCCTAGACCAATTGGTTCAAGAGTGATAAACAAAAAACCTGAAAAGTAGGGTAATGCGGGGCTCTTAAGGTCTCCTTCTTGCCCTTTCATACCACTCTGCGGCTTCGCGTTGATCTGCCTGTGGTGTTGCACTTCGCCCATTCTGTCTGTGTAATCTCAGTCTCCTCCTGCATGCAGCTCCGTCTTGGATCGCATCATCGCCGAGATTAATGCGTTGTTGTTGCTTATCCATCTGATCGATCCCGGTGTGTTTCCGTCCGCCTCGGAGTTTCGGAGCAAATGGAACATTCATTGATAGTGCCTTCATGACTGGGTTCTCAGGCGGACGCTATAGAACATGATAATACCAATCCCTACGACAATCTTCGAGCTTTTTGCTCGAACTAGATTTAACGCAGAAAGCAGCGGCAGCGACAACAACAACAGGCAGGAATGATTTAGCGCTGTCGCTGCCGCTGCATTCAATTTAGGTCGCTTAAGGGAAATGCATGTTTTCTAATTTGACGCTTCAGCTGCTGCTGCTGCTGCATTCTGCGTTCATAATTGTTCGGACATTTCAGTGATCGGTTGATTAACAAAAAAGCTGCCTCGGATGTAGGTACTTTTGATACGATCCTTTCTGGTCACACCCCGCATTTTCATTTCGATCGCAATAATTTTACTTAACCTTACTAGTCCAGCATTTAGACGCACACATGAGTGCGGGGTGTATGGCAATTTTGTACAACTTGCCCTAAAGCTTCCATGGCATCTTCTTGTCGCAGACAACTCCAGAGTTTTTTCTCCACTTCATTCAACCGACACTGATGCGATGTTACTCATAAATGTCGTCATCGCAAGTAGTTTCCTTGTTTGTCCATCAGTATTTGAACCTTGTACAGGAATTCAGCTGCTCTCCTTTAATGTAGACATCTGGTATCGGTCTCTCTGGATATGAGAAAGGACAGCAAAGATACTCAGTCTTGGGTATGCTAATCGTCAGTCCATGATCCTCCAGTATCTTACACCACTTGGCCATTGCAGCCTGCAGAGCAGCAATGTCTTTGCTACCCAGGACAACGTCATCGGCGAAGAGAAGGGATATTTCCAGGTCGTCATAGATGAGTGTTAATAAATAGAACATGATGATGTTGAAGTGCAAGGGACTTAATACACTGCCTTGGTGAACTCCGACTTTAACCGGAAATTCTTCAGACTCACCAGCTGTGCATCTAACTTTAGTAGTTGCCCCATCATACAAGTCTTGTATCATCTTTACATATGCTTCGGGGACTTTAAGTGCTCTTACGGCCACCCATATCAGATCACGTGGAACTCTGTCGAAGGCTTTTTTCAAATCGATAAACACGAAGTGCAAGTCCGTCCGTGCATCACGATGCTTTTTCATCGTAACACGCATGCACTGAATAGCATCGACTGCGGACCGATCTTCCACAAAGCCGCATTCTTTGTCATCCAACCGTACAATCTCTTTCAATCGATTGCAGACAACTCGCTCGAAAGTTTCCAATGTGTGAGATGTCAACTTGATTGCCCTATAGTTGTTGAGTTTGTGTGAGTCATCCTTGTTTTTATAAAACGGGAGAAGGAAGCTTTTCCTGAAAGCGTCAGGCATTTGTTTTCCCTATTTTAATTTTGTTGGAAAGAATCTAAGCCCGACATGATTCATCTTCAGCCAAACTTCCAAGGGGCTCTTAAAGTCTAATACAATAGAAGCAAAAAAACGGCGCCAAATCGCTTTATAGAGCTACTATGGGGAGATTATTCCATGAAATGAATTACTATAACCGCTGAAGAGAATATTCTACGGATTGCTATAGAAGCTACATTGTTACTTCATCATCATCATCGTGGCGCGACAGCCCGACGTCGGGCCTTGGCCGCCTGGATCATATGCATTGTTACTTGGGTTGTAAGAAAAGTACCGTTATTTTCCAACAGATCGGTCTCATTTTTACAGGAGAGTACCAAATGACCCTTTCGAGTCATCTGTCAAAGTTAGAGGTTTTCACGTTTATTCAATCGGGAGTTATAGATACATTTAACTATTTTGAATATGTAGGGGAGGCAGGCATTCCTCTCAGCGGATCACGTCCATTTTCAATACCAACCAACTAGATCATACTACGAATAGTTGATGAAAATTTCAAGCTTCTAGGTTCATTCTGTCGAAATTATCGTGCGAACGGACAGACAGACAGACAAACGAATCTAATCAGATGGTGACCCTCATAATTTATATATATACATTACCATACCTACGGAGGTTCCTTTAAGGTGTTACAATATACCCTCTACCTTATAAGGTCTAGGGTATAATCAGGTGTTCAGAATAGCAAATATAAAGGAAAAAGGAGAAAAAGAAAGTAGGAAGATGAAGCAACAAAATGAGACATTAGCTTAGCTTTAGCTCATTTGTTGGAAAGGATAAATTAATTAATTAAATATAATACGAACCATGCGTCCTGAAAATTAAAGTGAGAATAAAAATAAATAAAATTCCCAGATCATGGCCAGCAAGAGAAGCAGCTGTCGAGAAGTCATATAACACTGCATTTCTAACAAACTGCCCGCCGCGCCGGCTAAGTGGTGTCCCGTAGTTAACGCGCAAACTCCCCATCAAATATATTCCCTAAGTCATTCAAACAGAATCGTTTAAGTGGCGAAAAAGGTACAAAAGTGCTGTACGAAATAAATAACCAGAAAAGCATTCAAGGTTAGCTTAAAATGATGGAAGAGCTCGTCGCCGACTAAAGAAGCGCTTGGTGACCTCCGTAGATGACAACCCAATCTTCTTGTTCTCAAATTGTTACCGATAAAAAATAATTCAAGCGGAGCTCTATTGTCTAGTGAAGGTGGAATAGCATACCCCGTTATACTGATGATGAGTCCATGCGATCCAGGAATCAGGGAATTGAAGTGCACACAAGATACCCAAATCTAAATATATTTACAAACTCCCAAATCCATGCACATCTTGAAATTTTCGAAGGAAATTAAGAATCGGTTTCTCAAATGACTGACCTGTTAGCTTATAGCGGAGGAAATTGAGAGATGTATTATGTGCTGAATATAAAGTAGTAAGATTAAGTGGAATTCACCGGGATTGAGACAAATTCAACAAGATTTCGGATGAAATTTGTTTCAATCCTAGATTTATCCCAGTCGGGAAAATAACGAAATTTTGTCAAATCTCGTATGTTTTTTTTATGGTATAGGCGTCCAAAATACCCAACGAAAAATGGGAAGGTCTCTTCATCGACTGTAGTGGCGTGCTTAATTGAGATTGTGTACCAAATAGCACGATTATCACCAAGGAATGCCACGAAGGGGTTTTGCCCTGCCTTCGTGACACTACGAGCCTAACTACAATGGTTATATGATACCTGAAGATTTCTTGTTCAATGTGTTTATTTGATTGCTGCCAGATTTTAATGGATCTTTTGTGCCAACTGATCTTATAATGGAAACGCTGAAATATTATGTAAATACAATATATACACAAATGCGAAAACTTAAGGGGTGATATAACCATTATAGTTAGGCTCTATGAGACACCAATGGTTGGACCTGTGAGTAGCTCTGGCAACGCGGCATAACGCTCATACTTCCGATTTAATTGAGAGTTTCATAAGTCTTCTGATTTTTCCCCAATGCTCCTTGCTCCCGAAAGTAGCTATAGAAAAAAAAAGACTTTATACAGACTAGCCAGGCGTCATGTCAAGACATATCATTTTTGGCACATATTCGATATATCTAATTCAAATGCAATAGTCACTTACCCAGAAAATATTTAACCTTTGGGCATATTCATAGCCACTGGAGCTCTTCAAGATATAAAATCGTAAAGGTACGCCGCTTTATCTATTCGAATAGTTATGCATCTTGCATCTTGTTCAATAAATCTTATAGCAATAAATTTCATTACGTCCATCTGTTAATTGTGAAGTCCGATTTCACAGCGATTGAAATGGATGGGTATTTGGGTCATTATGCAAACTCAGTAAATCCACATTTCACAGGGTGATGAGCTCCGTATGAGTAGAAATGATTTCCCATTTTATGAATGAGCAATGATCTGTCGGTGGTACGAAACCAGAGGCCGAGAGTCCCATTACACCTGAACCCCGATGCGAGCACGAGGGCAAGTGAACCGTCCGCCAACGATTCCATCCTTATCATCTCATATTCTTATTCCCTATTTTTACCTCTCCTGTTTGTGTTGTCTTTTCCAGGCCAATGAATTTCTATTATTACGTAAAGGACAGGGGCAACGAGCGGCGAAAACCCCGCCCACGGCTCCCGAACTGAGCTACAGCAAGCACAGGCCGCTGCTTAACTCGTTGAGGGGCCTTTTTCGCCAGATGGCATTGCCCGACCTTCATGGTCATTATGCTACCTTAGGCTATGTCCCCACTATTACACAATATAAAATAGTTCCTAAGTTATCGCTTGTTTAAAAATTCTTCAGTGAATAGACGGCTAATAAATGCAAGCCGTCTATTTACTTTATACTTATCAAAAATAAAATCAATCTTTCGACTCATCCTGCACCGCCTTCATACTTAATCAATCAGCTTCAACACGCCTAGCGTCAAGATTGCACCTCGTATCAGTTGTATACGCTCAAACGAGCAACACGAATTATAAGGCCCCAATAATAATTCTGAATATATTTTTTGCAACATTTGGCTCAAAATGGAAATGAGCACATACCCAAAATGGACTAACTGACAGATCTTCGCAACAGAAATATTCATCAGGTAATTTATATCTTTTTCGACTCGATTCGAATCGCGAAAATAAAAAAACCAACATCAAGTAATCAAAGTTGAAATTGACAAAATCATTGAGGCTAAATACGTGCACCTATGAGATATGGTGTTCGAGACACAAGACAACCGCGGAATGTATTAATCATCGAAGAATGAACCGAATAATACTCGTACATTCGACATTTCAGCAAAATCTTTGCATTATTATAAACGTGTGCCGGATAAACAAAGAAGACTTCAACTGAAATCTGTATACGGTCAATGTTGATTCGGGTTAGTTTTGATTTTTATTCTTTGAAATTCCTATGATCTTCATCACAAAAATTACTGAATCAACCCCACCAGGGTATGTAGCACCTGAAGGCCCTTGATTCGTATAGTACTTGTGGAGCCTCAAATCATCATGTGGGGACGAGCGCGCCAAGTTTCATCGATGTATCGTTCTTTTTTTTCTACCTAATTATTATGCAATTGGTGATTGACAATCCCGTGACGTCATTTCGTATTCTAAACGCATGACCATACCTTCCGGACTGGAGCGTGCCTCGGGTCTTTTGTTATTGCCTGTGGGGCGACATACAGTACACACGACTTGAAAAATCAATTTCCATCCAGGTGATTACTTGGGGCGATGATCGTCATGATGATGATGGCACAATGATGATGATCGTGCAATATGTTCCACGCGTTTCTATAATTTAGCCTAGACTAGAGGAACAAGAAAAAGAAGAAGAAGCTATAGGGACGCGGCCCTTCCATGTTTGAGGCGCTCTATAGAATTCGGTCTGCTTCTAGTCGAGTTATGGATAGTGCAGTCTCGGCAGTGGAATGTGATGGAGAGCAGAGATACTGAACCTAGTTTTCATGGCGTGAAACTCTTTAAGTTGATTTAGGGCAACTTGAGATTTATCCCCTGTGGTATGGTGTGTGAGAATAAACCACAGCCCTTCCCGACTTGTAGCAGAAGGTGACTAAATGAACGGGATGTGTATCCCAGCAACATGCATAGTTTGAAACATGTTTTATGCCAACGAAACACCAATTCGGCTTCTTAGAATTATTGTATGGGAACAGCGATCATATATTATTAAACCAGTCGGATCCTTCCTAACTTTTAATTTTCCACCTTTCCTTGTTTTAAATTTTGTATTTTCAGTCTGCATTGCATTGCAGTACATTGCGAAATCACTATCGTTGGTAAATGGTTGGTAAATGATGGGCCATGGTGTCAGTCCAGCGCTTCATAAGGAGCTGCGGAGAAATCGACGCAAGGCGAGTAAAAATGTAATTCTTTTTTTAAAAGTATGCCTTCCCGGTTTAAAAAGTTCTGCGAACTTGCGATAGTGGTAAATTTTACTTGGTTAGTTAACATACAGTTAGACTTGAAGTGTGCTTCCAAGTGGATGATGGAGAAAATGTTTGAGGAGCGTAGAGAATTTAAAAAAAGCGTATGAAAAGATACGAATTTGTCTGGTTTGAGAAGAAAAACTTGTTCTAACCGTATATAATTTACCGCAAAGACCTTTGGAGTTTATCTCACCGCCGCCATCAGCATTGAAGCGAATATCATGGCTCAAAACAATCTATTTCCCATTGGATACCGCGGTAGTCCGATAGGTAGAGCGTCGATCTACGAAACGAGAAGTCACAGGTTCGATTCCTGACATGAACTTATACTAAAAAATCATTGAGTAAAGGCGGGACGAGAGAGAGACCACATCACCCCCAATCACTTCCGCTTCAAAACAGAAATAGTAATACTTTACTTTTATTTCCTATTAACTTTGGGAACATGCATAGATAGTACGCTGATGTGAGGATATCAAGATTTTTCAATTAACAGTACTATGCAAAATCCACCAGCTATATCCTTATGCGATTCACACTAGAGACCTTTGCATTTCCGCACTATGGACGTATTTAAAGTACTCTCAAAACTCGATCAATCTAAATCGGTTGGACCGGATGGCATCTCCCCTTTAGTTCTCAGATATTGTGCTTCCTCACTAGCGATACCTCTTCGAAAACTAATCTATCTATCCTACTCGATAGAGGTATTTCCATCAACATGGACTCTAGCTCATATCCAACCAATGCCCAAAAAAGATGAAGCAAGTGATCCCTCTAACTATCGACCAATGGCATTGACTTGATGTAAAAAAAATTTGAAACACTGGTTAACAACCAACTTATGAGCTATCTTTATTCACACTACCTTATCAGCGATCGACAATACGGTTTCCGTTCTATGCGCTCCATCGGAGACTTAATGACATATCTCACCGAAAGATGGAATCGATATATGCACCAATTTTCAGAAGCTAAATCATTGCCCTCGACATTTCGAAAGCTTCTGACAGAGTTTGGCATCCGCCTCTTTTAGCTAAACACCAGGGTTTTCGTCTGGACCCAAAATTAGTTGAATGGATTGAAAGTTTCCTCCACGGCCTTTCGCTTCGAGTCGTCCTTAATGGAGTTAAATCGAATTGCCATACCACCAACACAGAAGTCCCTCAAAGTACCGTTAGTGATAACTAACGCGTTTTCTTCTGTTCATCAACGATGTTTTAAGTGTGACATCAAGCCCAATTCACAGTTTTGCAGATTACAGCACCCTTGATTATATTTATACTTATAATTCTGCAGCTGACTGAACGTACTAGGTATTAACATCTCTAGTAAACTAAACTGGTCTGACCATATCTTCTACATTGCAAAAAATGCAATGAAGTGTCTGGGTTTCATGAATCGCTGTAAGAGATACTCTACAACATCTGATTTGGCGCAAATTTACAAGGCGTAAAGACCGAGACTCGAATATAATTCCCACATATGGGTAAGCGCAGATCGAACTGTCCTATCCGCATTAGACAAAGTTCAATGGAAAGCCTTCAAGCGCCGATAAATCCATAACTTCTCATGTCGAGCCGCTTGAACACTGGCGAAATGTCGGCTGCTTATCACTTTTTTATCGCTACTACAACCGCCGTTGCTCTGACGAAATATGCAGTCTTATTCCTGAGCTTGCTCTTCCTTTGTGTAACGCCCGGCTATCCTGCCGTGCTCATTCTCATTTTCTTGAGCTCAGTAGTAGTCGTACCGTTAAATTCTATGATTCGTTTGTATCTAGAGCAACACGAATGTGGAACAACCTACCATCTTTTGTTTTCCCCTGCAGTTATGATCTGCTAAAGTTTAAACGAAACGTACACCGGTACCTCATTCAAACGCAACCCATCCCAGCCCCACTACCCTAATTTACTTCCCGCCAAGGCTGTACTCTCGCATCAAAGGGTATCTTTTAAGCTTTAGCATCAACATAAAGAAAAAAACTTAGAAGTGAACCGCTGAGGTAATCTTATATGTGGATAGGTTTTAAGCCATTTTCCACATTGAAAATCCAAAGGAAGCTGGCAGGGAATTAAATTAAATGCAGCTGTATTTTTTTTTCAGCAGCGAATCTAACTGGAAAACCAAAGCTTCTATGCGAGCCTCAGCCTGTTAAATAACAGCTTTCTCCAAATTCATGAAACAGTAGTTCGACCTGTGCCACGGTTTTAAAACTTTTAAATGCTTTTAAAAGGAAGGTCCTTCGACGAACTATTGGAGCAACGTCCGAAGGAAACCAATGAGATGATGACTGCAAAACCAGGAGCTTTACCAAATATTTGATGAAACACGGGCCTAAAATTCATCAGGATGCGAAAGCTACAGTGGACAGAGCACAGGCTCGTATGTAGGAAGGTGTTATGGGTGCTAGAAATATAATCGTTAAGGGGGAAATGTCTTCTTATATAAGACGCGTTCTTTTGCGTATCTATCAAGTGTAGTGTAGTGTAACAAACATGCACTACACAAATAACAAGCGACTTTTTGTATGTGTAATGCATGTTCGTAACCCTATCTCACACTCCATATATGTATACGCAAAAAAAAACGCGCTTATAATTAACAGAACCAATCAGACGACCAGTAATACTTCGTTAATGCGAGGAGTGGTTGGTGTCACCGTGTGCGTCGCGCCCTTGAGCCTGATGGGTGCTGCTTTTCATTTACTCCAAGAGCCTTAAACTACATTCGCACTCTAGTTATTTTTTATCATGGTACATGAAACTTTCAACTTTTACATCCGTTGCACCGTCACGTGTGCATACTGCTGAAATCGAAATTTCACAGCATAAAAATATGTTACTTTCGTCAGTTCATAAAAGCTCGGGATTTTGTATTGTGTTTCCTTTGTTTCCATTTTATTGCCCCTGCCAGTTTTCTGGGATTTGTGAAAGGACCCCAAAACCTTCGATAGGAATCAGCCGTGGCTTTTTGCCTTTCGGGGTCCATATATCCAATTTCATTACATTCGTTGTCTAGTACGAGTATTTTAATATAATGATGCAGGAAGAGGCACAATACCTAACAATCTAAGACTCTTTCCGTTTCTTTCCTAACTCACAGTTGTCTGCAATTCAGGAGCGTATATAATATGAAGAGGGATTAGGAAGAGTTGCGCATTAAAGCGTCCTGTAAGTGATATGGGGTGACCGGTAGCGCAGTGTGTTGAGGCATGCGTCTCATGTTTGACAACCGGCGTTTCGGGTTCGAATCAAGTCCACGACGACGTTCGTGGCCATGGATGTGCAGGAGGTGCATGCTGGCAACTGCATTCTCCGAAACCAGTTTATGCCGACGAAACGTCAACTTGGCCACATGGAACAGTTGACGCGCTATGCCCCACAAGGAGTTAGGGCGATTGAGTAAGGAAAAGCGCTAGACTTGATCAGTGCTAGGGTCTATGCGCAAATCTGGTATTTACTTCTGGTGGCGTACGAGTTCAATGCTTAGATCAAGAGACGGATGCTAAAATGTAAACGAGTTAACTAGCATCGAAGCTTGCGAGGTTAAGACAGAGGTCCTCTGAGCGGTGTTTTTTCCATTCTAAACTATCAAAGAACCTTGTCGATGCACTTCAATTTTGTTTTTCATTGCTTTACTAGATAAATCATTGTCTAATGAAAAAAATATTTAACCTAACACTTCTCACGATAGGCGCTACTTTGACTTACGCTTCTAGTCCAATTCTTATCTCAGAAAAGGGTTCTGATTTCAAGGAGGCCTGTTCAAAATCATGCACTCAAGGTAGATCATGAATATACAAATCAAGAATAGAAATGAAAATAAATTTGATGTGCAGGCACAACCATCTTGGTTAAAGCATAAAAGGGTGTTTATTTTACATATTCATGTTGGTTTCTGCTAATCGTAAATTTATTAAAATTCATATGTTTTATTATTCTTTGATTTGAGGACCTCTATCCAGGCTTTGAGAAAAAACCTCCTAGATCAAATCGTGCGTACGGACGCGGCGCGTCACATACAACGAATGGATATCAACCGTGACAAACTGCAAGTAGCAGTGCTTGGCCTATTTGCTCTAGGGGATAATATGGCTAACAAGTGAGTAAGTAGTGAGTGATCACGAGTGAGTTATCAGGACAAACGCTTATTGAATAGAGTCCGCTGTCCAAATCCCATCTTGCTAATGAAAATGGCTGAATAAAAGAGCGTTAAAGGATACAAACTTGAAACAAATAAACTCTTGCTTAATACCCCAAAGGATGAAAACTTCTGGAGCTTGAAATTCTTGCTTAGTCCTCCGTTACGTTTGTAGAAAAGCCTCCACATGTTGCTTTCCACTGTCATGTGGTCAACCAAATAATGTATTATACAATATTTATATGCCGAGATGCTTATTATATTAAACCCAGTGTTATTCTAGTTTGCCACAGACCAGAGCATCGTATTTTTTGTGTCCTAGATCCACTGACAGAAAACGATTTAGCCGAAGTTTTGACAGCAGTGTCATAATAAACACAGTAGTCAGTCAGTCAACACTTGTTGAAAAGTTGACTTGCAGGGCGTGGCAAAATTCGCCTATTGGTTTTTCGGTATTTAGGCTACTGATATATATACCTAACAATATTGCATTGTAAAATATATTTGGTTCTTCCGATACCAGCGTCTAGATGAGACACTTTTTATTATCCACTGGGGGAATTAATATTCCCGAAATTCACTGGACAATAGGTGTTTAAAATATAATATCTTTACATGGTGTATTTAGATCCAGATGGTGTTAAAGGCAATATCGTTATATATATATCGTTATAAAAAATACACAATCAAAAGCGAAAAAATCCAACCGGGGTTATTAATACAGTAAGTGCTGTAAATATATTTATCATATTGGTCGCTTAGTTCGTTGAGGCGTCAGCCTAATGTATCTTTCCTTCCAACAATAGGTTCAAATCCCGCCGAGGCATGGATAATATCAAGCCGATTGAATAAAATACATATGTGCAGTGATTCACAGTGTGGACAATTTGTTTTAGCCGTTTTGATGGATAATATTTCATCTATTCGGGATGTTTTAAAATTCATCTAATGGTGTAAAAATAATATCCACACCGAAAGTATTTTATTTACACCGAAGAAATCATAATGAAACACGGAAACGGTTTTTCCTAGGTAATAGACAAACCTAACTTCTTCGGCGTAAAGAGGGACACTTTATGAATGAACGCGATATTATCCACAAGTCAGCATATACGAGTAGAGCATAGTTTATTCTTTAGTTTTAACATTAGTAAATGGACTCAACAACTTTCACGTCCCTCGATGCTGTACTTGTACTCAAACTGAAACATTTTCAGCATATTTTTCTTCAGATTGCCATTGTTAAGTTTATGAAGTTTGGTAGAAATTACTCCCGATAACTTTACTATAGTTACTTTGAATTATAATAGGATACCTGAACGACTGAGCCGAGTTGACAAATGAATCATAGGAGTACAGCATACCAGCCGAACCGAATTTCAGATCAAGTTTTTCGCTGACATTCTATCCATTGTATTGCCGTACAAAATGCAATATGCATTAAGAGTAACATTACAACCATTCCTCCAGAATGTCAATGAATTTGATGAAAACACTACCATAAATTCCATCTAATCCTGTAGTCATTCAAAGTGGACTAGCATCTAACGCTTCCTTACCAGGAATTAGGTAAAATCCAAAACAAATGTTTCCCTGAAGGCAGTGTTCCACAAAACATCTAATGAAAAATACTGGAAACATTTTTCGTCCTTATTATTATTATTTTTTCCTTTGTGTATTAGTCGTCCAAGACTGTATTGTTGTCATCCAGGGAGAGTCCAATGACTTTACAATGGACATAATTTCAAGGGATGTTCAATAGAAGAAGAATACATATTTGTGTAAGCGATGCTGAAATTATTTTATGTTATTTTCACTCCTCCCTTTTGAAGGCAATAATCAAGACACTGAATTAATCAATGCAGCACTATTTTGCTGAAAACCCTTATAGGGTAGAGCACGTCAACTATTAATAAGAGAAATAGTTGACTTTTCGTTAGCCTAACCTGATTCAGATGCTGCTAGCAGAAACATCCTGTCCATTTGGTCGCATTCTGCGACAAGCCGAGAAAGGATGTGGCTTATGCTTATGCCCGACAGCATACGGCGAAGACAAAACAAACAACTATGGCCACAACAGGATTTGAACCCAAGCACCGGTAAGAAGAAATTTTGGAATGACGCCTCGTCGTACTGGGCTACCGTCTGCCCAATCAATAGAGAGTTGAATATTTTCCTCTAGATACGTAACCTAATGACAGTCTTCAACCACTGCTCTTGAAATTAGCAACTCAAGGCGATATAGTGAAACTCCATAGACGGAACAGCCCCATAAAAATTAACAACGATTGCTTGTCACAACAACCTGAAGAAAGTTCTTCGGGAATAAGTATGTAATTATACTATACGAATTCGCGGTTATGTCACGGAAGATGGTTTACACTCGCACGCATATAAAAATGGGACTTTTTCCTTTATGGTCACCGTCACAACGCCAGTCAAGTATGCAGCTCTATAAGACTTGTTTGAAAAGTGTGTTAACCTTATGTACGTGGTGCGCTTAAGTGTCTGCAATGGACGTACGCACTGTGCATTTAGTATGGAGAGGAGACCCTTCCTGGTCGCTGCTTAGCACAATAAAGGAAGACTCAGTCTGGGGTACCGCGCGTCAATATTAACGCCACAGTTTAATGTCACATACTACAGGTACGGTCATCTTTTTTTCGATAAACCTTTTTATTTTTAGAAATATATTTTCTTCTTTTTCGTCGCTGTGCAGACGAATTTTGCATTCACGATGAACATTGCACATGCAAATTGATTGATATGTATCGATTGGATTGTTTGCCATTTAAGTGCCGGCCTGACTTCATGAAAAATGCTGTGTCACATTTGGCACCGCCATTGAGTGTGAGCTGATAGACAGGCCATGGCTTTTGAGTAGTTCCATGGAGTTCAGGTGAAAATATTCGGTAAACATATGGTATAACGCTTTTCTGGACAAGAACTTCACGTGACTCACTTGGATTTCCAGTGAGCCACGACACCTCCTTGACCAAAGTTCCGGCGGAATTCTTCATTCCCAATCTGGAATCCAACTACAAGATCGCACGTGCTGTAGTGCGCTGAACCTCTTCTTGTATCTGTTGCCGGAGGAGCTGAATTCTGTCATTGACATCAACAAAGGCAGAGAGGTGTTGCCATTGTGACCATTAGCTGACCGAATGCAAGATGGTGACGTTTTAATGATGCTATGGTGTGCAGTTTTAAGGGAAAAATTATTGTCAAATAGTATCACGTCCCAATTTTAGTGGTGGCTTGTCTATACGACCGAATTATTGTCACGATCGATCGACTGGTTCGCTCAGAAGCGTGAGCTTCTTGTGAGTTAAGAGCTTATGTATACATGTATATGTATAGGTGGTTCACACACACCAGTATCTTACACCAAAGACTCTACATGCCAAAGATTTGGAATTTCCGAGTCTTTAGCCAATAGCCGGAGGCTATAGTGGAGGCCTTGGAACTTGCTGAGGTGAATGTTACTCTAAGGAAATATATCGAAGCACTACTCTCGAATAGGCTAGTAACGTCTGATTGGGGAGGTGCTAAAGCCACCAAGAGTACGATGAGAGTCACTCCGCAAAGAGGAGCGCTATCGCCGATGCTATGGATACTCGTACTGAATAATTTACTAACATCCCTCGAATCGTCCGGAATACGTGCGGTAGCTTATGCAGACGATGTCGTGGTACTCGTATCAGGCAAGCACACGAACACACTGTCAGAACTTAAAACTATGGCTCTCAGTAAGATACTAAGGGGGTTGGATAGAAGAGGTCTAAGCGTAAATCCTATGAAAACTGAACCAGTCCTCTTCACAAGGAGAACCAGAATTCACGAACTTATCCTGTGAAAGATGGGTGACACCGAGTTAACTTTGTCAACCCATGCAAAGTACTTAGGGATGATCCTGGATAGTAGACTTAACTGAGGTCGTAACACCGAGAAACGAAACAGGAAGGCCATCATCGCCTTTTACACCTGCAAAAGCATGCTTGCAAAAAGTGGTGTCTCAAACCGAGAATAACTCACGGCTGTCGTAAGGCCGATACTAACGTACGGAGCTGTGGTCTGGTGGACAGTACTCAACACGAAAAGAATCCTACAGAAAATGGAGAGGGTACAAATACTAAAATATGTTGCTTAAGGATCACTGGTGCCTTAAGAACAGTATCTTCGCTCTCTCTGAACACCCTTCTAAACCTGCCTCCGATCGGCCTATATCTGAAAAATGAGGCTGCTAAATGTGCACTAAGGCTTAGAGAGGCAGGGCGTTTCAAAGATAGGCCATATGGCCACCGCAGTATTAGGCTGCCATCTATTAATACTGACTATATAAAACCACAAGTAGGTTTCAACACAAATTTCGAGGTCAATATACCCGATAGGGAGCAGATCCCGGTAGTTGATTACGGACTCAGAAAGGTGCTGAGCCTCTACACGGATGGCTCCAAGATGGAAGCTGGAGTTGGTGCAACAGTCTAGTCGTCGGAACTTCCATGCAACCTTTCCTACTAGACTGCCGAGTGAGTGCAGCGTTTTCCAGGCGGGGGTGCTTGCGATCCAAATGGCAGCTGAAGTGATGATATCATCCCGGAAAAACGGGTGGAATCGTCATACACTCGAACAGTCAAGCAGCACTAAAGGCGCTACAGTCCGTCACAACCAAGTCGAAGACAGTGCATAACTGCCTAACAGCTCTACAAACTCTAGGATCAGCTAGGACCCTAGAACTCTGGTGGGTTCCGGGTCATAGTGGGGTTCTGGGTGACGAAATAGCGGATGGATTAGCCAAACAGGGGGCTATCCTCGAACGAGGGGCAGCCCAAGAGGTGCCGACGCCAATACAAACATGCAAGAAGATAATGGATGACAGTATGCGCGAAAAGGCCAAAGCTAACTGGCTAACACAAACGACTCCAGAGTTACGAAAATATTCTGGAATTCTTATGGCAAAAGGGAAACTGAATGCCTCTTGGGACTGCCGAGATAAGTCAGTGTTTACTATTAGTGGGCATACTAATGGGCCAATGCCTGTTAGGAGAACACGCCCACAGACTAAATCTAATAACCAGCGATGGCTGCAGGAATTGTCAAATTCCAAACACGAAAGAAACTCTAAAGCACCTTCTATGCGAATGTCCTGCACTCACTAGAAGGAGATTAAAGTGCCTAGGAGCTCACTTCGTCAACGATCTTGAAGGAGTCGCAGGACTCAGCTGGAGAAGCCTCTTGAGCTTCGCCAATGAGTCAGGTTCCTTCAAGCTCAACGACGATTTTCTGGTAGGAGCCAGCAACGACACGGGATGAGTACCTGATATATGTGGTATCGCTATGGACCTCAGCAGTCTATGCGGAGCCGTTACGCTGCCACCCTACCTAACCTTACCTAGCCAATTGATCAGATTCACAGTGTTAAAATCGAGCCTCCCTGGATAAAAATGCTCCAAAGAACAATGGTTCCCATATTACCCGCCTCAGATCTCATAAAAGAATCTAACAGATCCATGTATAATCTGTGAAATTACCCGATCGGAAGTGCAGTGCCATTCAGCTGGTGGCTAAAGATTCTGGTTGGGTGTTTTGAGCGTCTTGTTAATACCACTGTGAGTGCTCAAGGGATGGTCATGCGATGTGCCCTTTTCCATGACTGTTGTTCCTTCAACTCACCTCCGGTCACATAATCTATCGGTAGTCAGATACCGTTATAACATCAATCGCCGTAGATTGGTTAAATACCCATACCAGATTTTCCAGTGTTGTAGGGTATACCTATACTACTCACACATTCTGCAGGCCCCGGATACTTGGTGTAAGGTTTGCTCATCCTTAAAGTAATCCCATTTTGTCTCATATCCTCTTCACCACTATCGAAACTCAACATATACTTGACGTCTTTTCTCGAATAAGATAAGTAACCCGTTCATTAGTTAGATCTCATCCACCGTAAAAATATCCATAATGTGATAATAATAATAACAGCACTAAAAGAAAATATAAAATACGGTATCTAATGAATGGTATGTAGTCTACATAACATTTTACGATTTCATATCTATGTACATTTATATACATTCCCTATTGTGTTTGCTTGCCTTGCGACTATTGTGGATAGGAGTACATATAGCAAAATGCAACTACGTTGACGAAGAAGATGTTGAAATTTTTTCCCACAATAAAAAACAAATCTCCCACACTCCCATTTCTTCATCTTGGCGTTTTGCATGTCGGCAATGTATTTCAATTATGATAGTGTTTATAATTTTAATTATATTTTATTATGACCAAGTTATGAATATGAAAGGGTCATGCAATGTGATGAATACTTTGCTTTTGCTGGGTTATAGCTTTAATCACGCTAATGTATGTTTAAGGTGTACTGGAATGTTGCGTAAATTAAACATTAATATTTTAAACAAATTAATGAAATAACGACGTTTTATGCTAGTTTTTGTAGAAGTAGATTTTGTAGGACGAATAATTTGGTCAGTTGTTATTAACGTAACGTATTTTAGGGGGTAACCCTTTTGATGCGAGCACAACCTTGGCGGAAGAAAAATTAAAATAAAATTGACAAATTCCTGTTGTGTGTCTACTCCTCATTCTGTTCTATGCGTAATCGCCGCTTTAGCTCGTTAGATATTTCATGGGTCCGAGAATAATACTCATGCAATGCGAATAGGCGATTTACTATCCTTTATTTAAAATATTTTTCGTTTTGGTAAGAACCAAGTATGCAGTAGAGAAATGCCTAAACGTCAATATAGTTACCTCAGCAATTCTTGAAGATTACGAGTACCAGCTGAGGTTTGATACAATTGTATTTACATATTACAAGTTAATATGGCGATGGAATGCTTTCACTAATCTGCGCCATGAAGTGAGGGGAGGGACAAATCCTCTTCCATAGTCCTCCTCGTAGGCGGCAGTGGTCGTGTACCATTACTAACCCATTACTTATCAAGTCAAGTCGCCAGCAAATAGTATAGATTCCACAAGAGTTATCACTCCATAGAAGTTTCGCCTCTGCCAGGAGATTTGTATGTGTTGACAAATTGTATAAACATAGTATAAACTACACAGTATAGATACACAAGAGAATCAATACATACAAATCTACCGGCGGAGGCGGAGTCAGCTTTCTTGTGAAGTCTATACAATTTGTCAATACATACAAATCTCCTGGCAGAGGGGAAAGTTATAATGGAGTGAAAACTCTTGTAGAATTATCAATCCTCTTTGCCCCCATTAATGGCGGTGCAATGATTTGGTTGAAGTAAACACTCGCCCTGTGGTGTGGGGAGTAAGAATAATATCACGACTTTTCCCTTTGCCGGCCTGTCGTAGCAACCGACAAACCAAGGCAGAATGTGCAAGCCAGCAACAGCGCTATCCGAAATCTTCTATATTCTAACGAAACGCCAACTACGCCTCGGATAAGGACTGACTTAACGGTTACGATTTTGACTATCGTACCATGATAAACATTGGTTTCTGGAATGTGCGTTCTCTCCTCCGCAATAAATCAAAGGGTACCCATAACGCACGATTTCTTTAATTAGAGAGTGAATTTCTAAGGTATAAATTAAACATCTTAGGAGTTAGTGAGATAAGATGGTGGAACAGAGGAGAATTTATCTCTCCAACGGGTAGCGCTGTAATATTGTACTCCGGTAGAGTTACCGGTAGTGGTCGTGAGTCAAGTGTGGGGCTCCTCTTAACCAGACGAAACTGCCTCTTATCCTGAGATCCAGTCTCCGACAGAATTATGACCGCCAGATTCCGGACTAAAATGAGGAACATCACAATAATACAATGTTATGCTCTAACTGAACCCGATAAGGTCTTGACGAAAGACTCCTTCTACGAACAACTAAACGCTGTCCAGAGCGGAACATCTAAAGGTGATATTAGAATGGTTATGGGCGATTTGAATGCGAAAGTTGGAGCTGACACGATTTTGAGGATCGTACGACAACGGGGAAAGATGTGTAGACTTCTGTAACTTTCACAGTCTTTTCATCGGTGGTACTATATTTGAGCATAAGGACCACCACAAAACCAGTTGGTCCTCTGTTGATCGGCGCAGAACACAAAATCAGATCGACCACTTTGCCATTAGTAAAAGATTCAAGAATTGCCTCCTATATGTCCAAAATAATATCGGCGATATTGGGATGGGAAGAAACCATTACCTTAGGATCGCTAATGTTCGATTGCCTATTGCAGAAGTGCGCCGTCCTAGCGACGAAAGATCCAGCCGCCATAAATTCAACACTGCTCGACCAAAAAATACAAAAAAATGACAAAAAAGTTTGTTTAGTTTTTAAGCACTAAACTGGCTAAACGATTTTTGTGGTCTGGAGATAATTAACGATGATTTTATAAATTCCTTATAGACCGCAAAGGGGGCACTAATAAAGAACGAAAAGAAAAAACCGGGATACTAGTTTTGAGTTTCGTAATTTATTATTTATCGAATGCATTTCGGATGCGAACAATGGGCAACCATCATCAGCGAACGCTTGATGAGCACTGGTTATAAAATCACAGAAAAAATAAGAGTCATTTAAGTGTCAAGTTTGAAAAATAGTTAATTGAAGAGAACAAATTTTAAAAAATTGTAAAAGATGACAAGATACACAAAATAATAAAATGACATTAATAAATTAACAAATAAATCTTATAATTCTAAAGCAAGCAAATTTATAAACTGACAAATTAAAATAACAAAAATTATAAATTAAAAATAAATAAAAACAATTCAAAACTAACAGACGGAAATTAATGAAACAAGAAATTAAAATAAATAAATTGAAACACATTAAAATAACAAATCAAATTAAGAACTGAAAGTGCAAGATGACTTATTTAATTAGTTTTTTATCAAATCAAAAAGAGGAGACTCTATAACTCCGTCACATAAATTCATTAGATTTTCGTTGCTAGAAATGTAAAACGACTCGTAGGCATCTAATTTTCGTGGGTCGTTGACACTTTTGATTATTTTTAAATTTTCTTCTATGGAAACAATTTTATGTGGTTCAGTGTTGTCCAGATCGTATACATGTGCTGCTATCCCTGTGTGCATTTCTTTGTTACGCACACTACGTAAATGTTCGGCAAAACGGAAGTGGACAGCTCGTTTTGTCTGCCCTATGTATTTTTTATCACAAGAAGAGCATTTCACTTCGTATATTCCACTTCGGTCTTTTATGGGTATCGGGTCTTTTGTTGATCCTAAAAGAGAACACAATTTGTTCGGGTTGGTATGAACAATCTTCATATTTGACCTTTCGAAAGCCCTTCTCAAATGGTTGGTAATAGTCGGAGCGTAGGTGAATGCAACTCGATGTTCGTTGGAAGACCGAAAAGATTTGTTTTGATCAAACAATGTAGTGCGTTCTCGTTTTTTGATCTTGTCGCTGGATTTTCGTATCAAATTGTCGATAATTGACCTTTTGAAACCATTTGTGTCGGCTAATTTCAATATGTGTTCATATTCGCTCATGTATTCCGAAACGGACAGTGGCAACCGAAGTAAACGATACACCATTGATTGAAAAACAGCAATTTTGTGTTGGTAGGAGCAATACGAGTCAGATGTGATGTATCTGTCAGTCGTTGTCGGTTTCCTGTAAACACCAAAAACAATCTTTTGGCCGACGCGTTTCAATTTCAGATCCAGGAAAGTGAGTGTCTTGTCAACATCACTCTCCATTTCATACGTAAATTTGATAGAGTCATATCGACTGTTAAGAATGTTGAGAAAATCGTTAACTTTATTTCTTTTGACCACAGCAAAAGTGTCATCGACGTATCTGAACCAAATACGTGGCAACAGGTTCTCATTCTTTAATTCATTCTCAAAGTTGCACATAAATGCTTCAGCTACCAAAGGTGACAAGCTGTTGCCCATACTGCATCCAAGGGCACTCGAGTAAAAAATTATGTTATTTTAATGTGTTTCAATTTATTTATTTTAATTTCTTGTTTCATTAATTTCCGTCTGTTAGTTTTGAATTGTTTTTATTTATTTTTAATTTATAATTTTTGTTATTTTAATTTGTCAGTTTATAAATTTGCTTGCTTTAGAATTATAAGATTTATTTGTTAATTTATTAATGTCATTTTATTATTTTGTGTATCTTGTCATCTTTTACAATTTTTTAAAATTTGTTCTCTTCAATTAACTATTTTTCAAACTTGACACTTAAATGACTCTTATTTTTTCTGTGATTTTATAACCAGTGCTCATCAAGCGTTCGCTGATGATGGTTGCCCATTGTTCGCATCCGAAATGCATTCGATAAATAATAAATTACGAAACTCAAAACTAGTATCCCGGTTTTTTCTTTTCGTTCTTTATTAGTCCCCCCTTTGCGGTCTATAAGGAATTTATAAAATCATCGTTAAAAAAATGACAACAATATGACGATCATCTTGCGCAAAATCAGCTGAGATAATTAGTCACCCAGATAGAGACATCAATAAAAATTGGGAAGCAAAAAACAGAAAAAAATTCCGTACATTCACAACACAGACACCATCCTTGGCACAAATCTGGATTGCCGGAATAAGTCCTGGATGTCCGACGCTTCATGGCAGTGGACTGTTGAAAGAAAAGAGTTGAGGGTTCGCTTGGCTGAAGCATCAGACGACAATCGAAGCAGCATGCAACTCCTTTACCGTCAGAAAGCTCGAGAAGTTCAGGGTAATTTGCGCCGCGATAAAAAGGGTTACACGAATTCTTTTCTAGTCTCAGCAGAAGAACTAACAACTTAAATGCCGTATACGGTATCATCGAGGAATTTACAAGTGATCGTAACTCGTGCCAACATCCGGTGAAGGATAGTGATGGAAAGCCTTTTATATTGGAGGACTATCAAAAGAAGCGGTGGAAAGAACACTTCGCTGCGGTCTTGAACAGTGTAGCCTCTGGTGAAGTTCCCCTCATATAGATAATTTAGCTAACCATCAAAATGTGGAAGTTAAAAAAGTCGCTGCAATTGCTGAACTAAAACGAGGAAAGGCCGCCGGAATCGACGGTATCCCTGCCGAACTTAATCAAGCAGCGCCAAGCGTAACTGCCGATTTGCTGCACCCACTTGTCGATAAAGCGTGGAATACAGAGACCTTTTCCACTAAATGGAAGGAGGGATTGATTATCAAAGTTCCGAAGAAGAACAGTCTTACAGACTGTAATAATTGAAGAGGCTGTGCTTCCTGCCGTCGCCAAGAAATAGCTGAAATCGTCCTGGAAAGACTACAGGCTCAGTTAGAAAGCACAATTGATGATTTCGATTCGGATTCTCCTGTGTCGATCACATGAAGGCCATGGACGAGTCATCATCGAGCAATGCGCTGAATTCTCCGCTTCACTTGCTTTTCACCGATTTCGAAAAGGCTTTAAACGGTATGAACCGGGATTCTAGATAGGCGGCCTTGCGCAGTAGAGGCATCCCTGAAAAGCTTTTGGCTATTATTAAGGTAACCTATGACGGTGCGAAATGTCGCATTCTGCGTAAAGGTAAGGTGTCGGGGTACTCTGAGATTTGCAGTGAAGTTCGGCAGGGGACTAGGGCTGCTCTCAGCATTAAAACCAAACTGAGCCTGTTTCGCTCTTTGGTACTGTCTGTGCTTTTGTATGGGAGCAGTACATGGAAAGTTTCCGCAAGAGTTACCAGAAAGCTGCAAGTTTTCATCAACTGACGTCATCGTCGAATTTTAAGAATTTTCTGGCCCGAAACAATATCAAATAAAGAGCTAAGTTGGGGTATGGGTCAGATGCCAATCGACAAATTGATACGCAGGCGAAAATGGCAGTAGATGGGTCACATATTGCGGAAGGATGGTAACTGCATTGCTTTACATTTCATGAAATGGAACCCCATTTCCAATCAAGGCCGACCAAGAGGAGGTCCTAGAATGGCGTCTCTCCGAGACAAAGGATTGTAAGGCGCTGGGTAAGTAGTTTGGGGAGTTGTGCCCCATTGCCCAGAACAGAGCACGACGGCGCGCACGAGTAGTTGACGAGCTATACTCAAGTAGGGGTTAAGGCGAAGTAGTTGTAATGCATTTGAAAATCAAATGCAGCCCCAAAAACGGCCGCGATAATAATTCCATTGTTTTAAGTTTTGTTTACCACTCGTACTATTTATTTGATGATAATATTTTATGAATGAAACTAATCACAAATGAATAATGAAAACACGTTTCCCAGAATTATATATGGAAACTATTGATTATTGCAATTGGTACATAGTAATCAAATACCAAAAAAAAACACAATCCTGGATCGTATTTATCGAAAATATGCCGAATTACTTATACGTGACAATAAATCAATAAAAAAATATATATAAAATAAAAAACTATCCAAAACGAATGATTCAGTATCCGCCAAATAGCATACAACGTGCACGTTAATAAGAGACACTATTATTCATTTTGCATGCATCAGGAATCAATACTTCATTCCCATCCTATTGTTCGTAATTGGCACGAGCCATAAATACAAAAAAAAAAGTGTCTTCTAAGAAATTGTTTAAAATTTCAATACCACTACGCCTGGAATCAACTAAACAGGTAAAGCTTTTGTTCAGGAGGTTTTTAATGGCCTTCTGATATTACCATGTAGGTTTGTGTATACGTGTCATATACGTATATCCTCGTCATCAATTTTAAAAAAAAAGTCCCCTTAAAATACCAAAGCATACTTTTGTATAGTAATATCTCACACACATATACTTTGTACACATATCTTCAGATACAACATCTACGTTTACGTTATGCGAATTCTTCATGACTAGATTATTATATTATTAGGTTCATTGACTAAGATACTGGTAAAACCAAAATTAGTTGAAAGTACTGTCATTTCTAATGTAGTATCAATTTGAATTTTGAACATTCAGTACTATGGTCAAACAGTGGCGGCTCGAGCGGGGGGAGGCCCCTCCCAAATATGCACTCGACAAGCATTTTGGTATCCTGATAAAATCACGCAGTCAATGGGAAGAGAATACGCTTCTGCTGCCTTATTCAATCGAAATCTATGCAGAAGGCTCCAAAATGGATAAAGAATTAGGGGTCAGAATCCTCGCTGATATATTTTTCAGTCTCTCTGATTACTGCAATTCTAGACCAATGTTACGACTATTACGAAAGCTCTGACTCAGCTAGGGAGTCAAGTAATATGAGCTACATAGCTAGCGTTCTTCTCGCTGGATCAAAAGCTCATTCCTATACAAAACGACATCTGAATCAGAGTTTAAAGCGAATTGGTTTAACGTCAGCTTGTTTCTTGGCAATTTGCTCTGTGAATTTGTATACGAAGTGAATTTGCCCCCACGCGGCGAAAAGCATTTATATTTTTGTACAAAAATTCGTCTAGTGTGATGGGCCTAGAACTATTGTAAGTCTCTCGAGCTCGGTCTGACTAGGTCAAGACCGTGGTATGTTGGATTGTGGGTCACCGTGGTTTTGGTAATGATAGAGTAGACGAGCTCACCTGGGACGGTGCAACAAGCGATACTTCACAAATTCGGCCGAATATATACACACCTATTGCTATCAACTCTAGATGGATAATAATGTTAAAGCTGCCTTTCAACAAAGCCTTTGTAGATTGCGTTCTAGTCTCACCACTAAACTAAAGGCCATGACGCTCCGCATCCACTGTTATGACTACTACTACGGTGATGAGGGAACGGGGGATTTTACTTTTCATATTCTCTGCACCTGCGCTGCTCTGGCAAGAAGGAGGAAGACATTTCTTGGATCCCACTTCTTCACTGAAATAGATGACTTAACTAATGTTGATGATGGCAAACTCCATCGTTTTATTGGAAGTTCTGTCTGATTAAATGATTTGGATTTTCAGCTGTCGTCCTGGTGGTAACAGAACGAGCCCTAATGCAGTCCAATCGTGCTGTGGCAAGCACAGCAGCTTTTACACCTTAGCCTAACCTTAGTTCATGGTTTTGAGTGCATGCTTCTCTTGAATTGAAATGCGTCCTCGCTTTCAAAAGTTGAATAAGTGCATGGACATACCCTTAGCTCTCCAAGTAACAAACAAAGCGGGGCCCCCTCCGAATTCGATTTCTAAATCCGCCAATGTGATCAAATGGTCTAAGTAGTAGCATGTACGTACGATATAGAATAATGAATTCAAGCACTGACTATCGCATGAATGGCGGCAAAATGTTGTCTTTATAGACGCCTAGCCGAAAACGAGTCTAGAAAGTAGTTGACCATTGAACTGTGAAAAATTGAATTAAGTAGTATTTGATTACAGTGCTGACAACTCCAGTTTGAACAGACATAGGAGTACAATATGTATTCAAGGTTCTTACAAATTAATAAGTGCGAAACTTGTGAAACTTGGGTTGGTGACTTCGGTTTCATTTTGCATACGAACTTAGTATGCGTATGTGGCTTAGCTTGGCAACACGGCATGCATTTTTGTTGCTACTCGAAAGACTTTCAGTTGAGGTTAGAGACCCTAGTATAAATAAAAATAACAGGTTCGCTTTTGAGATATTTTTTTCAATAAAAATATTTTAGAATCCTTACTTTGACAAATTAATTTTAAATTCACTAATTTTTATTAATTTTTTTTACAGATGTTTTCGTATGTCTAATTATCTGCAGCATAATCCAGCGACTGCCGATGCTTTTCAGGTCAGTACATAGGAACGAACCTACAATTTTTACCAAATCAAATAAATTTTCAAACCAACATGGTAGATATCGTAGCCAAACGCAGACAAAAGCTTTGTTAAACACGAAGTCAAGAAAATTGAAACAATAGGTTGTTATGCAATAAAACTCACCTGTGCCTGACCGTGTTCAGAATTCTGGACAGATTTTGTTTATATCTATTGTAACCGAAATTCATTTCTTTCCAGTCGATGAATGAATTTGTACTACACAATACTTTGCATACATGTTCATATAAATGATTCTTGAAGTATCTTAATTTCTTTTTCATTTCTTTTATTTTCCTTTTTGGTATTCGACCAAGGTGGTAGCAGACCCATCCAGACAAATATTTCGGCTAATACGTATCTATGTACAAGTTCAAGTACACAATGGAGTCAAGAGTTCAACTGACAACCAAAAATGTTATTGACCCTTTCAAAGATGGTTATCTATTTGAATAATTTGTCTAATTTGACGCTTTTAATATGGAAATGTGTAACCGATTAAGACAGTACGATAACATTTATGTAATTTATGGTATTTGCTGGTAAACGAACCGGATAATATTAATTTTGTGGATTTCGGCATTTTAAAGAAATACTAATTAGTGCGTGGCCTAAACTTTATGGAGCGCAATGTACTCATTCGTGTTTTTCTTAACGTGGTTAGAAAAATTACTCGCATGAGTGAAACAGTAGAAATGTGTGTTTTTTTAGAAATGTAATTTAATTTCGGTAAGTGAGAATTTTAGGATGAAGAACAACATTTACCGCCCATCATTCCATCATTTGTCTATCCTGCCAAAATACTCAGCTGGGGTTCTTTCGAACAGCTTACAACTGCAGGAGATTGTTATAATGGGATTTAGCATTTCCATATAGAAAAAATATTTTTCCCAATTGCAAAAATCCTTGTGTCAATTGAAAAATCCATATCTCCTCTGCATCATACCCCAAATGAAAAAGTCATCATCATCATCATCGTGGCGCGACAGCCCGACATCGGGCCTTAGCCGCCTGGATCATTGTCCTCCAATTATCTCGGTCACGTGACCGCGTCCTCCAATTTTGGGAGCCCAGCAGCTGCGCGGCGTCCACACCTACTGAGCTCTCCCAACGAGATCTCGGTCGTCCTCGCAGTCTCGCTCCGTCGACTCGTTCTGCATTCATTACTCTCTTAGGCATGCGATCATCGTCCATTCCCATTGAAGTCGTTGTAGTTTGACGATTTTCGAGACTTGCAGCTCATCGTACATTTCATACAACTCATGGTTGTACCGGATGCGCCATCCATCTCGATCGCAAACAGCCCCGAAAATTCGTCGTAGAACCTTACGTTCAACAGTGTCTAGCATGTTTTCGGAGGCTTGAGTTAGGGTCCATGCTTCGCAGCCATAGCATAGCACTGGTCGTATAATGGTTTTGTACACGCGGAGCTTTGTGTTTCTGTGCACATGCTTCGATTTCATTATGGGGAGAACTGAGAAAAAAGTTTTATTAGCTAACTGTATCCGTCGCTTGATTTCGTCAGTTTCGTTGGCGTCCCTTGACAAGTTGCAATCCAGGTAAATGAAGTTGTTCACGAACTCGATGTTGAGGTCCCCGACATTGATGCTCAATTGTGCAGGTGTCCCTGTCGTCGATTGCATCATTATTTTAGTTTTACCCTCGTTAATACGTAATCCAACTTCCTTCCTTCCTTCCTTTGCAGCGGTATCGAGCGTATGCAGAAGTTCTTCTGCGTCAGCCAATCTTCGGGACATGATGTTGATGTCGTCGGCGTACGCTGCTAATTGTGTCGACTTGATGAGTAGCGTCTTGCTGTTGTCCATATTCATGGCCCGAATAACGTATTCCAGTGCTAGGTTGAAGAGCGTCGGTGCCAGTTCATCGCCCTGTTTCAAACCAGTGCGTGTTTCAAATAGATCAGTAAGTCTATTATGTATCCTGACTTGTGAGATGGAGTTGATCATCGTCATCTTAGTCAGACGCACTAATTTTGCCGGTATACCAAATTGCAGCATAATGTTGTACAGTACTCCACGATCGATACTGTCGTATGCCTGCTTGAAGTCGACAAAGATTTGGTATACGTTTACGTTGTATTCCCAGCACCTCTGGAGTATCAGTTTGACTGAGAAGAGCTGATCGGTTGTGGAGCGCCCAGGTCTGAAACCGCTTTGATATTCGCCAATGACTCGTTCTGCGTACGGGTTTATTCTATTTTCCAGAATTTTCGTCAAAATTTTATAGGACGTACAAACTAGTGAGATGCCCCTGTAATTCTCACACCGCAGTTTATCCCCCTTTTTATGAATCGGACAAATGATGCTTCTGCGCCAATCGTCTGGAATCTCCTCGTCCTCCCTGACTCGCAGGAGTAATTGATGTATGGCATCAAATAGACTCATTCCACCGAATTTTAGCAGTTCAGCTGCAATCTCGTCACCGCCCTTCGCTTTATTTCGTTTTAGTGACCGCAACGCGAGATCAACTTCCTCTACTGTCGGGGGTTGAATGGGTGGGCCTAGATCAACAATATCGTCGAGAGTTTCCTGTGTGGGGATGTTAGATGGTCGGTTTAGAAGCTCTTCAAAATAAGAGGCCCATCGTTTGTTAATGCCATCGGTGTCGCTGATGATGTTTCTATCCTAAAGTATATTAAATTGGTGCTGATTATGTTTCCATCCTAAAATATATAAGTTTGGTGCAGATGAAATGTCGGATTTCGCAATGATATGAATTTGGCTGCGATTTTTATGTATCAAACTGTCACCAGGCGGACCTAGTGATATTTTTCCTTTACGAATTTAATCTAGAGGACAACGCAACGGAAGCGACGAGGAGTATCAACAGGGCATTTGGACCTGATACGGTTAACGAACGAATCACTCAGCGGTGGTTCGAAAAATTTCGATCCGGAGATATGAACCTTCGAAATGAGCCACTTGGAAACCCAGGACCATCGATCGATGACAACGAGCTGCGTGCATTAGTGGAGTTTCACCGGATCAAATAGCAATTTTCCGGATCAAATAGATAACTTTTTGGATCAAAAATATAACTTCCAAATCAAATAAATAAATTTCCAAATCAAAAAAAATGAATAAATAATTTTCTGGGTCAAATAACTTAATTTCCAAAATAAATAAATAGTTTTCCAATATATTGGTTTCCGTTTGAAATTAATAACTTCCTTATGAAATAAGTAAATTCGAAAAAAAAATAATGGTATTAATTTTCTGTAGGGATTAGTTAAATCTTGCAGAAGGCATATATTGGGTTCTTTTATAATTCACAATATGTTCTGGAGCTGCCATCAGAAACATGTTCATGATTAAAATCCGAGTCCCTAACCAGGATTCGCATGAAAATTCTTGCAACGAGATAAAACGAGGCAACCGCGAGACGATACAAAAACTTGTAAAATTTGTGCTTTCCACGGGACTTTTCGAACTGCAAACCATGAACAACTAACGACACAGCTACTAACTTTGAAATGAACCCATTCGATTATTTCATTATTACTGTTTTATTTAAAATTTCTAGCAATTGGCTTGCTCCTGCTAGGTGACTTTAAGTTCCTAATTCTAAGCAAATGGAAAAAAAGATCTTCCGATTACTGTTATTATCAGGTATATATCATATGTGCAACTAATAGTGTAGTTATTTTCACTAAATTCTGATTTCCTACATTCTCTCAACAATAGACCGACGGAGTGTACAATGCTTTTTTTTTGTAATTTGTTTTGTTATTTTTAAAAACCAAGACTTCTTGCCAAGACTGATCAAGCGTTCCCATTAACTCCACATTAAGTAGCAGCAGTCTGTGTGTGTTAATAATGTCCCCGTTATTCATCGCAGCAATTAGCTCATACACGCCCGGAGTAAATTCGAGCCTGCCGACGTTGAAGATGCAAATTGAAACCATAGCCGTCAATAAAAATCAACTTTTCGCGGGTCTGAGATCTCGTTCTCGAAGATTCTATGAAGTTGATTTGAACACGGAGCATCAACTGAAAACGTTTAGTATATTTAAGGCACAAGTTTATACCTTTTTTCGTAAAAAATCTTGGAAGTATGTAGTTAGAGTGCTGCTAGTGTTTTATTGGCTCAGGTAATAATAAATTATGAAGAATGCTGCCTAGAAATATTGAAAACTTTTCGAAAGAAATGAATTCAGTTGGTGACAATCTGGCAAAAATATAAAATGAAACCGAAATATAGAGGGCTACGCCCGCAATCCGAGGGTTTTGTAGCAAGCGCTTATTTTGGTATATAATCGCCTTGCTCTTCTTGATACCACTCAGATGGATAAAAACAAAGCATAATTAAAATGTCCTACCCACTTACATTTTACATGCTAATTCATATTACGTGATTGTAGCGAAACTTAGAACATATTATTGCCTAAGGTGTTGGTTATCGTTGGTCATCAGTACTTTTGACCTCGAACGTGTTTAAGGTATCCAGGGGTGTGCTAACTGTAACTATAGAAATAAACTATTATTGACCTATTCTGAGAAGATATACAAAATTTTCCATTTTATGTGCTATTCGGAACCCATATTCCTGTAAGTCTTCATAGTTCTAAGTATAACGGTCTCAAAATGCAGGGGGGGGGGGCAAATTACGAGCTAATATTTTCTCCTCTCCACTGTTCCTCTTTCTACTAATTTCAAGAAAATGCGAAAAAATGGAATGTACTCAACGTTACCTTTCTCACGACACCTCACGCCTATAGCAGTGGAAAAAAAATTTGAATTTAATTTCGCTTCTATGTGGACAACCAATCTTTACACTTTCAAAAATGATTAATTAAATAACTGCAATTCGCACTACGAAAAACAACATGAAAAGTACTACTCACACCTATGAGGCATGTAGGTGAATTTTTTGTGTGGATAGTGTCAAAATGCCTAATTTTAAATGAATGTACTATTATTAAATATTATGTGATTGTAATGAAGCTTAGAGATATCATTGCCAATGGTGTTGGTTATCATTTTCCATCAATATTTTTGACCCCGGGTATGCTTAAGGGGTGCAGGGGTGTGCTAACTGCAACTATAGAAATGTACTATTATTAACCTTTTTTAATGAGATATCAAAATTCAACGATTTTTAGTTTTCTATGCTAGTTAAATGCCGTTTTCCTGCAAATTTTCATATTTCTAAGTATAACGGTCTCGAAATGCAAGGGGAGGGGGGCAAACTCGGATCACATATTTTCCCCTCTACTTCTTTTCGGATTTGATGAAAATACCAAAATCGGAATGTACTCGGTGTTACCTTTCTCTTTCCTCCTTAAAGTCAGCCTATTACAACGAATCGCTTTCTCCGGCGAATTGTAATAATTCTACATATTCCCACAAAATTTTATATATGTAGCTTGAGCCGTTCGTGAGATATATTATGGACAGAGAGACATTTGACCGATTTCATAACGGTTTTGTTTTACTACAAAATCGTAAAAAGGACAGGATTGGAACATAGCTCATTAACAAATGTGAAACAACAACAAAAAGTGGGCAAATTCCGTGGGTCGTTAATTGTCATTGTCTTGTAAAAAGTGGGTGGCTAAATTTCGAATATTAAAAGATTTTCCGATTTACATTGCGACTGATTGACATTTTCTTGTAGTAGAGTGTCATTTAAATGCAATTTGACGTGTAAATTACGCGAAACCGTGTCCAAAAAAGATATTCATTAGCTGAAACACCTCCAATGAAAAGTTCCCCCAAAATGTTTCTATATTCCAATCCTGTTCTTTTTTTACATCTTTATAATAGCGTAATAAGAAACAAATTACAATTTGAGTGAAAAAATTGTGAAAATAATTTTAGTTCAGTGAAGATCGAATGAACTGTCCAACTTCAAATTGAGGTATACTTGGATTTTTGGTTGGAATGGCGTTTCTACACACCGCAATTATGTGAAATCTGAATCAAGGTATTCTATACCACCTTTTTCAAACTCTGGAACTATCCAAAGGCTATTTGGCGTTTCCCATCAATTTCACGTTTATAGTACAAACTTTAAACAAACAAACTCTATAAAATATTTAACAGTACATTGTATCCTTGAAACTTGTCACCCTAAGTACAGTGTCTAATAAATTAATCTCTTACTCTCCCAGAATGTACCTTTGTTACTTTGGCGATCTTTTAATGAATGATTGCGTAAATTGACATACATGAGGTGCAAAAGCCCAGCAACCAACTCTCGTTGTATGATCCAAAAGCATGCTATATTTCGCTGAACAAACTGTCGGACAATATACGAGTACCATATCTTTGCTTCAATGTTTTCTCTAACTACTTACGAGGACTGAAGTTTCGCAGGCTTCCTAAGTTGTACTACGTACAGAATGCCTGTTATTTCTGCAGTTGTCTTGTTCTTATGCGATTATGCCTACACAACACCACCACTAGACTAAAGTCGTTGAATTATGTGTTGCTATTACTATTTCGCATTTACGAGTAAGCTCGAAAATGGCAGATATATGTTTATCTATACTTATGTATACACGTAAATGCATGCCATCTATTACAAAATGCAACCGAAAACCTTGAAATTTTATGCAACACACTCTCTGATTAGCATTAACATGAGTTACATGACGTGAATTTATTCTAGTTTAGATCCACAACCGATTAAATCTTACCACCGCGGTAGATGATAAAGAAAGAAGCAAATATCTGCCATGTATATGATTTCAATATCGACCTTTAATGCAAATGTTGTGAATAAGAATGTCATGTTGATGGATCAATTAGACATTTAAAAAAAAGTTTTAGACATTCGCCTAAAGAGATTGATTTTGTTATATGAACTTTTCTTTATACAGGGTTACTGGTAACTCGACGTGTTCCTTGCAAGGCGTTATAATAGAGTCAAAATGCAACAAAATAAAGCCACAAATGTTCTACCGATTTTCAGTGGTTACTGAGATATTTGAATTTTTAGGTTTTTTTTTAAAAAACACGGATTTAGCCATTTAAAATAAGAATTAAAAAAACTGCTTAGTAACTGGGTCAAAACTTATTTTTTTGTCTTAGCCAACATTGTGGCAGATACTTCCCAATCATTCAAAATTTCAAAAATTATTCACATCTCAAAATTTTTAATTTAAAATACTTAAAAAAAATTTACAATTTCTTTTACTTATTTTATTTTTAAATGTATTGTAGTATTACTCAAAAAAATTATATGACACAAAGTGTACAAACCATTAGGGTTTGAATTGAAATTTATACCTTTTTGGAAAGCTGACAAGATGGGCATGTTTTTCTAATGGTTTGTACGCTTTGTGCCATATAATTTTTTTGAGTAATAATTCATTTTAAATCAAGTCAAACAAATATTTTTTTTTTAAGATTTTTAATTAAAAATTTCGAGAGATGAAGTATTTTTGAAATTTTCAATGATTGAGAAATTTCTTGCATAGTGTTGGCTATGAGAAGAAAATAGATTTCAACCCATTAACTAAGTATTTTTTTTTAAATTCTTATTTTAAATGGCTAAATCCGTGTTTTTTTTAAAAACCTAAAAATCGAATAATGGTTCCCCGTTAAAGTTAATGCAAGTTTCTTCAATTATTTGAAGGATTTCTATTGATATTTATACCTTTTTGGAAAGCTGACAAGACGGACATGTTTTTGTAATGGTTTGTACACTTTGTGTCATATAATTTTTTTGAGTAATACTACATTTAAAAATAAGTATTTTAAATTAAAAATTTTGAGGTGTGAATAATTTTTGAAATTTTGAATGATTGGGAAGTATCTGCCACAATGTTGGCTAAGACAAAAAAATAAGTTTTGACCCAGTTACTAAGCAGTTTTTTTTTAATTCTTATTTTAAATGGCTAAATCCGTGTTTTTTTTTAAAAAACCTAAAAATTCAAATATCTCAGTAACCACTGAAAATCGGTAGAACATTTGTGGCTTTATTTTGTTGCATTTTGACTCTATTATAACGCCTTGCAAGGAACACGTCGAGTTACCAGTAACCCTGTAGAACGCCTTTTTAATGCAAAATCTGTTTAAAAAACAGGTGATTTTTGATTCGAATTGATTTCAAACAAATATAATGAAATCCGCCTCTGGACGAAAGCGGCATTCAAATCACTCAGAAAGCGCGACGTGAACGCTATTCGTCATTGATTCAAAATTGAGAAACACAAGAAGCTTAATACACGTAACCCTCCTATAACACGGTAGATATGGTTCCTACAAAATGCCGTGCTGTGTGAAACCGTGTTATCGGAGACTAGAAGCTTGTACACGATTGGGGGATATTTTTTTAAATGAAGTATTTTTGTTTCACTTCAACAATCTCATTAAAAATTCATATGGAAATAAAACAAAAACCCAAATTAATAAAAAAAAACGAATCGCATTTAGTTTAAATTCATTTTAGTAAGTTTCTTCAAAACGGGGATGGAGGGGGTTTACGGCCGATCATCCTCATCAGTTTCTGAACCCATTGTTTCGACAGGTTGATTTGCATCTTCTGACTTCCTCATTATAGTATCAATTAGATAATAAATTTGTAGATCTCGTTTCAATTTTAGACTTCTTTAGGGGCATGAATCTTCGGCCAAGAAAATCGTCGTTTTCCGGAGATTCAGCAGTATTTTCCTATGCATTTTTCCGATAGCATAGTTTTTAAGGTTTACTATCGCTCGCCAATGTACTGGTAAAGTGTTTCTTTTTTTCTTCTTCCTTTTCCCTGTTGCATTATCGTACAAAAGTAAAGAAATGCGATCTTAAGATGCCTTCAACCCGGATTTACTTTTTTCTTTTGCGTTAAAAGTTCTTCTGTGCACCAAAACCCAGTTTAATCAGCATTAAAACATGTACACGCCTGATCTTCAAGTATGTTTTAAATTTTTCAGGACACGCCCTGGCAGCTCCATGATCAGCCAACGCTGGCCGTACCTCCTTAAATCCATAGGTTATGAATTCGATAACGTTTTAAAAGTTTCACAAACAAATCTTTTTTACCCAGGTTGTCCGGGTTTATTAAATTTCACCATTCCCCCTCTTCGAAATGATTTTTATACACGATGTAATTTTTTTTTATAACAACTCGACTTATTCTCAGCGCCTTTTCCATTTTTAATTGGCGCTATATTTGGCGAGCGAGGACGATCAGTATATTTTGCCCAAATCAAAGATCCTATGCGGCGACTGCACTTTTAATCTTCTTTTCATTTATTTTCTTTTGATGGTTTATACTGTCACCTCATTTAGAAGTGCAGCTTCAAGTGCACTTTTTAGTCTAGTAACATATCAGCATTAGAGATGTGAACGCTACTTTTCTGTTTGACAAGCGATCCAAAATTTAAATTTTCATCTCAAAAAAAGAACATATGTACTTTTTTTTCAAAGTTTCATAATGAAGGGCCGATTTATTTTAATGACCCAGTTAGTTAATCGGCCGGCAGTTTAACCAGATATTGCGAAAACGGCTCTAAGACATAATTTGGGACTCCAATTTAATTTCCATAAAATCATTTGTGTACACTGAAAACTTTTCTTCAATAATGCTTCTTCTAAAATGTATCTTAAACACTTTTGGTAGCCTCCTTTTATTTAATTCTCCCTTTTGAAGACATCAAATACCACTTCAAACGAAGATTCCTCTACACTTAGGAGACATAGTATAAATTCGAGCGAATCTCGATGTAAGATAATGCCGGCTTTTCTAAAATTTTACATTTATACGCTAATTTTAGGTCAGTGTTATCCGAGGGTTTCCGCAATTTCGTTACAGTGTTATACGAGGCCGTGTTATATGAGGTTTTCTGTAATTTTCTAATCGTGTAAGAGCGAAACAGTGTTGTTGGATACCGTGTTGTACGAGGAATACCTGTAAATTGTTGTTAATTTTAGATGAACTCCCTGCTTAAAATATGTAGCGATTAGAGACAATAAAATCATATGTATTGTATATAGTATAGTACATATATTTGAAGTGAAAAATTACTTGCCGTTTAAATGACATTTTACTTGTTCAATGTAAATACGTATCAAACCAGTTTAAGTAGTGTTTCCAAAAGGTAAGTGAAGTGCGAACCTTATTTCGAATTCAATATTATATTTTTCAATCAGGTTTTTATAAAATTTCCCATTACTTTTTTTGATTAAATAAATAGCAAACAATATATAACGACACATATGAATAAATACGTATACGAGTGTAAGTACACTTTATCGTTGTTAATCAGTCAAACTCGTATACCAATGCTCCAGGCGTCAAGGTTGAACGCTCCTCACCAAATAATCATTGAAGCGATTATTCTAGGGGAGCGTCATTTCCTGTTGTTACGCAAAAGATTCACATCAATATGTTTTTTAGTAAGAATTTTCATTAATTCCTCTGGTGACTCTGACCTGGAGAAGTACAAATAAATTAGAAACATATGAAACACATGAATGACCCTGCTCAGTTAAATGAGTCTTCAATCTAAAAAAAGAAGAAGAAACATAACTCACTTATTATAATTGGTATGTTTTCCTCATATAATGTATGCAATATATTTGAATATATTTTTTTTAAACTTTGACGCGCTCTGTGGCCGTGTACGTTCGGTTGCTGGTCTCAGATCAACACTAGAGTATTGTTCGATCCATGGCGCGAACAAAAACTGCCTGTGGGTACCAATAGAACTCCCACTGCGCTCCGAGCTTGTCAGTATAAAGACGGAGCGGATAAAGTAGATATCCCATCGAAACGTCAACAAGGCATAGAAATGCAAGTAATTTTAAAGTGCCCATACCCCTGCAGGGGTAAAGGCACTTAACAAACAATATATTTGAATAGTATAGTGGTGGTTCTCAGACTCAGTTCTTTTAATAAAGTCACCATATGTATATTGGGTCCTGGCCATGTCGGTATCTTGAATAACGAGATTGTCGGCGAGTTGGCTAGGACAGCATCCGCAACCCCGTTCATTGGCCCAGTACCCTCCCTCTATCTATTTGTTTATTTATTCACCATATTAGAAAACGGAACCGAGTAGACACCGCCGCTGACAGACAGATAGTCTCCCTGGCCTGAAACAGTCTAAACTGTTCATACTAGGTTACTCACGCAACTACTAAATCTATGCAGAAGCAGGGTAAGAATTATTTATGGCATTCTCGCAGGGAATTCGACCCTGAAGTCCCACCGGAGCAATATGGGTATTGTCTCTGGTGTCAGTTGTCTCCTCTGCAGCACGCAGCATATCTTCTTGAAGCCGGAGGCTCATTACCGTCGCCTCTCTCGGTGATAGCTTCCCAGATGTGGATGGGATCACTACACTTGAACTCAGGCAGTTGTAGCCGCATTAAACTGCAACAACATTCAATCCGCACAAAACTCGTGACCTATAGCGCAACAGACCCTATATGGGACCTCCGTACCCAGCACCCCCTCCCTTATTTGATCTATCCTTCGAAAGAACTATATTTGGTATTTTGCAAATCGATCGGTACGATTATCGACTTTGCTGGAAAATCAACGCGATGCTTTCGATTCTCAATTACCCACTATATATTATTACGTGTCGTAGCTGAGGGCCCCATAACATTTTAAAGCAATAAGCTAGGCCGGCCATTTTTTGGGCTCCAGGTAACACTAGCGGTTTCAATGCAAAATAAAGTAAAGCATAATTTATCACATGTACAATATAGGTAGACTATGAAAAAAAGCTTTCGTGTTTTGAAAATCCGGGCCCGGGGAGAATCACCCCCCTCTCATCTGGCCTATCGCTCCATAATTTGCTTTGTATTTCAGGTAGCAGTTCCTGTGTCGTTGCAATGACTTTCCTTTAGTATGTATCGCGATTCAGAGCTAATCACTTAGCTCCAGTCCAGATATAATTAGAACTGCAAATTTAGGGGGAAATGGTTCGGAGCGTGTCTTGGGTTAGGTAGCCTTCCAACCTCAACCCATATTTCAAGAGAAAACTTAAATTTCGATATATCCTCAGTGCAAATACAATCCATCAAATTTTATTTGGGTAACGGAATCAGTTTGCTGTGTGCTGTAACAATATTTTAATCACAAGAACGAACAGGTAGGCCGACAATTGGGCGAAAGACCTTTTCTATAGTCCTCTTTTTTTGTGGTAGCCCCCTATCACCTATGCTACACGCTACACAATATCAGCAACACAGGCGTCCATGGGTTCTGGGAAGAACTCAAGAGCATCATCAGGGATGTCGCAGAGAAGGTCGTGGCATATAAAAAGCCCGCGAGCGCGAAATGACTGATTTGACGAAGGATGTAAAAATTCACTTGACGCGAAAAACGAAGCCTATAGACAATGGATTCAATAGCGTATAAACTAGTAAATACAATTAAAACCGGCTATCAACCCAAGACTAGCCTTTGTAAGGACAAGGATGGAAACATCATCAGCGACACCGATGGCATCAACAATCGCAGGGCCCCTTATTTTGAAGAGCTTCTCAACCTACCATCTAACATCCCCACACAAGCTCCCGACGATATGGTTGATCTAGGCCCACCCATACAACCCCCGACAGTAGAGAAAGTTGACCTCGCGTTGCGCTCACTAAAACAAAATAAAGCGCCGGGCGCTGAGGAGATTCCAACTGAACTGCTAAAATTCAGTGGAACGGATCTAGTTAATACCATGCATGAATGACTTCTACGAGTATGGGAGGACGAGGTGATCCCAGACGATTGGCGCAGGAGCATCATCTGTCCAATTCACAAAAAGGGAGATAGGCTGCGGTGTGAGAATTACAGGGGCATATCACTAGTCTGTACGTCCTATAAAATTTTGACGAAAATACTGGAAAATTAAATGAAACCGTACGCATCATTTGCGAATATCAAAGCGGTTTCAGACCTGGTCGCTCCACAACCGATCAGCTCTTTACGGTCAAACTTATACTTTAGGACTGCCGGGAATACAACGCAGACGTATACCAAATATTTCTCGACTTCAAGCAGGCATACGACAGTATCGATCGTGGGGTATACTGTACAACATCATGCTGCAATTTGGTATACCGGCTAAATTAGTGCGACTGACAAAGATGACGATGACCAACTCCGTCTCATAAGTCAGGATCCATAATAGACTAAGACTTACTGATCTATGTATTTTAAACACGCACTGGTCTGAAACCGGGCGATATACTGGCGCCGATGCCCTTCAACATAGTACTGGAAGTCGACAAGTCGACACAATTAGCAGCGCACGCCGAAGACATCAACATCATGTCCCGAAGATGGGCCGACGCAGAAGAACTTCTGCATACGCTCGATACCGCTGCAAAAGAAGTTGGACTACGTATCAACGAGGGTAAAACTAAAATAATAATGCAATCGACGATAAGGACACCTGCACAATCGAGCATCAATGTGGGGGAACTCAACATCGAGTTCGTGAACCACTTCATATACCTGGTGTAACGGACTGTCTGGTGGGCATCCGGAGATGCCCGTGGGGACGGAGCCTAAGGTTGCATTACAATCGTGAAGGTCGGGCAGTGCCATCTGGCGAAGAAATGGGCCCCTCAACGAGCTAGCAGCGGCCTATGCTTGCTGTAGCTCAGTTCGAGAGATGTAAGCGGGGGTTTCGCCGCTCGTTGCAACTGTCCTTTACGTATTAACAAAAATTCATAGGCCTGGGGAAGACAACACAAACAAGGGAGGTAAAAAATGGGGAATAAAAAAATAAAGCGATAAGGATGGAATAGTTGGCGGATGGCTCGATTGCCCTCGCGCTCGCATTGAGGTGCAGGTGTAATTACAAAAATGCAGTACTGTGTAAAGAAAAATTTTAAAGTTACTTAAAACGACAGTCCTGGTAAACAAAAAGGTATCCAGCGCTCCTCCGCGTTTCGTCCAGTCACCGAAGATGCTACTAATGCTGGCAATTCGAAGCCTTTATGGAGGCCTTAAATACGTGGCTAAACCACAAAAGACAAACACAAAGCCAGGACTGCCTTGTTAACCTGAATCTAAAAGGAAAAACTACACTATAGGAAGAATGGGGGTGCTACAGAGGAAAGCGCAGCTTGTTGAAGGGAAAATACGTGAAGTAAAGTGGCTAAGTCCTACGACTTAGAGCAAGTAGCCTTAATGTCCTTGTGGTGTACAAATCGGTGGAAGGACAAAAAAGGAACTCGATGAGGTCCTTCTTAGTTCTGTTTTTCTACCATAAATGGGCCCCACGTTGGGCGCCAAAAATGTAATGGTTGCAAGAGCGGAAGTGGTTGACGCTGCTGTGAAGGCCAGTCAGACATCAAAATGTCAAAACTTCCTACCTAAAGTGTCAACGGGTCGGGCCTGAGTTGGTCGTTTAAACACCATATCACTCCCGTCACTGAGCAAGCCAGCCAGCACGCGACGTTTGACCAACTTAGGTAGGAAGTTATGACATTTTCATGTCTGACAGGCCTTCACGGCAGCGTCAATCACTTCTGCTCTTGAAACCGTTACACTGGGTTGCAACTTGTCAAGGGACGCCTACGAAACTGAGGAAATCAAGCGACAGATACAGTTAGCTAATAAAACTTTTTTCTCGATTCTCCCCATAATGAATTCGAAGCATGTGCACAGAAACACGAAGCTCCGCGTATACAAAACCATTATACGACCAGTGCTATGCTATGGCTGCGAAGTATGGACCCTAACTCAAGCCTCTGAAAACATGCTAAGCACATTTGAACGTAAGGTTCTACGGCAAATTTTCGGGGCTGTTTGCGATCGAGATGGATGGCGCATCCGGTACAACCATGAGTTGTATGAACTGTACGATGAGCTGCAAGTTTCGAAAATCGTCAAACTACAACGACTTCAATGGGCAGGGCATGTACAACGAACGGACGATGATCGCATGCCAAAGAAAGTAATAAGCGCAAAACAAGTCGACGGAGCGTGACTGCCTAGACGACCGAGATATCGTTTGGAGAGCTCAGTATATGCGTACGCCGAGCTACTGCGCTTCCAAAATTGGAGGACGCGGTGAGGTAACCAAGATAATTGGAGGATAACGACCCGGGCGGCCAAGGCCCGACGTCGGGCTGTCGCGCCACGATGTTGATGATAATCGACCTAAACTATATAAGTAAACTGCATTGCTCGCAGCGAACAAGTTTCTTGCACAAACTGTTCATCATCATCATCATCATCGTGGCGCGACAGCCCGACGTCGGGCCTTGGCCGCCTGGATCATTGTCCTCCAATTATCTCGGTCACGTGACCGCGTCCTCCAATTTTGGGAGCCCAGCAGCTGCGCGGCGTCCACACCTACTGAGCTCTCCCAACGAGATCTCGGTCGTCCTCGCAGTCTCGCTCCGTCGACTCGTTCTGCATTCATTACTCTCTTAGGCATGCGATCATCGTCCATTCTTTGTACATGCCCTGCCCATTGAAGTCGTTGTAGTTTGACGATTTTCGAGACTTGCAGCTCATCGTACATTTCATACAACTCATGGTTGTACCGGATGCGCCATCCATCTCGATCGCAAACAGCCCCGAAAATTCGCCGTAGAACCTTACGTTCGAAAGTGTCTAGCATGTTTTCGGAGGCTTGAGTTAGGGTCCATGCTTCGCAGCCATAGCATAGCACTGGTCGTATAATGGTTTTGTACACGCGGAGCTTCGTGTTTCTGTGCACATGTTTCGATTTCATTATGGGGAGAACCGAGAAAAAAGTCTTATTAGCTAACTGTATCCGTCGCTTGATTTCGTCAGTTTCGTTGGCGTCCCTTGACAGGTTGCAACCCAGGTGAATGAAGTTGTTCACGAACTCGATGTTGAGGTCCCCCACGTTGATCCTCGGTTGTGCAGGTGTCCTTGTCACCGATTGCATCATTATTTTAGTTTTACCCTCGTTAATACGTAATCCAACTTCCTTTGCAGCGGTATCGAGCGTATGCAGAAGTTCTTCTGCGTCAGCCAATCTTCGGGACATGATGTTGATGTCGTCGGCGTACGCTGCTAATTGTGTCGACTTGATGAGCAGCGTCTTGCTGTTGTCCATATTCATGGCCCGAATAACGTATTCCAGTGCTAGGTTGAAGAGCGTCGGTGCCAGTCCATCGCCCTGTTTCAAACCAGTGCGTGTTTCAAATAGATCAGTAAGTCTATTCTGTATCCTGACTTGTGAGACGGAGTTGGTCATCGTCATCTTTGTCAGTCGCACTAATTTTGCTGGTATACCAAATTGCAGCATGATGTTGTACAGTACTCCACGATCGATACTGTCGTATGCCTGCTTGAAGTCGACAAAGATTTGGTATACGTTTACGTTGTATTCCCAGCACCTCTGGAGTATCAGTTTGACTGAGAAGAGCTGATCGGTTGTGGAGCGACCAGGTCTGAAACCGCTTTGATATTCGCCAATGACTCGTTCTGCGTACGGTTTTATTCTATTTTCCAGAATTTTCGTCAAAATTTTATAGGACGTACAAACTAGTGAGATGCCCCTGTAATTCTCACATCGCAATTTATCTCCCTTTTTATGGATTGGACAGATGATGCTTCTGCGCCAATCGTCTGGGATCTCCTCGTTCTCCCATACTCGCAGGAGTAATTGATGTATGGCATCAACTAGACTCGTTCCACCGAATCTTAGCAGTTCAGCTGGGATCTCGTCAGCGCCCGGCGCTTTATTTCGTTTTAGTGACCGCAACGCGAGATCAACTTCCTCTACTGTCGGGGGTTGAATGGGTGGGCCTAGATCAACAATATCATCGAGAGCTTCCTGTGTGGGGATGTTAGATGGTCGGTTTAGAAGCTCTTCAAAATAAGAGGCCCATCGTTTGTTAATACCATCGGTGTCGCTGATGATGTTTCCATCCTTGTCCTTACAAAGGCTAGTCCTGGGTTGGTAGCCGTTCTTAATTGTATTTACTAGTTTGTACGCTTGTCTGGTGTTCCTATTAGCTAAGTTTTCGTTTATGTTCAGCAACTGCTCGTCAAAGTATTTACGTTTCTTACGTCTAATTATTCTATTCGATATTCGCCGTAGCTCGTCATATTTTTCTCTTCTGGCTCTGGTTCCTCGTTGAATCCATTGTCTGTAGGCCTCGTTTTTCGCGTCAAGTGAATTTTTGCATTCTTCGTCGAACCAGTCATTTCGCGCTCGCCGGGCTTTATATCCCACGACCTTCTCTGCGACATCCTTGATGGTACCCTTGAGTTCTTCCCAGAACCCATGGACGCCTGTGTTGCTGATGTTGTGTAGCATAGGTGATAGTTTTTCCTCAAGGGCGGTAGTATACGCCACCGCTGTAGCATCACTCAAGAGCTTATCAACCGCAAAGATTTTGGGAGGGCTGATTCTTGACTGGTGCACTGAGGAAATTCTACATCTGTAGGTCGTCTTCACCAAGTGATGATCTGAGTCGCAGTTTGCTCCTCGATAGGAGCGGACATCCATGACACTAGACGCCCATCTCCTGCAAATGAGGACGTGGTCAATTTGGTTGACGGTATGTGCGTCTGGAGACTTCCAGGTCTGCTTGTGAATGCGTCGATGCGGGAAACACGTAGAGCTTACGACTAGATTCCTGCTGCAGGCGAAGTCTATAAGTCGCTGGCCGTTATCGTTACATTCTTCATGGAGGCTGTGGCCTCCAGAGGTCCCCCGATGCCAACTTTCATTCCCGACTTTCGCGTTAAAGTCTCCCAGCAGCAATTTGACGTCATTTGTTGGAAGTGAGTCGAAGAGAGTTTCAAGGCGGGCGTAGAACTCGTCTTTTACTGCGTCTTCTTTAACTTCAGTGGGGGCATGCACATTGATGAGCCAGAGATTGAAGAATCGAGTCTTGATGCGAATCGCACACAGCCGTTCATTTATGGGTTTGAAGTCAGTAATATGCGGTTTGAGGTGATTGTTCACTATAAATGCTACTCCAAACTCCTTGCGGCCCGATGGTTTGCCACTTGTAAAAATTGTGTGCGATTTCTTGTCATTAATCTCGCTGCCAAGCCAATTTGTTTCCTGGACTGCAGTAATGCTCAGTTTGTACTTTTCGACCTGTTGAAGGAGGGCCTTCTCGGCCCCCGGTTTGTTCAGGGAGCGTACATTCCAGGATCCGAAAGAATAATCCTTTATTCGTTTGCGTGGTCGTCGTTGTTGATCCGTCCAATCCGAGGCTTTTGTTCCAGGTTTCTTGACATGGAGTGGTTTTTACAAGGACGAGTTGTCAGCACGTCGCTTAACCCCATTCGGGGGATGGCCTCGGAGATAGCTGCTTCAGATGGTTTAATAAACGTGCTGGAGCCCACACAACTATGTAGCAGGTCCAACTACGCAAGTCATTCCATCCTACTAGACCTGAGACGCTTAGGTGTTTGGCAGCCATTCAGGCTACAGCTATCTGCCTTTTCCAAACTGTCTTATCGCTAAGACATTGGCCGTCAGCGAATTGATACACTGCCGTTACCAGGGGGCGCCCACGTGGAGGACTATGGAAAAGGTCTTCGCCCCCCTGTTCATCGAGAAGAGCAATTTTGTAAGTGTAACGCGTACAGTTGTTCTAGAACAGTTTGCAAAAAATACAGCTAGTGGACGCCTTCGCAAAACACCTGATAAAATATCAAGGATCTGATTTTCTTAATTTCTCCATATGCTATCAACTGTCAATTTTTGGATATGAAAATGTGTCGGGTCAATTTATGGAATCGGCGATTTTGACAGTTCACCGATGACACCGGCACCACTGTCACCAAACCAGCGCAAATGCAACCCAGCGATACAGTAAAATTCGAAACGTGCGTTAACGTTAACGTTAATTCCCGTGACGCCAAAATTATCCGTGGCGAAAATGGCCCTACGAAATAATCCATACAGATACTTACATTACTTATATAAACCATGCATGGGCAATATCGGTTTCAAATCGAAACTAGGTATTTGAAACAAAAGAAAAAAAACACTATGCAGTGTCCATGGTTGAAATACCAAATTGATAATTGTGGGGGCTACCGCTCTTGCACTCAAACCAAGCGAAGCGAGCCTTCACGGTTGTACGATATTGAGGGCTGTGAGCGTGGAGCCCAAACAAAAGACTTTTGCACCCATAGCGAGCAAAGTGAGCGTTCATGTTTGTGCGGTACTGAGGGTTGTGATGCCTTATGCACGGAGCGAGCCGAACTCACACAAGCAACTCTTGCACCCGTAAAGAGCGAGCGTTAATGTTTGTGCGATACTGAGGATTGTAATCCCTTAAGCACGAAGCGCGCATAACAAGCGGAACCAACACAAGGGACTGTTGATTCACAACCCTCAGATCGTACAAAGTGTGCATGCATGGATTATTTCGTTTTTTTCTTCGTGGACAATTTCAGTTTGGAACCCGAACCAATATCTATCCATGCATAGACAATATCCGTCTCAAATCGAAAAAACGTATGCGAAGGAAAGCGAAAATAGCCGTATACTCACTTCCGTTTTTAAATTGAACGTACGGTATGAAACGAAAGTTTCGAGGCATGATCACTTTCAGTTTCAGCCGAAATTGTCCATTAATGGCTAATTTCCAAATGACTAATTTCATGGTACCATTTCAAAACAACACAATTTGTTTACCTAATCACGCTTTTGCGGCGTTCATATCCTGCACTACAAAACACGTAACTAAATAATAAAAACTACGACGGCGGCGGCTACACTTGCCACTGTCTTTGCTGGTTCTTTGAGTTACTCGAGGAGCAGCGTGGGGTTTGGACAGCACAAGTTATAGCGGAGTCCTAGAGGGCAGCTTCGAGCTCCAAGTTTGTCACACGAGATGTAATTGCGTGACGGACAGACTTGGTTTAAGTGGTGGTCGCCATCCGTCTCGGGTATACCGAAGAGTGCTCTGTAGGCCATCCAATTATCCGCCTCCCGCTCCAACCGCCTCGGTTATTTTTAATAAATGCGCAACTTCTTAGGTAATGTATTTTTATTTTACACTTTCTACAAAACCAACAGCCCTCTACCTCTGCCAACAGAATGGCCCACAAAAAAAAATCACGGCCTTCTATCCACTCTTTTTTTTCTAGGATTAAAGCTAAATTTAAATGCACGTTCCCAATTTTACTTCACCGCTATGTTGCATTTGCACTGCTTTAGTTCCAGCGGTGGCGGTGTCATTTGTGAACTGTCAAAATCCCTGATTCCACAAATTGACTGAAAAATATTCAGATCCAAAAATTGACTGTTGACAGTACATGTTTTTTGGGGAGGGGAAAACATATTGAAGAAAAATCGAAAAAAGTCACATCCAAGATACTTTATCAGGCGCTTTGCAAAATGCGACCATTATGAAGCATTCTCCCTTTTTATTCCTAAGTTGGAATATGGGATGCGAAGTATAATAGTTAGCAGAGCATTTTATTTACGAGACTTTCTTTGGGATGATGGTACATATTTGGGTGGTGAATGACGATGGTGAAGTAGTCCTACTCTTCTCATAAATTTTTAACAAAAATCAATCTACTCATTCGCAATTGAGTCTAGGCCTGCGAAAAAACCAACAGTTCGATTAGAATGTGCTTGTAGCCGAAAATGAGCCTGCGACCTCTTGCTTTTTAAATCGACGATAATGTGCACTATGATTCCCCATATTATGTACGAGTATTACGATTAAAATATATTAATAAATAAATGTGCACCTGTGCTTTCACTTAGCATTCATGCAATCCAATTTTGCATTCTGAATTCAAATCAGAAAATGAAAACCGGCTTTCCAGGAAACAAGTTTTCCGCAATTATTTATAGTCAACAACCAAAGCACGCTGTATTGCAGAATAAGCAACAGCCCGCAACATAAAATTAATACAACACGCGCTTGAGGCGCATACGAGTATTTCTCCACAAAAAAAGGGAGCCTCAATGAACGGTGTGGTTGGCCTCCACGGTCAGCCCCAAAATGTCATTAGGCTGGTGTTTTGCTTGATCGCGAGTGGATCGAGACGCTGATAAAAAATCGACAAAAAACGTTCACTTTTAGAGGAGTGCGCCAAAAGCACAGAAGGTGACTGGCGAACCAATCGTGGCCTGTAGGCGGAGTCTACAATTTACGATGCTCGATTAAGCAGCTCCACATGTACAGAGGAGGAAGACGATCGCACCAAAAATGATTGTACTCGATGGCGATCATCATGATCATGTTCATCGGTATGCACATGCCACTCAAAAGCACCAGAAAATAATCTCAGCGTGCTTGTGATAAGGAGAAGAGTGGAATGGCCAAATTTGGATTAGGAGGTGCCTATAGAATGACAAGAAAGCGAAATATAAAAAGTAGCTTGAAACTTGAGTGGATCGGATCATTGATAGTCGTTAAATAATTAATTGATCACTAATTCTGAAGGAGAGATTAAATAAAATAAATGAAATCGCTCGCCATACGAAGGGTTTGTAGTGATAATAAGCAATGGAAAGCAGTCCTAAGCTTTTCTCAGATTTTTTTTAAATGATCTTTCCTACTCTTGGATAAGCTTAGCCATCCATAACCATGTTGAGATGCTATTGTAAATTGCAAGTTTATACTTTCACCAAAAAATAAAAGAAATTGTATGAATAAAATCCCCTCGCCAAACAATCTGGACCATTTCGCACTGGTTAGCAATATATTAATTAAATAACTGTAATTCAGATCTGACTGAATTCAACAATATTTCTTAATTTTAGTTTAAATCGATATTGAGTTTAAAAAAACATGCAAGTAGTATTCACACCTAAAAATGAGGCCATTTGGTGTATTTTTTTCATGGACTGTGTCAAAATGCCCAACTTTAAACGAATGTATGTATTATTATTAAATATTATGTGATTGTTACGAAACTTGAAAAGTTAATTGCCAATGATGTTGGTTATCGTTGGCTATCAGTATTTTTTACCCATGACTTCGGATGTGTTTAAGGGATGGAGGACTGTGCTAAACTATAAAAACACACTACTCGTATTATTAACCAATTTGGAAAAGATTAAAAAATCGCATTATTTTCCACTTTCTACGCTAGTCAAACGCAATTTTCCTGTAAGTTTGTATGTTGTTAAGTATAACGGTCTCGAAATATAAGGGGGTGAGCCATTGGCTTATTACGACGCATCGCTTTCTCCAGCGAATTACGTATAATATATCTAGAAATTCCCACCAAGTTTCATGCTCGTAGCTTCAGGCATTCGTGAGATATTCTATGGACAGACAGATGGACATTTAACCGATTTTATAAGGGTTTTGTTTTTACTACAAAATCCTTAAAAAAAAGTATGGCAAGAGTACCAAAAACGTAATGATCCATTCATTACGTTTTTGGTAGAGTAAGTTTGTTCGCACGTATTCAAGCCCGGCTCTACCCTACACGCGGACTTTTCATTTGAACCATTGGGTACCATTGTGTAGGGGCGCAAAATATCCTGCCGAATAAATTAAACCATTTGTTATATTTTAAAATTATAAGGTAGGCTTGAGGTAAAGTTTTTAAAGGTTTGTTTTTTTTTTGTTATTTGACTAACGGTACCATGCACCCTTTCAATTACCCATTTCGGTTTAATTGACTTGATAAAATGACATTGACCCCACATTGGGCGCCGAATGTTTTCTGGGTTTATAGATTATTTTCTACAGTAAAAATTCACAGAGGTGGGATAAAAAAAGAGTCAAATTAACTTAGGCTAGCCATCCATAAGCCATCTGTATCGACTTTGGTGGTGATTTTCCACAACTGTGGGGGATATTGATTAAGAGTCGAGTTTAAGAATTACGGACATTTCAAAGCGGGAAGTTCTATTGTATGTTAAAATGCTATGAGCGATGTCCTATTAGTTAAACAGAACGATAAAATATCTAAAGTCGGCCCTGCATCTATCTAACCATTTAGTTATCGCTGTGTGCGCGGTCTCATAAACCACCGTGTGTTCTATTTTTCTGACTAAACTACTTAGTTTTTCTGCAAACTAAGAATTTTGCCGTGTGCGCGTGCTCTAAAGGTGTCTATTAGAAATAGATTATGTAAAAAACAAAACCCGGGTTAGAGCAGAAAAATATAATTATAGTGGTGAAATCAATTAGGAAAAATATTTCTTCGAAATTTGTAATGGATTGTACTAACATGAGGCGCGTTCTTTTGCGTATCTATCGAGTATAGTGTAGGGTAAGGGTTAAACACGCATTACAACAACCAACCAGTTGCATGTTGTTGTGTAATGTGTAATGCGTGTTTGTTACCCTACGCTACACTCGATAGATACGCAAAAGAACGCGTCTATTTTGCCGCACTTTTGTAATAATTTATTTCTTCACGCCTGGAGGGACTTATCTATGGAGAGATCAATTAATTGCACTTCTGTTTTTTTATTTAAGAAGCGCGCGAAAATGATTTTCGAGGAAAATTACATTAAACATGGCATGGATTGCAAAGCAAATCCACCGTGCTATGCTTCGAAAGCGCGCATTTGCAGATATGAATTTGCTGCTGCCATCCCGTAACAACCCATACATACGGTCACCAGATTAGGCGATTAAGAAAAATAAAATATTTGATTAATATTATATTTCTGCTTTACAGCCAGAAAATGAATTAACCAATGCTTCATAGAAGCAGCAACTCTGCGAATTATACTTAACAGTGGTTTCGCGATCCTTTCGGTGAAATAGAGGTTTTTACCTAGGTAGTATGTAGTTGTATTAGTAATATATGAACACTAAGTCATCGCGTTTGGCAACGTCTATTTCGTCGGTAGAACCCTTCTGGGGGTAATACGAGTGACATTTTCGTTGTCAACGATGATATTTGGCCCGAATACTCCACTAAGGGCGACATACAATGTCGAAAATTCTGGGAAACTTGGAACGAACACAAGGTTTTCAATTGTTATGGGGGTGTTAAAGAGGTCGGCCGACGTTTTTCAAGCAGAGATCAACACCACTGGTGTCTTTGCAAATATGATTCTGAAGAAAAAAACTCGCGGTGCAACACACACATTGCTATCTACACAGATAGCTAGGCTAGGCGATCATTAGGGCGCTCTCATCGTACAAACTCTCTCCAAGACTGGTGAAAGACTGTCATGAACTCCTTTCTGTTAGGTACTAGATCTCCGTTAATCATGGGCAATGAGGAAAATGAGGCTGCTTATGCCTTTACCAACAAGCGGAGTTCATCCTACAATTCTGTCGATACACAACCTTGCAGTGAGTAAGATCTTCATCCAGGATAATAAAATAAAAAATACTACGGGTCATCGCTCATCACTCAGCAAAATGAATTTGACTAACAAGACGGGATGTCGTCTGTGTGCAAAAGAAGTAGCGAATAGAAAGCATATTCTATGCCAATGCGCGGCAATTGGGCGGGCTAGGAATACATTTCTCTTTTGCCTTGTGCCGGAGCTGTGGCTATTACTAGTTAATTTATCTTGCTGGGTTTTTTATTCTTATTGGACTCCATTTCAATAAGCTGTAAACGATTTATGAAATATCATGGTAAAAGAGGACAAACTGTTATATTTTGAAAAAAAGAGGATACGATTTATTTATGAAAAAGAGGATATGTCCTCTTAAAAGTGGACATGTCCTCTTAAAAGTGGACGTCTCGTAACCCTATTTACACATAAATATTAACTGGGTCCATTTTGCATATTAGCTAGTACTTAAATGTTTTCGCCTACTATTTAAACCAGGGTAGTTTGAAATTGCTTGGTACGAACGTATTGAGTTTGACCGAAGCCAACATTTATTTTTAATGTTGCGCTCCCGGAATATTGGACGGAATATTTGATTATTTCTCTCCTAGTTCATCCAGACAACACGGATGTATGCACGGACGGCATAAAGCATTAGAACCGCTCGACAATGCATTTTTATTCATGAAATTAGACATACGTCGAATTAGTCGAACAAAACGGCTATCGAACTGAGGTCCAGTCGCAAGGATTTCGGTTAAGAGGGAGTGTACTTTAATACATACATAAGGCGGGGGCCTCCAAATCGAACTTTGCTGAGGCCTCGAAAAACTTCAGCACGCCTCTGCTATCAAATAAACACTTCATTTCAACTTATGCCTTACCCTTCTTTTTAAAATTTATTCAACAAAACTCACAGGAATAAATCGTTGGCTGTACCCCTATGAAAAGCAAATTTTTTGTTTTTATTCTTAAAAAAAATTGTCTTTCATCACGTTTCCTGGAATTTTCATATATGCAATGGGCAAAGTTTCTTGCAAAAATCGAATTTCTATTTTCCTATGGTCAAATCCTGCAGAGATCATTCCATCTTAATTTCTTAATTTCTAGCAGTTGCGGGCCTATGAATGAAAATCGTTTAAATCGAAAATTAGCCTTTTTTAATTAAAAAATGCATATTGCATTAAAGTACTCAATCTTCCAACGCATCTTTGGCGAGTCGTTATAATGAATTATTTTGAATGAGAAATGAATGACAATTTCATTTTTCATGTTTTTTTTTATTTTATTTTATAATAAGTGTTCGAAATTTAAAGGTATTTTATATCCACTAACATTACACAAGGCATGTTGGAAAGAGCTATTCGTAGTTTTTCGAAGGGATTTCAATATAAAAATAAAACTGTCTTTCATTTCTTGTAAAAATTAGTTAATTATTAACACCTGCCAAGGTTGCGTTGGAAAGTTAAGTACGTACTTTAAAGCAATACGAAATATTTAATGAAAAACTGTGATTTTTCGGCCTTGACGATTTTCTTTCACAGGCCCTCAACTCCCAAAAATTAGGGTCGAATAATCTAAGCACGATTTGACCCTAAGGAAATGTAGATTTTTTAAATAAAACTTGTATATTATGCATACGAAAATTCCAAAAAAGTGAATAAATTGCAATTTTAAAATATAAAAAAAATACTTTTCATACAGATACAACTAACAAACTATTCCTCTGAATTTTATGGGATAAATTTAAAAATTAAGGATAATGTACCAGCTAGATTAAGAGCCCATTTGAGCATTCCAGCTCGCGCAATTTTCAAGTTATTGCGTTTTAAGTAATGCAAAATAATGGGACACCTTCATCATCATTTATCATTTTAGAGGAAATTTTATGTGTTTTAATTTTTGAGCTCATAGTTTTCCAAATATCCAAGGAAAAATAGGAAAGAAAACTATCCATTGACTTCTTCTAGCCTACACTTCCGGATCCTCGATCAACGGAGGCTATTTTCAGGAGACCGCCTTTATAAATTTCAAAACAACACGATTTTTGCCTGTTATTATGTGCATGTCTACACTAAAAAGCCGAAATATTGCAGAACAATAAAAAAATGACTTTTATCCTCTTTACTCAACACTTCCGGACCCTCTTTGGAACAACACGCCGAACAACTGAGGACTCTCCACACCCATTATGCCACATTTCAAAACTATACCATTTTTTTCCTAGTTTTGATTTGTAGCGTGGACTACCTGTTAAGTGAAGGTTGAAGTAAATTTGATTGATCTCCAGAAGTTTATTATATTTTATTATATTATTTGATAATTTTCGAATCCAAATGTGTCAAAGAAATAGACCGTTGGAAGCCAACATTGGGGGAACTTTTGTCAAATTTGAAGGCTTATCAGTTCAAAGTACCGTTCTAAAATTTGCATTTGAATTTTCGATGAAAAATCGATTTTGAAATTTGTTTTAAGTTTGAAAATTGTATCTTTTAAGTAACGGTGAATTTTAAAACCGGTGGAAAGGTCGATTTTTAAGGTGTGAGTTCCTAGACCGCGACTAAGCGACTTGCGTTTACGACTGGGACAACGGAGCACTATTCGTGTATATTTTATGTGGTACAGTCGTACAACTACAGTTTGTATTCGACGATCCTCTAAGCTTTAAAATACAGAAGAATAGTGCTCTTTCAAGATTTTTTCATAGTCGCAAACCCAAATCGCGGCCTACACCCACACCATTAAAAAGTAAGGTCAAATGTCGGATTAGAATATTAGGAGGGTGGCAAATTTTGATTTTGTTCGGCAAGTCATTTTTTTACACAATTTCCAAAAAAAATCTATAACTATGTAACTATTAAGGACAGAGTGGTTACTTTGGTGTCATTTTTGCATAAATGAACAGTGCTATCTACCGTTAAATTATTCACCATCTGAAGCAGGACACCCTGTGCATATACATATATCCGCAAAATCTAAATACAATAACTCTCGAACAGAAGAAGCAAACGAAGTGAAACTTGTCCAGTGGATAGACATCAATGCGGACGCAGCTACTATTGAAATCCAGAAATATATACATATGTCAGGTGGTTAAAAAGTTACAGCTACATATCGGCAAAACTTTGTAAGCAAAAAAAACTCTATAACGGAAGAAATTAGCTGGGTGAAACTTCTCTAATTGGTGCACGTTACACTACATTTACACTGGGCCTGAAATCTTGTAAAATGGGATTTCAACGAAATCTCCTTCAAAATGACTCGATTTTTCGCATGGGTTAGTCACCTATTTAATTTTAAAAAACTCCATTAATCGGCTCCAAAGTTACAGCTATATAACGACAAAATTTTGTAAGCAGAATAATTCTATAACGAAAAAAAAAACAAGTTGTGTGAAAGTTATCCAATTGGTTTATGTTAAGAAGAAACAGGTTTCGGTGGAGGAGGAGTCAGGACAATTAAAAAGTTATACCGTTATAACAGCAAAAAGTTGTAAGCAAAATATCTTTTGGAAATAAAGATCCAGCTACGCGAAATGAATCCAGTTGATGGAGCGTTGAAGCTGGAGATAAAGTCATATAACAAAATATATCAAACAGTTGAAGCGTTTTCGATTTAAAAATATTTCCCAAATATGGGTATTATACACAAAACTCCGTAGCTTTTTACACCTGGTACTTAAAAGTGAGGTTAAGTATCCCAACTCAAATTTTAAATTTACTCGTACATAAGTTCAGAAATGATCCCGAAATAACGTATGATCCCGTAATACATCAAAAATCAATTCCTCTGGCTTCGATGCGTCAGGTAATATAATTATTATAAAATATTTATAATCATTTTCACTCACCTAACATTTTACTTAAATCGGCATTATGCAAATCAGGGTTCTCGTCCGCCAGCTTTTTCCGCTCCACCTTCGCCCACACCATAAACGCATTCATCGGTCGTCGTATCCTTGTCTCTTTGGCACTTTTCAACGCGTTCGCTCCGGCACCAATCTTTCCGGCCGGACCGAAATTTTGTCTTTGTAAAACACTATAATTTGTCGGACAAAATTCACTCTGATATCCACCACCGGCCAGGCTAAAACTCCAACCGACAGCCGCCGAACCATCTTGAGGCAGAATTGTTGTTGGAATTATACTCGAATACGCTGAATAGTCGGTCATAAGAGGTGAGTTTGAATTAAGCAAGGGTGAATGTGAGGTCATAAGTGGTGATGATAGCATAGGACTTTGTGATAATACTTGATTGCTACTTGTGGAATTGCCACTTCCACCACTCCCACCGCCACCGGTTCCGGGACTAGGTGGCGGTATCATTGGATGTGGTCCGGCCAGGCTCGATATTTGATGGTGATGATGCATTTGTGGTGAAGAATGATTTTGTAGCGGTGATGCACTGCCCGAAGTTACGGATGAGGGGTAGGCTTGCATGGAATGTGACACGTATTCATCGTGGTAGATTGTTCGATGGTAGGATTGTTGATGTTGTGGCGAGCTGAAAATGATGAAAATGAAAAGTTGAATTATATTACAAATATTATAGCTTTTTTTCATACGTATCATCATTAAACTATTATCCAAAATTATCATATTCTCGACTTGAGCCTGAATGAATGGCGTCAAATAGTCGAATCCATAAATTCTTCAGCTGAACAGTTATTACTCGTTTATGAGAATTTCTGTTTTTTTTTGTCTTAATTTTATTTATTTCGTGGAGTCAAAAAGCTTTCCCTGAATATCTTAACTTTTTTATTTGGTTTTCCGATCCTTATATCATATTGAGCATTTCAGTTGGTCACGGGAAGGTGCATTTCTTCTGCACCTTAATGGACTCATTCATACCTTGTTGGGACTTTAAATCTCTCTCCGCTATAATATTGTCTTTGAGAATTTATTTGAGCATTTGCACAATATAATTTAGTGATGGACAGCATATTTGAATATGGTGTTACCGCCTAATGTCACAAGAAAACCCGAAGGAAATTAAGTTTGTATGTAATTTAGAATGAAGGTGAGTCCCTTAAAAAAAAAATAGGGTTCTGGGCTACAGAAAGTGGAAACCATTGGGAGCCTGGAAGATTTATTAGTTGCAGTGTTGACTCACAAAGACACAGTTGATTCTTTGAACTTAGGAGTATGCTGATCATCTTTTTCCAAAATGCTAGTATTTGGTCTATACCTATACCCTGAAACACAAAGTGCCATACTTTTGAATCGGATTTAGGATAATTCTATATATATATAGGAAATAGATTACAGTTGATTTCGTTGTTGATGGTAACACGTCCAGAACTCACCTCCTTTCCCGAATCGATTCGAAACGTGCTTTTTACAATCAAAAAACGTATACGATTCTACATGCCAGTATTTGCGGCATAACCGTTTCGATGCGAAACGTGAAAGTATTGGCTAATGGCTCATTAAATTCGCTCGTGGTCTAAAGAAGTTTATCGATACTCGATAGCACACTATCAATTTTGATGACCACCGTAACTACGTCCAATATAATGCTCTTTTATATTAAACAGAAATATATATATAATTTTTATTATTCGCCAATGATAATGTCATTAACCGGTTACCGCGCGAGACGCCCGGACCGACTGAAAAGGGGTAGATATAGATAGGTACTCTGTATTATGATTAAACGTGGATCTTTTGAACCCGGGCTTTGAATCTGTCTGATGCAGTTCTTTATGGTAACAGAACGAGTGTGATCTTTTGGTCACAAAGTGATAAAAATAAATCAAATTATCAATTGAACTGTCAATAACTTTATTCGGGTACAGTACGGACGTTCGGTAGACGATTCTGTTTTTTTTTTGTTTTGCGCATTAAATGTACACTCAAAGAAATTTATGTTTAATTTCGTGAGCGGTTTTTATGATCATTTTATGGGAGCCTGTAAATTATCTGAAATGCGATACCTGGAAATTTGTAGACCAGAGAGGAGAAAGGAATTTCATCAAAGCAATATTGTTTTGGATAGGCTTGGATGAATTACAATGCAAACATGATTGCTTGAAAATTATGTGAAGACGACTGGTGGCAAGTGTTGATGTTAACGATAAAACTCTGATGCTACCTGTCATTTTTCGATAAGTACGCTTACATTTAATGCATTCATTCATGTTTCGGTGGAGTTGTCAACCGGGTAAACAATTAGGCAAGTACTTATTCTGCCCTAATATTTAACATAGTGCACAATTATACTACATTGCCTTAACCCGTAGTTTGGCATAGCCCATCAACTATTCCTGCGCGCAATCGTGCTCGGTTCTAGGCAATGGAACGCAACTGGCCCTACGACTTGTCCAGCAACTCACACTCTTCAGCCACAGATCGTCGCCTGGACTCTCTAGAACCCCCTTAGTCGGCCGTCATTTAGAAGGGTCTTGGTCTTTTTGTTGATGTTAATCTGAAGCCCAACCGTACCCGCCTCCCGCTTGAGATCTAAGGCCATTGCGTTTATATTCATGATTTTTTGGGAGAGTAGACATATGATTCCAGCGTAGTCAGGATGTTGCAATAAGATGTTAAGGTTCATCGAATTGAACTCCACTGCGGATCTCAAAGTCCTCCGACATTTCGCGCCATTTCGAAGGTTGCCTTAATAATAGCCACAATCGTCCCCCGGTTCACACTATCGAAAGCCTTCTCGAAATCAATGAAAAGCAAATGCAGCGGAGAATCGTACTGAACGCATTGTAATGTCTTAATGAGATCGACACACGAAAATCCGGATCGAAAGCCGGCCTGCTTTGCATAAATCGTACTAAGTGGTCTTTTAGTCTTTCCAGGACAATTTTAGCTATTATTTTTGCAACGGTAGAAAGCACGCAAATGCCTCTCCAATTACTGCAATCTGTAACGGGGCTTTTTTTCAGAAGTTTGACTATCAAGCTTTCTTTCTACTCAGTGGGAATAGTCTGTGTGTCCCACGCTTTATCAGCAAGTGGGTGCAGCAACTCGGCAGTTATGCTTGGCGCTGCATGATAAGTTCGCCAGAAATGCCATCGAGTTCGTCGACCTTACCTCGTTTCAGGCAATGATTGCAGTGACTATTTCCGCTTTAGTTGGGGCAGTTGACGCGTTGAGTATACGCGCATTTTGATGACCAGCTAAATTGTCCATACATGTGGCGGAGCTCCGGCTGAAGTTACACGGTTCAAAACCCACACCGTATACGGTATTTACGTTGTTGCTTCCTGCGGCATATTCAGCTGAAGCCAATAAAGAGTCCGCAAATTCTCTTTTAGGCGAAATTCACACACACGACACCGCGCTGCACGACTGCTTGAAATTTCAGTCGAGATACAGAGCATCAAATGGGCGGATTCACACTCATCGCTCAGCATGCGATACGATCGACTATGTTTGGCAATTGTGTTTCAAGCAGTCGTGCAGCACGGTGTCGTGTGTGTGAATTTCGCCTTATCGCTAGATGCTACTACGATTATTGTCTGTTGCTGTAGCTAATTGTGCCTTCAGCTGTTTCCTTTCAACAATCCACTGCCATAATGCATCGGACATCCAAGGCTTATGCAAACATTCCGGGTTAGTTGTAAGGGTGGTGTCTGCGGTGTCAATGTACGCATTTTTGATGTCATCTCAGAGTGATGTCTAGGTGATTACTGATCTCAGATGATGATGATGATGAATGAAAATCTGCCGTAGAAAAAGCTAAATTTAAGAAGACTACTCAAAACCAAGAGGATAATAGGTATCCCCTACAAAACCCACCAGAACTGGTATAATACAACATCAGACTGATGCTTCAACTTACTGTGCAACTAGCCTCCCTAGTTTTGTTTGGCCTAAAAACTGACTTTTAGGTCAACCTTATTTAGTTGATTGCCCTACTTAACAAAAAATGTCTATTATTTATACTTTCTAGGTAAATTACGAGTACATATATTCTTCTGGATAAGGAATACTATAGCTCTGGCCCTCTACTTTTGCTTTTCAATTCAACTTCTTTCTTTGCAGCTCGTGAACCTGCAGGCTAAGTGTTGATCCGCATGAGTCAGTGAGTCGTCAATGTTTTCAGCATATGGCCAGGCTCATCAGACTCATAATCTGATGATGGCTTTGAACGCGAGCTCAAATGAGGCTTTTCAGACAATTAGTGGCTCACCATCACGAGCTCAAACATGTTTGGTTGAAAAAAATTGTCAGAAATTATGAATATGTGAATTTTAATAAAGGGCCCGTGAGTTTAAATTACTGACCGTTTGGTTGATTGAAATTAGCGCGAATGACTATTTCGAAAATTTTAATGAAAAATCTGTTAGTTGAACTCAGCGACCGATGGATTCAAAAAGTCTGAAGTGGTGAGACGATGAGTCCGATTCATCCACTGACGCTTGTTTTTAGGGTTTTATAGTAAAAACAAAACCCTTATAAAATCTGTCATGCGTCCGATTGTCTGTCTGTCTGCCTGTCCACGAAATATCTCACGAACCGCCGTAGTTAAATGCATGAAATTTAGTGGAAATATGTAGAAGTACTATAATTCTCCGGAGAAAGAGATGCGACGTAATAGGTCAACTTTAAGGGGGGTCTCCATAGAAGGGAAATGAAGGTCAAATTTTTTTTTTTCGTTTGGTATAGGCAAGTGGAGGACAATGATCCAGGCGGCCAAGGCCCGACGTCGGGCTGTCGCGCCACGATGATGATGATAGTCAAGTGGGGTATCGTAAGAAAGGTACCGTCGAGTACATTCCATTTTTAGAATTTTCTGCAAATTTGAAGGAAGGAGAAAAGAGGGAAGGGGGAAAATATGCGATCCGAGTTTGTCCCCCCCCCCTTGCCTTTCGAGACCGTTATACTTAGAAATATGAAAATTTAGAGAAATCGGCATTTTATTAGCATAGAAAAAATAATGGGATTTTAAAATCTCATTAATGAGGTTAATAATGGTACATTTCTATAGTTGCAGTTAGCATACCCTTGCACCCCTTGAGAACTCCCGAGGTCAGAAATATTGACGGCCAATGATAACCGATGCGAGTACTATTTGCATGCTATTTTTAGTAGTGCGAATTGCAGTTATTTAATGAGCCAATTTTGGAGAGTAAAGATTAGTTGGGGCGGTGATTTTAACAATGATCATTCATACAATTTATTTTTTTAGGGGATTGTGCCTTAAATCTTGCAAAATCGGTCAAATGTCTGTCTGCCCGTTTTTCCATAGAAGAACTCATGAACGGCTGAAGCTACACACATCAAATTCGGTGAGAATGTGTAGAAATGCTATAATTCGCTGGAGAAAGCGATGTGTTGTAATTGGGCAACTTTAAGACGATAGAAAGTTACTGAGTGGGATTTCATTCTCGTCGATACCGTCGCGTCTTCTTGTTTACTTCACAAATATTCGTTTACTCGATATGGCTAGCGATATCGAAAAACTGATCGAGATCATGAACGTTTTCCTTTTACATGATATGTCCAACAAGGAATATAAAATCGAAAAAAAGATAGTCTGCAAAGATATTGCTAACGAGCTTGGAGCAAATTGTAGTAACCACAAATTCTCATTATACCCTTCACGGATGTGATATTAAGTTTGTCATAAAGTTTGCAACGCACAAAAGGAAGCATCTCCGACCATATAAACTATATATATATTCTTGGTCAGTATTATGAGACGAGTCGATTAAGCTTTGTCCGTTTGTCCGTCTGCTTCTATGCAAACTAGTCTCTCAGTTTTGAAGCTATCGAGCTGAAATTTTGTACAAAGCCTTCTTTCTATTGCACGCTGTATATATGTCGGAACCAGCGGAATCGGACCACTACGTCATATAGCTGCCATAAGAACGATCGGTCAAAAAATTCGTCTTTATGAGAAAAACTTTTTTATTTTTAAAGATATCTTTTTCAAATTTCACACCATTCAATAGTATCTTTAGTCAAATCACATTTTCATATTTGATTGAAATCGGAGTACTCTATCATTTAGCTGTCATAGGATCGACCGGTGGAAAAGCAAGTTTTTGTTAGAAAAACTTTTTATTTCTGAAGATATCTTTACTTAATTTCATATTATTATATCTTATTGACTGAGAAACCACGTTCCTAAATTTGGTTGAAATCGGCCCACTATTTCATATATGTACCTCTCATAGGAACAGTGAAATCGGAACAAGTTTTATGCTACGATTACACGATTGACGATTTGCGTCAATATTTACGCTTTTTTGATGTTCAATCGACATCAATCTTGTAGAGGCACAATATTTTTAAGTCAATCTACGCCAATTTGGTTGACCCATAGATTATCCTCAATTTCCGTCAACCAAAATTTACGCGTTTGCATCAATCATGTAAACGAACCTTTTTGAAATACAAGTGTCAACTTACAGATCAATTGCGTCAACCAGTGGTTGACATCTCGAGCATCAACCACTGACGTCAATATTGGACCAATTTCGTTGGAAAATTTACAGTTTTTACAGTTTTACATGTTTCTTCGTCCGTCATCGTCGTAATTTTGTCTGATTGGGGAGAGTGAACCATGGGGAATTCAATTGGCGCAAATGAATATAAGCTTCAACCAATGATCAATTCGATTGACATAAAAAGAGTCAATCGTGTAAACGGTTCGATTGTACGGTTGGCGGTTTACCCTTTTTTTAAATTGTGTCAATCGACATTTTGATTGTCGCTGTTAAAATTGACGTGTTTAAGTCAATCGTATAGTTCGGGGGAACAATCTATTTACGCTTCTGTCTAAAATACGCCAATCGAGCGTAAAACTATTGACGCTAGATTTACGCTTTTCCGTCAATCGTGTAATCGTAGCATTACTACTAATTTCAAATTGGCAAATGCACCAAAAATCACAATGAAGGTATGATACCCTTCACGCGAAGCGGCTAGCTTGTTTTTTATTTCTTTTTCCGGGAAAAGCAATAAGTAACAGCTGCATTGAATTCCGGATAACAAGGTTTCTCAAAACGGTGTTTCAAGAAAAAAACCAACAACGAGACTTACCAGTCGATTCCCCATGCAATTATAAGCAAACATATTGAGACATTTTTGTATATCCTAGACCTTGTGAGGGCCTTGTATACCCTTTCAAGTTCTAGGGTATACAAAATTGTCTTAATATATACGTATATTCCTATAATTGCAGGATATACAAAAATACAATACAAAAATGTATGTACGAGTATTTTTGTCACAAGGGAAATATGTATGCACACCCGTATCCGTAATAACAAGGAAATCATCAAGGTCAAGGTCCTTAGTCGATTTAGTCATATCTGTCTTTTCAATCGCACGACAACTTTTGATAGAATCAGGCAAGTAGCTGAAATTTTGGTTAAATGTTTTTAGAAGGATGATTCTTAATTGTTGGAATCGAAATGAACATGATTTTGTGGGTTAGTTAGTTAATTTTGAGAATGCGTGATATTCGACCGAATAAACGCTATATCCTCAGCCACTGCTAAAAGCAAAACAGCTTTTTGCTCTTCGGAATTCATGGTGACATTACCTATTGCGAAGTTTTTCGTGGGGGTTTGGCGTCAAAATTCGCTGCAGACCAAGTTGCACAACAAAATACACAACGAACACTGAATGCGATTTTTCAGCTACGATTTTTTGTCGCCCCGGTGTGAACATCTAGAAATCGCCACGAATTTCCGTCGCGAATGCGCCGCGGATTTTGTTGCTCCGAATTTTTTTTTCGTGTCGATGTGGCTTAAAGTCAACAGCACTTCAGCCGACTGGTTTCGTCCACTTGTCCACACGCTGCGATAGGATTTATGCTGATCATTTTTTTGGTGAAGTGTATGGCCAACACAATATTATTGTATTGAGTTAGTACAGATACAGCGCTATGTGTATAATAATAATACGCACCTTGAGCACAACAATATCCTTGCCGAGGAGCAAAAGGGCTGCCGAGTCGGATCTAGGGGTTGCAAGGAACCACTAACGATCGATTCGGTTGTGGTAGGACAAGCTACGCGCAATCACAGGAATCTGTATTGCTGCTATATTGATTACGCCAAAGCATTTGACAGCATCCCCCATAGCTGGCTAATCGAGGTCCTCCACATGTACCGCGTAGATCCTGCCCTAATCAACTTTTTGACAAAAGTGAAGGAAGGATGGCGCACAACACTATCAGTGCCATCAACCGAAGGCAATATGCTCTCTCAACCGGTACATATCCGAAGAGGCATATTCCAAAGGGACTCTTTGAGTCCTCTCTGGTTCTGCTTGGCACTGAACCCCCTTTCATCACTTTTGAATCCGGCTATACGATCAAGCATGGTCTTCTTGGAATGTTTTCCAAATTCGAGCTGACTCACCTGATGTACTTAGATGACATCAAACTATACTCGGGAAGCGATGCACATCTTAAAAGTCTGCTGCGGATCACCGAAAATTTCAGCCGTGACATTCGGATGGATTTCGGATTAGACAAATGTCGAATCCGTGCCATCCGCAAAGGCGTTCACGCACCGCACCCCGGCTTCACCTTGGATGATATCCATATAGGTGCAATATCGGAGGCAGACTTTTATAAATACCTAGGAATTCTGCAAGGTGAACATCCCAGCATTGATGGCTTAAGAGAAGGACTGCTGGTTGAGTTCTGGCGCAGGTTGAAATTGGTGCTAAAGTTCAACTTATCGGGAAGGAATGAAATAAGTGCGATCAACTTATATGCCATTCCTTCACTGACTTACTCATTCGGAATAGTCCCGTGGTCTGTCACATCTTTGGCGGACATTGAAGGGGGGTACGCGTTTTGATGTCCAAATTCCGAATGCTACATCCAAAATCGTCAGTGGAGCGAATCTGTCTACCTCGTGACATCGGAGGTAGAGGTTTAGTTGACATTGCCAACTTAGATCATCAGCAAGTCAACTCACTTCGCACTTATTTCCGAGGCAAAGCAACATCGAGTGCTCTGCATGATGCTGTGTGCAAGGCAGATGATGGTTTAACTCCACTCAATTTAAAGGATCAATCATTTGCTCTTTTGAGTATGGTGCAGTCAGACCAAGAGAAGATCGACAAATGGAAGTCGATCTTCACCTGTCTAACAGGTGGCTTCGTGCAGGGTACCTCTTTGCCGAAACAGATTGTTCGATGGTTGCCATTCAGGACGGCGTGGTCCCCACCCGTGCTTATCTTAAGCATATCTGCAAACAAAGGGTGGATGACGACCGGTGCAGAATGTGTGGTTCGGTGTTGGAAACACCTGACCATCTAATTTCTGGTTGTTCTGTAATGGCGTCGGTAGAGTACACGGACAGACACAATGCTGTATGCAAGGTGATCCACCAACACCTTGCATACAAGCACGGGCTGGTCAGTGAAACCGTACCGATCTACCAGTACACTCCACAAGCAGTGCTTGACAGCACTCGCTTCACGATGTACTGGGATCGCCAGGTAAACACTGAACACCCGGTCGCCCACAACAAACCCGATGTATGCGTTGCGTCCGTTACGGGTATACATACCGGCCAATAAGGGGCCGAGATTATGCCAGCCAGGCGATAATAAATAATAGTCTTTATTGCAATATAGTAATAAATAATTCACATTACAAATTCAATACATTTTTTGTCAATACTTGCAACTCACATAAGCCAGAAGGGCTTGGGCGTGAGCGCTGAAATTAGGCGGTTACTTCTTGAGGCTCAGTTTATCTAATTATCCATTTCAATATTCTTATTTCTAATATTTATGCATTATTTTTCTTGTGAAAAATATATTATGCCAAAATATTTGTTAATTCGTAAAATAAGTTTGACCGCTCTTGGACATATTTCCGCAATATATATTTAAAATTTCGATGTGTTAGCTGAGTTTTGATTTGGAGAGGTAATAGATTAAATGCTTTGGGTCCTAAAGAGGAAGCGTGCGTCTGCCTAACGAATTTATTACATCTGGTTATTTCTAGGTTTTCACGGGCTTGACTTCGTGTAGAATAGTTTGTGCAGCGACTTGAGAATTTCTCATGGTTTAAATACATATACAATATTTATGTAGCACGAACGTATACAACTGCCGGATATTCATAACATTAAAGGTATCAAATGCTTGGGTGGTAGATGAATATTTCGATGCTTGTAAACATATTTTAACCACAATGTTTTGTAGATTATTCAAAGGGGAGAACGTAGAGGTGTATGTAGATCCCCAAGCAATTATGCCATACTGAGCAGTACTTTGAAAAACTGCTTAATATACATCTCTAAGAACCTTTGGGCTGACAATGTTTCGCAGGATATAAGACATAGGTATGTATAGTTTTGGGGCGACCGGTAGCGCAGTGTGTTGAGCCATCAGTCTCATGTTTGACTACCGGCGTTTCGGGTTCGAATCCCGTCCACGACTACGTTCGTGGCCATGGATGTGCAGGAGGTGCATGCTGGCAACTGCATTCTCTGAAACCAATTTATACCAACGAAACGCCAAATTGGGCCACATGGAACAGTTGACGCGCTATGCCCCTCAAGGGGTTAGGGCAATTGAGTAGTATAGCTTTTCTCAACTTGTGTGTGTGTAATAATGAAATTGGTTTCATTTAAGGCTACTATACGATTTTTAAAATGTAATGTATCATAAAATTAGGCAGGAGATTAGCGCTCCTTCATAATGACACTCTGCTGAAAAGTAGTACATATGTGGATATGGTAGATCTGCCTGTTTAGAAATAGATATTGCTTGTTTTGTGTTATTAGACAACGGAAGCATAGAAGTTCATATGCCCATTATAGTTACGTGCATGGATCTCGGTTGTCTATATTTCGCCTAAAAATTGATTTACGGCAGGTTGGGGCGTCAGTCTGATGTCACATAATACCGGTTCTCAAGAGTCCGAACCCCGTCGCGCTGTCGTCATGGATGTTTGTGTTGTCTTCCCAATGTGGTGTGGAGCTTAAGTCGTAACAAAAAGTCACCTGGGCAAGAGGTGGACGCTTTGCTGACAACCCGCATCGGCCGCAACCATAGTTATATGCTAACTAAACTTTAACTAAGCCGCTTAGGAGTAGTTGACGCGCTTATGCCATGCCCCATTATGGCATATAGCAAAGTCTTTCTGTCAAAATGGACCTTAAATTGTTTTAAATCCATTATTGCTAACCTTTTTTTGCTTTGATGTTTTTTTTTGTACTTTAATTCTTTTTTTTAGCAAAATAAATTTCAACAGTGAACGAATTCTGATTTTTTTTAAATGTTTTCGCTAAATTATTTTAGTTTGATATATTAATTTCCAATTAATTATTTCGCTTCGACCACACCTTTCACATAGATTTTTTGATAAGAAGTTTTTCATTTGAAGAAAATTCATCCACTTCTAAAATAATAAAAAATAAAAACAAAGTAGTTATTCGGTTTTCAATTTGGCGATACCAAAAAAAAAAAAGAAACGTGCGTATCGCAAATCTTAATATTTGCTATCATCAAAAACTGGCGCTTGGGCCTACAAAAAAAAATTAAATCAGATTTAGCTGCAAGATAGCAGAAACTAGCTACCGCTTGATGTTCAAATTTTTTTTTAGTAATTTCAGCAAATGCGTTCATATCACACGATATCAATGGAAAAAAAAACAAAATAACAGTCTTGCGTATATGTCAATTATTAATTCTGTCAGGAAATCAAATACAGACATTATCACTGCTAAATATTACTGACAAATATTTTTCACCTATCAGGGTTTGCTTAAAATATGTTTCGCTTTTTTTTCTAGTGATAAGCCTGAAGTAAAGCAACGCCAGATTTATTACCAAAAGATAAGTGAGAAGCATAAAATCAACATGGATGTTATGCTGCTGATTTTCTTTGGTATTATTTTAAGTAAGACAAGTTGTTTTTTCCGGAAACTTTTATTTAATTACATATTTATATCGGTTTTGTTTTTGTGGCTGACACTTTCTTAACGCACAGGATAAAATTACTGGTAGATTTCTGAGAAGGTATGTGTCTGTAATAAAATGTTTAAGACACACATGACAACGTAAGCACCGAAAGTTTAAGTTGTTGTTGTAGCAAATTGGGAAGTTGAGTTGTGCCAAATATTTAGAGTTCGTTTTCTATGCGCTCCGTATCGAGTCCAAGGAATATGGTCAACTCATTGGGGTCTTGTCAGAGCGCTATCGGTATTAGTTCGCGTTGGTGCTGCTGGGCAATTAAAAATATGTTCCACATTGTCAGGGGCACCGTCACATGCTGGGCAATTGTTACGTACTGTTGGGTCGACTCGGGACAAGTACGAGTTTAAGCGAGAACACCAGCCTGAGTGGAGTAGAATATCGTCCTAGTTGATCTTGGTAGTCTTTCTTAATCCGCTGATATGGTTGGTGGTTGCGCTGCTAGTACAGGGTTTGATTTGACGATGGAAGGTATCGTCGCATGAACTTTCTCTCTATGTAGAGTAGCAATAGCAGTTTTGTAGATGGAGTCGTCCAATGGTTCTAGTTGAAGCATTGTTCAAAGTCTCTGAAGTTGCGACAGATGTGACGAGGTGGTGGCGTTCTGTCCATCAAGTTTGTGCTGGGATGGTTACGTCTGTAGCATCCCACAAGGTATTGCTTTGCTAGGACGCTATTGTGGCATCTTAAAGGTAACATTTGAGTCTCTTGATGTAGATGGTCACCACCCCAAAATCCACGGCGTCGCCCTTCATAGCATGGCCACATTTTCTGCGCATGCATCAACAGTCTGTCACAAAATGAGAAGCAGGATTGAAGTTCTCAAGGCTCTAGCTGGAAGTTCCTGGGGTAAGAATAAGGACACCCTACTGGTACCATACAAAGCTATCGGTAGATCTGTGGCCAATTATGCAGCCCCCATCTAGTCTTAAAATGTGTGTGACATGCAGTGGAACAATATTCAGACCTGTCAGAATGCCTCCTGATGTCATCACGATTACAGTAGGGATAAGTTTATCACCTACTGAAATGTTTAGCTGCATTCTGACCTCCTTGGTCTACGATGTGAAGAGAATAGCTGAGGAAGAAAGTGTTGAGTTACTCAAGATATCGGTTGATCAGCAGGCCTGACAAAAGGAAGGGAGGAACGGGGTGATTCCCCGCGGGCCCGGGTTCAAAGGGGGCCCGTGATTTTCAAAAATCAGCTTTGAACTAATAGAATACATTATAAGTTCTGAGGTGCTTTGAGTCCCTAAACTACAACAGATTTCTCGATGGCGCTGGTGTCGGGGCCCTAAGATGCAATATAATGCATTACACACGTCCCAGACTCGGCTTGGGACCCCTAATATTTTTTAGATTGTTATCGACTTAGCGCAACTATTTTTTTTTTTTTTTGTGGTAGTTGGACCATGTTTTTTCTTACGTTGCAATTTCACCTTCCGTACACAAACTACTTTGTGCTTCATTTTGTTGGATAGCCCAGCCGCGGACAGCCCGATGGGCCCCACCCTAGATGAACATTTTTTAAAACCGGCAAACTGAATAAAATAAAAGAGTTCAGTTTCCTTTATACTGAAGATCAATTTTATTTTTATTGCTTTAGTGCTTAGGTTACAATACAAACTTATACGACTAAGACAACTTTATAAACCTTATACATTACCCTCCTTGCATATGTTCCCGTAACTTTTAACAATATTTTTATGACTGCAGATCCTAATTACTAATTTAATACGTCAATACCTTAGTAATATCTTATACCTAATTACTGCGTAATTTCCCTACCTCTCTGGCTACCTGGAAAAGGTTCGATACGCAATTACCTTCGTCGGTGTTGAGTAATATATTTCTGGGGTATTTTGAAATCTCCAGGCTTTCCGCTACGTCCAATTTATGTTGTTGCTTGACCGATCGAACCATATCTAAATTCTCCCATGTTATGACGTGTTTGGTTTCTATCATATGCTTCGCGACCGCCGATTTCACGTGCCTAATTGGATTTTTATTTCCTAGCACTGCGTCCTTAATATGTTCATCGAACTTCACTTTTGCTAGTCTTTTCGTTTGACCAACGTACACCTTATCACAGTCGGGGCATTGTATCTTGTATACTCCACTCAGCTCGTGTTTCTTCTTGCAATCCTTTACGCTTGTTAGTCTCGTCTTTAGTTGCATTGGTCTACTCGATGCTACGGCTTCAATGTTGAATTTTTTCAATGCAGACTTTATTGGTTTCTACATGGCACTATGAACGATACTCGCTCGGCACTTTGGTTCGCTGGTAGGTTCGTACATTGTCGTTAGCATATTTCTTTCTTCTCTCATCCGCTTCTTCCTGATCATCCTGTCTATTACTTTCTCGTCATATCCGTTCTTCCTGGCCGTTTCCTTGATGTATTGTAATTCCTTCTTATACCTCTCCTTGCTTAGGGGGATGTTTAACATTCTGTGGATCATCGAGTTGAACGCGGCCATTTTTTGTGGATATGCATGATTGGAGCTGCTAGGGATGCTCCTTTGTGTTGCTGTATTTTTCCGGTATATGTCAAACTCGATTTTCATGCCATTTCTTATGAGTTTTATATCCAAGAACGGTATTTGATAGTCCTTCTCCATTTCCATCGTGAATTTTATGTTTTTGTGAAGTTTATTTATTTGTTCTAATGTGCACGGTAAATCGTCCTTCTTGATTATAGCTAAAACATCGTCCACGTATCTGATCCAAAAGTCCGGCATTATTCGTCGTTCTTCCATCAATCTCTCTAGAGCTGCCATGAAAATCTCGCTTAATAGAGGCGATAACGGGTTTCCCATCGCTGTGCCTGCCGTAGTTTTGTAAAACCCGTCTCTGAACATAAAGTAATTCTCATTCATGCAGAGAGTCGCTAGGTTGACATATGCTCGATTCCTTCTTCTGTCTTCGTAAGTAGGCTGTCGTTCATTGAGCCACATCTCCATCGAGTATAGCGCTTGTTTTACAGGTATACTGGGGAATAATGCCTGTACATCAAAGGATACCAGTACTTCGTCCGGCTGAATTCTTCTTCCTTGCAGTTTCTCTATCACTTCTAGTGAATTCTTCACTGCGTATTTGCTGCTGTACCCTCCGATTTTATTGCATTCCTCCACCAGCCACTTAGCTATGTTGTACGTAGGGGAATTCGTATCTGCTATTATTTCTCGGACTTCATTTCCTTCTTTGTGAACCTTGGGCTGGATTCGTAATCGTGGCAACGTTGGGTTCGGCATTCTTAGCGTTGTTATATTGTCGATAACTTCCTTACATTCTTTCAGTGTTTTATCGACTCTTCGAATAGATTCGGGGAGAGGGTCCATTCTCAATTTATAAAAATTCCCATTTTCCAATTTTTTGTTAGCCAACTCGTCAAACTCCGTCTTGTCCATGATTACTAGCTTATTGCCCTTGTCTGCTTTCAAATAATATACGGGTTTCTTATTCAACTCTTGGAGGGTCTGTTGTTCTTTGTTGTTTATCTTCCTGTCTGAAGCCACTTCCAATATCCGCTTAATTTCGCCTCTAGCACACTCGCGCTCATCCTTTCCCAGTCTTTTTATGGCGCCTTCAACGTCGATGATTGTGTCTTCGATCGGTAGCCTTGCCTCTGTTATCGCGTAATTGAGTCCTTTGTTCAGTAGCTGCATTTCATTTTTCGTGAATTGAGACGAGGATTTATTCACGACGAACTCCGGTAAGTACTCAACCGTCTTCTTCACTGCTTTAGTTGTCGGGGTTTTAGTGATCAATGACACTAGCTTCTTCGAAAGTATCTTTTCTTTCCGGCCCTGTTCACATTCGTACCCTCGGTGTAATTTAAAAATAACTGGCTCGATTTGGATGTTATTACTGGCTAGTTCATATGCTATTTTGAGATGGGTGCTATACGCCTTCAGTGTAGTTTTATCAAGCTTCGAATATGCGTCCTTTATGCTCTCTTTGACTAAATATCGTTCCATGGTCTGTTGGTGTTTATGTGCATTTGGTAGCCCAGATTTAATTTTAACGCGATGTGATTTCGGGATTACGTTATGTTTGAGACATAGCTTAAGGAATTTAATATCTTGGCTTATACCCGCCATTTGTTTTTTTAATTTCAATAAATTATTATATGTGGAACAGGACTTGGATGCCATCTTACAATAATCCAATTAGGCACGTGAAATCGGCGGTCGCGAAGCATATGATAGAAACCAAACACGTCATAACATGGGAGAATTTAGATATTGTTCGATCGGTCAAGCAACAACATAAATTGGATGCAGCGGAAAGCCTGGAGATTTCAAAATACCCCAGAAATATATTACTCAACACCGACGAAGGTAATTGCGTATCGAACCTTTTCCAGGTAGCCAGAGAGGTAGGGAAATTACGCAGTAATTAGGTATAAGATAGTACTAAGGTATTGACGTATTAAATTAGTAATTAGGATCTGCAGTCATAAAAATATTGTTAAACGTTACGGGAACATATGCAAGGAGGGTAATGTATAAGGTTTATAAAGTTGTCTTAGTCGTATAAGTTTGTATTGTAACCTAAGCACTGAAGAAGGATACAAGTGGTATCCGAAACACGTGTATGCAATAAAAATAAAATTGATCTGCAGTATAAAGGAAACTGAACTCTTTTATTTTATTCTTGTAGAACTGCAGAAAACAAACGGAACTTAACTAAATATTATTGCGGCAAACTGATTTTGCTAAGTGCAGAAAGTTAAAAAAGTGATTGTAAAATGATGTATACTCGTATAATGTATTTCAATATAATATATGTCATGACCGCGGCATTCTAGCGTTTCCAAATATTGAGTTGCTATCCGGGGCCCCAAGAATGTGGAGTTCCAAAAAATATGGACACCAAGATATGTGGAGCCCTCGATATTGGGGCCGCTAAGATATATGGGGCCCGCGTAGAGATGTATGGGCCCCCAAAATGTATGGAATCCTAAGATATATGGGTCCCCAAGATGTATTGGGCCAATTAGTAAGGGGCTCCGAAATGTATGAAATTTGAAGATATATGAAGCCGCTCGATATATGGGCACCGAGAGTGTATGGGGCTCAACTAGAGATGTATGGAGCACCAAGATGTATGAAATCCCAAGATAAAAAACAGGGCCCATCCTGTTTTATTTTTTTTTATTTTAATGCTGGTACTGTGGCCCGGAATTGTTGTTCCCCGGGACTAGACTTGCTCTTGGCGGCCCTGTTAATCAGATCACACTTTTGCACGATGTCGTTACCCGTAGCTAAAATGGAACAGTCGTCCGAGTAGCTTATTATTCGAAGTCCTTCAGGTGGCGTTGGGAGTCCTGATAGAAAGAGATTAAACAGGGGTGGGTGATAGAACTCTTACTTACGGAACGCCCTGTTTAATCCTTCTGAGCCTAGACCTCTTGTTCCTAAACTCCGTGAATGACTGTCTTCCGGCGAGGTAGTTAGCGATCCAATTGGTTAACTGAACTCGAGGTGAAGCAGCTGATGCCCGTTAAAAGTGACGAATAGTTGACTGTATCAAAGGTCTTTGATAAGTCAAAGGCCACCAGAATCGTCCTTTGGCAAGGTTAGAATTGGTTGAGACCAGAACATTACATATTTGGAATGGCATTCAAAGCATCCGTTGTTCTGTGCATTCGTCTTAAGCCAAGTTGATGGTTGCCTAAGTTGCAGTGGGTTGTAATTTCCGGAAGGAGTAGCGCTTCAAGCGTCTTGGCAACAGGTGATAAAAGATTGATCGGACGATAGGATTCACTCGATGTTGCTTTTTTCACGGGTTTAAGGATAGGAATTATCCTACCTTTTTCCACACTTCGGGAATCACGAACGTCTGGATGAATAAGTTAAGTATGGACCTTAGATATTCCAGCGCTGACATATCAAGGCTTTTGAGCATTATCATTGAAATCTCGTCAGGATTTAAAGCTTTGGAGCTTTTGGCTTCTTTAATGCCTGCTTGCACATCGGAAGTGAACTGGAGATTCTGGTCAAAAGGGCTGTTACGAATTTGCCTGAAAATTTTGCGCTTGTGACTGTCAGGAGGCTGATGTTCAACGAATTGTGGATTAAAATGGCTAGCGCATTGTGTAGTATCACCGATCACGTTGTTACCAAATGGCAACATTCCATTGTTGAACTGGTGAGGGCTCTAACAGTTGACCAGAGTTTATTGACTCCAAATTTCAAGTTGCAATTACTAAAGTGAAAGCTCCATTTGGTCCTCGTATGCTCATTGACCTGATTAATGATTGAGGCGATGAGTTCTCTAATCCTAGGGTCATCAGGGTTAGTATTGCGAATTCCGTCTCTTTCGTATGTCAATCTTCCAGCTGAAGTCGGGAAATTAGGTCGAATTTCGGGAATTTGCCCAGCCGGAATAATTTTTTTGCAGCTTTAATTATGACTTTCCTAAATTTCTTCTCAGCTACGCGTATGTCTAAAGATGTTGGTAGGGAAGTAAGAGCCACATTGGTGAAATTCCTGAAGCTTGCCCAATCTGCTTTGTTGTGGTTCAGGAAGGTTCTGCGGTCAGATTGTTGTACGAAGACTGGTCGGTCAAGTCTGATAATGATGGGGAGATGGTTAGAAGAAAGAGTTAGAACGGCTTCCCACTGGGCAACGTTGATTAAGACAGCACCTAGCACCTAGATATGTCTGGAGAGCTTGAGCAAGATCCAGTCAGGCGGATAAGGGTGTCTTCGTTTAGAGGGCAAAAGTCCGATAACTCTTATTGCTCTGAAATATCAATCCCTCGGGAGTCGTTGCCGGGGTTGGAGTTGCACAACTCATGATGTTAAGAAGGGAGTAATATTTGTTTTGTAACCAGAGGAGCAACTGGAGACAGTAGGAGCATAAATATTGAAAACTTCAATCTCTATGTTTCCTAACTGAACCGCAATCTCCTGTATCTCGAGAACATTGTCGTTGGTGGTAGCATATATCTCACGGTATTGTACAGTGGTGGATAATAAGCGCGAGTCCTCCACCTGTATTCATTAATCTGTCAGTACTTAAGATGTTGTAACCACCGTGTGAGTTGAGGGTCGAATTGGCACTAAGTTTTATATCCTGAATGGCTCCTATTTGAATATGGTGTCTGTCCATGAATGCAGTTAGTTCTGCTATCTTATTTGGAAGTCCCTTACTGCACCAACGAAAGTATATTGATGCTTGCAACGACGGAAGCTGAAGTTAAGTTGAATTGCGATGATGATTGGTGTTGTTCTCCAAAGGTGTCATTGGAAATATCTGCGAACTTGCTGTGTTAGTAGGCAGTGCCGTACTGGGAGTGTGGGCATAGTAGATGATTGCTGGCCCCTATTTTTACACAGATTCGCAGCGACGAAAGGGCTCCATATTTTATGGTGAGGTAGACCAGAAAAGTTTTTTAAATGAAACCATTCATCGCAACAGTTGCATTTCGTAGAGATGGAACTGCGGTGAATTGGCCTGTTGCATTCGCAGAAAATCCAGGGATCTGGGTTGGTTCAAATGACATGTGATGCTCCCAATTCGCATGAAAAACAGTCTGGTAGAATAAAGCATACACACACACACACACACATCTTCTTCCTTCTCGCATTGATAGGGTTTGGCTGCTCTTGGCCGTAAAACTTGTCGTAAAACGGGTCGTTCCGGTACGTAGAACCGGCTGTCGCAGGAACGAATAGTTTCTCAGTTACATTAGTTCAGAAATTAATACTCTTGGGAATAACCTCACACCTCACCTTCGCCTATGAAGTGAAGGCCAATATGGTTGCAAAAAATACATAACCAGAAGCAAAAAAATCCAATCGGATTTATTAATCCAGTTCTATTCCTCTTCACAAACACGTATCTGTATATCAGTGAGTCGGTTGTTTAGTGCGTTGAGGCGTCGCGTCAGTTCGATGTACAGATTCTTTTCTCCGATCGTAGGTTCGAATGTGTTTTTCCGAGCATTTGGCCGATTGAAGAAAAATTGTGAAATGATTCACTGTATAGTATAGTTTCCTTTAACCGTATTCGACGTACAGAAGGTATTTTATTAACAGCGAAAGAAAACCAATCTGATATAATCGTCTAGTTAAGAAGCAAACTTTCATGCTGAAATGAAGGTGATTTGAATTGGATCTGAAATATAAATCACTATCTGGAAATGCCAAACGACAAAGGCCGGTTTCACACTATCCGGTTTCCTCTGGACCGCTAGAGCCGAAACGGCGAAAACCCGGAGGAAGCGCATATTTCACCTATACGGCTAAAAACCTTAAGGGCGTAAATCTGAAAGAAGAACCTAGTTGGTTTCTGCTCTTTTACATTTCATTTCAAGCAAGGTGTTGAGCTTATAGCATTATAGTTGTATTATCAGCGCCGAAAGAGACGACAACGGAGTCCAAAACCAAATTCATTTTTATCCTTGCCGTCTAGAGACTCGAATTCAGGTCGCAATTCAATGCTAGCTTCGCGCCAAGCCTCTCTGTTGTTTCATTTCTGCCCTTGTATGTTTCTAAAACTTGTCCCACAACACTGGTCTTCCTTGAATAAGGCTTATCAAAACTTCCGTGTCAATATGGTGATCCTTTATTATTTTAATTACCGACTGAACACTACAACCGCGTCTAACCGCCCGATTTAACCGTATAATGGGAAACACGATTTGATCTCATATACGGCCGCCGTGAGTGTTATGGCAGCAGACGGCTTCTACACGGCGACATTTCAGTTTTTAGCCGTGACCGTGTAATGTGAAAGGGGTCAAACGCATCGATGATACGCAGGCGAAAATACAAGATCACACACTGGGAAAGGTGAAGAGGAAGCTGCATTACTGGACATGCTATGAAATTCTCAGTGAAGGTAGACCAAGGGGGCGTCTTACACGCTCGTGACACCGATCTCTGGCCGGCGAGTATAATAGTATTGCTGGGTCAGTCATGAGGACAGTCCCATTGCCCCGAACCGAGTGCTCTGGCGTGCAGGAGTAATTGACGCGCTATTCATCTCACTAGGGATTAAGGCAAATTAGTATGCAACTGTTAGCTTAGAACAACTCACGATGGTCAATGGTTTAGCCAATGAAAATAGTTGTCATCAGTTAGTTACAATGCTCGTTCCATCCACTGGTCGCTCGTCGTCAATCGTCACGTGAAAAGGATGCAGAAACTGCAACTTTAAAACAGGGGGGCAGTATTTTTTTTTGTGGTACACCTTATGCACTTTTTTACGGACTTTTCAGACGACCCTAATATTATATGTTTACACCGATGGAAATCAATAACAAACAATTCGTTCCACTGACATAGAATTTCACGAAACATTTTTGTTTGAACTCAGGATCGTGTCAGAATTTTCTCTCCAACCTAATGCCACGACAACCTTTGTCTTAGCAAGAAATCAAGTGATGTTTATGCAAATTAGTTTCCCAGATTCACTCCAAACTCCTTGGAGTTTCTAACGATATTTTCTTTTTTTCCTTACTATGCAATTCTACAATATAAGAAACAAATTTTTGAATTGTTACACATGACAATACAAACAACACTCAAGAGGTGAACCTGAACCTCATGATGTTCGGCAATGAGAGTATGGTCGAAATTTTCCTGCCAACTTATAAACGTGAAAACAAGTTCATGTTCTTCTCCATAGTTGCCAATAACAGAACACCAATAACAATTATACATGAATCTATTTTATTTCCTCTATTTTAGATTAGCCACGAGAATAGACACCGCATTTTGTGAAAACAAAACAAAATGCAACCACATCGATCGAAAAGAGCCAAGAAATGTTGAAAACAAGAGCACAAGGCAACTGTTGCAATGACGAACAAAATGTTTGTTATTTTGATCCGATGGAAAATCGTGAATCAATCGAGAAACGATCTGCTTCACAGCAAGGGGTAGCTTCTTACATGAACGGGTGGCTCATAACATTTTCCAGTCGATCGAAGGGAGCATAACAGATGAAAAAAAAGTTGCGAAGCTTCTGAGGTAGACAATGATCGTTGTGCTAAACGATCAAGATGGAAGCACTGCATGTATGCAATTATTAAATCTAGATTTTGGTAGCAAAGTTGAGTTGACTTTTAAGGTCTAATGTCAGTTGATAGGGTTAGTTTGTCATTTCAACAAATATAGGATGAAAAACGATATGTTTGCTTTATTTGAGTTATGAGGATTTGGGTTATTTCCCTTTCGGGTTTATTGGATCCAGATATATTTTATTAGACCAAGGATCTGCTAGTCTTGTTACACCCGTAGATAAAAATGGAGATTGCCCCCGGAACGTGGGCTCCGGTTCCAGTAAGAGCTAAAGTGTTTCTACTGGGAACTTGGATTATTTCGGACTGGTAAATTTAATACGTTTTTCACCTAGGTAGAATCGACTCTGTACACGACACGTAATGACACGATATTCTTTTTTCTCGCTCACAGGTCGATGCAACTGGTGATACTTTAGCTCGAAATCTATATCGCTCTAAAGCCCAACATACACCATCCGGAATTCCTGTCCGGAAAAACTGATGAGGCCCGGCCTTGAGGAATTCCGGATCGTGTATGGTCGTTTCAGGCCGCCTTCAGGCGGCCGGATTGGCCTTTCAGGCGGCCGGAAGGAAAATCGTTCCCGCCAAGCCTCCACCACACACGTTCCGGAATTTTTCTCCGGAAAAACTGATGAGGCCCGGCCTTGAGGAATTCCGGATCGTCAATGGCATGTGCAGGCCGCTTTGAGTCGGATGGATAATTGGCAATCGATCTTATCATCATAGAATGAAAGTATCTTTCTATTGGATTGAATTTTACATTCCATAGCCAAGCTTCAGAAACATTCGTCTATTGAAATAAACTCCAGTGAAAATCCATTCTACTCATGCGGCCGGACAGTTCGCCTTGAGGCGGCCTGTCCGGAATTTCTCAAGCAATTCCATCCGGCGGCCTGTCAGGCGGCCTGTCCGGCCGCCTCAAGGCGAACTGTCCGCGTGATTAAAATGAATTTACACTGGAGTTTTTTTTCAATAGACGAATGTATCTGAAGCTTGGCTATGGAAAGTAAAATGCCGTACAATTCAAGGCAATAGGTAGATACTTTCATTCTATGGCATTTTACTTTCCATAGCCAAGCTTCAGATACATTCGTCTATTGAAAAAAAAACTCCAGTGTAAATTCATTTTAGTCACGCGACCGGACAGTTCGCCTTGAGGCGGCCGGACAGGCCGCCTGACATTCCGCCGGATGGAATTGCTTGAGGAATTCCGGACAGGCCGCCGGACAGGCCGCCGGACAGGCCGCCTTCAGGCCAGCGGATGGATAATTGGGAATCGATCATATCGCCATAGAATGAAAGTATCTATATATTGCATTGAATTCTACGGCATTTCACTATCCATAGCCACGCTTCAGATACATTCGTCTATTGAAATAAACTCCAGTGAAAATTTATTCTTCACACGCGGCCGGACAGTTCGCCTTGAGGCGGCCTGTCCGGCGGCCTAAAACAGCCACACACGATCCGGAATTCCTCAAGGCCGAGCCTGATCAGTTTCTCCGGAAGGAATTCCGGATGGTGTATGGTGTATTCTATATTCAGGCAAACCGGAAGGCCGGGCCTCATCAGTTTTTCCGGACAGGAATTCCGGATGGTGTATGTTGGGCTTAACGGTCCCCTAAATGTATATCCACATGTTACGTATATACCGAGCCATCATCACACAGAAATATGATCACCAAAACATCAACACCTAGCCATCAATGTCATGTATGTATTATACAATATGTATGTGTATGCTTGCAACTGCACCATCCGAAATTAATATGCTATCGAAATGTCAACAAGGCGTAGCCAAAAATGTTGACGCGCTCATGCCCCAATGAAGGGATAAGGACAATTAGTAACAAAAATGCAATCATACGAGTATGACGTCTTAAGACTCCTCGATCCTCGCCTATCGTGCCGCGATAGGCATTCTTATTACGTAGGGCTCCGTCACGATCTCTCTACGCCTTGCTCGAGCAGGCTCAACATGCCGCCATGCAGTTATCAGCAAAAGCACTTTGATCAGAAATCCTACACGCCACAATAAGCGTCTTCGATTTATGCGGAGAGATTTCCAGAGTGTATCTGGAACGAGGGAATTCAAATAGCCACCATACAGATAATTCGCCGCGGAAGCGTGCGGACTCCGTATACAAATACATAGGGCGAATTGCCGATAGATAAGTTGATGTTCAACCAAGTTACTTTTAAACTCTGATCCAGATATGATCCAACCTTTTAGACAATCGTTCACCGGTAGACAATTTTTTTTTTTATCGCGAAGAAGCACCGGGGGATAAAATCATGCAGAGATATGCGTGTCGACATACACATTCCACACACTTTGATCCCTTATGTAACTTCGTAAATTGGTCACACTGACGGCTTATTTTGTCCTCTGGATGATGCAATACTATACTTGACAAAAGTTTCCATCGAGGGCTTTGATATTCGCTTAATTATCTTCAGAAGCAAATAGCTATGGTGGCTTACTGGGTAGAGATTTGATCCCATAATTCGTACAGTCTCGGATCAAGCTCTGTCACAAGCGAATATTTTTTCCCACATTGATAGACCTTGAATATTCATTCAAGGCGGTTTGATGAATTCGTCAGTGATACTCATATAGAGACTCGTAGGTGGTCATATATGGTTACATCATACGCTTGAAAAATACATAATTGAATTTAGTCCCGCGGCTCGAACAATGGTCATTCAACCAGGTCTGGATAATGAGCGCATTGATATCTTCATCTTGACTTGATTAGCGGGGAATGCGAGTTCTGGATCATAGATCGGTCAGTTGTTTTGTACGGGAATGTACCTTCATTCGGGTGGAAAGAACACGGCTAATGTTGAACAATTTGCTAAGTGATGTGTAATGAACAAGGTGGTCACCAGATGGTGCTCTTGGGGACGGACCCGGAAGTTTGCCGAGAAGACCGTGAAGGTCCGGCGACGCTAAAAGCGAATGCTCCTCAACGAACTGAGCTGGAACAAGCATGTGCCACCGCTCAGCTTGTTGAGGAGCATTCGCTTTTAGCGTCGCCGAACCTTCACGGTTTTCTCGGCAAACTTCCGGCTCCGTCCTCAAGAACACCATCTGGTGACCACTTTGTTCATTACAAAGATTTTTTTTTTGAACCCAATGAGGTCCCTTTTAGTCCTGTTCTTGACCAGAAACCCCACGTTGGGCGCCAAATATATAATGGACGATTTGGTGCGCATCCGAAGATGCCCGTGGGGACGGAGCCTAAGGTAGCATAATTGACCGTGAAGGTCGGGCCATGCCATCTGGCGAAGAAAAAGCCCCCTCAACGAGATAAGCAGCGGCCTATGCTTGCTGTAGCTCAGTTCGGGAGATGTGGGCGTGGTTTTCGCATCTCGTTGCCCCTATCCTTTACGTATTAACAAAAATTCATAGGCCTGGGGAAGACAACACAAACAGGGGAGGTAAAAATGGGGAATAAAAAAAATAGTCGATAAGGACGGAATGGTTGGCGGACGGATCAGACGCCCACGCGGTCGCACTTGGGTCCGGGTGTAATGGGACCCTCGGCCTCTGGTTTCGTACCACCAACAGATCACTACTCATCAGGTGCTGCTTCGATCTGCCGGTGGGAGCAGCACCACCAGACCATAATATGGTTCATTACAGATGTCAAGTTAGAAGTTCCGACCCCTAGGAACCCCTAGCTCCCCTGCAAATGCAACTTCAAATAAGCAATAATTTCGATAGAATGAAGCTAGCGATTTGAAAGTTTGGACAAATATTTGCAATGTGGGTTAGTTTGTGGATTTTGAAAATGATTAAGATCCTATTGAATTAACGGCTACCTGCCCTGTAAATGTTAATTCAAATAACGAGTACATATAGTCATCTTCCGAATGGATGAACGTAGGAGAATTTTCCGAACGTTCTTATGAAAGTGACGTTGCTTGATGCTACCCAGAAATGGCTCGGTAATAACTACCGACCTTAGAAGCGGTTTGGCATGTTCGATATACACTTTGTTAAAGTTGGCATTGACGATAATATCCATCATTGTACATTTTTGTTTTGCCACATGCAATAATGGCGGACTTAGCATTTTCAGGGAGCTCACACCAAAGCACATTGTACAGAAAATCACAAACTGAAAAACAACCACCTAGGTTGGGGGGAGGGGTGTAGTGTAGTATACGTTTTCTTTACAAAATTTAACACATGAGTTTTACTTGTTATGGAGCCGGTATGTACCCACCGCCTTTGGCAGTGCTAAGGCCATCCGCATAGAAGTTAATAGAATCCGGTTTAGATGGAACATTGCCCGCCCAATGACGCCGTAAAGGAACCAGGCTTGTAAAGTTCTTCCCAAGGTAGGTAATTGAAAACGAATCTGAGAGCCTCAGATTAAATCCGAGACACATAACAAAATAATGGGTCAATCTTAATGACAGTGTTTATCTTGAAAACAAAAATGATAAGTTTACTTATCACACCTCAACATTTGTATTATACTTACTGACATACTTCGTTTTCATCTGTCTCTGTACGTAATGTCAAGATTCAGTTTAAAAAATTATCCTGGGCTATACTTTTGTTTTTGTTTCATATTTTTTGTCTTTTTCTGAGTAATCATTATTATTTAATTTTTATCATTACTCTCGTCAGTCTGACATAGATACTATGTTATCCACTCGCCGCGCCGGTTTACGGCATACGACATGTAGGTATGTATATCCAAGCATACGGTAGCTTTAGTAGTATCTGGAAATCCATGATAAACAAGATTCAGAATGTCACGAGCTTATCAATTTCAAATAAATATTAGCTGGATATGTCGTTCTTTGCTTTGCTTTTTTATCTGTTTTTAATAGTTATTTGCTTTTATATTTGTGTATTTATTTAAACTTGTCGTATTTGTGGAGCGGTTGTAAAGCAGTGAATAAGATCTTTACAGGAAGCGAGAGGATTTTTAATCACGCATTACAGACATTCCACGATTTCACTCCCATTCAAAATAGTTGGGATTGCACATCAAAAGTGCTAAAGCTATATTTCAAGAGTGAAACTACTCTTGTAATGAGATTATCACCAAATTCACATTGTTCTCCACAACCTCGTTGAAGGAATTGAAGTGACCATATTAGCTAACGAAACAGCACTGTGACATTGAAGAAGCCTTCGCCAATACCCCCTTCGAATTCGTCGAAAGTATCATTTGAGCGAAAGGAGGCGATTCCACCACTACTGTCTTGGTGAAACGCATGCTGTCCTCTAGAAGAGTCATCACTAAGGTAGGAAACCGTACCCTCTCAGCGAATATCAAGCGTGGATGCCCGCAGGGCGAATTATTATCTCCCCTCCTGGTGCATCGTAGTCGACAGTTTGTTGTGGAACCTACGGTCGATTAAGTTTTTCACGCAAAGTCACCTGGTAATTATGGTCAGAGGCAAATTTGACGAAGTTCTACCCGATACTATTCGAGGCGCGCTGCGAGTACTTTAAGAATAGTGTGACAACAGCGGCTTACTTGTGAATGCCATGAAAACTGACATAGTGTCATTCACTACAAAAAGGAAACTTAGGACACTCAAGTGCCCCCTCATGTACAACTCCCCTATAAAATTGGTGTAAAATGTCAAATATTTGGGATTTAATCTCGACCAAAAGTTATCCTGAGCAGAACACCTTAGAATGAATTCTGTTAAAACAATGAAAGCTTTGTCGATCTTCAGGCAGTATGTCCGCAAAACATGGGCGAGCCCCATTAGTTCTGTGGGTCTACAAAGTTTTTGTTATACCTATAGTAGAATACGGTGCGGTTGTCTGGTGGAAAAGAGCTACTACCTTAGTCGATAGAGCCACTCTGAATAGAATCCAGAGACTCGGATGCATTGCCATCACTGGAGCCATACACTCTCGCCCAACTGCTTCTCTAGAGACTTTATTCGACCTCTCGCCGCTTCATACACACATTTAAGTGGAAGCAAGAATATCAAAGGTCAGACCCAGGGCCTGCAATATAGAGACCAAGTTAAGCCCAAGCCAAAAGGTGTGCGGCGGCTGCAACTCTCGCATTTTCCCTTGTCTTTAGCGACAGTCAGGCAGCTATCAAAGCTTCACAAATTTACACTTCACTGGGTTCCTGGTCACTTGGCCATCGAAGGCAATGAGCTAGCAGATGGGCTAGAGACGTGAACCTCCGCAGTCCCTTCTACGGCGCAGAACGTTTTTGTGGAATACCACTCTGCCACTGTCGAAACCAAGAAAAAGGCCTGGAAAGCACACTTGTCACATCCTAATAAGAGGCCCTTCCGGGGCTGAGGCAGGCTAAGCTACTCATCTCAAGCTAATCACCCACTCGTGCGGTAGAATTGCTTCGGTTGACCAAGAATAGGGTCAGATAACTTTGCAGAAATTTTAACAGGACTCTGACGTCTGAAGGGTTACCTTGAAACTATGCGTATTGCATAAGCTGCAAGTTTTCACTCCTGAGAGGACGATGATAAGACCTCACAACACATCGTTTACCAGTGCGAAGGTCGTGCCCAACGATGCACCGAATGCTTCAGCGTAACATCTCCTTTGGCAGAGGATATCTCGTCTATCAAACATGGCTAGATTAGTTAATTTATCGAGAAGAGTCGGCGTCGGCTGAATCATTTGGTATAGTCCAGCTTCTCGGTATAAAGGGCAAAAGCACAATAGACCCAAGGTCGCAGTGATTGTGGTTTCAAAACGACCCACGGCCACGGCCCACCTTTTTATCCGTCTATCTATCTTCGTATTAGAATCAGTCTAAGGTCACTCTCCTACAGAAAGTGATCAATTGGTTTAAGGATGGATATAAGCAGGATAACGGTACAGGTTCTTGTCTAGTGGAGGCGTAACCATTCACCATAGAGTGTCATTGTCTTCCAGTTCAAAGTTGACATAGTTGAAGGGTTGTCTTGCAGTGCTTGAAAGTCGGATACCTGATCAGGATCATAGCGACATTTATTTAACAAAAGACCATTAAGGCGCTAAGCAAAGGGTCGGTAACATCCAGGGTAGCGTATAATTGCCAGTCCACGCTTCAGGAAGTGGGTGTTCAAACAAAGTAACCTGGTCACTTCAGGATCATTGAAAAAACCATGCTAAGAAACTAGCCAGGACGCCGTAAGTCACGCCATTCTGTGGACTGGATACTTTTTGCGGGCCATGTATCGCTAGAAGGCATATCGGAGACTTGAAGCGCCACGGGGTCACCGCCCAATTGGGGAAGCTCCCACGCCTGAGGTAGGACAAATTGTTCAGCTCGGGGTACTGGTGTAACAGATCCTCTGAACTTGTAGAGCTTTACTGTGGTGCGGGATGCGAAATTGATCATGAAACTTTATTGAATATCCCACGCCGCAGTATGGCTCTGGTTCATGATGACGATTAGATGATCCTTTCCTAGCAACAGTTGGAGCAGTTTGAAACACTCCTTCACTTTGCCAACGAAACAGCAGAATATATCGAACCAAAGGCTCAAATAGTTTCACCTATGAAAAAATTTAAACTTCTTATCTAGTACTCTTGACTAATAATAATTTTTAAATTCAACCATGCTGATGGTCCTAAGATAACAATATTGTCCAGAAAAATTAAGGCTCGTTTCGAATTAAGAAGGCCAATCTAAAGAGAGTCCATTTACAATACGTACATGTACCTATTATAGTGGTCGATTAAATTGGTCTGTTCAGTAACGAAACGGCCCCAAGTCAAAACTTCCGATAAGAACGAAATTACTTTAGGAATGAGATGAGTGCAGACGACAACATACAAAAATAAGTAAGCTGATGAAAAAGAGAAGAAGTGCAAAAAATCTAAAAACTGCCAATATACTGAAAACCAAATTATTTTGATATTTTTTTTGCACAAATGTAAAAAATCTATTTTGCACTCTCTTCCCCATCTTCCAAAGTACGCAAAGGCGTCATTCTTCCCTTGTCATCAATCGCTATCTATTTGGCTACTGATTTCAAATTTAAAGCAAAAACAAAAAATCTTCTTAAGCTGAATGTCATATCAAGCTTCGAAGTCTAGTCTAGTCCACTAAATCTTCCAGGCGATCCGCCGTAAAATCTACAACATTTTAAACTTGCATTTGTTCGCTGCACAAGCAGACATTATTATGATTAGAGGAGAGTTTCCGACAATAAAATTTTCTACATTTACACATACTCAGATTTGTAATAATAAATCATTCTTATCACTACGATGCACGACATATTCTCGACCATAGCGTTTACATCCCCATATTTATGAATATAATTAAATATTTAAATAGATCTGACAGATATCATGAAGATTTCTGTCATCAATTTCGAATATTCGTGTTTTGCTTAAGCTCTAACTGCGAGTACTGTTCTCGTCAAAAATGACGATAACGATATCTTTAATAACATTTCGAGTAAATATTTAAGACAACTCTGCCAAATGTAATTGCGGATCTTGAAAAATACTGTGTGGGTATATCAAACCGTTGACGAGGAATTGAGTGAAAAATTGCAAACTATTTTTTAAGGCTGAAATGAAAAGAAATCATTATTTATTTGTCTTTCTTTTTTTAATGTTGGTTTACAACTCCCGACAGTGACTTAACAATATTATCTTTTTATAATATTGTTAGAATAACAACTGGGTTAATGTCAAGTTTAAATGAATTGTTTCTTTTTTTCAGTTCTCAATGTAAATAAAAACAATTCCAAGAGGATGTCCGGTAACTATTTTGCTCATACCCCTAGCGAGGCATAGCGCGTCATCTATTTACATGTGGCTTAGTTAACGTTCATTAGCATAAACTGGTTTCGCGCGATGCATGTTGCTAGCATGCACCTCCTGCCCATTTAGCCACATACCTCCGACAAGGGAAAGGCTTAAGGTGAATATACTCCATCTGGAATTCCGGACAGACCGCCGGACAGGCCGTTTATTTCAATAGACGAATGTATTAGGTGTACAACTTTGCCTCACGGCTGCGTCGGAAAACGGCGGAGGCTAAGTTGTACACCTAATACATTCGTCTATTGAAATAAACGGCCTGTCCGGCGGTCTGTCCGGAATTTCGGATGGTGTATGTTCGCCTTTACTGTTACGTCCGACATCACAGAAAGAAGACAACACAAACATCCATGGATACGACATGGACGGGACACGAACCCGTGATTAACCGGTATTCTAAGACCCCAGACTGACCTCTCAACGCACTGACCTAACGGCCGCCCCATGTCCGGTAAGGGTTCGAATAAAAAAACAAGATGGTTTTTTTTTATTCCAGCCCTTACCGGATATCATAAGGATCTCTGGACTTCAGACTGTCGATACATGATGATGATTACCATCTTGGCTTGACACTCTCATGTCTAACTTTGGACTATTTGGACCATTTCCTCTTATTTGTTTTTCAAATGACAGCCTCGCGTCCTCTGATATCGGAAGCAGATATTCGGTGCCAGCATCCACTGAGTCTCCGTCCGTACCGTAGTTTAGACCTACCCTCCCCTGTGTTTTCTTTGTGGCACCTCAAAAGCCAACGAATTTCAGTTCACTTTTCATTTATTGCACATAACTTTTTGATAATGCATCTTGCATAAAAATATATTGGAAAGTTCTAGAATATAAATATATTTTCTATAAAATTTTTATTTAAGTTTCTCTGTACAACTTAGTATGTCAAGAGTTACGCGCCAGAAAAGTTGCCTCAAAAAAAAATGTGTCATGCCGCCAGTATGCTAGCTAGAGCTCAACAGCATCCACTTCAGTCATGTAGAAATCTGTATCGGATCACAACAGAGATGTGGGCATTGGGTAAATTAAAAAAATTACTGTTAATACATCCTCCTTTTCCAGTGATTAGTGGTGATTATCTAAGTGTCACCATACACTGTCGAACTCGAACACGAACCTGGTACAAATGTCCTCTGACCGGTCCACTTGTACCATGTACGAGTTCGAGTTCGACAGTGTATGGTGACACTTAGTATTAATAGGTCAACTAATTTTGTATGGGAATTTTGTGACGGAAATTCCTCTCAAACTACTGTACCGATTTGAATGATTTTTACACCATTAGAAAGCTATTTTCTCAGAGAAGCGAACGAACTATATTTTATTCAAATCCGAAAAATAGTTTACGTGTAATCCGCGGAAACTATTGCGAGCTTTCGCAGACGCCAAGCTTGATCTTGTGGTGGGAAGAAAGCTTTCGTGGTTCGGTTCATGTATCCGCTGTAGGATTCGTTTCGGTTCATGTATATAATAAAAAATGGTGCCGTAAAGGCTGTGGAAGCATTGCTTTAGCGAGTGCTTTCCTGATGATCGCTCTGTGTATTCTGTTCCGTTCATGTATATGTGAAACCTAGTGCCATAAAGTTCGTGGGAAACACAATTAGAGAAATAGTTCGTATCTTTTTATACGGTTCTATTTATAGGTGTAGTCATAGTGGGAAGGAAGTGCGAGAAGGAGAGGAGGACAAAAAAATATTTATTTAGTGAAGAAAATTAGAGTTGATGAGATACACAAAGCAGGTATATTTGGCTTTTTATGCGCTTTAATGATTTTGCGGAGTCCATAGTACTAACACTGAAAATTAACGAAAACAATACCGCTACGTGGATAGACAAAGTACCCGTGAAGTCGGATCGTCTAATTTCTCGCAATCATTATGGAACAAACAGATAGTCTTTGATGGTTATCCTCTAAAGCCTGGAATGAGAGGTGTAAAGGGGGTTGAAAAGTACAGAAGGTGTCATGTGGGAAAATTTCGAACGAAAAAAAATTGGCTTTATTTCACTCTTAAGGTTTGTACTAACCTATTCGTGCAAGAACTTTGCATTAATGTCTCCCGCGAAAAAGTGACAGTGGAAAATTTCACACAGCAAATATCCGCTACGCTCTACAACGACGCTTGAACTTCCCTTTCTCACTCAAAAGAGAGCGATCACCACTGTGATGACCGGTTTTCACGTAAAATTACATGCAGTGGAATTGTTTTCGCGGAAATTTCTTATAATGCTGTGGAGAATTTTTTGTATGTGTACGATTTCAGGTAAAATATGTTAATACCGAAATAGTGAAGAGATTTCGCACGAAAAATGGAGGTTAGTACTCAGCTTTAAAGAAAACACTCAATTAAATCCATGTACAGTAGAGCGCCGATAATCCGGATTAATTGGGACCGAACCCCATCCGGATTATCGAATTGTCCGGATTTTCGAAATGCACCCATAAATACGCCGGTAGACGTCTACAACGTAAAAAATCTTGCTAAAATCAATCACTCTCTATAAAAGTGATGCAGATAAACGAGAACACTCATGTACATGTTTATATATTTTTTTAATTTAGTGAAGTGTGGTATACAAAGAGTTCTAAAACATAACATCAACAAAACATAAATATCTTTCAAGACTTACAAAAACAATCGTTAGATACAGTAACACAAAAATGTATCAATTAGGTGGTGGCTCGTTTCTTTGTCGCTAAGTCTTTGATGCGCTTGAGAAGAATGAGCTGCGATGGTGTGCTCTCAGTCTGTTTCTCAAGCCATGCCATTAATGTGTCCGCTGCCATAAAGGCTTCAGAGTGTGTCGCCCCTATTTTGCCAATGTCGTCTTCGTCGTCGTCCCCATCAGATTCTAAGGCTTCTGCGTCCCCTTAAAATAAAAAATTGACTTGATCGACGACTTATCGACTTTGTGGAAATTCATTTTAAACCCAAAAGAAAAAATACTGTACTTTGTCTTTTCCACTTTTATTGGAGAAACTGGCGCACGCACGAAAATCGACGCTACTGAAACAAAAGAAAAAAATAAACGCAGAGAAACTAACGCACGCACAAGAATCGCTACTCAAACAGCCGGGGTAAAACGTTCGCATACTCACTACATGTCTTAAAAAATTTTTTTTTTACATAATCCGAATCCGGATTATCGGCGGTCCGGATTTTCGACGTCCGGATTAACGGCGCTCTACTGTAATTGTGAAGCAAGCGGCAGAAGATCCTAATATGCTGATTTTAACATCTGCTATAAGCCTCACTGCAGAGGATGATGCTGTGGAGATCATTGGGAAGGTCGATGATTATCTTGTTCTCTTGACTACTTTGACTCAAAACCTCCCCATTTATTTCTGAAAATCTGGAAGAGTTCGTTCTTCTGGCTGGTTGGGTTGGGTAAGTTTTGCACTTTGTTCAAGAACAAATCAGCACTGCATACCATTCGCAAATACTTTCAGAGATCCTAACGCGTAGCGCTAAGTGCGCGCTGTGCGAGGAATAAACCGTTGCTACCAACAACGTTCTAAGGTATTCGTCCTCAGATCCATCCTGTGGAGTTAAGAAAACGTATTATCTGCTCGATACGCTTCGAGAAAATGTCGGATATATCTTTGGAGAAAGCACTGTCAAGTTCTTGATGTCTGATTCTTGCAGGAGCTGGGTAATTGTACAAGAAATACAGCTTCGGCAGAAAATGTTGTAAGGTGTACCCAATCTGGCCGCGTGCATTTCCATAGACCAATGCCCGGTCGTAACCGGTGTATTAACTTTTACGACATCCGAACAGGTTCTCTTCAGAAGGGCATTAGTTTTATGTGCGTCGTATGAAGGCCATAGTTTCTTAGATGTGGTAGACGTTGTCAGTGCGCCCCATCTTTCAGTAGTTTGTGTCCTAAAATGTGTATGAATCTCCCTTTTTACGGCACTAAACGGCAGGTGGACAGGCACCGCGAAGGACTCGTGCAGTTCAGAGCCGTTACACTTAGAAATTTGGATATTTAGAGGAAAGCGGCATTTTACTAGTATAGAAAATGAAAAGTAATGGAATTTTGATATCTCATCAAAAAACGTTGAAAAAGATGAGTTTCTATAGTAACTGCAACTACACCCCTGCATCCCTCAGACATATCCCAAGTCAAAAATATTGATGGCTAACAATGATAAACACTATAGGCCATAATCCAGTAAAGTTTCATAATATTTGCATATTATTTAATAATAATACATTCATTTAAATTAAAGCATTTTGACACAGAGCCTACCATAAATACACTTAACGACATCGTGTCTGGATACGAATTGTTTTTTACTCCCAAGGAAGCATTTCCGGATTTAGTAGCGTTTGAAAAATCTCAATCTACAATACATTAAAAAGATGGGATCCGTATTCTTTTTTTGCGGAAACGTTTTTTAAAGGGTAAAGCTCACCACGGAAGTTGAAATTTTTAACTGATATTTTCAAGCGAAAGAGGATAAAAATAACTTGATACATACCTCTGCGTTTACTAAAAAAAGATAATCTCTAAATGTGTGTTCATTATTACAAATGAAAATTAATAGATTACTTTTTGGCCCGTCCCATATTCATATAACAGACGGCCATATTAACCGGTTATTCATGTTCGTTAGTTCGTTTTTCCGGGCACTGGCCGTGTTTTGATCGTAACCAAATTTTGAATGTATCTTTGAGTAACCCTGATCACAAATCGGGGACCCCAATTTTGATCATTGACTGGTATAACGGTATATTCTATTGTGCTCAAATCACAGTCACTCGCCTAGGTTTTTCTAAATATCGCTTATCCAGGCACTTTTCGTCGCCTGATTTCAACCGAATTTGGTATAAAGCTTCCTTGGGTTATTCTAAGTACCAGACAGTAACATTTTGGTCGTGCTGCAGGTGTGCGTCAGGTCAAAAGGACTCTCTTGATCATGAAATGAAATAGAAACCAAAGCTGGCATAGCTGGTTCTACCGAGTCCGGTTCTCAGAAGAACCGGGTATTTGGACCGGTTCCGGTTCCCAACATGGACGTTGAATAATACGTTTTTTTTATTTCTTATTCATTATCCTACCTATATATAATAAGGCGCGTGTTTTTGCAGCTATCCAGGTCAAGGGTAGTTACCCCGAGCTTTTGTGCAAAAAACAATGTATCTGACCCATACAGGGTAAAAGCATGTATTGTATTTGACATGACATGGATTTTGTCTCAGATGAAGTGTGGATTTTAAGTAGTGGCATAATTCGACTCTAAATAAATAAAAATAAATATCATTCTATTGCATCAAGAGCAAGCATTGAACCTATCAACTGCAACTGTAATAAAAGAAACTAATTGGATCCGAGTAGTCCTAATATTCCGACAAAAATCTCTTTTCCAATTGGGAAAAGTGTGAATTTAATTGAGGTGAAAACACAATGGAACATCGTCGAACGAACGAACTTCTTCTAGCAACCGGTAGATGCGCCCTAAATAAAAGCTTTACTTGTGCGCTATCCAAGTCAGGATCGGCCCTCGATAAATTACCAGGTTAAGCGTTAACCTATAGCATTGTTGTTTTATTGCGTGTTATTTCACTAACCTATACAGGTTAAGAAAAGCAAAAGAACGCGCCCATATTTTGTCTTATCGTTTTTGGAAAGCAGAGGAACTTTATGAACGCATTTGGGAAAGCAGTAGAACTTTATAATCCCATTTTTTTAAAGAACTATGTATTTATTGTCAATTCTTCGCACAAAGTCGGTATGTGTGCGTTATTATTTTCATTTTGCAATACCTTTGCGCTGGTGCAAACATTAAAAGAATTTAGAAAAGAACTGTTTAATAGATTGCGAAATGTTGAAAACATAATGCAATTTAGCAGTGTTCGAGAAAAAAAACTACACATAACAATTATAAATAAAATTAATTATTTATTTCATGTTGTTTAATAAAAAAAAGGTAAAAATTAGACCGATTTCTAATCGCTGATAATGATTTCAGTAACACAGATATGTTATTAGATAACCAAAATAAATATAAATATAGTCTTTCGGTTCGAGTTAAAGCGATGCCTTGCATAAGCTAGCGTGTCCAAAGAAACGTCAATTTTCCGATCCGGTCCGATTTAGTCGGTTTACAAGAGTTTTTTTTAAATCAATTTTCGGCTATAGTGAAATAAATTGTCGGTTTCGATTTTCGATTCTTCTAGAACCGACCGATTGGACCGGTCGGGTCGGTTCCTGTTAGGAACCGGTTCCGCGGATCCGGTTCCACGATTCTGTGCAACACTAATATCTAGGCAAGATGGGTACAGTGAATGCAGTGCTGTTTTGAGTCCTTTGGTCAGGAAAAAGGACATGCTGGCATTCGCGCATTCATAGACAACTTGAAACAAATGAATCAAAACTAAAATGTACTTCCATGGAATGCGCCAATGTGCCGATGAACGTAATCGCTCCTTTTGTTTCATTTATTCTTGGAAGAAATTTTTTTCAGTACGTTATATATATGTGTACAACAACGGCATGGGTGAGTTTTACCCCATAAAAATGATTATAAATTAATTTTTTTTTAATGCAAGCTTGCAGTTTGCAATTTGTCTTAACATAAATTAAAGCATCTTCAGGAGCAGGAAAATTCATCGCCTATTGGCATCGGACATTACAAAACCTTCGTTTTTCGGGCGAATCCCTCTAACTTCCTGTTTCATTTCTTAATTTTTGGCTCTCAGCAATTAAGTACCCAGATAAGTATTGTAGCACGATTCCATTATGATTCAAAAATAATATTTTTTAAATGTACGTCACTCGATACTTTTACTTTTATTTCGAAAATTTATTTAACGACCACTCAGTTCGCCAAAACAGTTTTCAATTTTCGCAATTTCCTATTTACAAGTGTAAAGAGCTCTTTTCACTTCATCGTGAACGTGAAAATGAAAAGAAATATTTTCCACGATGAACAGCTACGTGAAAAGCTGTTCTGTCAAAGCAAGGTGAAAACACTTTCCCCGTTCACAGTCCCGTCTACAGTTTTCCGTGAACAAACGATATTTCCAATCATTTTGCACTGAAACGTCGCTTTTCACAGTGAACTAATTTTCAGATTGCAAATGCAGTTCGAACGTTAACAGCATCGTGGAAAAAATATAGTGGTGAATTTGGCATTTCCTTGTTCACTTTTATATTCATTCGTTTACACTTGCTGTGAAACATGGTGAGTTCCATTCCACGATGAAATATTTTTTTCACGATGTATTGAACGGGGAATTGGAAAAAAATGTGGGAAATCTCAAAACAAAACTGTGAAAATAGTTTTAAATTATTGAATTCTTCATTGTTTCAAATACATTCCCCGGACGAAGAAAATTCATTTTCATACATATTTTTCTAAAAAAAAATAAAAATTTTTTTTTTTCATTTTCACGTTCACGGTGAAGTGTACAGAGCCCTTAACGAATCAACGTGAAATGTATATATTATCCGTTTTTGAAGGAAAAACTAGTAACTAATTTACTGCATTTCCTACTTTAAATTATAGAAAATACAAGCCACTGTGAAGGTAAAAAAATAAAATTATCAGTGGGAATTTCCCGCAACTGCCTTTTCAAATTTTAAACCTGTTTAAGCGCCAGCCTCATCGGTGTTGTTTAAATTATAGATACAAGCTTTACTATGCCCCATATGTATCAATACGATAACGATTTCCAGTAACCTTTGAATATCCGTAGATTCAATCTGCACTAATTATCTACACTAATCCACCCACCCACTAAAGTCTACCGGATGAATACATCTGACGGCGACTTTAATTTACCAAACTCACTATACGTACATTACGTAACGTTTATGTAACCTTGACAAATGTCGCCGCAGCATCACCGGTCTATCTAATTAAAAATCTTTCAGAATACCTGAACACATTTTACTGTACAAGCTTTTCGGATTCGATTTTCCTTTTATGTAAAGCTTGTAAATTTTTGTTAAAATCGCGACTTCCTCTAGTTTCGCATAAACGACAGGAAATTACGAAAATTGTCCATCAATAGCCATTACATTACTCGCGCACACTAGCAAAGATGGCAGTTAAATTTTTTAACGAAAATGCGGCACACGCGAATGTCAACACGTTTAAATTAATGATGAATTTGAACAGCTTGAAAGTCTCGGCGCTGATAAGACCTTGTCAAAAGGTGGGATGGAAGTGATTTTATCGTAAGTTTGAAAATGTATTATTTATGAGCATGATTCGAGTACTTCCAGTAAAATCGAAAACATACGTCGTATAAACTGGAAATAAAATCTTCACTTTTTGGCCCGTCCCGTATAAAAATATAATGGACGGGCATATATAGTCCAATGAATGCTGTACGTTTTGGGTTTGTTCGGGCACTTCCCGTATTCTGACCTGAATCAAATTTGATTTTTAGGTTCCTTGTGTCACTCTGAGCACAAATCGGAAACCACAACTTTGATCATCGACTGGACTAACGGTGTATTCTAATGAAGGCATTTTGATTCCTTTAGTGTGGAAAAATCGACATTCCTGGCAATGAAGTTATATCTAGGCAACATGGATATCATGGAATGTTGACACGAATGCACTAGACTACTGTTATAAGTATTTTGAGTTCTTTGGTGATGATAAATAGACATTATCGGCAGCAAAGTAACAAAGACGGGTATCATATGACTGGAGGTGTTGGTGCGAATGCACTAGATTACTTTTGATGGTATTCTGAGTCCTTGGGTCAGAAAATAAGGACATTCTTGCATTCGCCTGTAGACATACTTAGATATCATGTCCCGAATCGGGCCGATAAGGACAACAGTTTTCAAACCAAATCATAGACATCTTGAAAGCAAATGAATTAAAATTAAAATTAAAATGTACGTCCATGGGACGGGGCTAAAGTGCCGATGAACATCATCGCTTTTTTGTGTCATAATTTTCAAAGCGGAACCGATAAAGCATTATAAGGGATCTTTAGACGATCATATCAGTTTGACTTTCAGTTTTCTACCGTTCTTCATTGATTTTGCTATCCGTTCTCAATCAGTTTGCTATCAATTTTGCAGTTTTGGATCATTTTGGGTAGGATTGCAAAACGTATAGCAGGACGGATAGCTAAGCTGATAGCAGAACTAATTGAGAACTGTTTTGCTGATAGCATAACGGATGGAGAAATGAAACTGTGAATGATCGTCTAAAAATTCTTTAATGCATACTGTCAGTTTCCAGCCTAAATATTTTCAGCCAAAGGCAGTTTTAAGAGTGCCGATAATGTAAAGTAGAAAAGGCATGACCTGAAGTTTTGGGAAAGCTGGGAGGGATGTTGAAGTCGATGAATACGATAATTCCAGAAGATTTGTCTCCAAATTAGCAAATGAATGTTCTATAACTTTATTCAAGTACCTGTTCAGTTCTTCATTTGGTATGGTTGATTGCTCATCAGTACCTTTTCCATATAAAACGATTTGACATAGACCTAAAACAACAGCTTTTTCATTTTTATTTCATTGAATGTTCCACTCGTCTTATCTACGATTTCGTCTATATCAGAAAGCATTTCTTTTTCTGGTGATTCAATGTTTACCTTATCAACCTCTTCACCATAAGAATCTAGTGAAAATAAATATTCCGCAGATTCTTCGAAATTCGAAAAATAATTCCTAAATAGGAAAAAGGAATAAAAAAGCACCCCAGAATTGATTAACTACTTTTAGAAGTATTCATATCCGAAAGAATAGCTCATATACGTGAAAAAATAAATCCTCATATCAGGTCGGATGTTACATATATGTATATATAGCATACAAGTACTAATCACACATGAACTACGAATGATATTCAATCAATTTCTATTTTAAACCCTGTAGGAAAAATAACACAAAAACCTTGCTCAAGATTTTTTTTTTCACAATTTCAGACAACAAAAATATATAAATCAAAATCCCCACTTTTTTCTTTGAGCCTTTTTTGATCCACTATCAAAAACCAACAATAGATAAAATGTTTTTGCACTTCAAAAATTCGACTCAAACTGAACCAAACTGCCTTGAACGCGTTGCTCTAGGTATTCTGTACACGACAAAAACAACGCAACGTTGATATACCTTTGCTTTACCTGCAAATTAAAACAAAGGATGTCGCAAAGTTACATATATGTAACATCCGGTGTTAATGGGTTAAGAGTGCCGATAATGTAAAGTAGAAAAGGTTTGACCTGAAGTTTTGGGAAAGTTTTTTTTTTTAATCAATTTGAAAAATGTATGATTTGTCAGCTGGTCTCATTTTCTTTTCCAATTACCAGTTCTGCACACATTGACATAAACCGTCTAATCAACTTTTTTGAAAAGAGAAGCAGCGTCTACTTTACAGTTCACCACTATTAGTTGGGACGGTAAGCAACATAAATGGACGCCACCTTGCAAAATATGATAGAGAGATGCCGTTCAGTACGAACGTTGGTGGGACCCATACCTATACTTTCAGTTTAAAATTTCAGCCCTTTTTTTAATATTCTCCTAATAACTTCTAAACGGTGCCTCGGACCGAAAAACTTAATAGGACTTAAATTAAAGAGCGTCAAATTCTACATCCAAATTCGGTATAGTATGATAATCAAAAAAGTTTAAAATATTTCTATTTCAAGTTTAACTGTCCCAATACTTTTCAAATCGGCCAGTTTTTAATGTAGTTGTGAGCGAAAATGCAGAAATGGTTTTTTAGCGATTTGAGCCTCAATAGCTCTATCTCGATAAATATAACAGCCAAAAGTTTTGGTTTAGATATTTAAACCCTGCTTATAAAAGTTTTGCCAAATCAAAAGCTTTTTATTTTAAACTTATTTATTAAAATTTTTTTTTTCTAATTAATAACAAAATCTGGAAAAATGTGAATATCTTTTGAACTAATGATCGTTCGGAATTGCGGCATTTCTCTTTCATATTTTGCAAGGTCAAATTGCTTACCGTGCCAACTATATGCACATATAGGTCGATTATGCACAAACTATTCATTCGAGGTAAGTTTTAAATTGACTTCGCATAAGGAAGTTAATTATAGTATATGACAAAACCTAACAAATATCCTTAACGATTCTCTTTAAACCCGAAGGACCGCTGTCAATCCAGGAAAATAAGACCAGAAAATGGTAAAACTTGTCAAATTAATAGGCGTTAGTAGGGACAACGATCATATTCAATTTTAGCCAAATTCAAAAAATTGTTCAAAAGTTTCCACTATATAACGGCAGAATGTTATGATCGAAATGTTTTTATAACTGCAGAAGCTAGCTAAGTGAAGCTGGTCTAGTTGGTGGCCGTTAGTGAGGAGTAGGTTGCTACTTAATTCCAGCAATACTCACCAACACATTCAAAAGTTACAGCTATATAACTGCCAAATCTCGTATGCTAAATATGTAAATAATAGAACAAGCTAGCTGATCCGAACTCGCCTAATTGGTGAGCACTATCAAAGGCTAGGTTCTTATATAATTTCAGCAAAATCCATCAACGATTCAAAAGTTGCATGTATTTGATCTACTTAATTTCGGTACCTTACTCAATTGCCCTAACCCCTTGTGGGGCATAGCGTGTCAATTGTTCCATGTGGCTCAGTTGACGATTCGTTGGCACAAACTATTGTAGTTTCGGAGAATGGAGTTGCCAGCATGCACCTCCTAACGGGTAAGACCACAGTACTACTTATTTAGTATAGTAAGAAACAGCGATAATGAAAGTAGGCCGATTGTCATTAAGCTTTCGGAGTTTCGGAGAAAGTTGTTGGTTAAGCACGATTGGGGTCCACCCCGACTCTCTCACTTACAGATACACAATATTTTATATCTCTCTCACTCACTATTACTCACTAAATCGATATCATGATTCCAGTTGCTTTTAGGAACTCGCCTATTCTCTTGATTCTCTGTTGATGCTCTTCCACATATAGCCCAGTATTCAGAGATTTGAACCATGACTAACTCTCCTAAGACTGAATTCTTCATAACGTAATCTTTAGGAGTTGAAGAGTCAGTAAACAATTCTTTACTTGCGACACTATTTTGAAATACTTATATGTTTTCATGTTTCGGCTGCTTTTTAGACTTAGCCTATGGTGAAAAGTGAAATAAACTAAATATTGCCGGCTTCTAGTTACTTTGAAGTAATGTTTTGGGTAAAATTGCATTAATACCATGACTAACTCAGGAATTGTTTAGGGAAAAGGATACGTCTAGGGCCAAATGTTATGTACAATCAGCGTCAAACTGCTAGCACGGTAAAATTGAAATTTGAATTAGTGATTCTTGTAGTTTCAATTGGCGCCCAATGTGGGTACACTATGTAGGGTGTGATGTACATGTATGCAGGACCTTACTAAAATATAAAATATATGAAGATGTTCTCGTTTTCGTTCAATCCTACCTGCACGTGTTTCACTTAAATTGGCCACCCAATCAGCACATCAACCAACAAATAAGTTGCAAAGCGATATTGCTAATAGGTAATAGAGCATTTAATTTAATTTAGCGTACTGTCAAGGTAACTCTACATTTTTGCCTAGTTCAGTACGGACTGAGCCCTGCCTGACCCACATGCTTGTATGCTATGAACTTAACCTAAGTTCATGACACACAGGGGTTGGCTTACTGTTGCAAATTTTCTTTTATGAATTCCCTCCACTGAATTTCTGACGGACGCAACATGCTTTGCCATATATGTCATCTTCTCCATCACAAAAAATTCACCGCTGACTGGGACCAGCTTATGCTGACAGTTAAGAAATGACATCCGCGCAGTCATACACGATTTTTTGTGAGTAGTCAGTTTTCCGCTGTGAAATTTCATAGCTGATGGATGACAAGATGTGACTATTGTTCATAATACAATAAGCCCCTGCAATGCTGCTTCGATACGGCTGGCACAGGGTATTAGGATTCCGCTGTCACCTCGCTTTGTGATTGTATTGGTTTTAATACTTTTGGACATAATAGTTTTCTAACTAACGTAATTGAGTTATTCAATAAGCACATTATATGTTTGAGCTTTTTATATTTGAAATTTAAAGCTCCCACCCAAAAAATTATTGTTTTGTTCTAAGTTTGTCGGCTTTAGATCAGTGGGCAGTGCTTCAAGCGAAATTCCGTTTGAGGTATGGGGGGGAGTGGGTCTAGGAAAGCTTAACACGGTGTGGGTTTTTAGCTAGAATAAAAATGTTAAAATGTTTTTTTTTGCTTCTGGTGAACACGCGAAAACTCGGATACTATTGGATTTGTAAGGTCAACTCAGAACTCATTTTTAAGATATTTCGGATTCTTGTTTGTTAATTATATAATCTCTTTTATCACTTTATTTGTTCATATCTTTGTATTCTGTTCTGTAATTGAGATTTTTTTGTCCTGTTGAACAGGAATTAAATAAATAAGGAATAAATAAATAAATAAGAGAAAAAGTAATTTCGTTTTCAGGTTCACTTTTATATAATGTGTTTTCTTGCAGATTATACTAAATAAGACGGGCTATAATAACTCACATAGTAGGCACTGCAACCGTGCGCGATATTGTACCACAACCTTTTGCTAACCCAAAAGATACTCAAATACCTGATAAAGGCTAGTAGGTATTTTGTGGGATCACTTCTAGTGATAACGGAGCTCACAATCAGTTCTCCAAGAAACCTATTCCGGGGGAGAGCAACCACCGGGCATTCGCAGAGGAGATGTTTGGTGGACCCAATGTCCTCCAGGCAAAGCCTGCGTTCCATATCAGTGGACATACCCATTTTGTTGAGGTGATATCTCACCCAGTGGTGTCCCGTGAAGTAGCCCATCAGCAACCTAAGGTCCACTCTGCGCAGGTGGCTAGCTTCTATGAGTCCATAGGGGATATTAAGATCTTTGGCTTGCCGCAATCTTTAAGATTATTCCAGTGCCACAACCTCCCTGTGTCCTTGCTGTAGCCCAGCCCAGACCGCAGTGGGAATCGAACCCGTAGAATATCGTAGAAGACCTGTTTCTAGCGAGTTCATCTGCAGCTTCGTTGCCATCAATGCCCTAATGCCCTGGTACCCGACATACTGTAACCCGATTAGTGTTTGGTAGACACTAAAGAGTGTCAAAACACTCCAACAGGAGTCTCGATGAGAATTTATGTGAAAAAGAGCCATAATGGCATCCAAACTGCCAGATAGCGGTGTTAGCGCCACTGAAATTCTTGTGCAGGATTTCTCTGGCGCAGGGTTCACTGGCATGAATCTCGGCTTGACGAACACTTGGCTAGACGCCCATATAGATCCTGGTATTTGGCCTAAATACCCGAGCACCAACTCCTTGCACAGCTGTTGATCCATCGGTGTACATAATGAATGGAGTATCAAATACAATAGATTACGGCTTTGAATTTTAGTGTGAAAACATGTGAAACTGTAGTCTATTCTGTGAACCCGTATTTAGTTTTTTTTTGCAGGACTAGCCTATCTGTATCACAATTACTAATAAAAGAACTCATAAGCAACGTGTGGTAAGTAGTGTCCATACGCGTGTCTGATTGTTTCTTGATTATTATAAAACCCGATCGCCACCCCTCCACCTGCCCTTCAGTAAACGGATTTCCAGATCAGATCTACCGAAAAGTTGGTAACCCTTCAATGCATGGACAATTATTTTTTGTATGCATTAAGTTTCAATGTTTCATAAAGCAAATATGCAAATGATTAAATTACTCAAAACTGACTCAAAATCAACCGGTTGCTGCAAAAGGGATTAACTTCGAAAAGTTTGTTACTCAGTATCAAAATATGTATAAATGAAACCGGAATCTAGAGGGCTACGCCTGCAATCCGAGGGTTTTGTAGCAAGCAGTGATTTTGGTATGTAAATATCGGCTCCTTGCTCTTCTTGGTACCACATATGATAGATGGATAAAAAAAAAACCGTAATTAAAATGTCTTACCCATGATATAGTATCTTACATGCCAATTCATATTACGTGATTATTATGAAACTTAGAACTTAGTAGGGTGGGAAAAATTACGATCTGATATTTTCTCCTTCCCCACTGTTCCCCTTTTTTTCAAATTTAAAGGAAATTCCAAAAATGGAATGTACTCAACATTACCTTTTTCACAACACCCCACATGCCTACAACAGTCGATAAAAAAATGTGACCTTAACTTCGCCTCTATGTGGACCCCCCTTAAAGTTGTTCAATTACAACACATCGCTTTCTCCAACGAATTATAGCATTTCCACACATTCTCACCGAATTTGATGTATGTAGCTTCAGCGGTTGCTGAGATATTCTATGGACAGACGGACAGACAGATATTTGGCCGATGTAAGATTTATGACACAAAACCCTAAAAAAAGAAATTGTATGAATAATTATTGTTAGAATTACCGCCCCAACCAATCTTTCCCTTCAGAAATTGGTTCATTAAATAACTGCAATTCGCACTACGAAAAACAACATGCAAGTAGTACTCACACCTATGCATGAAGCCGGTAGGTGTATTTTTTGTATGGATAGTGTCAAAATGCCTAATTTTGAATGAATGTACTATCATTAAATATTATGTGATTGTAATGAAACTTAAATATATCATTGCCTATGATGTTAGTTTTCATTGGCCATCAATATTTTTGACCTCGCGTGTGTTTAAGGGGTGCAGTGGTGTGCTAACTTCAACTATACAAATGTACTATTATTAACCTTTTTTGATGAGATATCAAAATTCTACGATTTTCGGTTTTCTATGCTAGTAAAATGCCGCTTTTCTGTAAATTTTCATATTTCTAAGTATAACGGTCTAGAAATCCAAGGCGGGGGGGGGGCAAACTCGGATCACATATTTTCCACTGTCCCCTTTTCTGCTTTCTTCAAATTTGAAAAAAAAAATCCAAAAATTGAATGTACTCGACGGTACCTTTCTTACGATACCCCACTTGCCTATACCAAACGAAAAAAAAATTGCGACCTTCATTTCCCCTCTATGGGGACCCTCCCTAAAAGTTGACCTATTACAACGCGTCACCTTTTTCAGAGAATGATAGTACTTCTACATTTTTCCACTAAATTTCATGCACGTAGCTTCAGCGGTTCATGAGATATTTCATGGACAGGCAGACAGACAGACGGACGCATGACCGATTTCATAAGGGTTTTGTTTATTTACAAAACCCTAAAAATGCATAAGTACCTAGAACAGCAGACTATGCATTGGTATTTAGCCTTTCCAACTAAAAGGTGCTGCTATGATCGATAGATATTTCATGGAAATAAAATAGTGCTATTGCAGAAGATGTTAAATTTAGCAATCTAGACTTATCCCTTTTCGTAAGTCGAATATCCTCCCAAAAAGTAAACAAGATTCCTTTCATTCCTTTGAAAAAATAAAAATAAAAGAACTCGTACATATTTTCGCCGACCTTGACCAGGTGTTAAATTCGTATCAATATCTATCACACACCTTTTGTCATAAATGCACTCATTGCATTAAGCCCATAATTTATCCTTGCTGCACAATGTTCATGGTCATCGATCGATTAGTAACTTACTCGAGGGCTCTTGATCAGTTAATTCTATTGTTCTCCGCATTGCATGGACAAGTGCAACAGAGGCACGTATCTGTAATTTTGCTTTTTGCTTTTTGTCCACCGTGTTGCGCGCTGTGATGAAATGTAGTGCTTTAAGATCGGACGAATGATCGGCATTTTTCAGACAATCTTGCCAAAAACGTAGTCCAGCCGCAGAAGGATCTCCGTTCATCGCATTGAGCCAACAAACCAGCAAAAAACAGGTGATCGTAGAGTGCTAAAAGATTGATTGGTAGCTAAAATCTTTTCGCAAAACGTTTTTCTGTTATTCTTGTTGCATTCAAGTATAGGTTTCAGTCTCCTTGTGCTTGTCTCTTGTCCTTTTGCGATATGACAAGAGTTTTTCTGGTATTCCTGAGCCCTATTGATTGAGTACGGCTCAGAAATAGCACAAAATATTGAATCAAGCATAAGCATGGTGATGTCGTTGATGATGACGACGATAACGCTGATGATGATGAGAATGAGCAATCGATCGAAAATCATTTTGCTGTTTACGCACACTGATCTCGCGGATTGTTCTTACGATTCATCATAATAATTGTTGTTCGGAATGTTGTCTTCAAACTTGCGGACAGAGTACCGCGGCCACTATCTGCTATGAATATCGAAAAGGTTTTTATTCATCCACTGATTGCAGAGAGTTTGTATAAACGTCTCTGAATCAGAAGACGAGACGTGATCAATATATTACGAAAAGAAAGATGTAAGCTGTGATTACGCGAAGACCTTATTGCCATAATAGAAATTATAATTATCTGCTGGATTCTAAAAAGAATTTTCTTGTGGGATTGCATGGTGATGGAGGAGATGCGACGACACCGCGGAGACATTCGAAATAACTTCATTCGCGCCAATTTTCTTGTCACAAATTAACTTGCCGTAAGTATAAGGATGTTAAAATCCATTACGCGATGATTTATGCTGGGATTCAATTATGGTTTAATATTTTAACTGGATAAGGGTCGGTTGCTCAATCTACGATTAAAATTAATCTTAACAATAAACTGCTATTTAGCACCATTTAATTTTCTCAACGTCTGGTTAGCGTTATTAATTGGATTGACGCTAACCATCCCCTATCTTCTGATTAATCTTTTATCCAAAACAAAGCCCAACCCCTGGTTTCCGGTTGAAAGTTTATCGAAAAAAAGCCCGTCATCTGATACCGGATGCTGAGACTTTGACAGCTAGAACTTTTCACTTTTGCAAATACAAATGAAAACAATGAAATTGGTCATAAAGAACAGGGTTCTTGGAAATTCATTCGATAGAAAATCATTTGGAGCAAACTCAGCCGCAAATGAATATGCTGTGAGACCATAATAAAATATAATAAAATAGTTTGTGGGCGGCAGAGTTCCGGCATGAAAATCAACTGATTTTGCCATCATCTGAGCTTTTAGATGCGTTCCACACATTTTAGATTGGTGATTTAACCGACGTGTGGGAAAATGGAAATATTAAACGGGCAGTTTACAGCTTAGATAGGTTCATGTCCATGTTAGTTAACAAGCAGTTTAATCAGATATTGAGAAAACGGGCCTAAGTGAGATATTTTATATACAATCGCACTCGCGTGATAGTACAACTTTCAGGAGAATATATTGTACCCCTGATAGGAGACGGTTAGCAGAAGCGAACGAAACCTAATGGTGAACAATACTCAATTGCCCTAACCCCTTGTGGGGCATAGCGCGTCAACTGTTCCATGTGGCCCAGTTGACGTTTCCTTGGTATAACCTGGTTTGTTGCAGTTGCCAGCATGCACCTCCTGCACATCAATGGCCACGAACGTGAACCACCAAGGTTTCAAACCAGCCTACACTGGCGATAATGCGGTTGATTTATATTGAGCTCACATCCATTCTGACCAGGAACCCAGAAATTTCCTCCGCCTGTCAGGGCGAGCAATGGCAAAAAAAAGGAGGAGAATACTCGCCTCTTCATCCACATCACATCACAACTCTTGCAATTAGGGTTACCAGATGTTCTCTTTTAAGAGAACACGTCTTCTTTTTCAGAAAATCAATGCTGTCCAATTTCTTTTGAAATATAACGATTTATCCGCTTTTATCATGATATTTTATAAATCACTTACTATTGTACTTATGCATAATTGGAGTAGACTAAGAATAAAAGACATAAGTTGATTTCTAATAGCCACAGCTCCGGCACAAGGCAAAAAAGGACGTCAGAGCTTCTGTAATATAAAAATGTTCGAGCTTCATGTGAATGGATTAATCTTATACTGCGTTTACCCTGGACTCGAATCTCGTAAAACTAGATTTCGGCGAAATCTCCTTGAAACCGACTGGATTTCGAATAATTTTATTGTCAAACGAAATCTTGATAGTTAGCAAAGACACCATGAAATCCTTCTGAAATCGTGGTTGAAATTATGATGTGATACGGCAATGCTCCTCATGCCAATATATGATAAAAGGGCGAAATTCCTCCAAACAATTTCTATCTTCCGCGATAAGAATGCGATTCGCCTTGGAAGATAGATTTATAGACGGGAATATCGCCATCTTATCGCGGGAATCACCCCTTCCCCCTTCGGGAGAAAATAGTAACCGAAAGCGAAACTTCCTGGAGAAACTTTGGCGAAACGAGTTGGCAACAAGAAGGCGAATCGCGGCGGGGATACATTTACGAATTGACAAAATGTCACGTAGATGAAATTTAGACGATGAGAGTCAACTCTAAAACAAAAATTATTATCGCTTTTTTTATTAGACAAATCTTCATGCTTTTTAGGGTTTTGTAGTAAAAACAAAACCCTTATGAAATCGGTCAAATGTCTGTATGTCCGTCTGTTCATAGAATTTCTCACGAACGGCTGAAGCCACATACATGAAATTTTGTAGGAATGTGTAGAATTACTATAATTCGCCGGAGAAAGTGATGCGTCGTAATAGGAAGGTCAGGTGCGGGGGAAGAAAATCCTTATTGCACTGGACAACCAATCGGTGATCAGACGCATGCAGCAGACGAACATAAACTCTAAACTGGTACTAGAGTGTGTCCGGAAACTCAACAAGTGTGCCTCAGGAAATGAGGTAACGCTGATTTGGGTAAAAGGACACATAGGTACAACAGGAAATGAGACGGCGGATGCCCTAGCAAAACAGGGATCTGCGGAAACTTTCATTGGCCCAGAACCCAGAGTTGTTCTGGGGAACGGCATGATTGGAGCGAAGGGTGGGGAGTGGATGGACTCCATACATCAACAAAGATGGCAGGAGCTAGTCACTTGCAAACAAGCCCGGAATGCAATGACCAGCCCTTTAGGTAGGGAAGCGAGAAAGGTACTCAGTTATAAACGGAGTACCCTAAGCTGGATAACTGCCTTGGTCACAGGGCATGGTAATTTTAAGGCTCATTTGGCCAAGATCAAAATCGGGGAAGATGACGTTTGCAGGCTATGCCTGGAGGAGGCCGAGACGTCAGCACATATTGTGTGCGAATGTCCAGCACTGGCTAGCACGAGGTTGAGGATCAAAGGCAGGCATACGATAAGTGTGGAAGCCATGAGTGAACTCAGCCTGAAACAAATGCTAGCAATAACACGGGACTCAGTGATGAAGAAATAGGTCGACAACTATCAGTCGATATCTGGAAGCCACTGGTGACCGGGAAGGGGGGAAAAGGGACCCAAACGTTAGTGGTCTGAATCTAATAATAATAATACCCCACTAACTTTCACCAATTGGACAAGTTTCGCTCAACTAGCTTTTTCCGTTATAAATTAATTGTATTCTCAAAATTTTGCTGTTATGTAGCTGTAAATCTGGAACTGACTCATTGATGTTGCTGAAAGTAAATAGAAGGCTAGTCTTGACGATCGCCTACCAATTAGAAAAGTTTCACTTAGCTAGCTATTTGCGTTATAGAGTTATTTTGCTTAGAAAATTTATAGCTGTAACTTTTTAATCGCTTGTTGCGTTTCTCTGAAATTAGATAGGTGTCAAGTACTCTTTAATATCCACCAACTGGATGGGCTACGTCGAGGTAGCTTTTTCCGTTATGTAGTTATTTTGCTTATAAAATTAAGCCGTTATATAGCTGTAACTTTTTAACCGCTTGATGGATGTTTGCTGAAATTCAATAATAGGCTAGCTCTTATTAACGTCTACCTACTGGACAAGTTTGGCTTAGCTAGATTTTTCTGTTATGGAGTTATTAGGCTTAGATACTTTTGCCGCTATATAGCCGCTTTATCGATACTGCTGGATTTCAATAGCAGCCGTCTCCCCACTGACATCTCTCGCTCAATTGCCCTAACCCCTTGTGAGTGCGTCAACTGTTCCATGTGGCCCAGTTGACGTTTCGTCGGCATAAACTGATTTCGGAAAATGCAGTTGCCAGCATGCACCTCCTGCACATCTATGGCCACGAACGTCGACGTGGACGGGATTCGAACCCGAAACGCCGGTAGTCAGACATGAGACTGGTGCCTCAACACACTGCGCTACCGGTCGCCGTGTCCACAACATAGAAATGACACTAAAAAAATCTAATTATACCAATAGATTCCTGGGGTCATGAAACGTCAAGAAAACCGATTCCCGGGTCGAAACTCGTTATAGAGGAAGGGTCGAATAACTGATTTTTTCTTCAAAAATCAGTTAAATACACAAGAAAAACGATACAGTTTAAAATAACTGCTACGAAAATAGCGGCAGTGAGAAAAAAACTGATCCCACGGATTTCGAATAAGACTTTCATGTTGAATTTTGCCGAGTTCGTCACTCTACTAATGCAATAATGTATTGTAGTTTAGTGTCCAGTTTTGTGTGCATTATACCAGACCATTTTTGTAAGGTTTTTTGAAAAAATGGAAGATTTACTTTTGTGGTAGTGATATATTTTAAGGTATTGGCAAAAATGTGCTTTTGTAATTTACTGCTTTGAGACGTCCTTGCTTATTTCCGTTCTGTGGCTATGGCTTTATTTTAGCGTGTTTTATGGTATTTTCAGTTTATAGGGGTTTTACCATCTTCAATACATTAATTGGCATCTGACCCGTGCACCGACTAAGATCATCATGAAATCCAATTTAAAGCTTTTTTTTTAAATACATTAAAATTCCCATCAACTTCGAAACCGTTTTTGTGTGCAACTGTAAGAAAATGGTTTCGGAACGAAAAAATAACCGTTAATTACGTTTTTTTTTAGACCCAAGAGTCAATTTCTCCATTTCTCGATTTGAACGTTCTTACCCCTCAAGGTATACATTTCACATATAAAAATATCAGTTTTCGTCGGCATTTCTTTGTTGTTATCCTTATAATGATAAATCCCTTCTATGGCGCCACAACTTCACACATGATCCGAATTAAATTAAGTCTAGTCGATCTAATCAGTTTGCACAAAAGTCAAAATAATCGAATTCGATTCACTCGACAACGAATTCGATCACCCAACTAAATAAATAAATTATTGCAATATATACGTTTCACGTGTTTGAACAATTTTCCTATTTAAAAGTTCAAATAAAAAAAACCCAACCACAAACAACCCCCAATAACAAAAATAAACCTGTAACACTCATGTGACTACCAAAACCAAATTGATGTATCGATGTGTCGCATGTGAATTTCCACCAAGTGGGGAAAAAACACACCATCATTTATAGAAATAAATCACGGCCTTGCAAAATTAAAATTGAAAAAAAAAAGAAAAAATATACGGAATCCATCAAAATGTGCAAAATTAATTTTCATTCAATTAAATTTAATGTCTGCAAACGCCAATACACTGGAACATGAGTAGTTCTACCGGTCGGACGATAAATGTTCATCGATATCGCTGTCTTCTTTTCGGTACAGTTGTTGTTGTCTTCTTATTCTTCTTTTTGTATTAATATTGCCATACATTATGGTTTTATTTTTATTTGAAAGGTTTACGGGGTAATCAAGGCGATATTGTGTCGCGATAACATGACGATTGGATGACAAGTGGGTATCTTGACATCTTCAAGTAGCACATTGTCTGACGCATAGTTAACGCGATGGTTATGATGACGATCAATTGATAATGTCGATTAGAGGTTTTATTGTTTTTTACTTTACTCAAGATTCCAGTGACTCGAAACTTGATAAATGGGTCTACGTATCAGATTTTTCAAACAGTGACGTCTTCTGCGTGTGAATCGAATACGCCAAGTTAATGCACACGAGCGTCGAACGTTTACAAAAATATTTCATGTAATATTTTTTTTTTGCAATGGTCACACCGCGAAATGTAAAAAAAAAATTGTTTACCCATTATGATTAATACGGCGCTACCGCTTTCTGTCGGCAGAATCTTTTGCGCAGTCCGACAAATTTGGGTCGGTCAATTCATCTTCCGAATAATTTTATTGCTATCTGCCAGCTAAAATAAACTTTTAAAAACGAATTTGCTCCTGGAAAATTGCTTCTGCAAGCGAATTAGACGGCTTGGAAAGTAACCGCCAAGTAGCGCAGTTATGTTATCTTAGGCACACGAAATTGAAATTCATCAAGCCTATGACAGTTTTATTTCGACTGAAAAATTAGGAAGAGGTAATAAAGCGTCCAGTCGGCGCCGGTATCAACCATATCTGGTAACTTGATCAGCCTAGGTTAAAAATTTGAATTGAGAAAGCACTTAAATGTGGGTAAAATGGTAAAATAAAACTAAAAAAACCATCAATGCAATAAAGTAATGAAGAATGTCATAACGTATTGTTCGAGTTCTGATACACATGCTTGTGCAGAATTTGGCGAATTCGAATCTCCATTCATTCATACCACATAATTGTCACTAAGCAAACTTAATATTTACTCCATTATTATACCCTTCACGAATGAGATAGGGTATAATCGTATTAACTTTGCCATGAAGTTTGCAACGCACAGAAGGAAGCATCTCTGACCATATAAACTATATATATTTATGGTCGGTATGACGAGACGAGTCAATTAAGCTTTGTCCGTCTGTCCGTCTGTCTGTCTGGTTCTATGTAAACTATAGTCCCTCAGTTTTGAAGCTATCGAGCTGAAATTTTGCACAAAGCCTTCTTTCTATTGCACGCTGTAAATATGTCGGAACCGATGAAATCGGACTACTACGTCATATAATAGCTGCCATTGGAGCGACCGGTTCAAAAATTCGTCTTGCTGTTGTCTACGAGTATATTCACAGCCCGAAAAACGTATTCCAGTGCTAGGTTGAAGAGCAACGGTGCCAGTCCATCGCCCTATCTCAGACCAGTGCGTGTTTCAAATAGATCAGTAAGTCTATTTTGGATCCTGACCTGTGAGACGGAGTTGGTCATCGTCATCTTAGTCAGTCACACTAATTTGGCCGGTATACCAAATTGCAGCATGATGTTGTACACTACACCACGATCGATACTGTCGTATGCCTGCTTGAAGTCGACAAAGATTTGGTACACGGCTACGTTGTATTTCCAGAAACTCTAAAGTATGATCGTAAAGAGCTGGTCGATTGTGGAGCGACCAGGTCTGAAACCGCCTTAATATTCGCCAATGATTCGTTCTGCTTACGGTTTTATTCTATTTTTCAGAATTTTCGTCAACATTTTATAGGACGTACAGACTAGTGATATGCCCGTGTAATTCTCACACCGCAGTTTATCCCCCTTTTGTGAATTGGACAGATGATGCCTCTGTGCCAATCGTCTGGGATCACCTCGTCCTCCCATACTCGCAGGAGTAATTGATGTATGGCTTTAACTAAACCCGTTCCACCGAATCTTAGCAGTTTAGCTGGAATCTCGTCAGCGCCCAGCGCTTTATTTCGTTTTAGTGACCGCAACGCGAGATCAACTTCCTCTACTCTCTGGGATGGTATGGGTGGGCCTAGATCACCAATATCGTCAGGAGCTTCTTGTATGGGGATGTTAGATGGTAGGCTCAGAAGCACTTCAATCAAAACAAGAGGTCCAGCGATTGTTGATGCCATCGGAGCCGCTGATGATGTTTCCATCCATGTCCTCACAGAGGCTAGTCCTGGGTTGATAGCCGTTCTTAATTGTATTTACTAGTTTGTACGCTTGTCTGGTATTCCTATTAGCTAAGTTTTCGTTAATATTCAGCAACTGCTCGTCAAAGTATTTACGTTTCTTATGTCTAATTATTCTTTTCGATATTCGCCGCTGCTCGTCATTTCTTTTTTATCTCTAGTTCCTGGTTGAGTCCATTGTCTATAGGCCTCATGTTTAGCGTCAAGTGAATTTTTGCATTCTTCGTCGAACCAGTCATTTCGCGCTCGCCGGGTTTTATATCCCACGACCATCTCTGCGATGGTACCCTTGAGTTCTTCCCAGAACACATGGACGCCTGTGTTGCTAATGATGTGAAGCATAGGTGATAGTCTTTCCTCAAGGGCAGTAGTGTACGCCACCGCCGTAGCATCGCTCAGAAGCTTATCAACCGCAAAGATTTTGGGAGGGCTGATTTTCGATTGGTGCACTGAGGAAGTTCTGCATCTATTGGTCGTCTTCACCAAGTGATGATCTGAGTCGTAGTTTGCTCCTCGATAGGAGTGGACATCTAGTACACTAGATGCCCATCTCTTGCAAATGAGGACGTGATCAATTTGGTTGACGGTACGTGCGTCTGGAGATTTCCAAGTCTGCTTCTGAATGCATCGATGCGGAAAACACGTAGAGGTTACGACTAGACTCCTACTGCAGGCGAAGTCGATAAGTCGCTGGCCGTTGTCGTTACATTCTTCATGGAGACTGTGGCCCCCAGTGGTGCCAACTTTCATTTCCAACTTTCGCGTTAAAGTCTCCCAGTAGCATTTTGACGTTGTTTGTTGGAAGTGAGTCAAAGAGAGTCTCAAGGCGGGCGTCGAACTCGTCTTTTACTGCGTTTTCTTTAACTTCAGTGGGGGCGTGCATATTGATGAGCCAGAGATTGAAGAATCGAGTCTTAATGCGAATCCGACGCAGTCGTTCATTTATGGGTTTGAAGTCAGTAATATGCGGTTTGAGGTGATTGTTCACTATAAATGCTACTCCAAACTCCCTGCGGCCCGATGGTTTGCCACTTGTAAAAATTGTGTGCGATTTCTTGCCATGGATCTCGCCGCCAAGCCAATTTGTTTCCTGGACTGAAGTAATGCTCAGTTTGATTTTTCGACCTGTTGAAGGGGGGCCTTATCGGCCCCCGATTTGTTCAGGGAGCGTACATTGCAGGATCCGAAAGAATAATCCGTTAGTCGTTTGCGTTGTCGTCGTTGTTGATCCGTCCAATCCGAAGCTTGTGTAACAGGTTTCTTGACGGTGAGTGGTTTTTACAAGTCCGAGTTGTCAGCACATCGCTTAACTCCATTCAGGGAATGGCCTCGGATCTAGATCCTTCAGATGGTTTAATAAACGTCCTGGAGTTCACACAACTATGTTCCAGTTTCAACTACACCAATCATTCCATCCTACTAAACCTGAGACGCTTAGGTCTTGATCAGCCATTCAGGCTACAGCTATCTGCCTTTTTCCAAACTGTCTTATCGCTAAGACTTGACCGTCAGCGGTTTGAAACACTGCCGTTACCAGGGGACGCTCACGAGGAAGACTATGGAAAAGGTCTTTTATCCCCGTCATAATAAGCATACCTAAGCGAATTCAAACGGTTATTCGAGCTCAATATTAGATTTTTTGAAGAGTTTGTAAAATTTGCATGAAATATACCGTTATGTAAGGAATTAATTTTTAAAAATGTTTTTCTTTTCCGGATGGCGCAACGGTTAGCACGTTCGTCTTCTACGCACTGGCCCCGGTTCGATTCCTACTGAATGCGGTAGTTTTCGATAAAAAAGGGGATTTACGTGTCGGACTATGAGCCCACTCAGCTGTTAAATGAGTACCCATTTATGGGATAAATAACTCGGTTGAGAGTATTGCTGATCACACACCTGTGTTCAAGACCGTCATGATCTAGAAAATGAGATGATGCTTACTCATCTCGAGGCCATGGTTCAAATTGGACTGTTGCTCCATTTATTTATTTATTTTTCTTTTTTACTCACCCTAAACTTACATCGAAGATTTTACTCTTTCAGCAGGGAGAATTGTGGACTTTTTTAAATGGCATTTTATTTATTTTTTTTGCTGTGTGCATTTTTCTTGACGAATGACTTGGCCCATAAGTCACGAAGGGGTTGTTCAAAAATTCCATATTTCATTTAATTTGTTTATAATTTTTTATTTTTTTCATTTTTATTTAGTAACAAACTAGAAAGTATGTAAATTTTATTAGACTTACTCATATTACGAAAAATAACATCTTTCAAATCGCCTCGCAAAAAGCGGCCCGTTTTAAATCATGTCGTAATAGGCTGCATGTTTTTAATATCTGTTTGGGATCATTATCATCGTGGCGCGACAGCCCGACGTCGGGCCTTGGCCGCCTGGATGATTGTCCTTCAATTATCTCGGTCACGCGACCGCGTCCTCCAATTTTGGAAGCCCAGCAGCTGCGCGGCGTCCACACCTACTGAGCTCTCCCAACGAGATCTTGGTCGTCCTCGCAGTCTCGCTCCGTCGACTCGTTCTGAATTCATTACTCTCTTAGGCATGCGATCATCGTCCATTCTTTGTACATGCCCTGCCCATTGAAGTCGTTGTAGTTTGACGATTTTCGAGACTTGCAGCTCATCGTACATTTAATACAACTCATGGTTGTACCGGATACGCCATCCATCTCGATCACAAACAGCCGCGAAAATTCGCCGTAGAACCTTACGTTCAAAAGTATCTAGCAAGTTTTCGGAGGCTTGAGTTAGGGTCCATGTTTCGCAACCATAGCATAGCACTGGTCGTATAATGGTTTTGTACACGCGGAGCTTCGTGTTTCCGTGCACATGCTTCGATTTCATTATGGGGAGAACCGAGAAAAAAGTCTTATTAGCTTATTGTTTGGGATAGGGCATTTCATTTCATGTCGGTGTGGATACAATACTAGGTTTTTGAGGAAAATATTTCCATATTTATGGTTATCTTATTATTTTATTCAAAATAGTTTTTTTTTTCATCTTAAAGCACATTACGGTGTTCTATCAAACATATACGAAAACTATCCGAAGTAACAAAACGAAGGAAATTCCAGTTTTATCTACCAGATCAGTCTCAGAAGACAACATTTTTGAAATTGAATCTTTTAGTCTCACTTCCCATAACTTGTAAAAAAAAAATAAAGTAATTTCATTAAAATTATTCTTCCTAGAAATACGGGAGGAATTTCGCTTGTGGAAACAGCGCCGAATATCGAAACGAAAAATTTAGTCGGGGAAAGGTAACGAAATATTGTAGATACTCATTTTATATGGGATCTAACAATTTCGAACTTGCTGCGAACTCAGTACTAACCTTTGCTTGTCCATTTTAAATCTATGTGTATACGGGTCAATGTCCGCATTTAATGGGCCTCACATTCTCCCTTGAATCCTCTTAGTTCTAATCACAAATCGGATACTGTTATCGACATTAGCGCTAAATCTCATAGACACCACATAAAATTTCACCAAATTTCGAAATTTGCCGAAGTCTACAACAAAATCCATTAGATTTCCTATACATTTGGATTTGGGCGAGATTTGAAACAAATCTCGCTGAAATACGTTGTGGAATGCTTTTTTAGCTATTTTTTTTTTCAAGTTACCCCAGTAAGCAGATCAGATCAATTTCATTCTCTTTCAAAAGTTTCATGATGTCAATGAGTTTTCGGGATTTTTCAAATCTTTCTTGATTCGGGTATGTGTTGTGAATAGCGCACTAGAGAAGCACCAGATGTGATTAACCATCATGTGGTGATTATCATTAACAACGCTTTACCATTATCAGAGCTAGATTCACTTTTTTCTTTATGTTTTCTCGGGGTATTCCCGATAAAACACATTAAACCATATTTCATTGATTAGTTATCTTCAAAGTCAGTTCCTACTGCATTCCATCTTGCGGTCAAAATTCTTAAAACCACTCCTCATTCCCCTGATTACAATGAAACGAGTTCTAGAGCCAACGGAGTAAAGCCTTAAGACTGGTACCGTTTCCAGCTTTACAAAAATCTTCCTGATAATGTTCCAAGCGGTATGCCAAAAGATATGCCACAAAGTATCTTTCCTTTTTCTTAAAGGAAAAGAGAGAGCAAAAAAAGTATGCAGAAAAAAACATTAAACGATGCGATGCGTAAGATAAACTTTAATAATAACTTTTTCGGTCTTCTATTTGTTTCTACTATTTTTATTTTTACTCTTATGAGTGTGTTTTTAAGTATATTTATTTTCTCTTCATGAAAATTGACCGAGAATATGGAGAGGTTGTTTGTTGTTGTTTTTTGATATTATTCACGGTGGTTTATCTTGGTCTTGTTTTCAGTTTTATTTGAAATTCTCGTCTGTTATACATTACTGTTCTGTCGAGTGTGCCGTACTGTATGTATACGAAACGAAAACTCTGTACGAAATCTGACATTGGAGGTCTTTTGGAGCGGAGGTCCACTCCAGTTGGCCGGACATACGTGTACTTTTTAATATGTGCTCCATAGAAGGCACACGTTTTTCGTGTATTATATGCCCGCAAGACCTCTTAGCTGGCCGCGAAATGAACCAAATCACATCTACAATATAATACGACCGGTTCTTTTTCATTTAATCTGGAGGATTTTGCGCAACCGCTTGCCACTATGCTTACTATCTTTGAACGTTACAGTATTTCAGTATCTAGATCAAAACGTGGTTCGGCTGTTGTACGGGCATCCAACTTTGGCATACGGTTAGCTCGACGAAATTTGTTATTAGTGAAAAAATGCCGTCTGATTGTTTGCTCTGAGAATATGGATTTTTATCAGAATGTAATATGGAAAATTGAATATTGGTTGTAAATGGGAGGAAAACGGCAATATCAATAATTGCTGTGAGAGAACGATCGCCATTTAGGGATTGCGTTGCAGTGTCGCATGCAGATTAGAGTCCAGTCCTAGAAATCTTCAGTCGAGTGACATTTATTTTTGATATACCTTGACCTGCTAGAGTTATTTTTACTTTTCGCGAATTTGAAATTCTGTACTACAGTCTCCATTCCAGTATCATGCTGAGCATTAAGAAATTCTTGGTCATGATCCCTTTTTTTACACCCAAAATACGTCTACACTTCTGCGAACGCCTTTCGCTTCTCATTTCCACGAATTTCGACTTAATTAAAAACTATCTAAGAAATGCTAAAATTCCTATATCTGATCATTTTCGGTTCGATCTGAAGAAAGGACACTATTTTCAGATATGTTTTGTTTTGTAAATTATGATTTTCATTTCGATCAAAAATGCAAAGATAATCATCGCAAAAGTCGTCTGTTAGTTGGTTTCGCTGCAATCCGCAACATAACGTAGTGCAGTGGAACCTTTCTTGGATCGTCAAAGTTGGTGTTATAGCATGCATGCGATCCCTTAATCTTAAATCTGAATCTCTTCTGGTACGATCGATCCCCAAGATAAATAACATCTCCAGCCCAAGAACGTCACATAACTTTGTTCGCATATTTTGTGACTTCGACACCGAGATTTAGAGCGATGTTAGTATAGTTCGTTTACGGGGTACGTTGGACTCGTAAATTGTTGTTAATCCTATGTGGAGTGGAAGAAGTTTTTTTTTTGTTTTTTATTTTGTTAAAAAAAAATAACTAATGAATGAAACGATCTTAGTATATGCACCTGTCACAATCAGTACTTATTTTACTACAATCGCCGACAACACTAGGATCAAATTTGACACGCTACTCTTTGAAAATTGACAATTTACTCCCAAACTTATCGTCAAATTTACTATTATTCTAGGGTTAATCGCTACCCAGATCATGGACGGTACTGGCTATTCAGTGGTGAACTTCTTTGTCGTTCTAGGTCAGTCTGTCGTATGCCGGCAAATTTTCAGAGAAAACAAGAAAAAACGAAAGAATCAAATAAAACAGAAAGATTACATACCTACTACAAAAGTTTGTGACTTCTTAGGAAGTCGCCAAGAGTCAGGTTCTGAAAAAAAAAACTACGAGAGTATGCTGCGATTACCAACATTTTAGAGATGATTGCCTTTTTTGATGTGATGCCGCAAAGTATCTACATATGTAGGTAGACTTTCATTCATATGATCATACGCAGCCCACCGGGCGATATACATATTGTAAATAAAAGCACGGTCGAAAGTTAAAACTGCTTCACGATACATGACGACGTCAAGAGGAGACCTGATGATGAACCAGAGGTGAACTAAAGAAGAGTTATAATGTATGCAGTATGAGGTCAAGCTATGTTGCAAGTTTTCTGTTTGTGGTCAGCTGTCGTAATCCCTTTTTAATTATATCGTGTAACTGGCACTAGTTTTAAATATACGAAATTGTGGACAACATTTAATGAACTTGCATCTGAATCTTGAATTTGAATTCTATTTGTGTATAACATTTAGCTTGTTTTTCCTAAAAGAGAGTTTAACGATAAATCTATCAACGAGGTTTGTCTAGTAACAGTGCCGCAAAGAAGGGAGATTTAAGAAGGGAGATTTACTTTCGACTTCAGTTTCATTTTAACCTTATAAAACTGAGACTAAAACTAAAATGAGCGTTCAACAACACAACCTCTACTCATCGTCGGATCGTATTCTCCATATGTTCATGACATGTTCTCGGTACACTGCATTTTGACACATGTCGCGTATACAAGTACACCAAGCCGTCGAACACTGAGAGTCATCATCCCTTGCCATTTAACTATCGGGGGTCACACTGGAGATCTGCGAACCTCAGACAAATAGCATTCTTAAATTTTTCTAAAAAAAAATCTTCTGAAACGGTACTTTCTTTGCCTTGTGTTTTGGTTCCCTTCCCTACATTTGTTGATGATACGTGGTACGACAGTTTGAATTAGCGCTGAGGTCCAGCAGACCCAATGTCTCTCTCTCTCAGTTGCCCTAATCCCTTGTGGAGCATACCGCGTCAACTGTTCCATGTGGCCCAGTCGACGTTTCGTTGGCATAAATTGGTTTCGAAAAATGCAGTTGCCAGCATGCACTTCCTGCACATCCATGGGCACGAATGTCGTCGTGGATGGGATTCGAACTCGAAACGCCGGTAGTCAAACATGAGACTGATGCCTCAACACACTGCGCTACCGGTCGCCTTTGCTTTTTGTGCGTGATCACTTATTGCGATATTTTTTCTTTAGGACAGTAAAATACGATTCAGAGGTCGAAATGCAGTATAATAAGAATATATTTGTTAAATATGTCAATAAATAAAAAGTCAGTTTGATATTTCTTGGGGTTTCTTTGCTTGAGGGACCCATCGGTGGCCAATGAGGATATTTCAGAATACTGAGCCAATCTGAAGTAAACACATTTGTTATTCAATTCACTCGGTTGCCAACCTTTTCAGATGTTTAACAAGCTAGGCTTCGGCTAGGGTATCAAACCTTCGTTGTGACTTGTGGTGCACTTGCCAGTTTGAAATTAGTAGTAAAACTTTTTCCAATTTCACTGTTCCTATGAGAGGTATATGAAATAGTGGGCCGATTTCAACCAAATTTAGAAACATGTTTTGGCAGTCAGTATGATTGAATAATATGAAATTTGGTAAAGATATCTTCAGAAATAAAAAAGTTTTTCTAACAAAAGCTTGCTTTTGTATCGGTCGTTCCTATGACATATATACGATAGAGTAGTCGAATTTCAACCAAATTCGAGAATGAGATTTGACTAAAGATACTACTGATTAGTGTGAAATTTGAAAAACATATCCTTAGAAACAAAAAAAAAATTCTCACAAAGACGAATTTTTGGACTGTTCGTTCCTATGGCAGCTATACGACGTAGTGCTCCGATTCCGTTGGTTCCGACATATATACAGCGTGCTTTGTACAAAATTTCAGCTGGATAGCTTTAAAACTGAGGGACTAGTTTGCATAGAGCCAGACAGACAGACGGATGAAGCTTAATCGACTCATCTCATTATACTGACCAAGAATATATACTATATATTTTATATGGTCGGATATGCTTCCTTCTTTACATTGTAAACTTTATGACAAAGTTAATATACCCTATCACATCCGTGAAGGGTACAAAAAGAACTTTCTGCATAATTTGGGGCATATAATGATCGAACGGCTCATGAAAAGAAGAACTTCGATTGACAACTCGCGAAGGATTCTGCAAACTATCCCACCACGAACTTTTGCCCCAAGAAAATGACGAAATAGGCCCAATTTTTGGAGTGATTTTTCATCAAGAATCATACCCCCAATTTAAAATGAGAAATCACCCCAAAAAAGACGAATTTCGACCCAAAAGAAAAACAATAATTCCTCCAAATTTGGGGGATAATTCACATGAAAAATTACCCCAAAATCGATTGCAGAACGCACCCAAAATAGTACTTTATAAAATATATTGACATTTAACAGTCAAGTATAATAATGACAAGTGGAATAGTGTCAACTGACGTTCCACCCAGAGCGAGCGGAGCAAGTGCGATCACATCCTTTAAGCGCGGAGTAAACGTAGCGAACGGAGCCCACACAAGACACTTAAAACGGACTATAATTATTCATAGTAAATGTTCCAAGAACACGCAAGACTATTGCTAATTAGCAGTCTCTTGTGTCTCCACTCGCTACGTCCGTTCCGCGTTTAAAGGATCACAAGCCTGCAATACAAACACAATCGGCTACAACAACCCTGCAAATAGCAGCTTCCTTTTTCAAATGTGAAATAACTTCAAATTGGAATTATTTAACTTGTCGGTATTACACTCGGCTCTGCGAACTATCCACCCAATGAACTTTCCCCCCAAAAAATAACCTATCTCCCCAAAAATTATGTATAGGATTGGGATGATTGTTCCAATGTAAAATGGGTGATAGTTCGCAGAATTTCCCTCAATAATTCAATTTTGATTTGAGCCGCAAAGTTCCAAACAATGACCCCAAAGTTGCATTCATTTTTTGTGGGGTAAAAATTCATCTTTTTTTTCATTTTGAATTGGGAGAATAATTTATGATGAACAATCACCTCAAAAATGGATTTTTTTGTTCATATTTTTTGAGTGGAAATTCACTGGGGTTTGCAAAGCCATTACACCCCATCAATGTATACACGGCAGCTTTGTACTGCCTAAAGCGGAAATGCTCTTGCGCATCATAACAATAGCTTCATGCCGAAAAATGTAGGTCCATGCTGCCGAAAGCGGAAATTTACTTGAGGACGACCCAGAGTTGAGATCCTCTTTAGGCAGTACACACATAATAACAACAGCTTCATACTGAAAAACGTTACGTTCGGAACGAGTTTAAGCCGGGGTTTCCTAGAGAAACTGTAACCGTAATCTAGCGTTGAATCGCTTCACGAAAACGTTTGCCAAACAAACTGAATATGATGGCTTCCTAGATAGTGTTGATTGCGAATGTGACGTCAACTAGCGGTGGTGCCAATACGCGACGGCCGTCAGGTAGCGGTGGGGCAATTTCATGACGGTCGTCAGGTAGCCATTTCCGGACGGCAGTCAGAGTGTTGTCGTCATTTTCAGAACGACACCTACAAAGTTGACAACACGTAACTGAACGTTTTATAACAGTGAAGATGTATTATTACAGGTAGAAATTTTAAAGGACGATTGATTAATAATGCTAGTTGATGACTTTTGGAAACGAGAAATACTCTTTCAAAATAATTCATCGCTTCAAGAACTCCGAAACGATACTGGGTGGAATAATAAGAAAAAATAATCTAATCGTCTTTTGATAATACGTCCAAATTGACTACCCTCGCGCGAAGAATCAATCATAGTAATACATTTGGTAAGCTTATTTGCATCGGAGCAGGAATTTTGTATTCAATCATACGTAAAGATTCAATGACGAAATGGGTTTAACGTTCGACTTCTTTTCTCTAATGATGAAAAAAAATATCTTACGCTTGGCTGTGAGATTCCAAACAAAGTGTCATAAGTTTTAGATTTGATTCATATTCAAAATTAAAAGAAATTGTGTCCACCCACAATATTGGTCGTTTTCAAAGTTAGCGGTGGCTAATCCATGTTCGGCTATTCGGATACTGATATGGTCTATGGTGGCATGAGGAGCATCAAAAGTTGACGTATATAAATAATGTTCTAGGAGAAAATGCATATTTCATATTGATTGTTTTTTTTTTTTTCAAGTTGAAACAATGACGACTACCGTGTAGGTAGGAAAGAATAAGTTTCTTTTTATTCAATAAATACGATTTCTTTTTTCTAATGAACGCTGGATTTATTGTCATATTTAATAGATTTAAATAACGATTCATTCATTTGATATGCTCGCAAACTCAGAAACATGTTAACATAAGATTTGTATTATCGCCGATTTAAATCAAATTCGAATCTAGAAAATTTTGAATTTTTGAAATTTGAAAATGAAGACAACAGAAATAAACATGAAATAAAAACCCAAAATTTCACAAAAAAAATATGGAATTGTTATGTTTTTCCTAAATTGGTAGCAATTTTTCCATTAGTCCTTTCACGAATTTAGAGCATCTTTTGAAAGTGTGATTAGGTCATTTTCTGAAAATGCCTTTTTTTTATTTTCAGCAGTGAGTATAAAGCCTGGAGTATGTAAATCCTTTAATTAATAGAAAGAAAATTTTGGAATATTCGTGTTTTGCAACAAGAAAGAGAATTTTCTCTATCGGATTAGAGAAGATTTTCAGAGTGAGTTATCTACGATAAAGCCCACAAAACAGACTCTTGAACCCACGCAGCAGACGGTTGGGCACACACAAGCGACTGTTTCACACAGACCGAGCGAAACGAGCGTTTATGTTTGTACGATACTGATAGTTGCAATCCATTAAGCACGGAGCTAGCGAACCCCACACAAGAAGCAGATGATCTACAATAGTCTCTTTTTTGTGCGTGTACATGCAAGATTTACTATAAATAGTTATAGTCTCTTTTGTGAATACTTATAGTGCGGAATAAACTCCTTTGTGGGCTTCACTCGATACAGACGCTCAGCGCTTAAGGTATCACAACCCTCAGTATTGAAAAATTTGAACGCTCGCTCACTTCGACCGCTCTGGGAGAAACAGTATGTTGTGTCGGCTATATACGCAAACCTCATTTATCCTTGACAACTCACTCTGAAAATTCCGATAAAAAGATTCTCTCTAATCCGATAGAGAGAATTATCCTTCTTGTTTTGAATCGAGAATGTTCCAACATTTTCTATTGATTAAATTTACAAAAAAAAAATAAGAAATATAGATTTTGACTTAGTCCTCAAACCGAGAATTCTTCAGAACATTTGGCGGCGATGACTTACAGAGACCACATCTTCCCGGTGGAAAATTATTCTGTTTTAATTTTTAATTCGTTGGCAATGTTGATAAGACAACATAAGACAATGCCAGTGAGTCACTACGATAGTAATGATAATAATTTGCAGATAGTGATAATCATTTTAGTATAAGACGATTTGCTTCTGTCTGTTTCTCAGTCATTACGTATACTTACAAGTTATGTTTTTTAATGAAGTGCTTCTCATCACTTACCTGAAAAGCAAAGGGAGAAAAATAAGGTTAACTAAATTGAACATTATATAATAACAAATAATAATATCAATAAACTTATCGGACAAATTAGAAAAAAAAAACATTATGACTTTGATCATAAGTTTCCAAAGTTTTATAAAGTATTATTTATTATATTATTATTATTATTATTAAGTTTTGTTAGTAGTCTTAATTTTTTTTTATCACAGGACTGTAGTTTTATCCTATTTTCATATTTGATGTTCTTAATTGCCGCATTTTCGTCTTTAATTTTATAGCCTTCACGAATGTGATACAGTATATTAACTTTGTCGTGAAGTTTGCAACGCACAGAAGGAAACGTCTCCGAGCATATATAGTAAACTATAGGTAGGTACATATATGTTCTTGGTTAGTATGACGAGAGGAGTCGGTTAAGCTTTGTTCGTCTGACTATCTGTCTGTCCGTCTGTTCGTATGCAAACCAGTATTTCAGTTTTAAAGCTATCGAGCTGAAATTTTGAACAAAGCCTTCTTTCTAATGCACGCTGTACATATGGAACCAATGGAATTGGACCATTGCGTCATATAGCTGCCATAGCAACGACCGAAAGTGTGTGTTTGTGAGAAAAACTTTTTTTGTTTCTAAAGATATCTTAATTAAATTACATATATTTTTTAATGGTGTCTATTGTTAAACTACATTCCCAGAATTGGTAGAAATTAGAATACTATATCAAATACGAGTAGCTGTAGTAGGACTGGTCCAAAAGGAAATTTTCGTCAAAAAAACTTTTTTATTTCTTAACATACTCGTATGTTTATATGTTATACTATATGTTTATAAATTGCACTTTTATCGAACATAGTTACCGCCAAACCACATTCCTAAATTTGGGTGAAATCGGCCCACTATTTCCTCTCGTAGGAACAGTGAAATCGGAACAAGTTTTACTGCTAATTTCAAAGTGGTAAATGCAAAATGGTTGATCAATTCTGCATTTACCATTTATAACAACCCAGACTATGGCAGAAGTGATACTCTTCTCTCGACTTAACTGCGAATGAGTACATTCATTAGATAATGACATAAGAAGAGCGATGATGTTCATCGGCACTTTAGGCCTGTCCTATGCAAATGCATTTTATTTTGATGCATTAGCTTATAAGTTGCCAATAATTTTCTTTGTCTTTACTGCCCTGATTCATTTACTGAGCAACAGATATATTGTAGTATCTATCTATTGACCATCAGATACAGCATCTACTAAGCAAAATCGTTGACCAAAAGATATAACAAATATTGAGCAAAAGATACAGTATAAATATATTGATAAACATATACCGTCACCGCAACCACACGGCCACCGAGCACGTGATAGTATGCCTTATTTGATATTACAATTAGTAAGTCTTGCAAATTAATCAAAGTGAAAACCAGCTTATAAAGAAGAAGAACAGAACAGTCTCCAATTAATTTCTAATTAATTGAATTAAAACCACTTTTATTCACATTTCGCCTATTTTATATTTTCCCGCCTGGACGCTTCGTAAAACTTTATATTATGTAATTGTAATGAAATATCATGCTGGAAAAACTCCTTCCCTTCTTTGTTCTTAATTGCCTTAAACTTGAAGTTATTAATAGTATTTTGAACCAGTCTTATCCGAGTAAGAAAACAAATCTAATTTGTGTTAACGACTATTTAATTTCCAATCGGGTTCATGTTGTCAGCGTTCAATAATATTTCACATCTTTACCTGTAGAAGTAACTCCTTCAGATTGTTACTTGTGTTTGAGTTCTAGGAACAGTGGTGTAACCTACAAGGATCTAGCTTTGCCTTTGTGACAGCTAATCACTTAAAGATTCTAAGCATCGTTGGATCACTAAAAAATTCGATGGCTTGCGGCTTTGATAGTATTTCTAATAAACAAATAAACTTCTATTAAAACAGATCGGTTGCTTTATTGTAGATGCTCTGGCAGTCATATTCAACTGTAGCATATTTTCAGGTATATTTCCTAATGTTCTTCAATGCGCAGACGTTTCCAATGCTAGCAACTGCACTATCTGAAACATATATGATATCGCAACGTCAACAAGGCATACAATATTAATGGCTGCGTTCCTGCTAACGAATCAGGATTTGACATTTCTCGGATTCTCCACCATTTGCTTTCCCCTCCGGTAAAATTTGTACAGACAACTGTCAATTTTCGGATCTGAAAATGTTCCCCTCCGGATCTGAAAAGTCATCGCGGCTGCCGCTTTTTGCGTTTATACACAGCGATGCGCCGCTGCTCAAACCGCTTGGTAAATCGCGATCTCTAAACGTGGCCTAAGACAAACTCGTGAAGTCCATTTGACTTCATAATTGCGGTGCGTCCTTCAAACCTTTAATTAGTAGTGGGTTGACCACTTGCGTAAACAGTTACACTTTAAGTTTCCTATCAGGCTGCGGAGCCTAAAATTCCAACAATTTGGCCGTTTTCAGAAAAATTTGGCCGATCTTTGGACTAGACGACAGAGATGAAACCTTTTAGTAATTTATCCTAGGGATACTCTTTGATTTTCAAAATGTAACGTATTGTTTAATTATGCGCCGCCTACATAATGACAACGTGATCAAATGCACATTTTGTGTATAGACTAAAGCTGGGCTTGTCCACATTGTCGTACTTTTATTAAAATTCCAAATATCTCCGAGAGGTGCGGACCCTCTGTACTCTGTAACATAATGAATTATGATTTTGGAGAAAAATTTGGGAATAAAACGTACAAAAAAAAAATAGCGAAACGAGTGATCATGATCACAAATAAGTAATATGTACCTGTACCTGTAGTACACTGCGCAGAGGACCTATGGACCCCGTCACTCACTCAAATTGTTGAAGCACAATTGAGCGACCTCAAATAAATCAAATCCAGCCTGTAATCGAGTGTACCGATACCAACTTTAATTTCAAGGCAACAAATCTAAAACGATAATTATTTTAAGAAACAAATTATGCACAATGTTTGATGGCGTCTTCAGGGAACCCAGTGTACAGTCCGGGTTTTCACGTTTCACGTCATTTTTAAAGGCGCTTGTTTTAGTAATGAAACACTTTGGAAAAATCAACAATCAACATTTCCAAATACAAATATATACATAACTATATCTATATAAGATACATGCACTTTTCATAAAAGATTACTAAATGCAATATCTTTGCTTATATTTTTCATAAATCATAAATATCCGACTACAGATATCCCTCGTACAACACGGTATCGTACAACACTGTTTCGCTCTTACACGATTAGAGAATAACGGAAAACCTCATATATTACACAGCGTCCTACAACACTAGGCATGTTTTCTAGCGTAACCGTGTAGGGTCCCTCCTCTGGGTGCGCAAAAAACGCTCTAGGGTAGCATCCAACTTAAATTCCGAATCGTCAAGTTGTCTACCCTGATGTCAAGGTGTGCGCCTTACATGTGGTGAAAATAAATTAGAAATTCTGACGACATATCAGTTTGATTATCGGATCGTTTATTTATTGCGACAGTGTTTATAAACTCGGCGTACCGCTTTAACATGACAAACATCATTAAAAAGAGTTGTTTATCAGTGACAGCCACAAGTGCAACTCTATCCAAATGGGTCGCGGGTTCGATCCCCAGCAAATTCTTATTTTTTCCCCCTTTTATTTTATTCTATTGATATTTTTAGTAATCCTATTGAAAATGTATTATTTAATAATAGGCATGGGCCTATCAGAGGAAGACGTAATACTAGTTTACCAATGAAACTGGCTGATTATCAAAAACAAAACCGTTCCAACATCAACATATTAGATTCCACATGACACTAAGGCCATCTATGTGACTTGCATGTGGAAGTTGTTGAGGGGTTATCGAGTGTAGGGTAGCCACCCTACTAAGCTATCCAGGTTAATGTTGTTGGTGTAATGCGTGTGTTATTTTACCCTAAACCCGATAAATTCCCAAAAAAAAACACGTCTACTGTTTTATTCTAACACCGTTACAAAATTGAGGAAACCCTCGCATAATACTGATCTAAATTTTTTCTATAAATGTAAAATTTGAGGAATGCCGGCATTATCTTACATCGAGGTTCGTTCGAATTGATAATAAGCCTTTTAAGTGTAGACGAATTGTCCTGCGGTGTTGTTATTTAAGTTTTCAAAACTGAGGATTGAGTAAAAGGATAGTGCTTAGGATGTAATACATTTTAGAAGAAACATTGTTAAAAAAACTTTTTAGTTCACAGAAATGGTTTTATGAAAATTACATTTCAGTTCCGAATTATGTCTGATTGCCGTTTTCTCAATATCCGGTTGAACTGCCGATTAGCTAACCGGGACATTGGACGTCCCCGTATATCGAAGGCCTTAGCATAAGGGTACGAACCGCTCAACACTCTAAATCAGCTGATTTTCTAGGTGAAATTGTGCCGACTATACTATTCTACCTATATTCTACGTCTGTACCGTCTCTCAACCCGCTTGGTTGATTTCAAATGCTCCTCCATCGAAAAAATTTCCAGAGCTCTGTTCTTGATGGTCAATTTAATTTTCTTATTAGAATATGCAAAACGTTAAAAGTTCTAGCCTGAGAATATGAAGATTATATAAAAAACGGACATCAGTCAAAATTTTTGGTACTCGTTTACACACTATGACACACACCACTAAAATATTCCCCCGGCTGTCAAATAATTTGTTGTGGTTTTCAATCATACCGCAACCGAGGGCGCACCAGCTGATAGGAGAAATTCGGCATGAAAAAAAAACAAGCTAGCCGAAGGCTCTCAGGTTCCAGCTGTGCAAATATTAGCAGCCCGTATCAGTTGTTTGGAATTATCCTTCCGATAAAAATAGATAGGGGCGGTTAGTAGTTACTGTTTTTTAACCAGACATTGAAAAATCGGCCCTCACCTAGCAAACTTAAAAAAAAAATATATTTTTTTTTTTGAGATGAAAATTTACAGTGTGGATCGTTTGTCAAACGGAAACTAGATTAAAAGGTGCACTTGAAGCTGCAAAAGGTCCTAAAAATTTAGAAAGATCTCAAAGAGGGGAATGGGAAAATTCTAGTAAACCCGGACAACCTGGGTAGAAAAGATTTGTTTGAAAAACTTTTAAAACGTTTTTGAATCCATGGCCTACGGATTTAAGCAGGAACAGCGTCAGCCGATAATGTAGCTATCAGGCCGTATCCTGAAAAAATTAAAACATAATTGAAGAGCAGAGTTGTACATGTTTTTAATGCCAATAAAACTGGGATTTGGTGGAAAAATGCCCAGAGAGACCTTTTGACGCAAAAGAAGAAAAAAGTGCATCCAGATTGAAGGCATCTTAAGATCGCATTTCTTTACCTATGTAGAGTAACGCAATGGGGAATGATGAAATCTTCAAATCCTTGTGCAGGGCAAATAAAATTACAAAAAAAATGCCTGTATGTTGGCGAGTGATATTATTAAAAACGGTACTGAGGAACAACAACAACAATGTGGAAAATACTGCTGAATCGTCGGGAAATTATATTTAAGGAATTTAAGAACTTTTTTGGCCGAAGATTCATGTCCTTAAAGAAGTTTCAAATTGAAACGTGATCTACAGAGTTATCCTATTGATGTTATACTCAATTGCCTTAACCCCTTGTGAGGCATAGCGCGTCAACTGTTCCATGTGGCCCAGTTGACGTTTCGTTGGCATAAACTGGTTTCGGAGAATGCAGTTGCCAGCATCCACCTCCTATTGATATTATAATGACCTTGTGATATTTTAAGGAAGGCTGAAGATACAATTCAAACTGTCGAAACAATGGGTTCAGAAAGTGATGAGGATGATCAACCGACAAAACCCAGTTATGAAGAAACTTACTAAAACTGAATCTAAATTATATTTGATTAGTTTTATTTATTTACGTTTTTGATTTATTTCCATATGAATTTTAATGAAATCGTTGAAATAAAACAAAAATATTTCATTTCAAAAAGAGTTTGGAACGTATACCCTAATTTTGTACTAGTTTCTTGTCTCCGATAACACGGTTTCACACAGCACGGCGTTTCATAGGAACGTATCTACCGTGTTATAGGAGGGTTACCTGTATATCAAAATACGTCTTATCTTTTCGATGGTAAAAAAAAGATAACCTTCAATAAGGCTGCAAATCTCAACATATACGATTATTATAGACAAGTGTATCAATAATCAAAAGTATAAGTTGTTACAATCATACTTATAGAGCCTGAGAAATGTAAAGAGGTCACGAACCTTTTGATCATGTCCCGTATATGTATACTGAAAAGTGGGTATGGGTAATTTAACAAAAGAACTAAAATTATCCATTAATTTTTTAAGCGTATTATACATACTTGATTTTGATCCTCTAAATTATGAATATGTATTAATTATTGACAATTCAATCTTATGAACACCTCTTGCAACATTATTGACACGAAATTAATGGGCTTTTGCATTATACACACAATACCTGTTCAATTATCGATTAAAATACAAAAACGAGTACATCTTAATCCTATTGTGGCATTAGACATTAAAAAAACATATATATATGTATATACATGGGTCTTAGGTTTCCGTAGATAAACTCACCAGAAAGCTCATTCGATTGACTTCAAGACATCCCCATTCATAAACTACACTCATTCAAAGTGAAGTTACTTTACGCGAGACTTTCATTGTAAAGTCTATTGACAAAATTCACTGATAACAATGGAAAACAATTGTACGATTTAATAGCTAATTACTACTCATTGTTCTCGAATATAATATTACGAGTATTAAGTCTTAACCATTTCTGTCTATAGCCTAAAGCCAATTCGATCAAATGGCAATGTTTTGACTTTATAGTTGACAAAACTGATGCTTATTGAGACGGGCGACAAAAGATTGACACCCCATGACGGGAAAGACATGATTGTCAACGGCGACGACGACAATAAGTCTGTGAAAATGCAAGAAATTCTGTGGTTAAACAATAGTTGGTATGGTAGGATTGACGATATCAACAATGACAATAGACGACATCGATGACGATTGTAGAGATCGAGTATTATGGTGGAAACCGCACAAATCTTGGCTTTTTCTTTGAGCTGCAGTCTGAGAACGTGTGTCTATGTCTAACCATGAAAAGCATCCCAACAATCCGGGCTAGGCGTAGTCATCAGCATCACCATCATCAACAACAGCAAGTAGGTTTGTCGCTTTGTATAATAGTAGTGTTGCACTGATGAAGGCATGTACAGTGGTTTGAAATGGAAATTCTCCATGTTTAACAGAAGCATGAAGTATAGTTTTGACTTTTCAAGGATACTATGTTAAGTACTAGATACTAGGAGCAATAAGTCATCATGTCCTTTCACAAGTACTCGTATAAGTCAGTAAATGGAGTTATTGCCACTGTTTTTATATATGCCTCGTCATTAATTCCACATCCACTGAAACGTTGCAAAATATTCAGGACCTATTGGTGATTCAGACTTGACATGGTATAGGACTGCTGCGATACTCTGTGCCAAATAAGGAGGGCAAATTTAAGACTTTCTGTAACTGTAGCTGGCAGTAGTTAAAACTTGATGTCACTAGACACACTATTTGCACATGCAATTTGTGCAAGGTATATCAACGTCAAGGTGTTATTTGTTTACATAGATCAGGACAAAACGAATAAATCGTGCATTGAGTGGAGTTTGCGGGGCTTGATCTAAATGGGACCTCGCTTGCTCCACACCGCTTCATATGGCAGCACAGCTCACAATTGCAACAAACAAGGTTCAGAACAATCGATTATTGTATGAAAATTTAATCATTTGTCATGAGTACAAACGACTCTTATACTACTTGCAAGACTCTAACACCCGATTTACCACTTTATAGGTACTAGGGTACTAGTAACTACTCAACGACTTCAGTTGCTTCTCATAATGTTACCAGTGAGAGTGATTTTGCGTGCTGTATGCATTAGTAACGAAGAGAAAAAAAAAATCTTTTTGGAATTTCCACGATTTTATTTTGATACTCGTATACCATAAACATTATGTAACACTGGACACGATTGCTAGTGTGCTTATGCGCGAACGTCATAGAACAATTGAATTGTTTGAGCATAAAGCACCGGCAAACATGAAGAGGAACATTGGACCGCCGGCCGCGACAATGTGGAAACAATGCCTACAAGACATTGCTGTGTGTAATGTATCCAACGTAGTTAATGTAATGTCCGTAAATGCACTCAGTTCTCACTCAACCTGACTGACTGACTCTTTGACTTGACCGGTTTACAATATTTGAATTTTGGCACGTGCTATACACGCACTCAGAACCGTTGTTTTTAACAAGCTTTTTTGTATATATTTTTTTAGAGTGTAATGAAGTCATAAGATGCGAGATAAACAAGTCATACAAGATTTTGTATTCTTTTGTGAATTCGAAATTGTGTCTTATAACGGATGGTGTTGACCAGTGCGCTGACCGGTTCTGCATTCGGTTCTTTTAAGAAGACAACATCGATCGGGAGGACTTCTTCGCTGTTCGTAGAAATACAAGGTTTGTTCAAAAACGAATGGAACTTTTCTAATTACATGTCGATGGATCGCCATAGCGACGGGCGCGGCAGTTATCAGCAATGCAATTGTCGTAACCATCCGAGTAACTGACCATATATTTATTACTTTAGCTTAACCGCTAGTGGGGCACAGGCGTCTACTTCCTGTGCGCCATCGTGCTCGGTTCTGTGCAATGGCACGCATCTGTCCCGGCGACTTACCCAGCAACCAGTGGCGGATTTAGAAATGGAGTTCGGGAAGGCCAGACTTTGTTTGTTACCTGGAGAGCTAAGGGTAAGCATAATTAGCGTGAAGGTCGGGCCATGTCATCTGGCGAAGAAAAAGGCCCCTCAACGAGCTAAGCAGCGGCCTATGCTTGCTGTAGCTCAGTTCAGGAGATGTGAGCGGGGTTTTCGCCGTGTTATGGGTCAGTAATACTACGCGCTGAATGCAATGCAAGTATTGAATATTGCAAATGTTACACAGTTACTGTGTGTTCTACATTTGCTAAATGTGCAATATTGCATTTTGTTCATGAACGTATTACTTATTGACCTCATCACTGAATTGTAGCCTGAATTCCATGCAAAGTGACCCAGTTAACTGGGTTAACAGAATTGGGTTTACGGGTACGATTCGATGATAACAAAGAAAATACGAGGTTACTTGGGAAGCGAAGTGACCAACTAAAGAGGAGTTGGACTTTGTAATTAAGTAAGTACGCACCATAAAGCGTAGAAAAAGTATCATAGTTTGATTTAAGTAACTGACTCGTGTAAGTACGCACCGTAAAGCGTACGGAGTAAAGTTAAGGTGTTTAAATTAAGTACATAAAAAACAGTGTGTGTTATAATAAAAGGACTAATAAACACGAAATTGGAGTGTTTATTTAATTAAAGATACCACTCGCACACAACAGGCGCTCGTTGAACCTGTCCTTTACGTATTAACAAAAATTCATAGGCCTGGGGAAGACGACACAAACAGGGGAGGTAAAAATGGGGAATAAAAAAATAGTCGATAAGGATGGAATGGTTGGCAGACGGATCAGACGCAAACGCGGTCGCACCTGGGTCCGGGTGTAATGGGACCCTCGGCCTCTGGTTTCGTACCACCAGCAGATCACTACTCATCCGGTGCTGCTTCGATCTGCCGGTGGGAGCAGCACTACCAGAGGATAGTATGGTTCATTAGAGGTGGTTCATTACAGTATGTCCACATTTAGTCAACATTTGGTCCTCAAGAGGCGATTGAAGTTGCGGATGCCATTCTTATTCGAGAGAAGGGCAATGATGAATGTACAAAACCTTGAACTCAGGTTAGGTTAGGTATAAGGGTTGCAGTGCTTAGCACTGCCTACATGGACTTCAAGAGGGTTCATTCTGTTACCACCAGGACTTCATCGACTGACATTTCTAATCATTCAACTAGACAGAACTTCCATCAAAACGACGGAATTTGGCACCATCAACATTAGTTAAGTCATCTAGTTCAGTGATGAAATTTGATCCAAAAAATGTCTTCCTTCTTCTTGCCGGAGAAAAACAGGTCGTTGCGAACCACTGCATTGCATTGCTATTTCATTTCGCAGTATTGCAATCAGCTATGACTTCCCGTTGACCGATTCTGATAAACGAGGAGATCGCAGACGATTGGCGCAGAAGCATCATCTGTCCAATTCAAAAAAGGGAGATAAACTGCGGTGTGAGAAATACAGGGGCACATCACTAGTTCGAACGTCCTATAAAATTTTAACGGAAATTCTGGAAAATAGAATAAAACCGTACGCAGAACGAATCATTGGCGAATTGGTGGTTTCAGACCTGGTCGCTCCACAACCGACCAGCTCTTTACGGTCAAACTGATACTCCAGAGGTGCTGGGAATACAACGTAAACGTATACCAAATCTTTGTCGACTTCAAGCAGGCATACGACAGTAGCGATCGTGGAGTACTGAACAACATCATGCAACAATTTGGTACACCGGCCAAATTAATGCGACTGACCAAGATGACGATGACCAACTCCGTTTCACAAGTCAGGATCCATAATAGACTTACTCAACTATTTGAAACACGCACTGGCGATGGACTGGCACCGACGCTCTTCAACCTAGCACTGGAATACATTATTCGGGCTATGAATTTGGACAACAGCAAGACGCTACTCATCAAGTCGACACAATTAGCAGCGTACGCCGACAACATCAACATCATGTCCCGAAAATTGGCCGACGCAGAAGAACTTCTGCATACGCTCGATACCGCTGCAAAAGAAGTTGGACTACGTATCAACGAGGGTAAAACTAAAATAATGACGCAATCGACGACAAGGACACCTGCACAACATCAACATCGAGTTCGTGAACAACTTCATACCATCATTGCAAGGTATGCAACTTGTCAAGGGATGCCAACGAAACTCACAAATTGAAGCGACGGATACAGTTAGCTAATAAGACTTTATTCTCGGTTCTCCCCATAATGAAATTGAAGCATATGCACAGCAGGGCCGTCGAGAGAAAATACGGGCCCGGTACACAATTTATGTAGAGGCCCATATATGGCCACCCCGGTAGCTCAATGAACAAATGAAACCGGAATATAGAGGGCTACGCCCGCAATCCGAGGGTTTTGTAGCAAGCGCTTATTTTGGTATATAAATATCGGCTCGTTGCTTTTCTTGATACCACTCAGATGGACAAAAAAAAAACATAATTAAAATGTCTTACCCACTTACATTTTACATGCCAATTCATATTACGTGATTGTAACGAAACTTAGAACATATTATTGCCTAAGGTGTTGGTTATTGTTGGCCATCAGTACTTTTGACCTCGAACGTATTTAAGGCATGCAGAGGTGTGCTAACTGTAACTACAGAAATAAACTATTACTTACCTATTCTGAAAAGATATACAGATTCCACTATTTTCCATTTTATATGCTATTCGGAACCCACCTTCCTGTAAGTTTTCATAATTCTAACAGTCTCGAGTTGCCAGGGGGGGGGGCAAATTACGAACTAATATTTTTTCCTCCCCCACTATTCCCCTTTCTACAAATTTCAAGAAAATGCGAAAAAATGGAATGCACTCAACATTACCTTTATCACGACACCTCACTTGCCTATACCAGTCGATAAAAAAAAAATTTGAGCTTAATTTCGCCTCTATGTGGACCCCTCCCCCCTTCCACTCGGTAAAGTTTGCCAATTACGACGCAGCGCCCCAACTAATCTTTACCCTTTCAAAAATGATTAATTAAATAACTGCAATTCGCACTACGAAAAACAACATGAAAGTAGTACTCACACCTACATATGAGGCCGGTGTAATTTTTGTGTGGATAGTGTCAAAATGCCTAACTTTAAATCAATGTACTATTATTAAATATTATGTGATTGTAATGAAACTTAAAGATATTATTGCCAATGATGTTGGTTATCATTGGCCATCAATATTTTTGACCTCGGCTGTGTTTAAGGCGTGCAGGGGTATGCTAACTGCAACTATAGAAATGTACTATTATTAACCTTTTTTGTTGAGATATCAAAATTCTACGATTTTCGGTTTTCTACACTAATAAAATGCCGCCTTTCTGCAAATTTTAATATTTCTAAGTATAACGGTATCGAAATGCAAGGGGGGGGGGGACAAACTCGGATCGCATATTTTCCCCTCTATCTCTTTTCCCCTTTTTTCAAATTTAATGAAAATACCGGAAATGAAATGTACTCGGTGTTACCTTTCTCATGATACCCCACTTGCCTATACCAGATGAAAAAAAAAAGTTGACCTTCATTTCCCCTCTATGGGGACATCCCCTTAAAGTCAGCCTATTACAACGAATAGCTTTCTCCGGCGAATGTAGCTTCAGCCGTTCGTGAGATATTTCATGGACAGACGGACAGACGGACAGACATTTGACCGATTTCATAAGGGTTTTGTTTTTAATACAAAACCCTAAAAAAACAAAACCTCAAAGCGTAGATACGTTTTTTTTTTCAGTTTTTCAAATTACTCAACTTTTGTCGGGACCCATATAATATATGGCGACCGGTAGCTCAGTGCGTCAGAGTGGTATGAAGTGGTATGAAAGGGCAAGGAGCAAAAAAAAAGCTCAGCGCGTAGATACATTTTTTTTTTTAATTTTTCAAATTTTCGGGCCCCGAGAACACACGAGCCCGGGACGTTTCGCCCCTTCCGCCCCCCCCCCCCCCCCCTCCCCCACCTCTCGACGGCCCTGTGCGCAGAAACACGAAGCTCCGCGTGCACAAAACCATTATACGGCCAGTGCTATGCTATGGCTGCGAAGCATGGACCCTAGTCAAGCCTCCGGAAACATGCTAGGCACATTTGAACGTTAGGTTCTACTACGAATTTTCGGGGCTGTTTGCGATCGAGATGGATGGCGCATCCGGTACAACCATGAGTTGTATGAACTGTACGATGAGCTGGAAGTTTCGAAAATCGTCAAACCAAAACGACTTCAATGTACAATACAACGATGATGATAATGATGATTCCGATAGCAATGGATCAACCATTCTGCATTTACCACTTTGAAATTAGCAGTAAAACTTTATTCCGGTTCCACTGTTCCTATGAGAGGCATATGAAGCAGTGGGCCGATTTTTTTCAAAGTTAGGAATGTGGCTTAGGCGGTAACTATGATCGATTAATGTGAAATTTGGTAAATATTTCTTTAGAAATAAACAAGTTTCTTGACAAAAATATACCTACTTCTGGGCCGGTCCTTCTTATGACAGCTATTTTATATGATATACATAATTTCGGGAATGTAGTTTGGCAATAACTACCGTTAAAAAATATGAGATTTGGTTAAGATATCTTTAGAAACAAAAAAGAATCTCACAAATATAGATTTTTGGACCGGTCGTTCCTATGGCAGCTACATATATGACGCAGTGGTCCGATTTTCCCTTGGTTGATACATACATATATACAGCGTGCAATAGAAAGAAAGTATAAATTTTCAGCTCGGTAGCTTTAAAACTGAGAGACTACTTTGCATAGAATGGAACGGACAGACGGACAACGCTTAATCGATTCATACTGACGAAGAATATATATATACATAGTTTATATGGTCGGAGATGCTTACTTCTATACGTTGCAAACTTCATGACAAAATTCAGATCGCATTCGTGAAGGGTATAACAACTCGTATCACTCGTAGGTATATTTATACCCTAGACTTTTAGTATAGGGTATATTGTTTTTGTTACGACGGAAATATGTAACACCTTAAAGGAGGCTCCGGAGGTATGGCAATGTATATTACATATATAAATGATCAGAGTCATTTCCAGCTTCGATTCGGCCTGGTTTTGGTATGCGTAGTGTCAAAATGCCCAACTTTAAATTAATATATTTTATTATTATCAAATATATTGCGAGTGTTACGTAACTTTATGAGATTATTGCCTATGGTATTGATTATCGATGGCCATCAATATTTTTGACTCGGGATGTGTTTGCGGAATGTGTTTAAGGGATGTAGGGGCGTGTAAACTGCAACTATAGGAATATACTATTATATAACCTATGTTGATGAGATATAAAAATGTATTTACTTATTTTTAACGGTCGCGAAATGCAAGGGAGGAACAGTTTTGCCTTCATTTCGCCTCTATGGAGACCCTCCCCCTAAAGTTAGCCGATTACGACGTATCGCTTTCTCCAGAGAATTATAATATTTTCCACCAAATTTCATGTATGCAGCTTCAGCGGATCGTGTGTTATTTCGTAGACAGACGGACATTTGACCGATTTTGTTTTTAATACAAAACCCTAAAAAACAACAACAAAAAATAATCTTTTCTCCGAAGTTCAAATTTATTTGTCAAAATTTTCACTGATCATAATTTCAGAATTTTAATACAATACCATATATTTTGAATTTTATGTTTTGACATTTTTCCGTCGAAATTCTTAAATTTGCACACGACTTCTTTCGTCGTGGTCTCTTAGTTTACATGATAGCGTCTATACCTCTTTTTTACGAGAAACTCCGTATGAATAAATACACATATGTAGCACAAGCACATAAGTGCTCTGATTGTGTCCTTTTGAAAGTAATCGATCTCTCTACATACAAACCCATTGGACTTTTCGCGGGAGCACTCCCTTCGGAAGGGCTGAAAAACCCAAAACAGACGAATACAAAAAATCATGAACATCCGCCAGACGTGGTATGTCCATTCAATAAAATGGGCCCTTCTGCGATTCGGAGAGCAAAAAGGAGCCTTCATTTTTTTCCTTTTTTTCCTTTTTGTTTTGTTGGAAATGCGACAAAAACTACTTGATATGTCGTGTTAGACCTTCAATAAATTTCTTTTTAAGACTGCTGCTGTCGTCGCGACTTCTCACACAGAGGACGAAGACTACGATATGCACTTTCCAGTGCTTCGTTTTGTCATATGTGGTCCACCTTCAGTGATGGCGTTTTTTAGTTCCTTTTCACCGGTAAAGATCTTATAGGAATAAGTTTTTTCAACGCGACTGCAGAGAGGACGATACGACGTTGTTGTCACCCGTATTACTGGTCAATGCAAGTCTCGCACGTAATTCAATCGAAAAGCGAGCAAAATCCCGGTTAAAAATCGGTCAAAGCAATTTACTGATCTGACGATCTGATAGGAAAACTGTACTGATCGCGGCATGCCCTTTTGAATGCAATCGAATGCTTAGCCAAATTTTATGCATTCAGGGAGATATGTGTGAAACGAATGTATCGGAAGTTGGTAAGAATAATGGTGTACGAAAAGAAGAGGGGAGACTAACCAGTATGCGTAGTCTCGTCTAAAGTTGGCTTTCCGTTGAGATGCTGGACTATTAAAGCCACTACAGATGATCCGGAAAACTGTACAGCTTAAATCATACAGTCCTGGCCTTTGAAAATGGTGTGTACAGTTGGCCCCTTCAGTCGGCAGGATTGTAATGAAAATCGATCCGCAAATACTGTGCCATTTTTCCGGAGAGGATTGGACTGTACAGTCTTCGTAGTCGCCTTTACTCAGGACTCGATCTTACAGAATGCTTCGTCTCAGTGCTTTAATAGGGTAAAATTACCTAAATAGCTAATTTCGGCAGAAGTAACCTAGAGCCCAGAATCAAGTTTCAAATTTTCTTAAACGGAACGAACTGTATCCTAATTACAAAAAAAAAACTTCTTCATATCGATTCTTTTCATAAAATTCAGACATTGGCGACCCTAAAGAAAAAAGTCTTGACGATGAAATTGAAATCAAAACAGATTCGTAGGAAAGGTACGTGCAAGGCAGTTGCGATCAGCGGGAGTCCGATCAGAAGCAACAAGGAGCTGCAAAATCCAATAACCGAGCGGCAGTTTACCTGCCAATGAAAACGACGACGAAGACCCGTATATGTATTTATGTACATTCATATGTTATCCAGGACTTCCATTATTTTTCGCATAATATGCAATTACAAATTCAATGAAATCGAAGACACAGTTTTGATGGTGAATGAGAGCGACCAAAGCAGCTAACGAAAATAATGATAAGATGAGATTAAAAATGTGAAAAAAATGTTATCAATTTAACGGTTGGTGGGTGCGTACTCAATCTTATAAATTCCACTGTGTAAACGCACTAACCTAACTAGTCAAATTATCTGTGACGATATTTCATTTTTAATAATGGCTTCTTTATTTCTTATTTGATTACATGGGTAGAGCCTATCAGGTATCTGAACGTCAAGCTAATAATTCCTGTGAAGGAGTTACAGCTGATACACGCCATTGCTGCGAAAAACATAAAGTCTCAGTGAATTCCCGTAGACTATTTGCGTTGCGAAAACATTCGCAAACAATCTTTATTTCACATCTTTTTCATCTCAAACATTTCTTCTTGACATACTGTTTGCAATGATTTCTGATATCCAGTCGACATACCTTCTGCACTAGGCTCATCCTTCCTTCGCAGAGCCATTGAGCGTTTGTGTGTCACCGCAAAGGCTTTTGATTTTGATTTACATCAGGTGGACTCCTGTTTGTCTCGGTGGAGTTCAACTGGGATTTGGCGGCAGTGACGTTAGCATGGTCAATTGGGATTGGAAGTCACGGCAACCGGTAAAGTATCTACTTTAAATTTGTATGTATATTGGAGGCTCACATATCGGCCACATTCGCTGTCCATCTCAAAAGACCAGGCTTCGTCGTCTTCTTGTGCGCCGTCTTGGTCTTCGGTTTTAACTTGAGCCGCCCGTCGCGTCCTCCCGAGCAAACTTGATTTTGATGATCGCGATCGATGCATTCGATTATACAGAACTGGATCCCGCTTGAGTGCTTTGAGTTATGCCACGCAATGGCACCTGAGACAAGGACACCACACAACCGTGGTGACAATCCAGAACCTGTGCGGCTCTCCTCTCGTTGCGTTGTTCAATATAAAAATGCGTGAAAACCTGTAGAATGACGGCAACGATCGATGAGTACGATAGGAGTACATACCACATGTATCTACTATTGGTGATATGTGAGAGTAGCAAAAACAAAGGCCAAAGACAGTGGCATTTAGTGTCATCTTTTGATATGAATTATTTTATGAGAATGCCTTTTTTGTTGGGAAAAAACAACGATCGAATAGAGAGATGGCTTCTTTCTGACTTGCTGAAAAAAAAAACACATAGCAAATATGTCTTTTCGTCTCTTATTTACTGTTTGTAGAAATATTCTATATATTTTTGATATGATTTAATGGGGAATATCATGAAGATGGAGGGTATTTTTAGACAACTCTTGATTTCGAAATCAAGTTTAATCAAGATTGGGAGCATTGAGACACACAGAAATGTTTCTTTTATACAATAAATACACTTACGCTAAAAGACTCTGTCAAGTACCTTGTTCCTGATCGTGGTTATCTTGGGAATCTTGGAAACGGTGTAAACAGCTCTTTGCCAATTCTTATCCTGGGACGAATTTGAAAACAGAGAAATGAGGAATAATCTTATCTAAGTGAATGAAACACTCCAATAAAGTTTTCTTTATATTCAGGGTTGGCTAACAACACAAATTATTACAGCGTTAATTCATTTCGATGGCTTTCTCAAAGTTACAGTACATTCCAAAAACCAAAATTTGGCAGAGGCTTATTTAATCCATTGCGTCACAAGCACTTCTACCCAAGGATATATGGAATATTCTGAGTTTCATGGTTGGAATGACTGAGCGAGGGAGCTAACGAACCTCCTTCATAACTATCAAATCGTCAGTCAGTTCCTCCTCATTATTGGCCTGGTATCTGCTTATAGCTTACTAGCATCTACTTGGGTAAAATTTGGCTTTTTATACCCTCCACGAAGTAAAGTTGTATACGTTGTCATAAATTTTGAAGCGCACAAAAGGAAGCATCTCCAACCATATAAAGTATATACATACTCTTGGACAGTCGATTAAGTTCTGTCCGTATGTCCATCTTTTCGTCTGTCTGTCTGGATCTACGTAAACTGCTTTCTCAGTTTTAAAGCTAAATAAAATAACATAAATAACTGGTGCAACAGTCCAACTTAGGACCAAGGCCTCGAGATGAGATCGTGACGGTGTGTGTGTAGAGGTGTGTGATCAGCAACACGCTCAACCAGCTATGTACCCCAAATGGATACTTATTTAACAGCTGAGTGGGCCCATTGTCCGATACGTAAATCCCCTTTTTTTTATCGAAAACTACCGCATTCAGTAGGAATCGAACTGGGGCCCAGTGTATAGAAGGCGACCGTGCTAACCGTTGCACCAACCGGACTATCAGCTTTAAAGCTATCGAAATGAAATTTTGAACAAAGCCTTCTTTCTATTGGACGCTGTATACATGTCCGAACCAACGGAATCGGACCACTACGTCATTTAGCTGCCGGTTGAAATCGGCACACTATTTCATATATGTACATACCTCTCTAATGCTTCATTTAGACATGAACACTGAGCCAGGCACCGAATATTGAAAAATTGCGTTGAAAAGCACCAACAACAAGAAGATACCTTTTCTGCCCTTACATGGCCAACATGAATTCATGAGCATTCGCGAACATTTGAGTCGTTCCCATCTCTTGTGGGAACGACTCAAATGCTTATGAATTCATGTTGGCCATATAAGAGCAGAAAAGGTATCTTCTTGTTGTTGGTGCTTTTCAATGGAATTTTTAATATTCGGTACTTGGCTCAGCGTTCACGTCTAAACGAAGCATTCAAAACAATTGAAGAAGAATAACGAACAGCTGAAGCTACACACATGTGTAGAAATATTACAATTCGCTGGAGAAAGTGATGTGTCGTAATAGGCCAACTTTAAGGGTGGGGGAATGGTGAGTGATCCTAGATCGAACATTGTTCGTGCCACAGCTCGACGGTTTCCGGGGGCGAGCGCTATGATTCAGTCCAAGTATACTGTAGAGAAGCTCAGGGTTGCAAGTTTGAATTTCGGATCCATAACGGGAAAGAGCGAAGAACTGGAGGACGTCATGAAACGGAGAAGGATAGACATTATGTGCATGCAGGAGACCAAGTGGCGAAATTATCAAGTCGACCGAGCTCGTTTTTTAATGAGTTTCAAAAAGTGCGAATTGTACTGTTATGGAAATTCGAATAATAAAAACGGGGTTGGCGACACAGCAATCTGTACCAGAATGCGTGAGCACTTTGACGAACTTTTGAACGAAGAATTTCCGCAAGAAGCTTTTCAAGCTGTGGAGCACACTATTGATATCGCTGCTTTTTCAGTGGAGAAGGCGGTGAAGGCAATGATGCAGATAAAATGCAGAAAGGCAGTTGGACCGGACAAAATTTGGAGTTTTCTGCGGCAAGAAGATGCCACGAAAGCTTAAGGGTAAGTTGTACAAAACGGTCGTACGTTCCGCACTCATGTATGCGTCGGAGTGCTGGAATGCTGCGACCGAGATGAGGATGCTACGGATCTCAGCCGGTGTAACCAAACACGATCGTACCAAAAATACCTACATCGGAGGCAGCTTGTTTGCTGAGCAACCGATCACTTAAAAGCTCGAAGATCGTCGTATGGATTGGTATAGCCATGTTTTAAGGCACCCGCCTGAGAACCCTGTCATAAAGGCACTATCAATGATTGTTCCATTTGCTGGACCCCAAGGCAGACGGAAATACACGTGGATCGATCAAAAGAAGAAGCAACAACAACGCATGGCGCTGGGCCATGATACCTTCCAAGACCGAGCAAATTTTATAATTAGTGCGATCAAACCATTTATGTATCATATATCTACAGTGTTCATAGCGGACTTATTTCAATCAATTCCCTGGAAGAATTTCCGTTACATTTCGTTTCGTAGAACACAATACTAGGCTTAACGGTAGTTCGAAAATTTCGGGAAAAAAGTGGTTGATTTGCACAATTGTGGTAAAGTCGCAACTATTCTGATAGCATAGCAGAACATTCTTCAAGAACGAAAGTGAATGTTAAAAAGTTCACTGGGGTGTTTTTTGGTTATACATATCCGTATTTTTAGCCTATGTTACATACACAGAAGAACTGACACAACGGAAATTCACGCATACTCGTAAATCAATAGTTTTCGTTCTCGGACAGTTGTCCAGTAAAAGTATCTATTTTGCTTTGTCATTCACCCTACGAGATCGGCGCTAGGTATTATATTATTGTATTATTATTGTCTACTCCCTGTGGTGTGGGGCGTAAGAATAATGCCACAGCCTTTCCCGGCATGTCGTAGCAGGCAACTAAAAAGGACAGGACGTGTACGCCAGCAACTGGCATCATACGAACTATCTTATGCTAACGAAACATCAACTATACCTTGGATAAACATTAGGAATAATTGATGGACTATGCCCCACTAGAGGTTAAGGCAAAGTAGTATCGACCCGACAGGTCATTTTCGAGCCATCGGTAAAAATCTTCACGTCATATCTTGTCATCACATCTTTATATCGTGGAGTACATATAGTGAAGTTCGACATATTACAAATACCAGTTACTCAGAGTCACTTCACATGTTTTACTTCATTGATTTGCAATCAAAATAAATCGTTGTGCATAATTCAACTAACTGTAACTTTTTTTATGTACAAAAACCTACTATAACCAATTCGACCATAACTTAATTATTCATTTTATTTTGGTCAAAAAACATTTTCATTTCGACTGAACGGTTTTCTAACACTCCACTTCCTTTGTTCGTCCTATCTTACGCATCGTGCTTCTCCATCTCTAATTCGTTTCCTATCTACAATTTTTCTACTTAAATTTCATAAATTTATTCATCGTTATATTACAGGGTCCATTAACAACCATTTCATACATTTCATACATTCATTTCATACGGTCACTCTCGGATACTATCACCCATAAAATCCGCATTCAAAGCAGAACATTATAGTGCAATACTTGTTGGTAAAATATTAAAGATAAAAAAAAACGTTTATATCAGTAAAACGAGAGCATGTCTAATATCAAAACGTCATAGGTCAGAAGCGGTGTGTGTGCCTGTTTGGATTTTCTAAGCTCTGACTAAATGACCGTTTTTTTGCTTACTGACTGGAAAATTTGAGTTTACGTGAAATATGAAAATGACCATCATTCACACTTTGATGAGCAACGGCAAAGAAAAGAAGTCGAGGGAGTAGAACACACACACTAGGCGGACCAAGTTTACCTGTACAAATCATATCCTACACTCGACTAAAGGTGAGTTAATAATATTCTAAATACAATATCTGATTATTGGTTACGCTACTGGAACACACTATGAAAACTATATGGTCGCGCGGTGATAGATGTGCGTGTTTTGCTTGAAAATAGCCGGTGTTAAGAGCCTTTCAACAAAATCTAATTAACAAAGGCACTTTAGGAATTCATAAAAGCGTATGATGATGAAGTGTTTAAATGTATATAATTTGCATTAGATAGGCACGTTTTTTTTTTTAATAAAAATATTATTATTAGATGCAGTTAAAGTAAACGTAATAACATTAAGTATGACGCATGAGAAATAAACTGTTTTTAAAAGCGACCCTTTAAGAACACGTAATTTTATAAATAAATAGGGTAAGTTGAATGAGTTTCGCGGCGGTTGTTTGAAAAAAAAAACAAGCTAGCCTTCGCGTGAAGGGTATCATACCTTCGTTGTATTTTATGGTACACTTGCTACTTTGAAATTAGTAGTAAAACTTGTTCTGATTTCACTGTTCCTGTAAGAGGTATATGAAATAGTGGGCCGATTTCAACCAAATTTAGGAACGTGGCTTAACAGTCAATATGATTGAGTAACATGCGATTTTATAAAGATATCTTCCGAAATACAAAAGTTTTTTCTGATAAAAACTTGCTTTTGGAACGGTCGTTCCTAAGACAGCGATATGATAGAGTAGTCCGATTTCAACCAAATTCGGAAATATGATTTCTTTAAAGATACTATTGATTAATGTGAAATTTCAAAACAATATCTATAGAAATAAAAAAGTTATTCCTACAAAGACGAATTTTTGGACCGGTCGTTCCTATGACAGCTATATGACGTAGTATTCCGATTTCAAGCGAATTTCGGTATGTAATTTAGCTAAAGTTACCATTGATTAGTGTGAAATTTGAGAACGATATCTTTATAAATAAAAAAGTTTTTCTCACAAAGACGAATTTTTGACCGGTCGTTCCTATGGCAGCTATATGACATAGTAGTCGGATTTCAACCAAGTTCAGGAATGTGATTTAGCTAAAGATACTATTCATTAGTGTCAAATCTAAAAACGATATCTTCAGAAATAAAAAAGTTTTTCTCACAAAGACGAATTTTTGGACCGGTCGTTCCTATGGCAGCTATATGACGTAGTGGTCCGATTTCAACCAAATTCATAAATATGATTAAGCTATAGATACTGTTGATTCCGTGAAATCTGAAAAAGATATCTTTAGAAAAAAAAAAAGTTTTTCTCACAAAGACGAATTTTTGGACTGGTCGTTCCTATGGCAGCTATATGACGTAGTGGTCCGATTCCATTGGTTTCGACATATATACTGCCTGCAATAGAAAGAGGGCTCTCTACAAAATTTCAGTTCGATCGCTTTAAAACTGAGGGACTAGTTTGCATAGAAACAGACGGACAGACAGACAGGCGGACAGACGGACAAAGCTTAATCGACTCGACTCATCATACTGACCAAGAATATATATGGTTTATATGGTCGGAGACGCTTCCAACGTAGTGCCTTTATTTTAGCAAGGGTATGCGACTCGCTAAAGAAGCACTAAAGCGAATGTAAGCAAAGGTTTTTATTATAATATTGTTTTGTGTTCTTTTGAAATCAGCATTCTTCGCTAAACGGCCACTAAGAGCGAAGGTATGCGGCGAGAACCTTCGCTAAAACTTTCACCAATGACTCGTCAGTGATCTGAAAAATAAGACTCGTTGCGAATGTAAATTTTGAACGACAGAGTTATTATTGCCGACGAGTCGTTAGTGAATTCACTTGCGAAAGTTTTGCCAAAGTGACTCTCTGGTGACTCTGCGGTTCGGTTGGTATGCTGGGTGGCCTTGAAACACCTGTGTTATTGGCATCTTATTTGCGTTAGTCGTGGCTAAAAACACCGATAATGTACTTTCCCAGCATATCAAGCGAATAGCAAGCGAGTTACCAGCGAGTCACTTTGGTGAGCAAAACCTTCGCTAGATAGAAAAAATAACCCACCTTTTCACTTTACATTTCTGGTATTTTTTCCTAATTTAAGTAGGTACGACGGAGTGAGGGGAAACAGGAAAAAGTAAAAAATTGCATGTAATATCGTTAAATATTAAACAATTAATATGAAACTTGGTAGAAATGTTGTTCATGGTGGTATTTATCATTTTGGCAGTTATACAATTTCACAATTCCCAGGTCCAAAAACGGAAATACAGGCGAGTAATAGCTGAAATTTTAAACATTGACGTACGGACGGTCTGTCCGAAATACTTAAGTGTCAAAATCTTCTTAACCAGTGACAAGCTTGCGCAGAGCTAGCTCGGCCATGGTTAGTTAAGGGCTTGGTACTAGAGCGTCACATGCCTCCTGGCCAGCGTTACAAAAAATAAAAATAAACGCGCTTCGGATTGCGGAGTTACAAACAAGACAGAATCGAACCCAATTGCTTCTTGAAACTAACACGGGTGCCCCCAGGTGTCGTTTGTGACACCGCGCACTCCCTCCTTTGGTTAAGCAGCGCATTTGGCCTAACGCCTGGAGGGAAGGATGTGCGCGATGCCCTTAACGACATCTGGGGCACTCGTACTATATCTTTTTTTAATGCGAGCGGGGCCTAAAGTGATGGCTTAATACCCAGTCTCTCATCAGTGAGCGACAAGCTTATCACTAGCTAAAAAGGTTTTGTCACTAACGACACAACACATAGACTGAGGACTGCACGACAATTTCTTCAGCCTACGATCCCACTAATGCTTGTATTCGTTACATATTGCGAAAACAGGTCTAAAAAAATCTAAATAAGGAAAATACCGTCTAATCGACTAATAACAAAAAAAAAATGGCTTTAATGAATAATAAGAACTAGAAACTGTTAAATCGATTATTGGCGTATATTGTTCGTGTATGAGTAGAACTTACAACTTGGTACTATAGTGGTGGAGATTGGAATAGTTTCACCCTCATGCGCACTAAATAATAGCATTTATTACTGTATTTAGTAAAGACGTTGAACTCGGGATTGATCCAAAAGAAACATGCAACAACACTTTTGTGACAATATTTTACATTTCAGAATTTTAGGTATTCCAATTAGATAATGATTTTTTTTTCGATCAATTTAATTGGAAGTTTAGCGATAAAGAACCTTCCAAAACCGGGAATATGAACAGATTCACCTCGATGTCGATAAATTTTATTGCAGATACAATTAAAATTTTTGAGAAAATTAACGCAAAATAGAAACAAATGTTTACACTCGAATCTGAAAATGCAGATTTCTGACTCTGATGGCAAATGGAGTGTCGAAAGCGGATTTATGTATATCTCTAAAGAAGCTTATTCCAGTGACAAAGCCTTAGTAGCACGCGATTGGTCACGTTTAATTATTTAATTAATTAATTTAGTGATACAATAAGCCCTCATTACAACGAAATTCAAGCAACTAAAGATATTACAATACATATATTATAATGGAATTCGTAATAACCAAATTAAAAAAAAATATATGATGTAAGTCTAGCTTTTCCTTCGGTTTGGTAAAAGGGGGGAAACTCCACTTTTGTCAAGATTCAGAACATCCTTCTTGCGATATTTAGACAGTCGAAAAATGTCAAAATTTTTTACGTTTTCGACCAACAATTTTTCGGTCTTAAACTACGTCATAAAATAGGGATTAGCTCTTTTGTTGTTTATAACTCAAGTTAATTTTTAAAGTGTAACTTTTGTAGCGACGACACATCGATAGGTAGCGAATCGAAAATATATAAAATAATTTACCAGTATTGCCACGCACTGGAAGAAGCGCTCGCAACGCTGTGATACAATTTCATAGATTTGTATTGAACATAATGTTACACAAAGCGAAAAGGATTTGACAAGTACTTGTTGGTTTAGTGGTTAGAGAGTCCGACTTGTGAGTAGTTGGTCACGGGTTCGTTTGTCAACGTATTTTGCACCTTTTTTCAGCCTTGTGGCGACAGTCGGCACTCGCTGTGTACTTAAAACACAACGGGTGCCGACAAGTACTTGAAACTGCGACTGTCGGCAAGGCGGGAAATTCGGTGACGATCGATTGCCCACCGCAGATATACATTGCAGGATCGAATGGGGTATTTTTAATATGATACGGTACCAGTTTCTCGGGCGACGACCATCGACCTGCTAAGGGCGACGGCTCGGCATGTTAGACGCCATATACGTGGTATGGTGGTCAATCGTCGTCGCCCGAACAACTGGCTCCGTATTATGTTGCCACTGGCGCCAAGCTAGAACATATACAGAGTTTTGCATCGGCAAACTGCACGTTGTAGTTTCCATTAATGATGTAAAAATTCGTATCCATGTTGTGTTTGCCGGCCTATATAAGGCAAAACAACTCCGACATGGTTGTTCCCGGTCACACCTCTCACACTAATGCGAGGTACGATGCAGAGGAGTCTGACGAGACGTGCCTCGTATTAGTGTTCGAAACCGGCAAACACAATTTTTGGGCTCCTTCGGGGGAATCATTCTTCATACCAATTTTCAATATGGATGGAATACACCAAGTAAAAATCCCATATACGTTTTGATTACATACATATTTGGTTATGTGGGGAAATATGAATCTAATCAGAATACATATTTATGTGGGGTATGACATTTCGTTTCATATTAAGAGCAAATGTGTACCGAGCCTATGTATCACGTAATTTGTACGACGTGTTTAGAAAAGCTCAGTGGCTGATCAGTTGGTCTATGAAGCTTCCACACGGGGATCCCGTTCGGTCCACCATTTATACTTTTTTCTTTTTTTTCAGATTACTTTATTTGAACAATTTATAGTTTGTGGAAAATTTGTAACAGTATGGACATAAAACATGATTCAAAACCCTATTCAACCGAACTAAATGGAGAGGCGAAAGATAAAGGCCGGTTGACATGTTCAAAGTTCACTTTGCCAAAGTATGACTTGGAAAGAATATCTACCATTGTGAATTACCACTTGTCCACTTGAAAAAAACGCTAGATTTAGCATTTCTAGGGAATTCACAGCAAAACACATTATTCAGACCACCATAAATTTAATAAAAATCACCAACACCTCACTTTTTCCCGCTCCAACAACTTTTTTCTGTGAACTTATCGATTTACAATGGGCTGTCGCGCCACGATGATGAATGAATTTTTTGATGGAAAGTTGAGCACCATCCTACTTTACTTTGATGCAATGCTAGAGACTTCAAAGCACTTTGACACGTTAAAGTAACCTCAAAGTAGGTTAACAACGTACTTTGCCAAAGTGTGCTTTGAACGTGTCAACCGGCCTTAACTGCATTTTGTGTGTGTACATTGCAAGAGAAGACAATAAGGTGGGTTGCGACTCCAAAATTCTACCACATACAATAAAACCACGTTTAACCATAACAACGGTTGCGGCGATCGGCAGCGGGCACCCGCTGAGTTATAAAGAACGCGTTACCATTGTCGGCAAGGCGAGAATCACGATGGAAGGGATCGATCGCCCGCCGGATTCATTGCAGCATCCATTCGAATATTTTGAATGAAGAATTGGTTGCCGGGTGTATAAATTTCACAGTGAATTCTTGATCTACCACATTTCGATAATATTTGGGCTATATATTGCATTTTGGTATGCAATCTGAAAACATATTCAAGAGGAATATGATTACTTCGTTCAACAGTAAGTGCGAATGTGGAGTGAACCCATATGGTACTATAATAGACATAGCTCGATGGATTAGCAGCTGCTCTATTAGACTTTCGCACGGGAGTCTGGGGGTGGCTTGACTTTTCTTTTTCTTAATCTTGCTTGTATTGAAATTTTTTAGTTCGCATTTATTTCATTGGCGCTGACGATGTTACAAAGTATTACTAATATTAATAACAAAGGCTAAAAACAGTCGCAGTGAAAAATATTTTACCGTGTCAGCATGTGATGTGAAATAAAAAGTGTTACAAATTACAAAAAGTATTACAAAAAATATAGCAATAGGCAAAATTTGTGCGGACCCCAATTGCAAACCGAGTATCCAAAGCAATCACATTGCTTTCCACTCAATCTAGAGCTTCGAAAAAAATGGATTGACTTCATAAATCTTCCGGAAAGGCATGGTATATCACATATTCCTACAAATAAGTCTAGACAATTTCTAATTAGACTGCTTGCGTTTACAGAATGACATACTAGCAAAATCAGTAACTATTATGTCTGTTATGAACATTTTTCGCCAAAAAATATTTCTGGAGCATCACAACTTCCTTTCAATTTAATTTAGCTATTATGCCGAATTTAAGGCATTCCAGGAAAGTGATGATGCGAACATGACCCCAGTGTCTATTGTTCTACTCGTATATATGCAAATTCAATTTCGTAGGCAGACTTACTACAATAATGCAACGCGACGTTTGCACATTTGTACATGTCAAGTGAAGCAACCACCTCAATCTCAGAAAAACTTGATCAATCGCCTGCAGTCTGACAAAAAAATATTGTAGGGTTGTTAAGACATTACCACAATAACCTAGGGTGGTGGAGGCGTAGGGCTAATGTTAAATAAAAATCGCAAATGTTAGTGTTATATTATATGGGGCGACCGGTAGTGCAGTGTGTTGAGGCATCAGTCTCATGTTTGACTACCGGCGTTTCGGGTTCGAATCCCGTCCACGACGACGTTCGTGGCCATGGATGTGCAGGAGGTGCATGCAGACAACTGCATTCTCCGAAACAAGTTTATACCAACGAAACGTCAACTGGACCACATGGAACAGGTGACGCGATATGCCACACAAGGGGTTAGGACAATTGAGTAGTGTTATATCTACAGTTTTTGGTGTTTCTGAGATGAATGCTCTTGATGGCGTATTTTCCATTATCTTCATGGGTGAAAGGGAGAGGAGAGGATAAAAAGCAAAATCTTAAAATAAGAACTCCAGTATGCTGGCAGACTTAACAAGATTTTTAAAAGTTACACTTTTGTCGTGCGGTAATCTTAGCACGCATTTCATTCTTTAAGGCATCTTTCACATGGAGTCGATTCGCTCGCCTATTAAGCCGCCTACCTGCGACAAGTCAGGAAATGCTGTGGCTTATTATTATGCCCCATACCACAGGGGAAAGACAATACAAACATCCTTGGCCACGAACGTCGTCCTGGACGGGATTCGAACCCGAAGCGCCGGTAGTTAGATATGAGACAGATATCTCTACGCACTGAGCTCCCGCTCGTCCCCATATGAAAGATACCTAAGCCTGTACGGCTTGCAACTCGTACGCGTTTCGAAGAAGAAAATATTCAATCACTGGAAGCTCGAGAATGTATGGAATTCTTATTTTTTTTTACCACTGATCCAACCTCATCAATGTGGTCCTTGGATTCTGATTCTACATGTTGCAGAACCTTTTATCTACACTCAGTTTTTTACGTACATGATACGGATATGTAAATATTGTGGCTTTCGTATTCATTATAATCGAATTTTGTCTCATTTGGGAATTCAAAAATAGTTTACAGTTCATACTAACCGAATTATTTCGTTATAAAGAGGTTACAGGAAGAAAATCAATTCTTTTTTCTATTAGGTTCATTTTGGTTCGCTTTAAAGATAACGGTCTATTACTGTAAATATAATATTTATGGATTATATTTAAAAAGTACATTAAAATATACCTCCACTCATAAACATTGTCAAGATTTGGAAATATATAAGCCAATATTGGTAATATTAATTATAGCGACACACTTTAACAAACATCATCTTTCTCATCTCTCGATAAAAAGGTCATATGACACGCCTGCAAAACGTTCTATCATAGTCAATTTTATTGATCACCTTTATTCATGATCAATACATGGATGTACCAAGTCCACTTATTTTATCATCGATCAGAGTAATTTGTCAAGCGAATAAGTTTTTCGTGACCGATATATAACATTTATTTGTACTTCCACATTTTGGAGTAGAATTGATTAAAGCGCGGCACCCGATTTATAAATTTAACCTATATTCGAATCAGAAGATTAATTATTGAGGAAGCCACTAAACTTCAAAATGACAGAACGGTGGACGTCAAATTCTAATTTAGTTAAATGGTAGATCCCAAATCCCGCTGGGTATGTTAGAGATTTTAAGGATGTATCAAAGAAGTGTACTGTGGCGCATGAGAATAATGCCACAGCTTTTCCCGTAATGTCTTAGAAGGCAACTAAACAAGATAGGACTTGTATGCCAGCAAATTGCACTACCCGAAGTCTTTTATATGCTAACGATACGTTAACTACGCCTCCAGGTGTAGTTAGCGTGCTATGCCAGGGATTAAGGCAAACTACAATAGTAAGAAAGAAATGAATAAAAGCTTTATCTGCGGAAAGATTCCAAATAGTTTCAGGAAGAAAGTATTGCCTTAAAAACATCCTTAATAACTTAGATTTTGTCATACGCGTCGAACAAGTATAGCTAACATTTTTTAATGTATTTAAGGACATAATGTAAATTTATCATACAAATTAAATCCCCAACTATTCGATGGATAACTAATTGATCTCATCTCGACCCAGAAAAAAATTATCAAATTAAAAACCAATTCTTTTGTTGAAAATTTTTCTAAATAATACGTTTCAGACAGATATAATAAAATATAATATCATATTAACGATACTCGTGTGAATGTATGTACAATACATACTTCCAATACGTATTCTGTATTTCAAATGTCCAAAAAGAAGTGTAGAATACGTCTGAGTCATGTATTGCTGATAAAAAAATCAAACGTCACCAGGAAAATAAAATAAAAGGCGAGAAAAAATCAACTGCTGATAATGTTAGATATACTGGACGATGTGAATCAAAGATGGTCGAAAACGAAACAAGATAATGGCGACAGTATACATGAGAGAATGAATGTGATTTTCATAAGAGCTTTCTTTAATTTTTCTGGAACGGCTGGTAGCAAAATAATTTCCATTTTATCTTAATAAATTTCAAAATTGTTATTTCCCTTTAAATGGCAGCAGCTAATATAGTCCGTTAGACATCTTTTTTAAAGTATCTTTTCACAAAATATCAATTTGACTACACTTGTTTTTTTACGTTTCTGCCATTTCAGTTACAATACGTCATCCTCTATACATAATTAAATTCTTCTTCTAACAACAGTCTCTTCTTTACAATCTCATTTAATGACTTCAGCGGACATACATATCCTGTCCCTGTTCTCGAATCAGTTAATCAGGAATCCTACGAGTATGCCAACGTCAAAGAGACTCCAAATAAAGTCCATGAGACAACTCTATCAACTGTGATAATCTTATATTTTCAATTTCTATCATCAGATAATTATTTTATCTGAAAATGAAATGAACTTAATATCACACACGCAGATTGATTGATTAGAAGCCTTAAAATATTTTTCTATCGTTCAATTTATTAATATTTGAGGATGTATAAAACGTGATTTATGCTTAATCTTTTCGATTCTTTTTTTGTCGTTTTGTACTCACATTATGATAAGAGTTATCACCTTAAAGAAAATCATTCAAACTGACCAGTTTGTAAGGTGACTGGCCAACATATGGACATACATACGTCTGTGTTGTATGTACGTTTGCGCAGGTTATCTGCATTTACAGATAAATTTCTTATTAAGCAGCTTGATTAAGGTACGGTAACGTACTAAATATAGCACACTTCAATCTGTGTTCTGATGAAACCGTGACGATCAGGAAAGAAAACAACAACAATATTTTTTTTAATCATTTCTTTTAGGAAAATTAATATTTTGAATTTTAGTAATGATTTTATCAATACTAAAGATAGCTTACTGGGCGAGAGAAAAAAAAAATCTCAAGTGGTTTTAAGTGACAAAAAAAAGTCATATATTCGTATGTACTTATAGGAATTCCGATCAGATATTTGGGGACAGCTATACGAGTATATGGTAAGTCGAATGTAAAGACACGAATTACGAGTACGTTGATGGGTTTGGTAAAATCTGGAAAAATAAAATTCACAATCCTTATCAAATAAATATTTTCTTTGATTTTAATGAGCACGTAAATAAATAAATTGATCTGATTGATACGGGCGCTATTAAAATGTGGGTTTGGTAGTGGGCTGATAATAATTGAAAAATTGAAATTGAAAAAATTAATTAGTTTTTAAAGTTTGAAATGATTTTTAATAGAATTGATATTTTGGTTAGCTTCATCAATTTGTTGCGTTGAAATCATTCCAACTAAAAACAACGAATTATTATATTTTGCATGGATATTACACGATTTCTAAATTGTTAAATTTATCTAGTAATTTGTTCTCTTATACGACGAAGAGGAATTTAAGTATGATACATTGATTCCTACAGCTAGATTATGCAGCTAATAAAACTAGATCTCATTTTCATACTTCGACTACTATTTTGCCAAAACCCCTAGTGGGATATAGCCGTCGAATACCAAAAAGCAAATGCCAAGAAGCCTAGTTGGCGTTTCGTTAGCATATGTATAACAGGCTTTCAGATGACGTATGCTGCTGGGATATACATATATCCTACAAAGTCAATGTCATACTAGACTACATAGTGCCGCTTTAACCACTTTGTATATGATGTGGCTTATGCAAGTCGTTTACTGCGTCATACGCTGCTGCTTTTCTTATTTAACCCCGAAGCAATATTGGAATGGGAAGAGATCATTATCTTATAATCGCTAATATTCGATTGGGAATAGCCGTGGCGCGCCGTCCTAGTGATAAGCATCCAGGCGCCGCAAATTCAACACCACCCAACTAAAAACTTCAGCCGTCGTACAAAAGTGCGAGTATACCGACCATCTTGAGCAAAAACCAGCTGAGATAAATAGTCACCCAGGTAGCGATTTGAACGAACACTGGGATGCCATCAAAAAAGCACATTGAGGCGACCGGTAGCTCAGTGCGTAGAGGTATCAGTCTCATGTGTGACTACCGTCATTTCGGGTTCGAATCCCGTCCGCGACGACGTTTGTGGACATGGATGTTTGTGTTGTCTTCCTCTTTGAGGTGCGGGACGTAATACTAATAATAAATGAGAGCATCTCCCAACTTGTCGCAGGTAGGTGGCTAAAAGGGGGGAGCAGGAGGTGCATGCTGGCAACTGCATTCTATGAAACTAGTTTATGCCAACGAAAAGTCAACTGGGCCACTTGGAGCAGTTGACGCGCTATTCCCCGCAAGGGGTTGGGGCAATTGAGTAGATACCATCCTTAGCGCTAGCCCGGATTATCGTCATAAGCCTTTGATGTCTGACGCATCATGGCAGCGGATTGTCGAAAGGAAACAGATGAATACCTACTTTTCGGAAGTGCTATTGCTATCATGCACCTATCCGCGCCGTGTTTATACTGGCAAGCTCGGAGCACTGTGAGAGTTCTATTAGTACCCACAGGCAGTTTTTGATGCCCCTAGAAGCGGCATAGACAACTATTTCAACCAGTTTTGGACGATCGATGCACGTTACCAGCATGCATCTCCTGCTCTCATTTAGCCGGCTGCCATGGCTATGGAGGTTTATGTTGTCTTCTCCCTGTGGTGCGGGGTGTAATAAACCCCGCACCCTAGCGGGAAGACAACATAAGTCTATATGGTCGAAAATGCCGTGGGCGGGACTTAAACCCGTAACGACCGTAGTCAGGCATGAGACTGACGCCTCTACGCATTGACCTACCGGTCGCCCCATAACACGATGGGTAGGCCGCAGGTTCGATTCCTGCCACGAACATATTAAAGCAGTCGCTTTTCTCACCCGCCTCCTGTCCTGTCAGTTTTACTGAAGGAAAACCCAACGGCTATTCGAAAATAGCATTTTTAAATAAATTGAGGTATCATATCTTTGTTTCAGAAGTTTTACGCATACCATGTAGAATAGTTCCATTTTTAGACCATTAAATCACTTGTTGAAAGAAGTAGCGGTCGTGATTCTTTTCAGAGCATTTTCTTTTCTTTAAATCGAAAAATTAGGTATAATAATATTTCTGATAGACTGTCGCATCATTGAATTCCTGCCGTATCAGGGGCATCGTTATCGTAAAAAATGTGTTTAAAGTATTGTAAAATTCATCGATCGAACTGCTGGGAGGATAGTTACGACCTTGCCGCACCACAATGTCCACAATTAATGCACACTTCCATCGAAAATCTATTTAAATTTTGTTTGAATATTTTCAACTATGCACTGACGCATTGTAAAATCATTTAATCGCATCATAAAATCTGTGAGAATTGAAAAACGATCCATCTTTCAATATGCGTTTCATACTTTGGCGGTTCACTTATTGATGTCTTATCTGGACATAATTCTAAGCAAAATAAGTCTAATTCAAATCCCCATATCAATTAAAAGTATTGCAACGATTAAGTAGTAAGTAAAACATGAATTTCAGGGATTTGTATACGCGGTGGCCCGTATTTAGAAATACGAGTATGTACAAATGTAACTAGTTATTGATTAACATTTTGAGGGTGCGATTTCTACACATTGTAAAGTCTATATATATTTTTATATTTTATGGTTTAAATATATCGAATTGGAAATCATTATTAAATCGAGGAATTAGATAACGTTAACTATGTTTCACTGGGCGAGTTCCTGAAAACAATGAGGAACATGATTTAGATTTAGTGAGTGACATTGCGCTATAGAGTTGGTAAAGCTCTGTGTATCCGGAAGTAAAAAAGAGACGCATTATTTGACATCGTCTCGTGTCGAAGCATCTACATACGAATCCCGAGAGCAGAATGACAACCGACCATTTTTCGTTATCGCTGTTACTTAGTAATTGTACTAGGGGAAAAGAGACAGGAAGGCCGGTAGAGGTATTTGTTTATTTATGGTCTGGGGAAACGAATCAAGCATTTTTTCTGGTGGTGGAGAGGAGAAAATAAGAGATTGTAATCCGACCCCCGAAACCGGCGCTCGTAGCGATCTGCCAGAAGAACGTAAAAATTGTCCGCGTGATCCCCGAGCATAAGATGTGACATGTGGTCTTAACCTCCTCCAAACAACACGACATTTCATCTTGATTAAATGAAATCCCACCCTGTGGTGGCCTGAAAAGTATCTCGTATGTAGCTTCATCTCGGCTCTAATCATGTGGGAAGTACCCACATAGTTGAAGTGTGTCACTAACTCCTTTAATTGCCGCTGCCCTGAAAATTGCCTGTACTTCTGTCGTATTCTCTCATACCTTTCTTTTGCAACTGTCCTGGCTGAAGCCAAGCCTAGCTCGCAATAGGGTTTCCATCCGAGAAATTTTGATGATGCGCCTTGACAAATTCATCTGCTGCTTTATTTCCCTCAATGCCACGGTGGCCTGGCACACGGGGCCGGTCAAAATCTAACGCAAAGCAAGCAGTCGCCTAGCACGCCAGCTCTCAAAGGACGTATGTCGGAAAAAGTCATGACAACTGAACAAAATTGGTTTACTCCCCCGAACTCGCCCTCCGGCTCGGTGTCGCTGTAAGTGGTGAACCCTAAGCTGTGGTGCGTCGCTACCTTGTGGAAGATGCGCTGATATGTTCTACTTGACAGAGTAATCCTTAATTTCGAATTAACTTAGTGATTGGAACCTAATAGAACTCTGATGCCTTCAAGTTTAGATAATAAGCTGGGGACTTAGGCACACCAGCAATGCGACTTTTAGTTTTGATTGGATTTGAATTTGTTCAAACTGTATTGTCGCTATTGTGCCACACATAGCCCTGTGGCGCTTGAGCCGGTGACGTGCAAAAGTGCGATGCGAATAAACGGTACTTGCGGATATGATGCACAAAAATTACCATATAGCTACATGGCGGTATTTCGTACAATTTCGTCCTATACACGGTAGATTTGTAGTGTCTAAATGAAAATTGCTTGAGTGCGGATCCAGAATCCACTTCCGTTTTAAGTAGTAAGATATGAAGTAAGTGAACAAGATAGTTCTTTTGAAAGATCTTACGTAGGTTCAACTAAAGCGGACTTTTTATCACTGTTGTAGGCCGAGCGAGCGAAGTAATTGTTTTATCGTGACCAGGGAGGGAGACATTACCTCAAACGCGGAGGGGCAACGAGCCGAGCTTATTTTAAAAGTCGTGTGGTCACTGCCTCCTATCATACTACTACTATCTTATCTTACCTAAAGCAGAAATGAAAAAGGTACAAATCCATCGTGTATACATTAAAAATTAGCAATTATCAAATGAAATAAAGGACTCTTATAATAGCATATACCTTATGACACTTTTTGAAGCATTTGATCGCGCTATGTCGTTTATTCGCAATGTTGCACGTCACCGATTGAGGAGCAAGCAAATGAATCTGCCCAGGTGGCTATGTCTTAGCTAGATAATTGCTTCTGCTTCAGGAAATATTGTAAATTCCAAAAATTATCTCGGCGGCGAGTTAGTTGCATGTGTTTCCACACGCTCACAAAAGCGGAAGTTGTGACCGACAGACTCTTAGTGCCCTATTGATCATCATTGTGAGGCTTCTTCCCAACGTCCAGCCTTGGTCGTCTGGTTTATTGTCATCCAATTATCTCGGTCAAGTGACCGCGTCTTCCAATTTCGGAAGCCCAGCAGTTGCTCGTCGTCAACACCCACTGAGTCCACCCAACGAGCTCTCGGTCTTCCTCGCAGCCTTGTTCCGCTGATACGTCTTTTCAATATTTTCTTAGGCATTCGTTATACGTGCCCTGCCGACTGAAGTCGTTGTAATTCCAGCTCATCGTATAGTTCGTATAACTCATATTTGTACTGGATGCGCCGTTTATTTTGATCGCAAACTGCTCCGGAAATTCGCCGAAGGACCTTTCGTTCAAATGTGTTAAGCTTGTTTTCGGATGCTTGAGTCAGGGTCCAGGTTTCACAGGTCGTTTGATGGTTTTGTATTTGCCGAGTTTCGTATTTTCGTGCATTTGCCTCGATTTAATTTTTGGAAGCACCCAGAAAAAAGCTTTATGTGTTAAGTGTATCCGTCGGTTGATTTCGTCTGTTTCACTGGTGTCCTTTGACAGGTTGCTACCTAAGTAGGTGAAGTCGTTTACCAATTCAATATTGAGGTCCCCGGTGTTCCGATCTGCTGGTGTCTTTGTTTTTGGCTGCAATAATATTTTCGTTTTTTCGTGTCAAGATTATGTATCAGTTCTTCAGTAGAATGCAGGTTTCGAGATATGAAGTTATCGTCGTCGGCGTACGCTATCAATTGGGTCAACTTGAAGAGTAATGTGACACTAGTGTCGGCATTCATCAGCCAGATGGCGTATTCAAGTGCCAGTCTATCGCCTTGCTTAAGCCCAGTACGAGCTTAAACTAGGCCAGTCAGCCTGTTCTTTATCCTGACTTGTCGGACGGAGTTGGTCATTGTCATCTTTGTTAGTCGTACTAATTTTACTGGGATACCAAATTGTAGCATGATATTATACAGTACACCACGATCGATACTGACGTATGCTTGCTTAAAATCGACAAAGAATTGGTCGTTGTATCGTCGACGTTGTGTTCCCAGCACTTTTCCAGGATGTGCTTCACAGTGAAAAACCGATCGGTTGTTGATCGGCCAGGTCTGTGTGTTGTGTTAACTGCCTTGACCCCGTCAAAATCTCTAGCATTTCTATGCATTGTTGACGTTTCGATAGCATACATACCTACTTTTCGGAAGTGTAGTTGGTAGCATGCATCTCCTATCCGCGCCGTCTTTATACTGACAATCTCGGAGCACTGTGAGAGTTATATTAGTACCTATAGACATGCATCTGCGCCAATCTTCTGGGATCACTTCGTCCACCCAGATTGAAAGAAGTAGTTGATGTATGCATTTAACGGGCCCGTTTCAAGGGATCTTAATAGTTCTGCTGGAATCTCGTCTACGCCTTGCGCTTTGCTAGTTTAATTGACTTCAGTGCTTAACGGACGTCTAGTAATAAGGGCTGCGATCCTGGAAAGCACTGATATGAATCAGTATGATGGAGATGTAAAATATTATGCATCCGTCAGTGAGAGAGTGGAAATCGCGGTATACTCGTATAATACCGATTCATATCGACATTTAAAGATGAAACGAATCATAAGTTTTTTTCGGTTAATTTCCTTTTTAGAGGTCGATGCGATTCGGGATCAGCTACCGGGACTCGCTTTCACTTACGAATTCACAATAGTTTTCATCTCTGTCACATTAATTCCGAATCAGTCCTTTCGCAGGATTGTGACCAAGTCACTAGTCATCAGATATTATTCAACCGTCGCCAGTCAGCATGCCATCAGTTCGATATCCGAAAGCCACTTTATTCTCCATTTTCTCTGTTGTGTGGTTTATTTTTTTTCAGTTATTCTATCCATGATGCATGCATGGCTAATGATGGCTACTACTGCCGGTTGGAAATTTTCAGTAAGAAATAAATTAAAATTTTTCGAAAATCGTTAAAAAAAAATCAGTGCCCAAAATGGAGTCAGTGTGTTTTTATCTTGTAAATGTAACAAGACACAGTAAACGAAACCGTAGTCAAATAAGAGCCAATATAATTTCAGTTTGTATTTATAGTAGAAAATAAAAATGGAAAAATGTTCCGAAAAAATTGTCGGCACCTAATGTGGAGACAGTGTGATGCGGCAAAAAAAACCCCTGTAGAGCGGATCAGAGTAGCGAAGACGAAAACGGGGCCTGCCTTTCCTGGGAGTATGTCTTGCTTTAGTTTAGCATTCAAACGTCAACTCAAATTTCAAGAAAAAACTTCAATCCTTAGTACAGACACAATCGGACAAATTTCCTTTAGGCAGCAGAATCATTTTGTATGTTTACTATTCCATTAAATTACACAGAACGAACATTTTACTGACAGGGAATTATTTTTGAGTGCTTCCAAAACTTTATACCGCCCGAACACTTTGACACCTGCGTCGCCTGCATTTCAAAACTTGGAAATACTGACGGAGCAGCATTCTTGCACTAACCTTCTATCCAGAGCAGCTCAGATCAAATTGTTAGCGGAATTGTGAGGTGTTAACCTGCTCTGCATGGCTGTTAAAAAACGTACCTGATGTTCGAATGCAAAGCCTGCATATTGTTAGTGTCGGGCGTGGTCGTGTTCTCAGTCCACTCATTATTTATAATGCGCCATCTTATTTGGAAATAATGATTAGCCTCTTGTTTCGGGATTTTGAGAAGAACACAGTAGCATATTACAGCAAGTTCAGCAGCATGCATTTCTGAAAAAAATTGTTCAGGTTCAGAAGATGCGGAACAGTATTGGAACTATGCTCAGTAATTCATTTTGCGCCTTCTGAACGAGATGTACGATAAGCTGTGAAATTTTTGTCTGGACTGTTTCCGAACTTTTTTTTACACAATTTTTCCCCCTTCAAAGTGACGGCGTGAATATAACCTGTGAACTGTCAAACTCATTGCCGCAAGATGCTCTCCAAATTGATTAAAAATATCTTCTGCGCGGTGAATTCGAAGCCTATAGGCAGGGGTCATTTACCCCATCTCTCCGGAACGGTTGCGCCTTCTGAACTCATCTATTTCCACTGATGTCAGTGCGTTCTTATTGCAAATGTAAAATGGTCATTACCAGTTCCTGTTGAAAAATGACGGAACTTGGACTTCCTAGAGTCAGGAGACGATCCACGTCTTGCTCGATATATATTTCCCTGACAGCTCTACTTTTACACCGCTTTGTAACGCTTCTTTACTTGAAGTTGCTCCATGTGACTTCACGTCAATTCTTTCGAAAGAGAAAATTGTATGGACTATTAACATGCCAGACGTGGTCTATCCATGGATTGAATCTATTTTCAGGGGCTTAAACAAGTTTATTTACCTCGAATGTGGATGAATGTGAAGGTTGTGTTCATCCCAAAACAGGAAGAAGTTCACACGTGCGGCCGAAGCATCTTAGACCCATCAGCCTATCATCGTGTTTGCTAAATTACTGGAGAGACTGATTGACAACCACCTACATGGCGCTACTCCCACATATTTTTGGCTACCTCCCAGGCCCAGCATGCATACCGGAAGGATAAACCTGTAGATACGGTACTACATTCTCTGGTAGGTTACATCAAAATGTCCTTGGATACAAGGGCTCGTTGGTAGCCTTCCTTGATACCGACGGTGCTTTCAATGACATAAAACCTGGAGCCATCACGGATGCACTCGCAAGTTTCGGTGTACAGAACTCACTTTGCAAGTTTATTACCATGCTCCTTACATTGAGGGTTTTCTGCACATGTCTAGGCACATCGTCTGTACGTGGGCATATAAACCCCTCAATGTGGTGTTCTCTCTCCTCTTCCAGGCTGCTTCTGGAGCTGAAAAAGTTGGCATGTAAGCTCACCGCATATGCGAACGACATTGTTATTGCCATCTCGGGTAAGTTCTCCTGTGCCCTTAGTGATTTAATGCAGAAAGCTCTTGTTCTGGTGGATTGGGCCAGTGTTGTTGGAGTTAGTGTGAATCCGACTCAAACAGAACTTGCTCTTTTTACTAGGAGATACAAGGTACCTTCGTTTGAGCCACCATTGATGAAAGGTACATGGCTCGTGCTAGCCGACAAAGCGAGATTGTTGAGGTCGATCCCGAATAAGAAGCTATGCTGGTAGCCTAACACTCTGGAACGTGTGTGAAAGGCAACCGTTGCTTTGTACTCGTGCAAGAAGGCTATTGGCAGGAAATTTGGTATACAACGAAAGATTGTTTCTTTTTAGCTCTACACATCGGTCTTGCATGGGGTTGTCGTTTGGTGGTCGACAGAAAGCACTTTGATGGAGAAGGTTCAAAGACTAGCATGTGTTGCCATTAGTTGTTGATATTTATTCTGAGCGGGTGCTGCTCGTGTCGTCATCCGCTTTTGTGAAGCGGATCAGTGAACTACTATCACTACAGGACATTCGGTTGTACTGAACAACTTTGCTATCCCTGAAGTCACGGGTTGCACCTAATCAAAATACTTATTTGAAAAGAACTTTAAAAGCTTGATCCCGTCACGAGAGGAGCGAGCAGGTAATGCTATTTTGGAGTCGGGGGCGATAAGCATCTTTACTGACGACTCTAAGATAGATGAAGGTGTAGGGGTTGGTGTTTACTCGGAGACAATGCGTTTTAGCCTGTCTTTCCGTCCCCGATATTAGTGCAGTGTTTTTCAGGGGGATGTCATGACGATTTATGAAGCCCTGTTGTTGTTGTGGCGAAATGTCTTGACTGTCAGGGATGTTGTAATTTATACTGATAGTCAATCGGCGATTAAATCGCTTGACGCTTCGGAGGCCCGAAATCTGTAGTGGACTGTCATAAATCAATCCTGGGAACAGCTAATTTTCTTCAATATTACCCTGTGTTGGATTCCTGGTGATAGCGGCTATGTCGTGAAAGAAGCCCATCTCACCACCACGGTCTATGTGAAATATATGCTGTCCTCTAAAAAGGCCAGTACGGTAGGAAACTATACACTCTCAGCGAGCGTCATTTGTCGATGTCCGCAAGGCGGAATATTATCTCCCCTTCTGTGGTGCATCGTAATCGACAGTTTGATGCGGAAATTATCCTCAATAAAGTTTTCCCCGCAAGATTAAGCAGACGACCTGGTGATCATGGATGGTCAGGGGCAAATTTGGGGAAATTCTGCCCGATATTTCTCAAGACGCACTACGAGTAGTTCAAGAATGGTGTGACAAAAGTGGCTTACGTATGAATCCTTCGAAAGCTGCCATAGTGTCATTCACTAGAAAAAGAGTACTCAGGGCACTCAGTTGCCCGCTCTCCTTAAAACTGATGCCAAAAATCAAATATTTGGGTGTTGTCCTTGGAGCTAAGTTATCCTGGGCAGAACACCTTAAAGTGACTTCTGATAAGGCAATTAGAGCTTCGTGGATCTGCAGAGAATATGCCGGCAGAACTACTCTAACTACAATAGAAGCCAGAGAATTGCGTGCATTTCCATTACTGGGACCATGCACTCTTGCCCAACAGCTGCTTTAGAGGTTCTACTGGACCTCCTGCTGAGGAATATACACATTGAAGCGAAAGTAAGTATGGCAACCGTCAAACCCAGCGCATACGACATAGAGATCAAGCTGAACCCAAACCAACTAGGCTGGTCTAAAAGTGACAATGTACTCGTACTTAGCATGACAGCAATATCAATACTCTACTATTCAACCATTCCTTTAAATCTTTCATTTGGAACAATGAAAGGTGTACGGACGGCTAAATTTTTCTCCGACCCAGTACAATTAAATGGTTCCCAAAAGGGAAGAGGGTTCAGGCACGGGCATTGTCGGTCCTGAGCACAGAACCTTCATTCTAATGGGTAAGGCGCCGTTCGTGTTCCATGCGGAAATATACGCCATCGAAGTTTGTGCTAGGCTGTGCCAAACTGCCGGCTATTTAAATAAGAACATCTCAATATTCTGTCAAGAAGTCCTCCATAATATGGGTTCAACGAACAATTTCACACTTTACTTGGTTCCTGGTCACTCGAGCATCGAAGGCAATGAGCCGTCAGTTAGGCTAGCGAACGGAGCTTCCGCCGTCTCCATCTACGGCCCAGAATCATTTTTCGGCATACTCCGCTACTGCAAAAACCATATAAGAAACTGGGAAACTGCACGTGCCTCGTCCCAATGGAAGGCCCTTATAGACATGAGGCAGGCATTTCGTTCATTGGAATTGCTGCGGTTAAGCAAGAACAGGGTCGGAATAACTTGTGGAATTTTAACGGGACACTCGCGTCTGAGGGATTACCTTTAAATATGCGTATCGTATCAAACGTTACATGCCGCTTTTGCGAGGCTAATGATGAGACCTCGCAAGACATCCTTTGCGAGTGTGAAGTTCTTGTTCAAAAGCGTACCGAATGCTTCGGCGTAACATTTCCTATGTCACAGGGTATTTCCACTATAAAACCTTGCCAGATCAGGCAATTTATCGCGAAGAGCCAGCTAAATCATATGATCTAGCCATGTTTCTTGATGAACTAGGCAATAGCACGACAGATCTCATGGTTACAGTGTTTGTAGTTCCAATACGATTCTCAGCCCACCTCCTTTATCTATCTATCTACCGACAGAGAATACCAGATGGAGTATTGGTAACTCATGCCATATGACCAGGCAAATGTGGCATACACTGAATCCTTACCGCTTCTCAGGGCTGCCGTGCTTGGATAGAAAGCACATTAGGAATGTTGAGGGCGTTATCAGTAGCCATTGCCTTATTGGAGAGCATGCCAGGCGGTTTCAAGTCCCGCACAATGATTATTGCATAAGCTGTGGTGACGAGGATGAGGAGAAGAGCTCATTTCATTTGCCCTGTACCCGTCCTGCGTTGACTGATGGTAGAATTGACAACCTTGGGTCCTACGACTTCATCGATTTGGATGACCTGACGGAGATGAGTGTAGGTAATGTACATCGTTTGATTGTCAGCTGCGGCTGGTTTGCGGAGTAGGTTTTGTTCGGTGGATGATTAGTCCATAATGGTATCACAACGGGCCTAATGGTGGTCTAAATATGCTCCATATGTCAAAGCAGTAACTTCAACCAAACCATGCTTAGTTCCTGGATCTGTCGATTGCTTAACTTTTTTCATTGTAGATTTTCTTTTTTTTTTTGAAAATAAAAAATCTTTAATGTGAATTGGCCATAATTGCAACTATTTCAATTGGAATTGTGGTAAGTGGGTGCAGAAGGGATTGTTTTTTATTAGATTAAAAGCTATAGCATTCGCGGATAACGGGAAAAAATATCTGAGGAAGTCACCAAAAGGCTGCCAGGAATGCAGCATTGTTAAAGAAAAGGAACATTCCTGTTTCGTGAATATTATTATTATTTATTATATAATGCAAAAGAGAGAATTCTTCTTTTGCATTTAGGGAGAATTTTTAAAATTTCTTAATTTCCGCTTTAGGTAGTTCATTTCCACTTTAGGTGGTAAGAACGTAGAACCCATGCGGGGGGATTGGCAGGTCCTAAAGCGTAAATTTCTCGAGTTTTTTGAAAGTACTCTCTAATTGAATAGTGAGAATTCTCTCGAAACAGGAATGTTTCGAAAAAACTGTACTTAAGCTCTGCAATTTTTGTGAGCTTAAGCCTAAAGTTTTGAAAGTGGGAAAAGTAATAAGGGAATAATTGATTTAATTGGAACCAAAACACGTATCTTCTATAGCTATGTTGGCTATTAGAAAAAAAATTTTTAGCCTGAAACACATAATTTTCTGATCATGAGTTGACAGATTCCGACGGCTATATTATTTCATTAAGCAATACTTTCCGTTCTAAATGCGAACATGAGGTATCATGTGTAATAGGGAAGAAGGTAATTGGTAATGGGTGAGACTCTTGACTGTCAGTATCATGCAATATACTCATTAGCAACTGATTCGACTGTAGGACCGGACCAGCGGGAAAAGCAACTGTTTGTAAATGTTCGTGGCAGGAATCGTACCTCTGACTTCTCGCTTGGTAAATGGACGCTCTACTCATTGAGCTACTGCTGCCGTATATTACTTGATAATCTAACGGTAAACTTCGAAATGTACAACGCCATTTATAAATCTGTCGGAAGCCCACGATCTGCGCATCACAATTTTCAAATTTACACAAGGTCAAGGAAGTATACCTTCCTGGAAATGATTTGCTTCATCAAACATATGTACGAGTATATGGACTATGATCACATTTCGATTTTTGCAAAAAAAAAAATCATTGCAAAAGAAAAAAACAAATTATATTGCCTTCAACGTCAATTCTCAGACAACATTGCCTTTCGTTATCGGCACATTTTTTTTTACAAAGAAACGCAAAATCCATAAAAAAATAATCATATGTAAATATTCTTCCATCAGGACTATAGGTTTGTATATCAATACCTACGCGATTTATATTTAAACATTTACATAAGGCATTGACAGTTATCTACAAATAAATATACGTAGCGAAAGAAATCAAATTAAAATTTACAATATTTACAGCAAAAGCTGAAAGCAAAATAAAGCAACTTAAATGCTTGGGGGTGAATTCTTATCAAACCACCACTTACTTGTAATTATTCAAATTATTCTCGTGTTCTCGTTCCGAATCCATTTTTTGTGTAATAGAAGTTTCGCTTGCCTTTTATTTATATAAATTGTAGTTCTAATGAATTCAAACAAATTGAACGATATCTTTTGTTAAGCACTTGATTGAAAGGGGTGAAACTTAATCTTCGGGTAATCTGGAACACAACGCACTGTGGAAAAGAAGGTGTACTCGTATTTTTCACAACAGGGGAATTACTAAGTATAGGATTCAAATGGTTGATCCTTTTACACTTCGTATTTGTCATTACCACATTCACAATTGTTAGATTCAACACTTATATCCTTAGTATCCGTTGACAATGTATGGATAATATGCGCTTAAGACAACTCAAACAACTTTACTCAATCCGTTGAGCACCTCGATCTGGAACCGCCCGCAAAAATCACCAGAGTGTATAAAATTATTAATCTTTTGTGTTTTTATCATTTTCACCAACGCAACGTTTCGAAAAGATATGACACAAATAATTATGAAAAATGTATGCAAAACGAATATCACAAGACAGGATAACAACCAGGCAAGTGGAACGCGAAGAAAAATGCAAAAAAGGAAACTGTTAATAATGTACGGGCGTCAAATACACTTTATAATCCGTAGAACGTACTTTTAAGGTACGTGCACTTTCAGACAAACAAAATATTGCAATCGATTTGTACACTCATAAGTTTTTTTTTCTTCTTTTTGTTTTGGACAATTAGGTCGTAGCGCGTCGCTGATACTATTATACTATCACATGGATGCGTCGTCGTAAAAAAGATGCGTTGTCTCCAAAAAGTCCGCGCCAGCTAACACCGTACAGGGTTTCATCAACGACTAAAGCGGCAACAGGTAAATTTAATTCAAACTCTCGCACGGGTCGATCAGACAACTCATACACACAGGTAAGATCCAATAAGAACGTACGTACTACGTATACGATCGTTAACACTCTCTCTCTGGTTTACAGCCGCGGAGACTACTAAACACGTTCTACGATCTTTTTCTTCTACTTACTGAGTACCAGTGCATACACCTATAGCCGCCTTTTTGCTTGTTACTTACTCTCCATTTATTTTCCTTGTTTTTTCTTTCATCTTCTTTGCTTCACAGTTGAGTTACCTGGAGTCTCCTTACCTGAGCACACAGCCGCACAGGTGTGTTTGCGCAATCCGTAAAATTTATCGTACGTTCATCATTCTCCCTATATGTCTACCATTTATATTCTAGTATGTGTTTGACGGTATATCTTGAAGCAACAAAGATACATAGTGTACGAGTACACTACACAGCTCGCGCTTTACTACTGACCGCGTCGAAGAGAGATAGGGAACGCTATTATCGTAATGCAATGAAACGAGATACAGATAACTTACTGGCGAAAATCTCAGACTCTCAAATGGTTAGAGAAGGATCACCAGATATTCGCGGTGAGCTCTGAGATCTCGCGAGCGAATGAAAGGCCCATACAGGTAAGCTGTACAAGTAAATCTCAGGTGAGCAGATCAAGCCTATATGGTTAATTAGAGATGGAATTAATCGTGGTCGATCAATGATCTGACCAACGTGGGAAGGGGAAGGCCGAAGTGGGTATGGAACCATCCAATTGGTTAGACGGCAAGCGGTGAGGCTGAACCTGATTTGGCTTGGCCAGCCTTAACGAAAACATCGGGCCGATCTTGTCCACTAATGAAATTACTAGTATGGGTTTTGTTTTGGTTGAGATTACTTTTTACCTGCGGCAATCAATGACGATGATACATACAGTGCCCATAAGCCAGTGAAAATTCAAGAGATAAATGCTTGATGGTGCTTCTGGTCGTGGCCGATGTCGTTTTATAAATGGCCGCTTCTCAGAGATTCGGAATCGTGCAGATAGTTTAGGGAAACTACTTGAAATAGAACTCATTAAATAGTAATTTGTTTAGATACTTTTTTTTATAGTTTTTTTGCTTAGGAAATTTTGGTAATTGTATTCTTCATATATAGTACGTAAGGTAGATATTACTTACTTGAAAAGATACACGAAATAGGTAGAATATTATAAGAAGCCAACTCTAGGAAATTCTTTGCGGCTAAACTTCTTGGGCCTATGTATTTGAAACTGAATCGAGAAAATTGCGAGTAACTATGATTTGATAATTTCGAATGGTTTTTGGTTTTGCTGGGTATTTCTAAGCTATAGGTATAGTGTTGGAAATGAAATTTATAAAAAATATTTCTAAGAATAGATTTGATAACTTAAATAAGCTTACTATGTTAGGCTTCTTGTTCGCGTGTTTTTCTTTTCTTTTGTGTTGCTACTATGCAGAATAGCAAGGGGCGGACTTGCCATATACGTACATATAAGCAGCAAAAACGTCAGCTTAGGGCGACAAATTTCTAGAGGCGGTCAATTTCTTGCGGAACAGGATTTTTTTAATTGTGCAAGTGCAAGAAAGCAGCGAGAACCTCAAATTCGCTCTCTCTAGTTCTTCGCGCTACCAACCCATGCCACTTGATTACGATTTACTCGACATCGAGCCGTTTCGCGACGCCGGATTAATCCTCTTGTATGCACATACAAGTCAAGTCCTTAGTAGTTGCCCAGTTAGTACTCCGGTAGAAACTGAACTAAAACTTTGAATCTATTTGAACGTAATAAAAGTCATGATATTTTCTGAAGTTCCGTCGCACTAAAGGTCGCCACACACGAGAGCCATTTTGGTCGCGAGCATGCATCGAACCACGGCAAACTCAATAGAAAAAAAACTTCTTATTTCCACCCTTCTATGATATTTGATGGTTCCTGGAAGTTCGATCGTAGTTCTGCGCGATCATGGCGATCTTAAGAATCGACCGACGTGACTGATCGCTCTATAAGTGTGGGGTTTGAATTTAATTTAACTTTTTTTTTCTTGATCCAGTTTCGCAGTCGCATAATAGAGTATAGTAGACACCCACATTAATTATATCGTGCAGGATGGTGGTTAATATAACTAGAATGTTAATAAAAACGAATGCTGTTTGTTGATTATTATTGCCTGGCTAGCGTAATCTAGGCCTCTTATGCTTTCTATATACCTGCAACGGAGGCAAGCGTCAAGCTAGCGGGTATGGATGCCTTGCGCAGGTGTTAGGCCGGCATTCTGATCCCTAGCACAAATTAGTGGAGGTCTCCGAGCACTTTCCGCACTATTGCACACGTATTACAGGCGCTATTCGTACACTGCCAAGATACTCATTTGCCCTAACCCCTAGCGGTGCGTAGTGCGTCAACTATGCCATGTGACCTAAATGATGTTTCGTTGGCACAAATCAGTTTCGCACGATGTACGTTGCCAGCATGCACCTCTTGTTGAGGGGGCCATTGCCACGAACGACGTGGACGGGACTTGAGCCCGTAACGATCGTGATCAGACACGAGACTGACGACTCTACGCACTGAGTTACCGGTCGAACCACTGCCATGATGCCAAAGTTGTTTGATTTCTTGAACCAGTGTAATATAGGTATTTTAGTTTGCTCTTTTCTTCTTTAAAGGGATAGCAACATCGATTATGTATGCGCAGAGCGACTCTTTTTGCACTAGGAGTACACGGGGTTTCTTTGGGGCGACCGGGTGATCAGTGTTCACCTGACGATCAAAGTACATTGTGGAGGGTACTGGTAGATCGAAAGGGTTTTCTCAATCAGCCCGTGCTGGTATGCGAGGTGTTGGTGTATTACCTTGCTTACAGCATTGCAACGAAAATATACCGGCTGCCTTTCTGCTCTCGGGATTCTTATCCAGATGCTTCGGCATGATTCGAGTTGGTTGCGAGCACAGGCTGGTTCGAGACTTAAGATGGTCGGGACAACATACCCCGCAGGGTATCACAACGGGTATACAGATTGTAGCGGACGGTTTGGTGGGCATCCGAAGATGCCCGTGGGGACGGAGCCTAAGGTAGCTTAATTGACCATGAAGGTCGGGCTGTGCCATCTGGCGAAGAAAAAAGGCTCCTCAATAGTGTTGCACAGAACCGTGGAACCGGATCCGCGGAACCGGTTCCTAACAGGAACCGACCCGACCGGCTCAAGAAAGAACCGGCAATCGGTTCCAGAAGAACCGAGAATCGGTCGGTTCTAGAAGAACCGAGAATCGATTCCAGAATAACCGACAATCCATTCCACTATAGCCGAAAATTAATTTTTAAAAAACCCTTTCAAAACCGACTAGATCGGACCGGAGCGGAAAATTTACGATTCTTTGGACACGCTAGGATTTTATTGATATTGGGTGGAGTGAAGCTTTTCGTCTTTTACGAGTATTGTGTTGTAGGTGGTCGTGGCCGATGATGGATTGGATAAAAAGATGGTAATGAATTGGGTGCACACACATTCGTACTTATATTAATTGTTCAACTTAGAATAGGTGTTGCGTTGCTAGGATCCGGGATTGGGAATTAACTTAGGTACTACTATAATTATAATAAATGCAAAAGATGGGAACGACTCAAATGTCGGCACATAAGATTTCAAGACCAGTTTTAGGTTTAAAACGAAATTGAGTATGTACATGGCTAGTTTCGATTTCCTTCGCATACCTGATTTCGATTTGAAACCGAAATTGTGCATAAATAAATAACTGGCGCAACAGTCCAATTTGAACCATGGCCTCGAGATGAGTTAGCATCATCTCATTTTCTAGATCGTGACGGTATGTCTTTAGTTATTTACCCCATAAATGGGTACTCATTTAACAGCTGAGTGGTCTCATAGTCCGACACGTAAATCCCCTTTTTCATCGAAAACTACCGCATTCAGTAGGAATCGAACCAGGGCCCAGTGCGTAGAAGGAGAACGTGCTAACCGTTGCGCTATCCGGAATACTAATTGTGCATAGACAAAAAAAAATGCTGGTTCCAAATATGCTAGAACGAAATGGATGCAGGTACATATAGAAGGAGTCAAACGGGTGACCTAGGGCTATTTGCGGGGGGTCGCAACCCCCTAGGAGCGGAGCTAGCCCAGCTCGTTTCAAACCGAAATTGTCCATGCACACTTTGGGCGATACTGCGGGTTTGGAATCAACAGTCCCTGGTGTGGCGTTCGTCTCACTACACTCGCTTCCCGATTAAGGAATCGCAACCATCAGTATCGTTCAGACAGTAGTTAAGAGAATGGCTCTTATTTACAATTACTACTCACACTTCGACGAACCTAGTTCACCCACTCTTCTGTTCTTTCACTTCATCTGCAACTCCATGACGCACGACAAATTCGCTTCATATATGGAGTAGGTCTGCGACCTAGTTCCTCGAACCTACTCCGTTGTCGGGCTCGGAGTAGGTCGACCTGATCCGCAAGAGAATCAGGTCATGCCTGTTATATCTGTTACTGAAATCATTATCAGCGATTAGAAATCGATCTTATTAAACAACATGAAATAAATAATTAATTTTATTTATATTCTAATGTGTAGTTTTTTTCTCTCGAACACTTTGCTAAATTGTTTCAATTTCTATTATCAACATTTCGCAATCTATTAAACAGTTCTTTTCGAAATTCTCTTAATGTTTGCACCAGCACAAAGATATTGTAAATTGAAAATAATAACCGCACACATACCCACTTTATGCGAAGAATTGACAATAAATACATTGTTCATAAAAAAAATGCGATCATAAAGTTCTACGGCTTTCCAAAATGCGATTATAAAGTTCCTCCTTTCCACAAACGATAAGAGAAAGTATATAGGATAATGAATAAGAAATAAAAACAGTATTATTCAACGTCCATGTTGGGAACCGGAACCGGTCCAAATACCCGGTTCTTCTGAGAACCGGATTCGGTAGAACCGGTTCTTCAAAAACCCGGAACCGCACATCACTACTCCTCAACGAGCTAAGCAGCGGCCTATGCTTGCTGTAGCTCAGTTCGGGAGACGTGGGCGGGGTTTTCGCCGCTCGTTGCCCCTGTCCTTTACGTATTAACAAAAATTCATAGGCCTGGGGAAGACAACACAAACAAGGGAGGTAAAAATGGGGAATAAAAAAATGAGGCGATAAGGATGGAATGGTTGGCAGATGGCTCGCTTGCCCTCGCGCTCGTATTGGGGTCCAGGTGTAATGGGACACTTGGCCTCTGGTTTCGTACCACCGACAGATCCTTACTCATCAGGTGCTGCTTCGATCTGCCGGTGGGAGCAGCACAACCAGACCAGAATATGGTTCATTACAGGGCAGCTTCTACTTCGAGGCCTGCCAAGAAGTAGAAGCTGAAGACAGAGTGTGCTGCAAAAACGAAAAAAAAAAGAACTGGGCTCCTGAGCTAGCCGGTAACCATTGTAGAGAAGAAAAATAGCAAAGAGAAAAGAAAAGAAATATGTACTACATTTCTCCATTGTTCAGATGATCAACAGAGTCCAGAGAATCACGAGGATAGCAGAGGCGCAACACTGCATTCCTTGCAATAATTCACTCATTATCTCTGAAAACTGTTGAGCATCTCAACAATAGAAACAAATGCAATAATGTAATCAAAAATATTAATGAAGTGTAAAGACAATCCTGGCAACAGAAAGGTACCCAGGGCTCCTCCGCGCTTCGTCCGGTCACCGAAGATGCTCCAAATGCCGGCAATTCAAAGCATTTATGGAGGCCTTAGGTACGTGGCTAAACCACAAAAGACAAACACAACACCAGGAATGCCTTGTTGAACTGAAACTAAAAGGATAAACTACTCTATAGGAAGGATGGAGGTGCTACAGAGGAAAGCACAGCTACTTGAGGGGAAAATACGTTAAGTAAAAATGGCTAAGTCGTAAGACTTAGAGCAAGTAGCCTTGATGTGCTTGTGGGGATGCATAGCGGTGGAAGGACCAAAAAGGAACCCAATGAGGTCCTTTTTAGTCCTGTTCTTGACCAGAAGTGAGCCCCGCGTTGGGCGCCAAAAATGTAGCGGACGGTTTGGTGGGCGTCCGAAGATGCCCGTAGGCACGGAGCCTAAGGTAGGTTAATTGACCGTGAAGGTCGGGCTGTGCCATCTGGCGAAGAAAAGAGGCCCCTCAACGAGCTAAGCAGCGGCCTATGCTTGCTGTAGCTCAGTTCGGGAGACGTGGGCGGGGTTTTCGCCGCTCGTTGCCCCTGTCCTTTACGTATTAACAAAAATTCATAGGCGTGGGGAAGACAACACAAACAAGGGAGGTAAAAATGGGGAATAAAAAAAAATGAGGCGATAAGGATGGAATGGTTGGCAGATGGCTCGCTTGCCCTCGCGCTCGTATTGGGGTCCAGGTGGAATGGGACACTTGGCCTCTGGTTTCGTACCACCGACAGATCCTTACTCATCAGGTGCTGCTTCGATCTGCCGGTGGGAGCAGCACAACCAGACCAGAATATGGTTCATTACAAGATGTAGATGTTGTCTACGTGTGCTATGGTAATTCGTGGCAGCTTTTTAACCTAACCTAACCTACGTAGTTATAATAGCACTCGTTTTTTAAATTGTTCCTAAATTCCAGGAGTTTCGGCTCCTGTAGATCCTTTACGTTGCGATAACTTCAGTTGTATCCAAGATTTACCTTCAGTTTTATGGACAGTTGTTTTTAAAACCAATATAGGGTTATTTTAACTTTGTCGTGAAGGAAGCATCTCCGACCATATAATATATATATATTCTTGGTCATTATAAAGAGGTGAGTCGATTAAGTTTTGTCCGTTTGTCTTTCTGTCTGTCCGTCAGTTTCTATGCGAACTAGTTTCTTAGTTTTAAAACTATCGAGGTGAAATTTTGTACACAGCCTTCTTTCTATTGCACGTTGTGTACATATCGGAACCAATGGAATCGGATTACTGCGTCATATAGCTGCCATAGTAACGACCGGTCCAAAAGTCTGTGTTAGTTTTCACACTAACTTCGTCCCTGCCCCTGTCTTCTACGTATTCACAAAAATTCATAGAACTGGGGAAGACAACACAAACATGGGAGGCAAAAATGAAGAATAATAAAACATGGGGCGATAAGTATGGAATAGTTGGCGGACGGCGTAGTTACCCTCACGTTCGTATAGGATCCGGGTCCGGGTGTAATGCCATCCTCGGCCTCTGGTTTCGTACCACCATCAGATCACTACTTATTATTGAAATCGGCCCACTATTTTATATACCTACTTTACATAGGAACAGTTTAATCGAAAAAAGTGTTCCTGTTAATTGTAAAGTGATAAATCCTGAATCGATCAAATTGATAGAAACACAAAATCATTTCTCTACAGCACCTTAGAGGCAAAATTTAAGTCGGCAACAGACGTTCTCTGAGGAAATTATATACAGGCCTGGCCTTCGAGACTCCCGGAATAAGTCCTTCGCAAAAGACATTTCGGAAATCCTTTTCGGAAAAACTGTACAGTCCAAAAATTCCCTTGGGGAAAATTCTACACCCCAGAGAAGATGAAGTTCACTCGACAGTCAAAAAATATCAGTAGCCGAAGAGGAAATCAATTATTCAGCTCCAAAGTACATGGGTAAAATAAATAAATAACTGGCGCAACATTCCAATTTGAACCATGGCCTCGAGATGAGTTAGCATCATCTCATTTTCTAGATCGTGACGGTCCTGTACAGAGGTGTGTGATCAGCAACACGCTCAACCGAGTTATTTACCCCATAAATGGGTACTCATTTAACAGCTGAGTGGGCTCATAGTCCGGCACGTAAATCCCCTTTTTTTATCGAAAACTACCGCATTCAGTAGGAATTGAACCGAGGTCCAGTGCGTAGAAGGCGAACGTGCTAACCATTGCGTCATCCGGACTTCAAGGTACATGGGTAATCACACCAATTCTGAATACGTTTTTTCATTGATAAATATTCATCATAGCCTAGTTCCTTTAACTCTCGAACGCTCGGGCGTTAAAAAAAAAGTCTGGTCACACGCATGTGAGTGGGTTGGGGCTTCGTATAGCTGACTTTTGGGGGTTATGCTTAAGCAGTAGAAGTTTTGATTTAAACCGTTACTCGGTTTTCGAGTTGTTTCGAGCTGTCGGTCGAAAGTCTTCATTGAGTCAATTTTTTTCATGTACATATTCTTAGAAAAAAAAAACATTTTTTTTAACAACATCGGTATTGTGATTTTTTCTCTTTTGTACAACTTTTCTAATTGCAATAAAAGCTCACAAACCGTCATTCTCTTCGTTTTTATTTTTTTTATTTATACTGTTTTTTACTTTTTTTAATACTTATTATTTATTATTTTAATTCACATAATTAACTTGTTTCCAAGCTTAACTTCTTAAAAATAGGTCATGAAGTAAAACTATTATTTTATCTCAACGAGTAAAAAATTTCAATAACTAATACTTGTTGGAGTACAATTGTACTTCGCGCTACTATTTGTATTAAAAAATTCGCGCTAATGATGAAGGGTTAAGACGCAATAAATTATTCAAAACTAATAAAAAATCATAATATAGTGAAAATTGGAATTTTTTGTGACACTTGGTTTCATTCTGCTCACCAACTTAGTATGCGTCTGTAGTTTTGCTCGGTAACGCACCGGGCATTTTTGCTACTCGAAACACGGTCTGCGGATTAAGCCCCGCAACGGGACCAAATACTTTTTATTCTCAAATTCCCTCTGTTTTAATTTCTCCAAGCATAGTGGTTTCGTACGGATAGAAGAACTCACTTCCAGCTTAGAAGCACTCACTTCCAGCTATCCGTATGCAAGACGACCACGAAAGTGTCAGAATTCTGTTATTATAAGCCGTGAAGGCGTGATTTTTACTTGAAAACTCGATTGTGGAGGTCTAGATCGAGGTCGAGTAGCAAAAAATGTCCGGTGCGTTACCGAGCTAAGCATACTAAGTTGGTGGGCAGAATGAAACCAAGTGTCATACAAAATTTACATTTTCCCTGAAATAATTCGCACTTGTACATTGCAAGAACATTGAATACATAAATCATAATGTAATTCCATAAATAAATAAATATCTGGCGCAACAGTCCAATTTGAACCACGGCCTCGAGATGAGTTAGCATCATCTCATTTTCTAGATCGTGACGGTTTTTGTGCAGAGGTATGTGATCAGCAACACGCTCAACCGAGTTATTTACCCCATAATGGGTACTCATTTAACAGCTGAGTGGGCTCATAGTCCGACACGTAAATCCCCGGAATCGAACCGGGGCCCAGTGCGTTGAAGGCGAACGTGCTAACCGTTGCGCCATCCGGACTATAATGTAATTCCATAAAAGAGTAAATATGTAATTCCTTAGCATATATTCTATTAGGGATGAATCAGGCATGGATGTATAACAATTGAATTCGTTGGCATTCAATGGGTACAATTTTTCCGCATCTCATCCCTTACTAGACTTTGGTGACAATGTAGGCGACGGTCAGTTGAAGCGTTACATCAGGCGAACTTTCAGAAATTTGTTCTTTACAACCCATTAAACCAATTTATCCAAATTTAAATAGGGTGAAAATGGAAATCGGCTAATTCGTGATGCGAGTTGGATAGGTAGATTTACAATAGTGGAATTGCCATATTGACACGTGCACCGTCCGCCTCACTCTGCGCTGGCCTTAATATGTTCAACATTTGTGTGTCCCGCTTATAAATATGTGGTACAGAGCAGAAGACGCTTTATCTGAAATCTGCCCTGTATCACCCATTTAAAAGTGGGACACTCATCCCAACAAATCAATCACGTACCGCAAGATATAACCAAAATAGGATAATAGTTCCGATTTTGTGACAAAACTAAAATTTAACGATACTGGTCCTATATCTTTCGAAGAAATATCTCACTCAAAGTATCTTTTATCCAAGCAGCATTACTCTGTATGTAGTAAAATGTTGGTTTGCCTACTTAATTGAACAGATGCAGAGCTCCAAAATAGGTTCCATTTTTAGGGTTTTGTAGTAAAAACAAAACCCTTATGAAATCGGTCAAACGTCCGTCTGTCTGTCTGTCTGTCCATGAAATATTTCAGGAAATTTGGTGGAAATATTTTATTATAATTCCCTGCAGAAAGTGATGCGTCGTAATAGGCCAACTTAAAGGAGAGTCCCCATAGAGGCTTAATTTCCCCGCTATCTAAATTTTTATTTTAGTTTGGAATAGGCACATAGGCATTTTTTCAAATTTGCAGAAAGGAGAAAAGAGGGAGAGGGGAAAATATGTGATCCGAGTTTGTCCCCCTCCCTTGCATTTCGAGACCGTTATACTAAGAACTATGAAATTTTGGAGGGAAGCGGCATTTCAGAAATAATAAAAATTTTAAATTTCATCATAAAAGGTTAATAATAGTACATTTCTATAGTTGCAGTTAGCACACCCCTTAAACACATCGCAGGTCAAAAATATTGATGGCCAATGATCACTAGTATTATAGGCATTAATATCTCCAAGCTTCATTGCAAACACATAATCTTTACTAATAGTACATTTATTTAAAATTAGGTACTATATTTTGATACCATCCATGCAAAAAATACACCTACCGGCCTCATAGGTGCAAGTACTACTTGCATGTTGTTTTTTGTAGTGCGAATTGCAGTTATTTAATTAAACATTTTAGGAAGTGTAATGATTGGTTCGGGGCGATGTGTCGTAATTGGCCAACTTTAAGGGAGGAGTGGTCCACATGTAGGCGAAATTAAGCTCAAATATTTTTTATCGACTGGTATAGGCAAATGGAATGTCGTGAGAAAGGTAATATTGGATACATTCCATTTTTGACATTTTCTTTAAATTTTGAGAAAGGGGAACTGTGGGCGAGGAGATATTAGATCGTAATTCTCAGAAAAGGTTATTAATAGTTCCCTTCTATAGTTACAGTTAGCACATCCCTGCATCCCTTAAACACGTCTGAGGTCAAAAGTACTGATGGCCAACGATAACCAACACCATAGGCAATAATATGTTCTAACTTTGGTTACAATCACGTAATATGAATTGGCATGTAAGACACTACAATATATCATGGGTAAAAAATTTCAATAATGGTTTTTTATCCGATATTTACATACCAAAATAAGTGCTTGCCTCGCCTCGGATTGCTGGCGTAGCCCTCTATATTCCGGTTTCATTTAAACTGAATTTATTTGTAATTCGGACTTTATTTTTTTATTCTTTGAATGCTTTTCTTTTTTCTTTGAATGCATTTATTTATTTTTTGTCTTTTAATATAATTTAAACGTTAATTTGTTTTCTGCTATTCATCCAAATAATAGTTATACTCTCTCTCTCTAATTGCCTTGACCCCTCCAGGGGCATGGGCGCGTCAACATCTCTAGCATTTATATGCCTTGTTGACGTTTCGATAGCATATCTACTTTTCGGAAGTGCAGTTGCTAGCATGCACCTCCTATCCGCGCCGTCTTTATACTGACAAGCTCAAAGCACTGTGAGAGTTCTATTAGTACTCACAGGCAGTTTTTGATCGCGCCGAGATTTGATATCCGAGCTTTGGATTAGTATCGTAGAGCGGTGACCGAACGATCACGGCCACCGAGTGCGATAAAATATAATACGCAAAAAATATTTTCTTAAATTTTAATATGTATTTGCTGAATTTTGAAATATTAAATTTGTATGCATTAATGAAGTACCGAATGCGAAGATTTTAAGATTTATAAAAAATAAAACGGGTTACTGGTTAACTCGACGTGTTCCTTGTAACACATTATAATATAAGTAGCCACAATGCATCAAAATAAAGCCACAAATTTTCTAGCGATTTTCAGTGCTTACTGAGATATTTGAATTTTTATGTTCAAAAAAACACGGAGTTAGCCATTTAAAATAAGAATTAAAAAGAAAACTACTAAGTTAATGGGTTGAAACTTATTTTTTTCTCTTAGCCAACACTATTGCACATATTTCCCAATCATTTATAATAAAATTTCAAAAATACTTCACATTTCGAAATTATTAATGAAAAAACTTGTAATTTTTTACTTGATATAAAATGTAGCATTACTTAGAAAAATTATTTGACACAAAGTGAACATAACATTAGAAAAACATATCCGACTTGTCAGCTTTCAAAAAGGTATAAATGTCAATACAAATCTTTCTAATAATTGAAGGAGCTTGCTGTAACTTGTTCGGGGAACCATTATTCGATTTGAGAAAAAATAAAACAAAAGCATAAATTCATGCAAATATATTTATTATCAAAAATTCATTAATTTATTATCGAACATTTTGCTCGATATGACTCCCTAGAAACCGAGGTTTGAGTTCGAATTCGCTTCCGCACATTCGTCCAGGTGATACTTGAGGTGAACTCCGCACTCATTGCCGCTGTTGCACTGACTAATTTTTCTCAGCATTTCTATGGAACGGATTGGGTACACTAACTCGTTCATAATATAGTATTTCCCAGTTGAGTTAATCCGTATCCCAAATGAAAAAATCCCTATCCCAAATGAAAAAACTCATTCCCAAATGAATTAAACTTTTTCCCAATATAATTAAACTATTTCCCGATTGAATTCAAACAGAGAGAATTTGTTTGTATAGCTTTCGATTTATTTATTTAAAACTAACTTACCGATGAAATATCTTGAAGGATCACTGAAAATCTATAAATCAAACATTCGTGGGTTCCATTGATTTTGGACGATATTTTGAAACTTGAAAAAAAAAAAAAAATCTGCGGGCAGAGTTTCCATCATTTTATGTACGCTTGCTCTGTTTTACTGGATCTACAATCAATCCTAATTCCGTGCGAAATTTATTTTTGATTGCTAATTTTGACATAGATTTCAACGCTCTTTCCTCTGGATATCTCGCTGTCTACTTTCTGAATTCCTATTTGTAAGTACTGCGGAATCGGGAGGTAAAATTTACAAATGAAATCGTCACAGACACCTCTTTAAAGAGGCCAAATTCGAATTTGCGTAAAAAAAAATATTCACTGGAAGGATGCAAAAAAGGTAAAAAAGGGTATTTTTATGTTCGTGGATAGGCGTGTGGGGTGTCATCATATCATATCGGAAGCTACATACTCGTATAAATTCACTCTGTTTGAATTCAATCGGGAAATAGTTTAATTATATTGGGAAAAAGTTTAATTCATTTGGGAAGAAGTTTTTTAATTTGGGATAGGGATTTTTTCATTTGGGATAGGGATTTTTTTCATTTGGGATACGGATTAACTCAACTGGGAAATATTATACCCCAGACGGTGTCAAATCTGGGCTTCGTGCAGGTCACGGAACTCGTTTACCCCTCCCATTCCACCGGGTGGGAGAGTATTCATTCAGCCACTGTATTACGCTTATTCGACAGGGTGCTGGACAGCCATCGTCCTGAAAAATTATGTTATTTCTTCGGGAATATTGTGAAATACATATTTTAATTCCGGCAACTCGTGCCTGAGAAAATCTTAATAGCCTTCTCTATTTATATTTCCAGAGAAAATCTGAGCTGAGATTAACTTTCCCTAACTATTTTTGGGTTTCCGTCAACTTTTCGGGACCAATAGTGCAGACTGTGATAATTCGTTATTCCATCCTTATCAAATTTCGACTCGATCAGTTCATAAAATATTTTTAAAAAAATCAGCTTCATAGGCATCGACGTCCAACACGAACACGGTAAAATTGTAGCCGCATTGTGGGGACTCCCTCTTCGAGTGTGTGCACAGGTTGATAATGGTAAGGGTGTTGCTCTGATTGATGGACAACATACCATGCCTTCCATCCGGACATCGCAAACTGACGAGCTACGAAGTTGGTTGATGTATTTGGATCCGCAATAAAAGCCTTTAGTACCTGATCCTCTTGATAGGCCGTATATTTGCATGGTCTACCGCTGTCATGTTTTTCTTCTTTGCACGTTTCCTGTCTCAGCTATATGATGATAGGTACCCCCAAAGACTCCTATGTACATATGGGGCAGTCGGCAATCGAGAAAACAACGTTGATTTTCTCTTCGGGCCTCGGCGGCGTGGCTATCACAGACACCTAACAATAAAGAATATCAGCGTATTCTGAATTTAGAAATGTAGCCATTTTAGTGAAAGATAATAGTACACATCAACTAACTTCTTTTCATTCATTGCATAAGTTTTTATTAGAATTACCTTTTACAAATGCCAACTTTTATAACGACTGTTGCGAATTATTTTCTGAAGTTTCTTTAAACTGCCTTCTTTCTATTCATTGCAACGCTTTTACCTGAACATTTTTTTTCCAAATGCGAATTATTTTGCCTTTACGTTACATCGCTATAAGGACTCTCGCGCAGTTGTAAAAAAAAATCAAAAAGGTGCAATACTCTGAATAAAACCTTATATTGGAAAATTGAAATTTGTATGAATTTATGCATTTGTTTTATTTTTTATCAAATCGAATAATGGTTCCCCGAAGAAGTTACAGTCAGCTCCTTCAATTGTTTGAAGGATTTGTATTGGCGTTTATGCCTTTTTGGAAAGCTGCCGGACATGTTTTCCTAATGATTTGTACGCTTTGTGTCATATAATTTTTTTTAAGCAATGCTACATTTTAAATCAAGTAAAAAATAAAATTTTATTTCTTTTTAATTAAAAATATGGAGATGTGAAGTATTTTCGAAATTTTGAATGATTGGGAAATATCTGTCATAGTGTTGGCTTAGGAAAAAAAAAATATATTAAGTTTCAACCTATTAACTTAGCTTTCGTACATATGTATCTTACCGGAACTGAAATATTCCCTTTTTTTGTTTACTGAAAATAGTAGGAAAAAAACATCTTTGTAATTTTAATAATGGGAGAAGCTCAATCCAATAATCTAGTGAATGCAACCTACTTTTCGCAATAATTTATTCTTTCTATATGCATAAGAAATAAGTGTCTGTAGACTACATCCAAAACGTAATCTAAATTATCCGCCCACCATTATGAAAATGAACACTTAAATCACCAAGTTAATATTATAATTACTCAAAACGACATACAGCAGAAAAATCTGAAACAGAATCTACAATATGTAATAAAGCTGCAAAAGAAATTGAGGTGATAGTTGTTACCAACGTTGTTACACTTTGGCGTAGCGGTGACGCTGAAATTAATTAAAATTGATTGCATGCAGTGCAGTTATCTCGTCGTGGTAATTAACACGACCGTCAGCATATATATTAGACCATTACTCCAGTTATGAAGTTGGCGTAGTGTCGGTTAAGAGAAGTCACCTCGACTCCAACCGCGACTTCAGCTCCAAGTCCGTGTGAACCGGAAGCGTATAATAAATGAAGGAAAGCTGCCTTAGAAAAGTTAACTAAAATCGGTGTTCATAAGAATGATTTGATTATAATGGTAGGTGCAGACGAGTTTTGAAATCGTATCTATAGGAAAGTAGCGCTACCCAAGATTCTTTGATAATCTAAGAAATTTATTTTCGGAGACACCAATGAATCAGAGCCGTTTCAATGATGTACAGCAGTGATTTTATCATGTATAGTATATAGTATAGTGTAGTACACTGCATTAAAAAGGAAGAGCCCGCGCAGACGGCACACTTTTTAGTTCGCAGAAAAACTAAATAGTTTAGTCTGAAAAATAAAACACACGGTGTTTATGATATCGCGCACACAGCGATTACTAAATAGTTTAGTTTGCACTAAAGTGAATATAGTACCTGATGTAAACACACCTTGTTTCTACTCAAACTCCTAACAAATTCACATCTGTCTGGCAACTAATACTGAAGACAACCGCCTAATGAGTTTGAGTTGGCTTCCAGTAGTCCCTCACCGTGCCGCTTAGTAATTTATTCAGGGGGAGCGAAATTCTTTTACGGTACCTGTCACGTTTGCATTATTTTTTATACCGTGGCGTGGGAACCATCAACGAAGTAAACACTTTCAACAAACCAACAAAAGAATTTCCAAACTTTACGGCACGACGCGGCGCTTCACTCTACACAACATTTCTTCATAGACGTTAAGAGCAAGCATTCAGGAGCGTTATCGCAATTTTGAGTAGTAGATAGATAGCACAAAAGATGACCCTCATTTCGAAATGACTATACCTTGGTTCTTCAAATTAAGAATGCAATTCGTTCGTATCATCGTATCAACACCTGTGCTGGACATTGGTAGTCGATTTGCCTGAATTGACACCTTGAGTCAACATTTGTTATGGTTGCGGGTGGTGGTGAATGATGATGGTGATCAAAGTATGCAACATCATGCAGTTAGGGCCAGTTACTCACGTGTATACGAGATATGCAGGTTAGGGGGTTTTTTATCAAAGGAAATGCCATTTGGTGAGGAAGTTTTCTTAGCTGATAACCGTTGAAGCGTGAGGAATTAATTAGGGGAGAACAAAGTATACCAAAGTGATAACGTTTATTTGAATATGCAATACTGAGATCTGATGCAGAATATTAAGCATTACCATGAAATTGTTATAAGAAATAATCTGGGGAAAAAAATGCACTTAGGCAATAACTCGTATTATTCTGTTCAGTATAATTTTGTTATTCTTCACGTTCCCGGCTGCAAACATAATTTGATTCTAAAATTTTATGAAAGGCTTTAGGAAACTATTGAATACTTGTTTGACTATTATATCCTTCTTTATCCTGTCGCGTTGAACCCATTTTTTTTTTTTGATACTGAATTTGAAGAAAAAGCCTTTTTCGGATTTTACACAATCTTGCAAATAATTTTTTGGCTATTGCTTATTCAGTTGTCTTGTTTTCTTAAGATCACACCTGCAAAATTTATAAACATAAAATCCTTAAATGAAAGTCCAATTTTAACAAAATCCACAAACTGCAATTATTGCACAATGCACAATCAAATCCCATTGTTAATTGCCTTGACTCCTGTAGGGACATTGGCGCGTCAACATCTCTTACTTTCCTATGCCTTGTTGACAGTTCAGCAGTGGGAGTTCTATTAGTACCTACCACAGGCAGCTTTTTTGTTCGCGCCGAGGATCGGACCTGCATTCTCAAGATCAGGGCAGGCAAACTTCAACCCGCGGGCCAGATCCGGCCGGCCTCCGACTTTTATCCAAGTCGCGAGTGAATATTACTTTTCACATGAACCAATTGAGAAAGAGTGAAAGGACAATGGGTGAACCTGGTCCATATTTCCACCACTGATAAGATCTATATATCTGAATTGTGCACTAAATATGGAGTAACTTTTACTATGGCAGCAAAAGAAATCAGCTAACTTTAAAAAGTTATAGCTGGAAGATTTTTTTGTTTAGGGCACTACTCACACGGGGAAACTCAAACTCCGAGCGACTGAGCAAACCAACTAAAAGTGTAAAACTAAGCGATCTGGCATGTGTAATCACACGGTGGCACTCATACGGAGATATTCCAGTTACGGATACTCGCCACCTGCGCGACCGGTGGCTAGGAGATTCGACATGCTAGTCTCCAAGCCATGTCGTTTGAGTGAAGTGGTCATTGTGCATGGGTGTTGCTTGTGGATCTGCGCGGGGGCAACCTTTTAGTTTCCGAGGCCATGGCAGGGAAAATCAATTTTCACTCGGATTTTTGTCACTTTTCACACGCGTCACTCTGAAAGTCAAGAATTTGCAAAAAAAAAAAAAAAAATTTTTATTTTTATTTTTAATTTTTGTTTTAAGTTTCAATTTTTTTTTATTTTTTTTTTCATTATTTATACTGAGTGTTTGGAATATTGGAGGCATGGAAAATTGAAATAATCGCAAATCCTATTGCGTGGACTCCGCTTGCTCCGCGCTTATGGGATCGCAACCCTCAGTATCGCACAAACATGAACGCTCGCTTCGCTCGCTCTACGTGCAACAGCGTTTTGATCAGTTTTAAACACACCAAACACTCAGTATAAATTATTAGAACTGAAAAATATGGAAAAAAATTAAAAAAAAATAAGGTTAAAAATAAAAATAAAAAAAAAATTTAAATTTTTTTTTTTTTGCAAATTTGCGAGTCTTAGGGTGACGCGAGCGATAAATGACAAAAAATCCGAGTGAAATGTTATTTTTTCACCCCGGGCCCCGGAAACTAAAAATATCCCAAAAATTTGTATGGATTGAAAGCTCTGGTCTAGAATCGGCATATTCCTACAACGTTTGTTCAATAATGCACAAAATCACATTTTGTCTGACATTTGAACAATTTTCCCAGCATGTCACTAGATCACGCCGCGAGGCGAATTTTTACACGAAAAGGCAGATCTGCTCAAGTTGCTGGCGCTACTGCTGCCCGAATGTAATTCGCTTAAGGAGAATACGCGCATTCTAACTTGACAAGTTAGCGCCGCTGCTGCGGCCGCTCCGATCGCATCTGCCTGCAATGGAATTTCTGCATCAGTATAGAAAGGCGTAAGGAGGTGCATGCTGGCAACTGCATTTTCCGAAACCAGTTTATGCCATCAAAACGTCAACTGGGCCACATGGAACAGTTGACGCGCTATGCTTCACAAGGGGTTAGGGCAATTGAGTAAAGAAAGGCGTAGGGATAGGGACGAATTGCTGAGAGACAAGTTGACGTTCAACAAAATTCACTCTCAACTATGATCATCTGTCACTGACCTGGTCAGTAGTTTTATATGAAAAATGATATTTGTCTGAATGAATCAAACGTATGTACATAACTAATATTAATTTGAGTATACACTACAATGGAAATCTCTCTGTATTCATCACGCATAACCGCATAAAACTGTTACTAATCTAAGTATAATGACTTAGCTTCGTCCACACGATGGATTGCATACATTACGAGCGGCCTTAATCCCATTGGGATAGATAGGCCAGGTGGTTGGTATTAAGGCAGCTCCTGATGAGTACAATCCATAGTGTGGACGAAATTAGTGAGAGTGGCAGAATTAGCTTAATGCTGATCAATTTTTTTCGTGGTAGTGGATAGCTAAGCTAAGTATTTTACTTAGATTAGCAATGACCCACTCCACTTCATTCTTAAAATATAAATAAAATATATTTATACACTGCACTACACACTGTAAATTTTCGAATTTTTGGAATAATAAATGCTCTGATACTATAGGCGCGTTGTTTTGTACTCCATTGCAGGTTAATTTGGCTAAACAACAAGCAATTACAGCAATAATAGACCTACACTGGATAGATTTGTCAAGAGATGTCGCCTGCATCGCTAAATGGGGAACTCATTGTGGAAAATCAGAAATTTTCGTAGTTTGATTTGATTTTTTATATCAAGCCTATTAGTAAACATATTGGTAATATTTTTCTGGATATACTAAGATACATAGTTTGAACCTTGCGAACACATTTGAAAATGAGAAAAAAAAAACTAAATTGACGCTAGTAGTTGACTTGGAATGTTTTTTTTTGCGCGGCACTTAACCTCCACCCGAATTAACCTCGACCCTAGTCGAAAACGAACCTTATGTAGGTAATTGTATCCGGAACTACCATCAGGGGCGTAGCCAGAAATATTTTCGGAGGGTGTTTCCCAAAAGAAAATTTTTTCTTTTCGTGAATTTTAATAAAAAAACAAGCTCGCCGAAGGTATGATACAATAGGTATGATACGCGAAGCCTGAAGGGTATCATACCTTCGTTGTGACCTATGGTGCATTTACCACTTTGAAATTAGTACTAAAACGTGTTCCGATTTCATTGTTCCTATGAGAGGTATATGAAATAGTGGGCCGATTTCAACCAAATTTAGGGACGTGATATGTCTGTTAATATGATTGAATAGTATGAAATTTGGTAAAGATATCTTTAGAAATAAAAGAAAATTGCTAACAAAAACTTGTTTTTGGAACGGTCGTTCCTATGACAGCTATATGATAGAGTAGCCCAATTTCAATCAAATTCAGCAATATGATTTGACTAAAGATATTATTTATTAGTATGAAATTTGAAAAGGATATCTTTAGAAATAAAAAAGTTTTTCTCACATAGACGATTTTTTTGACTGGTCGTTCCTATGGCAGATATGTGACGTAGTGTTCCGATTCCATTGGTTCCGACATATATACAGCGTGCAATAAAAAGAAGGCTGTGTACAAAATTTCAGCTCGATAGCTTTAAAACTGAGGGACTAGTTTGCATAGAAACAGACGGACAGACGGACAGACGGGCAGACAGACAGACGGACAAAGCTTAATCGACTCGTCTCGTCATACAGACCAAGAATTTATATAGTTTATATGGTCGGAGATGCTTCCTTCTGTGCGTTGCAAACTTCATGATAAAGTTAATATACCCTATCATATCCGTGAAGGGTATAATTAAATGTACTTACATACACAAATTTAATTACTTTTAAGATTGTTACATATTGCAAAAAACTGCTTGAATTTGAAGATATTGCAACAATTACATTTCGTTCAGTTAAAATACGCCCATAAGGAGCTCATATTCAGAAAAATGGGTCTCCTCTTGTGGACTTGTAAAATAGAGTGCAATGTGCCAATAGTCGTGTTTGTCGCACAAAGATCCATTTCCATACAAAACTATTGAACGGCCTTTGATCCAGATCTCGTATGGGATCACATTCGATCAGAGTTGAAAGTAAATTGGTTGAACGTCAACTTGCAATTCGTCCCTACCTATTTGAATGTGATTCCGCAATTTGCCCCACGTTGGGCGCGTGCATGGTGGCTGTTTGAACTCGCTAGTCGCAAGTCCGTGTATTCCATTCACTCTGGATCTCTGTCCACTTGAATCGAACACGGCTAATGTAACAATTAACCCGGTAAAATTTAATATTTGAATGAAAACGACTTCTGGACCGGCCGTTCCTATGACAATTGTATGAAGTAGTCGTCCGATTCGATTTGTATATATGTATACAGCGTACAGTAGAAAGACTTTGTGCAAAATTTCGGCTCGATAGCTTCTAAATTGAAAGACTATAGTTTGCATAGAACCAGACGGACAGACAGACGAAGCTTAATCAATTCATCTCGTCATACTGACCAAGAATATTTTAAATATGATACTTCATATGGTCGGAGTTGCTTCTTCTTCTGAGCGTTGCAAACTTCATGACGAAGTTAATACACCCTGTCGCATTCGTGACGGGTATAAAAATCAGATTTTCGTATGTCCTGGACCTGGTCCTGTTGCTTGTTAAAATATTTGTTTCCAAACTTGTTTTTTTTTTCAATTTTTCACAAAGAAAAAAACATAATAAAAAAATTCAAAGGGTTCGAGGAGAAGCTATCGATCCCATACAACTTCGATTAGAGTAACCTTAGGGACCGTGGTCATGGCCAGCTATCGCTAAACTTCCCCAATTTTTTTTTCTTGAAACAAATCCCTAACTTTGATTTAACTATAATTAATACTGAGTAAAAAGAAACGCTACGAAAAATAATCATTACCTACACAAGAGGCCGGTAGGTATATTTTTGATATGTATAGTTATTATGGGATTATTGCTTATGGTGTTCATTTTCGTTGATGTAATATTATTAATCCATTTTGAGGAGATGTCAAAATTCCATTTTTTTTAACCGCTAGTGAAATGCCACTTTCCTGTAAGTTTTCATATTTGTAAGTGAAACTGTCTCGAAATGCAAATAATAATCCGATATTTCCCCACTCTCTCTTTCCTTCTTTTTTAAAATTAAAAAAAAAATCCAGAATGTGCTCGACGGTACCTTTATGGCGATATCCAACTTGCCCATATCAGACCCCTCTCCCCTTTTGAAGTTGGTCTACTAAGACGCAGCGCTTTCTCCAGCGAATTATAACATTTCTACACATTCCCACCAAATTGCATGCATGTAGCTTCAGCGGTTCGTGAGGTATTTTATGGACAGACGGACGGACATTTGACCGATTTTAGAAGGTTTTTGTTTTACTACAAATCCCTTAAAACTCCAAATACGTAATGTTTTTATATTGCCTTATAACAGTGTCTTGTCACTATCTGAGAAGCAACACAAGTTTTAAATTCAAATTCTATGTTTCAATTTTTTCCACAACTGCAATTGTCTTTATTAATTGTTGTTAATTACATTGGCCCCTACAGGGGCATGGATGCGACAACATCTCTTGCATTACTATGCCTTGCTGACGTCTCAATAGCAAATAGATTTCGGATGGTGCACCTCCAATCCGAGCCGTCTTTTACTGACGACTTGGAGCGCTCTGGGAGCTCTAAAGGTGGGAGAATATTTAGCCTGCGGCTATTTGATCCTCGTCCATAGGCTTCAAGTTCAAAACTGGGAGATCATTCACGAAAGAGCCGAATCCATCGAGCCAAGGTAATAATCTGTCAATTAACTATCGTCATTCCGTGCTTTAACAATTGACAAAACCGTATTTCTCAGTGGATGTTTTGATTATTAATCATTGGCAGCATAATTGCCTTTTTTTTCAAGTAGATTTTATTTCCATTTGTGTGTGTTTCATCCCGGGACTGGGCCTCTCTGCATCACTTTACTTACTCAACGTAAGTGACTTATCAATCTATCGAGTGCGAACCCTAGCAGATTGTTTAATTAGAATGGAAATTTATCAAAATATTCTCTTTTAAAAATAAGTTTGTTAATTGAGTGAAAGTCAATTCTATCCTTGAAGCTGTTATATAGGATAATAGACCGTGTAATCAGTTCATTAAGACCATAATTCACTCTATGAAAAGGCTGAATAAAAAGATTGTTGCGCCGCAAATCGTGTGAGACATCTCTAACTACAAAGTAATTTTTAATATCTTCACACGAAATGTGAAAGCATCGCAAGTCTCTTATAAACATCGCGTTGAGGAAAGTCCTTCTATAAGCTAACGTTTGTAAACCAAATAAAGCACAATTATAATCTACCTATATACAATAATCAGGCTTAAAACGCCAGCCAATTTGGAAAATAGCAAAACGAGTAAAATTATGTTAAATTCTCTCTATACGTTCGATATGAACATTATAGAAAGGATTCCACACAATTGAACAATATTCAAGAATCGAGCGAACAAATGAAGAATAAAGAATCTTCAAAGAATAAGGATCATTAAATTCACGCGCGTTCCGTTTAAGAAACCCTAACAAGCTATTCGCTTTTGACAAAATGTAATCGGTATGTGGTCGAAATGAAAGCTTTTGACCAAAAATTACACCTAAGTCGGATATCTCAGAAACTCTTTCTAGAACACTGGCTGCCGCTGGATATTGGGCGAGAAGAATATCCAACTTGATTTCCGCAAACGAGAGTTGGATTGATGAGCCAAGAGATGACCCCCACCCACGGTTTATTTTGACTTTAAGGGAAGCCATTTGGCTCTGTGGCCTCTCCGTGAATGTACACCTTAATAATATTCTATTAATTTCTCCTCGCATTAACTATGTGTAAATGTAGTCAAGTCAAACATCGTAGTTCCACTTGTTGTATTTTAATGAAATTTTCTCTAAAAAATAACCCAACATTGAATCGCTTTTGCGTTTTAAAACAATCATAAACAATAAATACTTTGCGTCCAATACACAGTCAAATATTTGACTACTGCAGTAATTTTTTGGATGAAACATTTCAGATAATAATGGCTTTAATTTTTATGGTAACATAGTGACCAGGAGTTTGATGCCAAACAAATGGGCTTACAGTAAATGTCTGAGAATATGAAAATTATATTGTATAAAGAACGGACATAAGTCAAAATTGTTGGTATCCATTTACACACTGTGACATTACAGACACCACAAAAATGTCCCCCCGGCTGTCAAATAATTTAATGTAATTCTCAATGCCGCAACCGAGGGAGCACCAGCTGATAGGACAAAGTAGGCGGTGTAAATTTTTTTTTTGTAAAAAGCCAATACAAATTTTCAGTCAGTCAATTCGACAAACGAGAGAAAGAAAAGGTAGGCGATGAAAAAATTGTGTTGGAAACACGTATGGATTGTGTGTGATGATAGCCACTCTTCATTCCTCATACTCTCAGATAAATGTCTAACAAATAATCATTTGACCACTTTAGCAACTTTCCAGCAAGAACATTTGTCTCCGATCCCAGTGGAATCGAAAAGTCTTCGATCCTATAGCGGTTCCATTCATCGGTTTGTCTCCGAAGCTGGAAAAATTCAAATGTTTTCAATTATGTATCGAGTTAGCCTGAAATTTGAATTCATTTGAAAGTAGCTGGCATTTGGCGACGCATGTTGTCATATATGAAATATGGAATACGGAATATGTTGTTTTTTTTTCTGTAAGCCTTGAATACAATCCGCCGTTAAATTAAAAGTACCGTGAAATCAATACAAAAAGAGATTTCACGACACTTTTAGTTTCTGGACGAATTGTTTATCAGGCTTAAATAGATTCAACCCATTTATACAGTCATCGATCCGAATTCGATCTCAGTGACGATTCCTCGTTGGCTACAGTCATCGGTCCTAAATCGATTCCAGTTATCGATCCGGACTCGATTCCACATTGGCTACAGTCATCGATCCCAATTCGACCCCAGTATCGATTCTACGTTGACTCCAGTCATCGATTCTCCATCGACTGCCGTCATCGATTTCGGATCGATTCCTGTTCTCATTTTCGGTATCGCAAAAGCGGCCATGCCCATACAAATGTCTCCGATCTGTCCTCGATAAAGTCATCGATTCCTTAGTAGACAGTCATCGATCCAGGATCGATCAAGTGTCGATTCTTGTCCGACTGGGTTGTTGATACTATAATCGCCCAGTATTGTCGAACAGACAGTCTATCGTTTTTTTCTTTTCTGAATAGAACATAAACAACAAAAATGTGGAAAAGTTTTAATTTCTACTGTTTGGCTAAAAACGAGACATTTTGTATAGTTTTTTTTTTTTATATAAACGGGGAAAGATAGCCAAAAACAGGACAAGGACGTTTGGACACCCTAAACTTAGATGGGTCTTAGCATGCTTCTCTTGTTATCTGGGCATATGCTCTCATTTGCAAAATAAGTGTGTACCTGGCCGGGGACAACATTGAGATGTGAGAGAAGCAATATCGACATACGAATTAATTTAGTTTGGCTAGGTTTTCGTCACACGGCACAGAATAGCTGAGGACGGGAATTGGACTTGAATAGTTCAAAAGTTCGTAATGAACCACCTGTAATGAGCATATTATGGTTTGGTAGTGCTGCTCCCACCGGCAGATCGAAGCAGCACCTGATGAGTAGTGATATGTTGGTGGTACGAAACCAGAGGCCGAGGGTCCCATTACACCCGGACCCAGGTCCGACCGTGTGGGCGTCTGATGCGTCTGCCAACCATTCTATCCTTATCGACTATTTTTTTTATTCCCCATTTTTACCTCCCCTGTTTGTGTTGTCTTCCCCAGGCCTATGAATTTTTGTTAATACGTAAAGGACAGGGGCAACGAGCGGTGAAAACCCCGCCCACATCTCCCGAACTGAGCTACAACAAGCATAGGCCGCTGCTTAGCTCGTTGAGGGGCCTTTTTCTTCGCCAGATGGCACAGCCTGACCTTCACGGTCAATTATGCTGCCTTAGGCTCCGTCCCCACGAGCATCTTCGGATGCCCACCAAACAGCTCGTTACAAGTACTATTTTCAATTTTGAAGATATTTCCTGGGTGTTTGAACATCCAAAACACCCTCCTGGCTACGCGGCACCACATCCTTCCGATATTGATTTACAGACGCTTAGGAATCTCTTCCTATTTCGATTTTCGAATGCCTTGTGTATATGCTTGAGTTCATTTCAATATCTTTTTACTTTCAAGGATTGTTTCCTCTACGTGTACGATACGTCGCATTCCTTTTCTTAAATCTCAATCAGTACGAAAATTATTATGAAACTGAACGCATATTTTAGAGCGTTTGTTCTATTGCAATACATCTTATGTAAAAATGCGCCCGATCGTAACATAGGAGTTTCAAACAAGAGTATGAATTGTATTGTACTTGTACATAAATAGATATCACGTTTTAGTAGATACTTCGACGATATAGATGCAACCGACTATTGAAAGACCATCTTCGATAAACCCATTCGAATTCGCATGATGGCATGTTTGCCGATTGCCGGTGCAGTAACAAGTGCTATTTGGATGTCACTTAAACTTACTTTCCAGATGCAATTTTACCGCTCGCATTCGCATTTTCGCATTTTCTTTTCCCGTTAAAGTTAAGTGCATGCCGACAACGCTTTTGCGCTCTGTGCGGTACAGAGAAAATGGCATTGCGAGTCTCCTATACGAAACGTAGTCGTACTTATAAATTATGCTACATTCGACTTGGACTAGGCCTGATATCAATGCCACCTGAATACCAACATAAAAACCAAAAAGGAGAACATTATACTTTGAGGTCGCGACAGTAGTAGGGTTCTATCCAAGATAGGTTCGCTGAAAATCGACATAGTAACATTTCGAAAGGATTTAGTGCAAACGTGCTCGATTTGTAGGAAATGAACCCTGAAAGCAAGATTGTGGAGTATTATCCTAAAAATGGTTAAAAATTAACTGATCCACTATAATAGATGGCACGACTTAACTTAGTAATAAACTTCTATCAAAATTCACCTAAGAAAAAAAAACACATTCCGTGCGCGGTTTAAATTAGGTAATTGTGTTATCACCGTTTTTATATCCTTCACGAAGTAGGGTATTATCTTTGTCATGAAGTTTGCAATGCACAGAAGAAAGCATTTTCGGCCATTTAAAGCACAATATGTATGTACAGTGATGGAAATAACTGTCTTGCTTATGAACTCACTTCCATGTACGTTAGCCAGCTTTCGTCAGCCTTTTTCTCATCGAATGATGATGAAATTTGCATAGCTGTTGCTAAAACTAGATCGTTCCTAGAGTTGGATGAAGTTTTGAACCGGTTCGATAAGAAGCGATCTACAACTGGGGTCGTTTTTCCCGATTGCCCAAAACCTCTCTTCCACTCGGTGCGGCACACATTCCGAAACTTCTTCGAGTACAATTGCACAGTACACTGAAAAATATCCCGTCTTTCACCAAGCAAAATATTGCTTTTGTTTTCCACAATAATTTTTTCCTATTTTTTTCACCCAAACGGCACTTTTCTGCTTATTACGCTATTATCAGCAACTGAGTGAACTTCTTTCAAAACTCTTCACTGTTTCTAGACAGGATGTACATACTTTGTTATAACCTGTGCCAGTGAAACACCATCACTCTAACTACTTCCAAGAATTTTTGCGACAAAGTGAATAAAATAGTTTGACCAACTTCTTTTCCAGAACAGTATATTCTGGTTAAGTATGATAAGATGAGTCGATTGAGCTTTGTCCGTCTGTCTATCCATCTGGTTCTATGTCAGTGTTGACGCTATCGAGTAGAAATTTTGTTGAAAACCTTATTTTTATTGTTACTTGCCCTGACCGCTCCAGGGGTATGAGTGCGTCAACATCTCTTGCATTTCTATGCCTTCCTGGCGTTTCAATAGTATGTACATATTTCTACTTTGTACAGTTGCGCCTCTATTCATTTTTTATACCCTTCACGGATGTGATAGGGTATATTAACTTTGTCCTGAAGTTTGCAACGCACAAAAGGAAGCATCTCCGACCACATAAACTATATTCTTAGTCAGTATGATGAGACGAGTCGATTAAGCTTTGTCCGTCTGTCTGTTTCTATGCAAACTAGTCCCTCAGTTTTAAAGCTATCAACCTGAACAAAGCCTTCTTTCTATTGCACGCTGTAAATATGTCGAAACCAACGAAATCGGACCACTACGTCATGTAGCTGCCATAGGAACGACCGTTCAAAAAGCATGTCTTTGTTAGAAAACCTTTTTTATTTCTGAAGATATTTTTACGAAATTTCATATTACTATTCAATCATATTCACTGTCAAATCAGGTTCCTAAATTTGGTTGACATCGGCTCACTATTTCATATACCTCCCATTAGAACAGTGGAATCGGAACAAGTTTTGCTGCTAATTTCAAACTGACAAATGCAGAATGGATCGAAATTATGTTTGTCATAGTATATGTATGATACTAAGGGTACCTCTATCATACCTTCGCCAAGCTAGCCTAAGGCTAGTTTGTTTGGTATTACAACGGACCATCTCCTGATCTATGTGTACACATAATGGTAGGTAGTGTCTTACCTAACCTACGTTATCCCACCTGATCCAGTGCTTATTATGGATTAACCAACATAATTATAAGTTAAGGAGCCCATTCAGCATAAGTTTCACTGACGATATTCCTGCAGGAAAAACGGATGATAATCTTGTATGAATAATTGACGATAATTTGAAGCGCTGACGAGAATCTGGAGGAAAAGCTGGTGATATTTCTACAGAGAAAACTGAAGATAATCGTCAGTAGTGCAGATTTTTGTCAGTTATACCTAAAGATTCCCGCCAGCGCTTTGGTTTATCGTCGGTTATTCAAACAGATTGTTTTCGTCAGTTTTTACTACAAGATCAGTTTATCCTACCAAATTCTCGTGTATTTTCCTTGTAGGAATATCGTCAGTTAAACTAAATACCTCCATAATGGGTATTTTCTGATCACTGCACTTCTTATGTCAGTCAAAAAAATTATAGCTACAATAATATTTGTTTACACACGTTCGGAACGAGAATAAAGATGTCTAGTTGATTCAATCACTCAATCATGACTTGAGATACCTTTTCCCAAAATCATACAAATTGTTTCCTCTCGACACACATAATGGCTGCATTTCTGCTCATATATTAGATGTCACTTTATGCGATTTTTCCTTTAAAGAAGTAACCGAACCGAGTTTGCAAAAGTAAAATGACAGGGACCAAAACAAACGATATTGCCTTGAATTAAATTGATTACGCCTACGACCATTTTCATTTTATAGATGTGCCAACAACTTTTCACAATCCCAAAAATGTCGACTATGGTCTTTTATCTTGTCATCTATCTTGTAAATGTTTTCTTTTTTTATTTTCGTAGGAAAACTGGTGTACTAGTATGTTTCGAAGATATTCGTTAGGTGATAGTGGCAAATTCCAGAACCCGTATACATAGTCCATATAAATCAAGTGTGGTAATTTGTCATGTTGGTAATTATATTGTTGTAGTTTTTGACACAAGGTTCGTTTAAAAGTGAAAACTTATTTTCGTAGAATGGGTAAATATTGTGTGAATCCTGTTGAATAATTAAAATTTTAAAAATAAAAAAAAACTATTCAGTTTATAAATTGTTTTCACCCCTTTGTTTGGTTGCGTTTCGGAACAAAATAGACAATGGATGGGTCCGAACCATCGTCGATCCAGTGTCGACTGCGGTTGCGGAACACAAATTTTAATTTCCACAACCTAATTAAGATTTTTAAAATTTAATGCTCCCCTTACCCCAACACGATTTATTCGATGCTGATCCGAAATTACCTCCACACTGACGAGATTTTTTGCTAATGAAATTCAAACAAAGCTTCAGTGAATTCATGAAATTTGCATCAGTAGCCATAGAAACACTAATGATTCACGGAAAAATAAGACCCATTGAAAAATCTATAATAAGCATCCTACCAACACCGTATTAGTAGTAAGTCCATCAGAGTCGGGACGAAGCTTAAATTTTTCCCTTCTATTTTACGTAGCAGCATACTCGTATTTACTAAAGTTATATGGGACTGTTTTAAATTGTAAGAGATTTACAAAAGAGCGCGAGCTTTAGTCCATACCTTTTAAAAAATCATCCACCCTCCTAATGAAGGACAGTATATCTTTAGCAGGAATTAACCTGAGATATGCAGAGCTGATAGTAGCCTGTCCGAGGAATGACATCCTGTAACGCGCGATAGGACATTCGCACAAGATGTGTTTAGTTGTTTCCACGTCCTCCAGGCAGAGACGGCATTCAGTCCCGCTGGACAGACCCATCTTGTTTAGGTGATATCTAACCAGGTGATAAGATAAGATAAAATAGTCGAGCTACTGTCCAAGCAGGAAGGCACTGCGACTATAAAAGATCTATTGTGCCGTACCTCATTAATTCAGAAGACCGTCCACCCTTCTAATAAAAGGCAGTAAGTCTTTAGCAGGAATTAACCTGAATTCTGCAGTCCTGATAGTAGCCTGCCCGAGGAGTGACATCCTAAAACGCGCGATGGCGGGACATTCGCACAAGATGTGCTTGGTCGTTTCCACGTCCTCCAGACAAAACGGCATTTAGTCTCGCTTGACAGACCCATCTTCTTCAGGTGATATCTGACCAGGTGATGGCCTGATAAGTACACCACTAGGAGTCTTAGGTTGGTTCTACTCATTTGAGTAGTACCCTTGTGACTGAAGGGCATTGTCAGCTACTTTGATTGACGAAGTCCTGGAAGGTTATTCCAGTACTGTTGACGCAATAGTGCAGACCAATCTGTGATCCGCCGTTTGGCCGAGGCCAGTCCAAAGCCACAGTAAGGCTCAGGTCCATGAAAACGACTGGATGATCCTTGTCTAACAAGTTCATCCGCAGCCTCGTTCTCAATGCCCTGGTGGCCTGGCACCCAACACAAGAAGACTCGGTTTTTGGTTGCCAACAGTTGAAGGAGTTCGTAACACTCCTTCACCAGTTTCGAAGAGACCTTATATGAGGAGAGCGCTTTTATAGCTGCTTGGCTGTCTGAGTAGATAGCAATGTAAGCGCCGCGAAGTCCAGTTTCCAAGATTACTTTGGCGCTGACCTCAATGGCATGGATCTCAGCTTGAAAAACGCTGGGCGAGACTCCCATTGCGATCGAAATCCTGGTGTTGGGTCCAAAGACACCTGCACCAACACCCTGTTCAGTTTTAGACCCACCAGTGAACCACTTAATACATCTAGGGTCTGGACAGGGTGTGCCATTTACCCATTCAGAGCGGTCAGGAATAAGGGCTGAAAATTTTCTGCCGAAGCAAACCTCCGTGATCATGTAGTCTGATCTCAAGCAGATCTGCACGTCAGGAATTTGATTCAGAATGCTCATGTGACCGCATTCTTCACTGCGCACGTCGGAAGTTAAACGAAGTCTAAGAGCATTTAGAGCTGCTGATTCTTGAATGAATATATGCAGCGGAGTAACTCCAATAATCGCCTCCAGGATTGGCGTAAGACAAGTGCGCATAGCTCCAGTGATGCCAAGGCAGGCAAAGCGTTGGAGCTTATTGCACTTCAGTAAGACAGAAGATTGCTGAGTTTTCGGCCACCACACAAGCGCTGCGTAGGTCACCATGGGCCGCACCAGCATGGTATATAACCACTCAATTATCTTTGGGGTGAGCCCCCATGTCCGTCCAAAGAGACTTCTGCAAGCCCACATTGTGCGTGTGGCTTTGCTAGGTGATGGCCCGATAAGTACCCTACTGGAAGTCTGTCTTAGATGAGTCCTATTCATTAGACTAGTACCCTTGTATTTGAAGGGCATTATCAGCTCCTTCGATTGACGACGCCCTGGAAGGCTATTCCAGTACTGCAGACGTAATAGTGCGGACCAGTCACTGATTCGCAATTTGGCCGAAAGCAGTCCCACGCCGCAATATGGCTTTGGTCCATGAAGACGATTGGATGATCCTTGTCAAGCAAGTTGCTCCGCAGCCTCGTTCCCCTCAATGCCCTGGTGGCCTGGCACCAAACACAAAAAATACCTGGTTTTCGGGTGCCAACAGTTGGAGGAGTTCGTAACACTCCTTCACCAATTTCGAGGAGACCTTATATGAGGAGGGCGCTCTTATGGCTGCGTGGCTGTCTGAGTAGATAGCAATGTGAGCGCCGTGAAGTCCAGCTTCCAAGATTACCCTCGCGCAGACCACAATGGCGTGGGTCTCAGCTTGAAACGCGGTGGACGAGATTCCCATTGCAATCGAAATCCTGGTGTTGGATCCAACGGCACCTGCACCAACACCCTGTTCTGTTTTAGACCCATCAGTGAAGCACTTAGCACATCTAAGGTCTAAACAGGGTGTGCCATTTTCACATTCACTGCCATCAGGGATGAGGGCTAAAAATTTTCTGCCGAAGTAAACTTCCGTGATCATGTAATCTGATCTCAAGCAGATCTGCAAGTCAGGGAATTGATTTAGAATACTCAGTTGACCGCCTTCCCCGCTACGTTTGTTGGAAGAAATTCTGAGAGCATTTTGAGTTGCTGATTCTGGAATGAATATATGCAGCGGAGTAAGTCCAATGACAGCCTCCAGAGCTGGCGTTGGACAAGTACGCAAAGCTCCAGTGATACCTAGGCAAGCAAGACGTTGTAGCTTATTGCACTTTAGTAGAACAGAAGATTGTTGAGTTTTCGGCCACCACTCAAGCGCAGCATACGTCACCATGGGGCGCACTAGCATGGTATACAGCCACTCAATCACTCCTACACTCAAGAGACTCCTACAAGCTCACATTGTGCGTGTGGCTTTGCTAATTACATTACTATGTGAGTGTTGCAGCTAAGTTTCGAGTCTAGCGTTACGCCTAAACATTTAACTTCGGTGGAATACTCTAAGGTCTTACCATCCAACGAGATTGGTTCCAGTGTAAGGTTTCGTCTTCGTGTGAATGGTGCAACGAGACTTTTATGTGGGTTTACCTGTAAGCCGACAGCAACACACCAGTGTTGAACTATGTCGAGGGCAGTCTCCATCACCTCTGTGATGGTAGATTCGAATTTACCTCTGACTATGATGGTTCTGTCGTCCGCGTATCCGATTGTTAGACAACCGTGCCCATTAAGCATCGGAACTAGCTCGTCTACGACTAGGGACCATAAAAGGGGGAGAGAATGCCCCCTTGGGAGCAACCCTTCACGGCATTCACGCATATGGAGGTGCTACCTAGAATTGAGTGGATATCCCGTCCACGGAGCATGGCCTCTATCGATGCAATGGTAGCAGGCGGGATATTCCTGAGTTCCAGTGCTCGGGATCTGGATATGCAATTGTAGCCAGTGTTCAAAAGTAAGAAAATAAAACCAATTGCCCATAACATAGGGGACGCCGGTAGGTCTATCTGTAATGTCTCATTATACTCGTTTTTGACCATGGATGTTGTGTGAACATTCCTGTTTCGCAAAAATTAGGAGAATTCTCTCTATTCGATTAGAGAGAATTTTCACAAAACCCAAGAAATTTCCGCTTTAGGACCTACAAATACCCCGCGTGGATTCTAGGTTCTTACTACCTAAAGCAGAAATCGACTACCTAAAGCGGAAATGCCACAATTACGGAATTTAAAATATTCTAAATGCAATAGAGGGAATTATTTAAATATTCGTGAAACAGGAATGTTCCAATAGATTTATTGTAACATTTCATAACATTAGATGCGTTTTATTTGTACCGAGCGGATCAAGAGAAAAAAAAACAGTGTAGATCATATTAGAGTAACAAGGAAGAAGAAAAAAGGGCATGTCTTTGCTTGGAAGTGTGTCTTGGTTTAATAAGCATTCAAATGTGTAGTGATAGAGACCGGAGGGCGAGGGTTGAGATGGCCGTCAAGGCCAGAAACCTCAACAGGGGCAAAAAACTCTCTCCGCTGACCACCCGTGATGTGCGCTGGCAGACCAGCTCAGCTGTCGGGAGTGGCGGGGTGGTTCAACACGACAGCCATCGGCCTAATCCATCAACGTACAAAAATAAATCGCACGTCTACCCGAGAGAAAATACAAAAAAACTCAAAAAAAACCTAAAAAAAAACTAACATCCCGCAATAACAACTAACGATAAAAGAGAAAAGCTACTGGCGGTGCCTTTGCACCAAACTCCCAAAGACTCAAAACATCCGCAAAGTCCCGTGCAGGGACATGGGGCTGCATCAGCCAGACTAACAGGGCACGAAGGCCAAAAATATATTCATAACGGGGAAACCGTCCAATCAGGACAGATCCCTTTCCCTCTCAGGTCATCTGAGCCTACTGATGGAAAACGGCTCCTTATGGGCCCCAGTTGTTATGGGCCCTGCGCGACCTAGTCCTCCCGACCGTGGGATTTCGGGCGCATATTTTTTAAATCCCCCAATTATAATTCAACTCAACAGCGAGAGAGCAGAGGTAGAGGGAGGAAGTTAAAGGCTACTTAGCCCAACATTTTGCAGCTTTTATTTTTCATTGCTGAGCTTAAAAGAAAAATAATGACAATAAAAAAAAGAAGACGAAAGAAAAATCTTCCTTTTCTACAAAACAGCTTATTTTCGCAAGCCTCAAAAGAAGACAAGAAATTCTGTATTCTTACATTCCAACATTAGGCCTTTTTTTCTTAATTAGCAGTATGCCTTTTATATCAAATCCAATCATTCATAAATACTATTGGTGGAGAGTCGCGGTGCTTTCCACTTAAACTTTCTTGGATGCAATCGCCATAGAGCGAAATCATATCCTTACAACAAAAATTAGGTATATTTTTTATTCTATATACAATATATGAATGTCTCTTACTTGCTTAATACGGAACTATGGACGTACTAAAACTTCCCAAATTGTAAGTAACTATGAGACTTCATATGCAAAGATCGAATAGCGTTCCGTTTTTTTCTGTTTAAGTGCCAGTCACAACTGCACAGACTAGCAGTTTCCAAATTCCTCATGGAACGGTTCCAAAGTACATACACCGTAACCAATTTATTATAGCTATGGACTTTTAACAGCTAAGTCCGGCAAAGTAGGCTAGAAAAAGGTGCAATACTGCTAAGTGAGTTTGCTCTTGTATTTTGCGAAAAACTTTTTAACGTGATTCAATCCACGAATCGCCTAGGTTCAGACTTTTATATTTGAAGCTCCGCTAAGAATTGAAGTACGCCCACATAAAACCCTAATGACTTAATCTCTGCCCGCTTCCTTAAGCAATTGCCACTATAATTCAGTTACCTTGGCTTGATGCGAAAGTTGTTTAAAATTAAACCGGTGGCGGCGCCTCTTTTGGGGCACCCGTAATGACTAGCTTCTGTAAGACGTATCGAAACAGCTAATCTAGGTGCTCTGCGCTATACCAGAGCACCGATCGGAGCAATCCTGTCGGCGGTCAACCAGCGAGAATGGACGATGAGATCGAATCGCTGCCGTGTAAGGATCGTTCTCCAACACCCGGAACAAATGCACGATATCTTCACGGAGGGGAAAGAGAAGCAAAAGAAAGAAGATCCAACCTATAGCAAATTGACCATGGGCTGAAAGAGGTTATGAGACCGCATACACAAAAACGACGGACTGGGGGAGCAAATAGTTTTGTTCTAACAAGCGCACGCACTCAAATCACGACGACGACGAGAGAATTTTTCAATCGATTTCCGCGCACGCGAAATCCGATTACGTGCTCGCCGTGGCGCTTTTGACTGGGACTCCGCCGTCGTCCGATCGGCACACAAGAATCTTTCGCACAATAAACCCGTTGATCCGAGCCGCTCCGTTGGTCAAAAGCGTCTCTTTGAAGTAAGGATTAATCCACCACCACTTACCTGGGGGCTCCCGCGCTAGTGGCGGAGCCCGCTTCTCACTGCGCTGGCTGACGACACTGAAGTCCTTCGTCGCGATGAAAAAAATAAAAATCGTCGCGAATTGGCGGACGAACGAACATATGGGGCGGGGAATCTTTCCACACACGTACTCGCGACTCGCAAACAGCAGCGGAAGAACGCGAAATTACCATCGACCGGCGAAGTCTGGCCAATAACGCGGACGTTACGCGACCCGGCGAATTCGTTCGTCAACCGCCAAACACACGCGAGGCAAATTCTTCGTAACGACGGCGATCAAAAAGCGAGTTTTCAATATTTTTCGAACGCGCGCTCTTCTTTTCTTCAGCTCCAGCAAGCAGTACAAACGCCAGGCGACCGCGGCAAGCCTCCTCGTCCGGGCAGAAAAAAGTCAACCTCTCCGTCCTCACTTGAGCAACTCCAAAACTGGACTCCTCGTTCTCGCCTTTATCAGCCCAGCGTCCAGTTAGCGCTATCACCTCAAACCCGTTTTCATAATCTCCTGCATCTTGACCAATACTTATCAGCTATCACTGAACCCGCTATTCCAGTTGTTACGGGTACAGTGATTCGCAAAATTTAATGACCAAGATGCAGGAAATTAAGATATTAATATTGTAATTAATATTAATAATATTAATGGACATGCATAATATACATATACGTGTGCATATGTGTATATACGTATGTGTCCGCACATTCAGACAACGGCGACCACTACAAATGTCAACTCAAATATCAAGAGGAAACTTAAATCTTTAGTACAGATACAATCTGACAAATTTCCTTTTGGCTGCAGAATCATTTTGTATATTTACTATTCCATATAATCACAAAAAATCAAGATTTTATTGACACAAAATGAAGTTTATATGCTTCCCAAACTGTAAATTACTACTTAACAGAGTAGAATTTTTTCACTAACCTTCTATCCAGAGCAACTCAGATCAAATTAGTAGCGTAATTGTGTGGTGTTAACCTACTCTGCTCTGCATGTCAGTTAACAAAACGAGCCTATTAAAAGCTACCCCTGCAATGTTCAATGTCCTAAGATCTCGCGGCGCAGATCAGTGGTCGATGATTTGAAACATTATAAAAAATACGAGAGTTAGCCTAAATTGAGAGTTGGTTTAAATTCTGAAACCGAACGCGATGGCGTGCAGGAGTAATAGAAGAAGGGCTACTTGGAGCTGAAATGGCTTTCCTACCAACATATTTTTCTTTTTTAAAATTTTCTTTCGCTTCCAGAACACTCAAACGTACTCTAATTGGCCAATAACCCTATAGTCATTGTTGATTGTATAGCCAAGTTTCTATTCTGTGAAAATAGCTGAAAGGTCTTTCGATAGTACTCCTCGTGCAGGGTGCTCTCCTGCAAGTCAGATGTACAATATAATTTGTCTTCAGCAAAAGACCTCTTCCATAGTCCTCCCCTTGGGCACCCTCTGGAACGGCTAACCAAGCCAACCAAGTTTTGCAGTTCAAAACAGTTTTTCAAGTCGCTGGCTTCATTCTATCCGAAGCTATTGCTTATTTGAAGTCTCACTTGTAGGGGAGGTAGAGGTTTCTTTTATCGAATCTTGCGCATTTTTAATAACAAGCAACTAGATTCCAGTACAAACATTTGACTTAAATTTTAAGTCCTAAGCTTCATTTTATCGAAAGTTATCGATTATTTGAAGTTTCACTTGTAGGGGAGGTAGGGGTTCCTTAGGTCAGATCTTGCCCATCATTGCCACCAACCAATTAGATCATGCTATGAACATTTAAGCAAAATTTCAATTCTCTGGCTTCATCCTATCGAAAGTTATCGCTTATTTAAAGTTTCATTTGTAGGGGAAGTAGGGGTTTGGTTGGTCGGATTTTACGTATTTTCAATATCAGCTAACTGAATCCTACTACAAATATGTAATCAAAATTTCAAGTCGCTAGCATTATTTTATCGTAAGCTATCGCTTATTTGAAGTTCCATTTGTAGGGGAGGTAGGGGTTCCTTGGGTTGGATCTGACCTATCTTTAATACAATTAACTAAATCTTACTTTAAACAATTTTCCAAAATTTCAAGTTGCTGTCTTCATTCTATCAAAAGTTATCGCTCATTTGAAATTTCATTTGTAAGGGAGGTAGGGGTTCCTCGGGTCGGATCTTGCCCATTTTCAATAGAAACTAACCAGATACTAGCAACATTCCACCAAATTTTTAACTTGCTAGTGTCATTCTATCGAAAGTTATCGTAATTAAAGGAATATTTAATTTTCTTTTTAATTTTTAGGGGAGGTAGGCGTTCCTTTGATCTGATTATGCCCAACTTAATAAAACTCAAGCAGCTTCTCATCTTAGGTTTACATGCCAAAAATCAGGTGTCTACGTCAATTGGTTCAAGAGTTATAGACAAAATCCTGAAAAGTAGGTAGTACGAGGCTCTTTTAAGGAAATTACCGTTAGTTTTCAACTGATCAATTTTATTTTTTCCAGGAGAGTATAAGATTACCCTCACGATCAATCTGCCAAAGCTAGAGCTAGAGCGGTTACGTGACCGAGATAATTGGAGGACAATGATCCAGGCGGCCAAGGCCCGACATCGGGCTATCGTGCCACGATGATGATGATTTTACATATGTAGGGGAGGTAGGCGTTCTCTTGGCATGACCATGCGCATTTTCAATACCAACTAGATCATACTGCCGACATTTGACCAAAATTTCAAGACTCTAACTTCATTCTATCGAAAGTTATCGTGCGAACATAATTTTTTTAAAAAGTAACCGAAACTTGTTCAGATTCTTCTGTGGTTTAAGCGCCAAATAGACGGTGATACATGTTACGCTCCGCCCACTGGTTTTTAAAAAATAATTGATTTTCTTGCGACATGGTGGCTTTGATACCGAAAACAAAGCTACACACGAAGTAGCATGTATCCCCAATTTCGTACTATCCTTTGAGTGCCTTCAAAATGAGGAACATCCTCAAGAGTTATGATTTACGAAAACCAAGTGCATATTTGAACATGTACATATATCGCATGTACCTATACAATTATGGGAACATCTTAATTTTTTCAATCTAATTTTAAAATCTATATTCATATGAAATTTTTCAATTCGTTAAAAAAATCTAATCTCAACCAATCATCTCTTCCTATCGCTTTTCTGGTACACCTATGATCAAATTTATATGCCTGTGAATAATTTGTTACGAAGTAGATCGTAGATATGCAAATAATGAACGGTTAAGAGTTGAGAAATCTTTTACGAAGCTGATTGCAAGAACATTCATCGACCACCGGATACTAACGCTTCGCATCACTATAAGATATGCATTGCCGATTATTCGCTTTCATAGTATCTTAGTATCTTCAAACACACTTTTCATACCTCATCCTCCGATGAATTCACACTCAACCTGGCACAGGTGAGCCGGTTGATGTGCATAAATCTTTAAGTGGAATGTCTTGGAATTTCGAAATCAAATGATCCGAAATTTGAATCAATGCCATTTTAATGGCCAGGATGGTGAAATTATTGTATTATGTAATCGAATGTGGATTGCGCTTTAGGTAATTAGAGTAGTTCGAATCAAGGTTGAATTGTGAATGTCGCGGTTCGTAATAATTTAATTAAATAAAAAGTTTCTATTTTAAAATGGGCTACTGAAATACCTATACTCTATACCTTTTGAAGGTCTGCAACCGCTAAGCATGAGGAAGAACAACCTAAAAGTAATCATCCATTAGAATGGCTCTCCTTCTAATCTATTGTAATTTAAAGGAACTTTGTGTGTCGGGAAAAAAAATAAATAAATTTATTAGACTCGGTACCAATCTTTGTATATGTATATCTCCCAATCCTCCATGGTTTGTAGGATCTACTGCGAATTTAAACGAAATCCAAATTATTCATACAATAGATCTCAGGTAAACAGACACGTTCCTATGTCATTATCAAGTGAAGTCATCCCAAGTCTAGCGTGAAACGTTGTTTTGACATACATTTTCCAACTCATGAATTCTGAAAGTTTTTTCGTCGTTCATTTCAGCTTCAACCGAGTATATCATCGCATATGTTCATATCTTAGCATCCACGGCTGTATGACGTTATAAAAAGTTTGTTAAACTCTTTAACTTCTTCAAGTAAGTACTTGCAAAAGGAGAATGTGAATTTATCAACAATGTTTGTTTTTAACAATAAATTATCAAATCAACGCTTCAGATTATCTGACTATCAAATTAAAAATTTCAATCTTCTATCATATTAAACTGACTAATTTTTTTTTAATAAAAAAATCTGGATTTATTCAGATTATGTATTTATTTTCCCAGAACTCGGTTAGCTGATATTAAATGCTTATAGGACCATTTTCAACTCTCCCGTAAAAATGAGATCGACTAATTGGAAATAAAGTTAACTTCGTCGCGCTTGGTGACCGTGGTCGTTCGGTCACCGCTCTACAATACTAATCTAAAGCTCGGAGTGCATATCTCGGCGCGATCGAAAACTGCCTGTGGGTACTAATAGAACTCCCACAGTGCTCCGAGCTTGTCCGTATAGAGACGGCGCGGATAGGAGGTGCATGCTAGCAACTGCACTTCCGAAAAAGTAGTTATGCCAGAAATGTTGACGCGCCCATGCCCCTGAAGGGGTCAAGGCAAAACTAAAAAAAATAAATCTAATTAAATGAGCCCAACAAAACACTTGCCTCCACTACAAATGTCAAATAACTAAATGTATCAAAACACTCCCATTCGAATAAAAGTAAAAAGCTCTAATTTGTGTATAGTAGATGCCGGCTAGGTCTATATTACACTCTTTTGTAAATGAGATTTGTAGCACGCAGACTTCAAATGGTACCTATTTTAATAGATTTTAATAGTAAATAGAGCTCAATTAAAATACATAATGCCTACCTTCCATACAAAGGTTTCTTTGTCGTAGACTAATTGTCAGAAATTACATATATTGAGAAACTTCCGTATTAACCAAGCTACAATGTTGAGGCTGATGTATGATACGTAAAAACATGTGATAACAGCTGTAACGGAGGTTCGGTAGGCATCCGAAGATGCCCGTGGGGATGGAGTCTAAGGTAGCATGACAACCGTGAAGGGGCCGTGCCATCTGGCGAAGAAAAAAACTCCTCAACGAGCTAAGCAGCAGCCTATGCTTGCTGTAACTCAGTTCGGGAGACGTGGGCGGGGTTTCCCCGCACGTTGCCCCTGTCCTTTACGTATTAACCAAAATTCATTGGTCTGTTGAACACAACACAAACATGGGAAGCAAAAGTGGGAAATAATAATAATAAAAAAAAAACAGAAGCGTATATACCCTAGACTTTTACAGACCTAGTGGTGATACCAAACGTACCAATTGGCAACGACAATATGCATTAAAAGTGAGTTTCCTATATGGCCAGTTTATAGGGGAGTTTGGCGATCATTCAGAAGGATCTTGAACATTTTCAAAATCAACTAACTAACCCACAGTACAAATATTTGTCGATTTAATTTCAAGTCACTAGTTTAATTTTATCGAAAGTCATCGCTTATTTTAAGTTTCCTTTATAAGGGAGGTAGAGGTTCCTTGGATCGGATCTGGCCCATCTTAATACCAACTAACAAGATCTCACTACCAACATTCTACCAAATTTTCAACTCGCTAGTGTCATTCTATCGAAAGTTATCGTAATTAAAGGAATATTTAATGTTTTGAAATTTTTAGGAGAGGTAGGCGTTCCTTTGATTTGATTATGCCCAAATTACTACAACTCAAGCAGCTTCTCACCATAGAGTTACATGCCAATAATCAGGTATCTACGTCAATTGGTTTAAGAGTTATAGACCAAAAACATGAAAAGTAGGGTTGTCCGGGGCTCTTTGTAAGAAAATTACCGTTTGTTTTGATCGATTTAATTTTTCCAGGAGAGTATAAAATTACCCTCACGAGCAACCTACTAGGGGCGACCGGTAGCACAGTGTGTTGAGGTATCAGCCTTATGTTTGACTACCGGCGTTTCGGGTTTGAGCCCCGTCCACGACGACGTTCGTGGCCATGGATGTGCAGGAGGTGCATGCTGGCAACTGCATTCTCCGAAACCAGTTTATGCCGTCGAAACGTCAACTGGGCCACATGGAACAGTTGACGCGCTATGCCCTATAAGGGGTTAGGGCAATTAAGAGAGATAGAGAGAGAGAGAACCTACCAAAGCTAGAGCTTTTCATATTTATTTAATCGGGAGTTATAGATATATTTAATTACTTTACATATGTAGGGGAGGTGGGCGTTCTCTTAGCCTGATCATGCCCATTTTCAATACCAACCAACTAGATTAAACTGCCAACATTTGACCCAAATTCCACGGCTCTAGCTTCATTCTATCGAAAGTGGTCGTGCGAACGGACAGACAGACAAACAGACATGGCTAAATCGAATGAGGAGGCTGATCATTTATATATATATGTACATAAATATATTGCTATACCTCCGGCGCCTCCTTTAAAGGCGAACATGCACCATCCGGAATTCCGGACAGGCCGCCGGAGAGGCCGTTTATTTCAATAGACGAATGTATTAAGTGTACAACTTTGCTTCCGTCGTTTTCCGACACAGCCATCTGTCAGAAAACGGCGGAAGCAAAGTTGTACACCTAATACATTCGTCTATTGAAATAAACGGCCTGTCCGGCCAGGGGCGAACCCAGGGCGGGATAAATCCCCCCGAAATTTTTTGATTTTGGTTTCTTAATCCTTAAGTCAATTAATCTTTACAGCTATTCAGATAATAAATAAAATTATTATCTTGTATATACTTACTCATATATGTATATTATATTTTTGCGAAAATATTTATCCAACATTTGTTGAAAGAGATATAAATTATATTTTTCTTCAATATTTTTTTGCAATTAATATTACAAATTAATTTAAAATACTTTGTTTGCTATTTTAATTTAACTACTAATTGAATACTTACTTTTAAATGAAAAATTTTACTCTTGAATAAGAAACTTTAATTTTAAAACATTTGTTTTCTGATATGTATATAATAAGATTTTGAATTTATTGGTGAATTGCATCCCCTTAACTCTCGTTTGTCCGATATTTATTGGCTAATCCCGATTCCGTCTTTATGAACGTCGAACCACTGCTGTTTGGTGCTGCCTTTCGATTTATTTTTTGAAATATTCCGCAAATTTGCGATTGATTTCATATTGGGGAACTGCGCTAATCAATCCAGGCAAGTAGTAACAATCCCGGAGCCATTTCCTAGTAATTTTTGTCGAAAAAAAAAGTTTAGGTAAGTTTACCTATGGTACAGATAGACCTTAAAGTCCCTAATGATCGATGAAAAAAGGTTAAGCTTGTTAACATTCTGCAAGCCTCGTACATACCTAGTTTAAAAAAGGCTACAAATTGGAGGTACAGTATTCAAGAAGGATGATAGCCCTAGATATTTCATAAAAACTACTATGCAATTACCACGGCTCTAAGGTATTGCCAAAGAGGATTAATATTCTACAAGAGCTATCACTCCATAGAACTTTCCCCTCTGCCAGAAGATTTGTATATACCTATATTGACAAATAGTATAAACTACACAGTATAGATACACAAGAGAATCAATACACACAAATCTACTGACGGAGGCGGAGTCAGCTTTCTTGTGTATGTATTGATTCTCTCGTGTATCCATACTGTGTACTATACAATTTGTCAATACATACAAATCTTCTGGTAGAGGGGGAAGTTCTATGGAGTGAAAGCTCTTGTAGAATATCAATCCTCTTTGGTATTGCCTACATGGCTCAGTTAGCGCATTCCTCTTATATGAAGCTAAACAATAATTTGCATGGGATGTATAAAAAAATTAAATTAATTTGTAATAATTGCAATGAAGTAATTCAATGCCCCTCTCAACAAATTTTCGTAACAATCGGTTGAATCGGTCGTTGAAATTTCATAAATTCAAATTCAATTTGTCAATAACAAGTCGCGATGAAAGGATCAACAACGGTTATCAAGGTAATGACACAAGGCAATGATGGTTGTTGCAGTGTGTCGCACCTTCATAGAAAATGCGCCATAATGCCAGTAAGCGTTAATAATGATGGTGGCAGTGTGCCAATGCTATAATATTGTAGGCTGAGTTTTTTTTGTAGTTTCTCTAGATGTTTTGACATTGATTTTTATGGCGACATACGAGTATGACCTCATAATGTCCTAGAAAGACTTGTATAGATGGTTTTCCTTTAAACCAGTGCTTGTTAAATTAGATGATGATCAGAAAAATTGTAAAAAATGTGAAAAATTACGATTTTTCCAGCAGATAATTGTAGTAAGTTACATGCTACAGTTCTTGAAAGTTACGACACTTGCCATCTAATTTTTTAAATGATTACTGTGATTTGTAACATGCAAAAGCCTTTCTCTCAGAAGCCTGAAATTCTTAGTATCTATTAAACTTTTTTCTGTAACATTGCTCTTAAACGATAGGAGATAGACGTTTGGAAAAAAAACAGGCAGGATGTCTTAGATATCTCTCTTGCTTCGGAAGATATTATGTAGTTGATAAGAGACTATATAGTATGAAGTGAACACTCTTCCCTGATCACTGCTGCCTGCAAAAAAATCTGTTGAATCGCAGAAAAAGCAACTGGTCTGTGTACTCTGTAGCACTGGACATGATACAAGGCAGACAAGATATCGCCTTCCCGCGTTTCAGTTTCGTATTTTTCTGCGCATCACGTCATAAGCTCAAAAACACTTGAGAGACTGATGGTTCAAACCTCTCAGCATTGCAATACTCACGATCACGACAGTATCGCTTCACTTGTTGAGGAAGCAGGACGTATATGGTGTAGGACGCTCACGCTCTGTACGCAAAACCGCACCTAATATGTAATAATAATAATACCGTTGAATGCTTGTCTACTCTGTATCTTTAAAAAATGGCCCAACGTCAAAAATTGGTAGAACATATTTGTACCCTTCATGGATGTGATAGGGTGACCTTCATAGGACCGACCTCGAAAAATTACATTAAAGACCAAGTGGAGTGCAAATGCACCCCAACGTTTTTTGGGTAAACATGCTTTAATTTTAATAAATTAAAAAAAGATAAATTACAAACAATTAATCTGTGATGTTTTAAATGTAAATTTATTCGATGCAGTTATTACATATTGTTTTATTCGTGGAATGTTCTCCACAAACATATTGGTTACATCGCGTAAAACATTTCTTTGTTTTTCTGTCTTTAGCTCTATTACATAGGAAGCATCTATGCTGTCTTGCAGCCATGGGACCCGTATGCTGATTTTCTATTAGCTCTGGATATATTGTTATCATGTGTTGTTTTTTATTTGTTGTATGGACGAGTCATTATTATATCTTCGTATTAGGTTTTTGGTAAATCATCCAAAAAGAACTCATAATCATTAGCTTCTAGGATATATAATATTTCCTCGTCCGAAAGTTTATTTTGTCTTCCGTTCATTTTTATAAACACACATATGCACTACTATAAAAATACGCCACAAAGATATGTACCGAACGCACTAACGCTCGGGCCTATGAAGGTTAACTTTGTCATGAAGTTTGCAACGCACAGAAGGAAGCATCTCCGACCATATAAACTATATAATTCTTGGTCAGTATGATGAGACGACTCGATTAAGCTTTGTCCGTCTGTTCCTATGCAAACTAGTCCCTCAGTTTGACAGCTATCGAGCTGAAATTTTGTACAAAGCCTTCTTTCTATTGTACGCTATAAATATTTTGGAACGAACGGAATCGGACTACTACGTCATATATCTGCCATAGAAACGACCGTTTCAAAAATTCGTCTTTGTGAGTAAAACTTTTTTATTTCTAAAGATATCGTTTTCAAACTTCACACTAATCAAAAGTATCTTTAGTCAAATCACAATCCGGAATTTGGTTGAAATCGCACTACTCTATCATATAGCTGTCATAGGAACGACCGTTCCAGAATCATGTTTTTGTTGGGAAAACTTTTTTATTTCTGAATATATCTTTACCAAATTTCACACTATTCATATAATATTGACTGCCAAACCACATTTCTAAACTTGGTTGAAATCAGCCCACTACTTCACGTACCTCTAATAAGAACAGTGAAATCGGAACAAGTTTTGCTACTAATTTCAAAGTGGCAAATGCACCATAAGTCACAACGAAAATATCATACCTTAGGCAAGCTTGTTTGGGAAAATTTTGTCTACTATATTTTGATCCTACAACATTAATTGCTAGGAGTGATAGTTATTGCGATATAAACAAATTTGCTTCTCAAACAACATACAAATAAGCAGACCCCACACAAGAGACCGCGGCATCGTGCGCGTGGTACACCCTCAACAAGCGAAGCGATACTGTTGTGTGCTGGCTCTGCTTGATATGTTTTTTTCAATTTCGTGCGAATGAATTGAATGAGATTATCTCGAAAACTATTTATGTTAGAAAAAAGTTCTCCACATATTTTTTATGTGTATTTTTGTGATCATCAATTTCGCCTCAGAAAGTTTTTTCCTAGGATTAATATGATAGTTACAGAGGCCTTGTTTATGCCGCGGAGCGGAACAATCTTCAAGGATTAACTAATTCGAACTAACTCACGACGACATAAACATGTCACACTAGCTAGTTTTGGTACCAATTTTAGCTCCACTTGCTATGCAGAACTGGGCTGAAAAATTGGGACTAGGTGATGTTGCTGTCTTCGCTAATGGTGTTGTTGTTGAAAATTATATTTTATTTGTTATATAAATACCTCATCCTTTCCTGAAACTCTGCATTCGTTTGATCCTTTGATTGTAGCGGTAGAAACGCGTTTTTATTAGGAAGCTACTGCTCCTTGACATTTTCTTAACCATTGTCACCGAAGTCACAAACCAACGTTCCTGCGGCAGCCGGTTCTACGCACCGGAGCGACCCGTTTCACAACGGCCAAGAGCTGCCAAAACCCTTCAATGCAAGAAGGAAAGTGTGTTTATGTGTTACATGCCCGTATCGTCTTTTTTTATGTTCACTGGGAGCAAAATATCTCGGCGCAACTGCTCTCAATGTTACTTCTCCGCGCCGGCATTGAAAGTAATCCAGGACCATGGATATGCTGCGTATGTGATAGAGTGCTGCACCCAAACGCGAAGACGGTGAGATGAAATTGCTGCAATCAATGGTGCCACCTCAGACACTGTTCAGGACTTAACCATCATAGGCACTGGAATCCTTCCTTTACTGCCAGTCAGTGTAGAAACAGAGGACAACGAGTAGCAACCACGTCTAACACGCCTCAACAATCAACACCTTCGAGCGTCCAGACAAGTTCACAGTCATCCCCTATGACTCCTACTAACAGTTCTCACAGGATTTTCCAACACAATCTTACGCCAGCACCACCGATTGCCATTTTCAATACGCTCTCACTCGTCCAACTCAACTGCAATGGGTTGCAGAACAAGATCGCCGAACTCACATCATTTATGGACAGACATCGCATCCAAGTTGGAGCCATACAGGAGACAAAACTGCACTCCAACTCGTCCCTAAACTCATATGGCAACTTCGCTATTGTCAGGAAAGACAGGTTGACCAACGCGGGAGGAGGGCTTGCCTTCATTATTCACCATTCCGTGCAATACCGGGTAATTGATATCACCAGCAGTGACAACACCATGGAAGTGCAAGTGCATCGCCTTAAAATCGGGTAATGTTGATATTGAAATCTACAATATATACATTCCACCAGTATCCAGCTGTCCCCCTGGATATCACGTAAATACCAACCATCTCCTCACTGGTCAACATCGCCTCCTGCTCGGTGACTTTAATGCTCACCACGAACTCTGGCACTCCAACCTCAACAACGACGCCAGAGGTATCTCAATAGCCGAACAGATTGATGCCTCAGATTTCTGTACCCTAAATGATGACATCCCCACTCGCATCGCCGGTACATGTTCCAGTTCTCCAGACATCACGATTGCTAGTGGCCTCATAAATGAAACGCAATGGGAGCCGGTCTTAACACTATCTTCAGATCACCTACCAATCGTGATAAGGCTGGACAAACCATCAAACATCATATCATCCGAACACCGCACGTTTGTCAACCACAATAAGGCTGACTGGAACGGTTTTACCTCCTATACCAACGCCAAATTCCTCGCACTGCCAACGCCAACCGACGTTCACACAGCCGAATCAAACATAAGGAAAGTCCTGAAGTTCATTCCTGCAGGACGGATTCCGAAAATTCGGCCCAACTTCCCAACCACCGCCGCTAGATTGGCAGACGAAAGAGACGGCATTAGGAGCGTAAACCCAGACGACCCCAGAATTCACGAGATGAACTGCGAGATCCAGAGACAGGTAGCCAAACACAGAAGATCAAAATGGAGCACCCATCTGAATAACTGCAACCTAACCACAGGGTTGAGCAAGTTATGGTCGACAGTCCGTGCCCTCTTCAATCCACCAAATCAGAGAGGGAACGTCGCCATACAGTTCGGTGAATATTCAACAAGTGACCCTACCCACAGCGCAAGTCGTTTCAATAAACAATTTATTGAACACCCCGCACCAGACAGACTTAAGCGTAAAATCTGTAGACAGATTCACAACCGAACCACAGATAGCATACCTGTTTTCACCACGGACGAAGTAGTTGCAGCTATAAGGAAGGCAAACAACTCGAAAGCGTTGGGACCAGATGGCATTTCAATGACCATGCTCAAACACCTCGATCTTCCAGCCATCAACTACCTCACGGCTACGTACAATCTAATCTCCTCGTTGATCGTTCCGGAAATCTTGAAAAAAGGGAGAGTCATCCCGATACTAAAACCTAGGAAGAAAGCGACACTCGGCGAATCCTATCGTCCAATAACTTTACTGTCACCAGCTGCCAAAACGCTGGAAGCACTAATACACCCTGTTCTTACAGCCCACATCCAGCTCGCTGATCACCAACATGGCTTCCGATGCATACAAAGTACGACCACGGCCTTGGATGCCATTACATCCCGCATCCATAATGGCCTCAACCAGGCTTGTCCGTGTGACAGAACAATATTGGTTGCGCTTGACTTGTCGAAGGCCTTCGACACTGTCAGCCAGTCAGCGCTTCTGTCTGATATCAACTGTTCACCGCTTCCGACGCAAATAGTGAAATGGATTGCCAATTATCTCGCTGGCAGGCAATCCTACACAGAATTCAGGAACAGCAAATCTAAACTTAGGAAGATCAAACAAGGGGTACCTCAAGGCGGAGTTCTATCTCCTACCTTGTTCAATATATACCTCTCAGGACTCCCAGCATCACCTGAAGGGATCGATATTATCTCCTACGCCGACGACTGTTCCATTCTAGCAACAGGGAATGACATAGCGGCTATGTGCAGAAACATCAACGGTTATCTTGAACGACTAAACTCGTTCTTCATAAACAAGAACTTGACCGTCTCAGCGCCCAAATCCTCGGCAACAATATTCACCACCTGGACGAAGGAGGTCAAGATGCAGCTTGATATCTCGATCGGGAATCATCCTATTCCTACTATAAACCATCCTAAAATCCTAGGAGTCACGCTAGATAGCATGGCCACATCATCATCCCATGCCCCAACTGTATGCGATAGGATGCGCAGTAGGAATAAGATCCTCAAAGCCCTGGCCGGTAGCACCTGGGGCAAGGACAAAGAAACTCTACTGGTAACGTACAAAGCAGTCGGAAGATCAGTGGCCAACTATGCGGCTCCTGTGTGGTCGCAGAATCTCTGTGACACGCAATGGAAAAAGATGCAAACGTGCCAAAACGCCGCTCTCCGCACTGTTACAGGCTGTCTCCTGATGTCACCCCAGGACCATCTACATCAGGAAACCAGGATGATGCCTTTAAGAGATCACAACCAGCTTCTTGCCAAGCAATACCTGGTGGGTTGCTATCGTAGTGATCACCCTAACGTCAATCTCATGGACAAGACGCCGCCGCCCAGACATGTCAGGCGCGACCTGAGGGACCTTGAAAGAGACGTCCAGAGATACAAAAGGGAACCATTTGATAGTAGCGCACATAGGTCGGCCATCGCAGCAATACATCGAGAAGAGGTCAACAAGTCAATAGCAAGCTTAGGTCCGAATCCAGTGCTCTCGTCCATACCACCAACGATATCTCAGGAAGAGGAAAGACTTCCGAGAACTACGAGAACAACACTCGCCCAACTTCGGTCAGGCTGATGTACGCGACTGAACTCGTACCTATCTCGCATTGACCAGGACGTCTCAAACACCTGTCCTGCATGTAATGAAACTCCTCACGACGTAAACCATATCTTTCACTGCCCAGCTGCACCCACTCACCTGACCTCAAGATCGTTGTGGGAGAACCCAATAGAGGCAGCTAATTTTCTTTCCCTCAACACCGGGGATGAAGACGATACTATAGACATGTAACAGACAAACACATCGAATTCTGACCATTGCTACAACAACAACAACAAGTCACAAACCAACAGCTGACATCTTTCATGTTTAGTACCTCTTCGTATGGTCGGTATAAACACACCACGAACAAGTACTAGCACTAAAACGATTTAGTTAAATCGCCTTTTAGTTCCACGGCATAAAAGTGGCCAGAGATAAAAGCCAAAAACTAAGTATACATACAATTGTAGGAGCGTGTAACGTAGGTATTCAGAGAGCCTGCCTGCACACGGCGATATCTTGTCTTCCTTGTATCATGGGAGCTGGACGACTTTGTGCATACTTTGACGAGTTTAATTAGTTCGGCAGTATCTATTTCGTGGCTTGCTAGTTTTCATGTAGGAAAGGGAAAACCAGCGTGGTGGAACCCCAGTATATCCGAACTAAGAGCTGTGTGCAGGAAAAGTTTCAACAAGGCGAAGGCCACCAGTCTGGAGTCGGACTGGCAATCCTACAAGACACACTTGAGCACTTTCAAAAAGGGAGTAAGGGCTACTAAACGCAATTCATGGAGGAGTTTCTGCGAACGAATCGAAGGGCCCGAAGAGGTATCCAAACTTTACAAACTCTTGTCGTCAAACCCATCTCTGCCTAGCTTTATACAAAAGCAAGATGGGACATGAACATCCTCGAGCAAGGAAACAATTGAGTCCCTGCTTGACTTACGGTAGTTGGGCCGTTTAGTCACTCAAAGATAGCTTTACTCAGAGGTGAGGGCCGTGTGATTTCGCATCCCTCCTCTCCAGAGATAGAATTCTGTGGGCAATCTTCAGCTGCTAGCCTTTCAAATCTGGTGGATCGGACGGCATAGTTCCGGTGGTCCTATAGCACTCTTTGGATATTATGTATGCCTGGCCATTCTAACAGCCTGGTTTAAGTTAGTCCAGGTTACTCGGACCTGGACCTAAGTGTTACCCGTTTTCATCCCGAAAGCGGGTAAGAGTAATTTCGCACCCGAGTAATTTCCACTTTGCTTAAATTACCTGAGAGATTGATTGACATACATATTTTACATATTCGTCTACTACTGCTGCGGTTTGTTGAACAGCGTGCCTCCATTTAAAACCATGTACTTGTAAACCACTGTCGCTTTTTTATACACAGCGGTGCAACGCTGCGCTTGTGAACCCGCGCCTTCTAAAGGTGCCCTTAGAGTGAGGTAAAGCGAGTTTTTGGAGGTACCACAACTGACTCAATTGCGGCCTAAGTGTGATGTGACTTATCATGGCAGTCCCTGTACATAAGCTTACTTAACCTAGAAAGGCTTCCATTCGATAGAGCGTTAAAAAATACATATGAATCAATCAAAGGGCATAGCGCGTGAACTGTTACATGTGGCCCAGTGGATGTTTCGTTGGCATAAACTAGTTTCACAGAATGCAGTTGCCAGCATGCACCTCCTGCTCCGCCAATTAGTCTGCTATCTGCGACAAGTCGGGAGATACTGTGGCTTATTTTGACGCCCCGCACCGCAGGGGGGAACCCGAAACGCCGGTAGTCAGACTTGATATTGATGCCTCTATGCACTGAGCTACCGGTCGCCCGCATATATATACGGATATATACTAGTTTAGTATTTCGAATATGTAAGACTAGGTCGTTCTAGGAAATTTTCTGCTATTATTTTTTGACTTTTTTTTTCTTGCATCAGCTGCGAGATTTATCTACTTTGGGTCTTCCTTAAACGGTGTAGCTGCGCCAGTCTTTCCTTAGGAAACTAGATTTCGATAGAGGAGGTACGGGGACGCGAGAAGCAATTACTCCGGCCCTCACATGTTAACTGAGAGAACCGTCCCTGAACCCTACCGAATCTTCCCGGTAAAGCTTGATTCTTCTCAAGTCAGTTTTAATATTTTTCCCAAACAAATTAATATCAACAAATCACGATTTTCCTTCCAAATATGTCTCGATTTCAATAGCTGCAGCATAACACAATTTACCGTGGTCGTTCTAATGACCACTGATTTATATCAGTCATTTTCGATTCAATATTCCCCCACAAATTGCAATTGCCAGATACAACTTAAACAGCGTCTTAATGCATGGACAACAAATCCTGGTATAAGATAGTCGTTAACCTTGCACAAATCAGATCTTCAATTAGTCTCTCCCCATGTAATATTACTGAAGAGGTTCGGCCTACATCGATCAACCATCATATTTTGTGGCGATCATGCAGTAGGGGCCTCGATCGACAAATGATTCGTTCATGTTTCCGATATAAGTATCTACATTTCCAATATGAATCTCCAGTGTGCACTAAAATGCAAACGCAGTGATGCAGTTATTATGCATCCGAATGATTTTTTTCTTATGAACTGAATATGTCCGTGAAACGTTCGCAAAATTGTTGTTTCGCGACCGTAAAGGTGGGTTGGTACATAACATACTACGCATGCCTTCTCGAGCGAGCCATAGTAAAATCCCAAGTATCACATGATACCTTGTTACATTTGCATCGATATCTGAATCTTTGATCGCAATTAAACAAGATTTTTTTTATTGCCGAACGTAGAGACCCTATATCAATAATTATAGGTAAATAAAAATCTTATTAAAGTACACCCACACTAATTAATTTGTTTTGAAACGACGACGACGACCTCATCCATCGCAACAAATTGCAATGTGTGTGCACTATATGATGCGAGGACGGATTGCAGATAAATGATATGAATGTTTCTGGGTTCAAGTCGGGAACCTCCTTGAACGCCTCTAATAACTTGTAATCTCGCCACGGAATCAGACATTTTGTAAAGTTAAGTCTTCTGGCAAACCCTTCTCTCGCTAACATAATAAAGTTCATAAGATTTCAAATCTACAGGTTTTGCATGCGGAACTGAAATTGGCAATTTTTTGTTTTTTGCAGGTTTTCCACTGAAGAGATTCGAGTGTATTATGTCTGTTTGGCTACAGGAGAATTTAACAAATGCAGAATCCGTTTCTTTTTTTTCGACGAGAGAAATGAAAACCACACAGAGAGGTTGCATACATAGTATAGAATAAGAATTCCAATCTTTTCTCAATGGAATGTTCGCATCGCGATTGTTTGGATATCTTTACATTAAATTAATGAGCAATCGAGAGAAGCAAGCACGAATCCGAGGCTTGGCAATAAAAATTTGCTTGGAAAACTTTTGTTTGGAAAAAATTCGGTCCTTTTTTTTGGGTTTTGACCTAAAATATATTTCCAAAAGTGTACCTCCTACAAACAAAATCAATAAAACATTTTTCTGAAATACACTAAATTGCTGAAATTTGATACCAAATTTAGCTCAGTACGTCCAGAGCTTCCCGAGAAGCAGCTTTCTTAATTTTTAAAAAGTTCAAACTGTTCGTCACGTTGATATATCTTTCGTGAAAAGTTACGAGGGAACTTATTAAAAATCAATTTGAAGATAATTATTTTTAAGTTGATATACGTATATGTAGCACTTCCGGACCATATGTAGTGTCCTAAAAAAAGGCAGGTTTGCTCGTAGATGGCAAAGAAAAATCCAGGCGTATAGGTATTTTGCAGTACATACATTTTTTTATGCTGCCAAAAACAGTAAATTTATTAATTAACAATCTTTCTCCTTACTACATACTCTCTACATTACGACTGTTGCGTTATTTGTAAAGGTCGCTACACACGACAACCATTTTGTTCTTGAGCATGCATTGGCGAACTCAACACAAAAATCTCCTCATTTCCATTGTTCTATGAAATTTTGTGGTTCGGTGGAAGTTCAGTCGTGGCTCTATGCGATCATGGGTGGCGACCATTGAGACGCATTCCTCATTAAGGAATGTCAGTGTTACAAAAAGATCTGTAATGGACGAAGACGACACCCGAAGATGTCTATGGGGATGGAGCACAAGTAACCGTAAAGGACCGGTAGTGACAACTGTCAAGGTAGAGGCTCCTCATCGAACTAAGCGGCGGCATAAGCTGGTTGCTGCAGCTGAAACTCGGTAAATGGGTGTGGTGTTTTGCCGCTCGCTGCCCCTTGTGCATTCATATGGAAGGAATCTTGTGCCTAGGTATGACAACACTAGTCGCTGGCCGTTTTCGTTACATTTTTCATGGAGACTGTGGCCTCCAGTGGTCCCCAGGTGCCAACTTTCATTTCTAACTTTCGCGTTAAAGTCTCCCAGCAGCAATTTGACGTCGTTTTGTTGCAAGTTAGTCGAAGAGAGTCTCAAGGCGCGTGTAGAACTCGTTTTTTACTGCGTCTTCTTTAACTTCAGTGGAAGCGAGCATATTAATGAGCCAGAGATTGAAGAATCGAGTCTTAATGCGAATCGCACACAGCCGTTCATTTATGGGTTTGAAGTCAGTAATGTGCGGCTTGAGCTGATTGTTTACTATAAATGCTACTAGAAACTCCTTGCGGCCTGATGATTTGCCACTTGTCAAAATTGTGTGCGATTTCTTGTCATTGATCTCGCTGCCAAGCAAATTTGTTGCCTGGACTGCAGTAATGCTCAGTTTGTACTTTTCGACCTGTTGGAGGAAAGTTTTCTCGGCCCCCGGTTTCAGAGAGCGTACATTCCAGCATCCGAAAGAATAATCCTTTGGTCGTTTGCGTGATCCTCGTTGTTGATCCGTCCAATCCGAGGCTTTTGTTCCAGGTTTCTTGACGTGGAGTGGTTTTTGCAAGGACAAGTTGTCAGCACATCGCTTAACCCCATTCAGGGGACGGCCTCGGAAGATAGCTGCTTCAGATAGTTTAATAAACGTGCTGGAATTCACACAACTATTAGCTATTAGTTTTTCACTGCATCTTCCCTAAATTCAATCGGGGCGTGCACGTTGAGCAGCCAGGGGTTGAAAAAAAAAAAACGAGTCTTAATGCAAATCGCACACAACGTTCTATTAATAGGTTTGAAGTCAATAACGTGCGGCTTTAGCTGCTTGCTCACTATGAATGCAACTCCAAGTTCCTTGTGACTTGATAGATTGCCGCTTTTGAAAATTGTCTGCGAATTCTTGTCGTCTATCTCACTGCCAATCCAGTTTGTTTCCTGGACTGCAGTAATGCTCTGCTTTTAATTCCCGACCTGTTGAAGGAGGGCCTTCACTTCCCCCAGTTTGTTCAGGGAGTGTATATTCAAGGATCTGATAGAATAATCCGTTAACGGCACGGATAGGAGGTGCATGCTAGCAACTGCACTTCCGAAAAGTAGATATGCTACGAATCGTCAACAAGGCATAGATATGCTAGAGATGTTGACGCGCCCATGCACAGGTGGTCGTAACTCCTGCCAACATCCGGTGAAGGATAGTGATGGAAAGCTACTTATCTTGGAAGAAGATCAAATGAGGCGGTGGAAAGATTAGTCGTCGCGGTCTTGAACCGTGTAACCTCTAGTGCAGTTCCCCCCATATAGATAATTTAAGTTAACCATCAAAATGTGTGTATACGGTCCACTGCCCCGACTAAAGAGGAAATAGTCACTGAGTGGAAGGAAGATTTGATCATCAAACTTCCCAAGATGGGTAGACTGTAATAATTGGAGAGGCATTTGTGTGCTTCCTGCCGTTGCCAACATAATAGCTAAAATCGTCCTGGAAAGACTAAAGGCCCACTCAAAAAGCACAATTGATGAGGAGCAGTTTGGCTTCCAATCCGGATTCTCCGGTATCGATCACATTAACACCTTGCGAATCATCATCGAGCAATGCACTGAGTACGATTCTTCACTTCACTTGCTTTTCATTGATTTCAAGAAGGCTTTCGATAGTGTGAACCGCGATTCTATATGGGCGGCTCTGCACAGGAGAGGCAGTCCTGATAAGCTTGTGGTTATTATTAAGACAACCTAAGATGGCGCGAAATGTCGCGTTCTGCATAAAGGTAAGGTGTCGGGAGACTTTGAGACTCGCACTGGAGTTCGGCAGGAGTGCATCCTCTCACCGATCCTATTCCTTATAATGATCGGCGATGTGTTGCATGTAGCTCTCTCCGGGCTGGACAGAGCAATTCAATGGACTTTGACATCTTATCTACAATATCTTGACTACGCAGACGGCATATTCCTACTCTCCCACAAAATCATGGATCTGTCCGCAATGGCGTTAGATCTTGTAATGAACCACCTGTAACGAACCATATTATGGTCTGGTAGTGCTGCTCCCACCAGCAGATCAAAGCAGGACCTGATAAGTAGTGATCTGTTGGTGGTACGAAACCAGAGGCCGAGGGTCCCATTACACCCGGACCCAGGTGCGACCGTGTGGGCGTCTGGTCCGTCCGTCAACCATTCCATCCTTATCGACTATTTTTTTTATTCCCCCTTTTTATCTCCCCTGTGTGTGTTGTCTTCCCCAGGCCTATGAATTTTTGTTAATACGTAAAGGACAAGGGCAACGAGCGGCGAAAACCCCGCCCACATCTCCCGAACTGAGCTACAGCAAGCATAGGCCGTTGCTTAGCTCGTTGAGGGGCCTATTTCTTCGCCAGATGGCACGGTCCGACCTTCACGGTAATATGGTACCTTAGGCTCCGTCCCCACGGGCATCTTCGGATGCCCACCAAACTGTCCGTTACATATTTGGTGGGCAGCTTCTACTTCGAGGCCTGCCAAGAAGAAGAAGCTGAGGACAAAGTGTGCTGCTAGAAATAGAAAAAAAAAGCGAGCTGGGTACCGGAGTCAGCCGACAACCATTGTAGAGGGGAAAAATTTGCAAACCAACAAAAAAATACTACATTTCTCAATTATTCAGATGATCAACAGGTTACAATGAATTCTGAGGCCAGCAGAGGCGCAACACTGCATTCCTTGCCGTAATTCACTAATAAACTCTGTAAGCTGCTGAGCACATGAACAATAGAAAAATGCAATACTGTGTAAAGAATTTTTTTAAGTTACTTAGAAGGACAATCCTGGCAAACAAAAAGGTATCCAGGGCTTCGCCGCGCTTCGTCCGGGCATCGAAGATGCTCCAAATGCCGGCAATTCAAAGCATTTATGGAGGCCTTAAATACGTGGCTAAACCACAAAAGACAAACACAAAGCCAGGACTGCCTTGTAAAACTGAATCTAAAAGGAAAAACTACTCTATAGGAAGGATGGGGGTGCTACAGAGGAAAGCACAGCTACTTGAAGGGAAAATACGTGAAGTAAAGTGGCTAAGTCCTAAAACTTAGAGTAAGTAGCCTTAATGTGATTGTGGGGATACAAATCGGTGGAAGGACCAAAAAGGAACTCGGTGAGGTCCTTTAGTCCTGTTCTTTACCAGAAATGGGCCCCACGTTGGGCGCCAAATATGTAACGGACGGTTTGGTGGGCATCCGAAGATGCCCGTGGGGACGGAGCCTAAGGTAGCATATTACCGTGAAGGTCGGACCGTGCCATCTGGCGAAGAAATAGGCCCCTCAACGAGCTAAGCAACGACCTATGCTTGCTGTAGCTCAGTTCGGGAGATGTGGGCGGGGTTTTCGCCACTCGTTGCCCCTGTCCTTTACGTATTAACAAAAATTCATAGGCCTGGGGAAGACAACACACACAGGGGAGGTAAAAAGGGGGAATAAAAAAAATAGTCGATAGAGATGGAATGGTTGACGGACGGATCAGATGCCCACACGGTCACACCTGGGTCCGGGTGTAATGGGACCCTCGGCCTCTGGTTTCGTGCCACCAACAGATCACTACTCATCAGGTGCTGCTTCGATCTGCTGATGGGAGCAGCACTACCAGACCATAATATGGTTCGTTACAGGTGGTTCATTACAATCTCGAGAGGGAGGCAAGCAAGCTTGGGCTAAAGATTAATATCAACAAGACCAAGGTTCTTAGCCCACAATTGCGAAAAAGATATGCTGCCAAAAATCTATCAAACCAGTTAATCCAGCTCGGTGACCGTGGTTGTTCGGTCACCGCTGTACGATACTTATCTAGATTTCGGAGTTCAAATCTCGGCGCGATCAAAAACTGCATGTGGGTACCAATAAAACTCTCACAGTGCTCCGAGCTTGTCAGTATTAAGACGGCGCGGATAAGAGGTGCATGCTAGCAACTGCACTTCTGAAGATTAGATATGCAATCGTATACTTCGGGAGATATTAAACACAAACCGAAAAAGTGCAGAAAAAAACCTTAGACAAAACAAAACTGGATTAATGTCATTTCGGTATTTTGATCTAAAAAGGGTTCCTTGGTTTTATTTTTGTCCACAAAAAAAAAGGTTTCCAGCTGAATTTTTGATGACAAACCCCGGATTCGTGTTCAGCACCCCAAACAGCATAAAGGTACACTAAAACCAAAAGACTTGGTAAACTTTCGGCCTCGGCCGCTTGTACGAGTATGAACCACCATTCTTGGGGTAAAGATAATTTAGCGAAATTGAGACTTATTCTGCAAGATTTTTATACTCGTACCCATCACGGACGTGATAGGGTATATTAACTTTGTCATGAAGCTTGCAACGCACAGAAGAAAACATCTCCGAACTCCGACCATATACATATGTATGATGAGACGAGTCGATTAAACTTTGTCCGTCTCTTCGTCTGGTTCTATGCCAACTAGTCAAGGCTATCGAGCTGAAATTTTTCACAAAGCCCTTCTTTCTATTGCACGCTGTATACATGTCGGAACCAACGAAATCGGACCACTACGTCATATAGCTGCCATAGCAACGACCGGTCCAAAAATGGAGTTTTCTCTGATAGACTTGACATAAGTAGTCTCCCTTAACACCGCAGTGTGCTTACACAGAGCTGTCGTGGAAGTCATCATTTGACATTATTGCATACTAGGGAGCATTATGACTTCTGTAGAACCTGCGGTGACCAGGGCAAATATATATTAAATATTTTTCATCTTCTCTATCTGTCCTGCTCTGGTAAGTAGAAGGAAGGAATTTCTTGGATCCCACTACTTCACTGAACTGAATGACTTGTATAATGTTGATGTCAGCAAATTTCATTCTTTTATTATCGGCTCTGGCAGGTCCAAATGAGTAGGATGGTATGGTTAGGAGCCCCCTGTGGTATAACAACGAACCCTACCGCGGTGCTGTGGTAAATACAGAAGCCTAACCTAACCTAGATCATCCCTTTTCTGCGAATTCTGTCACACAACATTATTAGAAAACTACAACAAAACCTCTTAGATATCGTCTTATTCGAAATCTCACAAAGGAACGTGTGGAGTTTATTGACTCGCTTTGTTAACTAAAGTGCTATGTTCATGTAAGGCCTGACTGCTTAGTTTTTATCTTTACTAAACAAACACACAAGGCTAAAAAGGGCATATTTTCACTGAAATAAAATTCACCTTCAGCCATCAACTCATTAACCAGTCAAAAAATTAAACGAAAATTACCACATTAAAATTGCTCGTTCTCTGCAATAGTTGCTAATTCCCAAAAAATTACTAAACAAATTTACCAGTCACGGATGAGATTTTTTGAAAATGAGAACAATCTCATATCTAAGATGCGCATCAATCCATTTTCAAATTACACACATGAAGGAAACGACATCAGTGGTGGCATGTTGGTTGTTCAGTGAAAACTATAACTTACCTTAACACTTACGTGTTTACCTCATGAAGTTTACCTTGAGTCGTCAACGGCAATTTTTGAAACTCTCACTTTTTTCTCACTCTGATTATTGCAAATTTCTGCTATTTTCATTGTCAATGAATCTGTTTGCAGTTAATGCTGGAGATTTTCATGTCAACCGATTCACGTAACGAAACGTTTCAATCACGGTGGAGACATGAAGTTGACAAGAGTGTGACTTTCTTGCTCGAAATAAATCGTGTGACAAATTGAGATCGTTTAGGCATCTCCTGCCTTAAGTGGTGTAGTGTGAAACCAAGAAGGAGTTTAGCTTTGAAAATGCAGCGGACTAGAAATGATCATTAGAAAAGGGAAGGTGACTGCACACTGCACATACAAAGTGATAATGAAATAAATTTACGGAGAAAGTTGTTAAATAGAAGTACTTAGGTAGGATGGGAAAAAAAAATAAAGTTCGGCAATATTTTTTGGATTTGTAAATACGAATTTATAACAACATCGCATGAGTACTTTTCTCGGTATCAGTTTAGTCACAAGAAAAAAAAATACTTTACTGGTTTTTGTGCTTTTTTATTCCATTTACATCTTTTAAGACTTTTAATATTGTCTGTTCTAATATGTATCATCAGTTGTTTCCGGTGATCTCTGAGAAGCTCGTACAAATGTTTAACGATCCATTTATAAGTCCAAATCAACGTCAAGACTTCCATTCCCATAGCCTCATGGAGATGAAAATGATAAAAGGACCTCACAAAGATTCTCAACGAGTCTTGTATCTTTCCTTCAGCTCATCTCGAGACGATTTCGTACCATCCACCTAAGCACTTTATGAATTCATTCGGGCACCAACGAAGGAAAACTATAAAATTATCTGAAGTTATATGAAAGATTACAATTCAATAAGAAGATGCGTCTACATCGAAATGAAGTTATGAACTTTATCCGACCCTCTACGCTGCACTGCCTCAAATTCTCGTATAGACGTATTCGTTTTAATCCTCTCTTAAGCTGGTGGAGCAAAAGCATCGGACATAATTGAAAGAAGTGTAATAAATTCGGTCCTATTTAGTGCTAATTTCGTACAGTCGAAAAAAACTGTACTAGACTTTATTTTTAAAAGTTACTGTAGTATCCGCCAGCCTATAAGACCTATAAGTAGCGGACAATACAAAAAAAATTTTTTTTTCTAGTCACAAACTACTCGTTATTTAGTGCCAATTTCTATAGTCGAAATAAATTTTTTTTTTTTGGTTACGGTAGTGTCTACCAGCTTAAGACAACTGATTTTTCTTATTTTATTCTTATACCCTTTGCGAATGTGATAGGGTAAATTAACTTTGCCATGAAGTTTGCAACGCACAGTTGGTCAGTATGACGGGATGAGTCGATTAAGCTTTGTCCGTCTGTCTTTCTGTCCGACTGTTTCTATGCAAACTTGTCTCTCAGTTTTTAAGCTATCGAGCTGAAATTTTATACAAGGTCTACTTTATATTGCACGCTATACATATGTCGGAACCAACGGAGTCGGACCACACCGTCGTATAGCTGCTATAGCAACGACCGGTCCAATATTAAGTTTTTCCTAGAAAAACCATTTTTATTTCTAAAGATATCTTTACCAGATTTCACATTAGTCGATCATAAATAGTTACCGCCACACCATATTCCTAAATTTGGGTGAACAGTGGAATCGGAACAAGTTTTACTGCTAATCTCAAAGTGAAAAATGCAGAATGGTTGATCCATTCTACATCTACCGTTTATATGTAGTAACACAGACTAACGAAGGTATGATATGGTTCACGCAGGGCCGTCGAGAAGGGGGTGCGGAAGGGGCGAATCGCACCGGGCCCGTGTTTTTTAGGGTTCCTGGAAATTCAAAAAATTTAAAATAAAACATAATTTTTCCCATAACGCATTTCGTATGCAATATGGTATTTATGAAATCAAAATTATTCTTAATTAATACATATTATAGATTTTTCTTATATTAGTAACCCTGGCACTCTAGAGATTGATGTGGAATTGACCGTTGCGATAATACAAGTGTTTTCAAAGTGATCTCATTTGGCGTTACCATTATTCCTTATGGGACCCCATAAAAGTTGAGTCCCGGGCCCAGATTTTCTCTCGACGGCCCTGCCCTCACGCTTTGCGCCGAAGGCTAGCTTGTTTTTTATACCCTTCACAAATGTGATAGGGTATATTAACTTTGTTATGAAGTTTGCAACGCACAGAAGAAAGCATCTCCGACCATATAAAGTATATATACAGTCATACAAAAAAGTATTCGTACACACGTCGTATCGTGCTTTACTGTCCTGCAACAGTTAAAAGAGCTACATTTTTTTAACAAAAAATGTCTCTAACTCTTTTAGCAACACTACTTTCACTTGTGTCAACAGAAAAGTGAGAAACAGTTATGCAATTCCCGAGAATTGAATCAAAAAAGTATTCGTACAGCAGCAATGCAGAAAGAATAATGCCGTTATTCCGTTGCCGATGGCGATCATTCGTACTGGGATCAGTCTTGTGATAATTATCAAGTATTTATCAATTGTTGTTAAGCAAATTTGTAGTGGATTTCCATTAAATTCTTTATTATGGGACGAAAAGGTAAAGAAACGACAGAAGGAGAAAGGAGAATTATCCTTTCCTTGCACAATCAATGCAAATCATTGCGTGAAATCAGCGTTATTGTTGGGAGACCACGCTCAACTGTTCAAAGCATCATTGATAGATATTGTGTCACGGAAAGTCTTACGAATCAACCAAGATCAGGACGACCAAGATTATTAACGGCCAAAGATGAACGCAGTATATGTAGAAAAGTGCGGCAAAATCCGAAAATTACAGCTTCAGCGATTGCGGCAGAGGTAGCGGAAAAAGATAAAATAGACGTTTCTGGAGAAACAATCAGAAATGTGCTCCGCTGTGCCGGTTACAACTCTCGAATCGCTAGAAGAAAATATTACATAAGCGAAAAAAATAGTAAGGATCGATTAGAATTCACCAAAACGATGCGAAATCATGGAATAGACTTCTGGGAAAAGTTATATTTGCTGATTAGAGTAAATTTGATTATATTTGCTGATTAGAGTAAATTTAACATTTTCCCAGAAGTCTATTCCATGATTTCGCATCATTTTGGCGAATTCTAATCGATCCTCACTATTTTTTTCGCTTATGTAATATTTTCTTCTAGCGATTCGAGAGTTGTAACCGGCACGGCGGAGCACATTTCTGATTGTTTCTCCAGAAACGTCTATTTTATCTTTTTCCGCTACCTCTGCCGCAATCGCTGAAGCTGTAATTTTCGGATTTTGTCGCACTTTTCTACATATACTGCGTTCATCTTTGGCCGTTAATAATCTTGGTCGTCCTGATCTTGGTTGATTCGTAAGACTTTCCGTGACACAATATCTATCAATGATGCTTTGAACGGTTGAGCGTGGTCTCCCAACAATAACGCTGATTTCACGCAATGATTTGCATTGATTGTGCAAGGAAAGGATAATTCTCCTTTCTCCTTCTGTCGTTTCTTTACCTTTTCGTCCCATAATAAAGAATTTAATGGAAATCCACTACAAATTTGCTTAACAACAATTGATAAATACTTGATAATTATCACAAGACTGATCCCAATACGAATGATCGCCATCGGCAACGGAATAACGGCATTATTCTTTCCGCATTGCTGCTGTACGAATACTTTTTTGATTCAATTCTCGGGAATTGCATAACTGTTTCTCACTTTTCTGTTGACACAATCAGAAAAGAGTACTTTTTTTAAGCTAATATAAGAAAGTAGTGTTGCTAAAAGAGTTAGAGACATTTTTTGTTAAAAAAATGTAGCTCTTTTAACTGTTGCAGGACAGTAAAGTACGATACGACGTATATACGAATACTTTTTTGTATGACTGTAGGTATATCCTTGGTCAATATGACGAGTTGAGTCGATTAAGCTTTGTCCGTCTGTCTGTCTGGTTGTATGCAAACTAGTCTCTCAGATTTGAAGCTATCGAGTTGAAATTTTGCACAAATACCTCTTTTTATTGCACGCTGTATATATGTCGGAACCAAGGGAATCGGACCACAAAGTCATATAGCTGTCATAGGAACGACCGGTCTAAAGGTACGTCTGTGTGAGAAAAACTTTCTTATTTCTAAAGATATTGTAATGAACCATATTCTGGTCTGGTAGTGCTGCTTCCACCGGCAGATCTATGGCAGCACTTGATGGGTAAGGATCTGTCGGTGGTACGAAACCAGATGCCGAGGGTCCCATTACGCTTGAACCCTAATGCGAACGCAAGGAAATCTGCACCGTCCGCCAACCATTCCATCCTTATCGCCTCATTTTTTATCATTCCCAATTTTTACCTCCCCTGTTTGTTTTGTTTTCCCCAGGCCTATGAATTTTTGTTAATACGTAAAGGACAGGGGCAACGAGTGGCGAAAATCCCGCCCACGTCTCCCGAACTGAACTACAGCAAGCATAGGTCGCTGCTTAGCTCGTTGAGGAGCCTTTTTCATCGCCAGATGGCACAGCCCGACCTTCACGGACAATCAAGCCACCTTAGAGGCTCCGTCCCCACGGGAATCTTCGGATGCTCACCAAACCGTTCGCTACAATATCGTTCTCAAATTTCATACTTTTCAATAGTATTATTCGCCAAATTATACATAAGAATTTGATTGAAATTGTACTACTCTATTTTGGTGTATTTAGCTCTTATTTAGTTCAAACTTTCCACTGCGAAAAATACTCGGAAGCCGAGTTTTTCGCGAATCTGTAATGTTCAGAAATGATCACCAGATGATGTTTATGTGGAAGAGGCCGGAATTTACCAAAGTGACGGTGAAAGTCCGACGGCTCTAGAGCCGAATGCTCCACAACGAGCTGAGCGGCAGCACATGCTTGTCCCAGTTAAGTTTCGGCAAACGTGGACGGGGCTTTTGCCCGCTTGTTGCCCCAGCCATTACACAGATAACATATATCATGTGCCTTGGCTGTAGACAAAACAACGAAGGATGAACCTGGGTCACACTGACCTAAAAAAAACTAAACTAATCGAAAAGCAAATAGATGACAATGACCGTCAACCGGCTCAAGCAGACACGCTCCGGGCCCAGATGGTTTGGACCCTTGGCCTCTAAACGCAACCAATGAGATCCCGTGGCCGACAAAAATCAGGGTCTCCCAAGCGGAACAAGAAATGAGGATTCACCTTATCTCATAACCAACCTGAAAGAGTTTTGGGGGACGTTTCGTGAAGGAAAGCCCGGATTTTAAAATTCAATACATTACTTAGTCATCTTTCGTAAATAAAGGAAATCCCACTAATTAAAAAAAGGTAGGAAACTAATAGCTCTGAACAAAATAAAAAAGAAAAATAAATGAAATGGTAATGAATGTCAAAACTTAAGTTCTGAAGTGAAAGAAAACAAAAATACTGGAAATACGAGCAAAATTTAAGATACAATTATCAAGCACTTACCCTAGATTTGACGATGGCCACCGTTGACGCCGGAGAACCTGAAACCATGTTACATTACTCAAATCAAGCAAATTCAATTTCCTTTATTTGCAAACAGTTACAAACTTCATTTGTTTAACAATTGAGGTAGCAATCATTTACGAGTAATTTCAAAGTATTCATTATTATAATTCGCGTTCATACATTATTTTAGTTGGCAAAATTGTTATTTTTACTTTAATTTTAAACTTAGACATAAATCAGTTTGGATAATTTTTTACTATTTTGAAAAAGTAACTTGCAAAATCACCAAGATAGCTGAGGGTAGCTTGCCGAAGGTATGACACCCTTCACGCGAATAGTTGTAACTTATGGTACGTACATTCATAACATTCATACAGCATAACGGACAGACGGACAAAGCCTAATCGACTCATCTCATCATACTGACCAGGAATATATAGTTTATGTGGTCAGAAATGCTTCTTTCTCTGCGTTGCAAACTTCATGACAAAGTTAATATACCCTATCACATCCGTGAAAGGGATAATAAGCTAGCCTTCGGGTTCGTGAAGGGTATCATACCTTCATTTTGATTTATATTGCATTTACCACTTCGAAATTAGTAGTAAAACTTGGTCCGATTTCACTGTTCCTATAAAGGGGAATATGAAATTAAATAGAAGGCCGATTTAAACCAAATTTAGAAATCTGGTTTGGCGGTAAATATGATTGAAAAATATGAGATTTTGTAAAGAATTCTTCAGAAATAAAAAAGCTTAATCGGCGCATCTCGTCATAGCGACCAAAAATATATACAGTTTATATGGTCGGAGATGCTTCCTTCTATACGTTGCAATATTCAATATTCAATATACCCTATCAAATGCGTGAAGGTTATAAAAAACAAAATCTCCGACGACAGTCGCACTTCGGCGCTCTCGGGGCCGTAACGTAACACGCACCCTGTCGATTCTCTGCACCCAAATTGCCAAAGAGATGAGCGCATACACCAGCGTGGCACGCCAGGTTGAACCGTAACCCAATCTCGGCAATGGCAAGCCGATGCGACATTTGCGTAACAGCCACTCCAGAGATGACGTAAATAAAAAAAAGCCGGCGTAAACAAAATTAAGTACGGCGCGGTGTAATGAACCATATTCTGGTCTAGTTGTGCTGCTTCCACCTGCAAATCGATGGCAGCACCTGATGAGTAATGATCTGTCGGTGGTACGAAACCATATGCCAAGGTGCCCATCACACCCCGACCCCGATGCGAGCGTGTGGGCATCTGCACCGTCCGCCAACCATTCCATCTTTATCGCCCCATTTTTGCCTCCCATGTTTGTGTTGTCTTCCCCAGGCTATGAATTTTTGTTAATACATAAGGGGCAGGGGCAACGATCCCGCTCATGTCTCCCTAACTAAGCTGCAGTAAGCATAGGCCGCTGGCATCTTTGGATGCCCACCATACCGTCCATTACAGTGTCGACCCGGGCACCCCCGCGCAAAGATTTAATCGCTCGTCGGTGTTTCGGACTAAAATTTCTGTTAACTATTCGCCACAACAGCCGCCTGCCGATGCGAGAGGGCACAAATTACACGTCTTCACATGATGAAGGATCCCCATCGCGGAATTTTCCCAAGCCCCAATTTGTGACGAGAAACTAAGATTACAATATAAAACGGATGGTCGACCGAACAATCGAGTTTGTTTGCCGGCAGGTGGGATTTTTCCTAATTACCGCGTCGGTACGCCAAAAATCCCGTCTGATCTTGTTGGCGGGTGATTCGGCACTTTCCGTCAGTCCCTTGATAGGCCTCCAACAACACCAGTTTTACCAGCCAACATAAAGTTGGTAGTCGGTGACGCGCGAAACATTTTTCAAAACTTAGGTGATCGTTACAAATTAAACTGATGCACGTGACTTCCATTACATTGTGTGCGTTCAGAAGGAACTGAGCAGCTTCCGCTCAGCGAACATGTTCAGAACGAGCGGCTTCAGAAGTGACCGAGCAACTTCTGCTCGGCTGAGCATGATCAAATTTCACCGAGCAAGAAATATTTCTGCTCACTGATCAGTGCTCAGTGCTCAGGTTCTTCTTCTTCTTTTTCAACCTCACGCTCATGTTGCGAGTTTCCGAGTTTTGACAGTTATCAAATTGGTTGTTGTGTTTTCGCCGTTTTCGGCTTCAAGTTCTTTGGTTTTCGGGTGCTTTTGAATTTGTTTTCTCGTTGTTCGTGATTTTTGTAATGGACAGCGTGGGATTCATGTATTTTCCACTTTTCGGCACTTGACGTCTAAAATTGTCATCGTCAGCTTTCAGCTGGTCGATTTGTCAGCTGGTGGAGTAGCGTTCAGCAGGTGCAGACTCCAAACCGAGCAGCTCCGGAGCTGCTCGCGAGCGGTTTCTGCTCTTTTGCCACCTTCTGAACGCACTCATTGTGATTCAAAAGTCTCTTGTATGGGCTCCGCTCGTTAAGCTCGCGCCGCGCTTAAGGAATCACAAGCGTCAGTATTGCACAAATTTGAACGCTCGTTTAGCGTCATCCCTCACAACTGTTAATTTGGATAATATCACGTTCATAATTTCGATTCGCGAAAAACATTGCTTTCGGGCATTTTTTCGGAGTGGGAAGGTTATGACGAAAAAAAAATCAGTCGTTTGCTTAAGTCTTAAGTTGGCAGAAGCACATAACTCTGACCCTATTTATACCGTGGAACTAAAAGGCGATTTGACTAAATCGTTTTAGTGCTAGCACTTGTTCGTGGTGTGTTTATACCGACCATATGAAGAGGTGCTAAACATGAAAGATGTCAGCTGTTGGTTTGTGACTTCGGTGATATTGGTTAAGAAAATGTCAAGAGGCAGTAGCCTCCTAATAAAACGCGTTTCTACAGCTACAATCAAAGGATAAAACGAATGTAGAGTTTCAGGAAAGGATGAGGTATTTATCTAACAATTAAAATATAATTTTCAACAACAACATTATTAGCGAAGACAGCAACATCACCTAGTCCCAATTTTTCAGTCCAGTTCTGCATCGCAAGTGGAGCTAAAATTCGTACCAAAACTAACTAGTGCGACATGTTTATGTCGTCGTGAGTTAGTTCGAATTAGTTAATCCTCGAAGATAGTTCCGCGGCATAAACAAGGCCTCTGATTGGCGAACAACACGACTTCCGGGTGTTTTTTCGGAGTGGGAAAGCAGTCCAAATAAGCGCTCGACAAAAAAAATTAAAAATTGCAGTTGTCTGCCAGCTTAAGTCTTAAGCTGGCGGACCCAAAGGTTTAAATAAAGTGTAATAAATTTTTTTTGAACTGTTCGAAATTAGCACTAAATAGACCCGAATTTATCACACTTTTTTTTTTTAATTATGTCCAATTCTGTCTGCTACTTCTGCTCCGCCAGCTTAAATGAGATTCGTTTTAAGTTGTTAGTAATCGACAAGTATTTTCCAGCACTCAAGCGTACTACCAAAACAAGGAACCGAGCAAAGATATTAGCTGCATTCGTTTCACCAGATTTTGGTCTATTTCCATACAAAACGGTAGACCGGTTTTGATCCAGGTCTCGTATGGGATCTCTCAGGATCAGAATTGAAAGTGAATTGGTTGAACGTCAACTTGTTTCGCTAAATGAGTCCGTAATTCTCCCTCACTGGGGGAAGTATCTGTATGGTGGCTGTTTAAGTCGTCGCAGATTCGTGGCGTGCTTTTCACTCGTGATCAGTCTGAGACCGAAGTCCAGTGAAATGAAGGCGGCTGTTGTGTAAGAATTACTTGAATACACCTCCCATGGAGGATGGTCTACCTGTGCGATTGTAGAATCAACTCATATGCATTTCATAGTAGATATTATATTAGAATATCCTGAAGTAATGGTCAGTATCAGTGTTCCAATATATTAAGCCTGCGAACTTCCGCTATACTTAATTTTAATTGAGCCATTCGCAAATGATGACTTGGAGCAAAATTATTAATGCGTATTTGATTTAATCCTTGATTGAGAGCAACAGACGCAACGGCTAGGGGGCGCCTAACCACTATTTACTTTAAAATAGTGACGACTGGGTAACAAAATTAAAAACTTTACAAAACAAATTAAATTGTTCATGATACTCGTACATGTAACGAATTTGTCGCTTGAGCTGTGCTCAGAATGAGGACGGAGGCCGAGGCATTGTCGTTTAGACCAGTTGTGACATCTCAGTGTCAAGACCTCTTCAGAAATGACCAGAGGTGACGCGTGCTCGATAACTAGCTCAGCTATCGGTAGTGTGGGCGGGATTTTACTATGTCACTCTGCCTCTCATCGCTACAAAAAAAAAATTATCACGCGTCGGCCCGAATGCCGAAACAAACGAGTATGTCCCTCACAAGATACAAAAAAACGAACTAACTAACTAATCAACCATCCCTGGAACTAGCACGTGAGCCCCCTAATGGCGATGGGGCTCCGCGCTCCCTCCCCGACCTTGGGTTGAGCCGCGCAAAATTGCTCAACCCCCTTAGCGAAATTTTTTATCTGACCGTGACGAGAACGGAAGAATGGACTGTCCTTGGGAGTTCAGGAAGCTATAATAACGTTCATTCATTCATTCATTTCTCTTTTCTACTTTTGTTCATTATAACCTTATAAATAGTATTTATAATTAGTAAACAATCAGTATTACTAGTACACGGTAGTTATATATCACTACTAATTCTATAAGTTAATCAATTGTCCATTGAACACTGTTCAACTCTAATAGCTCACATATACGATGCAATCCGTCGTCAGATCGATCTGACGATATTGTGATCGTCAGATCGATCGCACAGTGTATGTGATTATCGTTGACGATTTTTTTGACAGTTCCATATAATTTCGAGTGTCAGATATTTTGTGGCGATCCATCGTCAGACCGATCTGACGATGGATCGCACCGTCTATGGCGAGTCTAACAAAAAAAGAGAAATGCAGAGTCGTGAAAGATATAGTACTTCGAGTATTTATTGTTGCAAACTATTATTCGCAAACAAAAATAATTGTCTTTATACCCTTCACGGATGTGATAGGGTATATTAACTTTGTCATGAAGTTTGCAACGCACAGAAGGAAGCATCTCCGACCATATAAACTATATATTCTTGGTCAGTATGATGAGATGGGTTGATTAAGCTTTGTCCGTCTGTCCGTCTGTCTTTCTGTCTGTCCGTCTGGTGCTATGCAAACTAGTCCCTCAGTTTTCAGGCTATCGAGCTGAAATTTTGTACAAAGCCTTCTTTCTATTGCACGCTGAAAATATGTAGAAACCAACGGAATCGGACCATTACGTCATATAGCTGCCATAGGAACGACCGGACCAAAAATTCGTCTTTGTGAGAAAAACTTTTTCATTTCTATAGATATCTTTTTTACTCTAAGCGATACTATCTTTAGCTAAATAATATTCCCGAATTTGGTTAAAATCAGAATACTCTATCATATAGCTGTCATAGGAACGATCGTTCTAAAAGCAAGTTTTTGTTAGAAAAACTTTTTTTTACTTCTGAAGATATCTTTACCAAATTTCATAATGTTCAATCATATTGACTACGAAACCACGTTCCTAAATTTGGTTGAAATATGCCTACTATTTTTATACCTCTCATAGAAACAGTGAAATCGGAACAAGTTTTACTACTAATTTCAAAGTGGTAAATGCCGGGCGGCAATTGCACCGTGTGCGAGCCCGTACGGTGCCGGGCGGTAGCCGCGGCTGTTTTTTGAGCCCGTCTTGTCGTCCCAAGGTCGTTTGCTCGCTGTCGTCGATCTTCCGCTTTTTCTTGACGTTTTCCCGGCCGGCAGACACGCCACCCGCCTTGGAGGTTATGTCTTCTCTCTCCTCGATGTAGCGGACGGCGTTTCTGCCGGCCGAAATTGTGCTTGTGCCCTGAAACGAGGCCATTAGGACCGGTCACGCGAACATACTTGAATAAAACACCTACCTTTGGTGTCCTCCAACCGAATGTTGGTGCTGTGATTTCATTGGTGCGCCCCAGGGTGATTGCTCCTCCACGTTGGAATCCTGACTCTCGACCGTCAATTGACAATTCGACCTTCCCAATTTTCATTGGAATTCCGAAGGTCAAATTGTCAAATGTCATGGTAGAATTCCAATATGGAGCCGCTAATCACTACTAGATGGTGTTCAATCATATTTCCAATGGCTGTACTCATAAAACATCAGCGCTATGTGAGCACTGAGCGATACGTTTTATGAACGCCGCCATTGGTCGGGTTGCACTGGTTGACTGTACCAGTGCAAGTATGCTGGCGAGTGTTTTCGCCAGATACACTCGCAACTGTGTGTACCGTCGGCGATACCGGCACCAATTCCCAATGCGCTCATTACACATTTTCAAATTGAGTTTCGCACATTTTATGAAATATAGAGCGAAAATCATTCTGGCTGTCATTCGCTTTTACTCCGTTGACTTCGCTCTTCTTACTGGAAATATAACGTTATTTATTATTCCAAGTTCGCATATAAAGCATGATTTGGAAACTGCTCTATACTAAGGAACCCATTCATTATTGTCTGTAGGAAAAACTGGTGATTCACTCACATAAGTAACAATTACAATATCATCAGTTTGTTTGTCCTGAAGGAAAGGGAGGTAGGTACACACACACACACACATAGTTTCCGTTATTAACCACACTTCCGGGTTCGTTGTGATACCATTAAGAAGTCTGCACCTTACACTATAACGGAGGTTCCAAACCAGTCGGCACTGGCATTAAAGCGATTGAGCTGGAACACATAAGACCCTCAAGGTCATGGAAAACAGAGCGCCCTCGAAATTTCCTCCTCCAGCCAAAGCTATAGTCCGGATGGCATAGCGGTTAGCACGTTCCCCTTCTATGTACTGAGCCGCGGTTCGATTTTTACTGAATGCAGTAATCTCCGATAAGAAAGAGGATTTACGCTTCGGACTATGAGCCCATTTTACTTATTTAACCGATGAATGAGTACCCATTTGGAGTAACTAACTCGGTTGAGCATGTTGCTGATCACACACCTCTACACAAAACTCATCGTCACAATCTAGTAAATGAGATGATGCTAACTCATCTCGTGGCATAAGTTCAAAATTGGAGTGTTACGCCAGTTATTACCCAAAGTTGGACAGTGGCAGAGAAGATGAAGACAACTGTCCACCTCGGCCAGATGCTGACTACTTTACAGTAGTCGCGATGAGGAAGACGAAGCCTCACGACCCTACTAATATGCTTCCTATTCAATGTGAGCAGTGTAGCAAAACGATTAATATCTAGCCTGGGCTATATCATCTTCGTTGTTTACGAGGGTATGGTGAAAAGTTCTCGGCCTGTCATTAGTTCGTATGACAAGTTTGAACTTGGGATCTCAATTGGCAACCAACTCATTCCGACCGTGAACCATCCTAAAATTCTAAGAATAACTCTGGAAAGCATGACCACATCATCCCCCCATGATTCAACAGTGTGTAACAGGATGCGCGGAAGGAATAAGATCCTTGAAACCTTGGCCGGTAGCACCTGGGGTAAGGGTAAAGAGACCCTACTGGTCACATACAAAGCAGTCGGAAGATGTAGCCAACTATGCGGCTCCAGTGTGGTCACAGAATCTCTGTGACACACAATGGAATGCGCCGCCCTCCGTACTGTAACTGACTGTCTCCTGATGTCATCCCAGGACTATCTACATTAGGAAACGAGGACGATGCCTCTAAGGGACCACAACAAACTTCTTGCGAAACAATACCTGGTGGGTTGTTACCGTAGGGAGCACCCCAACTCCGACCTCATGGTCAAGACGCCGCCAGCAAGGCATGTCAAGCGTGATTTGAGAGACCTCGAAAGATACATCCAGAGGTTCAAAAGGGACCCCTTTGACAACAACGCATACAGAACAGCCATCGCAGCAATACACCACGAGGAGGTACAAGCATTAATCGCGGGACTAGGTTCAAATAAAGTTCTCTTGACACAATCACCAGCCATTTCTCCAGCGAGGACGACACTTGCCCAACTTAGGTCAGGTTGGTGTTCGCGTCTTAACTCCTACCTGTCTTGCATTGATCGGGATATCACGAACACATGCCTCGCCTGCAATGGTACACCTCACGATGTGGACCACATTTTCAAATGCCCAGCTGCACCCACACACCTGACCCCCTGATCGCTGTGGGAGAACCCCGTAGAGGCAGCTACTTTCCTATCACTTAACACCGAGGAAGACGAAGAACAACACAACATGTAACACACCACACAACGAAATTCTGACCATTGCTACAACAACAACAACAAGTTTGAACTTGTTCTCTCAATTTGTGTGTTTTTCGTTAAAATGGAGAAACTTGAATATCGTGCGGTCATAAAATTTTTTGTTTTGGATGGATTAACTCCTAAAGAAATTCATCCGAAGTTAACAAAAGTTAACGGGGACTCTGCTCCTTCTATGTCAACCGTTAAAAAAATAGGCAGCTGAATTTAAACGTGGCCCCACGTCCCTCGAAGACGACGCACGTGAAGGACGGCCAAAAACCGCAACCACACCGGAAACCATCGAAAAAGCGTATGATATCGTGTAGCAAGACCTCCTAAAGAAAAGGGGATGACACGGACACTTTATTACTGCAACAACTGCGGCACTTGTTGGCGGGCTGCTCAAGTCAGGAGGGTATGAATTTTTGTTAATACGTAAAGGACAGGGGCAACGAGCGGCGAAAACCCCGCCCACATCTCCCGAACTGAACTACAGCAAGCATAGGCCGCTGCTTAGCTCGTTGAGGGGCCTTTTTCTTCGCCAGATGGCACGGCCGGACCTTCACGGTCATATACTACCTAAGGCTCCGTCCACACGGGCATCTTCGGATGCCCACCAAACCGTCCGTTATAATTGTGTTGAACGATAGGCGAATGAAAGTGAGTGATATTGCTGAGGCTGTGGGGATATCGGAAGAAAGGATGCGAAACATCTTGCACAAAGAATGAGAGATGCGAAAGCTCTGCGCAAGATGGGTGCCGCATTTGCTAAATGTCGATCAAAAGCAAATGCGCAAACGATTTTCACAGCAATTTTTGCACCGATTCAATGGGGTTCCGACAGATTTTGTGCGGCGATTTGTCACCATGGATGAGACTTGGGTCCACCACTACACGCCAGAAATGAAACAGCAGTCAAAGCAGTGGGTGGAAGCCGGTCGTTCAGCGCCAAAGAAAGCGAAGTCGATCGCAACTGCCAGAAAAGTAATGGTCAGCGTGTTTTGGGGTGCGAAAGGGATCCTGTTAATTGATTACCTTGAAAAAGGCAGAACAATAACAGACGAATATTACTCCAAACTTCTTGGCCAGCTGGATGCCAAAATTCGCAAGAAGAGCCTGGCTTGAAGAAGAATAAAATCGTCTTTCACCAGGACGACGCACCTGTACACAAGTGTGCGTTGGCATTGGGAAAACTGCGGGACTTGTGCTACGATTTGCGCGACCATCCCCCCTATTCTCCTGATTTGACACCCTCAGACTTCCATCTGTTCCCAAACTTGAGGAAATTTGTTTCTGGGAAGCGCTTCGCATCCAATAAAGAAGTTGAGAGTGCTGTAGATGAATATTTTCACAGTCTTAAAGACTCTCACTTCCGGGAAGGAGTACTGATGTTGCAGAAACGCTGGATCAAGTGTGTTAAAGTCAATGGAGATTATGTAGAAGAATAATATCAATTTTTAACTGAAAATCGCAGTCTTTCATTGCCAGGCCGAGCAATTTTCACCTTACCCTCGTAGGAACTGCTATCAATGAGCCATCTTGCACTGGCCCTGCTGACTGCAGCGGACTACATTATCATTTTGATGACACAAAAAGGGCGATGTTCATTTCATTGGCACTTTAGGCCCGTCCCATTCAAAAACATTATCATTATTAAGTTATCTAGGATGTGCTTTGAAATGTTGTTCCTAGAGAAATAATTCTTTAGCCGCACATCCTTACGTAAATGTCCCTTTGAAATAACTTTGAATTGTCTTTGAGGACATTATTTCTTGCGGTCCTTTATGTCCGTTTTGTTCCTTATGTATGTATGTATCCCCTCGGTCGAGATGATTGCTATCACCTCCCCATCCGAAAATTACCGATGTTTTCAAGGTTTTGTTTCTGTTTTAATACATGCCCAGAAAGTTGCTTTTTTCCTGACCAAAGGACTCAAAATACCATAATTAGTAGTTTATTGCCATTGCATCAAAACCCCGAGTCATGTGATACCTAGGTTAAGTTAGGTTGTAGGGCTGCCGTGATTGCCACAGCACATTTAGACCAGGGATAGGTCCATTGTGTTACTCAAGTTGTGCTTGTGTTATATTGAACCATCCGGAGCTAACCGCAAATCGGAGAAGTCCGGAGAAGACCGACATCCACATCCCTTATTTCACCAAGATGTTCGTAGAAAGCTTTTCCAATGGTTGACCTCCTTCTATATGTCAGTGCCGGACAGCTACAGAGCAGATGATGGGTGCTCTCCTCCTCATACACATCACCGCAACTTCTACAGAAATCGTTGTATGGAAGTCCAAGCCTTCTAGTGTGCTCACCGATGACGCAATGACCTGTACTGTAACATCACCAACCACCACCCTGATCTGGAGTCTTGTCAATTATAGCAATTTTGCAGAACGATGAAATTCAGCTCAGGCCAAATCAGCTTTGCTTTCGGACATGTAACGCCATTCATCTACATATGTCGAGTTTGCTTTCCTGATAGCAGCCTACTTCAATTCAGATTTACAGTTGGAGAGGGGCTTAGAAATGTAGCCACTGATCTTGCAAACTCCGTAAGTTGTACCCCTGCGAGCCAGTCCGTCAGCTCTCTGGCGGAATCCCTAAATCCCATTAACCACGGGATGAGATTAAGCTTGCATAGTTATTCCCGAAAAAGTACGTTGGTAGAGTGTAGTCTACCGTTGTCGGGATATCTGCATTATTGAGAATTGTGGAGTGCCCGGATACTTAAGGTGAATCCCCAACTGACAATTTGCTCTTGAGGTGAGAACCAAAACTCCTATAATATCGGTATTAAACCTTTCGGAACGAAATATTACGTTAAAGATTTTTATTAGGCATTCTGCTAAAAAGCAAAACTAATACCTGAATCTGTTGTAACTTTTAAAAGAAAAGACGTGTAAAAAGTCTTTATCGCAGATTGCAAGCTCGATGAAAACTCTAAAGGCATTTTGTTCAGATTATAGCCTTAAAAGTAATTTTTGCAAGTGTGTTATTAGAAAAGATCCTCTTAAAGTTTTTGCTTTAGACCATTCTAAGTGTTAATGCAGTGTAGGTCTAACTAAACCATTATAGATAATAATTGCCTTCAGCAAAATCACAAAACTCGTGCGGTTTCAAAAATTGTTTTTTTTTTTTTTAAGAGCATTATAAAAATGTTGTCTTGTCCAAGCGTATTACAGGAAAGAATTTTATTCGCTGACTCTTCCAAGAATATATTGTATTTTGACAGATTGGAAAATAGTATCTGCCGCGTCTTGTTGTTTGTTTCCACTATTTTATACATCTTGCACAATATTACACCATACAATATTTCACTCGTAACTTCAAGGAAGCGAATTGAAAAGAACCGAATTGAACTGAAACCGAACTATAAATAAAAATGTGTTTCATGTGACAGCTATATTTTCTAAAAAGAGTCTTCCAATGCCGGGTTTCCACCAAAGAGACAGTTTTGAAAAACACGGACAAAAACTGTTTTTCTGAACAAAAACACCAATGTTTTGTAAAAACAGAATAGTTTTGAAAACATTTGTGTCTCTAAAAACTGTTTTAGGAAACAAAACACGTTCCCATCGCGAATGGGAAAATGTTCTTGTTTTCTAAAACAGATCAAAGGAAAATACATTTGTTCTTGTTTTTGTTTGGTTGGTTGAAGCACGCACTTTGGTTTTCTGCGACAGCATCCAAGTACACAATCAGTTGTCATTTTAAAGGTTCAAGTTATATAACTTTTCGTTTTTTTTTTTTAATTGAGAATTGACCCAATATCTCCGTTTTTTCTGTTTTAGATGTCATTAATTAAAAAAAACAGCTTATTATAAAATTCTCGTCGTCTGACATTTTTTGGGACACGTTGAACAAGATAAATAGAACTAGAGACAAAGCCAGTCTGTTTAATTGGAACAGTCTGCTTACATAAAACAGAACTGTTTTCAAAAAACAAAACTTGTTTCTGTTTTTGTTTTTGAAAACAAAACTGTTTTTAAAAACTGTCTCTTTGGTGAAAACCCGGCATAAGACTCTAGCTAAGGCCTCATACGTTCCATTTCTAATAATGGTCTTAATAGAACCTTTTCGAAGAATAAATGTTTGTCAACAGTCGAACTGCTTGTATAATAAGCTTGATCAAGAATATAATATATTCCTGTTTCAGGGTTGTAATATTTTAGCTTAAATAGAGATGAGTAGAACGACTTTAAAAGAGAAAGCTATACACTCTGATACTTAAAGAAGTCAGGCGAAGGTTGTAGGGAAAGATATAGTTTAATTGCAATTTTGAAGAAAAGTTTATTAGTTATTATAAACTACTTATCGGAGCAACAAACTTAAATAAACACTTATAAGTTCTTTAAAATAGAGCTTGAGAGATCCGCCATCTTTTTCGACTGTTTGGGCTATAGCAATTATTGCGCCAGAAATTAAAATAGTTTCTTCAATACTTTGGTGACTTTGGCAATTTTCATTTTAAATGTATTTCTTAGGGTCTGACAAGAAAATAAGAACGTGTTTAATACATTTTATGCTACTATTAGCTACTATGCAAAAAGTACATTTAATTCATGATGAACATTAAATGTACATGTATGCTAAATTTTGAGAGGGATTCGTTTTTTGGGAGTTTTGTACAGCATTTGATCAGAAAATTTTCTTTCGCAGAGAAAATTTGACTATCAAATCGACAAAATCCACTGCGAAAAAGTGCATCAGACCAATAATACAAGTATGAATTTCAACTCCATTCGCATTTTTATAGAGAACTTCCAAAACTATCATGAATTCCACTTAATGCTACAATAAGCACAAAATTTACTTACTGAAAACCAAATTTTAAATAGAAATCTTTGTCTCTTAATTAAGATTCTAAAAGGTGATCTATGTATGTATAGCGGATTACTGTATATCACTTATACGTACTTTTACTGATATCTTTCTGAAAAGTTCTCTAGTTAGAGCTGTCAAGAAGACTTGAAGAATTCTTAAAATACTTTATACTCATAATTTAATACGCCACTTTTTGGCTAGAAACTGTTAGATTTCTAAGTAAATATCAATACCAAAAACCAATCTCTTTTCTATCATGACATTTTCAGTTCTTATCGTCAAACTTAATTAATTTTAAAATGGTTCAAGTGGATTTTTATGATTCGTTGCGACTGCATGGAAAGCAACTAAAAGAATACGCGTTATAAAATAGAAATACGGAACGCATTAAAAGAACGTCTTAGGTCCAGAGTATTGACCTCTTCTAGTTTTGTAATTTCGACTTGTACAATATTGTCTTGATTTTATCGTTAAAGAATATAGATGTGATTTCTGAGTGCGGTGTTTAATAAATGAAAAATATAAGAAAATACAAATTCGGTGTTATTATTTATTGAAGATTAAAACATTCCCATAACCATCCGAAATTTCTAATAGAAACGTTCTTTAAGATTTCTATCAGAACAATTTGCAAGTTAATAAGTCTTAGCTGAAACTAAATGTAGTTCTTATAAAATCCTTGAAGATCTCTGTAAGAACAAAATTGTTAGTTGGGTCAGGTACTGGTCTCCCGAATACGTACGGCTGAGTTTGCTGCCATTTGCTCCCCTCGAATGTCTATATAGGCCAGTCAAATTAAATATTATTAATAATAATTAGGGAAAGATCTGGAAATAATTTTAATCCCTTCCATAGATACTGAGTACATAAAAATTGAGTTTGCACGGTCGTAGAAGGTGAGCTTAACTTTTGGAGGGCGAAAATCCGAGGAATTTGAGCCCTTTTTTTAATATTATCGTTATAAATCCTAAACGGTGCCTCGGGTCGAAAAACCTTGCAATTTCCCCTTGATTTCTACAGGCTATTTTCTGTTTTTAGGGTAAGATATTACCTGCGATTCACTCTGTACTAGAATATGCTAGCGGGAATAGTTCTTGAGTAATTGCGTTTTTATTTAAAAAAAATCGGTGATTTTGCAAAGGCTAAATTACTTTGGTCAGTCAAATTGTTATAACACTGGTTGCTTTAATTAGGGTAGTTTCGATTTTTGATATATTGTTTGAGCTGGTACATTGCTTAAAAATTCGAGTTTTCTATTTCCTCCCTAACACCACGGACCCCGCCACCATGTTGAAAATGTGCCTAATTGTTTGGCTTGTCCTGTTTCTTTTTAGTATCTCCTAAATTTGTTTCACAAGAAATCTTGTAAAACTTTATTTAACTGGAGTAATTTATCTACAATTTGAGACTAAAATCAAACTTCTAGCTGTTATACTTACCGAGATAGAGCTTTTAAGGCATAAATCGATGAGCATTCATTTTTGAATTTTTGCTCATAGCTACTCTAAAAATGGCCCGAATTGAAAAATATTGGCCACGTTAGGCTCACAATCAAATTGTCCCCAACTTTTACAGGCAAGCTTTTCCATTTGGAGGATATGTGGCAAAGATCTGTAAGCTTGAAAAGTGAAAAAGTGTGATTTTTCTCGGGAGCCTCGAAAATTGTCATTTTTTGACTATCGATTTTGACTACGCTACTGAACCGAATTTCAACTTTGAGCAGTGCATTGAACGCAGAATTCGACGGTCTTCAATTTACTCCTGCAAGGTTTTTCGACCCGAGGCACCGTTTAGGATTTATAACGATAATACTAAAAAAAGGGCCCAAATTTCTCGGATTTTCGCCCTCCAAAAGTTAAGCTCACCTTCTACGACCGTGCAAACTCAGTTTCCATGTATTCAGTATCTATAGAAGGGATTAAAACTATTTCCCTCATTATTATTAAAAAGCCCCAAAATTGGCTTAATTTGACTGGCCTAATATGAAGTAAATCAGGCATTATATCTATTGCTGCAGATGGAGTCGATCGAAGAGCTCCGCAAATTGCCAAGCAGGCCGGTCTTTGTACCTTGCCCAACAATTTACGATGAGATACCTATCTTGCCTGGATATGCCAACAATGTCCATTTTCCACACCAAAGAGCTTCAAATGCCTTCAAAAGTAGTCTAGTGCAGTCGTCTGAATATCCCATTGATACCCATTTTGCCTAGATATCGCCTCACTGCCAAGTATGTCTTTTTTTCCACACCAAAGGACTAAAAGAACTAAAAACTCCGCCAAAACCTGCCACTAGCCATGATTGTGAAGGGAGGAGGGAATAATAATGGCTGAGTTCCACCTAAGCGTCTCAGGTCTTTAGGGTGGCATGAATCACGTGTTGAGACCTGCAACATAGTTGTGTAAACTCTGCCACGTTATGAACCACCTGAAGCAGCTATCACCGAGGCCATCCCTGAAAAGGGTACAGAAAAGGATCAACAACGACCACCACGCAAACGTTTAACAGGTTATTCTTTCGGATCTTGGAATGTTCGATACGCCCGCCGCCTCTTGTATATCTTTTTGAAAAATATGGACCTCTCAATCGGAACATGATTTATTATACAACACGTGTTTTCAAGCCAAAATATATTGTACAATATTTTTGCCGAAAAAATACTATTTCGCTCGAATAGCTTCGTTCTACTTTTTTTTTAATGGGGAATTATTTTTCGAACTTATCATACCTGTGTTAATGATGAAATGGGATTTTTGTCTAAAGAATAATGGCATTCTTGGAGAAATCGTCATTATAGGCTTTTTGAGATGTGAATTTGTTTAAGAAAGAAGTGAGATCCACAAAAATATTGCTAAAAGTGCGTATGACAGATATTGGCAGCTGGAAATGGTTTTAATCGTTAGTTACGACCCTAATATAGTAGATGTTTTAAAACCAGTCACAAAACCGTAGCTCGCTGGAGCTCAAAAGTTATGCTTTAGCAAAGTCTAACAAGTTGCTTTTTTTATTGAAACATTGGAGTCCTTAATTTTTAGATATGAAGGAGGGGAGGAAAAAAATGAATTAAACATTTATACTATAAGGAATACTAACTTAATTTATAATTTTAGCAAATTTCGGGGTTTCGTTAAGTTAAGAGCCAAAGTCATCGCTCATGCTAAGACAAAAACACTATATTGACCCTTCCTGCATGTTCAAACCCTGTTTATAAATTGTGTGTGGAAAAATTTGTTATTCTTTTGTTAGAAACTTACTATACTAGGTAAACTACAGTCAACTCCGGTTATAACGAACCTCAAGGGACCGGGAAGATTGGTTCGCTATAGCCGATGTTCGTTATAGATGGAGGCATAAATCCCGACAATCCCGAACAATACAACCACATTCAGGGAAGTCCCCAATTATATCGAGGTGTTCTTTAGAGCGCGTTGACATGATCAAACTACGATTTGACAAACTAGCATTTGATGAAAAGTTGAGCACCGTCCAACTACGGTTTGACAGGAGCACAAGACTTCAAACCAGTTTGACAACGGGTTCACACGTTCAAATAGGTGGATTGTCAAATCACAGTTTGATCATGTCAACGCGCTTTTACGCACACTCATCACACTCACCGTACACATCGAAGCATCGTTCATAGATTAGTGTCACGAAGTTCGTTATAGCCATGTTTTAAGCCAAATCGGATGGAAAATTAGTTCGTTACATCCGATAGTTCGTTATATACGAGTTCGCTATAAACGTTTATTTTTAATACATTTCCTAATGGTCACGCGCCGGGACTTAAGAATAGGTTCACTATAAACCATGGTTCGTTATAACCCGGGCCGTTATAACCGGAGTTGACTGTATTAGGTTTTTTCTGCTCATAAACCACTGCGTGACCGAGATCTCATTGGGAAGACTCAGTAAATGATGAGCCGAACAACTGCTGGACTTTCAAAATTGGAGGATGCGGTCACTTGATCGAGATAATTGAAGGACGATAATCCAGGCGGCCAGGGACCGACACGACGTTGGGCTCTTGCGTCACGATACTACTTTGCCTTAACCCCTAGTGGGGCATAGCGCGTCAACTACTCCTGCGCGCCATCGTACTCTGTTCTGGGCAATGGTGCGCAACTCAAAAGACTTACCCAGCGCCCTACATTCTTTTGCCACAGATCGACGCCATGTGATTTGGTCGGCCTTGGTTGGAAATGGGGTTCCATTTCATAGCATGATACAATGCAATGCATTTATCACTCTTTCGCAATGTGTGACCTATCCACTGCCATTTTCGACTGCGTATCAATTCGTCGATAAGCATCTGCCCCGTATGCCGATTTAGCTCTTCATTTGATACTGTTTCGGGACAGAAAATTCTTAAAATTCGACGAAGACTTGAGTTGTCGAAAACTTGCAGCTTTCTACTAACTCTTACGGAAACTTTCCATGTACAGCTTCCATACAAAAGCACAGAGAGTACCAGGGAGTGAAACAGGTTCAGCTTGGTCTTGATGCTGAGATAACTGCTTTGCCCGATTTTGAACAGCGCGCCGTATGCGCATTTAGCCTGGTTGATACGACCAGCGAAGTCCTGCTCCTGCTTCTTGGTCTTGTTGGTATTAATCTTTAGCCCAACCTTGCTTGACTCCGTTTCGAGATCTAACGCAATTGCGGACAGATCCATGATTTTGTGGGAGAGTAGGCATATATCGTCAGCGTAGTCAAGATTTTGTAAATAAGATGTCAAAGCCCATTAAATTCCTCTGTCCAGTTCGGATAGGGCTGCATGCAACACATCGCCGATCACTATGAGGAATAGGATGGGTCAGATGATGCACCTCTGCCGAACACCTCTGCGAATCTCAAAGTCCCCCGACACCTTACGTTTATGCAGAACGCGACATTTTGCGCCGTCATAGGTTGCCTTATTAATAACCACAAGCTTCTTAAGGATGCCTCTCCTGCACAAGGCCGCCCATATAGAATCGCGGTTCACACTATCGAAAGCCTTCTCGAAATCGATGACAGGCAAGTGAAACAGTGAATCGTACTAAGCGCATTGCTCGATGATGATTCGCAAGGTGTTAATGTAATCGACACAGGAGCATCCGGATCGAAAACCAGAATGCTCTTCATCGAATGTTCTTTCTAAGTGGACCTTTAGTCCTTCCAGGACGATTTTAGCTATTATCTTGGCAACGGCAGGAAGCACACAAATGCCTCTCCAATTGTTACAGTCGGTGAGGCTACCTTTCTTCAGAAGTTTGATGATCAAACCCTCCTTCCACTTAGTGGCAAAAGACCTCTGTATTCCACGCTTTATCAATTAGTCGGGCAGTGGACCGTATAGGCACATTTTGATGGTTAGCTAAATTATCTATATGAGGGGGAACTTCACCAGAGGTTACACGGTTCAAGATTGCGCGAAGTGATCTTTCCACCGCCTCATTTGATCTTCTTCCAAGATAAGTAGGTTTCCATCACTATCCTTCACCGGATGTTGGCATGAGTTACGGCCACCTGTAAACTCCTTGATGAAACCGTATACAACGTTCAAGTTGTTACTTCTTGCAGCTTCTTCTGCTGACGCTAAAAGAGAATTCGCATAAACTCTTTTTATGCGTCGCCCACTACGCTGAACTTCTCGACCTTTCTGGCGGTAAAGGAGTTCGATGTTGATTCGATTGTCGTCTGATGCTGCAGCCAAACGAACCTTCAGTTCTTTTCTTTCCACAATCCGCTCCCATGAAGCGTTGGATATCCAGGATTTATTCCGGAAATCCGGGTTTGTGCCAAGGATGGTATCTGCGCTATCAACTTATGCATTTTTTATGGCATCCCAGTTTTCATTTACGTCACTATCTGGGTGAGAAGTTATCTCAGCTTCTTTTTGGGCAAGATGGTCATTATATTGTTGTAAGACAGCTGGATTTTTTAGTCGAGCGGTGTTGAATTTGCGGCGCCTGGATCTTTCATCGCTGCAATACGCAATCGAACATTAGCGATCATAAGATAATGGTCTCTTCCCATCCCAATATCGGTACTCTTCTTGTTTCGCACGCCCGGGGGAAACTCTTGAATCTTTTACTAATAGCAAAGTGGTCGATCTGATTTTGTGTTCTGTGCTGATCAACAGAGGACCAACTGATTTTGTGGTGGTCCTTATGCTTAAACATAGTACCACCGAGGAAGAGATTGTGAAAGTTACAGAACTCTACAAATCTTTCACCGTTGTCGTTACGATCACCAAGACCATGTCTCTCCATCACATGTCTGAGCCCATAGTTATCAGCGCCAACTTTCGCATTCAAATCACCCATAACCATTACAATGTCACCTTTAGGTGTTCTGCTCTGAACGGCGTTTAGTTCTTCATAGAAGGAGTCTTTTGCCAAGACATTGTCGGGTTCAGTAGGGGCATAACATTGTATTATTGAGATGTTCCTCATTTTGGTCCGGAACCTGGCGGTCAAGACCCTGTCAGAGACCGGTTCCCAGGATAAGAGACAGTTTCGCGCGGCTCTGGTTAAAAGGAGCCCCACACCTGACTCATGGCGACTACCGGTAGCTTTACCGGAGTACAACATTACAGTGCTGCCCGTTGGAGAGATGAATTCTCCGCTGTTCCACCATCTTATCTCGCTAACTCCTAAGATATTTAATTTGTACCTCAGAAATTCACTCTCCAATTGAAGAAATCGAGCGTTCTGGGGACCTTCTGATCCATTGTCCAGAAGAGTACGCACATTCCAGAATTCAGTCTTTGTCATTGCACGATAGCCAAAAGTCGCAACCGTTGAGCTAGTCCTTATCCGAGTCAAATAGTTGACGTATCGTTAGCATATAGAAGATTTCGGATAGTGCAAGTTGCTGGCATACACATCCTTTCCTTTATTTGTCGGTTTTAATGACTGGCCGTCAAAGGGAAAGGCCGTGGTATTATTTTTACGCCCCACCCCACAGTGGGAAGGTTTCTTTCTCTCTCAATCGCCCTAACCCCTTGTGGGGTATAGCACGTCAACTGCTCCATGTGGCCCAGTTGACGTTTAGTCGGCATAAACTGGTTTCGGAGATTGCAGTTGCCAGCATGCACCTCCTGCATATCCATGGCACCGAACGTCGTCGTGGACGGGATTCGAACCCGGTAGTCAAACATGAGACTGATGCCTCAACACACTGCACTACCGGTCGCCTCGGGAAGGTTTACCTCAACAAAATCATCGCATCGCCATCAGTGGCGGCTTGACATCGGTTAGTAATGGTCAGTGACTATGGAAGAGGAATTTTTGCCCCCCCCCCCCCCATAGATTTAATAAAAATTGGTACGTAGTTGAGGTATTCTAAGCACGACCCGTTGCCTGTTTTTTACCATATGGCCGTTTTGGTGTTTCAACAGGAGAACAGGATCTTTTCGGATATAAAGTGAAACGCAAACTAAACCTAGCGGAATGATGAGATCATTGCTCTGAACAGAACGTTCATAAATAACATGATTAACAAAAAGGATATAATAATGGGCAAAAAATACATAATGGACAAAAACATTAAGTATGTAGATATTTGGTACGCAGCTTCCTTGGATTATACAGAGCCGTGTCTAAAGAGGACCATCAGGGCCATTGCAGGTGTGCCTCGAATAGTCAATAGACAAATAGATATAAATGAGGAACAACATGGCCACATTTATAAAAAAAAACCATTTCTAATTAGTCTATAAAATATTTTTTTAATAGATATACTTTGCATATAAATAAAACGTAAATACAACTACAAGATATATATGTATAATATATGTAAACAATATATAAAATGAAGTACAATACTATAAGTAAAAAAGCAAAATGAAACATCCGATTGTCTAACAACAGAATTTTGCCCACCATTTAAGTCATATACATACGAAAATCTGAATGTAGCGCATTGCACAACCTTTAGGGCGGCCACAGAGTGAAAGCTGATGCCGAACTATATGCAGGCTTTTTCATTGTGAACACTCAGCGACGAGAAACGTTCACATGCAACGTGCTCATGGAGCGTTCTCTCCCCCATGCAATTGCTAAAGCACGAGATAACATTCGTAATTGTCCGGTGAATTCTTTTCATTTTTCTGTGTGACATGAATTAATTTTGCACAGAAAATCACCGGACAATTACAAATGTGATCTTGAGCTTTAGCAATAGCATGGGGAAAGAACGCTCCATGAGCGCGTTTCCACTTAACGTTTCTCTTCACTGAGTGTTCAATGAAAACGCCAGCATTCAGCTCGGCATCGGCTTTCACTGTGTGGTCGCCCTTAGTGTTGGCGTTAAAATAAAAAGCCATAACAAATTGTCAATTGACAAAAAAGAAAATCTTATAATAACTACTATAAAATAGGAATTTTATCCACTTGTGATCTGTGTTTTTACGTCAAAACATTTTATGTTCCATCCCTAGAAAATTTAAATACTCATGGAATTTGTTGTAGAAAAGCTGTAATATACTATTTAACTCCTCGCTGTTTCGCTTATATTGTTTATATATTTTTGTTTAGCTCTAGTTTGTTTTCTACTTTAATGCATGTAAAATAGTAAAGTAAGTATCTACGTATAAAGTAATACCACGCTTCTAGCGTGATTAATACTAAATATTTCATTATTTCAACGCACACATGCCTTCTATCACACTCTGCATCTTTTCATTTGGAAAAATCGTTTTCCACCATTCAATGTTCGTTCAGTTTTTTTATTTTTTTGATTGAGGTTGTTTTTTCACTGCTTCCCGATGTGGTTGTTACTTTATTTTCGCTTAGCGCCCACTATGTAGCCCTTGACTATGAGCAGTCCACGACATTTGACATGCACTTGATAGCGTGCAATCCAAGCGGTTTCATATCCGTTGAGGCCGAGTGTACTTTCCAATAGTTCGTTGGGTAGCATTACTGAAAATAGAAAAGACATTGAAAAACTATTCTTTTTTTTTCTATGTTAACACCAAAGTTAGTTACCCTTTAATGCAATAGCATAGCTTTGGTAGGTGAGGGAATTAAGGTAAGAGGAAGGGGATGGGTTGAGCTGGATTAGACGAAATTAAATGACGGTGGACGTTTTGTTTAAATTTCTGCAGGTCGTAATTGCAGGGGAAAACAGATGATGGTAAAGCGTTCCACATTCGAGTTGTTCTGTATACGAAAGAGTCATAAAATTTTGCGGTTCGGCTGACACTAGTTTCGATGGTAAGATGGTGGGCACGAGTTGACTGCCTGTTGTTGCGTACAGGAAATGCAATATCGGCAATTAAACTACTTATTTCAGCAGAGCAGCGGCGGTTGAAGTATCGATAAAAAAGTGATAGACAACCAACGTCACGTCTGTGCTGAAGTGGTTCTATCCGGGAAGTTATATCGTCATCATGCGACCCGCACCGGCCCATAAATGGCAATTATATTCGAGTCTCGGTCTAATGTGACTCTTGTATATTAGCGCTAAATCAGATGGCGTGAAATATTTTTTGCATCTATTTAGGAAGCCCAGGCATTTCATTGCGTTTTTCGCAATGGAAAAAATGTGGTCAGTCCAATCAAGTTTTTTCGAGATGGTAAGACCTAATATATTAAGCGCTGGTGAGTCAGAAATACTCACACTGTCGACGAAGATGTACTGTGAGGCGTGTGGAGCAGATTTATTGGTAAGACAGCTTTGGGTTTTGGAAGCATTGAACACTACGCGGTTTGCTTCGCCCCAAGCGATGATTTTTGAAATATCCCCATTTAATGAATTTATAATGGAAATTATGATTTCTTTTAATTTCCCTCTATTTTTGTTTTATTTCAGCAATAAGACTTAACAGCAAACTGTGTAGCTAAAATAATTCGAAAAAAGTGACTGAAGGATCGAGAAGCCAACATTTTGTATGTTTGTAGTACTCGCAGCTCAATAATCATATCAATCATCTCGCAAAAAAAAACTCTGTTACAATAATCCCCCGCCAAGAAAAACTTTTCAGCCGCAAAAAGGATTGGTATGTATATTATTCCGGCAAAACTGTAAGCTCGGTGCTTCGCGCCTCGGTTTTGAATGTGCATATTGAACTCTACCTAAAATCGTTAATTTCATTAAACTCTGTTTAGCGGGTTGCCTTTAAAACTGGATTCTTTTTTTGCATTGATTTCCACACAAACCATCTTAATTTAATTTCTGATATTTATAATCACTTTAGCTATGGTAAAGAAACACTGATCTTTTGACGATGGTTCCCAAAACGACAACGCCACAAACCCACTCCAATGTAATAGGGGTACCGGTTAATTCGTGCGGTTTTCTAACAGAAAATTGAAGCTTTATTGTGAAAAAATGGTTACAAATTTAATATTCAAAGTATTGTCCATCGCTAGCTATAACTTTCACGAATACCCTTTCTGAAAAATTCGGCCAGCTTCTCCGCTATCCACGAATCGATCCAATTTTTGACTTCTTCATAATTGGAGAAGTGCTGGTCAGCCAGGCCATGTTGCATTGATCGGAAGAGATAGTAATCGGATGGCGCAAGGACTGGACTATACGGCGGGTGGGGTAGGACATCCCATTTGAGCGTTTCAAGGTAGGTTTTGACCTGTGCAACATGTGGCCGAGCATTGTCATGTTGCAAAATTACCTTGTCGTACCTTTGTTCATATTCCGGCCGTTTTCCACGCAGTGCTCGGCTCAAACGCATCAATTGTCGTCGGTAGACTTCCCCTGTGATCGTTTCATTCGGTTGCAACAGCTCATAATAGATCACACCCAGCTGGTCCCACCAAATACACAGCATAACCTTCAGGCCATGAATATTCTGAACGGCCGTCGATGATGATGCATGGCCGGAGTATCCATACGTTGCCCGACGTTTTGGATTATCGTAATGGACCCACTTTTCATCGCCAGTGACAATTCGATGCAAACATTTTTTTCTTTTGTGCCGTTGAAGCAGTTGTTCACACGTGAAAAATCGGCGTTCGACGTCTCTTGGCTTCAATTCATACGGCACCCAATGGCCTACCTTCCGGATCATTCCCATTGCTTTTAGACGATCGGAAATGGTTGTTGAGCGACGCCAAGTGATTTTGCAAGTTCTTTTTGCGTTTGGGATGGATCTTGGTGGTCCGGGCCGTTCATCGTCCTCCAAGTCAAAATTGCCACTTTTAAACCGTGCAAATCACTTCTGGCACGTACGCTCAGCTAGAGCATGCACACCATACACTTCCACCAAAATACGATGACTTTCGGCAGCCTTTTTCTTCATATTGAAGTAATGAAGAAGTACTCCCCGCAAAAACACTTTATTCGGCACAAAATTCGACATTTTCAGGGTAAAAAAAAGTATTGTTGTTTACGCTTCAGCTAAATGACACATACTGATTCTGAAACTATATGACAGTAGCTTTCCAACACATATTTGGAAAGGTGAATCACTGGAATAAAAATGAAGTTACGCCATCTGTTAGAAAACCGCACGAATTAACCAGTACCCCTATTAGTAAGTGCGATGAGTACCCCACAGGCGACATTCTTTATGACTTTATGAACGACTCAACAAAATAAGGGAAAGAGTCGGCACAGTGACAACGCTGTTGGCTCGTTCAATTTAAGAATGGCACATTGTGTCCGCCGACATAAACGTCGTTCCTACGGCAGCCGATTATATGTACCGGAGCGATCCGTTATTCAACGGCCAAGAGCTGCCATACCCCCTGTTGTTGTCGATTTCAATGCAAGAAGAAAAAAATGTGTGTGTGTATCCTGTGCATTACAAACGAGTTTTTATACGTTTTGGGAGCAACATATATCGCCGCAGCTGCTCTCAATACTCGTCGTTTGCGCCGGAATTGAATCGAACTCAGGTCCTTGGATATGCTGTGTTTGCAATAAACCAATTCACCATAATGCCACCTCAGTCAAATGTAATCGCTGCAACGATTGGTGCCACCTAAGAAATTGCTTTAGACTATTTCATCATAGGAAGTGGAACCAATCCTTCACTGTTAATAGGTGTAGAAACAGGGCTCGTCCATCTTCTTTCTCCACTAAAACTCGAGGAGAAAAGCGGCATATATCGGATAACGTGTAGCGATTGCGACAAAGTTTATATAGGACAGACGAAGCGATTAGTAACGACGCGATTCAACGAACACATCAGAGAAGCCGTTAATAGCATCCGGAAAGCGAATTCAGCAGTACGATCATCAGTAGCGGCTCATATCATCGAGGAAGGACACACTGTTCAGCGCGAGAACCTAGAACTATTGCGATATACGAACCGGACGAATACGTTAGATCCCTGGGAGAGCTTGAAAATCATTCGAGAAGACACGACGCGAATATTGAATACGGATCAAGGAAACTCCCCTTCCAAAATTAGTTAGATTAGTTGCGAAGAATTGTAAAAGAGCAGGTAGAGAAGGTCCATAAACCGATAGGTGATGCAATAAAATGAGTTTCTGGTCTGATCTACCTGCCCTTAAAAGTAAAGTAATTTGTAACGTATATGACCTGTATCTTGCTATTATATTTAGTAGCTTTTGCACTGAAGAAGGGGGTAAGTCGCTCCCGAAATATATATATATAATACAATATAAATAAAATTTGTAGTTTGGGAAAGCTGCGTCTTCTTTGATTTAGTTGACAACTACAAACGTCGGACGACACTTAACATATTCTTTCTCGCGTTCTTGCGGCAGCCAGTTCCACGTACCGGAGTGACCCGTTCATCGGAACGGCCAAGAGCTGCTAAGCCCCCTTCGATGCATGAAGGAAGTTTGTATGTGTACTACATGTTCAACTCCGTTTTTTACGAATACTGGGAGCAATACATCTCGGCGCTGTTGAACAACAAAAGTCGCGCCACAAAAATCTAACGAACCGCCTCGTGGGAACAGCACTTTCAACAATGTTGAAAAAATTTCAGTTCAACAACAAAGTATTGACCTCTTCAAACTTTAGTCGTTCGACTGTGGACAACCGCTTCCACAAAGCATGTTATTTCGTTCGCTCAGTCTGTGTTTGTTTTACATATGGTGGCCAATGGTGCAATTTGAAATTGTCATTTTCTCTCGGTGGCGCGTTTTCTCTTTAAAAGTGATTGTGCCCCCATTAAGAAATAATTTTATTAATAGTATTATTTGTAAATGTTCCGAATCGGCAACATTATACTCCTTTTCACTTGCATTTGGTGGGCGGAGCAACTGTCATTTTCAGTAGTGCGTGAACTAACGACTTTTGTTGAAACATGTTGTTGAACGACTTTTGTTGAAACGTGAGAACAAAACCTGTTTTTGTCGCATTCGACTTTTGTCGTCGAACTTTCAACAAAGGTCACACCAGCACCTATTATTGCAAACCTGGATATAATATCACTTATGCAACTGGACAGGCATCGTGTAATGATCGGCGCCATACAAGAGACAAAACTTAATGCGAGTTCATCCCTCAACTCATACCGTGGCCACAATGTTATCAGCAAAGATAGACTGACGAACGCTGGCGGAGGACTTGCATTTATCCTACACTGCTTAGTGCTCTATCGTAAGATATATGTTACTAGCGACAATGTCTTCGAGATGCAGGCGATCGCAATCCAATCTGGAAATCTTCAACATCTATATTCCACCTGTCTCCTCCTGCCCCCCTGGCTACAGGGTCAACATCAGTCCTTTCCTAATTGGCCAATATCGTCTTGTGCTGGGTGACTTTAACGCTCACCATGAGTTACGGCATTCCAATCTGAGCAATAACTCCCGAAGAATTGCAATAGCGGAGCAACTCGATACATCAGACTTTTGCCCGCTGAGCTCCCACCCGCCTAACAGGATCTTCTTTCAGGTCTCCGGACATGTCCATTTCAAGTGCCTGTCTCATTAATGCAGCTCAATGGGAATCCGTTCTGACGCTTTCGTCTGACCATCTTCCGATCGTAATCAGACTTGATTATTCAACAGACGTTCAGGACTGCTCTACCAACACCATGATGTTCGCGTGGTTGAAAAAAAAATTTAGACGAATCGTTGTGAAAGCAGCTGCCAAATTCATACCGGCATTTCGAATCCCCGAAGTTCGACCCAATTTTCAAACATCAGCCGCAATACTAGCAGACGAAATGGACAAAAATCGAAACACCAACCCAGATGATCCTAGAATTAAGGAGCTCAACGCCGAAGTACACAGTCAGGTCACCGAGCATAGAAGAGCCAAATGGAATAACCACCTCAACAGCTGTAACCTAAAATCTGGGATCAGTAGACTTCGGACGACTGTAAGGGCCCTCACTAATCCCACTGACCAACGAGGGAATGTTGCTATCTAATTTGGCAACAACATGATCTGTGACCCTACAAAATGCGCTTGTCACTTTAATAGACAATTTATCGAACACTCGCCAGCTGATAGATCCAAGCGTATAATACGTAAACCGTCGCCCAAACGTAAACAAACGCCCAATTCTCTCCTGGCGAAGTTGCAGCTTCCATCCGGAAGGACAAAAGCTCTAAAGTATTAGGTCCCGAAGGATTATCCATGATCATGCTCAAAAACCTTGATATGGCATATCAATTGGCATAGGAGTATTTAACGTCCACTCTTAATCTTTCATTCGTGACGTCAGTAATTCCCGTCCAAGTTCAGAAGAGTTAAGCAGGGCGTTCCGCAAGGAGAACTTTTATCACCCATCCTATTTAACCTCTATCTGTCTAGGCTCCCAACACCACCTGAAGGACTCCAAATTATCAACTATGCAGAGAACTGCTCTAATCTGGCCACGGGTAATGATATCGAACACATGCGCAACCTAATCAACCATCTGTTCCGAAGTTTTCAGCCACGCTTTTCACCTCCTGGACCAAAGAAGTCAGAAGGCAACTGAACATTTCAGACAGACAGACAGAAAGACGGACAAAGCTCAATCGACTCATCTCGTCATACTGACCAAGAATATATGTAGTTTATATGATCGGAAATGCTTCTTCTCTGCGTTGCAAACTTCATGACAAAGTTAATATACCTATACTCTATCACATTCATGAAGGGTATAAATATCCACAATATTTGAAATATGTATATTGACTTTTTTTAATTGACAAATCGTACTATTTGGCATCGCTGCATAGCGGTGATGCATACAGCAGTAAAAGCTCGTTTTCGGGCCGTTACTTTTCGGCATTATTCTAACTAAAGCTACTGCCGGATTTTCTGTCTCTTCGCATACGTACTCGGGGTACTCTCCAAAAGTCAGCTTCGACAATCCCAGGTACTCGTTGACTGGCTTGGAGATGATGATGCTTGTTCTGGCTCCGATTTCGGAGAGTTCATTCTCAAGGCACAGTTTTATAGCTCTTATTGCTTCGCTGGCATACACATAAGCGTAGTACGGGTTTTCGATAGTGTGAACCGGGATTCTATATGGGCGGCCTTGCGCAGGAGAGGTATCCCTGAGAAGCTTGTGGCTATTATTAAGGCAACCTATGACGGCGCGAAATGTCGCGTTCTGCATAAAGGTAAGGTGTTGGGGGACTTTGAGATTCGCAGTGGAGTTCGGCAGGGGTGCATCCTCTCACCGATCCTATTCCTCATTGTGATCGGCGATGTGTTGCATGCAGCCCTATCCGGACTCGACAGAGGAATTCAATGGACTTTGACATCTTATCTACAACATCTTGACTACGCTGACGACATATGCCTACTATCCCACAAAATCATGGATCTGTCCGCAATGGCGTTAGATCTCGAGAGGGAGACAAGCAAGGTTGGGCTAAAAATTAATACCAACAAGACCAAGGTTCTTAGCCCACCGTTGCGAAAAAGAAATCCGACACCTATTGCCATCAATATTAATGGGCAGCCTGTGGAGAAGGTGGACAACTTCGTCTACCTGGGTAGCATTGTTGCCGAAAATGGTGGTACGGAGCAGGACATCGCTCGTCGTATCAACCAGGCTAAACGCGCATACGGCATGCTGTCCAAAATCGGGCAGAGCAATTATCTCAGCATCAAGACCAAGCTGGGCCTGTTTCGCTCCCTGGTACTGTCAGTGCTTTTGTATGGGAGCAGTACATGGAAAGTTTCCGTAGGAGGTACCAGAAAGCTGCAAGTTTTCGTCAATTCATGTCTTCGTCGAATTTTAAGAACTTTCTGGCCCAAAACAATATCAAATGAAGAGCTAAGTCGGCGTACGGGTCAGATGCCAATCGACGAATTGATACGCAGGCGAAAATGGCAGTGGATAGGTCACACATTGCGGAAGAGTGATAACTGTATTGCTTTGCATGCCATGAAATGGAACCCCATTTCCAACCAAGGTCGACCAAGAGGGGGTCCTCGAATCACATGGCGTCGATCTGTGGCAAAGGAGTGTCAGGCACTGGGTAAGTCTTTTGGGGAGTTGCGCCCTATTGCCCAGAACAGAGTACGATGGCGCGCAGGAGTAGTTGACGCGCTATGCCCCGCTAGGGGTTAAGGCAAAGTAGTAGTACAGGTTTTAGCGACCACCATTATATATAAATATATATATACTATAGCCAGATTACTTCATCTGCGGCCTAATGTGGGTGTGGTGAGTTAAAAATTGTATGTATTTGATAGTCTCAGATTAACTCAGCTGGCGCAGATGAAGTAATCTGGTTATAGTGTAAACGTAATATTACCTACGTTGCACTTAACCTGGTAATTTACCAAGGGCCAATCCTGACCTGAATAGTGCAGAAGATGCTTTGGGTTACCCTGCCTACTTTTTAAAAATAAAGGCACTATGGCTGCTAGAAATCTGCCGACGAATGTGAAATCGAGCACACGCCCACTGGCATTTGTGACTCAAATACCCCATTCTGTCGCCCGCGCGTTGAAATCGACCGCAATTATTACTGGGTTGTGCATACTGGATTTTTTTGTTCTTACTAAGCCATTCATCAGGTCAGATATGCCTTGGAAGCATGACTTCCACACATCCGAATGGTCATTTGCTTCTGTCCATTGGCCATCCAAATCGAGCTGTTTATGCTATTTTTTGTATTAGTCGCAGATAAATGAGACATCTGGCAAAACATACCATACCAAAAGAATATGGTTCAAGTGTAATATGTCCTATACACAAAATGGGGACAAATTTGAGTGTAGCAACTACAGGGGCATTTCTCTATTTTGTAAAAGCTAAAAAAAATCTAATCTACAACGAAAACACTCCTAATATCATCCATTCTACTTCGGCCACAAAGGCGAAAGAAACGTTGCTGGCGCTGGATCATGTGACAAAGGAAGTTAAAATTAATAACTGACGAGACAGTCCAATTAATGGAATAAGGCCTCGATGAGTTAGCAACACGATCAACCGAGTTCCCGAATGCGAACATTGCCTAGAACGGCGATCAAATATTCGAATTCAAGCGATGAATCCAGCTAGCTTTTATGGCGGTGCTCTCCTATTCAAGACCAGCTGCATACACAGGAAGGCCAAGCTCCAAATGTACAAGAGCATAATTCGGCTCGTACTATGCTACGTACTACGGACGCTCACTCAAGCGACCGAACGAATGACAAATGCTTTCCTAAGCAGGATTAATTATCGACAATAATCGATAATTAATCCTGCTATATATACCTATTGAAGAAAGTACAACCGTGAGTTGTACGAACTCCATCACTTTGAAAAAATACGAAAGCTACAATGGGCGGGGCATGTTCATCCACAACATCGCATACCCAAGAAAGTCTACGAGGAAATGGGTAAAGGTGTCAGCATACAGTGGAAGATTCCATCGGTGAGAAAAGCGGAGAACTGCTTGGTATTTGTAATTGGAAGCGGTAGTACTAACACCGAGACGAAAGGAGGTGAAGAATTGCCTCACCGGGGACACAATATGTAGTTAAGTTACAGTTCTCTACACTAGTTGGTTCGAAAAATATAGTGTGTTAATTTGAAATGTTGGGAACCCTTCTGCAATTCTGTGGTGAGCTGTTTTGTTGAGATCGTTCTTCGAATTTTGCGAAAAACATATTTATGTCACTGGGTGAAAGATTGTTCTCAATTTCCTTACTACGACCTCTGTCGGTTGATAATTCTTTGTTGATAATTTGCCATAGTTTTCTGCTGTTCCCAGAGGCATTCTCATATTGTTTATAGAGTTTGACTTAGCTTCATGTACGAGTTTAGAAGTAAGTGAGAAAACGTAGCTTTTCCCCAAACTACAAGATTTATTTTGTATATTATGCAACTTACTCCCTTCCTCAGTGTACAAGCTACTAAACCTAATGGCAAAATTACAGAACAATTTAAGAATCTTAACATTAACGTTGCAGGTAGTCGAGAGCCATAAAAAGTTATACCTGTGTCCTAAAAAGTGAGGGGCCATATGTCACCATTTTAGGGTCCTTTACTACCTGCTTTTCTACATCTATTCGCGGCGAGTTTAATTAGTTTCGAAGTGCAATTTCCTTGGTCCGTGTTTAATAATTCCTCCGGATTTTCGCGCATGATTTCGAGGCTTTCCCATTGATCCAGGGTGTACGGCTTGTTGATGTGTCGAAGTATTTCCAAGTTTTCGCGGGTAACGGTATGTCCTTTTTCGATGATGTGCGCGGCGACTGACGATCGAATTGTTCGGTTCGGATTTCGTTTGGAGTTTTCGGCTTCTCGGATGTGTTCGTTGAATCTAGTCGTGACTATTCGCTTCGTTTGCCCGATGTAACATTTGCTGCAGTCATTGCAATGGATCCGGTATATCCCGCTTTTCTCGTTGAAATTCAAGGGGTCTTTCGCGCTGCCCAGTAATGTCCTGTTTAGAAGCTTTGTTTTTGAGGAACTTATAGGCAGCTTGTTTGCTTTCACTAGTTGGGTCTTGTTTGTGTTTTTGTAGGCAATGTTCTTCTTTTTGATTGTGTCAATTATTTCGAAATTAATCCATAACTGATTTCGAGTGCGGACTTTTTTCAAAGTCGTGCATTCATTTTTAGTCATTTTCACAACATCAATTATTTGAGGGAAGTCTACTGAATTTTCGTTCAAACTACTTGTTCTATCTCTCAATTTTTCTACAAAGAAAACTTTGTCAAGCACTTTTATGTTAATAGCCTCCATTCGTTTCTTTAATGTGTAGTAAGGCAACTTTGTGGTCTACTCCTGCCTGTTCTAATAGTTTCCAATTGAAATTGTGTAAAGAGGTTCCCATTGAGGTCACGATATGATCAATCAGGGTGGCTGAAGTGGTCGTGACTCTAGCTGGTTCATTGTCGTTGATTAAATTCATATTTTTCATGGAAAGCATTTCCAGGTGCAGGCATTATTATTTTTATCCAGGATGTCTATGTTTGTATCTGCCAGTACAGTTAAATTACTATATTGATGATACAAACTGTCTAAGTATTCTATGAAATCGTTTACATTCTCAGAAGGAGCTCTGTAATATGTTCCTATTCTAAAATAGTTGGCACATTTGATGTAGATAACTCTGAAACTAACGTGTTGTATTACGGTGAGTTTAAAATTACCTTAAACTGAATGTTGTTTTTAACGTACACAACAGTGCCGCCCCCTGTTGTGTCCCTATAGTTAAAGGTTGCGGTATAACCGTTCAAATTAAAAAAAAACTCAGATTCATTGGTATACATATATCCAAGTTTCGTTTATGACTATTATGTCGGAGTTTTCTAATTCGATTGCCAGGATTTCGATTTCTGAAAGTTTGTTGCGAATACTTCCTGCATTCGCATCGAAAATTTTAAGAGTTTGTTGCTTCATTGCGAGGATGAGAAAGAGTAATTGATCCTATTAATTGCAACATTCGTGGCAAACATATACTCTGGCAATCTTTGCTGTCTGCACTATGACCACAGTCAGATATATTTTCATTAAAACAATTCGAGCATTTTTTTAAACTAGATTGACACTCCTGCACTCGATGGTTGCCTGCGCATTTTGGGCATACATCATGGGAAACATTACAGTACTTAGATATATGATCATATTTTTGGCACTTAAAGCATCTATTAACATCAATTACCTCAGTGCAGTAATGGCTGTCGTAGTCAATGTTAATATACTTATTGACCATTCTGTAGTAGAGGTCACCTGATACCTGAAAAGTAGCTATATGCCTGTCCTCTTTGTTTCTATATCGTTTATAGTGCAGATGTTCTAATTAAATTTCAGGGCTATCCCACAATTTAGAGATATTATTTCCTGCTTAAGCTCCTCAACCGTATATTTTTTATTCAGTCTATATATTGCCAGTTTAGGAAGTCGACCCTTAGTACTTTCTATGTTGTAGTTGCTTCCTAATTTGGCTTTCAGCCCTTCTAGGAGCCTTTTGCAGTTCGTTTCGTTGTCACTTTTTAACAACACGCGACCATCTCTCAAAGTTCTTGAGTATGTACTGGGAGTACGGGCTTCGCGGGGTTTGAAATTTTCCTTCACAGTAGACATCGTAATGTCATTGCTCTGGACACTTTTCGGCTTTATTACAGCCCCCCCATTGAACGCTTTGGTCTTGTTTGCGTTTCGCTCCCCAGGTTTTGACACCTTACTATATGACTTAGGACCCTGGCTTGCTAAAGGCTTGTTAAAGAAGATTATGTCTTATTAACATCTACCTTCTTAATGGCGGTTGTGATTTTCTCGTCGATACATTTCATCATCATCATAGTGGCGCGACAGCCCGACGTCGGGCCTTGGCCGCCTGGATCATTGTCCTCCAATTATCTCGGTCACGTGACCGCGTCCTCCAGTTTTGGAAGCCCAGTAGCTGCGCGGCGTCCACACCTACTGAGCTCTCCCAACGAGATCTCGGTCGTCCTCGCAGTCTCGCTCCGTCGACTCGTTCTGCATTCATTACTCTCTTAGGCATGCGATCGTCGTCCATTCTTTGTACATGCCCTGCCCATTGAAGTCGTTGTAGTTTGACGATTTTCGAGACTTGCAGCTCATCGTACAGTTCATACAACTCATTGTTGTACCGGATGCGCCATCCATCTCGATCGCAAACAGCCCCGAAAATTCGCCGTAAAACCTTGGGTTCAAATGTATCTAGCATGTTTTCGGAGGCTTGAGTTAGGGTCCATGCTTCGCAGCCATAGCATAGCACTGGTCGTATAATGGTTTTGTACACGCGGAGCTTCGTGTTTCTGTGCACATGCTTCGATTACATTATGGGGAGAGCCGAGAAAAAAGTCTTATTGGCTAACTGTATCCGTCGCTTGATTTCGTCAGTTTCGTTGGCGTCCCTTGACAAGTTGCAACCCAGGTAAATGAAGTTGTTCACGAACTCGATGTTGAGGTCCCCCACATTGATGCTCGGTTGTGCAGGTGTCCTTGTCGTCGACTGCATCATTATTTTAGTTTTACTCTCGTTGATACGTAGTCCAACTTCTTTTGCAGCGGTATCGAGCGTATGCAGAAGTTCTTCCGCGTCAGTCAATCTTCGGGACATGATGTTGATGTCGTCGGCGTACGCTGCTAATTGTGTCGACTTGATGAGTAGCGTCTTGCTGTTGTCCATATTCATAGCCCGAATAGCGTATTCCAGTGCTAGGTTGAAGAGCGACGGTGCCAGTCCATCGCCCTGTTTCAGAACAGTGCGTGTTTCAAATAGATCAGTAAGTCTTTTCTGGATCCTGACTTGTAAGACGGAGTTGGTCATCGTCATCTTAGTCAGTCGCACTAATTTGGCCGGTATACCAAATTGCAGCATGATGTTGTACAGTACTCCACGATCCATACTGTCGTATGCCTGCTTGAAGTCGACAAAGATTTGGTATACGTTTACGTTGTATTCCCAGCACTTCTGAAGTATCAGTTTGACTGTGAAGAGCTGATCGGTTGTGGAGCGACCAGGTCTGAAACCGCTTTGATATTCGCCAATGATTCGTTCTGCGTACGGTTTTATTCTATTTTCCAGAATTTTCGTCAAAATTTTATAGGACGTACAAACTAGTGATATGCCCCTGTAATTCTCACACCGCAGTTTATCACCCTTTTCAACTGTCGATGTATTATTGTCTCTACTTTGCTGTCGACTTGAGTGATGATATCGATTAGCTGATAAACAAGGGACTCATTTTTAGTGTATTTGGTCCACTTATTGCGATTGTTATCGCAGAGCCACAAACAACCGCGCTTAGTGCTTAAAGTCTGCATTGCCCCGTAATCTTCAGCCGAGAATTTAATGCAGTCTAAGTGGAACCATTTGTGACAAAATCCGTCGCAAAAGAGAGCCTCTTGTTCATTGCTCGCATCTTCTTTGCACTTTACCCCCGACATGTCAACCACTTGAGCACTAATTTGATTTGTAGTCATGGTTCAGACATTTTGCAAATCGAAAATTTCTTGCAAATTTACCGTTACTGGCAGTTGAAAGTTAAGTCGAAACTTACAGTTTTTCCGATAGTTGGCACTTTAGGCTTGTGAAAAACACTATAATTACTAATTAAATACCAGATTTGCACTAAACAACTTATAAAAAATTAGACACTTGTCAAAAGCAATTCTTTGTTATCGGTATAACATGGTCTACATCTACATCGAACGTGTGAGGGACAATATCAGTACATTACCTAAAATAAAAATCTATAAGTGAAATTACCATTCGGATCGCTATGCGTTAGCAATGGAATATCATTCTTATTGCAAAACTCCTGAAGTGGTGGAGGGACAACGCAACAAGCCGTCAAGTTGATTTGTGCAACGGATGGCGGAACAACGGCAGTGGCATGCAGCTCCTTCAAATTTTCCACATCTAAATCAGCAATTCCAATTTGACAAATCTGCAACGAAAAACATTATTAGTGACCATTAAAACTCCAACTCATATACCTCCCCGATTCTAATTACACACCTTCTTGCGTTCGGCAAACGTTTCTAAATGTTTCCACAATTCCTTCAAATTGCTCATAGCATCACCGCTATTTGAGCCCCATTCAAATGTATCCTCTTTCACGGATCCATCGATGCTGCCATTCGTTCCATTCATTGCATGTGATGATGCCGATGATTTTGACGACGGATGATAGGCCAATATCAAATTGTCCAAACAATCAACACTCAAGACTTTTAAAGTAGCAATCACAGCTTCGTTCAGGTACTCCACGGAATTATTGTTTAGGAAAATTTTCGCTCCAACCTTTATATTATCACGTTCATGTTCGCCCATCTTTTCGGCAAGATCGTCGCAAGCTCGTTGTATCTCCTGTTGTTCTTCATTGAAAATGGATTCGGCCAGGGTTGCATTTAGTGAGTCAATTAGCTGGAATTATAATAGAAAATTTTAATACATATACGAGTACACGTAATCATCATTTGTTTGTGCAATGGGATAAGCACAGATGAAAAATGAACAAAGATATTTGAATCATACAAAGTAGGCAACATTCCAAAGAAATATGCAAAAATAAGATAGTTTCAAGATAAATTTCTCAGCTCCATGAAGACCACTTTTCGTATTTTTAGCCATGTCAAAAAACAGCTATTTATTCAGTTCAACATATGCATTTTAGCAGGTGCTAGTTTCAGGGCAGAGGAGGAGAGTGCAGCAAAACTGAAACAAGAAAAATAGGAAATGGGAAATTTAGAAGAAAACTCAAAAATAACAATTTGTCATACATTTCCACTGGGCGAAAATTGTTTCGTCCATAAGCAACATTCTACTCGTTCTAACTAAATTCTATTTATAATTTTCCCATTACCGAAAAATATGAAATACTGGCTAGTAATTAGTGTTTGCGTTGATAGTCCTCAAAAAAAAAAAAAAGAAAAAAAAAATACTCTGGAACCTTCTAATGTTTCATTCATTATCAAAACGTAAAATGGGGACATTGAATCATCGCCTTTCTACTCGTAATAACGACACACAAGCACGTCATAATACAAATTTCAAATTAATTCCCAGAATGACTAAGTCAACATTGAAGACCATGACAATGCAAATGTCTTATCATATCAATCATTCCAAGTCATTGGGTTGGTGGGACGAATATTTCAAATGGAGCGGAAAAAACGTAAATTAAGTACAAACGATATGTTGCCAAATTCTGAAGGTGGTCCAACAATTTTCGAGTTTTGTAAAAATATTTACAGAGAGTTTTCTACCAGGAGAAAACACTAAAACGATTGTCACCGTCATTCAGTTTGGCCAGTGTACAAAATGTTTAATGTTTAAATATGTTTTTAAGATACATATTATTTACTTATGTTTGTAGCCGTTCGAGATTATTCCAAGGTGAATCGATTCTTATCTACGAAATGACGGACATGATTTATAGTTTATTGTGGATACAAGTTCTGTAGTTCTTTTCATTTTTTTTTTAATCGGTATGGAAATCATAGAGATAAAACGTGTGCTGTGTTTTTGTTTATATGTATGTATTAGAAATGTTGTAACAATATAGAAAACTGAATACATAACTTTTCATTTCCAACAAGTATTATAAATAATTTTGTCACATTAATTTAAATACATTGTTAACTCCTTCAAAATCTCGATCTCTTATTTGGGAAAAAGGAACTTCGTCGCGTCGCCCGGTGATATAGGAATATATCGAATCAAAGTAAATTCAAATCCAATATTCAAAACACAACAGTCCTCCACTTTCAAGCCATTTTCTGAGAGTCCTTCAAGCAACAGATCTGTTAGTCCTTTACCTGTAGTCTGTAACGTGCTTGAACCCTACGAAGTGTGGCATGCCCGATCCTATCCTTAAACTACTGAACCGATTTTAATGATTTATACACAAATAGAAAGGTATTCTTTCGAAGGTATGCAAATTTTATATTTTATTAAAATTGGCGAAATACTTTAGCCATAATCGGTGGTCAGGTCTGTGGGGAAACTCATGGGCAAGTCTACATAGCACCTCCGCGTGGTGGCCGCTGGTAACTTCGCGAATAGCGAAGGCTGAGCTATGGGGCCGGTTGCGTGTACTATCACATTACGCGAGTACCGCCGTTTTGTGATATGTAAGCAATCGACACACTCCCTACTTGGCCAACTCTTGTGTTCTATAGTTTTGGCGAAGGTAGCCCATACGGAGTGTCAAATGTCCTAAATCCCCGGGGTGTTATGCGACCGTGCCCATCGGGGGAAGGTGACCAGGGACGCAAATGGTCATCACAAACGGAGCAAGTTACTGCCACACATCTGTACAATAACCAGTTGTATGGGTAGTGTAAACTGTCTCCCCGACCGTACGTTGGCAGAGGGGCGCCTATGAAACTCTCTGCATAGGTGACACGGCGACCAGGTGTGAGGTTGGAGCTGGTGACTGAGGTGAAAGTTCACCTGCGGGGTTCCGGATCCAACACTTCACTTTGCTCCTTTCTTGCACCTGTTGAACCGCGGTCTACAGAGTAGCGATCTGTTAGACTAGGAGAGAAACCTTGATTTGCTTCAAGGGTAGCAGGTGCAGAGTGGCATGAACGCCTACGGAACTTTCGGGAGGTCGCGAGGGAGTCTGCTTCGCGGCACAAAGAGAGGAAAGAACGGCCGGATCGTCATAATGTTCCTATAGGGGCGGGGAGTAGCGGGAAGCAATATGCTGGCAGTTGCCTCGGCTGTGGTCCGAGAACGGGAAACCCAAACCTGAATCAATAAATAAAAACAAGAATATGAAAATACATCAAGACATTCTTGGAGAAAGTGGCTGGAGGAATTCCAATGAGACGGACAGCGACGACTCGCAAGGGTTGAAGAGGTTAGTCTCTGAAGAAGACGCTCCAGGGGAGAAGGGAGGCGTTGTTGGAGCGGACAATGACGCGCCAGAAGGCGCGGAGAGGTTAGTTCAGACAACGTGCACTCTGATCAACGTTCAATCTGCTAACTATCAGGGATGGTGGCGGGCCCGAACAAAGAAACACTAACTGTGTGCCAGCTGAATATTCATCATAGTAAAGCGGCATCAGCGATGATGACGAGATGCTTTGATGAAGAGAAACTGGACATAGCTTTAATACAGGAACCCTGGATTTTACAAAACAAAATTAGGGGTTTGTCACAACAAACCGCAAATCTGTACCATGCACAGGTGGACGGTAAAATAAGGACATGCATCCTGGTGCGTCATGGAATACGTGCAGTACAAATGATGCATCTCTGCTCGCCTGATCTTACGGTAGTAATGATCGGCAGTGGTGCAGGATCATTCCTAATTGCATCAGCATATCTCCCTTATGATGCACCAGAACCACCTCCATCAGAGGAAGTAGAAAATCTGGTAAGGTATTGTAAAGAAAGAGATATGGCGCTGATCATAGGCTGTGATGCCAATGCGCACAACACTGTGTGGGGCAGCACAGATGACAATCCCAGAGGACAGCAGCTGCTAGAATTTGTGGAAAAGTACAATCTGCTGGTAGCAAACAAGGGGGTCGCTCCTACCTTCGTGGATGCACGAAGGGCTGAGGTGATCGACATTACCCTAAGCTCTGTTAATATGCTTGACAGAGTTCAGAATTGGAGAGTGGTGGACAGGCTAACCATGTCTGATCACAGGGCTATCCAGTTTGAAATTCTGTATGGCAGAAAACGGAGTAGCGAACGCAAACGTATAAGAGTGCCAAAAAATACTGATCGTGTTAAGTACGAGACATATTTAATGGAACAAGTCGAGGATATTCAAGACGGAATACCTCGGAATACGGTCGAGATAGAGCGAACAGTGGAACAACTGAACTCCACTATTAATCGCGCCTTCGAACACGCTTGTCCCTCCACAGTAGTGGACGAAAAGGACCCAACACCATGGTGGAGTAGGGAACTGGAGTCTATGAAAAAAGAGACAAGGAAAGCCTTTAACCGTTACATGAGGGAGAGAGACTCTCACTCTTGGGAACTATACAAGGATAAAAAGAGGGAGCTGAAAAGAACCTTACGTCTTCGGAAACGAAATACGTGGAGGGAATTCTGCTCTAGCATGAAGGATACGTCGGAAGTATGCAGATTACAGAAGATGGTATCGAAAGACACTGCTTCGAAAATGGGGCTGATACGCAAAGTTGATGGTTCCATGACAGAAACAGTGGAAGAAACGTTGCAGGCCCTGATGGAGGTACATTTTCCTGGAAGTTTCAAGTCAGACCAACCATTGCCTCAAACTAACATGGGAGCTGGTGGGGTAAGTCAACAAGAAGCTGAGAGGATAATAACTCCAAATGGAGTCAAAAGTGCTATAAACTCTTTTGCTCCATTTAAAACGGCTGGAATGGACGGAATATTCCCGGCACTATTACAGTGGGGCATGAGGTGTTCTTTCGCCTCTATTGTGGAACATCACCGTGGACAGTCTTCTCTGGAAGCTGGACTCGATGGGCGTACACACTGTAGGATACGCCGATGACTTGGCACTCACGGTCAGTGGAAAGTTCATGGATACAATTCTAGGTTGCATGGGACAAGCTCTCAAAGTAACCGAAGAATGGTGTAATGAGCAAGAGCTAACCATAAACGCTAGTAAATCAAACACTATGATTTTTACTCGTAAGAGGAAAGACATAGAGATAACTCCCTTACGGCTTTTTGGTTCGGAAATCAAGGTGTCCAAGGAAGTGAACCATCTAGGAGTTACCTTAGATGCGAAACTAACTTGGAATGTTCACGTTTATGAAAAGATCCAAAAAGCGAAAAGGATTTTGCATCAATGTAAGAGAGTGTGTGCTCGTAGGTGGGGAATTTCACCTAAAGCAACACACTGGATTTACACAATGATGGTAAGACCTATTCTAGCCTACGCATCAGTGGTATGGTGGCCAAAAGCCATGCAGAATACCACAAAGCAGAAGCTAGATGGGGTACAAAGGATAGCTTGCGTAAGCATATGTGGTGCAATGCGCACCACACCAACGCGAGCAATGGAGGCATTGCTGGGACTGCCGCCGTTGGACTTATTTATAAAGAAAACGGCGGCGCTTTCAGCAATACGCATGGAAAGGGATGCCATGTGGCATCGCTTTGGAACTAGCAGCGGTCATAAGAGCATCCTAGACATTATTCATGATGAGGTCAGGGAGACTTTAATGCCGATAGAAGGCATGAGTAGACGTAGGGTAGTTGAAAGACTACACAAGACTCACATTGCAGATGGAAACATATATAATGAGTGTATGTACAATGACATCAGCATTTTTACTGATGGCTCTTTAATGGACGGTAAAGCGGGGGCGGGGGTTTACTCTGAAGAGCTAAACCTAGCATGTGCGCTTAGTCTAGGAGAGTATGTGTCCGTATACCAGGCAGAGATGCTTGGCTTGTTGCATGCGTTGGACCACTTGCTTGAAGGTCAGGTGCGGGGGAAGAAAATCCTTATTGCACTGGACAACCAATCGGTGATCAGACGCATGCAGCAGACGAACATAAACTCTAAACTGGTACTAGAGTGTGTCCGGAAGCTCAACACGTGTGCCTCAGAAAATGAGGTTACGCTGATGTGGGTAAAAGGACACATAGGTACAACAGGAAATGAGGCGGCGGATGCCCTAGCAAAACAGGGATCTGCGGCACCTTTCATTGGCCCAGAACCCAGAGTTGCTCTGGGGAACGGCATGATTGGAGCGAAGGTTGGGAAGTGGATGGACTCCATGCATCAACAAAGATGGCAGGAGCTAGTCACTTGCAAACAAGCTCGGAATGCAATGACCAGCCCTTTAGGCAGGGAAGCGAGAAAGGTACTTAGTTATAAACGGAGTACCCTAAGCTGGATAACTGCCTTGGTCACAGGGCATGGTAATTTTAAGGCTCATCTGGCCAAGATGAAAATCGGGGAAGATGACGTTTGCAGGCTATGCCTGGAGGAGGCCGAGACGGCAGCACACATTGTGTGCGAATGTCCAGCACTGGCTAGCACGAGGTTGAGGATCACAGGCAAGCACACGATAAGTGTAGAAGCCATGAGTGAACTCAGCTTCAAACAAATGCTAGCAATAACACGGGACTCAGTGATGAAGAAAGAGGTCGACAATTATCAGTCGACATCTGGAAGTCACTGATGACCGGGAGGGGGCGAAAAGGGACCCAAACGTTAGTGGTCTGCTTCGGCTATCCCCCAGAGTATATAATAAATTAGCCATAATCCGCGAGAAACATTGCGAGCTTAGAATCCAAGCTGTACCAAGCTTGGGCAGATGTATTCGCTACAGCGTTGGGTCAGCAGTTCGTGACCAAGCTTGGGCAGATGTATTCGCTACAGAGTTGGATCAGCGGTTCGTGGCTTTGCGGAGATTCGATTCATGTATATAATGACCAAGCTTGGGTAGATGTATCCGCTAAGGATCTTTCATAAGATTGTGGGTGGAACAGCGTTCATTGGATTGTGAGTGGAGCCGTCTAGAAAAGATACTCACGAAATAAATAAACCGTCGAACTGAAAATATGAATCAAGTATCCAGGTGTTCTTAATTTTTATGCTGCATGCTTATGAGCGTCGAATTGAAAAAATGATAATCGTCGAGTTGAAAAAATGAAAGTATCCATAGTCCACTTAACAAGTTGAAAAGAAATGTTATGAGGAGATAAAAAAAAATTATTTAGCGACGTAAAGAGATATAGTTTGAATCCAAAATAAAACGATGTTCTGTATGTCCGTTAGAAAAAGTTTTACTTTCGTGATACGCAGATCTATTGTGGGTGTTCAATCGGGCCAATAAGTGTGATACCTACAGCAATATTTTGAGCTAAATATTTGACCGTAACCAATTAAATTTCATTATACCCTAGACTTTTAGTATAGGGTATATTGTTTTTGTCACGACGGAAATATGTAACACCTTAAAGGAGGCTCCGGAGGTATAGCAATGTGTATATATAAATGATCAGGGTCACCTCCTGATTCGATTAAGCCATGTCTGTCTGTCTGTCTGTCTGTCCGTTCGCACGATAACTTTCGATAGAATGAAGCTAGAGCCTTGAAATTTTGGTCAAATGTTGGTAGTGTAATCTAGTTGGATGGTATTGAAAATGGGCATGATCAAGCCAAGAGAACGCCTACCTCCCCTACATATGTAAAATACTTAAATGTATCTGTAACTTCCGACTAAATAAATATGAAAAGCTCTAGCTTTGGTAGATTACTCGTGAGGGTAATTTTATAAACTCCTGGAAAAATAAAATTGATCAGTTGAAAACTAACGGTAATTTTCTTACAAAGAGCCCCGTACTACCCTACTTTTCGGGTTTTTTGTCTATAACTCTTGAACCAATTGACGTAGATGCCTGATTTTTGGCATGTAACCCTGGGGTGAGAAGATGCTTGAGTTCTAGTAAGTTGGGCATAATCGGATCAAAGGAACGCCTACCTCCCCTACAAATTTAAAAAAATTCAATATTCCTTTAATTACGATAACTTTCGATAGAATGACACTAGCGAGTTGAAAATTTGACAGAATGTTGCTAGTAGGATCTACTTGGTTCGTATTGAAAATGGGTAAGATCCGACTCAAGCAACCCCTACCTCCCCTACAAATGAAACTTCAAATAAGCGATAACTTTTGATAGAATGATACTACCGAGTTAAAAATTTGGTGGAATGTTGCTAGTAAGACCTACGTAGTTGGTGTTGAATATGGGCAAGATCCAACCCAAGGAACCCCCACCTCCCCTACATATGAAACTTCAAATAAGCGATAACTTTTGATGGAATGAAGCCAGTGACTTGAAATTTTAGTCAAATGTTCGAAGTGAGATTGAGTTAGTTGGCATTAAAGCTGGGTAACATCCGATCAACGAAACCCCTACTTCCCCTACAAACGAAACTTTAAATAAGCGATAACTTTCGATAGAGTGAAGTTAGAGACTTGAAATTTTGTTTAAATGGTTGTAGGGTGATCTAATTGGTTGGTGGCAATGATGAGCAAGATCCGACCTAAGGAACCCTTACCTCCTCTACAAGTGAAACTTCAAATAAGCAATACCTTCCGATAGAATGAAGCTAGCGACTTGGAAAATTCGACAAATATTGTAGAATGGGTTAGTTAGTTAATTGATTTTGAGAATGGTCAAGATCCTAATGAATGAGTGCCAACCTCTCCTATGAACTGGCCATATAGAAGACCCATTCTTAATGCATATGGTCGTTGCCAATTGGTACTTTTGGTATCTCCACTAGGTCTGTAGAAGTCTAGGGTATATACGCTTCGGCCTGGTTTTTCTATAATTTCCAGTTCGGGGCTTTATGCCTAGAGACTGCAGTCGATTCCAAAAGGTATACCGTGCCGTGGTGAATGGGACTTAAAATCGAAGAGACTGCAGTCGAATTTCGACTGCCCATGATACAATAAGATATTGACCCGGCGCAGCCGGGTTGTTAGAAGATCCGGCGGAGCCGGATCGCAATTTGTGTGAAGATAGACAAAGTACCCGGCGAAGCCAGATCATCTAGTTTTTCTGAATGGCTGATATCTGTTACGCCATTTTGGGTTCATTTAAGCCGCCTTTAGGCAACGAGTGACGTTTTAAGCCACCCAATTTTCAATTTCTACATAGTCCGTCTCTCGGATATAAAAATTTGGTGCGGTATGGAATAATACAATTTCATTCACCGAAAACAATTTTTTACTTTTTTTTTTCATTCGATGGCATACCGCAAGAATCTTATGTCGAGCGGCGAACATCTAATTTTGAAATTTACTGTGGATCAAACAAATTTCAGCCGTATTGAAACGATACAGACTTTTCGTCACGAGCTCTCGTACTATTTAGTCAGATCAAAGTACCGTTGTAAAATAATCACTTAAATTTCCGATGAAAAATCGATTTTAAAATTTCGTTGTCGGACAAAATCCTACGCACCGGCACGACCAGTTTTTACAACGACCAAGAGCTGCCAAATCCCATCAATGTAAGAACGACGTGTGTCTATGTGTTACATGCTTGTATTCGTTTTTTTTTTGTGTTTATTAGGAGCAACACATCTCGGCGCAACTGCTCTCAATACTACTTCTCCGCGCCGGCATTGAAAGCAACCCAGTTCCTTGGATCTGTTGCGTATGCATTAGAGAGCTGCACCCTAATGCGACGCCAGTGAGATGCAACTGCTGCGACGAGTGGTGTCACCTGAGGACCTGCTCCGGACTAAACCATCACAGGTACTGGAATCCTTCATTTACTGCCAGTCAGTGCAGAAATCGAGGACCCCAGCAGCGAGCTCGTTAAACACGCCTCACCTTCCTACACCAGTGAGCACCCACACGAGCTTTCAGTCAACCCCAACGACCTCTGCGAATAGACCCAGTAGGATTCCCCGACAAAACAACCTTACGCCTGCACCATCGATCGCCATTTTTGATACGCTCTCACTCGTCCAACTAAATTGCAACGGGCTGCAAAATAAAATCGCCGAACTCAGGATTCTCCAACAAAACAACCTTACGCCTGCACAATCGATCGCTATTTTTGATACGCTATCACTCGTCCAACTAAATTGCAACGGGCTGCAAAATAAAATCGCCGAACTTCCCTCATTCATGGACAGACACTGCATTCAAGTTGGAGCCATCCAGGAGACGAAACTACATCCCAATTCGTCCCTCAACGCTCATGGAGACTACATAATTATCAGGAAAGACAGGTTGACCAACGCTGGAGGAGGGCTTGCCTTCAACATTCACCATTCCGTGCAATACCGGGAAATAGATGTCACCAGCAACGACATCACCATGGAAGTGCAAGTCATCGCACTAAAATCAGGCAATGCCGATATTGAAATTTACAACATATACATATATTCCACCGGTATCCATTTGTTCCTCAGCCCTCAGGTTACCATGGAAATATCAACACTTTCCTCACTGGTCAACACCGTCTCCTGCTTGGTGACTTTAACGCTCACCATGAACTCTGGCACTCACATCTTAACAACGACGCCAGAGGTATCTATCGCGCATTCCGAAAATTCGGCCCAACTTTCCTATTTTAGCCGCCAGACCACAGGTATAAGCAAACTATGGTCGACAATTTGTGTCCTCTCTAATCCACCGAAACAGAAAGGGAATGTCGCCATCCAGGTCGGAGACAATTCAATCAGCAACCCTGCCCACTGCGCAAGTCGCTTCAATAAGCAATTTATTGAACATCCTCTACCAGACAGACAAAAGCGCATAATCCGCAGGAGGATCCATAGCCGAACTGCAGACAATATACCTGTCTACACCGCGGACGAAGTGGCAGCAGCAATCAGGAAAGCGAGCAACTCGAAAGCCTTGGGACCTGATGGAATCTCAATGGCAATGCTTAAACACCTCGATTCACCAGCTATCGAATATCTCACGGCTACATTCAACCTATCCATCACATTACTGCGCTTTCTGGAGGAAAGGGAGAATAATCCCAATCTTGAAACCTGAGAAAAAAAAGCGACACTCGGTGAGTCCTTTCGACCCATCACACTTCTATCACCAGTTGCCAAAACGCTCGAAGCACTAATCCAACCAATTCGTACGGTCAACATCCAGCTTGCTAACCACCAGCGGGGCTTCAGAAGGATGCACAGTACGACGACGGCCCTGGATGCCATTACAACTCATATTCACAGTGACCTCAATCAACCTCGTCCATGTCACAGAACAATTCTGGTGGCACTTGACCTGTCGAAAGCCTTCGACACAGTCAGCCACTCAGCACTTCTGTCCGACTTCTATAATGCATCTCTTGCATTGCCAATTATCTTGCGGGCAGGCAGTCCTACACCGAATTTAGGAGCAAGAAATCGAAGCTAAGGAAGATCAAACAAGGTGTGCCACAAGAAGGAGTTCTGTTCTGTTCAACCTTTACCTATCTGGAATTCCAACACCATCTGAAGGAATTGAAATTATCTCCTATGCCGATGACTGCTCCATTCTGGCAACAGGAAACAATATCACGGAAATGTGCGGACGAATAAATGATTACCTGGAAGAACTTAACGAGTCACAGAATCTCTGTGACACACAATGGAATAATATTCAGGGTTGTCAAAACGCCGCTCACCGTACTGTGACTGGCTAACTCCTGGTGTCATCCCAGGACCATCTGGATCAGGAAACTAGGATGATGCATCTAAGGGACCACAACAAGCTTCTTACGAAACAATACCTGGTGAGTTGTTAACGGAGGGAATACCTCAACACCGACCTCATGGACAAGATACTGCCACTTAGACATGTTAGACGTGATCTGAGGGACCTCGAAAGAGATGTCCAGAGGTACAAAAGGGTTCCCTTTGACAATAACGCATACAGATCAGCCATCGCAGCAATACATCATGAGGAGTACAAACATCAATTGCAGGACTAGGTGCAAATAGAGTTCTCTCGGCACAACAACCAGCCATTTCTCCCAATGAGAAAATACTTCCGAGAGCAGCGAGAACAACACTTGTCCAACTTCGGTCGGGCTGGTGTTCGCGTCTTAACTCTTACCTATCTCGCATTGACCGGGATGTAACAAACACACGCCCCGCCTGCAATGGTACACCTCACTATGTGGACCACATTTTCAATTGACCAGCTGCACCCACACACCTGACCCCCAGGTCGCTATGGGAGAACGTCCCTTAACACCGAGGAAGACGACGAACAATAACAGCATGTAACACACTCACACAACGAACCTCTGGCCATTGCTACAACACCCTCGTTACTGTTATTGGAACTCTTACAGCCAGAAGCCATGTGAAACGTCACCTTTTTGACCTTTGCTCAGCTGGCTTGAGAATCGAGCCCTGCCTATCGTCCAGATCTCACCACAAAGTTAGTGGAACGGCAATTCAGCTTTCTCCTCAAAACTTTTTTTTTGCTGAATTGGCTCGACATTATCTGAAAGCCGAACGTAGCGCTTATAACCTCCTAGATATGGATATGAACAACAAGAATCGGCATCCTGCTGGGCCACCTTCACCCCGCCTTTCGAGTAGTAAACTTCATCGTATCAGACATAGTGCTGCAACATAGGCCTGTAGACGTCGCTCGAGCCTGCTCCTTGCTGAACATTAAGTTCCAATCATTGGAACATTCCTGTTTCGCAAAAATTAGGGGAATTCTCTCTATTCAACTAGAGAGAATTTTTACAAAACTCAAGAAATTTCCGCTTTAGGACCTACAAATCCCCCCGAGTGGGCTCTAGGTTCTTAACACCTAAAGCGGAAATGGACAACCTAAAGCGGAAATGCCGGAAATTAAAGATTTTGAAAATTCTCTCTAAATGCAATAGAGAGAATTCTCCTAATATTCACGAAACAGGAATGTTCCCAACCATTTTCTATAGTAACAGCGCAATCAGTAACCGGGTTAATCTAACATGAACATCACAGATCTGGAAGGAAATTTCGATATTCAAGTTGAACAAAATAGCCTAGATACCTCGAGTATTCCTCCTCCTCTGACTCATGATAATGCAGTCCAAAGCGCAGCTAATGCAGGAGAAAGTCAGCTGATTTTCTTGGTGGAATTCTGCCACCTGTTCAATTCTATTCTACATCTGTGCCACATCTCAACATTATTTTGCGGCTGAGTTGGTTTCAGATCCGTTTCCCTCGAATAAATATCCAGAACTCTGTTCCTTGTGACCAGTTTAATTGTCTCATTTGAATGTGCAAACGTAAACAGTTCTAGCTGTCAAAATCTCAGCAGCCCGTATCAGCTGTTTGGAATTGTTGTCCGATAAATTCTTAACCGGAAGATGAGTGCCGTTTAGCGTTTATCTACAGGATAAGATTAAACAAGACATTGAGAAAACGGCCCTCAGTCTTTTAAATTTTGATAACCCTGCTTAGTCATCTTCTGCTACGATACCCTTCAAAAAACAGTGGTGCCCCCTATCTTTATTAATAACATCTCGGTTAAATCCATTAATTTTTTGATGGATGAAACTCCGGGTGTCGAGTATCGTTTAACCAATTATTCAAAAGAGATACATAAACTTCTGTTTACAGACATAAACATATATCTCCCAAAAACAACCCTGTTGTAAAAAAAATCCCCGCCAAGAAAAACTCTTCAGCCGCAAAAAAGATTGATATGAACACAATACCGCCAAAGTACTCGTAGCTTCGCGCCTCGCTCTAGGGTATGCATATTGAACCCTGATTGAATTAGTTAATTTCTTTCAACGCTGATTGGCGGGGAGCTTCGTAGACTAAAGCGTGATCCACACGCAATGACTTATCCATCATTTTGTCGCAACAATATCGTTGTCATTAAATTGCCATTTTGTCATAAATCCCTTCGGCGTGCAATGAGTGGACTTAGCCTTGTCGAGGTGTGTCTTGCATACCCCACCCGGTACACAGAGGGATAAATTAATTTTCCTTTCAGTCGGGATTAAAATCATCGCTCGAATTTACTAGTGAAAACTTAAAATTGGCGCGAAAGAAACCGTATGTGTCTGTTGTTGAACTCGTCGAATCAGTGACAATGATAAAGACAAGGATGTCGTTGCGATAAAATGATGGATAAGTAGTTGCGCGCTTAAAGCTTTTATGCCAAGTACTGTTTTCTTCTCGCCCGAATCTCGTTATAAAGCTCCCACCTTATAAAAGACTAAAAATGCACTTCAGTCCAGAAGTGATTAATAAACTATTTTCTACTCCGTTCTTCTTCAGATTGTTCAATTTATTTTGTTTGATGGAAGCTCCCCGCCAAACAGCGTTGAAAGAAATTAACTACTTCAATCAGGGTTCAATATGCATACCCTAGAGCGAGGCGCGAAGCTACGAGTACTTTGGCGGTATTGTGTTCATATCAATCCTTTTTGCGGCTGAAGAGTTTTTCTTGGCGGGGATTTTTTTACAACAGGGTTGCTTTTGGGAGATATCACGTCTTTTTGCATAGTGGTAGTAGTAATCCAGATGGCGCAACGGTAAGCACGTTCCCCTTCTATACACTGGACTCCGGTTCGATCCGATTCCTACTGAATCCGGTAGTCTTCGACAGGAAAAGGGGATTTACGTTTCGTACTATGAGTACCCGTTTGGGATTAATAACTTGGTTGAGTATATGTATGAAAATGTTTTACTTTCGTGTAGGTTTTTGTTTTTTTATAATACCTATATATGATATGTTTGCGTTTTTAATAAAACTATTTAATATTTTACTATTTATTAGTTACATATTATTTATTGAATTTTGTTTGTTACGTCAGTCTAGTCCGAATAACCGTTTCCCTAGATAAATGTATTCAATACAGAGATATAATTAAGAATAAGAAGGAAAACTCCATCAGTTGGAGAGAAGGCAGTGAAACAATTTTCGGAAACGCATATTTAAGTAAATTAGTAAAAAAAATCACTATTGCCTTATTTTCATCCAGCAGGACCACGAGGAGATTGGAGTTATTGTATATTAACACTTAATTTTTCCAGGCTTGTATGTTAATTCACTGGCTAATAATTAATTAATAATTAAACAAACGACAATTTTCAACACACGAAAAAAAAACATAAAACGGTGTGGATGAAGATACAAACAGGTTATAAATTCCGGAATTCTTCAATTGCACCTTCTGTCCCTAAAATATAGTTGTTGTCATTTGATCTGCTTGTAGACTTTGTTTACGTTAAAAATGTACTTTTAGCGTATTTTATCACTTCTAATAGAACAGAAGGATTCCCTCATTAATGATGCTTCCTTTATTAGTATCTTATTCGTGGACGTAAATTTGGGGCAGATATGATTTTGCTTAATGTTCGATAACAGATCTCATTTAATCATTTTTCGATTAGATTTGCTATGCAACAGTTGCAAGAATCGCGTTTCATATGCTGTACATTCCATTTTCCCATATAAATCATCATACATCATAAAATATTCAGATGGCTTAAAATTGTCGTTTTAAACAATTAGCACACAATTCTTTCAAATTTCCTTTTCCGCCTTACTAAAATCTTAACATGACCCCTCATTTTTCGCTTATCTTTCAACTATTTATATGCAATAATTGTAAATACCTGTATTAACATCTCAATAAGCCCTATCTTTAATAATTAAAAAACTCACCTCCTCGAAGTACTTGAAATATGAACGTGTGTTAAGTCTTTTGAAGATCCGAATGATTTCAAAAAAGTTAGTAGAGCGCTTCCTTGCCAAGAACATTATTTTTCTAGTTGAAAGGACTCAAAGTGTCTTCAACAATAGTCTACTGCATTCGCCTCAGCACCCCCAGTCATATCATATCCATCATCCCTTGATATCACTTCTTTTCCAAAAATGTCCTTTTCCTTCTCCAAAGGTCGCAAAATGCCATCAGTCGTGGTCGATGGACTCAAAATGCCATTAAATCATTAACAGAACTCCGGAGCATTGGTCTCATTTCCACGACTTAGAATACACCCTTACCTACCAGCTTTGGTTTTTGTTTCATTTCATAATAATAGAGTCCTTTTATCCTGACGCACATCTCCAGCAGCACTAAAATATAACCGTTTTGTACTTAATAACCAAAGCAAGCTATGTACTAAATTTAGTTGAACCATGGACCACGGCTAATACCTGAAAATTTTTTTTTCATCGAATTCATTAAAAAGACTTCGAGAAAGCGAGAAACTCTATATTTTTTTTTCACATTTTTGGATGTATCTTTTTATCTACTGCACGGATCAGAGCAAATGAAAGAAAAGGCACACCCTTGGGACACAGTCAATCCGTGAGAAAAGAAACCAGACCACGATACGCTCCCTACGAGGCTGTAGCCCTGTCAAGGAACAACAAGATCAACGAGAACAAGAATAATTTGAAAAATAGCGATTTTCAAACTGTCATATCTCGGTTGCTTTTCGTCATATCGACATCAAATTTGCAACACTTCGTAAGATGGCCGGAGAGAATGGTCATACTAAATTTAAGCCCCCACAATCACCTGGAGCCGCAGCTACAGAGGTCCGAAAACCCGTACTTGTTGTGTCGCGTAAATCTTGGTCACTTTTTCGATTTTTTTCGTTTTTCTTTGGCGGGCGGGACGCTCCCGCGTTCCTAGATAGCAAAGTTATGAATACTTTAAAAAGTACAAAGGCTGAGGGCTATTCCTTTACTCCTAAGGCCCTCGAAAAATGTGTCATTATCTTACGAGGCTCTAGTAACCAATATTTGGAGGAAATCGTAGCCAAGGGCCCCGAAATTCTAAATGATTCCTTTTCTGTTTCATATCTTACTGCGTGTTTCAGAGTCAACAAAGCCACCCTCCCACTTTTCAAATTAGTCTTCATCAAAAAGGAGGATAGGAAATCGATCACTTCCCATCGCTCTCCCTTATACAATGTTTCAAATGTCAACGTTTTGGCCATGCAGCCAATAATTGTGCTTTTATCCCTAGATAGAAAAGATAAAATAGTCGAGCTACTGTCCCAGCAGGAAGGCACTGCGACCATAAAAGATCTATTGTGCCGTAGCTCATTAATCCAGAAGACCCTCCACCATTCTAATAAAGAGATGCGTGGCTTGTAGTCAGGAACATTTAGCGACCCTACTATCAAGGAAAATTCTCCTCCCAGTTGTGTCCTATGTGGCACCAGCAGACATCCGGCCAACTTTTCGAAATGTCCCGCACGGCTGGACTATCTTAAGCGCATTAAGGTGTTACAAGATAAAAAGGAAGAAGTCAAAACATAGTCTTTTGCACATTTCTCGCAACATCCCAACCTCGTTGATCCAATGAATCCTCAATATTCTTATGCAACCATTAAGAATGGACAAGAGCAGTTGTTGTTGTAGCACCGCTTCGAGCTCTTATAAATATAAATGTATGTGACAATAATTCAGACTATCCATGTTGGTATCCTCTATGTTTAGGTGGAAAAAAGCAGCTGCCTCGATGAAGTTCTCCTACAACGCAATATGAGTTAAGCGCGTGGGGGCTGCTGGACATTCAAAGATGGGCCCAACATCGTGTGAAGCGAGGTCACTTGCTGGGCAGGAGTTTTGGATGTCACTATCGATGCGGGACAAGTATGAATTCAGACGCGAGCATCAACCAGAACGAAGTTGAGCTAACGTACATAGTTCTGGTTGCTTTTGGGAGCCAGGACTAGTCTGGAGATATGGCAGGTGGTTGCGCATTCAATAGCTTATTTGGTTTTAGTTCCGCAATCGAAGAAAGCGCTTCTTCAGTATTTGATACAATCGAGCAGAATTAGTCCTAAACATTGGGAATATCACCTTCTCTGGTCTAGCAGGCATCTATACTGCTCGTCACCAGAATAGGTTCAAGAATTTTCATTTACGTTTTCTCTCATATCTCAAAAAGTATAACATGTACATTATATTTTTGTTGGATGTTTTAATCTTTATTTTGCTTAGACTTGATACTACAAAAATGAGGACATTTCTGTGACTGTACCTTTGTTAAATCTTGCTTCGATTGTTTTGTTCACTCAAAACACTACATTTTTTTTTGGGTCATCAGAATAGGTTCAACGGTAATTCATTTAGTTTGCGATGTGCAGTTGCTATCAAACAGTGTGAAATATTTTATTTTTAACAATTCCGGTAGTGTAGAGTGATTTTAGTGCAAAATGGGTAGCGGTAAACAACTGGATGACTTAGAAAAGGGTCAAATAAAAGGTTACCTCGAATTTGGCCTAAATCAGCGAGAAATTCCCAGAAAAGTTGGTCGAAGTCAAAATGTAGTAAGCAATTTTATCCGAAAAGGTGCAAATTACGGAAAAAATATGAAAGGATGTCTTTATTCAGCAACAACAGCAACAGACAGAAGATATATTGTCCGAGCTGCGTCAAATTCTCGCCATTCTACATCGAAGATCAGGGAAAAAAGCGGTGTTAAAGCGAGCCTATCAACTGTAACACATGTAATACGCAACACTTGCAACTTAAAAAGACTAAAACTAAAAAAAAACACCGCTTAATGGTGCTCGTAAGGCTACACGTCTTCGTTTTGCTCGAGAGCATATGACCTGGAATAAGAAGTGGCACACCATCGTCTTTTCCGACGTTCAAAAGTTCAACCTCGACGGACTTGATGGATATAACTTTTATTTCCACGATATAAGAACGTCTGAAAGCTATTTATGTTGTCATCACAGCTGTGCAGACGGTGTAATGATATGGGGAGCCATTTCATATTATGGGACTTGTGAATTACAATTTTTAACTCCCAAAATGAACGCGAACGCTTACAAATCGGTATTGGAAAAGGCATTTCCACACTTCTCGAATATTTTTGGACCAATTACATGGACATTCCAACATGATAATGCTCCCATTCATACTGCGAGAGAGGTAAAATCGTGGATCAAGGGTCAAAATGTCAAATTGCTTGAATGCCCGCCATACTCTCCTGATCTTAATATTATGGAAAATATGTGGGGACTTTTATTACGGAGGGTGTATGAACGGGGGAGACAGTACGAAGATACGGAAACCCTAAAGGAAGCCATTAAAAGGGGTGGGCTCAAATCTCCCTTCAGAGATATTGGAAATTATTATGCTTTATTGCCAGACCGGATTTACGAAGTCATTTTGAACCAAGGAGGTAGTACGCACTATTAAAATATTTTAAAACTAATCCCTTTTTATGTTACAACCAATGTAAGCTTGAATTTTTGCTTTAGATATGAATTTTTATACTATTTTGTGTTTGAACCTATTCTGGTGACCAAAAAAAATGAACTTTTTGTTATGTTTTTTAGAAAAAAAGATACAAAATATCTACACTGCATGTAGATACATCGGAACATGGATATGTCTATAACTACCGACTGCGTGGAACCTGTTGTGTTGAAGATATCGACGTAAGTTTTATAAAGATCCCAGTATAGTTATACTGGATGAAATCATTCGAAAAAACACGTCCCACGCTTTCGGTAGGCATAAAACATATCTATGTACCGATGTATCTGGTGGCAGTGTAGATACTCGTCATAAATTCTGCTTTGCTTTGTCCTGTCCGCTCGGGCTCCTTTCTCTCGCGGTATCGTTTCGTTTTCGTTTGCATCGCGTGTGTGCAATATTCACCTCCTCTCGTGCACCCTAATCCATCTGCGCGTTCGGTACAGTTTGCAGACTGCAGCCTATCGACATTTCTCTGAGTAAGTTTCAGCTAATCGCAATCACGCTTCCCACCATCTTTTCTCAATCGGACGAGTATTGTATTTGTGTATCTATTGCAAAATCGCTCCCACACTATCCGACTCATCCCGCCTCTTTAATCAACAGTCTGGGTCCGGCACACACAATCCGTTTCTCAAGTAACGCGTGCGACTCTATGCGATTGTGTCCGGCAAACAGAAAGGGAAACTAACAAAAGTAAACAAAACATTCCAACACACGCACAAAGAGATTGCACAAGAAAATTTTTGGAATTTTTGCAGAAGTGGGGGCATTTGATCTTCTGCAAACCTCTGAATGTATTTTACATCATGTCACGATGAGCTGCCCGGAACTATAACATCCTGCGATGAATATTTCTCTATTTCGGGGCTTGGGAGATTTTAACTCGCGCAGAACGAATTCGCCATTTTGTTTTATGATATGTTTATTGCACGTGTGGTGGGGGCCCACATTGTGGGCCAGTCAGACCTCAAATTTTCGCCATTGCAAATGCACAACTACAGTTGCTGGATCACCCGATTTGGATAGAATGAACTTCATCCGCGATGGATCTCGCTCTCTATCTTCGGGGGGCGGGAACTATGTAATGTACACACTCTCAAATTGCGTCTGCGCATGTCCAAATGTTAGTCGAACTGACTACTTGCTACTTTTTCTGAGACCCTATTGATTCAGATATGTAGTCCAACGCGCGCTATTTTATTTGTTTGGATTCCAGCCATTTTAAACATTTTGGAATTTTTGCGCAAGGGGGTATTTGATCTTCTGCAGACCTCTGAATGTACATCATAACATATAACATCCTGCGACGAATATTTCTTTATTTCGGGGCTTGAGAGATTCTAACTCGCCTAGTATAAATCCGCCATTTTGTTCTATATGTTTATTGCACGTGTGGTGGGGGCCCACATTGTGGACCAGTCAGACCTCAAATCGCCGCCATTGCAAATGCACAAACACAGTCGCTGGATCACCCGATTTGGCTTGAATAAACTTCATCCGCTCTCGCTCATCTTCGGGGGGGGGGGGGGGAACTATGTACACTCTCTCAAATTGCGTCTGAGCATGTCCAAATGATAGTCGAACTGACTACTTGCTACTTTTTCTGGGACCCTAGTGATTCAGATAGTACAACACGGGCTATTTTATTAAATGATGAATGTTATTTCTTGCCGTCCACAACGTCAACCTTTATCGCTATCAAATCAACATCCCAACATGTACACACAGGATCCCCGCAAGCGCGCCGCCCGCGCGGATCTACAAGCAACAGCCATGCACAATGACCACTTCACTCAAACGACATGCACAACCAGAAAAGAAAAATTTTCAATGGGCTTGTTTCCTCTTCTGACCCCCGAGTAGAAAAACAGACATTTCGTGTGACGGACAGATTTTTAGGATGACCCCCAGCTATAAGACATATCCATGTCAAAAAATTATAAATAAAGTATAATGTGTGCTTTAAATCCCAAACTATTTTACTTCATTAACAACATCTTGGGCTATCGATAAAAATTTATATCATTGAAATCGTCCGGTTGGTTATAGAGGTAAAGCTATTTTACTTTTGCACAAACGTTGAACCTATTCTGGTGACGAGCAGTGTATATCTCAAAAACACGTAGACAATGTGTCCTCCTAGTACAAGTCTGCCATTCAACACCTATTTCTGCCCTTCCAGTTTGCTACCTGAAAATTTACTTTCAAATATTCTCATATGCCGCCTTTCTACTTGAATAACCCTGGCTCTTTGCGAAGGAGATAAGTTATTACGCGTTGGGTCTACCTTGTTTAGTCATAATCTATTGCATTGCTATATTTATCGGATCTCTTTAACGGACTTCTTTACCAATTGTATCCGTCTATCCCTTTGTATCTAAATCTGTTCTCCGCACTGTAGGTTGGTTCTTTACGTATTCTTGTAAAGGTAAAAAAAAGCGGGATGTATCCCCTGATATACCCCTCTTATTTACATAATGTCTATGTAGTATGCACTAAATTGCCGAGCTTTGATTAACCTCTTATTGTAGTCATTATATAATTTTCTGTACTTTCTTGTAATATTACATTCTAATCTCATCTTACTTTATGTTGAATACACGCATCACTTTATTTATCTAAGATAAATACGTACAAACGATATATTCATACGTATCTCTACAATATTTTCATATATGTAAGTTTCATTTTCTTTTACCACTTTCCCATGCTGTAATAGCTTTGAAATATTTATTTATAATTGCACTCAAGCACAATTTATTACTACAATCTTCTGTAAATATCTCATCTTTACAATTAGTAACACCACATTTGCATTATTATTGTACATGTATGTACGTATACATGTACGTTCATTTAAACATTCATTAAACATTGAATAATGTAAAGATTAATTTTTTAATACTGTAAATATTATTATGTCACATGATATAATAGAACATTGCATTCTTCATAGTAATCAACGCCTTGTTTGATTCTTTATTTTCATATACAATAAGTTACGAGTTACAATTGCATCTCGATTCTATGAATATCCACTTTACGATTTTATTACTAGTGTAGTAGGCGAAAATAACATTTAATTTTATAATCTAGTAGTCATGTACTACTACATTCATTTGTTATTTACTTAGAACATAGAGGCATGGAATGAGCTTGTCCTGTTTGTCTCTGGCTCCAACATTTGGCGAATAAGTCGACAGCCAGCCTACTCGGTTGTTGTTTGATATTGACATATATTGACTGTTTGTAACGGACGGTTTGGGGGGCATCCGAAGATGCCCGTGTGGACGGAGCCTAAGGTAGCATAATGACCGTGAAGGTCGGGCCGTACCATCTAGTGAAGAAAAAGGCCCCTCAACGAGCTAAGCACCGGCCTATGCTTGCTGTAGCTCAGTTCGGGAGATGTGGGCGGGATATTCGCCGCTCGTTGCCAATGTCCTTTACGTATTAACATAAATTCATAGGCCTGGGGAAGACAACACAAACAGGGGAGGTAAAAATGGGGAATACAAAAAAATAGTCGATAAGGATGGAATGGTTGGCGGACGGATCAGACGCCCAAGCGGTCGAATCTGGGTCCGGGTGTAATGGGACCCTCGGCCTCTGGTTTCGTACCACCAACAGATCACTACTCATCAGGTGCTGCTTCGATCTGCCGGTGGGAGCAGCACTACCAGACTATAATGTGGTTTATTACATGTTCTGTCGAATTGTGCATGAATAAAGGTCAATTCTTGTCAGATTATCGACAGTCAGCCTACTCAGTTGGGGTTTCAGTATTGACATAATGTTGACCGCACTGTCGAATTATGCACAAACAAACGTCAATTCTTGTCAATATTTAAATTTCATAATTACTAAACGGTCTACTGAGTTAGCTGACTGTCGACCACATGTCGACTTAGTACCCAGATTTTGGAGCCACTGTTTCTATGGAGACATACAGGACAAGCTCATTCCATGCCTCTATGTTCTAAGGTTATTTATTGTGAGATGTTTGAAATAGTTTTTGTTTTTTGAATAATCGTATTTGTATCCAAGATGTAAAACGGACGTTTGCGTTTGAACTTCTTGTACATACTGAAGAAGACAACTTTTTCATTTCCGTAACCTACTCTTCCGATTTTAATATAAGGTGTTTCGATAGGGACGACGCATTTCGTTTTTGACATTTCTCAAATAGGAGTGAAGTTGACTTCGTAATTCTTTCACGTTTTGAAACGTCAGTCTATGCCATTTAATCATGGAGAGATGCACGCTTCAACAACGTTTGCAAATTATTCAACTTTATTTATTAAAATTCACGTGCTATCGCGACTACTTTGCGCTTACGCCAATTTTCGGTCGACGAAACCGTCCAACAAAACGGACTATTGAACGTTTGGTGCAAAAATTCGAAACAACGTATGCATTGCATAATGTCCCAGTGCCTGTGCGACAACGTAATGCTCGAAGGGAAGAAAATATCGTGGCCGTTCGAGAGAGTGTGCGTGAGCAGTCAACGATGCCGATTCCACGCCGATCGAAGGCGTTGAACATCAGTGTGACCAGTTTGTGGCGAATTTGGCTCTCCGCCCGTATAAGATTGCGTTAACTCAAGAACTGAAGCCAACCGACCATTTTAAGCGTCGCACATCCGCTAATTGGGCTCTAAATCAGATGCAAGTTGACGACGACTTTTACAAGAATATCATCTTTTCGTCAACAAGCAAAATTGCTGCATTTGGTCGAGTGAGCAGCCCGAAGTGATGCACGAGACACAACTTTATCCGAAAAAATTAACTGTTTGGTGCGGTTTTCATGCCGGCGGCGTCATCGGACGGCGCAACGTGCCATACAGCGTACGACACAATCGAATTATTGAAGACCAAGTTCGGTGAGCGAGTTATCTCACGCAACGATCCTCGCGAATGGCCGCCTCGTCCGTGCGATTTAACCCCTTTGGACTTTTTTCTTTGGGGTTACATTAATAAGCCAGCAACGTTAGAAGAGCTCCAGGGTAACATCGAACGCGAAATTCCTAGTATTTCGGCCGATTTGTGTGCTCGAGTCATGGAAAATTGGGTCCAGGGTATTCACTCGTGTCAGCGCTTCCGCGGCGGATATCTTATTCTATAATTAATGGCATCGATTGTAATTTCATTTGAAATAAAAATCATTACCATAATTAACCCACAAGTCTTTTAATTGAAAAAAAAAAACAAAATGCGTCGCTTTTAATGAAAACCCCTATATAATTTCATTACTCAAACATAACTTTAAACATACATATATCCATTAACTTTTTCTTTCTACTGTCAATTCTAAAATAAACACGAACAAATCTACGTTCCTAATATACGCTAGGTTTTTTTACCAGGCGGCCAAGGCCCGACGTCGGGCCGTCGCGCCACGATAATGAAGAGGTTTTTCTTACAGAGAAGAGAAGAGCAGGATAAGCGGCAAAAAAACGATCGAGAGCAGATTGGAGTAGCGGACACGAAAACGGGCATGTCTTTGCTGCGAGTGTGTCATGGTTAAAACCGCGATTTCGCATACACTAGAACCAGAAACACGACCACTGTTCCTGTTTCTGGTTCTGGTGTATGTGAAATCGCCGCTTTAGTATTCAACCATCAACTCAAATTTCAAGAGGAAACTTAAATCCTTTTTACAGACAGATAAAATCTCCCAAAAATAGCCCGGTTGTAAAAAATTCCCTGTCAAGAAAAACTCCTCAGCCGGAAAAAGGATTGATATGAACACAATACCACCAAAGTACTCGTAGCTTCGCGCCTCGCTCTAGACTATGCATATTGAACCCTGATTGAATTCGTTAATTTCTTTCAACGTCACACGCAACGACTTATCCATCATCGTTTCTGCGACAGCCGGTTCTTCGTACCGGGACGACCCGTTTTTCGACGGTCAAGAGCTGCCAAACCCCCTCGATGTAGGTTAGGTTAGGTAAAGGGGCTGCCATGCTACCGCACAGCACACTTGGACCACCTCTGGGTCCGTTGTGATACCGCCAAAGTCACCTACTTAAACCTAGGCAACAAACCAGCCTGTGCTATCAATATAGCGATTGAGCTGCATTCCACTCGTATCGTTTAGGTTTCAGTTCCCGGAAAAACCAGGAACTCATCCACGTCATCACAGCTCCTGCAAAATTCATCACATCGTGTAAATAGTAACGTCCCTCGTGGTCACAACATGATTTCCCAGCCATGTCAGAGCTTCCAGGATTGCCGAAAACTCCGCCTGCAGGACATTACAGAAGTCGGGAAGACGGAATGACAAGTTAATTCCCAATCCCTCCGAATAGATACCAGCCCCAACTCCGCCGCCGGTCCTAGAGCCGTCCGTGTAGATGACCATGGAGTCGGTGGTCATGAGCGTGTTAACACCCCATAGATAACTCGACGGAATCAAGCTGATATGGTTCCCGCCAAAAACGTATTTTGCACAAGTATAATCAGTCTCCGCAGGGAGATCTAAGTTGCCCAGTATAGTCGAGTGTCCACAACTCAACGTGCGCCACGGGTCAGTTTCGCGAAGGCGTAAAACCATGTTAGCCGCCAGCTGTTCGCCGCAAATATCCAGAGGTAGCAAGCCGAGCACCATGTCCAATCTGGCTGACGGAGTTGTTCTAAAGGCCCCCGTTATAGCCAGCGCCGCTAGCCTTTGCACCTTACTCAGTAGGTTACAATAGGCCGCTACTCGGAGTGCCGTCCACCACACACTAATTCCGTGCAGTAATATAGGACGTACGACAGCTGTGTATATCCAATATACAGCTTTACGTTGCAGGCCCCAGTTCTTACCTATGGCCTTTTTGCACGAGCAGAGGGAAACAGTAGCTTTCTTGGCCCGCTCTTCAATGTTAGGCTTCCACCTTAGTTTCCTGTCAAAAATGATACCAAGGAACTTAGCTTTGTCGGTGAAGACCAGTTTAATGCCCTCCAAAGTGGGAGGTTCAATAGGAGGAATTGCGCGTCTTCTAGTGAAGAGCACAAGCTCCGTCTTAACCGGGTTAATTCCGACGCCGCAGAGGTTAGCCCACTCTGTTAAAATAGAAAGGGCATTCTGCAGTAACCCGCTAAGGACATCAGGAAACTTACCTGTGATAGCGATGGCAACGTCATCTGCATACGCAATAACTTTGCACCCAACCTCTACCAGTTTTAGAAGCAGTCTGTTGATCCCTACATTCCAAAGAAGTGGAGACAGTATTCCCCCTTGTGGGGTTCCTCTACAGACATCCCTACAAACCGACGATCTACCTAGGGTAGTGTGTATACGCCGAGATGTTAGTATTATGTTAACGAGTTTGCAAAGCGACTCATCAACCTGGAGGCCCAGAAGTGCCTCAATAAACGCACTAGTTCTAATATTATTGAAAGCATCCTCGACATCCAGGTATTCAACCATCGTGCATTCCTTTTGATCAAGAGATTTCTCAATATGACAAACTAAAGAGTGCAGAGTGTCCACCGACTTACCTTTCCAATAGGCATGTTGCGACGTGGACAAAAGCAGTGGCGGGATAGTATCCCGCAAATGGATGTAAACTAGTCTCTCCAATACTTTCAGCATAGTTGAAGGGAGACTAATATAAGAGACTAATAGCTTTCGGGATAAAGATCACCCGCACTTCCCTCCAAATGCGAGGAACGTACACCAGCTCCAGACAGGCCCTTAGGATATACGATATCCATACAATGCTGCAAGTCCGCAGGAATGATACCATCGGGTCCAGCCGACTTATAAGGTTCAAAGCTGGAGATTGCCCACACAATCTTCTTCCGAGATAAAATGGATGCACTATCACATGGCGCTATGTGACAAGTGGAGGGGTCCCCCAGCGGGGCCGCAACCGAACTTCCAGGGAAATGTGTGTCAAGTAGACACATGATGGTTTCCTCGCTCGAGGACGGCCAAGAACCGTCTTCCTTTTGAAGAAAACTTGGATGGATTTGACGCTAGGATTTTCCCAAATCTAGAGGTTTCGCAGGATCCTTCGATACGTTCGCAAAAGTTCCTCCATGCATTGCGTTTGGCTCCTCTTAATTCTTTCTTGAAAGAGCTCAGATGTTTTTTATATGAGTGCCAATCCGACTCCAGCCTTGAAGCCTTAGCCTTATTGAAGCTTCTTCTACACTCAGCCCTAAGTTCGGAGATCCTAGTACTCCACCAGGCTGGTTTTTTCTTTCCTGCATGTGAGGTAACCGGACATGATGAAGACACCGCTGCCTTCATAGCATCCGTGAGAGTATTTATCATATCATCCAGCTCCCGTTCGCTGCAGGGCTGACCTGGTAGTGGAGGTAGCCCTTCATAAACAGCATCACAATACTTAGGCCGGTTAGTCTTTCTGCGATTTATAATCGATGTAAGAAGAACTGCAGTATTCGAAGCATCACTACCACAACAACAACTTATCCATCATTTTATCGCAACGACATCGTTGTCATTATTGTTGTCATTTTGTCATAAATTCCTTCGGCGGTGAGTCGAACAACAAACACATATAGTTTTTCGCGCCAGTTTTACGTTTTCACTAGTAAATTTGAGCCATGATTTCAGTCCCGACCGAGAGAAAAATTCAAATTAGCCCTCCGTGTGCCAGGTGGGGTGGAATGGAACTATCATTCCATTTTGTATTGACAAATTAATTAAAATACATCATGCAAAATGCAACTTTTTCGTTCAATTTGTATGGACTGTGTTATACCTACTGCATGTACATAATATCTTAGAGGTGTGTCTTGCATACCCCACCTGGTACACAGAGGATTAATTTAATTTTTCTGTCGGTCGAGACTGAAATCATCGCTCGAATTTACTAGTGAAAACTTAAAATTTGCGCGAATGAACTGTTTGTATTTGTTGTTGGACTCGTCGACTCACCGCCGAACGGGTTTAATGACAAAATGACAGCGATGGCGTTGCGATAAAATGATGGATAAGTAGTTGCGTGCGGATCATGCTGTAAGCTCTTATGCCAAATACTCTTGTCTTCTCGCCGGGATCTCATTATAAAGCTCCCGCCTTATAAAAGACTAAAAATGCACTTCAGGCCAGAAGTGATTAATAGACTATTTTCTACTCCGTTCTTCTTCAGATTGTTCAACTTCTTTTGTTTAATGGAAGCTCCCCGCCAAATAGCGTTGAACGAAATTAACTAATTCAATCAGGGTTCAATATGCACACCCTAGAGCGAGGCGCGAAGCTACGAGTACTTTGGCGATATTGTGTTCATATCAATCCTTTTTCCGGCTGAGGAGTTTTTCTTGACGGGGAATTTTTCACAACAGGGTTGTTTTTGGGAGATATCATATCTTTTTTAGTAGTAGTCGTAGTCCGGATGGCACAACGGTAAGCACGTTCGCCTTCTATGCACTGGGCCCGGCTCGATTCCTACTGAAGCCTTCGATGAAACGACAATTTGGCATGTGATAATTGTCCATTCGTTGTACATGCCCTGCCCATTGAAGTCGTTGTAGTTTGTCGATTTTCGATACTTCCAGCTCATCGTACAGTTCATACAACTCATGGTTGTATCAGATGCGCCATCCACCTCAATCGTAAACAGGCCCGAAAATTCGCCGCATAACTTGACGTTCAAATATGTTCAGCATGTTTCCGGAGGCTTGAGTTAGGGTCCATGCTTCGCAGCCATAGCATAGCACTGGTCGTAGAATGGTTTTAATCATGCGGAGCTTCGTGTTTCTATGCACATGCTTCGATTTCATTATAAGGAGAACCGAGAAAAAAGTCTTATTAGCTAACTGTATCCGTCGCTTGATTTCGTCAGTTTCGTTGGCGTCCCTTGACAAGTTCCAACCCAGGTATATTTAACGGTATGTGCGTCTGAAGATTTCCAGGTCTGCTTGCGAATGCGTCGATGCGGGAAACACGTAGAGCTTACAAATAGATTCCTACTGCAGGCGAAGTCGATAAGTCGCTGGCCGTTGTCGTTGCATTCTTAATGGAGACTACATATGTCCTCCAGTGGTCTCCCGGTGCCAACTTTCATTTCCGACTTCCGCGTTAAAGTCTCCCAGCAGCAGTTTGACGTAGTTTGGTGGAAGTGAGTCGAAGAGAGTCTCAAGTCGGGCGCAGAACTCGTCTTTTACTGCGTTTCCTTTAACTTGAGTGGGGGCGTGCAAATTGATGAGCCAGAGATTGAAGAGTCGAGTCTTAGTGCGAATCGCACACAGCCGTTTATTTATAGGTTTGAAGTCAGTAAAGTGCGGCTTGAGATGATTATATTTAAATGCTACTCCAAACTCCCTGCGGCCCGATGGTTTGCCACTTGTAAAAATTGTGTGCGATTTCTTGTCATTGATCTCGCTGCCAAACCAATTTGTTTCCTGGACCGCGGTAATACTCAGTTTGCACTTTTCGACCTGTTGAAGGAGGGCCTTTTTCGGCCCCCGGTTTGTTCAGGGAGCGTACATTCCAGGTTCCGAAAGAATAATCCTTTAGACGTTTGCGTGGTCGTCGTTGTTGATCCGTTTAATCCGAGGTTTTTGTTGCAGGTTTCTTGACGTGGAGTGGTTTTTACAAGGACGAGTTGTCAGCACATCGCTTAACCCCATTCAGGGGATGGCCTCGGAGATAGCTGCTTCAGATGGTTTAATAAACGTGATGGAGTTCACAGAACTATGTTGTAGGTCCAACTAGATAGATCATGCCATCCTACTAAACCTGAGACGCTTGGGTGTTGGTCAGCCATTCAGGCTACAGCTATCTGCCTTTTTCCAAACTGTCTTATCCCTAAGACTTGGCCGTCAGCGGTTTGACATACTGCCGTTACCAGGGAGCGGCCACGTGGAGTACTATGGAAAACTCTACTGGTCACGTATAAAGTAGTCGGAAGATCAGTGGCCAACTATGTGGCTCCTGTGTGGTCACAGAATCTCCGTACCACACGGTGGAAAAACATTCAGGCGTGCCAAAATGCCGCTCTCCGTACTTTGACAGGCTGTCTCCTGATGTCACCCCAAGATCATCGACATCAGGAAACCAGGATGATGCCTTTAAGGGACCACAGCCAACTTCTTGTTTTGCCTAGCAATACTTCAACCTCATGGACAAGACGCCGCCGACCAGACATGTTAGGCTACAGGTACAGGTTAGAGGTACAAAAAGGTACCCTTTGATAGCGGCGCACACAGATCAGCCATCGCAGCGATACACCAACCAATTGCGGGTTTAGGTCCAAGTCCAGTTCTCTCGTCCATACCACCAACGATACCTCCGAAAGAGGAAAGGCCTCCGAGAGCAACGAGATCGACACTCGCCCAACTTCGGTCAGGCTGCTGTTCACGTTTGAACTCCTACCTATCCCGCATTGACCAGGACGTCTGAAACATCTGCCTTGCTTGTAATGGAGCTCCTCATGACGTGGATCACATCTTTCACTTCCCAGCTGCAGCCACGCACCTGACTCCCAGATCGCTGTGGGCGAACCCAATAGAGGCAGCTAATTTTCTATCCCTCAACACCGGGGATGACGACGAACCGTATATTGGAAGAAAGAAAGGGTCATCCCTATTCTAAAACCGGGAAAAAAAACCAACACTAGGCGAATTATATCGTCCCATTACCCTTTTGTCTCGTGCAGCCAAGACCCTAGAAGCGCTGCTCTACCCTATAATTGCGACTCACATTCAGATGGCCGATCACCAACATGGCTTTAGAAAAATACACAGCACTACGACGGCTTTGGATGTCATAACATCGAAAATACTTAATGGCCTCAACCAAGCACGTCCCTGTCAACGAACGATTCTGGTGACATTAGACTTGTCAAAGGCGTTTGACACTGTCAGCCACTCGTTTCTCCTGTCTGACATCTGTGGTACATCGCCTCCGTCGCATATTGTAAAGTGGATCGCCAACTATCTTGCCGGCAGACAGTCCTACACAGAATTTAGATCCGGGAAATCTAAATCTAATCTAAGACGAATAAAGAAGGGTGTTCCCCAAGAAGGAGTCTTATCTCCCACCCTGTTTAACCTTTACATGTCAGGACTCCCTACGCCACCTGACACTCCTTTGCCACAGATCGACGCCATGTGATTCGAGGACCCCCTCTTGGTCGGTCTTGATTGGAAATGGGGTTCCATTTCATGGCATGCAGAGCAATGCAGTTATCACTCTTCCGCAATGTGTGACCTATCCACTTCCGCAATGTGTGACCTATCCACTGCCAGTTTCGCCTGCGTATCAATTCGTCGATTGGCATCTGACCCGTACGCCGACTTAGTTCTTCATTTGATATTGTTTCGGGCCAGAAAATTCTTAAAATTCGACGAAGACATGAATTGACGAAAACTTGCGGCTTTCTGGTAACTCCTACGGAAACTTTCCATGTACTGCTCCCATACAAAAGCACTGACAGTGCCAGGGAGCGAAACAGGCCCAGCTTGGTCTTGATGCTGAGATAACTGCTCTGCCAGATTTTGGACAGCATGCCGTATGCGCGTTTAGCCTGGTTGATACGAGGAGCAATGTCCTGCTCCGTACCACAATTTTCGGCAACAATGCTACCCAGGTAGACGAAGTTGTCCACCTTCTCCACAGGCTGCCCATTAATATTGATGGCAATAGGTGTCGGATTTCTTCTTCGCAACGGCGGGCTAAGAATCTTGGTCTTGTTGGTATTAATCTTTAGCCCAACCTTGCTTGCTTCCCTCTCGAGATCTAACGCCATTGCGGACAGATCCATGATTTTGTGGGAGAGTAGGCATATGTCGTCAGCGTAGTCAAGATGTTGTAGATAAGATGTCAAAGTCCATTGAATTCCTTTGTCGAGTCCGGATAGGGCTGCATGCAACACATCGCCGATCACAATGAGGAATAGGATCGGTGAGAGGATGCACCCCTGCCGAACTCCACTGCGAATCTCAAAGTCCCCCGTCACCTTACCTTTCTGCAGAACGCGACATTTCGCGCCGTCATAGGTTGCCTTAATAATAGCCACAAGCTTCTCAGGGATGCCTCTCCTGCGCAAGGCCGCCCATATAGAATCCCGGTTCACACTATCGAAAGCCTTTTCGAAATCGATGAAAAGCAAGTGAAGCGGAGAATCGTATTCAGCGCATTGCTCGATGATGATTCGCAAGGTGTTAATGTGATCGACACAGGAGAATCCGGATCGAAAACCAGCCTGCTCTTCATCAATTGTGCTTTCTAAGTGGGCCTTTAGTCTTTCCAGGACGATTTTAGCTATTATCTTGGCAACGGCAGGAAGCACACAAATGCCTCTCCAATTATTACAGTCTGTGAGGCTACCCTTCTTTGGAAGTTTGATGATCAAACCTTCCTTCCACTCAGTGGGAAAGGTCTGTGTATTCCACGCTTTACCAACAAGTGGGTGCAGCAAATCGGCAGTTATGCTTGGCGCTGATTGATAAAGTTCGGCAGAGATACCGTCGAGTCCGGCGGCCTTTCCTCGTTTTAGTGCAATAATTGCAGTGACTATTTCCTCTTTAGTCGGGGCAGTGGACCGTATACGCACATTTTGATGGTTAGCTAAATTATCTATATGAGGGGGAAGGGTTTTAGTGGTACAATTGTACAATATATCGAGTGCAGATTAGCCACCACACTGGCTCGTACAGCGTTACGTTGTTGTTGTAATGCATGGAGATACCCTAACCTGCACCGGATAGATGTTCAAAAAAACACGCCTATTGTGTAACGATTTGAAACGCTGCACTCCCTGAGCTAAACACCAAACATTGATGCCAACTGCCAAATTACTCTTCTAATTAATCTGTTGCCAATTTACGAGGTTCATGGAAGCTGTTTTCCCCATGATGTTAATTTGTTCCGCACATGATATTTCTGCTGCCGGCTTTGCTTCCAACCGAAACCAAAACACAACCGTTGGCGCGATAAGTACACACAACAATCGGATCGATAGCGAGTGCCCGCGATATTTTTAGCGCCTGTCAAATTTCAAGGACGAGTGCACGACTATGGCTTTTGGTTTTAATCTAACAAATTGACCGATGACGTCAGACCACTCGAGCCACTCGAAATCGTACCGCACAAAGTGCATAGTCATAGTGACTCGAAGAGTGACTCTCAAGAGGACGATGAATTACACAACCGCGAGCGCGGGTCGACACAATGTTTTCGGAATGATGTCATCAACGGTGTTCTGTTGTTTTGCTGTATCGATTCAATTGTTGGCCCGTGTTCAACAGCTCGCGGCTGGCGGTGGTTAGGCAGCCATAAAATTTAACGATCACGGGCCGCTGTGCACTGCACACACTCTTCCCTCCCGAGTGCGTTGCGATTAAGTCAATTGCGGCTGATTGAATACAAAAACAAGCACACGAGTAGGTGAGGTGCAAATTAGACGCGCTGTCGACAAGTCAATAAATGAAATGATGACGACAGCGAGGAGCTGTGCGCCGAGAGCGAGATCTACTAAAATCTATTTACCTCTTCGGTGGGCTTCTGGCCGGCTTTTTTGTTGACGCTGAGCACGTTTCCCGTGCTAATGACGATCTTGGACAGGTCTTTGTTGAGGATTGTGTTGAGCATGTTGTCGGGATGCGCAGAAAATTTACGGATCGGTGGAAATTTCACAAAATCACAGATGCTGCACGGCGAGCATAAAGTTTTTTAGGCGACAAATTACATAACCTTTGCGTGTCAACTGGAGAACGTTGGCCACTTGTTGAGTGCAAATATCGCGGAATGATTTCAGCTCGTTGTTGGGAGGGTGGGTTGATATAATAAATGAAAAATCGAAATGATTCGGACAATTCACGTTCCAAAATTTCACCAGACGGCACAATTTCCACACATCAACTGACCGCTGTCAGCACGGAGCACGGCATATAACTTGACACTGACAACTGGAAGTATTGGAAAATTGGGGCTGACAGGAATGGAATGGTAAACATTCCAATGGAAATGAAACAGCTGTTGCGCGTGCTGGCCGAGAGATGTCGCAATCGAAGCTAAAAATGCTCCGTTACAAAAATTAACGGAAATTTGAAACAATTTAGAAAATTTGACAATTATTTGAAAATAAGAAAAACAGACTATTGTGCAGCTACAGTCTTCCACTTTTATGCACGATTTCGACCTGACAGAGCACCAAATTTAAGTCGTAGTCTTCTTTTTCGGTGGTCCTCTACGTCTGGTCTGGTCTACGTATCGGATGTATGAGTGCAGGGTTCTTCTTCGGCATTGCTGCCCTTTCCCAGAGTCAATGCCCTAACCCCTAGTGTGGCATAGCACGTCAACTATTCTATTTGGTTTAGCTAACGTTTCGTTGGCATAAACCAGTGTCGGACGATGCACGTTACCAGCATGCACCTCTGATATGTGTCCATGTTCAGATTGTCTGGAGAAGCGACTTCGTACGATGTACACACATGATAATGTGTCTCTCTAGTTGCCTTGACCCCTCCAGGGGCATGGGCGCGTCAACATCTCTAGCATTTCTATGCCTTGTTGACGTTTCAACAGGATATCTACTTTTCGGAAGTGCAGTTGCTAGCATGCACCTTCTATCCGCACCGTCTTTATACTGACAAGCTCGGAGCACTGTGAGCACTGTGACTCGTATTAGTACTCACAGGCAGTTTTTGATCGCGTCGAAATTTGATCTCCGAGCTCTAGATTAGTATCGTAGAGCGGTGACCGAACGATCACGGCCACCGAGCGTGGGGTCATCTCGTTTAGGGATAAATTTTGAAGTCGTGCCCTTAGTGGCGTTGCTTAAGACGTGTTGTAACCATGACCTCTGTTCCTACGTCCAAATTTTGTTGTCTACGTCGGCGTTGATCTACGAAGCGTTTATTCCGGTCTTCACCCTTCGGTTCAACTTCCATCTCCGGCTTGAAAATATCTAGTAGTCTGACAAGATATAGTGAGATCTGTGGAATACAATTTTTGCTTTCCACAATTGATTTAATTTCATGTTTGTACATCATCTAATGTACTTAGTTCTCTACCGAATTTGAGTTGCACTGAATCCAGTACTTTGACATTTTCAAGTATTCATGGCAAATAGTTGGGACTCTAAGCGACATAAATGGACGCCACCTTGCAAAATAAAATATGATATTTGGTATTATTGTTGGTGGTCCCCATACATTCATTATAAGAGATGGAGCCATCTTGGACCCCGCGGCAGAGTGGCTGTGCGGGCGAAAAACCGAAAAATTTGAGCCCTTTTTTTAATATTCTCCTCATAATTTGTAAACGGTTCCTCGGATCGGAAAACTTATTAGGATTTAAATTAAAGAACGTCAAATTTTACATCCAATGCATGCTCAAAGTTGGAATTCGGTTTAGTAGTATAGTCAAAACCGATAGTCGAAAAACGTGACATTTGAGGCTTTGGAGGAAAATCACAGTATTTTGCATTTCAAGCTCACATATCTCTGAAACCGATGCTACAAATGGAAAACTCATTAGACATAAGTTGAAGATATTTCTATTTCAAGTTTAACTAGCCCAATACTTTTCAAATCGACCCGTTTTTAGTGTAGTTGTGAGCAAAAATGCAGAAATGGTTTTTAAGCGATTTGAGACTTAATAGCTCTATCTCGATAAATATAACAGCTAAAAGTTTTGGTTTAGCCTCAATTCGTAGATATTTTAACTTTGTTTATAAGAGTTTTGCTAGGTTTTTTGTCAGATTAATTTAATTAATTAAATAATTAGCTAATTAAATGATTTAATTTCTTAAATAATTTCAAAGGTTAAGCAACTTAAATGACACTTTAGGTTGGTTCCTAATGTACATATTTCTTCATTCTGAGTCGAATTAAATCAACGGCAATTCCATACGACCACTAGTTCAAAAAATATTTTCATATTTTCCAGATTGTTTTATTAGTTAAATGAGCTTTTTTGTTAAATAAGTTGAAAATAAAACGCTTTTATGCCAGTTTTAGGTTGGTTCTTAATGTATTTGGTCATTCTGAGTCGAAAGAAACCAACCGCGCAATTCGATACGATCATTACTTCAAAAGATATTCACATTTTTTTAGATTGTCTAATTAGTCTTCTTTGTTAAGTAAGTTAAAAATAAAAAGCTTTTATGCCAGTTTTAGGCTGTTTCCTGATGTATTTGGTCATTTTGAGTCGAATGAAACTAAATTCCATACAACCGTTACTTCAAAAGACATTCACATTTCTTCAGTTTTTTTTTAGTTAAATAATTTTTTTCTCATTAAATAAGTTTAAAATAAAAAGTTTTTATTCCGTTTTTAGGCTACTGTATTTGATCATTCTGAGTCGAATGAAATTAACCGCGATTCCGAAGAATCATTAGTTCGAAAGATATTCACATTTTTCCACGTTTTGTTATTAATTAAACGGCCAATGTCTTAGCGATAAGACAGTTTGGAAAAGGCAGATAGCTGTAGCCTGAATGGCTGACGAACACCTAAGCGTCTCAGGTCTAGTAGGATGGAATGACTTGCGTAGTTGGACCTGCTACATAGTTGTGCGGGCTCCAGCACGTTTATTAAACCATCTGAAGCAGCTATCTCCGAGGCCATCCCCTGAATGGGGTTAAGCGACGTGCTGACAACTCGTCCTTGTAAAAACCACTCCATGTCAAGAAACCTGGAACAAAAGCCTCGGGTTGGACGGATCAACAACGACGACCACGCAAACGAATAAAGGATTATTCTTTCGGATCCTGGAATGTACGCTCCCTGAACAAACCGGGGGCCGAGAAGGCCCTCCTTCAACAGGTCGAAAAGTACAAACTGAGCATTACTGCAGTCCAGGAAACAAATTGGCTTGGCAGCGAGATTAATGACAAGAAATCGCACACAATTTTTACAAGTGGCAAACCATCGGGCCGCAAGGAGTTTGGAGTAGCATTTATAGTGAACAATCACCTCAAACCGCATATTACTGACTTCAAACCCATAAATGAACGGCTGTGTGCGATTCGCATCAAGACTCGATTCTTCAATCTCTGGCTCATCAATGTGCATGCCCCCACTGAAGTTAAAGAAGACGCAGTAAAAGACGAGTTCTACGCCCGCCTTGAAACTCTCTTCGACTCACTTCCAACAAACGACGTCAAATTGCTGCTGGGAGACTTTAACGCGAAAGTCGGGAATGAAAGCTGGCATCGGGGGACCACTGGAGGCCACAGCCTCCATGAAGAATGTAACGATAACGGCCAGCGACTTATAGACTTCGCCTGCAGCAGGAATCTAGTCGTAAGCTCTACGTGTTTCCCGCATCGACGCATTCACAAGCAGACCTGGAAGTCTCCAGACGCACATACCGTCAACCAAATTGACCACGTCCTCATTTGCAGGAGATGGGCGTCTAGTGTCATGGATGTCCGCTCCTATCGAGGAGCAAACTGCGACTCAGATCATCACTTGGTGAAGACGACCTACAGATGTAGAATTTCCTCAGTGCACCAGTCAAGAATCAGCCCTCCCAAAATTTTTGCGGTTGATAAGCTCTTGAGTGATGCTACAGCGGTGGCGTATACTACCGCCCTTGAGGAAAAACTATCACCTATGCTACACAACATCAGCAACACAGGCGTCCATGGGTTCTGGGAAGAACTCAAGGGTACCATCAAGGATGTCGCAGAGAAGGTCGTGGGATATAAAGCCCGGCGAGCACGAAATGACTGGTTCGACGAAGAATGCAAAAATTCACTTGACGCGAAAAACGAGGCCTACAGACAATGGATTCAACGAGGAACCAGAGCCAGAAGAGAAAAATATGACGAGCTACGGCGAATATCGAATAGAATAATTAGACGTAAGAAACGTAAATACTTTGACGAGCAGTTGCTGAACATAAACGAAAACTTAGCTAATAGGAACACCAGACAAGCGTACAAACTAGTAAATACAATTAAGAACGGCTACCAACCCAGGACTAGCCTTTGTAAGGACAAGGATGGAAACATCATCAGCGACACCGATGGTATTAACAAACGATGGGCCTCTTATTTTGAAGAGCTTCTAAACCGACCATCTAACATCCCCACACAGGAAGCTCTCGACGATATTGTAGATCTAGGCCCACCCATTCAACCCCCGACAGTAGAGGAAGTTGATCTCGCGTTGCGGTCACTAAAACGAAATAAAGCGCCGGGCGCTGACGAGATTCCAGCTGAACTGCTAAGATTCGGTGGAACGAGTCTAGTTGATGCCACACTTCAATTACTCCTGCGAGTATGGGAGAACGAGGAGATCCCAGACGATTGGCGCAGAAGCATCATCTGTCCAATTCATAAAAAGGGAGATAAACTGCGGTGTGAGAATTACAGAGGCATCTCACTAGTTTGTACGTCCTATAAAATTTTGACGAAAATTCTGGAAAATAGAATAAAACCGTACGCAGAACGAGTCATTGGCGAATATCAAAGCGGTTTCAGACCTGGTCGCTCCACAACCGATCAGCTCTTCTCAGTCAAACTGATACTCCAGAGGTGCTGGGAATACAACGTAAACGTATACCAAATCTTTGTCGACTTCAAGCAGGCATACGACAGTATCGATCGTGGAGTACTGTACAACATCATGCTGCAATTTGGTATACCAGCAAAATTAGTGCGACTGACAAAGATGACGATGACCAACTCCGTCTCACAAGTCAGGATCCAGAATAGACTTACTGATCTATTTGAAACACGCACTGGTTTGAAACAGGGCGATGGACTGGCACCGACGCTCTTCAACCTAGCACTGGAATACGTTATTCGGGCTATGAATTTGGACAACAGCAAGACGCTACTCATCAAGTCGACACAATTAGCAGCGTACGCCGACGACATCAACATCATGTCCCGAAGATTGGCTGACGCAGAAGAACTTCTGCATACGCTCGATACCGCTGCAAAGGAAGTTGGATTACGTATTAACGAGGGTAAAACTAAAATAATGATGCAATCGGTGACAAGGACACCTGCACAACCGAGCATCAATGTGGGGGACCTCAACATCGAGTTCGTGAACAACTTCATTTACCTGGGTTGCAACCTGTCAAGGGACGCCAAGGAAACTGACGAAATCAAGCGACGGATACAGTTAGCTAATAAGACTTTTTTCTCGGTTCTCCCCATAATGAAATCGAAACATGTGCACAGAAACACGAAGCTCCGCGTGTACAAAACCATTATACGACCAGTGCTATGCTATGGCTGCGAAGCATGGACCCTAAGTCAAGCCTCCGAAAACATGCTAGACACTTTTGAACGTAAGGTTTTACGGCGAATTTTCGGAGCTGTTTGCGATCGAGATGGATGGCGCATCCGGTACAACCATGAGTTGTATGAAATGTACGATGAGCTGCAAGTCTCGAAAATCGTCAAACTACAACGACTTCAATGGGCAGGGCATGTACAAAGAATGGACGATGATCGCATGCCTAAGAGAGTAATGAATGCAGAACGAGTCGACGGAGCGAGACTGCGAGGACGACCGAGATCTCGTTGGGAGAGCTCAGTAGGTGTGGACGCCGCGCAGCTGCTGGGCTCCCAAAATTGGAGGACGCGGTCACGTGACCGAGATAATTGGAGGACAATGATCCAGGCGGCCAAGGCCCGCCGTCGGGCTGTCGCGCCACGATGATGATGATGTTATTAATTAAAAAATACTTTTTTATTAAATAAGTTCAAAATAAAAAGCTTTTTGTTTAGCAAAACTTTTATAATCAAGGTTTGAATATCTACGAATTAAGACTAAACCAAAACTTTTAGCTGTTATATTTATCGAGATACAGCCATTAAGGCTCAAATCGCTAACAAATCATTTCTGCATTTTCGCTCCCAACTACACTAAAAACGGGCCGATTTGAAAAGTATTGGGCTAGTTAAACTTGAAATAGAAATGTCTTAAAGTTTTTTCTGATAAGTTTTTCATTTGTAGCATCGGTTTCCGAGATATGTAAGCTTGAACAGCAAAATAATGTAATTTTCCTCCAAAGCCTCAAATGTCACGTTTTTCGACTATCGGTTTTGACTATACTTCTAAACCGAATTCCAACTTTGAGCAATGCATTGGATGTAGAATTTGACGCTCTTTAATTTAAATTCATTAAGTTTTCCGATCCGAGGAACCATTTACAAATTATGAGGAGAATATTAAAAAAAGGGCTCAAACTTTTCGGTTTTTTGCCCGCACAGCCGCTCTGCCGCGGGGTCCAAGATGGCTCCATCTCTTGAAATGAATGTATGGGGACTACCAACAATAATACTAAACGGCAATTCTCTATCATATTTTGCAAGGTGGCGTCCATTTATGTCGCTTAGCGTCCCAACTATGAGTATGTTATGGGAATACGAGCTTCGCAGGGTTTGAAATTTTCCTTCCTTGGACACTCTTCGGCTTTATTACAAACCCCCCTCCCCTCATTGAACGCTTCGGTCTTGTTCGCGGTTCACTCTTCAGGGTTTGACACCTTAGTATAGGACTTAGGACCCTGGCTTGCTGTTATAGAGGATGATGTCTTATTGACATCTATCTTCTTAATGGCGGTTGTGATTTTATCGTCATAACATTTCAACTGTCGATGTATTATTATTGTCTCTACCCGGCTGTCGACTTGAGTTGTGATATCGACTAGCTGATCAACTAGAGACTCATTGGGCGCGGTCTTGGAAGCCTTCTGATATGGATCTGACTTTTCTGTTTTCTCCTCTATGTGCTTCCCCCTCCAGTAAATTTAGTACAAACAACTGTCAATTTTTGGATCTGAGAAATATTCCCACAGACGGCATACACGGCCATCTTGTCAAAAAAGATCTGTCAAGTTTTTAGTTTCAAAATGGAAAATTTAATTATTGCGGAATTATTGGATGATTTCGGTGATATTCAAATTGTAAATAGTGTGCAAAGCATACTAAATATTGTGTGCGTTGCCATGGATAACAACATGACAAACGATTGGAGTTTGTTGGACGGGATTGAGCGCGAAAACCGACCCAGAAATGCAAATTATTTCCAACAAACAGTTCCCCGATACGACGACTTCCTATTCAAGGAGCAGGTTTGTAGGCTAAAGGCGCAGCAAACTACCAAAAACACTTCGCAACACGTCCTGCACGCTGGCTAACGGATGACTGGCTATGTTGTTTTGGTGACATCTGAGAACTGTCAAAATTGCTGATTTTAGAAATTGACCGGAAAAATATTCAGATCCAGAGGGGAAATTGTCAGATCCAAAAGTGTCAGTTGTCTGTACTAAATTTACCGGAGGGGAAAGCAAATGGAGGAGAATTTGAGAAATGTCAAACCCTGATCGGCTCGCAGGAACGCAGCCATTTTTGGTGTATTTTCACTTATTGCGATCGCTATCACACAGCCACAAACAACCACGCTTAGTGCTTAAGGTCTGCATTGCCCCGTACTTTTAGCCGAAAGTATAATGCAGCCTAAGTGGAACCAGTTATGACAAAAGTCGTCGCAAAGGAGAGCCTCTTGTTCATTGCTCATATCTTCTTTACACTTTGGGCAGATGTTTGCCCCCGACTTGTCTACTATCTGGGCACGAGTTTGATTAGTCATGGAAGTCCTGTTCAGATAAATTTCTTGCAAATTTACCGTTATCGACAGTTGAAAGCGACCAAGAAAAAATTTTAAAAATTAAGCCGAAACTTACAGTTTTTTACCGATAGTTGCCACTTTGGACTTGTGAAGAACACTATAATTACTAATCAAACAACAGATTTGCACTAAACACTCTTGTCAAAAAACTATTCTTTGGTAGGCGCTTGTCAAAATGACTTGCATCATCAAAATATGGCTATCCTATAATACACAAAGAACTAATGGCATGCTGATAAGGACTCGTTCAGAGATGGCGAGGATTGTCGCGGTCACAACGAGTCACTGGCCTATGGAAGAGCACGCATCCAGACTTGGTATTCCCTACAACGAATGCTGTTGTAGTTGCAAGGGCAGGGGGGAGAAGAAGGCTCTTTGACACTTTCTTTGTAAATGTCCCGCACTAGTTAGGGCGCGGGACCATACTTTCGGTAGTGCCTTTTTTACAGACATAACCGAGATCTTCTCCTTGGGAACAGGCAAGATGCTTCATTTCCTAAATTCCACATGGTGGATTTAGGGAAATACCTCACCTGGCCCTTCTGAAAGACTTAATAGCATCGGTTTTCCTCTTATGAGCGTTAACCATACGATTATTTTTGTCTGAGTCTGATTCTAGTAAATACTGAGCTCGAAATTAGTGAAAATAGTGGTTCAACAGATATAGTTCAATTCAATCCAATTCAATGTTGACGTTGCATACACTTTCAGGTTTAATTGATTCGAGTCGTTCAATTTTTTTCATTTCCATTTTTTAAGAAAACGCGACTCAGATAAAAAATTTTCATTTATTTTGCTATGTTTGAAATGCGGAAATTTTCTTATTTTAAGTCAATATAATTTTTGTTTAGTTCAATTTATTGACCGGGTTTTTTTTGTATTTTCACTTCTTTGTACTTCTCATGCCTTTAACTTTAAGCAATGATTTAGTGTATTTATATTGTTTTTTTTTAGGAAAAAATCCGACACAAAGACTCGGCAGTTTTCACAAATTGTGTTAACTGTTGTGTATTTAAACAACCAATTAGGTAAGAAATGTGTGCTGATGTATGCATTATACTGTCCGGTCGTTTGTTTCGTCGCTCATTTCTTGCCTAATTATCTGTTGTAAAGGGCAACAATCAACCCAATTTCTTGATACGATGATGCCCGAGTATTTGTCAAACTTACCGAGTGTCATTCTAGCAAAGATTTGTAATGAACAACCTGTAATGAACCATATTATGGTCTGGTAGTGCTGCTCCCACCGGCCGATCGAAGCAGCACCTGATGAGTAGTGATCTGTTGGTGGTACGAAACCAGAGGCCGAGGGTCCCATTACACCCGGACCCAGGTTCGTCCACGTGGGCGTCTGATCCGTCCGCCAACCATTCCATCCATATCGACTATTTTTTTTTATTCCCCATTTTTACCTTCCCTGTTTGTGTTGTCTTCCCCAGGCCTATGCATTTTTGTTAATACGTAAAGGACAGGGGCAACGAGCGGCGAAAACCCCGCCCACATCTCCCGAACTGAGCTACAGCAAGCATAGGCCGCTGCTTAGCTCGTTGAGGGGCATTTTTCTTCGTCAATGGCACGACCCGACCTTCAAGGTCACTATGTTATCTTAAGCTCCGTCCCCACGGGTATCTTCAGATGCCCACCAAACCCTCCGTTACATATTTGGCGCCCAACGTGGGATTCATTTCTGGTCAAGAACAGGACTAAAAAGGACCTCATCGGGTTTCTTTTTAGTCCTTTCACCGTTTTGCATCCCCACAAGCACATTAAGGCTACTTGCTCTAAGTCTTAGGACTTAGCCATCTTTACTTAGCGTATTTTCCCTTCAAGTAGCTGTGCTTTTCTCTGTAGTACCCCCATCCTTGCTATAGAGTAGTTTTTCATTATACCCTAGACTTTTAGTATACGGTATATTGTTTTTGTTACGACGGAAATATGTAATACCTTAAAGAAGGCTCCGGAGGTATAGCAATGTATTTATACAAATGATCAGGGTCACCTCCTGATTCGATTTAGCCATGTCTGTCTGTCTTTCTGTCTGTCTGTCTGTCCGTCTGTCTGTCTGTCTGTCTGTCCGTTCGCACGATAACTTTCGATAGAATGAAGCTAAAGCCTTGAAATTTTGGTCAAATGTTTGAAGTGAGATTGAGTTAGTTGGCATTGAAGATGGGTTAGATCCGACCTAAGGAACCCCTACCTCCCTTAGAGATGACACTTAAAATAAGCGATAGCTTACGTCAAAATAAAGCTAGCGACTTGAAATTTTGGCTAAATGTTTGTAGTAGGATCCAGTTGGCTAATATTGAAAATACGTAAAATCCGACCAACGAAACCCCTACTTCCCCTACAAATGAAACTTCAAATAAGCGATAACTTTCGATAGAGTGAAACTAGAGACTTAAAATTTTGTTTGTATGTTGTAGGGTGATCTAATTGGTTGGTGGCAATGATGGGCAAGATCCGACCAAAGGAACCCCTACCTCCCCTACAAGTGAGACTCCAAATAAGCAATAATTTTTGATGGAATGAAGCTAGCGACTTGAAAAATTCAACAAATATTTGTAGAATGGATTAGTTAATTGATTTTGAGAATGGTCAAGATCTCCCTGAATGAGTGCCAACCTCCCCTATAAACTGGCTATATAGGAAACTCACTTTTAATGCATATGGTCGTTGCCAATTATTACTTTTGGTGTCACCACTAGGTCTGTTCAAGTCTAGGGTATATTCGCTTCGGCCTGGTTTTAGATTCAGTTTAATAAGGCAGTCCTGGCTTTGTGTTCGTCTTTTGTGGTTTAGCCACGTATTTAAGGCCTCCATAAATGCTTCGAATTGCCTGCATTTGGAGTTTCTTCGGTGACCGGACGAAGCGCGGAGGACCCTGGATACCTTTTTGTTTGCAAGGATTGTCCTTCTAAGTAACTTAAAAAAATTCTTTACACAGTATTGCATTTTCGATTATTCATGTGCTCAGCAGCTTACGAGTTTATGAGTGAATTATGGCAAGGAATGCAGTGTTGCGCCTCTGCTGGCCTCAGAATTCTTTGTAACCTGTTGATCATTTGAATGATTGGGAAATGTAGTACTTTTTTCCCCTTTGCTAATTTTCCCCTCTACAATGGTTGTCGACTGACTCCGGTGCCTAGCTCGCTTTTGTTTTTATACCCTAGTTTTTATTTTTAGCAGCACACTTTGTCCTCACCTTCTTCTACTTGGCAGGCCTCGAAGTAGAAGCTCCCCTGTAATGAACCACCTGTAATGAACCATATTATGGTCTGGTAGTGCTGCTCCCATCAGCAGATCGAAGCAGCACCTGATGAGTAGTAATATGTTGGTGGTACGAAACCAGAGGCCGAGGGTCCTATTACAGTTTGATCCAGGTACGACCACGTGGGCGTCTGATCCGTCCGCCAACCATTCCATTCTTATCGACTATTTTTTTTATTCCCCATTTTTACCTCCCCTGTTTGTGTTGTCTTCCCCAGGCCTATGAATTTTTGTTAATACGTAAAGGACTGGGGCAACGAGCGGCGAAAACCCCGCCCACATCTCTCGAACTGAGCTACAGCAAGCATAGGCCGCTGCTTAGCTCGTTGAGTGGCCCTTTTTTCTTCGCAAGATGGCACGCTCCGACCTTCACGGTCATTATGCTACCTTTGGCTCCGTCCCCACGGGCATCTTCGGATGCCCACCAAACCGTCCGTTACAGATTCAATCCGTTTGACAGAAAACATACGAGCGTTACGCTCGAACTCGACCAATGTGCGCTCAGCCTAAGTATTGGTATATATTGAACCAAAAAAAAAATTACATTAATTCCTCACAAATTGCTCTGGATAGGCAGGGGAAACTTCCACTACCACATATGTGAGTGGCTAAAAATGGATCAAACTCACTTATCAGCTCAACTAGTCCTAGAAAATTTCCATTTTGCAACGATTCAAATTTCCCCTTTTGATTATGCCCTAAGCACTAAGGGTAAATCCAGGGCTGGTCGCGAATCATTTGGTTCCAAGTGTCCGTTGAGCTTCAAGATATCATATCTCCGGTACGTACGTCTTACGGCTTCGTTATAGTGTGACCGAAGAAGACGGATTCAGCTGTCAAATAAAGTTGAATCAATAGGCGGATTCACGCTCCCTGTCGTATATGTCGTAAACGTCGTATTCGTCGTAAACTTCTGTTATCTTCACAGTAAAATGACTGAAGTTGACAACTTTACGACAAATACGACGGTTACGACGTGAGCATGAATCCGCTTAATGTATTTCAGATGGTAATGTAGTATACTCTGCGCGACCAAGACGTATCTCAGGCGGCGAAAGCTGATACAAGTCAACTTTGTCGGAGTCAAGACGACGCGAAGTGTCAATTATTATACAATACATTTGTTTTGTTTGTTTTTACTCTCAGGCTGTTGGATGTGTCTGCTTCTATTTTTATTTTTAAGAAGTAAAGTTTGTCAGAACATCTATTTTCCACAGGGAAATGTATCAAACGAATGCGAACAATAAATTTAACTATAACAGGCTGAACAGCTGATTTTCGTTGTCTTCTACTTGTGGACGTTTTTCGCGCACACAGTAACGGAGCTGTTATTATCTAAAATATGTTATATCGTTCCTTAGTAGCCACATCATTCAATATGGCGTTTATTTTACGTTTGAAAAAAATCCTGAACTGAAGCGACAAACTTCACCCTCGTTATGTTTTCACTTAGTTATCATCTCGTTTAATCGATAAGACATGACGTCCTCTTGTGCTAAAACGTACAATACGCATTGTACAAACAATTCGATATCGCGAAACAAGAGTAAGGAATCAACGCATTTTTATAGGAATGATAAAAATTTAAAGGAAATTGTGAGTTTGTGGTAATTAGTAGTGATATTTACATATAGTTATACCGAATATTTTCAGAACATCGGCGGGGCATGTCGGCATATAGAAGTTCTGTATCTTCAGAGTAATCAAATTGAAGCTATTAGAAATCTGAACGATTTTCAATGCCTTACACATCTCTATCTCCAGTGGAATAAAATAAGCAAAATCGAAAACCTGAATTGCTTGAAGAACTTGCAAAAATTGTATTTAGGATATAATATGGTTCATCGGCTGGAGAATATTGAAAAACTGTCCAAATTGAAAGAATTGCACATTGAAAAACAAAATATCAAAGATGCCAGCTTTACGTTTGATTTGGACTGCATGAAGTCTATTGCTGTAAGATTCTTAATATTCTATATATATAGGTATATTCTATAATAATAGTATACCTTATACGAGTGTGTAGATTTTTGGGTCCTCTTTAATACATAGCTTATTGTACCACATTTCAGGAAAATTTGCAAATATTAAACATAAGTGAGTTGAAGCTGAAAACTTTGGAGCCGATATCGATTTTGCTCAATTTGAAGCATCTAATTGCCAATGGAAATTGTCTAGATGACGCCGATGAAATAGGTTGTTTAATTGGTACAACATGATAATATCGTTCGGAAATTTCAAATTTTCTTCTAAAGGGCAAATATTTGGTCGAATGAAAGTGTTGGAAAAAGCTGATATTGATGACTGTCCCATGCAAAGAGATACCCACTATAAAGAGAAAATCATAGCAGGATCCTATAATTTACGTAAGTTTGCAATGCTACTCGTACATTGTTACTTCTACATAAACTCACATAGTAATTTTGTCTTAGTTTATCTGAACGGAAAATTGATAACGCCCGTCACTAGAGTATTTATTAATCGTTTTTCTGAAATGAAAAATAAAAGAAATTACAAAAGCGACCGCGGTGAAAGCAAATCGGAGATAGGAAAAGATCCTAATAAAAAAATATTATATCCGTTCAAAATACAAAACACAGGCGACGAATTGGGTTTCCGCGCTTGGAACTCGCGTGAGTGGTGAATGCTGTGTTAAGATTAGTTTATTTAATCTTGTGTGTATTTTCAGTTAATTCTTCTCAGAAACTAGTGCATCGTATGATCAAAAAGGAGATCGTCAAATCCAGATCAGAATGCTCCCTACAAGGCAGACATATAGCTAATCAACAAAACTAACGAAATGGAAAATATTCTTGGTGTTTCGTCAATTTTGTGTGTAAAAAATGATTGAAATAACAGTATGTATATCTTTTAGTGAAATATCAAACAGATACATGGTGACATTAGTGAGATGATGAGATGTGATTTTAATATTTTCCAATAAAGAAGATTTAAGTGTATTCGCATTTATTCGTATATTAGAAACACATCATACTACTTTGCCTTAACCCCTAGCGGGGCATAGCGCGTCAACTACTCCTGCGCGCCATCGTACTCTGTTCTGGGCAATGGAACGCAACTCCCCAAAAGACTTACCCAGTGTCTGACACTCCTTTGCCACAGATCGACGCCATGTGATTCGAGGACCCCCTCTTGGTCGGCCTTGGTTGGAAATAGGGTTCCACTTCATGGCATGCATAGCAATGCAGTTATCACTCTTCCGCAATGTGTGACCTATCCACTGCCATTTTCGCCTGCGTATCAATTCGTCGATCGGCATCTGACCCGTACGCCGACTTAGCTCTTCATTTGATACTGTTTCGGGCCAGAAAATTCTTAAAATTCGACGAAGACATGAGTTGACGAAAACTTGCAGTTTTCTGGTAACTCCTACGGAAACTTTCCATGTACTGCTCCCATACAAAAGTACTGACAGTACCAGGGAGCGAAACAGGCCCAGCTTGATCTTGATGCTGAGATAACTGCTCTGCCAGATTTTGGACAGCATGCCGTATGCGCGTTTAGTCTGGTTAATACCACAATTTTCGGCAACAATGCTACCTAGGTAGACGGAGTTGTCTACCTTCTCCACAGGCTGCCCATTAATATTGATGGCAACAGGTTTCGGATTTCTTTTTCGCAACGGCGGGCTAAGAACCTTGGTCTTGTTGGTATTAATCTTTAGGCCAACCTTGCTTGCCTCCCTCTCGAGATCTAACGCCATTGCGGACAAATCCATGATTTTGTGGGAGAGTAGACATATGTCGTCAGCGTAGTCAAGATGTTATAGATAAGATGTCAAAGTCCATTGAATTCCTCTGTCGAATCCGGATAGGGCTGCGTGCAATACGTCGCCGATCACTATGAGGAATAGGATCGATGAGAGGATGCACCCCTGCCGAACTCCACTGCGAATCTCAAAGTCCCCCGACACCTTACCTTTATGCAGAACGCGACATTTCGCGCCGTCATAGGTTGCCTTAATAATAGCCACAAGCTTCTCAGGGATGCCTCTCCTGCGCAAGGCCGCCCATATAGAATCCCGGTTCACACTATCGAAAGCCTTTTCGAAATCGATGAAAAGCAAGTGAAGCGGAGAATCGTATTCTGCGCATTGCTCGATGATGATTCGCAAGGTGTTTATGTGATCGACACAGGAGAATCCGGATCGAAAACCAGCCTGCTCTTCATCAATTGTGCTTTCTAAGTGGGCCTTTAGTCTTTCCAGGACGATTTTAGCTATTATCTTGGCAACGGCAGGAAGCAGACAAATGCCTCTCCAATTATTACAGTCTGTGAGGCTACCCTTCTTTGGAAGTTTGATGATCAAACCTTCCTTCCATTCAGTGGGAAAGGTATCTGTATTCCACGCTTTATTAACAAGTGGGTGCAGCAAATCGGCAGTTACGCTTGGCGCTGCTTGATAAAGTTCGGCAGGGATACCGTCAAGTCCGGCGGCCTTTCCTCGTTTTAGTGCAATAATTGCAGTGACTATTTCCTCTTTAGTCGGGGCAGTGGACCGTATACGCACATTTTGATGGTTAGCTAACAGTGACGTGCACTCGTAGTAAGCAATTCCAAACTGCTTGACTTACCGAAATAAGCAATTCAATAATAAACTTTGCTTACACCAATACACATATCATCATTTCAGTCAATGTTTTTCTTTAAGCTGAAGAATACATATTATCATTCAAATATTCCTTTACATATTCAAATTCTGATCCGCGCCTTCTATTGGTTAAAAAACATTCGTTCAATAAATTTAAAATAGATAATATTCAAACCTCCCACATTTTGCACACTATAGACACCAAACTTAGAATAGGAAAATGTGCCTAGATCTTTAGATGCATGTACCATGTGTGCATCCAAATACTAGAGACATGTTGATTCCAGAAAATGGGAATCTTGGATTTCGGTAGTACATTGGGCAACGATTTTTTTTTTTTTGTTCGCAAATTTATATGAGACAAGTCAAGCACTGGCGCGACTGCTTTTGTGTGTGGGATAAAGCCCAATGATGCTTGTTAATGAAATGTTGCCAATGCAGGGAATGTTTATGGGAATTTGATTTTTCCAGTAGAGCTTTTGTTTTGTTAAGTAATGGATTTTCCGTTGCAATTTTAAAGAGGAAATCAGTGCAATCGGGTGATTTTGATTAAATTGTGATTTGAAGTTTTTTTGACCGTTTGTAGTGATTTAATTGATTTGATTTGTGATAAAAGTGGTAAGTTTTCTTTTCGCATTATGTCGGAGCATTGCTGCGCGACGGATTTCGTACTAAAAGCGGGATTTTCAACTCTTTCCTTTGCCAAGAAAAGAGAAATTATAGAATCGGATAGACCGAAGCCAATTCTTAGTTTAAAGTTTAAATTAAAAAATATTACGCGAAAATTCCAAACGTATGAAAAGTACATTTGGTTAACGGGAAGCTGTAAATTAAATAAGTTATTTTGCTGGCCGTGTCTTTTGTTCACGAATGAAAAATCTGTTTGGAATAAAGCTGGATTTAGTGATTTGAATAATTGTACGGGCTCAGCAGCAAAGCATTCAAGTTCCGAAAAACATCTTCAGTCGTTAATTAAATTAGATAATTTTGGTTCTTAGCGTATAGAGTTTATGCTTAGTAACCAGGTGGCAATATCTGTTAGTTTGCATAATGAAAAAGTTGAGCGTAATCGTAATATTTTGAAACGTTTAATCGATACTGTAATTTTTTTGGCAAAACAGGAGCTTCCTTTTCGCGGAAATAATGAAGACTCTTCTTCAAATAATCGTGGTAATTTTATCGAAACCGTAAATTTCTTGAGTTTGTACGATCCGATAATTGAGTCCCCCACATAGATTCTATAAAAGCAAATGCAGCGTTTTCGGGTTTGTCTAATAGAATCCAAAACGATCTTGTTTCCGCTATAGCTAATGTGGTTCGAAATAAAATCAATTTGGAAATAAAGGAGGTTCCATTTGTAGCTGTAATGGTCGACGAAACGCCAGATGTTAGCGGTCGGGAACAATTAACGATGATTTTTAGATATACAATATCAAATGAGATTGAAGAAAGATTTATCGGATTTTTGGATGTAAGCGCTAATCGTACAGCTACAGCAATAAGCTCTCACATTTTAAAACAATTGCAAAATTTTAATATCGATAAGAAATTAATTGCACAATGTTACGATGGCGCAGCAGTAATGAGTTCTCAAATTCGTGGAGTTCAGACTTTAATTCGGGAAAAACATAAATCGGCAATTTTCGTTCCATGTTACGCTCATTCACTAAATCTAGTATTGTCTAAAGCAGTTGAGTTTATTCCGGAAATTAAATTATTTTTCGCGCACATCAATAAAATCGCATCATTTTTTAATACATCCACTAAAAGGTCGGACCTTTTTGCAAATATAGTAAATCGTCGTTTACCATCGGTTTCCAAAGCGCGTTGGCATTATCATTCGCGTATTATTAACGTTATATTTGAACATAAGCGTGAAATTTGTACAGTTTTTGAGACAATTTCGAATGGTTCTCAACACTGGGATGGCGATTCCTTGACTTTTTCCGATATATACTTACAAAAATTCGCAGAGTCAGATTTTCAATTATATCTGTTAATTTTTTCTGAAATTTTTTCGAAAACTGATATATTATTTAATATTATTCAGAGCAAAGTGGTAAACATTTCATATGCAAGCCAAAAAATTATTGAATTTGAAAATTGGCTTGAAAATGACTTTTCTAAAAAGTTTGATAATTTCTATTCGACAGTTACAGCAGAATATCAGCCACCACGTAAGAAATGTAGAAATGCGATAGATCCTTTACAAAATTTACGGCGGATATTTCGGGAGATTATAGATGTTATTCTCGGGCAAATTCGAGATCGATTCCATTCGTTTAAAGATCTTTCATTTTTAGAGTTGCTTGAACCGAATTATTTTTCTAAATTCAAGTCAAATTTTCCCGATAAAAATTTTGACTCACTTATTGAATATCACGGTCAATTTTTCGACAGAATAAAGTTGAAAAATGAGCTAAAAGTTATTTATTCTTCAGATGAGTTTAAAAACGCGAATCCTAGTAAAATTCTCGATTATTTTCAAAAACGGCCTTATGTCGCAAACGGTTTTAAGCAAGTTCATATTTTAGCAAAATTATTAACGTCAATTCCAGTCACAGTGGCAACTGCGGAAAGGTCATTTTCAACACTAAAGCGCGTTCACACATTTTTGAGAAATCGCCAATCCCAAGAACGACTTTCGGATCTTGCTTTAAAATAATTGCGGTTGAAAAGGATCTTCTTATACAAATGCGAAGAGAAAACGATTTTTTTGATAATGTGATTAAAGAGTTTTTACTTAAAGAACGGCGCATAGATTTGGAATACAAATAAATGGCAATGGCGAAAGAATATTTATTTATTTCAAATACCCCTGAATTTTTCTTAGTCTTAATTAACATAATATTTATTTATCATTTCTTCTTTAAGGCTTAAAGCCGCTTGGTATAAATGTTTTTGTGACTGTCCATATTCTATTATACAGTCCATTTTTGTTTATGCTAAATTGGCTTTAGGGCGCCCAACTGCTTGACTATGAAAAATTTCCACTGCACGTCACTGACGGAAAGTTTCCATGTACTGCTCCCATACAAAAGCACTGACAGTACCAGGGAGCGAAACAGGCCCAGCTTGGTCTTGATGCTGAGATAACTGCTCTGCCTAGGGATGGGCCGATATTCCGGTAGCAGTGACTAGGAACCGAGTATTCGCCTGTCACTGTGACTACCTGTTCCCGGAAAACAAAAATACTAGTTCCCAATAGTCACAGTCGACAACTGAAATGATCAGTCACTGTTGGTCACAGTCACTGCTGGTCACAGTCACTACTAGTCACAGCTACAGTCACTGCTAGTCACAGTCACTGCTAGTCACAGTCACTGCTAGTCACAGTCACTTCTAGTCACAGTGACTTTTGGTCACAGTGACCACAGTCACTTCTAGTCACAGTGACTTCTGGTCACAGTGACTTCTGGTCACAGTGACTTTTGGTCACAGTCACTTCTAGTCACAGTGACTTCGAGTCACTTATAGTCACAGTCACTTCTAGTCACAGTGACTACTGGTCACAGTCACAGTGACTACTGGTCACAGTCACAGATGTGTATGGTCATCTCATACGTATCGTATTATGATTTTTTATGGTTGCATTGCAACGGGCTGATAGAGTGGCACTTGAAAGAAATCATATTTGTATGATTTCGAAGATTATTGAATGTACGATTCTGGTATGAGGATTGAATGTACAATGAATGCATAGAGTTGATTTTGGAGCAATATCACATGTATGAGTAGCGTAGATTCATGAGATATCGCCACGCGTATCATATTTTGTATGTAATACGTGCATTAACGCGACAATTTATGATTTTTTTTTTGATTATCAGGAACAGGAGCAGGAACTGGACCGGTAAGCAGGAACTGTTACTCGCCAGTCACAGTCACAGTTGGAACTGCTACTCAAAAATATCGGTACGGCCCATCCCTAGCTCTGCCAGATTTTGGACAGCATGCCGTATGCGCGTTTAGCCTGGTTGATACCACCATTTTCGGCAACAATGCTACCTAGGTAGACGGAATTGTCTACCTTCTCCACAGGCTGCCCATTAATATTGATGGCAACAGGTTTCGGATTTCTTTTTCGCAACGGCGGTCTAAGAACCTTGGTCTTGTTGGTATTAATCTTTAGCCCAACCTTGCTTGCCTCCCTCTCGAGATCTAACGCCATTGCGGACAAATCCATGATTTTGTGGGAGAGTAGGCATATGTCGTCAGCGTAGTCAAGATGTTATAGATAAGATGTCAAAGTCCATTGAATTCCTCTGTCGAATCTGGATAGGGCTGCGTGCAGCGCGTCGCCGATCACTATGAGGAATAGGATCGATGAGAGGATGCACCCCTTCCGAACTCCACTGCGAATCTCAAATTCCCCCGACACCTTACCTTTATGCAGAACGCGACATTTCGCGCCGTCATAGGTTGCCTTAATAATAGCCACAAGCTTCTCAGGGATGCCTCGCCTGCGCAAGGCCGCCCATATAGAATCCCGGTTCACACTATCGAAAGCCTTTTCGAAATCGATGAAAAGCAAGTGAAGCGGAGAATCGTATTCAGCGCATGATTCGATGTATTCGATGATGATTCGCAAGGTGTTAATGTGATCGACATAGGAGAATCCGGATCGAAAACCAGCCTACTCTTCATCAATTGTGCTTTCTAAGTGGGGCTTTAGTCTTTCCAGGACGATTTTAGCTATTATCTTGGCAACGGCAGGAAGCAGACAAATGCCTCTCCAATTATTACAGTCTGTGAGGCTACCCTTCTTTGGAAGTTTGATGATCAAACCTTCCTTCCATTCAGTGGGAAAGGTATCTGTATTCCACGCTTTATTAACAAGTGGGTGCAGCAAATCGGCAGTTACGCTTGGCGCTGCTTGATAAAGTTCGGCAGGGATGCCGTCGAGTCCGGCGGCCTTTCCTCGTTTTAGTGCAATAATTGCAGTGACTATTTCCTCTTTAGTCGGGGCAGTGGACCGTATACGCACATTTTGATGGTTAGCTAAATTATCTACATGAGAGGGAACTTCACCAGAGGTTACACGGTTCAAGACCGCGGCGAAGTGTTCTTTCTATCGCCTCATTTGATCTTCTTCCAAGATAAGTAGCTGTCCATCACTATCTTTCACCGGATGTTGGCAGGAGCTACGACCACCTGTAAACTCCTTGATGACACCGTATACGGCGTTTAAGTTGTTACTTCTCGCGGCTTCTTCTGCTGAGGCTAAAAGAGAATTGGCATAAACTCTTTTATCGCGTCGGACACTACGCTGAACTTCTCGAGCTTTCTGACGGTAAAGGAGTTCGATGCTGCTTCGATTGTCGTCTGATGCTGCAGCCAAACGAACTTTCAGCTCCTTTCTTTCAACAATCCGCTGCCATGAAGCGTCGGACATCCAGGGCTTATTCCGGCAATCCGTGTTTGTTCCAAGGATGGTATCTGCGCTATCAATGTACGCATTTTTTATGGCATTCCAGTTTTCGTTTATGTCACTATCTGGGTGACAAGTTATCTCAGCTGCTTTTTGCGCAAGATGGTCATTTGTTGTAAGACAGCTGGATTTTTTAATCGAGCGGTGTTGAATTTGCGCCACCTGAATCTTTCGTCGCTGGGGCGGCGCACGGCTGCAATACGCAATCGAACATTAGCGATCATAAGATAATGGTCTCTTCCCATCCCAATATCGGCACCCTTCTTGTTTCGCACGTCCAGGAGGCAACTCTTGAATCTTTTACTAATGGCAAAATGGTCGATCTGATTTTGTGTTCTGCGCCGATCAACAAAGGACCAACTGATTTTGTGGTGGTCCTTATGCTCAAACATAGTACCACCGATGAAGAGACTGTGAAAGGTGCAGAACTCTACAAATCTTTCACCGTTGTCATTAAGATCACCAAGACCGTGTCTTCCCATCACATGTCTGAGCCCATAGTTATCAGCGCCAACTTTCGCATTCAAATTGCCCATAACCATTAAAATGTCACCTTTAGGTGTTCTGCTCTGAACGGCGTTTAGTTCTTCGTAGAAGGAGTCTTTTGCCAAGACATTGTCGGGTTCAGTAGGGGCATAACATTGTATAATTGAGATGTTCCTCATTTTGGTCCGGAACCTGGCGGTCAAGACTCTGTCAGAGACCGGCTCCCAGGATAAGAGACAGTTTCGCGCGGCTCTGGTTAAAAGGAGCCCCACACCTGACTCACGACGACTACCGGTAGCTTTACCGGAGTACAACATTACAGTGCTGCCCGTTGGAGAGATAAATTCACCGCTGTTCCACCATCTTATCTCACTAACTCCTAAGATATTAAATTTGTACCTCAGAAATTCGCTCTCTAATTGAAGAACTCGTGCGTTCTGGGGACCTTCTGATCCAATGTCCAGGAGAGTACGCACATTCCAGAATCCAATCTTTGTCATTGTACGATAGCCAAAAGTCGTAACCGTTGAGTCAGTCCTTATCCGAGTCATAGTTGACGTTTCGTTAGCATATAAAGATTTCGGATAGTGCAAATTGCTGGCATACACATCCTGTCCTTTGATTGTCGGTTTTAACGACAGGCCCTCAAAGGGAAAGGCCGTGGTATTTTTTTTTTACACACCACAGGAATACCTCAACCAAATCATCACACCGCCATCACTTGCGGCTTGACGTTGGTTGGCAATGGTCAGTGACCACTGCCGTTCCAGGGGGCGCCCACGCGGAGGACTATGGAAGAGGAGTTTTTGCCGCCCAACCATTTCGGTCTCGGACCAAAAAGAACGCCACGATTCTGCGACGAGCGAACTTAAGGTGTGTTTTGCTAGGTATCCTATCGTTGTATTGTATATTGTTTGCGATTAGCGATCAACCAATAGAGTACGGAGCACTATTCGTGTGTATCTTTTTCATCGTTGCACATTGTTTGCGATTAGCGATCAACCCATAAAGCCCGGAGCATTATTTGTGTGTATCTTTTTGATCATCGCCTGCGATCGACGCAGAGTGGTGTCTAAGGGTACGTTTTGTTAGGCACAATCTGGCGTCGATCGCAGGCTACAATGAAAAAGAAACACACAAATAGCGATCCGTGCTCTATGGGTTGATCGCTAATCTCGAAAAATGTGCGACGATTGTGCAACAAAACGGACCTGTTAGGTGTGAGTTCCAAGGCCTCGACTGAGCGACTTGCGTTTGCGGCTGCGAAAAAAATTCTCATAACGGAGCACGGAGCGTAAAGTTTAGGGATCGTCGAATGCAGGCTGTCGTTGTGCGAAAAAATATTGGCACACAACGGTTGGCATACTTTTGACCATTTGTTTTATAAATTCTTTCCACTGAGTTTCTGATGGACACAACATGCTGTGAAAATGTCATTTTCTCCATCACATAAGTTGTCCACTGGCTCGGACCAGCATATGATGACAATTCAGAAATGACACCCGCATTGTCATAGCCATACGATTTTTTGTCAGTAGTCAATTTTGATCTATGAAGTTTGACAATTGATGGACGACTAGATGCGCCTGTTGTTCATAACAGAAGAACCTGTTGCAAAGCTGCTTCGATACTGCTGGCACAGCGTGTTGCGATTCCGCTTTGTTTTATGAACTAAGCGATTGTTTATTTCGTTTAGCAACGAACATATCGCTTAGCAACGAGTGGATATTATTTCTATTGCATGGGTATCAATGGGTTAATACTCGTATTATTGCTACTCAATGACAATTTGTCGGATAGATGGCACTGCATACACTAGGAAGGAATTACGTTTGCTCTGCCAATTGTAATTCGCGAATTATCATTCGGACGATGTTCGCATGATCATTCGCAAGGACACACATGAAATCGAATTATCATTCGAGTGGGAATAATAATTCGCGTACATCGTGTGTCAAAGGTATTTTAAGCTTATTATTATCATTGGCGATCTAGATCGCGTCGGGAACTGCCCTCTTGCCCGCCCCCAACTATTTCTTTCAAGGGACTGCATCCTTCAGTTCGAGAATGGTGGAAGCTACTTGCAATTTATATCAATTGAGTCCCGTCATCGTGCACGAAGTTTTCACTGCGGTCGATTTCCGTGGGCTTGTATTTGAAGCACTCGTTTCGAGATTCTGCCATCATGCATTAGTTCGGTACGGTCAGTATGAGTGGAGCAAGGGTGAGGCAGGGGTGTGCGCTTGCTTCTAGCAACTTGTTGTGCTAAATGAAAAACGTTGATTTTTCCTTAGACGGGATTCTTTCTTATTTATTTATAATGCGCATTTCGGACACCAGTTGCGTCCTTCTTCAGTACAATTCAACTACTTTCGTCAACACCAAGCCCTGCACCTATATACCCTCTATTTTGACAGCATTAATTACTTTACATTACGTTACGTTACTCTAATTACCATTTAATGACTTACAACATGTTTTGAAAGCAAATAAAAATAGAAAAACCCAATCGAGAAAAAAGAAAATTGAGCCCCAGGTAGAATAATGATGAAAATCACCCGTTTCACTTCCTGGGTGATTCCATCGCCAGTAGATTCAGCAGCCCTGATTGTAGATTCCCGATATCATGGTTCAGCCTCTGGTTTTCCGGTTCCCTTAGAATGGCCAGACTTTCTAGTGCATCCAGTTTCCTGCTGTCTGTACTCGCTTTGATAATCTCCACGTTGTCCCATGTTATGCTGTGCCCCTCTCCTGCTATGTGTCTCGGTACCATCGATTTTAGCGACGCGGGGTCCTTGTTTGTTTTTTACGCTAGACTCAGCCTCTCTCACGTGCTCACCCCATCGTGTAGAAACTAGCCGCTTCGTTTGCCCAACGTATGTTTTGTCGCATTCTGGACATGAGACCTTGTATACGCCGCTTACTTCATGTTTCAGTTTCTTGTCCTTCGTGGACCCTTGCCGACAACACAATCTAGAACTGTCAAGGAGTTACAAGCCAAAGGAGTTTTCTATCTGAGAGCGGACAAAGGCAACGCAGTAGTGATCGTGGAAAAAGAGGAATACGATGCGGCAATGTTGGAGAAGCTGAACACTGGAGGGTACTTCGAGCTGCGCAAAGACCCCCTAGAGGAATCCATCAAGAGGGTTGAGAAAGTTCTAAAGGATTGTCGTTCCATCGTAGAACAACCCTCGAAGCTCAGAATGCCCAACCCCGCTCTTCCGAGGTTGAAGGGGCTGCCCAAAGTCCACAAGCCTGGGAACGAATTCCGAGAGATCGTAGCAGCCACCAACTCCCCCACACAAGACATCGCCAAATGGCTCCTCGGAAGGTTCAACGATTTAGGTGGGTCCAGCTCGTGCAGATCTTTTAAGAACAGGGACGACCTAATCGACAAACTGAAGACCGTGGGTCCAATCTCGTCCGATGAACGGGTCGTCTCTTTCGACGTTAAAGCCCTGTTTCCAAGCATCCCGGTGAAGGAGGCGCTATTTTACCTGGAAGAATGGCTACTCGAAAAGGAGCCCACATCTACGGCTTGGAGGAAGGAAGTCAATCTTCTTATGAGGCTGGCAACAATTTGCATGACGGAGAACTACCTCACGTTCCGCGGCAGATTCTTCAAGGCAACCAGGGGGGTGGCCATGGGTAACCCACTCTCTCCGTTCATTAGTGATATCTTTATGGACAGGATAGAGGAAGAACTGAAGGCGAGAGAATCACTTCCAAAATTCTGGGTGAGATATGTGGACGACGTGCTGGCGATTATCAATAAAGAGGATGGAGAGGAAATCCTCTTCAACCTGAACACGGTTCACCGGAACATCAAGCTTACGATGGAAATGGAGGAACATGGAGAACTGCCATTCCTGGATTTGAAAATTATAAGGAACGGGAGCTCCATCGAATTCGACATATTTAGGAAGCCAACCCACACACAAAGAACGATTCCATCGAGCTCCAACCATTCGTACTCCCAGAGGTTTGCCCCGTTCCACTCGATGATACACCGACTTTTCACGGTTCCATTGAGCACGGAGCGATTCGAAAGGGAAAGGAGGTACATCCTCGACACGGGCTTGAAGAATGGATACGAACCAAGGGCGATATCATGTCTCATCCGCAAGAAACAGAGAAAACTAGAAGAACAACGAATGACTACCCTCCAACATAACAAGGAAGAACCTAGGAGAAGGATAGGCGTCACACATTCGTACGCATCCGGGAAATAGAAGCGGGTGATGAAGGATATGGACATCGAAATGGTCTCATCAAGCCGGAGGCAACAGCTCAAGAACAAGCTAGGGTCCACCAAGGACAAGAAACTGAAACATGAAGTATGCGGCGTATACAAGGTCTCATGTCCAGAATGCGACAAATCATACGTCGGGCAAACGAAGCGGCTAGTTTCCACACGATGGGGTGAGCACGTGAGAGAGGCTGAGTCTAGCGTAAAAAACAACAAGGACCCCGCGTCGCTAAAATCGATGGTAGCGAGACACATAGCAGGAGAGGGGCACAGCATAACATGGGACAACGTGGAGATTATCAAAGCGAGTACAGACAGCAGGAAACTGGATGCACTAGAAAGTCTGGCCATTCTAAGGGAACCGGAAAACCAGAGGCTGAACCATGATATCGGGAATCTACAATCAGGGCTGCTGAATCTACTGGCGATGGAATCACCCAGGAAGTGAAACGGGTGATTTTCATCATTATTCTACCTGGGGCTCAATTTTCTTTTTTCTCGATTGAGTTTTTCTATTTTTATTTGCTTTCAAAACATGTTGTAAGTCATTAAATGGTAATTAGAGTAACGTAACGTAATGTAAAGTAATTAATGCTGTCAAAATAGAGGGTATATAGGTGCAGGTCTTGGTGTTGACGAAAGTAGTTGAATTGTACTGAAGAAGGACGCAACTGGTGTCCGAAATGCGCATTTACAAATAAATAAGAAAGAATCCCGTCTTAGGAAAAATCAACGTTTTTCATTTAGTATTGCTATAGGCGTGGAAAACATCGACGAAAATCTCTTGTGTATTGAACTTGTTGTGTTTCGAACTGCACTCGCATTTAGTCATCATCAATCGTAAAATTTCCAGTACAAAACTGACTACTGACGAAAAATCATATGAAAACGACAGAGCGAGTGTAATTTCAGAATTGTCATCATATGCTGGTCCTAGCCAGCGGAGAAATCTTGTGATGGACGAAATGACATTTTTCATTTTTCCATTAAAAACTCAGTGGAGAGATTTCATAAAACAAATTGGCAGCAGTATGTCAACCGTTGGGTAAAATGAACTTAACCATTGTTTAAATTAAATATATCTATAACTCCCGATTGAATAAACGTGCAAAGTTTTACCTTTGGTAAATGACTCTAGAGAATCACTTTATAGTCTCTTGTAAAAATAAGATCGATCAGTTGGAAGCTAACGGCACTTTTCTTACAAAAAGCTCCCCCATTACTTTTCACGTTTTCATTTTTAATTCATGAACCAATTGACGTAGAAATGAAACCGGAATATAGAGGGCTACGCCCGCAATCCGAGGGGTTTGTAGCCAGTACTTATTTTGGTATGTAAGTATCGGCTCCTTGCTCTTCTTGGTACCACTTAGATGGATAAAAAAAAATAAAATGTCTGACCCATAATATAGTATCTTATATGCCCAATCATATTACGTGATTGTAATGAAACTTAGAACATATTATTGCCTATGGTGTTGGTTATCCTTGGCCATCGGTACTTTTGATCTCGGACGTGTTTAAGGGATGCAGGGATGCGTTAACTGTAACTATGGAAACAAACTATTATTAACCTATTTTGAGGAGATATACAAATTCCAATATTTCCCGTTTTATATACTGTTCGAAACCCACCCGCCTGGAAGTTTTCATTTTTCTAAGTGTAACGGTCTGGAAATGCAGGGGGGGGGGGGAGGGGGCAAATTACGATCTAATAATTTATCCTCCCTCATTGTTCCCCTTTTTTCAAATATAAGTAAAGTAAACTCAACATTACCTTTCTCACAACACCCCACTTGCCTATACCAGTCGATAAACAAAATTTGACCTTAATTTTGCCCCTCACCCTCCCCTCCCCCGCCCGTTACAGTTGGCCAATTACCACACATCGCCCCCTACCAATCTTTACCCTTTCATAAATGTGATTAACCATAATATGTAACAATAACTGCGATTCGCACTACGCAAAACAACATGCAAGTAGTACTCGCACCTTTGAAGCCGGTAGGTGTATTTTTTGTATGAATAGTGTAAAAATGCCTAACTTTAAGTGAATGTACTATTGTTAAATATTACATGGTTGTAATGAAACGTAGAAGCATTATTGCCTATGGTGTTGGTTATCATTGGCCATCAATATTTTTGACCTCGGGTGTGCTTAAGGGGTGCAGGGGTGTGCTAACTGAAAAAATAGAAATGTACTATTATTAACCTTTTTTGATGATATTTTGGAATTCTATTATTTATAGTTTTCTATGTTAGTAAAATGCCGCTTTTCTGTAAATTTTCATATCTCTAAGTATAACGGTTTGGAAATGCAAGGGGGGGGGGACAAACTCGGATCACATATTTTCCCCTCTCCCTCTTTTCCCCTTTCTTCAAATTTGAAAAAAATTCCAGAAATGGAATGTACTCGACAGTACCTTTCTTACGATACCCCACTTGTCTATACCAAATGGAAAAAAAAATTCGTCCTTCATTTCCCCTCTATGGGGACCCCCCCTCAAAGTTGACCTATTACGATGCATCACTTCCTCCAGAGAATTATAGTACTTCTACATATTTTCACTAAATTTCATACATGTAGCCTCAGCGGTTCGTGAGATATTCCATGGACAGACAGACAGACAGACAGACAGACAGACAGACAGACAGACGGACGCATGACCGATTTCATAAGGGTTTTGTTTTACTACAAAACCCTAAAAACGATTTTTGGTACATAAACTTTAAATGCTTTAGTTTTAGTAAGATGGGTATAATCAGACAAAAGGAGGCGTTCCTTCCTTCCCTACAAATACCGAAAAATGAAATATTCCTTAAACTACGATACTTCGATAGAGTGAAGCTACCGATTCGGAAATTTGGTTGGATGTTGGTAGAAAGATCTAGTTAGTTGGTATTGAAATTGGGCAAGATCCGATCGAAGAAACTCCCGCCTCCCAACAAATGATACTTTTACGAGATAACTTTCGATAGAATGAAACTAGCGACTTAAAATAGGCCAAATGTTTGTAAAAGGATCCAGTTGGTAGCTATTGAAAATGGGCATGATCGCACCAAAGAAAGGGCTAACTAACCTGGACATTTTAAATAAAATATATGCTAACTTTCAATGGAGTGGAGCTAGAAATGTCCCTTGATCGTAGTTTCATCATCATTTAATGCATATGGGTGTTCCCTATTTGAAGTTTTGGTGTCACCAGTAAGTCTGCACAGGTCTAGGATTTAATTATAAAACTCCCTCTTATTTTTAATTTCTCGAGGCTTGGTGGTTTCGTAAAAATAGAAGCACTAGCTAGGTCTTGAGTCCTTGCAACTATCTGTGTGGAAGACAACCACGACTTATTTGAGAATTGTAGCTCATCATCATCGTGATGCGACACCCTAACGTTGGGCCTTGCCCAACTAAAAATTTTCTTATGTTTTCTTATAGAATTCTTGAAGAGTTTTATAAGCGAGAAAGTGGCGTATGAAATTGGGAGGATAAGACACTCTAAGAACTCTTGAAGGCTTCTTCAAAACTCTAACAAGAGCACTTTAAAAGAATTTTTTTTACCTCCAGGTCGATTACAAACAAAAAGTTTGTAAAACTTTAAAAGAACTAAGAACCCTGAAGATGGGCATATGCCCGAAATATGTATATTGGTTAAACAAAAAATCGTTCAACTTTCATTTTCGCAAATCGACCTGGAGGTAAAACAAGTGTTCTTGTTAGAGTTTTGAAGAATCCTTCAAGAGTTCTTAGAGTGTTTTATCCTCAAAATTTCATACGCCACTTTCTCGCTTATAAAACTCTTCAAGAATTCTATAAGAAAACATAAGAAAATTGTTAGTTGGTCATGGCTATCTAAATCGTTGACCAATTATTTGGGTCACGACACCGCGTCCTCTAATCTTGAAAGCTAGGTAGTTGCGCGGCTTCCGCATATACCGAACTCTCCCAACGAGCTCTCGGTCGTCCTCGCAGTCTCGCTCCGTCGACTCGCCGTCCGTCCATTACTCTCTTTGGCATGCGATCATCCTCCATTCGTTGTACATGCCCTGCCCATTGAAGTCGTTGTAGTTTGACGATTTGTGAAACCTCCAGCTCATCGTACAGTTCATATTACTCATGGTTGTACCGGATACGCCATCCATCTCGATCGCAAACAGCCGCCGAAATTCGCCGCAGAACCTTGCTTTCCAATGTGTCTAGCATGTTTCCGAAAGCTTGAGTTACGGTCCAAGTTTCGCAGCCATAGCCTAGCACTGGCCGTATGGTGGTTTTCTACACGCGGAGCTCCGTGTTTCTGTGCACATGCTTCGATATCATTATAAGGAGAACCGAGAAAAAAGTCTTGTTAGCTAGTTGTATCCGTCGCTTGATTTCATCAGTTTTGTTGGCGACCTTTGACAAGTTGCAAACCAGATATATGAAGTTGTTTATGAACTCGATGTTGAGATCCCCCACATTGATGCTCGATTGTGCAGGCGTCCTTGTCCTCGACTGCATAATTTTTTAGTTTTACCCTTGTTGATACCTAGTCCAACTTCTTTTGCAGTGGTGTGAAGCGATGCAGAAGTTCTTCTGCGTCGGTCAATCTTTCGGAAATGATGTTGATGTCGTCGGCGTACGCTGCTAATTGTGTCGACTTGATGAGTAGCGTCTCGCTGTTGTCCTTATTCATAGCTCGAATAGCGTATTCCAGTGTTAGGTTGAACAGCGTCGGCGCCAGTCCATCGTCCCGCTCCAGACCAGTGCCTGTTTCAAATAGATCAGTAAGTCTATTAAATATGACCTGTGAGATGTAGTTGGTCATCGACATATTTGTGAGTCGCACTATTTACACCACGATCGATACTGTCGTATGCCTGCTTGAAGTCGACAAAGATTCAGTATACGTCTACGTTGTATTCCCAGCACCTCTGGAGTATCAGTTTGACCGTAAAGAGCTGATCGCTTGTGGAGCGACCAGGTCTAAATCCGCTTTGATATTCGCCAATGATTCGTTCTGCGTACGGTTTTATTCTATTCTCCTGAATTTTCATCAAAATGTAATAAGACGTACAGACTAGTGATATGCCCCTGCAGTTCTCACACCGCAGTTTATCTCCATTTTTGTGAATTAGACAGATGATGCTTCTGCGCCAATCGTCTGGGATCACCTCGTCCTCCCATATTCGCAGAAGTAATTGATGTATGGTATCAACTCGACCCATTCCACCGAATTTTGGCAGTTCAGCTGGAATCTCGTCAGCGCCCGGCGCTTTATTACGTTTTAGTAACCGCAACGCGAGATCAACTTCCTATACTGTCGGGGGTTCTACGGGTGGGCCTAGATAAACAATATCGTCAAGAGCTTGTTGTGTGTGTGTGATTCAGAAGCTCTTCAAAATAACATTCCCATCGTTTGTTTGCCATCGGTGTGGCTGATGATGTTACCATCCTTGTCCTTATAGGGGCTAGTCCTGGGTTGATAGCCGTTCTTAATTGTATTTACTAGTTTGTACGCTTGTCTGATGTTCCTATTAGCTAAGTTTTCGTTAATATTCAGCAACTGCTCGTCAAAGTATTTACGTTTTTTACGTCTAATTATTCTATACGATATTCGCTGTAGCTGGTCATATTTTTCTCTTTTGGCTCTGGTTCCTCGTTGAATCCATTGTCTATAGGCCTCGTTTCTCGACTCAAGTGAATTTTCGCATTCTTCGTAGAGCCGGTCATTTCGTGCTCGCCAGGCTTTATATTAAACGACATTCTGCGACCTCCTTGATGGTGCCCTTGAGTTCTTCCCAGAACCCATGGACGCCTGTGTTGCTGATGTTGTGTAGCATAACTGATAGCCTTTCCTCAAGAGCGGTAGTATACGCACGCCACCGACGTAGCATCGCTCAAAAGCTTATCAGCCGTAGAGATGTTGGGAGTGCTGATTCTCGAAAGAATTGTAGGTATAACTGTCACCATACACTGTCGAACTCGAACTCGAGCACGAACCTGGTACAAATGTCCTCTGGCACACACATACACTTCACATAGGTGTGAAGAAAACCGGTCCACTTGTACTAGGTTCGAGTTCGACAGTGTATGGTGACACTAATGGAGAATAGTAATAATATGGAGAAGGTGGACAACTTCTTCTACCTGTGTAGCATTGTTGCCGAAAATGATGGTACGGGGCAGGACATCGCTCGTCGTATCAACCAGGCTAAATGCACATACGGTATGCTGTCCAAAATCTGGCAGAGCGGTTATCTCAAGATCGGCCTGTTTCGCTCATTGGTACTGTCTGTCCTTTCGTATGGGAGCAGTACATGGAAAGTTTCCGCAAGAGTTACCAGAAAGCTGCAAATTCTCGTTAACTCATGTGTTCGTCGAATTTTAAGAATTTTCTGGCCCGAAACCATATCAAATGAAGAGCTAAGTCGGCGTACGGGGCAGATACCAATCGACGAATTGATACGTCGGCGAAAATGGCAGTGGATAAGTCACACATTGCGGAAGAGTGATAATTGCATTGCTTTGCATGCCATGGCGATGGCTCGCAGGGGTAGTTGACGCGCTATACCCCACTAGGGGTTAGGGCAAAGTAGTAGCTATAAAAATAATAATGTGTAATATATTGTATTATCTTTATAGCTACAGACGCACATTAAGTTGGTCTGCAGATGCAGAATCAACCAGAGTAAACAAAACTTCAATTTTCACTGAAACATACGATTCGTACCTGCATTTTGTAGGAGGAATACTTAAGTACATTATTTGCAGGAAACCAGTGGGTGGTAAATAAGTCAGTATACCTATATATACTTGCGAGCAAAAATACTGAATCAAACCGAAAGCACGTGTATTTGTATGTACAATATATTTTTAAAAGTACGTTATGTATCCCTACAAATCGTATGTCATTTGAAAGTTTGAGATCTTAGCTTTACAATGATACCTTTTTTTATCACCATTTAATGAGTGTTTTATGAATGAACGCTATCTGGAGCTAAAAAGTCGGAAAATTGAACATTTATGAATGGGTTATTACAAGGCAAACTAACCCTATAAATGTATCTGCAAAGGGTTTTCAATGGTCAGTTGAATCTGGAAGGTCGATTGAATAATTTTAACGCAATAAAAGTCACAATTTGTGTCATTCATGAATACCACGCCTCAGCAAGCGGCTCAAGTTGTCGCCCTATTATCGGAAGGGCTTACTCAGAGAACAGTCGCTCGTCAGCTCGGAATGAGTCAGTCTACTGTGTCAAGAGTATAACAGGTTTCGAGAGGAAGGTAGCTACAATCAGAGACCCCGACCTGACCACTATAGGTGCACTTCCGACAGAGACGATCGTTTTATTGTGACGAGTATGCTACGAAATCGGCACCTCACGTGCCGTTGACGTGCAGCAGAATCTGAGGGACGTTCGCGGAGTAGGTGTACGCGAGTGGATAGTGAGGAGACGACTAAAGGAAGCGAATTTGACTCCAAGATGGCCCTCCACAGGCCCAAAATTGACCCCACTTCACCGACAAGCGCGACTCACGTTTGCCAGGAATCACTAAAATTGGACCCTCGGGCAATGGCGGTCCGTATTGTTCACCAACGAGACCAGAGTGTGTTTACATTGCAGTGATAGAAGAGGTCGGGTATACAGGCGTCCAGGTGAGCGATTTGCGCAATGCTGTATCACAGTGCACGCAGTCCAGACTTAAATCCCATTGGGTACTTGTAGGACGAGCTGAAAAGAAGAGTCCGACACAGAGATCCCGCGCCTTCGACTATCGACGAATTGAAGGAGGCCTTAATAGAGGAATGGAGCGAAATTCCTCAAGATACCATTAAAAAATTAATAATGTCAATTAAAAATCGATTACAAGGTGTGATCAGAGTAAGAGGTGGTAATACCAGATATTAATAAATAAATAATTTTGTTATTTTTCCAAAATTGTTTGTTTTATTTAACAAAAACCTGACCACACTCCATTTTCTAAAATCCCCATTTTTCCTACTTTTTGATTTCAAGCCCACTCTTTTAAATTTTATCTTCAAATATTGTTAAAAATGGTATTAATGTAAAGCTAAGATTACAAGTTTTCAAATGATGTACGGTTTGTAGGGATACATAATGTACTTTTCGAAATATGCATACAAGTACACGTGCTTTCGGTTTGATTCAGTATTTTTGCTCGTAAGTGTATTTACATTTGGAAATAGAGCTATATTGTTATAACCTAAAAATGATTCGAGATGCGGAACAAACACATTCGTTTTCAATGAAAGACACTCGAATACAAACGTATGTCATTACAAATTAAGGAGCGAGAGAGCATCTTTGAAGCTTCCGAAAAAAAAACAACAGTAGACGTTATGGTTAATTTATTTGATAATTTATGATAAGTTAAGTCCTTATTAAATTCTCATAAAATAGCCAGCTGAGTAAAAAAAAACAGAATATTTTGCCTCTATCCGCCGCTATCCAAGCGAAAAGCGGTTTTGTGCTGCCAATGTTTATAAGCGGAAATTTCTCCATTCGAGCTTATCCTCACCATCTGAAAACAGTTTTTCATTTATATTAATGAAGAGTGCAATGACAACCGCAGATTCACATTTTTTTCGAAGGTGTTTCCTGTTCCTCTTTTGTATGATTATTATCCATCATCCTTCCACTTTCCATAAGGGTCTTTGCTTCATCCTTTTGTCTCGCCACACGGTCCACTCACCCCCACCGCTTGATGAAGATAATGGCGAGTACAGTACTCGTCGTACATAACATGGAACAAAGTTGCTGGCACGCTGTTGAAATGGACGACATTTTTACAGTCAGTGTTAGACGAAAAGGATCACAAATCAACATGAATTTAGGATTTTTGGAAGCACGCCAGTTTTTTCGAATGGTGGTAGTCTTCGCGCTGGTTATGTTTTTTCTAGTCTCCTCGCTCTATTTTTTTCATGTCCCAGATACTTTTCTCAGCGCACGACCAACAAGGATGTCGACGACTAGAATATGGGCACGAACTGGGAGAAGCTATTGGTTCGCCGGATGGCGGACTGGCTCGATGGTTTCCTTTTCATATTACACCAGTCGCAGTTTTTTACTTCTCACGGCTATTTTCTACATACTCCCGAAACTCGAAACTATACTGAAGGAGAGTCATATTTTCTTAATGTTTTTCAATTTTAAAGCGATTTGCCTGACGTGTAGTCGAAGAAGAAAGATTTCAGATTGGTTTGTTTTGTGTTACAAATGGATGGAATTTTCGGCGAAATGGTTTATTGAATGGGACCGGGAGGATAGATAGTAGTCATTCATTTGCTATACTTTTTCAGTTCGTATCCTCTTTTGCATAAGTACTGCGCGTCCTACATATTTGTGCAGCGTATGGTGCCTGCACTATCTTTTACATGAGCCAATATTTAGCTAGTCGTCGAAGTGGAGTTAGAGCAGCAAAGTTCGTCCGTCAGTTGAGAACATTTATTGAAAGTTTGTCGGCACACATGTCGTAATTCTAACATTTAATGCATTGCATGTCGTTCGTGTAAACGATTTTGACAACTGAATTGTTACCCAGTTTTGGCCAAAAGTAACACACGAAATATTATGCGGCGAAATAAAAATGTAATTGGCATATGGCAGCCAATCGCTAATTTCTAATTTCCTTAGTTCCCAAATTTTAATTGGAAATTTAAATGAGAATTTTTAAGGGAATATTTTCAATTTTGGGAAGATCTTATAAGCAACATATCAAACGCTCTATATGCTTCTAGGAGAGAATGTCCCTCCTCCTATCTCGGGCCGTCTACACAGAGCTCGTCTGTCTGAGTGGAGAGAGAGAGAGCAAACTCGGTCTTTACTTACGATAAAGTCAAATACGCCATCGACTAATTTAGCCCATGCAAATCTTCTAGTACTGACGGAATATTCCCCGACCTTCTCTAAAGAGGGCAGGAAGCACTGACCCCATGTATTACGAATATATTCAGGGGAAGCTTTGCACTTTGATACATTCCCGTCGTTTGAAAACCAGCCAAGGTAGTCTTCATCTACAAAATGCGAAATCCACGAATAGGCCTGTTCTTAATACGGGGATCCCGGTTTGGTACCGTTTTTTTAGTACCGAGTAGCGGTATCCCGGTTTCTTAGTACCGGTATTGAGTACCGGGATCCCGGGATTTGAGTACCCGTATTCTCAACAATGAGGCGGTTTTTTTCAGTATCGGTACTGAGTACCGGGATCCTAGGATTTAAGTACCGGTACTCAGTACCCGGATCCCGAAATTTGAGTACCAGTTCTTTCAGTACAGGTACTGAGTACCGGGATCCCGGGATTTGAGTACCTGTTCTTGTCAGTACTTACTATTTTTAGTACCTGATATTCAAATACCCGAGATTCCATAAAAAAAGACTCGTTCATTTTTTGAAGTGAAGGTTTTTCATCGAGTCTTCAGGCTTTAACATTGAAAATGTTTGTAGGGAACCAATTGGAATTGAATATTATGGACATCGGTGGGACGCAAATGATGTAAACATACGAGTATACAGGATGTCTTCATCGAGTTATCGGATGTGGTCGTTGCTGTTTAACGTAAGTGGCTATTGCAATTTTTGCGTTGGAACACGAAAAGTCTTGTTTATTTACAGAGTCGTGAATTGTATGATTGTATGATGAGTATTTCCCCATGAAACAGGGTTGCCATTCTGGGGTAGGCAGCCCCAAAATGTTTTTTTCTGTTTTGACTTCAGATTCGGAATCAGCGACAAAAAGTTAACTTGTAGTTCGAACCAGCCCAAACGGACGAGTATTTCTCCACGAAGGGTGGCCATTCTGAGGTGGGCAACTTCGAATTTTTTTCTCTTTTTTGACTTCAGACTCGGAATCAGCGACCCAAAATTACTTTGTAGTTCGAACCAGATCGGACGAGTATTTCCCTATGAAAACAGAATTCTCTTCAGTTCTTTTTTTTTTGGCTTCAGATTCGGAGTCAGCGGATGTAACGCACCCAGTAGCTCGCTGTGAGTTCCTCGTGCGCAACTTCATGAGACTCAGTCTCCGGTTTCGCCTTAATGTGAACGTTGCGCGAATATGTTTCAGTGAGTATAATTTTGATGGGAGGCACTCGTCCGACCTGGCTGTTTTCATGGAAAAATACTTATCCGATCGGGCTGCTTCGAACTGCAAGGTAATTTTGAATCGCTGATTCCGAATCTGAAGACAAAAAAAAAAGAAAAAAGAAATTGGGGTTGTCGACTCCAGAATGGCGACCCTGTTTTCATAGGGAAATACTCGTCCGATCGGGCTGGTTCGAGCCCCAAGGTAATTTTGGGTCGCTGATTCACAATCTGAAGTAAAAAAAAATAAAATTTTGGTGTTGTCCACTCCAGAATTACCACCTTGTTTTCATAGGGAAATACTTTTCCGATCGGGCTGATTCGAACTACAAGGTAACTTTGGATCGCTGATTTCAAATCTGAAGTAAAAAAAGAAAAACAAAAAATTGGGGTTACCCGCCCCAGAATGGCAACGCTGTTTTCATGGGGAAATACCATATTGTACAATCATACAATGCACGACTCTATAAATAAACAAGACATCTCGTATCCCAACGCACAAATTGCGCTAATAGCAACGTACATACTTTAAACGGCAACGATCACATCCGATAACTCGATGACGACATCCTGTAATACATAAATACTCGTATGTTTGCGTCTTTTTCGTCCCACCAATGTCCATAATATTCAATTCCAATTGAAGACTCGGTGAAAAACCTTCACTTCAGGCAATGAGCGAGTCTTTTTTTATTGAATCCCAGGTATTTGAATATCAGGTACTGAAAGGAACAAGTACTGAAAAGAACAAGTACTCAAATCCTGGGATCCAGGTACTGAGTACCGGTACTCAAATCCCGGAACCCCAGTACTGAGTACCGATACTCAAATCCCGGGATCCTGGTACTCAGTACCGGTACTGAAAAAAACCGACTCTTATGGTTTAAAATACCAGTACTGAAAAAGCCGATACTGAACGAATACCTGTGAGTACCGGGATACCGCATGTGGTACCGGTATTTCAAAATATCAAGTACCGGTACTGAAATCTCAGTACCGAACAGGCCTGACGAACATATACGTCTAAATGTCACCATACACTGTCGAAGTCGAATTCGATCTCTAAGTTTACGTTTACCCTATCCGCAGATTACTTCATCTGCGCCGGCTGATCTAATCTGCAACTGTCAAATACATACAATTTTAAACTCACCACACCCAGATTAAGCAGCAGATGAAGTAATCTGGGGATAGTGTAAACGTATAGTTACATGGTAAAGTGGACCGGTTTTCGTCACGTTAATGTGAAGTATGTATGTGCGTGTGTGTCTTGAGCTATTCATAGGACATTTGTACCAGGTTCGTGTTCGACAGTGTATGGTGAACTAAGGGTCCTCAAGAGGTGGTGGCGTAAATAAACGGGTGGGATTAAGGGGATCAATCCACTCCAAAAATGGGTTCATACACTCCAAAAATGGGTTCATACACAATTGTACAACATACAATTGTACTCATCTTGAGTTTGAGAAAAGAAACTGTCTAAAATCCTGACAAATTAGATAAAATTATAACGATTTCAGTACATACACCCACACAGAAATAGAAACTATAAACAGAAGGATAAAATGAGCACAAGCTTCGTGAGTTCGACTGCGCTCGTGGACAATTATCAACCATCAATTACTCTCCTAAGCAGTGCCAGTTTTAACTATTTTAGCGTCATATTCAACTAATAGGAAATACATATGCATATCAGAGATATAGTACAGGATAATCCCTCCGAAATGTCTTTGCTTCTTAAAATTGGCCCTTAGTTCACCGTGCAAAATTGACGATTTATCTTCACATAATCACAACTGTCTGGCACAACAGAAAACTTATGAAATTTGTAGATGGGCCTTGCAAGAAAACCAGAAATTTACCAGGCTTTGTTTTGTTGAAACCAAAACTATTAACAAAAATTGGCGAATTACTGTCTTTAACTTAACACTCAAAATCTTTAAAAACTAAAACACAAAAGCATCATCAGTCCGATACAACGAAGCCACTTTATTTAACGTTTTCTTTGTAGAGTAGTTCCTTTTTTTCAGCCGATCATAAATATGATCACATCAACCAGTTGGCTGCTGCGTTGCTACGTTAAGGCTTTTTTTAATCGAACGTCACTGAAAATTTACAGTGAAAACAGACGAAAATATTTGGCGCCCAATGTGTAGTTGGTGGAATTTGATTTAATCAGTGAACCGAGATGTGTAATCGACTTGGTGGGCGTGATACCGATAGTACAAAAACCGAAGTCTTCTTAGACTTTACTATATGGTACCTTAATAATAAATAAAGGCAGGCTAAGGTACCCAGCTGGTAGGCACTGCGACCATAAGATCTATTGTGCCATAGTAGCCTTAATTAATCCAAAAGACCCTCAACCAACCTGATAAAGGCCAGTAGGTCCTTTGTAGCAGTACTCTTAATGACACCGGAGCTCACGATGAAATCTCCAAGAAACAAGAATATGGCGCGAGCAACCACGGGGCATTCACAGAGAAGGTGTTTGGTGGACTCAATATCCTCCAGGCAAAGTCGGCATTCCGTCTCAGTGGACAGGCCCATTTTGTTTAAGTGATATCTCACCCAGTGGTGACCCGTGAGGAAACCAACGACCAGTCTCAGGTCAGCTCTGCCCAATCGGCTGGCTTCTGTGAGACCGTAGGGGTTGATAAGATCTTTGAACTGTCGTAGTCCCGGGAGATTATTCCAGTGCCGCAGCCTTTCGCCCGCAGACCAATCCCTCACCAGCGCCCTGGCTGTGGCGCAGCTTAGACCGCAGTAGGGATCAGGTCCGAAAAATTTCCCCGATGAGCCTTGCCTAGCAAGTTAATCTGCAGCTTCGTTGCCATGAATGCCCCGATGCCCAGGTACCCAACAAAGAGTGACCCGGTTAGAGTTTGCCAGACATTGAAGGGTATCAAAACACTCTTACTAGTTTCGATGAGAACTTTTGTGAAGAAAGAGCCTTAATGGATGCCTGACTGTCAGAGCAGATAATGATGTTAGTGCCAGTGAGCTCCTTGAACACAATTTCCTTGGCGCAAACCTCAAAAACGCTGGGCCAAGTGCCCATAGCGATTGAGATCCTGGTGTTTGGCCCAAAGACCCCAACGCCAACACCTTGTCCCGTTTTCGACCCATCAGTATACCACATGATACACCCGGGGTCAGTACAGATATTGACAATATCCCATTCCGATTGACTAGGGATAGAGACCGAGAATTTCCTACCGAAGCAGAATTCCGTAGTCATGTAATCTAATCTCGAGCAGATCGCCAAGTCAGTTATCCGCTCCAAAATACTCATGTGGCCTTGTTTGAACACATGAGTATCATATGTTAGATGCACTCGGAGTGCACTTAGAGCCTCAGATTCCTGAATGAAAATGTGCAGTGGTGTCAGTCCAACAATCGCCTCAATGGCCGAGGTGGGACATGTACGAATGGATCCTGTCATACCAAGGCATGCAAGACGTTGTAATTTACTACACAACTGTATGGTGCAACGCTGCTGCGTTTTGGGCCACCATACGAGCGCAGCATATGTCACAGCTGGTCGCACCAGCATAGAATATAACCACTCAGTCATTTTAGGGGTGAAACCCCAGGTTTTTCCAAAGAGAGACCTGCAAGCCCACATGATCCGAGTGGCCTTGCTAATAACCGTCTCCACGTGTTTGCTCCAGTTGAGCATCGAGTCCAACGTGATGCCTAGACACTTCACTTCGGTGGAGAACACGAGTGTCGTGTTGCCTAGGCTAACCGGGCTTAAACTAAGATTTTTCTTCCGGGTGAATAGATCCAAGACGGTTTTCTGTGGGTTAACGCTCAGGCCAACTTCAATGCACCAGCGAAGGACTAAGTCGAGTGTCGCACCCATCACCTCCGTGACGGTTGTATCAAACTTTCCTCTTATAATTATGGTTATATCATCGGCGTATCTGATAGCATGATAACCACAATCACAGAGCCTAGCGAGCAGCTCATCAACGACAAGTGACCAGAGAAGTGGGGAAAGGACGCCACCCTGAGGGCATCCCTTAACAGCGTTAACACAAATTGAGGTACCCCCCAATGATGAGTAGATTTCGCGCCCGCGAAGCATGGCGTCGATCCACATGATGGTGGCTGAAGGTATATCCCTGAGCTCAAGTGCTCTGGATACTGTAGCCAGTATTGTCGAAAGCACCCTCAATATCAATGAAGGCGCATAGAGCGATTTCCCTGTCGTTAAGGGTTTTTTCAATCGTACTCACGAGATTGTGTAAGGCAACCACAGTCAACTTACCTTTTACATAGGCGAACTGAGTACGATGCAAGGGTGACGTGTATTCCATTTTTTGTCTGATATGCAGATCCAGTAACCTCTCAATCGTTTTTAAGAGAAACGATGAGAGACTGATCGGCCTATAAGATTTCGGTAGCTCCTCCGGCTTGTTTCCGTTTTTCGGAATAAACACCACGTTCACAGCCCTCCATAAACGTGGTATATAGCTGAAGGAGTAGCTGGCTCTAAACAGTACAATCAATGGGGTGATAATAAAATCAAGAGAGTATTGCAAAAGAGCAGGAAAAATGACATCGGCACCAGGTGCCTTGAAGGGTTCAAAGGACTCCACGGCCCATTTGACCTTTTCTTTTCTGAAAATGACCTCCGATAAGCTAGTTAACCGGCTACACGGAACCAGATGGTCCGCCGATGGAGGAGCTCCAGAGTTTCCACTGGACCCTCAGTAAAGGATCCGTCCTGCTTCTTAAGCTGCCCAATGCCGTTAGTATGCTCCCTAGATAGGACTTTGTGAACGCGTGCCGCTTCAGGTAGCGACTGAATGATCTCACAATGTCTCCTCCAGCTCTCCCGTTTGGAGCGTCTGATAAGGAGATTATATTCGGTGAGCGAATGTCTGTATTCGCCCCATTCATTATTACGCTTTGCTCTGTTGAACTTCCTCCTAACCTGGGCCCTTATAGTTGCATCCTGCATCAGGGAAAATTCACAGTCAAAAAATGATCAAAGAAACCTGATATACTTGACGCCGAAAGTGTATACTAGATATTTAGGGACATAGCGCGTCAACCATATAATAATAGGAGGTATAAATATAATAGAAAACATACTAGTAAACAAAGCATCAGCAATTGCAGATGACTATCCAACTACAATAGGAAAATTAGGTTTTAATAAATATCTATATACTCAATTGCCCTAACCCCTTGTGGGGCATAGCGCGTCAACTGTTCCATGTGGCCCAGCTGACGTTTCCTTGGCATAAACTGGTTTCGGAGAATGCAGTTGCCAGCATGCAACTCCTGCACATCCATGGCCACGAACGTCGTCGTGGACGGGATTCGAACCCGAAACGCCGGTAGTCAAACATGCAACAAAATTTACAAAGGTGGTTTGGCAGTCAATATGATAGAATAATATGAAATTCCGTAAAAATATCTTCAGAAATAAAAAAAATTTTCAATAAAAAACTTGCTTTTGGAACGGTCGTTCCTATGATATAGCTATATGATAGAATAGTCTGATTTCAACCAATGTGATTTGAATGAAGATACTTTTGATTGGTGAGAAATTTGAAAAGGATATCTTTTGAAATAAAAAAAGTTTTTCTCACAAAGACAACTTTTTGGGCCGGTCGCTCCTATGGCAGCTATATGACGAAGTCGTCCGATTCCATTGGTTCCGACGTATTTGCAGCGTGCAATAAAAAGAAGGCTTTGTACAAAATTTCAGCTTGATAGCTTAAAAATTGAGGGACTAGTTTGCATAGAACCAGACGGACAAAGCTTAATCAACGCGTCTTATCATACTGACCAAGAATATATGTATAGTTTATATGGTCGGAGATGCTTCCTTCTGTGCGTTGCAAACTTCATGACAAAGTTAATATACCCTATCTCATAAGTGAAGGGTATACAAAGTATGTGATTTCATTCCAAATTCATTGAAAGCCTTAAAAAGTGAAACTGTTACGACATGCACAGAGAGAGCGAATAAGTTGCACACTTCTTTGCGTAACCTTCTATTCTTGAACCATGGCCAACGCAAGACGCCATGTTGGACGACCGAGAAAGATGTGGAGAAGGTCAGTTGAGAGCGAGGGGGCTCTATAGGCAAATCGTGGAAAGAGCTAAAGACGATTGCTGAGAACAGGACGAGGTGGCAAGTAGGCGTGGTTAATGTCCTATGCCCACAAGGGATTAACAGGAACCAGAGACAGAGCAACGGTTTATAAGTTGTTCTTGTTTGTCTGCCATATAAGATAAGTAGATCAACAGTTCCATGGTATTATGGCTAACGGAACCTATTCGGAATGGATGGCTTGAAAAGTACTAAGGTTATTTCGTAATATCTTGCTAATAGTAGGCAAACCCATCTGAACTATCTAATGAAAAACCGCTTCTCATCCGTAAGCACTACCTGCATCCATTCCGAAGTCTAATTCATGAAATTTCTTGCGAATTCCAGGCACTGTTCCCGATATTGCTGCCTCAACGCTGGTTTTATCTTTAGCCGCAAACGTTTTTAGCGTTCGTTGGACTGTCCTTATACATGCAGTTATCTCCATTTATCTGCAAGTTGACGTACAATAAGGGAATATTCGGAAGCTTCTCTTATTAATCGTCGTCTCAATTGATCGGAGATCGCCTTCAATCTACCTTCTCCGAGTATTTGTCCGTCATTTTTTTTTTTTGTTATAACGATTTGTACTGAATGTTTGGTGTGTTTAAAACTGATCAAAACGCTGTTGCACGCAGAGCGAGCGTTTATGTTTGTGCGATACTGAGGGTTGCGATCCCTTAAGCGCGGAGCGAGCGTAGCGAGGGAAACCCACGAAAGGAGATTTGTGAATATTTCAATTTTCCATGCCTCCAATATACCAAACATTCAGTATAAATTATGAAAAAAAAATTTTTAAATAAAAAAAAACTAAAATAAAACTTAAGATACAAATTTATACATATATATATTATATAGGTATATATAATATATATTTTTTAATTGTTTGCTTTTAGAGTGACGCGAGTGAAAAGTGACAAAAATCCGAGTGAAAAGTGATTTCCCCAGCCGGGGCCCCGGAAACTAAAAGGTTGCCCCCCAGGGTCGCCCGTTTCACTCTTTGTACATGTACCAGCATCCGTTTCGTTCTAGCATATCTGCATCCAGCATTTTTTTTTTGTTGCTATGTACAATTTCAAACCGAAATAAGGTATGCGAAGGAAAGCGAAAATAGCCATGTACATACTAACCTTCGTTTTAAGCGAAATTAAGTATTGAGTTGCGAAATCGAAAGAATCTATGCATGGCTACTTTCGGTTTCAACCGAAACTATCCATTAATACCTTATTTTCAAATGGCTTATTTCATGGTGCCAGAGTTATGGCCTTTTATTGGCTCAGGTCATAACAAAGTATGTACACCTGGTTCTGTTTTTACGCGAACTTTTTTTACGCGAATTTCATTTTACGCGATTTACAAAAAATATTTTTTTCCTTTTTTACGCGATTTAATTTGATTTAACGCGGTCTACGCGATTTACAAAAAAATAGTTTTTTCCTTTTTTACGCGATTTAATTTGATTTAACGCGGTCTAAGAGCTGTTAATTTAAAATAATTTTTAGTAAGAAGAACATATTAATATATGTTTTAACTCATAAAAACGAAATCATCCATGAATCATGTTCATCTCGAAGTCAAACGTGTGGTAGTATAATAACAGCCCTGCAAAACCACTCTCGGGTAGTAACCCGGGTTACTACCTGGTAGCACTACCCAGGAATTTGTCAGTTAAAACGTATAGGGTGTCGGGAAAAAATTAAGCTATACTTATACTTTTCACCGTGCCCCATGCGTGTGATTTTCTGTCTCTAGCACAGTCCTCTTCACTCTAGAATGCAACGAAGGGGAAAAACGCGGATTCATTTAGATAAAATTTTGATGCAATACCCAATTCGATACGGGAATATTACAAGTAAAATTCCGGATTACAAGCAGATGATTTACCGCATAATTTGAAAGAAATATTACTGGTATACCCGTATTGATGAGGAAATACTACTAAATTCCATAGAGAATGGAAAAAAAGCAACAGCCCGTGGCAGAACTTGATCCCACACCGACCGGATTATGAGACCGAATCCCTACCCATTGAGCCACCACATCCATTTACTTCTGGAGGTCATTAAGTTAATATCAAAGCCCTCCATGGAAACTTTTGTCAAGTGCATCATCGAGGGGAAAACAAAAGTCGTGAGAGTGGCCAATTTATACAAGCGATCGAATGTGGGGAATCCAACTGAGACGAAGATTTCAGGTATGTATAGGTATTGGCCGCGTTCTGCTCATTGTGTAATCAGCTTTGGTTAAAGTGAGTGCAGGTTGCAGTGTGGTTGTCATTTAGATACAAATTTTTTTTGAATTCAGTAAACGGTAATTTAATATTTTTTCGATACATTCATTCATTCATTTACGAACGAATAAATAATTTTTATAGGCGATCTGATCACAATGTTAGGTACTAAACAAACGAAAAGAAAAGCTATTTCTTTGGATGTTAAAATCAAAATCTTGGATAAACTAGCCAGTGGAGAAGGTGCTACTTCTGTAGGACGAAATTTCGGTTTAAAAGAATCCAGCATAAGAACGATTAAGAAAAATGAAGAAGCGATTAGAAAATCTGTTATTGCTGGGACAAAGTTAAGTGCTCATACAACATCATACACAACAAACATTGTAAAACAGAAAATGGAAAAGGCGCTTGTAACTTGGATAGAAGATGCTTCACGCAAACGGAAATACCATAAAACAGATGGCACTAAAATTTTATAAGCAAATAAAAGAAAGGCAACCACAAACATCAGGTGAGATAAAAAAAAATTGAATTTCCTGCAAGTACAAGGTGGATGACAGGTTTTCTACAACGACACGCGCTGCATAACATTAAAATTAAGGGTGAAATAGCATCTGCAGATGAGGTGGCAGCTAAAGAATTTCCTGCAAAACTGAAAAAAATAATTGAAAATGGTGGCTATACTCCAGATCAGGTATGAAATGCAGATGAAACAGGCCTTTTCTGGAAACGTATGCCAAGTAGAACGTACGTAGCAAAATTCCAGAAAACTGCCAGTGGGTTTAAGGTAGCCAAAGATTGCGTAACTCTTTTATTTTGCTCGAACGCTTCAGGAGATCGCATGTTGAAACCCTTACTTGTAAATAGAGCTTTAAAACCAAGATCAATGAAAGGTGTAAATTTAAATACCTTACCAGTTCATTGGACAGCTAATAAAAAAGCCTGGGTAACTACTGAAACTTTCAAAGAATGGTTTCTCAATTATTTTGTCCCAGAAGTGCGACGTTATATGAATGATAAAGGTCTTGAATTCAAGGTTCTGTTGATTGTGGACAACGCCCCTGGTCATCCACATATAGAGCATCCAAATGTCGAATTGTGTTTTTTTCCGCCAAACACCACTTCATTGATACAACCGTTGGATCAAGGAATTATTGCAACCTTTAAAACCTATTATGTAAGGCAAACATTCCGGTACATTTTAGATAATGTAATGAAAGATGAAAATTTAAATGTCATTAACGCGTGGAAGAAATTTACTATTAATGACTGCATCGAACATGTTGGACTAGCACTATCCGAATTGAGGCCATCAACTCTGAACGCATGTTGGAGATCCGTTTGGCCAGAATCTGTAAAAAAAATATAAATCAAGTGCCTTCTATTACGTTTGAATATTCTGACATCATAAACTTAGCTCATGACGTAGGCGGCGAAGAATTCGACGATTTATCACCTGCAGACATCGATGAATTATTAGTGGATAAGGCACTTACCGAAGATGAAATTATTGATGTTGCACTTGAGGTACCCGATATCCAGGAAAGTAGTGAAAATGACGAAGAAGTTCCCACACTTACAGCAGATCTAGTTCAAGAAGGACTGCAGCTGGCTGCAAAATTGGGCGATCATTTTCACAGGTGTGATCCTGTTGAAGAAAGAGCTGGCAAATTTCAGCGAGACGTTAAATTATTAATGGGCAATTATCCAGAATTATATAAGAGCCTTATCAAGACCGGAACGCAGCGATCGATTACAGAGTTTGTGACTAGAACTCCTAAAACGCCAGCACCAATTAAGCATTCAAATGAACCGGAAAATATTTCCAGCGATGAAAGTGATACTCAAATCGGTCAGAAACGAAAGCGTTTATCATCAGGAAGTGAAAATTAATTTGTATGCATTTTTTTGTTAATTTTGTATTTCTTATGATCATTTTTATTTTCGACATGAGTTTAAAAGTATGTATGAACTTTTTGTTTTTCATTTCTAATAATGTGAACTATTATTATTGTATGTATGAACTTTTTGTTTTTCATTTCTAATAATGTGAACTATTATTATTGTCTGGGGGGCAAAAATTCCTCTTCCATAGTCCTCCGCGTGGGCGCCCCCTGGAACGGCAGTGGTCACTGACCATTGCCAACCAACGTCAAGCCGCCAGTGATGGCGGTGCGATGATTTGGTTGAGGTACCCCTGTGGTGTGGGGTGTGAAAAAAAAATACCACGGCCTTTCCCTTTGAGGGCCTGTCGTTAAAACCGACAATCAAAGGACAGGATGTGTATGCCAGCAACTTGCACTATCCGAAATCTTTATATGCTAACGAAACGTCAACTATGCCTCGGATACGGACTGACTCAACGGTTACGACTTTTAGCTATCGTACAATGACAAAGATTGGATTCTGGAATGTGCGTACTCTCCTGGACAATGGATCAGAAGGTCCCCAGAACGCACGATTTCTTCAATTAGAGAGTGAATTTCTGAGGTACAAATTAAATATCTTAGGAGTTAGTGAGATAAGATGGTGGAACAGCGGAGAATTCATCTCTCCAACGGGCAGCACTGTAATGTTGTACTCCGGTAAAGCTACCGGTAGCCGCCGTGAGTCAGGTGTGGGGCTCCTTTTAACCAGAGCCGCGCGAAACTGTCTCTTATCCTGGGAACCGGTCTCTGACAGGGTCTTGACCGCCAGGTTCCGGACCAAAATGAGGAACATCTCAATAATACAATGTTATGCCCCTACTGAACCCGACAATGTCTTGGCAAAAGACTCCTTCTACGAAGAACTAAACGCCGTTCAGAGCAGAACACCTAAAGGTGACATTGTAATGGTTATGGGTGATTTGAATGCGAAAGTTGGCGCTGATAACTATGGGCTCAGACTTGTGATGGGGAGACACGGTCTTGGTGATCGTAATGACAACGGTGAAAGATTTGTAGAGTTTTGCAACTTTCACAGTCTCTTCATCGGTGGTACTATGTTTGAGCATAAGGACCACCACAAAATCAGTTGGTCCTCTGTTGATCGGCGCAGAACACAAAATCAGATCGACCATTTTGCCATTAGTAAAAGATTCAAGAGTTGCCTCCTGGACGTGCGAAACAAGAAGGGTGCCGATATTGGGATGGGAAGAGACCATTATCTTATGATCGCTAATGTTCGATTGCGTATTGCAGCCGTGCGCCGCCCCAGCGACGAAAGATCCAGGCCCCGCAAATTCAACACCGCTCGACTAAAAAATCCAGCTGTCTTACAACAATATAATGACCATCTAACGCAAAAAGCGGCTGAGATAACTAGTCACCCAGATAGTGACATAAACGAAAACTGGGATGCCATAAGAAATGCGTACATTGATAGCGCAAATACCATCCTTGGCCCAAACCCGGATTGCCGGAATAAGCCCTGGATGTCCGACGCTTCATGGCAGCGGATTGTTGAAAGAAAGGAGCTGAAAGTTCGTTTGGCTGCAGCATCAGACGACAATCGAAGCAGCATCGAACTCCTTTACCGTCAGAAAGCTCGAGAAGTTCAGCGTAGTGTGCGACGCGATAAAAGAGTTTATGCCAATTCTCTTTTAGTGTCAGCAGAAGAAGCCGCTAGAAGTAACAACTTAAACGCCGTATACGGTGTCATCAAGGAGTTTACAGGTGGTCGTAACTCCTGCCAACATCCGGTGAAAGATAGTGATGGAAAGCTACTTATCTTGGAAGAAGATCAAATGAGGCGGTGGAAAGAACACTTCGCCGCGGTCTTGAACCGTGTAACCTCTGGTGAAGTTCCCCCTCATATAGATAATTTAGCTAACCATCAAAATGTGCGTATACGGTCCACTGCCCCGACTAAAGAGGAAATAGTCACTGCAATTACTGCACTAAAACGAGGAAAGGCCGCCGGACTTGACGGCATCCCTGCCGAACTTTATCAAGCAGCGCCAAGCGTAACTGCCGATTTACTGCATCCACTTGTTGATAAAGCGTGGAATACAGAGACCTTTCCCACTGAGTGGAAGGAAGGTTTGATCATCAAACTTCCAAAGAAGGGTAGCCTCACAGACTGTAATAATTGGAGAGGCATTTGTGTGCTTCCTGCCGTTGCCAAGATAATAGCCAAAATCGTCCTGGAAAGACTAAAGGCCCACTTAGAAAGCACAATTGATGAAGAGCAGGCTGGTTTTCGATCCGGATTCTCCTGTGTCGATCACATTAACACCTTGCGAATCATCATCGAGCAATGCGCTGAATACGATTCTCCGCTTCACTTGCTTTTCACCGATTTCGAAAAGGCTTTCGATAGTGTGAACCGGGATTCTATATGGGCGGCCTTGCGCAGGAGAGGCATCCCTGAGAAGCTTGTGGCTATTATTAAGGCAACCTATGACGGCGCGAAATGTCGCGTTCTGCATAATGGTAAGGTGTCGGGGGACTTTGAGATTCGCAGTGGAGTTCGGCAGGGGTGCATCCTCTCACCGATCCTATTCCTCATAGTGATCGGCGATGTGTTGCACGCAGCCCTATCCGGACTCGACAGAGGAATTCAATGGACTTTGACATCTTATCTACAACATCTTGACTACGCTGACGACATATGCCTACTCTCCCACAAAATCATGGATCTGTCCGCAATGGCGTTAGATCTCGAGAGGGAGGCAAGCAAGGTTGGGCTAAAGATTAATACCAACAAGACCAAGGTTCTTAGCCCGCCGTTGCGAAAAAGAAATCGGACACCTATTGCCATCAATATTAATGGGCAGCCTGTGGAGAAGGTGGACAACTTCGTCTACCTGGGTAGCATTGTTGCCGAAAATGGTGGTACGGAGCAGGACATCGCTCGTCGTATCAACCAGGCTAAACGCGCATACGGCATGCTGTCCAAAATCTGGCAGGGCAGTTATCTCAGCATCAAGACCAAGCTGGGCCTGTTTCGCTCCCTGGTACTATTAGTGCTTTTGTATGGGAGCAGTACATGGAAAGTTTCCGTAGGAGTTACCAGAAAGCTGCAAGTTTTCGTCAACTCATGTCTTCGTCGAATTTTGAAAATTTTCTGGCTCGAAACAATATCAAATGAAGAGCTAAGTCGGCGTACGGGTCAGATGCCAATCGACGAATTGATACGCAGGCGAAAATGGCAGTGGATAGGTCACACATTGCGGAAGAGTGATAACTGCATTGCTTTGCATGCCATGAAATGGAACCCCATTTCCAACCAAGGCCGACCAAGAGGGGGTCCTCGAATCACATGGCGTCGATCTGTGGCAAAGGAGTGTCAGGTACTGGGTAAGTCTTTTGGGGAGTTGCGCCCCATTGCCCAGAACAGAGTACGATGGCGCGCAGGAGTAGTTGACGCGCTATGCCCCGCTAGGGGTTAAGGCAAAGTAGTATTATTGTCTAACTCTAGATGAAATCTGAGAGTATTATAAGTTTGCCACAAAGTTTGTAACGCTAAGAAATAAGGCTCGCAGAAAAAAATGAATGATACAGAAGTTCATATTATCACTCGAATATCTCAAAACCGGATGTCCGTCTGTCCGTCTGTCCGTCTGTCCGTCCGTCCGTCCGTGACCTCTCTAGCTCGAGAACGCGTTGAGCTATGAAGTTCAAATTTCGCACACGTTATTTTTGACAAAAAATGAAGGCTAAGTTCGTGAACGGGCTAAATCGCTCCACCCCTTCTACCCCCTCCCATACAAAATGACACATTTTTGAAAATTTACAATAATCAGATTTTCTCAGAAACTATAAAACATATTGCTTTGAAATTTTTAATATATCACTTTTATGATAATTGTAAGCTATGTTATAAAACTTATTGTAATCCTCACCCTCCTTCTACCCCCTCCCATACAAACTGCACTATTTCATGAAATACGTTAAGCCAATTTACTCAGTACGTATACAATTTATCGGGCTGAAATTTTGTACTTAACATTTAATTAACAATATCAGTTAGATTCAAAAAAATTAATCGATTACCCTTACTCCGTCTACCCCCTCCCATACAAAATGAAACATTTTTGATAATTTACAATAATCAGATTTTCTCAGAAACTATAAAACATATTGCTTTGAAATTTTTAATATATCACTTTTATGATAATTGTAACCTATGTTATAAAACTTATTGTAATCCTCACCCTCCTTCTACCCCCTCCCATACAAACTGCACTATTTCATGAAATACGTTAAGCCAATTTACTCATTACCTATACAATTTATCGGGCTGAAATTTTGTACTTAACACTTAATTAACAATATCAGTTAGATTCAAAAAAAGTAATCGATTACCCTTACTCCATCTACCCCCTCCCATACAAAATGACACATTTTTGATAATTTACAATAATCAGATTTTCTCAGAAACTATAAAACATCTTGCTTTGAAATTTTTAATATATAACTTTTATGATAATTGCAACCTACATTATAAAATTTATTGTAATCCTCACCCTCCTTCTACCCCCTCCCATACAAACTGCACTATTTCATGAAATACGTTAAGCCTATTTACTCAGTACGTATACGATGCATCCGAGATTGCAACCAAAATTATTTATTGGCTTTAACCAGGTTCAAATTCATCTAGAGTATTGCATGATTGGGGTTTACCCCAATCGTAGTTCTTTTATGTTTTTATATGGGTACCGTGTCTTTTTTTACGCGGTTTTTTTTCACGCGAATTTTTCAGGAACGTATCTATCGCGTAAAAACAGAATTAGGAGTATATGCATCCCGTCTAGAAATGGAGAGAAGTTTTGAAAGAAGTTCACTCAGTTGGTGATAATAGTGTAATACGCAGAAAAGTGCCATTTGGGGGAAAAATGACAAAAAGTTATTGCGGAAAACAGAAGCAATATTTTGATTTTGGCGCGAGAAAATCGAAATATTTCCAAAACAAGTGGAAGAATGGGTGTTGCTCAGTGTACTGTGCAATGGTATACCATGAAGTTTTGGGAAATGGGCGCCACCGAGCGGAAGAACGCCTTGGACGATCAGGAAAAAACGACCCCATTTGTAGATCGCTTCTTACCGTTACAAAACCATCCGAACTTCTTCAAAATGTAATGTGGCCTTAGAAACGATCCAGTTTTTGCAACGGGTACGAAAATCTCAATAAGTTTGATGCGAAAAAGGCTGGCGAAAGCTGGCTTACACACATGGAAACCAGTCGGTTAGCTAGACTTTCCGATAAAATATTAGGCTCAAACGTTTGAAATGGGCTCAGGAGCATATCACATAGATTTGAAAGATGGAGATCAGTGCAATTATTCCGGGATAGTTAAAATTTAAGCAACTTGTTGGAGAGAGAAGATTTTGTGTGTGGCTTCGTCGAGAAAGGCTAATGGCTGTGAGGTTTCCGCCGCACGCAGATTCATCAGTAACCAACATGTTGCTTAAATATGGACATATAAAAAAGATGGAATTGTCTCAAATCTTCTGAGTTCATATCACATGCTCCTGGGCCCATTTACATTTTAGCCTGATTTTTTAATGGAGAGCCAGGCTTATGGGCTGATTCCAACGCAAGTAAGCCAGTTTTTACAAGCCTTTTTCTCAACAAACTTGATGAGATTTGCAACATGTTGCTAGAACTAGGTGTTTCTAAAATCAGATGAAGTTTTCAACCAGTTCGGATGGCTTTGTAACGGTAAGCAGCGATCTACAAATTGGGTCGGTTTTTCCTGTATGCCCAAAGCCTTCCTTCCGCTCGGTGGGAACATTACACTAAGGAACATACACTCTTTCAACTTTTTTTTCGCAAATAGTTCGATTGCCTGGCGTCAAAACCAAAATATTGTTTTTGTTATCCGCACTAACTTTTTCCTATTTTTAAACCCAAACTGCACTTTCCTGCTTATTGTTACTATTATCACCAACTAAGTGAACTTCTTTCAAAACTTTTCACTATTTCTAGACAGGATACACATAATTGTTATAACCTGTGCCAATAAAACACCGTGACTCTAACAACTTTACTTTGAAGAATTTTTGCGAAAAGGGGAATAAAATAGTTTGAGCAACGTTGTTTTGCCAGCACTGTATAGAGGTCACAAAAAAACTACTTTAAATATGTTAGATTCTTAAAAAAAAAATCTGCAATTGATTAATAGGTTCCAATTTAAATGATTTAAATGTTCCACAACTTATTATATTCCGAATAAGCACCTGTGGTCAGCTCATCTACGGATATACTTAATCGGTAGAAAATCACCCGAACCAGATCAGGTTTTTGTCTCTGTGAAAGATCTTATCTAAGACTGGTTTGCATCAATTGTAACACCTGTCAATTAAAAGCGATCATGATTCATTTCAATAATATTTTATTGAATGTTTCGCTTCCTTTTAAAAATTGTTCGGGGTCTTGGGCAAGTGGGTGATTGGTTTTTCCCAAACGATTGTGTTTCAAAAACTGTCAACATTGCAAATTCTTTATAACTGCTTGCCGCCATCTAACCTTCAGCCATTTTTGGCATACCATCGAGTGCCGAACAAAAGACATCGAGCAATGCCAGTAAGTGATACTCTATCGCTTCAAAATTCGTTAGTTTTTTATTGTGAAAATTATTTGGTGGTTCCGTCAAGACTGCGCCGCATGCAGTATTTCATGGGTCTACTAACATATTAAGCAAGCAACTAGCATTCCTTTGGAATTCCACTCGACACGGATGTAGTAGGCAAGATTTTGGTGGTAAGGCCACACGAAGCACTCCAATTGTTTGCATAATCTTCAACGCGAAAAAAAGAATGAAAACCATTAAAGACTGTTGGCGGCTCTGAAGCGTGTGAACCGCGCTGCAATTTTGAATGGAATTCGATGGTTGAACGAACGATTGCGTAATGTAATGTGTCCAAAATTTTTTTCTGCTGACAGCCAATATAGGTTTCAAACTCTGCACACAGTATATGTACGTGCACCATCCGTTTTGCGTCAATGCATCGGGGGACGCCAAACTTTTGGAGACATTGATGGTCACTTGCCTACAATCATCGTTATCGGCTTCGCAGCTTTTCACTCACCTCCGCCAACATTCACCGTGCTTATTATCGCAAACATGTTGCAAGCACAACTTACTACTACTAGATATTATTAATTAACCGTTAAGTGTTTGGAATTTACATGGGTACCTTCGAAAACTTTTTTTATATTTGTCTATGAATTTAGCGGATCATCCGTGTATTTTTTGTTGTGCGACACATGCATGAAACGCGACAGGTGAGACAAGAGTTTTTATTGAGCATTTCATTCATAGTTTTTGAATTTTATTAACCCTGCTGTTGACATGAAAAATTATATGATGGGACTTTTAGATACATTCGAGTACGAGTACGTACGAGTGGTCTTTCCTAGTGCTTTGTCCTCAAGAGTAAGGATGGGCAATATCGGTCTTTTTGAGTAACAGTTCCAACTAGAAACAAATGATGTGCAAAAAGTGTTAGTTTTTCACTGTTACTTTTGGTCAGGGCCGTCGAGAGGTGGGTGCGGAAGGGGCGAATCGTCCCGGGCCCGTGTTTCTTTGGGGGGCCCGGATATTAGAAAAATTTAAAATAGAAGAACGAAATCATTTTTATCATAACACATTTCGTCTAAAAACATTTCCTAACATATGTATCTACAAAAATAGCCTCACAATCCCATAGGCAAAGATGCATTAGAAATGCGAAACTCGCAAACCGCGGATTTTCTTTTGATTCATCTTTAGGAGGTGATATACACCTAGAGGTAGGAAAATGCTGGGTGACGACCAGAAAAGCTTTTAGGGAAGTTCAGGAGGGAGATGAGAGGAAGGATAGGAGGCCCGACACGAGAAGGGAATCAATCGTAACTCGACAAGCGTTAATCGTAGAAAGCTTTACCTCGTATCATATCAATGTGATAGTTTCCCCGGAAACCCCAATAAAAGCTAAAAAATGTAAAATATTCCAAACTTCTTAAAAGCCCATAAAATCGATGATAGTCCTGAATAAATGCAAATAAAAGATGGCTTTCATTTTTAAGCCTCATCGCCAACTACGCCCTAAAAAGCGATACCCTGGGAGTGGAGAGCGATGAAAGTGGGCGAAATAAGCATACCACTTTATTTGTTTGATCAAAAACCGGCTATAAATCGGCAAACACTCAACGTACATATAATATTGTAGATTGCTTTGCTTAATCTAAAATTGATGATTTTAATCTTCTTTTTGTAACGAGTACCGAATGACTTGGGTGATCGGTCCCTGGTGGTGCATTCAGTTGCAGGTGAGACGAGCGAAATTATTCGCCCGACACTCTTGCAATTGTATGCACCAACACAACCCAAATAATGGCGGCGTTCACCAAAACATCGCTCCGGGCGATTCCGCGCGGTGTTTGGTGAACGCAACCATTATTCCAGTCGCACCAGCCATGTTGGATTTCTAATTCAGCATTTGACATTTCGACTTTCGAAATTCCAATTGGACCCAATTGGACTTCCGGGAGTCGGAATGTCAGTCAACTAGTAGAAATACAACGTGCGGGCGACTGCAAAGAAGTGCACGAACTAGTGAAAGAGTTGAACTCTGGAGGTAGGTATCACATGAATTGCTTGCACCCACGGTGCTGAACAACGAAAACCAAATGTAAAGTAAAAAAAAAAAAAAACCCTTTCTTACGTGTTCTAGAGAGCGTGTACCACCGGACACCCGCCACATTTTGGGTCGTCGCCACATCACATTTTGGGACGTCGCCACATCACATTTTGGGTCGCCGCCACATCACATTTTGGGTCCTCGTCACCGGACACCCGCCACATTTTGAGTCGTCGCCACATCACATTTTGGGACGTCACCACATTACATTTTGGGTCGCCGTCACATCACATTTTGGGTCCTCGTCACCGGACACCCGCCACATTTTGGGTCGTCGCCACATCTTATTTTGGGTTCGTCGCCACCGGAGACCAGTGCGGCACCTTTGGTCGGCTTATTCGAAGACGGCACAAGAGGTTTCAACTTGGCAGTCTACGAGCGCCAAATTCGGCGGAGCGGGGGGGAGTACATCACGAGCCTGTTTCGCTCGGACGCGGTCAATAAAAATTAGGCCGCATAGCCAGGCGGCCAATCCAAATGGCCATGCATAGAACAGTTCTTGTTTGGCAACAACTGTGCACTTATCCATAACGTGCCAAATATCGAACATCCCTAAAATATCGAAGGAACTCTGATGATTTGATACAATAAGACACGCTCGATCCTTTTCCAAATACTTTTTTTGACGAAGTTCCCATTTTAATCCGAGTATGGTTGATATATGACGACAACATGCGCTGGCCCGTAGTAAATGGCGATAGTCGAACGGCCTGAACAGCATCGCCGGGATTAGAATTATGGAGCACATGGACACGACCAGGTAGTAAAAAAAAAAAAAAAAAAAAACTTGAAATAGTAGCGGAAGACGTGCGAAGTTTCGCACAGAAGTGGGTAGTAAGCATCGACGAAAAGTTGCTGTAAGCGGGCCATCTGGGTATATATTAGTACAACTGGGTCTAGTAGTCGAACATTCTTCAAATGAGGTGTAAGTCTGGAAAAATAATATTCTTGCTTAAATGTTTTGTCGACTTTCATTGTTAACGGCTTACCGCATATTTTTCTTTTAAGCTATTTTTATTTCTCTCGCTTAAAATGTTGTATCAAAGACAGTAAGATTAGAAAATAAGTTTCATTGAAAGGAAAATTTCCCTAAAAGGCGCCCTTTAGGTTTAACCTTGAATTAGCTTGAAAGTCTAACGGTAGTAGAATCTCGATAACAGGCGAATTGGTTATCCGCTTGAGAAGTATAAAACAAAAAGGAGATGACAGTTGAGAAGACTGGACTCAGAATAAGAATAATTTTAATCATTATCCGCTAGGAATCAGAGTGAATCTCACGTATTTTAAGGACAACCGTTGAAATTGGCAACCAGCCCACATTTTTTTTCAATTCTTAAGAAATGTTTTAGCGTGGACAATATGTTAATTGTAAAAGGGTAGTTTTACCTCCGAAGATTTAGTTTTTATGCGTCGAATGTAATAATTAAGGTAGTTCAAGAATTGAAGAAGCAAGCAAGAATTAGAGAATTAACAATGAAAGTGAAGCCTCTACCAGAAAGGCATACATGATCCCTTTTGATTAAGAATTGAGTGTAGGATAGGTCAATTAAGTAACTTGTCATAATAAAAGAGAAATGTATTACTACAGAAGATAAACGACTTCAATTTGCTTCCTGACACCTCTTCCTAGGGCCCTCCTCTTTTCGTTCGCTTCGTTCTCTTTCTGAATTGCCAAGGGGGCTGAGCACATCGCGCAGCTCAGCCCAAGGTTTGGGGAGGGGGCGCGGAGCCCCATCGCCATCAGGGGGCTCCCGTGCTAGAGGCCAGATTTTTTTTTAAACCTTGGAAGGACTCCCGTGTAGTTAGTACTCGGGCAGACGCGTGATTTTTGTTTTGTGCGATTACGAGGCAGCTTGCCTTCCACAACCCCGCCCACACTACCGCGTCGAATCAAGGCAAGTCTGAGGAGATTTTGGCACTTGGTTGTCCCGGCAGGTCTGAACGACCAGCCTCGATCTCCGTCCTCGGTTGAGGGTTACCTCAACTCGAACAATCGTTATATTTTAGTAAAATAATTTCGCTAAAAAGTGAGTGTCTTCGGAAAAGTGAATCAATATTGAAACAAGCTAGACTTCGACTAGCTTGCCGAAGGTATGATACCTTCACGGACTTATGGTGCATTTGCCACTTTGAAATTAGTAGTAAAACTTGTTCCGATTTCACGTTTCCTATGAAAGGTATATGAAATAGCGGGCCTATTTCAACCAAATTTAGGAATGTTGTTTGGCAGTCAATGTGATTCAATAACATGAAATTTCGTAAAGATATTCTTCAGAAATAAAAAATTTTTTTTTTTAGCAAAAACTTGCTTTTGGAACGGTCGTTCCTATGACAGCTATATGATAGAGTAGTACAATTTCTACCACATTCGGATTGTGATTTGATTAAAGATACTATTAATTCATGTGCAATTTGAAAAAGATATCTTTAGAAATAAAAAAGGATTTCTCACAAAGACCAATTTTTGGACCGGTCGTTCCTATGGTGGCTATATGACGTAGTGGTCCGATTCCGTTGGTTCCGACATATTTTAAGCGTGCAATAAGAGGAAGGCTTTGTACAAAATTTCAGCTTGATAGCTTTAAAACTGATGGACTAGTTTGCATAGAACCAAGTATTATAATAGGATGTAAATTAAAGAGCATTGAATTCTGCGTCCAATCCACTGCTCACGGTAATTTCGGTTCAGTATACTCCAAATCAATAGATGCACAATTAAAATTTTTGAGGCTTACGGGAAAAATCACACTTTATCAACGTTCGAGCGCACAGAACTTTAAAACACATGCTCCAAATGAAAAACGGATAAAATGAAAGATAATAGATAATTTGATTTCAAGTCTAAGGTGATCAATATTTAGCAATTCGGCCCATTTTTAGTGTGATTGTGAGCAAAAATGCGATAATATCTATTTTGCGATTTCTGCCTCAATAGCTCTATCTCGGTAAGTATGTATAACAGCTTGTTTCGTTTTAATCTCAAATTATAGATAATTTACCCCAGTTTTAAAAACTTTACTAATTAACAAATTATTAATTATTAATTAATAATTTAAAAGATATTTTGAAAAAAAAAGAGACAAGTCAAAAAATTAAGCGATTTTTTCAAGATGGCGGCGTGGAAATTGGATAAATTCTTTACTAGATATAGGTCCGAAAAATAAAATCAAAATGTGTGCACAATCAAAATTTTGCTGTTTATTTTACTTTTGTCGAGTTTTCACCTACATACCATATTAATTTTATTAGAAATCCCTGTTTTGTTGTAAATAAATTGGAATAATTTAACGTAATCCTAATTTTAAATTTATTGATAAAACATACTTGCGTACACATATCTTTTATTTTCCAAAGCAGTATTTAGTACGAAGGAAACAGCAGCTCTCAATGTGCATAGGATACATCTAACCTCCGATGTAAATGGGGTAGTGATATTGGTCACATGGGTATTCTCATCAAATTTCTGGCATAAAGATCTGCCTTAGATCACAGAGTTATGCTTCGGTAATTTATTTACAGGCCTCATTCCAGATCGCTCCAAATGGAGAAGCGGATAAACTTGCAAGACAAGGCTCATCATCAAATTTTCTCGGATCAGAACCCTTTTGTGGTCTAGGATTCGCTTCAGCTAGGGCAATCATAACCAATTTTTCGAAAAGGATACGACAGCTGTCCGTCGGTCCGTCTGTCCATAGAATATCTCACGAACGGTTGAAGTTACATACATGAAATTTTGTAGGAATGTGTAGAATTACTATAATTCGCCAACCATAATCAACACCATGGGCAATAATATATCCAAGTTTGGTAATAATCACGTAATATTTAATAATAGCACTTTCCTATAAATTTGGACATTTTGATATCATCCATATAAAAAATGCACATAACAGGCTTTTTGTACTATTGTACATACTAGTACTACGAGTACAACATACTTGCATATTACTTTTCGTAGAGCGAATTGGAGTTAACCATTTTTGAAAGGGTAAAGATTGGTGGGAGAGGAGGGAGGAGGGAGGAGGGAAAGGGGGGGGGGGTATGCCGGTCACTGACTCTACTTTCTATAATTATTTAAACAATTTATTTTTAATATTTTTTAAAGCAAGCTTGCAATTTGCAATGTCGTCTTAACATGAATGGTCAGGACAGTTCATCTCCTATTGGCATGGAATACTAAAAAAAAACCCTCGGATTGCGGGCGTAGCCCTTTATTTTCCGGTTTCATTTCTATTTTTATACCCTAGACTTTTAGTATAGGGTATATTGTTTTTGTCACGACGGAAATATGTAACACCTTAAAGGAGGCTCCGGAGGTATAGCAATGTATATATATAAATGATCAGGGTCACCTCCTGATTCGATTTAGCCATGTCTGTCTGTCTGTCCGCCTGTCTGTCCGTTCGCACGATAACTTCCGATAGAAAGAAGATAGAGCCTTTAAATTTTGGTTAAAAATTGGAAGTATGATCTAGTTGGTCGGTATTGAAAATGGGCGTGATCAGGCCGAGAGAACGCCTACCTCCCCTACATATGTAAAATAATTAAATGTTTCTATAACTCCCGATTAAATAAACATGAAAAGCTCTAGCTTTGCTAGATTGCTCGCGAGGATGATCTTCTACTCTCCTAAAAAAATAAAATCGATCAGTTGAAAACTAACGGCAATTTTCTTACAAAGAGCCCCGTACTACCCTACTTTTCGGGTTTTTTGTCTATAGCTCTTGAACCAATTGACGTAGATACTTGATTTTTGGCATGTAACCCTGGGGTGAGAAGCTGCTTGAGTTCTAGTAAGTTGGGCATAATCAGATCAAAAGAACCTCCCCTACAAATTTAAAAAAATAAAATATTTATTTAATTACGATAACTTTCGATAGAATGACACTAGCAGGTTGAAATTTTTTTAGAATGTTGTTAATAAGATCTACTAGGGTGGTATTGAAAATGGCCAAGATCCGACTCAAGCAACCCCTACCTCCCCTACAAATGTAACTTCAAATACGCGATAATTTTTGATAGAATGAATCCAGAGACATGTAATTTTGGCCAAATGTTCGAAGTAGGATTGAATTAGTTGTTGTTAAAGATGGGCCAGATGCGACCCAAGGAACCTCTCCCTCACCTACAAGTAAAACTTAAAATAAGCGATAACTTACGATAAAATAAAGCTAGCGACTTGAAATTTTGGTCAAATATTTATAGTAGGATTCAGCTGGCTGATATTGAAAATACGTAAAATACGACTAACGAAACCCCTACTTCCCCTACAAATGAAACTTCCAATAAGCGACAACTTTCAATAGAGTGAAGCTAGAGACTTTTGCTTAAATGTTTGTAGCATGATCTTATTTGTTGGTGGCAATGATGAGCAAGATCCGACCCAAGGAACCCCTACCTCCCCTACAAGTGAAACTTCAAATAAGCAATAACTTTCGATAGAATGAAGCTAGCGACTTGAAAAATTCGATAAAAAATATTTGTAGAATGGGTTAGTTCATTGATTTTGATAATGGTCAAGATCCTCCTGAATGATTGCCAACCTCTTCTATAAACTGGTCATATAGGAAACTCACTTTTAATGCATATGGTCGTTATCAATTGGTACTTTTGGTATCACCACTAGGTCTGTACAAGTCTAGGGTATATACGCTTCGGACTCGGTTTATACCTTTCACGGATGTGATAGGGTATATTTACTTTGTCATGAAGTTTGCAACGCACAGAGAGAAGCATCTCCGACCATATAAAATATATATATTCTTGGTCAGTATGATGAGTCGAGTCCATTAAGCTTTGTCCGTCTGTCTGTCTGTTCGTCTGTCCGTCTGTTTCTATGCAAACTAGTCCCTCAGTTTTAAAGCTATCGAGCTGAAATTTTGTAGAGAGCTTTCTTTTTATTGCTGGCAGTCTATATGTCGGAACCTATGGAATCGGACCACTACGTAATATAGCTGCCATAGGAACGACTGGTTCAAAAATTATTTTTGTGAGAAAAACTTTTTTATTTCTGAAGATATGGCTTTTAGATTTCACACTAATGAATAGTATCTTAAGCGAAATCATATTTCCGAATTTGGCTGAAAGCGGACTACTCGATCATATAGCTGTCATAGGAACGACCGTCCCAAAAGCAAGTTTTTGTCAGAAAAACTTTTTTTATTTCTGAAGGTATCGTTACGAAATTGCATATTATTCAATCGTATTGACTGCTAAGCCACGTTCCTAAATTTGGTTGAAATTGGCCCACTATTTCATATACCTCTTATAGGAACAGTGAAATCGGAACAAGTTTTACTACTAATTTCAAAAAGGCAAATGAACCACAAAACACAACGAAGGTATCATATTTTCGGCTAGCTTGTTTCTATATAATTCCCTAACTATGCACTTTACGTGAAAAAGGTCTATGAGAGTATAATTTCCTACTTTTTATTTAAATGAGGTTTTTTTTCTGAGATTAATAGTTTAGTTTCGAGAATGTCGCGAAAATTGGTGCCAAACGCAAAGAAAACTCCAAAAGCGGAAATGACACGAATACACATACTACCTATATACAGACATCTCCAACGAATGTATAGTTGAAAGTAATTTTCGTTTATTTTGTAATTACCAACCCGGAAAAAGATCCATTCGCATACAAAACGACTCAACTGCTGCTTGGTGTCTTTGCTATAATAAATGTAGGCAAATCCAAATATCTATTTGTATATGAGTCAACGTATTCGCCCCAAATTTTCCCCCAATCTGTATGGTGACTGTTTCAATTTGCTTGTTATAAACCCATGGTATTTGATTCATTCCAGATCTTTACCCGCTTGAATCGAACACAGCTAATACTTGTATGTGTAGCATTTTTCAATACCTATCCAATTAGATATTTGGATTTCCGCATTAGAGTCATGAGAGGTCTACTGTACTTTTTACGATTTAGCGGCGAGATGCAGAAACGGTTTATACGCCACCATACCGCGGTTTTCGAAACGACGGATCCCCATTATTTATACATTACACCCAGACTATTTCTTCATTATCGCCCTTTTATTCCCTATTTTGGCCTCCCTTGTTTGTGTTCCTTTTAATAAGAGCAACGAGCAACAACCCCACCCATGTCTCCCTAGCAGAGCTACAGCAAGCATAGGCCGCTGATTAGCTCGTTGAGGGCCCTATTTCTTCGCCAGATGACACTGCCTGATTTTTACGGTCATTAAGGCAACCCTAGGCTCCGTTTCCGCGGGCATTTTTGTATGCCCACCAACCCGTCCATTATATATTTGGCGCCCAACGTGGGGCACATTTCCAGTAAAAAACCAGTCCGAAGCGTATATACCCTAGACTTGTACAGACCTAGTGGTGATACCTAAAGTACCAATTGGCAACGACCATATGCATTAAAAGTGAGTTTCCTATATGGCCAGTTTATAGGGGAGGTTGGTACACATTCATGAGGATCTTGGCCATTCTAAAAATCAATTAATTAAGAAATTCTACAAATATTTGTCAAATTTTTCAAGTCGCTAGCCACTCTATCGAAAGTTATCGCTTATTTGAAGTTTCATTTGTAGGGGAAGCAGGGGTTTCATTGGTCGGATTTTACGTATTTTCAGTATTAGCCAACTGGATCCTACTACAAACATTTGACCAAAATTTCAAGTCCCTAGCTTTATTTTGTCGTAAGTTATCGCTTATTTAAAATTTCATTTCTAGGGGAGGTAGAGCTCCTTTGGTCAGATCTAGCCCATCCTTAATGCCAACTAACTTAATCTCACTTTAAACATTCGACCAAAATTTCAAGTCGCTGGCTTCATTCTATCAAAAGTTATCGCTTATTCGAAGTTTAACTTGTAGGGGAGGTAGGGGTTCCTTGGGCCGGATCTTGCCCATTTTCAATACCAACCAACAGGGTACTACTACCAACGTTTTGCCAAATTTTCAACTCGCTAGTGTTATTTTATCGAAAGTTATCGTAATTAAAGTAATATTTAATTTTTTCAATTTTGTAGGGGAGGTAGGCGTTCCTTTGATCTGATTATGTCCAACTTACTAAAACCAAAGCAGCTTCTCACTTCAGGGTTATACGCCAAAAATCACATGTCTACGTCAATTTGTTCAAGAGTTATGGACAAAAAACCTGAAAAGTAGGGTAGTACGGGGCTCTTTGTAAAAAAAATTACCGTTAGTTTTCAACTGATCGATTTTATTTTTCCAGAGGAGTATAAGATTACCCTCACGAGCAATCTACCAAAGCTAGAGCTTTTCATGTTTATTTAACCGGGAGTTATAAATAAATACATTTAATTATTTTACAGATGTAGGGGAGGTAGGCATTCTCATGGCCTGGTCATGCCCATTTTCAATACCAACTGGGCAAGATCCAACCTAAGGAACCCCTACCTCCCCTACAAATGAAACTTCAAATAAGCGATAACTTTTGATAGAATGAAGCCAGCGACTTGAAATTTTGGTCGAATGTTTGAAGTGAGATTGGGTTAGTTGGCATTAAAGATGGGTTAGATCCGACCTAAGGAACCTCTACCTCCCCCAGAAATGAAATTTTAAATAAGCGATAACTTACGACAAAATAAAGCTAGCGACTTGAAATTTTGGTCAAATGTCTGTAGTAGGATCCAGTTGGCTAATACTGAAAATACGTAAAATCCGACCAATGAAACCCCAGCTTCCCCTACAAATGAAACTTCAAATAAGCAATAACTTTCGATAGAGTAAAGCTAGACACCTGACATCTTTTTTTTTTAATGTTTGTAGGGTGATCTAATTGGTTGGTGGCTATGATGGGCAAGATCCGATCCAAGGAACTTCTACCACCCCTACAAGTGAGACTTCAAATAAGCAATAACTTTCGATAGAATGAAGCTAGCGACCTGAAAAATTCGACAAATATTTGTAGAATGGGTTAGTTAATTGATTTTTAGAATGGCCAAGATCCTCATGAATGTATGCCAACCTCCCCTATAAACTGGCCATATAGGAAACTCACTTTTAATGCATATGGTCGTTGCCAATTTGTACTTTTGGTATCACCACTATGTCTGTACAAGTCTAGGGTATACACGCTTTGGACTGGTTTTTCATTCTCTTTGCTGATTTTTTCTCCCTGCAGTAGTAACCGGCTGGCTGCGGTGCACAGTTCGTTTTTAGCAGCACACTTTGCTCTCAGCTTCTTCTTCTTGGCAGGCCTAGTAGTAGAAGCTGCCCTGTAACGAGCCATATTCTTGTTGTGCTGTTTCCACCGACAGATCGAAAGCAGCACCTGATGAGTAGTGATCTGTCGGTGGTATTGGTATTAAATATCACAAATATTTACCATCAATTTCACAAAACCTCCTCCACCACCACCGAGCAAATAGCAAATACGATATACTACGAGTAAAAGCCGTCACCAAGTGGTGCTTACGATCACCTAAGGAAGCTACATAAATTGGTCTTTTTGCACTTTTCACCCATGATATCGTTTATATCCGTTCTGTCCAAGGCATAGGTATCATCAGACCGATTCCAAAAGTACACATATTGGAAAGGTTTTTTCTCAACTGCCGTAAAGTAAAGCCGAGGTAGATGAACTAGTCCTTGAAGCCGAACCGAACTCATTAAACACGAAGTCCCAATGGAAGAGGAACTAGCCGTACTACAAGGTATGGTATAAAATATTCACCAATAACGAATGTTAGAATACCGCCCCGTTATACTCGTATGCAAATAGCCATGATCGATATGCAGAAAGCTTACGGTTTCTCCTTTTGTCAATGATGTCCATTCTTCCCATAGAATTTATCTCATCACAACGATTCCGAAAATACGAGTATCTATATGGGCTACCTTGGTTTATATTTCACTTCCTGTTCAAGAAGGTCCTGTTGTCTTGGCATGGACCTGCAATAGCACCAAAACGACACTGATGCCGAAAACCCTCTATGAGTGGTGCCCAAGGTCACCATGAAATATAAAAAATCTTCAAAATTTGCCTAAAATGGGTAGTTTTCCTGTTAGTGTCATCATACATAGTTGAACTTCAATTCGAACTCGAACACGAACCTGGTACAAATGTCCTCTGAATAGCTAAAGACACACACACACACATCACATAAACCTGAAAAAAAACCGGTCCACTTGTACCATGTTCGAGTTTTCGAGTTTCAGTTGGAGTTCGACAGTGTATGGTGATACTGCAATAATATCGACGTGCAATGTGGAAATTCACTTTTTTTTTAGTTTTAGCATCCATTTGTGCGACACTCTCGCGGCTAAGCCGTTGATCAGAGAAAGGAAAATTTTTACACATAAAATGTAGGAAATTTTACCCTCTTTAATTTCATCACGGCCATCTTTTACGTAATATGTGTAGTTTTATATTGAAAAAATCGAAAAAAGTCCGGTTTTTGCACTGTTTTTGCAAAAAAAAAACTTATTTCTTTTTTTTTAGAAAACCTCAGATTCGTGTTCAGCGACCCCAAAAACATAAAGGTTCTAAAACTATACCAAAACTTTCCTTTATTGTCTACTTAGTTAAAAGGTCCGTTTTCTCAATGTTCAGTTAAATCTTATCCTGTAGATAAACGCTAAACGGCACTCATCTTCCGATTAAGAATTTATCGAACAATAACTCCAAACAGCTGATACGGACTGCTGAAATTTTGACAGTTAGAACTACTTACGTTTGCTCGTTCAAATGAGACAATTAAACTGGTCACATGGAACGGAGTTCTGGATATTCATTCGAAGGAAACGGATCTGAAACCAACTCAGCCGCAAAATAATGTTGAGAGGTGGCACAGACGTAGAATAGAATTGAACAGGTGGCAGATTTCCGCCAAGAAAATCAGCTGACTTTCTACTGCATTAGCTGCGCTGTGGACTGCATTATCATATTTTGAGCATTGCATGCGCTAAGGTTAAATATAGTGTCCCGGATAGCTAACTCGCAGTTTAACCAGACATGGAGAAAACGGGCCTAAGACTATTCGAAGATACAAACAAACAAATTAAAATAATGATTAATAAGCCACCCTTCCAATCCTCATTATATAGGCAGTTTTTTTTATAACTATAGTAAGATAAAACAAACTAGCCTTCGGCTAGCCTGCCGAAGGTATGATACCTTCATACCTTCGTAGTGACTCATGGTGCATTTGCTACTGCTAAATTAGTAGTAAAACTTGTTCCAATTTCGCTGTTCCTATGAGAGGTATATGAAATAGTAGACCGATTTCAACCAAATTCAAGGATTTAGTTCGGCAGTCAATATGATTGAATATTATGAAATTTCGTAAGGATATCTTCACAAATAAAAAAGTTTTTCTAACAAAAACTTGCTTTTGGAACGGTCGTTCTTATGACAGCTATATGATAGAGTAGTCCGATTTCAACCAAATTTGGGAATGTAATTTGACTAAAGATATTATTGAATATTGTGAAATTTGAAAAAGATATCCTTAGAAATAAAAAAAATTTTCTCACAAGGACGAATTTTTGGACCGGTCGTTCCTATGGCAGCTATATGACGTAGTAGTCCGATTCCATTGACTCCGACATATTTACAGCGTGGAATAGAAGGAAGGCTTCGTACAAAATTTCAGCTCGATAGCTTTAAAACTGAGGCACAAGTTTGCATAGAACCAGACAGACAGACGGACAGACAAACAGACGGACAGACGGACAGATGGACAAAGCTTAATCGACTCGTCTCATCATACTGACCAAGAATATTATATAGTTTATTTAGTCGGAGATGCTTCCTTCTCTGTTCTGCAAACTTCATGACAAAGTTAATATACCCTATCACATCCGTGAAGGGTATAAAAATTATAGTTGTAACTTTTATCTTTTGAGAGATTTTTAATCTAGAAACCTTACTAAGGCCCGTTTTCTCAATGACCGGTTAAACTGCCAGTTAGTTTTCCGGGACACTAAATTTAATCTTAGCGCGGAATAGCCCCGCTTTGAAGGCAACCACATTGTTCGCGTCCAAATAGGGGTGACCTGCAGCGACGTCTCTCTGCGGATAGGATTCGGTCTACCGTTGGAAGGATCACCAAGGATCTTCCGGGCTTAGAGGTAGTGGAAGAGTCATCCATACCAAGGCTAATTACAGCCAAGGTATCGATACCCCACTCCAACGCGTCTGAGGTTCTGACTCTTATAAAAAGACAGAGCCCAGAACTTGCTGTATCGCACTGGGGAAGTTTTTAAGCAGTGGAACTAAAAAAAACAATCTGCGGAACCGGATCTCAATGAAGCACTCAAAATGGTGTTTGTGATGGGAGTAGAAAGGGGTCACAGGTAAAATTCGGGCCAACGGAGGGATGATCCACTTTGGATTGAAGAGGATTTCCATAAAAGTTGAGCCGGAGGAGGTAGCGGTTGACCCAACTCTAACGACTTGGGCGTCGGATTTGCCCAGGAACAGGAAAACGGAGGCCACATTCATGAGGTAAAAAAGAGAAGACAGTTAGTAAGAGTATATCGCAAGGAGGAATTATCGATTCTCTTCCGTATCCTGACGGTCAACGAAAATATTGTAGACATTAAGAGCCAGCGGCTTTGATACTCAATTGCCCTAATCCCTTGTGGGGCATAGCGCGTCAACTGTTTCATGTGGTCCAATTGACGTTTCGTTGGCATAAATTGGTTTGGGAGAATGCAGTTGCCAGCATGCACCTCCTAAACATCCATGGCCATGAACGTGGTCGTGGACGGGATTCGAACCCGAAACGCTGGTAGTCAAACATGAGACTGATTCCTCAACACACTGCGCTACCGGCCGCCCCTAGGCGGAGGAGAGATTATCGATTCTCTTCCGTATCCTGACGGTCAACGAAAATCTTGTAGACATTAAGAGCTTTGAGGTGGTGGATACTTACTTATTTGTCCTAACACCTAGTGGGGCATAGCGCGTCAGCTATTCTATGTGGCTTAGCTGACGTTTCGTTCGCATAAATCAGTTTCGGACGATGAACATTGCCAGCATGCACCTCCTATGTGGGTGCTGGCTTGACGTTACCATAGAAACCCCACTTTTGTAAGCCGCTTGTATCAACTTCCAAATATGCGTGTAATGAAAGCATAAGGTAAGTTCCCTCAAACCTTGTCGGACCTTATGCAATCGGCGGTGGACCAGATTCAAATCTGGGTCGGGGAAGCTGGTCCTAGGCTAACCCAACAAAACCCGAACTAATACTTTTCACAGAAAGCATATCGTCCCGAAAATTGCCACACCCACCCTCAACGAAGTTACAATACACCTTATTGACAGTGTTAAATATTTGGGCATAGTACTAGTCAGGAAACTGCTCTGGAGGGGTAACGTGAAGCACAGAATTGTAAGACCCGCGCAGTGTGCGTGTCGGTCGGCTTACTCCAGCGCATGATGGGGTCCCAGACCTCACACGGCCGATTACATATTTACATGTGTAGTGCGACCTACACTTGTGTACGGAAAGCCATCGAGAACAAAACCAATGTCAAGGACTGGAGTAGGCAAGGCGTCTACTCGGCTGATCTGGGCTTGAGCCAGTGTTTCAGACTGGCGAACCATGCGACCGTATTACAGTCGGAATTACATGCTATACGCATGGCGGAACAGTCTGTAATGAACCATATTCTGGTCGTGTTGCTCCCACCGATAGATCGAAGGCAATACCTGATGAGTAGTGACCTTTTTTATCATTCCCCACTTTTGCTTCCCCTGTTTGTGCTGTCTTCCGCAGGCCTATGAATTTTTGTTAATACGTAAAAGGCAGAGGGAACGAGTGGCAAAAACCCCGCCCATATCTACCCAACTGAGCTGCAGCAGGCATAGGCCGCTGCTTAGCTCGTTGGGTGGCATTTTGCTTTCCCAGATGGCATGGCCCCACCTTCACGGTCACAATGCTTCCTTAAGTTTCGTCCCCACGGGCATCTTCGGATGCCCGGCCACAGTGGTGTTGCAAGCAACAAAAAAGCCAATGAACTGACAAAGAGAGGTTCGGGAGCCGTGAACAGCCAACTGGCAACAGCCACTTGCGCCCATCACAAACGAAATGGATGGAGCCATATGAACTAAACTACATACCGGCTGGAAAAACAAAACAAATTGTAGAGTAGCCAGGACCATGTGTCCGTCACTTGATCTGAGCAATAGCAGAATATTGCTCAAACTAAGAAATAGGCCGAGAGCGACGGTATGTCTACTCACAGGACATTCCCTTAGCGCATCTCACGCGGTAAAGTTAGGACTTACCTCTAGCAGTTTATGCAGAAGATGCGAAATGGGAGAGGACACCATCGAACTTTGTGTCAGTGTCCAGAACTAAATTGGAAACACCTCAACATCTTAGGTGGTTACAGCTTTCAAGAACTTGCAGAGGTGGTAAGCGCCTCATTGAATCAGCTGATTCAATTTAGCGGAGTGGTCACCTGGCAGCTCTAATTAGCCAGTGGAGGCTGGCAAATGGACCTTAATCGGAGGCCTAACGCAAGCTGCACTAGTGGCAACCCTCATACCTAACGCAACCTTAATAAAAAACCATTCCCAAATTAATAAACTAGCTAGATAAATTGGACATGACGAAAATATCCATCCGAAATAAACCATGTAGATAAGCTTTGAACTGAAAGTGTCCATCGGAAAATAAACGAAATAAGCCAAAACTATACATGCACAATATTGGTTTCAAATCGAAATAAGGCATATGGAAGAAACGAAAATAGCCATAGAGTGTCCATGTTAGAAACTGACAGTAGTTTGGGTTAAGAATGAATGAAGTGTATCACTACCAACTCAATATAACAAGATTAAGTTGGTAATGCACTCCACCAAAAATATTCAGCATAAAAGCCAATCACACTTGCCGACTGGTTTCGTCCACCGATTGACGATACTCGTCAGGAGATACCTTTAGTCTATGGGGGAGGTAGCTCCACCAGTTCAACTGTAGTGCTGTATTCCGACTTTTGTCAGAATACATCAGTTGGTAAAACGCTCACTTTATATATGTATAGTGGGCATTTATAGTTTGGGTTGCTGCCCTTGCACCCGGAACGAGCGAGGGCAGCGTTCATATTTGTACGATATTGAGGGTTGTGATCGCTTAGCACGGAGCGAGCGTAGCCCACACAAAGGACAAAATTTGGTATGGACATTTACATGTAGCACGCTCCGCACCTAAGCAGTTGAGACCCCCAGTATATGACCCTAGGTCGCTCGCTTAACCAGCTCTATACATAATAAAATAGCATTCCTTTCCTCCTTAGCCGTTATACTCGCTTTCGTTTTAAGACGAAATTGAATATTGAGTGTCCATGGCCACTTTTGGTTTCAGCCGAAGTTATCCGTTAATGGCAAATTTCTAAATGGCTAATTTCGTGGTGCCAAATCTTCATTTCGCTATGCCTTGGGTTAAACACGATGGTGCACATATGTATGTATGACACCATACAATTTGAACTCGTACCTCAGTTCAATCGTGAACCGGAGCTAACTGAGTCTTCTTGAGACTATCGCACTTCGCGGAAGTCTCAGTGAAGTGATTAGCTAGCGGACCGTTTTGGTATGTATTGTACTATTAATTGCACACGTACCCGTACAAATTGAAAAGTACTCAAGCTGACGCAGCAGCGGCAACGAAATACGAATATATTATATAATTTTGTTTCGGCCGTCCATCATTCAAAATGCTTAATACGAGTAGAAGAAATGGCGCTTGGAGTTTGGTCAGCGCCCGAACACTTTCAGATGAGTTGAAATGGAAAATTTGGGCGTAATGATTACAGTACTGGGACAATGATGAGTACCTTGTGGTACGCCATAGTTTCGGAAGATCGTTTACAATATTGCGACACTCATCTATGTATGAATGGTACATAGTAAGGTGTTACTGTCTTACGAGGTTATTTGTTTTGGTTTCCAATCCGGATGCAAGTAACTATTCGGCTCAAGTTTTATGGCATGGAGTCAAATTGACTGACAATGAAGTGCACGTCCAAAAATAGTTGTATTGAAAAAACGGGTTATCATTGAAAATTCGACACTTTTGTTTCGTTCGCACTCACCTCAATGGAATGTAGGCGGATTATATGTAGATGGAATGTTAGATCATCGCAGCAGTCAGTATGGAATGCGCCGATTTTTTTAACGTTAAAGAGTCAATGAGCCGCTGATTTTTTCATATTCGTATTCGTATGATGATAATTTGCGAAAATTCAATTAATCTAAATCTTTTGAATTTTTGCGTAATTTGACTTTGGAGATTAACATTTGGTTTGGTTATACGAATTTATTCGTAGCAGACACTTTTAAGGTGCACATGCATTAGAACCCTTCCCAGCACCTTTAACGCGAATTCTAATTACTTCAGATTTCAATTTTATTACGCCCAGCGCTTGTGCCCTACATAACCGATACACCTCGGTAGCAGGTATGAATGAATACAGTCCGAAGCGTATATACCCTAGACTTGTACAGACCTGGTGGTGATATCAAAAGTATCAACTGGCAACAACCATTTGCATTAAAAGTGGCCACCCTGTTTTCGTGAGGAAATACTAGTCCGATAGGGCTGGTTCGAACTACAAGGTAATTTTGGGTCGCTGACTCCGAATCCACCCAGCTGAAAGATCATCAAAAGAAAGCGCAATTAAAAACACCATTGGAGAGCTACCTTTGCGCTATATAAAAAATAGCTCCTGGCGACTCTTAGGACACCTAAGGAAGCAACCCTTCCCCTAAGATTGGGTATGTGGGCTTGTAACCTGCGTACCTGAAATAAATTTACACTCGAAACATTAAACGAGCCTCGGATACCACTGACTGATTCACCGGCAACGACTTTTGGCTACAAACAACGGACCACGATCGGTTTTTGGAACGTTCGAACGATGTGGGGCGAGTGCAATAGTGCGAGGCTCACTGAAGTCGAGCGGGAAATGACCGAATATAACATCGATATACTAGGACTAAGCGAAACAAGATGGCCTGGATCGGGATCGACCTTATCACCAAGCTCCCAAACAGTACTACTCTACTCTGGAAATGAAGACGATACGTCACCTCGAATGGCAGGCGTCGGAATCCTGTTGACTAGGGTGGCACGCCTATCTCTAATTGACTAGAAGCCAATCTCCGACCATATCATCACAGCCAGATTTAAATCCAGGGTAAGAAACCTCACAATAATTCAGTGCTACGCTCCGACTGAACCAGCGGATCAATCAGCTAAAGACGCATTCTATCACCGACTCGGCGACACCTTCGACAAGGCTCCCAAAGGTGACATAAAGATTATTATGGGGGATCTCAATGCCAAAGTCGGGTCTGACAATCTTGGTTTGGAATACCTAATGGGCAATCATGGCCTAGGCAACAGGAACCATAATGGCGAGATGTTCGTGGAGTTTTGCAACTCTCGTCAGCTCGTCATCGGCGGTACTTTGTTCAAGCACAAACGATGCCATTTAACAACCTGGGTTTCTCCGGATGGCAGAACAGAGAACCAGATTGACCACATAGCCATTTCCAAGATATGGAGGAACTGTCTCTTAGACGTCAGGTCGAAGCGGGGTGCAGATATTGGCAGCGATCACCAACTTGTTGTTGCAAAAGTAGGCTTACGAACGGCAGCGATCCATCGCCCTCAAAATGCAAGAATCTTGCCACGTTTTAATGTGCAAAAGCTTAAAGATCCATCTGTAAGACGTGCTTATTCCACCGCCTTGCACGAAAGAGCTAATGCACCACCATCTTATGAGACTCCTACAATTGATGATAGATGGAACGTCGCTAAGGACTCATTTATTTCGTGCGGTGAAATTTTTGCGGGCAGATTGGAGCGCGGTAGAAGGCCATTCATTAGTGACTCTACATGGTCTCTAATTACGGCACGCAAGAGAATTAAAGAACAAATCAACTCAGCCACTGACGACGCAGTCAAAGACCAACTTAGAGCTGAATACCGTTCTCTTCTGAAAGGCGTGCAAAGAAGCGTAAGACGGGACAAACGAAACAACATCAATGCATTAGCGGAGAAGGCAGAGGAAGCGGCTTACCGTGGTGACAGTGGAACCCTTTACAAACTTATCAAGCCATTAACTGGCAAATCTTTTACAGCTGAACATCCCGTGAAAGATAAAGATGGGTCTCTACTGGTCACTGATGAAGACCAACTGCGACGGTGGAGAGAGCACTTCATTGAGGTCCTCAACAACACCTTTGGACATTCGAACTCATCTTCACTCATCATCATCGTGGCGCGACAGCCCGACGTCGGGCCTTGGCCGCCTGGAACTCATCTTCACTAGAAGCAGAAAATATTCCGCAAATAGCCAGAGTTGATACCAATCCACCATCTAAACAGGAATTAACTGTGGCTATTAAATCGATGGAAGCGGGTAAAGCCCCGGGGATAGATGGAATTCCGGTGGAGCTCTTTAAGGCGGATATCAACACTACTGCGGATATTCTTCTACCCCTTATCCAAGAGTGTTAGGAAACCGAAACTCTCCCTAAAGAATGGAAGAAGGGCGTCATTATTAAGATCCCGAAAAAAGGTAACCTGAAGGATTGTAATAATTGGCGTGGAATTTGCCTCCTCCCCGCAGTCTCCAAACTGATGCAAAAAATAGTCTTAAACCGGATCAAGCAAACAGTTGACCGCACACTGAACGATGAACAGGCTGGCTTTCGCGAGGGCTTTTCATGTAGCGACTACATCAGCACCCTCCGAATTATTATTGAACAATCCGCAGAGTGGAGATCCCCATTACATCTCATGTTCATCGATTTCGAGAAGGCGTTTGACAGCGTTGACCGGGAATACATCTGGAAGGCTTTACGTAGGAGAGGTATACCAGATAAAATCATATCCATAATCAAGGAGTCCTATAGTGGAGCCCAATGTCACGTCTTACACAAGGGTAAGCTTTCAGATCCCTTCGAGGTACATAGCGGAGTGAGACAAGGCTGCATTTTGTCACCTATATTGTTTTTGATTGCCATTAACGACGTACTCTGCAGTGCGCTTCGTGAACACCAGAGCAAAAGTATCAGATGGAACCTGTTTGAATACCTTCAACACCTGGATTACGCTGACGATATTTGTCTTCTCTCAAATATATCGGATCATCTAGTTCAAATGATGGATGCCCTGCACCGCGAAAGTGGCAATGCGGGGCTCAAAATCAATGCTGCCAAAACTAAATACTTGAGCTTGGATCCAGGAAGACAGAGCGAAATTTGTGTTTCCGGGCAGACAGTGGAAAAAGTGGAAAATTTTTGCTACCTCGGAAGCGTAGTTACAGCAGATGGTGGGGCGGATGCTGATGTACAGTCTCGCATCAATAAGGCTCGGGCAGCTTTTTTCAGTTTAACTTCTTTCTGGCAAAACAACAACATCTCCAGACGTACCAAACTCAAGATCTTCGAAACCAATATAAAATCTGTGCTTCTTTATGGCTGTTCAACTTGGACCAGGTGACCAGGAAGATAACAACTAGATTGCAAACTTTCGTGAACCAGTGTCTACGGCGCATCCTGCACATACGCTGGCCGGAGGTCATTTCTAACAACGATCTCCTGGACATTACTAGCCAGGACAGGATAGGCACCTCTATAAAAAGGCGAAAGTGGCAATGGATAGGTCACACACTTCGAAAGGGGCCGGAAAACATTGCAAAACAGGCCGTCGATTGGAACCCACAGGGAACCGATGCAAGTCGCCGCGTTGGACGACCTAGAAACACCTGGAGAAGATCAGTTGAGGACGAGGGTAAATCATTAGGCAAATCGTGGGGAGAGTTGAAGGCGATGGCGGCAAACAGGACGAGGTGGAAAGTCGGCGTGGTTAATGCCCTATGCCCCACAAGGGGTTGACAGGATCCAGAGAGAGAGAGAGATTCCGAATCTGAAGTCAAAAAAGAAAAAGAAATTTGGGGTTCCCCACCCCAGAATGGCCACCTTGCTTTCGTGGGGAAATACTCGTCCGATCGGGCTGGTTTGAACTACAAGGTAATTTTGGGCCGCTGATTAAGAATCTGAAGTCATCATCATCATCGTGGCGCGACAGCCCGACGTCGGGCCTTGGCCGCCTGCATCATTGTTCTCCAATTATCTCGGTCACGTGACCGCGTCCTCCAATTTTGGGAGCCCAGCAGCTGCGCGGCGTCCACACCTACTGAGCTCTCCCAACGAGATCTCCGTCGTCCTCGCAGTCTCGCTCCGTCGACTCGTTCTGCATTCATTACTCTCTTAGGCATGCGATCATCGTCCATTCTTTGTACATGCCCTGCCCATTGAAGTCGTTGTAGTTTGACGATTTTCGAGACTTACAGCTCATCGTACATTTCATACAACTCATGGTTGTACCGGATGCGCCATCCATCTCGATCGCAAACAGCCCCGAAAATTCGCCGTAGAACCTTAAGTGTCTAGCATGTTTTCGGAGGCTTGAGTTAGGGTCCATGCTTCGCAGCCATAGCATAGCACTGGTCGTATAATGGTTTTGTACACGCGGAGCTTCGTGTTTCTGTGCACATGTTTCGATTTCATTATGGGGAGAACCGAGAAAAAAGTCTTATTAGCTAACTGTATCCATCGCTTGATTTCGTCAGTTTCGTTGGCGTCCCTTGACAGGTTGCAACCCAGGTAAATGAAGTTGTTCACGAACTCGATGTTGAGGTCCCCCACGTTGATGCTCGGTTGTGCAGGTGTCCTTGTCACCGATTGCATCATTATTTTAGTTTTACCCTCGTTAATACGTAATCCAACTTCCTTTGCAGCGGTATCGAGCGTATGCAGAAGTTCTTCAGCGTTAGCCAATATTCGGGACATGATGTTGATGTCGTCGGCGTACGCTGCTAATTGTGTCGACTTGATGAGCAGCGTCTTGCTGTTGTCCATATTCATTGCCCGAATAACGTATTCCAGTGCTAGGTTGAAGAGCGTCGGTGCCAGTCCATCGCCCTGTTTCAAACCAGTGCGTGTTTCAAATAGATCAGTAAGTCTATTCTGGATCCTGACTTGGGAGACGGAGTTGGTCATCGTCATCTTTGTCAGTCGCACTAATTTTGCTGGTATACCAAATTGCAGCATGATGTTGTACAGTACTCCACGATCGATACTGTCGTATGCCTGCTTGAAGTCGACAAAGATTTGGTATACGTTTACGTTGTATTCCCAGCACCTCTGGAGTATCAGTTTGACTGAGAAGAGCTGATCGGTTGTGGAGCGACCAGGTCTGAAACCGCTTTGATATTCGCCAATGACTCGTTCTGCGTACGGTTTTATTCTATTTTCCAGAATTTTCGTCAAAATTTTATAGGACGTACAAACTAGTGAGATGCCCCTGTAATTCTCACACCGCAATTTATCTCCCTTTTTATGGATTGGACAGATGATGCTTCTGCGCCAATCGTCTGGGATCTCCTCGTTCTCCCATACTCGCAGGAATAATTGATGTAAGGCATCAACTAGACTCGCTCCACTGAATCTTAGCAGTTCAGCTGGGATCTCGTCAGCGCCCGGCGCTTTATTTCGTTTTAGTGACCGCAACGCGAGATCAACTTCCTCTACTGGCGGGGGTTGAATGGGTGGGCCTAGATCAACAATATCATCGAGAGCTTCCTGTGTGGGGATGTTAGATGGTCGGTTTAGAAGCTCTGAAGTCAAAAAGAAAAAAAAAATTTGGGGTTGCCCACCCTAGAATGGCCATCCTGTTTCCGTGGGTAAATACACGTCCGATCGGGCTGGTTCGAAGTGCAAAGTAATTTTGGGTCGCTGATTCCCAATCGGAAGTCAAAAAAGAAAAAAAAATTTGGGGTTGCCCACCCCAGAATGGCCACCCTGTTCTCGTGGGGACATACGCATCATACAATCATACGATGCACGACTGTAGACATCTGGTGTCCCAACACAAAAATTGCGCTTATAGCAACGTACGTTAAACGACAGCAACCACATCCGATAACATGACGACATCCTGTAATACATACTCGTATGTTTACGTCATTTCCGTCCCACCAATGTCCATAATATTCAAAGTATTAACATTTTCAATGTTAAAACCTGAAGACTCGGTGAAAAACCTTCACTTCGGCAATGAACGAGTTTTTTTTTATGGAATCTCGGGTATTTGAATATCAGGTACTGACAAGAACAATGTAATGAACCATATTATGGTCTGGTAGTGCTGCTTCCACCGGCAGATCTATGGCAGCACCTGATGAGTAAGGATCTGTCGGTGGTACGAAACCAGAGACCGAGGGTCCCTTTACACCTGGACCCCAATACGAGCGCGAGTGTAAGCGAGCCATCTGCCAACCATTCCATCCTTATCGCCTAATTTTTTTTTATTCCCCATTTTTACCTCCCCTGTTTGTGTTGTCTTCCCCAGGCCTATGAAGTCTTATTAATACGTAAAGGACAGGGGTAACGAGCGGCAACCCCGCCCACGTCTCCCGAACTGAGCTACAGCAAGCATAGGCCGCTGCTTAGCTCGTTGAGGAGCCTTTTTCTTCGTCAGATGGCACAGCCCGACCTTCACGGTCAATTAAGCTACCTTAGGCTCCGTCCCCACAGGGGCATCTCCGGACGCCCACCAGACCGTCCGTTACAACAGGTACTCATATCCCGGAATCCCGGTACTTAAAAGAACAAGTACTGAAAAGAACAGATATTCAAATCCCGGGATCCCGGTACTCAGTACCGGTACTGAAAAAACCGGCTCAAGGCTGAAATTACCGGTACTGAAATCCCTGTATCCCGGTACTCAATACCGGAACTAAAAAAACCCGGTATCCCGGTACTCAATACCGGAACTAAAAAATCCGGGATACCGGTACTATTGGTTTTTGGTACCACCGGTACTGAAAAAAAAACCGGTACCAAACCGGGATCCCGGTTTTAAGAACAGGCCTACACATGTAGCAGAATTCTAAAATTCCTACTACAACAACAGCATTCAATTTCAGCTCAGTTCCAAAAAATATGCGAATTGTAAATAGACGGTACGAAAACAGCGGCAGACATTGTTAAATGCGCGAATAAATGACAACAGGCAAGTCCCGCGGGTCGCTGTTTGCCGACTCCTGCATTACGAGGGCTGTCTTTTAAGTTTTGTATACAGGAACATTGAGGTTGCCACGAATCAAATGCCACTATTAAATATTAACCTGCATTCTTAGCTAACCTAAAACCAAAGTGTTAGTGCGATACGTACAGTGTTACAGCTACAGCGAATTGTCAAAGTCGCCGAGTTATCCGAATAATGGAATTGAACCGAGAAAATTGTTGACGCAATAATTTCTTACAACTTTTTATGACAATTATCTCAAAATGCCTCGCCGAGTTGGTTTCTGTTTTCGGCAATGAAGCACCACACCAGCCAACTATTTCTCGTTTATATATATGCAAAATTCAAACGTGGACGGATGAGTCTTAGCAACGATTCAAGGGCAGGTGCATCAAAAACGGCATTCACCCAAGAAAACGTCAATGCTATGCACAACCTCATCACGGAAGATCGACATATCGCGAGATTGAGGCATCATTGGGGATTTCAAAGATCCCAATTCAACAAGTTTTGCATAAAGAATTGTGTGTAAAACAAAAAGAGTTTCCCGTTGGATACCGCATCTATTAATCGAAGAACAGAAAGAAGCTCGGGTTAATTGGTGTCAAAAAACTCAAGACTGCTTCAACACAGAATACTCTAACAACGTGTACAGCATCGTCAGTAGTGATGAATCGTGGATTTAATCTTATGAACCCAAAAATAAACGCCAGTCGTCTCTTTGGGTGTTCCAAAATGAGCAAAAGCTGACAAAAGTTGCGACATTTGTCTCAAAAGCAGGTCAGGTAGCAACAACTCTTCTGCAAGATCAAAGAACAGTTACTGCCGATTGCTATACAAACATTTGTTTGCCAAAAGTCATCGCTGAGCTTCGAAAAACCAATCTCGAACGACGAATCATCCTCCACCAAGACAATGCAAGTCCGTACACAGCTCGCAAGACAATTGAGTTTTTAAACCAACAAAACGTCGAGTTGTTAAACCATTCTTCGTACCAACGCCATCTAGACATACAGGCCTGCGCTCAGCTGATTTTGACGGCTAAATTACGCAATTATTTCCTTCGATGACTTCATCGTATCCACAATCCAGTGGTCGGCGACTGATGGCGGCGAGTCCTCGGTTTTTGTGCGTTCCGTGTTTAGTTTTCGTTTTCCGCGTTCAGTGTTTATTTGTTAGTAAAGTTTCATCTAGTGATCCGAGAAAACAAACACGTACGCGATGAAAGTGTGTCTTGCGGTCAAAAGATGTATTTTGTCAAGTGTGAACTGTTCCACGGTACTCTGCGACTGATCTCCGGGGCTGCGGCTTCGACCAAATTGATGCAAATGCCCAGAAAGTGTGTTTTTAGATCACTAAAATGCCGTCTGACGGAATTCCAATTGTAAACAAATGTCGTGCCGGCGACATCGTCGTGTGCAGTCAGTAATTAATGACGTACACGATCAGCTGAGCGCAGGCCTGTATATATAGATGGCGTTGTTCGTACAGTCCCGACCTAAACCCCAACGATTTCTTTACCTTTCCGAAAATTAAGAACAAATTGCGTGGTCAAAGGTTCCAGTCACCAGAAGAAGCAGTTGACGCCTTCAAAAACGCAATTTTGACTGTACCAACACACGAGTGGAATAACTGCTTCCAGAGTTGGTTCAAGCGCATACAAAGGTGTATTAATCTTCTTGGAAAATACTTCGAAAAACAATAAAGTTTTTAAAAACTATATACTGTTTTAATTCAGCCCTATATGCAAAACTTAAGAGACAACCTACGTACAGTATATTTAGTTGCGTACAACAGACAAAACCGCGATTTTTCTTTCGACTGGAAGTTTTTATTTATAGTATACTAATGTTTTAGGACCAAAGTATGCATCCCTCTCCGGTGATAAAACCTAGAATAAAACAAGCTAGCCTTCGGCTAGCTTGCCGAAGGTATGATACCCTTCAAGCTTCGCGTGAAGGGTATCATACCTTCGTTGTGTTTTGTGGTTCATTTGCCCTTTTGAAATTAGTAGTAAAACTTGTTCCGATTTCACTGTTCCTATAAGAGGTATATGAAATAGTGGGCCAATTTCAACCAAATTTAGGAACGTGGCTTAGCAGTCAATACGATTGAATAATATGCAATTTCGCAAAGATACCATCAGAAATAAGAAAAGTTTCTCTGACAAAAACTTGCTTTTGGGACGGTCATTCCTATGACAGCTATATGATCGAGTAGTCCGCTTTCAGCCAAATTCGAAAATATGATTTCGCTTAAGATACTATTGATTAATGTGAATTTTGAAAACAATACCTTTAGAAATAAAAAAGTTTTTCTCACAAAGACGAATTTTGAACCGGTCGTTCCTATGGCAGCTATATGACATAGTGGTCCGATTTCAACCAAATTCAGGAATGTGATTTAGCTAAAGATATTATTCATTAGCGTGAAATCTGAAAAAGATATCTTTAGAAATAAAAAAGTTTTTCTCACAAATACGAATTTTTTGACCGGTCGTTCATATGGCAGCTATATGACGTAGTGGTCCGATTCCATTGGTTCCGACATATACATATACTGCCTGCAATAGAAAGAAGGCTCTCTACAAAATTTCAGCTCGATAGCTTGAAAACTGAGGGACTAGTTTGCATAGAAACAGACGGACAGACGGACAGACGGACAAAGCTTAATCGACTCAACTCATTATACTGACCAAGAATATATATAGTTTATATGGTCGGAGATGCTTCCTTCTGTGCGTTGCAAACTTCATGACAAAGTTAATATACCCTATCACATCCGTGAAGGGTATAAAAAGATACAAAGTATCTACACTGCATGCAGATACATCGGAATATGGATATGTCTATGACTACCGACTGCGTGGAACCTGTTGTGTTGAAGATATCGACGTAAGTTTTATAAAGATCCCAGTATAGTTATACTGGATGAAATCATTCGAAAAAACACGTCCCACGCTTTCGGTAGGCATAAGACATATCCATGTACCGATGTATCTGGTGGCAGTGTAGATACTCGTCATAAATTCTGCTTTGCTTTGTCCTGTCCGCTCGGGCTCCTTTCTCTCGCGGGATCGTTTCGTTTTCGTTTGCATCGCGTGTGTGCAATATTCACCTCCTCTCGTGCACCCTGTTCCATCTACCCGTTCGGTACAGTTTGCAGACTGCAGCCTATCGACATTTCTCTGAGTACGTTCCTGCTAAGCGCAATCACGCTTCCCACCATCTTTTCCCAATCGGACGTGTATTGTGTTTGTGTATCTATTGCAAAATCGCTCCCACACTATCCGCCTCATCCCGCCCCTTTAATCAACAGTCCGGGTCCGGCACACACAATCCGTTTCTCAAGTAACGCGTGCGACTCTATGCGATTGTGTCTGGCAAACAGAAAGGGAAACTAACAAAAGTAAACAAAACATTCCAACACACGCACAAAGAGAATGCACAAGAAAAATTGTGGAATTTTTGGAGAAGGGGGGGGGGGGGGGAGCATTTGATCTTCTGCAGACCTCTGAATGTATATACATCATGTTACGATGAGCTGCCCGGAACTTTAACATCCTGCGACGAATATTTCTCTATTTCGGGGCTTGGGAGATTTTAACTCGCGCAGTACGAATCCGCCATTTTGTTTTATGATATGTTTATTGCACGTGTGGTGGGAGCCCACATTGTGGGCCAGTCAGACCTCAAATCTTCGCCATTGCAAATGCACAACTACAGTTGCTGGATCACCCGATTTGGATAGAATGAACTTCATCCGCGATGGCTCTCGCTCTCTATCTTCGGGGGCGGGAACTATGTAATGTACACACTCTCAAATTGCGTCTGCGCATGTCCAAATGTTAGTCGAATTGACTACTTGCTACTTTTTCTGAGACCTTAGTGATTCAGATAGTACAACACGGGCTATTTTATTAAATGATGAATGGGAATTGGCGGAAATTGAAGATCATTGAAAGTCCTTGGACGTCCTTGACCTAAATAATAAGTAAAAATGGAATGTCATTCATTGTGACCTAAGATTGGGTCTATGCATGTGCATGTCGGGAGTGCACAATTTGTTTAATGAAATGGTGAGAATGAGAATGATATGAATGAATGAGAGGAGGAGGTCCGCTGCTCTGAGCGAAATTTCGCATACATTTAGAGACCATAAATTCCGTGTGAGCATGTCGAGCGAGGAGAGGAGACTTCCTGCGACGTGTTCTGGGGGCATAGTTAAGTTAGGTAGTACGGAGCGTACTCTATATTTTTGAGGATTTTGAATGTATGGTATGGTGTGTATGCAGGAGTTTTGATTATGGCGTCGCGTTGACTGAGAACGTGGGACAGAGAGCGCCTGTTCACCCGTACACTATGTTATTTCTTGCCGTCCACAACGTCAATCTTTATCGCTATCAAATCAACATCCCAACATGTACACACAGGATCCCCGCAAGCGCGCCGCCCGCGCGGATCTACAAGCAACAGCCATGCACAATGACCACTTCACTCAAACGACATGCAAAACCAGAAAAGAAATTTTTTTTTTTCCTTTTCTGGCCCCCGAGTAGAAAAACAGACATTTCGTGTGACGGACAGATTTTTAGGATGACCCCCAGCTATGAGACATATCCATGTCAAAAACAGACATTTCGTGTGACGGACAGATTTTTAGGATGACCCCCAGCTATAAGACATATCCAAGTCAAAATTAGGTTTTAAATCTGTTAAATGAAACACTTTGCTCGGGTATGTTGTTAATTGCCTTGACCCTTCCAGGGGCATGCGCGCGTAAACATCTCTAGCATTTCTATGCCTTGTTGATGTTTCGATAGCATTCCTACTTTTCGAAGGTGCAGTTGCTAGCATGCACCTTCTATCCGCGCCGTCTTTATACTGACAAGCTCGGAGCACTGTGAGAGTTCTATTAGTACCCACAGACAATTTTTGATCGCGCCTAGATTTTAACTCCGAGCTCTAGATTAGTATCGTAGAGAGGTGACCGGACGACCACGACCACCAAGCGCGATGCTATATTATAGCGGTATGCTATCTTATAAGTAAAAATATGCAGTATAAAGAAAAGTCATTATTATTTCATTTGATTTACAAATTGCGAAGTCAAAAATAAAGGAAATGCAATCAAAGCTTCATTACGATTACAAATATGCTTTAGGAAACTTTTCTCCAATTTTTTTTTTTTGTGAATTCAATATTGTAGCAATATTGTTTCTTTAAGTCTAAGATATCCTTTGGATCGGAGTATGCCTTTTTAGGATTCTACATGTAATCGATTTCGAGTCTTTAAATGTAAAATATTGTTTCTACATTTGCTGACGAATTCAATAAAGTTAATAATTCAAAAATGAATTTACCAATCAAAGGAAATTCTATGAAACCATCTGCACGTTTATATCTTAAATCGTCTTAATTGTTCTATTTCTATACCCTTGAACTCCCTAACCATTTTTTCGAGACACAAATTTCTAATTTTCTGAAATCCTGAATATCCTGGCATTCATCGATTCCAACTAAATTTGGGAAGAAACGACAATATCGTTTCATGAACTTAGCAATTGTGACGAAATATTGTACATTTATGACAGTGTAGCCATTAGACGCGCTCGGTGGCCGTGATCGTTCGGTCACCGCTCTACGATACTAATCTAGAGCTCGGAGATCAAATCTCGACGCGATCAAAAACTACCTGTGAGTACTAATAGAACTCTCACAGTGCTCCGAGCTTGTCAGTATAAAGATGGCGCGGAAAGGAGGTGCATGCTAGCAAACTGCACTTCCGAAAAGTAGATATGCTGTTGAAACGTCAACAAGGCATACAAATGCTGGAGATGTTGACGCGCTCATGCCCCTGGAGGGGTCAAGGCAATTAGAGAGAGAGAGCCATTAAGCTCTCCACAAACCAGCGCAGTAGGCAGTACGCAGTAGCGGTACAGTTCAGCGGTACAAATTTACATGGCGGTATATGCGAGCTCTCACTGCATACGCGGTATACCGCGGCGAAGCTGGGGTATTGCAGCGATACACTTTTGTGTTCCGCGGCAAAGCTGCGGTAGCGAACTTTTGTATCGCAGCCGGCACTATTGATCGCGATGTACCGCAGCCGATAAACATGCAGGAAGAGACTTTTACGGAAAAGATGATAGAGATGGTTAAATGCCATCCTATCTTATTTGACTTGAAATGTGTTCAATTTAAAAATGTGCGGGAAAAAGACAGAATTTGGGAGGAGATTTCGAAAAGAATGAACACAGACAGTGGGTACATCCATATATTTTTTTGTAGAATGGTAGAATATATTTACAGATTTTTTCAATTAATTTTTGATGCAATATGTTTTTTGTCAGATGAGCAGAACAGAACAACACACACAATAATACTAACAACAAACCATGTTGTTAGTTTATTGTGTTTAGTTTTTCTGTTCCACTCTACTCGCTTGTTATTTGAAGTGAATATGTCTATCTTTCGCTGTTTGATGTAATGCCCTGGAGAGACTTTGCCTTCTTTTGGGAAAATGGATATCAATTGTTGAAAAAATTAACAAATCTTCTCGAATTTCAAAGGCTACTTGCACGGCTCTTCTGGGATCATTTCTTAAGTTAGTTAGTGCTGAAATTTCGGCGTCAGGCGTTTCGAGAAACTCAAAGTACCTCAAATCACATTTTTTACTGCGTAGATAATTATGCAGAACACATGTAGCCTGTACAATTTTTTTTAAGATAGCAAAAATGCTGTGAACCCGTATTATCCGGACGTTTAATAGTAATGTGTTTCCCATCTATGACAATACAATTCGGGAATTGCCATTTATCGTAAAATTGTTCGGCAGATTTCTTCCAAATCTCTTCAGTAAGTTCTGGCATATACAATGGTTGCAAACGTAACCAAATAGCATCGCAAACTAGCGACTATTGCAGCTACAGTACCAAATCCAACCCTGAAACTGTGTCCTTTAGTAGAGTAGCTGTCTCCTGTCGCTAGAAACCTACATATATAAAATTACATAAAAAAATAATAATAATTGAAATTATCTGTAAGTATATTCAAATTACTTGAAAGCTACTTAACATGCATTAGGACCTTAAACAGGATGGTATTTAATTTTATATTTCAGTGACTACCGTTAAGTCAAAATGGAAGAATATAAGGGACTCGTACATGAAATATTTAAGAGCGATAAAGACCACGACTGGGCAAAGCGCGAAGCGCTTCAAGCATTGGCAGTGGGCCGAACAAATGGACTTCTTGAAGCCATATTTGTCTTTTGCCACAACTGTTACCAAAGTTATACAGAATGATGACCAAAATACTCATTTAGACGACGGAGTAGAAAACGAAGGCGCAAGTATTCAGCAGCCTACAAACACAGACGATGTTACCTCTCCGCCTGTCCAACTTCGTCGGAAACGGCATAGCCGAGTAACTTCATCAAATGCTCCGACAGCTGTTGATAAAGTCCTCGAATATCTACAAAAAAGGCACTGCAATGCAGAAATGGACGCAACGGAACAAATATTTTTGGGTTACGCCAAAACTATAAAATCATTTTCTGCGGAACGGCAGGCAGAGGCAAAACTGCAGATTGCTCAAATATTGATGACCCACGAAATCGCGCATCATCGGGAGCAACAAAAAATACATCCAATATCGAGCTCATCCAATACTCTTTCACAGACGATTTCTGATTTAGGATCCGTGAACACTCCCGTGGCGGAGAGTTTAACGGAACATTTTTGTTGTTGATGAGGAGCAGCCTACTATATTGCTAACATCACATACCACACAGTCAGTTAATTACAAAGAAAATTCTTTGTCAACATTTTTTTTTTTGAAACTCAATAAATGATATTATCAAATAAATAATATGTACTCATATATTTCTATTTTTATCTTAAGGCGATTGCAATGCGCTCTTCAGGAGGTATGAGTTCCCTGAAATACGTATATTGCTTCCAAATATCATTCCTAATTAAGTTTAGAATTTCATCGAAACAGGGTTCATCCGAAAATATATGTAGAAGCGTTTTTCGTCTTTTAATAACTCTGGCACCAACGTATAAAATTCTCCCTTTGCTTTCCGTTCAGAATTGATTCGATGAACCCATTTCCGACGCCATTTATTTCTGGAAAGTTTTTCTGATCACGTAAACACACTTATTTGACATCCGTATACCTTCTATTATTTTCGTACTCTTCCTCAAATAAAGCCAAAGTTAATAGCACTTCGTCATCAAAGAACACATAGCTCTACACTTTACGACCTTACAATCACAAGACTATGCTACTTTTGACATTTGTACCGCGTCAACAGTACCGTGCTCGCACCGCGGTGGTTTGAATGGGTACGCGGTATGCTGCTACCGCTGAGTACCGCTGTACCGTACCGCTACCGCGTACCACGCTGGTTTGTGGAGAGCTTTAGACGGGTAGAATTGGAACCATTGAAAGTGTATTCACAGTGATAGTCTATTTTAAGATGAAAAAATGTCCATAATATTTGAAATATTCACACAGATTTTCTTTTAATTCAACTAAAAAATCGTAAAAATCGTATTCTCGATTTTTCAAAATCGCAAAATTTAATCTAGGCCTCGAGAAATATCGTAAAATCGTATTTGAAGTTAAAAATCGTAAAAAATACGATAAATCGTACCATTTGGCATCGCTGCTTACTATGTGTGTACTAAGTAAAAAATTCTACATAGTACTTTTATCGTAACTTGAACAAACAGCATTGTATTAGATAATTATGTATATTATAAATTTATAATAGTTCGCCTGCGAGGATCTATCCAAAACACGAAAGATATTTTTATAACTCTGGGCTCATTAAGGAAAGCCGGTTGTATTTTTCTTACAAATAACGCAGCAGTCGTAAAGTAGTAAGTATGTAATGAGGAGAAAGATTGGTTGTTCATAAATTTACTGTTTCAGCACTAAAACAAGAAATGTATGTATTGCAAAACACGCCTAAATTTGTATTAGCTATCCACAAGCTAACTTGTTCCTTTTCCACGTTTTTGCCATTTGCTAGGATACCATTTGTCGTACGGAGGTGGTTCATATATCAAATTAAAGATAATCAATAAGTTTCTTCCTGGAATGAGAAGTTTGTACGAAATTTAGAAAGATATAAAATATATATCAACGTAACGAACATTTTAGATTTTGCACAACATTTTGAAGAGTTGCTTCTTAGAAAGTTGTGGACGTACAGAGCTTAATTTGGTATCAAATTTTTAAAAAATTTTGTTTACTTCAAAAACTATGTTTTTTTTATTCTGTTATGGGCTATCAGTGAAACAACATCTATACTACTTTGCCTTAACCCCTAGCGGGGCATAGCGCGTCAACTACTCCTGCGCGCCATCGTACTCTGTTCTGGGCAATGGGGCGCAACTCCCCAAAAGACTTACCCAGCGCCCTACATTCTTTTGCCACAGATCGACGCCATGTGATTTGGTCGGCCTTGGTTGGAAATGGGGTTCCATTTCATGGCATGCATAGCAATGCAGTTATCACTCTTCCGCAATGTGTGACCTATCCACTGCCATTTTCGCCTGCGTATCAATTCGTCGATTGGCATCTGACCCGTACGCCGACTTAGCTCTTCATTTGATATTGTTTCGGGCCAGAAAATTCTTAAAATTCGACGAAGACATGAGTTGACGAAAACTTGCAGCTTTCTGGTAACTCCTACGGAAACTTTCCATGTACTGCTCCCATACAAAAGCACTGATAGTACCAGGGAGCGAAACAGGCCCAGCTTGGTCTTGATGCTGAGATAACTGCTCTGCCAGATTTTGGACAGTATGCCGTATGCGCGTTTAGCCTGGTTGATACGACGAGCGATGTCCTGCTCCGTACCACCATTTTCGGCAACAATGCTACCCAGGTAGACGAAGTTGTCCACCTTCTCCACAGGCTGCCCATTAATATTGATGGCAATAGGTGTCGGATTTCTTTTTCGCAACGGCGGGCTAAGAACCTTGGTCTGGTTGGTATTAATCTTTAGCCCAACCTTGCTTGCCTCCCTCTCGAGATCTAACGCCATTGCGGACAGATCCATGATTTTGTGGGAGAGTAGGCATATGTCGTCAGCGTAGTCAAGATGTTGTAGATAAGATGTCAAAGTCCATTGAATTCCTCTGTCGAGTCCGGATAGGGCTGCATGCAACACATCGCCGATCACAATGAGGAATAGGATCGGTGAGAGGATGCACCCCTGCCGAACTCCACTGCGAATCTCAAAGTCCCCCGACACCTTACCTTTATGCAGAACGCGACATTTCGCGCCGTCATAGGTTGCCTTAATAATAGCCACAAGCTTCTCAGGGATGCCTCTCCTGCGCAAGGCCGCCCATATAGAATCCCGGTTCACACTATCGAAAGCCTTTTCGAAATCGATGAAAAGCAAGTGAAGCGGAGAATCGTATTCAGCGCATTGCTCGATGATGATTCGCAAGGTGTTAATGTGATCGACACAGGAGAATCCGGATCGAAAGCCAGCCTGCTCTTCATCAATTGTGCTTTCTAAGTGGGCCTTTAGTCTTTCCAGGACGATTTTAGCTATTATCTTGGTAACGGCAGGAAGCACACAAATGCCTCTCCAATTATTACAGTCTGTGAGGCTACCCTTCTTTGGAAGTTTGATGATCAAACCTTCCTTCCACTCAGTGGGAAAGGTCTCTGTATTCCACGCTTTATCAACAAGTGGGTGCAGCAAATCGGCAGTTACGCTTGGCGCTGCTTGATAAAGTTCGGCAGGGACACCGTCAAGTCCGGCGGCCTTTCCTCGTTTTAGTGCAATAATTGCAGTGACTATTTCCTCTTTAGTCGGGGCAGTGGACCGTATACGCACATTTTGATGGTTAGCTAAATTATCTATATGAGGGGGAACTTCACCAGAGGTTACACGGTTCAAGACCGCGGCGAAGTGTTCTTTCCACCGCCTCATTTGATCTTCTTCCAAGATAAGTAGCTTTCCATCACTATCTTTCACCAGATGTTGGCAGGAGTTACGACCACCTGTAAACTCCTTGATGACACCGTATATGGCGTTTAAGTTGTTACTTCTTGCGGCTTCTTCTGCTGACGCTAAAAGAGAATTGGCATAAACTCTTTTATCGCGTCGCACACTACGCTGAACTTCTCGAGCTTTCTGACGGTAAAGGAGTTCGATGCTGCTTCGATTGTCGTCTGATGCTGCAGCCAAACGAACTTTCAGCTCCTTTCTTTCAACAATCCGCTGCCATGAAGCGTCGGACATCCAGGGCTTATTCCGGCAATCCGGGTTTGGGCCAAGGATGGTATTTGCGCTATCAATGTACGCATTTTTTATGGCATCCCAGTTTTCGTTTATGTCACTATCTGGGTGACTAGTTATCTCAGCCGCTTTTTGCGCAAGATAGTCATTATATTGTTGTAAGACAGCTGGATTTTTTAGTCGAGCGGTGTTGAATTTGCGGGGCCTGGATCTTTCGTCGCTGGGGCGGCGCACGGCTGCAATACGCAATCGAACATTAGCGATCATAAGATAATGGTCTCTTCCCATCCAAATATCGGCACCTTTCTTGTTTCGCACGTCCAGGAGGCAACTCTTGAATCTTTTACTAATAGCAAAATGGTCGATCTGATTTTGTGTTCTGCGCCGAACTGATTTTGTGGTGGTCCTTATGCTCAAACATAGTACCACCGATGAAGAGACTGTGAAAGTTGCAGAACTCTACAAATCTTTCACCGTTGTCATTACGATCACCAAGACCGTGTCTCCCCATCACATGTCTGAGCCCATAGTTATCGGCGCCAACTTTCGCATTCAAATCACCCATAACCATTATAATGTCACCTTTAGGTGTTCTGCTCTGAACGGCGTTTAGTTCTTCGTAGAAGGAGTCTTTTGCCAAGACATTGTCGGGTTCAGTAGGGGCATAACATTGTATAATTGAGATGTTCCTCATTTTGGTCCGGAACCTGGCGGTCAAGACCCTGTCAGAGACCGGTTCCCAGGATAAGAGACAGTTTCGCGCGGCTCTGGTTAAAAGGAGCCCCACACCTGACTCACGACGACTACCGGTAGCTTTACCGGAGTACAACATTACAGTGCTGCCCGTTGGAGAGATGAATTCTCCGCTGTTCCACCATCTCACTAACTCCTAAGATATTTAATTTGTACCTCAGAAATTCACTCTCTAATTGAAGAAATCGTGCGTTCTGGGGACCTTCTGATCCATTGTCCAGGAGAGTACGCACATTCCAGAATCCAATCTTTGTCATTGTACGATAGCCAAAAGTCGTAACCGTTGAGTCAGTCCTTATCCGAGGCATAGTTGACGTTTCGTTAGCATATAAAGATTTCAGATAGTGCAAGTTGCTGGCATACACATCCTGTCCTTGGATTGTCGGTTTTAACGACAGGCCCTCAAAGGGAAAGGCCGTGGTATTTTTTTCACACCCCACACCACAGGGGTACCTCAACCAAATCATCGCACCGCCATCACTGGCGGCTTGACGTTGGTTGGCAATGGTCAGTGACCACTGCCGTTCCAGGGGGCGCCCACGCGGAGGACTATGGAAGAGGAGTTTTTGCCCCCCCAATGATCCATTAAGCCGAGTGAACTTGTACAAACATGTGAAAGCTATCAATTCTTTCCCGTCCCTTTAAACATTTATTCTTGGTTTCTGATGAGTGGTGTAAGTTATATATGAATCAAACACGTCTCGGAAAAACCCATTGGGGATACTTTCCCAGCAATATTCCTGCGGGACAACTTGAAGATACGACGAACTGATCAAACATCAAATCCAAAATCTGTCACTGAAAATCGTTTTCAACTGCTCGCGGATAACGAGTCCAACGATTGCAATGTCTCCAATGTTGATCCTCCTACCACAACAATCAAGGTTAAAGTTCTTTAATTACTTTTCCCATATTACCAAGGTACAATTTTGAAATCAAAATGATGTCAATTGGGAGGAGATTGTTTCTTACATCGGAGGAAGAATATGACAAAATCTGCAAACATCTTGACTCGGAAAAAATCAGCTTTTTCACACATCGCCGATCGGATCTACGTTCGACTAAAATTATTTTATCCGGGATACACGACATGCCGTTTAAAGAACTGAAAAACTATCTAAACGAGTCAATGAACACCAAATGCGACGACATCAAAAAATTCACCTAGGAGCAATACAAAGACGACGTGCGACATCTACTGTACTTTCCACCGGGAGTCAAGTTGAATGAAATTCGATCTATCAAGAGCATCATGCACACTCTAGTTCGTTGGGACTACCATACTCGGCGCAGCTCGGGCCCTACACAATGCCGTAACTGTCAGATGTTCGGACATGGATCATCATCACACTGCCATCTCCCACTTAAATGTCTAATATGCAGTGGAGATCATATGCACACGGAGTGTACGCTGCAGGAGCCCCAAAGCGATAAAATCAAATGCGCAAACTGTGAACTAAACCACTTCGCAAATAACAAAAACTGTAAGAGTAGAACATCATCATCATCGTGGCGCGACAGCCCGACGTCGGGCCTTGGCCGCCTGGATCATTGTCCTCCAATTATCTCGGTCACGTGACCGCGTCCTCCAATTTTGGAAGCCCAGTAGCTGCGCGGCGTCCACACCTACTGAGCTCTCCCAACGAGATCTCCGTCGTCCTCGCAGTCTCGCTCCGTCGACTCATTCTGCATTCATAACTCTCTTAGGCATGCGATCATCGTACATTTTTTGTACATGCCCTGCCCATTGAAGTTGTAGTTTGACGATTTTCGAGACTTGCAGCTCATCGTACATTTCATACAACTCATGGTTGTACCGGGCGACGGGTAGCGCAGTGTGTTGATGCATCAGTCTCATGTTTGACTACCGGCGTTTCGGGTTCGAGTCCCGTCCACGACGACGTTCGTGGCCATGGATGTGCAGGAGGTGCATGCTGGCAACTGCATTCTCTGAAACCAATTTATGCCAACGAAACGTCAACTGGGCCACACGGAACTAGTGAGATGCCCCTGTAATTCTCACACCGCAGTTTATCTCCCTTTTTATGAATTGGACAGATGATGCTTCTGCGCCAATTGTCTGGGATCTCCTCGTTCTCCCATACTCGCAGGAGTAATTGATGTATGGCATCAACTAGACTCGTTCCACCGAATTTTAGCAGTTCAGCTGGAATCTCGTCAGCACCCATAAAGCGCCGGGTGCTGACGAGATTTCGTTTTAGTGAGATCAACTTCCACTACTGTCGGCGGTTGAATGGGTGGGCCTCGATCAACAATATCGTCGAGAGAGTAGAACAAACTACTTACAAATTAAAGCGAGAGTTCAACAACATGCAAGCAATAAACAAATGACTGCAAATAATGCATTCAGTCTATCTCAGAATGCAGAGTCAAATTTCTCAAAACTCTCCACTTCATCAAAACCTGTACAGAAAGCTCAGTACACAACAAGATCTACTTTCAGTGAAGTCACAAGAAGGCAAAACACAATAGGCGCGTTTTTTTCAAGATCCATATAGAGCAGAGCAGGTTAAGACCACACAATTACACTAACAATTTGATCTGAGTTGCTCTCGATAGAACGTTAGTGCAGGAAATTGAAATTGGAATGCCCATATCAGCTTGCAAAAAGAAGATACTGGAGGATGCGGTTGGCAAGGCCAATACAATATGGGGTACCAGTAGCACCTGCCAAGTGACAAAAATGATATGGCCCAGAATCGATCCTGGGCGATCTTCCAAACTTAGATCAATGGATAGGAAGCACATTAGCGTTCTGGTGGGAGTTATCACTGGGCATTGTCTGATCGGCGAGCACGCCAGAAGACTCCAGCGTCCTTACAATGACTTTTGCAGAAGTTGCGATGACGAGGATGAGGAGGAAAGTACAATACTTCCCACCTCCTTTGTACCTGTCCTGCCTTGGCGATAAGGAGGAAAAGAATTCTTGGGTCTTACTTCTTTGAAGATTTGGATGACTTGAAGGATATGGATTTCAGTAGGATTTTTCGCTTCATTATCAGTTCCGGCTGGTTTAGTGATTAATTTTGCAGGTGTTAAATACCGCGGGTATCACAACGGACCCATCTGTGGTCTAAGTGAGCTGTGACACTTCATGGCAGCCCCTCTAACCTAACCTAGTGCAGGATTCCTACTCTGTTAAATAGTTCCATATTTGAATGTAGGCGGTGCAGGAGGTGGAAGTTTTTGGACAGTTTACAGTTGGGGAAGCACATAAAGTTCATTTTCTCTCAATAAAATGTCCGTTTTGTGTAATTATTTGGAATAGTAAACATAGAAAATATTTTTGTTGCCTAAAGGAAATTCGTCCGATTGTATATGTACTAAGGATTTAGGTTTTCTCTTGAAATTCTAGTTGACATTTGAATTCTAAACCAAGACACACTCCCCCAGCAAAGACAAAAACTTACTCCGTTAAATTGCTCTGGATCGTTTTTTTTCGTCGTTTAACCTGCTCTGCTCTGTACGAAAAAAAACGCGCCTAATGATTAACAACAACCCATTCTAAAGCTCCAACCAGGAATTATTCCCTGCCGACGAGCTTTTACAAATATCGTCCAAACTTATTAGGCGCGTTTTTTTTTCAAGATCCATATAGAGCAGAGCAGGTTAAGACCACAAAATTACACTAAAAATTTGATCTGAGTTGCTCTCGATAGAACATTAGTGCAGGATTTCCACTCTGTTAAATAGTTCCACATTTGAAATGCAGGCGGCGCAGGCGTCGACATTTTAGAACAGTTTACAGTTTGGGAAGCACATAAAGTTCATTTCCTCTCAATAAAAGGTCCGTTTTGTGTAATTACATGGAATAGTAAAGATACAAAATAATTTTGCTGCCTAAAGAAAGTTCGTCCGAAAGGATTTAAGTTTTCTCTTGAAATTCTTCAATAGTTGACATTTGAATTCTAACTAAACCAAGATACACTCCCCCAGCAAAAACAAAAACTTACTCCGTTAAATTGCTCTGGATCGTTTTTTTCGTCGCTTAACCTGCTCTGCTCGGCTCTGTACGAAAAAACGCGCCTATTGTCAGCCCAGCGAACTGCAAAACAAAGAAAGACCAATACGATACAATTGTCAAACTTGCTGTTAAGTTATTGTACGGGTAAAAATGTTTAAAGTACTAGTTTAGAACGCTCAAAGTAAAAAAAAATAAAATAGTTGAAACTTCTGATTTCATAAATAGGTTAGAAATACAATAGATATATTTACTATAATCGAAACATGGCTCAAACCAAATGATAAGTTGAATATTTCGAATTATTGTATATACAGAAATGATAGGGAAGGCGCTAAAGGAGGTGATGTTGCCGTATGTGTTAGAAAAAATATCAGCGCTCGGCGGTAAAAATAATCAACACAAAAACTATTGAAACTATTTCTGTTACGTTGTCTAACGAAAACCTCTCAATCGTAGCTGCGTATCTTCCGGGCACAAATCTAAATTTCGATAAACTTAAATTTTTTGAGGATGATCTTAAGACACTTACTAGCACATGCTAAAAGTACATCATTTGTGGCGATCTTAATGCAAGACACTGATTTTGGAAATGTGCAAAAGCCAACAAAGAAGATAGAATTCTCTACGATTTATCTTCTAGGCGCAATATCACCATCCATGCAAAAATAATGAACCATCTTTCTACTCCCCACAAGGTAGAGGATCTCACCTCGACCTTATATAGGTAATTACAAATGAAAATACTAATTTGTCAGATCCTTCAGTTTTACACGCTCTGTCTTCAACTCACCTTCCAGTATTTGCTACACTGAATTGTGAATTCCCCACGGAACAAGTCGTCCATGGTGAATCCTTTAGTTTTAAAGACACCAACTGGACCCAGTTCCGTCAAATTCTTAACGAATGGTCTTCACTAAACCTACTTGATCTTACATTTTCTCTAATTGCCATGACCCCTCCAGGGGCATGGGCGCGTCAACATCTCTAGCATTTCTATGCCTTCTTGACGTTTCAATAGCATATCTACTTTTCGGAAGTGCAGTTGCTAGCATGCACCTCCTATCTGCGCCGTCTTAATACTGACAAGCTCGGAGCACTGTGAGAGTTCTATTAGTACTCACAGGCAGTTTTTGATCGCGCCGAGATTTGATCTCCGAGCTCTAGATTAGTATCGTAGAGCGGTGACCGAACGATCACGGCCACCAAGCGCGACATTTATCAACAGTTAAATCCAGGTTGATGCAATGATAAATTCAGTACACAATAACATATGCGCTGCAATAGCCCAATAAACACAAGTGGAAGTCCCAAAGCCGAAAGTTTTTACACCCGAAATAAACCTAGAAACTGGAAAGCTGATCCGACGAAGGAATGCCTTGAGAAGACAAAGGCAACGAAATCGTGACAGGAACATTAAATCCCATCGGGAATAGTTCAACAAATTAGTAATTAATTATTTCTTTCATTTTGCATTGAACTTGAGGAAAATACAATATATGCTACATTTAGAAGGGAGGTGCAAATGTGACGTCATACTAGCTCTACCACACAAAAAACGTTATCCTGGCAAGTCGGCAGGAGCAATAAATTCCGGAATGGAGCAACAAATTAGCAAATATCTATTGCTTTTATTCTGCATCAAGTTTTTGTTTAATTTGTGCCAGTGGAGATAGTACAGGGGGGTACAAATGTGGTGTCTTTCCATATATAAGCTGAAGTCCTGGCTAATCGGCAGGAGCAATAAATTCGGGAATAGAGTAACAAATTAGCAATTAATTATGGCTTTCATTTTGCATTAAATTTAGAGACGATAAATGCCGTATTAAATAGTAGGGCTGCTAGCGTAACGTTACGGTAGCACCACCATACATATAACATTATCCTGGCAATTCGGCAGGAGCAATAAATTCGGGAATAGAGCAACAAATTAGCAATTAATTCTGGCTTTCATTTTACATTACAATTTGGGTACGATAGATGTTGGATAAAATAGTGGGGGTGCTAGCGTAACGTTACGCTAGCACCCCCACATAAAATCGTCAATTCTGGCGAAACGGCAGAAGCAATAAATTCGGGAATAGAGCAACTAATTAGCAACTAATTATGCACCATGCCTGATATCGATACTTAGTGGTGTGGGGTGCCAGGGTTACGGACGTAATATATACATCCACCGAAATCAAATGTGGAACAGAACACTAGCGAATTTCAGCAAAGGGACCCAAAGTATGTGGATATGTATTAAAAAAAGCCTTAACTCTTAAGAAAATTCGTTATTCAGCACCCCTGAAAAACAAAGACGGCGAACTTGTACATCAACATTGTGATAAAGCAAATCTCCTCGCCGAAACTTTTCATTCTACATACCTTTTAACTCGGCATATGGGCAATTAGATTCACAGGGATTTAATCAATAACACTGTAAAACAACTGCCTTCCGAATTTGTTCTTCCCCCAGGCTGCATTTGTAAACCCAAGGAACAAACTTCCAAACATTGTCCTCAAAAATTATTAATTACTGCATGAGGCAAATTTAATTTCCTTTACCATTTAGGTTTAACCCATTAATTCCCAAATTATTTTTTTTCTGAAAATTTTAATTTTTTTTCTGAAAACTATTAATTAACTTCTAAATTCATGATTTTAATTTTTTTTTTTTTTTTTGTTTCATTACCCTGATCTAGCCTGTCCTATAAATAGGACAGTGGTATATACTGACTACTTCCATCAAATTTTTTAAATTACCCCAAAATGGAAATTTTTAAATGACAGTAGGATGATTTCTTCAAATCAAAATAAGAAATAATGTTTTGGGGAAATTGGGGTTTTATTGTTTCATTATAATACATTTTTTTATTTTTTGTGAAAGTTAACAAAGCATTTTGAGCAAAGCGTTATGTTACATTTTGAGCAAAAAGTCAACGGTTTTGCCTTACAATTTTGGCCTTGGCATCTTCTTTGTTTGTCCCGCTTTTCCATGAAATGTGATTTTTCGTCAAAAGGAACGGATAGTGGTATGCGAGATAACTGCGACTTTTCCATTGGGTGACAATAATGATGGCAACTTTAGGTAGCAGAGTGAAATTTCACTTGCAAAATCCAAAAGGCTGATATTTTTCGTTGGATTTACAACGTTATAAATGATCTGGGCATTTACTAGTGTCATATCCAGAATTCTTGTAAAGAAACACCAGTACTACTTCTTCCCTCGAGCTCTTATGTTGTACTTAGATGCCAGCCAATCATGAAAAACAAACCCTCCCATGAATGTACTATAGTTCTTTGTAAGATTATTCTGCGGGACGTAAATTTTTTTTAATTAAATTCGGGAGTAGGTCAGATTGATCTGACGATATTGTGATCGTCAGATCGATCGCACAGTGTATGTGACTATCGATTTTTTTGACATTTTCATATAATTTTGATCGTCAGATATTTTGTGACAATCCATCGTCAGATCGATCTGACGATGAATCGCACAGTCTATAGCGGGTTTAATATTTCCTTATAGCTAAAAATAGACATTGTGTACTTCATACATACAACTACTTATATGTTATGTTCTCTTGGAGGATCGTTCCTTCACATATGGTGACCACTCATTTTCTTCACACATCTGACCACTGTCCTATTTATATGACACTCAGTTTTAGGATCACTAGGCTGTTAGGAAATAATATTTATGATCAAAACCATACCTAATATATACAAATAGATTATTGGAACTGAGTTATCACTGGAAATTTAGATTATGTTTCGATTATGTAGCTCATTTGTTTATTTAAAAAATGCAAATTTTACCAACACGATTTTAATTAAAATAAATCAAATAACTCTTAACAGCGTTCATAAATAATGTAATAAGAAATTTTCTTGTATAAAGGGGTAGTTTACGATGATAGATAAATACAAAAGAAAAATATAAATGTTATAGTTAACTCATGAAAAATGTAAATTTGTAGTGTCCTATTTATAGGACAGTGGCAAGAAATGAGTTAAGATAGTGTAGCTCTAGTTATCCTTCAAACAAGGTTTTTTTGCGAATTTTCCTTGTGAATTAAATAACAATGCTTGGACAATTTACTCAGCCATTCAGATTTGTATTCAGCCCCATAAAGGCACAACAATCAAAAGGTCTGCAAAACTTTCCATCTCAAAATGCCAGGCTCCTGAAGTACACGGGTGTTATACTTAATCGTAGAGGAACACATAGTTCCCACAAAGGAACGAATTATGTTTGCTCTGGCAATTGTAATTCGCGAATTATCATTCGGACAAGATTCGAGTGATCACTCGCAAGGACACACATGAAATCGAATTCGAAAGGGAATGATCACATGCGTGTCAAAGATATTACGGTAGTTAAAGCAATAATTAATTCAAATTGAAAAAAAGAATATAATTGTCCGCCAAAGTCGTTATAATTACATATCCCAAATTAATAAAACTCAGAAAAATATCTATTATGTCCTCGGCTAATTTCATTGATACTATTCAATTCGAAAAACAGAAAATCTCTATAATCATGCAATCGAAAAAATGAATGCAGAGATTTCATTCATTCCATGAAGTATAAATGTACGAGTACGTACCCTACATATACAGAGACAGACAGACCGTATCCGTCCATCCTAGCTGCACCAATTTTCCGTCATTTTTACGACAATCTGCACTGCAAAATCCACTAGAATATCAACACAGATTAAAATTCTGTCACGGTGGTAATTTTTCGGTAGTTATCACTTAACATATTAAATTTCTGTCGATATGCCGATATTCCCATAAATTCCCATCTTTAGCATAACCATCATGTCCGGCACTTTATCATAGAGCCCTGAAACGATGCATCCTGCTGAATGTGAGAGGAACTGCCCAAGGGCGATTCGGACGCGAGAGCAAAATGAATGCGAAAAGTTAACACAGTTGCAACTACATACATACATATTTCATTTCGCGAGATTTTTCAATAATAAAGTCCCGAGTCAAAGTTGAAGCGATCTGGCCGGCACCGCAACGCTTGGAAAGTCTATTTTAATTAGTTTAACGAGTCAAAATGGCAACGACCTTTCTTTTCGCATTATGGCATAATCTCGTATAGTCCAAATTCCAAACCGCGAAAGCCGTAATCATTCTGCAGCTCTCTGCTACTGCCATGGAATGGATACGAATGAATGGTTGAAGCTTTAGTTGGCATTCGAATTTGCAGATATTTTTGCTTCTTTTCTCTTTCGGAAAAAATGAAAACTGGCACTGCTGCTACTGCTGCATTCAGTTTGACTTGAAGGCTTGGGCTCCGAGCGCTTGGAGTTTTTCAGTTGGAACCAACCGCCAGTTCCGTTCACGGAGCTAACTTCACGATGACGAAATGGAAGTTGCAGGATGAGAGTGAGAAGGTCGTCGGCTAGTTGTTAGTTTTGATTTTTATTTCTCGCTATATACTGCCCCGCTATCGCCATCATCAACATCATTGCCGTCATCATCATTATCATCATAAGTAATGGCTGGGTTACCAATTTGCTGAAAAAGATTTAAAAGATTATGTTGTTGAATTGCGGCGAATAGTACTCGTATGTGTCTCACCAGCCCTAAATTGATTTACCCATTGTTCGAGAGAAAGGCTGAATACGAGTAGATAGGGTTTCGCAATTTCACCGTGCAACCAGTTGTTCTTTGGTCCTTCCTTACCAAGGAGATCTGTCCATGATCCCCTGGTATGACTTCCTAGTAGATAATGCGAAATCCACGATATAAATATCAACCTACAGCCAATACTCTCCGTAGGACAGAACCAATGAACCAGCCAAAGATATCCCCGCCAGGAGGAAAATATATAGGTTATTAAAAAGCCACCTGTATCTTAGCTCAGGGATACGATTTATCGTATTTAGAACGATTTTCAAACTTAAATAGGCTAAATTATTGTAATTAATTTAAGGCGGAGTTTTGTAAATTTTAAATTCAGCCTCATTTATGATAAGCAAAACGATTTTATATGAAACTAACTGACATCTAGCCTTCACAATAATTACGTTATTTGCTTGGCTTACGATCTGACACTAATTTCAGTCGTCTTGGATATTTTTCATGACCAATTGCCCCGGCGGAAAGGGGCTTTGGGAGCACCACCTTTCATCTCAACGACCCCGGAAAACATTGATTTGACACTAACTGGCTCGAACGGTGCCCAATGTGGAGTCTATGTCAAAAGATCAGCATTTGGTGATGATTGTTTCAGCATTTTCGGTTCGGAACATTGTCAGTGTTTTGGGGCAACCCGTGTTCAGTACGTAGAGGCGTCAGCCTCATGTCTGACTTCGGTCGTTACAGGTTCAAGTCCCGTCCATGGTGTTCGTGGCAATGGGTGTTTGCGTTGTCTTCCCTCTGTGGCTGTCTGCGGGGCGTAATAATAAGCTACAATATCTCCCGACCTGTCGCCGGTGGGCGGCTAAATGGGAGCAGGATGTGCATGCTAGCAACGTGCATCGTCCGAAACTGATTTATTCCAACGGTAATCTGCTAAGCCACGTGGAATAGTTGACGCGCTATGCCCCACTAGGGGTAAAGATAAATGAGTAATGTTTTGAGTTGATTGTGTTATTATGAATCATCTTCATTGTAGCTCTAGTCCGCGTCTCCTGGATACAGCTCTTCCAACTATCTCGATGAAGCGACTGCGTCCTTCAATATGAAGCGTTGAAGCTTCCTGTAATTTGTGTCAATTGAGTCCTCCTATTGTACCCGAGGGGGGTTCACGTTTTGCATCCATTGAGTAGCTCAGGTCGTATTAAAGTTCTATGGATTTTATGGATTCGCAAATTATTGTTTTTGTGAACTAGTTTCGTTTTCATCATAGGCAGGACAGTGTAGAACGCTTTGTTAGCTACTGTAACTCGTCGCTGGATCTCATCTTTTCCGTTACCGTTCTTTGAGAGTAGGGCCTCCAAGTAAGCAAATTGTACTCGCCCATCGTAATGTTTTGCCTGTTTGGCGCCGTTCATCGGGATTGTGAAATACGTTTGGTTTCCTGTTCGTTGACCTTTAAAACGACTTCTATAGTTGCTGACTCCAGCTCTTGGAGTACATCCTTCGTGCGCGGTACTGACCTAGCCATGATGTCGACATCGTCTGCATATGCTACTATCGGCGCAGATTATTTTTTAATAGTGAGCTTCTCGTGTCTACCGCGTTCACTTTTCTGACGACATTCTCTAGAACTGTTGAAGAGCATGGGTGCGAGTTCAGCTCCTTGCTTCAGGCTTAATTCCATTCGTTTCAGAACCGTACTAATCAGTTTTGGCCAGGACATCAAACTCGAGTAGTATCTTATACAAGACATTACGGTCAATACTATCGTAGGCTTGACGAAAGTCCACAAGCAGTTGAAAGACGTCGACGTCATATTCCCAGTTTTTTGTTTTACTAAGAAAATTTGATCTGTAGTAGATCGATCGGTCCTAAAACTACATCGGTAAACGCCGATAATGTTGTCTGCATATGCTTTTAATCGATTTTCATTAATATTTTGTAGGACGTATACAATAAGGATATTACCCTGTACTTAATTCTCGCATTTCAGACGGTCGCCTTTTTTGTGGATTGGATAATAGGCTCTTCCGCCAATCACCGGGTACTTTTTCAGATGTTCAAATCTTAATTATTCATTTATGAATTCGAATGCTTCGCTCCGCTCCGCCCGGCCATCTTTCAGGAGCTCTGCGGGAATTTCGTCGATTCCGGGAACTTTGTTTTATGTAAGGCTATTGCGGTTGTTTGCAATTTATATCCTTGTCTTATCTGATTCATAGTACTAAATGCTGCTTGCACGTCACGTCACGCACTCTTTAAGTTTTCGTCAAGTTGTGAGATTTTGTCATTGCAGTTAGTTACGTTGTTTTCGTCGACACAGTTTCTTCATATATGGTTTAAGCTCGCGAAAATCGCCTTTTCTGGCTCGTGTTGGTCTTTCCACAAATAGTCGATAAGCTTCGTTTTTCTTTGTAATCGCATGCTGGCATTCCTCATCGAGCCAGTGGTTTCTATAACTCCGCTCTTGGTGTCCCAAAATATAAGCGGTTGTCTTCTAGCTGCCCTCGCTTATATCTTTTCACATTAGTTCGACCGTTTGCCTGGCGCAGGACGGGCCCTTTCGTCGAGACGTATTTTAAGATCCGTCATGTAAGCCACCTTTAGATCGTCGTTACGTAACTTTTGTACATCAAGCTTGCGAATCCTGCTCCTTTTTGTGGGGCCGGTATTTAATATACAACATCGATATTTAGCTCGGACAAGAAAGTGGTCCGAGCGGCAACTTGCTCCACATAAGGTCCTTACATCCAATTTGCTGGCGACAGCCCTTTCCTCAATGAAGAAATGGTCAACTTGATTAGATGTTATACCATCTGGTGACGTCCACGTTACTTTATGTGTGTACACATGTTAGGGAGCGTGGATGCATGCATTAAAGCTTATAATTAAGCTTTTACTGCTGGTGAAATCGATCAGTCTTTGGTCGTTATCGTTTGTTTCATCGTAGAGGGTATACCCTCCTTTTGTGCCCGTATGGTGCAGTTAATGGCCGACCTTGGGATTACAATTTCCGAGAACTAATTTAATATCATAGGAGGGTAGTCCATCAAATAAATAAATAAATGGATAATTTTGATCTAATGCGGATCGCACAGTTCTTTCGCTCATGGGTTTGAAATCTGTTACCAGGTAGATCTTGTATGTGCGATCCCCGTAGAGGGCAAATGAAGGTGAACAAAAGTTTTCGTCTGGTATATAGGTAAGTGGGGTATCGTGAAAAAGGTAGCGTCGAGTAGGAACATTTCAATACTGGTATTTTCTTCAAGACACGAGAAAAGAGGGAAAGGGGAAATATGAGATCAACCCGCGTGCATTTCGAGACCGTTACAAGGAATTTCAGTAGCATAGAAAAAGAAAAGCAATGAAATTTTAATACCTCATAAAAATAGGTTAATAATAGTATATTTTTATAGCTAAGCACAGGGATGCAATCAAACATGGTCGGTCGTTTCAAACTTACACCTTATTATTATGACTATATCATCAGCGTATCCGATTGCACAATAACCATAATCGCAATAACTGATCAACGACAAGGGACCAGAGAAGTGGTGCGATATCCTTGTCATTAAGGGTTTTTTCAATGGTTCCCACGAGATTGTGTAAGGCAACCTGAGTCGACTTACCTTCTACATAGGCGAACTGAGTAGGATGCAAGGGTGACGTGCATTCCATTTTTTTTCCTGATATGCAGATCCAATAACCTCAGTTTTTGGAAGAAACGATGAGAGGCTAATCGGCCTGTACGATTTCGGTAGCTCCTCCGGTTTGTTCCCGTTTTTAGGAATGAATACCACGTTCACCGCCCTCCATAAACTTGGTATATAGCTCAAATAGGATAACCAAGGGGGCTATAATGAAATCAAGGCTGTGTTGCAATAGAGCAGGAAAGATACCATCGGCACCAGGTGCTTTTGGGATTTCAAAGTACTCCACGGCCCATTTAACCTTCTCTCTATCAAAGATGACCCCAGAGAGGCTACTTAACCGGTTAAATGAAACCCGATGGTCAGCCGATGAAGTACACACTTAAGGTTCAGCTTGGACTGAACCCGAAAAGTGTTTGTGTAGGAGAAGCTCCAGAGTTACCTCTGTATATGTACGACGGGTATCGATAATTAGGCTCTGGCAACGCGTTTCTGTGTCTCGTGTATTAGAAGCTGCTGCTCATAAACAAGACGCGTAAACGCGTTAGCTTCTTGTTTACCCGCTGATCCTAAATATGTGGATTGTTTATACGTACATATATCATTTTTACGCGTACGAAACCTCGAAAAGGGTTGATGGAGTGTATGTTGCGGTCGCGTAAATAATGTACGCGTCGTCTTGTATAACTGAAGCTCGTTGGCAACTGTAATGAACCACCTGTAATGAACCATATTATGGTCTGGTAAGTGCTGCTCCTACCAGTAGATCGAAGCAGCACCTGATGAGTAGTGATCTGCTGGTGGTACGAAACCAGATGCCGAAGGTCCCATTACACCCGGATCCAGGTGCGACCGCGTGGGCGTCTGATCCGTCCGCCAACCATTCCATCCTTATCGACTTATTTTTTTATTCCTCATTTTTACCTCCCCTGTTTGTGTTGTCTTCCCTAGGCCTATGAATTTTTGTTAATACGTAAAGGACAGGGGCAAAGAGCGGCGAAAATCCCGCCCACATCTCCCGAACTGAGCTACAGGCATATAGGCATAGGTCGCTGCTTAGCTCGATGAGGAGCCCTTTTCTTCGCCAGATGGCACAGCCCGACCTTCACGGTCACCATGCATCCTTAGGCTCCGTCCCCATGGGCTTCTTCAGATGCGCACCAAGCCGTCCGTTACATATCTTTTAGAGCTACGTAGTATGTGGTACGAGCTACCGTGCAGGTGCAGTAGCATCGTTTGCCCGAAGGCCGCAAAATAAAGGGAATAGCCAATTGCGTAGTGGAACGCTGACCTCAATGCGCAATTAATCTTTGAAATATTGGCGTGCCAGTCCCGTTGGTCTGGCTTCACATAGGCACGAATGGCAGCAATAAGGGAGCGATTTACTCGTTCAGATGCGTTGGGTTGAGGCGAATAGAGGGCGGTGTAAAAGTGCCTCCCGCCATATCGGTCCAACAAGCTGTTGAAAAGAGTGAACTTAAATTGGACACCGTTGTCCGTCACAACGGTTTCCGGAACTCCGAACACATGGAACACTCTCTTTTCCAGAAATTTTACAACGGCGTGAGTGGTACACTTCTTAGTGGGTTCGACGAAGGGGAATTTCGATAAACTGTCCAACACGAGGATGGCCGCCACATTTCCAGCCTTCCATCGCGGATAGGGACCTTTTAAGTCAACGTACAGACACTGGAATACGCGGTCGGGAATAGGAGGTGTGCCCATTGGTGGTCGAAGGGGCTGGTTTGGAGCTTTGGTCGTCTTGCAAACTTCACAATTCGACACAAAGTCTTTGACTTGTCGACCCATCTTGGGCCAGTAGAACAAGATACGAAGTCTGTGCAGCGTCTTACCCAAACCTCCGTGCGAACACAGCGGATGGTCGTGTGCCCTCCGTATCAAATCTTCTGTCAGTTCTACTGAAACCCACAGCTTCCAAGACAGTTCCTACTGCAATTGGTCACCACTTGCATATTCGCAGCGTCTATATGCATAGTCATCGATGACTTGAAGATCGGGAAGTAGGTGTTGATCTCCCTTAGTCTTGGCTACAAGAGCGCGATATTCTTCCGACTGGAAATGGGGCGAATCAAGGTCAACGGACAAAGCTGCGTCATCATGAGGTGTAATCTCCGAGACGTCACCTTCGTGAACGCGAGATAAGGCATCAGGTACGACGTGGTCGCTGCCTTTGGGATGACGAATCGGGAATTTGAAGCCTTGCAAATGAAGAGACCAACGAGCTAGTCGACCGTCCAGGTCTCGTAGGCTCATTAGCCACTTCAGGGAGGCGTGGTCAGTGGCAACCTCGAGTTCCATACCTTCCACGTAAGGTCGGAATTTTTTATGGCTGTCACTGCGGCAAGGCACTCCTGCTCCGTTACAGTGTAGTTGCGTTGGGCTGTCGTTAGTTTTTGGGACACATAAGCGATACGCACTTCCTCGCCCGCGTCCGTTACCTGAACCAGCACCGCCCCAATGCCATCTTGACTTGCGTCGCTATGGATTGAGAATGGACGGGTAAAGTCCGGATTATGCAAGACAGGGGCGGAGAAAAGACTCTTTTTTAGCGCAGTAAATGTGTGTAGAGCCTCCTCAGTCCACAAAAAAGAACGACCTTTCCGCAACATATCCGTCAGCGGAGCAGTCGCGGCAGAGAAGTTTGGTACGAAACGGCGATACCAGCCGCAAACTCCCAGAAAGCGTCGAAGGTGTGGTATCGACTTTGGGAGAGGAAAATTCTCGATCGCTGCAACTTTGTCAGGATCAGTTTGTAAAGTTCCGCGGCCGATGACATGGCCAAGGTATTTCACCTCTTCCATTAAGAAGTGACTTTTTTCAACGTTTAAAGTGAGTCCAGCTTCGCGTAAACAGGGAGCGACTCGTCGAAGTAAACTGCAATGCTCCTCAAACGTTTCGGACACTACCAGCAGGTCGTCCAAATAGACGAACACTTGATGCCGGATGTCAGCTGGAATGACTTTGTCCATTAATCGCTACATCGTTTGAGGTGCATTGCATAGTCCAAAGGGCGTGGTGATGAACTGGTACAGTGGTCGGCCTGGAACCGTGAATGCGGTCTTTTCACGCGACTTCTCATCGAGGGGAATTTACCAAAAGGCATCTTTTAAATCCAGGCTGCTGATGAATTTGGCTTTGGGCAGCCGACTGAGAGTCCCATCGATGAGGGGTAACGGGCGTCCTTCACGGTGATGCTGTTGAGTTTTCTTGCGTCAAGGCACATGCGGATTTATCCCGGCCTCACAACCACTGTAACCGAGGAAACCCAGCTACTCTTCGACTCCTCTATCACGCCCATCTCCAGAATTCGATCCAACTCCGTGAACAACAATTTTTCAACGGCAGGCGACACCGCAAAGTGACGTTGTTTGATTGGCTTGCTATTGCCTGTCAATGTGGTGTTGGATTAGGCTTGTTCGCCCTAATCATTCTTTAGAGTAGGAAGGGAAACTGGAGATGATCTCTTGGAGGACCGCTTCTTCCTCAGGCGATAAACGGTGGTGGTTGTCTTCAACTGAAAGCTCGTTTACGTTAGGTGTGACTACGGAACTACTCGACACAAATAAACCAGTCGCCAGATGGAAAAGACGCACAAAATCTACGCCGAGATAAAGGTTTTGGCTCAGGGACGGAATGATGAGGAAGGTCATAGTCATGAACGTTACTGGCCCTGTAGCCTGTCCAAGAACGCAATGGGGAGTACCGTCAGCTGTGGGTAATGAAAGACGGAAACGTTTCCAATGGTGTTTGTTTTCTTGGATAAAGTTCCGCGTATCATCGGATGATATACACGATGCGGAGGCACCAGTATCGATCAGCCCCACAACATCCTCATCAAACATCGTCACCTTTGCATGAGGTCTGAGATCGTCAACTGGTCGATCAACCAAAATAAAGGAGTAATATTCACGTCGGGTGGCTTTAACCTTCTTTCAAAATCGTCTCAAGCGGAGGGTCGAACGTTTTGGCTTAGGAATTGAGATAGCCAGCTCTTCATTTTCGAAAATGCGTTTGCGAGCATGTTCGTACTCCTGCAAACGAACATGGTATGGCTTGCAATGCCTCGGAAGAAATGGAGAATTCGATGTTATTGTTTCCGCACACCCGTCCTCTCCAATGCTGTTGGCTTGGACCGATCTCGAGACCGTTAATCGAGTAGGTGGGGTGACACAGATGGAAATGTCGAAACGTCAGAAGAGAGAGTGTTCGCACTTGGTGTTGAGGACACATTACCTGCCATTGATCAAATGTGTAATTTGGGTCCGGTGATAAGGTAGATGAGTCTGGTGATAAGGAACTAGCAGGTAAGCATGACGAGCCTGGTAAGGTGGATATGTCAGGGGAAAAGGCATTAGCTGTAATGAACCACCTGTAATGAACCATATTATGGTCTGGTAAGTGCTGCTCCCACCGGCAGATCGAAGCACCTGATGAGTAGTGATCTGATGATGGTACGGAATCAGAGGCCGAACGTCCCATTACACCCGGACCCAGGTGCGACCGCGTGGGCGTCTGATCCGTCCGCCAACCATTCCATCTTTATCGACTATTTTTTTTTATTCCTCATTTTTACCTCCCCTGTTTGTGTTGTCTTCCCCAGGCCTATGAATTTTTGTTAATACATAAAGGACAGGGGCAACGAGCGACGAAAACCTCGCCCACGTCTCCCGAACTGAGCTACAGCAGGCTCCTCAACGAGCTAAGCAGCGGCCTAGCTTGTTGAGGAGCCTTTCTCTTCGCCAGATGGCACAGCCCGACCTTCACGGTCACCATGCATCCTTAGGCTCCGTCCCCATGGGCTTCTTCAGATGCCCGCTAAACCGTCCGTTACATATCACAACTTTTGACCGGCAAGTTCGAGAGCGTATATGTACGCATACTGTCACAAATATTACGTGTTTTTATATTTTTATATTACAAAGTGGACGAGCTGCTTAAAAAAGCCAAAAGCCACAATGGGGTTTGAACTAACTTTTTTGTTTAAATGATCCAAAGTGCATTTTTTTTGCCCGTCCCATTAAATCATATGATCGACGATGCATGTTGTGTCTTTGTACGTTTGTTCGTTTTTCTGAGCACTGCCCGTGGTCTAATTGCAGCAAAATTTGGTATGAAGCTTCCTTGGGTGACTCCTAACACAAAGCGTAATTACCGTAATGTGCTGCCTAAAGTGGAAATCCACTCAAGTAGAACCAACTGTAGTCATTGCAAGGAGTTTTTTTTTAATAGATTAATCCTGATCAGAAATTCAGCTGCTATTAGGGTTAATGTCACAGCTTCGCCGCGGTTCGACTTTCTTATTTGACAAATCGCCAAAACTTTTAAAATATTACAATTCCAACACAAGGATTCTAAACTCCACCATCGCGTTCTAAGGTCACACCCCAAATTGGGATTTGGCATTTAGTTTAAAAGATTTTGTGTTTTGGAATTTTAATTTTTCAATATTTTGCGTCTGGGGATTATGTGTTCGGAGATTCTATTTTTAGAGTTTCATTTTAGGAATCTTGTGTGTGGGAATATTGAATCCACCTTGAAAGTTACGTCGCAAACTTTTCTTATCGCAGAAGTACAAATAATGGGGTACAAGACGGACAACAACATTCTGTCAACTTCATTTAAGACTCCGTAAGAAGAGCAATGAACCCTTGATGAGATAGCGGTAACAAAGAAGGCTGGAAGTGCTCGGCGGACTGTCATAGTATCTTCCCGAATTTTGAAACTGCAGCTCGCGATCCCTGAACGCAGAAAATTCCAAGCAACAACTCACAGAACTAAAAACCTGTAGAGGATAGGCTGATGAATATCGATCGTAGCTCATAAATCGTCAAAGTATGGTCAAATATGAGGCGAAATGGGTCAGATTTTGAAAGTCCGTATACGAAAGTCTGCAATTTCAGAGCAAGTATTACCATATTTACCATATTATCTTCTGCTTTCATCATAACTCAATCTCAACAGGATGGCACCATCAGTGAAATAACAATATGTAACTATTCACCATTATCATGTCAATTGCTAGTTAATACACCAATAAATCAATTCCACTAATTGCTAATAAAGCTGTTTCATAAACATACGGCCAGCCCCCCCAAATCGACCATCACTCTGGTAATACGACACGCTTACAGAATAACGCTTATTTATGACCGTTGCGATACTATCCACTGAGATTAGTCGCACACACTACTAATTCACAGATCCTTTTCAAAACAATGCGACTACAATGGTTTCCAAATCGGTAACACAAAACGTAAAGCTGATTTTGGCCAAAAATTGGTTTCGGTGGAATTTAACCTGATGGTTGTCATAATCCACCACATAAGCCCCAAACCGGATACCGGTGCTCACCCGGCTCTTTAAATGACCGTTACCCATGGTCCATGGTGGGTGGGTGGTTAGTTGGTTGGCGTTTCGTTTCGTTTTGGCCCAGCTACAGGGACGGGAATATCCACTAGCCATCGGCCGAATGGCACATTGCGCCCCACAGTTGGGGCGATGCGAGGTGCGAGAGGTCAACCGGGAGTGTATTGGCAAGACTCATTATCGTTCGGGCAAACAACTATTTCATTCGAAAATACTGCAGTGGCCAACAAGGACTATGATGGCGATGACGGGGGTCAATTTGGAAATGGAGTTTCAGTGCAGCGCGGTGATCGGCATGTCGACAACCCCAGTTGCCAGGCAGCAGAGTGCGGGGCAGCCCTATAGGAAGTGAACATTAAACGTACATTATATGACCACACACTATAAGATATGATGTAGGCAGGCGGCGGTCACACAACTTCCAGCTCGTCCACCTCCGATATTAAATGGTACGAGCCTGGATTTTTGGTTCGGCCATGTCGTTATGCCGTACTGTGCCCCACGACTATATCTGATTTAAATGGCAAACATGTGCCGTCAGGCGATTATTTATCTTCTGTTCGGAATGAAAGTTATCATGAATTCGGCAGAGTTGGCAATCAGAAGAAAATCGATTGCAAGATTTCCAGATACTACAGCGTACGAGTATACTCTACCAGTGGAATTCGATTCACATTTAAGGATATATGAGAGGAATATGAGGAAAAATGTTGCAGACATTTCGGTATAAAAGGGAACGAGGACAGACTATGAAATGTCTTCATCGCTACAAGGAATTATTGCCAAACAGTGGACTATCATAGTTAGTAAGTTTTATTTTTATAGTCAATGACATAATTTCTATAAAATTCGCTCTTTTATTTCCTTATTGCTTCGTAATGTTATGTGATGGATGACGGATTTTTGATTTAAAGTCAACTTGTTAAATATTTATACGATGTTAACGGACATCCATTAATCTTGATCGCAAATGGGAACGAAACGAATGGAATCTTTTTTATTGGGTGGTTACACTTCGTTTACGGGGCATGGGTAATGAGATATTTATTTAGTTTAATGGATTTCAATCATTCAGAATGCATGGAGTTGGCGTAAGAAAAATCTTAAGAAGAATACGTTATTATAAGTTTGGCACCCAAGCAATTTTTTTTTCAATTTTCACTGACGAAAATCAATTCGACGTCCACATCCTGATGATATACTATTTGTCTTACTCCTTAGAGGGGCATAGCGCATCAACTACTCCTAGGAGGCTTGATTGACGTTTCGTTGGCACGTAAATGCTTTCAAACGCATTCTGAGACAAGTCGGTAAAGGTTGTATTTTGCTCTTATGGCTAGAACACAGTACAGTGTGGGCCAAATACAAGTTTCTTTTTAAAAATGCAATAAAATAAATAAAATTAAATTTTTTCCATATATTATGGCTTCATTAGTAAGAGCAAACATTCCCATTAACGATGAAACACAACTTCGTTCAAGTGGCTGCCTCGGCTTGCTTCGCAGTAGCGCATTCTGTCATTCCAATTTTCCAAGACCATGTCGATAGTTTCGGGCTGTAGCTCACGGATTGATTGGATGAAATTGACCTTAAGTGCTTGAATCGTTTCTGGATTGTTGGCATAAAATCGGTCCTTCACGGTTCCCCAGAAAAAAAGTCCAAAGGAGTCAAATCGTAGCTCCGAGGCGGCCAATTCACATCGCCAAGACGGCTGATAACACGATTTGGGAATTTAATTGTGGCACCGGCTGTGCGGCATGGCGCGTCATCCTACATGATCCAGAGGTCGTCCAAGTCCATGTCTTCAATTTCAGTAAAAAAAAGTCGGATAACATGGTTCTGTAACGTTCACCGTTGACCGAAACGTTGTTCCCAGCCCCATTTTCGAAAAAAAAATTAAGCCACCACCCCACAATCCGCACCAAACTGACACTCTCTGTGGATGCATTGGCTTCTCAACAATAACGTTCGGATTTTGTTTGTTAACGTAGCCTACGAGATAAATATGCGCCTCGTCAGAAAAGATGATTTTTCGCCCAAAATCGTTGTACAATTCAAGCTGCTCTAAGGCCCAAACTGCGAAGCGATATCGAAGCGGATGGTCGTGCGCCTTCAATTGCTGAGTCAATTGGACCTTGTAAGCGAATAGATATTTGTGCAGAATTCTCCTCAGGCTAGTGCGTGAAATGTTGAGTTGCTGTGATCAATGGCGAGCTGATGTTTTTGGAGTGAGTCTCACACTCTCGTCAACAACAGCCACATTCTCGTCTGTGCGCACCATACGACGACGGGGACCATGAGTGTTGTCCACTAGCATGCCAGTCTCACGAACTTTTTGCACAAACTTCCGTACAGCAAGCGCGGTGGGTGCTTGATTTCGGCCAAAACTTCTTTTCAAAAAACGCACTGTTTGGGTTACATACACAGCACTCACTTTGGAAATAAGTTTTCAATATTTCCCAACGTTGTTGAAGTGTAAAGCGACTCATTTCGTTCTGCGGAGGTATGATACTGACTTTCTGTCAAGATTTCGAGCGGGAAACAACTTTCATTGTCAAAATAATGATTTAAAAGGAAACCACTAGATGGCCCACCATGTATATTTGTATATAACTGAAGCTTGTAGTTGAAAGTTCAAAGTTTTGAACTACTAACTTCAACTACAACTTTCCCATACAAAGGAACTTGGGCTACAAGCTACAACTACACAATGGCCACGTTTATATCGTGGAACTAAAAGGCGATTTAACTAAATCGTTTTAGTGTTAGTACTTGTTGGTGGAGTATTTATACCGACCATACGGAGAGGTACTTCTTTTTCTTCTTTCTCTGTTAACAGCACAGATAAATTTGACAGATATGAATTTTACGACAGAAAAAGACTTTTTCTTGCCCATGATCACGCATTGCTTTCCTGAAATTGCAAACAAAACAAACGCCGAAAAAAAAAATTCAAAAAAAGGAAACGTCAACCACCACATTAGCGATGACAGCGACATAGTCCCAATTTTTTTTAGTCCAGTTCCGCATCGGAAGAAAAAATCATTTTACATCATAATTCATACGTCATAAATCATATTAAATCATCCACCACATTGCATGTTCTTTTCTTTCCGGACATCCTAAAATGCAACAATAAAGATTCAGTCTGTTTTTTCATCACAGACTCTTCATTCATGCGCTTGCCACAAGCCACTCATCGATTAGTTTGCTTTATCGCCTAGATTGGCTTATGGTGTTGAAACCATTACACCCCACGCCCACATTGATTGACTGAAATCCCAGTAGATCTTCAATATTCTGATTGATATTGTGTCTAAAAACCACTTAAGGGGGGTTTCAGTTGAAAAATCGGAAGACAGTCCTTTTATTTTTTGTTACATCATAATGAATTTTTTTTTTGTTCGATTTGTATAAGTTTTTTCTTGTAAACAGTTTGTGAATTATTAAATTCGAGCAAGCATTAACGAAATAACAACCATTGAATGCCTAACTTTTTCCTAACCGAGATTCATCTAGTTAATGTACCTTTTTACAAAAACTACTACAACTTTTTCAATTTTTCTTTTTTCTATGTGTAAAGGAAAGAATACCGAACATTTTTTCGTTTATTGATTCAGATCTATTTTTTTTTTAATTTTTGACTTGAAATTATTGGTGTCGGAAAATTTAACCCATTTCCACAACCCTTTGAAATTTTTTTCCCGATCTTTAATAAGATTTTTTTTTTAAATAAAATGTAAAATTTTCACATACTATTCAAAAACGGTTCATAAAGAACAGGTACATTGAAGAGAAAAAAACGTGGTTTTTCAGGAGAGCACTTTTTCTAACGGATGACGTTTCATGACGTATTTCAGTCTAAAATCGATGCTTGGGTTATCGTTGAGACCAGGAATGATATCTAATCAATCGGTGCGATTTTTTAAAACCTTCTTACTAGTGTTTTGTCGAATTCGAACTTACTGTGTTGTGAAAATTTGTTGCTGCTTTTGCTTACACTACGATGCCTCGAAGCGGAAATTCGCTGTTTGTAGCTACTGAGTTGTTCAAGAAAATATTATTTTTTATCCATTTATAACTGAGATATTTTCACCATTTTTACCAACATAACCAGAATGACATGGAGAATCTTTTAAGCTAAATAAAAATTTCAATTTTTTTTTCGTCTGAGACCCCCCTTAAGTCACATCAAACTAACGATTGACCTCTCTAAGAAATAAAAGTAATTTGGCAGTAATTTGGACTGTTTGTCAATTCAATTCGACGAAAATGCTGGTAAATCTTTTGTTATCCAGAGGCATGGGCACGTCAACATCTCTTGCATTACTGTGCCTTGTTGACATTTCATTAACATAGGTAGATTTCGGATGGTCCAGTTGCTAGCATGCACCTACATGTACGTGTTTATATTTCTATAGCGACTAAACGGACGTATCGATTTCGTCGATTGAAGGCTAGGAAATAGAAATGTTTCTGAAAGATGGAATTAGAAAAAATAGTATCGAAATTATGGACAATGGACTGTAAGATATAACAATTACACAACCGTTATTTATTCGTCTCGAAATACAGTGAGTTACAGTGAAAAAGAACCACCTTATATTAGAGGGAGGAATACTAAATGAAACCGGAATATAGAGGGCTACGCCCGCAATCCGAGGGTTTTGTAGTAAGCGCTTATTTTGGCATGTAAATATTGGCTCCCTGGTCTTCTTGGTACCACTCAGATGGATAAAAACACCATAATTAAAATGTTTTACCCGTGATATAGTATATTACAAGCCAATCCATAAAAAAAGACTCCATCTATCACCTTTCAAAGTAATAGTTTTAATACGAGAAGCTGTACTGTAGGTAGATCGATATGTGTGTATACAAGATAAACTGCTTTACTCTTCGAGATGCTGAACCATTCATGTTAAGACTACATTGCAAATTACAAACTTGCATAAAAAAATAGAAATAATTGAGTCAGCGACCAGCCTACCCCCCCACCCCACCCACCTTCCTCTCCCTCCAATCTCTTTACAGAAATGGTTCAACTACAACTTACAGAAATGGTTCAACTACAATTCGCTCTATGAAAAACAATCTGCAACTATGTACGAGTATACATTATGTATATACCAGGCCGATAGGTGCATTTTTTGTATGGATAGTGTCAGAATGCCCAAATTTAAATGAATGTATTATTGTCAAATATTACGTGATCGTAACGAAACTTAGATATATTATTGCCTATGGTGTTGATTATCGTTGGCCATCAGTACTTTTGACCTCGGACGTAATTTAAGGGATGCAGGGCTGTGCTAACTGTAACTATAGGAATAAATTATTATTAACCTATTTTGAGAATATATTCAAAACCCATTATTTTCCATTTTCTATGCTATTTGGAATCCACATTCCTGTAAGTTTTCATATTCCTAAGTGTAACGGCGTCGAAATGCAAAGAAACTGGGACAAATTATGATCTAATATTTACTCCTCATCATCTGTTCCTCTTTCTACAAATTTCAAGAAAATCACAAAAATGCAATGTACTCAACATTACCTTTCTCACGACACCTCACTTGCTTACACCAGTGGCTAAATTTTTTTTTTACCTTACTTTCGCCTCTATATGGACCCCCCCCCCTTTCTTAAATTGGCCAATGGCAACACAACGCTTTGTCCAGCGAATTATAGCATTTCTAAACATTCTCACCAAATTTGATGTGAGTAGCTTCAGCGGTTCGTGAGATATTCTATGGAAAGACAGACAGGCAGACATTTGACCCTTTTTTGTAAGATTTAAAACACAAAACCCTAAAAAAAAGAAATTGTATGAATAATTATTTTTAGAATCACCGCCCCAACCAATCTTTACCCTTCCAAAATTGGTTCAATAAATAACTGCAATTCGCACTACGAAAAACAACATGCAAGTAGTACTCGCATCTATGCATGAGACCGGTAGATGTATTTTTTGTATGGATAGTGCTAAAATGCCTAATTTTAAATGAATGTACTATTATTAAGTATTACGTGATTGAAATGAAACTTGGAAATATTATTGTCTATAATGTTGGTTATCTTTTGCCATCAATATTTGTGACCTACAATATGCTTGAGGGGCGCACGGGTGTGCTAACTGCAAATATATAAATGTACTATTATTAACCTTTAAATTTGAATGCAAGGGGGGTGGGACAAACTCGGATTACATATTTTCCCCTATCCCTCTGTTCTTCTTTCTTCAAATTTAAAGAAAACTTCAGAAATGGAATGTACTCGACGGTACCTTTCTTACGATACCCCACTTGCCTATACCAAATGAAAAAAAAAGTTTCGACCTTCATTTCCCCTCTATGGGGACCTCTCCTTAAACTTGACCTATTATGACGCATCGCCTTCTCCAGAGAATTATAGCACTTCTACATATTTCCACCAAACTTCATGCATGTAGCTTCGGCGGTTCGTGAGATATTTCATGACAGACAGACATACAGACGGAGGCATGACCGATTTCATAAGGGTTTTGTTTTTTTTACAAAACCCTAAAAATGACTGAAAAACCAATAAGATTGAAAATTTTTTTATATAAATGTAACATCCAAGTCTTCATGACAAAGTTAATATACCCTATCACATCCGTGAAGGGTATAAATATCGTATAGTTTTGAATTTAGGCACAATTAATGTGGAGAGTCCAACATATGCTCCAAAGTCTCTGTTGATAGGGGTTGCGGAAGTGTAGGGGAAAGGGGTCAAAAGTCCTTTTTTGCAGTTTTCCTTGAATATTTTGAAAACTATAATATTAGTTCTACAAAAATAAGTTTGAAAGGGGAATTAGATCACATAAAATTTCCTAGAAATTGATATTTCTTAAATTCGATCATAAAATGTTCCAGAAACCAATGAAAACTAACCCAAGTAGCACATTATAACCATACCATGGTTAGAATATAACGAGAATGATGGGTTATATTTCAGTTATTTTTCAACAAAATTGATTTGAAATTATTGTGTTATATTTCTAACTACAATATAACCATTCATTGTTATACCACTAAACCAAATTGTTAGATTTGTAACAATTATTACATATTATTACAGTTATAACAACTTCGTTACTCTCTAACACTATTGTTAAGTTATAACAATATTTTTATAACAAGGAGAAAAGTTACAGAATTGTTAAAAGATAGAATATTGTTAACCAAACTGTTATATCTATAACAATTTAATATATGTATTATTATAATTACAACAACCATGTTACTATGTAACTTTTTAGTTAGTTTGATAATAATGTTGTTTTATATATAAAGTCGCACAATTGTTGATAAACGAAAATATTGTGATATTTTATAACCAGACTGTTATGTTTACAACAATATTCAATTTTGTTAACAGGTTTGTTGAAATTGTAACAATTATGTTTTAATGCAACACTTTTTGGTTATTTTATAACCTTATAATCGAAAATTCGGGAAAAGACGACGCCAATCTTTTCTTGTGAGTGACCGCAAATCCAGTTGCACTCAAGTCTTCGACTGCATAACATGAAATTGAGATTTCGCATTTTATGTCATTTTTATAAGTGTTTTGCGTCGCGGTCGGTGCAAAACCGTGATATTTTAATTGACCGCCTGAAAATTTTAGCTACCGCGGAACATACGCCGAAAAGACTGTGTGCAGGAGGTGAAGAGGCCCATTTATCGTGCCGGCGAAAGTGGTTGCTTTCGATCGAAAAGTGCATTTAAATGGGTGCCGTGTTTGTCTTGTGGACGAATTTTCACTTCTTCGTAGATTTTTATGCGCTAGTAGTGGTGATACGTTATCGGCGTATCGTATAAAAGCCCCACCGGGCCAACTGTGGGATTAAGTGGAATAGTGCAAGGCTAGCGTCCTGACCGCATCAGCGTTAACCGAAAACAGACCAGTAATTTGTCAACAAAATTTTACTCCGTTTAGCATGGATGCCTTGCAGAAGCGTAGTTGCAGTCGGGTAGCTCTGTGGCTCTTTTCGTGTGTTTTGGACAAGTCGAATATCCAACTTGGATCGTGGAGCCACCAAGCTAAGCCCCACACACGTCCAGTTTTGACTCAGAGCGAGATTATTTAGCTTTTAGCTCCTTGTGTGCGTCGACCATCTATTATTTTGGAAATTAATGGATTCTGTATACGACTTCTTATGAATCCGGTAGAAAGTGAAAAAAAAAAATGGAAAAAAAAAATTACAAAATGTTCAAAATAAATGTATTCTGTAAGAATGTCAATATTTAAATATATATATATATATATATATATATATATTTGAAATACGTTTCCAACTATAATCGATTTTTTATTTGGGCTCAATTACATTCCTTCTTGGTGCTTATGTTTCTGACACTGTGGAAGGGAAGATTGCTTAACTTATTGGTTAAATGTGAATATTACAATACACTAACGTTGTGTCATCATTACTATTGCACTATTTCGTTCATTCTTAACGTTTTAATACTACAATACTTTGCCATAACCTTTAGTGGGGCATAGCGCGTCAACTACTCCTGCGCGCCATCGTACTCTGTTCTGGGTAATGAGGCGCAACTCCCCAAAAGACTTACTCAGTGCCTGACATTCACAGATCGACGCCATGAGATTCGAGGACCCCCTCTTGGTCGGCCTTGGTTGGAAATGGGGTTCCATTTAATGGCATGCAAAGCAATACAGTTACCACTCTTCTGCAATGTGTGACCCATCAACTGCCCTTTTCACCTGCGTATCAATTCGTCGATTGCCATCTGCCCCGTACGCCGACTTAGCTCTTCATTGGATATTGTTTCGGGCTAAAATATTCTTAAAATTCGACGAAGACATGAGTTGACCTAAAACTTGCAGCTTCCTGGTAACTCCTACGGAAACTTTCCATGTACTGCTCCCATACAAAAGCACTGACAGTACCAGGGAGCGAAACAGGCCCAGCTTGGCCTTGATGCTGAGATAACTGCTCTGCCAGATTTTGGACAACATACCGTATGCGCATTTAGCCTGGTTGATACGACGAGCGATGTCCTGCTCCGTACCATCATTTTCGGCAACAATGCTACCCAAGAAGAAGTTGTACACCTTCTCCACAGGCTGCCCATTAATATTGATGGCAATAGGTGTCGGATTTCTTTTTCGCAATGGCGGGCTAAGAACCTTGGTCTTGTTGGTATTAATCTTTAGCCCAACCTTGCTTGCCTCCCTCTCGAGATCTAACGCCATTGCAAACAGATCCATGATTTGTGGGAGAAAAGTCATATGTCGTCAGCGTAGTCAAGATGTTGTAGATAAGATGTCAAAGTCCATTGAATTCCTCTGTCGAGTCCGGAAAGGGCTGCATGCAACACATCACCGATCACAATGAGGAATAGTATCGGTGAGAGGATGCACCCCTGCCGAACTCCACTGCGAATCTCAAAGTCCCCCGACACCTTACCTTTATGCAGAACGCGACATTTCGCGCCGCCGTAAGTTGTCTTAATAATAGCCACAAGCTTCTCAAGATTGCCTCTCCTGCGCAAGGCCGCCCATATAGAATCCCGGTTCACACTATCGAAAGCCTTTTCGAAATCGATGAAAAGCAAGTGAAGCGGAGAATCGTATTCAGCGCATTGCTCGATGATGATTCGCAGAGTGTTAATGTGATCGACACAGGAGAATCCGGATCGAAAATCAGCCTGCTCTTCATCAATTGTGCTTTCTAAGTAGGCCTATAGTCTTTCCAGGACAATTTTAGCTATTATCTTGGCAACGGCAGGAAGCACACAAATACCTCTCCAATTATTACAGTCTGTGAGGCTACCCTTCTTTGGAAGTTTGATGAGCAAACCTTCCTTCCACTCAGTGGGAAAGGTCACTGTATTCCACGCTTTATCAACAAGTGGGTGCAGCAAATCGGCAGTTACGCTTGGCGCTACTTGATAAAGTTCGGCATGGACACCGTCCAGTCCGGCGGCCTTTCCTCGTTTCAGTGCAATAATTGCAGTGACTATTTCCTCTTTAGTCGGGGCAGTGGACCGTATACGCACATTTTGATGGTTAGCTAAATTTATCTATATGAGAGGAACTTCACCAGAGGTTACACGGTCCAAGACCGCTGGGAAGTGTTCCTTCCACCGCCTCAACGCTGTCGCTGTCGTCGTGTGTAGTCACTTGAGACGAAGAGGATTGATATTCTACAAGAGCGATCACTCCATTGAACTTTCCCCTCTGCCAGTAGATTTGTATGTATTGAGAAATAGTATAAACTACACAGTATATAGGTAGATACAAGGTGTTCGTTATCATTAACCATCAATATTTTTGACCTCGGGTGTGCTTAAGGGGTACAGGGGTGTGCTAACTGCAACAATAGAAATGTACTATTATTAACCGTTTTTGATGAGATTTTGAAATTCTATTATTTTTTGTTTTCTATGTTAGGGAAATGCCGCTTTTCTGTAAATTTTCATATTTCTAAGTGTAATGGTCTCGAAATGCAAAGGGGGGTGGAACAAACTCGGATCACATATTTTTCCCTCTCCCTCTTTACCCCTTTCTTCAAATTTGAAGAAAATTCCAGAAATGGAATGTACTCTACTGTACCTTTCCTACGATACCCCACTTGCCCATACCAGACGAAAAAAATTTCGAATTCATTTCCCCTCTATAGGGACCCCCCCGCCCTTACAATTGACCTATTACGACGCATCACTTTCTCCAGAGAATTATAGTACTTCTTCATATTTTCACCAAATTTCAGGCATGTAGCTTCAGCGGTTCGTGAGATATTTCATGGACAGACAGACAGACAGCCAGACAGACGGACGCTTGACCGATTTCATAAGGGGTTTGTTTTACTAATACAAAACCCTAAAAAGGACTTTTCACCCCCTTTATTCTACACTTCCAAAAACCCTGTTAACAGAAACTTTAGAGCATATATTCAGAGGACTCTCTTCATTAATTGAGCCAAATTTCAAAACTATACGATATTTTTTCCTATTTTTCGTTAATAGCATGGACTACCTGTTAAGTCAAGATTGAAGCAAATTCGTTTCGTCTTTAGACCATATTTTTCCTTAACGATGCGTATTATTTGGAAATTTTCAAACCCAGCAAATGAAAGAAATATACTGTTTCGAAGCTAACAAACTGGGGAAACCTTTGTCAAATATGTAGTTCTGTCAGTTAAAAGTACCGTTGTAAAATTATCATTTGAATTTTCGATGAAAAATCGATTTTGAAAGTTTGAACAGTTGTATCTTTGAAGTAATAGTGAATTTCGAAACCGGGAAATTTTACATGTATTATATGATTTTTATGTCGTTTCAGAAAATGATTTCAAATCTCGGATTAAATGATCGGGACAGTGCCAAATTTTGATTTTGTTCAGAAAGTCCAGCTTTTTGACACGATTTACAAAGAATGCTATACCTCTGTAATGGTTAAAGACAGAGTGTCCACTTTGGTATCAATTTTCCACAAACGAACGGTGCTATCTACCATTATTCACCATCTGAAGCGGGGCAGCCTGTATATGCTTTTTACTTTTATATAAGTGGTTTATTTTTACTGTGAGGTGTATTTTTGAACTTTTTAAGTTTATGTAAGTTTTTGTGTACTAAGCAGCAAAAATAATTGCTAAGCATACCGAAATAAAAGACTTGAAAGTTGAAACAATAAATTTATATAAAAACAATTTCACTCTAATTGGTTTTTCAGTAATTTTTAAAGTAGTAATTTCTCTAACATAACGTGGTTCTTTTTGACTGTGATTCACTGCAAGTGCCAAATTATATATGCAATTTGTTTAACACGTGCATTGCGATCAAAACTAACCGGATAAAAAAGAGTTTTAAAAGGTTTTTGTAATTTTTTTGAAACTTTGATTTTTTTTTTTGGTAATTTATAATAAACAGACTTCCAAATAAGTTATAAGAATAAAAACTTGAAAATGCCAAGGAAGTACGAACTGTCGACAGCTAACTAGAAAATAAGAATTTATAGAGATGATAAGTGAAAAATAAAGAAATAATAATTTACACATCTAAATTTAAAGGAATTTGTTGCCTTAATGATTTATATCAAAACCATTATCTACTCGCGAGCCAAGTACAATGTAAAGCAGAGGCTGTACAGGTGTGGCCCGTAGGCCGCAGTTTCAAGATCCTTACTCCCCCTCTGGTTTCTATCCAGCCAGCGAGTTAATATTTCTATGGACAAATCGAATTTTTAAAAATAGTTTAAAGACGATTTTATTTGATCACAACGTAATTTATTAAAAGTTCTTTTTTTTTAATAACATTTTATTATCTTTCACCATCATCGCGGCGCAACAGCCCCACGTCGGGTTTTGGCCACTTGGATCATTATCCTCCTATTATATCGGTCACGGGACCGAGTCCTCCAATCTTGGAAGCCCAGTAGCTGCTCGGCGTTAATATATACTGAGCTCTCCCAACGAGCTCTCGTCTCGTCTTCCTCGTCGTCCGTTCGTTACTTGTTTATGCATTCAAACATCGTCCATTCGTTGCCCTTGCCCTGCCCATTGAAGATTTTGTAGTTTGACAATTTTCGAAGCTTCCTGCTCATCGTGCAGTTCATACAACTCATGGTTTCACCGGATGCGCCATTTATCTCGGTCTTGAACTTCTCCGAAAATTCGCCCAAGGACTTTCCGTTCGAATGTGTTAAGCATTTTTAGTTTGGGTTAGGGTCCAAGTTTCGCAGCCATAGCATAGCACTGGACATGGACAAACGATTTGTTTTGCATACGCGGAACCACAGAGCAGATTTACTAAGAGTAGGAACTCAGAACAGATTTATTTTTAAAGCAGGATGCAAATAATCCCACGCACACAAAGAAGCCTCACCACTCTAGAAGCAACGGCTACAATTTAAAGTAAACCGACCTTTAGAGTGATAAGGACAACAACACATCAAATTAGCTGTATCTGTTGATTAAAAAGTCAAAGGTTCCTCAGCTGCTATTGTATGCGTGACATCGCCATTGCATTCGTGCATTTTCATCGTTGTGGGCGTGGCTTGTGGCAAGTGCATGAATAGCCGGCCATACACACACGCTCTATCATCTGCAAACGTACGCCAATTCGTACGCCGCGTTTTTTTCCGAATGATTCGCCGCGTTCGCAATCCCCTGCAAAATCGCGTCACCTGGGTCGCCGCATTTTTTTGCAAATGATTCGCGGCGTTTACAATCACCTGCAAAATCGCGTCACCTGGGTCGCCGCATTTTTTTGCGAATGATTCGCGGCGTTTGAACGAGTAGTGAAATTTAAGTAATTTTGTGCGACCAGACGGTTCGTGGCGTTTTCGGTTTGCAGATGATAGAGCAACAACAATTTGTATGGAGACGATGTCTAGTTGGGTGCGTTGTGATTTTGCAGATGATTCGCCGCGACCGAATTTTTATGGGTTATTCTATAGTGGCGGTAGTAGTAGCTTGCATAATAAAATATGAGAAGGATGGGTCCCACGCAGATATTTTGGTCCTGCTGCAGGTGTGCGTCAGGATAAAAGGATTTGTTTATCGATGAGGAGATATATATAGGCAAGATGGGTGTTGTATGACTAGGGGTGCTGAGACGAATACGTTAGACTGCCGCTGAAGGCATTTTGAGTCCTTTGGTAACGAAAAAAGACATGCTTTGCAAGGAAAGCCCGATCAGACGAGTATTTCCCCATGAAAACAGGGTGGCCATTCAGGGGTGGGCAAAAAAAAAGTGCTGGATGCAGATATGCTAGCACGAAACGGCGGCAGGTACATGTACAAAGAGTGGAACGGGCAACCTAGGGCTACATGCGGGGGCTCGCAACGCCCTATTTCCCCATGAAAACAGGGTGGTCATTCTGGGGGTGGGCAACCCAAAATTTTATTTTTCTTTTTTCACGTCAGATTCGGAATCAGCGACCCAAAATTACTTTGTAGTTCGAGCCAGCCCGATCGGACGAGTATTTCCCCACGAAAACAGGGTGGTCATTCTGGGTGGGCAACCCAAAATTGTCTTTTTCTTTTTCACATCAGATTCGGAATCAGCGACCCAAAATTACTTTGTAGTTCGAGCCAGCCCGATCGGACGAGTATTTCCCCATGAAAACAGGGTGGTCAGGAGTGCATAGCCAGAAAGGAAAGCCCGATCAGACGAGTATTTCCCCATGAAAACAGGGTGGCCATTCAGGGGTGGGCAAAAAAAAAAGTGCTGGATGCAGATATGCTAGCACGAAACGGCTGCAGGTACATGTACAAAGAGTGGAACGGGCAACCTAGGGCTACATGCGGGGGCTCGCAACGCCCTATTTCCCCATGAAAACAGGGTGGTCACTCAGAAGTGGGCAACTCACACAAGCGACTGCTAATTCACAACCCGCAGTATCGCACAAGTGTGCATGGATAATTTCGGTTTGGAACGAGCTGGGCTAGCTCCCCTCCTAGGGCGTTGCGAGCCCCCGCATGTAGCCCTAGGTTGCCCGTTTCACTCTTTGCACATGTACCTGCAGCCGTTTCGTGCTAGCATATCTGCATCCAGCATTTTTTTTTCTGGCTATGCACCCTGACCACCCTGTTTTCATGGGGAAATACTCGTCCGATCGAGCTACATGGTGATTTTGGGTCGCTGATTCCGAATCTGATGTGAAAAAGAAAAAGAAAATTTTGGGTTGCCCACCCCAGAATGACCACCCTGTTTTCGTGGGGAAATACTCGTCCGATCGGGCTGGCTCGAACTACAAAGTAATTTTGGGTCGCTGATTCCGAATCTGATGTGAAAAAGAAAAAGAAAATTTTGGGTTGCCCACCCCAGAATGACCACCCTGTTTTCGTGGGGAAATACTCGTCCGATCGGGCTGGCTCGAACTACAAAGTAATTTTGGGTCGCTGATTCCGAATCTGATGTGAAAAAGAAAAATAAAATTTTGGGTTGCCCACCCCAGAATGACCACCCTGTTTTCATGGGGAAATAGGGCGTTGCGAGCCCCCGCATGTAGCCCTAGGTTGCCCGTTCCACTCTTCGTACATGTACCTGCCGCCGTTTCGTGCTAGCATATCTGCATCCAGCACTTTTTTTTTTGCCCACCCCTGAATGGCCACCCTGTTTTCATGGGGAAATACTCGTCTGATCGGGCTTTCCTTGCAAAGCATGTCTTTTTTCGTTACCAAAGGACTCAAAATGCCTTCAGCGGCAGTCTAACGTATTCGTCTCAGCACCCCTAGTCATACAACACCCATCTTGCCTATATATCTCTCCTCATCGATAAACAAATCCTTTTATCCTGACGCACACCTGCAGCAGGACCAAAATATCTGCGTGGACCCATCCTTCTCATATTTTATTATGCAAGCTACTACTACCGCCACTATAGAATAACCCATAAAAATTCGGTCGCGGCGAATCATCTGCAAAATCACAACGCACCCAACTAGACATCGTCTCCATACAAATTGTTGTTGCTCTATCATCTGCAAACCGAAAACGCCACGAACCGTCTGGTCGCACAAAATTACTTAAATTTCACTACTCGTTCAAACGCCGCGAATCATTCGCAAAAAAATGCGGCGACCCAGGTGACGCGATTTTGCAGGTGATTGTAAACGCCGCGAATCATTCGCAAAAAAATGCGGCGACCCAGGTGACGCGATTTTGCAGGGGATTGCGAACGCGGCGAATCATTCGGAAAAAAACGCGGCGTACGAATTGGCGTACGTTTGCAGATGATAGAGCGTGTGTGTATGGCCGGCTAATTACTTAAATTTCACTACTCGTTCAAACGCCGCGAATCATTCGCAAAAAAATGCGGCGACCCAGGTGACGCGATTTTGCAGGTAATTGTAAACGCCGCGAATCATTCGCAAAAAAATGCGGCGACCCAGGTGACGCGATTTTGCAGGGGATTGCGAACGCGGCGAATCATTCGGAAAAAAATGGGGCGTACGAATTGGCGTACGTTTGCAGATGATAGAGCGTGTGTGTATGGCCGGCTATTCGCAAAAAAATGCGGCGACCCAGGTGACGCGATTTTGCAGGGGATTGCGAACGCGGCGAATCATTCGGAAAAAAACGCGGCGTACGAATTGGCGTACGTTTGCAGATGATAGAGCGTGTGTGTATGGCCGGCTATTCATTTAATATACACCTTGTCCTAACCCATATTTCGTTAACCAGCTATTATATACGAAACTTCGTCAATAGAATTTTACAAAATTTACGTGGTAGCATCAACCAATTTCGTACTGGATAAGGGGATAGTATTATAAAAGGCCATCTGTTGGCAGGCGACGTTCACTCCGATTTTAGAGGCCCCGCCAGGCACAGTGGACGCGGATATAAGACCCCCATAGACAATGCAATTCATCATTAGACGACAGCGCTATTCATCGTCGGATTAACCTAACGATGGATCGCCACAAAGTATCTGACGACTAAAATTGTATGGAACTGTAGAAACAAAACGGCAACGATAGGCGTATACACTCTGCGATCGAACTGACGATCACAATATCGTCAGATAGGTGTCGACTGATCGCAAGGTATGTGGGGGGCTTTAGTTTTCACTTTTTGCACATCCATTGTGTACGGATTAGTGAACACAACACATACGCAAGTGAGATACTATGGGCAACCTTTGCTTAATTTATACTGAGTTCCAGCTCTGTTATATTTTGCCTCTATGGCGGAGCTTCGTATTTCTGTGCACATGCTTCGATTTCATTATGGGAAGGACCGAGAAAAAGGTGTTATAAGGTAGCTGTATACGTCGCTTGATTTCGTCAGTTTCGTTGGCGTCCTTTGGCAGGTTGCCACCCAGGTATGTGAAGTCGTCTACGAATTTGATGCTGAGGTCCCCCGAGTTAATGCTCGATTGTGCTGGCGTCCGGATTCTTAATTGTATCATTATTTTTGTTTTGTTTTCGTTGATGCGTAGTTCAACTTCTTTTGCAGCGGTGTCAAGAGTATGCAGAAGTTTCTTCTGCGTCGGTCAGTTTTCAGGACATGATGTTGATGTTGTCTGCGTACGCTATCAATTGTGTCGACTGGATGAGTAGCCTTCCGCTGTTGTCATTGTCAGTATCCATTGCCTGAATGGTGTATTCAAGTGCTAGGCTGCAGAGCGTGGGCACCATTCCACCGCCCTGCTTCAAACCAGTACGTGCTTCAAAAGGATCAGTTCACCTGCTCTGCATCCTGAGCAGTCAGACACAGTCGGTCATGGTCATCGTTATTAGGCGTACTAGTTTTTCTAGTATACCAAATTGCAGCATGATGTTGTACAGTACACCACGATCAAAACTGTCGTATGCTTGCTAAACGTCGACAAAGATTTCTTAAACGTCAACGTTGTATTTCCAGCACTTTTACATGATTAGCTTAACCGTAAAAATAATTCGGTTGTGGAGTGACTAGGTGTGAAACCGTCTGATACTCGCCAATATTTTGTTCGGCGTAAGGTTTTATTCTATTCTCAAGAGTTTTCGTTAGTATTTTGTAGGATGTGCAGACTAGCGAAATGCTTCTGTAATTCTCACACAGCAGTTTACCTTCATTTTAGTGGATGGGATAGATGAAGCTCCTGCGCCAATCCTATGGGATCACCTCGTCCTCCCAGATTCGCAGAAGTAGTTCATGTTTGGCACCGGATTAAGCAGCTCAGTTAGAATCCAGTCAGCGCCCGGCGCTTTATTTGGTTTGAGTAACCGCAAGGCGAGATCAATTTCGTCTCCTGTCGGGAGTTGTGTAGTAGGGCCATGATCAATAATAACGCCATCGATTTTGGCTTCTTGTAGGGGGACCAGAGGCGCCGACTGTTAGAAATTATTGGGGGGTACAACAACTTTTCATACATTTTTGATTGACTGTCGGATTGCCTTGTTGTGCGATTTTTTTGTGATGGTATCCTCACAATAAACTGACCCATTTTTAAAATAACAATTAACATATCTCTTGCACTTTAAAAAAATTTACTTATGATAGGTCCACGAACAGAACGGCCCAATAGCCCTAGCTATAAAAGTCGATGTCTTAAAGCGGATGAATATTTGATTACGTTACGAATGTATATTCTCATACAGTCAACCAAAATGGTCTGAAGATTGAGGGGAACCAATTTAGAACTAATCTGTTCGCCAAGTCTCGAGTTGTAGGGTCCCACCGTGCAAATCATCAGCGTTTTACGGAAATGACGTTTGTTGCTTGTTTTTAAGAATTAAGCCAATTTTTCAAGCAATTGTAATGATTTTTGTTTTATAACACAAAATAATGAATTAAATTTTAATTAAATTCCAACTCAAATATTTTCATCGTCCACGTCTTTAAAATAATGATCGTTAGTACAAAAGATCCATTAAGCTTTGACAGCATCTTGAGAAATCATAACCAAATTGAACGAAAAGTTTAATACCTCATATGATATTATGGTTAGAGCTAATATCACACGGATTCTCATGAACCGGAGCCCGGGATATTGACGGCTGTCAAGCATTGTTAAAGGTGCGTTACTGTTAGGCACACGATCGTCGCACATTATTCGCGATTAGCGATCAAACCACACCAGTACGGAACACTATTTGCATGTATCTTTTTGATGGTCGCCTGCGATCGACGCAGGGTGGTGCCTAGCGAAACGCACTTTAAACCACAGGATTCAATGGTACAATCCTCATAGGTCATATAAAGTATATGTCTCCGTAAAAGCTCCTTCCTTCCTTCCTTATTTGTCATAGCTACGTCTTTGATTGTTTGAACGAAGAAGTCGAGCGAGGATCGCTCTTCTTGCAATATGATATTTGTGCCCGATATATTGGAGGGGCGTTGCCCCCCCCCCCCCCCCCAATATTTGGATTTAGGGAGCAGAAAGTGCCTTGCCCCCGCATAGTCCGCGCCTATGAGGGGGACGTTAGATGTTGGATTCAGGAGCTCTTCAAAATAGGACACCCATCGTTTATTGATGCTATCGGTGTCGCTGATGATGTTTTTATCCTCATCCTTGCAGAGGCTAGTCCTAGGTTGATAGCCGTTCTGAATTGTATATACTAGTCTATATAGTTGTCTGGAGTCTGTATTAGCCATTAGCTCTATTAGTTTTCACCAATGTCCAGTAACTGCTCATCAAAGTGTTTCGATTTCTTACTTCTAATGATTCTATCTGATATTCACCGCAGCTCGTCATATTTTTCTTTTTTGGCTCTAGTTGCACATTGGATATATTGTCTGCATTCTTCGTTCTTTGCGTCGAGTGATTTTCAGCCAGCCATTCCACGCTTGACGGGCTTTGTATCCCACGACCTTCTCCGCGACTTCCTTGATGGTACCTTTAAGTTATTTCCAGAAACCGTGAACACCTGTGTTGCTGATGTCGTGTAGAATAGGTGATAGTTTTTCCTGTATATGCCTGCGCCGTAGCATCGCTCAAGAGTTGGTCAACCGCAAAAATTTGGGAAAGCTGATTCTCGATTGGTGCACTGAAGACATCCTATACCGATAGGTTGTCTTCACCAAGTGATGGTCTGAACTGCAGTTAGGATAGGACACCCAATACACTGGACGCCCACCTTTTGCAGATGAGGACGTGGTCAATTTGGTTGACGGTACGTGCGCCTGGAGATTTCCAAGTCTGTTTGTGAAAGATTGCTACTGCATGCAAAGTCGATTAAACGTTGACCGTTATCATTGCATTCCTCATTGAGGCTACATATGTCCTGCAGTGGTTCTCCGATGCTAACTTTCATTTCCAACTTTCGCATTAAAATTTTCCTGCTGTATTTTGACGTCGCTTGTTGGAAGTGAGTCGAACAGTATCTCTCCCTCCAGGCGGGCATAAAATTCGTCTTTCACTGTATGTTGCTGAACTTTAGTCGGGGCGTGCACGTTGATGAGTCAGAGATTGAAAAATGAGTCTTAATGCAAATCGCACACAACCTTTAATTAATAGGTTTGAAGTCAATAACGTGCGGCTGGAGGTGCTTGCTCACTAAAAATGCAACTGCAAACTCCATGTGACCCGTTGGTTTGCCGCTTTTGAAACTGTGTACGAATGCTTGTCGTCTATCAGGCTGCCAATTCAATTTGTTTCATGGACGGCTAATTGCTAATTTTGTAATTCTCGACCTGTTAACGGAGGGCCTTCAGTGCCCCGGTTTTTTTCAGGGAGCATACATAATCAATTGAACGTTTTCGTGGACTTTGTTGATGATCTGTCCAATCCCCTTTCCAGGGATGGCCTCGGTGATAACTGCTCCAGGTGGTTCCTAACGTGCCAGAGTTCACACAGCTATTTTGCAGGTTTCACTACGTAATTCATTCCACCCTAATGACCTGAGACGATTAGGTGTTACTCAGCCGATCAGGCTGCAGCTATCTAATTGCCTCAAACAAATGTTTTGCTTTTGCGAAACTTGGATGGGAAGTCTATTCCATTGAATATATTCTAAACCCATGCGAACATTCGCTTCAAGTGTCCATGTCAGGAAATAAACAGACTTTATAATAATGCCAAAGGCGTGTTCTGCCTAGATAAATAAAAACTAATTAATATTGACCCTGCATCTTTCGCACCAGCTGCCCTGAAAACAAGTCTTTCGCTACAATTCTGATATCAGATACACATCAAAATAATACGCCTACCAGGTGTAAAGTACTGCCTTGAGAGCTAAAACGAGCTTAATCAATAAAGCTGTAACTCTATTTCCACTTATATTCTAAGGCGAACGGGCAACCAGAAATCACACTTCCTTCCTTACAACATAACTATTATTATCCCTAATTAGAGGGTACTACACATTCAGCTTTAACACATTCCAACAACCAGCATAGTAAAAATCGAGCGAGTTCTTACATTGTACATACTTTGTATATATTTCAACATTTCCACACAATGAAAATAAATATTATATTTACCGATTTTCCGCCAACATTCTTGTGTTTCTATGAGTGTGAGCCATAAGCCATAACACGAACTCTCAGCCAGTCAATCGAAGCTAATGTCGTTGTCCACTTTCTTGTGCAGCATGTCTCGACTCAAACCTCTTTCTATTTGTCCAAATAAAGCTGAGACATCTCCTTTGCGACATGAGAATTTTCCGAAAGTCTACGATTTTCTATGGCTACCATCAAGTGCCAGTTTACCACCCACAAAGTATTTGCTAGGGAAATGTTGCGTGCTTTTCCGCAGCACCGTTCCATGAAAAATACAGGAAATTATGCTAATTTTTATGGATTTTTTGAATAGGTATTTGTAGACATATGATATTGGAATATTAAGGTTTTTTTTATTTATATAAAGTGTTTTATTTGAAAAAATTGATGACTTTGTTTTCGCGAGAAAATATTTATTTTTCTTGCTCATAAAAATGCCTTACATATTTTGTTTCAAAGGATTTCTTGGGTTTTTGACCCGTCCCATGTATTCCTTTGATGGACGGCCGACCGGGAGCTCAGTGCGTAGAGGTGTCAGTCTCATGTCTAGCTACGGTCGTTACGGGTTCAAGTCCCGTTCACGGCGTTTGTGGTCATGGATATTTGCGTCCCCCCTGTGGTGCGGGGTGTAATCACAAGCCACAAAATCTCCTGAATTGCCGTAGGTAGGCGGCTAAATGGAAACAGGAGGTACATGCTGGAAACGTGCATCGTCAGCAGAGTCACATGGAATAGTTCACGCGCTATGCCCCACTAGGAGTTAAGGCAAAGGAGAATGCTGTGCGTATGTGCGTTAGACCGAGCACTTCTCATGGTCCAATCTTAGCCAAATTCGGTATGTAGGTTTCTTCAATGACCCTGATCCCGGAGCGCGAATTGCGTTCAAACCAGGGTTACTCAACTAAGTCTTTTCAGAAATCACTCTTTCAGGCTTTTTCCGTTGTCCGATTTCAACGAAATTTGACACGTAGCTTCCTTGGGTTATTATAAATAGCACACGGTGATATTTTGGTCCTGCTGTGGGTCTGTTGAGGCGAATGCACTAGAATACTGTTGAACTCATTTTGAATTCTTTGGTAAAGAAAAACGACATTGTGGTGAATTAGCGTTGATGGCATTTTGAGCGCTTCGTTGATAAAAAATGACATTTTTGGCAATGGAGTGATATATATAGGCAAGATGGGTGTCGGTGGGTGTTGAGGCGAGCGCACTAGATTACTGTTAAAGTCATTTTGAGTTGTTTGGTAAGAAAAAGGATAATCTTGGCAATGAAATGATGTAGAGGCAAGATGGGTATTATATGACAGGGAACCATGAGGCGAATGCACTAGACTGCTGTTGATGGTATTTTGAGTCCTTTGGTCAGAAAAAAAGACTTATTGTGTTTGCCTGGTAGATATGGGTATTTGCTGAATACGGGTCGATAAGGACAACATTTTTCAAAGCAAATCACAGACAACTTGAAAGCAAGTGGATCGAAATTGAAATGTATTTGTATCGCTCTTTTAGTGTCATTTCTTTTCCGATTGCCCATACACCCAATACACCAGCCGCCAGGCCGTAGACATTCTAGAACTCGAACTACACTTTAGACGTTTTGAAATGTGTCGGATAATCCAAAGCACATTAGTACAATACATTACATAAGTAAGTTACCGTTTCGTTAACATATCTCTCTCAATTGCCCTAACCCCTTGTGGGGCATTCTGCGTCAACTGTTCCATGTGGCCCAGTTGACGTTTCGTCGGCATGCACTTCCAAACATAACATATAACCGGTTTCGTATGATGCATGCTTTCAGGCACAACACCCTCCGTAGCTTTTATTTATTAATGTATGTAATGTAGTCGTCAACTCAGGTCTTGGTCGTATTATAAAGAATTTTTTGGCCCGAAACAATATCAAATGAAGAGCTGAGTAGGCGTACGGGGCAGATGCCAATCGACGGATTGATACGCACGCGAAAATCGCAGTGGATAGGTTACACATTGTGGAAGAGTGATAAATGCATTGCTTTGTATGCCATGAAATGGGACCCCATTTCCAACCAAGGTCGACCAAGAGGGGTTCCTAGAGTCACATGGCGTCGATCTGTGGCAAAGGAGTGTAGGGCGCTGGGTAAGTGGGGTTGTGCCCCATTGCCCAGAATAGAGTACGATGGCGAGCAGGAGTAGTTGACACGCTATGCCCCAAAGTAGGCAAAGTAGTACCACTCGGACGAAGGCCAGTATGTCTCCTGCAGGAGTTTCCCTGATTACGGAAGGGTCCGTGGCGATTCGCACGAGGAACGCATATTTATCTCGCGCAACCGCGGGACATTTGCACAAAATGTGACCAGTAGTCTCAACGTCAACAAGACCATCTTGTTTAGATGGTATCTTACCCAATAGTGACCCCAGAGGTAGCCTACAAGTAACCTCAGGTCGGACCTACTCGTGTGGGTAGTATCATCATACTTGAAGGGTCTCATAAGCTCCTTAGTTTGCCGCAGTCTTGGAAGATTTTCCCAATAGAGCTGCCGTAATCTATCGGACCAATCCTGATGATTGACCTTGCTGGAGCCAAAATTACCCCACAATAGGGTTCCGGTCCGAGAAAGTTTTATGATGAACCCTGCCTGGCAAGTTCATCGGCTACTTCGTTATCCTTAATAACACAGTGACGTGGCACCCAATACACACAACGATTTGGTTGTCGGTCGTCAGGCACTGGAGGATTTCACGACACTTTTCACTAATCTAGAAGAGAACTTATGCGAAGAGAGAGCCTTAATGGCCGCCTGGCTATCTGAGCAAATAGCAATAAATGCGCCGCGACGTCTCTTCACTAAGATAATCCTGGCGCAGACCTCAATGGCATGAATCTCGGCTTGAAAAGAGCAGGGCCAGGTGCCCATAACGATTGAAATCCTGGTGTTGGCTCCAAAGATGCCAGCACCTACCCCTTGTTCAGTTTAAAATCCATCAGTGTACCACAAGATACACTTAGGGTCCAGGCAGGGACTGCCATTTTTCCATTCCGTTCGTTCGGGGATGAGAACTAAGAATTTATTGCCGAAGCATAACTCCGTGGTCAAATAATCTGATCTTAGGCAGATCTGCAGGCCAGGAATTTGTTTAAGAATGCTCATATGACTAAAGTCACTGCCACATACATCAGAAACTAGGTGTACCCTAAGAGCATCGAGCGCTGCTATTTCCTTAATGAAAATGTGCAGTGGGGTTAAACAAATGAGCGCCTCTAGAGCAGGCGTAGGACAAGTATGCATGTCTCCAGTTATCCCTAGATAGGCAAGGCGTTGTAATTTGTTGAGTTTTAAAATAGTTGAGCTTTGTTGCGCCTTAGGCCACCATACCAATGCAGCATATATGACCGTGGGCCACACCAACGAGCAATATAGCCACTAGACCATCTTTGGAGTCAGACTCCAAGTACGTCCAAAGAAGCATTTGCAAGCCTACATTATACGTGTGCCTTTGTTAATAACATTTTCGTTGTGAGTATTCCAGTTCAGGCGCCAATCTAAAGTGACGCCAAGGCATTTAACTTCCTAGGAATACTCTAAAACCGTCAATCCCAGTCAAATAGACCAGAAGGTAAGGTTTCGTTTGCGAGTGAAAGGCACAATGACGGTTTTATGTCGGTTATCACCTAATCCCACTTCTCTTCAAGGGCAGCTCCCATCACTTCAGTTCGTCTACAACCAGTGACCATATTAGCGGCGAGAGGACCCTCGCCTTTCATATCTCTGACGGCCATCGCGGTGCTGCCAAGCATTGAGGAGATCTCCCTCCCACGTAGCATAGCATCTATCCATGTGATAGTAGCAGAACGTATCCCCCTGAGCTCTAGGGCCCGGGATATGCATTAATAATCGGTATTATCAAAAGCACCCTCGATGTCAAGGAAGGCACATAATGTGATTTCCTTGTCATCAAGAGATTTTTTGATAGTCCCAATAAGATGATGTAGGGCAGTCACCGTAGATTTTCTCTTTGAATAGGCGAATTGTGTTCGATGTAGAGGAGTCAAACATTCCATCAAATTCCTGATATGAACGTCGAGCAGCCTCTCAATAATTTTAAGGAGGAATGAGGTTAGGCTAATTGGTCTGTAGGATTTGGGTAAATCCTCCAGTTTGTTACCATGTTTAGGTATGAAGATCATATTGACTTTCTTCCATAGCCGTGGTATATACCCTAAAATGTAGCTTGCCTAATTAGCGGAGTAATGATAGTAATCAAGACAGTTCTGCAAAAGAGCTGGGAAGATTCCATTCACTCCAGGAACCTTAAATTGTTCAAAGGACTCTACTGCCCATTTACCTTTGTTATAATTGAAGATCGTCTCTGATAGGCTAAGTAGCCGGTCGTCAGAGTCCGTGTGATTAACAGGTGAGTGATTCGGAGATTGTCCTAAAAGGACTGATCCCGAAAAATGGGTTTGTAGTAGTAACTTAAGAGTTTCCTCTGGGCCATCAGTGTAAGATCCGTCTGACCTTTTTAGCAGGCCGACTCCGTTTGCGGAGTCCTTGGAGAGAACTTTGTGAAGGCGAGCCGCTTCAAGAAGGGATTGAATGCTTTCACAATGTCTCCTCCAGTATTCACCTTTTGAGTGCCTTATGAGCTTATTATATTCCGTGAGAGCGGTTCTGTATTCATCCCACTGATTAAGACGCTTCGCCTTATTGAACATCTTCCTAACTTGTACACGCTTGCGGGCAAGCTTTTCGTTCCATCAGAGCACCCTTCGTCCTGCCCTGATGTGACGCACTACGGTTCTGTCTTTATAGGAAGAGGATAACATTTGTTTAAGTTGATAAGCCGCTAAATCGAGTTCACCTATTGAACTAATAATGGTAATCAGCAAGTCAGTGTTCGAGCTAACGAGCTCACGAAACTGATTTCCAGTTAGTCTTTTTGGGACACAGAGATGTTGACCTGAGTTTGGTTTGTCCTAGGATAATGAGTCTGCTGTGTTTGTGGTCCGACAGGTACTCTTCGCCAGGCACATGCCAGTTGGAAACGAACTGACCTAAAGTGCTGCTGGCAAGGGTAAGATCAACTACCTCCTGCCTGGCTGCAGTGACAAAAGTAGGCTTGCACCCTCTGTTAAGGACATGTTCATTTTTACACATAAGATAGTCTAAAAGGCGCTTACCTCTATCACCCAACTAACAATTTGCTCTTGAGGTGAGAACCAAAACTCTTATAATATCGGTATTAAACCTTTCGGAACGAAATATTACGTTAAAGATATTTATTAGGCATTCTGCTAAAAAGTAAAACTAATACCTGAATCTGTTGTAACTTTTAAAAGAAAAGACGTGTAAAAACTCTTTAGTGCAGATTGGAAGCTCGATGAAAACTTTAAAGGCATTTTGTTCAGATTATAGCCTTAAAAGTAATTTTTGCAAGTGTGTTATTAGAAAAGATACTCTTAAAGTTTTTGCTTTAGACCATTCTAAGTGTTAATGCAGTGTAGGTCTAACAAAACCATTATAGGAAATAATTGCCGTTTGTCAACTCTCGTACTGCTTGTATAATAAGCTTGATCAAGAATATATTCCTGTTTCAGGGTTCTAATATTTTAGCTTAAATAGAGATGAGTAGAACGGCTTTAAATGAGAAAGCTATACACTCTGATATTTAAAGAAGTCAGGCGAAGGTTGTAGGGAAAGATATAGTTTAATTGCAATTTTGAAGAAAAGTTTAATAGGAAGAAGTTATTATAATTTACTTATGGGAGCAACAAACTTAACTAAACACTTACAAGTTCTTTAAAATAGAGCTTGAGAGAACCGCCATCTTTTTCGACTGTTTGGTTATAGCAATTATTGCGCCAGAAATTAATTTCTTCAATACTTTGGTGACTTTGGATATTTTCATTTTAAATATATTTCTTAGGGTCTGACAAGAAAATAAGAACGTGTTTAATACATTTTAGGCCACTATTAGCTACTATGCAAAAAGTACATTTAATTCATGATGAACATTAAATGTACATGTATGCTAAATTTCGAGAGGGATTCGTTTTTTTTTTGGAGTTTTGTGCAGCATTTGATCAGAAAAATTTCTTTCGCAGAGAAAATTTGACTATCAAATCGACAAAATCCACTGCGAAAAAGTGCATCAGACCAATAATACAAGTATGAATTTCAACTCCATTCGCATTTTTATAGAGAACTTCCAAAAGTATCATGAATTCCACTTAATGCTACAATAAGCACAAAATTTACTTACTGAAAACCAAAGTTTAAATAGAAATCTTTGTTTCTTAATTAAGATTCTAAAAGGTGATCTATGTATGTATAGCAGATTACTGTAAAATAAATCACTTATACGTACTTTTACTGATATCTTTCTGATAAGTTCTCTAGTTTGAGCTGTCAAGAAGACTTGAAGAATTCTTAAAATACTTTATACTCATAATTTCAAACGCCACTTTTTGGCTAGAAACGTTCTTTAAGATTTCTATCAGAACAATTTGCAAGTCAATAAGTCTTAGCTGAAACTAAATGTAGTTCTTATAAAATCCTTGAAGATCTCTATAAGAACAAAATTGTTAGTTGGGCATTGTCATCGCTGCTACCCTACACTTTGTGGTGCGCATTCGCATCGCAACCGATCACAAATTGTCGGTTAGTGCGTCGACAGAAATCGACGAACTGCTGGACTTCGATGGGTGGTAGTGGTATCATCCCGTTATCAGCCGGAAAGTATTCAGATGCTACAACTACCTACTGACATCCGTTAATAATGGGTATTTCCACTAATGCCGAAGCAAGATCTCTGTAAATAAAGTTTCTAAGAGGAGTTTGATTCACGCATCTGTCAATCAAAATTGCCACACGCGGACAATTAACAGACCTGTCGTAAATTAACTTACCTGCTGGGTAAGTAAGACCACAGATACGGCCACGAGCCACCCAAGGCTCCTAAATGAGCGCAAGGGTGACCTGTTTCTCGGCGAACAACCTGCACAAGATGGCCGAAGCTCCTTTGGCATGATGCAGGTTTGCCTGAAGCACTTTGATGACCGGCCACGACCATTATCGTGGCTGGATCTGAAATTCGTGTCACTCACCCGATTGTGTGGATATTTACGGAATCCCCTGTCGGAATTCAAGCGATTGCCCACACAGGCTCCAAGCCCCGAGCTAGTGCCAGCTCGAGGACTGGACAGTACAGCGAGAGCAGGAGGGGACAACTTGCTGTAATGCCCAGTAGCAATATCCGTCGAGGTGCGGCTGGAAGATGGTGCCAACTGCGGAGGTTTGACTTTTGTTCAGTTCATCCATATTTGAGGTAGCGTTTACTTGAGTAGGGTGTGTGATAGCTTGCCGCACACGCTGACCTGAGGGTAGACCTCTGTTTACTGTGTGCTGAGCACGGCTAGCTTTACCCATATTCAAAGTAAAACCATTACATTCCAGATACAAGAATATGTTCTTAGTGAAGCTTACTATACAACTGCTATCAGAGTTGACTAAAATTTCCTCTTGGGAAAAGTTATTATAAGATTATTTTTAGAATTGGCACGATAAGGATTTTAGCAAGAATCTTACAGGCCTCTTATAAGTGAATGTATCTGTCAAATTGAAAATATTTTTTCGAAGCTACCGGTAGTAACCTAACCTAACCTTGGTCTCTAAATATATGCCAAAAGCAGAAACTAGAAACAATTATGAAAGATATGTAGTTCCTTAAAACTAGCTGCTGGTTGAACTAAAATGCATTACTAGAATCTTCATTCACAAGATTTACATCCTGGGCATTGGATCAAACAAAACTCTTATTTCTAGTTTTTCTTGAAATGTGCCACTCCTTTTTAACTTTCTCCACTATGCTATTCCAGATGCATTCATGGGATTTTAAAGAAACGCTGCATAAAGGAATACTATTCGGGTTGTTGATTTTGCAAACTATAATGTGACAAATTTTATTTCACTGTCCCTCTCTGGTTCCTGTTAACCCTTGTGGGGCATAAGGCATTAACCATGCCTACTTTCCACCTCGTCCTGTTCATCGCCATTACTTTAAGCTCACTCCACGACTTGCCTATTGAGCCACCCTCTCTCTTAACTGATCTTCTCCAGGTGTTACTAGGTCGTCCAGCACGATGACTTGCTTTTGTTCTCTGAGAGTTCCAATGTGCGGCCCTTTTCGGAGAGGGTCACCTATCCATTGCCACTTTCGCTTTTTAATGGAAGTGTCTATCCTGTCTTGATCAGTAATATTAAAGAGGTCGTCGTTAGAAATGACTTCCGGCCACCGTATGTGTAGATTGCGCCGTAGACACTGGTTCACCAAAGTTTGCAATCTAGTTGTTATCTTATTGGTCACCTTCCAAGTTGAACAGCCAAATAGGAGCACTGATTTTATGTTAACTTCGAAGATCCGGAGTTTGGTGCGTATTGAGATATTTTTGTTTTGCCAGAAAAGAGTCAAATTGAAAAAGCTGCTCGAGCCTTGTTGATGCGAGACTGTACATCAGCATCCGCTCCACCATCTGCTGTAACTACGCTTCCGAGATAAGAGAAATTTCAACTTTCTCGACTGCCTTCCCCGAAATACAAATTCGGCTTTGCCTTCCTCGATCCAAGCTCAAGTACTTAGACTTGTCTTCACTGATTTTAAGCCCCGCATTACGGCTTTCGCAATGCAGAGCATCAGACATTTGGGCTACTTGATCCGATTTATTTGATAGAAGACAAATATCGTCAGCATAGTCTAGGTGCTGAAGGTGTTTGAACAACTTCCATCTTATACCTTTGTTCTGGTGTTCGTGAAGCGCACCGCTTAGTACATCATTAATGGCAATTAAAAACACAATAGGTGACAAAATACAGCCGTGTTCCACTCCGCTATGCACATGGAAAGGATCTGATAGCTTACCCTTGTGTGAGACGTGACATTGGGCTCCCTGGTAGGGCTCTTTGATGATGGAAATTATTTTATCTGGTACGCCTCTCCTACGTAAAGCCCTCCAGATATATTCACGGTCAAGGCTGTCAAATGCCTTCTCGAAATCGATGAACATGAGATGTCATAGGGATCTCCACTCTGCGGATTGTCCAATGCTAATTCGGAGGGTGTTGAAGTGGTCGCTACTTGAGAAGCCCTCGCGGAAGCCGGCTTGTTCGTCATTCAATGTTCGGTCAATTGTTTTTTGATCCGGTTCAAGATTATTTTTGCCATCAGTTTGGAGACTGCTGGGAGAAGACAGATCCTACGCCAATTATTGCAGTCCTTCATGTCGCCTTTTTTCGGGAACTTAATAATGACGCCCTTCTTCCACTCTTTAGGGAGAGTTTCGGTTTCCCAACACTCTTGGATAAGGGGGAGAAGAATATGCGCAATAGCATTGTATCCGCTTTAGAAAGTTGCAGCGGAATTCCAACTCCATTCCCGGGGCTTTACCCGCATCCATCGATTTAATAGTCGCAGTTACTTCCAGCTTAGATGCTGGGCTATTTGCGGAATATCTTCCGCTTCTAATGAGGATGCATTCGAAAGCCCAAAGGTGTTGTTGCGGACCTCAACGAAGTGTTCTCTTCATCTCCGCAGTTGGTGTTTTTCGGTTACCAGTAGAGACCCATCTTTATCTTTCACAGGATGTTCTATTGCAAAATATTTGCCAGTTAATGGCTTAATAAGCTTAATAGTGTCACCGCGGTAAGCCGCTCCATCTGCCTTCTCAGCTCCATGCGTTGATATGATTTCGCTTGTCCCGTCCTTCGCTTCTTTGCACGCCTTTCTGTAGTGAACTGTATTAAGTTATTCTTTAACTGAGCCGTCAGCAGCTGAGTTAATCTGTTCCTTAACTCTCTTGCGTGCTGAGATTAGAGACCATGTAGAGTCGCTAATGAATGGTCTCTTACCGCGCTCCAATCGACCCGCAAATGTTACGCCAAACCAAATAAATGAGGCCTTAGCGACTTTCCATCTACAATATCATCAATTGTAGGACTCTCACAAGGTGGTGGTGCTACAATAGCTCTCTCGTGCAAAGCGATGGAATATGCATGTCTTATAGATGGATCTTTAAGCTTTTGCACATTAAAACGGCAAGATTCGTGCAATTGGAGGGCGCTGGATCGCTGCCGTTCGCAAGCGTATATTTACGATAACAAGTTGGTGATCGCTGCACCTTGGTTCGACCTGATGTCCAAGAGATAATCCCTCCATGTCTTGGAAACGGCTATGTGGTCAATCTGTTCTGCCATCCGGAGAAGTCCAGGTTGTTAAGTGGCATCAGGGTACTGCCAATGACGTTGAGATCGCCAGTGATAATTTTCATGTCACCTTTGGGAGCCTTGGCGAAGGTGTCGCCAAGCCGTGGGTAAAAGGCGTCCTTAACTGATTGATCCGCTAGTTCAGTCGGGGCGTTTCAATGAATTATTGTGATGTTTCTTACCCTGGATTTGAATCTGGCTGTGATTATACGGTCGGAGATGGGCTTCCAGTGAATTAGAGATAGGCGTGCATCCTAATCAACAGGATTCCGACGCCTGCCATTCGAGGTTACGTATCGTCTTCATTTCCAGAGTAGAGCAGTACCGTTTGGGAGTTTGGTGATAAAGTCGTTGCCGATCCAGGTCATCTTGTTTCGCTCAGTCCTAGTATATCGATGTTATATGCGGTCATTTCCCGTTCGACTTCAGTGAGTCTCGCACTACTGCACCCACGGCACATCGTTCAAACCTTCCAAAAACCGATCGTGGTCTGTTGTTTGTAGCCAAAAGTCGTTGCCGGCGAATCAGTCCGTGGTATCCGAGACTCGTTTAATGTTTCGAGTATAAATTGATGTCAGGTACACAGGTTACAAGCCCACATACCCAATCTTAGGGGAAGAGTTGCTTCCTTAGGTGTCCTAAGAGGCACCGGGAGCTATTTTTTATAAAGCACAGAGGTAGCTCTCCAATGGTGTTTTTGATCGCGCGTTCTTTTGATGATCTTTCAGCTATGGGTGTGACGTGTTAGTGTTCTCACAACTATGTTGCAGCTCCACCATGGGCAAATTTCGTTATGTAATATTGATATGTATGTTTATATTACAATTACTTTGATGATGAGCGATTAATATCTATTATGTTGGCATATCGTGGTAACAGTTTGTAATAACCAGCACCGCATAACAACAACAAAAAATGACTTTAAAGCAACTCACTAAAAAAAAACTTAAAGTAGGCTCACAAACCAAGCGTCAAAATGCGTCAAGCGGAAGTTAAACCAAATCGAACTAGAATATACCCAGGAAAAAATCCTCGAAACTTCATCTGCATAGTTTTGCACAATAAGAAGTTATGGCTATTTAAGTTAAGAATGTCCAGTTATACATTTATAAAAACTAAAACTAACCGTGCTCGCAACATACGAGGGTAAGGTGAAAAGTTTTCGGTCTAACAATGAAAGACTGCCATTTTCAGTTAAAAAATGATTTTATTTTTCTACATAATCTCCCTTGACTTCAACACACTTGGTCCAGCGTTTCTGCAACATCAGTATTCTTGGTCGGAAGTGAGAGTGTGGAAGGCTGTGGAAATATTAATCTATTGCTCTCTTCATTGGATGCGAAGCGCTTCTCATAAACAAATTTCTTCAAGTTTGGGAACAGATGGAAGTCTTAGGGTGCCAAATCAGGAGAATAGAGGGATGGTCGAGCAAATCGTACTCCAAATCCTGCAGTTTTTCCATCGGCAACGCTCACTTGTGTACAGGTGCGTTGTCCTGGTGAAAGATGATTTTTTCTCTTCTTCAAGCCAGGCCTCTTCTCGCGAATTTCGGCATCCAGCTGGTCAAGGAGTTTGGAGTAATATTCGCCTGTTATTATTCTGCCTTTTTTTCAAGGTAATCAATTAACAAGATCCCTTTCGCATCCCAAAACACGCTGGCCATGACCTTTCCGGCAGATGCGATCGATTTTGCTTTCTTTGGCGCTGAGCCACGGCTTTCACCCACTGCTTCGACTGCTGTTTTGTTTCTGGCGTGTAGTGGTGGACCTGAACCTAAGTCTCATCCATGGTGACAAATTGCCACACAAAATCGGTCGGATCCTGGTTGAATCGGTGCAAAGATTGTTGCGAAAATAATTTGAGAATTTGCTTTTGATCGGCATTCAGCAAATGCGGCACCCATCTTGCACATATCTTTCAGGCATCTCGTCCACTGCTACCGGAAAGCTGCGAAAAGTAGCGAAATCGATTCGTCCGAGTTCGGCCGAAAACGCATAAACGATCCAAACACGTGACTCGGCGGGGGACCGCGTCCACTGGGCCCGTATCGTTCGTCAGTTTTCGTCCGAACAGGCGCGAATTGCGAACCGATCCCATCTTGCTGGGATTTAGTTGCGAACGAGTGCGAAAATAGAAAGAAACAATGGACTGTGAAAAGTTAATTTTGCTTGTTCAGGAAAGGAAATATATGTGGGACCAACGGGAAAGCCGTTATCACATGCGGAATGTACAAAAACAATTGTGGAAGGAGGTTTCTCGTTTATTTTTGAGTAAATGTGATTCACCCACATTTTCCGTCTTCGTTGGTGTCGCCTGCACCTGATACGTCGATGAATCAAAGGTGATAATTCCAAAGCGCAAAATTCTTCCTCGGAATCATCAGAAAGGCCGATCCGAAGAGCCATCTCTTCTACTACGAATCCGGATGAATACTGAGAAGCAATGGACGATAGTCATTCGCACGATTTCGGACAAACGGCGTTCGCACGAATTCGTTGCTTCGCAGTTCGCAGCTTTCCGGTTCCACTGGACGACTAGCCTAACATCTCTAATTCTTTGTTCAAGATGTTTCGCACCCTTTCTTCCGACATCCACACAGCCTCAGCAAAAATTCGTGTAAACAAACTACTTGAGAGAACAAAGTGAAACTTGTCAAACGAACTAATGAACGTGCACCCAGGCAGGAAACATAAATTGTTGCTGATTGTAACGGTATTTTTGTGTCAGGCTGATAACTTTTCACCTTACCCTCGTAGAACGAATGGAATCCTATCTCCCAGGAATGAAAATGGTCGTAATGGGAGTTTGTTTTTGTACCTGTTGCACAATTTTGCGCCTTTTTTTTGAAAATCAGTTTTACCTAAAAAAAAAGAAATTTTATATAAGTTACGAATCAATTTTAGTATAATGATTTGCAACTTTTACAAAAGTTGTTTCAGGCAAAATTGATTTTGAAAAAAAAAAATGCGAAAATGTTTAACAGGGTATGTAGTGGATAGTATGTATCATATGTTTAATAAAAAAAACTTTCAATGTTGGAAACAAAAGGTTTTTTTTAATGGATCTCAATGTCTTTTTACCATTAGTGTTTCGCATCCTGTACTATTGTGCCATTTTTGAAGTAAAGTTGAAAGTTCTTTCGGTTGTTTGAGTGTAATTGCTAATGTGTTTGTTCATTTGGATGAAATGGGACTAACTGCCATTCGACTATATCATCGGTTCAAGAGATATTACGATAACGATATTTTGTGATTAACCATGCCATTTTGTTCAATAAGTTTTGAGTTTAATGCTTATGTAACAGTTTTAATATGATTTCTAATGCATTTGGTAATTCTGAATCAAATCAAGCTAACGGCAAGTTGATACCATCATTATCTCAGCAGATATTGGCTTTTCTTTCTATTTATACCCTTCACGGATGTGATAGGGTATATTAACTTTGTCATGATGTTTGCAACGCACAGAAGAAAGCATCTCCGACCATATAAACTATATACATACATATATTCTTGGTCAGTATGACGAGACGAGTCGATTAAGCTTTGTCCGTCTGTCTGTCTATTTCTATGCAAACTAGTCCCTCAGTCTTAAAGCTATCGAGCTGAAATTTTGTACAAAATCCTCTTTCTAATGCACGCTTATATATGTCTGAACCAACGGAATCGGACCACTACGTCTTATAGCTGCCATAGAAACGACCGGTTCAAAATTCGTCTTTGTGAGAAAAACTTTATTATTTCTAAAGATTTCTTTTTCAAATTTGACAATAACAAATAACATCTTTAGCCAAATCTCATTTCCGAATTTGGTTGAAATTGGACTACTTTATCATATAGCTGTCATAGGAACGACCGTTCCAAAAGCAAGTTAGTGTTAGAAAAACTTTTTTATTTCTGAAGATATCTTTACGAAATTGCATATTATTCAATCATATTGACTGCCAAACGTTCTCAAATTTGGTTGAAATCGGCCCACTATTTCATATACCTCTCATAGGAACAGTGAAATCGGAAAAAAAAATTTAACTAATTTCAAAGCGACAAATGCATCATAAGCTAGCCGAAGGCTATTTTTTTTATACCCTAGACTTATAGTATAGAGTATATTGTTTTTGTCACAACGAAAATATGTAACACCTTAAAGGAGGCTCCGGAGGTATAGCAATGTATATATACAAATGATCAGGGTCACCTCCTGATTCGATTTAGACATGTCTGTCTGACTGTCTGTCCGTCTGTCTGTCTGTCTGTCCGTTCGCGCGATAACTTTCGATAGAATGAAGCTAGAGCCATGAAATTTTGGTCAAATGTTGGTAGTGTGATATAGTTGGTATTGAAAATGGGCATGATCAAGCCAAGAAGACGCCCACCTCCCCTACAAATGTAAAATAATAAAATGTATCCATAACTCCCGATTAAATAAACATGAAAAGCTCTAGCTTTGGTAGATTGTTCGTGAGGATAATCTCATATTCTCCTGGAAAAATAAAATTGATCAGCTGAAAACTAATGGTACGCAAACGTATAAAAGTGCCAAAAAATACTGATCGTGTTAAGTACGAGACATATTTATTGGAACAAGTCGAGGATATTCAAGACGGAATACCTCGGAATACGGTCGAGATAGAGCGAACAGTGGAACAACTGAACTCCGCTATTAATCGCGCTTTCGAACACGCTTATCCCTCCACAGTAGTGGACAAAAAGGACCCAACACCAAGGTGGAGTAGGGAACTGGAGTCTATGAAAAAAGAGACAAGGAAAGCCTTTAACCGTTACATGAGGGAGAGAGACTCTCACTCTTGGGAACTATACAAGGATAAAACCAATCGCCCGGAGTCCGAAGCTTATATACCCTAGACTTGTACAGACCTAGTGGTGATACCAAAAGTACCAATTGGCAACGACCACATGCAATAAGAATGGGTCTCCCATATAGCCAGTTCATAGGGGTGGTTGGTACTCATTCAGTAGGATCTTGATCATTCTCAAAATCAATTAACTAACTAACCCATTCTACAAATATTTGTCGAATTTTTCAAGTCGCTAGCTTCATTCTATCGAAAGTTATTGCTTATTTGAAATTTCACTTGTAGGGGAGGTAAGAGTTCCTTGGGTCGGATCTTGTCCATCATTGCCACCAACTAATTAGATCACCCTACAAACATTTAAGCAAAATTTCAAGTCTCTAGCTTCACTCTATCGAAAGTTATCGCTTCTTTGAAGTTTCATTTGTAGGGGAAGTAGGGTTTTCGTTGGTCGGATTTTACGTTTTTTCAATATTAGCCAACTGGATCCATACACAAACATTTGACCAATATTTCAAGTCGCTAGCTTTATTTTGTCGTATGTTATCGCTTATTTTAAGTTTCATTTCTAGGGGAGGTAAAGGTTGCTTAGGTCGGATCTTACCCATCTTTATTGCCAACTAACTCAATCTCATTTCAAACATTTGACCAAAATTTCAAGTCACTGGCTTCATTCTATCAAAAGTTATCGCTTATTTGAAGCTTCATTTGTAGGGGAGGTGGGGGTTCCTTGGGTCGGATCTTGCTCATATTCAATACCAACTAAGCAGGTCTTACTAGCAACATTCCACAAAATTTTTAACTCGGTAGTATCATTCTATCGAAAGTTATCGTAATTAAAGGAATATTTAATTTTTTGAAATTTGTAGGGGAGGTAGGTGTTCATTTGATCTGATTATGCCCAACTTACAGAACCTTAAGCAGCTTCTTACCTCAGGGTCACATGCCAAAAAGCAGGTGTCTACGTCAATTGGTTCAAGAGTTATAGACAAAAAACCAGAAAAGTAGGGTAGTACGGGGATCTTTGTAAGAAAATTACCGTTAGTTTTCAACTGATCGCTTTTATCTTCCCAGGAGAGTATAAGATTACCCTCACTAGTAATATACTAAAGCAACAGCTTTTCATGATTTTTTAGTCGGGAGTTATAGATACATTTAATTATTTTACATATGTAGGGGAGGTTGACGTTCTTTTGGCCTGATCATGCCCGATTTCAATACCATCCAACTAGATCATACTACAAAACATTTGACCAAAATTTCAAGGCCCTAGCTATATTCTATCGAAACTTATCGTGCGAACGGACAGACAGACAGACAGACAGACAGACAGACAGACGGACAGACAGACAGACAGACATGGCTAAATCGAATCAGGAGGTGACCCTGATCATTTATATATATACATTGCTATATCTCCGGAGCCTCCTTTAAGGTGTTACATATTTTCGTCGTGACAAAAACAATATGCCCTATACTATAAGTCTAGGGTATAAAGAGGGAGCTGAAAAGAACCTTACGTCTTCGGAAACGAAATACGTGGAGGGAATTCTGCTCTAGCATGAAGGATACGTCGGAAGTATGATTACATTACAGATTACAGAAGATGATATCGAAAGACACTGCTTCGACAATGGGGCTGATACGCAAAGTTGATAGTTCCATGACAGAAACAGTGGAAGAAACGTTGCAGGCGCTGATGGAGGTACATTTTCCTGGAAGTTTCAAGTCAAACCAACCATGGGCCCAAACTAACAAGGGAACTGGTGGGGTAAGTCAACAAGAAGCTGAGAGGATAATAACTCCAAATGGAGTCAAAAGTGCTATAAACTCTTTTGCACCATTTAAAACGGCTGGAATGGACGGAATATTCCCGGCACTATTACAGTGGGGCATGGGCGCTCTACTAGATAGGATCCGGAATATATTCGTCGCCTGTCTTTCAACAGGCTATATCCCGAAGGCATGGAGGGAGGCTAAGGTGGTCTTTCTGCCTAAACCGGGAAAGAAAGACTATACAGAGGCAAAGTCTTTCAGGCCGGTTAGCCTTACATCATTCCTATTGAAAACAATGGAAAAAGTGTTGGTGAACTACCTGGAGAACACCACGCTAATGTATAGTCCTCTGAGTAGGTGCCAACATGCTTACAGAGCAGGCATATCTACGGAAACCGCTCTACACGAACTTGTTAGAGTTGCAGAGAGAGAGATCAACAATGGCGGGATCGCTATGTCTACTTATATGGATATAGAGGGTGCTTTTGATAAAATTAAAAATTATATTATAATTAAGTGGATCGACTCTATGCTTAAGCAGAGGGCTGTAAATCTTAGCAGTGGATGTGACAGAATACGAGGATGCCCACAAAGAGGTGTTCTTTCGCCTCTACTGTGGAACATCACCGTGGACAGTCTTGTCTGGAAGCTGAACTCGATGGGCGTACACACTGTAGGATACGCCGATGACTTGGCACTTACGGTCAGTGGAAAGTTCATGGACACAATTCTAGGTTGCATGGGACAAGCTCTCAAAGTAACCGAAGAATGGTGTAATGAGCAAGAGCTAACCATAAACGCTAGTAAATCAAATATGATTTTTACTCGTAAGAGGAAAGACATAGAGATAACTCCCTTATGGCTTTTTGGTTCGGAAATTAAGGTGTCCAAGGAAGTGAAGCATCTAGGAGTTACCTTAGATGCGAAACTAACTTGGAATGTTCACGTTGATGAAAAGATCCAAAAAGCGAAAGGGATTTTGCATCAATGTAAGAGAGTGTGTTCTCGTAGGTGGGGAATTTCACCTAAAGCGACACACTGGACTTACACAATGATGGTAAGACCCATTCTAGTCTACGCATCAGTGGTATGGTGGCCAAAAGCCATGCAGAATACCACAAAGCAGAAGCTGGATGGGGTACAAAGGATAGCTTGCGTAAGCATATGTGGTGCAATGCACACCACACCAACGCGAGCAATGGAGGCATTGCTGGGACTGCCGCCGCTGGACTTATTTATAAAGAAAACGGCGGCGCTTTCGGCAATACGCATGGAAAGGGATGCCATGTGGCATCGCTTTGGAACTAGCAGCGGTCATAAGAGCATCCTAGATATTATTCACGATGAGGTCAGGGAGACTCTAATGCCGGTAGAAGGCATGAGTAGACGTAGGGTAGTTGAAAGACTACACAAGACTCACATTGCAGATGGAAACATACACATACACATACACATACACATAGCTCGGTAACACACCGGGCATTTTTTGCTACTCGAAACACGGTCTCTGCGGTTCGCGCCCCGCCTCACCCTCTCTCCACCCCTCTAGTGAGTTAATATAAGTGCTTCACACCATCTAGACCTCCACGGTCGAGTTTTCAAGTAAAATCACGCCTTCGCGGCTTATACAAACAGAATTCTCACACTTTCGTGGTCGTCTTGCACATGGATAGCTGCAAAGATGCAAGACCTGATGAGTGCTACTATCCATACGAAACCACTAAGCTCGGAGAAATTAATTCAGAGGTAATTTGAGAATAAAAAATAGTTGGTCCCGTTGCGGGGCGCGAACCGTAGAGACCGTGTTTCGAGTAGCAAAAAATGCCCGGTGCGTTACCGAGCTAAGCTACAGACGCATACTAAGTTGGTGTGCAGAATGAAACCAAGTGTCACAAAAAATTCCAATTTAAATTGAAAATGATTCGCACTTGTACATTTGCAAGAACATTAATACATAAAGTAGTCTTTTCTAGCTTAAATGTTAGATAGGAAAACATCCTTTATACTACAAGAAATAAAGTTTATGCACGAACAGAATGGACCTAAGAGTTCCTGAACCTGTCTTGCGAATAATGGTGCATTTTCATGTTACACTGATTTTCAGTGACAAATTTCTATACCAAGCATTGATGCTCTGAATCTGTAGTGGTATGAAATTTACTTTTTCTATGTTTAAATGCCAAGCAAGAAGAGCCTAGTTTATACCAAAATATATAAATTTTATTCCTGGGTAGAATGGAACCCGAAAATCACTGTTAGATGCTGTTGTACATCTTTCATTTCACGTTGTTTTGCGGAGGAAAGTGAACAGACTTCAGGCAAAATGCAAAGTGAAATATTCGTTACCTTTGTTCAGGGATCGTCAGCACGGATCGGAGAAGTTATTAAGTGTTCGGTTAGTGACGCTGAGCATTTAAATTACGGTGATTTCGTGTACTCAGGTATATAAGTTTTTATTCTAAATATCTATTGTAGTTCGTGGCTAAGTTATTGTGACAACCTTAATTTTTTGAAGTTTGTATTGAGTTGCGCTGAGTTTTTTTCTGAATCGAAATTGGGATTGGTTGACATTGCTAACACCGACATTCTGTTTGATCATTTCGAATGTTTTACTAACTCCAAGGATGCTCTGATTCCGGAGAATATTTTTCTAAGATATGTGGCCCAGTACTACTGCCACCCAGACTTTCAGCTGAAGATCAAAATGGAAAATATTCTTGATTTGGACGGTAAGCAGCTCATTAAACATTCTTGCTTTAAAATTTTTTAATAAAGATGAAAAATTAAGATACAACCGAGAAAACGCGTGAAAAAGAGAATACATGTGAAGATTATACCAAGCCCATGGCTAAAATTTTGGGAGATCATCTTATGCCAGCTTCACAGTCATTGGCAGTTCCTGTACATAGAAAATATGCTTGCATAGGGCCTTCGTTACTTGTTAACTCGGAGGTGAATTGAAAATTGAGAATATGAAGAGGTTTTTTTTTTAATGTGAAACATTTTAGTCATTAAAAGCATATATCCATAAACAAGAAGCCGGCCCAAATATGTTACAAGAGTATGAAAATGGAAATCTCCAGAAATATGCAAGAAGGAAGGTGGTTTCATTCGTAGCAGCTGATCTCCAGGAGGCAATTGGAGACACTCCTCCAGCTGATGCTTGTGCCGCAGCCGCCAAAGCTTGTATCACAATCTTTCCAAGTCTCAAATCAGATGATGACAGAGCTGGTAATTTACAAATACACTTGGTTTAATCACTAATACTAACAATTTCATTTACAGAAGAAAACTCTAAGTCTTCTTATAAACAAAACAAACAAACAACGAGTTTCTATAAACGAAACAAAAAACAATCGGGCGAATCGTCGAAAAATTGAACATCTTTTTGAAGAGGCCAATCTTAATCAAAGGGACAAAATCGAGGAAAATTATGATCTACCTAGAATAGAACAAAATGTTAAAAACGTTCAGGATCTTACATATCCGGAGTAGCTAGAAACCGCTAAAATTAAGCTCAAGTCTATATTAGAATACCAACGACGTCAGTCTTCAAAAGTGGAATTCAGTCCATTTCAAAATTGCAGTTATTTCTTTTTTTGCCCCGAATTAGTAAGTTATGATTGCATTGGGCTAGTGTGTGCTTCTAGCATTTAATTTCAGGTACTGTTTGACTTTAGTTTGAGCCATGGATAATCAGATGACCAATTATTGGTTATAGTGGCTTGGTTGCAGAATTTCCTGTCAAACATAAAAAGATATGAAACATATTGTAACGATACATCACGAAAAACCAACAAAATGTATGTACATAATAAAGAAAACATGAATAAATTGAAATTTAATTTAAACCGAAAAGTCTTTTGATTATAAAGAAGGTATGTAGTAGATTAATTACGTTTAATATGGTTTAATAAACGTGATATTGGTGGTCAAAATCGTAAGTTTTGGGCGGAGCACTTTTTTCCTTTTGCTCTAAATCCAGGTTTTTGAAAAAAAAAATAAACTTTATTGACTTCTATGTGACTATAAGGGATGTAAACAATTTTTTTCTTCCAAAAACTGAATTTACAGGAATAGTACAATAGGAAAATTCTCAAAAGTAACGATTTTATACATATTAAATAATTATGAATAATATTGAATATATTTTACACCCAATGAAATTACAAATATATGTATAGTTACAGAAATATATACTATAACATATTTCTATAAATACTATGTATATTTACGAAGATAAAATTTATAAAATGCGGTTATTGATGAAATCTATAAATACTACTTTGCCTTAACCCCTAGCGGGGCATAGCGCGTCAACTACTCCTGCGCGCCATCGTACTCTGTTCTGGGCAATGGGGCGCAACTCCCCAAAAGACTTACCCAGTGCCTGACACTCCTTTGCCACAGATCGACGCCATGTGATTCGAGGACCCCCTCTTGGTCGGCCTTGGTTGGAAATGGGGTTCCATTTCATGGCATGCATAGCAATGCAGTTATCACTCTTCCGCAATGTGTGACCTATCCACTGCCATTTTCGCCTGCGTATCAATTCGTCGATTGGCATCTGACCCGTACGCCGACTTAGCTCTTCATTTGATATTGTTTCGGGCCAGAAAATTCTTAAACTTCGACGAAGACATGAGTTGACGAAAACTTGCAGCTTTCTGGTAACTCCTACGGAAACTTTCCATGTACTGCTCCCATACAAAAGCACTGATAGTACCAGGGAGCGAAACAGGCCCAGCTTGGTCTTGATGCTGAGATAACTGCCCTGCCAGATTTTGGACAGCATGCCGTATGCGCGTTTAGCCTGGTTGATACGACGAGCGATGTCCTGCTCCGTACCACCATTTTCGGCAACAATGCTACCCAGGTAGACGAAGTTGTCCACCTTCTCCACAGGCTGCCCATTAATATTGATGGCAATAGGTGTCGGATTTCTTTTTCGCAACGGCGGGCTAAGAACCTTGGTCTTGTTGGTATTAATCTTTAGCCCAACCTTGCTTGCCTCCCTCTCGAGATCTAACGCCATTGCGGACAGATCCATGATTTTGTGGGAGAGTAGGCATATGTCGTCAGCGTAGTCAAGATGTTGTAGATAAGATGTCAGAGTCCATTGAATTCCTCTGTCGAGTCCGGATAGGGCTGCATGCAACACATCGCCGATCACAATGAGGAATAGGATCGGTGAGAGGATGCACCCCTGCCGAACTCCACTGCGAATCTCAAAGTCCCCCGACACCTTACCTTTATGCAGAACGCGACATTTCGCGCCGTCATAGGTTGCCTTAATAATAGCCACAAGCTTCTCAGGGATGCCTCTCCTGCGCAAGGCCGCCCATATAGAATCCCGGTTCACACTATCGAAAGCCTTTTCGAAATCGATGAAAACCAAGTGAAGCGGAGAATCGTATTCAGCGCATTGCTCGATGATGATTCGCAAGGTGTTAATGTGATCGACACAGGAGAATCCGGATCGAAAGCCAGCCTGCTCTTCATCAATTGTGCTTTCTAAGTGGGCCTTTAGTCTTTCCAGGACGATTTTAGCTATTATCTTGGCAACGGCAGGAAGCATACATATGCCTCTCCAATTATTACAGTCTGTCAGGCTACCCTTCTTTGGAAGTTTGATGATCAAACCTTCCTTCCACTCAGTGGGAAAGGTCTCTGTATTCCACGCTTTATCAACAAGTGGGTGCAGCAAATCGGCAGTTACGCTTGGCGCTGCTTGATAAAGTTCGGCAGGGATGCCGTCAAGTCCGGCGGCCTTTCCTCGTTTTAGTGCAATAATTGCAGTGACTATTTCCTCTTTAGTCGGGGCAGTGGACCGTATACGCACATTTTGATGGTTAGCTAAATTATCTATATGAGGGGGAACTTCACCAGAGGTTACACGGTTCAAGACCGCGGCGAAGTGTTCTTTCCACCGCCTCATTTGATCTTCTTCCAAGATAAGTAGCTTTCCATCACTATCTTTCACCGGATGTTGGCAGGAGTTACGACCACCTGTAAACTCCTTGATGACACCGTATACGGCATTTAAGTTGTTACTTCTTGCGGCTTCTTCTGCTGACGCTAAAAGAGAATTGGCATAAACTCTTTTATCGCGTCGCACACTACGCTGAACTTCTCGAGCTTTCTGACGGTAAAGGAGTTCGATGCTGCTTCGATTGTCGTCTGATGCTGCAGCCAAACGAACTTTCAGCTCCTTTCTTTCAACAATCCGCTGCCATGAAGCGTAGGACATCCAGGGCTTATTCCGGCAATCCGGGTTTGGGCCAAGGATGGTATTTGCGCTATCAATGTACGCATTTTTTATGGCATCCCAGTTTTCGTTTATGTCACTATCTGGGTGACTAGTTATCTCAGCCGCTTTTTGCGCAAGATGGTCATTATATTGTTGTAAGACAGCTGGATTTTTTAGTCGAGCGGTGTTGAATTTGCGGGGCCTGGATCTTTCGTCGCTGGGGCGGCGCACGGCTGCAATACGCAATCGAACATTAGCGATCATAAGATAATGGTCTCTTCCCATCCCAATATCGGCACCCTTCTTGTTTCGCACGTCCAGGAGGCAACTCTTGAATCTTTTACTAATGGCAAAATGGTCGATCTGATTTTGTGTTCTGCGCCGATCAACAGAGGACCAACTGATTTTGTGGTGGTCCTTATGCTCAAACATAGTACCACCGATGAAGAGACTGTGAAAGTTGCAGAACTCTACAAATCTTTCACCGTTGTCATTACGATCACCAAGACCGTGTCTCCCCATCACATGTCTGAGCCCATAGTTATCAGCGCCAACTTTCGCATTCAAATCACCCATAACCATTATAATGTCACCTTTAGGTGTTCTGCTCTGAACGGCGTTTAGTTCTTCGTAGAAGGAGTCTTTTGCCAAGACATTGTCGGGTTCAGTAGGGGCATAACATTGTATTATTGAGATGTTCCTCATTTTGGTCCGGAACCTGGCGGTCAAGACCCTGTCAGAGACCGGTTCCCAGGATAAGAGACAGTTTCGCGCGGCTCTGGTTAAAAGGAGCCCCACACCTGACTCACGACGACTACCGGTAGCTTTACCGGAGTACAACATTACAGTGCTGCCCGTTGGAGAGATGAATTCTCCGCTGTTCCACCATCTTATCTTACTAACTCCTAAGATATTTAATTTGTACCTCAGAAATTCACTCTCTAATTGAAGAAATCGTGCGTTCTGGGGACCTTCTGATCCATTGTCCAGGAGAGTACGCACATTCCAGAATCCAATCTTTGTCATTGTACGATAGCCAAAAGTCGTAACCGTTGAGTCAGTCCTTATCCGAGGCATAGTTGACGTTTCGTTAGCATATAAAGATTTCGGATAGTGCAAGTTGCTGGCATACACATCCTGTCCTTTGATTGTCGGTTTTAACGACAGGCCCTCAAAGGGAAAGGCCGTGGTATTTTTTTCACACCCCACACCACAGGGGTACCTCAACCAAATCATCGCACCGCCATCACTGGCGGCTTGACGTTGGTTGGCAATGGTCTGTGACCACCGCCGTTCCAGGGGGCGCCCACGCGGAGGACTATGGAAGAGGAGTTTTTGCCCCCCCCCAAATAAAAGCAATTTATTGGTAGAACCAATAAACAAATGGTTTTGAATTTATGCGAAATTAATATTAAAGCTTCATACCAGTACATATAAAAGCAATATACAGAAGCTTATAGATCTTTATACCTGGCGTGATTATATAGTTTATACGTTTTCTTTATGGATTTATATAAACAACAATTTTTATTAATTTTATACCTAAATTTGCAACCGTGTGGACAACCAATCGGTGATCAAACGCATGCAGCAGACGAACATAAACTCTAAACTGGTACTAGAGTGTGTCCGGAAGCTCAACACGTGTGCCTCAGAAAATGAGGTTACGCTGATGTGGGTAAAAGGACACATAGGTACAACAGGAAATGAGGCGGCGGATGCCCCAGCAAAACACTGATCTGCGGCAACTTTCATCGGCCCAGAACCCAGAGTTGCTCTAGGGAACGGCATGATTGGAGTGAAGGTTGGGGAGTGGATGGACTCCATGCATCGACAAAGATGGCAGGAGCTAGTCACTTGCAAACAAGCTCGGAATGCAATGACCAGCCCTTTAGGCAGGGAAGCGAGAAAGGTACTCAGTTATAAACGGAGTACCCTAAGCTGGATAACTGCCTTGGTCACAGGGCATGGTAATTTTAAGGTTCATCTGGCCAAGATGGAAATCGGGGAAGACGACGTTTGCAGGCTATGCCTGGAGGAGGCCGAGACAGCAGCACACATTGTGTGCGAATGTCCAGCACTGGCTAGCACGAGGTTGAGGATCACAGGCAAGCACACGATAAGCGTGGAAGCCATGAGTGAACTCAGCCTTAAACAAATGCTAGCAATAACACGGGACTCAGTGATGAAGAAAGAGGTCGACAACTATCAGTCGACATCTGGAAGCCACTAATGACCGGGAGGGGACGAAAAGGGACCCAAACGTTAGTGGTCTGCTTCGGCTATCCCCCAGAATATAATAATAATAATAATGGTACTTTTCTTACAAAGAGCCCCGTACTACCCTACTTTTCAAGTTTTTTGTCTATAACTTTTGAACCAATTGACGTAGACACCTGATTTTTGGCATGTATCCCTGAGGTGAGAAGCTGCTTCAGTTTTAGTAAGTTGGGCATAATCAGATAAAGGAACGCCTACCTCCCCTACAAATTTCAAAAAATTAAATGTTCCCTTAATTACGATAACTTTCAATAGAATGACACTAGCAAGTTGAAAATTTATTAAAATGTTGCTAGTAAGATATACTTGGTTGGTACACCAGTAACTCCTACCTCCCCTACAAATGAAACTTCAAATATGCGATAACTTTTGATAGAATGAAGCCAGCGGCTTGAAATTTTGGTCAAATGTTTGAAATGAGATTAGTTAGAGTTAGCTGGAGTTAAAGATGGGTTAGGTCTGACCTAAGGAACCCCTACCTCCCCTACAAATGAAACTTAAAATAAGCGATAACTTACTACAAAACAAAGCTAGCGACTTGAAATTTTAGTCAAATGTTTGTAGTAAGATCCAATTGAAAAAACGTAAAATCCGACCAACGAAACCCCTACTTCCCCTACAAATGAAGCTTCAAAGAAGCGATAACTTTCGATAAAGTGAAGCTAGAGACTTTAAATTTTGTTTAAATGTTTGTAGGGTGATCTAATTGGTTGGTGCCAATGATGGGCAAGATCCGACCCAAGGAACTCCTACCTCCCCTACAAGTGAAACTTCAAATAAGCGATAACTTTCGATAAAAAGAAGCAAGTGACTTGAAATTTTGGTAAAAAATTTGTACTGGGATCTAGTTAGTTGTTATTTATAATGGACAAGATTCGACAAAGGAAACCTCTACTTCCCTTACAAGTGAGACTTCAAATAAGCAATAACTTTCGAAAGAATGCAGCTAGCGAGTTGAAAAATTCGACAAATATTTGTAGAATGGGCTAGTTAGTTGATTTTGAGAATGGTCAAGATCCTCCTGAATGAGCGCCAACCTTCCCTATAAGCTGGCCATATAAGAAACTCACTTTTAATGCATATAGTCGTTGCCTATTGGTACTTTTGGTATCACCACTAGGTCTGTACAAGTCTAGGATATATACGCTTCGGACTCCGGGCCGAAGCGAAACTTCGGCCTGGTTTTTTTGTAATTATTGAATAAGGTATTTTGGCTAATAAGATCAAAACTCAAAACTCGTATCCTAGTTTGAGGGTTATTCCTAATGTATTCATTCATTCTGAATCGAATGAAATAGATCTCAGCTCAATACGATTATTAATTAAAAAGATATTGTAATTTTTTTGATTTTTTTTTTAAATATTTAAATGACAAACAAGTTTTTTGCCGGGCGACGGCCATCGACTATCATACAACGTGCATGATGCTTAACATGCCGTCGCCCTTAGCAGCCATTAGTGTGGCTACACGTAATACGAAGAGTTTTTAAGAATAATTTCCCCCTCGAAGGGGACACAAAAACGTGATTCGCCGGTTTCGCCCGCTGGTGCGAAGCGCGTCTCATCAGACGCCTCTGCTCCACGCATCGCACCAGTGGGAGAGACGTGACCGGGAATGACCCAAGACAGATGTTGTTTTGCCTTATATAGGCCGACCAACACGACATGGGTGTGTACGACCAGCGGTCGAAACCGGCGAATTACGTTTTGAAATTCAAAGCTTTTATTATATTGACATAAATAAGATAAACCGCAATTATATTTGATCTCATTAAAAAATATTAATCTTTTTGCCGATTTTTCATTAAATTATCAAATCCGCTATTTTATTAACCCTTAACTGGTATCGTGGGTCAAAATTGACCCACTGCTGAACAATTTCGGCTTTAACTCTTGTAATGTTCAAGCCACAATAACGCACTCCCACGTATTCAGTACTGTGCAAGCTGTCGCGGGGAGCGGAAGTGCAACTTTGTGACTTGCGTAGGAGGTTGAGGTATGACTCCGGCTGGGTCAAATTTGACCCACGACACCTAGTATGTAACTTTTCCATTGAGCGTAGTTATTTTTTTCGTTTTTAGTTTCAACAACAATGGCGGGACTTTTAACTGATAAACAAATCGAAGAGTTGTTGAACCAAAGTGATGAATGTGAATCGGATGCTGATGAAAGTAATTCAAATCAAAATCATCTTTGTGACGAAGAAATCATTAGTGATCGAGGCAGCCCAGAACCAGATAGTTGTTTAGAAGACACTGTGATTGAAACAACTGACACTGATTCTGAAAATGAAGAGACGAGAGATGAAGGTTACGAGGTGAACAGAGAGGACGACGAAGAGGAAGAGCGACGTTATTATCGAGGTAAAAACCGTTACAAATGGTCCAAACAAGCTCCAAGTAAGTCTCGAACGAGAAGACATAATATAATTACATACTTTCCTGGTTTGGCGGGTCCAGCTCGTGAGAAAATTAGTATGTCAGAGTTAGAGTCATGGCAAATGCTGGTGACAAACGAAATCCTCGAAATTATAATTTTACATACAAAAAAAAAAATTATCGAATTCAAGGAAGCCAATTCGAGTATCGGAGCTCATACAAATTTTGTGAACATGACTGAAATGAACGCCTTTTTAGGGCTTACTATTTTAGCTGGTGTTTTCAAGTCAGGTCATGAAGATCTTGAACGATTATAGAATACGGATGGGTACAGGTAGAGACATTTTTAGAGTGACAATGTCTCTTAAAAGATATCTCTTCATTTTGTCTGCTTTACTGGTTGCCAATAAGTATTCAGGCTAAAATTTGTAGTATTGCTCGTTCCAAAGAATATGTTTGAGTTTTGATTGTCATTTTTTAGTTATAAGTTAATTTCATACGAAATATTTCTTTTTGTCATTACAAAGGTATAAGAAATGCCATTATAAGTTGTTTGTTTCAGTTTACTTAAGAATAACATTTTTTTTTTAGTTTTTTAGTACACACTATCGGAAAAGTTATGAAAAATGCAGTTGGTTAATAATTTACGGAAAACATGGTGATTAATGCAAATTTTTATTATTAAATTACGATTGTTTTTTAATATATGCTTGTTTTATTCTCCATCCAAATCTTTGTTAATTATTGAAAAATGTTATTGTAATGACTGGTTTTCTTGTGTGAGTCAAATAAGACCCACGATGCATGTAGTGTTGCCCAAATAAGCGATACCAGTTAAGGGTTAATTAAGATCTAAATTAAAAGTTCATCTGACATGTTTAAGGGGGGCAAAGACCTTTTCCACAGTCCTCCGCGTGGGCGCCCCCTGGTAACGGCAGTGTATCAATTCGCTGACGGCCAATGTCTTAGCGATAAGACAGTTTGGAAAAGGCAGATAGCTGTAGCCTGAATGGCTGACGAACACCTAAGCGTCTCAGGTCTAGTAGGATGGAATGACTTGCGTAGTTGGACCTCCTACATAGTTGTGTGGGCTCCAGCACGTTTATTAAACCATCTGAAGCAGCTATCTCCGAGGCCATCCCCTGAATGGGGTTAAGCGACGTGCTGACAACTCGTCCTTGCAAAAACCACTCCATGTCAAGAAACCTGGAATAAAAGCTTCGGATTGGACGGATCAACAACGACGACTACGCAAACGAATAAAGGATTATATTCCCTGAACAAACCGGGGGCCGAGAAGGCCCTCCTTCAACAGGTCGAAAAGTACAAACTGAGCATTACTGCAGTCCAGGAAACAAATTGGCTCGGCAGCGAGATTAATGACAAGAAATCGCACACAATTTTTACAAGTGGCAAACCATCGGGCCGCAAGGAGTTTGGAGTAGCATTTATAGTGAACAATCGCCTCAAACCGCATATTACTGACTTCAAACCCATAAAAGAACGGCTGTGTGCGATTCGCATCAAGACTCGATTCTTCAATCTCTGGCTCATCAATGTGCACGCCCCCACTGAATTTAAAGAAGACGCAGTAAAAGACGAGTTCTACGCCCGCCTTGAAACTCTCTTCGACTCACTTCCAACAAACGACGTCAAATTGCTGCTGGGAGACTTTAACGCGAAAGTCGGAAATGAAAGTTGGCACCGGGGGACCACTGGAGGCCACAGCCTCCATGAAGAATGTAACGATAACGGCCAGCGACTTATCGACTTTGCCTGCAGCAGGAATCTAGTCGTAAGCTCTACGTGTTTCCCGCATCGACGCATTCACAAGCAGACCTGGAAGTCTCCAGACGCACATACCGTCAACCAAATTGACCACGTCCTCATTTGCAGGAGATGGGCGTCTAGTGTCATGGATGTCCGCTCCTATCGAGGAGCAAACTGCGACTCAGATCATCACTTGGTGAAGACGACCTACAGATGTAGAATTTCCTCAGTGCACCAAGCAAGAATCAGCCCTCCCAAAATCTTTGCGGTTGATAAGCTTTTGAGTGATGCTACAGCGGTGGCGTATACTACCGCCCTTGAGGAAAAACTATCACCTATGCTACACAACATCAGTAACACAGGCGTCCATGGGTTCTGGGAAGAACTCAAGGGTGTCGCAGAGAAGGTCGTGGGATATAAAGCCCGGCGAGCGCGAAATGACTGGTTCGACGAAGAATGCAAAGACTCACTTGACGCGAAAAACGAGGCCTACAGACAATGGATTCAACGAGGAACCAGAGCCAGAAGAGAAAAATATGACGAGCTACGGCGAATATCGAATAGAATAATTAGACGTAAGAAACGTAAATACTTTGACGAGCAGTTGCTGAACATAAACGAAAACTTAGCTAATAGGAACACCAGACAAGCGTACAAACTAGTAAATACAATTAAGAACGGCTACCAACCCAGGACTAGCCTTTGTAAGGACAAGGATGGAAACATCATCAGCGACACCGATGGTATTAACAAGCGATGGGCCTCTTATTTTGAAGAGCTTCTAAACCGACCATCTAACATCCCCACACAGGAAGCTCTCGACGATATTGTTGATCTAGGCCCACCCATTCAACCGCCGACAGTAGAAGAAGTTGATCTCGCCTTGCGGTCACTAAAACGAAATAAAGCGCCGGGTGCTGACGAGATTCCAGCTGAACTGCTAAAATTCGGTCGAACGAGTCTAGTTGATGCCATACATAAATTACTCCTGCGAGTATGGGAGAACGAGGATATTCCAGGGGCATCTCACTAGTTTGTCCGTCCTATAAAATTTTGACGAAAATTCTGGAAAATAGAATAAAACCGTAGGCAGAACGAGTCATTGGCGAATATCAAAGCGGTTTCAGACCTGGGCGCTCCACAACCGATCAGCTCTTCTCAGTCAAACTGATACTCCAGAGGTGCTGGGAATACAACGTAAACGTATACCAAATCTTTGTCGACTTCAAGCAGGCATACGACAGTATCGATCGTGGAGTACTGTACAACATCATGCTGCAATTTGGTATACCGGCAAAATTAGTGCGACTGACAAAGATGACGATGACCAACTCCGTCTCACAAGTCAGGATCCATAATAGACTTACTCATCTATTTGAAACACGCACTGGTTTGAAACAGGGCGATGGACTGGCACCGACGCTCTTCAACCTAGCACTGGAATACGTTATTCGGGCCATGAATATGGACAACAGCAAGACGCTACTCATCAAGTCGACACAATTAGCAGCGTACGCCGACGACATCAACATCATGTCCCGAAGATTGGCTGACGCAGAAGAACTTCTGCATACGCTCGATACCGCTGCAAAGGAAGTTGGATTACGTATTAACGAGGGTAAAACTAAAATAATGATGCAATCGGTGACAAGGACACCTGCACAACCAAGCATCAATGTGGGGGACCTCAACATCGAGTTCGTGAACAACTTCATTTACCTGGGTTGCAACTTGTCAAGGGACGCCAACGAAACTGACGAAATCAAGCGACGGATACAGTTAGCTAATAAGACTTTTTTCTCGGTTCTCCCCATAATGAAATCGAAGCATGTGCACAGAAACACGAAGCTCCGCGTGTACAAAACCATTATACGACCAGTGCTATGCTATGGCTGCGAAGCATGGACCCTAACTCAAGCCTCCGAAAACATGCTAGACACTTTTGAACGTAAGGTTCTACGGCGAATTTTCGGGGCTGTTTGCGATCGAGATGGATGGCGCATCCGGTACAGCCATACAACTCATGGCTGTACCGGATGCGCCATGTACGAAATGTACGATGAGCTGCAAGTCTCGAAAATCGTCAAACTACAACGACTTCAATGGGCAGGGCATGTACAAAGAATGGACGATGATCGCATGCCTAAGAGAGTAATGAATGCAGAACGAGTCGACGGAGCGAGACTGCGAGGACGACCGAGATCTCGTTGGGAGAGGTCAGTAGGTGTGGACGCCGCGCAGCTGCTGGGCTCCCAAAATTGGAGGACGCGGTCACGTGACCGAGATAATTGGAGGACAATGATCCAGGCGGCCAAGGCCCGACGTCGGGCTGTCGCGCCACGGTGATGATGATGATGACATGTTTAAGGCAATTCCTGATGTATTTGGTCATTTTAAATCAACTGTAATGCGATACGATTATTAGCTCCAAAGATATTCACATTTTTTCAGAATTTTTGTTTTTAAATAAATAACACATTTTCTTCAATAAGTACCAAGTTCGAATTTTAATGTAAGTTTTTTGATGATTCTTAATATGTTTTGTCAGTCTAAATCAAATGAGATAAACCGCAACTCAATACGATTGTTAGTTAAAAAGTTATTGGCTTTCCTTCCTTTCCTTTTCCCCCCTTTTCACCAATAATTTTAGAATTCTCGGCTTATGCCCCTTTTTTTATGATTCCTAATGTATAGTCCTTCTGAATCGAATGAGACCAAGCTCAACTCGTTACGATCATTGGTTCAAAAGTTATTGATTTTTGTCCACTTTTTGGCTATTTGGCACCACTGTGCGCCGACGCTTAGGCATGTTAGGCGTGACTTGCCTTCTTCTATCAGATAAAAAAAAAAAAAAAAAAAAAAAAATATGTAACGGACGGTTTGGTGGGCATCCGAAGATGCCCGTGGGGACGGAGCCTAAGGTAGCATAATTGACCGTGAAGGTCGGGCCGTGCCATCTGGCGAAGAAAAAGGCTCCTCAACGAGCTAAGCAGCGGCCTATGCTTGCTGTAGCTCAGTTCGGGAGATGTGGGCGGGGTTTTCGCCGCTCGTTGCCCCTGTCCTTTACGTATTAACAAAAATTCATAGGCCTGGGGAGGACAACACAAACAGGGGAGGTAAAAATGGGGAATAAAAAAAAATAGTCGAAAAGGATGGAATGGTTGACGGACGGATCAGACGTCACACGGTCGCACCTGGGTCCGGGTGTAATGGGACCATCGGCCGCTGGTTACCACCAACAGATCACTACTCATCAGGTGCTGCCTCGATCTGCTGGTGGGAGCAGCACTACCAGACCATAATATGGTTCATTACAGGTGGTTCATTACAGGGCAGCTTCTACTTCGAGGCCTGCCAAGAAGAAGAAGCTGAGGACAAAATGTGCTGCTTAACAAAACAAAAGCGAGCTGGTTACAGGAGCCGACAACCATTGTAGAGGGGAAAAATTGGCAAAGCAAAAAAAAAATACTACACAGTTAAAAATCTCGGTATTTTTTTTAAACCTGGTCTTAGACTACCACCATTTTTAATAATTTTAATTCTATAATCTAAACCCTTTCAAAGTTTACTTCTATTTTAAACCAAATTTGTAATAAATTCTAATACAATTCAAAGTTTACTTCTATTTTAAACCAATTTGTAATAAATTCTAATACAATTCAAACCTTTTTGTGTTCTTTTTGTTCTCGCATTAGTTTCTAATCTAAGTTTAATTAAAAGTTAAACCCCACAAAGTATATTTTTTGAGTCTCAAGTCTCACTATAACTACTCGCAGTCAGCTCAAAATATTATGCTGCGTGGCCGAGTGGTCTAGGTCGCAACTCTACAACACGGAGTTCACAGGTTCGATGCTGCGCCATGGCGAAAAAAGTTAAAGATTAGCTGGCTAACCTGCGATGCGCTTAATAAAGGATTTGGAAGTTTAGAAAATTGAAAAAAAAATAATGGAGAAAAAACTTAGAGGAGTTAAAAAAACGCAGTAAAATTAATATTTTTTCATAGATTATAATATCTGTAGATTAAATTTTAAACCAACAATTTGATTAAAAAAATAATGCCAGCAAAGTTTAATATTTAAACCAGTGAAGTTTACGGAAGCAATTGTAATACTTTCATTTTATTAAAATCTAATACAATTTTGGTGTCGTCATATATGTAACCCCAATTAGCATTGATAATAGACCAGGATTTTTAACTGTGTACATTTCCCAATTATTCAGATGATCAACAGGTTACAAAGATTTCTGAGGCCAGCAGAGGCGCAACACTGCATTCCTTGCCGTAATTCACTCATAAACTCTGCAAGCTGCTGAGCAGATGAACAACAGAAAAATGCAATACTGTGTAAATAAATTTTTTTAAGTTACTTAGAAGGACAATCCTGGCAAACAAAAAGGTATCCAGGGCTCCTCCGCGCTTCGTCCGGTCACCGAAGATGCTCCAAATGCCGGCAATTCAAAGCATTTATGGAGGCCTTAAATACGTAGCTAAACCACAAAAGACAAACACAACACCAGGATTGCCTTGTTGAACTGACTCTAAAAGGATAATCTACTCTATTGGAAGGATTGGGGTGCTACAGAGGAAAGCACAGCTACTTGAAGGGAAAATACGTGAAGTAAAAATGGCTAAGTCCTAAGACTTAGAGCAAGTAGCCTTAATGTGCTTGTGGGGATACAAATCGGTGGAAGGACTAAAAAGGAACCCAAAGAGGTCCTTCTTAGTCCTGTTCTGTACCAGAAATGGGCCCCACGTTGGGCGCCAAATATGTAACGGACGGTTTGGTGGGCATCCGAAGATGCCCGTGGGGACGGAGCCTAAGGTAGCATAATTGACCGTGAAGGTCGGGCCGTGCCATCTGGCGAAGAAAAAGGCTCCTCAACGAGCTAAGCAGCGGCCTATGCTTGCTGTAGCTCAGTTCGGGAGATGTGGGCGGGGTTTTCGCCGCTCGTTGCCCCTGTCCTTTACGTATTAACAAAAATTCATAGGCCTGGGGAGGACAACACAAACAGGGGAGGTAAAAATGGGGAATAAAAAAAAATAGTCGAAAAGGATGGAATGGTTGACGGACGGATCAGACGTCACACGGTCGCACCTGGGTCCGGGTGTAATGGGACCATCGGCCGCTGGTTTCGTACCACCAACAGATCACTACTCATCAGGTGCTGCCTCGATCTGCTGGTGGGAGCAGCACTACCAGACCATAATATGGTTCATTACAGGTGGTTCATTACAGGACCTAGAAAGAGATGTCCAGAGGTACAAAAGGATACCCTTTGATAGCGACGCACACAGATCAGCCATCGCAACGATATATCAGGAGGAGGTACTTTCATCAATCGCAGGTTTAGGTCTAGTACTTTCGACCATACCACCAACAATATCTCCGGAAGAGGAAAGGCTTCCGACCGAGAGCAACGAGAACCACACTCACCCAACTTCGGTCAGGCTAAAACTACTAAATTCCTATTTATTCCGCATTGACCAGGTGGTTTCAAACATCTGTCCTGCTTGCAGTGGAGCACCGCATGATATGGACCACATCTTCCATTACCCAGCTGCACCCGAGCACCAGACTCCCAGATAGCTGTGGATGAAGCAGCTATTTTTGTATTCCTCAACACCGGGGACGACGAGACGAACCGTAAGCATGTAACACACCTAAATTCCAACCGTTGTTACAACAATAACAACGGTTCGGTTTGTAAACGTTGACTGTTCAGCTTCAGAAATTTTAGAAAACAAACGATTTATCTTATCTTCAGTTCAACATGTGTTCTGTCACTTTGTCCAATTAAAATTTCCTCCGATTTCTAATCAAGCATAGCGTCTTATAAAAAGACGATTTAACGAATGACATGCGTACGTATGTACGTTCCCATTTCGCAGCGTAACTTCTTGTGCGTCCGCAAAGCGCAAACTTTACTTTGTAAATGTGGGCAGCAGGCACCACACACAAAAAAAAAGATGAAAAGATAGAATTCATAAAAGAAAGCTACGAAAGCGTCCCGCTCTCGGCATGTTTAGAAATCGCTCGTATAGCGTGCGTACATGCGAGCACATCAACGAAAGCAGTGCGGGGCGCGGCGTAAAAAAAAGAAATACCGGCCAAAGTGGCGGTCCCCATTGCGGACGTGGGGTCAATACACGGCCTTGAAATGATCTGAGATGTAGGTCAGGGCCTACACAACCTCGCAAGTGCCACCGGCCACCGCTTAGCGTAAACAACACACACAACCCGTTAACTTCCCATTCCCACGATTCTAAAAATGTTGCACGCTTTGGATGTAAACCGACTGATTGCTGCTGGCAGAGTTTACGTGGATTATACGCAGCCAAACGAAACGCGGAGCGGCTAAAGCAAAAAGTTTCCACGTGCATAGAGAGATGAACTCGCTAGAGTGGCAGCAAAGATACAATTTGAATATCATGCTGGGATGGATTTGGATGGCATGGCGCCCAGAAAGTGTCATTGATGGAAACAGCAGCGGGTACCGTTGCAGCATGGTGGCATCTCTCGTCATATGGGAATTCCCATTTTTGTTTCGGCTCCTCTGCAACTCATCTTCCCCAAAGTGGAATTACTGTGTCGCATTCTACCATCTACAATACCTCCCTGTTCGCGTGGTCGCATCCGCTTACGGATGCACAATTTAGAAGGGACATTCTCAAGTAAACCGCGATGCGATGTGCACGTCATTTGAAATTCTGTGGCGTTTCGCGGACTGCAGTCACGGTGAAGCGGTGCATGCACGAAATGGATCCGGCGATTTTCATAATTCATAAGCGCATTTGCAGTTGCAGGCATTAGCTATTCAATTAAAAACGGTTAAGGAAACGGCTTGTCGGCTGAAGGCATTCTACTTTGTTTAAAATTAAGACACAGGACAATGAGCGCTTTACCCTCAGTTTACCTGCAACTGATTATGCACAAAGTGGAGCCCGTACCTACAATGTCGTTAGCTTAATATTGTATTTATGAGGTCTTTTGTACGTAACGTAAGGAGCTGACGAATTGTGTAAAGTAGGAGTCTGGAAATATGCTTCGATGTCGGTAATTGCAAATATTGTAAAATATTATATTGTAATCCTTTAGTGGGGGACTCTAACAACATTGCTGTAGATTTTAGATACATACAGTGGCGGATAAAAGTCTACGGCAGCATCTTATATTGAGGTTCTGGTTAATTGGAAGCTTTAATCAAAAATCCATTGATGCACATTTTTTCAGTAACGTAAATATATTTATAAAAAAACACCTGGCGCAGTGAAGCCAGAGGAACTGATTTTTGATATGGGCTAATTCGGGATCATTTATGAGTTTATTATAATTATGATATGAGTGGGATACTTAACTGCAGTTGTTAGTACCAGGTGCAGCTGCAGAATTATGTATTTCGATATGCGGGCGATATTTTCAGATGATGAAACTTTTTAACTGTTCGATTGATTTTACTATAATATATGAATTTATTTATCTCCTATTTCATTTTAAGCTTCATCAACTAAGTGCCTTTCATGTAGGTAAATTTTTGCTTATTACTTTTTGTTTTTATGTTATCGTAACCTTGCGACTGTACCGTTGATTTTCCTGAAACTCCACCGGAAGCTATTACTCACTAACTTTCACCAACTGGACAAGTTTCGTTCAACTAGGTTTTTCCGTTATAAATTAATTGTGTTTTTAAAATTTTGCGATTATTTAGCTGTAACTCTGGAATTGACTCATTGATGATGCTGAAATTAAATAGGAGCCCAGTCCTGCCGATCGCCCACCAATTAGTAAAGTTTCATTTAGCTAGCTTCTTACGTTAAAGAGTTATTTTGCTTAGAAAATTTTGCGGTTATATAGCTGTTACTTTTGAACCGTTTGATGCGTTTCTCTGAAATTAGATAAAAGCCCAGTCCTCCGTAGCGTCCATCAACTGGATAAGTTTCGCTGAGCTAGCTTCTTCCGTTACGTAGTTATATTGTTTATAAAATTATACCGTTATTTAGCTGTAACTTGATGGATGTTTGTTAAAATTTGTCCTTTTTGTCGTCTACGTACTGGACAAGTTTGGTCTAGCTAGCTTTTTCCGTTATGGAGTTATTAGGCTTAGAAAATTTTGCCGTTATATAGCTGTAACTTTCTAACCGGTTGATCGATACCGCTGGATTTCAATAGCAGCCGGCTCCCTACTGACATCTATCAACTGGAAAAGTTTCACTTCGCTTACGACTTTCGTTCGACTGTAATCGCGCCCACAACATTTTGCGAGGGAGGGTCGAATAACTGATTTTTTCTTCAAAAATCAGTTAAAAAACAAAAACTTTTCTTAACTTATAGAGAAATTCATAAAAACATAAAAAATTGAATGGACAAAAGTCTACGGCAGTCAGTGCTGGCTGACTTATACACAAAAAATTGCCAACTAAACGTTTCGGAATTTTTAAAATTATTTGCTGGCTTCATACTTGGTTGGACCCCCTTTAGCAACAATTACCGCTTGCAGTCTTCAGGGCATAGAGGCGACTAAATTACCAGTTTCTGCGGATGTTATTTTCTCCCATTCTGGAATTAGCGCTTCATTCAACAAATTTTTATTTTTTATGCAACATTTCCGAATTTTCCGCTCCAGCAGCTCCCATACATGTTCTATTGGGTTTAAATTCGGGCTTTGGGGATGCGTATTCAGCTGCCTGGGAGCGCAGTACAACAACCAGTTCTTGACGAAAAGTGCTGTGTGCTTCGGATCATTGTCCTGTTGGAAAATCCAGCTCCCTCCAAGGCACAACTTCCCAACTGATGGCCTTAAATGTAGTTCCAACAGGTTCTTGTAAACATAGCGGTCCATAGTAGTTTCAACAAAAGCCAATCTGCCGACCCTGATGCAGCTGCCCAAACCATAACATTACCTCCACCGTGCTTGACAGTAGGAATCAAATTTTTGGTCTCTAAAGCCGTATTCTTTTTTCACCATATTTTACTGCGACCATCACACCCGAGCATGTTGTATTTCGACTCATCGGTAAAAAGAACTTGATTTCAAAAATCATAGTCCGGATCTGTTGATATGGGTCTGGGCGAACTCTAGGCGCAGAAGTCGGTTTTTTGCGGATATTAATGGTTTCTTACGTGGAGTTCTAGTTTGAAACCCATTAGAATTTAATGCTCTCGAGATTGTTCTCTCATGGACATCCTTTTTCCTTACCGCAGCCACTTGTTTCGCCAAATCTGGAGCACTTATTTTTTTATTTTTGTTCACTTCTTTTAAAATTGAACTAATGTCTCTACGTGAAAGCTTTTTCGGTCGGCCAGTTCGCGGCTTATTTTCAATGGAACCACTGTTTTCAAAATTTTTGATAATGGTATAAACAGAACTTCGTTTTAGTTTCAGTAATTTCGCAATTTCCGAGCACGATTTATTGTCTTTTTTATACTGGACGACCAAATTTCGGACATCACTAGAAATTTCTTTTCGCGATGACATTTTGCGCTCCTTACAGTTCGAAACTAGCGATAAACGTATAGTAGAGTTGCAGCTGCACATGTACTGAATGCCAGTAAGAGCAAATAAACAAATTTCGAATAAATAGTTAGGTTTAGTTGGAAATTTTTTGTGTATAAGTCTGCCAGCCGTAGACTTTTGTCCATCCAATTTTTTATGTTTTTATGAATTTCTCTTCAAGTTTGTTATGAATAGTTTTTGTTTTCGTTTTTTTTTATAAATATATTTACGTTACTGAAAAAGTGTGCATCAATGGATTTTTGATTAAAGCTTCCAATCAACCAGAGCCTCAATATAAGGTGCTGCCGTAGACTTTTGTCCGCCACTGTATATAAATGATCAGGGTCACCCGATTCGATTTAGCCATGTCTGTTTGTCTGTCTGTCCGTTCGCACGATAACTTTCGATAGAATGAAGGTAGAGCCTTGAAATTTTGGGTAAATGTTGGCGGTGTGATCTAGTTGGTTGGTAGTGAAAATAGGCATGATCCGGCCAAGAAAACGCCTACCTCCCCTACATATGTAGAATAATTGAATGTATCTGTAACTAGCGATTAAATAAACGTGAAAAGTTCTAACTACGGCAGCTGGCTCCAAAGGGTCAGTTTATATTCTTTTGGGAAAATAAAATCGATCAGTTGAAAACTAGCGGTACTTTTCTTACAAAGAACCCCGTGCAACCCTACTTTTCACGTTTTTTGTCAATAACTCTTCAACCAATTGACGTAGACACCTGATTTTTGGCAAATAGCCTTCAGATGAAAAGTTGCTTCAGATGATGGGCATAATCAGACCAAAGGAACGCCTATCTGCCCTACAAATTTCAAAAAAATGATATATTTCTTGAACTACGATAACTTTCGATAGAATGAAGCTAGAGACTTGCAGTATTTGTCAAATATTTGAAGTAGGATTTAGCTGCTTGGTATTGAAAATGGGCCATATCCGACCCAAGGAACCCCTACCTTCCCTACAAATGAAACTTAAAATAAGCAATAGCTTACGATAAAATAAAGCTAGCGACTTGAAATTTAGGTCAAATGATTGTAGTAGCATCCAACTGGCTGATATTGAAAATACGTAAAATCCGACTAATGAAACCCCTACTTCCCCTACAAATGAAACTTGAAATAAGCGATAACTTTTGATGTAATGAAGCTAGAGACTTGAAATTTTGTTTGAAAGTTTATAGCATGCTCTAATTGGTTAGTGGCAATGATGGGCAAGATCCGACACAAGGAACCCCTACACTCTAAAAAAATTTTACCCTTATAATAGGAGGAAACTTTATTTCCTTCTATTATAATGGTGAATTTGCTCTGGAATATAGATTTACATATCGAGTGTAATTTAACACAAAAAATATGTAAACAGGTACTCCAAAATATCTGAAAATTTGCACCCGGAAATATTGTATGTAAAAATACCCTGTAAAAGTAGAAATATTGTACAGGGTGGCGCAAAAGAAACGAAGGGGTTTGAATAGTCTATAATTCCTTTATTTTTGAATAAATCGAATTTCTTGTTTTTTTCTTAGTACACTTCATAAATGGGAAATTTTGTTAATTTAAACGTGAAAAAAAAATCGCGTAAGTGGTGCCCATTCTCAGCTTTGTAAATTGCTACGTTTTCATGACTTTTTTCAAAATTTCAGGAGGTATCGCTCGAATTTCTTCTCAAATATTATTGTTTAGTTGGGGTATGGTCTGTGCCTTATTCATATGTCATACACATACTCTAGACCATACTCCAACTAAAAAATAATATTCGAGAAGAATTTTTAGCGATACCCCCTGAAATCTTGAAAAAATTCTTGGAAAATGTTTTAGAAAGACCGCGACTAAGTAAAGCTGAGAATGGGCATCACTAACGCGATTTTTTGTCACGTTTAAATTAACAAAATTCCCCATTTATGAAGTATACTGAGAAAAAAAAAGAAATTCGATTGATTCAAAAATAAAGGAATTATAGACTATTCAAACCCTTTCGTTTCTTTTGCGCCACCCTGTATATATTATTTATCCCTAAAATGTGTGATATTACTTACCCGAATGAGTACTCATTTAACAGCTATAAGGGCTCATAGTCCGACACCTTTGAAGAGAGAGTTAAAAGGAAGTGAAAAAGAGCGAGAGAAACGAAGTAATTCGGCACAAGTGAGGAAGTAGGAAGGGGGATGGAAATTTGACATCTCGCGTGCTTCTATGTGGACCGGGCGGGTGTTCCGCGGCAGAGAGACAGACTGGAATGTTATTGTTCTAACAGGAAAAGTAGGAGAGGGGATGACATCTTACGTGCCTCCTGTGCTTTTATATAGACTGCGCGGGTGTTGCGCAGTGGAGGGCGTGTGTCTCTCTGTTTACTTTTTACAAGTTTGTATGAGGTGGAATTACGTTCAGAATTTTGTGCTCAGTAAATGGGGGTGTCGGAGCGAGACTGCGAGGACGACCGAGATCTCGTTGGGAGAGCTCAGTAGGTGTGGACGCCGCGCAGCTGCTGGGCTCCCAAAATTGGAGGACGCGGTCACGTGACCGAGATATTGTAATTGGAGGACAACGATCCAGGCGGCCAAGGCCCGACGGCGGGCTGTCGCGCCACGATGATGATGATGGCATTTGCAGTTCCAATGGTATGGAGGGAACCAAAGGACCACTACACCGGATTGTTATTCATGCATTAAAACAATTGCTATAATAACAACCAAAACTACGAACGCCATGCCGATCGTCTACATATTGGGGATGAGAAACCTTATTGGTAATTCCCAACAGATAAATACGTCCGTCCGACCACGTCTCCATGTATTTTGTCCTTTACATTCTAATGGGTGTTTAGAACATATTTGGTGAAAAACGCACTCATATGTGCGTCCCTTGTCCTTTCTAAAAAAATGAGAAATTTTTCTTTCTTTCTATATCTGCTTCCTTGAATTTTAAATTGTCTTATTGGGTTACGTTATGACAACGAGAAAAAAGTACAAGGTTCAAGTCGCATTACGTATGAGATTGTCGAAAATAAACACCTCGTCATAAAACCCTTTTTAAAACCCACTTGCATCGATGCATGTGTGATTCAAAAAGGGTTTTACGACGAGGTGTTTCTCAACAATAGTTTGCTTCAATAGTTTTAAAATGCCAAATTGTATGAAAATTTTGTATCTGTGGTCTTATGATGACAAACGATTGTTATGATTGATCATTTACTATGTCATGTGCCGGTTTTGATAACAAGAGCTAAAGTCTCACTATACAATCCGAACTCTGAGAAAAAGAGTTCATTCCTTACAAAGAGATTTGCATTATCTTTAAAAGACTGGCACTTTCATAATCTGACCATTAGTTTCATAATATTCTCATAAGAAGTATTGATCTATTGCTGTCATTGGAATAAACAAATTTAAGCTCTTATACGGATTTTTTTGATTTCATAAAAAGAGGAGTATTTTCATAGCGAGATTTTCATTTTTATAAGAAAGAACGACCAATGGCGGCCATATTTTTCTCCGATTGGAATTATTTGAGTTGAAATATGATTTTTGACTTATGATTAATAAGCGTGATTTCGCATGGAAAATAATGATTGGTGATTTCTAACGTCATAAATATGTCGTTGCGCAAATTTTATACCAACTATTGAGGCGGAACACAACTTACATATTTTTCAAACAGTAAATTTTTTCTAGAAAATTCTATAAATACCGATTATTTTCATGGCGCTTTGCATTTTATCGAAGCAAAATGTCTATTATTACCAATAAAATTTCAATCGCATGAACTTTTTCGCTCATATGTGTGAAGAAAATGCAATGTTCTTTAATATACCTATAATATTATCATACGAACTTTGTAACATACATGTACCATCGAAAATATCCTATAATGTATTTGTTCTCGCTCTTCGAAACACAAATTAAATTTTTTTGTATGTCGTTCTCTTTCTAACAACAATGATCAAGAAAAATGACAGGAGTTTATACCTCTACTAACAAAAATATTATACTTCTTATTAGAGTAAAAATGTACTCGTATAAATAGACTATTTGTTTCCTTATGAAACTTGTGTAACTCCCAAGAGCAGAGTAACAGTGTTGTTATAAGGCAGCAATAGATATCATAAAGTGCGCCATTTAATTCTTCTAAGAGTCTCGTAAGTTGCTTACAGTACTCTAAAAGGATGAAATTATGGGAGTGTGATTCTCAAAGGCAATCTGCCTTCACTCTCATAAGTCTCTCTTAGTGTGTTAAGAGATCAAAATTGTTAGTTGGGGTGTGTCTCTCTGTTTACTTTTTACGACTGGAATTGCTTCAAGTAGTTTAGTGTTGAGTATATGCGGATTGCTCCTCCATATTTATTCTCTATGTCCGACACATAAATCCCCTTTTATCGAAAAGACGAATGCCTTCAGTAGGAATCGAAACCAGGACCCAGTGAGCAGAAGGCAAACATGCTAACCGTTGGGCCATCCGGACTACTTATGTGCACTAATTAGAATGACTTATATTATTAATGCGACAAAATGCAGCAAAAAATGAGTAAAACTACATCTACACTTTGTAAAAATGCACCAAAAACCGAAATACAAACAAAATGTTGGAAAAATACATCAAAAATACATGATTTCAAATTTTACACCAATTTTAGTGTAATTTTCCGAATTTTTTAGACATTACATAAAATTTGTTTAAATACCCTATCTTGATGTATGAGAGGAAAAATAAGTAAAAATTAATCGAAATGTAGAGGAAATTTACTTTCACTTTTTAAAGTGTACCTTCCTACAAATGAAACTGCGAATAAGCGATAACTTTCGATAAAATGAAGCTAGTGACTTGAAATTTTGGTTAAATATTTGTACTGGGATCTAGTTGGTTGTTCTTAAAAATGCGCAAGATTTGGCAAAAGAAACCTCTACCTCCCCTACAAGTGAGATTTCAAACAAGCAATAACTTTCGATAGATTGAAGCTAGCGACTTGAAAAATTCGGCGAATATTTGTAGAATGGGTTTGCTAATTGATTTTGAGAATGGTCAAAATCCTCCCGAATGTGTGCCAACCTCCTCTATAAACTGGCCATATAAAAAACTCACTTTTAATGCATACGGTCGCTGCCAATTGGTACATTTGGCATCACTACTAGGTCTGTACAAGTCTAGGGTGTATACACTTCGGACTCGGTCTGGTTTTTTCAATACATTGTTTCAAAAGTATCCTCTGTATGTCCTTCCAGAATTTGTGAGTAAAATACGTTGGCCGTTTCAGGCATAGTGAAAAATCGCATAAGTTTCTTCACATCGTCCCTCTTTTGCGCTGACACCATATTTTTCCCAGAAATTCAATGATGTTGTTACTTACTGATGTAACTTTTGATTTAAAAGGTGATACTTCAATTGGATTTCATTACAACTGACCCAAAATGATTCACCCTTAGCACCATCACTTGAAGATAACTGTAAACCTTAGGAGTGCATAAATAAACAAAACTTAACAGGAAAATTCTCGCAACTTCATAAGCACTGGGCTTTGTTGCGTTTTGAAAAAAAAAAAAACATTGGCTTTAGCGTTTGGAAAAGCACTACAAATTCAGAGCAAGATTAGTACGTCCTTTTCGGAGTCCTGCAAAACCTATTTATGACTTTCAGTTCGCAACATTTTTGAGGGAATTTAGACAAACATATCTCATTTTCATTTTCAAAGGCGACCATAACGTGTTTTCTGGATCCGATCTCGGTGTAAATTTGAGAAAGAATATCGGGTGTTGCAGCGGCTGTAAGTAACCTTGAGTGCAAGGGATCTATTTCTTGATATTCCAAGCAAGCTCATTCATGTTTATCGTCAACTTCTGCAGGGACTTCCACACGGTGGTGAAACTACTACTGTACTTTGTCCAGTGTTGCAGGTACGCCTGTGACGTGAAGGTGATGGAGATGCCACATCCGACAATGCCGACTCTTGGTTTCGAGTTGCCTCCATAACCTCAACTGGTATTTTTCTCTAGTTCTCCCTATTGTTGCACTCCTTCGCACAATGAAGTGGTATTGGATACGCGAGCCCGCAGCTGTGTTTTGCCTGGATGTCAGGCGAAAATCAGCCAGTGAAAGAGGGCTTTTTGATATCGCCGGAGCCATCCTTGTCCTACCGGTTCGTGCAGATGCATACGCGGCAGTCATTCTCCTTCTATTTGGTGGGCGTACGCCTGTTTATCGCTGGCGACTGCCCGTCTTGTAAAGAGAGGAAACGCTCCCCGGAGGTAGCCACTCCTTCGGACACTTGGGCAGATATTCCTGCCCCATATATATGGTAATGCAAAGTGTGAATTATCCATTGCCATTTTAGCTGGTGTATTAGTTCATGGATTGGCATCTGTCCCGTACGCCAACTCAGCTCTTCATTAATATTGTTTTGGGGCAGGCAATTCAGGGGGAGCGAAACAAACCGAGCTTGGTCTTAATACTGAGATAACTTCGGAAAGTTGTCCCTTATTTTAAGTTTCATTTGAAGGGAGGTGGAGGTTCCTTGATTAGGATCTGGCCCATCTTTAATACCAACTAACTAAAAATCACTTCAAATATTTGGCCTAAATTTCAAGTTGCTGGCTTCGTTCTATCAAAAGCTATCGCTCATTTGAAGTTTCATTTGTAGAGGAGGTAGGGGTTCCATGGGTCGGTTCCTGAACATTTTCAACGCCAACTACCAACATTCTACCAAATTTTCAACTGGCTAGTGTCATTCTATCGAAAGTTATCGTAATTAAAATAATATTTATTTTTTTGAAATTTGTAGGGGAACTAGGCGTTCCTTTAATCTGATTATTCCCAACTTATTTTACTAATAAAACTCAAGCATCTTCTCATCTCACGGTTACAAGCCAAAAATCAGGTGTTTGCGTCAATTGGTTCAGGAGCTATAGACAAAAAACGTGAAAAGTAGTGAAGTACGGGGCTCTTTGTAAGAAAATTACCGTTAGTTTTCAACTGATCGATTTTATTTTTCCAGAAGAGTATAAGATTACCCTCACGAGCAATCTACTAAAGCTAGAACTTGTCATGTTTATTTAATGGGGAGTTATTGATACATTTAATTATTTTAGATATGTAGAAGAGGTAAGCGTTTCCTTGCCCTGATCATGCACATTTTCAATATCAACCAATTAAATCATACTACCAACACTTGATCGAAATTTTAAGGCTTTAGCTTCCTTCTATCGAAAGTTATCGTGCGAACGGACAGACAGACAGACGGATAGACAGAGAAACAGACGGACGGGCAGACATGGCTAAATCGAATGAGGAGGTGACCCTGATCATTTATATATATACATTGCTATACGTCCGAAGCCTCCTTTAAGGTATTATATTAAAAGTAAACTTAATTCAAATTTATCAAGAGCAAGAATTAAGCTTGTCAAATGCTGCTGCCTATTGTGATAAAGGAAACTATTTGATTGTGATTCCGAATAGTTTGCTAATATTTCAAAGAAAACCATTTTTCCAAGCAAAAAATGTGGAATCCAATCGCGGCGAAATAAAGCGAAAACAGTGTGGAATGAACGAATTTCTAGACACAACCGGTAGCCGTAGCCGGTAGCCGGCTTTTGTTTCATCGATTGCAGGATTCACACTAGATTAATTACCAGGGTAGAACGTTAACCCGAACACGTTTACGTTCTTGTTGTAGAGCGTGTCATTTCTTTAACCTGTATAGGTTAAGATTCGCAAAAAAATCGCGAATTAAATCATTTTAAATAATAATAGGCCAGTCAAATTAAGCCAATTTTGGGGCGTCTTAATAATAATGAGGGAAATATCTGGAAATAATTTTAATCCCTTCTATAGATACTGCATGCATGGAAACTGAGTTTGCACGGTCGTAGAAGGTGAGCTTAACTTTTGGAGGGCGAAAATCCGAGAAATTTGAACCATTTTTTCAATATTATCATTATGAATCCTAAACGGTGCCTCGCGTCGAAAAAACTTGCGTGAGTAAATTAAAGACCGTTGAATTCTGCGTTCAATGCACTGCTCAAAGTTGAAATTCGGTTCAGTAGCGTAGTCAAAATCGATAGTCAAAAAATGACAATTTTCGAGGCTCCGGAGAAAAATCACACTTTATCACTATTCAAGCTCACCGATCTTTGCAACGGATGCTCCAAATGGAAAAGCTTGTCTGCATAAGTTAGGGATAATTTGATTGTAACCCTAACGTGGCCAATATTTTTCAATTTGAACTATTTCTAGAGTAGTTATGAGCGAAAATTCAAAAATGAATGCTCATCGATTAATGCCTTATATGCTCTATCTCGGTAAGTATAACAGATAGAAGTTTTATTTTAGTCTCAAATTGTAGATAAATTACTCTAGCTAAATAAAGTTTTACGAGATTTCTTGTAAGACCAATTTAGGAGATACTAAAAAGAAACAGGACAAGCCAAACAATTAGGCACATTTTCAACATGGTGGCGGGGTCCGTGGTGTTAGGGAGTGAATAGAAAACTCGAATTTTTAAACAATGTATCAACTCAAACAATATATCAACCAGGCCGAAGCGTATATACCATAGACTTGTACAGACCTAGTGGTGACACCAAAAGTAATAATTGGCAACATATGGTCGTTGCATTAAAAGTGAGTTTCCTATATAGCCAGTTTATAGGGGTGGTTGGCAATCATTCAGGGAGATTTTGACCATTCTCAAAATCAATTAACTAACCCATTCTACAATTTTTGTTGAATTTTTCAAGTCGCTAGCTTGATTCCATCCAAAATTATTGCTTATTTGAAGTCTCACTTGTAGTAGGGGTAGGGGTTCTTTGGGTCGGATCTTGCCCATCATTGCCTCCTCTTGATCACCCTACAAACATACAAACAATATTTTAAGTCTCTAGCTTCACTCTTTCAAAAGTTATCACTTATTTGAAGTTTCATTTGTAGGGAAAGTAGGAGTTTCGTTGGTCGGATTTTACCTGTTTTCAATATTAGCCAACTGGATTCTACTACAAACATTTGGCCAAAATTTTAAGTCGCTAGCTTTATTTTGACGAAAGTTATCGCTTATTTTAAGTCTCATCTCTGGGGGAGGTAGGTGTTTCTTTGGTCGGATCTAACCCATCTTCCATCTGCCAACTAACTCAATTTCACTTCAAACATTTGACCAAAATTTCAAGTTGCTGGCTTCATTCTATCAAAAGAAATCGCTTATTTGAAGTTTCATTTGTAGGGGAGGTAGGGGTTTCTTAGGTCGGATCTTGCCCATTTTCAGTACCAACTAATAAGACCTTACTACCAATATTCATCGAAGGTTATCGTAATTAAAATAATATTTAATTTTTTGAATTTTGTAGGGGAGGTAGGCGTTTCTTTGATCTGATTATGCCCAACCCAACCCAAAACCCAAGCAGCTTCTCACTTCAGGGTAAAAGGCAAAAAATCAGATGTCTACGTCAATTGGTTCAAGAGTTATGGACAAAAAACCCGAAAAGTAGGGTAGAACGGGGCTCTTTGTAAGAAAATTACCGTTAGTTTTCAACTGATCGATTTTATTTTTTTAGGGGAGAATAAGATTAGCATCACGAGGAATCTACCAAAGCTAGAGCGTTTCGTGTTTATTTAATCGGGAGTTATAGATACGTTTAAATATTTTACATATGTAGGGGAGGTAGGTGTTCTTTTGGCCCGATCATACCCATTTTAATACAAACCAACTAGATCATACTTCCAACATTTTACCAAAATTTCAAGGCTCTAGCTTCATCCTATCGAAAGTTATCGTGCGAACGGACAGACAGACGGACAGACGGACAGACAGACAGAAGGACAGACAGACAGACATGGCTAAAGCGAATCAAGAGGTGACCCTGATCATTTATATACCTATACAAGGTATATACATTGCTATACCTCCGGAGCCTTGTCGTGACAAAAACAATATACCTTGTACTAAAATTCCAGGGTATAAAAATCGAAACTACCCTAATTAAAGCAACCAGTGTTATAACAATTTGACTGACCAAAGTAATTTAACCTTTGCAAAATCACCGACTTTTTTTAAATAAAAACGCAACTACTCAAAAACTATACCCGCTAGCATATTCTAGTAAAAAGTGAATCGCAGGTAATATCCTTTTTTTTCGACCCGAGGCACCGTTTAGGAGTTATAATGATAATATTAAATGAAACCGGAATATAGGGGGCTACGCCCGCAGTCCGAGGGTTTTGTAGCAATCGCTTATTTTGGTATATAAATATCGGCTCCTTGCACTTCTTGATACCACTCAGATGGATAAAAAAAAACATAATTAAAATGTCTTACTCGCTTACATTTTACATGCCAATTCATATTATGTGATTGTAACGAAACTTAGAACATATTATTGCCTAAGGTGTTGGTTACCGTTGGCCATCAGTACTTTTGACCTCGAACGTATTTAAGGCATGCAGGGTCGTGCTAACTGTAACTATAGATATAAACTATTGTATTATTGACCTATTCTGAAAAGATATACAGATTCCATTATTCTCCATTTTTTTCGGAACCCACCTTCCCGTAAGTTTTCATAATTCTAAGTATAAAGGTCTCGAACTGCAAGGGGAAGGGGACAAATTACGAACTAGTATTTTCTCATCCCCCAATGTTACCCTTCAACAAATTTCAAGAAAATGCGAAAAAATGGAATGTACGCAACATTACCTTTCTCACGACACCTCATTTGCCTATACCAGTCGATAAAAAGATTTGACCTTAACTTCACCTCTATGTGGACACCGCCCCCCACCCGCTAAAGCTGTATCTAAAGTTTTATTAGTCAGCCCCCTCCCCTTCTTTACTCTTTCCAAAATGATTAATTAAATAACTGCATTTCGCACTACGAAAAACAACATGAAAGTCGTACTCACACCTATGAGGCCGGTAGGTGTATTTTTTGTGTGAATAGTGTCAAAATGCCTAACTTTAAATCAATGTACTATTATTAAATATAACGTGATTGTAATGAAACTTCGAGACATTATTGTCTATAGTGTTGGTTATCATTGGCCGTCAATACTTTTGACCTGTGATATGTTTAAAGGGTGCAGGGGTGTGCTAACTGCAACTATAGAAATGTACTATTATTAACCTTTTTTGATGAAATATCAAAATTCTACTATTTTTGGTTTTCTATGCTAGTAAAATACCGCTTTTCTGCAAATTTTCATATTTCTAAGTGTAACGGTCTCGAAATGCAAGGGGGGGGACAAACTCGGATCACATATTTTCCCCTCTACCTCTTTTCCCCTTTTTTCAAATTTGATAAAAATATCAAAAATGGAATGTACTCGTTGTTATCTTTCTCACGATATCCCACTTTCTTATACCAGATGAAAAAAAATTTGACCTTCATTTCCCCTCTATGGGGACCTCCCCTTAAAGTCGGCCTATTACAACGAATCGCTTTCTCCGGCGAATTATAATAATTCTACATATTCCCATAAAATTTCATATATGTAGCTTCAGCGGTTCATGAGATATTTCATCGACAGACGGACAGACGGACGCATGACCGGTTTCATAAGGGTTTTGTTTTAACTACAAAACCCTAAAAAGGGCTCAAATTTCTCGGATTTTCGCCCTCCAAAAGTTAAACTCACCTTCTACGATCGTGCAAATTCAGTTTGCATGTACTCAGTATCTATAGAAGGGATTAAAATTATTTCCAGATCTTTCCCTAATTATTATTAATAATATTTAATGTGACTGGCCTATAATGGTACAGCAAAACTAAGTTTTACTGCTTTAAACAATAATTATTTTCATTTTTAAATCATCTAATTCTATCCAAACAACGTTTTTGATTTTATTATTGCGAAAGAACTCCGATTAAATGAAATATTTAATTTTTCAATTAAAATTCTAAAGTTTTATTCGAAAATTCCATCGTTCAACACACAGAACACCACAACCGCACTCAACATACCTATCCATCCATCTATCTATTCGTTTTGTCTGTCCAAATATATTGAAAGATAGATTTCCTTTATTGACCGACCGAATATATTCGTACATACGAATGTGGGCAAAGTAGTCAAAAGAAAAATTAGATAAGAGTGAAGAAGTGAAGAAGGTGTGACCACAGAAAAGTTTTTAGTTTGTTCAAGTATCAGAAAAGTTTGATCCTGAGCCGAAAGGAAGGAAAACTTTGTCCGTAGAAGAATCAATCTGTTTTAGAAGGAATTGGAAACAATGCAAACAAAATGTTGTAATCATTTCGATAAGTTGTCCCAACGGGGACGCATGGAGATATCCGAAGAATTAAAGGCGAGAAAAGATGGAAATTATTCCCGGTTGTTTCCAAATATGTATTTGTATCGGTTTGAATGTGGGCCGGTGGGGGTTTTATTCAATTGTCCTTTTTGTTGTTTTTAATGTGATCAACGAGGGATTGTCATTGATGTGGAACAACAGTTGCAGTAAATCGGAGGAGTTTTGGTAACAGGATATACATCTATACTTCATCTACTTTATGTACGCTATTCGGATAGATTAGTGAAATGGGCATGAAGCATGTGCATATGAATCTAGAAAAAAAAACAACAGAAATTGCCAGATTTTTTAATAGTCGTACGAGTAGCACGTCTCTGCCATTTCAAATTTTAATTATCTGTCGGGAAATCCAATGAACCGGAAGCTATCAACATCATGAATCAACACAAACTATTGACTTTTAACTACACAATACCGATTACAAGATCACAATTTCAATTTAATGATCCCAATTAAATTACAGTAGCCCGCATACGGCACGAAATGGCAATAAACAAAACTAACTGAACTGGATGAAAATCTTATTCAGGACCTCTTAATCTAAATTGCATCATAAAGTTGATACTACATAATCTGCATATAACACAAACAGACCAAAAATACAGCCTGAAAGCCGATAGAGCTACCTCGCAATCCCTATGCGGTCACATGGTTCTCATTGCGAATATAATTTCCATACTTCGTTGCATATTCACCTGCTTTCTTGCATTGCGGTCGTGCACCCAGTTAGCCTGCTATGCGTTCCAAATGAATCGATTCAAAATGCAACTCTCCACCATATAATTCAGGGATAGTTGACACATTACAAGGTCTAATGACTGTTAAGCGAAAACAAATGCCATTTTAAGTTGTTCGCCTGGCGTTGAATCCGAAGCTGGAAATCCATTCGGACGAAAAGTGCCATTAGGCGCACCTTCTCGTATATATCCAGCCGTGCAAACGTAGCAGTTTTATAGTTTTCAGGATTCTTTCGTTACCTAGTACAGTGCTACAACCTATCGCCCGTCACCGCCACTACACCGTACACAAGGATATCTGGCAAATTCAAATTGTGCATTTACGTGTTGAAGTAAATTTAGTTGTCCGTTAGAAAATGTCTGAATGTAAATATCGTATAATTAATGGGCACGGAAAAGCCAGGACGATGTCGGATCAATGCAGGAAGTGAATGATATATGATTTGAGGGCAAAATTAAATGCAAGCACACACTGTGGAAAATAAAAAGGATAATTAGCGCTTTAAATAAATGTTTACACAGTTGTTTTGTTGAAAGCAGTTAGGCGGCTAAGTGGAAGCAGGAGGCGCATGGTTGCAACGTTCTTCATCCGAAACTGGTTTACGCCAACGAAACGTCAGCTAAGCCTCATGGAATAGTTGACGCGCTATGCCCCACTAGGCGTTAGGGCAATAAGTAGCAATTCATATCTCATAATCATCGTGGCGCAACAGCCCGAAGTCGGGCCATGGCCACCTGGATCGTTGTCCTCCAATCATCTCGTTCACGTGACCGCGTCCTCCGATTTTGGAAGCCTAGTAGCTGCGCAGCGTCCACACCTACTGCGCTCCCCCAACGAGATCTCGGTCGACTAGGCAGTCTCGCTCCGTCAACTCGTTCTGCATTCACTACTCTCATGCAATCACAGTCTATTCTTTGAACATGCCCTGACTATTGAAGTCGTTGTAGTTTGACGATTTTCGAAACTTCCAGCTCATCGTACAGTTCATACAACTCATGGTTGTACCGGATGCGCCATCCATCTCGATCGCAAACAGCCCCGAAAATTCGCCGTAGAACCTTACGTTCAAATGTGTCTAATGTTTCCGGAGGCTTGAGTTAGGGCCCATGCTTCGCAGCCATAGCATAGCACTGGTCGTATGATGGTTTTGTACACGCGGAGCTTCGTGTTTCTGTGCACATGCTTCGATTTCATTATGGGGAGAACCGAGAAAAAAGTCTTATTAACTAACTGTATCCATCGCTTGATTTCGCCAGTTTCGTTGGCGTCCCTTGACAACTTGCACCCCATTTATATGAAGTTGTTCACGAACTCGATGTTGAGGTCCCCCACATTGATGCTTGGTTGTGCAAGTGTCCCTGTCGTCGATTGCAAAATTATTTCGGTTTTGCCCTCGTTGATACGGTGTCAAACTTCTTTTGCAGCGGTATGGAGCGTATGCAGAAGTTGTTCTGCGTCATCAAGACATCATGTTGATGTCGTCGGCGTACGCTACTAGTTGTGTCGACTTGATGAGTAGCGTCTTGCTGTTATTCATATTCATAGCCCGAATAGTGTATTCCAGTGCTAGGTTGAAGAGCGTCGGTGCCAGTCCATTGCACTGTTTCAGTGCGTATTTCAAATAGATCAGTAAGTCTATTATGGATCCTGACCTGTGAGATGGAGTTGGTCATCGTCATCTTTGTCAGTCGCACTAATTTGGCCCGTATACCAAATTGCAGCATGATGTTGTACAGTACTCCACGATCGATACTGTCGTATGCCTGCTTGAAGTCGACAAAGATTTGGTATACGTTTACGTTGTATTCCCAGCACTTCCGGAGTATCAGTTTGACCGTAAAGAGCTGATCGCTTGTGGAGCGACCAGGTCTGAAACCGCTTTGATATTCGCCAATGACTCGTTCTGCGTACGGTTTTATTCTATTTTCCAGAATTTTCGTCAAAATTTTATAGGACGTACAAAGTAGTGATACGCCCCTTTAACTCTCATACCGCAGTTTATTTCCCTTTTTGTGAATTGGACAATGATGCTTCTGCGCCAATCGTCTGGGATCTCCTCGTCCTTCCATACTCGCAGGAGTAATTGAAGTGTGGCATCAACTAGACTCCTTCCACCGAAATTTAGCAGTTCAGCTGGAATCTCGTCAGCGCCCGGCGCTTTACTTCGTTTTAGCGCCGCAACGGGAGATCAACTTCCTCTACTGTCGGGGGTTGTATGGGTGGGCCTAGATCTACAATATCGTCGAGAGCTTCCTGTGTGGGGATGTTAGATGGTAGGTTCAGAAGCTCTTCAAAATAAGAGGCCCATCGTTTGTTAATGCCATCGGTGTCGCTGATGATGTTTCCATCCTTGTCCTTACAAAGGCTAGTCCTGGGTTGGTAGTCGTTCTTAATTGTATTTACATATTTTTCTCTTCTGGCTCTGGTTCCTCGTTGAATCCATTGTCTGTAGGCCTCATTTTTCGCGTCAAGTGAATTTTTGCATTCTTCGTCGAACCAGTCATTTCGCGCTCGCCGGGCTTTATATCCCACGAACTTCTCTGTGACATCTCTGATGGTACCACTGAGTTCTTCCCAGAACCCATAGGTTAGGTTAGGTTAGGTGGCGGCCTCACGGCCCCGCATAGACGACTTGGGTCCATAGTGATACCACAAAGAAAAACAACAGAGATCGTTAAGTGTTGTTATCAGTCGTAATCAACAAGTCCTTGTTGAGCTCGAAGGTTTTCGTCGCGCTTGCGAATCTTTGAAGATTCATTATGTTAAGGTTTGCAATCGCTTTAAGGTTGCGGGGAAAGTAGTCCCCAAAATATGTATGCCTTGTCGTTGTCCAGGAGGTGCTCTAAAGTTTCTTTGGTATTTGGCAGCTTGTAGTTCCTGCAGCCGCTGTCTGTGATCAGTCCCAGTCTGTGTGCGTGCTCGCCTATTAGGCAGTGACCCGTTAATAAGCCCACTAGCATTGCACATTTACCCCTAGAGAGGCCTAAGAGTATATCGGTTTTCCTAGTGTTGTACTAGTTCCAGAGTTCCCTCGTAATTCTGGAGTTGACGGTTCTGTTCCAATTTTGGTTGGCCCGTTGCATCATCTGAGAGTCCATTTTTGTTCTTAGTGTTTGTATTGGAATAGGAGTTGCTATTGCCATTGTGTCGTTCAATACAGCTCCCTGCTTTGCGAGTTCATCCGCAATATCGTTGCCAAGGCAACCGCTGTGGCCTGGTATCCATCGGAGTTCCAGTTTCCTTGAGTGAATTGAATTGAGAGACAGTTAAGCACTGTCTCTGATCTGATAGTGTCTGACTGCAGCGCTTTCAGCGCAGCTTGACTGTCTGAGTGAATGTAAATGTTGCCCATCCTGCGTGTTGTTGAGACTAGCTCCGCAGCTTTTTGTATCGCTACCACCTCCGCCTGGAAGATTCTACACTCGTTCGGCAGTCGGAGCGATAAATTGTGTAGGAGCTCCGGCGAATGAGCCGCGGCTCCAACACCTGTTTCAATCTTAGAGCCATCCATATAGAGGTTTAGGGAATTCTTAGGTCTGTTCTCGCCTGTGGAGTAGAAATCCCTTTCTGGTATGGTTACCCGGAATTTTCTCTTGGAGTCAATTGCCGGTTTAATGAGGTCTGTATTCTCGAGAGGCAGTTTGATGTTACGATGACCATAGGTCCTCGTGGTAAATTGCCCCGTTTCCCTAAGTCTTAGTGCACATTTGCACGCTGTGTTCACTAGAAACAGGTCCAGTGGGGGTAGGTTCGTAAAGGTGTTTAGGGAGTTTGTGGACGTGGTTCTCATCGCTCCTATGATTCCCAAACATTCTAGTCTTTGGATCTTTTCCATTTTCAGTTTATTGCACCTGGTTTTAAGTGCTGTCCACCAGACCAGAATTCCGTATATTAGAATTGGCCTAACAACAGCTTTATACATCCAGTGCATAATTCGAGGATTGAGCCCCCATGTATTACCAAGCAAACTTTTGCAGATTTACAGAGCAATGGTTGCTTTCTTGGTGCGTTCTTCGATGTTACGATTCTAAGTAAGCTTGCTGTCTAGGATCAACCCTAAGTACTTTGCGTGAGTCATCAAAGTTAACTCGGTGATGCCCATCCTTGGGAGGTGGAAGTCCTGAATTTTGGTTCTTCTTGTGTAGAGAACCAGTTCAGTCTTTTGCGGGTTCACACTTAGCCCCACTTTACCTGCCCAATTTAGAAGCCTACTTAGAGCCATTGTTGTGAGATCTGACAGAACGCCAGTGTCCTTTCCAGATACAAGTATTACAACGTCATCTGCGTAAGCCACCGCGCGTATGCCTATCGCTTCGAAGGTTTTTAGTAAAGTGTTCAACACTAGTATCCATAGAAGTGGTGATAGCCCTCCTCCTGGTGGCGTTCCTCTTCTGGCCACTTTAGTGACCGTGGCATTGCCCCATGCGGACGATATAAGTCTGCTTACGTTGACCCCTGCATCGTAGAGGGCATCCATTATCGCTTGTGTTGTAACATTATTGAAGGCTCCAACAGTGTCTAGGAACGTGCCGAGCGTGAATTCTTTGTACTGTAGAGAGATTTCGATGGTGGAGACCACCTCGTGCAGGGCCGTTTCCACGGATTTCCCCCAGAACCCATGGTCGCCTCTGCTGCTGAGGTTGTGTAGCATGGGTGATAGTCTTTCCTCAAGGGCGGCAGCATACGCCACCGCCGTAGCATCGCTCAGAAGCTTATCAACCGCAAAGATTTTGGGAGGGCTGATTCTTGATTGGTGCACTGAGGAAATTCTACATCTGTAGGTCGTACGAGTATTCATCAAGTGATGATCTGAGTCGCAGTTTGCTCCTGATAGGAGCGGACATCCATCACACTAGACGCCCATATCCTGCAAATGAGGACGTGGTCAATTTGGTTGACGGTATGTGCGTGTGGAGATTTCCAGGTCTGCTTGTGAATGCGTCGATGCGGGAAACTCGTAGAGCTTACGACTAGATTCCTGCTGCAGGCGATGTCGATAAGTCGCTCGCCGTTTCATATCTGACATAATTATGTATATTTTCGAAGCTGTCTCAGCCTATGCTGGTAACATGGTGATGCGGTAGTTTGAAATGGACGATGGAGACGACACGCGAAGGTATCAATGCGGATGGAGTTCATATATGACCGTAAAAATCCGTTAGTGACAGCTTTTAAAATTGGCTCTTCAGTGAATCAAGCAGCGGCATAAGCGTGTTGTGCAACTCAGACTCGGGATACGTTGGACTTTTCCGCTAACTGCCCCTTATCCATCCGTATTAAAAGAGGAAAACTCATGCTTAGGAATGACAACACCACATAGGGAAATCAAAAATAGGATGAAAGGGAATAATACATGGAGTCAAACAATCCAAATGCCCTTCAAACACTCCGGACTCCTGATATCTTTGGACAGCCGACCTTCTATACCCTCTAGATAAAACAAACCAACACGCGACCTTTGAGGCCCCATGTCCCCCATGTTTCGAAAAACAAGAAAAGGCGAACAAATCAGTGCATTGGCCTGATTGGGCGAGGCTCCTTAAAGGAAAGACATAGCTTACATCAATTACAGGACAGGAATCTTTAGAAATAAAAATGTTTTTCTCACAAAGACGAATTTTTGGACCCGTCGTTCCTATGGCAGCTATATAACATAGTGGTCCGATTTCGTTGGTTCCGACATATATACAGCGTGCAATAGAAAGAAAGCTTTGTACAAAATTTCAGATCGATAGCTTTAAAACCGAGGGACTAGTTTGCATAGAACCAGACAGACAGACGGACAAAGCTTAATCGACCCGTCTCATCATACTGACTGAGAATATATATATGTATGTAGTTTATATAGTTGAAGATGCTTCCTTCTGTGCGTCGCAAACTTCATGACAAAGTTAATAGGCATACCATATCACATCCGTGAAGGGTATAAAAAGAAATACCTATACAATGCTGGAAAAAAAGTTACTCGAACTATTTTATTCCCTTTGTAGCAAAAATTCTTTGAAGTGTGAATGAGTGAACTTTTTTCAAAACCTTTCAATATTTCTATACAGGATACACATCATTTGTTATAAAGTCAGCCAATAAAACATCCTAACACTAATTCGAAGAATTTTTGTGATAAAGGGAATAAAATAGTTTGAGCAAGTTTTTTTTCCAGCACTGTATAGGTATTATATTAGGCGTGTTTTTTGCGTAACCGTGTAGGGTCCCTGCCCTGGTTGCGCAAAAAAAAAAACGCTCTAGGGTAGCATCCAGGTTAAATTCGGAATCGTGAAGTTATCTACACTAACGTCAAGTGGTGCGCCTGATATGTGGTGGAAATAAATTACAAATTCGGATGAAATATTAGTTTGATTATCGGATCGTCTATTTATTGCGACGGCGGACGTTTATAAACTTGGCGTACCACTCTACCTTAACAAACATCATTCAAACGAGTTATTTATCAGTGACAGCTACAAGTGCAACTCAATCCAAATGGGTCGCTGGTTCGATCCCCAGCAAATTCTTATCTTTTTTTTTCCTTTTTTTTTGTTCCATTGATATTTTTAGTAATTGAAAATGTATTACTTAATAATAGGCATGGACCTATCAGAGTAAGAGGTAACATTAGTTTACCAATGAACTTGGCTGATTGACAAAAACAAAATCGTGAGTTAAAGGATGAAACGTAAGTTTAAAGGATAAGTCGTTAGAAGACAATTCAATATATTGATCTTTATTCCAAGTCCGAGTTAACACTATTTCAATAATCCAATTAAATCTATCTTTATAACTTCCGAAATGTTTACAATTATTTGTTTACGAATGAAAGGTAAATGATACGAAAGGTAAGTTGACAATGTAAGAATTTGTTTAGAATTACATTTCGGGGAAAATGTTTGACATGGTAAATGTTACAATTGATATGTTATTGTTTTGATTTATGTGTTGTGTGGGAATTGATTATGATGATGGTTTGTATGGGTCGTTTATGACGATTCGATTGGTGTATGAACGGTGTTAATAGTCGTTCCCATAACTCGTGCCAACATCAACATATTAGATTCCACACAACGCACGTGTCATGCATGTGGAAGTTATTGAGGTGTTATCGAGTGTAGGGTAGCCACCCTACTAAGCTATTCAGGTTAATGTTGTTGGTGTAATGCGTGTGTTATTTTACCCTACACCCGATAAATTCCAAAAAAAAACACGCCTATTGTCAACTATAGCAAAAAAAAATAGACCGAAGCCTTGCTTCGGCCTGGGATCCGAGGTATATATACTCTAGACTTGTACAGATCTAGTGGTGATACCGAAAGTACCAATTGGCAACGACTCTATGCATTAAAAGTGCGTTTCCTATATGGCCAATTTATAGGGGAGGTTTGCACTCATTCAGGAGGACCTTGACCATTCTCAAAATCAACTAACTAACCCATTACAAATTACGATCTAATAATTTATCCTCCCTCATTGTTCCCCTTTTTTCAAATATAAGTAAAGTAAACTCAACATTACCTTTTTCACAACACCTCACTTGCCTATACCAGTCGATAAACAAAATTTGACCTTAATTTTAACCCTCACCCTCCCCTCCACCGCCCGTTACAGTTGGCCAATTATCACACATCGCCCCCTACCAATCTTTACCCTTTCATAAATGTGATTAACCATAATATGTAACAATAACTGCGATTCGCACTACGAAAAACAACATGCAAGTAGTACTCGCACCTTTGAAGCCGGTAGGTGTATTTTTTGTATGAATAGTGTAAAAATGAATTCCATGGACAGACAGACAGACAGACAGACGGACGCATGACTGATTTCATAAGGGTTTTGTTTTACTACAAAACCCTAAAAAACATACGAAAAAAGATAAAATCTGGAAAGATATTGCCAACGAGCTTGGTGCAAAATGTAGTAAGTACCGATTCGAATTTTTTATTTCAAGCTCCCGCTTTTTTCGAGAAAAGCAATAAGTAACGGGTGTATTGAAACTTATACCATGCTCCCATAATTTTCTTTCCTTACGAAGGCATAATTTTACCTGACTGCGTTTTTAAACGTTCCGTCATCCATTGTTCAAGGAATTAAATTTACCTTTGCCTTTCTAAATCCTCAGCCACTGCTACAAGCAAAACCGCTTCTTCCACTTAGCAATACATAGTGACGTTTTCTATTGCGAATTTTGCTGCAGACCAAGTTGCACAGCAAAATACATAACGAACACTGAATGCGATTTTTTCCGCTGCGATTTTTTGTTGTCCCGGTGTGAGCAATTAGAAATCGTCACGAATTTCCGTCGCGAAACCGTCGCGAATTCGCCGTGGATTTTGTCGCTACGATTTTATTCGCGTCGGTATGAGGATCGCTTTAAACATACATATAAAATTTCACGTTTTCGAAATTCACCGTTACTTCAAAGATACAACTGTTCAAACTTCAAAATCGATTTTTCGTAAAAAATTCAAATGATAATTCCATAACGGCACTTTGAACTGAAAAATCTACATGACAAAAGTTGCCCTAATGCATTGGCTCCCAACGGTGTATTTGCTTTATACTTTTGGATTTGAAAATTTTCGAATAATACGTTTTAATGGAAAAAAGATGTTGTGAAGACTATGACGGTTTTTCATCAAAATTTCAAATGATAATTTTACAACAGTTCCTAGTTGGTTAACGTTCTCGGTAGATTACTATAATAGCAATATACTACAGCGGGACACTAACCGCAGCAGCTGAGATCTTCTTTGTACAGCGTTAGGGCGACCACAGAGTGAAAGCTGAAGCTGATGCTTATGCTGGTTTTTGATTGCAAACACTCAGTGAAGAGAAACGTTTACGTGAAACGTGCTCATGGAGCTTTCCCAGCCCATGCTATCGCTAAAGCTCAAGATCGCATTCGTAATTGTCCAGTGATTTCATATATAAAATCCATTCATAAGACACTAAAAATGGACGAATACACCGGACAATTACGAATGTAATCTTCTGCAACATGGGGAGGGGAAGCTTCATGAGCACGTTTCATGTGAATGTTTCTCTTCGCAGAGTGTTCACAATCAAAACACCAGCATAAGCATCAGCTTTCACTCTGTGGTCGCCCTAATTGTGTACTGAGAGAATCTCGGTATGTGAGAATCATGCCGCTACTAGCGGAGAGATAGCACAGCTGATGCGAGATCGTCTGTGTGCAGCACGATTGTTGTATAGAGGCAATTGTTTCTATACTGATAATGGATTCAATTGCCTTTGTACGTACAGCATGGAGACGCACACGGTGGGATTTCGCATTCGTGTGTTGTCTCGGTGCTGGCGGACGGAGAGTCGTCAGCCTTGCTATTATGCACATCAGCTGTTCACACTGCAGCTTGATGCCGTGTGATGATGGTAACGGCAGCTGATAGGTGGTGGAAAGCTGGATGGCGGTGGTCATTGAACCCCAATGACATCGGGCGGGTTTTTTTTTGTGTCGTCGGAGGATTGAGGGACTTGCCGTCTTTTTTTAGAAGGAGATTGGTTTGGATCGCCGAGGAATTCGGTTGATTTTTTTGGGAGGAACATTTTTGTGGATCAGTTGTTGAGTGAAAAAAAAAGTTTTTGTTTTTCGATTTTGCTGAGTAGGCTTTTGGATGGATTTTGAATTCCCGTGGTAAACGGGTGGATTCCTTTTTTTTGAAGGAAAGTTGCTTGCTTGACGTCAGAGTGCTTGATCTTAAGTTGATTGAGGATTTTGGATGGTGAAGAAAGAATGAGTTGGAATTTTTTTTTTTAAACGGAGGATCTCTCTCTCAATTGCCCTAACTCCTTGTGGGGCATAGCGCGTCAACTATTCCATGTGGCCCAGTTGACGTTTCTCGGCATAAACTGGTTTCGGAGAATGCAGTTGCCAGCATGCACCTCCTGCACATCCATGGCCACGAACGTCGTCGTGGACGGGATTCGAACCCGAAACGCCGGTAGTCATACATGAGACTGATGCCTCAACACACTGCGCTACCGGTCGCCCCACTGAAATATAATTTTTTTATTGTATGAAATAAAGTAAAATACGAATTTGCTTGTGACATTCGTGAATGAAAAGAGAAAACGAGAAGGCGACGACTAAAAAAACTAAAAGTGAAAAAAATAGCAAAATAAATAGCGTGTGAAAATAATTTTTCGAGCGAAATTTTGCTAAAACCACAATCTAGCGAAAAGTTCATGCGCTGTCGGTCTTAAGTGAAAATCCTTCATCTATCGTGGAATGGAGCACAAAGCAACTGGTTTTAAGTTTAATTGAGCAAAGCGGATGCTATAAATTGGAAGTTCTGAGCGAATTCGGTTGTATTTATAGTTTCTACATTTTCAATTTCTTTCTATAGTTTGTTTTAATTTCGCATTTTGATTTTTTTTTTGTTAAATTTGAATTATATTCGGATAGTGATGAATTCCAGCTGAAGGACGATCGATCGTTAATCGATGGGTTTTTTTTTTGTCATGTCATTAATTTTTTTCCATTCTCGATTTTGGTATTCCATTCCTGTTAGATTTTTTTCTTCATTGATTTAATTAAAATTTTGCTTTGGAACTAGTTTTTTTTTATACAGTATAGTTTCTCAAAGTTCTCTTAATTTTTGATATTGTTCTATTGATTATTTTTCCGGTAAATATAAGTTTTATAATGAACAGCTAATTTTTGCACTCCATTGGGTTCTTCCGTGTCCCGAAGGATGGACACTTTCCTCCCCTCCTCCCATTCCTCCCCTCATGTTTTAATGTTTTAGGTGGCTTTACTAGGACTAGAATGCGCTGACTCAAAATCCACGCCACCGAGTCAGTTAGCATTCTGGTCAAACATATTTTGTTGCAGTGACGGTGGCTCGACACAGAGCCGTGGTTCGCAACAAACTTTGTCATGAAGTTTGCAAACCACAGAAGGAAGCATCTCCGACCATATAAACTGTATATATTATTGGTCAATATGATGAGATTAGTCGATTAAGCTTTGTATTTCATGTTCCAGCTTCATTTTATCGAAAGTTATCTCTTATTTTAAGTTTTATTTGTAGGGGACGTAGGGGTTCTTTGGGATGGATCTGGCTCATCTTTAATATCAACTAAGTAAATTTTACTTCAAATATTTGACCAAAATTTCAAATCTTTGGCTTCATTCTATCAAAAGTTATAGGTTACTGGAAGTTTCATTTGTAGGGGAGGTAGGGGTTCCTTGGCTCGGTTCTTGCCCATTGATCTGATTATGCCCAACTAACTAAAATTCAAGCAACTTTTCACCTCAGGATTACATGCCAAAAATCAAAAGTCTACATCAATTAGTTCAAGAGTTATAGACAAAAACTTGGAAAGTAGGGTAGTACGGGGCTCTTTGTAAGACAATTACCGTTAGTTTTCAACTGATCGATTTTATTTTCCCAGGAAAGTATAAGATTACAATCACAAGTAATCTACCAAAGCTAAAGCCTTTCAAGTTTATTTAATCGTGAGTTATGGATATATTTAAGTATTTTACATATTTAAAGGAGGCATGCGTTCTCTTGGCCTGATCATGCCAATTTTCAATACCAACCAACTAGATCATACTTCCAAAATTTGACCAAAATAATAAGGCTCTAGCTTCATTATATCGAAAGTTATCGTGCGAGCGGACAGACAGACGGACAAACAGATATCGCTAAATCGAATCAGGAGATGACCTTGATCATTTATATATATACATTGCTATACCTCCGGAGCCTCCTTAAAGGTGTTGCATATTTTCGTCGTGACAAAAACTATATACCCCATACTATACGTCTAGGGTATAAAACTGCATATTTTACCATCTCATATCACCAAACCTGCTCCAATTAAAGCCCCGCCCTCTCCCCGCCCTTAAAATAGGTTTATCATAACGGTTCGCTCTCTCCAACATGGCGGTATCATTCATTAATCACTATTTAGATTAGATGCACCCCAAACTTCAGGCGCCACTTTTATTGAATATGTTATTAACCAAGTTTCAGACTCTTTGCATGACTCTTTTTGAACGACTCTTTTTGAACGGCTCATTGGAGAGAGTCAGAGCTTATGTGCTGGCACAGCGAAAAGAGTCATTATGCCCATCACTTAATTTACACATGTTGGCATAAAAAGAAAAAACCTAGTCGTTTAGGCATGCATCCAATAAACTAAGCAGAAGATGTAGATTAGATAGTGCACATAGAATTCATCTTCAATATGGGTTATGCATCTAAAAATTTTGCTCGCAATGGGAAATAATGCATGCATGCATGCTCCATACAGATACTTTACCGCGTAGAGGAAAATTGCGGAATCAGCATACATTCAGATAGGGGCGCAACAAGTTGCCGTTAGACCAATTCACTTTCAACTTTGATCTGATGAGATCTCATGCGATACCTCAAAACCAGTCTGCTGTTTTGTATGAAAATAGGCCGAAATCCGGTGAAACGAACTGTTGACTGCTTTGGACGCTCAAAGCGTAAGGCCTTAGAAAAATCGGCCTTTTAAGACATCTAAGTACCTTACGTTGGGGTTCCCATGGCTCGTGCGAATAATATAGGCAACCTCCCCTGAAGATAAATGCGTGAAATTTTTATGTTCATCCTCAAAGGGGCTCCAGCAGAGAAAAGCGAATCACCGAAACAAATACTGACTTAAAAAAGGGGGACACAAATTTAAATCAATAAATACTTAAATAGAAATCCTAGACTGGAAGCGCAACCCTATAATCGCGGTAAGACCTGATATAAAGGGCTTTCAATTTATAGGTATGCATTTCTGGTCATTATTTGAACTAGATTCTATAAAAAGGAGAATGTCTAACGGCAAAAAAAAAGAATCCATTTGAAATCCGATCGCGGTTTCACCGAAGCCTATTGACAAAGCTTTGATTATTATAATGACTGCAATCCACTGGGAAAGGCTGATGGTATTCATCCGTTTCCATCATAAAAGACAAACCCCATGTTAAAAATTCACATGACCAGTCTCAATATCGCTTTCATTTGAAAACGTTTCGCATTTAACGAAGTGACAGAAAAGTCAAAGGCTTTTTTACGCTTCATTGCAACGAACTGGAATTTCGGTGGCAGCTAACCGAACGAGTTTTGTATACCGACACTCGAATCCTGACTGTTGGCGTCAATGTCGCTTTGTGGACTGGAAAAATATTTTCCACCCTTAACCCTTAACGGCTGTTGTGCGATAGTATGCTAATCAACTGCCTGCAACCGTGCACAGACGGAACACGTAGAGTGTTTGATTGAAAGCACGTGCAATTTTCAAATTGCCACCCGTCACTCGTCATATATTTACACGCCGCCATGCCAGCCCTTTCAATCACAGTCCATACAGGGCCCACAACATGCAGACGTAGGTTCCCATACTTTAGCCATTTTAGTGCCTGAGTCCTCCTCTCGCACCGACAAAAGTAAAGGGATCATGATGCATTTTCGTTTGCCATTCGGCGCAAATGAAAAACGGAAAATTCACTCTCAAGTGCATTTTTAGTGCCTACATTATTTGACTTTTGTCGTCAGTTCACGTGCACACCCCGCATACGTATGCGACTAATGGGGGTTAAATTTAGCGCCTCCCATGGAATTTATGTTATTTTTCCAGCTTAGCATATGCATAAATTCAACGAAGCAAGCGAAAGGAAGCTGGCAAGTGAGCTGGTAAACGGATATGGGGGCGAAAGGGTCTCATATTTGTCGTACTCGTTCAGCAATCGTGTGAAAAGCATATTCACGTGTTTTTTTTGCTAGTGCTGCAATCCACTGAATGCAGTTTGTTCCGCACTAGGGGCACACAAGGAATACATAGTTCAGCATGCTTGCTAATGATATCTGCAACTTTTTGATTATGCCAAAACTTTGTCACCATCAAGCATTCACTTAGTGTTGAAAGAAGTACTAGAGATGGTGTTCGGGCTTATCCAGAAGTGCTCAAGTTTTTCCTTGCCGGTTTTCACCATTTGAGGGAATAATTAGGAATTTTCGAGGGAAACTTGATATGACAGCAGTTTTTCTGTCAATATGTTGATTCGTATAGTCGTACATAAAAGTGGTGAAGTTTGAGCTTAACGTAGGTGGGTCATTTAAATAAGACATTGCCATCGACCAATCACATCTTCAATGAGGATCATGACTACCTTACACAGAACATTGGAAGTTTAGGTTGCCTTGGGTTAATTTGTGAAGTCAGGTTTTTACAAATAAAACTCTACCGTGGAAAACGGGATAACTCATCCCGATTGATATCTTGAAGTGGGCTTGTGGGCAGCACCTTTCCATATACCAACTAGAAGTTGTTTGGGTGACGCTATATAAAAATGGCATGAAGGCATATTATAGTACGAGACGAGAGTACAAGCCTAAAATTGCGCAGCTCTGTGTGGTAAAATAGAGTTCATTACCAATAGAGCTGTACTAACATTTTTTTTTTTTGAGGTGTATGACATCGTTAAGCCCTCGACTCCATTTCTTCTGGTTCTTTGAAAGCGAAAGCCAAAACATTAAAAATCTTAGGGTGCCTCAGTATTCCCTTACAATACTGCGCAACCACTCACTCCAAAGCCAGAATTGGCCGACTGGGTGGCTTAGACTATCGTCGACAGTCGACTGATTGATTTTATAATTGGCGCAAAGGGACTTTTTCAGTTGGTCAGTCATTGAGTCGGGCTCATCGACTTACCAGCACAATATCTGCAAATGTCCATTTAACTCACGGAAGGCGAAATATCAATCTTAAATTTTTCAAAATAGTGTAATATTTAAATTACTGTATTTTCATGGCCCTGTAATTTGGGAATGTACCTTTCTCTAAACTTTTAGGGTACATTCGGATTGATTTATAATTGCTTAGACGTGCTGCTAGAATAGCGCTGGGGCCCACCATACCCCAGTTTGTCCTTTACGTAGGGTTTATGCGCATGATCTCTTATTGCGGATGTTTTTCCTACAAATACATAGACATATGTAAACTAGGTTAAGTTAGGTGAGAGGGTTTCTACTAGCACAGCTCGCATTAGGCCTCCGATTTGGGCCAATTTCCCAAACCTTCCGCTGATTGCCAGGTGATCACAGCTGATTCAACAAGACGGCGTTGGCCACCTTTGCTAGCTTTTGAAAGCGGTAAGCACCTAAGTGCCCGGAGTATCAAGAGGCACTAAAGCAAACCCGCAAATGAAGTTCTTGCAACTAAATCTGAACCATTGCCGGGCGGCACAGGATCTGCTATCGCAGACCATCAGGGAGAAAGGAGTCGATGTAGCAATTATCTATCTAATTATCCATCGACTAGTATAAACATTTGGCTCGCAGATGAGCATAAATAAGCAGCCATTTTAACGTGTGGAAATCATGCTTATCAGCGAGGTATGTCAGAGCCAAATCATCTGCCAATCTTCATAAAGCTGAATAAACTATCTTACTTTCAGTATGCTGATCACCGCACGTTCATTTATCATAACAAAGCTGACTGGGATGGCTTCAAAACCTTCACCAATGCAGTTTTTGCTGACTTACCAACTCCTGCTGATGTGCGCGTGACCGAATGGAATGTAACACGCATACTCCAGGAAGCGGCTACAATGTTTATTCCTGCTGGTCGTATACCCAAGATTCGGTCAAATTTTCCTACTTCAGACGGCAGACGAACCAGACCGAATACGCAGCACAAGCCCGGATGATCCTCGCATCAAGGAATTAAACCTTGATATTTACAACCAAATAGCAGGTCACAGGAGAAGGAAATGGAACTCTCACCTTGAAAATTCAATCTAACAACCGGCGTTAATAAGCTCTGGTCGACGGTAAGAGCCCTTACAAACCCAACTAAGCACAAAGGGCATGTTGCAATCCAGTTCGGTAACACCACGGTCAATGATCCTAAGAAATGCGCAAACAGCTTCAATAAAAAGTTTATCGAACATCCGCCACCTGATAGACTTAAGCGCACCATCACCAGGAGCATTCGCAATGGTTCAGTTGACCAACCACTTCAATTTTCATCAGAAGAAGTTGCCACAGCTATTATAAGGGCAAAGAGTTCCAAAGCCCTTGGACCGGATGGTATTTCGATGGTCATGCTTAAACACCTTGATACGCCAGCAATTGACTATTTAACGACCACGATTAACCTCTTCATCTCATCGTGTATCATTCCCGAGCTTTGGAAGGTAAGGTGATCCCTATTCTGAAACCGGGTAAAAAACCGACGCAAGGCGAATCATACCGTCCCATTACACTATTGTCTCCTGTGGCCAAGACTCTTGAAGCGCTACTCCTCCCCATAATTACGACCCACATACAATTAGCCGATGATCAACATGGCTTTAGAAGAATGTACAGCACAACCGCGGGTTTGGATGCCATCACTACAAGAATACACAATGGCCTTAACCAAGCGCGTCCATGTCAATGAACCATTCTAGTGGCTTTAGACCTGTCAAAGCCATTTGACACTGTCAGCCACTCGTTTCTTCTGTCTGACATCTGCGGTACATATCTTCCGTCGGGAATAATTAAGTGGATCGCGAATTACATTGCCGAAAGACAGTCCTACACAGATTTAGAAATGGGAAATCTAAGCTTAGGAAAATTAAACAGGGTGTCCCCCAAGGAGGAGTATTATCTCCCACTGTGTTGAATCTATATATGTCAGGACTTCTGACACCACCTGACAGACTTGAAATCGTCAGTTACGCTGATGACTGTTCGATTTTGGCAACCGGCAATGACATCACGCAAATGTGCGAGCAGATAAATGAATATTTTGAAGAGCTCAACAACTTCTTCATCAGTAAAAATCTTACTCTGTCAACGCCGAAGTTTTCTGCTACTCTTTTTACCAACTGGACCAAGGAAGTGAGGCTACAACTGGATATGGCGGTAGATGGTCAAACGATTCCCACAATTAATCACCCAAATTCAATTCTCGGTGTCACCCTTGACTGTATGGCCCTCCTCCTCCTCGGCTCATGCGTCAACCATTTGTGACAGGATGAGAAGCAGAAACAAAGTCCTCAAAGCTTTAGCTGGCAGTTCCTGGGGAAAAGAAAACTCGCAACATACAAATCCATCGGGAGATCTGTGGCCAATTATGCGGCTCCCATATGGTCAGACAATTTATGCGACACTAAATGGAGAAACATGCCGACCTGTCAGAACGCTGCTCTTAAAACTGTCACAGGCTGTCTCTTAATGTCGGCACAGGACCATCTGCATCAAGAGACCAAAATTATGCCCTTAAAAGGCCACAACACTCTCCTCACCAAGCAGAATCTAGTTGGCTGCTATCGGTATAACCATCCCAACTCAAATCTTATCGACAAGACCCCACCGCCGCGTCACGTTAGCCGCAACATGAGGGACCGCGAAAAGGAAGTCCAAAGGTTTAAAAGAGTTCCCTTCGATAACACCAGCTATAAGTCGGCTATCACCACGCTGCACAGTGAAGAAGTACTGATCGCGGAACTGAAACCGAACAAGGTATTGAATGCGCAACCACCGGCCATATCCCCAGACGAAGCCCGGGTCCCAAGAGCAACCAGAACCAGGTTAGCTCAACTCCGCTCTGGTTGGCGCTCGCATCTGAATTCATACCTAGCCCGCATCGACAGTGAAATCCAAAACTAGCATGTGGCCTCGCTTCACGCGACGTTGAGCACGTCTTTAATTGTCCAGCAGCCCCCACGCGTTTAACTTCCTATTGCGTTATGGGAGAACCGCATCGAGGCAGCAGCTTTTCTCCACCTGGACACAGAGGATACTGACATGGATAGTCAGAATTTTTGACACACATCATTTATCTGAGCTCGAAGCTCCGCTACAACAACAACAACAGAGCCGATGAGCGGCGTCCTAAGGGCGAAGATCAACGGTATCTATGTGTACAGCTGCTACGCTTCACCATAACTGGACCTGGAATTCGAAAGATTGCTAGACGAATTGGTGCATGACGCGAGTATACACAACCCGGTAGTAATTGCGGGAGACTTTAACGTGTGGGCGACGGAATGGGGCAGCCGAGATCCAAATGCCCGAGGTCGGGCAATTCTCGACGCAATTTCAAAACTAGATGTTGTCGAAATGGACTCAGGTGTTAGCAATGCCTTCAGGAAAGGAAGTGCAGGCTCTATTATTGACCTAGCGCTCATCAGTAGTTCTTTGGCACCAACCGTAGATTGGTGCGTCAGCGAAGACTACACTCACAGTGACCACCAGGCAATCTTTACAATAGCAATGGGGACACGCCGAGTACAAGGAAGAGCCCCGACACGGGGATGGTCCGATGAGGCAGCCTTCACGGAGGTCTTGCTTCAGAGCGGGCCCATCGTAGTACCAGCAGACAGAGGGCTGCGCAGATTGCAAAGCACTTAGCGATAGCATGTAACGCCTCCATGCCAAGAAGAAAGTCTTCAAATCTACGGAGGGAGAATTACTGGTGGACCGAACAGATTACGAGCCTGAGGAGAAGGTGCCTGAAAGCACGGCGTTTTAGTCAGCGACCGACAGAAAAATCGGCATATAACCTGCGGCAGTCATATAAAACTGCTCGTAGACCACTGAAGCTTGCGATAAAAAAGCAAAATAAAATGCTTCAAACATCTTTGCATTGACGCGTATACGAGTATAAACCCGTGGGGAACGGCTTATAGGATGGTGATGAGTAAAATAGGGCACAAAGCATCCCAACTAAAATGCAGCGTTATGTTAGAAAATATCGTCTCGGTTCTATTTCCTCAACACGAGCTGGAACCTGTGGGACAGATTCAAACATTTGCCGACGAGGACATAACCATAACCTGCCATAACCAGAATGAGCTTCTCCAAGCCGCATCCAGATTTGAGGATGGTAAAGCGCCAGGCCCGGACGGGGTCCCCAACAAGGTGCTGAAGGTGGCAACCCGAAAAATACCAGGGAAGTTTAATGACGCATTCGAAACTTGCTTGCTGGAACGGACCTTTCCAAAACCATGGAAAAAGCAAAAATTGGTACCGCTACCCAAACCAAACAAGCCGCCTGGAGAACCAAATTCATACCGTCCGATCTGTCTGCTCGACACTACGAGAAAAATTTTCGAGCGGATAATTTTTAACGGACTTTCCTAGGTGGTGGAAGCAAAAGGGGGCCTGTCGGACCGACAGTATGGTTTCAAACGCGCGCGGTCTACGGTGGACGCAATTATGACGATTACCAACCTGGCAAGGGATTCACTACGAAGAAGCACAGGCTGTGCGGTGGTGACACTCGATATCAAGATCGCGTTAAATTCCGCAAACTAGGGGTGCATTCATACCGCTCTGCACTAGATGGGAATGCCGGACTACCTAGCTGGAATAATCAAGAGCCACCTTTCACATCGTGTTCTGAAGTATGATACTGGTGAGTGAACTAAGGAGTAACAGCGGGCGTTCCACAGGGATCCGTTCTTAGGCCTCTGCTGTGGATTATCATGTACAATGCCATCTTGAACCTGCCGGTCACCGTAGCTGGGTTTACAGATGATATAGTGGTAGTCCCGTCGCAAAAGAGCTATGGCCGGGCTATGTCGAAATGTACGCCAGCGAGGCGATCACAACTATTAAGTTGTGGTCGGAAACAGTTGGATTGAAACTCACCGAGCGAAAAACGGAAGCTGTTCTTATCAGTAAGCGCAGAAAAAAGACCTCTCTGAAGATCAGAGTCGGAAGCAGCGTCATAACCTCTAAGCCAGCCATTAGGCACTTGGGGGTTATGATCGATGCGAGGCTGAGCTTTGAAGAGCACCTGAAGTATGTATACGAGAAGGCAGCGTCCGCCACCGTGGCTTTGACAAGAATTATGGCAAATATAGGCGGTCCAAGACCAAGCAGAAGGCTTCTGTTATCTAGAATGATAACCTCTATTCTACGGTATGGCTCATACATTTGGGCCAGTGCTCTGCAATAAGCTTGCAATACCAGGCAAATTCGCTCGGTTTACCGAAGGTGCGCATTGAGAGTATGTTGTGCAAACAGAACCACTTCGCACGAAGCTATGTCTATGTCGTCGCCGGAATGATCCCAATGGAGATCCTGGTTGACGAAACAAGCAGACTGTACTGTGGTCGACGCCTGAAAACATCAGAGGCGTGAGCGGACTGGAAAGTCGTTAAAAGGAATGTATCTCAGAGAGAATGGCGCCAGCGATGGAAGCGGGCTTCAACCGGTCGCTGGACGCAGACTCTCATCCCGGATACCGGGAAGTGGGTGAACCGGAAACACGGTGAGGTGAACCACTACCTGACCCAATTTCTTACGGGTCATGGCAGATACAAGCAATATTTATGCAGGTTCAAGCTGTACGATTCGCCAGATTGTTCCAGGTATAAGGGGTTGCCAAATACGTGTTGTTCGACTGCCCCAGATTTTCTGGGAACCGTCAACAACTACCATAGAGGCGGATCTGGGAAGTGTCATAGACCCACAGAATCTGGTTGATTTGATGCTGCGATCACAACAAGATTGGGACACAGTGAGCTGGACGGTATGCATATGCACCATCCACAAAGAGCTCCAAAGCTCCGGTCGACAAATCGTAAAGTCTGATTAGCCAGAGCCATACCTGCGAAGTAATGCCGAATAGTAGTCCCGCAGGGAGAACGACGGAGGAGGTGTTTTTGGGTTTAGTCGGTAAAAATACTGCATTTCCCCAAGCAGAGTATTATCTTTTGAAGATTAATACATCACCTCGAAGAGTATCATACCTTCGTTGTGACTTATGGTGCATTTGCCACTTTGAAATTAGTAGTAAAACTTGTTCCGATTTCACTGTTCCTATTGGGGGTATATGAAATAGTGAGCCGATTTCAACCAAATTATAAGAAACGTGATTTGTCAGTCAATATGATTGAATAATATGAAATTTCGTAAAGATATCTTCAGTACTAAAAAAGTTATTCTAACAAAAACTTGCTTTTAGAACGGTCGTTCCTATGACAGCTACATATATGATAGAGTAGTCCGATTTCAACCAAATTCGGGAATGTAATTTGACTAAAGATACTATTGATAAGCGAGAACTTCGAAAAATATAGCTTTAGAAATAAAAAAGTTTTTCTCACAAAGACGAATTTTTGTATCGGTCGTTCCTATGGCAGCTATATGACGCAGTAGTCCGATTCCGTTGGTTCCGACATATTTACAGCGTTCAATAGAAAGAAGGCTTTGCACAAAATTTCAGCTCGATAGCTTTAAAACTGACGGACTAGTTTGCATAGAACCAGACAGACAGACGGACAGACAGACGGACGGACGAACGGACGAAGCTTAATCGACTCGTCTCATGATACTGATCAAGAATATATATACTTTATATGGTCAGAGATGCTTCCTTCTGTGCGTTGCAAACTTCATGACAAAGTTAATATACCCTATCACATCCGTCAAGGGTATAAAAAGTAGATTTGCTATCGAAACGTCAACAAGGCATAGAAATGCTAGAGATGTTGACGCGCTCACGCCCCTGGAGGGGTCAAGGCAATTAACAAGCCATTAACCGGCAAATCTTTTCCAACAGAACATCCTGTGAAAGAAAATGATGGGTTTCTACTGGTAACCGGAGAACACCAACTGCGGAGATGGAGAGAACTTTTCATTGAAGTCCTCAGCAACACCTATTGAGCTTCGAATGCTTCTTCATTAGTAGCAGAAGATATTCCGTAAATAGCCAGAGCTGACACAAGCCCAGCACCTAAGCTGGAAGTAACTTCGCCTATTAAATCGATGGATGCGGGTAAAGCCCCGGGGACGGATGGAATTTCGGTGGAACTTTTTAAAGCGGATGTCAATACTACTGCGCATATTCTTCTGCCCGTTATCCAAAAGTGGTGGGAAACCGAAACTCTGCCAAAGAATGGAAGAAGGGTGTCATTGTTAAGAAAAAAGGCGACCTGACGGATTGCAATAATTGGCGTGGGATCTCTCTTCTCTTAGCAGTCTCCAAACTGATGGCAAAAATAATCTTGAACCGGATCAAACAAACAGTTAACCGCACATTGAATAATGAACAAGCCGGCTTTCGCGAAAGCTTCTCATGTGGCGACCACTTCAACACCCTCCGAACTAATATTGAACAATCCGCAGAGTGGAGATCCCCATTACATCTCATGTTCATCGATTTCGAGAAAGCGTTTGACAGCGTTGACCAGGAATACATCTGGAGGGCTTTCCGTTAGAGAGGCATACCAGATAAAATAATTTAAATCACCAAGGACTCCTAAAAGGGAGCCCAATATTACGTCTTACACAAGGGTAAGCTATCAGATCCTTTCGAGGTGCAGAGCGGAGTGAGACAAAGCTGCATTTTATTACCTATACTGTTTTTAGTTGCTATTAACGATGTATTATACTAAACGGAGAACTTCATGAGCACCAGAACAAAGGTATATGATGGAAGTTGTTCCAACACCTTCAAAACCTAGTTTATGCTGACGATATTTGTCTTCAATTTCAATAATTTAGTCCAATGAATAGAGAGTTTTTACCTTGCAAAAGGTGCGGTAGTTCTGAATTTTTGATATGTTGTATAGGTCGGTGGGGTAATAAAAAATTCAAGTTTGCGTCACTCTCCCCCCTGTGCTCCCCCGCTATCTTGAAAAAGCCGGCACTTTTATCAGTTTTTCGCCTATAACTCCGTTCCAGTCCATTTCCGCGCAAAATATGGTGCAACATTTTTGTAGAGCACAAAATTTACTACAAATTTCACCTGACAAGTTTTTTTCTACAACCAATAGCGATGGAGCTAATCTAATTTGAAAAACACTTTTTGTCAATTACCCGTTAGTTCCCACAAAGTGGAAAAATAATCATTTTTTGGTGTGTTTCATCAAATAACGGGTTAAATATTAGTCCTACAAGGAAAATTATTAGGATTGATTTTTCTTTAAACTAAATAAGCTTTAATTTGAGTTAAGTTAAATGCCCGTAGGTATGACAGTTACGTAGAAAAGGGGAAAAACTATCTAATTTTAAAAATAATAGGGTTTTAGCTCCGTCGCTATTAGTTGTAGAAAAAAACTTGTCAGATGAAATTTGTAGTAAATTTTGCGCTCTACAAAAATGTTGTACCATATTTTGCGCTAAAATGGACTGGAACGGAGTTATAGGCGAAAAACTGATAAACGTGCCAGTTTTTTCAAGATAGCGGGGGGAGCACAGGGGGGAGAGTGACGCAAACTTGGATTTTTTACTACCCCACCGACTTATACAACATATCAAAAATTCATAACTACCGCACCTTTTGCACGCTAACCCCCTTATTGGGTCTCTATTTATTGGACTAATTAACTTCAGACACAAAAAGGGAAGTATTTTAGCTTATCAAAAATTACATTTTTTTTGTAATGAAACCTGAGAGTATGGAACATGTATTGAAAAGAGGCTATTATCACACACAATCTATATGTTTTTCGTACACATGTTTTTTTATAGCCTACCTTCTTCTTTCCCTCGTTTGTCAAATTAACTGACTGAAAGTGACAATTTGTGTCTGCTTTTTACAATATTTTTTTCCATTGCCTCGGTTGCGGTATGATTGAAAATCACGACAAATTATGATATTTGACAGCCGGGGGAACATTTTTGTAGTGTATTTAATATGTCTCAGTGTGTAAACGGGTACCAAAAATCTTGGCTTATTTCCGTCCTTTATATTGTATAATCTTCATATTCTCAGCATGAAAGTATTTTGTACTCACAGGGGGCTTCAATATTTGAGGCTTGAGTTTTTTTTTACATGATGCTATTCCATTTCCCCTTTTATTGAATGGGAGAACAAAGTCTATACTCCAAAAGGTTTTCCAAGCCTCTTTTCCAGTTATACGCAATGATATTCACACCCTGATGTTAGGCTCAGAGTAGTTCTATGTCCGCAATGTTGAAGAATTCATTACCAATGTTTTCATCATCATGCTATACGTTATCACTCATACAATTTTAATCCATACCTGTAAATTTGCTTGACCCTTGACTCGAACTGGATTATGCTATTCCTAATCTACGAAATAATTCCGCAGATAAATCCCTGAATCGAACCTTCAACAATCAACGATAATGACCAGTTGTGTTTTCCCTTCATATTTCACCCAAAATTGAATAAATGGAGCCAATTGGACTCGTGAGCAATCAAATACATCCCATGAAAATCAATTTTGGCTCCATCTCAGCAGTAGCGTGGCCATTTTCAAAGCAACTGCATAGGCCATTGCACCTAAACACATATTCTCACCTGTACCGCAAAATTGCCTACCTGCCCATATAATTCGAATAATACGAGTAGTTCGGTCAACGGACTGTATTCTGCTATAAAGCTGCAGTGCAGTTCATCTGCAATCGTAAAATCATAAAAAAGACAAATATTTTCTGGCTTCACCAAAAATGTATGAGCATGTAGTAGCAAAGTGCCTTATGTTCCGTGCAAAGTCCTGTGTCCAGGATAAATAAAGTTTTTCCCGGCAATGGCTGAAAGAAGCCATCATAAATTTAAAACGAACCATTAGAAAAGTGATTTTCGTAAATCCTGGATATACCGCATAATTGTCACAACGGATCTGCATTCGCCACTTTAGTTTCAAGGCTTTACGGCAATCCCTGAAGGATGTTGATACTGGGGAAATGATGATCTGTTGTTCGAGTGGGATATATGGGCGACAGTCAAAACTATGCAAAATACATATCGTGTATTGCACACATCAGTGTTGTCAAACCTTCGAATCTGTTTCTCGTCCTTATTATCCCAGTGACGAACTGAGCACGTTTCAAACCGTGTGTAAAAGAGCTATCCGGGAATCCTTTTGATTCGATAATGTTTTCAATTTCAAAGGGACAACGGCATGAAAAAAGGAATTCAAGTCAGAATCGGAAATTCACCCCCGATAGTTTGCATTTGTCGGTTTCCGAGACTATCATAAAACAAATTGACCTTCGCAAAGTACTTCCTGAATACGCTTGAAGCGTTCGTTAAGAACCACTATCCAACACTATACATTAACGTTACAGCACGTTACCGTTACAATGTCGTCCTGAAGCCTCTCGAGTGCAAATCGAATTCAGGACGTGACACTATCAAAAGGCTACCAAATGCTGCAGAGTGGTCCTTTTTATGCATTCTTCCTTTCAGTCTCGCTGTGCTTTCTTGTTGTCTTTGTCCGTACTTTTTTTTATATTCCTCTACTCCCCAAGTGAGGAAGGAGCGTTATGATGTACGTCCTTCATGTACAACAACGTACACACCAACCGCGTACAAACTCAATGCGAACGAGATAACTTTTGTAGCTTTTGGCCTTAATGCATGAGTGTAGGGAGGCATACCAAAGCCCTGGGATCGTAGGATCCTATGCACAACACAGAGGGGTCATGCTTTGAATGATTTATACGTACGGTTCACGTTGCATCACTCGCGTACTTACACAGGAGCGAACGTTTGTATTTGCCGTGTAATCCATGAGTCAAAATGTTTGAAATATTCACTTCTGAAAAATTTAAAGAGCTGGTAATTCGATGGTAATAATGTAAATGGAGATTGATTTGAGCCCTAGATAGACGGTCATCGGATGCATTTTTCAGTAGTATAGAAAGGGGATAGACGGAAAAAAATACAGAAAAAGGACAACATTAACTGCGTTTTTATTTGGTACAGAGCAGATTAGATCACGTTAAGAGGCAAAAAAAACTATCAAGAGCAAATTAGCGTAGCGAACACGAAAACAGGGCATGTCTTTACTGGGAGTGTGTCTTGGTTTAGTTAGAATTCAAATGTCAACTCAAATTTCAAAAGGAAACTTTAATCCTTAGTACAAATACAATCGGACAAATTTCCTTTAGGCAGCAAAACCATTTTGTATGTTTACTATTCTATATAATTACACAAAACGAACATTTTATAGACAGGAAATGAACTTTGTGCGCTTCCCGAACTGTAAACTGTAGAAAGACTTCGACATCTGCGCCGCCTACATTTCAAAACGCAAACTTAACCGAACAGAATTCTTGCACTAACCTTCTATCTAGAGCAGCTCAGGTCAAATTGTTAGTGTAATTGAGTCGTCTTAACCTGCTCTGGGCGACCGGTACCGCAGTGTATTGACGCATCAGTCTCATGTTTGATGTCAACTGGGCCACATGGAACAGTTGACGCGCTATGCCCCACAAGGGGTTAGGGCAATTGTGAAAACCTGCTCTGCTCTCTACAGCTGTTGAAAAAACGCGCCTATTACACTGACGTTCATTTCGCTCCGCAAGTACTACGGCTGAGATACGGAGCAGCATTTCACGCATTGTTGTTGTTAATTGCCTTGACCCCTCCAGGTGCATGGGCGCGTCAAAATCTCTAGCATTTCTATGGCACTGCTCACACGGGGATACTCAAGTCTGCAATACTAGCCGGATGAAAGACAGAGACTTGGAGTCTTGAGACTGTAGTCGTCCGTCATCCTCACACAGCCGCTACTAAAGTCGCGAGTTGTGCATGTCGGCTGGCTGAAGTGGTTATTGTACACGGCTGTTGCTTGTGGATCCGCGGGGCGGCGCGGTTGCGGGGATCTTGTGTGTACATGTTGAGATGTTGATAGCGACAAAGGTTGACGTTGTGGACGGTAAGAAAAATATGGTGTTCGGATTGCCTATGGATGTGCGGAGTCGACTTGCTTGGGGTAATATCGTTGTGCATGTTGCTGTCGTATGTTAGTCCAGGCTATGAACGAAACCGGCTGTGTTCATTTTTTCCTTCAAATGTTTGGGAGTTGAAAAGGATCGCCAACAGCTTCTTGGAAACCTGGATTTGCACCTGTACGGTAGATATTGTTGGTTGGTATTGAAAATAGACATGATCCAGCTAAGGGAGCGCCTACCTCCCCTTCTATGTACCACTATGCTTCGCCCGGTCAAGTAGGAATGTTCCTTTTTTTTATTAGGGTTTTGTAGTAAAAACAAAACCCTTATGAAATCGGTCAAATGTCCGTCCGTTTGTCCGTCTGTCCATGGAATATCTCACGGACGGCTAAAGCTACATGCATGAAATTTTGTACGAATGTGAAAAATTACTATAATTTGCCGGAGAAAGCGAATCGTCGTAATAGGACAACTTTAAGGGGAGGGGAAATGAAGGTCGAATTTTTTTTTTAGTTTGGTACAGGCAAGTGGGATATCATAAGAAAGGTACCGTTGAGTACATTCCATTTTTGGAATTTTTTTCAAATTTGAAGAAACGGGAAAAGAGGGAGAGGGGAAAATATGTCATCCGGGTTTGTCCCCCCCCCCCCCCTTGCATTTCGAGACCGTTATACTTAGAAACATGAAAACTTACAAAAAAGCGCCATTTTACTAGCGTAGAAAACCTAGATTTCTAGAATTTTGAAATTTTATCAGAAAGGGTTGATAATAGTACATTTCTATAGTTGCAGTTAGCACACCCCTGCACTCCTTACGCGCACCCGAGGTGAAAAATATTGATGGCCAATGATAACCAACATCATAGGCAATAATACCTCCAAGTCTCATAATAATCACTTAATATTTAATAATAGTACATTCATTTAAATTTTGAGATTTTGATGCCATTTATACAAAAAATGCACATAACCGGCTACATACTAGTACTGCATACTTGAATATTGTTTATTGTTTTTCGTGAAGTGAATTGGAGTAAGCCATTTCTGAAAGGGTGGAGATTGGTGGTATAGGAGTGGTAAGGGAGAGAAGCTTAAGTGGGGAGGTAGGTGGATTGCTGCTTTAAGGAGAGGTTCCCATAGAGGGGAAATTAAGGTCAACATTTTTTTTCATCTGATATGGGCAAGTGAGGTATCATGAGAAAGGCACTACAGAGTACATTTCATTTTTGGCGACTTCATAAAATTCGAAGAAAGGGGAAAAGAGGCAGAGGGGAAAATATGAGATCATATTGTAATTTGTCCCACCCCCCTTACCATTTCGAGACCGTTACACTTACAAATATGAAAACATACAGGAAGATGGCTTTCAACTAGCACAGTAAACAAAAAAAAATATGGAATTTCGATATCTTCTCAAAATAGGTTAATAATAGTATATTTCTATAGTTACAGTTAGCACACCCCTGCATTTCTCAAACTCATCCGAGGTCGAAAATATTGATGGCCGACGATGATCAACACCATGTATTGTACAATAATATCTCCAAATTTCGTAATAATCACGTAATATTTAATAGCAGTACATTCATTTAGATTTGGTCATTTTGATATCATCCATACAAAAAATGCACATAACAGGTCTCTTGCACTACATACCTATACATACTAGTACTACGAGTACAACATACTTGCATATTTTTTTCCGTAGAGCGAATTGGAGTTAACCATTTTCAAAGGGGTAATGATTGGTAGGAGAGGTGGGAGGAGGGGATGGGAGGGGGGGGGGTGTATGCTTGTCGCTGACACTATTGTCTATAATTATTCAGACAATTTATTTTCAACATTTTTTTATGCAAACTTACAATTTGCAATATTGTCTTAACTTGAATGGTTAAGCATCTCCAAGAGTAGGACAGTTCATCTCCTATTGGCGTGAAACACTACAAAACCCTCGGATTGCGGGCATAGCCCTCTATTTTCCGGTTTCATTTAAATAGTGCATTGTTGCAATTGATGGTGCCATTTTTTACTCACCTGAAATCTCTCCGTCACATCTTTGCTGGAATAACCTCTTAATTTAAAATTATATAAAATAATTCAGGGAATTTTTCTACTTCCGCCACCAATTTTACATTAAACTGCTAACCACTCATAGTTTTGGAATCAAAAGTAAACGGGTGGGAAATTAACTGCGAAGCGAAATCCTTTATTTTGAGGTGAGCGTTCTTCTGGTAGTTCTTTATTTATTTTTCATATTTTACGTTCATAGCCTGGACTAATATACGGCAGCGACATGTACAATGGTAATACCCAAAACAAACTGACCCCGCACATCCATAAGCAATCCGAAAACCATATTTTCCTTGTCATCCACAACGTCCACCTTTATCGTTATCAATATCTCAACACACACAAGATCCCCGCAAGCGCGCCGCCCGCGCGGATCTACAAGCAACAGCCATTCACAATGACCACTTCACTCATACGACATACTAGGCGACTACCTGGCTTGGAGACTAGCATGTCGAATCTCCTAGCCACCGGTCGCGCAGGTGGCGAGTATCTGTGACTGGAATATCTCCGTGTGAGTTCCACCGTGTGATTACACATGCCAGATATCTTAGCGACCGGTTTGCCCAGTCGCTCAAGGATTTGAGTATCCTCGTGTGAGTAGTGCCTATGTCTTGTTGAAACTACTTTTTGAAAGTGCAGTTGTCAGCATGCACCTCCTATCCGCGCCATCTTTATACTGACAAGCTCGGAGCACTATAAGAGTTCTATTAGTAGTCACAGGCAGTTTTTGATAGCGCCGAGATTTGAACTCCGAGCTCTAGATTAGTATCGTAGAGCGGTGACCGAACGACTGCGGCCACCATGCGCGATCAATCGTGCGCGATCGTATTGACGTATCGAACTAAAAATATTAGTGGATAAGTGGTATATTAAGACGTATTGATTAGCCCTGTGCGATTAATCGATTAATCGTATGATAATCGATTATTTCTGATTATCGATTAATCGAAAAAACTATGATTAATCGTTGAATCGAATAAAGTATTTTATTATCGAAACAATTCGATTAATCGAATAATAATCGTATTTATTTCGTATTTATTCTGACTGAAAGCTTTCGAATATCTGAAACTGTGACGTCATGCACAGTGAGAGCAAAAAAGTAGCACACGTCTTTGCGTAATCTTCTATTCTTGAATCAAGACATATACTATACATACCTGTATGTTGAGCTTCCGCCGCAGTATTTTGTCAAAGATAAGACCCCGAACTTTGCTTTATCAGTGATGGATGACCAGCCTCGCCCTCTCCAACGGTAGAGGTGCGCGCCCCTGTACTTATACCGCCTGGTAACGACCATAATCCAGTAGCTACTTTCTATTCGTCTAATTCCAATTATATCCATCAAATAATGTATTCCTATGATGAGTGTAATTGCGCATTTCAGCAAAAACAATTGAAAACAGCTGCGCCGAATTTATTGCGTCTAGAAAACACAAAAGCAACTTAAAGATTTGTACAACCTATAACAGGTCGGACGGCTAATTCTAAATTCATTGGTTTTTTTGTTCTACTCAAGAGTTTCACGGCGACATACTTTCTGGATTTTATAGCTATATTTCAAGGTCAACTAATAGACTACTGCTGGTTCAACGAGATACACAGTAGGTAGATAAATTGCTTGTCTTTAATTTTTGCAGAGTTGCTTTTTTTCTTCTTTCTATAACACGAAGCAGCTGTTTTAAAAGCGAAATTACGGTACATTCACGGCAACGATTCCATCATAACTTTTCCACTTTTGAGAATTATATAACGAGTCCATCAGGTTATTTCCACGGTTTTTTTATCGTCCAGATCGGAAAGGTGGTATGCACTCGTATTCCATTCTTTGTGGGAATTACAGTACAGCTTATCCTCCTTCTCCGTTCAGCTGTCGAGAGACAAAATTAGTATGTGTAGTCTGATAGTTAAAAAAATGTTCGGATCAAAGTCCATTCAGAACAGCGGCCAAGTTCATGGAAGATTTAATTTTACCTTATACGAGTATGTACACTACTGCGAAGAAGATTGAAGTTAATTTGAGTATGAATCCGTAATGTAAAAGAGTTTTTTTTATGTTTAGTCAAATGCAAACTTTGTTACAGTTGTGTTTTCTTTATTCTTAATACATAAATTTGTATCATACATGCACTGCTAATTTAAAACTATATAAACTTTAGCTTAAAAGCTTACATCTACAAATCATATGTAGATATGGTGATGGGCCGATACGCCGACACGATATCGATGCATGGGAAAACGATCTTTAGCGATTCTCACACCGACGGACGCCACAGAGCAGATATACTAACAGTAAGAACTCAGAACAGATTTATTTTTAAAGCACGATGCAAATAATCCCACGCACACAAATAAGCTTCACCACTCTAGAAGCAACGGCTACAATTTAAAGTAAACCGACCTTTAGAGTGATAAGGACAACAACACATCAAATCAGCTGTGTCTGTTGATCAGAGCCGTGTGAAGAAAATTTGGCGCCCAGGGCGAATATTTAATATGGCGCCCCCATATTTAAATGGAAGAATATAATACTCGTATACAGCATCCTCGCAAAAGAACTCTCGGGTAACTAACCGGTTAATTATCTGGTAGCACTATCGGTAATCTTTCAGTTAAGAGGTATGGGACGTCGGGAAAAATTAACTTATTAATTTTTCACTGTGTCCCAAGTGTATGATTTTTTATCTCTGTTCTTCGTTACGTGACGAACATAACACAGTCCTTCTCCCTCTACAATACATCTACTGGTGAAAAAATGTGGATTTATTGAGATAAAATACTGGCACAATACCCAATTGGATACGGAATATTTACTAGTAAATATCCGGATGACAACCCTATAGTTTACTGCATAAATTGCCAGAAATATTACTAGAAAAATACCCGTATTGATACGGGAATACGACTGATAAATTACCAGACAAAATATCGAATTATCTACAGGACAATAATGGGCTATTTACGACTGTAATAATGTGGTGTAGTACGCACTTCTCAGGAGCTACTACAGCCTACTGATATACAGCTCTCTATATTTAAGAATTCGAGAAAATGTCCCTTAATATTTTTTTTGCTGGCAATCACATGAGAAATCACGTGGCGGTGCGTTTATGCGCCAATTTCCAGACACCCTGTATATGAACCCCAAACTACAGACGTGGTGAAAAATTATTTAAAAGAAAACATATATATGATCAGTACAGTACATGCAATATTTTCCACTGCAAGAAGCCATGTAGTGGGAATTGCATGACGCAACGGTTAGCTCGTTCGCCTTCTATGCAGTAGGCCCTGGTTCAAATCTTACTGAAGCCAGTAGTTTTTTTTTTCGATAAAACCGGATTTACATGTCGGATTATAAACTCACTCAGCCCAGCCATTTAATGTAAATGATTCGGTTGAGCGTGTTACTGATCATACACCAATACACAAAGACAAAACACATCCCTACGGCCTAGTAAATGAGATGATGCTACCTCATTTTGAGGCCTTGGTTCAAAATTGGACTGTTACGTCAGTTTTTTTTAAGAAGTCGTAAAATGGTTGTACAATTTTCCGTTCATATAATTTTGAACAAAAATTTTTAGTAGCGTGAGGAGCCCACGGTAGTTCAAAACTCTGTAAGAACTTCTGAACAAAAATTTGTGTTCAAAGTTTGTACAAAATTGTTGGACACATGTATGTTCGGTGAAACACACAAGTACTCATATAATATCCATAAAATGTGTGTAAAAAAAAATGGAATCTTTTAAACAGGAAGAAGAGTTATGAGATGCGTTGTATTTAAAAAAAAAGTCTTATGACAAGGTGTCGGTCATTGTTTAAATATGTACAACTGTCCTTTTTGAAATCCTCTATTGAAATTCCCAAATAATAATTCTTTATTGCCCTCAATTCAATATAATACAAATAATACAAACTAAAAAGTCTTCTACTAAATTAACTAAAATACAATATAAATTACTATTTTGATGTGGTAAAGAGAAAAATAAAAATATGTAATAAAGTAAAAACAAAATGTAATAAATGTGTTGGAGTATAGTATTAAAATAAGTAAAATATATAATAAGATAAAAAAGTAAAAGAATCCAGGCTATCTCACAATGAGCTAGGCTCGTGCTGTGAGACTTACATATGTTCGACATTATTAGAATTTCGTGTATTTTATTTCTTTATACCCGCATTTTGTATTTCGTTTTTGCTTAATTTAACTGTGTAACGTTCTCCATGAAATAATGTTTTAATGATATTTTAAAACGGTGGAAGCTGGCAATTCTATAACTGTGTAACGTTTTCCATGAAATAATATTTTAACGCTATTTTAAAACGATGGAAACTGGCAATTTTATTAATTTCTATTGGTAGATTATTAAATAGCCTTGGTGCAGAATAAAATGCATGATTCGATGCAGCTGATGTATTGTATCTAGGCTCCCGACGTAATCTTCTAATACTGTTTCGAGTCAAATGTGGTGTATCGTTTAAATTATACGGAAATTCAATCAAGTGTGTGTGAACAAATTTAAGTGATTTGAATTTATAAAGATTTAGCACTGTTAGAACGCGAAAATCGGAATAAATTGTCATGGTCGAATAGCCTAAAGGCTCTTAGTTCTACAAATTTGTAAATAGTTTTTCTTAAGCGACTGCAAATGTAGGATATATGTTCTTGCCAGCGTAAATGTCGGTCTATTATTACTCCTAAATACTTAGTACTGTTTACAATCTCCAGCGGGGGACAGTTACAACATATTGTTGTGCAGTCACTAGTATGTGCCGAAACTCGTAAATTCTCTGGAGGGACTCCTGCTGATGTAAGATAAAATGGAATGGCTACAGTTTTATTTACGTTAATGCATAACTTATTTTTGGATAGCCAAGCCATTTTATTCATTAAGCCTTCGTTGGCATGGTCAAATGTTTCATTCCAGCTTTTTCCATGATAGAGCGCAACTATATCGTCAGCAAAGGCATATAATGTGCAGTTCGTAATATTCATTTTCAACAGGTCATTTATATAAATTGGGAACATAATGGGGCCCAGTACTATTCCTTGAGGCACTCCAATCCTAATGGTGAGGGAAGAGCTTATGCAGCCATTTATACGCTCAGATTGGGTTCTACCTTCCAAATAAGACCTAAACAAATCAAGCGGCACGCCTCTGATCCCAATATTACTCATCTTGGACAGTAAGCTATTATGATTGACTGTATCAAACGCTTTTCTAAGATCCAAGAATATTCCTAAACATTTCAGTCCTTTATCTAAATTAGATATAATTGTTTTCGTTACTCTGTAAATAACGTCTTCTGTACTTTTACCTTTTCTAAAACCAAACTGCCCCTGAGAAATAATATTGTTTTTTTCTAAATAGTCAACTAGCCTATTTTTGATCGCCCTTTCAAAAATTTTAGACAAACATGTTAACAGGGATATTGGTCGATAATTGTGCATGTCATTTTTATTGTCACCCTTATGCAATGGAACCACTATCGCATGCTTCAGTTGGGTTGGAAATCTGCCTTGGGAAAAGCACTTATTAATTATATCAGACAGTGGTTTAGACAAAACAACGGCATTATCTTTAAATATTCTTGAATCAAGATTGTCCACGCCAGGAGCGACATTGGATTTGAGGTCACTTATAAGGCCTACTATTTCTACTTCAGATATTGGGTACAAAAAGAATGAGTTCAAATTATTTTGGCCAATATACTCTATTGCCATATTTCGACCTATTTCTGCATTAGTCTGTATATTCCTTGTTATATTTTCGCCAACTTCTATAAAATGTCTATTAAATTCATTAGCTATTTCTACCTCTTTGTGACTTTGAATTAATTCGCCAGATGCAGAAGTTATATCACTACTAAATTTCCCTTTCACAATTTTTGTTTCTGTAGCCTCATTGATAATATCCCAAATCTTTTTAATATTATTTCCACAGTATTGAAATTTGATCTTTAGCATAGCGAATTACAGTTTTCAGAATATTTCTGTAGTGTTTATATCGGTTAACAAGATCCATATTGAAAGGCTGCTTCCGTAGCTTACCGGCCATTCTATCCCTATTTCTAACAGATATAATTAACCCTCTGGAGATCCATGGTTTTAGCTTTTTCATTTTGCAACTTATTTTACTAGAGTTTTTTAGGCTGTTACTATGAATCTGTAAAAGTTTATTGTATTTTAGAAAATTTCAAAGGATTTTTCAGCTTCCTCTTCAAGATATACTGCCGACCATATTTCTCTTTCTATTTCGAGTTTAAACTTAGATGTATGTATCTAAAATTTGTGTTATAGATGTTTCCCTTGAAACATCGGTTAGTTTATAGTTCTGTGTTGGACATAGTATGTTTCCAAAGATAGCGTAGTGGTCAGTTATGTAAGTGGTGTATATTGCGGAACTAAAATTATAAGATTTTTTGCATTTAAGAAATAAATGGTCAACGCACGATTCTCGTGTGTTGCATTTACGTGTACATCCGTACACATGGTTAATGAAACCTAATCCATACAACATATTTAGATATTTATGTCCATTATTGTCCAGTCCACAATCTAAAATGTCTATATTTGTATCGCCAACTATTATATGATTAGAAAAATGTTTGTTGTCATCAATGAATATCTCTAAACTATCAATAAAATTGTCAACATTTGTGTCATTTGGGGAACGATATAGACTGGTTAGCAAAAAATCATCCTCATTCATACGTATTACAATATTTAGAGAGTTTACATCATTGATGTCTTCATTTAAGATATTATAAATTAAAATCTCACGAATGTATACCACTACTCCATCGCACTTATTAAATTTGTTTTCTTTTACTATTTTATTATAACCAGGTATTTGATAATTCGAACTATTATGATTTAACCACGTTTCAGTCAAGACGAGAATGTCAAAATCGGTATTCAGATCTGATATTAATAAACAAAATTCGTTAAAGTTTTTACAAATGCTCCTATTGTTTAAATGTATAATTTTAATACTGCTTTGGTTTTCAAAGAATTTGCAACACTGAGTTTGATTTTTAATTACCACTGATTTTGTTCGTTCGATGCTTAGTGTATTTTAGAAGCTCCAAAATCCATCCTTATTAAACTAAATAATATTTTTTTTTTTTAAGCCAATATAATTATTGCTTAATTGCAACTACTAGTATTGCTCAATTTGTTTATGTCTTCAATCGAATTAATTGTTGTTATTTTTTCACCTTCGCTTTTCCGGACGTATACTTTACCGTTTCGAGACCAAACAAATTTGTAATTCTTTAGGTTGTCTTTTGTCTGCTTCAATAAGTTTGTAGTAAATGGAGTTAAGTGTTCTCCCATAAATACTCTGCCACTGTTGAGATCTTTATGAAAGAGATTCGTTGGTAAACCTGGTCCATTGTTTTCGTGTTTCACTGCTTGCTTAAATGCAGTCAGAAAACGATCCCTTACTGTTTTCTTTGTAAATTTTACGATGATAGAAGCTCCACTCTTGTTATTTAGTCTGTATATATCATTTATATTTTGATCAATGTCTACAGCATTAATTTTTAATGAGATAGTTTTAACAATTTCTGTTAGATTTTCATTTTTTGTTGAGGGGAAACCGTTTATTATTAGGTTGTTTGCCCTGCATTGTGTTTCTAAGTTATTATTTGCGATTTGTAATTGCTTTATATTGTCTTTTAATGCAGAGTTTTCCTTCCTTAATTCTACAAATTCTTTAAATAATTCATCGAATTTAGTCACGTACTCATCAAATTTGGTCGACATGAATTCAAGATATTTTCTCATTTCACCCAACTCTGTATTAGTATTCGAGTAGTCAGATCTTATGTCTTTTTTAAAATCCATGAACATTCCCTGAATAGCACTTTCAAGGTCTTCACTCTTATTAGCACACTTTAATAATTTGCATTTATCGTACTTCCACGCATCACGCTTCTGACCCAGTTTCCGTAAGTTTTCTGGTGTTTTAATACTTGTACAACGCGAGTGGTAGGAATTGGTGCACACAACGCATACTATTATGTCCTTTTGGTCTTTTAGGTTTTCATCACAATTGTTGCAGGTTGCCATTACTAGTGTTTGGAAGTAACTATTGTCCACTTTCGTCGCACTGACTGTAAAGTAGAGACGCGAACCAAACTCTGTTGACACGTGCTTAATCCGGAATTTACGATTTTATTGTTTGTTATTGTTTGTGTCACTCAAGCACACTCAACGTTTTTATACTGCACTAATCTTATTCTGTTTGTGCACTCAAAGAAACAAAAACTTGTAGGGCAAGTGTAAGCTGCACTTCACGCACACAATTAGAATGTTAGCTAGCGCAGTTGTTTTTCAGAGTTTAAACCACTTTGGTTATTGAGAACACTTTTAATTTGTAGAAAATTATTTGACGTAGAACTTACTGTGTACTTAGTCGGCGGCTGTCAATCGAACATGAATAAATATCAAACTTGTTTTCGGCGCCCCATGCTAACGGCGCCCGGGGCGGTCGTCCCCTTCGCCCCTCCCTTCGCACGGCCCTGCTGTTGATTAAAAGTCCAAAGGTTTCTCAGCTGCTATTATATGCGTGACATGGTTTCTCAGTTACCATTTTCGGCCATTGCATTCCTGCATTTTCATCGTTGTGGGCGTGGCTTGTGGCAAGTGCTTGAATGAAACGTCTGTGATGAAAAAACGATTTATTTCAAAAATTTTACAAATTTTTAAAACACCCTAATACCACCTCCGCCACTTTAAAAGAAATCATTTTACATCATAATGCAAATGCCATAAATCATATATCATACTAAATCATCGACCACATACATAGCATGTTTTTTTTATCTTTATGGACATCCCAAAATGCGACCATAAAGATTCCGTTTCCGATTTTTCATCACACACTTTTCATTCATGCACTTGCCACAAGCCACGCCTACAAAGGTGAACTCTTCGTGATCATCCCTCAATTTCGCATGGTTCCCCTTACCTGACGAGTGCACGGTCGCCGCCATTTCTCACTTTATCAGAAATCATGTACATTTGCCAGAGAGCAATGCAAACAGTATGCGATCTAGTTGATAATGCTTCCAATACGAAATGGGTTGATCATAACACGATTTCTTTGTTATGGGATTTCAGATACTTTCTCAATGTTTATTATGTATCTAATCATAAGCCACATTAGCTATTCATTTAATATGCACCTTGTCCTAACCCATATTTCGTTAACCAGCTATTATATACGAAACTTAGTCAATAGAATTTTACAAATTTTCGTGGTAGCGTCAACCAATTTCGTACTGGATAATGGGATAATATTATAAATTGCCATTTGTTGACATGCGACGTTCACTCCGATTTTAGAGGCCCCGCCAGGCACAAATGGACGCGGATATAAGACCCCCATAGACAATGCAATTCATCGTTAGACGACAATGATAATACGTCTTCGGATCAATCAGACGATGGTATGGAACTGTAAAAGGAATCGCCAACGATAAGTACATACACTGTTCAATCAATGTGACGATCATAATATCGTCAGATCGATGTCGACTGATCGCAAGTTATATGGGGGCCTTAGTTTTCTCTTTTTGCACATCCATTGTGTACCGATTAGTGAACACACATACACACATACGCAAGTGAGATACTATGGGCAACCTTTGCTTAATTTATACTGAGTCTCAACTCTGTCTATCTTTCCTCTATACCGACGCGACAAAAATCACCCGGCGGATTCACGACGTAAGTTTTCGCCGCGACAAAACTTTGACTACGGCATCGTACGAAGATGCCCACACCAGTGCGAAAGTTTGCCACTTTGTATAGTGATTTTTGTTGCGACGACAAAAAATCGCTGAGTGCGATTTCATATTCATTTACTTCACAAGTAGTTATTTATTCGATGTGGCTAGCGAGATCGAAAAACTGACCGAGATCATGAAAAAATGAAACCGGAATATAGAGGGCTACGCCCGCAATTCGAGGGTTTTGTAAAATAGCAAGTACTTATTTTGGTATGTAAGTATCGGCTCCTTGCTCTTCTTGGTACCACTTAGATGGATAAAAAAAAAAAAAATGTCTGACCCATAATATAGTATCTTATATGCCCAATCATATTACGTGATTGTAATAAAATATAATATTATTGCCTATGGTGTTGGTTATCCTTGGCCATCGGTACTTTTGACCCTCGGACGTGTTTAAAACTATTATTAACCTATTTTGAGGAGATATACAAATTCCAATATTTCCCGTTTTATATACTGTTCGAAACCCACCTGCCTGGAAGTTTTCATTTTTCTAAGTGTAACGGTTTGGAAATGCAAGGGGGGGGGGGCAAATTACGATCTAATAATTTATCCTCCCTCATTGTTCCCCTTTTTTCAAATATAAGTAAAGTAAACTCAACATTACCTTTCTCACAACACCCCACTTGCCTATACCAGTCGATAAACAAAATTTGACCTTAATTTTGCCCCTCACCCTCCCCTCCCCCGCCCGTTACAGTTGGCCAATTACCACACATCGCCCCCTACCAATCTTTACCCTTTCATAAATGTGATTAACCATAATATGTAACAATAACTGCGATTCGCACTACGCAAAACAACATGCAAGTAGTACTCGCACCTTTGAAGCCGGTAGGTGTATTTTTTGTATGAATAGTGTAAAAATGCCTAACTTTAAGTTAATATACTATTGTTAAATATTACATGGTTGTAATGAAACGTAGAGGCATTATTGCCTATGGTGTTGGTTATCATTGGCCATCAATATTTTTGACCTCGGGTGTGCTTAGGGGGTGCAGGGGTATGCTAACTGAAAAAATAGAAATGTACTATTATTAACCTTTTTTGATGAGATTTTGAAATTCTATTATTTATAGTTTTCTATGTTAGTAAAATGCCGCTTTTCTGTAAATTTTCATATCTCTAAGTATAACGGTTTGGAAATGCAAGGGGGGGGGGGGACAAACTCGGATCACATATTTTCCCCTCTCCCTCTTTTCCCCTTTCTACAAATTTGAAGAAAATTCCAGAAATGGAATGTACTCGACGGTACCTTTCTTACGATACCCCACTTGCCTATACCAAATGAAAAAAAAATTTCGTCCTTCATTTCCCCTCTATGGGGACCCCCTCTCAAAGTTGACCTATTACGATGCATCACTTCCTCCAGAGAATTATAGTACTTCTACATATTTTCACTAAATTTCATAGATGTAGCCTCAGCGGTTCGTGAGATATTCCATGGACAGACAGACAGACGGACGCATGACCGATTTCATAAGGGTTTTGTTTTACTACAAAACCCTAATGAAACCCGAAAATAAAGGGCAAGACCCGCAATCCGAAAGCTTTGTAGTGTTTCATATCAATAGGAAATCCTGTCCTACTCTTGGAGATGCTTAACCATTCATCTTAAGACGACATTGCAAGCTTGCGTGAAAAATATTAAAAATAAATTGTTTGAATAATTATAGAAAGTAGAGTCAGCGACCAGCCTACCCTCCCCCCCCCCCCTTTCCCTCCTCCCTACTCTTCCACCAATCTCTTTCCTTTCAAAAATAGTTAACTCCAATTCGCTCCACGAAAAATAGTATGCAAGTATATAGTACTCATAGTACTAGTATGTAGTACAAGAGGAGTGTTAAGTGCATTTTTTGTATGGATGATATCAAACTGTCCAAATTCAAATGAATGTACTATTATTAAATATGACGTGATTATTACGAAACTTAGCAATATTATTGCCCATGGTGTTGATTATCGTTGGCCATCAATATTTCTGACCTCGGATGTATTTTGAGAAATGCAGGGGGGTGCTAACTGTAACTATAGTAATAGACTATTATTGACCTATTTTGAGAAGATGTCAAAGTTTCATTATTTATAGTTTTCTGTGCTAGTTGAAGTCTCGCCCGAGTTACAAGTTGCAATAAAATCCCCGCGAGATCGCTGAGGGGATTTCGCTTTCGCTGCGAAATTAGCGTAGTTCGTGTCACGGAGTGACAAAGTGCCTCCAGTACGTATTCCATACGAACTTTACCGTGTCACTATAAAAACACGGCGCCCGGCGCCGCCGCCGACATAACCTCCGAGAAATTGCGGGTGCTTCCAATCGGGAGGCACACACACCACAACGCGTCTCAAGCGCTCGTGCGAAAAATCGGCGATTGAAGAGGAGTGGACTGGTCACCAGGAACGTGAAGAGTGTTTTCTAGAGTCCGGGCGGTATATGAAGATGGCAGTGGTATTAATTCGTGTCATCCGTTTCCCAGTACTCGATTTCATTGATTAAAGTGCACTCGATTTGCGCGATCACGCGAAATTTTCTGCGAATAGTGCGTTTACCAGTAGTAAACAGGATGATAGTGCTTGGAGTTGTGGAAAACCACCTGTCGAGATTCTGTACCCGCGAAGTGTGTTCCAGTGTCCTGAGGAAAGCGGATATCAGTGCTAGAAGGCATCTTTTAGGCCAGCTCTATGAGAAGTGTAAAGAGTGTGGAGGGCTCCGCCACCAGCGCGGGAGCCCCGAGGTAATTGGTTCCTTTTTTTTTTCTCTTTTCGGTAGCAGAACGTCCCACTCCCACACATACACCTATGCGAGTGTGGAAACAGGACAGGGACCTTAGAATACTACTACCACTACTACTACTATCACTATACCATCTTGAGTTGTGCGAATTTTCATTCATTACGCTCTCCCAAAGCAACACTCCAACAACAATTACGGGCATAATTCAGAACGACAATAACAAAGTCGTTACTCTAGGTACGGCGAACTTCCACAGAGCGACGAAACTGTCACAATTGCCGGTAATCGTTGTACCTGTATCATTCTGCCTGGTTGCGGTCATCCGCGTTGTTCTTGGTTTGTCGTATCACCAACTAAAATCAAAATACATATGTATGTAGTTACGTCATTGAACTTGTCGATTTTTGTGATTCGCAATCAGTTGGCAGTTAATACTAAACATTTCAAGCCCGACTATTGACTAGTATCCGAGAAGTTCAACCGCAGCCAAAGCGAAATCTCAATCCCGATGATAATAAGTCACATCTAGGCGAAGAGAGCTCAATAAAATATGACATAAGAATGCTATACTAGGTGAAATATTAATATTTGTAAAAATATAAGTTGATTTAAAAATTAAAAGTAGCTAATATAGGATTATAGCATGCTATGAATTCCTTCCTGATGCGTATGTTGCTAATAGCACAATGAAGTGCTAAATAGAGCCTTTTCCTCCTACTCTCTCTCCTCTCGGCGTATAATGAATTAAATTTACAATTGGGAGATTTCTCACCTTTAAGCGCCATGAAATCTCACGGCAGGGAGGGTTGTGAGCGCGGGGCCCATGTCATCTGGGGCCCACATATGAGCCGCATACCACCATAGGCTCACACAACCTGAAGGGGAAAAGGATCTGTCCTGAATGGACGGTTTCCTTTTTGTGTGTATCTGGCCTTCGTGCCATATTTGAGTAGTTTGACTGATGCAGTCCTTTGTCCCTGCACGGGAATTTGTTGTTGTTTGATGGGAGTTTGCCGTTCTGACGTGCACCTTTATTTCCGATTTTGGCGATTTTTTTTTCTATTTCTCTTGCGTCTCTTTTTTTTGTGTTTCGGGCCTGATGTGCGATAGTTACTTTGTACGCTGATGACGGAGGCCAACTGCTGCGTGACTCACCCCGTAACTCCCGATAACTGAGCTGGTCTGCCAGCGCACATCACCTGCAGTGTGTTGGAGAGGTTTTTCTGGCACTCTTGGTGTCTTCCGGCCTTCACGGCCAAACAATACTCCTCGTCCTCCGGCCTCATCTCTACAAATGGCGCCCAACGTGGGGCCCAAAATATGCCGTTATTCGTCCTTTGACGACGAGGACTCACTACCACCTTGAGTCCTCACAAAACTATGGTCCCACTGCATCAATTCCAAAACTTTTCAGACCTTTCGGTATTCGGCTTTGCGCCAATGGCCCATGCAGACCATAGAACTGATGCTCCTTTCCCTTCCCATCCTTTTAGAGTAGTATATCCTTCACCCTTTGCCCTTACCCAACAGGACGCTGATCTACTGGTGTTGTCCTATATGGTATAGAGTACCATGTGGTGTCTGCCTTCCTGCCTTCTTTTTGAATTCTCTGTTTGGCAGGTAGCCGATCAGCAGACTAAGAAGATAAGAATAAGCAGTACCACCTTTCTGTAGTAGATCAGTCGTCCTTCTCAACAAGAACTTTTCACCCCCCTAGTCATCACTAACCGGATCGTTCTTCCTCTTGGCTTCGACTTAGCTTCTTCTGAAGTTGGAGAATTGTATCCATGGGCAATGGTGCCAGTGGCATAACTCGGTTTCGTTGATGCAAGATGACAAGTTAAGAGGAAGATAACGATCGCGGTTATATTTTTTTTTTTCTTGATCCTTTACTTTTCACACCTCCAGGATGGATGGATTCTTGTTTCCTTCAGGTTGTAGTAATTATTCGTTGTTTGTTTGGCATTATCGCTTGCTTTTATGCGTAGGGAGGGAGGGATGAGTGGGAGGAAAATTCCTGAATTTCGATTTTTGCTACAGAGTATCGTAATACTATCATCGTAAATTATACGTTAGTGTGGGAAAATCATTTTATAATCACGTTTTGTTGAGGAGTGTTCATACTGCCTTCAATTTGATCATTGTGATCGTTGCTTGTGGATAAATTTGATTAAACTATATATGTACATAAATATATGCTGGCGCAGCAATCATTGATTTTGTGGGAAGGTTTAGAGCGTTTTGCTTAAACTTCCAAATCACTTCACCGTTTTGGTTTTTTTTTAATTAAAGTAACCTTGATTTGCATATCTTATTTGGAATATTATATTGTCTGCTATCTAAACTTCTGATACGAGTTAATTTTGGAAATACCCTTGAATTTTCATTAAAACGGAGCATCTCAATAATTGCTAGTATACCCTTCAATTTTATAAAGAGTTAATATTATCCTCTTTGATAATTTTTGGTTAAGCAATTATTTTTTTTTTGTGACACGAATTGGGAATCTACATTGAGATCGACGCGTTGAATGTTATTAGAAAGCACTAGTGTGCGCGTGGTTTTCTTCATTAGCTATTCGGAAAATAGAACGAGTATCCTTATGTAAATACTATACGCAAATTAGCACTAATTGAGCTATTGCGTTTTCAATTTAATTATAGAGTTGAGCGAATTTTCTCATTATGGATTTAAGCCAAAGATTGGGTTGGTTCAAAGTATAGTATAAATATCTCAAGCAAGACTCTTTGCTATAGAATTTTGCTGTGTTTCAAATAAGCAGTCACTCACCCAGACTGAACTTTATTATTCTCCTAAGACTTATTTAGGTAATTGAGAATACCTACCTACTTATTGCTAGTATCAAATATATATAATTTCGCCATTATTTAAGATACGTTAATTTCGCTAAAATACATAACTTTCACTAACCTACCTCATATAAATCATACAGTTAAGATTATTGATATATTTAGTTGCAACCCTGAATTTATGCAACTATCAATCCGCCTAAAATAATATCCGTCTTTGCTATTTTTTTTTTCTTAGTTATAATATTGTATATACCGGCTTACTTAAGGATAATCCCTTATTCCGGATTTCCTTAAGTCCACTTGCTGCGATTTGAATTCTTAGCAAAACCCAGACTTGACCCTGCTGAGCGTCTTTACGCCAGTTCATCTGTTCCTGTAAAAAGAGAACACGAATTCACCTGTGAGCATACTTTGATAGTATAGCTCAATTCAGTTTTTCCTTGTGACTACTTTTTTTTTCACAATGGCCGTGCGACATAGCCCGGAACCGGAACTCACGCTTCTTCTGAGAGATGAGGAGGGAGATCGTTGCACAGTCTGCAACGCTGACATGCGTCCAACCGAGGACCTTGTCCGAACTCCTTGCAAGCATGACTTTCATCACCGATGTGTTCGGAGATGGTTGAAGCAACAGGATACGTGTCCAAACTGTAGGGAAAAGATTAGGGCGGAAGATTTAGCGCCACGCTTTCTTTCCCCGTCCCAGGCGCTGGGCTCAAGTGACCCTCAACTGTATCTTCGTCCATCATCACCGCCGACAGGTGCCGTGCCTCGTAGCACTGGGCCGATCACCAGGTCGCAAACTAGAACAGTGCTTCCGCAACAGGCTGTACAGTTCGACAAACCCAGTACACCCAGTCCCCCGCCAGAAGCATTAGCGTCTCTTCCCTTCGAAGAGCAATTGATAGAGCGCCTCCTGCCACGATTGGAATCTCTGCTTCTATCGCGTCGACAGGAACCCGTCGCGGACCTTAGGGACAGCCTACACACCAGTGCTCCCTCCAACAATGAGTTGCTAGCTCCGCCCAGACCAAGACATACATCCAGGCGACCACCTCGCTTGCCTTCTGCGGATCCTCGTACGGTTCAACGTCGTTTCTCGGACTTCCCTCCGCCCGATCGCTCACGACTTCCCAGCTACAGTCAGGCTCCACAGCTTTCGCCAAGTAAAGTACCGAGCGTATTAACCTCGTGGAACGTAAAATTTAACGGAGACGATGTTGACTCCTTCTTGTATCGGGTGGAAGCGCTGACACGACAGACTTTGTCAGGAGATTTTTCTCTTTTATGCAATTATCTCCACGTCTTGCTTATTGGTAGCGCTCACGATTGGTATTGGCGATACCACCGTGCCAATGGAGTTCTGGAGTGGGAAGCTATTCGAGAGCAGCTTCGCGATCAGTTCCGAGATCTACGGACGGATTTCGAGATAAGGAGACTGATCCAAAATAGGCAGCAGCGTCACAATGAATCCTTTGACGCCTTTTATGACAGTGTCCTCCGACTTACTGACAGATTAGCTCGTCCCATGCCTGAACGAGAGCTCTTAGAGATACTCAAACAAAATCTGCGACCTGACCATCGCTGGGATGTCTTGCACCAAGACTCCATATTCTCCATCCGTGCTTTGCGGGCTTTCGTTCGAAAGTCTGAGAGCTTCGAAGAAGAGATGAAGCGATGTAACCTAACGCGTAGGTTCACAAGGCCATACGTATCAGAGATAGCCCAGCAAGACCCGATACTTCCACACTTGGACATTGAGGGTAACGCTCTCCAGGACGAGTATGGTGAGGCCCCTGTAGTGGCTGAACTGGCGAAACCATTTATCTGCTGGAACTGCAGGCAGCCAGGACACCGCCACGATGAGTGCCCTTCTGTTCGGAAAATGTTCTGCTATGGCTGCGGCGCAGCGAATATTGTAAAGCCCCAGTGCCAAAACTGCACTAAGCCAAAAAACTCGCCAGCGAGGATGCGTGTCACCCAGACATCCTCCCAGGGGACACAATACGACCCAATGCCATGAAAGCGTCATGTGCTCGTTCTTCTCCATACGCACCTATTCTTGTACCTGACTTATCGAGCACACCAAACCCGTCGTATTCATCTGATGTGTCTTTCATACCAGCCCAGACTGAACTACCAGACTCGTCATTTACACGTGATATATCTCAAAAATTACCGGATTCGTCGATGTTACCGAATACGTCTTTATTCCCTGCTATTACTTCATCGGCTAAGACCAATACGATTTTATTATCGGATTGCACAACACCTGATTGTTCATTGTTACCGATAATATCACCCCCCACCTCTTCTCTAGACTCCACGTCCAATGCGTTGGAAACCAATCTATGCTGCTCTAACTCACGACCGATTAGGCTAATGGTCTCGCACGCTGTGCAGACTGATTTACCAGAAACAGAAGCTCCTGCCCAAACAACCCCGGTGCCTTGCTTGAAACCCTTGAGACCCCTTCAACCGTATCACGTGCGCTTGAAGAATTATCAGGAGGCTCGACAACGTATTTTTGGAGTGGAAGAAGTGATCAAACCCAAACCTAAATATTCTACCCTTCGATTACGCAAGTTCTGGGACAAAGTAAAGAAGTCGCGGCGACTTTATTGCTCGGCAACTCTGGTGGATCAGCCTGCAGGTGATCTTAGGCCTTATGCTAAGGTTTTGCTATTTGGCGAAGAGGTCGTTGGGCTAATCGATACCGGAGCGTCTGTGTCTTGTATTTCGGCGGATTTCGCGAAGAAGTTCGTACAAGACAATAAATACCCCTGGAAGCGCTTTAAGCTCTCCATATCGACGGCAGACGGAACAGGACCTTCCACCTTAGGACAAGCTACGGGCCCTATCACTTTTCGCGGAATTACCAAATCAATGACATTTCTAATAATTCCGACACTAAGTCAGAATTTATATCTCGGGGTAGATTTTGTGACCACTTTCCATCTTGCCCCTGACCTCTTCTCGGCTTGTACACCATCGTCTTCGCCAATAGTAAGCGAACTCGCTGCTACTGGTAATCAACATCAGTTGTCCCCGGAGCAGGACGCGACCCTCAGGGCAGTCATTTCCAGCTTCCCATCCTACTCCAAGGATGGACTAGGGCGTACTACTCTCATCAAGCATCAAATTGATGTAGGGAATAGTAAGCCGATAAAACAACGCCACTTCGCGGTATCTCCAGCGGTGGAGAAATCGTTATTCGCGGAGTTGGATCGGATGCTGGAAATGGGGGTCATTGAGGAGTCAAAAAGCAGTTGGGCTTCACCAGTCACGGTGGTCATTAAACCAGGAAAAATTAGGATGTGTCTGGACGCCAGGAAAGTCAATGATGTCACCATTAAGGACGCCTATCCGCTTCCTCTGATAGACGGAATATTAAGTCGGCTCCCCAAGGCCGTATACATAAGTAGCCTAGATTTAAAAGACGCCTTCTGGCAAATTCCGCTGGACGAGTTTTCGCGTGACAAAACCGCGTTCACTGTTCCTGGCCGTCCTCTCTATCAGTTTGTCACCATGCCGTTTGGGTTGTGCAATGCCCCTCAAACGATGCAGAGACTGATGGATAAGGTTATTCCACCCGACATCCGCCACCAAGTCTTTGTGTATTTGGATGACCTTCTGGTCGTCTCTTCAACGTTTGAGGAGCATTGCACCCTACTGCAACGGGTATCTTCATGTATGAGAGCTGCAGGTCTGACATTGAATATCGAAAAAAGCCACTTCCTGGTGAAGGAAGTTAAATATTTGGGCCATATTATCGGTCAAGGTACGATCAAGACAGATCCGGATAAGGTATCCGCTATTTCCAGCTTCCCACTTCCGAAAACGGTACGCCAGCTAAGACGTTTCTTAGGAATCTGCGGGTGGTACCGAAGATTCGTTCCCAATCACTCGGCGGTGACAGCTCCGCTAACGGATATGTTGCGCAAAGGTCGTAAATTTTTGTGGACTACCGAGGCGTTGAACGCATTCAATGCGCTTAAAGAGTGCCTCTCTTCTGCACCCGTCCTACATAGCCCCGATTTTGAGCGCCCCTTTTCCATTCACTGTGACGCAAGTCAAGATGGAATTGGGGCAGTGCTAGTTCAGGTTTCGGACGACGGTACAGAAGCACCCATAGCGTTCATGTCCCAAAAGTTCACGACCTCTCAGCGTAACTACACCGTGACGGAGCAAGAATGCCTTGCAGCTGTTACAGCCATCAAAAAATTCCGAGCATACGTCGAAGGCCATGAGTTTGAGGTCGTGACTGATCACGCCTCACTCAAGTGGTTAATGACCCTCAAGGACCTTCACGGTCGATTAGCTCGATGGGCTCTAAAGCTGCAAGGTTTCAAATTTTCTATTCGTCATCGTAAGGGAACGGACCATGTAGTACCTGACGCACTCTCCCGGGTATATGAAGTATCTGAAATTGAAGTTCAGGATGACTCCTCTCTGAACATTAACGTGCACTCACCACATTTTCAATCGCCGGAATATTTAGAGCTGATACAGCGAATAGAGGAACAGAAACAACACCTGCCCGACCTGAAGGTAATAGATGGTTTTATTTACCGACGCACGGAATACGCGACCGGAAATCTTGCGCAGGAAGAACTCGCCTGGAAGCTTTGGGTGCCTAGAGAGTTGACGGGGGAATTAATCCAGAAGGCCCACGACCACCCGCTCGGTTCACATGGTGGTGTTGGTAAAACATTCCTTCGGCTTCGCACCCTCTTTTACTGGCCCAAAATGAACCAGCAGATAAGAGAGTACGTGTTGCAATGTGATACTTGCAAAGCGACCAAGTCTCCTAATTACCCTTTACGACCACCGATGGGTTCATTTCAGGTTCCGGATCGTCCGTTCCAACGGTTGTATATCGACCTAATAGGTCCTTATCCTCGCTCTAAAATTGGAAATGTGGGAGCCATCGTGGTCCTTGATAGTTTAACACGATTCCCATTCATTGAGCCAATAAAAAAATTTACTGCTGACGTCATCGTGGAGTTTTTAGAGAAGAGGATATTCCATGTCTTTGGGGTACCCGAACAAATAGTCTCAGACAACGGGGTGCAGTTTAAAGCCCATGCTTTCAATAATTTGCTAAACCGATATGGCGTAAACCATGTATATACGGCGCTTTACTCCCCGCAGGCCAACGCGTCAGAGCGCGTAAATCGTTCGCTAGTGGCGGCTATTCGTGCCTACGTGAAGCCCGACCAGGAAGATTGGGACGTTCATATATCAAATATTAACTGTGCCCTAAGGTCAGCGCACCATTCCACCATAGGACATTCCCCGTACTTTTGCGTGTTAGGACAGACGATGCTACTTCATGGGAGTTTTTACGCCATTTTGCGCAAATCCCAGCAGTTAGGAGATCCTACAGCTCGTGTACAACCGGAAATAAAGCTAGAGTTTATTCGGCAACAAATCCGGAGCAATATTGAGCTAGCCACTCAAAACAATGCCAAAGTATACAACCTGAGGGCTAGGACCCCGAAGTTCAAGGCCGGAGACATCGTTTATCGTAGGAATTTTACCCCTAGTAGTGCTCCCGATCACTACAATGCTAAGCTTGGTCCAAAGTTCGTGAAATGCCGTATAAAATCTCCCGTTGGAGGGTCATGTTACGCCTTAATAGATATGAAAGGTAAAGATATAGGAGTATATCACGCTAAGGACTTGCGAGATTAATATCGGATCATTCAGTCGTATCTTCCAATATATATATAGATATGCATGTATATATATATACATTATATATATTGGTATATTGCGAAGATCCAACTGCCCTGTAGAATTTTCTACCCACCATCTTTCCGCAAAGTCACTACTTTAGTAGTAACCGTCAGAATATGTTTTCATTTCTGTCGGTTACATCTTTGAATTGTTTTTGCCGCCTTCGCCATCTCGAATTTGACTCGGTACTGCTCCGGCCATCTCGCGGTAAAGGAGCGAAAGTACCTTCCGGTAGGAGAAAGTTTGGTGTAGTTATGCAAATATTAACGCGTTCGCGTTAATATTATTTTGCATAAATACACCAGATTTTTGCCTACCGGATTGGCTGAAAAAAATTCGGATGGTAATTGTCGCGGCGGCGAGAACAACAAAAATGTTCAAAAACAGCGCCCTCTATACGAGCGACGGACAGGGTGATCGAACCGCATGGTCGATGGGAACCGGGAGGAGAGGCGACGAAAAGGGGGAGTCGTTCGGTCGTCTGAAAAGTGAGGGGTACAGAGTTCCTTCAAACAGAAGTTCCTGATGCGATTTTGCACGAGAGCAGGGAAACGATAGCCGCCCTTTTATAGATTGACAGACAAACGTTCCATTGTGCGTGCGTGAAAAGTGATTTCGCAGAGATATGTAGGTAGGATCGCGAGGATTGGTCATCGTACCGTACCACCTCTAACCCTTTTGCGCGCCATAACCTCGTCCAGATGATATTCACGTGCTGCCGCCTGGGGATTATGCAAGCGTAATCTAGCACTTGTGCGAATTATCTGCGACCGTGTTCGTGATCGTGTTCCGTATTTGTCGGTCTCGCCCGAGTTACAAGTTGCAATAAAATCCCCGCGAGATCGCTGAGGGGATTTCGCTTTCGCTGCGAAATTAGCGTAGTTCGTGTCACGGAGTGACTCCTCCTCCTCGTCCTCCTTCCTCATCTCTACACTTCCTGTATTTTTTTTTCATATTTCTAAGTGTAACGGTCTCGAAATGCAAGGGGGGTAGGACAAATAATGATCTCACGTCGTTGTTACTGCAATAGGTCGTATGTCAAAAAAGGCAATTTTTCAGGAACGTTAAAAAACATTCTAATTTTTTCTTGGTTAAATTCCAGATTTTTACTGAAACGAAGAAGTATTCCGTTTGTAATAGACTTTAAACTGGAATATAATGGAAAAGTAAAGAAAACATGGTTTAGAAAAAAAATTGACATACGACATTTTTTTGTTTTTATATGGTTACAAAACTTTGACATACGACTTTTTTTTTTAATTGAAAATCTTCATGAAAATGTAGATAACATAACTAAATTATTCAAATATAAGTTTGTACTTAGAGTAAATCAGACATATTTCAGTATTTGTAGTATAAATAGGTTATTTAAGGGGCAAATTTTCGTAAAATGATCTGCAATCGCTAGGGATAAACTCTTTTAACTCTTGAAGATGAGAATACCAGGACCTTTTCATCAGTCTGAGACTGCATTTTATCGTTCTCCTTTTCTTGCCTAGCCTCAGTCTTTTTTAATAAATGCAACTTGTAGATATTATCTGCTACTGTGCCTTTTGGATATGACGAACATAAATTACATTGATCTTTCTTAGGGCTCCAAATTTCAAGGTTAAGCTGCTTAAAAACTTTAAAGAATGTTGTCCATGAAGCCGCTTTTTTATTACTTTGTTGACAATGTTTCTGGTATTCTCTGTGCACGTGCCTGTAACTATCCCAGATCGGCTCTAAATATAGTTTTGAAGATGAAGCTCTACAATAGTGGGATTCAATTTTTGGTAAGTTTGATAGAAATTCTTGCACCCCTTTATGGAAAATATTTTCTTCCACTTGAATTTTATCAATAGCTGCCTCATAATCGGATTGTTTTTCTAAAATCCAATTACGAACTGTTTTCTCCCCGATACCTAAGTTGTTAAGAAACGTGTTTTTACATACAATTTTCTTTGTTTTTGTTAAATTAAACGTTTCTTCTTGTTCGTCGTGGACAGTTAAATAATATTTAAAGCTTATCTTTTTCTTGTTCGTTGTCAAAGTTGCCTTTCTTCTATGTTTCGGCAAAATAGGTAAAACATGACCCTTAACAAAGGTTTTTTTGGCCTCCCATGACTTTAGTGATTCCCAGAATGATTTAAAAATTACTTACTTTTACTTACTTACTTTTTTCACTTTCGGACACTTGCGGGTTTAAATTTTTCCCAAAATTATGGTCGCTTTCTTTTAAATGCTCTGAAAAATTTGAGAGCACCTATATTGTTGCGATAAATTTCAAATTAAATGTAACGCATCTGTCGGAAGGGAAAAATATTGACATACGACTTATTGGTTTAACCAAAATGTTGTAGATTTGACATGTGACATATACTCTTATGCGTAGTATTTTTATTCTTATTAACCGTAGACATATGAGGATTTTGCTAGGCGGTAGAGTTCATTATTTGGATTTCGAAGGTGTTAATTACCTAAAATGAATAAAATTTGACATACGACCTATTGCAGTAACAGCGACGTCATATTCATCCCTCTACTTCTTTTCCTTTATGAAATCGGTCATGCGTCCGTCTGTCCGTCTGTCTGTCCGTCTGTTCATAAAATATCTCATGAATCGCTGAAGCTACATACATGAAATTTTGTGGGAATATGTAGAATTATTATAATTCGCTGGAGAAAGCGATTCGTTGTAATAGGCTGACTTTAAGGGGAGGTCCCCATAGAGGCGAAATGAAGGTCAAATTTTTTTTTTCATCTGGTATAGGCAAGTGGGATATCATGAGAAAGGTAACAACGAGTACATTCCATTTTTGATATTTTTATCAAATTTAAAAAAAGGGGAAAAGAGGTAGAGGGGAAAATATGTGATCCGAGTTTGCCCCCCCCCCCCCTTGCATTTCGAGACCGTTATACTTAGAAATATGAAAATTTTCAGGAAAGCGGCATTTTACTAGCATAGAAAACCAAAAATTGTAGAATTTTGATATCTCATCAAAAATGGTTAATAATAGTACATTTCTATAGTTGCAGTAAGCACACCCCTGCTCCCCTTAAACGCATCACAGGTCAAAAATATTGATGGCCAATGATAACCAACATCATAGGCAATAATATTCTTAAGTTTCATTACAATGACATGATATTTAATGATAGTACATTGACTTAAAGTTAAGCATTTTGACACTATCCATACAAAAAATACACCTATCGGCCTCATGCATAGATGCGAGTACTACTTGCATGTTGTTTTTCGTAGTGCGAATAGCAGTTATTTAATGAACCAACTTTGGAAGGGTGAAGATTGGTTAGGGCGGTGATTCTAACAATAATTATTAACACAATTTATTTTTTTAGGGTTTTGTGTCTTAAATCTTACAAAATCGGTCAAATGTCTGTCTTGTCCGTCTGTTCATAGAATATCTTACGAACGGCTGGAGCTACACACATAATTCGGCGAGAATGTGTAGAAATGCTATAATTCGCTCGAGAAAGCGTTGTGTTGTAATTGGCCAACTTTAAGGGGGGGGGGGGGGGGGGGGGGTCCACAAAGAGGCGAAATTAAGGTCATTAGGGTTTTGTATTAAAAACAAAACCCTTAAGAAATCGGTCAAATGTCTGTGCGTCTGTCCGTCTGTCCATGAAATATCTCACGAACGGCTGAAGCTACATACATGAAATTTTGTGGGAGTATGTAGAATTATTATAATTCGCCGGAGAAAGCGATTCGTTGTAATAGGCTGACTTTAAGGGGATGTCCCCATAGAGGGGAAATGAAGGTCAACATTTTTTTTCATCTGGTATAGACAAGTAGGGTATCATGAGAAAGGTAACACCGAGTACATTTTATTTCCGGTATTTTCATCAAATTCGAAAAAAGAAGAAAAGAGATAGAGGGGAAAATATGTGATCCGAGTTTGTCCCCCCCCCCCTTGCATTTCGATACCGTTATACTTAGAAATATGAAAATTTGCAAAAAAGCGGCATTTCACCAGTATAGAAAACCGAAAATCGTAGAATTTTGATATCTGATCAAAAAAGGTTAATAATAGTACATTTCTATAGTTGCAGTTAGCATACCCCTGCACGCCTTAAGCACACCCGAGCTCAAAAATATTGATGGCAAATGATAACCACTATCATTGGCAATATAATCTTTAAGTTTCATTACAATTACATAATATTTAATAAAAGTACATTCATTTAAAGTTAGGCATTTTGACACTATCCCCACAAAAATTACACCTACCGGCCTCATAGGTGTGAGTACTACTTTCATGTTGTTTTTCGTAGTGCGAATTGCAGTTATTTAATTAATAATTTTTGAAAGGGTAAAAATTAGTTGGGGACGCTGCGTCGTAATTGGCAAACTTTAAGGGGTGGAAGAGGGGAGGGGTCCACATAGAGGCGAAATTAAGGTCAAATTATTTTTTTATCGACTGGTATAGACAAGTGGGTTGTCGTGAGAAAGGTAATATTGAGTACATTCCATTTTTGGCATTTTCTTGAGATTTCTAGAAAGGGAACAGTGGAGGAGGAATAAATATTAGACAGTAATTTGTCCCAGCCGCCCTGAATTTCGAAGCCGTTACACAAGTTTGCAATGTCGTCTTAACATGAATGGTTAAGCATCTCGAAGAGTAGGACAGTTTATCTCGTATATATCTATCTATAGTACAGCTTCTCGTATTAAAACTAATACTTTGAGAGGTGACACATGGAGTCTTTTTATGAATTGGCATGTAAGATACTACAATATATCATGGGTAAGACATTTAATTATGGTGTTTTTATTCAGCTGAGTGGTACCAAGAAGAGCAGGGAGCCAATATTTAGATACCAAAATAAGCGCGAGCTACAAAACATTCGAATTGGTTTCATTATTTTTTAATTCAAGCTCCCACTTTTTCCGAGAAAAGCAATAAGTAACGCGTGCATTGAAACTTACTATAGGGATACCATACACCCATAATCTTCTTTCCCTAATAAGGCAGAATTTGACCTGACTGCGTTTATAAACGTTCCCCCATCCATTGTTAAAGGAATTAAATTTTTGTTTGCCTTTCTACATCCTCAGCCACTGCTAGAAGCAAAACAGCTTCTTTCTCTTAGGAATTCATGGTGGCGTTTCCTATTGCGAATTTTCCGTGGCGGCGTGGCGTCAAAACTCGCTGCAAACCAAGTTGCACAACAAAATACACAACGAACACTGAATAAGATTTTCTCCGCTGCGATTTTTTGTCGCCCCGGAGTGAACATCTAGAAATCGACACGAATTTCCGTCGCGAATGCGCCGCGGATTTTGTCGATGCGATTTTTTTCGCGTCGGTGTGAGGATCGCTTTACACAAATTCGATTCAGACCGCACTATGATTGCGGTATTCTCCAAGTTATTATTAGCCGTTTTCGTTTCACCTGGCTCAGATCCATATTCATACAAAACGACAGATCCAGGTCTCGTATGGGATCTCATCGAATCTAAGTTGAAAGTGAATTGGCTGAACGTCAACTTGTTTCGCCCCTATCCAAATGTATACTGAGTCCCCCACGCGACGAGGTATGTAATTCATTAACCGTTGGCAAGTTCGGGTGTGTGCCCAGAAGGTGCCAAGTCATCCAATCAAGCAAGGCAGGAGAAGTCAGTAACAGAAGTAATGATGCCGATTTACTTCACCAGCGCAAAAATTGTTGCTGCTACTCCCCTGGAAACTGGCCAAACGGTAACTTTTAAGTGATATATACTATGTATACCTATATGTCGTAGGCTAAACATTGATTTGATTACATTGCGTACCTCCGCCATTTCAGGAAATCCTGGCAATTTGTAAATAAAAAGCCGTAAACTGCCATTTCACTTAATGCTTAATTTAAGCATGCTCGTCATTTCGTGTAATATTTGGTGCCGTTATTTGTGATGTATGGAAGGTGGGTTCGTACTACCTACACCGGAAATTTTTACTTTAGGTTGTACAAACCTACCTTACATACATCATCATAACATTCGTTTCGTTCTAGTTTTAATCAAATAATAACAACTCGATGGACATAACAGCTTAGAGCTGGTGCACATGAGCGTCCAAATGACGCCGGACGCCGCGTCACTTTCAATCAGATAGAAAGAAATAGCAATGGAGCGATGCACAAGGCCGCGATAGCCATCGGCTTCACTTAACCGTCTCGATGGCTATCTGGGATGCCGCTGGTTTTTGCTCCTATTTGCGGCAGTTCACGCGTTCGCCGATCAATTTTTATTAAGCCGGGTCACAAACACTCGAACTCGGAACACGAACACTGTCGCAATATGTGCTTTGTGTGAAGTTCTTAAACCATTAGCTTGGGGATCACTTCAACTCAAACGATGCAATGAAATTTCCTCTGAATGATTCAAGATACTTCACATAAATTTCAAGTTCGTGTTCGACATTATGTGGCCCGGCTTACAAATATAATACAGAGTGACGCCGCGTCCTATCACATCATGTGAATTGAAACGCAGATAGGTATCCAAGAGGGAGGAGCTTAAATGACGCAGAGTCCAGCGTCATTTGGACGCGCATGTATACCAGGGGTTATATCGAAGTGGTAATGTTACCATCAACCGCGCTCGGTGGCCGTGGTCGTTCGATTACCGCACTACGATACTAATCTAGAGCCCGGAGTTCAAATCTCGGCGCGATCAAAAATTTGCCTGTGGGTACTAATAGAATTCTAACAGTGCTCCCAGCTTGCCAGTATAAAGACGGCGCGGATAGGAAGTGCATGCTAGTAACTGCACTTCTGGAAATTGGATATGCTATCAAAGCGTCAACTACGCTTGCAAATGCTGCAGATGTTGACGCGCCCATGGCCCTGGAGTGGTCGAGGCAATTAACAAAGTTACCTTATTTGCCGGTACTGCATGGAATACCGCCGGCAAATCATGTATTTAAAGCTCTACAGTATTTGCTGGGCGATTTTCACGGAATGATGAAATTTGTTAAAAGCTTTCGATATTTAGACTAACTTACTTACCAGAAGTCTTCAAAAATGTAAAAAATGTGTAATGGACGGTTTGGTGGCCATCCGAAGATGCCCGTGGGGACTCGGCCTAAGGTAGCATAGTGACCGTGAAGGTCGGACCGTGCTATTTGGCGAAGAAATGGGCCCCTCAACGAGCCAAGCAGCGGCCTATGAATGTTGTAGCTCAGTTCGGAAAACGTGGGCGGGGTTTTCGCCGCTCGTTGTCCCGGTCCTTTACGTATTAATAGAAATTCATAGGGGGCAGACTACACAAACAGGGGAGGTAAAAATGGGGAATAAAAAAATTAGGCGATAAGGATGGAATGGTTGGCTGACGGTACACTTGCCCTCGCGCTCGCATCGGGTTCCAGGTGCAATGGGACCATCGGCCTCTGGTTTCGTACCACCGACAGATCATTATTCATCAGGTACTGCCATCGATCAGCCGGTGGAAGCAGCACAACCAAGAATATGGTTCGTTACAAATGTAGACAAAAAGGAAAAAGAGGATCTGCGGCGATATTTCCTAATATACATCACGATAATTCTCCAGCTCATACTACTTAAATGACAAGCAAATTTATTATGCCTTTCTGACATTGAAAAAAATTATCCCAAAACCATATTCCCCAGAAATAAATAAATAACTGGCGTAACAGTCCAATTTGAATCATGGCCTCCAGATGAGTTAGCATCACCTCATTTTCTAGGTCATGACGGTCAAGAAGTCCTCACATTGACGCGTTTCTGTAGGTATCTCCTCCAATTCCCAAAAATTTCGGAAGTAAATTATCTAAGTCGCTTGTAGCTGTATGTAGAGTTATAGTTGCAATTGAGTTGACTGGAACTTCATCGACGTGACCAGATAATATCCAGCCAAATAGAGCAGTTTGCGCGATGGGGTTTCCCTCTTTACCTCGTCTGATTTCGCCAAGTATAATTTTATATAAACTGCAACACCAAGAACCAGGTCGATGGGTGCAGGATCTGCAAGCTGTATTCCAACGATGTGGTCTCAATTTATTATTGTAATCGATTTGGATGGAAGCAGATGTGTAAGAGCAGGTAATATTAGAGCGTTTACAGTGAGTCGATAGGATGGATCCACTGTAGAAATTATGTCGTGTGACGCAATGGTTCGAGCAACGCCGGCCTCACATTGCCCAATACTTACCACAGCAATATTCACCTTGTGTCTTAGTAGTCGTAGAGAAGACGCCGGCGATTCAGTTATAAAGTTGGACTCAAATCCGGGGTTCAATAAAGCTCGTCCTTTAACTGAACGACCATTTGGCTATTTAACATAAACCATCACTGTAGCTTGTAACGCGAATCCTCCATTGAAACTGTTATTTGACAGATGAACACTAGTCGAATCTGTAGGTTGGCAGGAACAAAAGCGGGGGACCTGCTTGAAGCCGCAGGAGTCGATTGATGTATCATCGTATGATGGTGTTGGCTACATAACTGGCACCGTTTCTTAGAAAAGCATTCAGATGCTTTATGGTTAGGTCGCACGCAGTTGTCGCACACGTTATGTGTCCGAAGAAACTCCATACGTTCATTTACAGCTTTCGCCCGAAATTCAGGGCAAAACAATAGTAAATGGTTTCCAGCACAACCTTTACACTGTGGTTTGGACGTGGACGTGGACGATGATGACTGGTATGAGCGAGAAGTTGTCGATTTTTTTACGCTTTGTCTTGCTACTTAGTGTTTTGTTTTGAGGTATTGTTGGCAGATTTGTAGCCATTTATAGCACTGAGTGCTGGCAACCGAGAATCCAAGAAGCTAGTCAGACTGCTGAATGTTGGCACTTCAGTAGTTGATGGAAGCGACGTTTCTCTGCTACTTAAAAAATACACTAGCCAATCATCCCATTCACTGACAGGTTTTGACAGATTTTCTCAGGCATGAATATATTGCGTGAAGTTGTCTAGCACTCGACGTAATTCGTTGTACGATTCTGAGTTCATAGCTGGCAACGATATTAGGCTCTGTAAACAGGGCCGTCGAGAGAAAATCCGGGGCCGGGACTCAACTTTTATGGAGCCCCATAAGGAATAATGACAACACCAAATGAAATCGCTTTGAAACACTTGTATTATCGCCACGGTCAATCTCATATCAGTCTCTAGAGTGTCAGGGCTAGTAATATAAGAAAAATCCATAATATGTATTAATTAAGAATAATTTTGTTTGCATCAATTTCATATTGTACATAGTTAAGATATGCAATGCGTTATGGTGAAAATTAATTTTTTTTTTTTTTTTTTTTTTTATTTTTTTTTTTAAATTTCCGGGCCCCCTAAAAACACGGGTCCGGTGCGATTCGCCCCTTCTGCACCCCTGTCTGTAAATATACGTTGACTAAATTCTTTTGTTGTCATAACGATTGGAGATTATTTTCCAGGCGCAATCGTAGTTAGCACTATTTATATGCAAATGGCTCAATAGCTTAGATTCATTATCAGTGACTGATGACTTTAAATAGTGCATCTTTTCAACGTCACTTAATGTCGCATTAGTATGTATCAACGAAACATAAGTGTCGTGAAATGAAAGCCACTCTAAAAGCAAGCCACTGAAAGTCGGCATACAAATTTTCGGCAATTTTAATGTACGAGTCGAATTTACCCTAGGTTTTGTTGTCTCCAACGGCTGACTGTTATTCGCTCCAGATTGCTCTTGCATATTCCCCCAGGTAAATGTTCCAGCAACCAGATTCGAGCTGACAAATACGCATTTTCAACATCGTCCAGTTTGTCTTGAACAAAATAGTTGTCAGATGCTATCTCCTCATCCGTTGCTTCCTCTTGGGCTTCCTGATAAGCCTTTAGGTAGTCACTCCAGTAGCTATTCATTAGATTCATTCGGGAATTAATAAATGTCGGAGTCCGAATTGCCTTACCGGTTTTATTTGAGTTTGCTTCGAACTTCTCAATACGTTCAGCCGCAGAAATTAACCTCCTTTTCCAGTTACCCATATTACTGACGTTCAAATATTCACGTTCTGGAATTATGACCTGATTAAGTGGTCAAACGATTCAAAGTTAAGTCTCAAGCACGATGGACTAATTTGATTGTTAGTTTATTAGTTTTATGAGGTATCACTAAAGCACTTATGATGCATTTATAGTCCCGCAATGGCTGGATTTGGGGAAACAAATTTTGGTGGAGAATTTTTTTCTTTCATTTTTTATGTTTTTTGGGGTGCTGAATATGAATCCGGAGCTTCCCACTAAAATTTTCTTGGAGAACATGGTGAAAATCTCAAAAAACCTCGAAATTTCGGTACTTTTTTTGTTTTTCGACTATAACTTGAAAACCGTGGATCCTACCTAGAAAAAGTCGCTCATAAATTGAAGAGCATAAAATTCTGCGTCGAATTAGCTACCTAAATATCAAATTTAGTCCAGTGATGTAGCCGCAATTGACAGTCGATTTTTCTCACCTTTGCGAAAAATCCTGTTATGGTAACATTTGAACGTCTGTAACTTGAAAACGGCTACTAACACGTAAAAATGCAACAAGTGCAAGCTGTAGAGCATAAAATTCTCCGTTCAAAAAGTACCTAATATTTTTAATTTGATCAAAAGTAAATTCAGAAATTCGAAATAACAAAAATCATGTTTTTGAACTAGTGTTCCCTTATTACATATTTTCGTTCTTTTTTTTAGTAGGTGCTGGTAATTCTTCAACAATTTGAATGTTGAAGGTTGTGATTACATGTATATATTACAAGAAGTTAGATAAAACATACACTACAGGTTCACAGCCTTTGTTTTTTGGAAGGACCGGTTTGTGGGAATGGTGGTCTGGGTTCAAGTGGATGGGATTCATCGACTGACTCTTCCAACATCTCTTCGAGGTCCTCGTCGTCGGGAATAATATAGACCTGCCTTTTTGCAGCTACTGTGTCCTACACATGCTTTCTTTCATCTACAAGAAATGCTATAGTAGTAGGGCATCTGGTGCGGCATTCCTCGTGATTGTTTCAGGCAGGAGTCCACTATTGGTGATTAAGATTATCCACCCCCATTCTTCGGGCTTTTTACCAAAGTAAAGTCACTTCTGCACTTGGTGGTATACCCTCATTGAATGCTGCTGAGCTGCATCCTCAGTTGATGGAAGTGAGGCGATGTTGAATCGCGCCTTGAAGGAGGACGTCACATAGTTTTTGTTTCTCAGCAGATTCAATGACGTGGCGTCTTTTTGGCCGTACAGCGCCTTCAGCAAGGCCTCTCCTGCCGTAGCTATACTTGAACGAGCTTCCTGGGGATCTTGAAAAACTTTTATGATGGCTTGCAAATATGAATTTCTCCGGAGGACGTTCAGAAATTTCTTCTTCCCTTGGTTGAACAGCGCACTGGTGGAGTCGCATTTAAAAATAGTATTTTTTGAGATATTATTTTCTCAATTGCGAGATGAGGAGCGTACAGGGTTTGCGGCACATGCCCTTTTGATGTAAAACGTTTTGTATGCTTTGCGTACAGCGACCAATCAGAATGACCAAAAGATCGACGTCTTTTGATTATGAGGGTATCTGGCTTGCTCGCACTTCATCTAGAACTCTGTGTATTTCTCCATGAGCATTGGGATCAGGCTCCTTTTGCTAGAAGAGTTGGTCAAGAAAGTGTGTTAGGCAACTGTGGGCACCATCAGTTCAGTGAACTTCTACAAATTGTTTCTTGGTTGATCTTCTCACAAGTAAGTTTCACAGATTGAGGGTAGGAAGACAGTTCGTATGCCCGGAACTCTGTCAACTCACTATCTGACTGTTTTGCAATGGCGATTCGATGGAATAGCGTGTCAGGATTTACAACTACAGTCTTTTCGTGGATTTGGATAGCACTGCTCATTAATGGCTGCATCAACTAAAAGGAGTATTAACTAGATTTAGTTCTAATTCTCGAAGTGTTTATACCGACCGGTATTAAATATGGCAAGTGTCAGATGTTGACACAGTACCTTCTTATGGAAAGCGCTTTTATACCCCCAACATAAACAACCGTCAATAACGGAAACACAGACCTAATCCAAATTTTTTGGTTCACTGTAAGTGGAGCTAAGAGCAAGTCCAATCAACTAATCCGATATGTTTACATCGTGGTGAGTTTGCTGGGATTAGTTAATGCTGAAACATAGTTCGGCGTAAAAGTGGCCAATGCAAGAGGCTTCACTCATAAGCTCTTTTGAATTTAACTGCTAGAAAATCGTCCCCAACTATGCGGTTTATTCCTTGCACGCCCACCTCTTTAGCCCAGTGGCAGTCTATCCTTTCTTCTCAGAAAATGCCAGTACTTATTAATGTGAGGCCTGATGTTTCTCGGGAAGGGGGAGGTTCGTGAAACCAATCCATAAGCTTTCCTTGATTGTCTCGCTTGAGGCTCAGAAATAAAAGTTGTTCACATGCCAGAACTTAGAACCGAACTGTCGGTGATCTGACCTTCAGCAGGTAGGGAGCAGATGGGTGAGTTCTGTGTTAGAACGATGGAGATGGAAGGGAAGGGGCCCGAACAAAAAAATAAATGGGTAGAAACCTGGGGAAACTGTAGAAGCTCTTTACCTGACCACAAATTGCACTTACAAAACTTTTTCCGAGTTGTTACTCGTGGAACCGCTACCGAGAACGTTTCAGCGAACTTCTGAGTGGAAATGTGACTGCGGTAACAGGATGCGCAATGTTTCTGGTGGTTAGAGCGGTGACCTATTAAAAAAATGCCCGAAAATGTGTTGTACGGGAACACTCGCTTAAAAAGTGACTTGAGCTATTTCGAGTTTCTGAATTTTGCTTTGACCGAATTAAAAAAATTGGGTTTTTTTCTGAACAAGATTTCATGCCCTACAACTTACATTTCTTGCATTTTTACGTATTAGTAGCCGTTTTCAAGTTACAGACATTCAAATGTGACCATAACTGGGTTTTTCGCAAAGTTGGGAGAAGTCGACATTTTTCGACTGTCGATTGCGGCTACACCAGTGGACCGAATTTGATGTTTAGGTAGCTCATTCGACGCACATTTTTATGCTCTTTAATTCATCCCCGAACTTTTTTTTAGCTAGGATTCACGGTTTCAAGGTATAATCGAAAAACCGAAAAAAAGTACCGAAATTTCGAGTTTTTTTTTTTGAGATTTTGACCATGTTCCGCAAGAAAATTTTGGTGGGAAGCTCCGGATTCGTGTTCAGCACCTCAAAAAACTTAAATAAATGAAACCGAAATATAGAGGGCTACGCCCGCAATCCGAGGGTTTTGTAGCAAGCACTTATATTTGTACGCAAGTATCGGCTCCTTGCTTTTCTTGGTACCACTTAGATGGATAAAAAAAAACATAATAAAAATGTCTGACCCATCGTATAGTATCTTACATGCCCATTCATATTAGGCGATTGTAATGAAACTTAGAACATATTGATGTTGGTTATCCTTGGCCATCTGTACTTTTTATCTCGGACGTGTTTAAGGGATGCAAGGGTGCGCTAACAGTAACTATGGAAATAAACTATTATTAACCTATTTTGAGGAGATATACAAATTCCATTATTTCCCGTTTTATATGCTATTCGGAACCCACCTTCCTGAAAGTTTTCGTTTTTCTAAGTGTAACTGTCTCGAAATGCAAGGGGGGACAAATTACGATCTAATATTTTCTCCTCCCTCACTGTTCCCCTTTCTTCAAATTAAAGTAAATGCCAAAAATAAAATGTACTCAACATTACCTTTCTCACAACACCCGACTTGCCTATACCAGTCGATAAACAAAATTTGACTTTAATTTCGCCCCACCCCTCCCCCGCTCGTTATAATTGGCCAATTACAACACATCGCCCCCTACCAATCTTTACCCTTTCATAAATGTAATTAACCATAATATGTAACAATAACTGCAATTCGCACTACGAAAAACAACATGCAAGTAGTACTCGCATCTTCGAAGCCGGTAGGTGTATTTTTTGTATGAATAGTGTAAAAATGCCTAACTTTAAGTGAATGTACTATTATTAAATATTACATAATTGTAATGAAACTTAGAGACATTATTGCCTATGGTGTTGGTTATCATTGGCCATCAATATTTTTGAACCCGGGTGTGTTTAACGGGTGCAGGGGTGTGCTAACTGCAACAATAGAAATGTACTATTAGTAACCTTCTTTGATGAGATTTTGAAATTCTATTATTTTCAGTTTTCTATGTTAGTGAAATGCCGCTTTTCTGTAAATTTTCATATTTCTAAGTGTAACGGTCTCGAAATGCAAGGGGGGGAGACAAACTCAGACCACATATTTTCCCCTCTTCCTCTTTTCCCCTTTCTTCAAATTTAAAAAAAAATTCCAGAAATGGAATGTACTCGACGGTACCTTTCTTGCCTATACCAGACGAAAAAAAAAATTCGACATTCATTTCCCCTCTATTTCCCCTTAAAGTTGACCTATTACGACGCATCACTTTCTCCAGAGAATTATAATACTTCCACATATTTTCACCAAATTTCATGCATGTAGCTTCAGCGGCTCGTGAGATATTTCATGGACAGACAGACAGACAGACGGACGCATGACCGATTTCATAAGGGTTTTGTTTTACTAAAATACAAAACCCTAAAAATGAAAGAAAAAAAAATTCCCCACCAGAATTTGTTTCTCCAAAGCCCTTCTGAGCCCCTAATGACTGGATTATTAAATGTGCACGTATGGTAAAATGTACTATTTTGTTATACCGGATCGAGCGGATCCGGCTCGACGGACCAAAATGTTTATAACGTTATGTCTACTTTGCCTTAACCCCTAGCGGGGCATAGCGCGTCAACTACTCCTGCGCGCCATCGTACTCTGTTCTGGGCAATGGGGCGCAACTCCCCAAAAGACTTACCCAGTACCTAACACTCCTTTGCCACAGATCGACGCCATGTGATTCGAGGACCCCCTCTTGGTCGGCCTTGGTTGGAAATGGGGTTCCATTTCATGGCATGCATAGCAATGCAGTTATCACTCTTCCGCAATGTGTGACCTATCCACTGCCATTTTCGCCTGCGTATCAATTCGTCGATTGGCATCTGACCCGTACGCCGACTTAGCTCTTCATTTGATATTGTTTCGGGCCAGAAAATTCTTAAAATTCGACGAAGACATGAGTTGACGAAAACTTGCAGCTTTCTGGTAACTCCTACGGAAACTTTCCATGTACTGCTCCCATACAAAAGCACTGATAGTACCAGGGAGCGAAACAGGCCCAGCTTGGTCTTGATGCTGAGATAACTGCTCTGCCAGATTTTGGACAGCATGCCGTATGCGCGTTTAGCCTGGTTGATACGACGAGCGATGTCCTGCTCCGTACCACCATTTTCGGCAACAATGCTACCCAGGTAGACGAAGTTGTCCACCTTCTCCACAGGCTGCCCATTAATATTGATGGCAATAGGTGTCGGATTTCTTTTTCGCAACGGCGGGCTAAGAACCTTGGTCTTGTTGGTATTAATCTTTAGCCCAACCTTGCTTGCCTCCCTCTCGAGATCTAACGCCATTGCGGACAGATCCATGATTTTGTGGGAGAGTAGGCATATGTCGTCAGCGTAGTCAAGATGTTGTAGATAAGATGTCAAAGTCCATTGAATTCCTCTGTCGAGTCCGGATAGGGCTGCATGCAACACATCGCCGATCACAATGAGGAATAGGATCGGTGAGAGGATGCACCCCTGCCGAACTCCACTGCGAATCTCAAAGTCCCCCGACACCTTACCTTTATGCAGAACGCGACATTTCGCGCCGTCATAGGTTGCCTTAATAATAGCCACAAGCTTCTCAGGGATGCCTCTCCTGCGCAAGGCCGCCCATATAGAATCCCGGTTCACACTATCGAAAGCCTTTTCGAAATCGATGAAAAGCAAGTGAAGCGGAGAATCGTATTCAGCGCATTGCTCGATGATGATTCGCAAGGTGTTAATGTGATCGACACAGGAGAATCCGGATCGAAAGCCAGCCTGCTCTTCATCAATTGTGCTTTCTAAGTGGGCCTTTAGTCTCTCCAGGACGATTTTAGCTATTATCTTGGCAACGGCAGGAAGCACACAAATGCCTCTCCAATTATTACAGTCTGTGAGGCTACCCTTCTTTGGAAGTTTGATGATCAAACCTTCCTTCCACTCAGTGGAAAAGGTCTCTGTATTCCACGCTTTATTAACAAGTGGGTGCAGCAAATCGGCAGTTACGCTTGGCGCTGCTTGATAAAGTTCGGCAGGGATGCCGTCAAGTCCGGCGGCCTTTCCTCGTTTTAGTGCAATAATTGCAGTGACTATTTCCTCTTTAGTCGGGGCAGTGGACCGTATACGCACATTTTGATGGTTAGCTAAATTATCTAAAATATATGAGGGGGAACTTCACCAGAGGTTACACGGTTCAAGACCGCGGCGAAGTGTTCTTTCCACCGCCTCATTTGATCTTCTTCCAAGATAAGTAGCTTTCCATCACTATCTTTCACCGGATGTTGGCAGGAGTTACGACCACCTGTAAACTCCTTGATGACACCGTATACGGCGTTTAAGTTGTTACTTCTAGCGGCTTCTTCTGCTGACGCTAAAAGAGAATTGGCATAAACTCTTTTATCGCGTCGCACACTATGCTGAACTTCTCGAGCTTTCTGACGGTAAAGGAGTTCGATGCTGCTTCGATTGTCGTCTGAAGCTGCAGCCAAACGAACTTTCAGCTCCTTTCTTTCAACAATCCGCTGCCATGAAGCGTCGGACATCCAGGGCTTATTCCGGCAATCCGGGTTTGGGCCAAGGATGGTATTTGCGCTATCAATGTACGCATTTTTTATGGCATCCCAGTTTTCGTTTATGTCACTATCTGGGTGACTAGTTATCTCAGCCGCTTTTTGCGCAAGATGGTCATTATATTGTTGTAAGACAGCTGGATTTTTTAGTCGAGCGGTGTTGAATTTGCGGGGCCTGGATCTTTCGTCGCTGGGGCGGCGCTCGGCTGCAATACGCAATCGAACATTAGCGATCATAAGATAATGGTCTCTTCCCATCCCAATATCGGCACCCTTCTTGTTTCGCACGTCCAGGAGGCAACTCTTGAATCTTTTACTAATGGCAAAATGGTCGATCTGATTTTGTGTTCTGCGCCGATCAACAGAGGACCAACTGATTTTGTGGTGGTCCTTATGCTCAAACATAGTACCACCGATGAAGAGACTGTGAAAGTTGCAGAACTCTACAAATCTTTCACCGTTGTCATTACGATCACCAAGACCGTGTCTCCCCATCACATGTCTGAGCCCATAGTTATCGGCGCCAACTTTCGCATTCAAATCACCCATAACCATTATAATGTCACCTTTAGGTGTTCTGCTCTGAACGGCGTTTAGTTCTTCGTAGAAGGAGTCTTTTGCCAAGACATTGTCGGGTTCAGTAGGGGCATAACATTGTATTATTGAGATGTTCCTCATTTTGGTCCGGAACCTGGCGGTCAAGACCCTGTCAGAGACCGGTTCCCAGGATAAGAGACAGTTTCGCGCGGCTCTGGTTAAAAGGAGCCCCACACCTGACTCACGACGACTACCGGTAGCTTTACCGGAGTACAACATTACAGTGCTGCCCGTTGGAGAGATGAATTCTCCGCTGTTCCACCATCTTATCTCACTAACTCCTAAGATATTTAATTTGTACCTCAGAAATTCACTCTCTAATTGAAGAAATCGTGCGTTCTGGGGACCTTCTGATCCATTGTCCAGGAGAGTACGCACATTCCAGAATCCAGAATCCAATCTTTGTCATTGTACGATAGCCAAAAGTCGTAACCGTTGAGTCAGTCCTTATCCGCGGCATAGTTGACGTTTCGTTAGCATATAAAGATTTCGGATAGTGCAAGTTGCTGGCATACACATCCTGTCCTTTGATTGTCGGTTTTAACGACAGGCCCTCAAAGGGAAAGGCCGTGGTATTTTTTTCACACCCCACACCACAGGGGTACCTCAACCAAATCATCGCACCGCCATCACTGGCGGCTTGACGTTGGTTGGCAATGGTCAGTGACCACAGCCGTTCCAGGGGGCGCCCACGCGGAGGACTATGGAAGAGGAGTTTTTGCCCCCCCCCCCTATTTAACAGTAGGAAGGTTTTAATAGCCATTTAGTTTTTGAAGTTTTATAAATTAATATTATTTAGGTATTAGTTAATTGCCTAGTCGGCAGATAAACGTTGATGTTGCCTAGTCGGCAGCTACAGTGCGAGAGAATCAGTTTTTAAATTTGATAGAGTGTGGACCGGTAGATTTCCATGCAGTGACGTCAGAGTCCGTTTGATGTGGATGGAGTGCAACTATTCCAAATAATCATAAATTCGAGCTAGTGACTTGAAATTTTGATCAAATGTATGTAGTGTGCTAGTGTAGTTAATTTTGACACTCGATTAAAAAATGTCGCCTACCTCCCCTACAAGGTTTCAACCATCGTAGCCTCATCGACTAAGTCCTGTTACAATTGACATAAACTTTTAATGCATATGATCGTTGCTAATTTGTAGTTTTGGTATCAACAAAAAGTTCAGGTTGAAAAGTGGTGTAATCGGGAAAAATTATCAGATTCTGGTGCTGTATTTACTTTTGACAATTTTATCAGATTGTACTTTGGGTATGTCACCTCAGCTTTACCAGCATCTCGGAATGTCTCTTATTTGTATAGTATACACCTTATTTTAGTTTGGAAGTCCTGTATTCCGCGACCAAAGTTAAATTTCACCCTATTTCTAAATGTTTATTATTATTTTTTATTTTTCAAATGAAACCACATACATTACATGGCAGCTTGAAAAAATAATACAACAAAATGCACCTCAAGACATAAGATCCTATCTTGTCGTGACAGACTACATAACTCGGAATACATAATCTAGCAGTGAACAAAGCTTCTGTGAACACTATGAGACAGATGCGAGACAAGATGTTGACAAATTGGTCCATCGAAACTCATTCAAGTTTCATCTCACATTTAAAATAGTGTCCTCAAATGAGGCTGACAGACACTAGGGGAAGGACGAAGTGGCTATAGAATTCCCTGTGTAAGGAATCCTTGCAAGACCGGGAGGGATTACACGGAAGAGACGGCGTTGAATATCACGTGCAATCACAATCACGAATGAGTTATGAACGTGTCATCGCTAGCGACTGCAATGAAAATTCCGGAGGAAAATGCGAAAGTGAAAGGTCCGTCGACGGTTAACGGCTGTGTGTAAATGCAAATTGAATTTATCGAAAATTAATTGGTGAAAATTCATTGGAATTTTCGCCAACGAACAAAAAGATGAGAGAGTTAATGGCTTATTTATTCATTTGACGGGAGATAATCTGAAAAATGAATTTTTCATTCGTTGAAATTGTTGAGCTTTTGAGTTTTTGTGTATGGGTCGGGGCCGTAAAAGAAGAACTTCATTTCCAGACAGGATATCCTGAGACACGGAATAAGGAAGCAGACAATCCCGAAAACTATATTCAACAGAGAGACGATTTCAATTGAAAACGCATCCTTTGGGTATCTGATTTCATTTGAGATAGAATTGAAACAGAAAATGTAATCGACGATAACGAATAATAAAAAAACATCGCGGAAGTTTGCTAAACCGAGATGCAACTTATGATGCACTCCAAGGTTTGTATCGGAGCTCACATAACGTTCATAGGTATACGTATCAAAAACAGTCGAGTCGTTTTTCGAACTAACGAAAAATACGCTACGTTGGACTTTTTCACATGGTGCTGTACTTATCTTTTGAATGTTACGATGGTGTACGAAGCTTACAGTGCTTAACAACCGAAAAATGGTTTCCAGATACTTTACTCACTTCACTTTTCGACACCAAGATTTCGGTTCGATATTATGATAAAACTTTTCAGTTTTCAGTAGGGTCTTATCACCGTAGTTGTTTGAGTATGAGAAGAGAACGTAGGTACCTGGTGTGTGGAATCAATTGGAATGCAGGGTTGTCGTGAGAAATTATTTTTGACGATGAAACTTGGAACCCGTTTTCTCAAAATCCTTTTAAACTGCTTGTTAACTATCAGGGAAATAAGCTTATCCGAGCTATAAACTGCCCATTTAATATTTCCATTTTCTCATACGTCCGTTAAATTACCAATCCAAAATGTGTGCATTTCAAAAGCTCAAATTATGGCAAAGACAGCTGACTTCCTTGGCGAGATTCTACCATCCACAATTCTGCTCCATATCGGTACGGTCTCTTAGCATATTCATTTGAGACTGAATTTGTTCCGAATTCTCTTCTATCGAATTAATTTAAAGGAACTTTGGTTTTTATGGCCACTTTCACTGCTTTCATTTGGATTTACAAAAGTGGTGTTGGGTTTTGGAGAATAGGGACGGTTATCGTTTATCCAATTAATAACGCCAACCAAACACTAAGAAAATTAAATTAAGCTAAATGGTACTTAATTGTTAAGATACATTTTATTCGGCATTGAGCAGCCGACGCATAGTCTACCCGTTCGATATAATCGGACAAAGATCCAGAATGAATCGAATGGCCTGAATCTGAGACGATTGAATTCAAACAACCGTCACACATATAATTTGGCGCGTGGGGCGAATTGCGGGCTAAGTATAGAAAGGTATAGGGGAGAATTGCTGACAGACAAGTTGATGTTCGACCAACTCACTTTCAGCTGTGATCCAGATTTGATCCCATACGAAACCTAGATCAAAGGCCAGTCATCGGTTTTGTATCAAAATTAATCTTTGTCCGAATGATTCGAGCGGGGCTTATATGTACGTATTTCAATTTCTATATTCACTATAATGGAGCTGATATTGGAGCTGGGAATCGTTGGTTTATTTCCATACCCCTAACTCACTTTTTTGAACACCTGCAAAGTTGAATTAAAATTTAGTTCATCATTTGTAATAACGGCCCACTAGGCCTTCTGATAAGCACCTGATGTCAATTGGCGCGCCTTTTAACGAAGGGTATTTATGAGTCAAACTACGAGCCCACTTGAGTTTTAAATAAGGTATCCAATTTTGAAATATTTTGGAAATTGGGATGAAAAATGATTAACTCATCTCGAGCCCTAGTCCCGTTGGACTATTACGCTAGTTATTTTTCATTTGTTTTTTTCATTTCATATGGTGGGCATCAAACGGCCAGACGGAAGCAAGGAGGAAGTTAACGCGAAATTTACATGCATACATACTGCTTTGCCTTTGGGGCATAGCGCATCACAGATCGACATCATGATTTTAGGACGCCCCATTGGTCGGCCGTCATTGGGAATGGGGTCCCATTTCATTGCGTGTCCGGTAATGCCGTTGTCACTCTCACATGTGTAATCTACCCACTGCCATTTACAAATTCGTATCAATACGTTGATTGCTATCTGTACGCCACCTCACTTCTCCCTTTGATAATTTTTCGTTCCAGAAAATGCTTACCGAGGAAGACATGAGCTAACGAAAACCTGCAGCTTGCTGGCAACTTTTTCGTAAACTTTCCAAGTGTTGCTCCCATACAAGAGCACAGACAGTACAAGGGAGCGAAACAAGTCCAGCTTGGTCTTAATACTGAGATAACTGCATTTGCCGAATTTGGATAGTATGCCGGCAGCGTATTTGAGCCCGTTTTCTCAATATCCTGTTAACTGCTCGCTATATATTTCCATTTTCTCATACGTCGGTTAAATTACCAACCCAAAATGTGTCGAACGCATCTCAAAACTCAAATTATGACAACATTTTATTCTACTCGTATATTAGAAAGATCTTTCTCCATATTCATTTGCGGCTGAGTTTGTTCCGAATTCTCTTTCATCAAATGAATTTCCAGGAACTTTGTTATTTATTCATTCATTTCATTGTTTTCATTTGAATTCACAAAAGCGAATAGTTCTAGCTGTCACAATCGCAGCATCCGGTGTTGGGTTTTGTTTTAGGATATACTTTCAATCGGAAACCAGGGGTAGGGTCTTTTTTTGAATAAAAGATTAATCGGAGGATAGGGGACTGTTATCCTTATTATTATTTATTATTTATTAATAACGCTAACCAGATATTGAGAAAAAATTAAATTGTGCTAAATGGCAGTTAATTGTTAAGAGAAATTTTAATCGGACATTGAGCAACCGACTCTTAGCCTGCTTAATAAGACGAGCGAAGTCCTGCTTCATACCACAATTTTCGGCAACAATGATGCACAGGTAGAGAAATTTGTCTTTCAGCCTGCAGGGCTGTCTGATGGCAGAAGGAATAGGATTTCTTTTTCACAACAGTGCGGCGGGCTAAGAACCTTGGCCTGGCTGGTGTTAAACTTTAGCCCAACCGTGCTAGTTTTGGTTTCGTGCCGAGTTATCGAGAAAAAAAAACAATTTTGTTATAGGTTCTACTAGTACAATAACTTTATTGACGTCTTCTCTCGATGCCGGTTACAACTCAACTCCTCTCATTATCATCTTAATTCTAATTACAATTTCGGTTTCCACAATTTTGCTGACCGTTACTCATGTTACAATTATGCACATGCCAGGTAAACTGCTGACGCCATGTCTACCGTTTTACCTGTTGCATGTCTTTTGTTATTTCTTGAATTAGAGTATCATATTTACTTATTTTAGGTGGGTTATACACAATATGTGTAACTTCCCCCTTCCCACTAAAAGAATTGTCCTCAATTCTATTATTGGCGATTTTTTCTTTAATTTTGACTATAGATTTTGCGAATGTTTTTTGTTTCCACACAAATATTGAAATAACTAAGATGCATGTTATGGTGACTATTGTAAGTATGGCAAAAATATAATTTAAGTTTTTGTGGATATGCAACAGTTTTACATGTTTTAAATTTTCAACATTTTTTAGTATGATTTCTTCAAAATTTAATTGCTCCGTAAAATTTAAGTCACTTTTTTCCTCTGTGTACAGAAATCTATCGACAAATTTCTCATTATTTGAACTAAATGATTCGTTCCCTATTTTTATTGTACAATTATTTATGTTTATTAATACATTTCCTGTTAGATTTATTTGACGGTCATCACAAAAGTTTTCAATCATTCAGTTTTTCATATTTTTACATATAATCGTATTTTCATCAATTCTTTTGGTTTGACTTACTATGTTTTTTATTAGTTTACAATTTTTCTTGGATATACAATTATCCATTGGTTTTAATTCTGATTGATACTGACCCTGTCCATTATATTGGTACTTTATTTGATTTACTTCAACAATGTATTCTTCTTTCATATCAATTTCTGTGTAATTTCCAGTGGGTATTGGAGTGATAATTTTGAAATCTACTGATTTATATACCTCCGGAACTTTTATTGCTAATATTATCGTGTCCTTGTTCTGTCTAATAAGTCCTGTCCTTATGTTTTTTAGTCTGTAAAAGTTAAGTCTTGTTTTTTGTATTTCTGTCACTGTTAGTATACTGGGGTGAACTATGCCATGTCTAGCTAATGCAACGTTGTCAATAATCTGGCTAATCTTTTCTTTTAACATTTCTAATTTAAAAACTTGGTCTAACTTCATTTGGTTCAAAAGGATCTCTTTTTCGGTTTTACTCGTCTGTTGATGTATTCTCAAAATTTTATTTCTGTCCGCTTCTATAATGTTTTTTATGTTCAGTATTGAATCGTTAAGGTATGAGTTAATCTCCATTTGTTTGTTTTTACTGTCTATCTCTTGTTTCTGATTTATGTCTAATGTTTCTAAGTGCTGTAAAATCTCGTTCCTGTCATTGTCGTCCATAGTGCCGAATAAAAATTTATGTGCAGATCCTACTAAATTTATGAGTCCCCGTTTTTCTCTCAGGTTTGGTTCAATAGTTGTTACTTTTGCATAAATGCTCTCGATTTCCCTTTGAATAAAGTCGTCTTTATTTATTCCTAAATTTTGAATATTTTGTTCCATCCTGTGAATTGTCGTCCTAATTTCGTTAGTGTTAATAATATGTAGTAATGTTTTTGTGTCCGTTACAATTTCTGTCCGTCCCATATTTACCAAAGCATATCCGTTCTTTGTTATTATTGGTGTTACTATTAGTGTTGCTGTTGTCGGTTGTGTCCAAAGTAGTAGTATTGCGAAGTGCAGTACGGTGAGTATCTGTAAATCGAATTTCGTTGTTTTATTAATGCCACAATTTTTCCTGTAAAATTTCTAGTATCATTCTTTCTCTAATCTGAGGTATTTGTTCTTGTGTAACTACCATGTCTTGATTTCTCGCTACCAATTCTGCGAACATACAAATAAAAACACCGCAATCGCTTCCATTAGTTTGTTTAGGGATATTTTCCACTGACTCTTTGGTGAAAGTTTCTGTATCTAAATCTTCTTTTAATTTGTTTATTGATTCCTCTTTCAAATATCTCTCAATCGCCTCTAACACTGTTGGGTTCGGTCTTCCCAGAGAGTCATAATAGTTTATATTCTTATTCCTAAAATCAACAATGGTTAGGCACCAATGGTTGTTATTTACGTGAACTGGGAATAAAATTATGTCATATGAAAAAATATTGACCTTCTTTGTCCACCTTTCAACTGCTTTGTAACCTGCTTGTAATAAACGGATTATAAAGTGGGTATTCATGGTGAATACTTTTGGTATGTTTTCACTATTTTGCAAAATGCTTCTTTCTTGTATTAGATTCAAATAAAAGTTTATAATATTATCATTCAGCCAATTAAGTCCTACCAATGTTTGTATGTCTGCTCTGGTAATATTTATTTTAAACTTAGATTTTACTACTTCGTTTCCTGACCCTCCATTGGTAATTTTTTCTATTAGAAGTCTTTCCTCTTCTGTTATCTCCCGATTCTGTTCTTCCTTTTGTTCCTCCTTTTCCCTGATGTCTTCCTGGTCTGCATATTTAGGTTTCCTTTTGATATTGATTGGATGTACATTTTTAAGTTCAGCTTTTCTGAATTTTGGAAGGTGTTTCTGTCTAGCAGATTTGTAGTTTTTAATATAACCCTCCTGTCTATTTTCTTTGTAATCTTCTCTATCGCGGTTACGTTTAGCTAAGTATTTTTCTTTAAATTCTTCTATATTCTTTCTAATTTTCTCCATATCTACTTTACGGGTTTGTACTTCTCTTGGAGTATGTTTTATAGTGGAATGAAATCTTTCGTTGTAATTTCGTACTGCTTGCTGTATAACAGTTTTTTGTGAATATTTTGGTTTCCCTAGGGTAATCGTTCTGAATTTTTCTAATATTGTACTATGGAATCGTTCAACGTCCGCTATGCCGGTATGGCTATGGGATTTTGTCAGGTGTAATGTAATATTTTCATTTTGTAAGAATTCTTTCATCAGGGCTCCGCTAAACTCATTCCCTGCCAATATCTTTTCGGGTTTTCCTATCTTTGCAAAGTGATCTTCCAATTGTTCAATTACTGTGTGATGGTTTTTATCCGAAAGGTAATAAATCGCTCCAAATTTTGAAAATGTGTCAATTATTGTTAAAAAGTTGCATTTCATTATTACGAAAATATCTACTTGTACTATTTGATTTATATCCGTTGCTGTTTCTGTATGCTGAAATTTGGGTTTGATGGGTCTTCTATCATATTTAGCTTGTTGGCAAATGTCGCATTGGCTTATTGCTATTGTTATTAATTCCATTAATTTCGGATAGTATATTTTGTTTTTCAGTGAATTAAAAGTTTCTTTTATACCTGAATGTAGGCTTTCCCTGACATGATAGAACGATATTTGTTTCAGAGCTTCCACTTCCGTTTCTAAATCTTGTGCTCTAAATGAACACTTTACGAATTTTATTTCTCCGCTATTGCGAAAAAGCTCCCTAATTTTGTTTTGAACGATATTATATTTCCTGTCTTCCAATTCTGAATAAATGCCCGTAATCCCTTTTTTGATGTATCTTTTTAAAATATTGTCTAAGTTTCCAAATTCTTGTTCCGCTATAAAAATTATCCTTTTCCATGAATTGTTTTGAACTCTGTTGTTTTGTTATTTGTTAAAATTATCTGCGTTTTGAATTTATTAACTATTTCCTCTTTAATTGGAATATAATCTAATAATTCTTCCGGTGATGAATGGATCGTTGCCATCGTTGATTCTCCTTCGTTGTCTATGAGGAACAACATTCCTAAATCCGAGTAATCTTGTGTGGTATTATCCGGGATTTCTTCAGTATCCTCTTCATTAATTGGATGTTTTATGCGGCTAAGAAAGTCTGCTACCTTATTTTCTTTTCCCTTTAAATATTAGATGTTAAAATCGTACTCTCCTAACTTTAATATCCATCTCTGATGACGTGGGGACAAGTCCTTCCCTTTATATTTTGCCTGTAGGAATTTTATAGGTTGATGATCTGTGAAGATCGTAAATTTGTTACCATACAAATATGGTCTGAAATAGTTCACGGACCACATGATGGCTAGAAATTCCTTGTCTGTGGCTGAATAATTTTGTTCATGTTTGTTGAGTGTCCTGGACGCGAAGCAGACAGGGTGGCCGCTTTGTGACAAAACAGCACCTATCGCATAATTCGAAGCGTCCGTGGTTAATTGAAAGGTTTTGGAAAAATCTGCGAATCTGAGTACGGGGTGTGAGCTTACAATGGTTTTTAATTTTTCAAATGATTCTATAAAATTTGGATCGTTCGGGTTAATTTTTGTATTTTTCCTCAAGTATTTTGTCATATGCTGTGCAATTTTCGCATAATCTCTAATAAACTTCCGGTAGTAACCGGTGAGACCTAGAAAACTCTTTATCTGTTTTTCTGTTGTTGGCAACTTTACTTTTTGAATGGTATTTATTAGCTCAGGATTTGGCTTAAGGCCTTCTTTAGTGACTACATGTCCTAAAAAAACTGTTTCTTTTTCCATGAAGTTACATTTATCGATTTGTAATTTTAGACCGTTTTCCCTCAAAACTTCAAAAATTTTCTTAATAGCTGCTATGTGTTCTTTTAATGACGTGCTAAAGATCAAAATGTCGTCTAAGTAGACAATGCAATTAACGTTTATGAATTTTCTCAATACATGATTTATCAGACGTTGGAACGTTCTTGGGGCATTTTTCAGCCCGAATGGCATTCTTTTGAATTCATATAATCCCTGTGGTGTAACAAATGCCGTCTTATGCCTATCTTCTTCCTTAACTAGAATCTGATAATATCCTTTAGCCAAATCTAACGTCGAGAAATATTGGGCTCTTCCCAATTTATCGAATGCAGCCTCAATATTCGGCAAAGGAAATTTGTCGTCTATAGTGACGGAGTTTAGGGCTCTGTAATCAATGCATATACGGTATTTTTTCTCTCCTGAGTTATCGCTCTTTTTGGGTATTACTAATAATGGGCTTGAGTATCTGGATTTACTTTTAGTTATAATTCCTTGTTGTTCCATTTCCGCAATCTGTTTCTTTACTTCCTGCTCGTGCCGTGGTGGATATCTGTATATTTTGGCGTTAATCGCCGCATCTGTCGTTGTTTTAATTTCATGTTGTATACTTGCTGTACAAGTAAGTGTGTCTCCTTCCTTATAACATATATCCTGGAAATTATCGATAAGTTTTTCAATTTCTCTACGTTCCTCCTGATTCAAGTGGTCTAACCTCAGCCTATTAATGTAGTCATTTTCGGATTTTTCTAATGTATGAACTTTGTTTTCTTGGTATGGGTTATTTACGAAAGGAATATTTTCTCCATTTAGAATTATAGTTCTTTCCTCAATGTCTATAATGGTTTCCAATTTATTTAGTATGTCCATCCCTATTAAAAACTCGTATTTTCTTCTACCCAAGTCACTAACTTTCCATCTAACTCTTACTTGCGGGGGTAGTTTAAATTCTTTTGGGGGTGTGGTATGTACTTCGTATCTGAAAGTATCCCTGCCTGTAATTGTGACGAAATGTACTGGATTTATTTTTTGTTTTTCAAACTGCGTTACTGAATCGTTAATTAGGCTAAACGCTGACCCTGTGTCAATTAATGCGGTGTACCTCATATTGTCGATCGTTATAGTGATCATTGGTAATTCCTGTCCTCCGAGGCTGGTTTCCAAAAAACCGCCTCATTTTCATGTTCCTCTATAGCACTATTTTGGGTGGTGTTTATCTCTGGAATTTCATAATTTTCTGATTCCCTATGTATATTGTCTACTTCCATGGGTTCATTTTGTGGTTGTCTAGAGAGTCCCGAGTTCCCTTTGTCTATTCTTTTAGATTGGTGTGACCGGTTGTTTGCGTTATTGTATTGATCCGGCCTATTGTAATGGTAGTTGTTCTGTGCGTTATTTTGTCTATTTCCGTTAAAATAATGTTGTTGGTTGTTATTAAAATTATTTGAAGTAACATTGTTCTGTCCATTTTTGCTAAAATTGTTTTGTCCACTTGAATTTGAATTTACTTGTCTATTCGGGTTAAAATAATTTTGCCCGTTTGAATTAGAGTAATTATTTTGCCTGCTTTGTTTTGAATCGTTGAAGTTCTTTTGTCTATTGTTGTCGTTATTATCTTGTCTTTGCTGTCCTGGATTAGTATTTTGTCTGTTATTTTGTCTGTATTGATCGGATTGTCCTTGATTTTGATTCTCGTTTCTTTTTGGGAAAATTCTGAATTGTGGTCTAATGCATGAGTTTTCGAATCTTCTATTTCTCATTATTTTAATTACTTCTGATATATTCTTGCATTCGTATATTTTATCTAATAATACTCCCTGTGTAATCTCTTTTGCAGTATTTACCAATAGGGAGTCAACATTTGTAAGATCAATATGTGTATCTTCTTCAAAATAAATTTCTAACTCGTCTTTTTTATATTTGATTTCTTGTAATCTTATGACTAATTCATTTACGTCTTTTACCTTAATGCTGCTGATTCGCCGATATATTTCAGATGGCTCCGTGTCTGGCTTGTACCTTAATTTGAGTGTTGACTTGATTAGATTCCAATTATTCGGTTCTGGTAGATTAATTATCGCGTTCTTGGCGTCTCCTTGGATTTTTTCGAAAAATATCTGCTTCGTCGCTGCTTTCTTTACTTCTTCGTCGTTGATTGTACTAAGGTAGTACTCGATCGAACTTATAAACCCGTTGATAGTAACGTCACCTTTACCCGTGAATGTGGATAGATACCTCGTTTCTTTTAAGATTTGATCTCTATACTGATGATAAGCTGGCTGTTGCATTTGTTGCAGCTGTTGTTGCAATTGTTGCTGCTGTTGGGCTAGTAGCGCCGCCATCTGCTCTACTTGGTCATCACGATTACGTAATTGTTGTTGCAATTCTGCTATCTGTTGCTCCATTGTGTCCTCTAAATTTCTGTTTTTATTGAACAGTAATTCGCGTTGATTTCTCCCTCCTGTCATACGACTTTCACTTTAGTTAATATTGTTTTAGTTATTATCACTTTCGTTGTTAAACTTCCTTCAATACTTTGTTCTACTGCCTCCAATTCGGTGGCAGGATCTTTCTTACGTCGGAAGTTGGTATACACTTTTATTTTAACTGACTCACAATTTCTGAGGCCAGAAGCGAATCCTCTGAAGATTCAGCTTAGGACAATGCAATTCCCTTACTTTATATTACCTTCGCGGTTTTTTAATTTGATTATTCGGTTTCCTTCGCGGTTTACCGATTTGATTATTTTTATTTTATTATTCGGTTTCCTTCGCGGCTTACCGATTCGTTTATTTTTATTTTATTATTCGGTTTCCTTCGCGGCTTACCGATTCGTTTCTTATCTTCGCGATTTTCGAAACGTTTACCGACTGCGCCAGTTTTGGTTTCGTGCCGAGTTATCGAGAAAAAAAAACAATTTTGTTATAGGTTCTACTAGTACAATAACTTTATTGACGTCTTCTCTCGATGCCGGTTACAACTCAACTCCTCTCATTATCATCTTAATTCTAATTACAATTTCGGTTTCCACAATTTTGCTGACCGTTACTCATGTTACAATTATGCACATGCCAGGTAAACTGCTGACGCCATGTCTACCGTTTTACCTGTTGCATGTCTTTTGTTATTTCTTGAATTAGAGTATCATATTTACTTATTTTAGGTGGGTTATACACAATATGTGTAACTTGCTCGCCTCCCTCACCAGATTTAAAGCCATTCCGTTTAGGTCCATGATTTTGTTGGAGAGTACGTAAAAGTCGTCATTGTAGTTAAAATATCGCAAATAAAAGGTTATGGTCCATCGACTTTCTTTGTGTGGTCCGAAAAAGGCTGCATGCAACACATCGCTAATCCCTTTGAGAAATAGTATCGGTGAGACGATACACCGATGCCGAACTCCACCCAGGATCTAGCTGGATACCTTAGCTTTGTGCAAAACGCGACATTTTGCGCCATCGTAGGTTGTCTTAATTATAGCCACAAGATTATCAGGGATACCTCTCGTGCGCAAAGCCTCTCATATAGAATTCCGTTTCACACTGCAGAAGGCCTTCTCCAAAGCAATGAATGAAGAAGAGAATCGTACTCATCGCATTGCTCGATGGTGATTCGCAAGGTGTTAATATGATCGACACTGGAGAATCCGGTTCGAAAGCCGGCCTGCATTTCATCAATTGAGCTTTCTAAGTGATCCTTTAGTCCTTCCAGGACAAATTTTACTATTGTTTTGGCAACGGCTTAGGAAGCACGCGAATGACTTTCCAATTATTGCAATCTGCAAGGCAGCCCATTTCTGGAATTTCGATGAGAAAGGTATCTGTGTCTCACGCTTTATTAACAAGTAGGTGCAGCCACTCGGTAGTTCGGCAGTAATGCCGTCGCGAGTGCGAATTTTCATCCAATGAGGAATAGAAATTCGCACTCGTGTTGTGTCGTGTAATGTACACTTACACTATATAAAGTGCACTCAGGGACGTATTTTGATTTAGGTTGGAGTACTAACCTGGTTTCATCGATTAAGGCAGCTCCTGATGGGTGGGATCAAGAAGAATTTGCTTAAAGCTGATTATTTTTGTGTGGTAGTGGAGAGCGAGTTTGGGTCATTTTCGACTTAGACCCACAGTGCCCCACTCCACTTTATTCTTAAAAACTATGATCTGCGCTTATGCGTGAACAAACAAAGTGAGATTAGAATATTTAATATAAAAATAAAACCATTTTGATTTGATTCCAGACACGTTGCCGCCGTTAAGGACGGCATTAAAAGTATCAAAAGCAATGATTTTTCTTTTATATTTTGAAATTTTTGTTGAAAACGTCTTACTCGGCTTAAAAATGTGGGATGAATGGAAGTCCATAAAGAAATTCATAAAAAATGTTATCACCAGTCTTGGTATTTTAAATCTATGATCGGGTCGGTGAGTCGCATGCGATTTTTTCCCTCTAAGGATGTCGTGACGGCAGAAAGATTGAGAACCCTTGAGATAAAGCGTAGTATTGCATGATTGTAATGTTTCTTATTTTGGTCTGGAACTTGGCGGTCATGATTCTGTCGCAGACCGGATCGCATAGGATAAGAGATAGCTTCGTGCGCTTCTAGTTAAAGGAAGCCGTACACCTGACTCACGACCACTAGCGGTAGCTTTACCGGAGTACAACATGTCAGTGGTACGCGTTGGAGAGATAAATTCTCCGCTGTTGCACCATCTTATCTCACTAACTCCTTAGGTTTTTAATTTATACCTGTAAAAATTCACTCTCTAATTGAAGAAATCGTGCGTTCTGGAGACTTTCTCTTCCATTGTCGAGGGTAGTACGCACTTTCCACAAACTAATATTTGTGATTATACGATAGCCAAAAGTCGCAACCGGTGAGCCAATCCTTATTTGAGGCATACTTGACGTTTCGTTAGAGTATAAAAGATGTCGAATAATGCAAGTTGATGGCATGCGCATGCTATATTGTTTAGTCGACTTTTACGATATGCCACGGGAAAGCGGCTTGACTTAGTTAGCCATACTCAACGACCAATACCGTTCCAAGAGCGCCCACAAGGAGGACTATGGAAAAGGATTTTTGCCCCCATACATTCGTAGTTTTTTTTAATCGCCATATTTGCTTGTACATAGCAGTAGTATGTATGTACCTATATCATGAAGAAATCGATTTTTGGGCTACAGTACAGCGTCGGAAGTTGTTTATTGTACAGTGCTGGAAAAAAAGTTGCTCAAACTATTGTATTTTATTCGCTTTTTCAACAAATTGTAGTTTTTCTAAGTCTCTAGGCGAGTGACCTTCTTTTGTTTCGGAGGTCTAATATTCAGAATATCATCAAGATCAGAGTAAAACCGTAAATTTTTAAAGGGATGGAGAGAGTGGCCGGTAGTGGTTTAATGTAAATAGCGACTGTTCCTTGTTCTGAAGTTCCAGTGCTCATAGAAATTCAACAAAATCAGATTTAAACTTCAGATGAAACTGGGTAGTGTGAGAGAAGTGGAGTCGATTTTGAAACAGTGACCTTTTCCTTATTCTGAAAATCCATTCTTCAAAATTTAATACATATTGAAGTGAAGTGTTTCAAGGGGCGGAAAGGAGGATGGGGGTTGTTGGTTCCCAATCTTATGTAGACAGTGACCTTCCTCTTATTCTGCATCTAGAGATTAAAACGTTTCCCGGCGCGCCAATAAAATAAAAACTATAGGTGAGTACTATTAGAGCTTATATAGACACGCCCGTACCCCACTGAATCAGGTTAAGTGACCGTCCCTTTGCTTTAGAGGTCCAGTCCTTAAAATGTCACTAAAATCGGAATAAAATTCAGGTAGAACTATGGGTTTCTTTTGTCTCAGCATCCTCTTCTCCTTAGCGCCTTCTTCAGATTCCAATATGCGAATCACACATTTGAGCAGTCCCGCAATAATAATGTTGAGCGACAAAATATCGACTATCCTCCGTTAGCCCTAGTATAAGTTAAAACACGTACTTTACGTTATAAAAATGAATCTTTATTTTTAGCACTATGTGCTATTTTCTTTCGGCTCTAAGCGCTATGCGCTATGTTAGACGGTCCGGACTAGATTGATCGCAAGATCTTAGATTTACATTACGACATTTGCAAATGCAGACAAAGTTTGAAATTGAAATACGATAACATTAGGTACAATTACAGCTCGTTATACGAATTCGAAAAATATAAAGTATGAAATTTAGACAAATGAGCTGACGTAAATAAATTTGATTCATGGAATACAATTACAATTTTGTAGTGTGAATTTGAAAAATATAAAATATGAAATTTAGAAAAATAAGCTAACGTAAACGTTGTTGGAGTCAGTGTTGCCGTAACTTAACGTAAACGTTGGAGTCAGTGTTGCCGTAACTACTCCCCCCTTGAAGATGGGCCGTCCGCGGCGTTCGGTAAGTTTTCTTCAATCGATTGCAAAAACGCTTCCTGATTTAAGTTTGACAACCGGACCGTGTTACTGTGGGATTGCTGGGATCTCCCCTTCGAGATGCGCGCCAAAGCGATAACCATCAGTGATGCGGACACAGCGAGGAAAATCAGCATGGAAATCCAGCGGGTATCATGTTTTTCTACCTCTTTCTTTAGGGTGGCGATGTGCTCCAGATTTCGGATGTTGGCTTTGTGTAGAAATGGTAACGATAGTACTGTCAGATGGTCGGTGAAGTTGATGTTTTGGACCCTAGGAGCTTCGGGACTCTGTGTTTTGGCTCGTTCGAAGTTGTTGAACATCGTGTTGTTTATGATGATTTTATCTTGGAACATCAAAAGATAGGTACCATGAATCTCTATTGGCAGGTTTCCGCTCTCTTGGATCTCGGCCTTTTGGTCATTCAACAGGATGACGCCTGGAGCCACTTCAGCTATGGGTTCGATGTGATCAGCTGACGCCGACTTGCATGACGCTGTGTTGTTGCGCATAAGTTGTTGCACGCACAGTCCATTAGGGTCATGCTCGCAGAAGGTCAACGACGCTGCTTTCCTGCAGTTCTTCAGCGTTTTATATGCGTTTCCACACCGGGCGAGTGAGTCTGATTCGAATTTTATGATTTTATTATTCTGAATGACAGGAAATAGTTTAATAAGGTCACAAATGTATTGAATTTTTGGATATTTAATAAAGAAAAACAATTGATTTCCGTCCAATGCTATTTTTAACTTTGACATAGAGACAATATCACTAATGCTTACGTTAGTAGAGTGTTCGGTCTTCAAAATTGCTTCGACTTCTTTGTTGTCAAGAATTATTGGATTTATAATATTGGCATTCCCCAGAGTAATCGAGTAAATGATATTGTCGAGGTCGTTAATAATGGCTTTATTCCTGCTAAATACAAGCGTAAGAAGTTGTTCGGAGTCCGTAATCGTCTTTTTTGTTGTCTGTAGTAGCGTATTTACCCTGCCCGTCAGTTGGTCGATTTTAACTTTCAGTTCAGTATTTATAAGTATTTGGCGTTCGTTTGCCTCAATAAGCGCTTCCTCCTTGGTCTTTACCTCATAAAAGTCGTCAAAGTCTGGAGTTCCGGCTACGTATTTAAGGGCTGTTCCCAAAAAGTTTATGCTTCGGGCATGTCGGTGGTGGATTCGAAGTATGCCAAGTAGGTGGTAAATCTGTTCAACGTCGGCTTGCAGCAGTCGCTCAGCGGAGGTGTTATTATTAAAAAAATGCAGTAAATTTTCGGTTTCCCGTGCCATGGATTCGTACGCGGTAAGGTTTGTTCGATGCACCAGCCAGCTGAATTCCTTGTAGACGGCCACTTGGCCACTGCAGATGGGAACATAGTAAGCTTTTGTGTAGTCAAGGATTTTCCCGGGGACTGGGTATACGAATACGCCCAAAAGTAGGCTGAAATTAGGAGAATGGGGGTTATCTTAAGTTGGATTTATGTACTTCTTTGTTGTCGATTAATACGGCGGAGCCTAAGTCTTTTTGGATTGTTTTTTTGACATACAGTTTGGTGAACTTATTTCCTATTCGCCTGTTCGTTTTGACAAAAACTATATCTCCTGGTTTAAATGTCTGGTTATGTCTGTCTTTGTTGAATCGTTCTAGGTCTGATTCTTGGGCGTGGGTTAGTCTGTCCTGTATCTTGTTTCTTAAAGGCATTGGTGTGGCATGTATTACATCGATAGGTCTATGTTTAATAACGGAGTGAATTGTCCGGTTATATTTTGCAGTGGCAAGAAGTGTAAGTTCAGTCGTATCGTTAATGCTTTGGTCTAGCTTAGTACACCTAGCTATTTCGGTGAGGGTACTGTGGAACCTCTCTACCTGGCCGTTCGTTACACTGTGGAATGGAGGGGTGGTAAAGCCATCTATCTTGAAATGGTCTTTGAAAAGTGCCTGTATCGCATGCGAGTTGAATGTTTTTTCATTGTCCGAGACTATAATTTTTGTATCGTTAAAGGTATTCAAAATTTGTAGGAGTGGTTCTTTGACATCTACTATCGAGCGAGATTTGATTGGAATGACAATTGCAAATTTGGAAAACTTATCGATACAAGTTAGAAAATGCGTTTTATCTGTTGAATAAATATCAATATGCAGTATTTCCCGTGGTCGACTTGGGATGGGTGTGGGCCCGATTTCGGGTTTGGGTGGATGTCGTTGGTCGTTGGTGCGCCCTCTTATGCTCTGCTGTCAGAATCTCGACCTGATCGTCTGGATTGAAGACGTCTGTGACAAGGCATTTGGCGTAAACAAATTTAACCGATGGGAACATTTTTACTAGCTCGTTCTGAATTTGACCAAGAATGGTTAGGTCACAAAAAATCGCGTTAACTACGTTTGGATTCACGGTCTCCTTAAGGGTTGCATATAGGCTGTCAAGTTCTTTAAATGTTATCGTGTGCCTAATTTGTTTTTTGAAAATAATTTTAGTTACTTTCTTCAGTTCGCTTCCAACCTCCAAAAGCAATTGATTCCTAAAACAATTTATCGGGTTTGAAACGGAAGGAATTGTGTGCGTAGAGGATTCTTCGCTGTGGACAGTTGAGCCATTTGTTTCTGTTAAATGCGCCAAGGAATTGATATGTTGTCGAGATGCATTGGCAACACGATTTTCTTTCCCTGGTTTGTAAAAGAACTTAGGTGCGAACTCCTCCACGAATGCCCGCCATCGCTTGATTTTGGCATTCGGGTTTTTGTCAGAGATTGCAAAAGTAAGTGGCTGGTGGTCTGTGAATATGTTTAACTGCCTGACTCCGTATAGATAATTGCGAAGTTTTTGTAGGGACCACATAATTGCTAGGAGCTCGCGCTCGTTTGTTGCGTAGTGCTCCTCAGCGGACGACAAGGTTCTCGAAATCATTGTAATTGGACGGTCACCTTGTGATAGAACCGCTCCAATGGCATGCGAAGATGCATCCGTTGTCAGGTCAAATGGCTTTTCAAAGTTGGGGTACAAAAGCAATACGTCCTCAGACGACAAGATTTTCTTTATTTTGGCGAAAGCCAATAATGCTTCCTCGTCTAACTCTATGTGTACATTTTTAGATCGTGACGTACCTATATTACCGTTCTCGCCTCGCAAATACCTGGTGAGAGGTTTTGCGATTTGCGCGTAGTCCTTTATGAAACGCCGGTAATAACCAGAGAGCCCCAAAAAGGAACGCAAGCTGCGGAGTGTTTTAGGAATTGCGTAGTTGACGATGTCTTTCACCTTGTCGGGGCTGGTTTTTATGCCCAAAGCGGAAACTGTGAAGCCTAAAAACTCGACTTCTGTTTTAAAGAATTGCGATTTTACTGGTTCGACCCGCATGTTGGCCCTATAGAGCTTTCTCAGAATGCGCTCGACATCCTCCATATGCTGTTCTTTGCTTTTGGAAAAGACGATAATATCATCGATATAAACATGGCATGTTTTGCCAATTTCTTCCCTAAGAACATCGTCTATGGCCCGTTGGAAAATACTCGGAGCATTTTTCAATCCGAATGGGAGTCTGCAAAACTCATACTTCCCATTATTGACCGAAAAGGCCGTTTTTTCCCTGTCGTGCTCCGCTAGTTCTATCTGGTGGAACCCAGACTTTAAGTCGATAGTCGAGAAATATGAAGCCTCGCCCAAATTGGCCAGGATAACAGAAGGGTCCGGGATGGGATATTTATCGCTTCCTGTTTTTTCGTTTAATTTCCTAAAGTCTACTACCAAACGCATTTTTCTATTTCCCCTGTCGTCTAATCCTTTTTTATCGACGACTAATATGGGGTTGTTGAAGGGAGACCTGGAGGGTCTAATAATCCCATTGGAGAGCAAGTTTGTGATTTCCGAATTAACAAATTCATTGGCCGAAACCGGGTATGGATATGCCTTAGAGTAGACTGGAGCGTCGTCGGTGGTTCTGATGGTTGCGACAATTTTAGTTGTAAATGGTAAGGATTCATTGGGGTCTGCAAACACGCTCTTATTGCGTTCAATCATTGATTGGAAACAATCCCCGAAGTTGCTTTGGGATATAGTTAGTGTAGACGTTTTATTGCTGTTACTGCAATCGAAATAGGCCAAGTTTTCTTGTCCCCCGTCATAAGAAAGAATACCGGACTCTAAATTAAGCTTTGCGTTGATTTCTTGAAGAAAGTTAAATCCGACAATTCCGTCAAAGGCTTCTAACTCAGGAAGGATAAAAAATTCAGCATTTTTTCCGAAAATATTAATGATACACGTGTTGTACCATGTATCGATTTAGTTAGAAATGGAATTTCTATCGGTTTCAGGCCTTTTAAAGCAGGAAAATTTTTAACATAGTTTTTTGTCGCGCCGGTGTCGATGAGGAACCTAAGTGTTTCTCCAGCTAAGGTTCTGGAAACGTAAGGCAGGAGGCATTTATCCCTAAAAAATTAATCTCGTCGGCTACCAACTCAGGAAATTCTGGACAATCGTCCGAAGGAGCGTCACATTCTTCCTCGTAATAATTGCCATACGAGTAAGGCGATTCATGAGTTATTTCCTCAGTGCTCAATGTTGGATATTGTATAGCCAACTGTTCGTTTAAATTATTGATACGTTGAATTTTGGGGAGGGTACTGCGGTCAGAATCGATCTGCCTTTTAAGTGGTACATTTAAGGGGTGGGAGTTAGCGGGATTAGGCCGAAAGGGCTCGGCAGTTTTTTGATTTGAAGCAAATCTGGTTTGGGTTTGTCCATTTTGTATGGCATTTGGATTGGGAGCCCTAATAGATTGGTTGAAATGGGACACTGTTGGGTCTACATCCATCGAAATGGTATTCGGTTGGTTCGGATAAGCTACCACTCTTTTGTAGTGTGGAGAATTTGGAAGGTTATTCTGGTTTGGACGTTCAACATTTTGTTTGGTTGGGAACTGGTTAAGTCTTTCAAAACGACTGTAAAATGAGTTCGCAAAAGCATACCGTGCTTGGTTTGACTCCAGTTCCTGGGCCAGCGCTAGTGCCGTCGGCATATTGCTTGGACGTGACGAGAATAGTATGTCGCTCATGGGCTTGTTCAATCCCGAAATGAACACTCTCAGACCGTCTTCTCGATATTTGCGACAAAGGGATTCGATAAGCGCGTTGTTACCTTCGTGTAGCATTATCACTTTATTAATGATTAACGTCAACTTTTGTTCTACCGTGTCGTAGAACTGAGATATTGTCAATTTTCCTTGCCTCAAGGTTGACATCTCTTGTTCAAGTATGTAAACCGGTCTCTTGTCTGCATACGTGAAATCAAGACGTGCCATGATAGCTTTGAAATTTAAGACTGTATTGAAGGACGACAAAACAAGATCTGCGGAGCCGACAATCTTATTTCGGATTATAGCGACCGCCTGGTAATGCTTTGAACTACCACTATGCGCTTCAAACAGCTTATAGGCAGCATGAGCCGCTTGCCGCCAGGAAACGTAGCGTGCTTGTTCGCCATTAAATTCTGGCAAGGATTTTACTAAATCCAATGATTCCTCGCATTTAATTGCGGGATCGAAAGATACGGGCTCGTATTTTTCAATAACAGTTGGAGCCTCTAAAATTTGTAACCGGTTGGAAAGGTCGGAAATTGTAGCCTCAAAGGCCGATTTAGTTTGATCCGTTGCAAGCTTGACCGCAGTTGCAACTATGGCTCGAAGAGTACTTTCGTCCATTCTGAGTTAAAAAACGGATTTGGCGTAGAAGCAAGTATTCTCAGGAATATTACTCTGATTGAAAGAATTGACAAAAATTTTAAAACCGGCACGAAACTCCCGGGGAATTCACCAATAAATGTTTTAATTTAAAATCACGCACGGGGTTAGCACACACAGATAAAAAAAAATCACTTTTCCGAACACTCTACTTACGCAATTACAAAATTTTCCAATTTCATCCTTAACTATCTAAATGTTGTTGTGTTTTTTAAAAAGGTGTGTTTTCAGAAGGGGTTGTTCTCCAATTTGTAGCTCCGGCGGGGATTCCTCTGCCGTGGGTACGGCTACTATGTAATTTAAACGGACCGCGATACTATACGATTTTACTCGACGCGGCCCCACGTTGGGCGCCAGTTAAAACACGTACTTTACGTTATAAAAATGAATCTTTATTTTTAGCACTATGTGCTATTTTCTTTCGGCTCTAAGCGCTATGCGCTATGTTAGACGGTCCGGACTAGATTGATCGCAAGATCTTAGATTTACATTACGACATTTGCAAATGCAGACAAAGTTTGAAATTGAAATACGATAACATTAGGTACAATTACAGCTCGTTATACGAATTCGAAAAATATATATGAAATTTAGACAAATGAGCTGACGTAAATAAATTTGATTCATGGAATACAATTACAATTTTGTAGTGTGAATTTGAAAAATATAAAATATGAAATTTAGAAAAATAAGCTAACGTAAACGTTGTTGGAGTCAGTGTTGCCGTAACTTAACGTAAACGTTGGAGTCAGTGTTGCCGTAACTTATACACTGCGATCTACCGCCCACTAAGGCTTGATTTACATTGGCCGCATATACGGAATGAACCGCATGCTCTCGAGTCAGAATCATCTACTTTGTTGGTGGTCGCCAATGTGGTTCGTTAATGCGACTCATCCGGTTTATAGGCAATGTAAATTGAGCCTAATTGAGCTGTCTTTAGTGATTCAATTAGTCGAAAATATTATATAAATTGGCTAATGCTTACACACAGCTAATACCATAGATTGGCGCCCCCCTTTCCAGTATACACATCACCACTAACCGCACACACCTAATAGACTTTATGCCATAGGTTCATCAACATTTATTTAATTGCTTTATTTCGTACATTCGTAAACTTTTTCCGAAAAGAGCCAGATCATTGTACTTTTGAGCTCAGCGGTCCGGATAGGAGACCCAAATTGTAACTGTTCACGGTTTGATCAACCTACTGCTAATTGAAGGTTTCACGGAAGCACCTCAATTATGTAGTCAAATGGATTTACTAATTTACCACCTAATTTGGGATAGCGCGTCAACTACTCCAAAGCGCCATGGTGTTAGATTTCGCGATATACTAGTCCAGTAGTCCTGTAAGAAAGCCATATGTAGGGGGAACTGCGGTCTGCAATCTAAAGTTCTTTACTGGTTTTACGAATCTGTTATGCGCCCAATACTCAAGGATTTGTTGTCTGGTGGAAGGTCCTTAGGGTAGCGATCTACTGCCGCTCGCTGAGCAAAGTCCAAAGACTAGCCAATGTGTTTGTTACTGAAGCCCTGAGAGCCACTCCATTTGCCGCCTTAAATAAGTTGCTCAACCTGCTTCCACTCGATATTTTTGGAGAGCAGATTGCTTTAAACACAGCCGTCCACCTTCAGAAATCAAGTCACTGGTTGCAGCCACTGATCACTCTGCTATTCTATGTCTGGTGGTTCCAAAATAGACGGAGATTTACTCTGATTAACTGAATGTGCCCCAGTCGTTCCGTCAACTCGACCACTGTACTGTTTTCGAGGCGGAAGTAACTGCGATTTTGGAAGTTTTAACTCGGCTGGGCCGGCATGCCATATCCAATAGAGACAACAAAATATGCACGGATAGCCAGGCCGCGATAAGGTCCTTTGAATCTACTCTGGTAACATTCAAGAGAGTAGGTGAATGTCGCTCGTGTCTTATCGTGCTGGGGAATTATTTTAATCAGTGGCGGATCCAGAGGAGGGCCATGAGAGCCCGGGCCCCTCCAAAATGTTTGGTATACAAAGCTTGGTTTGGAATATTTGAAGAAAGTGATTTATAAAAATGGCAGCGAATGCAAAAGATTATTCTCTTTGTATGCCTTTTGAGGACTGAAGGTTGAGTAAGTGGGGACATTCCCTTAGCTCTCCAGGTAGCAAACGAATTCGGGCCCCCCTGCGAACTCAATTGCTAGATCCGCCACAGATTTCAAAATCTCTTTGCGCTGAATTCCAAACGACAGTGGTTTTGGTTTTGGCAACCTCCAGGCAGATGAACTGGCTACACGATGAAGCATGTGTCAAGTACTGTAGTAACGTATAGTATTTGCATGCCCATAGCGGCATGTTAACTGACTTTAAAATCGGTTGCATGCAACTAAGCCTTTATAGGCTAAGCCTGATTTCATCCGTTCGTCTTATCTTAAATCCTTGAAAAGACAGCATATTGGTTCGTTCGTGGGTGTTTTCACTGGGCACTGTCTTATTGGAGAGCATGCTATTGTAGCAGACTTCCTTCATTCGCTTCTTCCGTTTTCAGTGCTCTTACCATGCTTTGGCTGAAAGGAAGATGTCAATTTTCGATCCTACGTCTTCTCCGGGTTGGATGATTTGGAAAATGCGAATGCTGGTATGCTCCATCGTTTCATCACTAGCGTAAATTTTTAGTTTCACAACTATTGTTGCAAAAGTATTTTCCGTCCTGAAAATTTATTCACCGTGATATTTAGGGAATGGAGTTTTAGTTAAAAATATATTATTATTTTTTGCAGTATTTAAAAAAGTCCAGTAGTGTAATTTAACGATAGGACGTTTTAAATATGACCACCGTTTCTTCTATACTTAATTTTTATTATTGTGATGTCTTTGAACTATGTTTATGACAGGCCAAGCCTGCAAGAGTTAGTGTCTACTGAAATTGAATACTGTTAGAAATGTCCACGACAAAGAAATAAAGTTGACCGCTGATAAAAATTGAACGATAACAGCTTTTCCTTTTCCATGAAAATGTTAAAGACATTATTCAATGCAGACTTTTCATGAAGCTAATTTATTTGTCACCTGAAATTCAGAATAAACTACTCTAAGATACAGTAGAAATTGGATAATATCAGCAATGTTTGCCAACTCATGCGTCTTCCTGATTACTCTCCAAAGCAACTGCTACGCATTTGCGTAAATGGCGTTTAGTAGGATCGACGTTGTTCAAGTGGAGAAGTTCCGTCACCGTCGACACAGGACTCTATGCCGTGAATCTCGGATTGAAATACTCTGGGTCAGAGATTATTATTCTGGTGTCATTCCAGAGACTCCAGCAACAGCTACCTTTTGCATTTTTTGTTCCATATGTATACATATGACACACCTGTGTTTGATGTTTTCGAAAACGTGACGTTTTCTAATTTCTTGCACATCTGACCCTTAGGAAGTTGCACCTCAAATTTAGAAAAGTTGGAATTTTTCAAGAGTTTATTAACTCGCTATTAACCAGAGTCGGGCTGGATTTCGCCCGCGGGCCGGAGTTTGCCGACCCCTGTGCTAGGGCATAATACTTTAGTGGCGTAGGAGGTACGTCGTGAACAGAGAAGTATAGAATGAAACGAATTAGCAAATGGTTTTTCTTTAGTTGCTATGAAATACGCTCGAATATGCGTCTATCGGAGACGAGATGATGAAGGATCATAATAAAATGCACTGTTCCTACCAAATCCCCCTTAGATAGCGACTACAGAATGCGTTATAAAGCTCTTCATACACTCATACGTACATGGTTGATTCTCATAATGTGCATCCAATTTAGAGACTTCAACGGGGATAACTTCAATTAATTCTGAATAAAACTTCAACGATTAATCAAACACGTAATTATTAGCATTTGCCTACTCCATTCCACTTCATTTGTACGGGGCTTTCATTCCACACTTACCTAATAAGAAAATCGTGCTAAACGGAAAGGATTAACGACAACTCTGTAACCAGAGGCAAAAATCGCACCCTTGACTATTCCAAGTCCTGAATACCGCCATCCTGACCCAAATAGCTCCACTGACTGAAAAACACTTCCGAATTCCAGATACGAGTATGTCACTAAAAAGAGTTCGCAGTTTTCTACTCCACTGCATGATGGTATCTGCGACTTGGTTCAATAGCGCCCGTTCCAGAACGCTTAAAACGTTAAACCGTTTATCGTATAACAGCGTCGTCGCTTCACTAGGATGGAAATGGAAGAAGCTTAACGCATAGCCCTGTCGTATTAGAAACAGCCAGCAGTCCGCCCTAGGGTGCGGTGTGGTAATGATGGTATCGGGTCTGCTGGAGTTTTACCTCGACCTCGACACCGTCATGACACCAACGCTTATGTGCATGCCAAGTAGTCAAGTGGTTCTTTGACAGGTGTAAATTATCATGCAACTCACCGATTTTTTTATTCATTTTTTTTTTGTCGGGAGGGTAGTTCTCGTTTCATAGTTGAGATACCACGATAATGGTACCATACTGGCAAACCTGTACTATACGGCGAAAGAATGTTTGAAAATCCGAATAAAAAAATTGCCAAAAGTTTAAGGGTATACCGAGCACACTAACCGAACTGCATGTGTATCCCGGTGTAAAAAAGGTACCGCGACAATATGTAATGGGAAAGAATGCTGGCTCAAGGAATTATATGCGGGATGATAAGTATGGCTGGTAACGATTAGGTGTTGCGAATGTAACATACGAGTAGGTGGGAAAATGCTTGTAGTGAAAATTGTGGGTATGGGACTGTGACTTATCTTTATTGAATCGCATGGAAGCGGAAAACATATAAATTATACAATATGTGAACGAAAGTGGTGACTGGCGACGAGAAAAGTGACTATCGAAATGAAAGTTTGTTTCGGTACCGTACAGAAAAGATCCAGAACTTAGCACCAACCGCCTTTTCCAAAAATCAGCTCTTAAGGAGTGGAATTTTATGAACAAGTCCAAGGCGGGTTTCACACGGTACGCACAATACACGAGATCTAGCAGAAAGCGCACCAGTGGCGAATGCAATTTCAAATTAATCGTCGCACATACAAAGCTCACTCGCCATTGGTGCTAACTGCTTTCTGCTAGAATTTCATGTATCTTGCGTTCCGTGTGAAAACCGCCTACGGGTACAGATTCTCACGTTTATCCGCTTTACATCTACGCTCAGTTTTGTAAATTCGCAAGGCTTTTCGTTGGTAGATTTTGCAATCAAAAACTGAGTTAGCGGAAACCACATTAAAGAACAAACTTAGTAAATATATTCGCATCTAGCCTTCTAGACGATCTTCTGTGTACAGAGCGTACAAACCTACCTCTATCACTGCTGCGAGGGAGGAGGTTTTTGATATAACACCTGCTGGAGCATTTGATCCAAATTCGTTTCTAGCTATCCCGTATCTTATCAAGAGTCTTTGTCGGACTACAGACGCATCAGATTCGATATCCCAGGGCAAACTGAATATCGTCCAGTATCTACATATCCCTAAAAGACATACGAGTATTGGAATCAGTTTCGTGAGCCAATTATCTTAAAAGCCGACTCGTCGATTAATACTATTAGTTCAGTAGATGAGCTTGAATTAGCGGCTGATCAAACCAGTGCGGTTTTATAACTTCTTCCTATACGGACAGTGCCGTAGTACGCAATATCAGGGCGGGACAAGGGATAACCTTGCCGAACTCGCCTACAAGCGCGATCAAGATAGAAAGAACTTTAACAAGGCCCATTGGCAGGGCAAATACAGCCTCTTTGCAAGGATTTCTAAAATCGAGTCAATCTTTTAAGAGGACCAGATGGTTCTTGTACTGACGGCCGAGTCTTATATGACTTGGAGATCATTTAAAACTATTTGGTAGGCACTTTGGCTGTTTTTATGCATGCTTGCAGTGACAGTCCCAAACGGTATTCATTAACAAAGCAAGAAAACCATGCACTCTTCTTGGAAGATTTTTCGCTTTTTGGGGAGAATCCTGGCAAAGGTTTATGGAGCTCTGCTTTCATTCCGCTTACCGTATCGTAACATACGCACGTAACAAAAAAATCATTGAAGCAAAATGCAGACTTCATTTTTTTTCGATAAGACCTAAGTTGTTTGTTTCGAGTAATTATCAAAGCAGTACTAGATGAAATACCACAGGCATACATACTTGTCGCGCTTGGTCGCCGTAATCGTTCGGTCACCGCTCTACGATACTAATCTAGAGCTCGGAGATCAAATCTCGGGGCGATCAAAAACTGCCTGTGAGTACTAATAGAACTCTCACAGTGCTTCGGGCTTGTCAGTATAAAGACGGCGCGGATAGGAGGTGCATGCTAACAACTGCACTTCCGAAAAGTGGATATGCTATTCAAACGTCAACAAGGCATAGAAATGCTAGATATGTTGACGCGCCCATGCCCTGGCAGCTAGACAGCGAGATATTCATTTGCCGTAACCTCTAGTGGGGCATAGCGCATCAGCTATTCCTTGGGGCGACCGGTAGCGCATTGTCTTGAGGCATTAGTCTCATCTTTGACTACCGGCGTTTCGGGTTCGAGTCCCGTCCACGATGACGTTCGTGGCCATGGATGTGCAGGAGGTGCATGCTGGCAACTGCATTCTCCGAAACCAGTTTATGCCGACGAAACGTAAACTGGGCCACATGGAACAGTTGACGCGCTATGCCCCACAAGGAGTTAGGGCAACTGAGAGAAAGCTGTCGTTTCATTGGCATAAATCAGTTTGGATCATACATACTATTATAATATTTTAGATTTAAAGGTTTGATAGTTAGTACTTTTTTTTTACTTTAGTACCATCCGAGACCTTCAGCCCCAGTCAAGCGGGGAAACAGGTTTCATCCTCGAAGGTGGCGTGACTGAGAGGGTAGCTATCCTCCCCTCCAACTATCCTTTTGTGTCTCTTTGCCAGAGCAACATATTCCCATAAAGGACGCAATCGTGGAAGAGGTCCTGAATGAAGAAGTCGCGTCCCCTGGATTTGGAAGTATCCGATTCAAGCCGGGATATATCATCACGGACTGCGACAGTGTTAAGACTTTGGCTCACTTCCCCAATAGGCGCATTGAATCCTTGGGACTAAACCTCACTGCGTGCGGCTATGGGCAACCAGTTCCCCCGTCACAAGGTAGTGAGCATCTTATTTCCAAAGAGTGCTCAGACGTCAGCGGAAAGAGCAATTAAATTCTTAGGAAGCCAAAACAACGGCCTTCAATGAAGCGACTGGAGGATTATTAGAGAGGCGCCGAGAGGTGAAGGTCTATCGATGGTCTTAGATCCATGATCCATGGACATTATAAAGCGGCGGGACTTCTGCCTTTCCTAACCCTTGGGGAAGGAAAATGTCTGAGGAACTGGAGGGACTCTAAGTGCTGCTGCCCCCTCTGAACCCTCCTCTTCTCATCACACTCATCGTGAGGCATGAGGCAGTCCTCTAGGGGAGCACTGACGTGGTCCAAATAAACCTTCACCACACCAAAAATGCCTGGGATATCTTACGGGCCACCTTAAACCAAAAGGACCTGAGGGTGGTCCTCATTTAGGAGCCGCGGTGGGTTAATGACGTAATAAAACAGCTTAGTGTTAGTAATTCTACCTTAATATGCGATTAATATACGACTCTGGGGCCATCGGACCAGCCCGTCTTCGGAGCTTCGCCGACCGGCCGATTACTACAGGGAAAAGTATTTGTACTACTAATCGGCTTCGACCCGAATGCCCACCACACCATATGGGAAAGTACAGACACAAACAGTCGAGGTGAGTAGCTTCTTGTACTAGTTATCAGTTTAGACCTCAACATCTTCAAGAATGGCAACAGCCCAACATTTGTTATTAGAAACAGCCGATAGGTACTTGATATTGCAGTTAGGATCCTATAACATCTTAAATCGGATTCAGAATTAACATGTCTCTGGCGAGCCATCACTGTCCGATTCGACATTACATCTTGTTTGGTTAGAGTAGATTTTTTTTGTCACAGGCAAGATGTGCGATTTCTTGTAAACGATTCGTTGTATCCACCCCGCGACTCCCGATGACTGAGTTGTTCTGCGAGCGCAGATCGTTGGTAGTACTTTGGAGAGGGTTTTGTTTACTTTTGTTTGCTCCAGCCTTCACGGCAAAAGCCTAATCTGAAAACGACCTTAGAGGGGCTACATGCTAGAACTCCGAACTCTTCACACTGCGTAAGACTTCAGTGAGCCTCTTTAATAGGGTGATTCGAACTGGCGATCGGGGACAATACCGATCTTCTCTCACACGACACAATAAAAGTGTGCGCTCCGCCAAGAAATGCAGTTGACTGAAACTCTGCGAGAGCGTTGACAACACCAACTCCACCGTCAGACCAGGACCGCGTTCTGGCCAAGAAACGCATGAACCAATTCAACAGTCTAAGAAAACTGGATGGCAGTATCACAGAGAATGTCAGGGGCACAGGCAAACTGCTTCTCGCCAAAGATATATTTACGTACGATAAAGTCAAATGTGCCAACGAATACTTCGATCCATAGCACTGACGGAATCTTCCCAGCTCTGCTGCAGAGAGGATAAGAGATATTAGTCCCGTCTCTCCTCAGTATATTTACGGGCAGCTTTGCTCTTGAATACATTTCAGATTCCTGGAGATCGGTTAAAGTAGTTTTTATCTCAAAAATGGGTAATCAACCCAGAGATGACCCCAAATTATGTAGGCCAATAAGTCTGACCTTCTTTATGATCAAGTACATGGAAAAAATCCTTGTTGCATACATCAGAAACATTGTATTAAACAGTTTGCTTACCAGTCGGGCAAATCAACCAAGAATGCAGCTGATTCAAGAGCAATGACAGCCAAGGAGACTGCCGTATTCGCAATTGTTGGTATCGAAGGAGCCTTGACATCACATCCGTCTCTTCCGTCGACGTTGCGATAAGAGTAAAGGGAGCTGACGACACCACCGCAGTCTGGGTTAAGAGGGTAGTACTATCCAAGCGGGTCATAACTGAAATTGGGGACTGTACTTTAATAGCTAATGCCACTCGAGACTGTCCACAAGGAGGCGTACTTTCTCCTATCCTATGGTATGTCGTAGTAGATAGCTTGATGTGGAAACTTACCGCTGTGGGATATTTAACACATGGATATGCTGATGACTCATTGATAACTTTAAAAGTGAGGCGTTCCCATCTCTTGTGGGAACGACTCAAATGGTTATGAATTCATGGCCACGTAGAAGCTGAAAAGGTATCTTTTTGTTGTTGGTGCTTTTCAATGCAATTTGTTAATATTCGGTGTTTGGCTCAGCGTTCACGTGTAAGCGAAGCTTTAGTAGCAACAGGGTTCAGTGGCGTTGATAGCTTTTATAAGGGTGTAATGGACAGTTTGGTGGGCACCCAAAGATTCCCGTGGGGACGGAGCCTAGGGTATAGGGTTTTTCAATAGGGACGACGCATTTCGTTTGTGCATTTCTCGAACTGGAGTGAAATTGGCTTCGCAATTATTTCACATTTTGAAACGTCAGTATATGCCATTTAATCATGGAGAGATACACGCTTCAACAACGTTTGCAAATTATTCAACTTTTTTTTTCATCAAAGTTCACGTTCTATCGCGACTACGTTGCAGCGCGCTTACGCCAATTTTCGGTCGACAAAACCTTCCAACAAGACGAACTAATGAACGTTTGGTGCTAAAATTCGAAACAACGTATGCATTGCATAATATCCCAGTGCCTGTGCGACAACATTATGATCGAACTGAAGAAAATACCGTAGCCGTTCGAGAGACTGTGTGTGGGCAGTCAAGGATGTCGATTCCACACCGATCGCAGGAGTTCAACATCAGTGTGACCAGTTTGTGGCGAATTTTGCGGAAGGATTTAGCTCTCCGCCCGTATAAGATTGCGTTGACTTAAGAACTGAAGCCAACATACCATTTTAAGCGTCGCACATTCGCTAATTGGGCTCTGGATCAGATGCAAGCTGACGACTTTTACAAGAAAATCATCTTTTCGGATAAAGCTCACTTCTGGCCCAATGGTTTGGTCAACAAGCAAAATTGCCGCATTTGGTCGAATGAGCAGCCTAAAGTTATGCACGAGACACAACTTTCTCCGAAAAAATTAACTGTTTGGTGCGGTTTTCATGCCGGCTGGCGGCGTCATCGGCCCATTTTTCTTTTTTGATGAAAACGGCGCTCCAACAACCGTCAACGGCGATCGTTACAGGCCCATGATATCGGAGTATTTTTGGGCCAAGCTCGACGCTACGGACTTGGACGATATGTGATTCCAACAAGACGGCACAACGTGCTATGCAGCGTACGACACAATCGAATTATTGAACACCAAGTTCGGCGAGCAACAGTCCTCGCGAATGGCCGCTTCGTTCGTGCGATTTAACCCTTATGGACTTTTTTCTTTGGGGTTACATTAAATCGCTGGTCTATACCAATAAGCCATCACATTAGAAGAGCTGCCCGCCAACATCGAACGCGAAATTCCTGGTATTTCGGCCGATTTGTGTGCTCAATTCATGGAAAACTGGGTCCAGCGTTGCCACTCCTGCCAGCGCTCCCGCGGCGGACATTTGAACGACATCGTATTCCGTAATTAATGGCATCGATTGTACTTTGATTTGAAATGAAAGTCATTTTCATAATTAGCCCACAAGTCTTTTAATTGAAAAAACAAAATGCATCGCTCTTAATGAAAAACCCTATAGCATAGTGGCCGTGAAGGTCGGGCCGTGCCATCTGGCTAAGAAAAAGGCCCCTCAACGAGCTAAACAGCGGGCTATGTTTGATGTAGCTCAGTTCGGGAGACGTGGGCGGGTTTTCGCCGCTCGTTCCCCTGTCCTTTACGTATTAAAAAAAATTCATAGGCCTGGGCAAGACAGCACAAACAGGGGAGGCAAAAATGGGGAATAAAAAAATGAGGCGATAAGGATGGAATACTTGGCGGACGGCTTAGTTTCCCTCTGACTCGCATCATGGTCCAGGTGTAATGGCACCCTCGACTTCTGGTTTCGTACCACCGACAGATCATTACTCATCAGGTGCTGCCATCGATCTGCCGGTGGAAACAGTACTACCAGATCATAATATGGTTCATTACAGGTGGTTTATTACAAGACGGAGGAAATATGTTGCCGGCTGGAGCAGAATTTGAACTTTTTAGGCCGAGTTTATTCAAACAACGGTAGCCGCCGCGGTTTGTTTGGTGGTTTGTTGAGTGGTTTATTCTATTTCAAGTCAACGTAAATTTGTAAACCGCAGATGCTTCGGCAGCTTCTAAACTCGGCCTCGGCCTTGAAAGAAAATCAACGCAAATACCTACCACAGCTGTATAGGCGAAAATTGAGTAAATATAAAACCATCTACCAATGAGTTAGCTGATAACATTTTGTAATATAACTTTGACTCAACGAAAGCGACTAGCTGATAAAATATTCGATGAATATCATCAACAAAGTCATTAGATGGTTGGTTGATGATATTCTTGATGACTGAAGATTTAAAAACGTCGATGAGTTCATGAGATCAAATTTACCAAGCGACTAACCTGGAGCACATCAAACTGGGAGTCTATACGATTGTTCCCTTCGATTTCAGATAAATTATGCTGACCTCACGTTGGGCGCCGAATATGTTCAAGCCTTTTCGACCAATTTTTGACAATTTTCCACTTCAAATTTTTACTGATGTAAGATAAAACAAGCTAGCCTTCGGTTAGCTTGCCGAAAGTATGATACCCTTCACGCTTCGCATGAAAGGTATCATACTTATGTGACTTAGGGTGCATTTGCCACTTTGAAATTAGTAGTAAAACATGTTCCGATTTCACTGTTCCTATGAGAGGTATATGAAATAGTAAGTCGATTTCAACCAAATTTAGGAAGGTGGTTGGGAAGTCAATTCGATTGAATAATATTTGACAAAGATATCTTCAGATATAAAAAAAAGTTTTTCTAACAAAAACTTGCTTTTTGAACGCTCATTCCTATGACTGCAATATGATAAAGTAAGTCCAATTTCAACGAAATTCGGAAATGTGATTTGACTATTGATACTATTGATTGGACCGGTCGTTCCTATGGCAGCTATATGACGTAGTGGTCCGATTCCGTCGGTTCTATTGCACGCAGGCTTTGTACAAAATTTCAGCTCAATAGCTTTAAAACTGAGGGACTACTTGGCATAGAACCAGACAGACAGACGGACAAAGCTTAATCGACTCGTCTCATTATACTGATCAAGAATAGTTTATATGGTCGGAGATGCTTACTCCTGTGCGTTTGAAACTTCATGACAAAGTTAATATACCCTATCACATCCGTCGCGCTCGGTAGCCGTTATCGGTCGGTCTACGATACTAAGCTAGAGCTCGGAGATCAAATCTCGGCGCGATCAATAAACTGCCTGTGAGTACTAATAGAACTCTCACATTGCTCCGAGCTTGTCAGTATAAAGACGGCGTGGATAGGAGGTGCATGCTAGCAACTGCACTTCCGAAAATTAGATATGCTATTGAAACGTCAACAAGGCTGGAAATGCTAGAGATGTTGATGCGCCCATGCCCCTGGAGGGGTCAAGTCAATTTAGAGAGATCACATCCGTGAAGGGCTTAAAAAACGTTGAAGTAACCTTAAGGTAGATTAAGGAAGCCTGATGTTTCTATTTTTGTGTCTTGTCACTAACAGTACCACGGGCATATTTTGATTGCTGATTTCAGTTTCATTGACTTGATAATATCACACCAACCCCCACATTGGACGCACAATATTTGTAGGCTTTATCGGTTTCTACTGTAAATTTTCACTGATATTTTTCAAGTAGCTTATGGTGTATGGTAAGTTCTAAGAAGATTTCGGTATTTGTGTCTTGTGACTGATGGTATTATTACTTCAAGTTAAGCTTTCGTATTTTAGTTAAAAGGCAATATTTAGAAGTCATCACTTTTATTATTAGTTTTGGTATCTACAACACAAAGACCGGCCTAGTCTAAAAATCAACTCTTTTTTAAAGTCAACTTCCCTTATAAGTCAATAGGCTTTTGTTGCGAAAGATCTGTGTCGATTATATGAAGATAAAAGCTAATTTCTGTGGAACTTTTCCATAAATCAAGAGGGCAGTGAGCTAAGCGTTCGCTTTAAGAAGTACAGGAAGTCCGAAGCAGAATGTCGTTCACTTGTCTAATATTGTAAATATTTACAATTAAGCATTAAGCTCAAATATTACGAGCGTTTTCTTTTTATAAAATGGGTGGGGGGAGGGATTCATCCGCCTGATCACCCTCCCCTTATCTACGCCACTGGCAGGGATAGTATCAGCGGCCTTCTCTCTCACAGGAACTTGAGCAGTTGAGCAGTATTGTTGGTCGAATCAAACTTGATCGCCATCCTCAAAGCTGCACAAGACACCTGAGCTAGCACAAGATCTCCCTCTTGGTCCGCCCCCTCCTTATCTATCTATCAAATACTTCAAAACAGTGGCAGCATTTTGACATGGATATGTCTTATAGCTGGGGGTCATCCTAAAAATCTGTCCGTCACGCGAAATGTCTGTTTTTCTCCTCGGGAGTCAGAAGAGGAAACAAGCCCATTGAAAATTTTTCTTTTTTGGTTGTGCATGTCGTTTGAGTGAAGTGGTCATTGTACATGGCTGTTGCTTCTAGATACGCGCGGGCGGCGCGCTTGCGGGGATCCTGTGTGAACATGTTGGGATGTTGATTTGATAGCGATAAAAGTTGACGTTGTGGACGGCAAGAAATAACATAGTGTACGGGTGAACAGTCGCTCTCTGTCCCACGCTCTCAGTCAGAGCGACGCCATAATCAAAACTCCTGCATACACACCATACCGTACATTCAAAATCCTCAAAAATATAGAGTACGCTCCGTACTACCTAACTTGACTAGGCCCCCAGAACACGTCGCAAGAAGTCGTCTGCTCTCCTCGCTCGACATGCTCACATGCAATTTATGGTCTCAGAATGTATGCGAAATTTCGCTCAGGGCAGCGGACCTCTTCCTCTCATTCATTCATATCATTCTCATTCTCACCATTTCATTAAACAGATTGTGCACTCCCGACATGCACATGCATAGACCCAATCTGAGGTCGCAATGAATGAAATTTCATTTTTACTCATTATTTAGGTGAAGGACGTCCAAGGACTTTCAATGACCTTCAATTTCCGCCAATTCCCATTCATCTTTTAATAAAATAGCCCGTGTTGTACTATCTGAATCACTAGGGTCCCAGAAAAAGTAGCAAGTAGTCAGTTCGACTAACATTTGGACATGCGCAGTCGTAATTTAAGAGAGTGTACATAGTTCCCGCCCCCCGAAGATGACCGAGAGCGGATGAAGTTCATTCGAGCCAAATCGGGTGATCCAGCGACTGTGTTTGTGCATTTGCAATGGCGGCGATTAGAGGTCTGACTAGTCCACAATGTGGGCCCCCACCACACGTGCAATAAACATTTAGAACAAAATGGCGGATTTATACTATGCGAGTTAGAATCTCTCAAGCCCCCAAATAAAGAAATATTCGTCGCAGGATGTTATATGTTATGATGTACATTCAGAGGTCTGCGGAAGATCAAATGCCCCCCTTCCGCAAAAATTCCAAAATGTTTAAAATGGCTGGAATCCAAACAAATAAAATAGCGCGCGTTGTACTACATATCTGAATCAATAGGGTCCCAGAAAAAGTAGCAAGTAGTCAGTTCGACTAACATTTTAACATGCGCAGACCCAATTTGAGAGTGTGTACATTACATAGTTCCCGCCCCCCGAAGATAGAGAGCGAGAGCCATCGCGGATGAAGTTCATTCTATCCAAATCGGGTGATCCAGCAACTGTAGTTGTGCATTTGCAATCGCGAAAATTTGAGGTCTGACTGGCCCACAATGTGGGCCCCCACCACACGTGCAATAAACATATCATAAAACAAAATGGCGAATTCGTTCTGCGCGAGTTAAAATCTCCCAAGCCCCGAAATAGAGAAATATTCGTCGCGGGATGTTATAGTTCCGGGCAGCTCATCGTGACATAATGTACATTCAGAGGTCTGCAGAAGATCAAATGCCCCCCCTTCTGCAAAAATTTCAAAATTTTTCTTGTGCATTCTCTTTGTGCGTGTGTTGGAATGTTTTGTTTACTTTTGTTAGTTTCCCTTTCTGTTTGCCGGACACAATCGCATAGAGTCGCACGCGTTACTTGAGAAACGGATTGTGTGTGCCGGACCCGGACTGTTGATTAAAGGGGTGGGATGAGGCGGATAGTGTGGGAGCGATTTTGCAATAGATACACAATACACGTCCAATTGGGAAAAGATGGTGGAAAGCGTGATTGCGATTAGCAGAAACTTACTCAGTGAAATGTCGATAGGCTGCAGTCTGCAAACTGTAACGAACGGGCAGATGGAACAGGGTGCACGAAAGGAGGTGAATATTGCACACACGCGATGCAAACGAAAACGAAACGATCCCGCGAGAGAAAGGAGCCCGAGCGGACAGGACAAATCCAAACAGAATTTATGACGAGTATCTACACTGCCACCAGATACATTGGTACATGGATATGTCTTATGCCTACCGAAAGCGTGGGACGTGTTTTTTCGAATGATTTCATCCAGTATAACTATACTGGGATCTTTATAAAACTTACGTTGATATCTTCAACACAACAGGTTCCACGCAGCCGGTAGTCATAGACATATCCATGTTCCGATGTATCTGCATGCAGTGTAGATACTTTGTATTTATTTCTTTTCTTACGGTGCACCTTCTGCCATTTTCTACTGACTTTTCAGACCGCCCTAGTGTTTTTATTATAGTAGCCAAGTAACAAACACACCTAAATGGCGTGAATCTCAGTCTGGAAGACAGTTCGAGACCTTTCCATAGGGAATAACTTTGACCCGAAGTGCCTACATCGGTTACCTCCTCTGTCTTGCATCGCACCGTGCACCGCGCACCGACAGTGTGTACCATCTTCAAGTCATGTGTGCTCCATGTTTTTGATCTGAATCAATGATTGGAGGATGGATTATAGGATGTTCAGACTGAGCCAAAACACGTGTTTTCGGTCCACTTTCGTGTTTTCAGGCGAAAACGGCCTCGAAATCATCTCGTTTTCCATACGATCTGACAGATCGAAAACATCTCGTTTTCCGTGTTTTGCACAAAAACACGACCGAAAACACATCAAAAATGGGCTGAATGAATAGCATGGAAATTGACAAGAAATGTCAGTCGCCGTCACAACGGTTTACGCTTGAGAAGCATGTTTTTTATCGAATTCAGTAAAACTATGAAGACAATAAGGTTTGATCGGATAGCCACCATCGAGCAGGAACCTAGTTTGGCTGGTTTGAGGTTAGTGAAGGTTGTTTTCGTGAAATCACAGCAGTGTGAAAAGTCTAATGTGTTTTTCGAAAACACCCGGCGAAATCATCTCGTTTTCGCCGATGTGACTGTAGCATTAGATTCATTCATCAAGTATATACATATATTAAAATATTCACTATCCACTTTTTGTTGTATGTATCTCAATTTATTGTCGGATATTATAATATTTTATTTCGGTACAATTTTGTTCGGCGACGTTTCGCTATTATAATAGCAATTCCCAGCTTGTTTTTTGGGAATATTAATTATGCCTGCAGCAGCAATCTAGTCGTAAGCTCTACATGTTTCCCGCATCGACGCATTCACAAGCAGACCTAGAAATCTCCAGACGTACATACCGTCAACCAAATTGATCACGTCCACATTTGCAGGAGATGGACATCTAGTGTGATGGATAACCGCTCCCATCGAGGAGCAAACTGCGACTCAGATCATCACTTGGTGAAAATGACCTACAAATGTAGAATTTTCTTAGTGCACCAATCGAGAGTCAGCCTTCCCAAAAATTTTGCGGTTGATAAGCTCCTGATCGATGCTACGGCGCGTGGTGGCGTATACTACCGCCATTGAGGAAAGACTATCGTCTATGCTACACAGCATCAGCAACAGAGGTGTCCATGGGTTCTGGAAAAAACTCAACATGCTTCTCCCGGTCAAGTATTATCAAGTTTTCTTCCTTATGATATGAAACTATAATAACTATGACTTTTTAACTTAATAGCTTTCATCAAGCAGTCAAAAGGCTTGCTGGTTTTGATTATCTCATTGAGCTAGATGCTAATGATGACCTCAAGCCTGTTCCAAAGCATAGAGTTCTTCACCGACTCATCGTCAAAGAAGACGTACGCAAGACGAGATGTGCTATGCTTATTTTGAACGACTTTACAGCTACAACACTGTGCAGGCTCGTTCGGTTAATTCCCTTCGTCGCTGAAAATAAGCTTCAATTGAACCTTCCGAGGGTCATGGGGCCGAGTCACCAGCAAGTCCCATATAAACGTCCATTCCTAATTTTGGTAAAACTACGTAACTTTGATCATTTTCATATACGAGTTCATTTCAAAATAAATTGATAATTTCCTAACTCCACCATGGTGAGCGAGTACATAAATGACACGACGAAATTACGGTAATTGAGTATTACTACCAAGGGATACCATCGTCCCAGGACACTGAGGATGTCGACCAAACTAATATGTGGCAGTAACTGCTTTGTTACAACCATCAAATTAGTACAACACCATGACTGCCTAGTTGAGTACTTTATTTAATAAATTTCATTTAAAATTTGTGCATTTGCATATTAGTTTAATTAAAATTCTATCGTGTTCACAAATTCATGCAAATGTTAATTTCGTCGCGTCGTCGTCCTGGTCTATAAAGTCGCTTCATTATTTCGTGTTTATTGCGCCTCGAATATCTAATTACTATTGCAACTATTAAAACTGATGTATTAAACTTTTCGAACCGTTTCTTTGCGTTTCCGTCCGGGCAGGATCGTCCATCCACCCTACCCTTATTCCTGACATGTTTCTTTTTTTTTTGTGCCTTTTCGCTAAAACAGATACTAGGAAATCTTTCGACAAAATGTTTAGCAGTTAAGGAACCGAGAGTTTGACTCTTTTTGTCGCCGGGCGACAACTAAGAGACAAGCAGATAACACACAAGTGTCTTCGGTGCCATTGTATGCAATCAGGCACACGATGATATACGGATCTTTGCCGGAAAACGGTTGCTTGCACATTTTCCCTATTTCCCTAGCAAAAACCATTACACAAAAACTTGGCACTTAAACGTGCTTTATAACACTTCACAAGTACGTTTGAACGTTTGATACGTACAGCACATAACGTACACTAACAATACGTACAAGAAGTACAAATAATACAATGGCGCACTTATAAAGAAAGGACAACACATCGTGGAGAAGTATAGCGGCAATGGCATTCTTCGCGTCGATGTTGATATCCTGCGCCATTTCAGGTTTCGGGTCTTGAATGTTGGCGTCCTTTCACCAAACGGGGTGCATATAGTCGGCAAAGTCGACGATAGAGTTCGGGGGAAGGCCTTTAAGTCTTGGCGTGATTGTGGCCCTACTACAGCTACGGCTATGCACAATTCATTCCGTTAAGGATATAATGCCTTGGACATGCACTCAACTGCAAAGTTAAATTTACAACGTCGGCAATATTAAATGGCCAAACGACCCACTTCACAGATTTATAGTGGATACAATAGGGGACTCCTAAAACGTAAATGTAAAGTGTTATTTTTTTCCAAACAAGTTCTGTTTAAAACGATTCCTTGTTTGTCGCCCTACAACGACCTGTCGCCGTACGACTTGACTGCATAGTTAACGGCTAACTACACTAGTTTGAATCTTAGTTTGTTTCCATTCGTTGATACTTGTTCGTTATTTTCATTTGAATTTGTTTAATAATTTATTGGCGCTGAAATTAAAAGGGTCGTGAAGATATGTTCGTAAAATCAGTAACAAGAGCTCGATTTCAGTGTGATGTTAGTTATTATTTCCCAAAAACAACCCTGTTGTAAAAAGCCCCCGCCAAGAAAAACTTCTCAATCGCAAAAAGGGTTGATATATTGTATATCCCGCCGAAAGGGTATGCTCGGCGCTTCGCCCCTCGGTTTTGGATGTCCATATTGAACCCTGCTTAAAATCGTTAATTTCATTAAACACTGTTATACGACCAGCGCTACGCTATGCATAGCGCTGGTTGTATACTGGTTTTGTACACGCGGAGCTTCGTGTTTCTATGCACATGCTTCGATTTCATTATGGGGAGAACTGAGGAAAAAGTCTTATTAGCTATCAGCATCCGTTGCTGAAATACATCAGTTTCGTTGGCGTCCCTTGAGAAGTTGCAACCTAGGTATATGAAGTCGTTCACGAACTCAATGTTTAGGTCCCCCACATTGATGCTCGATTGTCCAAGTGTCCTTGTCGTCGATTGCATCATTATTTTAGTTTTACCCTCGTTGATACGAAGTCCAGCTTCTTTTGCAGCGGTATTGAGCGTATGCAGAAGTTCTTCTGCGTCGGCCAATCTTCGGGATATGATGATGATGTCGTCGGCGTACGCTGCTAATTGTATCGACTTGATGAGTAGCGTCTTGCTGTTGTCCATATTCATAGCCCGCATAGCGTATTCCAGTGCTAGGTTGAAGAGCGTCGGTGACAGTCCATCGCCCTGTTTGAGACCAGTGCGTGTTTCAAATAGATCAGTAAGTCTATTCTGGATCCTGAATTGTGAGACGGAGTTGGTCATCGTCATCTTTGTCAGTCGTACTAATTTGGCCGGTATACCAAATTGCAGCATGATGTTATACAGTACTCCATGATCGATACTGTCGTATGCCTGCTTGAAGTCGACAACGATTTGGTATACGTTTACGAGTACCTTGTATTCCCAGCACCTCTGGAATATCAGTCTGACCGTAAAGAGCTCTTCGGTTGTGGAGCGACCAGGTGTGAAACTTCTTTGATATTCGCTAATGATTCGTTCTGCGTACGGTTTTATTCCATTTTCCAGAATTTTCGTCCAAATTTTAGACTACGTTCAAACTAGTGATAGCCCCTGTAATTCTCACACCGCAGTTTATCTCACTCATTGTGAATTGGACAGATGTCGCTTTTGCGCCAATCGTCTGGCATCACTTTGAATCTCGTCATCGCCCGGCACTTTATTTCGTTTTAGTGACCGCAGCGCGAGATCAACTCCCTCTACTGTCGGGGGTTATATGGGTGGGCCTAGATCAACAATATCGTCGAAAGCTTCTTGTGTGGGGATGTTAGATGGTAGGTTCAGAAGTTCTTCAAAATAAGAGGCCCAGCGTTTGTTTATGCCATCGATGTCGCAGATGATAATTCCATCCTTGTCCTAACGGAGGCTAGTCCTGGGTTGACAGCCCTTCTTAATTGTATTTACTAGTTTTTTCGCTTGTCTGGTGTTCCTATTAGCTAAGTTTTCGTTAATATTCAGCAAATGCTCGTCATAGTATTTACGTTTCTTACGTCTAATTATTCTATTCAATATTCGCCGTAGCTCGCCATGTTTTTCTCTTTCGGCTCTGGTTCCTCTTTGAATCCATTTATAGTCATTTCACGCTCGCCGGGCTTTATATCCCACGACCTTCTCTGCGACATCCCTGATGGTACCCTTGAGCTCTTCCCAGAACCCATGGACGCCTGTGTTGCTGATGTTGTGGACAATAGGTGATAGTCTTTCCTCAAGGACGGCAGCATACGCCACCGCGATAGCATCGCTCAGAAGCTTACCAACCGCAAAGATTTTGGGAGGGCTGATTCTCGATTGGTACACTGAGAAAATTCTACATCTGTTGAAGGAAAGCCTTCTCGGCCCCCGGTTCGTTCCGGGAGCGTACATTCCAGGATCCGAAAGAAAATTCCTTTAGTCGTTTGCGTGGTCGTCATTGTTGATTCGTGCAATCCGAGGCTTTTGTTCCAGGTTTCTTGACATGGAGTGGTTTTTACAAGGACGAGGTGTCAGCACATCGCTTAACCCCTTCGGCCTGGAGTTCGAAGCGTATATACCCTAGACTTGAACAGACCTAGTGGTGATACCAAAAGTACCAATTGGCAACGACCATTCGCATTAAAAGTGAGTTTTCTTTATGACCAGTTTATAGGGGAGGTTGGCACTCATTCAGGAGGATGTTGACCATTCACAGAATCAATTAACTAGCCCATTCTACAAATATTTGTCGAATTTGTCGCTAGCTTCATTCTATCTAAAGTTATTGCTTATTATTGTCTCATTTGTAGGGGTAGGTTTCCTTTGTCGAATTTTGCGCATTTTTAGTAACAGCCAACTAGATCCCAGTACAAACTTAGCTTCGTTTTATCTTTAGCTTATTTGAAGTTTCATTTGTAGGGGAGGTAGGAGTTTGGCTGGTCGCATTTTAAGTATTTTCAATATCAGCCAGCTGAATCCTACTACATACAAACATATAACCGCTAGCTTTATTTTATCGTAAGTTATCGCTTATTTTAAGTTCCAGTTGTAGGGGAGATAGGGGTTCCTTAGGTCAGATCTTGCCCATTTTCAATGCCAACTAAGTATATCTTACTAGCATCATTCTACCAAATTTTTAACTTGCTAGTGTTATTCAATCGAAAGTTATCGTAATTGGGAGTATTGATTTTTTTTTAATTTGTAGGGGAGGTAGGCGTTCCTTTGATCTGATTATGCCCAACTTAATAAAACTCAAGCAGCTTCTCACCTCAGGGTCACATGCCAAAAATCAGGTATCTACGTCAATTGGTTAAAAATTTATAGACAAAAAACCTGAAAAGTAGGGTAGTACGGAGCTCTTTGTAAGAAAATTACCGTTAGTTTTCAATTGATCAATTTTATTTTTCGAGGAGAGTATAAGATTACCCTTATAAGCAATCTACCAAGGCTAGAGCTTTTTGTGTTGTTTATTTAATCGGGAGTTATAGATACATTTAAGCATTTTACATTTGTAGGGGAGGTAAGCGTTCCTTCGGCCTGATCATGCCCGTTTTCAAAACCGTCCAACTAGATCATATTGCCAACAGTGAAACCAAAATTTCAAGTCTCTAGCTTCATTCCATCAAAAGTTATCGTGTGAACGGATAGACAGACGGACAGACAGACAGACAGACGGACGGACAGACGGACAGACGGACAGACGGACAGACGGACAGACAGACAGACGGACATGTCTTAATCGAATCAGGAGGTGACCCTGATCATTTATACATATCATTTAAATATATATATGTATATATATATATATATATATATGTATACATATATATATCCTATCCTGGTATACCTCCAGAGCCTCCTTCTCCTTTAAGTTGTTACATATTTTCGTCGTGACAAAAACAATATACCCTATACTAAAAGTCTAGGGTATAAAAAAACTACTGAGTTAGTGGGTTGAAAATTATTTTTTTCTCTTAGCCAACACTATGGCAGATAATTCTTAATAATTCGAAATTTCAAAAATACTCCACATCTCAAAATTTTAAATTAAAGAAAAGATTTTATAATTGTTTTATTTTTATTTGATTTAAAATGTAGAATTACTCAAAAAATTTATGTGGCACAAACCGTACAAACTATTAGAAAAATATGTCCATCTTTTCAGCTTTCCAAACAGGTATAAATGGCAATACAAATCCTTAAAAAAATTAAAGGAGCTTGCTTGTTCGGGGAACCATTATTCGATTTGAGAAAAAATAAAACAAATGCATAAATTCACACAAATTTATTTATTATCAAATATTAATTAATTTAAAAAGAAACCATTTGCTCGATATGGCTTCCTAGAAACTGAGGTTCGAGTTCGAATTCGCTTAAGCTCGTTCGTCCAGGTGATACTTGAAGTGATCTCCGCTCTTATTGTCGCTGATGCACTGTTTATTTTTTCTCAGCATTACTATGGAACGGATTGCGTTTTGGTACACTAACTCGTTCATAAGACCTCAGACGTGAAAATCTAATGGTGTCAAATCTGGGCTTCGTGCAGGCCACGGAATTGGTCCACCCCTCCCATTCCACCGATTAGGATAGTTTTTATCCAGCCACTATCTTACGTTTATTCGATAGTATCCTGGACAAAGATCGTGCTGAAAAATTATGTTATTTTTTTGTTTCTTGGGGAATATTGTGATGTAGTTTTATTTTGTTGCATTTTCGCTATGTTACATAGAACTTGTCGAGTCACCAGTAACCCTGTATATATAAATTATCAGGGTCAGTTACTGATTCAATTTAGACATGTCGGTCTGTCCGCCTGTCCGTTGGCATAAACATTTTCGATAGATTGAATCTAGAATCATAGAAATTTTCATCCAAATATTTTTGTAGTAAGATCTAGGTGGTTGGTATTGAAAATAGGAAAGATCCGGCTCAAGGAACCGCTACCTCCCCTACAAATAAGACTTAAAATAAGCGGTAATACAGTGAAGCTAGTTTATTTATAATTTAATAGAAATGAGGAACGCGAACTCCACACTTTTTAGTCGTGTTGCTGATGATGGGCGGAAGGCTGCCCGAAATGCATACAAAGTTTTCGACTCGAAATAAAAAGTTGCGAATTCAAAGTTAATGGTGTTTTCAATAATTTTTAAAATCATAAATAGTGAAGCTAGTGACTTGCAAATGTGGCCAAATATTTGTAGTTCGATCTTGGTGGTGTTGAAAATGGGCAAGATCCGACCCTACGTCCCATACAAATGAAACTTCAAATAAGCGATAACTTCCAATAGAATGGAGCTAGCGACTTGGAATTTTGGTCAGATGTTTGAGGTTGGATCTAGTTAGTCACTATTGAAAATGCGGAAAATCCGACCCAAGGAACCTCCCCTACAAATGAAACTTTTAATAAGCGATCACTCGATAAAATGTAGCTAGAGATTTGAAATTTTTGGTCAAATGTAGTCGATGGATCTAGTTGGTTGATTTTGAGAATGGGCATGATCTTACTGAAAGAACGCCAACCTCCGCTATAAATGTTAGTTCAAATATAAATATATAACATCCGAATGGATGAACGATGAACTTCTCATTGGATCCATACACACAATTCAAACTGACCATATAGTAAACTTACTTTTACTGCTTAGGGCTGTTGCCAATTGGTACTTTTGGGATCAACGCTAGGTCTGTGCAGGTCTTGAGTAGGCTTCGAACTCCGAATCTTTTAAAAGACTCAAGCGTGAAACTATAAAATCTTAAGTTTTAGTTCTGTTTTTTTTATCTGCTTAACGGATCAGAGCAAATGATAGCCTATGCACATCCTCGGGACAAATTCAAACCGTGGGAAAAGACGGCAGATCTCCAGACACTCCCTACGAGGCTGTAGCCTAATTCACAAAAAGTTCACACAACAGGTCAATCAAAAACAGATTAAAACATAAAAGAACTACGATTGGGGTAAACCCCAATCATGCAATACTCTAGATGAATTTGAACCTGGTTAAAGCCAATAAATAATTTCAGACTAATAGCTGTAACACTTTTCGAGAAAATCAGCTTATTGTCAAAAGACAACATTTTGTATTAGCTCAAAGCGATATCAAGCTAGAGAGCAACGTTGGTAAAATGTGTCATATTGTATAGGAGGGGGTAGACGGAGTAAGGGTAATCGACTATTTTTTTTGAATCTAACTGATATTGTTAATTAAGTGTTAAGTACAAAATTTCAGCCCGATAAATTGTATACGTACTGAGTAAATAGGCTTAACGTATTTCATGAAATAGTGCAGTTTGTATGGGAGGGGGTAGAAGGAGGGTGAGGATTACAATAAATTTTATAATGTAGGTTACAATTATCATAAAAGTGATATATTCAAAATTTCAAAGCAATATGTTTTATAGTTTCTGAGAAAATCTGATTATTGTAAAATAAATTATCAAAAATGTGTCATTTTGTATGGGAGGGGGTAGACGGAGTAAGGGTAATCGATTAATTTTTTTGAATCTAACTGATATTGTTAATTAAGTGTTAAGTACAAAATTTCAGCCCGATAAATTGTATACGTACTGAGTAAATTGGCTTAACGTATTTCATGAAATAGTGCAGTTTGTATGGGAGGGGGTAGAAGGAGGGTGAGGATTACAATAAATTTTATAACATAGGTTACAATTATCATAAAAGTGATATATTCAAAATTTCAAAGCAAGATGTTTTATAGTTTCTGAGGAAATCTGATTATTGTAAATTATCAAAAATGTGTCATTTTGTATGGGAGGGGGTAGACGGAGTAAGGGTAATCGATTACTTTTTTGGAATCTAACTGATATTGTTAATTAAGTGTTAAGTACAAAATTTCAGCCCGATAAATTGTATAGGTAATGAGTAAATTGGCTTAACGTATTTCATGAAATAGTGCAGTTTGTATGGGAGGGGGTAGAAGGAGGGTGAGGATTACAATAAATTTTATAACATAGGTTACAATTATCATAAAAGTGATATATTCAAAATTTCAAAGCAAGATGTTTTATAGTTTCTGAGGAAATCTGATTATTGTAAATTATCAAAAATGTGTCATTTTGTATGGGAGGGGGTAGACGGAGTAAGGGTAATCGATTAATTTTTTTGAATCTAACTGATATTGTTAATTAAGTGTTAAGTACAAAATTTCAGCCCGATAAATTGTATACGTACTGAGTAAATTGGCTTAACGTATTTCATGAAATAGTGCAGTTTGTATGGGAGGGGGTAGAAGGAGGGTGAGGATTACAATAAGTTTTATAACATAGGTTACAATTATCATAAAAGTGATATATTCAAAATTTCAAAGCAATATGCTTTATAGTTTCTGAGAAAATCTGATTATTGTAAATTTTCAAAAATGTGTCATTTTGTATGGGAGGGGGTAGAAGGGGTGGAGCGATTTAGCCCGTTCACGAACTTAGCCTTCATTTTTTGTCAAAAATAACGTGTGCAAAATTTGAACTTCATAGCTCAACGCGTTCTCGAGCTAGAGAGGTCACGGACGGACGGACGGACGGACGGACAGACGGACAGACGGACAGACGGACAGACGGACAGACGGACAGACGGACATCCGGTTTTGAGATATTCGAGTGATAATATGAACTTCTGTATCATTCATTTTTTTCTGCGAGCCTTATTTCTTAGCGTTACAAACTTTGTGGCAAACTTATAATACTCTCAGATTTCATCTAGAGTATAAAAATTTTGTGAATCCCCCCCTTGCTAACTAGCAGCTTAACCAAACATTGTGAAAACGGCCCTTAAACAAACTTCTCAATTAATAATTGATATGCATAATTTCGCCAGTTCATTGACACATATTTTGGTCTAAATTGCATTTTTCAAATATCTGCTCCTATCCGAACAGATACAACAGTAGATATGCCTTCATATCAAATTGAGTACTGACCGTTTGCCTCTAATTAGCAGTTATTTATCTGAAATGATCATAGAAGGATTGGCAAAATACACCTGAGATTTTCTTAAACTTTCTGTATAAAATATTTCCGAAACTCTGAAACAAATTGCCCCCAGACATAGACGTTCACACAGACAATTGTATTTAATCTAATAGAATAATTAAATATGTAAGTAGTAATAAATTTAATTTATGGTTTCAAATAACACTGACCGTTTGTTTCAAAGAATCCATGAGTTAAATGCACATATTACAGTTCGATTACCTCTAACAGAACAATATTTTCTCGAAATTTAACAAGATACATACTTTCTAATTCGCTGTCTATTGAGCTGCCGTTAAAATTATATCGTGTTAATATGGTGCTAACATGTTATCATAATAAATAAATGTACATATTTCGCTGTTTTTTTTTCTCGAATAAATTTCCAGGCCGCTAAAATGTTGGGAGCAGCAAATATTGTGCGAAACCAGTTCAATATCAAATTGTGCAATCATAGAAAAGTGACCGTTCTGAAGACAAAGACAGTTATCAGTAGCGCAATAGCAGCAATAGCCCAATAGCATCAGCTGCGGCACAAAAGATACTAGATAGCAGATAGCCGGCTGCGGCTCTCCGACTGTTTGTTCTTTTTCGTCTGACTGGGCATTTAGTGAATAGTGTGTTTGTGTGTACAGGCTTCATGCACGGTTGCTCTTCATAGCTTTTCCAATGCAAGCATGAACGGCAATTACTAACTGTAATGCTACAGAAAACCGGCAAAGCTATTAGCGAAGTCATGACGGCCACTCAGTAATAGTAGTTGATGGCTACTTGGCATATCCAACCAGGAATCCGGATCTAACGCTTAAACTGGTTTATCATTCAAATCGAAACATCTCCAAAGCCAATTCGAGCTGAAGAGCTCCTCCCCGACCACCGCGTATGAAAGAAAAGTTTTTCTGTTTTTTTTCGCACGAACACGAATATTGCGGAATTGTTCCAGACTTAGCTTTTAATTAACTCAAGCTGCTTTTACTATTATAGGCCAGAAAGTGCAATGGGGCTGAATGGGTTCCATTCAACGTCGTCAATGGAATTTCTATTAATTTTATTCCACAGCACTAATTGCATAATGTGTGCTGAACTAGGCATTTCCTCTGTAGGGGTTGGTAAAAATGTTGTGGACTGGAGGTAAGGACATGGATTTAGGACTATTCGTAAAGCCGGTACACCTTTTACTTACCGGTCTTTTTTCAGTATCGGTACCAATATTCCTTTTTTTCGGTCTCCTGAGTACCGATTTATTAAACCATGTGACGGTTTTTTTTAATCAGATTGTTTGAAGTAAGTACCATTATCGGGTGAGAATGAATGAATATGAATTACGAGAAGTGTGCATGTCCTGAAAGTAAGAGTACTGCAACGGACGGTTTAGTGGCATCATCATCACAGGCATCTGTGGGGACGGAAACTAAGGCACTACTCACACGGGGATACTCAAATCCTCGAGCGACTGGGCTAAGCTGCGACTAAAAGTTCTGGCATGTGTAATCAGACGGTGGCACTCACACGGAGATATTTCAGTCGCGGATACTCGACAACTGCGGGATCGGAGGCTAGGAGATTCGACTTGCTAGTCTCCGAGCCGCGTAGTCGCCCAGTTAAGCATGTCGTTTGAGTGAAGTGGTCATTGTGCACGGCTGTTGCTTGATGATTCGCGTGGGCGGCTTACTTGCGGAGATCTTGTGTGTACATGTCGAGATGTTGACAGCGATTCAGGTTGACGTTGTGGACGGCAAAAAAATATGGTTTTCGGATTGCTTATGGATGTGCGGGGTCGACTTGTTTGAGGTATTACCATTGTACATGTCGCCGTTGTATATTAGTCCAGGCTATAAACGAAAAAATAAGTAAAAACAAAAATAAAGAACTACCAGTCCAGCGCTCACCTCACAAAAAAGAAGTTCGCTTCGCAGTTAATTTCGCACCCGTTTACTTTCGACTCCGAAACTATAACTATTAGTTGCGGAAGTAGAAAAATTCCCCGAATTATAATATATTATTTTAAGTTAAGAGGTTATTCCAGGAAAGATGCGACGGAGAAGGCCTGGAATGAAGTAGTAAAGATAGTTCAGCTTCAGGTAGTTCATTTCCATTCAGCTAGTTCAGCAAAATGGCACCATCAATTTCATAAATGCAATTGCATCAATGGACGAAGCATCGTCGTACATATGTAGGGAGGTAGGCGCTCCCTTAGCTGGATCATGTCTATTTTCAATATCAACCAACAATATCTACCGTACAGGTGCAAATCCAGGTTTCCATGAAGCTGTTGGCGGTCCGTTTCAACTCCCAAACATTTGAAGAAAAAGATGAACACACACCCGATTTCATTCATAGCCTGTACTAATATACGACAGCGACATGTACAACGATAGTACCCCTAGCAAGTCGACTCCGCACATCCATAAGCAATCCGAAAACAATATTCCTCTTGCCGTCCACAACGTCAACCTTTATCGCTACCAACATCTCGACATGTACATATCCGTACAAGATCCCCGCAAGCAAGCCGAAACCGCGGATCCACAAGCAACCGCCGTGTACAGCCAGCCGACATGCACAACTCGCGACTTTAGTAGCGGCTGTGTGAAGATGACGGGCGACTACAGTCTCAAGACCCCAAGTCTCCCCCTCTCAACCACCGAGTATTGGAGACTTGAGTATCCCCGTGTGAGCCGTGCCTAAGGTTGCATGATGGGCCGGGCCATCTGGCGATGAAAAAGACTCCTCAACAAGCTAAGCAGCAGCTTACGCTTGCTGTAGCTCAGTTTGGGACACGTGGGCGGGGTTTTGACCGCTCGTTGCCCCTGTCCTTTACGTATTATGAAAAATTCAAAGGGCTGGGGACAACACAAACAGGGGAGGTAAAAATGGGAAATAAAAAAAAATTGGGCGATAAAGATGGGATGGTTGGCGGACAGATCAGACGCCCATGCGGTCGCATCTGGGTCTGGGTGTAATGGGACCCTCGGCCTCTGGTACCACCAACAGATCACTACTATGGGGGCGACCAGTAGCGCAGTGTGTTGAGGCATCAGTCTCATGTTTGACTACCGGCGTTTCGGGTTCGAGTCCCGTCCACGACGACGTTCGTGGCCATGGATGTGCAGGAGGTGCATGCCGGCAACTGCATTCTCCGAAACCAGTTTATGCCAACGAAACCTCAACTGGGCCACATGGAACAGTTGACGCGCTATGCCCCACAAGGGGTTAGGGCAATTGAGTAGGTGCCGCTTCGATCTGCCGGGGGGACAGTTCTACCAGACCATAATATGGTTCATTACAAGTGGTTCATTACAGTACTTTTAAGCTTTCGCGCCGTGGGAATTTTTTCTCAATAGTTGGCAACACTGAGTGGTAGTGAGAATTACCCTGAACACGAGGAGCACGAGTACCAAAACTCGCCTCGTAGTGTCCGTTTCTGTGAAATGTGTCAAAAAGAAATCCCGCCAAGTGCGAGGTGCACGCTGTCATAAGGTTCCTCCTCGCGGAAGGAAAAATGCCGGCTGAAATTTTTCCACGGATCAAAACTGTTTATGGCCAAGGTGTTATGAACCGAACGAACGTGTTTAAGTGGTGTCGTGAGTTTAATATCGGAAGAACGAATATTACTGACGAGCAAAGGAATGAAATTCTTTCAATTGTGACCGAAGAGTTGTTTTAAAATATCGAGGAAACTGTTCGTGAAGACCGCCGATTGACAATGGATGGAAATACTGGGATTCCAAAAATTGTGCCCAAGATTGGTCCCAAAATAATTGACAGAACAGCACAAATTGAATGGGGTCGCTAGCGCTCGCGAGTCCTTTGAGCGGGTTGAATTGGAAGGTGAGGATTTTCAAAGCTACACTGTGACTGGTGATGAAACATGGGTGGCTCATTACACTCCTGAGATAAAAAGACAGTCCTCACAGTGACGGCACACTGGTTCCTCATCTGCCAATAAATTTGAAACCTCAATTTCGAGCAAAAAAAATCATGGCGTCTGTATTTTGGGACCGAAAATAAATCATTTTGATCGAATTTTTGCCTCGTGGGAGACGATTAATGCAGCACGAAACTGTGAGACCCTAAAAAACCTCAACAGGGCAATTCAAAACAAACGGAGGAGTGTGTTTGTTGCACGACACTCGCACATGGCCAACTCAACTAAGGCGCCTTGGAATTTGTTTGATTGGGACATTTTGAACCATCCTGCATACTCCCTTGACTTGGCGCCTTCATATTTTCATTCTTTCACTTTCCTGAAGACTAACATGGGTGGACAGAAATTTTCATCCGATGAGGAGGTGAAACAAGAGGTCTTAAAGTGGACGAAGGAGATAGCGGTAGAGTTCTATGAAGAGGGAATCAAGAAACTTTTAAAACCTGCATAGAACGGGAAGGCGACTACGTGGAAAAATAAGTAGCATATACTATATACCTTCAATATCATGTAACCTTTGTTTTAATTTTAATAAATATTCTTGTTTCTATAATTTAAAAAAATTGAGTACTCTTACTTTCTGGACTTGCTTCGTATATTAATATCAGTATGAGTATCCATCGAGAACATAGGATTCGAGGCTTTTAAGGTTAGTTGTTATGAACTGGGTTAAATAATAATGGCGTGGCGATTGAGATACTGATATGGCTTTCGAAACTCGTGGGTGGTATTGTCAATCTATACATATAACAAATCTGTGAATTTTGCGTGCCTGCACATTCCAAATATTTGCGAAAAAAAAGAAAACATTAACGGGTATAATTGTCTCTAAAAGAATACCTTAATGATGAACATTCACCAACGGTCCAAATCCACATTCTCCATAGTCAAAGCCAAAATTTGCCTGACAAATCCTTAGTGCAACCGAGGAAATTTTGGCTTGGACCAGAGAAAATTTCATTTTTGGACGTCCGTGAATGACCAGCATTAGATCGTCTTTAAAATGTTTGACAGTTTTTCTGTACACGCATCACGTGAAGAGCGATTGAAGTATAGTTTTCAGGAAAAAATAGTGTTTAATTTGCATTAGCATTTAGATTTCATTTCATTGTGATCGGATCTACCGATCAAAAAGTCTCCGGATTTGAAGGTCTCGCCGAAACTATGTCACGGCTGAGGGCCGTTTTCCCAATGTCTTGTTAAACTGCGAGTTAGCTATCTGGGACACTGAACGTATCTTGTCTATTGAAGGCCATGGCAGAATTCTTTAACAATTAGTTTAGTTTAAGCTGGGCTCAAAAGAGGACGAAGGTCGTCCAGACCAGACCGTCCGTGAAATCTTAGTATCGAAAACTCCTTAGCTGTGACCAGAGGTGACGTGCGCTAGTTGGCTAGCTCGGCTATTGGTAGGGTTGGCGGGGTTTTATTTTCTCCATCACTTGCTTCCGTTGAACCTCCTGCCCTAGAGGGAATGACGTTATCCTTAACGGACAAGGCGCGATTTCTTGGCCAGTACCAAAAATTGGAAACTATTACGGCTGAATATTTAGGAACACGCTCTTTGGAACACGCTTGTCCCTCCACAGTAGAGGACGAAAAGGACCCAACACCATGGTGGAATAGCGAACTGGCGTCTATGAAAAGAGAGACAAGGAAAGCCTTTAACCGTTACATGGGGGAGAGAGACTCTCACTCTTGGGAACTATACAAGGATTAAAAGAGAGAGTTAAAAAGGATCTTACGTTTTCGGAAACGAAATACGTGGAGGGAATTCTGCTCTAGCATGAAAGATACGTCATAAGTATGCAGATTACAGAATATGATATCGAAAGACACTGCTTCGAAAATGGGGCTGATAGGCAAAGGTGATGGCACTATGACGGAAACAGTGGAAGAAACGTTGCAGTCGCCAATGGAGGTACATTTTCCTGGAAGTTTCAAGTCAAACCAACCATGGGCCCAAACTAACATGGGAACTGGTGGGGTAAGTCAACAAGAAGCTGAGAGGATGATAACTCCAAATGGTATCAAAAGTGCTATAAACCCTTTTACACCATTTAAAACAGCAGGAATGGACGGAATATTTCCGGAATTATTACAGTGGGGAATGAGCGCTCTACTAGATATAATTCGGAACATCTTCGTCGCCTGTCTTTCAGCAGGCTATATCCCGAAGGCATGGAAGGAGGCTAAGGTGGTCTTCCTGCCTAAACCGGGAAAAAGCGATTATACGGAGACAAAGTCTTTCAGGCTGGGTAGCCTTACATCATTCCTGTTGAAAATAATGGAAAAGGTGTTGGTGGACTACTTGGAGAATACCACGCTACTATATAGTCCTGTGTATGTGCCAACATGTTTGTAGAACAAGCAGATCTACAGAAACCGTTCTACACGAACTTGTTAGAGTTGCAGAGAGGGGATCGCTATGTCTACTTTTATGGACATAGAGGGTGCTTTTGATAAAATCTCCTTTACTAAACTTAGAAACGCCCTGACTGAGCGGGGGTTGATTCTGTTATAATTAAGTGGATCGACTCTATACTTAAGCAAAAGGCGATAAATTTTAGCAGTGGAGAACACGGGGTAAGGTAGTCCGAGGATGCCCTCTACTGTGAAACATCACCGTAGACAGTCTTCTCTAGAAGCTGGACTCGATGGGCTTACACACTGTAGGATACGCCGATGACTTGGCTCTTACGGTTAGTGGAGAGTTCATGGACACAATTCTAGGTTGCATGGGACAGGCTCTCAAAGTAACCGAAGAATGGTGTAATGAGCAAGAGCTAACCATAAACGCTAGTAAATCAAGCACTATGATATTTCCTAGTAAGAAGAAAGGCAAAGATTTAACTCCCTTACAGCTTTTTGGTTCGGAAATTAAGGTGTCCAAGGAAAATAAGTATCTAGGGGTTACCTTGGATGGATGCGAAAATAACTTGGAATGTTCACGTTGATGAGAAGATCCAAGAAGTTAAAAGGATTTTGCATCAACATAAGAAAGTGTGTGCTCGTAGGTAGGGGATTTCACCTAAAGCGGCACACTGGATTTACACAATGATGGTAAGACCCATTGTAGCATATGCATCAGTGGTATGGTGGTCAAAAGCCATGCAGAAAGCCACAAAGCAAAAGCTAGATGGGTTATCAAGGCTAGCTCGCGTAAGCATATGTGGTGCAATGAGCTCCACACCAATGCTAGCAATGGAGGCATTGCTGGACTTATTTATGAAGAACACGGCAGCGTTTTCGGCAATACGTATGGAAGGGAATGCCATATGGAACTAGCACACAGTTAAAAATCTCGGTATTTTTTTTGAACCTGGTCTTGGACTACCACCATTTTTAATAATTTTAATTCTATAATCTAAACCCTTTCAAAGTTTACTTCTATTTTAAACCAAATTTGTAATAAATTCTAATACAATTCAAAGTTTACTTCTATTTTAAACCAATTTGTAATAAATTCTAATACAATTCAAACCTTTTTGTGTTCTTTTTGTTCTCGCATTAGTTTCTAATCTAAGTTTAATTAAAAGGTAAACCCCACAAAGTATATTTTTTGAGTCTCAAGTCTCACTATAACTACTCGCAGTCAGCTCAAAATATTATGCTGCGTGGCCGAGTGGTCTAGGTCGCAACTCTACAACACGGAGTTCACAGGTTCGATGCTGCGCCATGGCGAAAAAAGTTAAAGATTAGCTGGCTAACCTGCGATGGGCTTAATAAAGGATTTGGAAGTTTAGAAAATTGAAAAAAAAAATAATGGAGAAAAAACTTAGAGGAGTTAAAAAAACCCAGTAAAATTAATATTTTTTCATAGATTATAATATCTGTAGATTAAATTTTAAACCAACAATTTGATTAAAAAAATAATGCCAGAAAAGTTTAATATTTAAACCAGTGAAGTTTACGGAAGCAATTGTAATACTTTCATTTTATTAAAATCTAATACAATTTTGGTGTCGTCATATATGTAACCCCAATTAGCATTGATAATAGACCAGGATTTTTAACTGTGCAGCGGTAATAAGTGCATCCTAGGCATTATACACGATGAGCTCATTAGAGTTTCCTAATGCCCGTAAAAGGCATGAGTCAACGTAGGGTAGTTGAAAGACTACACAAGACACATTGCGGATGGGTAGTTGAAAGACTACACAAGACACTTTGCGGATGGAAACATACACAATGAGTGTATGTACAATGACATCAGCATTTTTGCTGATGGCTCTTTAATGGACGGGAAATCGAAGCGGCAGTTTACTCTGAAGAGTTAAAACTAGCTTGTGCGCTTAGTCTTTTTTTTTTAACTAGGTGATGTAGGTGTTTGGGGACCGTGTCAAGATTCCAAAAAAAGAGTAATTCGGTTGTGATTCAACGGGTGTATTTCACTTACTAACTATATACAATAATATTTACAATATTTATATTATTTTTATGCTGACGGTCGAATGAACCTTTGAGACAATATAATTAATTGGAACATACAAGTTCGTTCAACCGTGCACAGTAAGCATAATTTTCCAATAATCGTGAATGAACTTTAAGTTGAATGAATTGACTTTGAACAATTACAATGTATAACAAAAAATGAATTATAAATGAATTGAGTAATTTTAATTATGAATTAATGAACAAATAAAGATGTCTGTACTCTGTACATTCTGCGCCTTATAGATTTAAAGATGGTAAGTCGATATCAAATTCGTGTTCAGCATTGCGTTGATGGTTTCGAGGTGACGGAATGGGAACGACGTTCTGGGTGTTAAATCCTCGTCTTCGATATTTTACGGTCCAGTATATCATGATGCCTATGATAAACAGTATTGGTATCGAGTAAATGCTGCTGTAGTGATGAATGTCATGATGATTTAGAGTGGGAAGGTCGTCAATTCGCATCTTCTGAAGGGATAGAGCGTCGGCTATTTCTTGTAGATCTCTGGTGTTTACTTCGTCAACTAGTTGTGATGGCCTTCCAACTTCGGATCCGTTCGTTTGGGACGTCAGGTTCAGATAAGTAGATATTACAGGAGCTTCAGGTAATATAGACTGGAGACGTTCCGTAATTTTACTGTTAGAAGATATGAAAAAAGAGGGATTATTAATAATACATCCGTCATCGATTTGGATAACACCATTTCCCGAAAGATGAATATTGTATGATTTTCCAGCACACATGATCTCACAGGATACCTCCTTATGGAATGCGAATAACCAGCTGTTGGGTGAGCTTAGTTTAATCCATGTTTTTTCAATTTTTCTGGATTTGAGAACACAGAACGGTGATAATGTGCGAAGATTAGTCAAGAGATCCATTTCACACCTGCTTTGCTTGGCTCTTGAAGTGAAAATTGGTTGCGTTAGACTGCATATCAGTAGTTGATGGTGAGAAACTTGTTCGCATTTTTGGATTCCTGTCTCAGTTAACGGGCTGAAGTGGTCCTTCTGATCATTTATCGCCAAATACGGTGTAGACGGTTCAATGTAAACGTGTTTCTCTTGGTACACAATTGGTAGCGGTATTAATTTATATAGTCCAAACTTCTCCGAATTAAGTAAGAGAATTTTTATTTCAAACAGCACCCGTTTGCCAGTAAAGCGTACTCTAGTGTGTAACAGAGAGTAAATAGATAATAGACTTTCTCGTTCTCCATCTCCTGGTAACTTTAAGTTAGATGGTAAATGTTCTCGAATGGTTTTTAACTGTTCTCGTAGTTGAATTGGAGTTACAATATGGCTGTCCAATTTTCCGTGTTTAGTATTTGTTATAACTGATAAGATGTTTTGTTGAACGGATTGAAAATGGATCATAGAAAGTGTAAGCAACAATGTGACCATGTTGAATGTGGTTGTCACAAATATTTCCTGGTCTGTGCGGTTCTTCTGACTTTCAATCTCTCTGATGTGTGAATACATTTCATTTATTCTTTGATCAACCTGTTGATGATCCTTCTTAATTACGTTCAGTGTATTTTCCGCAATTATTGTCTGATTTTTCATTAGAATACGTAGCACTTCTTCGTTGTTTTTGATATTTTCGATGTCGTTTTCGTACTTATCTGCGAAATCCTGATCAAGAACACCAAATAGTTTATTTGCGATTGTGCCGAAAATTTCAAATGGTGCTCGTTTTCTCCTGGTAATAATGTTATCGTTCTGTTGTTTCAGGATGTCGTTCAATTGTTCTAACTCCTTGATGTGTTGCTTAAGTTGAGACACAGTGGATTTACACAGTTGTTTATGTAAACCAACAATTGCTCGTTGATCATCACATAACTCCTCTATTTTCCGCGTTGTACTTGTTATGCCAGAGAATTCTTTCCAATATGCTCGTAAGTCGTAATAAATAAGTAGATTCCAAGAACTGCTATATAACTGAACATTCGCGACTTTGTCAAAATAGATTCCTTCGTTGTTTTCTAACTGTTCGATTTTGTATTCAGTTTTCTCTCCAAATACAGCAACAAACAATAATGCGAAGAGACATAAATAAGCGAATTTGCTCGGATTATTTCTAGGAATAGTTTGTGAGTTTTTGTGCCTTCTCCTTTTGGCGTTCGAATGGTCAGGTATTAACGTTGAATCCTTTCTTTTCTGATTGGTTGGTTTATTTGAATCTGAAACTTCTTCAAGATTGCCCATTTCTTCCGAATTGTTCGAATTGTTTACGGGTAACAATGATATTTTGGTGACTGGTCGGGTCAATATTCCGAATTGAGTTTTTACAGTTACCACTCTGGTTAATCCATCACTTCCAGGATTCGTGCTGATAACTCGTCCTAAAGCCCATTGGGTTGGTGGTAATCTATCTTCCTTTATTAGAACAAGATCGTGAGGTTTGATGTTTACTTCCTGTTGAGTCCACTTAGGTCTTTGTTGAAGTCGGCCTAGGTACTCCGTTGACCACTTTCTCCAGAATTCTTGTTTCATTTTTGAATTTCTTCCCATTTATCCTTCAAAGTGACCTTTTCAGGATAACGCGTTGCTTCAGGTACAGTTAAGATTGGAGTTCCGGTAAGAAAGTGTGCTGGCGTCAAAACATCGAGGCTTTCTGGATCTTTTGTCAGTGGGCACAATGGTCGAGAGTTGAGACAACCTTCGATTTGGGTCATCAACGTTGTTAGTTCCTCATATGTAAGATTTGTATCTCCAATTACGCGGCGCATATGGTATTTGATTGATTTCACACCAGCCTCCCAGAGACCACCGAAATGAGGTGAAGCAGGAGGTATAAAGTGCCATTGAGTTCCAACTTGCGATAATACTTCTTGCACGTCCTTTTGGTAGTAGTCTTCGTTATGTAGTTTCGCAATGATTTTACTAGCTCCGACGAAATTAGTTCCATTATCGCTATACATGTGCGCGATTGGTCCTCTTCGTGCTACAAGACGCCTGAACGCAGCTATGAATGCACTTGATGTCAGGTCTGTTACCACTTCGATATGTATAGCTTTTGTTGTTAAGCAAATGAAGATTGCAATATAGCCCTTTTTGGTCTTGCTACCTCTGTTTCGAGAAAGTAGAATGTCAAAAGGTCCGGCGTAATCTACTCCGCAATGTGAAAATGGTGGTGATGCTACAACTCTCGCCTTAGGAAGCATCCCCATCATCTGCTGAGTTGTTTTTGCCTTCAGACGGTGGCATTTCACACATTGATGATTATATCCTTTGATAGCCTTTAAGCCGTTAAGAATCCAAAACTGTTGTCGAATTACTTCTTGCATTATGTTATTTCCACCATGTAATGTTGTTTTGTGAGCTTGTTCTAGAACCAATGTTGTCAAATTGCTTTTGTGAGGTAGTATTATTGGATGTTTTCTATTGTCACACCAATCAGCATTTTCCAGTCGTCCTCCCACTAGGAGAATGTTGTTGCCATCTAGGAAAGGTGATAATGATACAAGTCGATTTGTCGTCTTTAATTTATTTTCGCTACGCAATATGTTGATTTCCTCTTGAAAGTATTCGTATTGTGTAGCTTTCACCAAAATTTCTAACGCTTGCTTTAATTCCGAAACCGTGAGAGGTCCTTTATTTCTATCTTGGTCACTCCATGTGTTGTTCACAAACCGTAAGACATAGGCAGTGACACGTTGGGTTTTACTCAACGAAGAATAATTTCCCAGTAAATTTTGAAGTAAGGTTGGCTCACTGTCTAGGGCTACGTGTACCGTGCTGATTATACTCTAGATGAAATCTGAGAGTATTATAAGTTTGCCACAAAGTTTGTAACGCTAAGAAATAAGGCTCGCAGAAAAAAATGAATGATACAGAAGTTCATATTATCACTCGAATATCTCAAAACCGGATGTCCGTCTGTCCGTCTGTCCGTCTGTCCGTCTGTCCGTCTGTCCGTCCGTCCGTCCGTGACCTCTCTAGCTCGAGAACGCGTTGAGCTATGAAGTTCAAATTTTGCACACGTTATTTTTGACAAAAAATGAAGGCTAAGTTCTTGAACGGGCTAAATCGCTCCACCCCTTCTACCCCCTCCCATACAAAATGACACATTTTTGAAAATTTACAATAATCAGATTTTCTCAGAAACTATAAAACATCTTGCTTTGAAATTTTGAATATATCACTTTTATGATAATTGTAACCTATGTTATAAAACTTATTGTAATCCTCACCCTCCTTCTACCCCCTCCCATACAAACTGCACTATTTCATGAAATACGTTAAGCCAATTTACTCAGTACGTATACAATTTATCGGGCTGAAATTTTGTACTTAACACTTAATTAACAATATCAGTTAGATTCAAAAAAATTAATCGATCACCCTTACTCCGTCTACCCCCTCCCATACAAAATGACACATTTTTGATAATTTACAATAATCAGATTTCCTCAGAAACTATAAAACATCTTGCTTTGAAATTTTGAATATATCACTTTTATGATAATTGTAACCTACATTATAAAATTTATTGTAATCCTCACCCTCCTTCTACCCCCTCCCATACAAACTGCACTATTTCATGAAATACGTTAAGCCAATTTACTCATTACCTATACAATTTATCGGGCTGAAATTTTGTACTTAACACTTAATTAACAATATCAGTTAGATTCAAAAAAAGTAATCGATTACCCTTACTCCGTCTACCCCCTCCCATACAAAATGACACATTTTTGATAATTTACAATAATCAGATTTTCTCAGAAACTATAAAACATCTTGCTTTGAAATTTTTAATATATCACTTTTATGATAATTGTAACCTACATTATAAAATTTATTGTAATCCTCACCCTCCTTCTACCCCCTCCCATACAAACTGCACTATTTCATGAAATACGTTAAGCCAATTTACTCATTACCTATACAATTTATCGGGCTGAAATTTTGTACTTAACACTTAATTAACAATATCAGTTAGATTCAAAAAAAGTAATCGATTACCCTTACTCCGTCTACCCCCTCCCATACAAAATGACACATTTTTGATAATTTACAATAATCAGATTTTCTCAGAAACTATAAAACATATTGCTTTGAAATTTTGAATATATCACTTTTATGATAATTGTAACCTACATTATAAAATTTATTGTAATCCTCACCCTCTTTCTACCCCCTCCCATACAAACTGCACTATTTCATGAAATACGTCTTAACGTCTTAACGACTTACGTCTTACGTCTTAACGATGCATCCGAGATTGCAACCAAAATTATTTATTGGCTTTAACCAGGTTCAAATTCATCTAGAGTATTGCATGATTGGGGTGTACCCCAATCGTAGTTCTTTTATGTTTTTCTTTAGTTCCAACTTCGTTGAGAGATTCGGAGGAACGGTATATATGATCGATTCTGATTTCAACCATGTCGGCCCATTCCACCATAGGTTATGATTTTTTAGTTTGGACGGCAATATTCCTCTTGATGCGACGTCTGCTGGATTTTCACGAGATTTAACATAAAACCATTTTTCAGGATCGGTTAGGGTTTGAATTTCAGCTACTCTGTTCGCTACAAACGTTTTCCATTTTCGGGGATGATTGTTGATCCAACTTAAAGCAACAGAGGAGTCTGCCCACGCAAAATATTGTATGTGATCGATTTGTAACGTTTTAATGGTTTGGTTGATTAAATTTGCCAATAAGGTTGCTCCACACAGTTCTAGTTTCGGGAGGGACAATGTGGATTTTAATGGGGCAACTTTTGTTTTGGCGGTGAGAAGGTGAACTTGTATAGAATCGTCTCGAATTATCCGCATGTAGATCACAGCACTGTATGCTCCCAAGGAGGCGTCGGAAAATCCATGCAATTCACATTTGAAGTCGGTGTTAGCAGTAAAATCGATCCACCTTGGTATTTCGATTCTCTGCAACTCAGGTAACTCATCTTTGATAATCATCCAGTTCTGCAGGATCTTTTGCGGTATAGGGTCATCCCAGCTGACACCGTTTTCCCAGATAGATTGGAGAAGAATTTTAATCTTGATAACCACAGGTGCCAGAAAACCAATAGGGTCGAATATTCTGGCTGCTTGTGACACGACTTGCCGTTTAGTTTTGGGAGTGGAATTATTGTTCAAGTCTACCATGAATTTAAACGTGTCTTTCGATGGATTCCACATGACACCAAGCGCTTTTAAGTCTTTCGCTTCGTCGAGATCCATCTCCTCATGAACCTCTCTCAGATTCCATGGCAATGTACTCAAAAGTTCCTTGCTGTTGCTCGCCCATTTGCGAAGGTTGAATCCGCCACTTTTCAGCAATTCTATCATTTGTTGACTTAAAACGATTGCTTCTTGATCTGAAGCGGCACCGGAAACGATGTCATCAACATAAGAATCGGTTTTTAAAATTTCGCATGCAGTTGGATATGTGCTTTGGTTGTCGTTTGCGAGTTGGAAGAGTGTGCGAATGGCCAAGTATGGTGCAGCTGCTGTGCCATATGTTACCGTTGTGAGCTTATACTCTTTGATCGGCTCATCAGGCAAATTTCTCCACAAAATTCGCTGATAATCTTGATCTCGCAGGTCCACCTTTATTTGCCGATACATTTTTTCGATATCAGCAATAAAAGCTATTTTGTGTTTTCTCCAGCGAAGTAAAATTTCCAGCAATTTCTGCTGAATTTGCGGCCCCACAAGCATGAACTCATTTAAACTCGTTTTATTATTGAGTTTCGCGGACGCATCGAAAACCACACGTAATTTTGTTGTAGTGCTATCTTTTAGTACTGCGTGGTGAGGTAGGTAATATTTCTTGCCAATACTGTCGTCAGCAAGAACCATATGACCTAATTCTATGTATTCATTCATGAAGTTTTTGTATAGTACCTCGTATTTTTTGTCATTCTTGAATTTTTTCTCCATTTGTAATAATCTAGCCAATGCAATTTGCCGAGTATCGCTAAGGTCATCAGTATTTTCTGGATTTTCTCTGAATGGGGTTCTGACGACGTATCGTCCACCCGCAGTTCGTTGAGTGGTTTGACGATAGTACTTCTCGCAGGCCATTTCTTCGCGTGTTAACTCTGATTCGCGGTGAATTTCTTCGATTTCCCAAAATTTCTTTAACTCGTCGTTAAGGTCTGTATTTGAAATAAAACACTGAACTCTGTTATCTGAGACGTCATCAAGAACTTCACCAGTTACAATCCATCCAAGTTTGGTTTGTTGCGCTATGCACGATCCCTGATTCCCACGTATCAATCCATTGAGAAGAATCCTGGATATCACTTCGGCTCCCAAAATCATATCGATTTTTCCAGGCGCGTAATAATCTGGGTCGGCTAACACTAGATCATGATTGTACTGGTATTTCACAGGTTGGACCTTTTGTGCGGGTAAGATTTTAGTCAGCTTTTTGAGAACGAGCGCCGTTGTCGTAAACTGGAATGACGACGAAAATCGTGGACAGATGGTTACATTAACGCGGCTACTAATTTCTCCGACCTTTGTTTGTCCGATACCGGTAACAGTGGCGTTTGTTCTAATTTTCGTTAATCCAATAGTTTGCACTGCATTTTCGGTGATGAATGAACTTTGTGCACCTTGGTCAATTAACGCGCACAGTTGAATATAATGACCATTGGATTGAAGTATTCGGATAATTGCGGTTGGAAGTAGAACGGTGTAATTGGCATTGTCACTTGCCAAATGAGTGGTCACTTGTCCTGAGTTGTTAGTTGTTGGTTGCTTTGAATCGCATTTGTTTTCCTTCGGTTTAGATTCAGCACGATCAAAATGTAAGAGAGTATGATGGTTCTTCTTACAGTTTTTGCATTTACGGAAACTTTTGCACGAATGAGTTGTATGTCCCGCTCGCAGACAGTTGAAACATAATTTCGCCTTTTGAATGGCCTCGATTCTCCCATTTGGAGACAACTTTAGTAACTTTTCACAAGTATAGATCTTGTGTTCTGCGTGACACAATGCACAAGTGTCAGCATTTGATGCACCATGATAACTTTTAAATTGTTTTGAATCACCTTGCCGTACACTATTTTGTTTCTTGATCGGTTCGCACGCCTCCAAGCCTTGGAATCGGTTTTCCAAGAATTGAAGAAACTGTTTAATTGTTTGTAACTCTCGCGGATTATGTAGAGATTGTTCATAGCACTTATGAGTGTCCTTATCGAGTTTTTGGCTAAGTATGAACACTACAATTGGATCCCATGTAGAAATATCGACGTTGAGGTTTTTTATAGCTTGCAGACACTCGGTTGTTGTATCGTGAATTCGTTTAATTCCTTCGGTAGATTCCTTTGTTAAATCGGGTTGGCTCAGTAACGTTTTAAGTTGTGCTGTGATGAGAATTCTCTTGTTGTTGTAACGCTTCTCGAGAATATCCCACGCTGTGATATAGTTATCATTCGTAATTGACAAATGACGAATGAGCTCACTTGGTTCGCCCTTTAAACTCGATTTTAAGTGAAAGAGTTTTTCAGCTGCAGTTATCGAGTTGTTTTTATGAATTAATTCCATAAAAAGGTCCTTAAAAGATGGCCATTTGACGTAGCTCCCTTCAAATGTCGGAATTTCGATATTAGGTAGCTTAATTCCTTTGTTACTGGAATTGTTGGGCGGTGTAGTTGGAGAGTTGTCGCTGTTTGCCATTATGATTTGATGATACTTTTCTTCCACAGTACCGAAGACATTATCATCGAAGTAAGCATCCCTAATAGTTCCCAAAGACATGATTTCGCTATGCAAATTAAGTATTTTTCCCAATACCCGGTTAATAATGGGATGCGTTGTTTGATGAACGCTCTCGATGATTCATCTTGTATCTCTAATGATATCTTCGAATGACATTCATCAAAGAGTTTGATGAACGCTTGTTGCTTTTTCAAAAGTTTAGATTGCTCCTCAAGTCTCTCGGAGACTTTGGAACGTTCGATGCAATCCTGTAAGTTGTCCTCCATTAGGTCACGGATTTGGTCATAAATGATTTCGATTTTCGAATAGAAATCCTCCTTAAAATACTTGGATTCGGAGGCTCCTTCGTACTGCTCCAGCTCGATATGTTGCCTTTCAAAGGTCTCCCAGGCTTTGTTGAGATTATGAAGGCGCACTTCAATATAATCCTTAGTTTTGCGGTTTGGGGAATCCTTCCGATAATTTTGGCTGATTTTTTGGATGTTTTTCATCACGAGGGATTGTTCCTTTATAAGGCTCTCCATGGTGAGTAAGTGAGAAATTAGATCAAGATTTTTGAAGTCCGATTATGTGCTCCAATGAGGCTCCAAATAGACAATGGTGAGATAATATATTTCAATGTAGCTCCAAATGAACCGATGACACGATGATGCTGGGACTTTACGACACTTTGTTCGAAAAGCCTATAAGTTAACTTTGCGACCCTTGTTCGCAAAGTAAAGATGATGACTTGTATTCCAACGGACTAAGTACTCGTCAAACAAATATAATTCCACTTTACGACACTGAGTTCGAAAAGTTTTATAAATGTAAGACAGGTAATACTCGTATATGATGTTCGCTCGACGGACCAATTCTTCCAATGTATAACAAAAAATGAATTATAAATGAATTGAGTAATTTTAATTATGAATTAATGAACAAATAAAGATGTCTGTACTCTGTACAGTAGGAATCTTAAAAAAATATTTCTGTACTTGGGGAAGTATGCCGGATTTTTACCGACTAAACCCAAAAACGCCTCCTCCGCTGTTCACCCGGCATTACTTCGCAGGGATGGCTCTGGCTGATCAGCCATTACGGTTTGTCGACTTACGTCTTTTTGGAGCTCTTTGTGGATGGAGCATACCGTCCGGCTCACTGCGTCCCGATTTAATTGTGATCGCAGCATTAAATCCACAAGGTTCTGTGGATTTATGACGCTCCCCAGATCCGCCTCTAGTTGTTCACGGTTCCCAGAAAATCTGGGGTAGTCGAACAATACGTGTTCGGCGTCCTCCGCAACTCCCTTGCACCTTGGACAATCTGGCGAATCGTTCAGTTTGAACCTGTGCAAATATTGAAGGTATCCGCCATGACCCGTAAGAAATTGGGTCAGATAGTGGTTCACCCTACCGTGCTTCCGGTTTACCCACTTCTCGATATCAGGGATGAGAGTATGCGTCCAGCGACCGGTTGAAGCCTGCTCCTATCGCTGCTGCCACTCTCTCAGAGATCCATTCCTTTCCATGACTTTCTGGTCCTCTGACGTCTCTGATGTATCCAGACGTCGACCACGGTACAGTCTGTTTGTTTCGTCAACCGGGATCTCCATTGGGATCATCCTAGCGACGACATAGATAGCTTCGTGCGAAGTGGTTCTGTATGCAAAGCATACTCTCAATGCGCACCTTCGGTAAAACGAGCTAATTTGCCTGGAATTTCAAGTGTATTTCAGAGCACTGGCCCAAATCGGTAAGGCATACAGTAGAATAGATGTTAATCACCCTAGATAACAGAAGCCTCCTGCTTGGTCTTGGACTGCCTATTTTCGCCATAATTGTTGCCAAATCTACGGTGGCGGACGCCACCTTCTCGCATACATACTTCAAGTGCTCTCCAAAGCACAGCTTCGCGTCGACCATAACTCCCAGGCGCCTAATAGCTGGCTTAGAGGTTATAACGCTGCTTCCGACTCTGATCTTCAGAGAGGTATTTTTTCTGCGCTTACTGATAAGAATAGCTTCCGTCTTTTGCTCGGCGAGCTCCAATCCAAATGTTTCCAACCACAACTTAATAGTTGTGATCGCCTCGCGTGCGTACATTTCGACATAGCCCGGGTCTTTTGCGACGACGACTACCGCGATATCATCTGCAAACCCGACTATCGTTTCCTCTTTAGGCATCGGGAGGTTCAAGATGGCATTTTACATGATAATCCACAGTGGAAGACCAAGAACGGATCAGTGTGGAATGCCCGCTATTACCGAGTACTTCTTAGTTCCCTCGCCATACTGCAGAACACGATGTGAAAGGTTGCTCTTGATTATAGCTAGGTAGTCCGGCACACCCATCTCGTGCAGAGCGGCATGAATGCAACCCCAGTTTGCGGAATTGCACGCGATCTTCACATCGAGTGCCACCAACGCGCTGCATGTGCCCCTTGGTAGTGAATCCCTTGCCAAGTTGGTAGCCATTATAATTGCGTCCACTGAAGACCGCGCACATCTGAAACCATACTGTCTGTCCGACAGGCCCCCCTTTTCTTCCACCAGTTCGGACAGTCGGTTAAAAACTATCCGCTCGAAGATTTTTCCCGTAGTGTCGAGCAGGCAGATTGGGCGGTATGAATTTGGTTCCCCAGGCGGTTTGTTTCGTTTGGGCAGCAGTACCAATTTTTGCTTTTCCATGGTTTTTGAAAGGTCCGTTCCGATAAACAAGTTCCAAATGCGTTATTGAACTTCTTTTTTCGTATTGTGACCTTTAACGCCTTATTGGGGACCACATCCGGGCCTGGAGCTTTACCATCCTCAAATCTGGATGCCGGTTTGGATTAGTTCATTCTCCAGATGATGTTCCAGATGTTCCAGGCAGAGATGCTTGATTTGTCGCATGCGTCGGACCACCTGCGGGGGAAGGAAATCGTGATTGCACTGGACAACCAATCGGTGATCAGACGCAAGCAGCAGACGAACATGAACTTGAAATTTGTACTAGAGTTTGTCCGAAAGGTCAACACGTGTGCTTCAGAAAATGAGGTAACACTGATGTGGGTAAAAGGGCACATAGGTATTTTACAACAGGAAATGAGGCGGCGGATGCCCTAGCAAAACAGGGATCTGCGGCGACTTTCATCGGACCAGAACCCAGAATTGGGCAACGGAATCATTGGAGCGAAGGTCGGGAAGTGGATGGACTCCATGCATCAACGAAGATGACAGAAATTAGCATAATACTCTTTTGTTGTAAGAAGACCATAGACGAAAAATGGGGTCTGCAAATAAAATTGCTCCATTGGCTTTTTGAATCGGTCCTGCGCCCTATATTTCTGGATGGGTGGTTATTTGTTGGTCCAAAATATTGGTACACATGCATAATTTAAACCGTGGGAAATTGATGATCTGACGGCCGTAATCACTTTATAAAAAAAAAACGGCTACCAGAGCGACGAAGAGGTGGGTGCTTGAGTCTTCTCCGATTGACTTTGTCTTGCAATGTCTCGCCTCCCAAACTATTGCAGTGTCTTGTAGGTTGAAGCTCATGTAATATACGAGTAACTGGCTCTGTTGTGGCTCGAGCAAAATATCATAATTGTAAGAGATGTTACAATTTATACAGACAATCAAGCCGCTGTGAAATCTCTTGAATCTAACTTAGTATCATTAAAAATCGTTGCAGATTGTCGATCGAGTTTTATTGAAATGGAGAAGTTCTTCAAGATGACGATTTCACCAGAAAGGCGACTTGTAGCGGTCAAAACAGGATCAAAAAAATCACTGCCATTATTACTTTACCTGGTCGAAACAATTCCAAACCTAGAAGCATAGAACAGAAGTTTTTAGAAAGTGGCCATAGTTACACGGAATTGGATAGTTTAATACGCATAGTGGTATCGAAAAGACACAAAAGAATCTGCAAGTTTTTATCAACTCAGATAATAAAAAACAGACTTGAAAATACTGCCGGAGAAAATACCAACTGGCTTAAAGTCAAATGATTTAAATATTCAAACCAGAAGCAATGTATTCTGGAATACAAATAAGGCTTTATAGTACTTCATAGTACAGGGAGGGAAATAAGCGTTCTAGATGTAGGCAGGCCATTAAAAGCGGTTGATATCAAAACCGAAAACCCTACAATAAGCAACGGCCAATGAGTATTCGAAAAAAAAACACAAAATTTGCTGAAGCTCTGCAAAAATAATATCATTCGTGCAGATTTTCATTACTATAAGTCATTACCAACATCAAAACTTGAAACAGATACGATTTAAGGGACTGAAAATTAAAAAAACTGTGATGACTAAAATCAATCCCTCTTTTAAATTCGAACATTGTTATTTTGTGTATTTTATGGTTTTTTTGAATTATTACTGGAGTATTGGTTCTCGTTATAATTCAAACATTTTACTTTGCTACCATTATATTACTTTAAAGTAACTACAGTAAATCTAACTTCTCTAATATGGCCACGATCAATTCGACAAATACCTAAACTGTGTAAATTGTACTGCAAATAAAGGTTAGTGCAAAAAAAGATATTTTTGCATTATAACTTTTTTTTATAAAATATTCCTTTCCCATCGATGAGTACAAGTAGTGGTATGGAATGTGAACGCTATTTGAAGTTAAGTGGAAGATTTCCTCCACTGACTGAATTTTAATTTGATTAGGAAACTTCAAACTCGATCATATTAAAGCTAGAAAAAGGTTAGTTTGGTTGTTTTTGCAGTAACTCGACGAATGGCGGATACATTGTATCCTTGAAATTTTAATTTGAGCTTTATGTTGAATTTGAAATAATGAAATTGCCAATCGCCGGCAAATGCTTGGGGAATGATTTGATTTTCTTTTCCCCAAAATTTCGCCTGGCCCATTTTCCCCATTTTGGGGACAAAATTCACCAACCTGGCAACCATGCCTATGAGAGAAAAACTATCGTAAGATAAGTGGTACATATATAACCAAAAACCAAAGTGACTCAACTTTTCTCATTTAAAACAGTTAAACAACCCACAACTATATACCACACACACCTCACTTTTGATAGTGCATCTCGAAATCTTATTCCGTCTTTCTTGCTTATGGAAATTTGTGGGAATTCCGTGGTGAGCAATCGACATTTCAAAACACCGAAATTGAAACGGCTCTGCGTGCTTTTAATTCGTAACTACTATTAAAATCGTTGTGCTACAACCTCTTTGCCAGTTTCATTCACCGTATGTGATCTGAATTTTTATTTAATTATTTCTTGCTAACTACTGCATCTCCTCTAATGCTAACTTACTGAGTTTTGCATTCGCATTCAAATGAGCCTCGGCTGCCATAAAACGGATACGTTCAAAATCCAGTATGAGGACGTGGAATTGTAGTGCAGAAAAAAATGTACATGTGTTAAATTACGAATACGTAATATGGGCGCGGATGACGAAGTGACAATGTGCACGTCGCACTACAAGAGCCGTTAAAATGTTTGAAACTTAAAAACTGACGTGTAGAGTAAATGACAATTTTGGGGGAAAATGTTTGTTATTCGGTGACTACGTATCTAGATGTTAAAGCCTAGATTCCATTGAACGAGTTTACTAGCTGCAGGAGTGGATTACATTGGACGAGTTTGCTTAGTAAATTCTCGGACTTGTAGTTGGTAAACTCACTCAATGGAATTGAGGCTTTATGTGGTCATGTAAGCAGATTTCTTGCTACTTAGGATGAAGGGGATACGTTTGCAAGAAAAACCGAGAATTAATCCTGATTAAGGTTTCTGCGTCTTTATGATTTGTTTCGGTTTTTGGTTGAGTTCGTTAGGATATTCAGCTTTGTCAATTAGGAGTTTTTTTTTTTTTTTGTTTTTGCATATAATACAGGGTAATAAACTAAATAAACTAAATAAACGTAAGAAACTATACTTCAACTCTTTTATTTCGTCCTCAATATCATTAATCATATGTACTCCTTCGGCGAATGACGTGGGGTTTCAAACCAGATTTACTTGAAGGGAACGTGCTTGATAACTGTTAGCCCCGCTCCTTTACAATTCAATCTATGAAGAAATTCTGTTCACAAACTTATAGTGAAATTTTATGGGCTTGCCGAAAATGTAATAAAATTTGGTGGTTAATCAGGTCCTTTTTGGAGAAAACAGGACTTTTATGTATTTTGTTAAAATTTTTTATTATTTTTGTGTCATTTAAATAAATTTTTCTCAAAAAGCATAACACTGATTGACACAGTTGGTCGCAATTAGAAAGAAGAATTTGTGTCCTTTCCAACGAGCCCAGAATTATTACGTTACGCTAAGTACAGCAGAAGTTAAAGATCAAAGAATGATCACAGGTACGATGAAAATCCTTCGTCCTTAAAATCGCGCTATCTCCTTAACGGTGCAACGGGAGTATGTGTGGAACGATTTTCCACTCAAGACAAGTTCCTTTATCTCCCATTTTCGTTTGAACCTCAGTACTAGTTACACCCTGTATAGTTGGGACGCTACGCGATCTGACCTTGCAAAATATGATAGAGTAATGCCGTGTGGTATTATTGTTGGTGGTCCCCATACATTCATTTTAAGAGATGCAGCCATCTTGGACCCCGCGGCAGAGTGACTGTGCAGGCGAAAAACCGAAAAATTTGAGCCCTTTTTTTAATATTCTCCTCATAATTTGTAAACGGTGCCTCGGATCAAAAAACTTAAAAGGATTTATTTTAAATTAAAGAGCGCCAAATTTTACATCCAATGCATTGCTCAAAGTTGGAATTCAGCTTAGCAGTATTTTCAAAACCGATAGTCGATAAACGTCACCGTTCGAGGCCTTGGAAGAAAATCACACTATTTCGCTTTCAAGCTCACATATCTCTGAAACCGATGCTGCACATGGAAAACTCATTAGACAAACTCTGAAGATACGAGTATTTCAATTTCAAGTTTAACTAGCCCAATACTTTTCGAATAGGCCCGTTTTTAGTGTAGTTGTGAGCGAAAATGCAGAAATGGTTTTTTTTAATAGGTCTATCTCGACAACTATAACAGCTAAAAGCTTTGGTTTAACCTCAATTCGTAGATATTTTAACCTTGTTTATAAAAGTTTTGCTAAGTTGTTTGTCAGATTAATTTAATTAATTAAATAATTAGTTAATTAAATGATTTAATTTCTTCCATAATTTCAAAGCTCAAGCAACTTATATGACACTTTAGGTTGGTTCCTAATGTATTTGGTTATTTTGAGTCGAATGAAATCAACCGCAATTCCATACGATCACTAGTTCAAAAAATATTCACATTTTTCCAGATTGTTTTATTTGTTAAATGAGCTTTTTTGTTAAGTAAGTTGCAAATAAAAGGCTTTTATGCCAGTTTTAGATTGGTCCGAAATGTAATTTGCCATTCTAAGTCGAATGAAATCAACCACAATTCCATACAATCATTAGTTCAAAAGATATTCACATTTTTTCAGAATGTTTAATTAGTTAAATGAGCTTTTTTGTTAAGTAAGTTAAAAATAAAAGGCTTTTATACCAGTTTGGGATTGATTCCTAAAGTATTTGGTCATTCTTAGTAGAATAAAAACAACCGTGATTACATACGACAATTAGATCAAAAGATATTCACATTTTCCCAGATTTTTTTATTAGTTAAATAAGCTTTTTTATAAAATAAGTTGAAAATAAAAAGTTTTGATGCCAGTTTTAGGCTGTTTTAGTCATTTTGAGTCGAATGAAGCTAAAGACAATTCCATGCAACCGTTACTTCAAAAGATATTCACATTTCTTCAGATTTTTTATTAGTTAAATAATTCTATTTATTAAATAAGCTTAAAATAAAAAGCTTTTATTCCACTTTTAGGTTAGCTCATAATGTATTTGGTCATTCTGAGTCGAATGAAATGAACCACAATTCCGAACGATCATTAGTTCAAAAGATATTCGCATTTTTCCAAATTTTGTTCTTAATTAAAAAAGACTTTTTTATTAAATAAGTTTAAAATAAAAAGCCTTTTTTCAACAAAACTTCTATAAACAAGGTTAAAATATCTACGAATTGAGGCTAAACCAAAACTTTTAGCTGTTATATTTATCGAGATACAGCCATTAAAGCTCAAATCGCTAAAAAATCATTTCTGCATTTTCGCTCACATTTTCCATTTGTAGCATCGGTTTCAGAGATATGTGAGCTTGAAAAGCAAAATAGTGTTATTTTCCTTCAAAGTCTCAAATGTGACGTTTCTCGACTATCGGTTTTGACTATACTTCTAAATCGAATTTCAACTTAAAGCAATGCATTGGATGTAGAATTTGACGCTCTTTAATTTAAATTCTATTAAGATTTTCGATCCAAGGCACCGTTTACAAATTATGAGGAGGAGTTTTTCGGTTTTTAGCCTGCACAGTCGCTCTGCCGCGGGGTTCAAGATGGCTCCATCTCATAAAATGAATGTATGGGGACCACCAACAATAATACCAAACGGAATTTCTCTATCATATTTTGCAAGGTGTCGTCCATTTATGTTGCTTAGCGTCCCAACTAGTCATGCATTCCTAATTCAGACAATATCCCTCTTCCTGGCATAACCGGCTATGTAGTTTTTATTTAAAGTAGTTTTGAACTAATTTTATTGCAAGCAATACAAAGAGCACCGAAGGCACTAATTCTTGACATACTAGAAAAGTGGGTATTATTCCCTTTCGCTTTTTTTGGGCTGAGTTTCGAAGTACCGAAATAAAATACGTGTTAGGTTAAGGAAACTGACGGATTATCGGCAACATTCTGAACGGCTTCAATAATTATGTCTCTTGCCTTATCGTTGGCAGAACAAATCACTCATAGCATCTGATTTAACAGCCGATACGCATGACTATGAATATTAAATAATATCAACCCTTTTCGTGGAGCAATTTCCATGTCACTAAAACGCAAAACGATTGACATATCAATGATATTCTCACCGGCGGATCTTTTCAGTAGACACTAATATCGCAATGATTAAAATAAAGCGCATTTTCCATAGCAAAAAGTATTGTTGACGCGGGCTTTATGTCAAAAGCAATTATAAACGGCTACGAACCCAGGACTAGCCTCTGCAAGGACAAGGATGGAAACATCATCAGCGACACCGATGGCATCAACAAACGGTGGGCCTCTTATTTTGAAGAGCTTCTGAACCTACCATCGAACATCCCCACACAAGAAGCTCTCGACGATATTGTTGATCTAGGTCCACCCATACAACCTCCAACAGAAGAGGAAGTTGATCTCGCGTTGCGGTCACTAAAACGAAATAAAGCGCAGGGCGCTGACGAGATCCCATCTGAACTGCTAAAATTCGGTGGACCGGTTTTAGTTAACGCCATACACCAATTACTCCTGCGAATATGGGAGGACGAAGTGATCTCAGACGATTGGCGCAGAAGCATCATCTGTCCAATTCACAAAAACAGAGATTATCTGCGGTGTGAGAATTACAGGGGCATATCACTAGTTTATACGTCCTATAAAATTTGGACGGAAATTCTGGAAAATAGAATAAAACCGTAAGCAGAACGAATCATTGGCGAATATCAAAACGGTTTTAGACCTGGTCGCTCCACAACCGACAAGCTCTTTACGGTCAGACTGATATTCCAGAGGTGCTGGGAATACAACGTAAACGTATACGAAATCTTTGTCGACTTCAAGCAGGCATACGCCTGTATCGATCATGGAGTACTGTACAACAGCATGCTGCAATTTGGTATACCGGCAAAATTAGTGCGACTGACAAAGATGACGATGACCAACTCCGTCAAAAAATTAGTCCGACTGACAAAGATGACGATGACCAACTCCGTCTGACAGATACAGGATCCATAATAGACTTATTGATCTATTTGAAACACGCACTGGTCTCAAACAGGGCGATGGACTGGCACCGATGCTCTTCAACCTAGCAATGGAATACGCTATTCGGGCTATGAATATAAACAACAGCAATACGCTACTCATTAAGTCGACAGAATTAGCAGCGTACGCCGATGACATCAACATCATGTCCCGAAGACTGACCGACGCAGAAGAACTATTGCAAACGCTCGATACCGCTGCAAAAGAAGTTGGACTACGTATCAACGAGGGTAAAACTAAAATAATGATGCAATTGCCGACAAGGACACAATGGAGCACTAATGTGAGGGACCTCAACATCGAGTTCGAGAACAACTTCATATACCTGGGTTGCAACTTCTCAAGGGACGCCAACGAAACCGAAATCAAGCGACGGATACAGTAAGCTAATAAGACTTTTTTCTTGGTTCTCTCCATAATGAACTTAAGCCTCTGGAAACATGCTCGACACATTTGAACGTAAGGTTCTGCGGCGAATTTTTGGGGCCCTTTGCGATTGAGATGGATGGCGCATCCGGTACAATCATGAGTTGTATGAACTATACGATGAACTGGAAGTTTCGAAAATCGTCAAACTACAACGACTTCAATGGGCAGGGCACGTACAACGAATGGACGATGATCGCATGCCCAAGAGACTTATGAAAGCAGAACGAGACGACGAAGCGAGGCTGCCTAGACGACTAAGATCTCTTTGGGAGAGCTCGATACATGCGGGTGCCGCGCAGCTACTGGGCTTCCAAAATTACTACTTTGCCATAACTCCTAGCGGGGCATAGCGCGTCAACTACTCCTGCGCGCCATCGTACTCTGTTCTGGGCAATGGGACGCAACTCTCCAAAAGACTTATTCAGTGTCTGACACTCCTTTGCCACAGATCGACGCCATGTGATTCGAGAACCCCCTCTTGGTCGGCCTTGGTTGGAAATGGGGTTCCACTTCATGGCATGCAAAGCAATGCAGTTATCACTCTTCCGCAATGTGTGACCTATTCTTTGCCATTTTCCCTGCGTATCAATTCGTCGATTGGCATCTGACCCGTACGCCGACTTAGATCTTCATTTGATATTGTTTCGGGCCAGAAAATTCTTAAAATTCGACGAAGACATGAGTTGACGAAAACTTGCAGTTTTCTGGTAACTCCTACGGAAACTTTCCATGTACTGCTCCCATACAAAAGCACTGATAGTACCAGGGAGCGAAACAGGCCCAGCTTGGTCTTGATACTGAGATAACTGCTCTGCCAGATTTTGGACAGCATGCCGTATACGCGTTTAGCCTGGTTGATACGACGAGCGATGTCCTGCTCCGTACCACCATTTTCGGCAACAATGCTACCCAGGTAGACGAAGTTGTCCACCTTCTCCACAGGCTGCCCATTAATATTGATGGCAATAGGTGTCGGATTTCTTTTTCGCAACGGCGGGCTAAGAACCTTGGTCTTGTTGGTATTAATCTTAAGCCCAACCTTGCTTGCCTGCCTCTCGAGATCTAACGCCATTGCGGACAGATCCATGATTTTGTGGGAGAGTAGGCATATGTCGTCAGCGTAGTCAAGATGTTGTAGTTAAGATGTCAAAGTCCATTGAATGCCTCTCCAATTATTACAGTCTGTGAGGCTACCCTTCTTTGGAAGTTTGATGATCAAACCTTCCTTCCACTCAGTGGAAAAGGTCTCTGTATTCGACGCTTTTTCAACAAGTGGGTGCAGCAAATCGGCAGTTACGCTTGGCGCTGCTTGATAAAGTTCGGCAGGGATACCATCAAGTCCGGCGGCCTTTCCTCGTTTTAGTGCAATAATTGCAGTGACTATTTCCTCTTTAGTCGGGGCAGTGGACCGTATACGCACATTTTGATGGTTAGCTAAATTATCTATATGAGGGGGAACTTCACCAGAGGTTACACGGTTCAAGACCGCGGCGAAGTGTTCTTTCCACCGCCTCATTTGATCTTCTTCCAAGATAAGTAACTTTCCATTACTGTCATTCACCGGATGTTGGCAGGAGTTACGACCACCTGTAAACTCCTTGATGGCACTGTATACATCGTTTAAGTTGTTACTTCTTGCGGCATCCTCTGCTGAGGCTAAAAGAGAATTGGCATAAATTCTTTTATCGCGTCGCACACTACGCTGAACTTCTCGAGCTTTTTGACGGTAAAGGAGTTCGATGCTGCTTCGATTGTCGTCTGATGCTGCAGCCAAACGAACTTTCAAGTCCTTTCTTTCAACAATCCGCTGCCATGAAGCGTCAGACATCCAGGGCTTATTCCGACAATCCGGGTTTGGGCCAAGGATGGTATTTGCGCTATCAATGTTCGCATTTTTTATGGTATCCCAGTTTTCGTTTATGTCACTATCTGGGTGACTAGTTATCTCAGCTGCTTTTTGCGGAAGATGGTCATTATATTGTTGTAAGACAACTGGATTTTTTAATCGAGCGGTGTTGAATTTGCGGCGCCTGGATATTTCGTCGGTGGGGCGGCGCACGGCTACAATACGCAATCGAACATGAGCGATCATAAGATAATGGTCTCTTCCCTTCCCAATATCGGCACCCTTCTTGTTTCGCACGTCCAGGAGGTAACTCTTGAATCTTTTACTAATGGCAAAATGGTCGATCTGATTTTGTGTTCTGCGCCGATCAACAGAAGACCAACTGATTTTGTGGTGGTCCTTATGCTCAAACATAGTACCACCGATGAAGAGACTGTGAAAGTTGTAGAACTCTACAAATCTTTCACCGTTGTCATTACGATCACCAAGACCGTGTCGCCCCATCACATGTCTGAGCCCATAGTTATCAGCGCCAACTTTCGCATTCAAATCACCCATAACCATTATAATGTCACCTTTAGGTGTTCTGCTCTGAACGGCGTTTAGTTCTTCGTAGAAGGAGTCTTTCGCCAATACATTGTCGGGTTCAGTAGGGGCATAACATTGTATAATTGAGATGTTCCTCATTTTGGTCCGGAGCCTGGCGGTCCAGACTCTGTCAGAGACCGGCTCCCAGGATAAGAGACAGTTTCGCGCGGCTCTGGTTAAAAGGAGCCCCACACCTGACTCACGACGACTACCGGTAGCTTTACCGGAGTACAACATTACAGTGTTGCCCGTTGGAGAGATAAATTCTAAGCTGTTCCACCATCTTATCTCACTAACTCCTAAGATATTTAATTTGTACCTCAGAAATTCACTCTCTAATTGAAGAAATCGTGCGTTCTGGGGACATTCTGATCCATTGTCCAGGAGAGTACGCACATTCCAGAATCCAATCTTTGTCATTGTACGATAGCCAAAAATCGTAACCGTTGAGTCAGTCCTTATCCGAGGCATAGTTGACGTTTCGTTAGCATATAAAGATTTCGGATAGTGCAAGTTGCTGGCATACACATCCTGTCCTTTGATTGTCGGTTTTAACGACAGGCCCTCAAAGGGAAAGGCCGTGGTATTTTTTTTACACCCCACACCACAGGAGTACCTCAACCAAATCATCGCACCGTCATCACTGGCGGCTTGACGAAGGTTGGCAATGGTCAGTGACCACTGCCGTTCCAGGGGGCGCCCACGCGGAGGACTATGGAAGAGGAGTTTTTGCCCCTCCCCCCGCCAAAGTTGAGAGATGATCTTACTACATAGCGTCGCCAACGCCATGGTGGTTCAAGTCAGTCGTTGACAGCTGGTCGCTACAATACCCTATAACATTCGTGGAGGGTACAAGAAAAAATTTTATGGAATAATAAAGGTAAGATACTGTGGTGGAAAAGGCGGCAGGTCAGATTTTTTAAATGTACCCAAAGAATTTTTTATGAGAGCTTGAAGAGTTGGGAGGAACATTTAACTAAATATTTCGATCTGCGAGATAACATTTTTTTTCCTTAAAATACACGTTTACCTTTAGAAGGTTGGCAGTTTTCCAAATGACCTACGTATAACGAGATATCATGCTTATAAGCTAAACATTAACCAATTCTGTAATGATTCCATACTTAGAAAATCAATTTATGAACGCTCTTTTCTTCAATCTTCTTCCATAGATTTAAATAATTTCATTTATGCGCTACGTAGGTACTATGAAACTACCGATGGTAAGTTGTTTGCTATTTCTGCCTTCTTCTGTGCAAATTACCACACAGTAAATATTTTCCCAAGGAATTAAACGAGCGCACTCAATGCAAAGGCAAAACATTTTAAATACACTCAAGTTACGTTTCCTTAAATCCTTTTTCCGTTAGTAGCTACTTCATCTAATTTTCTCTGAAAGGACATTAAAAAGACTAGCGCGACAACGATGCTGATGATGGCGATGATGACGACGATGATGGTGGTGATGATGATGATGACGACAAGAATTCATGGATTTTCATCAGTAGCAACTCTTTCACTATAATAATGCAAACCATCATCGTGCTAAGAGTCGTGTCGCGTCATACCAATCCCAATTTCAAAAAGGCTCCTTGCGGCTTATCAACAAGATGAAGAAAGGACGTACTCAAGTGCCCTCTGTGAAGTTGGCTGCAGGTCCCATTCATCTGTCGGGCCCATTTACCAAAACACACAGAGAAATAATCTAATGACGTTTTTATTATCCATTGAAAATGTGCACGAGAGCCAAACGAAAGGGTTGTGCAAAGAGGCAAGGATGATGCACTGAGGGGCGTGATTGCATCGTATCGCATGCCACAGCAAATGCCAGCATACCAGCGTGTCTATAGCGTGTCGCACGGCACTCACACAGTTGCAGCTTCCCCAAAAACACACAGTGTGTGTAGACTGGGCACTGGCAGCCAAGCCAAGCAAGAGTCCTGAGTCTCCGGTTTTATTTCCCGGCCCCGTACACGATATGTATGGTTATGGGGCTGCAAGCCTCCAGCACGAGCTGCTCTCTAATAAAAGTTAAATAGGCTTTCGAAGTACAGCAATGCGGATGTCGAGGACGTTGCACTGCACTTTGACCCACATACCAAATACGACAGCCCGTACGAGCATAAATAGACATACCGCGCCACCTATGACCATATACGGCGGTGTGCTCGCCACAATGTACATGTCGAGTGCAACTGCAGCAGTTCGGGTAGAACCCGCACCTCACTTGCTTTCCTATAGCGCTCTTTCGTTCGCTTATCCTGATGATTAAGTATTACCAAGTGCAACCAACTAGGATTTATATTCAGTCCAAACGGTCTATGGATATGATCCCCTTACCAATTTAGGATTGATATATATGGGCCGTTAAGAACAGAAAGACGACAGTCTTAGCAAATAACACCTACCATGACAAATTCATTGGTTTCTGCAATTTTCAATACCGTACTCATTGATGAGATTACAATCATTATACATTCATTTTACAATATGCCAGGATTACACAACATATGCGGCGATGCTTTTACTATATACGTAAAATCAAGTAATATGAGTTTACGTACGTGTTTTCCCGAGCGTTATTGAAGCATGGTGAGCTTAGGAGCGGGAAGAGTCAAAAATATAGTTAAGATTACCAAGTACAAGACATGTGTATTTTGGCCACAGACTTTTGATTCGGTCCGAGCATGTTTGCAATGGTAACCCGTTCCGGCATACTTTCACCATGTTCTGTCTACTCAACCGTGTATTCCTGCCCTACCCCATAACATTCTTGGATGAGGTGCTTCAACATTTGCCCACTCGGCACTATACGCCTTCTTTCACAGTATCTCCTTGATCCACTCCTATTTCCTCGCTTGAGCTCTCGTCGCGTCCGTCACCTCCCCTGTGAGAATTACTTCTGCAAGGAAAGCGGAAGATGTGAATTATCATAAAGGACTTCTTGCAGCATGGCCGCACTTAAGCGAACCTTGTTCCCAACTGCAATACGGCTTTGCAATTGGAAATGGCGGAGAACTAGGGTATGGAACTGGGGCTGGAAAATGTTCATAGCCATCGCGGCGATTGATGTTTGTGCTGAAGCATCAGAATTCAATTTCACCGGTGCAGAGTCCTAAACTTCTTATGGCACGTAAGGGGACGCTCAAAGGCGGTGGCATTTCTGTAGACGAAGAGAGTGTACAGTATTTGCATTTTGTGAAATAAAATAAAAATTGTAGATTGCGTCTGGCATAGGGTTACGATTTAAGGTGAGACAATGACAACGATGTGGCGCTAGGGCAAGATGAATAATGAAGGGATTTGTTGGTAGTGGCTGATATTTGGAAAGAAATGAGTTACAGAATACGTGATGAGATATGTTATTCCGTTTGTTTTGATTGTAGTGTTAAATTGCGCTATCAATTTATATCAATCGGCACTGTTAGGTTCTCTAGCCGATTTGTATATGTTTTAGCATGATATAAATTTGGCGACCTCTTAAAAGCCGATACTGATAAAAAATATATACCGCTGAATCCATATCCTTACTAATTAGTAATTATAAAATGATAAACTTTTCTAGATCTTCTAAGTGAGTGAAAAGAAAAGATCCCAAAATTAACCTACTCCTTCTTGCGCGGGTTGGACAGATGGATTCTTTCCTCATCGTCCACGTCTCGACTTTCCATGCAAATCATTATACAATAGTTTGCAATTTATCATTTAATAAAGGTCAAAAAAACGTCTCATCATTATCAGGACAACCATCAGTCCACCCCAATCTTATGTTATATAAGGATATAATTAGCCTAATTTTTCTTGTCACAAGTAGCTCATGATATCTACAGCGACAATGACGTGATGCTGCCAGATTACAGATACCAATTGTCCATTGCCGCTACTCTACTCCCCCTCTTTTGCCAACCTTGAACAGAGCTTATGAGATGACAGCGCCTTAATGGCCGGCTGACCATCTGTACAAAGAGCGATGTGGTCACCGGCAGCCTCAGTGGCATGGATCTCAGCTCAAAGATCCATAGAGATTGAAATCCTGGTGTTTGGTCCAAAGACACCAGTACCAACTCCTTGCCTCGTTTTGCACCTACCTCTCAACCATATTAAACATCTTGGATCTGGCCAGAGATTACAAAGCCTAAGATTAGTGACCAGAGAGGGATAGCGCTGTTCCTTAGTGTTGAGCACAAGTTGAGAGTAAGTTGAGATATAGAGAACTGTGTTTGTCAATTAGGGGTTTTGTAATCGTTACTAAAAGATTGCATATTGCAACCACTGTAGACTTGCCTTTCGTGTATATAAACTAAAGTTTGTGCCACGGACACCTTGTGTGCAAGCAGATCGAAAAGTCTTTCTTATTAGTCTATAGGATATCAGTAGTTCTTCGGGCTTTTTCCCGTGATTCGGAATGAAAACCAGGTTTACTACTCCCCATATCCGTGGTATGTAACTCAAGGTGTGACTGGCTCGAAAACGACTAATAAGCGAAGAGGTAATGAAATCCAAAGTGTTTTGTAGTAAGGTAGGGAAAACACCATCTGCTCCTGATGCCTTGAAATGACTAAGCGACTCTCTAGTTCCCTCATCATTTCTTAATTGTAGATTACTACAGAGAGACTACCTAGTCGGTTATCCGGTGCCTAATAGACTTCTGGTGTTTTAGATACACCGGGTACAGCCTGGACGGAGCCAGGAAAATGGGTTCTCGAAAAAATCCAAAAGATTATTTTGTGTTAAGGTCGATTCAGACACATCAGTCACGTCACAGTTCAGTCAACCTTCCGAATCCTAACCGTCGCCGTCAAGTCACAGTCAAAATTGCGGCTGTATTCACATATATCCGTAGCCGTCAGTAGTCAGTCATTTTTTGCGTGTACTCTCGAGTGTACCTCGATTTAAATATTAAACTATTTCAACTCAGAGGAAGGGAGTGTACCGTGGCAACATGCAAGAATTTAAAAATACATTTAAGTATTGGTGTTTCAATTTTCAAAACGAATTGATTGTATTTTATTTATAATAATAATCTTGTTTTTTTTGCTTACCATCTATTTTTATTTCATTTCCAATTTGCTTCAATATCCTGTTTTTATATGCTATATCCATATATTTATTATGCGATAAACCGTACAGAACGGGGTAATTTCGAACCAACTCGATTAATTTTTCGTCGTCGCCCATGTTCACTTTCTAAACTGACGTCCGTCAAACACAAAAAATATCGTTGGGAAGAAATGTGAATTTGACTTTTCGGTGACGGAAGCGCGACTGACGGTTCGGATTCGTGACTGCGCCGGCTCAGTGTAGACAGCGCCACTTGACTTTCAAGAAACGATATTTTTTGTGACTGATACCGGACGGTTCTGACGGAACTGTGACGTGACTGACTGATGTGTGTGAATCGAGCTTTATGGTTCTTTCACTGCGAGTAAAGGAACCATCGCGTCTGTTTAGGAGATCGATAACTTTCGTATGTTGTCTAAATAAGGCCTTGTGAAGGCGTGCAGCTTCCGGATTGGATTCTTTCGCAGTGTCTTTTCCATCTCTCCGGTTTGGAGCGCTTAGTGAGTAAATTATACTCAGTAAGCGAGCTTCTAAATTTAGCGCACTGATTATATCGCTTTGTAATATTAAATTTCTTGTTAACCTGGGCTCCCATCCGATCCGTCGTTTCTATGACCATGAAATGCCATTCCTTGCCACCCTTGTTGTTAAATTTTTGCTGGTCTCTTTGCATTTCAATTTTTTTCCAGGCTCAATATCGGACTTCTTATGGTAATCAAGGTTTTCATCCTCTGAATTTATTGTACAAAGCAATCGTTTGACCCATTTTCGAATATTGCTTAGTAATTTTCGGAAGGCCGTCTACACAACGACCGATCGCGCAGTATGTTGAGGCATCAGTCTCATATTTGACTACCTGCGTTTCGAGTTCGCATCCCGTCCACGACGACGTTCGTGGCCATGGATGTGCATAATGGCAACTACATTCTCTGAAACCAGCTTATGCCGTCGAAACGTCAACGGGGCCACATGGAACAGTTGACGCGCTATGCGCCACAAGGAGTTAGAGCAATTGAGAGAGAAAGATAGTCTACACTGAAATTAGCAAATCTTAACTTTTAATTTTCTATAAGAAAATCTGTAAGCAGAATTCTCAGACTTGCATTTCTTTTGGATACAGGAGTATCCCCTCCATCCGCTCGATTTTCCACCACTGCATATAAATATATGTGAAAACAGAAGTAAACTCCCCACAACAGCTATTTAAAATAAGATAAGATAGTCAAGGCTGACCCAGCAGAAAGGCTCTGCTTCCAAAAGAGGTCTATTTTGCCGTATCGCATTAAGTCGAAAGAACACCCACCTTTCTAATAAAGGACAATATGTCTTTAGCAGGAATCAGCCTGAAGTCTGCAGTGCTGATAGTGGCCTGCCCGACGAGTGACATCCTATAACGCGCGATGGCGAGATATTCGCACAGATGTGTTTGATCGTTTCGACGTCTTCCAGACAGAGACGGCATTCAGTCTTGCCTGACAGTCCTATTTTCTTCAGGTGATATCTGACCAGGTGTGGCCACATAAGTACCACACTAGAAGCCTTGGATAGGTTTTACTCATTTGAGTGGTACCCTTGTAAACGAAGGGCAAAATCAGCTTCTTTGATTGATGCAGCCCTGCAAAGTCCATGCAGTACTGATGACTGGTTTGCACTATACCCGTTTGTGTCACGCATTTTGACCGAGGCCAACCGCTATTTAGAGTAGGGACAGCCCGACGTCCGGCCTTGGCCGCCTGGATCATTGTCCTCCAATTATCTCGGTCACGTGACCGCGTCCTCCAATTTTGCGCGGCGTCCACACCTACTGAGCTCTCCCAACGAGATCTCGGTCGTCCTCGCAGTCTCGCTCCGTCGACTCGTTCTGCATTCATTACTCTCTTAGGCATGCGATCATCGTCCATTCTTTGTACATGCCCTGCCCATTGAAGTCGTTGTAGTTTGACGATTTTCGAGACTTGCAGCTCATCGTACATTTCATACAACTCATGGTTGTACCGGATGCGCCATCCATCTCGATCGCAAACAGCCCCGAAAATTCGCCGTACAACCTTACGTTCAAAAGTGTCTAGCATGTTTTCGGAGGCTTGAGTTAGGGTCCATGCTTCGCAGCCATAGCATAGCACTGGTCGTATAATGGTTTTGTACACGCGGAGCTTCGTGTTTCTGTGCACATGCTTCGATTTCATTATGGGGAGAACCGAGAAAAAAGTCTTATTAGCTAACTGTATCCGTCGCTTGATTTCGTCAGTTTCGTTGGCGTCCCTTGACACGTTGCAACCCAGGTAGATGAAGTTGTTCACGAACTCGATGTTGAGATCCCCCACATTGATGCTTGGTTGTGCAGGTGTCCTTGTCATTGATTGCATCATTATTTTAGTTTTACCCTCGTTAATACGTAATCCAACTTTCTTTGCAGCGGTATCGAGCGTATGCAGAAGTTCTTCTGAGTCGGCCAATCTTCGGGACATGATGTTGATGTCGTCGGCGTACGCTGCTAATTGTGTCGACTTGATGAGTAGCGTCTTGCTGTTGTCCATATGCATGGCCCGAATAACGTATTCCAGTGCTAGGTTGAAGAGCGTCGGTGCCAGTCCATCGCCCTGTTTCCAACCATTGCGTGTTTCAAATAGATCAGTAAGTCTATTCTTGATCATGACTTGTGAGACGGAGTTGGTCATCGTCATCTTTGTCAGTCGCATTAATTTTGCCGGTATCCCAAATTGCTGCATGATGTTGTACAGTACTCCACGATCGATACTGCCGTATGCTTGCTTGAAGTCGACAAAGATTTGGTATACGTTTACATTGTATTCCCAGCACCTCTGGAGTATCAGTTTGACTGAGAAGAGCTGATCAGTTGTGGAGCGGCCAGGTCTGAAACCGCTTTGATATTCGCCAACGACTCGTTCTGCGTGCGGTTTTATTCTATTTTCCAGAATTTTCGTCAAAATTTTATAGGACGTACAAACTAGTGAGATGCCCCTGTAATTCTCACACCGCAGTTTATCTCCCTTTTTATGAATTGGACAGATGATGCTTCTGCGCCAATCGTCTGGGATCTAATCGTTCTCCCATACTCGCAGGAGTAATTGATGTGTGGCATCAACTAGACTCGTTCCACCGAATTTTAGCAGTTCAGCTGGAATCTCGTCAGCGCCCGGCGCTTTATTTCATTTTAGTGACCGCAAGGCGAGATCAACTTCCTCTACTGTCGGTGGTTGAATGGGTGGGCCTAGATCAACAATATCGTCGAGAGCTTCCTGTGTGGGGATGTTAGATGGTCGGTTTAGAAGCTCTTCAAAATAAGAGCCCCATCGCTTGTTAATACCATCGGTGTCGCTGATGATGTTTCCATCCTTGTCCTTACAAAGGCTAGTCCTGGGTTGATAGCCGTTCTTAATTGTATTTACTAGTTTGTACGCTTCTCTGGTGTTCCTATTAGCTAAGTTTTCGTTTATGTTCAGCAACTGCTCGTCAAAGTATTTACGTTTCTTACGTCTAATTATTCTATTCGATATTCGCCGTAGCTCGTCATATTTTTCTCTTCTGGCTCTGGTTCCTCGTTGAATCCATTGTCTGTAGGCCTCGTTTTTCGCGTCACGTGAATTTTTGTATTCTTCGTCGAACCAGTCATTTCGCGCTCGCCGGGCTTTATATCCCACGACCTTCTCTGCGACATCCTTGATGGTACCCTTGAGTTCTTCCCAGAACCCATGGACGCCTGTGTTGCTGATGTTGTGTAGCATAGGTGATAGTTTTTCCTCAAGGGCGGCAGTATACGCCACCGCTGTAGCATCACTCAAAAGCTTATCAACCGCAAAGATTTTGGGAGGGCTGATTCTTGATTGGTGCACTGAGGAAATTCTACATCTGTAGGTCGTCTTCACCAAGTGATGATCTGAGTGGCAGTTTGCTCCTCGATAGGAGCGGACATCCATGACACTAGACGCCCATCTCCTGCAAATGAGGACGTGGTCAATTTGGTTGACGGTATGTGCGTCTGGAGACTTCCAGGTCTGCTTGTGAATGCGTCGATGCGGGAAACACTTAGAGCTTACGACTAGATTCCTGCTGCAGGCAAAGTCGATAAGTCGCTGGCCGTTATCGTTACATTCTTCATGGAGGCTGTGGCCTCCAGTGGTCCCCCGGTACAAACTTTCATTTCCGACTTTCGCGTTAAAGTCTCCCAGCAGCAATTTGACGTCGTTTGTTGGAAGCGAGTCGAAGAGAGTTTCAAGGCGGGCTTAGAACTCGTCTTTTACTGCGTCTTCTTTAACTTCAGTGGAACACATTGCACATTGATGAGCCAGAGATTGAAGAATGGAGTCTTGATGCGAATCGCACACAGCCGTTCATTTATGGGTTTGAAGTCAGTAATATGCGGTTTGAGGTGATTGTTCCCTATAAATGCTACTCCAAACTCCTTGCGGCCCGATGGTTTGCCGTTTGTAAAAATTGTGTGCGATTTCTTGTCATTAATCTCGCTGCCAAGCCAATTTGTTTCCTGGACTGCAGTAATGCTCAGTTTGTACTTTTCGACCTGTTGAAGGAGGGCCTTCTCGGCCCCCGGTTTGTTCAGGGAGCGTACATTCCAGGATCCGAAAGAATAATCCTTTATTCGTTTGCGTGGTCGTCGTTGTTGATCCGTCCAATCCGAGGCTTTTGTTCCAGGTTTCTTGACATGGAGTGGTTTTTACAAGGACGAGTTGTCAGCACGTCGCTTAACCCCATTCAGGGGATGGCCTCGGAGATAGCTGCTTCAGATGGTTTAATAAACGTGCTGGAGCCTACACAACTACTACGAGTCATTCCATCCTACTAAACCTGAGACGCTTAGGTGTTCGTCAGCCATTCAGGCTACAGCTATCTGCCTTTTCCAAACTGTCTTATCGCTAAGACATTGGCCGTCAGCGAATTGATACACTGCCGTTACCAGGGGGCGCCCCCCCCCCCCCCCCAAAATGGAATCAACTGCTCTAAAATACTTGAAATGTTGACAGTGACGTACGGTGAGTTTCTAAGATGGCCAAGAAGATGCCAACAACGAACCTCGCTCTGAAGGCCCCAGCACTTCAACAACAAAAGATATCGTCGAAGCTGTGAAGAAAATTGTTTTTGAAAATCGTCGAATTACATTAAGAGAAGTTGCTAAGGATGTTGGCATATCAGTAGGCTCGTGTCATGCAATTTTTTCGGATGTTTTGGGCATGAGACGTGTGTCAGCGAAGTTTGTTCCGAATCTTCTGAATTTTTTTTCAGAAGAACCGTAGTTGCTTGTGAAAGATTTTTTGGCCAAAAACAAAACGACAATCTCAGCCGAATCTTCTGAATTTTGATCAGAAGAACCGTCGTTGCTTGTGAAAGATTTTTTGGCCAAAAACAAAACGACAATCATATCTCAGCCACCATATTCACCGGATTTGGCCCCCTGCGACTTTTTCCTGTTCCCAAAACAGAAAAGACCTATGAAGTTCGGAGATTGGCAACGATTGATGAAATAAGAACTGCATCCCTGGAGGAGCTCAAGGCTATACCAAAAAGTGCTTATGAGAAGTGCTTTGAGGACTGGAAAAAGCGTTGGCACAAGTACAATGATTCTGAGGGGGGATTACTTTGAAAGGGACAATATAAATATTGATGAATAAATAAATATTTTTTCATAAAAATATAAAGTCACCTTACTTTTTGAACACACCTCGTACAAGATAGGGTGTACCACTTTCTCCCAGTACGAAGTTGAGATTATTGAGGGGTTATGCTGCAGTGCTTGAAAGCCAGATACCTGAACAGGATAGTAACGATGTTTACTTTACAGGGAACCATTAAGGCACTAAGTAAAGGGTCAGTAACATCCAAGGTATAACTGCCAGTTCACGCTGTACGAAGTGGGTGCCAAACAGAGTAACCTTATTCTAAGTTCCTCGTCACGTCGGCATCGCCGATCTTCGCCGCTAGTAAAGTAGCCAGGACGTCCCAAAAGGCGGAACCTTTCTGTAAACTGGAATACTTTATGCGGGCCATGTATCGCTAGAATGCTTATCAGAGACTTGGAGCCCAATGAGGTCAACGCCCAATTAAAAAAAAACCCAACCCGGAGGTAGGTCAAACTGTTCAGCTCAGATTACTGATGTAACAGATCCACTGATCCTCTAGAGCTTAACTGTGATACGGGATGCGAAGTTGATCATTGGCCCTGCTAAGCTTATCCCTGGCTTCTTTTGCTGCGGCGGCATCTTGGATGTGGATATAATTCACAGGATCTATTGCCAAATTAATTTCGTATTATTGCCTTGGGTCTGTTGCCTTTTTTTATCCGTATCCGTTCCGATGTTGCCTAATCCTCGAGCTCTAGATGTGCCTGCATTGCAAACTTCCAACTTAAGTAGGAGTAATTCTGTCAACAGATGAGTTTCTCCATCTGCACCAGATTGTCATTGGATCCCATTGTTTTGGTGATTATGATGAAAACATCAGCAATGACTTTTACTTTCGGAATAAACTGACTTTGTATTTAAGAATCGCTCATTCGATCTCCGGTGTGGTGTTTAACGAATCTGAGGTTATTTATTGCACACAGTTTGTTAAACAAATAAATGATAATACATACCGGCAAACTTTTTTTTGATTTTCTTGCCATATTATAATTGAGAAGAAAGAGAATCATAAAAGTCATTATCATCTTCTATATATCTATAAAAGTGAATGTGTGTATGTACGATCGCTTCCCAAGCAGCACAAACGAGTCATTCAACGGTTATTATGATCGAAATACAATATAACCATGGCCATATATAACAATATTGTCATGTAAAAGGTTGAAATAACGTTATTTAAACGTTTGTACAATGGTAAATTTACCGGTTTTGCCTGGTTTATGACCACGACTTTCAGAAAACAGCATAGTTATATTTCAGATATTTAGATGACCATATTGTTATAGATAGTCATCTCTATGACATGTGTCCAACGAAACAGTTGGATTTACAGCTGCCGTATTACTGAATATCACCAATATTGTTTTTTATATAACTATCTAATGACCTTCATATAACATTTTTGTCACATTTTAGTCTGAAGCTTGACTTGAATTTAACATAAGCCGCGTTCTTTGCCTATCTATCGAGTGTGGTGTGTGATAACAAACACACATTACACAAACAACGAGCGACGAATCACGTCATGTCAATACATTATCAAAATTGAAATAAAACATATACACATTAAATTATAGAAAATTTATTTATGATATTTTATCAATCACATTTCATTATTCAATGACATAAAGGACTACTTTCACAATATATTTGTGCACAAAAACAATTATTTGTAAAACATGCACGAGCGAAATGCCCGTGTTCTCCTTAATAAAGAGAAAAAAATTCACAAATACGATAATACACTTCCGACACCAAATAAACCAATGGTTTTTTGCTTTGGTCAAAACACGGGCACTTAAACACAATAATATGAATTACGTGTTGCCGTAATACTACTGTTTTGACGCGGGCGCGGGGTAAAAATATACAGAACGCGACCAATGCAGAAGCATGTGTTTATCGTGACGTGACCGGGACTCAACAGGTTTTGATGCTACAATGACACTTGGAGTTAAGCCTGTAACAGAATAGTTATATTTGGTAACATTCAGCTAATTATAAAATTCTTTAGTTATTTGTATAACTAAGAAGTTGCATAGAAAACACACAACATTCTAATTTAAACCCTGACCATATACATAGTAATATTTCCAAAAATCGTTGGAGATATGACAATTTAGCAATATCTCAACCGCCTTTGTTAAAAATATAATAATATAGCTCGTGAATTGCAAAGATTGTTCTGAACGGAACAAAAAAGCTGCACTTTGTTTAATTTGCTTTGAAATTGAGCAGTTTAGTAATATTAATAACAAATTTAGATGAGACACTAAGTTTAATAACGAACAAAAAATGTTACTTCCGTCACTTCAACAAATTGTGTATTGGTTCAAATTAGTTAGATTCCTAACCAAGGTTGGATTGTGCTGCTTGGGTTATACCGCCTAAGCCGCTGCACAGAATGACATGAAAATTTGTACAACGATTCATTATGTCACTGCGCAGGCTATAGGCTTGGTCCGAGTTGCAAATTCTTAGTAACTGTGTTGTAAAAAAGAAAATACTTAATCACACGGCAAGAAACAGACACAAAGCTTACTAAGTCAATAGTCAAACTTCGAGTATACGTTGACAATGGTTTTTTTTTTTTTTGAGTTGTTTTGTGGTGAGGAAAATTTGTCGTTCTCAAACCGTGAGTATATCATTAGCGATTATAATTTGTACGCCGTTCATCAACTGTAAGTACCGATTAATCTAATCCAAATGTAAATGCACTGTTAACATTCTATTAACATACTGTTAACACACTAGCATTCAAAATTGTCACAATCGTGAGCGTAGCTGACCCTAGATGTTGTCCGCGGGCGACAGCTAGTAGAACATAAAAAGTGAAATTGGGTGAAATTCATGATACTATATAATACAAAGTTTGATATAATTTTTAATTTACATCTTGACATATTAGGCGGATTCCTGCTCACGTCGTAAACGTCGTATTTATCGTAAAGTTGTAAACTTCTATCATTTTACTTTGGAGGTGACAGAAGCTTACGACGAATACGACGTTTACGACATATGCGACAGGGAACTTCAATCCCCCGAATATAATAAATTAATGATAATTTTCATTTTCTTATTCTTGGAATCATATTTCGTTTCGACAGATTGGCGTCGGAGTTTAAATTGAATCAGGTAATTGCCACTTTCTCTTATTCAATACAAAGTAGAAGTATAAGATGATTTTGCTAGTAAGATATGTACACTTTTTCAGATTTACTATACACGTGTATAAGTTTTATTTTCTTTTTTATTCACCAAAACTCATAAAAATGATTTAACACATTATTCCTACATGTTAATTATAATTTTTTCAGAAACATTACTAAAATGTATATTAACAAAGTTAGTTTGGATTTCGCCAAATTTGTTAAAATGAATAATTTTATGCTCAGTGCACAAATCGTCAATTAGTTTCCATTACAATCTTTCCATCCAAGGTGTTTCTCACAACTTTATCGAAAAATTATTTCATTATTTCAACTTAAGAACATGCCGGCTACATGAGTATCTAACGAGTATGTCGGGTATGTAAGTAATATGCGTCACGGTCTTGCATTTTGACGCACCGCCAACGTCGTGTGCCGGTCAAGTGCATGGTCATCCGTCTATAAAACGGACATCCATCATATAGTCATCAAGCCGACAAGATTGTACACTGTACTTCCGGTTCGGGTAATGGAAAAATGGCATTCTCAGCGCAATCAGCATCATCATCGTCGTCTTGTTCATCTTCTCCATCTCCCAACTTTATATCATTATGACGAGGTCGTGATCATCATGGAACATTGCAATTTCTTGCATTTATTGGTGAAGGCATTTCATCTCTTGCGAACACAGAGTAAAAGTTAGCGGATCCCAGACTGAGTGTGTCTGAGAATTTCTGGCCTACTTTCCCTGCATTCCATTAAACTGGTTCCTATACACCCGAGCTTAATGAAAGAAGACAACGAGGAAGGCATAATTCAAGATTCAAGTCCAATCTACTATTCACTGGCTTTGCCAAGAACGTCTTTAAATGGGCAAAGATTGCCGCTGAAGTTATTCGTCTTCGTTTGGATGAAGTTGCAGGGATGATGGTAGATTGGTGATGAATCGAATGAATTTTATGAAGATGATAATATTGTTACAAAACAAAAATGATTGTTAATTCAGATGACCCTACTCCGTTCAAACGTATAGTAATTTCAGAATAAAATACCATTTAAATGAAGGTCCTTATCAATGATTATAGGGCAACCGGTAGCTCAGTGCGTAGAGTCGTCAGTCTCATGTCTGGGTACGGTCGTTACGGGTTTAATTCCCGTCCGTGGCGTTCGTGGCCATGGATGTTGTGTTGTCTTCCCACTGTGGTGCGATGCAGCCACATAGGCGTCTAAATGAAAAAAGGATGTGCATGACGCGATATGATCCACTAGGGGTTAGAGCAAATGAGTATCAGTGGTTATGTTGTTATTAACCCTTCCTTTCCCAGTGATGCCATATGAGATGAAGGATATGATGAAAATGGAAGGTGACATTGATCGATGCACATCTGTCAAAAAAATCGTCCTATTACAAATTTTTTTGACAGATGTGCATCGATCAATGTCACCTTCCGTTTTTCATCATATCCTTCAGACACTAAAACACGGTTTTTTTTATACCCTAGACTTATAGTATAGGGTATATTGTTTTTGTCACGACGAAAATATGTAACACCTTAAAGGAGGCTCCGGAGGTATAGCAATGTATATATAAATGATCAGGGTCACCACCTGATTCGATTAAGCCATGTCTGTCTGTCTGTCCGTCTGTCCGTCTGTCTGTCTGTCCGTCTGTCTATCTGTCTGTCCGTTCGCACGATGACTTTCGATAGAATGAAGCTAGAGCCTTGAAATTTTGGTCAAATGTTGGCAGTGTGATCTAGTTGGATGGTATTGAAAATGGGCATGATCAAGCCAAGAGAACGCCTACCTCCCCTGCATATCCAAAATAATTAAATGTATCAATACCTCCCGATTAAATAAACATGAAAAGTTATAGCTTTGGTAGATTGCTCGCGAGGGTGATCTTATACTCTCTTGGAAAAATAAAATCGATCAGTTGAAAACTAACGGTAATTTTCTTACAAAGAGCCCCGTGCTACCCTACTTTTCAGGTTTTTTGTCTATAACTCTTGAACCAATTGACGTAGACACTTGATTTTTGGCATGTAACCCTGAAATGAGAGGCTGCTCGAGTTTTAGTAAGTTGGGCATAATCAGATCAAAGGAACGCCTACCTCCCCTACAAATTAAATATATAAATATTCCTTTAATTACGATAACTTTCGATAGAATGACACTGGCAAGTTAAAAATTTGGTAGAATGATGTTAGTGAGATCTACTTGGTTGGTATTGAAAATGGGCAAGATCCGACGTAAGGAACTCCTACCTCCCCAACAAATGAAACTTCAAATAAGTTATAACTTTCGATAAAATGAAGCTATGTTTGTACTGGGATCTGGTTGGTTGTTATTAAAAATGCACAAGATTCGACAAAAAGACCTACCCCTACAAGTGAGACTTCAAATAAGCAATAACTTTCGATAGAATGAAGCTAGCGACTTGAAAATTCGACAAATATTTGTAGAATGGGTTAGTTAATTGATTTTGAGAATGGTCAACATCCTCCCGAATGAGTGCCAACCTCCCCTATAAACTGGTCATATAGGAAACTCACTTTTAATGCAAATGGTCGTTGCCAATTGGTAGTTTTGGTATTACCACTAGGTCTGTACAAGTCTAGGGTATGTACGCTTCAGACTCCAGGCCGAAACGAAGCTTCGGTCTGGTTTTTTTTGTGAAATTTTTGAACTAAAAAGGAGAGTTTGGTAATAAAAGATATAGGAGGTCGAATTAAAACAAGAAGGGCCATGGATTGATTTCTGCATTCCGATTTACTTCGTAGCATACTTAAAATATGCAAATACTTTTATTACTTTTAATTGGTGAATTAACTGACGCAAGTTGACGTCGATAGTTCATTTTGAAAATTTGTGGTGAAACCCAATAAAATCACGGTGGAATATACGAGTATTTGATGCCATATGTCATCGCCATATTGAAATTCTTTCGTCGAAGTCGCAGAATAGTTCTAATAGCAGAAAGTTATAAGTGAATTTGATAAAAATCAGTCGGGAGAAACAATTAAGCGATTAGAAAATTGAATTTATTTTGGAAAGTGACGAGTCGGAAAAAGAGCTCCTGGATGAAAATGTGGCGGAATTCGAAGAAATGGATTGGCAAATGGAAGAAGAAATAAACTGTCCATCTTATATAAAAGTTATTGATGCCCATGTAAACCGGGATGCACTATAGAGCCAGAATGGATACACACAGAATATCCTGCGAATCTGCGGATCTGACGCCTCTGCAATATTTTAAAATGTTTTTTGATAACGAGCTGATAGAAAATATCTTATATCTTGGTGACTACCAAAAATTAAATAAAAATATTCCTTGCAATGCATCTTATAATGGTCGTGGTAAAGCTACCAAGTCATCGAATGTACTGGGCCGAAGCGACAAATTAACCGATATTTCTAGTATAATGCCACAGAAACGATTTGAGAAATTGCGCCAATTTTTCCATTTCAACGACAACTCTGCCTGTCCTCCCAAGAATTGCAGCGTATGACAAGCAGTATAAAATACGGACCTTGACTGCAAAACTGAAGGATAATATGGCAAAAATCGAGCAAGAGGAATATAATAGTATCGACGAAATAAGGGTACCCTTCAAAGGAAGAACGGTGCTCGAGCAATATTTGAAAACCAAACCACATAAGTGGGGAGTGAAAGTATTTGCTAGAGCAGGGAAGAGCGGGCTTGTACTGCTTGATACTGGAAGTTTAAGCGAACTCTGTATAAGCAGCGATGTTGTGATGAGGTTGTTTCAAAATTTACCAAACAATGCAAGATAGCCATAGATAATTTTGTTTCGTCATAAAAACTTCTTACTAGACTCAATACGACGGTTTTTTTGGCTGTTGGAACTGCCAGAAGTCTTAGGCTTCCAAATTGCAATTTCATATTCGATCGTGATTTGAGAAAAAGATGGAAGAGGTTCTTTCGATTATTAATGAAATGAATTGGTATGAAAACAAGTGCGTGCATTTGGCTTCAAATTGCATTGGTAAAGAACTTGTTGCAGTTGTAAAACGTTGGCCTGTAGCAGAGAAGAAATACATAACCATAGACATCAATTGTTGAAGAATACAATAATCCTGTTAGTGGAGTTGATTTGCACGATATATTTGTGGAACTTCACAGAATGTAGAAAAGGAAATCGAAGTTTTACCTGCGTATATTTTTCCATTTCATAGATACGATGTAACGGACCAAATCTGACACATACTATAAGTGTCTATTTTTGAATTTGTGTATTTTTCACAAATCTATTTAATTTGGATTTACTTCAAATCATTTAGTACATTTGCGGAAAGTCGTTACGAATTCAAAAGTAGGCATTTAAGGGTTAGAATTGGCCGCTGTAAAAACCACCGCTGCCAACAAATGCAGGGTTGAGAAATGCGCAGATTGGTGAAGCAAAATTCTGACGGTAAAATTGGGGGAGGAGAAAAAGGTAAAATGGAACGGGTGAAAAAAGGGAGAGTCCGATTGAAAACACTGTGGAGCAAGGGTGTTTCGCAGCCCAAAAATGCGAATATTGGCGCGTAAACTCTGAGTTAAAGATAATAACCAGTTTTATTGAATCCACCAACGGCGCTAAAATTTACGGCCTTAATGGAAGTTGTAGAGTAAATCCAGCGGACGAGGAAATCGGTGAAAAACAAGTGAAGTGGTTGCTAACGCTTTGTATGCTATTTTCCTTTTTTTAAGGCCTTAATGGAAGTTGTAGAGTAAATCTAGCGGAAGAGGAAATCGGTGAAAAAAAAGGGAAGTGGTTGCTAACGCTTTGTATGCTATTTTCCTTTTTCGTCATTATACACTTCACGGATGTGATAGGGTATATTAACTTTGTCATGAAGTTTGCAACGCACAGAACGAAGCATCTCCGACCATATAAACTATACATTCTTGGTCATGATGAGACGAGTCGATTAAGCTTTGTCCGTCTGTCCGTCTGTCTGTTTCTATGCAAACTAGTCCCTCAGTTTTAAAGCTATCGAGCTGAAATTTTGTACAAAGCCTTCTTTCTATTGCACGCAGTACATATGTCGGAACCAATGGAATCAACCCACTACGTCATTAAGCTGCCATAGGAACGACCGGTTCAAAAATTCGTCTTTGTGAGAAAAACTTTTTTATTTCTAAAGGTATCAAAGGTATTCAAATTTCATTCTTATCAATATTATCTTTATATAATTGGCCCACTATTTCACATACCTCTCATAGGAACATTGAAATCGGAACAAGTTTTACTACTAATTTAAAGTTGGCAAATGCACCATAAGTCATAATGCTTCGCGGGAAGGGTGTCATACTTTCGGCTTAGCTTGTTTTTTTTTTCGTTTGTTTGAGTGTTCGAAAAAAAAGGAAAGTAAGAAAATATCGCCACCATAGCAGCATACCCACGTCCGTCTCTGAAGCGATAAACGGATTCGCAGTTGTGTATCTCATCTCGTTCGTGTCGCTCTGGCTTCACAAATTTTGACACCAGTCCTTGAGCAAGTTGCGTGATGCTTTTTCCCTGCACCCGCACGACTGCCGCGACGAGAGTGTGATATTGTGGTGCAGCTAACGGAATGTCTTAAGGAATTCAGGACCCCAGTTGCCCGGCAATAGGATCGTGTCGTGGAAAACGGAAAAGTGTGCCACCTGGCAGCAGTGAACAAATGCGTGGCTAGTTGCATGAACCGTATGTCGTCGTAACTAAGTGCGCTCGTTTCCAGTCCGCCTTGAAATTAATGCCTCCTATTGCGTGTAGTATCAAGCCAGAAGAGAGCACCGGATTACTGTTCCGATCATCGACCCCAAGAGGGTTATAGTGAAATCCACCCTAGTGATGATGCGCAGCGCCTGAGTATTTTATGTATTGATCTAAGGCACCCACAAGTTCGTTCAGCCACTATTCCGATTAGTTATAATTGAAGTGCGTCAGTGTAACGAGAACAGCAACAACAACCGATATGTCTATAGTGTTGCCGCGCCGTGTTTTTGTTTTGATTATTGTTTTGATTCTTGTTTTTTGTACAAAATGGACCCCGAAAGTTTACTGTTTTGTTTTGAAGCCTAATATATTGTTTTTTGTGCATATTTTTCTATTAATAAGTTGCAGCTGCTCTTGCATCAGCGATAGCCATCAACAATTCAGGGTATAGTAAGTTTGCTGCGATTTTACTAGTAACGTAAAAGTAACAGTATTCAATTGGTATATTCTTATAAGTATAGTCAGATAGTCATTTAAAGGGATCTTAATTTTTTTTTGTTTCTTCTGTCATTGGTTGGACAAATCGAAGCCAAATAATAATAATGTACTAAATTTGAAATTCCGAATTTTCCTTCACAGAACCTTCTCCAGACCCCTTCAGGCTGATTATGAGATAAGATAAAAGCCTCATCTCTTCTAAGTTCGCTATGGGAGGCCTATATGATTTTTTTTTCTTCGGCCAAGGGGTTCTTTTTCGTCTTTTTCAGCGGGTTAAGAAGACCGGGGTCCATCGCCATCTGGGCCCCGAAGCAGATAAAGATGGAACCTGCGTTGGCTGACACCACGCTTCCTTTCTTATATCCGACTTTTATACCCCGTGTTTTGTTGTCTATCCGAGGCCTGTGAATTCCCTATCAATATGGTTGGACGAGGGCAACGAGCGGCGAACACCCCGCCCACATCTCCCGAACTGAGCTGCAGCAACCACAGGCCGCCGCTTAGCTCGCTGAGGAGCCAATTTTGGGCAGTTGTCAACTTTGACAGCTGTCACTGCCGGACCTTAACGGTCAGAATGGCGTCAACGGGGATGGCGTCGACACTTTTGGGTGTCTTCGTCGTCCATTACAATGAGCTGTGTTAATACGTGGCTACTTTACCGTCGGCATTGCGATATGAACAACAAACGGCCAAGCCTTTAGTCGAATTTCGATCCGAACTCGCAGCTGCACTGAAGACGACGGGAAAATTCATAAGTCGGAAACGTTGAAGACCTGCAAGCTGTAATTCACCTCTTGAATCGAGAGTACCTACTCCTGCTACTCCACTTTTTGTCACGAACGCCCATGACACTCGTCATGATAGCGTTAGGCACTGGCCAAAACACGTAAGTGAATAAAAAGATATAAATTTGGCATAAAACCGTATTCGCGCACCATGTATCGAAAGCGTAATGTTTCACTATGCCTAAATAAAGACAGAGAGTGTTTTCACTCATACCACTATAAATAATTTCCAAACATGTTTTTCCCTCATTCATGTTTAGATTTTCATGTATTTTTATAACTACACTTTATTTTTATCCGCCATCCTACACTAAAATATGTAGTAAAAATTTATAATATTTTATAATTTAAATTATACCTTATATGATTAAACCAAATCTTTCTTTTCTTTTTCTTCTTCTCCTTTTTTCTGATAGCCCTCATCCACTTCCAAAAAACACCACATATTGACATTGAGCAATGAATCACCAATCTTGTTGAGATCATTAAAGTATGCAAAAGTGCCCATTTAATCCCAGTGATGCCGTATGGTTTCATTCAATATTTTGTTAATATGAGTACTTAAATCAAAAAAATCTATCGAAAAATTTAAAATAGGTGCCTTTTGAATAACAAAAAGTGACATAAGATTTTTCCTGATTGAAATCCATAATTTAAGAAAGTTAACATCTCCAGGGGCATCAATATATCTACCATATCAACACTCATACCCATTTGCCCTAACCCCTAGTGGGGCATAGTGTGTCAACTATTCCAAGTGGCTTAGGTGACGTTTCGTAAGCATAATATTTATACCCACGCCCCATATAACAGTGGGACTGGGAAGACAGCACAAACATCCCTGGCCCCGAACGCCGTGGACGGGAGTTCTAATAAGGGGAGTCCTAATAGTCTCCAAAAGTACAATAGTTTATCTTATTAACGCCCCTGGGAAATGAACCCCTGATCTCTTGATTCAAGCATCGTAGAGTCGCGACCGAGACCTCACGGCTACAAAGCGCATCAATCACTGGCTATACTCCAGGTGATTATATTAGATAATATGTAGTACTGATGGGCACAATGACTCTTTTCAAAGTGCTGAAACAGAAGCTCCCACTCCTTTTACTGATTCGTTCAGTGAGAGTCGTTGCAACAGTCGTTCAAGATGTCGCTTATATTCCTTTCCGCTTCATGCGCTACTCAACTGACCGACCATTCGGTAAATGTAAATATCGATGTACACTGACTGAGCCCTGGTTCAAAGAGTCGTTCATGGAGTATGGCGCTAGTAAAATTTACGAATTCATACGTTCCATTTCTTATCATCTTAAAGTCTTTTTGAAAAGTCATTGCAGTTACAGTTTTATTTCAGATTTATTTCTGGCTGCTTGTCGATCATTTCCGCTTCAGTTTTACTTAATTTTCAGTGGATTGTCCATGTTTCCCATGTCTGAACAAAAAATATCGTTCGGCTGATAAAACATTTGATTGGCGCAAATAACGAATTAATGATTATTAATGAAGAGTTCGTGAGCTGAACGTACCACCAGGTGGCCAAACTTTATGCATTGCTAAAAGGAGATCTGGATCACCATGCACATGATGAGTTCACCTGGAATGGCATTTTGATAATCCGACACGCCTATATACCAATTTATTCATCCAGTCATCTCTAAAAAAATCAAGTCTCTTTAATTTCTTTTTAACCTACCATCTATCGTTAATACAGTGAGTCACAGTCAAAATGAACCACCTTATGTTAGAGAAAGAATTACTTCAAAAATGACTTAAAAACCATTCAGTTAATATTATTTGTATGTAAATTTATTGTCTCTACATGTAAGTCTCTTATTTCAGTGTGTTTTATAATTATTTGTTCTTCTTGGTACACAAAAAACTATATAAACTTAAAAGTTCAAAAATACACCTCACAGTCAAAACGAACCAATTAAATAAAAGTAAAAAGCATATACAGGGTCCCGCTAAAGATGGTAAATACTTCAATGGTAGATAGTATCGTTCATTTGTGGAAAATTTATATTATTACTCTGCTTTTAATGTTAGCATTTTTTTGTAAATTGTGTGAAAAAGCTTGACTTCCCGAACAAAATCAAAATTTGCCACTCTCCCAATAATCAAATCTTAGATTTGACTTCACTTTCTGAAACAACATAAAATTTCATGAAATTAACCGTTACTACAAAGATACTATACGTACAACTGTTTAAACTTTCAAAATCGATTTTTTCATCAAAAATTCAAATGGTATTTTTACAACGGAACTTTGAACTGACAAATCTGCAAATTTGACAAAAGTTGCCCCAATGAGTTGGCCTTCCAACGGTATATTTCTTTGATACGTTTGGATTTGAAAATTGATATGAAATGATAATCATTGCCAATATGTATGTGTAAAAATAACAATTATTTGGTAAAAATCATACAAATGGTTTAATTAAAAAAAAAATTGTAATTTTAATTTTTTGTTTTGATCCAAAAAAATCCTTTTACCTCCTTTTTCTTAATTTTACCATGCTTAATGTACTTGTCCGGTTTTAAAAATAAATTGGTTATTTTATAGTAATAAATTTTTGTGAGTATCATTTTATCCTATTTTTTAATTTCTGGGAGTTTGTCGCGCCCGGTGGCCGTGGTCGTTCGGTCACCGCTCTACGATACTAATCTAGAGCTCGGAGTTCAAGTTTCGGCGCAATCTCTCAGTGCTCCGAGCTTGTCGATATAAAGACGGCGCGGATAGGAGGTGCATGCTAGCAACTGCACATCCGAAAAGTAGATATGCAACCAAACGTCAACAAATCAGTGATATGGTAGAGATGTTCAGGTGCCCATGTCCCCGGAGGTGTCAAGGCAAACAACAAGCCTTTTGAATGTTGAAAACAGGCTTTTTGAACATTGCAAAGTCGAATACTACGCCGATTTGACATGGTTAAAAACGCAATAGCTCGAGAAGTACGCAAGCAAGAAGTCTTAAATAAGCACCTAGCCCCAAGTAATGCATCGCCCTTACTTCTAAAATTAATTTCATAAAATTTAGAGTTTGATTGATTTTTTTTTTAAATCTTACATTTTATCACTTTTCCCCGAATTTTCGAATGCATAATGTACAAGTTTTATTAAAAAATAAAATCTCCGCTTTTTTATAGACGAATCGTACTCAGATTGTTTTAACCTGAATTATTAATTTCCGGCAGTTGCCGGTCCGTGAAAGAAAATCGTTTATGTCGAAAATTCCCTTTTTTCATTAAATATTTCAATTTCCAACGTACAACGGCCTTGAGGAGTGTTAATAATTAATTATTTTGAATGAGAAATAGATGGTAATCTCATTTTATATGTTTCTTGTTTACTACATTTTATAATAAGTTTCCAACCTTAAGCAATATCGTGCTTTCTCCGGAAAACTGCAAACAGTCCATCCGACCTCCTCTTGTAGTGTCACCAGATACATCGTTCATTTTTTTACATTTATTCTAAAAAAAAAAAATTAAAAAAGGAATAAAAAACATAAACAAATTAAACTACCTTTCATTTCTCATTCAAAATATTTCAATTTTCAAGTCCGACAAGGCTGTGGCGCATAAAAAAGTAGGAAATAAATTTTTAATGAAAAAGGTAAATTTTTCGCCTTACATGATTTTCATACATAGGTCCACAGCTGCCAGAAATTAAGAAACTAGGGCGGAATGATATTAGTACGTTTTGGCCAGAAGAAAATAAAGATTCGATTTTTAAAATAAAATTTGTACAAAACATTATCTAAACGAAAATTCGGGAAAAAATTATAAAAATCCAAGATTTTAGGAAATTAAAACAAACATTCTCATTTCATGGAGGTCCACACATTAAACTCTTAAATTCATTTTTAAAGTAAGGGTGAAATATTAGCTAAGATTGAGAGTTTATTTGGAAGTTATTGCTAGTCTAGTTCTCAAGTTATTACGTTTTTATCAATGTAAAATCAATGTAGTATTCGACGTTCAACGCTTAAAAAAGCCTATTTTTCAACATTCAAAGGGCTATAGCTTCCAGAAATTAAAAAAAAGATACTATAAAACAATGCTAGTGCAATTTGGTTTTTATAAAATAAAAAAATATGTATCTTCAAAACAAGACAAGTACATTTATGCATAGAAAAATTTAAAAGAAAAGTTTTAGAAAAAAAAAATATTTTTTTTGAAGATAAACAAAAATGTAAACTTTAAACATGTTTAATAATTAAAGCATTGGTCTGATTTTGACCAAGCAAGTTTTATATTTTAGAGCAACATATGCGTTAACCATTTTACTTGAGTGTTCTAGCTAGCCTATTTTCCGAGATGTTGAATTTATAGTCGTGCGAGGCGGGAAATTTTTAAGAAAAATGTAAATGCCTGTGGCAGTTAAAGAATTAAGAATTCGGAAAAGTGTTTCTAATATTTTTACTGGAAACTGTATGGAGAAACACGTGTCAGTGCTTTTATCCGGCAATTTCCGGACACCCTCCATATAAGAAAGGCGCCCGCAATAGGATAATACTTTTCGGGGTTGGTTATGCCCGCATCACTGACAACGTACAGGCTGACGGACTGACCAGGACGGCTTCGGCTGCCCCTTTTTCCAGACTAATCTTCCAATCTAATCTTCACTATCCTTACAGAGTGAGAACTCAATAAAGCTACCGCCCGTTGGGATAACCAATAAAGGCTGTTCATTTGAGGTTGCTCGTAAAACAGATCGACTGACTAAAGCTGTCGCTGAACCCAAACAGGGTCGGAACCATCTGTGGTCTACTAACTGGACATTCATGGCCGAGAGCTCACCTAAGAATCATGGGAATCGTATCAGAAACGAGCTGCTACTTCTGCGGAGAAGACGACGAGACTTGGACTCACATTCTTTGCGATGCGACACCTTGGCCCGGCGCTTTGGATTCGTCTCCTTTCCGTAAGCAGACGGCATCCGCTCAGTTTCGCTGAATATCTTAAGTAAGTTTATAAGCTCCATCATACTTTATCAACTGGCTTAGGCCTGCTTATGGGCTCATGGTTATAGGACAATTGGTCAACTGGCCTTAGTGCTATGAACCTCCCAGATTTTAACGCCCACTTTACTATCTAATCTAATGTTTCGCCTTAAATTTGTGACTTCTTATTTTTTCAAGCTCTAGCCATGTTGTCTTTTATCTAAATAAGCCAGTATTTTAGAATGCTATTACGAAAAAAAAAAACAACAAATGCCATACCTGCCCAATTCCCGAACTGAGCTACAATGCAGTTTGTGGAGGTTTTTCTTTTGAATTTTGGAACAGCGAGATATTACGTTTAAACTTATTTTATAACGAAAAAAGAAAAATGCGATACTTTGCCTTTTCCACTTTTTGACTTTATTATTCCTGACGCGGATTATCGAAATGCCATTGTCAGAAAACTGTTCTAACCCAATAAGCCGTTCATGAGGGTTTCTATAAAAACGGGCTATTGTTCAGCCACATCGCGTATTCTATCCTTAAGGCGCGTTCAGAGAGTGAGTTCAAGCTCTAGTTGGTTCGGCTTCTCTCTCGGCTTTATCTTTTCACTCTGACCACCAACTGAGTGGTTAAGCCAAGCTGCATCTGAGATTGCTTATGTAGATGGTGAATGAAAGATTTAGGCTGGTCTCTTAAATCAACTTAAATTTATTTAGTACTGGCCGGAACATTCCTTGTTGACCGGGCGACACATACATAGTTGTTCGCGTCTTTGACCAATAGGGGGTTTTAAATTGAGATGATTTCGCTCTACCCTTGCGAGGGCTCCGCTCGCTGCGCAACCCTCAGTATGCAACCCTAGAACACTCGCTTTGCTCTCTCTATACGCTGCAGCGATAAAGCCACTTTGAAGAGAGAGTATATGAGGAATGAACCAGTCCGAAGCGTATATACCCTAGACTTGTACAGACCTAGTGGTGATACCAAAAGTACCAATTGGTAACGACCATATGCATTAAGAGTGAGTTTCCTATATGACCAGTTCAGTTTATAGAAGAGGTTGGCAATCATTCAGGAGGATCTTGACCATTATCAAAATCAATGAACTAACCCATTCTACAAATATTTGTCGAATTTCTCAAGTCGCTAGCTTCATTCTATCGAAAGTTATTGCTTATTTGAAGTTTCACTTGTAGGGGAGGTAGGGGTTCCTTGGGTCGGATCTTGCTCATAATTGCCACCAACAAATAAGATCATGCTACAAACATTTAAGCAAAATTTCAAGTCTCTAGCTTCACTCTATCGAAAGTTATCGCTTATTGGAAGTTTAATTTGTAGGGGAAGTAGGGGTCTCGTTAGTCGTATTTTACGTATTTTCAATATTAGCCAACAGGATCCTATTGCAAACATTTGACCAAAATTTTAAGTCGCTAGCATTATTTTGTCGTGAGTTATCGCTTATTTTAAGTTTCATTTCTAGGGGTGGTAGGGGTTCCTTAGGTCGGATTTAACCCATCTTGAATACCAACTAACCCAATCTCACTTCAAACATTTGACCAAAACTTCAAGTCGCTGGCTTGATTCTGTCAAAAGTTATCGCTTATTTGAAGTTGCATTTGTAGGGGAGGTAGGGGTTGGTTGAGTCGGATCTTGCCCATTTTCAATACCAACCTAGTAGATCTTACTAACAACATTCTAACAAATTTTCAACTCGCTAGTGTCATTGCATCGAAAGTTATCGTAATTAAATGAATATTTAATTTTTTGAAATTTGTAGGGGAGGTAGGCGTTCCTTTGATCTGATTATGCCCAACTTACTAGAACTCAAGCAGCTTCTCGCCCCAGGGTTGCATGCCAAAAATCAAGTGTCTACATCAATTGGTTCAAGAGTTATAGACAAAAAACCCGAAAAGTAGGGTAGTACGGGGCTGTTTGTAAGAAAATTGCCGTTAGTTTTCAATTGATCGATTTTATTTTCCCAGGAGAGAAGAAGATTATCCTCACGAGCAATCTACCGAAGCGAGAGCTTTTCATGTTTATTTAATCGGGAGTTATATATACATTTAATTATTTTACATATGTAGGGGAGGTAGGCGTTCTCTTGGACTGATTACGCCCATTTTCAATACCAACCAACTAGATCATACTTCCAATATTTGACCAAAATTTCAAAGCTCTAGCTTCCTTCTATCGGAAGTTATCGTGCGAACGGACAGACAGACGGACAGACGGACAGACGGACAGACGGACAGACGGACAGACAGACAGACAGACATGGCTAAATCGAATCAGGGGGCGACCCTGATCATTTATATATATATATACATTGCCATACCTCCGGAGCCTCCTTTAAGGTGTTACATATTTCCGTCGTGACAAAAACAATATACCCTATACTAAGAGTCTAGGGTATAAAAAGAGCGAGAGAAACGAAGCAATTCGGCACAAGTGAGGAAGTAGGAAGGGGATGGAAATTTAACATATTTCGTGCTTCTATATGGACCGGGCGGGTGTTCCGCGGCAGAGAAACAGACTGGAATGTTATTGTTCCAATTGGAAAAGTAGGAGAGGGGATGACATCTTACGTGCTTCCTGTGCTTTTATATAGACTGCGCGGGTGTTGCGCAGTGGAGGACGTGTGTCTCTATGTTTACTTTTTACGACTGGAATTGCTTCAAATAGTTTAGTGTTGAGTATATGCGGATTGCTCCTCCATAGGTATTCTCTATGTAAAGCCACTATTAGCAAACGCGCAAACCACGATGCGTCGTCAGATGAAATAGGAATATACCAAATGGCCAACTTTCTCGCCACTTGCTTCGCAATTAGCTTCCACGGAGGTCACTCACATCTCTGATGGAATTCTGAAATATGTCGCAGTTCAACGCCATTCATAAGTTTACGAGGAGTATACTTGAGTTCTGACTTGAATACTGACCGCCCCACTTTCACTTTTCCTTCACAACAACTCCTTAAAACGGTCTTGACCGTACCGCATCTTTGTATTACCTACATTCCCATATTCCGAATTTGAAAAAAAAAAAAAAAACTGCGGCTACTTTATTTTTAATTGATATTTCCGCCTTCCATATTCTTGCTGGCCCCACAAACCTTTCCCTATTTATCTTGAGAAAGGCCAACTATGAGGCCATCAGCCATAATATGAATGCGATTAATTGGAGTGGCTTTCTTGATAAACTTAACGGCAAATAAGTCGTTAAAACATTCTACAAATTAAAATATACCATTTTTTATGATAATACCATAGCTGTGAGGGTTACCTTTTAATGCACAGCTCTTTAGGGAGCAGGAGAATAATTTCTGCGGAAACAGAAAGTTTGTATACTCACTTTTAATGGAGTATATTTTTAAACCGAATTCACATCTATAACAATTTCTTCAGCACAAATATTCCAGAAAATTGAAAATTATCTTTATTTTACGTCGTACGGCGTATGGTGGGGTCTATGCAAAGTCGCCGCCAAAATAAAAATGCAAAATTGCCTAATTTTTATCCCAAAATAAATGAAAATTCACACAAGAAATAGTGCCACAATTCTTACGTTCAGCTTTTAACCAATTTTTTAGTCGCTAAAGCAGAGCTTTTGCGAATAAAAGGAAAGTAATTAAAAAAAGTATGAATCATAAATATTCATAACATACGAGTATGTGTATTTTTTATTTTTATTTTTTTTCACTCCCCATAGAATATCTCATGTAATATAAATACCTGTTGAATTTGGAGGGTATAGTAATTATTTTTGAGCAAATCATCATGGAAAGATACAACTGGCCATCGAGATCGTGTGATTTAACACGATTGCACTATTTCTTGTGGACCAACGTTGAATAACAGACATCGAGCCCGATTTATGCAGTCGAGTCATTGAACCTCTCGGATACGCGCCACCCTATAAAGCCGCTGCGGCCATTTGGCCGATATTACTCGTATATTTCATTCATCGATCAAATACTCTTTTCAATAAAACAAACAATTTAGTGAGATCTTATACACAACTTGTTTTATTTAAATTTAAAACTGGAGCGCCGTTAATGGAAAATCCTTACTTTGGTTCATATACTACCGAAAGTTGAAATTCACGCCGGGGCATACCATCAAGCTGTTTTCCGCTTTAGACAGTATGAACCTACCGTATACATATTTTCAAGACACTTTTTTCAACCCAAATGTATGGATTTTTTTTTTCAACAATCTCGATTTTCATTCGATACCTTTTCCGATACTTTCAAACGATTACCATTCACTATTCTTACGACGTGCATTCCGTCGGTTATGTGTACCACACGCCTAGGCCCCATTTCAAATAGAGCCCGCGAGCTGCGGACATTGAACTTATATGAATGTGAAATACGTCACATTCTCTTCGATTATGCAATCGTCTTTATGACACTGACAATTGATGGTTGCGACGTTTTTTACTTTGACGATTTCATGACTTTCGTCTCATATCTTACATGGCTTTTGAAGGCGTTCCGTGCATAAGATAAGTGAGAGGCGGCATTTTGCACATCTAAAAAGTGTTATCGTTTGACCTTGTCGCAGTGGCATTAGACCATAAACCTTCCAGCTTACAATTTTCACTTAGCTTTCTTGATTAACTATATCAGGTGATTTATACAATTTTATACGAGCATAGTGTATTTAGAAAAAAAATGCTTTATGGATGTGTGACACAATTTAGATAATTTACTAGTCAAAATGGCGAATTTTGTACGGTTAAATTCAAACATCTATGGAGAGATTAATGTAGGTCTATTTTAACGTTTTTTTGTTGTCGTCATTCCAGTCCTGCTATTAAATCTGCCGTAAAAACTACCATGAAACTTGCCACCAGGCTTGCTATGAACCCTACCGTCAAAACTGTTATTTATCCTGCTATGCAGCCTGCCATTAGGCCTTCTGTATCAAACGCGCCAGCAGGCTTACTATCATTTCAGCTATTAAACCTGCCGTCAAACGTCTCAGAGTCCTGAAATCAGCCCAGGCCTGATGGAAGATTTGATAGCATGATTGATGGCATTGACGGTATTGACGGCATGCTCGACGGCTGGTTTAGTAGCTGGACTGAAACCAGACTCGATGGCAGGTTTGAAAGCATGATTCATGATCGTGAGGGGCGACCGGTAGCGGAGTGTTTTGCGGCATCAGTCTCATGTTTGACTACCGGCGTTTCGGGTTTGAATCCCGTCCACGACGAGGTTCGGTATTGACGGTAGCAGGTCTTATGGCAGGTTGGATGGATTGGAGTTGGAGTTTAGATAATCTAAAAACTTCTTTAGGACCTGCAATATCCCACTTCAGTTTAAACGTAAACCGTTCTTTAGTTACAGCATAGATACTTTGAGAACTAGATGTTTGTTATACCATTGACTCGAAACATTTTTAGGGAAGCTTGTAGATCTGGCAATTGAGAAATACTCGTAACCATAGTACAAATGCTACGGGATCAGAGAACGATAAATTCTTATTCTATATTCACAAATCAAAACCGCTAATAAATAATGCTAGAATAGCCATGCTTCTATACTCTGTAATGTGACGTGGTCTCACGAGAGGACGAAGGCAAACGCTTTGGCCGTTTAGACGCTTGCCTGAGACCTAAGTGTCAAAACCACCTCAGTGAGTGAAAAGTACTCGCGAGCTTGATAGCTAGCTCAGCAATCGGTAGCAATGGGCGGGGTGTTGGGGATGTCATTGCTGCCTCGAACCTTTGTTACAAAAACTAATCTTGCGATGCCCGAGTGCCGAAATCAAACGGGAAATTCCTGCAAACGGAAATTACTCAACCCCTTGTGGGGCGTAGCGCGTCAACTATTTTATGTGGCCCAGTTGGCGTTTCGCTGGCATAAACTAGTTTCGAAGAATGCAGTTGCCAGCATGCACCTCCTAACGGAAATTAACTACCAACAAATATGACTGTCGAAACTGAAGCCGTTCCGGGAACTAAGACGGGAGCCCCCGGATAGCGATGGGGCTCCGCGCTCCCTCTCCGGCCTTGGGCTAGGCTAGGCTGAGAGAAGATATCGCGACGAAAGTAGAAACGTGGATGGCCCTTCAGAGAAAGGAAGCAAAAAACGTAATTTTAATGTGAATTCATATTCTTTTATTTACGTCTTTTTATTGTTCATATAACTAATCTTTCAAATCCTTGCAACTACTGCTTGATTTCTCATTTAAATACTCTCTGCGACCGTATGCATATGTCTCTCGGTAAATAATTGCCTGTTGAGAATTTCCCTTCTTTTTGACAATATCTCGCTAAAATACCTAAATCTTCCGCAATAAGGGAAATAACGCTTGCAGATGTCTACACATTCGAAGCTTTATCAAAGCTAATCAAATAGCCAATAAAAAACAGTTTCAGTAAGTTAAAATAGAAAAGGAAAAATTAATAAAAATTAGGTACATATAGTATATTACAAAATTGGTGCAGGCTCACTCTATGTATTTTATCGTTATCGTTTGTTTAGGTTTATGTTTTGTGTTTTGTTTCATTTTACATTTCCCTTGGTATCTTCGTAAAATGTGGAAACTAAGTCCATGTATTATTTAAGAAAAAAAATGTTACAAAGTGACCGCACAAAATAAATAGTTATCGATAAATATATGTATCATTTGATTCGCATCTAGTCAACATTTAACATACATTTAGTTAACATTTAGGTTTTCACTTCGCAAAAATTGTTTCACTCAATTGTAATTACTAATAATTCCAATAAGTAACCAGTATCTTAATATTTTTTAGCACAACAATAAATGTGCAAATTTCGTGAAACTGCTCAAAAAACAACAGTGAGGAGCAAAAGGGGCCAACAAAGATAATTCACATATCTGCAGTTGCAAAGCCATCAAAATAAGTTCAAATATCCGCGGGAAAAATAGTCCAATCAACTCAAACCTATCAATGATTAGATGAGAAACCGGATTTAACGACAACAACTACGTACAAATTATTCACCAAGCCAGCATTACTACTACTACTTTGCCTTAACCCCTAGCGGGGCATAGCGCGTCAACTACTCCTGCGCGCCATCGTACTCTGTTCTGGGCAATGGGGCGCAACTCCCCAAAAGACTTACCCAGTGCCTGACACTCCTTTGGCACAGATCGACGCCATGTGATTCGAGGACCTCTCTTGGTCGGCCTTGGTTAGAAATGGGGTTCCATTTCATGGCATGCAAAGCAATGCAGTTATCACTCTTCCGCAATGTGTGACCTATCCACTGCCATTTTCGCCTGGCATCTGACCCGTACGCCGACTTAGTTCTTCATTTTATATTGTTTCGGGCCAGAAAATTCTTAAAATTCGACGAAAACATGAGTTGACGAAAACTTGCAGCTTTCTTGTAACTTCCACGGAAACTTTCCATGTACTGCTCGCATACCGAAGCACTGATAGTACCAGGGAGCGAAACAGGCCCAGCTTGGTCTTGATGCTGAGATAACTGCTCTTCCAGATTTTGGACAGCATGCCGTATGCGCGTTTAACCTGGTTGATACGACGAGCGATGTCCTGCTCTGTACAACCATTTTCGGCAACAATGCTACCCAGGTAGATGAAGTTGTCCACCATCTCCCCAGGCTGCCCATTAATATTGGTGGCAATAGGTGTCGGATTTCTTTTTCGCAATGGCGGGCTAAGAACCTTGGTCTTGTTGGTATTAATCTTTAGCCCAACCTTGCTTGCCTGCCTCTCGAGATCTAACGCCATTACGGACAGATCCATGATTTTGTGGGAGAGTAGGCATATGTCGGCAGCGTAGTCAAGATGTTGTAGATAAGATGTCAAAGTCCATTGAATTCCTCTGTCGAGTCCGTATAGGGCTGCATGCAACACATCGCCGATCACAATGAGGAATAGGATCGGTGAGAGGATGCACCCCTGCCGAACTCCACTGCGAATCTCAAAGTCCCCCGACACCTTACCTTTATACAGAACGCGGCATTTCGCGCCGTCATAGGTTGCCTTAATAATAGCCACAAGCTTCTCAGGGATGCCTCTCCTGCGCAAGGCCGCCCCTATAGATTCCCGGTTCACACTATCGAAAGCCTTTTCGAAATCGATGAAAAGCAAGTGAAGCAGAGAATCGTATTCGGCGCATTGCTCGATGATGATTCGCAAGGTGTTAATGTGATCGACACAGGAGAATCCGGATCGAAAACCAGCCTGCTCTTCATCAATTGTGCTTTCTAAGTAGGCCTTTAGTGTTTCCAGGACGATTTTAGCTATTATCTTGGCAACGGCAGGAAGCACACATATGCCTCTCCAATTATTACAGTCTGTGAGGCTACCCTTCTTTGGAAGTTTGATGATCAAACCTTCCTTCCACTCAGTGGGAAGAATCTCTGTGCTCCACGCTTCATCAACAAGTGGGTGCAGCAAATCGGCAGTTACGCTTGGCGCTGCTTGATAAACTTCGGAAGGGACACCGTCGAGTCCGGCGGCCTTTCCTCGTTTTAGTGCAATAATTGCAGTGACTATTTCCTCTTTAGTCGGGGCAGTGGACCGTATACGAACATTTTGATGGTTAGCTAAATTATCTATATGAGGGGGAACTTCACCAGAGGTTACACGGTTCAAACCCGCAGTGAAGTGTTCTTTCCACCGCCTCATTTGATCTTCTTCCAAGATAAGTAGCTTTCCATCACTATCCTTCACTGGATTTTGGCAGGAGTTACGACTACCTGTAAACTCCTTGATGACACTGTATACGGCATTTAAGTTGTTACTTCTTGCGGCTTCTTTTGCTGAGGCTAAAAGAGAATTCGCATAAACTCTTTTATCGCGTCGCACACTACGCTGAACTTCTCGAGCTTTCTGACGGTAAAGGAGTTCGATGCTGCTTCGATTGTCGCCTGATGATGCAGCCAAACGAACTTTCAGCTCCTTTCTTTCAACAATCCGCTGCCATGAAGCGTCGGACATCCAGGGCTTATTCCGACAATCCGGGTTTGGGCCAAGGATGGTATCTGCGCTATCAATGTAGGCATTTTTTATGGCATCCCAGTTTTCGTTTATGTCACTATCTGGGTGACTAGTTATCTCAGCTGCTTTTTGCGCAAGGTGGTCATTATATTGTTGTAAGACAGCTGGATTTTTTAATCGAGCGGTGTTGAATTTGCGGCGCCTGAATCTTTCGTCGCTGAGGCGGCGCACGGTTGCAATACGCAATCGAACATTAGCGATCATAAGATAATGGTCTCTTCCCATCCAAATATCGGCACCCTTTTTGTTTTGCACGTCCAGGAGGCAACTCCTGAATCTTTTACTAATGGCAAAATGGTCGATCTGATTTTGTGTTCTGCGCCGATCAACAGAGGACCAACTGATTTTGTGATGGTCCTTATGCTCAAACATAGTACCGATGAAGAGACTGTGAAAGTTGCAGAACTCTGCAAATCTTTCACCGTTGTCATTACGATCACCAAGACCGTGTCTCCCCATCACATATTTGAGCCCATAGTTATCAGCGCCAACTTTCGCATTCAAATCACCCATAACCATTATAATGTCACCTTTAGGTGTTCTGGTCTGAACGGCGTTTAGTTCTTCGTAGAAGGAGTCTTTCGCCAATACATTGTCGGGTTCAGTAGGGGCATAACATTGTATAATTGAGATGTTCCTCATTTTGGTCCGGAACCTGGCGGTCAAGATTCTGTCAGAGACCGGCTCCCAGGATAAGAGACAGTTTCGCGCGGCTCTGGTTAAAAGGAGCCCCACACCTGACTCACGACGACTACCGGTAGCTTTACCGGAGTACAACATTACAGTGCTGCCCGTTGGAGAGATAAATTCTCCGCTGTTCCACCATCTTATCTCAGTAACTCCTAAGATTTTCAATTGGTATCTCAGAAATTCACTCTCTAATTGAAGAAATAGTGCGTTCTGGGGACCTTCTGGAGGTGCATGCTGGCAACTGCATTCTCTGAAACCAATTTATGCCAACGAAACGTCAACTGGGCCACACGGAATAGTTGACGAGCTATGCCCCACAAGGGATTAGGGCAATTGAGTATAGTATTGTCCAGGAGAGTACGCACATTCCAGAATCCAATCTTTGTCATTGTTCGATAGCCAAAAGTCGTAACCGTTGAGTCAGTCCTTATCCGAGGCATAGTTGACGTTTCGTTAGCATATAAAGATTTCGGATAGTGCAAGCTGCTGGCATACACATCCTGTCCTTTGATTGTCGGTTTTAACGACAGGCCTTCAAAGGGAAAGGCCGTGGTATTCTTTTTTACACCCCACACCACAGTGGGACCTCAACCAAATCATCGTACCGCCATCACTGGTGGCTTGACGTTGGTTAGCAATGGTCAGTGACCACTGCCGTTCCAGGGGGCGCCCACGCGGAGGACTATGGAAGAGGAGTTTTTGCCCCCCCCCCCCAGCAGCAACAGCATTGCATGCTTCTAGAACTTGCCGAATAACTCTGCCGCCCGTGTCTTAAGGGCGGGTTATTAGCTGTTACCGTAGGATACTTCCATACAGTTATAAATACTCTAAGGCCCGTTTCTCAATATTCTGTTCAATTGCTTGTTAACTAACAGAGACTATAAGCTATGAACATCCCGTTCAATATTTCCATTTTCTCATATGTCGGTTAAATTACCAATCGAAAATGTGTGGAACGCGTCTCAAAGCCCAAATTACGGGTTCACAATTCTATTCTATATCAGTACCCTCTCAGCATATTCATTTGTGGCTGAAGGGAATCTGGCGAGCTGCAGTGTTCTCAAAATAAGGACGACGAGGGCACGTATTCTGTGGGGGTGGCGCTACTAGAAAATGAATACCGAAATCCCTTGAGGATTAAGTTGTTTCCGAACGGAAATTTGAGGTTACTCACGTTTAGATGTGGCCCGTGGAGTGTTTACCCGCCGTCTGTGGAAAATCGTTCGTACGTCGAAATACGAAATACGGAATGCGTTTTCGAGGATCTAGCGAGTCCTGAAATCACCGCAATGAATCAAAACTACTTTAGAACCGCTTTCTGGTACCAGTACAGCACATTCGCAACACCAATTTGAGAGGTTACGTTTTTTTACGTTTCCCAACTACTGTGAATTCCAGAAATGTCAACTGAGAAACTAACGGCCAGTTCGAATCATGAAAAGTTGCGGATCGAACGAATTGCTCGACCAATTTGTTCGCCGGGAAGGTCTCTCGACTCGAATCGGCCGACAATCTCTCTACCGCATTCATTACAATTCTCCCAATGTTAATGTGCGTGATACCACTCGAACATTCCTTCATTGTAAGTTACAACGGGTTATTGTAAGTAAACTAGAATCTCTATGTGGATGTGGTTACACTATTGCCCTGCTTTGCATTAGGGACGAAAATGCTTATGGAGTAATTTAGGAAACTGCCAATTAGAATCACATGAAACTAAGACTTTATTGAGACTTCTCCTCGCCTTGTAATTCTGCACGACACACACACATATTTACAGCCAAATTGCACTTCGAAATCCTTCAATATCCTTCCACCGAGCGATAATAAGTTCACCATAAAATCTCTATAAATTCATAACATAAATAAGCGATTTGTACATTTCACGCACCCACACAATTTTCTCCGCCCAATATACTCGTACTCGGGTGTGCGGTTAAACGAAGTCATGACAAACCCAATTAACAGCATCAAATTATTTAAATTTCCACAAAATAGTCGCTAATTAAATTAATATTGAGTCCTACGGAGTTGATAGTTGCTCTGGTGGTTTTGGACGGATTGGCATTTGTGCCATTGCACTGGCACTTGTCTAGGTAGTGGATATTATGTTCGTATCCTGCAAATGTACGTACACAAGTTCGTTTTGCCTTGATGCCGGTCGCCGCCGCCGCAACCAATTGTCGTTGGTCGCCATTAAATTATTGTTGATGCACGAAAACTGTTCACCAATTGCCGTAGGACGTGACAGTTTTGCCGAAATCCAGGCAATCTAGCAATCAATTCTATGGCATGCCACTGCAGATAAAGTCTCATAAAGTTGCAAGAGCCATTGCAGCAAACGAGAAAGCACTTAGTGCGGGAATCCTGTCGTCAATTTATGACTTTGTGGCGGAAGCATCTAATAGAATGAGGATAATGTCTGCTAGAACATTTTCGGACAATTTTCGCGGAAAAACGGGGTACTGATAAAGGCGAATAGAATCAGTTGTAAGTTTTGATTGGATATTGATTGTCCGAGAGGAATAAATTGAGAATGAATATTGATTATTCAGGGATCACAGTTGCTTCCTTTTTGCCTATTATACTCGTATTGCCAAAAATATGCACTCGAGTCGTTCAAACTGCAAGAGTGTACTGCTAAAACATTAGTTGGGAAATAGCAACGGATTTTGTTACGTTAATCCTCCTAATATTATAAATGTGAAAGTTCGTGAGGATGTATCGATGTTTGTTACTCTTTCACGCAAAAACTACTGACCGGATTTTGATGGAACTTTACAGTATTATGGTTTATACATCAGAATAACACATAAGCTATAATTTATAAATATATTGAATAAATTTTCTAATAGTCCGGATGACGCAATGGTTAGCATGTTCGCCTTCTACGCACTCTGCCCCGGTTCGATTCCTACTGAATGTGGTAGTTTTCGATAAAAAAAAGGGGGACTTACGTGTCGGACTATGAGCCCACTCAACTGTTAAATGAGTACCCATTTATGGGGTAAATAACTCGGTTGATCGTGTTGCTGATCACACACCTCTGTACAAGACCGTTACGATCTAGAAAATGAGATGATGGTAACTTATCTCGAGGCCATGGTTCAAATTGGACTGTAGCGCCAGTTATTTATTTATTTTAAATTTTATAATATTAGAAAGATATGATTCCAGTGTGCGTGTGTCCGTAATTCTTCCCCTCATAAACTTACTTACATTTTAGACAAAGTAGGGTCGAGTTGCTCGCGAACCGAACAACGCGAGGGTAGTGCACAGCGAGTAACTAATAAAGCAAGAACTTTCACGATCGGTTGCTTGTAACAGTAATGCAGTAATAAGAAAATGATAAGTCTCGTGGAGGCTTGCCAGATTTCAATTTCTGGCAATTATGTTGTTGTTAATTATCTTGTCTCCCCCAGGGGCATGGGCGCGTCAACATCCCAGGCATCTCTACATCTTGTTGAAGTTTCGATAGCATATCTACATTTCGAACGTACAGTTGCATGCGCATCCTATCCGCGCCGTCTTTATACTGACAAGCTCGGAGTGCGGTAGGAGTTCTGTTAGTACCCACAGGCAGTTTTTGTTCGCGCCGAGAATAGAACCTCTGTTAAGTATCCTTCTTGAGAACTCTTAATGGTTTCTTGAAAAGCTTAACTTCATGAGAAAGAATGGAGATAATTTTATATTTCTTTTATTCTTCTATGATTTCTTGAAATAAATCAATATTTAGAATATAATTCGTTCGAAGAAGAAAGATAATCATTTCAATGATATTCCTTTTAATTAATAATATTCATTCGCAGAGGAAAGATGGTCATTTGATTTCAATAATATTCCTTTTAATTAAATAATATTTTAAAATTTTAATTTTTTTGTTTTTGTAGTTTACAAAAATTAATGTTCTCGAAGGAAAGATAAACTTAATATATTTATATTTTTTTAAAACATGTCAACTTTTATAATTCATGACAACTTGATTTAAAATAATCAATTAAATAAGTAAGTGGATTTTAATTTATTTTTAACGATTCTAAAAATCCACAACATTACCCCCCTCCTTAGAAGAAAAACTAATTGTTTTTTAAATGATTAAACATCTGAACTACAAGAAATCACTGAAACTTGTTCATTGAATGAAACCTTTTTGGCTCTCAATCGAGTTCTAGGATTTGTTGATGAAATGTCTACAAAAGCTGGTTTTAACCGATCTATTGATACATTTACTTCTTTTTGACCAACCAAAATCTTAAAAATCTTATCACCTCGATCGAGAACCAAAAAAGGACCTTCATAAGGCGCCTTGAGGGCGGGACGAACAGAGTCAACGCGTCGAAAATCGTGGGAACAAACCTTAAGTTCACTTGGTACAAAAGAATATTTATTTGTTTTGAAATTAGTCTCAACACATCTGGAACTTTTAACAAATTTGCGCAAGCGTTCGATATAATCTGTGACAGCCTCTCTGGAAACAGAAGGATTGACGAAGTCATGAGGGAGTCTAAGATTTTGACCGTAAACCAATTCAGCCGGAGTGCAATCAGAATCCTCTCGCAAAATAGTACGCAAACCTAATAAAACAAAAGGAAGTTCTTTGGTCCATTGAGGATTACCTCGACTTATAAGAGCCTCCTTCAAAATCCGATGAAAACGCTCAAGAAAGCCATTAGCCTTCGGATTATACGCGGTGGTACGTCTTCGTTCAAAACCGAGAAAAGTAGATAACTCCCTAAAAAGTTCTGACTCAAACTGAGGTCCCTGATCCGTTAAAATAACTTTTGGAATGCCAAAACGCGGAAAAAATTCTTTTACTAAGGTGTCGGCGATGGTGGATGTACGTGCATCTGGAATAGGAAAAGCCTCAGGCCAACGAGTGAATCGGTCAATAATAGTTAAACAATATCTAAAATTTTCAGATAAAGGAAGTGGACCGACAATATCTAAATGAATGAAATTAAACTTTTCTTTGCTTGGCTCAAAAGATCCTAAAGGTGATTGAGTATGCCGAGAAATCCTCGACTGCTGACAGGACAAACACTGCCTGGCCCAAGACTTAACATCTTTGTTAATTGATGGCCAAATAAACTGACCTCGAAGCAATTTAGCCGTAGCCCTTAGACCAGGATGACAAAGATTGTGTACCTTGTCAAAAACCATATGCCTTAGATCAGATGGGATATAAGGTCTAACCGGATTGGTTGAAGTATCACACCAAATTGGAATATGAGAGTCTGGAATGCATACCGGCTTAAGAGCTAAAGTTGTTGATGACTTTAACTTTTCTAGTTCTGGATCCCTGGACTGTGAGAGTACCAGTTGTTGAATATAAATCGAGGAAGGAATCTCGATTGTTTCAACTCTCGATAAATTATCGGCGACTACATTATCCACACCTTTAATGTGACGTATGTCACTGGTAAACTGAGCAATTAAGTCGAGATATCGAACTTGTCGCGGCAAAGCCTTATCTGACTTCTGCTTAAAAGCAAAAATTAGAGGCTTGTGGTCCGTAAACAACGTGAACTCTCGACCTTCTAACATATATCTAAAATGTTTTACTGCTAAATAAGCAGCTAACAACTCTCTATCATACGCACAATATTTGCGTTGAGTAGGACTTAGCTTTTGTGAAAAGAAACCTAAGGGCTCGTCAACACCATTGAAAGACTGTTGTAAAACTGCACCGACAGCAATGTCAGAGGCATCTACCAACAATGACAATTTCGCATCGCTACGAGGGAATGCCAGTTGTGAAGCATCGGCAAGCAGTTGTTTAGCCCTATCAAAAGCAGCGAAAGATCGCTCGTTCCAAGTAATAGGTTTCTTGTCTTTCTTTTTATGAGAACCAAGCAAGAAATCATTGAGCAGCGCCAACTTTTGAGCAGCATGGGGAACAAAACGACGATAAAAGTTAAACATACCTAGAAAACGACGCATTTCATAAACTGTTGTTGGGGGTTTTAGACTACGTATAGCTTCAACTTTATCAGGAAGAGGTTTAACACCCCTAGCTGAAAAGAACCTTACGTCTTCGGAAACGAAATACGTGGAGGGAATTCTGCTCTAGCATGAAGGATACGTCGGAAGTATGCAGATTACAGAAGATGATATCGAAAGACACTGCTTCGAAAATGGGGCTGATACGCAAAGTTGATGGTTCCATGACAGAAACAGTGGAAGAAACGTTGCAGGCCCTGATGGAGGTACATTTTCCTGGAAGTTTCAAGTCAGACCAACCATGGCCTCAAAGTAACATGGGAGCTGGTGGGGTAAGTCAACAAGAAGCTGAGAGGATAATAACTCCAAATGGAGTCAAAAGTGCTATAAACTCTTTTGCTCCATTTAAAACGGCTGGAATGGACGGAATATTCCCGGCACTATTACAGTGGGGCATGAGCGCTCTACTAGATAGGATCCGGAATATATTCGTCGCCTGTCTTTCAGCAGGCTACATCCCGAAGGCATGGAGGGAGGCTAAGGTGGTCTTCCTGCCTAAACCGGGAAAGAAAGACTATACAGAGGCAAAGTCCTTCAGGCCGGTTAGCCTTACATCATTCCTGTTGAAAACAATGGAAAAGGTGTTGGTGGACTACCTGGAGAACACCACGCTAATGTATAGTCCTCTGAGTAGGTGCCAACATGCTTATAGAGCAGGCAGATCTACGGAAACCGCTCTACATGAACTTGTTAGAGTTGCAGAGAGAGAGATTAACAATGGCGGGATCGCTATGTCTACTTTTATGGATATAGAGGGTGCTTTTGATAAAATCTCCTTTACCAAACTAAGGAACGCCCTGTTTGAGCGGGGGGTTGATTACATTATAATTAAGTGGATCGACTCTATGCTTAAGCAGAGGGCGGTAAATCTTAGCAGTGGATGTGACAGAATACGGGGTAAGGTAGTCCGAGGATGCCCACAAGGAGGTGTTCTTTCGCCTCTATTGTGGAACATCACCGTGGACAGTCTTCTCTGGAAACTGGACTCGATGGGCGTACACACTGTAGGATACGCCGATGACTTGGCACTCACGGTCAGTGGAAAGTTCATGGACACAATTCTAGGTTGCATGGGACAAGCTCTCAAAGTAACCGAAGAATGGTGTAATGAGCAAGAGCTAACCATAAACGCTAGTAAATCAAACACTATGATTTTTACTCGTAAGAGGAAAGACATAGAGATAACTCCCTTACGGCTTTTTGGTTCAGAAATCAAGGTGTCCAAGGAAGTGAAGCATCTAGGAGTTACCTTAGATGCGAAACTAACTTGGAATGTTCACGTTGATGAAAAGATCCAAAAAGCGAAAAGGATTTTGCATCAATGTAAGAGAGTGTGTGCTCGTAGGTGGGGAATTTCACCTAAAGCGACACACTGGATTTACACAATGATGGTAAGACCTATTCTAGCCTATGCATAAGTGGTATGGTGGCCAAAAGCCATGCAGAATACCACAAAGCAGAAGCTAGATGGGGTACAAAGGATAGCTTGCGTAAGCATATGTGGTGCAATGCGCACCACACCAACGCGAGCAATGGAGGCATTGCTGGGACTGCCGCCATTGGACTTATTTATAAAGAAAACGGCGGCGCTTTCGGCAATACGCATGGAAAGGGATGCCATGTGGCATCGCTTTGGAACTAGCAGCGGTCATAAGAGCATCCTAGACATTATTCATGATGAGGTCAGGGAGACTCTAATGCCGGTAGAAGGCATGAGTAGACGTAGGGTAGTTGAAAGACTACACAAGACTCACATTGCAGATGGAAACATACATAATGAGTGTATGTACAATGACATCAGCATTTTTACTGATGGCTCTTTAATGGACGGTAAAGCGGGGGCGGGGGTTTACTCTGAAGAGCTAAACCTAGCATGTGCGCTTAGTCTAGGAGAGTATGTGTCCATATACCAGGCAGAAATGCTTGGCTTGTTGCATGCGTTGGACCACTTGCTTGAAGGTCAGGTGCGGGGGAAGAAAATCCTTATTGCACTGGACAACCAATCGGTGATCAGACGCATGCAGCAGACGAACATAAACTCTAAACTGGTACTAGAGTGTGTCCGGAAGCTCAACACGTGTGCCTCAGAAAATGAGGTTACGCTGATGTGGGTAAAAGGACACATAGGTACAACAGGAAATGAGGCGGCGGATGCCCTAGCAAAACAGGGATCTGCGGCAACTTTCATTGGCCCAGAACCCAGAGTTGCTCTGGGGAACGGCATGATTGGAGCGAAGGTTGGGAAGTGGATGGACTCCATGCATCAACAAAGATGGCAGGAGCTAGTCACTTGCAAACAAGCTCGGAATGCAATAACCAGCCCTTTAGGCAGGGAAGCGAGAAAGGTACTTAGTTATAAACGGAGTACCCTAAGCTGGATAACTGCCTTGGTCACAGGGCATGGTAATTTTAAGGCTCATCTGGCCAAGATGAAAATCGTGGAAGATGACGTTTGCAGGCTATGCCTGGAGGAGGCCGAGACGGCAGCACACATTGTGTGCGAATGTCCAGCACTGGCTAGCACGAGGTTGAGGATCACAGGCAGGCACACGATAAGTGTAGAAGCCATGAGTGAACTCAGCTTCAAACAAATGCTAGCAATAACACGGGACTCAGTGATGAAGAAAGAGGTCGACAATTATCAGTCGACATCTGGAAGCCACTGATGACCGGGAGGGGGCGAAAAGGGACCCAAACGTAAGTGGTCTGCTTCGGCTATCCCCCATAGTATATAATAGTAACACCCCTAGCGTCAATATTATGACCAAGGAAAGATACTGAATCTTTGAGAAAATGACATTTTCCCAAATTGATGAGCAAACCATACTGTGTAAATCGTTCAAAGACGATTTCTAAGTTCCTCAAATGCTCTTCAACATCGCTAGAAGCTATCAGGACATCATCAATATAAGGGAAAACAAAATCAAGATCACGTAAAACCGAATGGATAAAACGCTGAAAAGTTTGCGCAGCATTCCGAAAACCAAAAGTCATTTTAGGAAATTCAAATAATCCAAAAGGTGTCGTGATTGCTGTTTTCTCAATATCCTCCTCGTTGACTGGAATTTGATGATACGCTTTAACCAAATCCAAAACAGAAAAAAATTTCTTCCCACTTAATTGTTGAGAAAAATCGTGAATGTGGGGTATGGGATATGAATCGGGAACAGTAATGTTATTTAAAGCACGATAGTCCCCACAAGGTCGCCAAGAACCGTCTTTTTTCTTCACCATATGTAGAGGTGAAGCCCAAGGACTTTTCGAAGGACGACAAATGCCTTGTTCAACCATAAAACTGAATTCTTTTTTGGCACAAGTTAATTTTTCAGCATTCAGACGTCGAGGTCTTGCTGAAATCGGTGGATCTTTAGTAACTATATGATGCCTGATAGAATGGGGAACAGGAATTTTAAAGTCCGGTTCACACTCTGACCCAAAGTATTTCTTTAAAAGATTAGCAACTCGTGCATCAACATCAGGATAAGACACCAACTCAAGTTTAGGTATGTTAAATTGAATTAATTCACCCTGTTGAGACTGGCACGATGTTGCTAAATCTATAATTCGACGATTAGATAAATCCACCATTAAGCCAAAATGTTTAAGAAAATCAGCGCCAATGATAGGTCTAGAAATATCCGCAACCAAAAAATTCCAAGTAAAAACGCGACGAAGTCCTAAACTGACTTGCAGTTCACGATTACCATAAGTCGAAATGTTTGTTTCATTGGCAGCCTTCAAAAGAAAAAAGGATTAGGAGATTTCCTATCAGCAACATTAACTGGAATAATCGACAAATCAGACCCTGTGTCAATCAAAAATTTCAGATTCGATTTGTCATCAACAATTATAAGACGGCTTGTGGAATTAATGGTGTCAGAAACCGTCGATTCCAACACAAAATTTAGTTTTTTGTCATACGCTTACAGGGCGTATAACATTTATGCGCCTTATCTCCATATTTATCATGATAAAAACAGAGTCCCTCAGCACTAATTTGATGTTTAGGTTTTGCACGGGAACGACCACGTGAATTTGAACAAGATGGATTACTTGTACTATTTTGCGCTGATAGATTTTTGACTTGTGGAGTAATAACACTATTCAACAAAACCATCATTTGATTAAGTTTGTCTGTTAACGAGTTGATCTGAAGTTGGAAAGACTCTTGTCCACTAGTAGACGAAACCGTAACTGACTCGGAAACCGCAAACACTGAAGGTGTTGTAACAACTTCATGAATTTTATCAGCAACTTCCGCAACTTCCATTAACGAACCTTTTGCCGCTACAACTACGATTCTGATATTCGTGGCGAGTCTCTCCAACCAGAGACAACTAAGAACCCTTTCACCAAAATTTGGTCCAGCCAGACTTTTCATTTCTCCTAAAAGCTGACCTGGCTTACGGTCGCCCAACTCCAAACCAGTTAGCAGTTTACGGACTCTCGATGAATCCGATAAACTGTATTTATCAATTACAGCTCTTTTAAAATCTGTGTACATAGAACAATCCCGGAATCCCTCAAAAACTCCATCCATGTTCTCCAAATCTATGGGCAAGAACATACTTAATGCCAAATTAAATTGTTCAACATCATTATCAATTCGAAACGCCGCAAATTGCCTTTCAAGCAGAGCAAACCAACCGACCGAGTTCCTAGGCCAAAAAGAAAAACTTCTGAGACAATTCCTTTTATGATCATGTTGAGGAACTCGAGCCGCCGAATCGAGCAACTGTCGCGAATTTGAAACTGCTCCAGATGCTAACAATGGAGTAACATTAACTTCAACTTCAGTTTGGATATCTTCTCCCGATGAGGAATCACGATGGAGGGAAGAATTCGCAGTTCTGCTTCTAGTTACCGGCATTTTTATATTGATCACAAAAATCCACTTACCTTTACACTAATTGTTTAAAATATATTTAAATAATTAAAAATTAATTTAATTGAGGAATATAGCAGAATAAGCAACTTTTTGCTTCTAGCGCCAACTGCTGATGGACTAGTCACGTAGGACGAATAATTGAACGACGATGTTGTTCAAACGTTGAATTTGTTCGAACGTCGCCAGACTTCTAGAGGAGTTATTGTTCCATGTTCGGGGTCACCAGTTGTTAAGTATCCTTCTTGAGAACTCTTAATGGTTTCTTGAAAAGCTTAACTTCATGAGAAAGAATGGAGATAATTTTATATTTCTTTTATTCTTCTATGATTTCTTGAAATAAATCAATTTTTAGAATATTGTATTTAATTCGTTCGAAGAAGAAAGATAATCATTTCAATGATATTCCTTTTAATTAATAATATTCATTCGCAGAGGAAAGATGGTCATTTGATTTCAATAATATTCCTTTTAATTAATATTGTAATATTTATTTTTTTGTTTTTGTAGTTTACAAAAATTAATGTTCTCGAAGGAAAGATAAACTTAATATATTTATATTTTTTAAAACATGTCCACTTTTTATAATTCATGACAACTTGATTTAAAATAATCAATTAAATAAGTAAGTGGATTTTAATTTATTTTTAACGATTCCACAACACCTCCATTCTCTAGATCGTAGAGCGGTGACTGAGCGACCACAACCACCGAGCGGGTTCATTCTTCAAACGGTGTTATCTCGAAAACTATTTCAAATGCTAAACAAATTAGTCTATCATTTTTTATTAGTTTATTATTTATTTATTTTTCGCTAGGGTCAGCCGTTTTCAAAATAATGAAAAAAAAATTAAAAGCTTTTTTTGTGGTTCCCAAGATTCTGCCGAAAGTTCACTTCATATTCACGAGCATTTTAGATATAATCTTCCCTGAACCACACTTCAAAAATAGAAAATAAATAATATCATAGGCGTCGACTATGGGGGGAGGGGGCAAGGCGTTTTTTGTCCCCTCAATCCAAATATTTGGGAGAGGAGGGAGGGGGGGGTTGGTGGGGTTGGTGGGGTTGGTATTTATTTAGACGCGAAAGGTTGAAATATTTGAAATTGGATTTAATTAAAATTTAACGCATTAGTCTTGTGTTATCATACAAAAAAGCAGTGGGGTTCCACCTAAAAATGCTTGAAAAATTGACCTGGATTTAAATAAATTTAAAACAAACAGCAAACGTCATCTCCATACAACGCTGATGATTTGCAGGATCGGGACCGTACAACTCCAAACTTGGCGAATGAATCGGTTCCAAATTGGTTGGCCTCAATCGTGATACCATTTTGATTAATTGCGACTATACAGTCGTATCGATATCGAATATTTGCCTGCTTAAAAGGTGGACACACACTTGCGTCCATTTGGGCGCGGATCAAAATGGATCCCGATCCAAATTTCGTTGTCACACGGTGCGGAGCAGATACATCGCGAGCCAAACGTCATTTTAAAAGTCAAGTCCTATGGCGAACTCAATTTTTCACTTGTCCGATTTAATTTCACGCACCGTTAGTTGGATTGAAAAAATTCTTACACTAATGCCTTGGCGGCCACCAACATGCAAAAACGATTGCATTGCTACTATTTAACAGTGACAACATGAAACATATTGTAAACAAAATTTGACTCCATTCAGTCCGGATTCGCGGACAAGTGCCGTGGCAGTGCGATTTTGGGCGAGTCGAATATTCAAATTGGATTGCAGTGGATCGCGGAGCCATAAGCTTGAACCCCACACACTACGGATTTTGGTTTGAAGCGGGATCAATTTGGCTTTTGGACGCTTAAGATGTGGATTTTTTTAGCTAGGGCTACTGGGCCGTTCTGTTCGTGGACCCATCATCAGTCATTTTTTTTAAGTGCAAGAGATACGTTAATTGTTATTTCTTTCAAGGATGAATCCATTTATTTTATTTTTTTACTATTTGCCCTAGCCCCTAGTGGGTCCTAGTGCGTTAGTTGACGTTTCGTTAGCATAAACTGGTTTCGGTCGATGCATGTCGATAGCATGTACCTCCTGCCCATTCAGTCGTGGCTTATTTTTACGACCCACATCACAAGTGGAAGACAACACAAACATCCACGTCCACGACATGGACGGGACTCGAAACCGATCGGTAGCATGAACCGCCTGAATTCAAAAAAAGTTCACACAACAAGTCAATCCGGCAGTTAATCAAAAACATACGAAAAGTTTTTGTACCCCGCCTCTGAATAATATCTTGGAACTTTGGTATACAAGCATTTTATAATACAAAGTGGCAAACTTATTAAAATTCCTTAATTTTAACGTTTTTGGCAAGTTTTTCGCCCTGTGGTGTGGAGCGTAAGAATAATACCACGCCCTTACCCAGCATGTCGCAGAAATCAACCAAAAAAGAAAGGATGTATATGGAAGTAACTAGCGTTCCTCGAAATCTTCTATGTGCTAACGAAACGCCAAATGTGCATCGTATAAGGACTGACTCTCAGGTTGCGACTTTTGACTATGCCTCAGAGATAAAGATTGGTTTCAGGAATTTCCGTACTCTCCTGGACAATAGATCACGATTTCTTCTTTCAGCGGTATAAATTAAACATCCTAGGAGTTGGTGAGATAAGATGGCATGGTAATTTTAAGGCTCATCTGGCCAAGATGAAAATCGGGGAAGATGACGTTTGCAGGCTATGCCTGGATGAGGCCGAGACGGCAGCACACATTGTGTGCGAATGTCCAGCACTGGCTAGCACGAGGTTGAGGATAACAGGCAAGCACACGATAAGTGTGGAAGCCATGAGTGAACTTAGCCTTAAACAAATGCTAGCAATAACACGGGACTCAGTGATGAAGAAAGAGGTCGACAACTATCAGTCGACATCTGGAAGCCACTGATGACCGGGAGGGGGCGAAAAGGGACCCAAATGTTAGTGGTCTGCTTCGGCTATCCCCCAGAATATAATATATATATAATAGTGAGATAAGATAGTGGAACAGCGGAGAATTTATATCACCAACGCATCGCACTGGACTGTTGTACTCCGGTAAAGCTACCAGTAGTGGTCGTGAGTTAGGAGAAGGGCTTCTTTTAAGTAGAGCGCACAAGGCTGTCTCTTATCCCTGGATCTGGTCTCCGATAGAAACACGACTGGCAGGTTTCGGAAACATAACAATTATACAATGCTACGCTCCAACTGAGCCCAACAATGTCGTGGCGAAAGGCTTCTTCTACGAACAACTTAACGCCGGAAAACCTTAAATAACATTGTAATGGTTATGGGAGATTTGAAAGCGAAAGTTGAAAGATGGGGAGACGCGGTCTTGGTAATCGAAACGTCAATAGTGAAAGATTTGTAGAGTTCTGCATTACTCACAGTTTCTTCATCGAGGGTACCAGGTTTGAACATAACGACTGCCTCAAAATTAGTTGTCTTTTCGGTTTAAACTTTTCAGTTTCAATTTTCAAAATCAGATCATTATCTTATGACCGCTAATGTTCGATTGCGTATAGTAGCTATGTGCCGTCCTAGTGACGAAATGTCCAGGCGCGGCAAATTCAACATCGCCCGACTCAAAAATCCAGCTGTCGCAGAACGCAGCTGAGATAACTAGTCACCCAGGTAGTGATTTGAACGAACACTGCGATGCTATCGAAAATTCATACACGAACAGTGCAGATACCATCTTTGGCACAAACCCGAATTTCAGACATAAGCCTTAGATGTGTCATGTATTATAGCAGCGAGTTTTTGAAAGGAAGCTACTGAAGCGCGTTTAGCTTCAGCATGAGATGACAATCTAAGTAGTATCGAGCCCCTTTACCGTCAGAAAACTCAAGAGGTTCAGCGTAGTGTGCGACCCGATAAAAGGGAATATGCAAATTCACTTCTGGCCCCGGCAGAAGAAGCCGCATGCAGCAACAACTTAGACGACGTGTACAGTGTCATCAAGCAGTTTAAAGGTGGTCGTAACTCGTCGTGAAGGATAATGAAGGATAATGATAGAAAGATTCTTATCTTAGAAGAAGAGCAGATGAGGCGGTGGAAAGAATATTCTGCCACTGTCTTGAACAATGTATTGTAACATCTAGTGAAATTCCCCTTCGTGTAAATAATTTGGCTAACTATCAAAATGCATATATACTTAGGAATTCGGTGAACCTTAACCTCTTATCTAGATTATCATAAAGTTGATAACAAGCCGGAGAAATTGCAAAAATCCTTTAGAGCCATTAGCCTGACCTCTTTCCTACTTAAGACTATGGAAAGACTACATGATGTGCATATAAGGCACTTGATAGAATATGCGAATTCTCTACATCGAACGCAAGTCGCATATACAAAAGTTAAGTCAACGGTAACCACCCTACGTAACCTTGTAGGAATACTCGAAAAATCCTTTAATGATAGGGAAATCGGATTCTATGCTTTCCTTGATATTGAGGGAGCTTTTGATAATATTGGTTATGATTGTACAATATATTCTGAGCTCTAGAACTTAGTGGCATACCGGGTGTTACAATTGCCTGGATAGATGCTATGCTACGTGGAAGAGATATCCACTCTACGCTTGGCAGCACTTCGTTATGCGTTAATGCTGTAAAGGACTGCCCTCAAGGCGGCGTTCTATCGCTGCTTTTATGGTCCTTACTCGTAGACGAGCTGCTTTTTAGGCTTGAAGAGAATGGTTATCAGTCAATCGAATACGCGGACGACATTGCCATCATTGTCAAGGGTAAGTTCGAATCTACTGTCGCGGATGTAATGGAAGCGGCCCTCGGCATTGTTTTGTACTGGTGTGCTGAAGTGGGCCTAAACGTGAGCCCGCACAGAACAGTCGTTGTGCCATTTACTCGTAAAGGGAACCTAGCATTGAGGCCGGTTTCACTAGGTAGGACGCACTTGAGTACTCCACGGAAGTTAAATGTCTAGGTATTACGCTACACTCGAAACTCAGCAGGAACACTCATATTGAAGATGTATTGAACAAGGCTACTCGCTCAATGTCTCTCTCTCTCTCCCTCTCTCGGGTGGCCTAAGACACAACAGTCTTCAACCATACCAAAGCTTAATAAACTACAATGCCTTGCATGCCTTGGTATTACTGGGGCTATGCATACTAACCCAACACCTCCTCTAGAGGCGGTTAATGGATTAACTCCGCTACATATCGTTACCAAAGAATCAGCAGCTATTAATGCTTGAAGAGTATACTTATCTTCTGACGTACACATAAGTCTCGTCGGTCATATGAGCATTCTGAAACAAATTCCTCGTATGCAGATTTGCTTAAGATCAGATTACATGACAACGGAGGTTTGTTTCGGCACGGAAACTTTTAGCCCTTATCCCGGACCGCACGGAATGGACAATGGCGATCCCTGCCAAGATCTTAAGTGCATTAGGTGGTTTACCGATGGGCACAACAACATATCTTGTGCGAATGCCCGGCAATAGCGCGGACCAGGATCTAGTTTTTGGGACAGGTCAAGTGGGCTCTGCAATTATCAGGAAAGCTCCCGCCAAAGACATAATCCCCTTCGTAAGGGTGGTAGAGGGTCTTTTGCAATAATGCGGGCTATGGCACAATAGACTTTTCTATGGTCGCAGTGCCCACCAAATGGGTAAAGAGGCCCCAATTTATATTAAAAAAACCTCTTATCTGCAAACTATAGACTACGCTAACGACAAATGTCTCAAGTCCCAAAAAATCACAGATCTCGAGAGGTTGGCGAGTATGGTTTGGCTAAAGAATAACACCAATAAGGGTTTTACGCCGCCACACCGTTGCGGAAAAGTAATCCAATTACTTCTGCCATCAATGTCAATGGACAGCCCGTAGGTAGCATTGTTCCTGAGTATGGTGGTACGGAGCAGGATATCGCTGGTCATATCAACCAGCATAAATGCGTATTCGACATGCTGTCAAAATCTGGTAAAGCATCATCATCATCTAAGTATTAAGACCAAGCTGTGCTGTTCAATGGGAGCACCACTTGGAAAGTTTCCGTAAGAGTTGCCAGAAAGCTCATGTTTACGTCAACTCATTCCTACGTCAAATTTTAAGAATTTTTTCGGCCCGAAACAAAGTCAAACGAAGAGCTGGGTCGGCGAACGGGTCAGATGCCAGTCGATAAACTGATAGGCAGACGAAAACGGGGTACAAACTGAATTCATAGAAATATACTGGTATAAACTTTTTGTTTGAATATTTCGAAATCCTATATATTTAACGTAGGCAAAAAAAAAAGTTTACCTTTTGCGGTAATGATGTTGATGAGTTGGCACATAATTAAAGTAAGTTATCTACAGTTTGGGACTGAAACGAAGCCTCTAGACTAAGCGAGATAGAGCTCTTAAGGCTGAAATCGCTAAACAAACATGTTTGCTCACAACAACACTAAAAATGGGCCGAACCGAAAAATCGAAATACCTTCAACTATTTTTTTTTTTTCATTTGAAGCATCCGTTTTAAAGATTTGCGTCCTTAAAAAGTGATAAAGTGTTATTTTTTCCTAAGCCTCAAAAATTTTCCGACTATCGATTTGGGCTACATTAAACCGGGTTTCGATTTTAAACAATGCATTAGATGCAGAATCCAATACACCTTTCTACTCTTTTCGGTCCGAGGGACCTTCTAGTTATATAGAAAATATTAGACAAATATGCTGAAATTTATTGGATTTTCACCTGTCAAAAGTTAAGCTCACATTCTGCGATCGAGAAAACTCATGTATTTAGGACCTATAGAAGGAATATGAAATTATGTATTATTTCTAATAATAATCTGTATTAGTAATAATTAATAATCTGTATTATTTCTAATTGACTCAATTTTACTGGTTTATTGACGATTAAGATATGATTAGACCACTAATCTGACTCAATTTTCGGAGTGGGCAAATTTAACACGCCCGGTGCGGTATTGGACTTAATATGCCTCCACGTGCCACACTAAAGTGGGAAGGCATAACAAAGCCATGGCCATCGCGCGGCGGCATTCGAACCCACGAGCCGGTAGGAATAAACACCTCCCGTCCATGAAGTGACCTCCTGATCTGTACTACCCATTGATATACATTGAACAGATAGGAAATAGGCACAGAGTGGGGGCAAAAATTTGAATATCGAGTTATGGTTGACATATTCGCGTCTGCGCAGTGAAACACGCACAACACGTATTAACATAATGCCCAGGGGCCCGAGGAGCGAGCGGCCAAATGCTTCGTAAATGTCAAAATTGTAGCTGAGTGGCCGATGGCGTCACGGCATCTACCGAACATATAGCGACCGCGTGCAAATGGGTAGCAGTGCGCATGCCCTACTTGGTTCGAAAATAACCAGAAGTACAGAGTGGGGATAGTACTATTACCAATCTGTTCAATGTATATCTATGGTACTACGCCACTGAAAATGAATGAACGCGTGAAAAGCTATCCCATCCTCTCTTGAGCACTTTATTATAAAATATAAACCAATGTCAATGCAAAATTCCCATTTCCACCCTGTCGTTTCATAATTTCAGTACTCCATCAACACGTTGTCCCACTTCGCACTGTGTCGCATGTATTCGTTTTCGCTATATGCAAATTTATGCAGTAGAATAGTTAGTTGTACAAATTTACTTTATCAATTTCGTGAGATTTTCAGTGTAATGAAAAAATAGCGTCGACGACAACATTGTCATTTTTCTTTTCCACTTTTTATTTTAATAAAACTGGTCCCTGTTTCGCTTGCTCTGACTCTCTCCCGGTCGGCCCGGAGGACTAGTGTGTCTATGCGTGTAATCGCACGGAACGAACTCTGAACTAAAAATGGAAAAAATAATCGAAAATTATAACGAATGAAAGTAGCGAAATGAGTAACTTTACGTACGAAACAATAATAATGATAGTAAATAAATATTCTCTCGCATGGGTGCTTTACGGGCCAACAAGGAGTGCAATGATTAATTTGTCCTTTCTTTGAAATTTCATAATTTTTCGCTAATTTGGAATTATGTTAAGTAATTAGTTTCGCGAGAGATTCGGGAAAAGTTTCAGTTGAATTTGTATTTTCGCTATTCATGAATGCCGGAGTGGAAGACTTTGCTCAATTTGGATAAATTGAAATTTTTAAGCCTTGCTTTATGTTTTGATTGAAGAGATTGTTCTGTAGATTGTAAGCATGTTGCCGGTGGCAATTAGGTAACAGGGATGGATTAAAATTTATCGGAAATTTGAATTCGATGGGTTAAGGCTTTCGTGCTGGGCTCGGTGTGACACTCCCGTTCCAATATGATAAAAATTTAGATTACAGCGTCTATACAAGCGTTTCAATTGGGAAGATGGAAAAAATGTGTTTATACTGTCACGCTTTAAAATTTGGAAAAAGAACGCTCAGAATGCGGTGTCCAAACGGAAAAAATTCAACTATCTCCAATTATGGAGCCACCAGAAGTACTTTCAAAATATTTTGGACGAGATCCCCTATCAAAACATTTGCTCCAAATTTTAGGAAGTACAAAGCTTGCTTCCAAATGACATCGTTCGAAGTCAAAAGATTTATTAACGAGGGTAGATCCATGCCAATGTTTTAGGTAAGATATTCCATCAAGTGGGCCTACTTTTCCCACTCCCCGACCAAAACTACAAGTTCTTGCAAATTTATTTCATGGGAAACGAAGAACACAGTGGATCAGCGTTTGCAAAAAATTCCTGGAGCAAATAATGGTTTGTGACGGATCTCCAAAGACATATGAAAAAAAATGGGATGAATAGTGGCGCTCCTAAAAGCCTCATCCACGGGGTGAATGACCGTGGAAGAATGTCCAAAATAACCGAAATTAGTGTCGACATTGTGAGCGAAGCGAACTCTAGATGACAGAGGGAGCGAAGCCAGCTCTTTCAGCTAGTTATTTTTAAATTTGGGGTCTATTGTGCCACAACCCATGTCATTGCAAAAGTCCCTCCATCATCATTACGAATGGCATTACGTCTTTTGCAGGAGCTTTCCTAATAACTGGAGCACTCAACGTGACTTGTCCCAAAATTGTATCCTAGACCGCGCGATTGCCGGGCAATCGCACATTATGCACATAGTGGTTTCATCGTCCTTCATACAAAGACGACATTCAGTCTCGCTAGACAGGCCCATTTTATTTAGGTGATATCCATCCAGTGATGGCCCGATAAGAAGCCTAAGATCGGCTCTATTCATGCGAGTAGCACTTTTATTTCTGAAGGGCGTTATAAGCTGCTTCGATTGGTGCAGCCCTGGAAGATTATCCCAGTATTGCTGCCTTATTCCTTCAGACCACTCTCTAATAAACATTTTTGCTGAAGTGAAGCTCAGACCACAGTAGGGTTCCCGTTCGAGCAAATGGGAGTGAGAACCTCGCCTTGCCAAGTTTATTCGCAATTTCGTTTCTATCGATACCATGATGGCCTGGCACCCAACAGAGGTTGATTAAGTTATTTCAAGCTAGAGTTTGTAGAAGTTAAGGGGGGCGAAAAGGGCGTCAATGTCGTCAGCAAAAGATTTAGTAAGAATACAAAACAAAATAAATAATTTAAAATATTTTATTAAATTAACGTCTGTGCGCATTTTTTTTTAGCCTGGTGAACAATTAACCAGTCTTGATGACAGTGAATTTCCTGTAAACACTAGGTTTAAGCACTACGGAGTCGTGTTGCGCAACACGACAGCGAGTCGCTATTGTCGCTGCCGGCGATTTTGTTTCTTCAATGCAATAACATCCGCCATATACCGTCGCTAGTCGCTCTCACATCAGTCGCACCGCATTGGACAGCTTCATATTTCTTAATTAATTATCTCTAGTAGTAACTCGCAATCATGTCACGCGACAGGATTCGTTCGGGCATAAACACAGCTAAGCAACAAACCTTGTGTGAAAATTAACTCCCGGCCACATGAATAGGGATAACCACAATGAGATCTAGGGACGCGGGAGCGTCCCGCCCCGCCAAAGAAAAACGAAAAAATCGGAAAAAAAAAATTGAAAAGCGACCAAGACAATGTTTACGCGACACAACAAGTACGGGTTTTCGGACCTCTGTAGCTCCGGCCCCGGATGCTTGTTCGGGCTCAAATTTGATATGGTCATTGTCTCCAGTCATCTTACGAAGTGCTGCAAATTTAATTCCGATACAAGGAAAAACACCCGAGATGTGACAATTTGAAAATGGCAATTTTTCAAATTTTTCTTGTTCTTGTTGTTCTCGTTGTCTTTTGACAGGGCTACAGCCTCGTAGGGAGCGTATCCAGGTCTGCTTTCTTTTCTCACGAATTGCCTGTGTCCCAAGGTGGTGCATAGGCTATCATTTGCTCTGATCCGTGCAGTAGATACAAAGATACATCCAAAAATGTGAAATTTTATAGTAGAGTTTCTGGCTTAAGTCTTTTTGATAATTTGAATGCGACACAGGAAATCACTCGCAGAGATCGCATGCCTACGGGGAGAAACGCAAACACTTGATTATGTGAGTAGTGACGACGACGGATGCAAAGGTGCGTGCGCTCGTCGGGTGAGGAGAACCATACGAGGCAATGGCTGTGGGCGTGGCTTGTGGCAAGTGCATGAATGAAAAGTGTGTGATGAAAAAATTGAAACTGAATGTTTATGGCTGCATCTTAGGATGTCCGGAAAGAAAAAAAACATGCTGTGTGGTCTTTGAAGAGAGAATCAGAGGAAATGAAAAAGAGCGAGAGAAACGAAGCAATTCGGCACAAGTGAGGAAGTAGGAAAGGGGATGGAAATTTGACATCTCTTTTGCTTCTATATGATCGGGCGGGTGTTCCGCGGCAGAGAGACGGACTGGAATGTTATTGTTCCAATAGGAGAAGTAGGAGAGGGAATGATATTTCATTTGCTTTATGTGCTTCTATATAGACTGCGCGGGTGTTGCGCAGTTTAGGGCGTGTGTCTCTCTGTTTACTTTTTACTAGTTTGTATGTGGTGGAATTACGTTCCGAATTTTGTGCTCAGTAAATGGGGGTGTCGGAGCGAGACTGCGAGGACGACCGAGATCTCGTTGGGAGAGCTCAGTAGGTGTGGACGCCGCGCAGCTGCTGGGCTCCCAAAATTGGAGGACGCGGTCACGTGACCGAGATAATTGGAGGACAATGATCCAGGCGGCCAAGGCCCGATGTCGGGCTGTCGCGCCACGATGATGATGAAATGGGGGTGTCATCTCCTTCTATATGGCTCTGTGTGTGTGGTATATGATTTAGGTAGTTTCATTTATGGCATATGAGATATGAATTATAATGTAAGATGATTTTTTCTTATGTGTGGAAGATGGGAAGCGATGTTTAGGCAAGATGGGTATCACATGACTGGAGGTGATGAGGCGAATGCAGTAGGCTGTTAAAGGTATTTTGAGTCCTTTGGGCAGGAGAAAGGATGTTCTTGGCAAGGAAGCGATTTCTAGGCAAGATGAGTATTGTACGACTGGGGGTGATGAGGCGAATGCACTATACTACTGTTAAAGGCACTTTGAGTCCTTTGAACTAGAAAAATGATATTCTTGGCAAGAAAACTATTTACCCCAAATGGGTAGCCTGAGTGGACTCATAGTCCGGCACGTAAATCCCCTTTTTATCGAAGACTACCGCATTCAGTAGGAATCAAACCGGAGCCCAATGTACAGAAGGCGTACGTGCTTACCGTTGCGCCATCTGTATTACTACTACTACTATGCAAAAAGATATGATATCTCCCAAAAACAACTCTGTTGTAAAAAATTCCCCGCCAAGAAAAACCTCTCAACCGCAAAAAGGATTGATATGAATACAATACCGCCAAAGTACTCGTAGCTTCGCGCCCCACTCTAGGGTTGGCATATTGAACGCTGATTGAATTAGTAAATTTCTTTCAAAACTGATTGGCGGGGAGCTTCATAGCCATAGAAAAAATGACAGTGATAATGACAACGATGTCGTTCTGATAAAATGATGGTCATGTAGTTGCGTGCGGATCATGCTTTAGGCTCTTATGCCAAGTATTATTGGCTTCTCGCCCGGATCTCGTTATAAAGCTTCCGCCTTACAAAAGACTAAAAATGCACTTCAGGCCAGAAGTGATTATTAGACCATTTTCTACCCCGTTCTTCTTCAGATTGTTCAACTTGTTTTTTTAATAGAAGCTCCCCGCCAATCAGCTTTGAAAGAAATTTACTAATTCAATCAGCGTTCAATTGCCAACCCTAGAGTGGGGCGCGAAGCTACGAGTACTTTGGCGGTATTGTATTCATATCAATCCTTTTTGCGGCTGAGGAGTTTTTCTTGGCGGGGAATTTTTTACAACAGAGTTGGTTTTGGGAGATTGATTTTACTCAAAATGCCAGTGCTTTACTTCAGAGAGCTAAACTTAGTTTCCGTTCCGTTCCAAACAAAGTGAAAGAGCTTTGGTTAACAGCATTTATGTTATTTTACATTAACTTTAAGTTAAGGCACCAATAAATTACACATTAAATATTGCAATGAAAAAGAACAGACAATGGTAAATTTCGGCTTTGACACCATAAAAGGATACACATAGTATTCATTTTGCTCTTCATATGTAATTGGTACTTCCTTTTTGAAACTACGTCAAAAAAATTATTCGAATATTATCATTTTATCCGCATTTTACGTAATTTAGTGTAAGTTCATCCAGAGCGACTTGTATGAGTCGTCAGAAACGCTATTATCTTCGCTGATTTGGGGAATGGTAGTTTCATCCGATGACAAATCAGTTAACTTCAATGTTTAACTGCTATATAGGAAATATCCCATTGCAAAAAGGTTTTTTTTTTATGAGTCTCCACAGAAAAGAAAGTTGCGTTAGTTGCCGTGTTGGTTCCGGTGCATGTCGCCCGAATACAGATCCTGTCCGATGAGTCGCCTTCTACGACGAACCGAGAAGGCAGTGGCTAATTCTTACGCCGCACAACGTAAAGGAATATATTATTAACTATTCGCCATAATCGAACTGTCACATGATTGAACATGCAATATAAAAAAAAAAATACGGAAAATTTTTTCGTGTTCTAATCCTTTAGCTTCCATTTTTTTTTTACATGGATATGTCTTATAGCTGGGGGTCATCCTAAAAATCTGTCCGTCACACGAAATGTCTGTTTTTCTACTCGGGGGTCAGAAGAGGAAACAAGCCCATTGAAAATTTTTCTTTTCTAGTTGTGCATGTCGTTTGAGTGAAGTGGTCATTGTGCATGGCTGTTGCTTGTAGATCCGCGCGGGGGGTGCGCTTGCGGGGATCCTGTGTGTACATGCTGGGATGTTGATTTGATAGCGATAAAGGTTGACGTTGTGGACGGCAAGAATAACAGTGTACGGGTGAACGGGCGGACTTTCAATGACCTTCAATTTCCGCCAATTCCCATTTATCATTTAATAAAATAGCCCGTGTTGTACTATCTGAATCACTAGGGTCCCAGAAAAAGTAGCAACTAGTCAGTTTGACTAACATTTGGACATGCGCAGACGCAATTTGAGACAGTGTACATAGTTCCCGCCCCGAAGATGAGCGAGAGCGGATGAAGTTCATTCGAGCCAAATCGTGTGATCCACCGACTGCGTTTGTGCATTTGCAATGACGGCGATTTGAGGTCTGATTGGTCCACAATGTGGGCCCCCACCACACGTGCAATAAATATATAAAACAAAGTGGCGGATGTATACTAGGCGAGTTAGAATCTCTCAAGTCCCGAAATAAAGAAATATTCGTCGCAGGATGTTATATGTTATGATATACATTCAGAGGTCTGCAGAAGATCAAATGCCCCCCTTCCGCAAAAATTCCAAAATGTTCAAAATGGCTGGAATCTAAACAAATAAAATAGCGCGTGTTGTACTACATATCTGAATCAATAGGGTCCCAGAAAAAGTAGCAAGCAGTCAGTTCGACTAACATTTGGACATGCGCAGACGCAATTTGAGAGTGTGTACATTACATAGTTCCCGCCCCCCGAAGATAGAGAGCGAGAGCCATCGCGGATGAAGTTCATTCTATCCGAATGGTTGTGCATTTGCAATGGCGGCTATTTGAGGTCTGACTGGCCCACCACACATGCAATAAACATATCATAAAACAAAATGGCGGATTCGTACTGCGCGAGTTAAAATCTCCCAAGCCCCGAAATAGAGAAATATTCGTCGCAGGATGTTATAGTTCCGGGCAGCTCATCGTGACATGATGTACATTCAGAGGTCTGCAGAAGATCAAATGCCCCCCCTTCTGCAAAAATTCCAAAATTTTTCTTGTGCATTCTCTTTGTGCGTGTGTTGGAATGTTTTATTTACTTTTGTTAGTTTCCCTTTCTGTTTGCCGGACACAATCGCATAGAGTCGCACGCGTTACTTGAGAAACGGATTGTGTGCGCCGGACCCGGACTGTTGATTAAAGGGGCGGGATGAGGCGGATAGTGTGGGAGCGATTTTGCAATAGATACACAAACACAATACACGTCCGATTGGGAAAAGATGGTGGGAAGCGTGATTGCGATTAGCAGAAACGTATTCAGAGAAATGTCGATAGGCTGCAGTCTGCAAACTGTACCGAACGGGTAGATGGAACAGGGTGCACGAAAGGAGGTGAATATTGCACACACGCGATGCAAACGAAAACGAAACGATCCCGCGAGAGAAAGGAGCCCAAGCGGACAGGACAAAGCAAAGCAAAATTTATGACGAGTATCTACACTGCCAGCAGATACATGGGTACATGGATATGTCTTATGCCTACCGAAAGCGTGGGACGTATTTTTTCGAATGATTTCCTCTAGTATAACTATACTGGGATCTTTATAAAACCTACGTCGATATCTTCAACACAACAGGTTCCACGCAGTCGGTAGTCATAGAAATATCCATGTTCCGATGTATCTGCATGCAGTGTAGATACTTTGTATCTTTTTGTTAATTGTCTATCTCCATGACCTAAATTACAATATCTTGGAAACCACGCTAGATAAAACACTTGGATAAAAGTTAATCGCTGCCAACAATAGCTCAGCTCAAAGTTGTGAGAACACAAACACATCACAGCCAGCTGAAATATCATCAAAAGAACGCGCAATTAAACACACCATTAAAATGCTGCCTCTGCGCTATGTTAAAAATAGCGACTCTAAGCACACCTATGAAAGCAACCCTTCCCTAAGATTGGGGATGCAGGTTGGGCTAAAGATTAATACCAACAAGACCAAGGTTCTTAGTCCACCATTGTGAAATCCGACACTTATTGCCATCAATATGAATGGGCAGCCTGTGGAGAAGGTGGGCAACAGCGTCTACCTGGGTAGCATTGTTGCCAAAAATAGTGGAAAGGAGCAGGAAATTACTCGGACATGCTGTCCTTCTTCTTCCTTGCCATTTCGTACCACTCTGCGGCTTCGCGTTGCTTTGACTGTGGTGTTGGCACTTCGCCCATTTTGGCGGTATAATCTCAGCTTCTTGCAGGCAGCTCGGTCTTGGATCGTATCATCGCCGATATTAATGCGTTGTTATTGTTGCTTCTTCATCTGATCGATCCATGTGTGTTTCCATCTGCCTCGGGGTTTGGGTCCAGTAAATGGAACATTCATTGATAGTGCCTTCCTGACTGGGTTCTAAGGTGGACGCCTTAGAACATGGCAATACCAATCCATACGACGATCTTCAAGCTTTTCAGTGATCGGTTGCTCAATAAACAAGCTGCCTCGGATGTAGGTACTTTTGATGCAATCCTTTCTGGTCACACCGGCTGACATCCGTTGCATTTTCATCTCAATCGGATTTTACATTCGTATGTCTTGTATATAGTCCAGCATTCAGACGCATGCATGAGTGCGGGACGTACGACCGTTTTGTACAACTTGGCCTTATGCTTTCGTGGCATCTTCTTGTCGCAGAAAACTCCTGAGTTTTCTCGCCACTTCATCCAACCGACACTGATGCGATGGTTGATGTCGTCATCGCATGTAGCCTACTTGTTGACCATCGAGCCAGGTACTGCAAAGCAACGATGTCTTTGCTACCCAGGACAACGTCATCGGCGAAAAGAAGGGTTATTTCCAGGTCGTCAGAGATGAGTTTTAATAAATAGAGCATGATTATGTTGAAGATCAAGGAACTCAATACACTGCCTTGATGAACTCCGACTTTAACCGGAAACTCTTCAGACTCACCAGCTTTGCATTTAACTTTAGTAGTTGCTCCATCATACATGTCTTGTATCATCTTAACATATGCCTCGTGGACCTTAACTGCTCTTAGGGCCACCCATATCAGATCACGAGGAACTCTGTCGAAGGCTTTTTCCAAATCGATGAACACAAAGTGCAAGTCCGTCCGTGCATGACGAAGTTTTTCCATTGTAACACGCAAGCACTGAATAGCATCGGCTGTGGATCGATCCTCTACAAACCCGATTGTCATAACAGTACAATCTCTTTCAATCGATTGCAGACAACTCGCTCGTAAGTTTTCAATGTGTAAGATGTTAACTTGATAGCCCTATAGCTGTTGATCATGCTGTCTAAAATCTGGCAAAGCAGTTATCTCAGCATCAAGACCAAGCTGGGCCTGTTTCGTTCCCTGGTGCTGTCTGTGCTTTTGTGAGGAAGCAGTAAATGGAAAGTTTCCGTAAGAGTTACCAGAAAGCTGCAAGTTTTCGTCAACTCAGGGCTTCGTCGAATTATAAGAATTTTCCAGACCGAAACAATATCAAATGAAGAGTTAAGTCGGCGTACGGGGCAGATGCCAACGGACGAATTGATACGCAAGCAAAAATGGCAGTGTATAGATCACACATTGCGGAAGAGTGATGAACGCATTGTTAATTGCCTTGACCCTTCTAGGGGTATGGGTGCGTCAAAATCTCTATCATTTCTTGTTGACGTTTCGATGACATATCTACTCTTCGGGAGTGCAGTTGCTAGCTACTATCCGCGCCTTCTTTATAGTGACAAGCTCAGAGCACTCTAAGAGTTTTATTAGTACCGACGGGCAGTTTTTGATCGCGCCGAGATTTGAACTCCGAGCTCTAGATTAGTATCGTTGAACGGTGACCGAACGACCACGGACACCGAGGAAGTGGAACCCCATTTCCAACCAAGGCCGACCAAGAGGAGGTCCCAAAATCACATGGCGTAGATCTGTGCCAAAGGAGTGTAGGACGCTGGGTAAGTCGTTTTTGGAGTTGCACCTGATTGCACAAAATAGAGTACGATGGCTCGCAGGTGTAGTTGACGCGCTCTGCCCCACTAGGGGTTAAGGCAAGATCGTGAGGGTTTAATATATATTTATGTAGGAAATTAAATTTAAATTGAAAATGATTCGCACTTGTACATTTGCAAGAACATTAATACATAAAGGAAATGTAGGTTTTTCTACATTTTAATTTGTGTTTTCCACATTTCGCTTCGTTTTCAAATATTTATTTATATGTGTTTAATAACAATTATTTCTCAATTCAATTAGGTTTCTAGTTGTAGATTTTCTTCACAATCCAGTTAAGTTTCTATTTATTCTTATATTACATTTTATTATTTAATTTATTTTACATTCTATTATATTATTCAACTCCTTTTTCTTTTTTCATTCCCTATTCAATTATTTTCTATCAAAACAAAAAAACAACGCCTCCTATTTTAGTCAGATAGAGAGTATTTTTTTTTTAAAAAGAAACAACCAACAAAACCAGACTACTATCCTACATTTATTTAACCAAACTTATGCCAGAGGTACAATTCCAAATTCTAATAGCGAGAATTGAAATATTGATGGTTCCCATTGTGTGCTGAATAAGCATATGCAAATTTCTTTAAAATTTGTGCACATATTCTTCTTGGGAAAGTTATCAAATTATCAAGTACAACATTTGTTACGCATTAGACAGATAAACACACTCATCTTTCAAATTCGCATCACTAAGAATCCATCTTATTGTCGTCGTATCCTAGCTCATTTGTTATTCGCACATATGTGCTGTAGCGTACGCGGTAAATGTACGTATAGGTACGAGAATAAATATTCTATCATGTGATCCTCATAAGAATGAAATTCGCATATTAGCGTTTGTCTAAAAAGCAATCCCTCTACAACCCTCTACTAAAGCACTTCACGTCATCTTTTCTATCGTCAACGACATCGTCATCATCATCGACGAGAACGACGACGACGTCGACGTGGACGTCCTTTCGTTGTTCAACAAGAAGACAGTAGCTCCCTACTACACACAGCTCTCAGCTGGCAAGCTCTCTCCTAGAGTTTCCTGTCTGATGTCCTGAAAAACTACCGACTACGCTCTATGAATATTAATGGTGTACCGCGTGTAACTACACCGCAGAGGAAATTCCCTTATTACCAAGGGGAATGGTTTGCAGTCAAAATAGCAATAGCTCGCCAAGACGCTATCGTCTTTTACTCTCCGATACAAAATGATGGCACCTTTCAGGATTTTTGGTCGCATTCTCTGACGAAAATATTATCATAATGGACGAGATGGACTAGTGGATTAAAGAGATCCTTAATTATCTACTAGTGTTTGGCGAGCGCAAGGAAATTCCAAAATGGCAATGTAAATGATGGATCGATTGGAGGAAAAGCGAAAGTGTTTGTATCCGTTCTGAATAATGATCCTGTGGCGTAGTCAGAAGGGAAATATCGAAAGGATATCGGAAATTTTCCATAGAGAGATTGAGTGGATACCACAGAAGACACTTGAACTGCACGGATGTAACGTAAATTAAAGCTCAGGAATTTGGGTAGATTTTCATTTATCTAGAACAAATTGTACTGAGTCGGGATTCTCTGTGCGTGTGCACTATTCAAATTCCCGATGCATTGATTGAATTGTGTACTTTCTGCCTAAATAGGTTTCTCGACACCTCTTAATTTATTCAGAATAAAATCTCAATTTGATGGTAGAAATCTTATTCTGATTAGTCTCAATCGTTCCGTTCAAGTCAGTCCATTTCGAGTTTCACTGACTATGATTGACATGACACCTAGTTTTCGATAATACTACCTATATACTAGTTCAACAACTAACAATATAGTTGGTTATAGGGTATACGTTGAAAGATTTGCTCAACATGGCTCAAATTGCCGTCGCCAGAACCGTCTGCAGACTTTCGTCAATGGTGTAGGGCGGATTTGCAATCAAAAACGAAAAAAAAAAATTCGGTTGGTGGAGTTGCTAGCATGAACCTCATATCCAATCCTTTTTTGCTGACAAGCTCGGAACGCTTTGGCAGTTCGAGTAGCATCCACAGGTTTTATTGTCGCGTCGGGGATTGAACCCCTGCCTCTCTAGAGGCAGCATCGTAGAGTAACAACAGAGACCTCACGGCTACCGAGTGCGCCTCGTGTTTGGGCAGAAATATTAACTGTTAACTCGACTTCCTCAATTTTATCCTCACTCTATGCAAGACACGGAATTTTTAACTTTTTTTATTTGCTAAAACTTCAGGAACTTCTTATTCGGGACAATTTTCATCAGTTTAACAACTTTTGTGTACTCGTAGCTAGTCAATGAGTCGCTGAGTCTGTCGGTCGCAGTGTGTGAACTAGATGGGAAGTATTGGAGTTAGGGGAAGCCATAAAAATCTGCTAGGACTGAAACCTGTTGGATTCATATTGTTGTATCGAGGTGCGTGTTACACAGCACATTATTATCATTGTGCGGGTTCAGAAGATACTGAGCAACTTCCGCTTAACTGATCATGATCAATTGATCACTGAGCAGGAAAAATTTCTGCTCACCGCTCGCACTTTTCTTCAGTGCCCGCTCTAGCCCAATTGCCGCCCCGGGCGAAATGGCGAATCGCCGCCCTTATAAAAATCAGGAAGAATCATTCAGTTTTTAAACATACCTGTAAACTTATAAGTACCAGTAAAAAAATACAGACAGAGACACGTACATGCATATACTTGAAATTTAAACGCTTAATTCTTTATTATTTCAGTCTTAATGTATTCAAATTGTTATATATTTTATGTATATATTGCAAAATTCAGTTATAAAACGTAAAACATAGAACAATCAACAAACGTAAACAAGAACAAATTCAATATTATTACATTAATATATAGGTAAAAATAAAAAATAAAATAATAAATTTACACGAAATTCTTTTTTCTGACTTTTAACTCCGCAAACCTTTCTATTATTTCTTTTAATTCTATTTTATCAGCAACTTCGTGCTCTATGGCCAACATAGACAAACCATTCAATCGAAATTGGGTAGAAGTAGAACGTAAATATTGTAGTTTTAAGGGTTTTGCAGTAAAACAAAACCCTTATGAAATCGGTCAAATGTCTGTCTGTCCGTCTGTCCGTCTGTCCGTCTGTCCATGGAATATCTCAGGAACGGCTGAAGCTACATACATGAAATTTGGTAGGAATGTGTAGAATTACTATAATTCGCCGGAGAAAGCGAATCGTTGTAATAGGTCAACTTTAAGGGGAGGTCCCCATAGAGGGGAAATGAAGGTCGAAATTTTTTTTTCGTTTAGTACAGGCAAGTGGGGTATCATAAGAAAGGTACCGTCGAGCACATTCCATTTTTGAATTTTTTTTCAAATTTGAACAAACGGGAAAAGAAGGAGAGGGGAAAATATGTCATCCGAGTTTGTCCCCCCCCCCCCTTGCATTTCGAGACCGTTATACTTATTTTAGAAATATGAAAATTTACAGAAAAGCGCCATTTTACTAGTGTAGAAAACCTAGATTTCTAGAATTTTGAAATTTCATCAGAAAAGGTTAATAATAGTACATTTCTATAGTTTCAGTTAGCACAACCCTGCACCCCTTACGCGTAGCCGAGGTCAAAAATATTGATGGCCAATGATAACCAACATCATAGGCAATAATATCTCTAAGTTTCATTATAATCACATAATATTTAATAATAGTACATTCATTTAAAGTTCGGCATTTTGACACTATCCACACAAAAAATACACCTACCGGCCTCATAGGTGTGAGTACTACTATACTTTCATGTTGTTTTTCGTAGTGCGAATTGCAGCTATTTAATTAATCATTTTTTAAAGGGTAAAGATTGGTTGGGGGCGCTGTGTCTTAATTGGCCAACTTTACCGGGTGGAAGGAAGGGGGGGGGGAGGGTCCACAGAGAGGCGAAATTAAGGTCAAATTTTTTTATCGACTGATATAAGCAAATGAGGTGTCGTGAGAAAGGTAATGATGAGTAAATTCCATTTTTTTTGCATTTTCTCGGGGAGTGGGGGAGGAGAAAATATTAGTTCGTAATTTGACCCCCCCTTGCCTGCATTTTGAGACCGTTATACTTAGAATTATGAAAACTTACAAGAAGTGTGTTTCGAAAAACATATAAAATGGAAAATAGTAGAATTTGTATATCTTCTCAGAATAGGTCAATAATAGTTTATTTGTATAGTTACAGTTAGCACACCCTTGCACGCCTTAAACACGTTCGTAAAAAATAAAATGTAAGTGGGTAAGACATTTTAATTACGTTTTTTCTATCCATCTGAGTGATATCAAGAAGAGCAAGGAGCCGATATTTATATACCAAAATAAGCGCTTGCTACAAAACCCTCGGATTGCGGGCGTAGCCCTCTATATTCCGGTTTCATTTATTATTTTTAGTTTGGAGAAGCTCCTTTCGCCACTTGCTACGGATATTGGTATTGTAAGCAATATTCTTATGGCAATAGCAAGATTGGGAGCAAAATTTAATTTTGTAATTATGCTTAATACAATGCTTAGACTTTCTTTTTTCTTTTTTTTTGTAATAAAATTATGTGGTGGCAACGTTAACGAGAAAGAAATTGTTTGACTTTTAACACCGAACCTTTCAATCTACGTGCGCATACACACAGAAAATCAAATTTAAAATGCTAATTTAGATTATACGAAAATAACGCACTAGGAAAACTTTGGAATTGGTACAACAATACCACCGATACCCTCTGTCCGTTGATATGAGAACATAATAATCCAAATACAATTAACAGACACAAATTTTCTAGGTTGCTGAATGCACTCAATTTTATATTGCACAAAATCAAATGTGGGAAAATAGTAGGGGGATTCATGCTCACGTCGGAAATGCAATACGATGTCGGATTGTCGGAAAATTGACAGCAGTTGTATGGAGATGACAGCAGTTATGGCAGGCCACACCTATCCGATCATACTCCGATCATGCAATCGAACTAGTGTATGAGAAGGAAATGGTATTGGGTTTCGAACGGAATATGATTGGACGACGTTTCACCTGTTGTTTTGAATGCAATTTGAGAATCCTTCGAACATTGACAAAATAAACTTTTAAGGCGCCAATACATTGATCATATTTCTATTATACATAATATCAGGAGCTTGGAGTAGAAAGGGCGAACTCAAAAAATCGATTTTTTTTATTCTCTCCTTGGTATCAGATACATATAAACAATGCGTAAATACCTCACTTTGCCCCGGCAAGCCCTCAGTTTTCTCATAGTTTCAATATAAAGTGAGTAATATCATTTTCTGTATTCGAATCACTTAGTGGAGCAAGGGCGAACCCCGGCTCTGAGACCCCATCCAAGCACTATGAAAAGCCATAAATATTTGTATTCGCCCTTGCTCTTCTGTGAAAAGTGTTTGTTTCGCTAGGTATGTTAGTCAGTCATTCGCCCTTGATATTTTGAAGTACTTTGAAAGCTTTGAGCTTGATTTCCCAACACCTCAATTTTGGGATACGCCCTTTCTACTCCAACCTCCTGATATGCTTAAGCCTACTTGATTTCGGTTCTTGCAGTAGGCTCAAGGATATGACATACATATTACAATAGAAATATGAATGAAGGCCTTAAACTGTTTTCATTGTCAATTTATTGTCATTTCAGTAAATCAAAATTCATTTTGCTATTACGTAGTAATATATTTGCGAAGAGTACATTTTTACGAAAATGCCGCCCCTAAAATTTGGCGCCCCGGGCGACCGCCAGGCTTGCCCCCCCCCCCCCCTAGAGCGGGGGCTGCTTTTCTTCTTCTTCTTTCTCCTTGACTTCCGTATGAAGTGTGTGTGACAACGAGAGTGGTGTTCAGCAGGCACAGACTGCATAACCGACAAGTTCCGGAGCTGCTCGCGAGCAGTTCGTGCTCTTCGGTAACTTCTGAACGCAGGCAATGTGATCTGTCACCGACTGCTCATGGCTGCCTGCCGAACTTGATCGCGCTGGTGATGACTTAGATAGAGCCATAATAGTCAACTGTGCATTTTAATAGGGGATAATTACTGTAGAAAAGTAAAGGACGACTGTAGTGAGTGACAGGATTTATTTACTCTGCAGGTCGTAAGACGTTAAGACGCCGACGCCATCAATAAGTGAAACAGCGACATGTGCTGGCTGTAGTTAGGATCGGTAATTGTGGGGGAAGGGGGAGGTACTTTCCACTTGCTACCCTCGGAAGTCAAATTACACCAAAAGTGAATGTGTGCCTTACCTCGAGCTGACTTTTCATATGAACAGGAAAACTCAAAGTAAAAAAGGAAAAAAAAACTATTAAACATATAACCACCAAGTTCCATGAACTCCGTATGCATGGGTTACATTCAGATTTGTATAGTTACGGTTTTTTTTCTCTCTTTTTTTTGTAACAGCAACAATTTCCCAAAAGGATCAACTATTATCGATTGCATTTAAAGAAAAGAAGTCGTTACATTACACTACTGCATGTTTATATTTAATTAAAGGATTTAAGGATTTTTTGTTATTTAAAACAAACTTTAGAAGGTCAAACGCAAATTATAGCTGCAAATAAGAAATCTGAACCTTCGAGGAAATAGTTAGCTATTTTGGTATGGAATAATGCTGTAAAATCCATAGACGCCTTAACAGCCTGGGTTATCGCCATACCAAAGGTATATCTCCGACTAGGCTATGTACCTCTGGCATGTAGGGAGTTCAGAGTGGTCTTCATCCCCAAATCAGGCAAAAAACAGCCACGTTAACCCTAAGAATTTTAGACAGATCAATCTTAAATTCTTTTGCTAAAAACGATGTAGAAGTGTATAGCTGGGTACATCAGGGAGACTATCGACCTAGCCTACCTCTCCAGAACTGAACATGTTTACATAAAAGGGGAAATCTGTGAAAACTGTTCCTAATCATGAAGCGGCCTTCACGATTGAAGCATACATTTAGTGCGAAGAGTTCATTCTCTGTGTATTCCTGGACATAGCAGGGGCTTTCACCAATGTCACAATTTAGACGATAATTGAACGAAACTCTAGTCAATTGGATCAAAGCACTACTTTCAAAATGGCTGATAACGTCCGAATGAGGCGGTCAAAAGCCACAACGAGGGCGGTAAGAGGTACTCCGCAAGGAGGAGTACTATCGCCATTCTTATGGGTACTCGTACTAAATGTTCTACTAAAATCATTAGAATCATCAGGGAATCGTGTAATGGCCTATGGCGATATCGTGATACACGTATCTGGCAAGTAAATAGGCACATTATCAGATCTAACAACTATGGCTATCAGTAAGTTACAGAAGTACTCAAGCGGAAGAGGATTGGGTGTAAATCCTCAAAAAACTGAACTGGTTGTCACAAGGAGAAGTACTTGGGGATGATCCTAGATTGTAGACTAAACTGGGGTAATGAATCACCTATGTATTTCTACGGACTGAGGCAGCTAAAAGTGCCCTAATGCTGAGCGAGCCAGGGCACTTCAGGCAAAGGCCATATTGCCGTCGCAGTATTAGGCTACCAGCTAATGACTTTACGCAACCACAACTGAAGCATAAATTTCAAAGTAAACATACCCGATAGAGACCATTTTCCGATAGTTGAGCGTGGACGTGGAAATCTTCTGGACCTCTTAAAAGATGGCCACTGGATGTAAGTTGGAGTCGGTGCAGAAGTCTATTCACCAGAACTTTCATGCAATCTATCCTTCAGGCTATCAGATGAGTGCAGCATATTCCGGGCGGAGGTGCTGGGAATTTAGAAGGCGCCGAAGCGATTATATTGTCTCGGAAGAAGGGTAGCATCGTCATACAATCGGACAGTCAGGCTGCGCTAAAGGCACTACAGTATGTTACCATCAAGTCAAAGAGAGTGCATAACTGTCTAACAGCCCTCAAAATGTTGGAAGTCGCTAGAACAGTGGAGCTCCGGTGTATTCCGGGTCACAGCAAGGTTCCACGTAACGAAATCGCGAATGAAGTGACTGAACAAGGGCTTAGCTTCAGCCGAGGGACAGCTGGAGAGCTGCCGATGCCAATTCAGACATACCAGAAGAAACTGGACGATAGGTTGTATGGGCTGGTCAACGCAAACTGGCACAATATCAATTACTATAGAATAACGAAAATATTATTGAACTCTTACGACAGAAAGAAGACTTAAAGCCTATTGGAACTACCCAGACGACAGTGCGTACTACTTGTGTGTGTACTAACGGAGCACTGCTTGTTAGAGGAACATGCATACAGATTAAAACTGATTACTGGTAGTGGATGCAGGAGTTGCAAACTGCCATGTTTAGAGGAAACTCTCTAAGGCACCTTCTGAACAACTTTCCAGTGCTTTCTAGGAGGAGATTAAAATGTCTGGAAGCCTACTTTTACAAAGGCCTAGACAGAGTTGCTGGTCTCAGCTTGAGAAGTCTTTGGAGCTTCACTAATGAGTCAGGATCCTTCAAGATTAATAAAGATCTTTTGGTAACGACTAACACTGAAACGTAATGGGTATCGGAATCACATGGTATCGCTATGGACCCAAGCGGTCTGTGCGGAACCGTTAGGTTGCCAACCAGCCTAACCTTGGTATGGAATAAATTAATACAAAAAAATTTATTGAAATGTAAGAAAAAACAATTAAGGAGTACTGTAAGGATGACTTTTAAGCAATAGAACAATGTTAGGATCAAACATTTACCGTAATACTATACTTCCAAACGGCTGTTTCGAGTAACTGAAGCAGCAACGAATAGTTTTCCTTTTTTAAAATAATAGTTTTTATCCTCAAGTCAATTAAATAAATAGATTCTACAATAGAAAAAATTATTAATCGACGGTCAACGATGTACATACTTTGGAGGACTCGGGTTCCAAAGTTTCAATTACCTCTAGAGTGATTTTCTTTACTTTTCTGTTTGCTTTTCAAAACGGCGGTATGTGCACAGCTTGTACTTGCAATATTTCCTTCCACCTCAAAAAATCGTGTTTCACCAATCCCAAATTTTCCCAGTATAAAATTTCTCATTCCCACTGTGGTTTTACGGTAAAATGAAATTATTTGTAGCGAACTGTGATGGCGTGACTTTCACGCTCCAGCAGAACAAGTATAAGGTCCGTTGAGGGGCCTCACACTTGGAACTTGGGCCGCCTACTCGGGATTCACACAAAGGAACAAAAGGTTATCCCACTTTTTTCATCCAACTCGCGGACTTAATTGTTTTTCCGATGAAAGAAAGAAAAACACATTTTTCTTATAATAAAAAGGTTAACTAATAACTACTTTCATCATCATCGTAGCGCGACAGCCCGACGTCGGGCCTTGGCCACCTGGATCCATGTCCTTCAATTATCTCGGTTACGTGACCGCGTCCTCCAATCTTGGAAGCCCAGTAGTAGCGCGGCGTCTACATAAACCGAGCTCTCCCAACGAGATTTCGGTCGTCGTCGCAGTTTCGCTCGGTCGACACGTCGTCCGTTCGTTACTCTCTTTGGCATGCGATCATTGTCCATTCGTTGTACATGCCCTGTCCATTGAAGTCGTTGAAGATTGACGATTTTCGAAACTTCTAGCTTATCATAAAGTACATACAACTCATGGTTGTACCGGATGCGCCATCCACCTCGCCTGAAAATTCTCCGCCGAATCTTGCGTTCGAATGTGTCTAGCATGTTTCCGGAGGCTTGTGTTAGGGTCCATGCTTCGCAGAAATAGCATAGCACTGGTCGTATAATGGTTTTATATACGCGGAGCTTCGTGTTTCTGTGCACATGCTTCGATTTCATTATAAGGAGAACCGAGAAAAAAGTCTTAGCTAACTGTATCCGTCAATTGATTTCGTCAGTTTCGTTGGCTTCTCTTGACAAGTTGCAACCCAGGTTTATGAAGTTGCTCACGAACTCGATGTTGAGGTCCCCCACATTGATGTTCGATTGTCCTGGCGTCCATGACCTCGATTGCATCATTATTTAACTACTTTTGCAGCGGTATTGAGAGTATGCAGAAGTTCTTCTGCGTCGGCCAATCTTCGGGACATGATGTTGATGTCATCGGCGTACGCTGCTAATTGTGTCGACTTGATGAGTAGCGTCTCGCTGCTGTCAACATTCATAGCCCGAATAACGTATTCCAGTGCTAGGTTGAAGAGCGTCACTGCCAGTCCATCGCCCTGTTTCAGACCAGTGCGTGTTTCAAATAGATCAGTAAGTCTATTATCGATCCTGACTTGCTACACAGAGTTGGTCATCGTCATCTTTGTCAGTCGCACTAATTTTGCTGGTATACCAAATTGCAGCGTGAAGTTGTACAGTACACCACGATCAATACTGTCGTATGCCTGCTTGAAGCCTATTGGTCTACGATGCATTCCCAGCACTTCGGATGTCTGACCGTAAGGAGCTGATCGGTTGTGGAGCGACTAGGTCTGGAACCGTTTTGATATTCGCCAATGATTCGTTCTGCGTACGGTTTTACGTCAATATTTGATAGGACGTACAAACTAGTGATACGCCCCTGTAATTCTCCCAGCGCAGTTTATCTCCCTTTTTGTGAATAGGACAGATGATGCTTCAGTGTCAATCGTCTGGGATCACCCCGTCCTCCCATACTCGCAGGAATAATTGATGTATGGCATTATATAGACCCGTTCCACCGAATTTTAGCAGTCTAGCTGGAAAATCGTTAGCGCCCGGCGCTTTATTTCGATTCAGTGACCGCAACTCGAGAACAACTTCCTCTACTGTCGGTGGTTAATCGGGCCCAGATCAACAATATGGTCAGGAGCTTCTTGTGTAGGGATGTTAGATGAAAGATTCCGAAGCTCTTGAAAATAACTTACTCAATTGCCCTAACCCCTTGTGGGGTATACCGCGTCAACTGCTCCATGTGGCCCAGTTTCGTTGGCATAAACTGGTTTCGGAAAATGCAGCTGCCAGCATGTACCTCCTGTACATCCATGGCCACGAACGTCGTTGTGTACGGGATTCGAACCCGAAACGCCGGTAGTTAAACATGAGACTGATGCCTAAACGCAATGCGCTACCGGTCACCCCACATCGTTTGTTAATGCTACCGGTGTCGCTGATGATGTTTCCATCCTTGTCCTTATAGAGGCTAGTCCTGCGTTCATAGCCGTTCTTAATTGTATTTACTAGCTATTACGCTTGTCTGGTGTTGCTATTAGCTAAGTTTTCGTTAATATTCAGTAACTGCTCGTCAAAGTATAATATTTGCGTTTCTTACATCTACTTATTCTATTCGATATTCGCCGTAGCTCGTCATATTTCTCTCTTTTGGCTCTAGTCGCTCGTTGAATCCTTGTCTATAGGCCTCGTTTTTCACGTCAAGTGAATTTTTGCATTCTTCATCGAACCAGTCATTTTGCTCTCACCGGGCTTTATATCCCACGACCTTCTCTGCGATTTCTTTGATGGTACCCTTGAGTTCTTTTCAGAACCCATGAACGCCTGTGTTGCTGATGTTGTGTGATAGTCTAACTGCAAGTGTGATAGTCTTACCTCAAGGGCGGCAGTATATGCCACCTGTCTAGCATCGCTCAGAAGTCTATCAACCGCAAAGATTTTGGGAGAGCTGATTCTCGATTGGTGCACTGAAGAAATTCTATAATACATCGGTAGGTCGTCTTCACAAAGTGATGATCTGAGTCGCACTTTGCTCTTCGATAGAAGCGGATATCTATTACATTAGACTCCCATTTCTTGCAAATAAGAACGTGATCATTTTAATTGACGGTATGTGCGTCTGGAGATTTCGAGGCCTGCTTGTGAATACTTCGATGCGGGAAATACGATGAGCTTACGACCAGTCGAAGTCGCTGATTCGCTGGCCTTTGTCTTTCTGTTTTTCATGGAAACCCCGGTGCTAACTTTTGTTTCCGACTTTCGCGTTATAGTCTCGTAGAAGCAGTTTGACGTCGATTGTTCGAAGTGGGTCGAAGAGAGTCTCAAGGCGGGAGTAGAACTCGTCTTTTACTGCGTTCTCGATAACTTCAGTGGGGGCGCGCACATTAATGCGAATCGCACGCAGCCGTTCATTTATGGTTTTGAACTCAATAATGTGCGGCTTGAGGTTTCCTGGACTGAAGTAATGCTCAGTTTGTACTTTTCAATCTGTTGAAGGACGGTCTTCTCGGCCCCTGGTTTGTTCAGAAAGCGTTCATTCTAGGATCCCAAAGAATAATCCTTTAGTCATTTGTGTGGTCGTCGTTGTTGATCCATCCAATCCGAGGATTTTGTTCCAGGTTTCTTGACATGAGTAGTTTTTACAAGGACGATTGCCAACACATCTCAGCACATGCAGAGGGTGGCCTCGAAGATAGCTGCTTCAGATGGTATGATAAACGTGCTGGAGTTCACACAACTATGTTGCAGGTCCAGCTACACACATCTTTCCTTCCTACCAAACCTGATACGCTTATGTGTTGGTCAACAATTCATGGTACAGCTATCTTGCCTTTTTTCAAACTGTCATCGCTAAAACTTACCCGTCAGCGGTTTGACCCACTGCCGTTACGAACGTTTTACTTGTAGTTTAAAGTTATGTTTCGTTTTGGACACCATAGCGAAGACATAATAGGTTAAAACAAGCCCCGCCTTGGGCGCCAAATAAGATTCACCTAATCAGGCCCGCGCGCAAAAATTTTCGAAGAGAGGTGTTTGAACTATGCTAATTATTTTTCAAAAATTTCCTACTCATTGGTAAAAATAAAAATTTATATTTTTAGCCCGAGAGAATTTGCTATAAAATATGGCTGGAATCCATATGAGCAAACCCGCGGTTCATTTGCAATTACCATTCCATAATAATTATATTCAGACCCGCATCGATTGTAGCAGTTGATAGGTAGACTACGATACGTTTAATGTAGGCCTGGAATAAATTTGAATTTGGCTGATTGATATACATATGTCAACTTGAACCGTGGACTTACTCAGTAAATGCCAGCCATTGTTTATAGCAAATTCTCTGTGCTTAAAATATATTTTTTTTTTTTTTTTGTAAGTGGGAAAATTTCCAAAAATAATGAGTGCAATTTGACCAGAACCAATTTTCTGAAGATTTTTTGTTAATTGTAGATCTTGCGGTCAGAGCTGAACTAAAACAAATTGATATGTTATGCTCGAGATAAGCATTTTGTTCGCGGATCATACTTGCCTATACACGCGGACAGTGACAGTGGCGAGATCAGGTGTACTATACATCGACCCGAGATGACCAATTTATTGCATTCGGAATTTTGAGAAATCGCTCCCTTATGGCGCGGCGGGAGAAGTAACTGTTTGTGAGCGCACCATTAGAGGAAGAATGGACAATCGGGGCTTGCGAGCTCGAAGACTAGCCCGATATCCAGAACTAGTCTGATTCATCACATAGCTCCACTTCGATTCGCTCGCGAACATTCAAATTGGACGCGTCGGCAGTGGAGTAAAGTTCCTTGAACCGATGAATGCAGAGAAGGCTAAAGAGCTCCAGATAGTCGCCAACGTGTGTGGAGAAGGCACAGGGTACGCTTCCTACTCGTTACCACTAAGCAAACCGTTAATTTCTATGGTGGGTCTGTAAAGATTTGGGGAGACACAAGTGCAGACGCACGTACAGAGTCAGCAATTGTTGGAGAGCGTTTAACTTCAGTGCAATATATTGAAGAGATCCATGAAGAACATGTCCTACCTTACGTGAAATTCATCCGTGGCGAGGAATTATTTATTGGATCGGAATTCTGTCAAGTTTCTGGTTATGGGAGTTATCAACTCACTTCTTATAAAGTGGTAACCACATAATCACCTATGTACATAGTTTCTTTCTTCGGTTTTCTAAATTATTTTTTTTTCTTTTCACATTTTGACAATAAAAGAAAAAAAACTGCTTTGGTCACACTTCGTCCCGCTGAGTGTAAAATATGTAGCCAGCCATTTTTAAGTAGCTAGCTGAACAGAGCGCTAAAATAGTTAAGGCAGACACTGCACCTGACTATCCTTGAAGATTGCCACATTTTTATTACGGCAACCGATTTCCAAGCAAAGTTCCACATACACCTCAATAGCGTGAAGCTCTGCCTGGAACAGAGTAGGTAAAAAGATTCGTTACATTTGAACCGAAAAGCCGCACCGGTTCTTTTCTCTCTATTTGAAGCATCCAAACCGTACGTACAACTCATGGACTGAGCTGCAGTTAGGTATTATCTTCATGGAAAAGTGTCGATGCAACGTTCGGGGGTTACCCACAATTCATTACATAGTACGGAAGTTCCACAAACCTTTTTCATACTTTGATTAATTTTCTCCCAGGTATGGTAAATAAATTAATTAACCACTATATTTTTTTTTGTACGGAAATTTGCATAAACAGAATACATCACTTTTGAAAACCCTGAATGGAAATTTGAAATTATTATTAATATTCGACAGAGTTTGAAAGTCTGGAATGCAAGCGAAAACCGCATAAATTACACAAGCGTGTAGCCGAATCAGTTTTAAGACGCCTGCAGTTAGATTTGTAGTTAACAACGAATCATAACTTGAATTTTTATAAATATATACAACTGTATTTTTATGAATCTATCTAATGTATTAATCATACGTAATACGTGCTTTTGCACTTTGCAGACAAGGCAAGCAGTTGGGAAAAAACCCTAATTTCCAGACAGCAGCTACTCGTTACGTACTCGTACATTAGATGTAATTGAACAAGTTGTTTTTTTTATTGAACGTGCCAGCAAACACACTTTTATCCATTTTGTTAAGAATCACTTCCTACCACGCATGAAATCTTAAAGCAAAGAAATACAATATTACACAGTGCATATAAAGGTAGCATGCTCATGGATGTTAGCGGTGGATTTCAAACCTGGAGATAGTTTTCTTTTGGCTGAAACAATCATATTATTGCAAATGTTCTGCTTACTTAACTTTTTGATAAATATGTACAGTGTCAGATCTGGTATTTTGTAAGGGTGGGGGTTAGATTGAATTTGAAATCATGGTACCAAATCTCTAAACACAGTGAAACCAACAAAATGGAAAATGGTTAAAAGTCCAATATTACAACATGATAGATACATATTTTACTTGTTGATGTGCTGCTATAATTATTTTTAGGAAAACAAATGAATTTTAGGAAATGAGACCAAAGAAACGAAAAGATATTTAGAATTAATTCGTATTTATCTGTGTTACTTAAAATCACTTCCAACAGCCAAAGGATTGTTTTTGCACTACCGACTAAGTTGAATTGAAGTTCAAATACAATAAAATGTTTCCAAAGTAGCCAAAATACAATTACAAAATATTCAATGGTTGTTTCCTTGTGCGGATCACCTGAAAGGTTTTTTTTCGCTTAGTTTCTGTTGATATTTTTGAGAATTCCAGTGTTCAAGTTTTTTTTAAATAAAGTGCTACTAACTCTTCGAAAAAAAAATTTATATAACATAATGTTGTTTAAACGTTTTGATCGTGCTAAAGTCCGTATCGGGCAATTTCTGAACACGTTGAAAAGCGAACAAGTTTTTTCTTCAGCCAAAACTTCGTATAGGCTTTTCGGCAGTATATGTATTTATAGCCTAATTTTCTTTTTAATTTTACAGTCATAATAAATTAGCAAATGTTGCATTTGTCGGGTCGGATTTCTGTTAAGTTTCTGGTTACACAAGGGATCACCTCACTTCGTATAAAGTGGTAACCATATAGACAACTTTACCTTAACCCCTAGTGGGGCATAGCGCGTCAACAACTCCTGCGCGCCATCGTACTCTGTTCTGGGCAATGGGGCGCATCTTCCCAAAAGACTTACCCAGCGCCCTACACTCCTTTGCCACAGATCGACGCCATGTAATTTAAGGACCCCCTCTTGGTCGGCCTTGGGTGAAAATGGGGTTCCATTTCATGGCATGCAAAGCAATGCATTTATCACTCTTCCGCAATTGTGACCTATCCACTGCCATTTTCGCCTGCGTATCAATTCGTCGATTGCCATCTGCCGCGTACGCCAACTTAGCTCTTCATTTGACATTGTTTCGGTCTGGAAAATTATTTTAATTCGACGAAGACATGAGTTGACGAAAACTTGAAGCTTTCTGGTAACTCTTACGCAAACTTTCCATGTATAGTACTGCTCCCATACAAAAGCACAGACAGTACCAGGGAGCGAAACAGACCCAGCTTGGTCTTGATGCTGAGATAACTGCTTTGCTAGATTTTGGACAGCATGCCGTATGCGCATTTAGCCTGGTTGATACGACGAGCGATGTCCTGCTCCGTACCACCATTTTCGGCAACAATGCTACCCAGGTAGACGAAGTTGTCCACCTTCCCCACAGGCTGATCACTAAATACTGATGCCGATAGGTGTCGGATTTTTTTTTCGCAATGGCGGGATAAGAACCTTGGTCTTGTTGGTATTAATCTTTAGACCAACCTCGCTTGCCTCCCTCTCGAGATCTAACACTGCGGACAGATCCATGATTTTGTGGGAGAGTAGGCATATGTCGTCAGCGCAGTCATGATGTTGGGGATAAGATTTCAAAGTCCATTGAATTCCTCTGTCGAGTCCGGATAGGGCTGCATGCAACACATCGCCGATCACAATGAGGAATAGGATCGGTGAGAGGATGCACCCCTGCCGAACTCCACTGCGAATCTCAAAGTCCCCCGACACCTTACCTTTATGCAGAACGCGACATTTCGCGCCGTCATAGGTTGCCCTAATAATAGCCACAAGCATCTCAGGGATGCCTCTCCTGCGCAAAGTCGCCCATATAGAATCCCAGTTCACACTATCGAAAGCCTTCTCGAAATCGATGAAAAGCAAGTGAAGCGGAGAATCGTACTCAGCGCATTGCTCGATAATGATTCGCGAGGTGTTAATTTGATCGACACAGGAGGATCGAAAACCACAATGCTCTTCATAAATTGAGCTCTCTAAGTGAGCCTTTAGTTTTTCCAGGACGATTTTAGCTATTATCTTGGCAACGGCAAGAAGCACAGAAATGCCTCTCCAAGTATTACTATCTATGAGGCTACCTTTCTTCGGAAGTTTGATGATCAAACCTTCCTTCCACTCAGTAGCGAAGATATATGTACCATGCTTTATCAACAAGTGGGTGCAGCAAATCGGCAGTTACGCTTGGCGCAACTTGATAAAGTTCGGCAGGGATACCGTCGAGTCCGGCGGCCTTTCCTCGTTTAAGTGCAATAATTGCAGCGACTAATTCCTCTTTAGTCGGGGCAGTGGACCGTATACGCACATTTTGACCGTTAACTAAATTATCTACATGAGAGGGGAACTTCACCAGAGGTTACACGGTTCAAGACCGCGGCGAAGTGTTCTTTCTTTTCCTTTCCTTTTGAGGGAAAAAACAGGTTGTTTCAGGGATCACTGGATAATAGTTCTTAAATTATTGCCCATCTCCTAGGATCCTATGCCGACGTTCGACTAGAATACAAACTGTTATACGTTATAGTAATTTAATGTACTCGTATTTATTGAACATGATTGATTTCTTTACATTTGCAAATCTAGGGACGCGGGAGCGTCCCGCCCCGCCAAAGAAAAACAAAAAAATCGAAAAAAAACAAGCTAGTCTTCGGCTTCGCGTGAAGGGTATCATACCTTCTTTGTGACTTATGGTGCATTTGAAACTTTGAAATTAGTAGTAAAACTTGTTCCGATTTCACTGTTCCTACGAGAGGTATATGAAATATTGAGCCGATTTCAACCAAATTTAGAAACCTTGTTTGGCAGTTAATATAATTGAATAATATGAATTTTGGTAAAGATATCTTTAGAAATACATAATAAAGTTTTTCTAACAAAAACTTGCTTTTGGAACGGTCGTTCCTATGACAGCTATATGATAGAGTAGTCCGATTTTACCCAAACTCAAGAACATGATTAAGCTAATAATAATATTATTAATTATTGTTTTGTTATTATTTGAAAAAGATATCTTAAGAAATTAAAAAGTTTTTCTTACAAGGAATAATTTTTGGACCGGTCGTTCCTATGACAGCTATATGACGTAGTGGTCCGATTCCGTTGGTTCCGACATATTTACAGCGTGCAATAGAAAGAAGGCTTTGTACAAAATTTCAACTCGATAGCTTTAAAACTGAGGGACTAGTTTGCGTAGAGCCAGACGGACAGACGGACAGACAGACAAACAGACGGACAAAGCTTAATCGACTCGTCTCATCATACTGACCAAGAATAAATATGGTTTGTATGGTCGGAGATGCTTCCTTCTGTGCGTTGCAAACTTCATGACAAAGTTAATATACCCTATCACATCCGTGAAGGGTATAAAAAAGTCGGTGATTTTGCAAAGGTTAAATTACTTTGGTCAGTCAAATTGTTACAACACTGGTTGCTTTAATTAGGGTAGTTTCGATTTTTGATATATTGTTTGAGTTGGTACATTGTTTAAAAATTCGAGTTTTCTATTTCCCCCCTAACACCACGGACCCCGCTACCATGTTGAAAATGTGCTTAATTGTTTGGCTTGTCCTTTTTCTTTTTAGTATCTCCTAAATCGGTTTCACAAGAAATCTTGTAAAACTTTATTTAACTGGAGCAATTTACTTACACTTTGAGACTAAAGTAAAGCTTCTAGCTGTTATACTTACCGAGATAGAGCTTTTAAGGCATGAATCGATGAGCATTCATTTTTGAATTTTTGTTCATAGCTACTTTAAAAATGGCCCGAATTGAAAACTATTGGCCACGTTAGGCTCACAATCAAATTGTCCCCAACTTTTACAGACAAACTTTTCCATTTGGAGCTTCCGTTGCAAAGATCTGTGAGCTTGAAAAGTGAAAAAGTGTGATTTTTCTCGGGAGCCTCGAAAATTGTCATTTTTTTACTATCAATTTTGACTACGCTACTGAACCGAATTTCAACTTTGAGCAGTGCATTGAACGCAGAATTCAACGGTCCTTAATTTACTCCTGCAAGGTTTTTCGACCCGTTTAGGATTTATAACGATAATATTGGAAAAGGGCTCAAATTTCTCGGATTTTCGCCCTCCAAAAGTTAAGCTCATCTTCTACGACCGTGCAAACTCAGTTTCCATGTATTCAGTATCTATAGAAGGGATTAAAATTATTTCCAGATATTTCCCTCATTATTATTAAAAAGCCCCAAAATTGGCTTCCTTTGACTGGCCTATATATGATTTAGATAGTTTCATTTATGGCATATGAGATATGAATTATGATATAAGATGATTTTTTCCAATGTGTGGAAGATGGGAAGCGATGTCTAGGCAAGATGGGTATCACATGACTGGAGGTGATGAGGCGAATGCAGTAGACTGTTAAAGGTATTTTGATTGCTTTGGGCAGGAAAAAGGATGTTCTTGGCAAGGAAGCGATTTCTAGGCAAGATGAGTATTATACGATTGGGGGTGATGAGGCGAATGCACTAAACTACTGTTAAAGGTACTTTGAGCCTTTTGAACTAAAAAAATGATATTCTTGGCAAGAAAAATATTTACCCCAAATGGGTAAACTGAGTGGACTCATAGTCCGGCACGTAAATCCCCTTTTTATCGAAGACTACCGCATTCAGTAGGAATCAAACCGGAGCCCAATGTATAGAAGGCGTACGTGCTTACCGTTGCGCCATCTGTATTACTACTACTACTATGCAAAAAGATATGATATCTCCCAAAAACAACTCTGTTGTAAAAAATTCCCCGCCAAGAAAAACCTCTCAACCGCAAAAAGGATTGATATGAATACAATACCGCCAAAGTACTCGTAGCTTCGCGCCCCACTCTAGGGTTGGCATATTGAACGCTGATTGAATTAGTAAATTTCGTTCAAATCTGATTGGCGGGGAGCTTCATAGCCATAGACAAAATGACAGTGATAATGACAACGATGTCGTTCTGATAAAATGATGGTTATGTAGTTGCGTGTGGATCATGCTGTAGGCTCTTATGCCAAGTATTATTGGATTCTCGCCCGGATCTCGTTATAAAGCTTCCGCCTTACAAAAGACTAAAAATGCCATAATAATAGACCATTTTCTACCCGGTTTTTCTTCAGATTGTTCAACTTATTTTGTTTAATGGAAACTCCCCGCCAATCAGCTTTGAAAGAAATTTACTAATTCAATCAGCGTTCAATATGCCAACCCTAGAGTGGGGCGCGAAGCTACGAGTACTTTGGCGGTATTGTATTCATATCAATCCTTTTTGCGGTTGAGAGGTTTTTCTTGGCGGGGAATTTTTTTTACAGCAGAGTTGTTTTTGGGAGATTGAAAACTTACGAGCGAGTTGTTTGCAATCGATTGAAAGAGATTGTACGGTTGGATGACAATCAATGCATCTTTGTAGAGGGTCGATCCACAGTCAATGCTATTTAGTGCTTGCATGTTACAATGGGAAAACATCGTGATGCACGGACGGACTTGCAGTTTGTTTATCGATTTCGGAAAAGCCTTCGACAGAGTTCCTTGTGATCTGATATGGGTAGCCCTAAGAGCAAATAAGGTCCCCAAGACATATGTTAAGATGATACAAGACATGTATGATGGAACAGCTACCAAAGTTAAATGCAAAGCTGGTGAGTCTGAAGAGTTTCCGGTTAAAGTCGGAGTCCACCAAGGCACTGTATTGAGTCCCTTGCTCTTCAGCATCATCATGCTCTATTTATTAACACTCATTTTTGACGACCTGGAAATATTCCTTCTCTTCGCCGATGACATTGTCCTGGGTAGCAAAAACATCGTTGCTTTGCAGGCTGCACTGACCAAGTGGTGTAAGATACTGGAGGATAATGGACTGTGGATTAGCATACCAAAGTCTGAGTATCTTTGCTGTCCTTTCTCAGATCCAGAGAGACCGATACCAGATATCTACATTAAAGGAGAGCAGCTGAAGCAGCTGTACAAGGTTCAAATACCTGGGTTCGATGGTCAGCAAGGAAGCTACCTGCGATGACGACATCAAACATCGCATCAGTGTCGGATGGATGAAGTGGCGAGAAAACTCTGGAATTTCTGCGACAAGAAGATGCCACTAAAGCTTATGGGAAAACTCTACAAAACGTTCGTACGTCCCGCACTCATGTGTGACCAAAAAGGATCGCATCAAAAGTACCTACATCCGAGGCAGCTTCTTTATTGAGCAGCCGATCATTGAAAAGCTCGAAGAAGGACGTATGGATTAGTATTGCTATGTTCTAAGGCGTCCACCTGAGAACCCTGTCATGAAGGCACTATCAATGAATGTTCCATTTGCTGGAGGCAGACGGAAACACACATGGATCGATCAGATGAAGAAGCAACAACAACGCATTAATCTCGGCGATGATACGATCCAAGACCGAGCTGCATGCAGAAGGAAGCTGAGATACTACTTTGCCTTAACCCCTAGCGGGGCATAGCGCGTCAACTACTCCTGCGCGCCATCGTACTCTGTTCTGGGCAATTGGGCGCAACTCCCCAAAAGACTTACCGAGTACCTGACACTCCTTTGCCACAGATCGACGCCATGTGATTCGAGGACCCCCTCTTGGTCGGCCTTGGTTGGAAATGGGGTTCCATTTCATGGCATGCATAGCAATGCAGTTATCACTCTTCCGCAATGTGTGACCTATCCACTGCCATTTTCGGCTGCGTATCAATTCGGCGATTGGCATCTGACCCGTACGCCGACTTAGCTCTTCATTTGACATTGTTTCGGGCCAGAAAATTCTTAAAATTCGACGAAGACATGAATTGACGAAAACTTGCAGCTTTCTGGTAACTCCTACGGAAACTTTCCATGTACTGCTCCCATACAAAAGCACTGATAGTACCAGGGAGCGAAACAGACCCAGCTTGGTCTTGATGCTGAGATAACTGCTCTGCCAGATTTTGGACAGCATGCCGTATGCGCGTTTAGCCTGGTTGATACGACGAGCGATGTCCTGCTCCGTACCACCATTTCCGGCAACAATGCTACCCAGGTAGACGAAGTTGTCCACCTTCTCCACAGGCTGCCCATTAATATTGATCGCAATAGGTGTCGGATTTCTTTTTCGCAACGGCGGGCTAAGAACCTTGGTCTTGTTGGTATTAATCTTTAGCCCAACCTTGCTTGCCTCCCTCTCGAGATCTAACGCCATTGCGGACAGATCCATGATTTTGTGGGAGAGTAGGCATATGTCGTCAGCGTAGTCAAGATGTTGTAGATAAGATGTCAAAGTCCATTGAATTCCTCTGTCGAGTCCGGATAGGGCTGCATGCAACACATCGCCGATCACAATAAGGAATATGATCGGTGAGAGGATGCACCCCTGCCGAACTCCACTGCGAATCTCAAAGTCCCCCGACACCTTACCTTTATGCAGAACGCGACATTTCGCGCCGTCATAAATTGCCTTAATAATAGCCACAAGCTTCTCAGGGATGCCTCTCCTGCGCAAGGCCGCCCATATAGAATCCCGGTTCACACTATCGAAAGCCTTTTCGAAATCGATGAAAAGCAAGTGAAGCGGAGAATCGTATTCGGCGCATTGCTCGATGATGATTCGCAAGGTGTTAATGTGATCGACACAGGAGAATCCGGATCGAAAGCCAGCCTACTCTTCATCAATTGTGCTTTCTAAGTAGGCCTTTAGTCTTTCCAGGACGATTTTAGCTATTATCTTGGCAACGGCAGGAAGCACACAAATGCCTCTCCAATTATTACAGTCTGTGAGGCTACCCTTCTTTGGAAGTTTGATGATCAAACCTTCCTTCCACTCAGTGGGAAAGGTCTCTGTATTCCACGCTTTATCAACGCTTGGCGCTGCTTGATAAAGTTCGGCAGGGATGCCGTCGAGTCCGGCAGCCTTTCCTCGTTTTAGTGCAATAATTGCAGTGACTATTTCCTCTTTAGTCGGGGCAGTGGACCGTATACGCACATTTTGATGGTTAGCTAAATTATCTATATGAGGGGGAACTTCACCAGAGGTTACACGGTTCAAGACCGCGGCGAAGTGTTCTTTCCACCGCCTCATTTGATCTTCTTCCAAGATAAGTAGCTTTCCATCACTATCTTTCACCGGATGTTGGCAGGAGTTACGACCACCTGTAAACTCCTTGACGACACCGTATACGGCGTTTAAGTTGTTACTTCTAGCGGCTTCATCTGCTGACGCCAAAAGAGAATTGGCATAAACTGTTTTATCGCGTCGCACACTACGCTGAACTTCTCGAGCTTTCTGACGGTAAAGGAGTTCGATGCTGCTTCGATTGTCGTCTGATGCTGCAGCCAAACGAACTTTCAGCTCCTTTCTTTCAACAATCCGCTGCCATGAAGCGTCGGACATCCAGGGCTTATTCCGGCAATCCGGGTTTGGGCGAAGGATGGTATTTGCGCTATCAATGTACGCATTTTTCATGTCATCCCAGTTTTCGTTTATGTCACTATCTGGGTGACTAGTTATCTCAGCCGCTTTTTGCGCAAGATGGTCATTATATTGTTGAAAGACAGCTGGATTTTTTAGTCGAGCGGTGTTGAATTTGCGGGGCCTGGATCTTTCGTCGCTGGGGCGGCGCACGGCTGCAATACGCAATCGAATATTAGCGATCATAAATAATGGTCTCTTCCCATCCCAATATCGGCACCCTTCTTGTTTCGCACGTCCAGGAGGCAACTCTTGAATCTTTTACTAATGGCAAAATGGTCGATCTGATTTTGTGTTCTGCGCCGATCAACAGAGGACCAACTGATTTTGTGGTGGTCCTTATGCTCAAACATAGTACCACCGATGAAGAGACTGTGAAAGTTGCAGAACTCTACAAATCTTTCACCGTTGTCATTACGATCACCAAGACCGTGTCTCCCCATCACATGTCTGAGCCCATAGTTATCAGCGCCAACTTTCGCATTCAAATCACCCATAACCATTATAATGTCACCTTTAGGTGTTCTGCTCTGAACGGCGTTTAGTTCTTCGTAGAAGGAGTCTTTTGCCAAGACATTGTCGGGTTCAGTAGGGGCATAACATTGTATTATTGAGATATTTCTCATTTTGGTCCGGAACCTGGCGGTCAAGACCCTGTCAGAGACCGGTTCCCAGGATAAGAGACAGTTTCGCGCGGCTCTGGTTAAAAGGAGCCCCACACCTGACTTACGGCGACTACTGGTAGCTTTACCGGAGTACAACATTACAGTGCTGCCCGTTGGAGAGATGAATTCTCCGCTGTTCCACCATCTTATCTCACTAACTCCTAAGATATTTAATTTGTACCTCAGAAATTCACTCTCTAATTGAAGAAATTGTGCGTTCTGGGGACCTTCTGATCCATTGTCCAGGAGAGTACGCACATTCCAGAATCCAATCTTTGTCATTGTACGATAGCTAAAAGTCGTAACCGTTGAGTCAGTCCTTATCCGAGGCATAGTTGACGTTTCGTTAGCATATAAAGATTTCGGATAGTGCAAGTTGCTGGCATACACATCCTGTCCTTTGATTGTCGGTTTTAACGACAGGCCCTCAAAGGGAAAGGCCGTGGTATTTTTTTTCACACCCCACACCACGGGGGTACCTCAACCAAATCATCGCACCGCCATCACTGGCGGCTTGACGTTGGTTGGCAATGGTCAGTGACCACTGCCGTTCCAGGGGGCGCCCACGCGGAGGACTATGGAAGAGGAGTTTTTGCCCCCCAAAGCTGAGATAATACCGCCAAAATGGGCGAAGTGCCAACACCACAGGCAGAGCAACGCGAAGCCGCAGAGTGGTATGAAAGCGCAAGAAAAAAGAAGAGGAGAATATTGGAAAAAAAGGCTCTAATTATCCGGTTTTTTGCCTGCACAGCCGCTCTGCCGCGGGATCCAAGGTGGCTCCATCTCTTAAACTGAAAGTATGGGCCGCACCAACATTGGTACTAAACGGCATCTCTCTATCATATTTTGCAAGGTTAAGTACATTTATGTCGCTTACCGTCCCAACTAAATTGCCCTTCAGACAAAATTCTTTAAGCATGATAAAAGAAACCAAAAGTATTCATAATTATATAAGACCGAATTAAGAGAGTTTATGTTTGCTGGGAAGCATTAGCAATGTAGCGAGTAAGGATCTGCTTATAGATAAGGGACACCATATCGGTCCAGCAGCAAAAGAATGACAGTTGCACTGCACGCCGTCATCCATCCGTCTCCAAAGTCTGTGTCTTTCCAAATATATGAGATAATAGAGGCCTCAAATCAATATTGTTCAGAATATCAGCAGAAAACTTTTTGACTGGCTCCAAAAAAGCTAGCTTGTACAATTTCTTCTTCTTCTAGTAGTGACTTTGGATCTCTGGAAAGGACATAACACATTCATGTACAGCCTGTGGAAAACCCGATCGGAGGTGAATAATTTTTTTATTAATGGCTGAAAACACTGATTGGGTGCTTAAGAGGACTTCTCGCATATAGGAATGCATTCCTTAGTCTGGATTGCAGTTTTAGGTCAAAACTAGGGTATAAAAATAACTCTCGAAAGCTTTGTCAATATCCCCGAGGCTGGTCATGCATTGTTGTTTCTACAATTCGTCACCGGTCACTTATTACATATACATATTACTTTGTTCATCAGAGGCCTTCAGATCCGATAGTTTGTTTTGATTCTGGGTAATGTGGTATATTATGTCCAGATATTCTGGGCATCAGGAAAACGTGGCACGTCCTAGTCATGGAGGAATGAGTGAGCATCGGGCGCTCGGGCCGCCACATCATGGCTCCTTGTGTAATCACAGGAGTTCCAGATATGATGAACATCATCCCTCGTGGTAGTTTTTGTTTAAACATTGTGCTTGAACACTTTGTCTTGCATAATCGGATTTTCATTGGTTTTCTCGTGTAGTTTTGTACCCGGCAGACTCCGGTTTTTTATATCTTTAAAAATAACGAATAGGGTCGTAAAGCCCAACTTTCCCATAACTCCCGTCGTTTAGCTGGTCTGCCAGCATTCGTCACTTGACCAACTTGAATAGGAAATTTTAGTAAAGGCGAAGAACACTTGCTTTGCAACCGCCGTTTCGCTAACTGTGATACCAAAACCCAATGTAACTACTTTGCCTTAACCACTAGCGGGGCATAGCGCGTCAGCAACTCCTGCGCGCCATCGTACTCTGTTCTGGGCAATTGGGCGCAACTCCCCAAAAGACTTACCCAGTGCCTGACACCACTTTGCCCCATATCGACGCCAAGTGATTCGAGGATCCCCTCTTGGTCGGCCTTGGTTAGAAATGGGGTTCCATTTCATGGCATGCAAAGCAATGCAGTTATCACTCTTCCGCAATGTGTTACCTATCCACTGCCATTTTCGCCTGCGTATCAATTCGCCGATTGGCATCTGACCCGTACGCCGACTTAGCTCTTCATTTGACATTGTTTCGGGCCAGAAAATTCTTAAAATTCGACAAAAATATGAGTTGACGAAAACTTGCAGCTTCCTGGTAACTCCTACGGAAACTTTCCATGTACTGCTCCCATACAAAAGCACTGACAGTACCAGGGCCCAGCTTGGTCTTGATGCTGAGATAACTGCTCTGCCAGATTTTGGATAGCATGCCGTATGTGCGTTTAGCCTGGTTGATACGACGAGCGATGTCCTGCTCCGTACCACCATTTTCGGCAACAATGCTACCCAGGTAGACGAAGTTGTCCACCTTCTCCACAGGCTGCCCATTAATATTGATGGCAATAGGTGTCGGATTTGTTTTTCGCAACGGCGGGCTAAGAACCTTGGTCTTGTTGGTATTAATCTCCAACCTTGCTTGCCACCCTCTCGAGATCTAACGCCATTGCGGACAGATCCATGATATTGTGGGAGAGTAGGCATATGTCGTCAGCGTAGTCAAGATGTTGTAGATAAGATGTCAAAGTCCATTGAATTCCTCTGTCGAGTCCGGATAGGGCTGCATGCAACACATCGCCGATCACAATAAGGAATAGGATCGGTGAGAGGATGCACCCCTGCCGAACTCCACTGCGAATCTCAAAGTCCCCCGACACCTTACCTTTATGCAGGACGCGACATTTCGCGCCGTCATAGGTTGCCTTAATAATAGCCACAAGCTTCTCAGGGATACCTCTCCTGCGCAAGGCCGCCCATATAGATTCCCGGTTCACAGTATCGAAAGCCTTTTCGAAATCGATGAAAAGCAAGTGAAGCAAGGTGTTAATGTGATCGACACAGGAGAATCCCAATCGAAAACCAACCTGCTCTTCATCAATTGTGCCTTCTAAGTGGGCCTCTAGTTTTCCAGGACGATTTTTACTATTATCTTGGCAACGGCAGGAAGCACAGAAATGCCTCTCCAATTATTACAGTCTGTGAGGCTACCCTTCTTTGGAAGTTTGATGATCAAACCTTCCTTCCACTCAGTGGGAAAGGTATCATCAGCAGTTACGCTTGGCGTTGCTTGATAAAGTTCGGCAGGGACACCGTCGAGTCCGGCGGCCTTTCCTCGTTTTAGTGCAATAATTGCAGTGACTATTTCCTCTTTAGTCGGGGCAGTGGACCGTATACGCACATTTTGATGGTTAGCTAAATTATCTATATGAGGGGGAACTTCACCAGAGGTTACACGGTTCAAACCCGCGGTGAAGTGTTCTTTCCACCGCCTCATTTGATCTTCTTCCAAGATAAGTAGCTTTCCATCACTATCCTTCACTGGATGTTGGCAGGAGTTACGACCACCTGTAAACTCCTTGATGACACCGTATACGGCGTTTAAGTTGCTACTTCTAGCGGTTTCTTCTGCTGAGGCTAAAAGAGAATTCGCATAAACTCTTTTATCGCGTCGCACACTACGCTGAACTTCTCGAGCTTTCTGACGGTAAAGGAGTTCGATGCTGCTTCGATTGTCGCCTGATGATGCAGCCAAACGAACTTTCAGCTCCTTTCTTTCAACAATCCGCTGCCCTGAAGCGTCGGACATACAGGGCTCATTCCGCAATCCGGGTTTGTGCCAAGGATGGTATCTGCGCTATCAATGTACGCATTTTTTATGGCATCCCAGTTTTCGTTTATGTCACTATCTGGGTGACTAGTTACCTCAGCTGCTTTTTACGCAAGATTATATTGTTGTAAGCGTACGTTTATACTATGGCGGTGGCGGCGACGTTTTTTTTCCATCGACGTTCGACGTTAAAAAAACGTCGTTTGCTTGTGATTATATTACGACGTTTTTTAACGACGTACGTGGAATCATTCGGTATTTCTTGAGCCTACATCATGGATAGACGGAGAATATTGCTGCTTTGTGCATTGGAAGCAGATGTGCTTCTCATGTTCACAACTACATAATATTTCACATGTAGAAACAAATCAACAAATATATCCCCATCCTCACCCTTATCCGCATCCTCATCTTTTCATTATCAAATATCCTTATCCTCCCCCGCATTCTCGAGCTCGGAAAATTTTTTATCCACACCCTCATCCTCATCCGCAAAACAATATTCCTACTAAACCACCACAACAAAGAGTAATTGCATGTAATTATTAAAGAAGATTCAAGAAAAAACGCTGCCGTTACCGTCGTAATATAAACTCTGCCATATAATTGCACGTGTTTATAGTGGACGTCGACGTTCGAACGCCAGTCCGCCAACATGCGACGTTAAAAATTTTGGACGCGACGTTCGACGTTTTAACGTCGAACGCTACCGCGCCTAATAACAACGTTCCCATTCATTTCCATGTGTTGCTAGCCATTAATTGCTTCGACGGAAAAAAAACGTCGCCGCCACCGCCATAGTATAAACGTACGCTAAGACAGCTGGATTTTTTAATCGAGCGGTGTTGAATTTGCGGCGCCTGAATCTTTCGTCGCTGGGGCGGCGCACGGTTGCAATACGCAATCGAACATTAGCGATCATAAGATAATGGTCTCTTTCCATCCCAATATCGGCCGGCACCCTTCTTCTTTCGCACGTCCAGGAGGCAACTCCTGAATGCTGAATCTTTTACTAATGACAAAATGGTCGATCTGATTTTGTGTTCTGCGCCGATCAACAGAGGACCAACTGATTTTGTGATGGTCCTTATGCTCAAACATAGTACCACCGATGAAGAGACTGTGAAAGTTGCAGAACTCTACAAATCTTTCACCGTTGTCATTACGATCACCAAGACCGTGTCTCCCCATCACATGTCTGAGCCCATAGTTATCAGCGCCAACTTTCGTATTCAAATCACCCATAACCATTATAATGTCACCTTTAGGTGTTCTGCTCTGAACGGCGTTTAGTTCTTCGAAGAAGCAGTCTTTTGCCAAGACATTGTCGGGTTCAGTAGGGGCATAACATTGTATTATTGAGATGTTCCTCATTTTGGTCCGGAACCTGGCGGTCAAGATTCTGTCAGAGACTGGCTCCCAGGATAAGAGTTTCGCGCGGCTCTGATTAAAAGGAGCCCCACACCTGACTCACGACGACTACCGGTAGCTTTACCGGAGTACAACATCACAGTGCTGCCCGTTGGAGAGATAAATTCTCCGCTGTTCTACCATCTTATCTCACTAACTCCTAAGATATTTAATTTGTACCACAGAAATTCACTCTCTAATTGAGGAAATCGTGGGGACCTTCTGATCCTTTGTCCAGGAGAGTACGCACATTCCACATTCCAGAATCCAATCTTTGTCATTGTACGATAGCCAAAAGTCGTAATCGTTGAGTCAGTCCTTATCCGAGGTATAGTTGACGTTTCGTTAGCATATAAAGATTTCGGATAGTGCAAGTTGATGGCATACACATCCTGTCCTTTGATTGTCGGTTTTAACGACATGCCCTCAAAGGGAAAGGCCGTGGTATTCTTTTTTTTTACACCCCACACCACAGGGGGACCTCAACCAAATCATCGCACTGCCACTGGCGGCTTGACGTTGGTTAGCAATGGTCAGTGACCACTGCCGTTCCAGGGGGCGCCCACGCGGAGGACTATGGAAGAGGAGTTTTTGCCCCCCACCATCGCTTCGCTTACTCCGTATGGGTAATTAGCCACATCCGACTGCCCGGTGTGAATAGTTCTCCTGTGATCAGGTGGAAAAATAAAGTAGGTCGCCCAGATAAGGAGATTGGATTCACTTAGCCAAAGTATAAAAATAAAGACTAAGCTATGTACTCGTATTGCGGGTAATATACCTTGTTTTTGAAGATGCAATGTTGATTTAGACGATAGTATAATTAGTATTCTTTTCATTCTCGCCAAAAAAAAATAGCAAGATCCTATTTTGCCTTCACATATTTGAAACATTCAATTGTAGATAAAGCAAATTCTTAACTCAGTCCAAAAACCACATCCACATTTCTTTTTTGTTTAGAAATACCTTGCACAATCTCCAGCAAATTAACGTTTTCGGTTGCATATATTATGTGTGTTCAGGAAAGGAAACTGTTTAGAAACTGTTAAATTAAGCAACCCAATTTGAGAATTCTAATATATATTTTATAAATGAACCATGAATCGGAGAGGTTAACCGGAAAAAATTTATGGTTAACTTCCCCTCTTCATGGTTTATATAAAACATGCACCTACAATTTTTTTGGGTTGAAAGCAATGGAAACTTTTTTTGTTTTCTGCTGAACGCACCCAGTGCCTTATATAAAAAAATTGTGGAGTTTAACTGACCAGACCACCAAAGAGACAATACTGCAAAATTCTTATATGATGAACAACTGATGAACAGAATAGGAACACCATGAAAATTCCCGATTAAGACTTCCACCGTCGACTATACCTTCATATCATAGTTGCCAAAATCTTTAATTTCATCTAACGCCGCCATCATTTACACGACGATCGTATCCCCAAGTCTCATAAACTATTACACAAACTAAGGTGTAATGTTTTTCACCAGATTGTTACAAGCAACGTTTTGTGGAATGTAGCAAAGCTTTAAATAGCTCTCGGATAACAAGAGTCTCTTGAAGTCAAAATGTGGCGTTTTAAAGGACCCACTCCTTTTGCCATATTAACTCCGATATGCATTTTGTGTGTAAGTCGCTCGCTTCCAGCGTACTTTTACCATGCCTTTCAAGGATGCATATCAAATAAACGTCTGCGGGTGTGTGGGTACGTGTGCACAGGACGTACTCGCCCTGCATGTTTTTCTTTTAAATATTGTTTTATACATCTTTTCACCGTGTAATTCTTTGGCATTTTTATTAGCGTAGTAATCAACTGCCTGGCCTACGTAAATTATATGGAAAATAGTGCAATGTGAAACGTTTCCAAGTTCGCGGCGTACACAAGGCCAGGATATGGTATGGTTAAACATGAATTCCGGCGTATTCCTACATAGTAGGAAATTACTCGAATGAGTTACCGAATTTATTCCGTTGCATTAAGTAATAAATTGTTCCAGTTTTAAAATATATATTTTCATAATGTTAAATTGGCCTCGCTATGAAATTGAATGGAATTATTTAAAATGAGGAGAAGGGGTTTTTGCATTATGATAATATGACTGACGGATGATTTCGGATGAACCTTTTTAGGCTTCTTTGTGGACGGTGTGAAATTATGAGCTTATTATAGAGCATTTCAATTGGCACTTGGAAAACGTGAAGTGTGATGTAATTATTTAAAATAACTAAATCAATCGATAACGTGTTCCATTCCGTATGTTTTTATTTTAAATTATTTACATTTTTTTATTTTTTTATTGAAATTGGATAAAATGCACCTTCCTAGAGGGATCAGTAACTGAACTGGCCGTACAACTGAGGTGCATATAATTCAACGAAACGGACCTGAAACCCTCCTCACTTCTCAACTCTTATAACTCTACTTAACGAATTATTTGGGCTAAATGGAAAATGGATGATCAAATTTGGCATTTGACTAACAGTTATGAAACGTTTATGCCAAATTCCTTTTATTCTAGCGGTCTATATACCTAAATAGTAGAAAATCGCAGATAAGGCCATATTTACTTTTTGAAAAAAAAAAAAAAAATTGCAGATCTAAAACCAAATAAAGTATTTGCCGATTGAATTATCCCGACTGAAAAAATCCCTTTCTCCAATGAAAAAGTCCCTAGCCCAAATGAAAAAATCTTTTTCCTCAATGAAAAAAATCTTTTTCTCAAATACGAACAATTCACTTCAATATGCGTTTCCGTATTCAAACAAAGGGTATCATACCTGTGGTAAATTTGCCATTTTGAAATTAGTAGTAAAACTTGTTCCGATTTCACTGTTCCTATAAGAGGTATATGAAATAGTAAGCCGATTTCAACCAAATTTAGGAACGTGGCTTAGCAGTCAATACGATTGAGTAATATGCAATTTCATAAAGATATCTTCAGAAATAAAAAAGTTTTTCTGATAAAAACTTGCTTTTGGAACGGTCGTTCCTATGGCAGCTTTATGATAGAGTAGTCCGATTTCAACCAAATTCGAGAATGTGATTTCAATAAAAATACTATTGACTAATGCGAAATTTGAAAACAATATATATAGAAATAAAAAAGTTATTCCAAAAAAGACGAATTTTTGGACCGGTCGTTCCTATGGCAGCTATATGACGTAGAGGTCCAAATTCAACCAAATTCAGGAATGTAGAATGACTAAAGATACTACTGATGAGTGTGAAATTTGAAGATGATATCTTTAGAAATAAAAAAGTTTTTCTCACAAAGACGAATTTTTGAACCGGTCGTTCCTATGGCAGCTGTATGACGTAGTGTTCCGATTGCGTTGGTTCCGACATATATACAACGTGCAATAGAAGGAAGGCTTCGTACAAAATTTCCGCTCGATAGCTTTAAAACTGAGGGACTAGTTTGCATAGAAACAGGCGGGCAGACGGACAAAGCTTAATCGACTCGTCTCATTATACTGACCAAGAATATAATAGTTTATTCTGTGCGTTACAAACTTCATGACAAAGTTAATATACTATCACATCCGTGAAGGTTATACAAATATAATATTCGCTAGAAACACAATTCTACAGCTACATAAAAGTGTGTGTGATTCATTACATAACTGCGCAGGCTATAAACTTGGCCCGAGTTTGCCAATTCATAGTAGCTGTGTTATGAATGTACATACAATACATAACCTAAAATGAGTAATTCAGCAATTCGGATTCATAAAACCATTAATGCACTGTAGACTTTATTGCACTGCTAATTCACACTTCGCCAATGGATGGCTAACATAATGTTAATTAACTAATGGCATACTGTTAATGGACTGTTAACGTTCTGTTACTTTTAATTGACTGCTAACATGGTAATGTATTGTAAACATACCGTTAATAGACTTTAGACATTCTGTTAACATACTGTTAATGCACTGTTAACCTAATGTTAATGGGCTATTAACATTCCGTTAAATTACTGTTATCACACTGTTAACATACTGTTAATAGACTGTTAACAATTTGTTAACATACTATTAATGCACTGTTCACACACTGTTAACGCACTCTTAACATACTATTAGTGCACTGCTAACATACTCCTAATGCACTGTTAACATACTGTTAAAGCAATAGCGCTGCCAAAACCAATCCCCCAGGGGCTAGTAACCGTGAAGAAATGTTCAAAATGGTCATAGATGCTGACATCTTGCATACGCAATATGCTGCTGGGATTTTGGGCATTCCGTCTTTTTATGAAGTTCCAAAGCAAACAGGAGTGCAACTTTATTGTACTTTTCTTCGGAATCTCCTCAGGAAAAACCGTCAGGTAGACCTACATTGCACTATTTGACTTTTCAATGGACTCAAAAGCCGCACTTAAGGAATTTCCGCTTTAGAAACTACGCTATGTGTGAGCTCAAGATTCTTACCACCTTGTGGGCAAATGGATTCCTTAAGTCGGTTCAGACTATATGGTATTTCCGCTTTAAGTGGTAAGAACCTAGAGCCCATACACGTTTTGTTTTTAGTTTTACAAGTGCGACGGATGTCATTCAATTAGTCATTTAGTGTAGTAGCGAGTTTTAGCATTTTATTGTAAATTTTCCGGAAAGTTGTAAAACGATGCGGGTGAATGATGCAAAAAAATAGTGCATTGTTTGTCGGGCAATATCGTTACTTTACGCTATGCACTAAATTCCTGCAACATATAAACATAATAAAGTGGAGTGAGTCATTGCGAGTCTAAGTCAATAATCACTCAAACTCACTCTCCACTATCACACAAATTATCAGCTTAAAGCCAATTCCTCTGTCACTTGGTTTCGTCTACACCTTAGATTTACTCTTCAGGAGCTTCCTTAATCCATGGGGGAAGCAGCTCGACCAATCCAGGGGTTTGTACTCCGACCTAAATCGGAATACATCCCTGAGTGGTATGCTAACACCTTATATAGTTTGCATTACACGACACGAGTGCGAATTTTCATCCAATGAAACGCTTCCCCTATGAATTAAGGCAGCTCTTGAATTGTAAATCCATGGTGTGGACGAAATCAAGTGTCAGGAGGAATCGGATTTAAGCTGATAATTTTTGTGTGGCATGTTGTATAGAACGAGTGAAACGACGGGAAAAGTACTGGGAGAGCGCTGCGGTGTACAAGTACTCGACTTGTGCTAGAAACGTTCGACAGTGATGAAACAGTTCTGGACAAGTGTGAGAAAAGTGGTGGACAAGTGTTGGACAAGTGCAGGAAAGTGTTGTACAAGTGCTGGACAAATGGAAAAAATGGTGCACAAGTGCTGGAAAAGTTTAGGACAAATGGATATGTGCCGGAAAAGTTGTGGACAGTTATTAGAAAATGGCTGCGAATCGGGTAAACTACTTTGCCTTAGCCCCTAGTGCGGCATAGCGCGTCAACTACTCCTGTGCGCCATCGTACTTTGTTCTGGGCAATGGGGTGCAACTCTCCAAAAGACTAACCCGGCGTCCGACACTCCTTTGCTACAGGTAAACGCCATGTGATTCTAGGACCCCCTCTTGGTCATCCTTGGTTGGAAATGAGGTTCCATTTCATGGCATCCAAAACAATGCAGTTATCACTCTAACGCAATGCGCGACCTATCCACTACCATTTTCAATTCGTCGATTGGCATCTCCATCTGCCCCGTACGCCAACTTAGCTCTTACTTACTTAGCACTTGAGACCAGAGCTCTGGAATTTTTCGCTCGATATGGATCTCGAAAAGAAGCGAAAACCAGGGTCCGAAGCGTATATACCCTAGACTTGTACAGACCTAGTGGTGATACCAAAAGTACCAATTGGTAACGACCATATGCATTAAAATTGAGTTTCCCATAGCCAGTTTATAGGGGAGGTTGCAGCAATCATTCAGGAGGATCTTGACAATTATCGAAATAAATGAACAAACCCATTCTACAAATATTTGTCGAATTTTTCAAGTCGCTAGCTTCATTCTATCGAAAAATATTGCTTATTTGAAGTTTCACTTGTAGGGGAGGTAGGGGTTCCTTGAGTCGGATCTTGCTCATTATTGCCACTAACAAATAAGATCATGCTTCAAACATTTAAACAAAATTTCAAGTCTCTAGCTTCACTCTATCGAAAGTTATCGCTTATTTGAAGTTTCACTTGTAGTGGAGGTAGGGGTTCCTTAGATCGGATCTTGCTCATCATTGCCACCAACAAGTAAAATCATGCTACAAACATTTAAACAAAATTTCAAGCCTCTAGCTTCACTCCATCGAAAGTTATCGCTTATTTGAAGTTTAATTTGTAGGGGAAGTAGGGGTTTCGTTGATCGGATTTCACGTATTTTCAATATTAGCCAACTGGATCCTATTACAAACATTTGACCAAAGTTTTAAGTCGCTAGCATTATTTTGTCGTAAGTTATTGCTTATTTGAAGTTGCATTTGTAGGGGAGGTAGGGGTTGGTTGGGTGGGATGTTACCCATTTTCAATACCAACCAAGTAGATCCTACTAGCAACATTTTGTAAAATTTTCAACTCGCTAGTGTTATTCTATCGAAATTTATCGTAATTAAAAGAATATTTAATTTTTAGAAATTTGTAGGGGAGGTAGGCGTTCCGTTTATCCGATTATGCCCAACTTACTAGAACTTAAGCATCTTCTTACCCCAGGGTTACATACTAAAAATCAGGTGTCTACGTCAATTGGTTCAAGAGTTATAGACAAAAAACCTGAAAAGTAGGGTAGTACGGGGCTCTTTGTAAGAAAATTACCGTTCGTTTTCCACTGATCGATTTTATTTCTCCAGGGGAGTAAAAGATTATCCTCGCGAGCAATCTACCAAAGCTAGAGCTTTTCATGTTTATTTAATCGGGAGTTATAGATACATTTAATTATTTTACATATGTAGGGGAGGTAGGCGTTCTCTTGGCCTGATCATGCCCATTTTTAATACCAACCAAGTACATTATACTTCCAACATTTGATCAAAATTTCAAGCCTCTAGCTTCATTCTATCGAAAGTTATCGTGCGAACGGACAGACAGACAGACAGCCGGACAGACAGACGGACAGACAGACATGGCTTAGTCGAATCAGGAGGTGATCCTGATCATTTATATATATACAATACATTGCTATACCTCCGGGGCCTCCTTTAAGGTGTTACATATTTCCGTCGTGACAAAAACAATATACCCTATACTAAAAGTCTAGGGTATAAATTGTGAAACACCTCGAACAGAAACCAATGAAGAGTTTTTGGAGGGCCGGCAAATTTTTTCTCATTCTCAAAGTTTTAAGGGGCATTCACACTCATGGTAAGCTAGTTGGCCAAGCTCCCATCGGAGAATAGTGTGTGCGCTTCCAAACTGACGAAATTCAAAATTAATTGAAATAGCAATGCGCTGAATACGATTCTCCGCTTCACTTGCTTTTCATCGATTTCGAAAAGGCTTTCGATAGTGTGAACCGGGATTCTATATGGGCGGCCTTGCGCAGGAGAGGCATCCCTGGGAAGCTTGTGGCTATAAAGCTAAAAGGCAACTTACGACGGCGCGAAATGTCGCGTTCTGCATAAACGTAAGGTGTCGGGGGGCTTTGAGACTCGCAGTGGAGTTCGGCAGGGGTGCATCCTCTCACCGAACCTATTCCTCATTGTGATCGGCGATTTGTTGCATGCAGCCCTATCCGGACTCGACAGAGGAATTCAATGGACTTTGACATATTATCTACAACATCTTGACTACGCTGACGACATATGCTTACTCTCCCACAAAATCTTGGATCTGTCCGCAATGGCGTTAGATCTCGAGAGGAGGCAAGCAAGGTTGTGCTGAAGATTAATACCAACAAGACCAAGGCTCTTATCCTGCCATTGCGAAAAAGAAATCCGACACCTATTGCCATCAGTATTAATGGGCAGCCTGTGGAGAAGGTGGACAACTTCGTCTACCTGGGTAGCATTGTTGCCGAAAGTGGTGATACGGAGCAGGACATCGCTCGTCGTATCAACCAGGCTAAACGCGCATACAGCATGCTGTCCAAAATCTGGCAGAGCAGTTATCTCAGCATCAAGACCAAGCTGGGCCCTTGTACTGTCAGTGCTTTTGTATGGGAGTAGTACATGGAAAGTTTCCGTAGGAGTTACCAGAAAGCTGCAAGTTTTCTTCAACTCATGTCTTCGTCGAGTTTTAAGAATATTCTGGCCCGAAACAATATCCAATGAAGAGCTAAGGCGGTGTACGGGTTAGATGCCAATCGGCGAATTGATACGCAGGCGAAAATGGCAGTGGATAGGTCACACATTGCGGAAGAGTGAAAACTGTATTGCTTTGCATGCCATGAAATGGAACCCCATTTCCAACCAAGGCCGACCAAGAGGAGGTCCTCGAATCTCATGGCGTCGATCTGTGGCAAAGGAGTGTCAGGCACTGGGTAAGTCTTGTGGGGTATTGCGCCCCATTGCCCACAACAGAGTACGATGGCGCGCAGGAGTAGTTGACGCGCTATGCCCCACTAGGGGTTAAGGCAAAGTATTGTAGTAAATATTGCCGGATGGTTTTTTTTTTCACAAAATTTTAAACTGGACCCAGGCAATTAAGAAACCGAGTACGAGAGGATTATAAAGTCATTAGTGGAGTATACATATATCCCATACACGAAAATATATTTGTATTTATAACTCTGGGCTCATTAATGAAAGCGGGAGTTATGGCAACACCCACAACAGCAACTATATTATTACTAGATATGTCTAATAGCTTCATTTTGTAATTAAATGTAATCTTATAATGCAATAATTTTTATTTTATCAAATCATTTAGTTCATTGGATTTACGGATACGGCAACTCTATAATTGTAATAACTATATTGAACTATATATTGTAACAACATTGAATTCAACTTTTGTATGTATGCAAATTACTTTCTTTTTGAACTGAGTAGAATCACTCTCATTCTCTCATAGAGGCAAGACAATAAACACTTATTTTTGAAAGAACCAGTTTTCATATTCGGATCCATAACTGGCGCAGTCTTGGAGACTTTTCACCTTATAACTGTTTTCAACTGGATTTGGTGCTAAGATAGTCGAAAGCATATCGGCACATAGTAGTCATCAAATTGAAAAAGTTACAAAATATACCGAGGAACACGGTAGCGAAAAGGCATCTACGCTCTATATAAGAGGATACTGGATCGGAAAAGAACGAGGTTCTTTCAATTTATTTGTAAGTTGGATATCGAATCCTATCATAACTACCTTCCTTTTACGTGTTGCCTATTAATATAAGATAGTAATCCCATATAAAAATCCAAATGCTGTCCCACGTGTTCGAAAACTTAAATTGCGAATTGGATATCGAAGTTAAGTTAGTTATTTAAGTTGGTTAGATTTTCGCTTCAAAATTTATCGCACTGATAAATTTTATAAAAAGTGTCTTCTGCTAATGCCATTTAAAGAAGCAAAACCATACTCTACGGTATCTAGAAGATTTTTAGAAACGCGTTCAGATAGTGGTAAAACGAGTGAATTTGTGGAACCTTCTAATTATATAAATTTGTCAAATATGTCCTTAGAAAATAACGGTAATGATAATAATACTCGTATACTCGGTGCCGCCAATAATACAGTAACCATTAACGACCTCCTTAGTTCTTTACGTGTTCCGGACGCCATTAAAGACTTGCCGAAATTCGATGGCAATCCCCGGCTTCTTTTCGATTTTATCAATAACGTTGAAGAAATTATATCTATAATATCTATTACGGATGGAACCCCTTACGGAAATATTCTTCTTCGTGCTATACGAAATAAAATCGAAGGGCCAGCAAACGATGTATTAAATATGTACGGCACTCGATTAGACTGGGCGTAAATTAAAGAAAACTTAATCCTGCATTACGCGGATAAACGTAACGAAACGTCTTTAATTCGTGACCTTTACGGGATGAAACAATCTAAAATAACAAAACAGTTGAACGTTTCTATAGTGAAATAATCGAGATATTGGCCACAATGACAAACCATGTTCAGATTCATGAAACCGACAGCAATGTATTAAACTCGAAAAGAGACTTATTTACGGAGATGTGTTTGAATTGCTTCCTGTCAGGACTTAGGGAACCGCTTGGTTCAACCATAAGAGCTATGAAGCCAAAGACTCTGGCGATGGCGTTCGCGTTTTGCATTCAGGAACAAAATATATTTTATTCGCGACAAGGAGTTTTTTGTGAAAAATCTGTTTCACGTGCCAATTTGAATTCAGCGCGATCGACCAATTTCACTTTCCCTCAGCCAAGCGTCAGGTACTCTCATCCGTCGGTTACACCACCCATTACTTCGTACAGTCCGGGATTTCAGTCTCAAGTTCATCATAGTTACAAACAGGCAAACACACACAATATGAATCTCCTTAACACTAGCCGGCCCATATCTCAAAATACAAACTTTGCAAGACCTAGTTGTAGTCCATTCATTAACCAGACTAATAATTCGCATTCGGGAATAAATCAATTTAATCAACCTGAACCAATGGAATTGGGTTCAACCAATACACGCCAAACGCGACAAACATACCAACCCAATTCTGTCCAACAGATACTTTCACCAAATACCATTGGGTCAACATTTTCCAAACAAAATCGACAGCAAGTACAACAGCAAATGACTCCGCAAAACTATAACCTTTTTCGACAGGCTAGACCTTCAAACTTTGTCACCAACGAAATGTTTAATATTTCCAGTGGTGAAAGACCACAAGAAAGTGAGCATTTAAATTTTCAACAGTTAGACTCCTATTATAATAATGCAATTGCCAATTTAGATGTTGTAAATACAGGTAGTACCAATTACTATGATCAAGAGTTTGAATGTCAACAAAATTGTGAAATAGATGACCAAAATTTTCACTTAACTGCCTCGAAGAACCCATCGGATACGTAGATATCAACAAACATGGTTGTGCACTACCATACATAAATATATCGTCACCATTTGGGCGCTCGCTGAAGTTCCTTATTGACACAGGCTCGTCATCATCTTTCATAAACCCTGAATTTGTCAACGCCGAAGATTGCAAAGATATTAAACCAACAATTATTTCTACAATCCTCAATAAACATCAGTTGAGTAAAGCAATTACACTACCATATTTCAATGAATTCAACTGTCCCGGTGAAATTACCTATTTGATATTCAAATTCCATAGATATTTCGACGGTTTGCTAGAACTTGATGCATTATCGGCATTAGGAGCGACTGTCGACCTTGCTAATAAAACCTTGAATACTTGATCTAGCACTATTCCCCTTTATTTCAAACCGAACCTTATGTCTACAAAAATAACAATTCCTGCAAGTTGTAAAATCATAGCCAAACTCCCTGTTGACATTAAGAACGGAGATATTTATATTAAAACAACCAGTGTCAAGCCAGGAGTCTACGTAAATGAAGGAGTATACAACTCAAATGACTGGTATAGTCTAGTTGAAGTCGAGAACTCCCTAAACTCAGAACAAGAATTTCTCTTGGAACAACCACTGAAAGTAGAACCTTTTTCCAATTATGTAGAAGTAAACCACTTTAGCATAGATTCTGAGACAACTAAAAATATATCTGGAGATATTACTAAATTCCTTCGCGTATCGCATCTGAACGAAGAAGAGAAAAACATCTTATTCGAAATTTGTCGCGAATATGATGATTTATTTTTTCGTGAAAATCAAAAATTGACTTTCACGAACCAAATTAAACATCGAATTCAAACGACCAATGACGTACCGATACATACCAAATCGTACAGGTACCCATTCATTCATAAGGAAGAGGTTCGAAAGCAAATTAGTGATATGCTAGAACAAGGCATCATCAGGCCGAGTTTCTCTCCGTGGAGCTCCCCAGTGTGGATAGTCCCAAAAAAAACTGATGCAAGCGGGAAACAAAAGTGGAGGCTTGTCATTGATTATCGCAAGCTTAACGAGGTTACAACAAGCGATAGGTATCCACTCCCGAACATAACCGAAATTCTCGATCGACTAGGCAGGAGTATGTATTATTCCATAGTGGATCTCGCAAGTGGATTCCATCAAATCGAGATGGATCCAAGGGATATTAATAAAACGGCTTTCACTGTTGAAGGAGGGCATTATGAATACGTCAGGATGCCTTTTGGGCTAAAAAATGCTCCGTCCACATTCCAGAGAGTAATGGACAACATTCTCAAAGAATTACAAGGAAAGATTTGTTTAGTTTATCTTGACGATATAATCGTATATTCCACCTCACTCCAAGAACATGGGGAAAATCTAAAGAAAGTTTTTCAAAAACTTCGCGAGTCGAATTTCAAAATCCAACTCGACAAATGCGAGTTTATGTATAAGGAGATACCATTTTTGGGCCACGTGATAACCACCGAAGGAGTTCGACCAAACCCTGAGAAGATCGAAGCAATAAAAAAGTTTCCTGTGCCCAAAACGCCTAAGGAAATTAAAAGTTTCCTTGGCTTATTGGGATATTACCGGAAATTTATAAAAGATTTTGCTAGATTAACGAAACCTCTAACAGAATGTTTGAAAAAAGGTAGGAAAATATAACTTAACGATCGATACTTGTCCACATTCAATGAATGTAAAAATTTGCTTATGAACGATCCACTGCTCCAATATGCCGATTTCGAAAAATCATTTAATTTGACCACCGACGCCAGCAATTTCGCCATTGGCGCAGTATTATCGCAAGGACCTATAGGTAGTGACCGACCGATAAGCTATGCGAGTCGAACCTTAACGGACACCGAAATAAATTATTCCACCGTAGAAAAAGATATGCTAGCCATCGTTTGGGCGACTAAATATTTTAGGCCTTATTTATTTGGACGGAAATTTTATATTATCACGGATCATAAGCCTCTAACGTACTTAATGAGCTTAAAGGATCTGAACTCAAAACTGGTCAGGTGGCGACTCAAGTTGGAAGAATTTGATTATCAGGTTATCTATAAAAAAGGAGTTCTTAACTCAAACGCTGACGCACTTAGTAGAATCCGATTACAAGAACCAACTGTAGAAAATTATATTGATGCAAACATCACTGACTCTCTAATTGCGAATCCTACTCTTATCAATTACGGCAGCACCACAATTCATTCAACTGATGAGAACCTAAACGATGGAATACCCATTTCGGAGTGCCCACTGAATGAATTCAATCATCAAATCATTTTAGATAAAGTAGATAGGAATCCTCGTGTGTCAACAAAAATTTTATTCAAAAGAAAACAGCGGAGAATTTTTCGGGATCTAAGTTTTACAGAAGATCGTATTACAGAAATATTCAAAGAATACTTGGTGCCTAATAAACTTACTGCAATTCTTACCGATGATACAACATTTCGCCAAGTACAAAACGTATATTCCAAATATTTTTCAAACTCAAAGTTATTTAAGTTAGTTCGCTGTATTAAAATGGTTACTGATGTGACTGGGGAAGATGAACAAAACAAGGTTATTCAAGAGTACCATCAAAAGAACAATCATAGAGGTATTAATGAGACGGTTTTACACCTCAAAAGAGATTATTATTTTCCCCATATTAAAACTAAAATAACAAAAATAATAAATAATTGCGAGATATGCCAGACCCTTAAGTATGACAGAAACCCACCTAATATCAAATTTCAACAGTCTGAGAGCCCACTGAAACCACTAGATTCTATATATGTCGATGTATATACCATTTGTTCCCAACCTATTCTAACAATAGTCGATCGTTTCTCAAAATTTGCTGCAGCCTACAACTTGGAAACGAAAAATGGCTTAAATATCGTAAGATCTATAAGACATTTCATTAGCCTCCATGGGATCCCCAGGAAAATCGTCGCCGATCAGGGTACAGAGATGACTACCGTAATTTTTCAAGACTTCTGCAAACAATATAAAATTGAACTCCACATAACATCCTTTCAGCAAACAAGTAGCAACTCGTATGTAGAGAGATTTCACTCCACCCTGACTGAGGCTTACCGAATAATTCTTGAGGAAAGGAAGAAACAGAATCTCAAATATAGCCACCTTGACATCTTGAACGAAGCTATAATTACTTATAACAATGCCATCCATTCAACAACCAAACTCACCCCATACGAACTATTTTCTGGCAGGACGCATGAATTCAACCAAAACGTTTCCTTCAACAATGAACATGAATACCTTCAAAAGCTAAACGAATTTAGGTCGGAAATTTACCCTAAAATCAAAAAAATAGAAATAGAAAATAGAAAATTTGGTAAACAAAAATCTTCAAAAACTAAATAAAAGTCGTGAAAATCCCCGAAAATTAGATGAAAATCAGTCGGTTTATAGAAAAGAGTGTAGACGAAATAAAGTTACAGCTAGGTTTAAGAAACATAAAGTTAAAACTAACAACCACGTCACTATCATAACTGATAAGAACCAAAAAATACACAAAAGAAGACTTAAACGGAAACGAAAATTTCAAAACATGTATTCGATAAAGAACTAAGAAGATATATTTTAGGCGACCGTTTATAAATTCAAGCAAAATAAAACCCACTGGGCACATGTATGTACCTAGGTACATGTAGGTATATAGAAATAATTACAAGATTCCATGAAAAAAACTCAAATCAAGACTTAAATGGCAACAGCATAATTAAACCAAAATAAAAACTATTTCAATATCCATTAAGAGCTACTCATATCTGATTGTATGTTTATTGTAAGCACCCTTTATGTTGTCCTGACTCCTAAAGATATCCAACAACTTTACAAAATATGCAAAAAAAAGAAGCTATTGAAACTACACACTCAAGATTGCGTCAATTTAAATCAGTCAAATTGCAATGCAAATTACCATCCTTTCTTCAAAATGATGCCCTGGAAGTTTCAGCAAACACGCTGCTCTAGACACAGCACAAAAGATGCAGTTCTTGACCCTGGCGTATCCTTCTCGGAGGGGAGGAGTTATGGCAACACCCACAACAGCAACTATATTATTACTAAAATAGATATGTCTAATAGCTTCATTTTGTAATTAAATGTAATCTTATAATGCAATAATTTTTATTTTATCAAATATCATTTAATTCATTGGATTTACGGATTACGGCAACTCTATAATTGTAATAACTATATTGAACTATATATTGTAACAACATTGAATTCAACTTTTGTATGTATGCAAATTACTTTCTTTTTGAACTGAGTAGAATCACTCTCATTCTTGTATTAATCGTCATAGAGGCAAGACAATAAACTCTTATTTTTGAAAGAACCAGTTTTCATATTCGGATCCATAACTCGGGTTGTATTTTTCTTACAAATAACACAGCAGTCGTAAAGTAATGTAGTAGTGTCTAGTGGGATGAGAAATAAGATTGGTAATACTCGTACATAAAAATACTGTTTCGGCACCAAAACAAGAAATATATGTATCCACGTTTTTGCCATTTCCGGGGATACTGTTTATCCCACGGAAGTGGTTCACATATCAAATTAAAGGTAATCGAATTACCTACAAATTTAAGTTGGATAAGTTTCTTCGTAGAATGAGTCATTTTCTCGATATTTGGAAATATATAGTATATCAACGTAACGAACTTTTTTTGATTTTTTAACAAATTTTGAAGGGCTACTTCTTGGAAAGTTGTCGTTGTGTAGAGCTAAGTTTGGCATCGAATTTTAGCAAATTTAATGTTCTTTAAAAAATGTGTTAATAACTATATATAGCGTGAATGCTTTTGGAATTATGGGTCAAAAACTAAAAAAGGGCGTTAGTTTGGTCAATATCTTAATTTCCCAAGCGAATTTTTGTTGGCAAACCTCATATTCGTGTTCAGCAGCTCAAAATACATAAAGGTACACAGAAATCAAAAGGTCTGCAAAACTTTCCATCTCAAAATGCGAGGGTCCTAGAGTATTTTATGAACCCGAAACTCAAGACGCGACGAAAATTATCTACAAGAGAAGGGGAATGTGATTTTTACAACACATACATATAATACCCAATGCGAGATAAATTTTCAGAAGTGGACTAAATACAATAGCTTGCCATGAGTCTGAACGCATGATCTTTGAATAAGTAAATATTGAAGGGATATACGCACGTACATGAGCGTACGTTTCTTATATCGAAACTGATTTCCCCTCTCCCAGCGGAAACCACTCTGCGGCCTACAAAAATGGTTTCTCGTTGTCAGCTTGCACTGAGTTTGACTGACAGCGAGAGCCGAAGAAAGTGGTTTCAAAAAATTTGGTCAAAGGGCCACCCCATATGTCTTGTAATTATTATATATGTGCATGATGGTCCACAGAAAGGATCTCTGTATGCGGGTGTCATGCCGCAACTAGCGGAGAGCTAGCACACATGATGTGAATTCGATTCTGTGCAGCATGATGTTGTATGGATGCAATTGTTTCTGTGACGCACAGACGGAAGTGTTGTCTCGATGCTGGCGGACGAAGGGTCATTAAATAAATAACTGGCGTAACAGTCCAATTTGAACCACGGCCTCGAGATAAGTTAGCATCATCTCATTTTCTAGATCGTGACGGTTTTTGTGCAGAGGTACATATGTGATCAGCAACACGCTCAACCGAGTTATTTACCCGTAATGGGTACTCATTTAACAGCTGAGTGGGCTCATAGTCCGGCACGTAAATCCCCGGAATCGAACCGGAGCCCAGTGCGTTGAAGGCGAACGTGCTAACCGTTGCGCCATCCGGCCATTAGCATGTTGCTATTAGGCACGTCAGTGGATGATGATGGCTGTAACGGAAGAAAAAAGTTATCGATGGCAATTACCTTTGATGCTTGATGCGGAGTACCGTATGGATATGAGATTGGCAAGCGGAAGCGCAGAGCTTTGCCGAAGTTCCCCTAAAAAGCCTGGCGATCACATCCGAAGCTGCTTTGGCGGGGCGAATTCCATCTGCATCATTGCCTGTGTTCCTGAGAACGAATCAGGTTTTAACATTTCTCGAATTCTCCACCATATGCTTTTCCCTCCGTTAAAATTTGTATGGACAACTGTGATATGGTGGAGAATTCGAGAAATGTCAAAACCTGATTCGTTCGCAAGAACGCAGCCATTGATGTCGATAGACGCTGCATTCCCCACATTAGGGCTTGGAGGTGATCACTCTTTCTGTATTGAGGCCAGGTCATCGTCGTTGAGGAGGGGAGATTTTGTTACTTCTTCTCGATGGGAGACTGGGTTGAAAAGTCTGATTATCATTCATCTGTTAGCTTACTACTCCATAGTGTGTCGCAGAGTAAATCTTCCAAAGCGGTAATACATGCTACAGTCGTTCTTTGAAATTACGCGAAATAACTCCGGGTCCACAGAGAAGATCGCCTTACTACATCGCTCTTACTGATAAATCACCATTTTCAGCTCATATCACTCTGTAATCCCAGATACAAAATGGCCTTTTCTGCTTTGTTTTCTGCACTTTTTGGGAAGAAGGCACTCACAAGTCACTGTCTCCGCATATCGCCTGGATTATTGCTGTTGTAGTCCTAGCTATTCACGCCGCAGTAGACTTGTTTTCACAAATCTATCCAGACTTAAACCCTAAGCTGCTAAAGTTTGAGGGAATTTCCTCCACTATGATGATCAGCACAGACGTTTGTTACCCAAAGGTGAGCGTTGACGCTGGGTATTCCGCAAGGAGGAGGGTTCCTTTTTCCAGGCATGACTGTAGTAAGGAGAATCTCTATTATAAAATCGTCAGAAAGAGAAAATCAAATAGAAACAATCATCCTTTGCATTTCCATTCATCGAAATTAATTTCGGAAAACTTTTTTCATTTATGGCAAATTTAAATTCAATGACCGCCGTTGTATTGAACTAACAACTATGCCTCTGCTCCACTATTGCTAATGCCATTCACATGGTCTGACAATTTAGTCACCTCAAATAAAAATCAATTTTCGTACTTCAAATCAAACTATGTATTTTCTAAGCCATATCATTAACATTATCCTGACGGCAGTACAACAGCACTGATAAAGTCAATGTTTGTTTATGAAATAGCTACTTTGCCTCCCATTGCTTAGCTTTTCTATCAACTCCTTTACACCATGCAGGGATTTAAACAGACAAATCTGCAGTCAAATAATAAACGTTTACGCGCAAGCCTTGCTGTCGTCCACATGGCTTCCTGCCTACGGTGGTAGGACGATATCTCGGCTATGGGCTGGCGGGGAATTGCATTAATATTCCAAACGACTACTGTTCAAACAACTGAAAAAGCTTCGAATCCGACTATTGTGTATGTACGGGTAGTTTCCGAGGAACAAGAAAATTTTCCACGCCGACTTTTTCGACTTTCCACATAGCATTGCAGCAAAATGTCTACTATAGTGAAAAGCAAAATGCAAAAAAAAAAGAGGAGCTATAAAATCGGACGTAGGTCGTAGGCAGCGTAGTAGCAACTGTGTAGATGAATGAGCTTTTTCCTTCACGACTTTTACAAACCATTGGGCTGGAGTACAAGAACCAGCAGACACTTGGCACTACTCCCTGCTACATATTTCCAATCGCGTTTCCGTCTCACACGTGTATTGTCTTCCAAAAAGGACAACTCAAAAGGGAGGCATTTCAGTCGTATTTTCAACTCTGATATATGTGTATCTGAAGGAATCCCACTACCGACAAATATCGCCATCTACATCTATAAACCCCAGGAAAACTTATTGCTCCGTTCTTGGAATCATGTGACGACGTGGGTGCATTGCCTGACTATACACGTATGTATATTGAATAGAGTTGAATATCAATGCCTATGGATCCCTCGGGGGCATGTTTCTGTAACGGAAAGGATTCAACTCACTTCGTTCGCATTCTTTAAGTTTCGATTCCAATTCGACTAGAATCAGGATTTTACTATACGATGCAGTTCAAAGATTGCGCAATAGTGTTCTCGTTGTAGTTGTTCATATCGTACGACAATAAATTAAGAGTTGAATGGCAACTGAATCTCCTAATGGGAGAATATATCAAAGACAGGTTGCCCAGCACTAATAGAAATCGGCAAGGAACATTGGTAGTTGGAAGGGCGATGCATAGTGATTAGCGTCTTTGACCAAAATTGGATTTTAACTTGAGATTATTTCGCACCTCCATTACGTGGACTCCCGTCGCTAAGCTAAGCTAAGCTCCACGGCTCAAGGGGCTACCTTGGTATACCGCCCTAGAACGGTAAATAATAGCCGCATTTGTTTGATCCAGAGAAGAGCAGAGCATAGTAGAACAACAAAGAAACGATACAGAACATATCCAGAACATGAAGGGTCAAATGTATGGAACCATTCGATCAGCTCTTCCCGGTAAGCCACGAAGCAATTCAAAAATCGACAGTTAACTCGAATCCCGGTATATTTTGGATGAAAATAAATTTTGGAAAATATATAAATGCGATAGTAAAATCAGCGCATGTGTGCACTATTCCTTGCAATTACAAAAATTAACAATTATTTATCCGAAAATTGGCATAACACGCCCGTACCATCTATCTTTTCAACTATGAAACATATAAATATTTGTTCTGTTTCCTGCTCCAGAACACCATCAAGAACAATTTGTGAATGTAGTAGGACAAATATTCCGGAACAATTTACAAAGAAATGCGCCTAATAATACCTTTTTCGAAAAAAATCCTTCGGTATGACAGTGAATTTGAATTATTTCATTTAATGAGATGCTATAAGTCTGCGAACGACAACTCATCTATTTTGTACTCGTATTTGTATAAGGAAGATAACTATCTCACATCTTACCCTCTATTACACTAGCAAACATCAAGAAGCTTTTGTAGTCCATCCTTTACATTGTGCCTGTTCTGTAGTCAAAAATTTGGAACTAATCCAAACAGTCCTTTGACCCCGGATATGCTTGTCTATGTGGTTCCATACACCAATCGCAATCAAAAACTTCTCTCGAAATGAATTTTTTTTCCCGCCCCCGCCCATTATAAATTTGATTTGGTATCCGATGTCTTGCCCGACGTGGCACATGTTATGTACCTTTGAACATAAAAAGGCCTGATGCATATGGCAATTATTATGATGAGCCTAGAACTTTGAAAGTAGTCAAGGTCCTGTCTACCTCGTTCTCGGATTCCCTTGAATAGATAAAAGTTAATGACAAAGTGAAGCCCACTCTCTGTCAACTATCCCCACACTTTTCGAGTTTTACGGGCGGTAGGTAGATGGGAAGAATATCCCTTCTAGCACTCTACGGGGCGTTTAATGTGAATGAGTTTTTAAAATAAAATCGAAAATTTATCAGAAAGCTAAAATTACCTTTTGAAAAAGTTCTATGGCATTTTCAAGTGATACCTGCAAATGAAATGTTACCTATAGCCACCTATTCAGGAAACCACGTTCACTATACTTGTACGGATTGTGTATCTGTATATGAATAACGATGTCCTGCGACGAAACGGAAAATGCCGACGAAATGCATTTTATGCTGACATGGTATTTTTAGCGGAATTGTGTTCGAAAAATGATCAATAGTTTCAGTTTTGACCTGTATTATATGAAAGAGAATATTTTGTGCTTTTGCTGCCAAGTGGATATGATGAATTCGCGGATAATGAATAGCATGCAAGGATGACGCTAGTGAAGCAATTAAAGGTAGTGATATTAATATCAAAATAATATGATAGCCAAATAGATGGACACAACTAAAATATTTTGCATATTCTCAATTTCGGGAGAAATGTCAAACTGAAAGCCATGCAGGAGTTTCGAATTGTTTTGTGTTGAGTTTCTGATCATGTATGCATTGGCTCATTGCTGTGGATTAGAAAATAGATTCTATTTTAGAAAATTACTGATGCATCCCATTTGGTCCGAAAGATCCACTGTGGCAAAATATGTAATTGTTATTTGAAACTTCTAGAATTCATTGGGTTATTTAAGAAACAGTGCACATGGGCATAAGTTTGTCAAAACCATTTAATATAAAAATTTACGATAACCAATGGCTAAGTTCATATCACACAACAGTTGGCATACTCTCTCCACCACTGCCCAATAATGTAAAAGCCGACAGACTTTGAATAAAACGTTGATTTTTGAGAGTGGAGCACATTAATTTTAGGTGCAAATATATCAACTAGTAGTCAATAAATTCTAAAATTCGAATACATTAGTTAGAAAAGGATACTCATAGTGGGCTGAGAGAGGAATGGGGAACTAACACTAACTCAAAAGTAACGCTGTAGCTGTCATATTGCTACATTTGTCACTGTATAAGGGAGGAATTTTTAATTTTTTGTATGTATTAGCTGTCTAACTGCAGGGAGTCATGTTGTTATTGGTTACCGAGAGCGGAGAAATATTTTGTTTTGTTGGCATCCTTTTCTCACAAATGTCCTTGTGGATTTGTATCGATTTTGTCGTATTCGCACAGTTTTGCTGTCAATTCACACTTATACTACATTCGTTCTAAATGCGTACGTGATATATGAATTGCGAGTCTTACGCATACATATAGGTATATACTGAGAAATTCAAATTTTTGTACTAAGTTTGTCGGCTTTATATTAATGGGCAGTGCTCTCCACTGAGTTTTTGATGGACGCAACATGCTGTGAAAAATGTCATTTTCTCCATCACAAAAATTTCTCCGCTGGCTAGGACCAGCATATGATGACAATCCTGAAATGACACTCGCGCTGTCATATTCATACGATTTTTCGACAGTAGTCAGTTTTGAACTGGAAATTTGACAATTGATGGATGACTAGATGCGAGTGCAGTTCAGAACACAACAACGTGTTGCAATGCTGCTTCGATACTGTTGCCACAGCATGTTGCGATTGCGCTGTGTGTTAAGAACTTAGCCAATGATTTTTTCCAGTAGCCCCAGACTTAGTGTGAAGCTAATCCGATTGGAAAGGTATAAAATGTGGCCCATACATTGTCATATAAAAGTTTACAGCGTACAGAGAAAATTCGCGGTGATTTGTAAACAACCCACACGAGTTGGGAAAATTTCTCATTCAGAAATCGTCACTCGTCAAAACATTACTGCTTCTAACTTTTCAAACCACTGTTCGTTGCATATTTTGGTATTTCTTATTGGCCGGAATTTTTAAGAAAACGCATAAATAGTCCTACTTACTATCTGCGATGGTCTGAGAAACGGTTAGCCCCCGATACAACAACCTCAGAAACAAAAATAAAATTACTTGCGAACAAGAAAAAAAAACGGTCGACAGTTGAATTTTGACGCCGCTGTAAAATTTGTCGCACAAAGTGGTGAAACTTCGCATTTTTGACACTGCGAAAATTTCCGCTGCGGATTTCGCTCTGCGGTTTCCTTCGCGCTGGTGTGAGGAGAGGACCACACGCCTTCTTGCCAGAATAAGAGCGACCACTTGACCACAGCTTGAAGACGAACAAGAAGCTGGGTGGAGCTTGAAGAACGTTAATGCAAAAATATAGTTTTTCACTCAAAGGCAAGGTGTACAGGTTCCTATTGGATCCTATACATCAATCGGAGGGAGGCTATTGTAGCGGCAAGATAAGCAAATATTAGCACGATTCTTGGCTCCGATTCCTGGGGTAGCAAATGAGCTTGGCGAATCGCTTTTCGACTACATTATTGTACAAATCTTCTCCTCTGTAACGTTGATCGCAAGCCTACTTTTGTAACAAAAAACTGTCAGGGGGTATTACAATAGATACCTCCCTTGCGTTGGACGGTATCATACACGCGATCAGTGACTGAAGAGTGTCATCTCTCAACTGAACTCTCATTCTCTGATCACCGATACCTTCAGTTCAGCCTTGCTGAACGCCCTGTGTCAACATACCATTAATCGTAGAATGCCTAATTGGTTACCCTCACTGCCAAGTCAGCTCTACAGCAGACATGAGCTGGATGACATGTCCAATTCTCTGAAAGGTTCTATGAATGCGGCGGTGTCTGCATAATGTCCTACACCTACTAGCGCGTATCAAGTTAAAAATGAAACCGAAAGAAAGAGGGCTACGCCCGCAATCCGAGGGTTTTGTAGTGTCCCATGCCAATAGGAGATGAACTGTGCTACTCTTGGAGATGCTTAACCATACATGTTAAGACGATATTGCAAATTGCAAGCTTGCGTAAAAAATATTGAAAATAAATTGTTTGAATAATTATAGAAAGTAGAGTCAGCGACCAGCACACCTCTCTCCTCTCGCAGCAATCTTTACCCTTCCGAAAATGGTTAACTCTAATTCGCTCTACGGAAAACAATATGCAAGTATGATATGTTGTACTCGTAGTACTAGTATGTATTGTAGTGCAAGAGACCTCTTATGTGCATTTTTTGTATTTATAGGTATTATATCAAAATGGCCAAATCTAAATGAATGTACTACTATTAAATATTACGTGATTATTACGAAACTTGGAGACATTTTTGCATGATTGATATTATTGTTGATTATCGTTGACCATCAATATTTTCAACCTCGGATGAGTTTGAGAAATGCAGGGGTGTGCTAACTGTAACTATAGAAATATATTGTTATTAACCTATTTTGAGAAGATATCAAAATTCCATAATTTTTTTTGTTTTCTGTGCTAGTTGAAACCCACCTTCCTGTATGTTTTCAAATTTCTAAGTGTAACGGTCTCGAAATGGTTAGTGGGTGGGACAAATTATGATCTCATATTTTCCCCTCTACCTCTTTTCCCCTTTCTTCAAATTTGATGAAGACGCCAAAAATGGAATGTACTCGGTAGTACCTTTCCCATGATACCCCACTTGCCTATACTAGTTTAAAAAAAAATATTGATCTTAATTTCCTACCTCCCCCCTCCACTTCTCTCCCCTCCCACTCCTATCCCACCAATCTTTACCCTTTCAGAAATAGTTAACTCCAATTCACTTTATACTACTACTCAATTGGCCTAACCCCTTGTGGCGCATAGCGCATCAACTGTTCCATGTGGCCCAGTTGACGTTTCGTTGGCATAAATTGGTTTCAGAGAATGCAGTTGCCAGCATACACCTCCTGCACATCCATGGCCACGAACGTTGTCGTGGACGGGATTCGAACCCGAAAAGCCGGTAGTCAAACATGAGACTGATGCCTCAACACACTGCGCTACCGGTCGCCGGTTATGTGCATTTTTTGTATGGATGGTGTCAAAATGTCAAAATTTGAATGAATGTACTATTATTAAATATTATGTGATTGTAAAATAATAAAACTTAAAGGTATTATTGCCTATGATGTTGGTTATCATTGGCCATCAATATTTTTGACCTTGGGTGCACTTAAGGGGTGCAGGGGTGTGCTAACTCCAACTATAGAAATGTACTATTCTTAACCTTTTCTGATGAGATTTCAAAATTCTATTAGTCTAGGTCTAGCTAGTCGGTTAGATGCCGCTTTTCTGTAAATTTTCATATTTCTAAGTATAGCGGTCTCGAAATGCAAGGGGGGAGACAAACTCCGATCACATGTTTTCCCCTCTCCCTCTTTTCCCGTTTCTTCAAATTTGAAAAAATTTCCAAAAATTAAATGTGCCCGACGGTACCTTTCTTATGATACCCCACTTGCCTGCACCAAACGAAAAAAAAATTTCGGCCTTCATTTCCCCTCTATGGGGACCTCCCCTTAAAGTCGACCTATTACGACGATTCGCTTTCTCCGGCGAATTATAGTAATTCTACACATTCCTACAATTTCAAGTATGTAGCTTCAGCTGTTCGTGAGATATTCCATGGACAAACGGACAGACATTTGACCGATTTCATAAGGGTTTTGTTTTTAATACAAAATCCTAAAAACAACCTTGTCGAGCACTAGAATCTCCGAACTTTATGCTGCGTGCTGGAAGAATTTCAGTAAGGGTAAGACTTCCAGGCTAGTTGCAGATTGACACTCCTACAAAGAGCATCTGTACTGTACACTGTTGAAATTGCAAGAGAGACTAATTGATGTCCATTTGCGAAATACCATGCTACTTAGGTTTTTTATTTGCGTCGCAGCATGTGTATTAGAGATCGGTAGATATGGAACTGCACCCTTTGGTTGGTTTTATTGAGAAATCAATTGAGCAAAAGGATTACACGATCATTGTTCTCCTGGTTATCGAGAGTGGTTTCAATAACATTGAACATAGTCTGATCATCGAAGCACTCTTGAGCCTGGAGATTGATGCATCCTCGTTAATACACTGTTAAGATTGAAACTTGTTCATACCATAGATATATATTAAACAGATATGAAATAGGCACAGAGTGGGGGTAAAAATATGAATATCGAGTTATGACTGACATATCCGCGCCTGCGCAGTGAAACGCGCACAACACGTATTAATATTTGGCCCGGGGGCCCGAGGAGCGAGGGGCCAAATGCTTCGTAAATGTCAAAATTGTGGCTGAGTGGCCGATGGCGTAACGACATTTACTGAACGTATGGCGACCGCGTGCAAATGGATAGTAGTGCGCATGCGCGGCTTGGTTCGAAAATAACCTGAAGCACAGAGTGTGGATAGTACTATTACCGATCTGTTCTATTTAAATCTATGGTTCATACAAACATGAGCACATCGTCTGTGCGTAGGCGTGTCAACAGACTGCTTTGGGATCTGGAGAAGATTAGGTGTACAGTTATTGCTTACGCAGAGACATCCTAATCGCCGTTATGGGCAGGTTTCCTGATAACCTCAGCGGTGTGCATAATTCCCTATCCATTCTAACGGAGTGGTCAAATCAATGAGGCGCTAAGGCTAACCCGGGTAGTTGAAAGAGTACATAAGACTCACATTGCGGATGGAAACATTCACAATGAGTGCATGTACAATGACATCAGCATTTTTACTGATCGCTCTTTAATGGACGGGAAAGCAGGGGCGGGGGTTTACTCTTTCTTACTTTGTCCGTATACCAGGCAGATATGCTTGACCTGTTGCATGCGTTAGACCACCTGATGGAAGGTCAGGTGTGGAAGAAGAAAATCCTTATTGCACTGGACAACCAATCGGTGATCAGACGTACGCAGCAGACGAACATAAACTCTAAACTGGTACTAAAGTGTGTCGAAACGTGTGCCCCAGAAAATCAAGTTACACTGATGTGGGTAAAAGGACACAACAGGAGATGAGGCGGTGGATGCTCTAGCAAAACAGGGATCTACGGCGACTTTCATTGGACCAGAACCCAGAGTTGCTCTGGGGAAGGGCATGATTGGAGCGAAGGCTGGGAAGTCGCTGAACTCCATGCATCAATGAAGATGGCAGGAGTTATTCACTTGCAAACAAGCTCGGAATGCAATGACCAGCCCTTTAGGCAGGGATGCGAAAAAGGTACTCAGTTATACATGGAGTACCCTAAGCTGGATAACTGCCTTAGTCACAGGGCATGGTAATTTTAAGGTTCATCTGGCGAAGATGAAAATCGAGGAAGATGACGTTTGCAGGCTCTAGAGGAGGCTGAGACGGTGGCACACATTGTGTGTAAATGTTGAGCACTAGCTAGCACGAGGTTAAGGATCACAGGCCAGCACACGATCAGTGTAAAAGCCATGAATGAACTCAGCCTTAAAGAAATGTTAGTAATAACACGGGACTCAGTCCAGAGGAGAGTGGTCGACAATTATCAGTCAATCAAAGAAGACGCAGCTTTCCCAAACTACAAATTTTTATTTCTATTGTATATATATATTTCGAGAGCGACTTAGGCGGCTATTACACTATAAAAGTTCTTTCACAAATATATTTGACGAACGATATTTCAAAAGAACTTTTATGAATGATATTAGCCGCTAAAGGGGGAATGTGTGCAAGCATATTAGAAAAGTAGTTGAAACAAGCAACGTCCATGTCGCAAATCTTTTCTTAGGCGGCTATTACACTATAAAAGTTCTTTGAAAATAGCTTTCATAAAAGATATTTGTAAAAGAACTATTATAGTGTAATAGCCACCTTACCCCCTTCCTCAGTACGCTCCCGAAATATATACCTATATAGATATGCTGCAGATACATAGGTCTAATATAAGATGGCTCAGCGGCAACACATGCCAAATAACGAGGATGATTTGACCGACATTTGATCCCAGCCGCTCTGCCACACTGTTGTCGCTGAAGAGGAAACACATTGGCAGGTTATCACGGTGCACTGCACAATCGGTTCGACTGGGGCTCCGTATTTGTAATCATGACTTCTGCAGGATTTGTGGATATGTTGATGAGGAGGAAAGCGTTCTCCGCCATCTCTGTCATAGTCCAACCTTGGCTGGCAGGAGAAGGAAACTTCTGGGTTCTCGGGTTTTCCATGATCTAGCTGACTTTAAGAGTATGACCGCCACAAGGCTTAATCGTTACACCGCTCGCACAGGCTAGTTTGGTACGTAGGTTCCAATGGAGGTGATTTTTTTTAGTACCACGAACGACCAAATGGTGACCTAAGTACGCTGTGAGGCATCATGGCATCCCCTGCACCTGACCTAATTGCGAAAAATATCCGCTGATGCATTTCCACACAAAAACAAGCTTGAACAATGCTCATGTGAAAGACCAGTACAGTCATCAACAATCTCAGCTGTAAGTTTGGCCCGACTACTCGCCAGTTGGTCAAAGTGAAAGCGAGAAGCAAAACCATCTTCAGCTTCAACTCTGCCAGCATACCCGTAGTTCTAGTCATTAGAACCTCAGGTTATATATCAGCCGTCAAACGGGATTAGGGTTTGGTGAACGTAGTAGATTAACGCCGCGCTGACTGCTGGCAACAGCGTACTAGACTTTGTTATAGACATAGCAGGAGCCGATCTTATCTTCATATCCATATGTCTTATTCTTGGGTTTTCGTTTCACGATAGTAGGATATTGTATGGCTATTTTTGCAGTAAAATATGAAACTTTGTATTCAACAAATATTTTCAGTCTTCAAGTGAGACTAAAGCAGTGATTTCGCTTACTAGAGTAACATGAACAGAATTCAGTATATTTGAGACAGGAACAGAATTTGCAATAGAAATAAAAAACAGAATCGGTGACACAAAAGGCTGTTTTCCGGCAGAACAGAAACAATTCGTCATGCATTCTTTCTGGAGCAGAATTGTACTATATAAACAAAATAATATTTCGCTTACTGTTGGGCATGCCTTTATCTTTGTCCTTTGTGTCGATTTTGAAATTTTAAACATTTCGGTATTCTCTCTTTTGAAGTTTTATTTAAAACATTTCAAGTATGGAAAACGAGAATTTTTTGGGTTGCTGATTGCAGATCTGAAGTCAAACTTCCAAACATAAAAGAGAAAACATTCAGAATGACAACATTGTTTTCATAAATACTGTTATGAACCATATTCTGGTCAGGTTCTGCTGCTTCCATCTGCAGATCGAAGGTAGCACCTGATGAGTTATCTGTCGGTGATACGAAACCAGAGGCCCAGGGTCCCATTACACCCGGACCCGATGCGAGGGCGTGCTTAACTGCGCCGCCCGCCAACCATTTCAACCTTATCGACCCTTTTTTTTATTATTGCACATTTTTGCTTCCCATGTGTGTGTTGTCTTCCCCTGGCATATGCATTTTTATTAATACGTAGAGGACAGGCGCAACGAGTGGCGAAACCCCCGTCCATGTCTTCCGACCTGAGCTACAGCAAGCATAGGCCGCTGCTTAGCTCGTCAAGGGGCCTTTTCTTTCGCCAGATGGCACGGCTCGACCTTCACGGTCATTATGCTACCTTAGGCTCCGTCCCCACGGGCATCTTCGGATGCCCATCAAACCATCCACTTCAATACGCTGAATCATTGTTGGAACACGACGCGAACACGGACTCATAACACACAGTTCTTGCTAAACGAAGAAATAACAACAACACGCGTTCAACTTTGCATGTGGATGGCAAGCAAACCACAACAAACCTCTCTTGAACCGATGATATTCCGATAATATGCTTCTTGATATCCTTCCGCCCCATATTTTGCTTTCGTTTTCTAACTTTTCTAACTCTTGAAAATAATTGGTTTATTATAAGTTTTAGAACAAAATCATGGGATAAAAACAGAATCCCTGAAGGAGCTGGGCACCATAACGAAAAGTGAGTTCCAAAAGAGCTTCCAAGATTGAAAAAAGCGCTGCACAAGTGTATTATATCTGAGTGTTATTACTTTGAAGGAGTCAAAATCGGTATTGATAAATAAATTCTTTAAGGAAAACAAAAATTCCTCACATTTTTTCATCAAACCTCATATGGCTGGTATGTGCTTTATGTCCAGAGATCACTTCGATTCCGGAAATACCTTCATTTTTAGGGTTTTGTACAATAGTAAAACAACCCTTTGAAATCGGTCATGCGTCCGTCTGTCTGTCTGTCCATGAAATATCTCACGAACCGCAGAAGCTACATGCATGAAATTTGGTGAAAATATGTAGAAGTACTATAATTCTCTGGAGAAAGCGATGCGTCATAATAGGTCAACTTTAAGGGGGAGTCCCCTTAGAGGGGAAATGAAGGTCGAAATTTTTTTTTTCGTCTGGTGTAGGCAAGTGGGGTATCGTAAGAAAGGTACCATCGAGTACATTCCATTTCTGGATTTTTTTTTTCAAATTTGAAGAAACGGGAAAAGAGGGAGAGGGGAAAATATGTCATCCGAGTTTGTCCCCCCCCCCTTGCATTTCGAGACCGTTACACTTAGAAATATGAAAATTTACAGAAAAGCAGCATTTCACTAACATTGAAAACTAAAAATAATAGAATTTCAAAATCTCATCAAAAAAGGTTAGTAATAGTACATTTCTATAGTTGCAGTTAGCACACCCCTGCACCCCTTAGGCAAACCCGGGGTCAAAAATATTGATGGTAATATGATGATAACCAACACCATAGGCAATAATGTTTCTAAGTTTTACTACAATCGTGTAATATTTAATAATAGTACATTCACTTAAAGTTAGGCATTTTTACACTATTCATACAAAAAATACACCTACCGGCTTCGAAGGTGCGAATACTACTTGCATGTTGTTTTTCGTAGTGCGAATTGCAGTTCCAGTTATTGTTACATATTATGGTTAATTAGATTCACGAAAAGGTAAAGGTTGGTAGGGGGCGATGTGTTGTAATTAGCCAACTATAACGGGCGGGGGAGGGGGGTCGGTGGTGAAATTAAGGTCAAATTTTGTTTATCGACTGGTATAGGCAACTCGGGTGTTGTGAGAAAGGTAATGTTGAGTACATTTTATTTTTGGCATTTACTTTAAATTTGAAGAAAGGGGAACAATGAGGGAGGAGAAAATATTAGATTGTATTGTAATTTGTCCCCCCTTGCATTTCGAGACCGTTACACTTAGAAAACTTTCAGGAAGGTGGGTTCCGAATAGCATATATAACGGAAAATAATGGAATTTGTATATCTCCTCAAAATAGGTTAATAATAGTTTATTTCCATAGTTACAGTTAGCGCACCCCTGCATCCCTTAAACACGTCCGAGATAAAAAGTACTGATGGCCAAGGATAACCAACATCATAGCCAATAATATGTTTTAAGTTTCATTGCAATCACCTAGTATGAATGGGCATTTAAAGATACTATATGATGGGTCAGACATTTTATTATGTTTTTTTTATCCATCTAAGCGGTACCAAGAAGAGTAAGGAGCCGATACTTGCGTACCAAAATAAGTGCTTGCTACAAAACCCTCGGATTGCGGGGGTAGCCGTCTATATTCCGGTTTCATTTAGGTTTGCTTCCGTTTCACTTCATGCAAAAGGTTTTGTTGTCCTGACGCGCAACAGCAGGAGCTCCAAAACAGTCCTGATGCGAAAACCCGAGTGGTGGTCAGAATCACCCAATGAAGTTATGTATCAATTTTGGCTGAGTCGGAACACGCAAAATGCCCAGACGATAGGGAAGTTGCTTAGAAGACTTATAGCTCGTGCACACGGCAAACTTTTTAGTTCGCAGCAAAACTAAACAGTTTAGTCAGAAAAATAGAACACACGGCGGTTTGTGAGACTTCGCACACAGCAGACTAGACTATTTAGTTATCGCTGTGTACGCGTTAACATAAACTACCGTGTGTTCTATTTTCCTGACTGAACTATTTAGTTTTTCTGCGAACTAAAAAGATTGTGCGAGCTCTTAAGCTCAATGATTCTTTACACAACTCAAATTTTAGTGTTGATAATCAAAAAGCCGATACCTTGCGGTACTTAAGGTTACAAACGGAAGTTATGTTACCAAGCTGGCTGAGACTGAATTACCGAAAGTGTCAGGACGAACAAATAAACGCCCATCATTCATCGGGCGGCCCTATATGAATTAACAGCTCGGGAGCTATCGCTCCAAATAAAAATAAAAATAAAAATTCGAACCAAATATTCGTTTGTTGGGACGATTGCTCATTATGGCTTGGGGAAAAGTTCATAAAATTTAGGACAAAATAAAACATCTGTAACGGACGGTTTGGTTGGCATCCGAAGATGCCCATGGGGACGGAGCCAAAGGTAGGTTACTCAATTGCCCTAACCCCTTGTGGGACATAGCGCGTCATCTGTTCCATGTGGCCCAGTTGGCGTTTCGTTGGTACAAATTGGTTTCGGAGAATGCAGTTGCCAGCATGCACCTCCTGCACATCCATGGCCACGAACGTCGTCGTGGACGGGATTCGAACCCGAAATGCCGGTAATCAAACATGAGACTTACGCCTCAACACACTGTGCTACCGGTCGCTCCATTGACCGTGAAGGTCGGACTGTGCCATCTGGCGAAGAGAAAGGCTCCTCAACGAGCTAGGCAGCGGCCTATGCTTGCTGCAGCTCAGTTCGGGAGACATGGGCGGGATTTTCGCCACTCGTTGCCCCTGTCCTTTACGTATTAACAAAAATCCATAGGCCGGGGAAGACAACACAAACAAGAGAGGTAAAAATGGGGAATAAAAAAAATGAGACGATAAGGATGGAATGGTGGCCAGATGGCTAGTTTGCCCTCGCGCACGTATTGGGGTTCAGGTGTAATGAGACCCCCGGCCTCTGGTTTCGTACCACCGACAGATCCTTACTCATCAGGTGCTGCCATAGATCTGCCGGTGGAAGCAGCACTACTATATGGTCCATTGCAGGTGGTTCATTACACATCGTCTCAAATTCTTTTTCCATGACGAAAAATCGTAGCAAATTATTTTACTGCCTACAACGAAAATCCAGTTTGATTTCCCAGAGTAGTTCCCTGGGTTTATCGTACCTTAAGCAGAAATCCACCAAGTACTGCCTAAATCGGCAATGCCCTTTAGAATTTCTTGAGTGGACTTCTGTGGGTTACTACTGTCCAAAGAGATTCGCAGTACCAAAATTTGGGGCAATATTTCAAAATACGGTTGGGCCGATATCAACGGTTCTAGTATCAGGCAAAAGACTCACGAGACTCGATAACATACAGAAAAGTGCATTTCTTGGTATGTTTTCATGCTGAGCAGGTGGCATCATAGTCTTTAATTTTGCAAAAAAATAAGCCCGGAGCTTGTGTTTCAGTCAATATCCAACGTTACCTATCATCCAGCCTGAGTGCGTTATGTTCTTTAATGCATGTCTTATGCCGGCACCACATTATGCGGTATTCGCCGAATCACGAGCAAAAGCTCGCCAATTGGCGAGCATCTTGTACGATCATTTTCATGTGATTCGCCGAGTTGCAAGTAGTGTGGTTAGGTACAAGATGCTCGCCAATTGGCGAACTTTTGCTCGTGATTCGGCGAATCCCGCATAATGTGGTGCCGGCATTACGCCCGTACCACATTACGCGGGACTCGCCGAATCACTAGCCAATAACATGTTGTACACATCCAAGAACCTACGAGTGAACGAATTGCATCCAATGCAACGAACTCCGAGCAAGCACTCTTGGAGCATTTTGTTTACCCGATGAATCACTGGACGGTAGAGACGCACGGTGCTTGGGTGCGCACAATGTGTTATTCACTTGGCTCGTAACTCGGCGAGTCACGCATAAAGTGGTGCCGGTATTATGTTCTTTAACGCACGAAACTTGATTCTTGTCGCATGAAAAAAACACATAGAGAGAAGAATTAAGTTGATTCCAATAAAACCAATGCAAATTTAATTAAACAAATGCTGGACGTATGATATAAAGGTCGACCACTTAGACTTAATTTACATTGGCCGCATCGTCCCACATGGTCGCCAATGTGGTTTGCTCATACGACTAATCCAGTTCATGCGGCAATGTAAATTGAGCCTTATCAATTCTTCCCCCATAGCATCAAAATATTAAATATTAAAGGTCAGGATTCAGGAATTAGATACCGGCACTGGTTTGGAGAGTTGATCAATCGCCAAACCAAGAATCCTCATGACTATCCAAATCTCTCCTGAAAATCCGGAACTGCAGACTCTACGGGGATCTGCTTTCATGCCGGTCCTTGCATATGTTTTTTTTCTTTACTTTAGAATTCGTCGCACACTTTTACATCTCCTCGTACCCAGTATACGAGTATGTCACTTATGGGGTGCATACCGGCAAGAGAATGACCCTATAGAGCTGTTTAGGATAGTGTAGTCGAGAAGTGGGGAGCTTTGTCCTGTGTGTTCCAAACTGGCATATAGTACATAATGTCGACGACAATTTCTACTCCTTATTTTATCCTATATCATACACGGCGTTACAACTATTCATCTGAATGTACTACATAGGAGTACATACCGATATCAGCGAAAGCTTTTGACTATCCTAAATGTCTTCACTATGTCGGATCATGTTAGAGTAAATTTTTAATGGTAGTATTTCTTTGGGAAATCGTCTAACTGATATATGTACGTAACGCTTTTTCTACAGCCAAATGACTAATGGTGGAGTGGGAAGAAATGTGATGCACTTATTGTTAGTGGTATCACACAGTACAACGCCACTTAATATTGGTGTAATGTCCTAATTTTTAGAATATTCTGCACCAGGAAAATAAATTCAGTATTGTAGTAGTTTCTTAGAATTGTAGGTATCCTCGTACATATGTATTTTTTATTTTGTACTTTTATCCGCATAATGGACTGCATGAAAAATGATTTGCCAAATGGCGCATAGTACCACACACAACAGTAATAAACGGCATTCACGAAGACGGTGGGGAAGAAAAGTCTAAACAGATGATGACACCTTTCAAACTATCATGATGTTTATCTTAGGTTGCGAAAGCTCTTTGGCAAGGATGCGGGAATTTAGGGGTTGATGGTGCACATTTGATATGCGGAAAGATTTATGTAGGACTTTTATCGTCTCAAGGATCAACTCAGTCACACGCTATTGTCAACATGCATTGCTCGTACATGGCGTCGATGGAAATTACAAACTGATCCTTCAGGTTTTTTTTAAGGAGTGTTTTGATTTTGAGAATGCTGCATGAATTTCAGCGGATTTTATCGAAAATTATGCTGATGTGGACCATATTGCCTCCTCATGCTTACTATCAGATTACACATACTTGAAATCGGATAATATGAATTTGCATATTAGGATGCTTGCAATGTTTACAATCGCCATTGCCAACTATATTTTTAATCTTTGTTTTTGTCCATCTACACCGGCATCAGTAAAAGTAAAGTATGATAAATGATTTTTTTTTTCTGGATAAAAAGTGGATTCGGGGTGGAGCAACAAAGGGAAGGCCGGTATGGATTGAGATCGTCATAGTTCCTTTGTCACGTTACCGTATCTGTACAAAAAATTTCAATCACCAATTTTTTGATCTTGTTTCACTATCGATTCAGTAGTGTAACTATCTGGGTTCGGTGTGTTCCATGGAACACGGGTCCTAAGCCATGTAGTAGGTAGGGCCAAGTAGCAGAAGTTGAAGAGCGAAAGAAAAAACTGCCGAAAATTTATTTTATGTTCATGGTCACAAATAGCAAAATGGATATACAACATAATAATTTGTCTAATTGTCTAAAATAATCGTAGTTAAGTTGGTAGTAGAAGTAGTAGTAGTTATTCTTTCTGGACTGAGCTTCTGAAACTTGTTTCTGTTCGTGTGATAGGTCAATTAAAAAATTAGAATCCTTTCTCCTTTTTTTGCAGGATTCATCTGTCTATGAAATTTTCTCAGTAAGCCAAGACTTCTGCAAGAAATATGGGAAAATGTATCAGGTACTACTTGAAATTAACTATTAACCATTTTAAAATGATTTGAATGATTGAATCTTGCTGCAGAAGTTGTAGATTTAATTTTACAGGTATCCCTCCTACAACACGGTATCCTACAATACTGTTTCACTCTCACACGATTAGAAAATTACAGAAAACCTCATTTAACACGGCCTCCTACAACACTACTTCATTCTAACACCAGAACGAAATTTTGGAAACACTCGTATAACACTGATTTAAATTTATTCTATGTGTAAAATTTGAGGAAAGCCGGCATTATCTTACATCGAAATTTGTTCGAATTTACAATAGGTCTTCTTAGTGTAAAGGAATTATGACGTGAAGTGGTCTTTTGAATCTTTAAAACGGAGGATTGGATAAGAGGAGGCTGTTTTCAAAAGTAGTTAGGAAACATTTTAGAAGAAACGTTGTTGGGAAAAAATATTTAGTTTACAGAAGTTCTTTTATGAAAATTCCATTGCAGTCCCGAACCATGTCTGAGCGCCGTTTTCTCAATATCCGGTTAACTAACCGGCACATTGAACGTCCTCTTATATCGAAGGCCTTAGCCCAATGGTCGCCACACACAATCTAGCATAACCATGACCGAACTTCCATCGAACCATCAAATTCCATAGGACGTGGGGAGAAGAAATTCCCCTCAATTCAATCGCTCGATCGTTTGTGGCAAGGTAAGGACATGCACCGGTCAACGCTCTAGCAAAAATCAGCTGATTTTCTTGGTGGAATTCTGCCGTCTGTACCATTCTACTCTACGCCTGTACCGCATTCATTTGCGGCTTAGTTGGTTTCGGATCCTCTTCCATGAATTTTCAGAACTCTGTTCATTATGGCCAGTTTAATTCTCTCATTAGAATGTGCAAGCGTGATCAACTCTTATTGTGAAAAACTTAGCAGACCGTATCAACTGTTTGGAATTATCGTTCCAATGAATTTTTAACCGGAGGATAGCTGGCGGTTTTCGTTTATCGTTAGGATAAACTTTAACCGGGCATTGAGAAATCGGTGCGACCTTAAATTTAGGAAAAAAAAATTTCTTAAGAATATGGATTAAAAGCAGTTTTAAAAATAAATTGCATTGCGGGGAAATAAAGGAAAAGGTCTTAAAAATTTACAAACATATCGAAGAGGGGAATGGGGAAATTTTAGTAAACCCAGATGACCTGGGTAGAAAAGGTATCTTTGAGATACTTTTAAAACGTTTTTAAATTCATGGCCTGGATTTAATCGATGAATTTAAGGAGGTACGGCGCGAAGCCGATTGATTATGAAGCTGCCAGAGCATTTCATGAAAAAAATAAAAGCATAATTGAAGAGCTTGGGTGTACACCATATCACAAAAAAGAAGAAAAATGCATCCAGATTGAAGGCATCTAAACATCGCATTTCTTTACGGCTCTACAGTAACGCAACGGGGAATCTAATGATAAAAAATCTTTAAGTCCCTGTGCACTTAAAGGGATAAACAAAATTAAAAAACAAAAACACGTTACCAGTACGTTGGCGAGCGATAGTAGACCTTAAAAGTAATACTAAATTGACGTCGGAAAAATGTATGGCCACCATTAGTGGAAAATACTGCTGAATCGCCGGAAAATGATATTCAGGAAATACTTCACAGATCGATTTGACGTTCAGGACTTATTAGTGGAGGGAGAAGTTGGGGATTCGTATTTAGTGAAAATGGTATCCGGTGTTGTTAAGCCAACAAGACCAAGTTACTGATTTGAGCTTAAAAAATTTTCAAAATAAAAATAAAATCACTTTCTTTGGCTTAAGATCCATGCCTCTAAGAACTCTTAAATTTAAACGTTATCTACAGAATTGATTATGTTTCTCCATACAGTAAGATTTATAATAACCTCGTGATCTTTCAAGGAGGACAGAAGATACAAATTACCGTGTGAAAGCAATGTGTTCAGAAAGTGATGAGGATGGTCGACGAAACACCTCGTATTTAGCAGTTAAGAAAACACTTACATATAAAGATTAATTTGAATTAAAAGAGACAGAGCGAACATTTTCAAAACCATTAAAAATAATCAAATTATTCTATAAAAATTATCTTCATAGAACATGGAGTCGTGGAAAGGAAGATTGAACTCTCTAGATACAATTTGAGTTGAAAACAAGCTAGCCTCCAGCTAGCTTGCCGAAGGTATGATACCCTTCGTATCATACCTCCGTTATAATTTATGGTGCATTTGCCACTTTGAAATTAGCAGTAAAACTTGTTCCGATTTCACTATTCCTATGAGAGGTATATGAAATAGTTTACCGATTTCAACCAAATTTAGGAACGTAGTTTCACAGTCAATATGATTGAATAATGTGAAATTTGGTAAAGATATCTTCAGAAATAAAAAAAAATTCGAACAAAAACTTGCTTTTGGAACGTTCCTATGACAGCTATATGATAGAGTATTCCGATTTCAACCAAATTCAGAGATATAATTTAGCTAAAGATAATATTGATTAATTTGAAATTTCAAAAAGATATTGTTAGAAATAAAAAAGTTTTTCCCACAAAGACGAATTTTTGGACCGGTCGTTCTTATGGCAGCTATAGACGTAGTGGTTCGATTCCGTTGGTTCCGACATATTTTCAGCGTGCAATAGAAACAAGGTTTTGTGCAAAATTTCAGCTCGATAGCTTTAAAACTGAGGGACTAGTTTGCATAGAACCAGACAGACAGACATTTCACCGATTTCATAAGGGTTTTGTTTTTACTACCCTAAAAAAGTGTGACTATTTACCTTATGGTGAGCACTACGACCATGGGAGGTCTGCTGTGCCATAGCCCTTAAGTAAATTATAGCAAGAAACTATTCACCAATCTTACAAAGGCTAACATGTCATTTAGAGAAGTATTCCTAATATCTGCAAAGCTTAAGGCGATCCGCCCGAAGAGCGTAAACTATCCCCGTGCAATCGCTGGATATTCACATAAAATGTGATACTACTAATAAACTAATTTAAAAGAGAATATTTTAATAAATTTCCTTATTAGTTAACTAATTTTAACAATCTGCTAGAGTTTACACTCTATGGATTAATTAGTCACTTACGTCGTAGTAAGTAAAGTGATGCTGAGAAGCCCAGTTCCGGGATGAAAGTTTCTGTGATGCACAAAAAAAATTATATCTGACCCAGCGGTGACCCGAAAGGTAGCCCACAAGTAGACTCAAGTCTGCTCTACTCATATGGGTAGTGTCCCCATAATCGAAGGGTCTCATCAATTCCTTCGATTACCGCAGTCCTAGAAGGTCATCCCAGTCCAGTAGTTCTGCCGTAGCCTTTCAGACCATTCCTTAATTATTCCTTTGACTGAAGCCAGGCCTAAGCCACAATATGGTTCGGATCCTATAAAGTAACACGTTGAGGCTTGCTTTACAAGTTCATCAGCTGATTCATTTCCCTCAACGTCGCAGTGAACTGGCACCTAGCACAAAAGACTTGGTTGTTGGTCGCTAGACATTGGAGAAATTCACGACATTCTTTCACCAGCCTCGAAGACAGCTGGAGGAAAGATGAAGCTTTTATGGTTGCCTGGCTATCCGAGCAGATAGAAATTTGAGCGCCTTTAAAGTTCTTCTCTAGAATTATCCTGGCGTGGACCTCTAAGTCATGGACCTCGGCTTGGAAAACGCTGGGCCAGGTACCCATAGCGACTGAAATTCTGGTGTTAGGAACAAAGACGCCAGCATAAACTCCCTGCTCAGTTTTAAACCCATTAGTGTACCACGTGATACATCTTGAATCTAGGCAGGGATTGCATTCTCCCATACCGTGCGGTCAGGAATATGTGTTGTTAATTGCATGACCCCTCCAAGGGCATAAGTGCGTCAACATCTCCAGCATTTCTATGTCTTGTTGACGTTTCGAAAGCAGATCTACTTTTCGGAAGTACAGTTGCTAGCATGCACCTCCTATCCGCTCTGTCTTTATACTGACAAGCTCGAAACACTGTGAGAGTTCTACTTGTACCCACAGGCAGTTTTTAAACGCGCCGGGAATGAAGGGCTAAGAATTTGCTGCCGAAGCATAATTCCACAGTCTTATAATCTGATCTTAGGCAGATTTGCATGCCAGGATTTTGATTCAGAATGCTCATGTGACCGTTGCACCAATACAGACCTGAGAAGGTAGCTGTAACCTAAGAGCTGTAACACCGCAAAACAATTAAAGGACCACTTGCAAAAGTCCAAAATTCTTTTTTAAAATAATAATTATTTAAACCACCTTTATGACTTTGCTTTTTAATAAATTTATTATAAATTTATTTAGGTTGGATGCATTTCGACATAAATAGTCATCCTCAGCGAGTACATTTAAACTAGAAAAAATCGTTAGCTTGGTTCGATTTATATGAAATTGATTAAACATATACGTGAAGTTAACGGAATTACGCGGACACTAATATTACAATGTAAAAGTTTTTTTGGAAAATCAATTAGTCTGAAATAACGGAAAAGTTACTTTAATCCTTTGTAAATTGTCGAACAATTGTATGTAGATAATGATGTGCAATTAAAATATATGGAATAACGGAAAACTACTTTAATGACTTTTTTTTTTAGACAGTGAGAATTTAAACATTTAAAAAGTGGTGACCGAATCGGTGCTTCCATCGTATTCATCAAGGTCTTCCTGTTGATATGCATATAAATGCTTTCGTACGCGTCCATTTTTTGTGTTTGGTTTACTTGTTTTTTCAGATGTAGATTTTCGATGCTCCAATTAATGTGATTATTCTCCATTGCGTGTAAAGCGACGGCTGATTTAGTCACTTAGTTTTTGTTTATTGAAGACAAATGTTCTTTAAAACGTGTGAATATGCTTCTCTTTGTTTGGCCGATGTACATATGTATGTTGACAATCGCTGCAAGTAAGTTCGTATATCCCATACTTATTGTATTTAGCTGATCTCTTTGGTCTTTCAAGTTGACAATATGATTTTGTAGTTTGTTTCTACTTGAATGAACGATTTCAAGATCATGTTTCTTGAAAACGCTTTTCAATTTGTTCGTGATCTCTGGGATATATGGCAATGAAATCCTTTTTTGTTGTTTTTTATCTGCTAATAATTTCGTTTTTCGTGATTTGGCAATTTTTTTTTGAATGTAGAGAAACAAGGTTTTCAATCATTTGTTCCTCGTACGTTCGGTATATAACCCGGTATACTTGATGGTTTTCTGTACACTGAAAATCGATGTAACCATTTGTCTTCCGGTTTAGCTGTATATCCAGGAAAGGCAGTGACGAATTAGATTCTAGCTCGATCGTAAATCTAATTGTTGGTGGTCGTGTATTCAGGTGGGCGAGTATATTTTGGGTTTCGCTTCTCTCTATCACTGCTAAAATATCGTCCACATATCTATACCAAACTCGAGGGATCGAGCCATCTTCTTTTAAACTCATTTCCAGATTACACATGAACAGGTTCGCTAGAAACGGGGACAGCGCATTTCCCATGCAGTTCCCCTTGGTTATTTTAAAATAGTCGTTGTTGAATTGGCAAATATTTTGGTCCATGCAGAGTTTCGTTAAATTCAACTGCATTCTCCGAAACCAGTTTATGCCGACGAAACGTCAACTGGGCCACATGGAACAGTTGACGCGCTATGCCCCGCAAGGGGTTAGGGCAATTGAGAGAGAGAGTTCTATAGAGTCAAATTTACCGTTATGTTGGAAACTAACGCTTTAAAATGTAGTTAACGTCTCGCTCTTTCTCAATAATACTAACATTTATAGTTTTGGTTCTATTGTTCGTATTAATTAGAAAATTTCTGTTATACACTGCGTAGCATAACTATAGCCGCATCATTATATATTCCGGTAATTTTATGAGATGTTTTGATGAAACTCAATACAGCATATTGAAACGAAATAATTTAACTTCTATTTTGCCAAATCGGAGCTATCTATTCGTTAGATTGGTTTAATTACACTATACACCTTATTTCGTTAGAGTATCATAACTATAGCCGCACTACATTTAGACACTGCAATTTAGCCATATTTTTTGCTTTCTTTGAAGAAAATGCAAACGCACTGAACTTCATTCACAATACCGTTATATTTTCTTGTTTTGTCATTCATTCTCGAACAAAATGTTACATATGGCGCGTATCTGAGCGAAGTCGATAAAGGAAAAATTTAGCCTTTTTGGATAATTTTTGATCCAAAAAGGCTAAAATTTACTGAAAATTGGACGAGAATTGGGGCGTTCGGACAGATGTCACGGCCGCCCTCCGACCGGAGAACTCTGAGGGTAGGGTGGGTGGCGATAGCTTAGGAGGGGTGGCGTGAAGATAGGGCGGCACTAGACCATCGCTTAATGGGTACACCACAAGCTGCTATTGAATTACCACCAGGAGCGTTCGACACAATGATGTTCTCTTTCGTAGCTTCTGAAATATCAATATTATATACGCTAGCACCTGCGCGCCCAACAACCTTCAGACTACCAGATCCGGCTTTAATGACTTTCTCGTTCGTCTTTTGGGCAATTTCAATTTGTACGTGACATCGATTCCATGACTTTTTAAAAGATCGACGCAAGCAGCATCCACCGCATTACAGACGAGGACTTTCTTGATTTCAACCGGCATTTTGAACTTCGTACTAAGTAACTTTCCTACGCTCGGCGTTCGGTAGCGCAGTGTGTTGAGGCATCAGTAGTCTCATGTTTAACTACCGACGTTTCGGGTTCGAATCCCGTCCACGACGACATTCGTGGCCATGGATGTGCAGGAGGTGCATGCTGGCAACTGCATTCTCCGAAACCAGTTTATGCCAACGAAACGTCAACTGGGCCACACGGAACAGTTGGCGCGCTATGCCCCACAAGGGGTTAGGGCAATTGAGTACTATGCGAGTACACTCTCCTGCAAAGGTAAACAAACGCGACTGTCACAAATGTCAGTATCAAAATGCGTGTATTGACAATGGTGATCTACCACGGTTGTTCACAATGTTGATGTAATTCAAGTTCAAGGACAGGTTGTCGAGCTTTACCGTGACGACATATATGGACCGCAAATAAATTTAGCGGCATTTTCACCGGTCCGCCGAAAACATAAAAGGTCGATAAAATTAACGGCATACCTTCTTTTGTCTTTGAATATTGGACCGACCCACCTTGGTACTCCGAAAAATTGTGGAGAGTAACTTTTGTGAATTGTCTTGGAAGACTTCTAATCTCCTCTTTTGTCCTTGAATATTGGGCCGACAAGCTTTTGGGCTAAGGTCTTGGACCGCGGCGAGGATGAGTAGAGCATCGAACCCAAGTGGACTTTCGGAGAGTTTCTTGGTGGACCGGAGACGTCGGTAAGAAGTGAGACAGCAGCAGACAGGAAATTAGAATCGTAATACAGAGTAATCCGAAATTTGGTTAATAACTAAAACGAATATGAGAAAAAGAAAACTGAAGGCCCAACATCCAAGCTATGATATCTGAAAGAGATACAAGCGCAGCATTTGGAAGACCGCAAGTAACTCTATGAAAAGTCTATCGACGATAGCTAACGAGAGTAGGGTGAAAGCATCTAAATCTATCATAAGTAGAGTTTTAAGACAGTCAAAACGCATTAAAAGGCAAAAACTCTTTACGATGCCCGAAATAACATCTTCGGCACAAACATGCCCGTACGGCATTTGCAAGGAAAAATTTGCAGACAAACTGGAAAAAGGTGATTCATTACTGCGGTACTTCTGTTTTGATCTATTCTATTTTCTTAATTTTCCCCTTTCAGCTGATTTTTCAGATGAAAAAAAAATCGATCTTGACGGTCCAGACGGATTTAACAACTATTGGAGGGATCTGCGGAAGGAACTTCGATATTTCTCTAAGATAAATTTCGGAGGAGGCTTCTTAATGGTGTGGGGAGCATTTTGCTCTGATGGAACAGTTGATTTAGCGTTTCCCAGTACACGAATGACTTTTCTCTCTCCCTAATTGCCTTGACCCCTCCAGGGGCATGGGCGCGTCAACAACTCTAGCATTTCTATGCTTTGTTGACGTTTCAATTGCATATCCACTTTCGAAAGTTCAGTTGCTAGCATGCACCTCCTATCCGCGCCGTCTTTATACTGACAAGCTCGGAGCACTGTGAGAGTTCTATTACATAGTACTCACAGGCAGTTTTTGATCGCACCGAGATTTGATCTCCGAGCTCTAGATTAGTTTAAGTAGAGCGGTTACCGAACGATCACGACTACCGAGCGCGAGGATTATGTCGACGTTCTGAAAGATAAATTGCTTCCTTTTTTGGAAAGGAGAGACGACACAGAACTAATTTCCCAAAAGGACAACGCGCCTGTTCATACCAGTCGTCTTACTAAAAGTTGGTTACAATGAAATGATATCAATGTTATGGAATTTTCCGCTTGTTCCCCTGATCAAAACCATATAGAAAACCTTTTTGGAACATAAGTTCGTCAAGTTTACTGGGAAAATCGACAATATCAGAGTGTTTTTCATCTGAAGGAAGCGGTTATCGATGTGGGGAGGTCGGTAGCCGAAGAATTGAGAATGAATTTGGTGGACAGTATGCCAGATAGGCTCTTGGAGCTTATTCAAAGCAGGGGAGCTCCTACCCATTATTGATTTTCTTTATTCTCCTTATTTGTGTAAATTTTGCCATATTTTTCTCAAGTACGGTTATAGTTATGCAACTTAAGGAACACTTTTTGCTTTTAGAAAAAAAAAAACGGTTTGAAATAAATGAATTACGTTTGTTAAATTATTTGTTTTCTTGACTTTTCTAAAGTATGGCATATAAGTAATAGCTTTAGGTTTTTTTAAACTTCACATATCAGCTGTTTCATAGTGCGATTATAGTTATGACAGGTAGTATACGTATGTACATACATAGAAATTTGAAGAGAGTCAAGACAGCAATCTTATTATCTTATTTACGGAAGACATTTTAAGGAATTAAAGTCAAGTGTCCTCAATTAATTATTTTATTTGCTCTGTTCACTTTTGTAAGCACTTTTTACTGTCGTCGACTAATATTCGACGACCTCCAATTTGTTTCAAGTTATGGAATTATTTTTAAAATAGTTCCCATTGAAGGAAATTTCACTGTATGTATTCAGATTTGCTTCTGTGCCAAAATAAACGGCCAATATTTCCACAAAAGACACTCCACAAACACCTTGGCGCAATAGCGTGTGACACAATAAACCCCTGTGTTCTTTTCTGGCCAATGTCCAGAATGCCATTATTTTAACGAAATTCAACCCAAATATAAAATTTTACGTTTATGCATATTGGACACTCTTCTTTTTCCCATTCGAGTATCTTGCACAGAACCACCGCAATTCATGCAGCGTTAACAATCGTAAAAGCTTTGGTCTCCCCACCGCCGCGTAGCATCTTCCACTCAAGCTGCTCGCAGAGTATCTGGTACAATTTTCCACACTATGAAGTCAAGAGATACAACATACGGGTATTATAGTAGATATCACCGGTAACACCTGAAATGCACTAGCGCCATCGGGAAACGTGCATTCTGCTAACCCGTTGGCGGGCGAACGGCTAAAGTATTGGCCATAGCTCGCCGAACCGGAGACGGATGATGGTGTGACACTGGCGAGAGACGAGTAGTTGAATGGTTAAAGTTGCTAAAGTGGCCACAAATCGTCTTTGGGGAGCGTCATCGTCGTCGTCGGCAATGTTGATGTTAGCGTCGACTCCGTGCAAAAGCGCCCCCCAAAAAAGCTTTGGCATCGACAGAGAACGCATTGGAGCCATGACATGGTGTAGCTCCACCATAACGGCATGGTAACATTTTCCAAGTCTTTTCGGCTTGTGGAGCCGTGAAGCCATCCGCTGTTTTTAGTCGAGATAACGTTCCCACAACGTCCGGTTGTAGTTTCGGTTATAATTCTGGTAACGTGCTGGCTTACATTAAGCATGCCTACAACGAAGACCAGGTGACTTTTATTTCGTGTGTGTGACCTGATGAAGTTCGCAGTTTGATAGTCGGTGTTCAGTTCAAATCCGGAAGATATGGTTTCGAGACGTACAGCGTGGCGTGGCTAATGCAGCTGATCTGATGCCAAGCGCCAACTGACACGGATCAGAATGTTTCGAGACTTCGTTCGGCTATGACCTCACCGGTCCGGTCCGGGTTGACCCATACAGTTGCGAGACTTAAGTTTTTCCAGTTCCGGAGATAAGTTCTAACACTGTTTTTCCGATACTTAGTACTTTTATCGAATTGGTTTGTTTAGTGGTTGCGACGTCATTACTGATTGTTGTCGAACGATATAACGATATCATACGTTGATTGTGATTTCTATAGTTAGTACGAAACGACGTTACCCGAAAAAATGTGACAATTTTTCTGAAGAATGAGCAATCTAGTAGTTAGTAACAGACTATGGCCGACGGAGTGCATGGAGATGTCTATCGAGTATCACCAAGGCATTTCAGACTTCCACCAGCGACAACGAAATTTTACCAGTTTTTATGCAGTGATGGAATCTCTCGGTGACGGTAACTTGACGTTAGTGCGGAGGGCGAAGTAGTTGGAACCCAACATCGAGACAAAATCTAGTGCGATGCAGGCGAATCGAGGGGCAAAAATATAAACCAATGTTTTCGCAGAGCCATTCTTTCGACCTGATACGATGATATTCACCACCTGCCATCAACAGCCGAAACGCGTCCGCCCGATATGAATAATGGGAGCCACACATACTAAGCAAAACTTCAAGTCCAGATCTGCGATTTTTTTCGCTAGATTCTTCGTCGTCAAGTTTCGGGGGTTATAAAATATACAACTGCGCACATTTTTAAGTTGCCTTGCTTCGTTCAAGCCCCAAACGAACGCAGCGAAAAAAAAAGATCGCAAAATTGTTTTAGTCTTTTCCGCCCCAATGTAGTACTACTTGTATTCTTCGTATACGTATTACGGAAATCTTAGTTTTTTTTATTCTGCTTCTTAGGTTTTATTCCATTTGCCCGAGAACGGATGTTTATTTGTTATACGTTTGTTTGATAATCAACTGTGTGCGACAGTGTTAATATATATATATTTTTTTTTATTATTAACGATTAAGATTAAACGCGCCGTGTTAAATAATTGAAATTGAGTGTCTAAAAAGTGAACCGGTTGCTAAACAAAAGAAAATAAAACGAAAATGCCGATGTATCTAGTGAACAATATTCGAGCTGTAAGAACTGGAGCAAGATTTAGTGTCCAACTGATTCAACATAGACTTACCCGCAAAATTTGATCCAACGCGAAACCGTCCAAAGGACCACACATCGTAAAACGGATTTCCGTCTGCCGAATATTGAATATCCGCCAAGTGCGAGTTTTGACGCGGGTGGGTGTTGGTGTAGGCAATGATCTTGCCAAATTCTTGGTCTTTGTTGTCGTATATGCAAGCCAGCAGTAATCATCATCGTTGACAACGCACTAAGTTAGCGCAGATGAATGCGTAAGTATTATCACTACATATATGCAAAATTTTACATATATGTACGAGTACATTCATTTTTTTTTTATTTTATTTCTTAACTTTTGCGAATGCTTAAAAGTCTTGATCGCTCCAAAAGAATTAATATTTTCTATTTTCGGTAAAATGACGTAAGCTCTGTCTTTTTTCTGTCAGCAGAAAGACCTACAGATACCGAGTACTAAATTGAAAAGAAAGAAATATAACATTCAAATAAGACAGATGCAAATAAAGAATTTATTAAAAGAAATTGAACTTAAGATGGCCAGATGATTGTTCTTGATCGTAACTTGAATGGGAAAGAAGAAACACTGATTTACAATAAATTTTCGTAGAATCAATTGGGTGCGCAAAGAAATACCCATACGCAGTTCACGACTGTACGACTGTAGAGTGTACGAGTATGCATTATGTTCTATTTCGTTAGAAAGTGAAATCATAGCTACAAAAATGTGGGTTAATAGGGGCCCGAAAAAAGAGGTCTTAGATAGAGGAGGTATAGAAAATTGCCCACCCACTTAATAGTTGAGCTATTAATTGACGAGCTCTGACTATTGTGGAAGACCTTGACTCTTCATACCGTAAAAGTCGCTTGAAATATTCCAGTTAGTTTGCTGTGCAAAAATTTTATTTTATGGTAACGAAAACGGCGAAAATAAATGGGTAATCGATTGTTTGACATTCAGTACCAATTTTGACTTTTAAAGGGAAATGTTACGTGGTTCAGGAAACTAGTCATCCGGGTTATATCCAGACTGTATTCTTAGTGAAAAGACATTCTTTTAGATACATAGAAGTGTTTTCAAAAGAACGTACAGAAGATATTTTGTATCACTGTCGTGTTAAACTATGTACAATTTATAAAAATTGCAGAACTCGACTTTGTATTGTACATTTTAGTGCACGATTTTCAAGACTGAAAATATGAGAAACAAAATTTGCGACGTCTTGTGATGTGGGAGTGTCTTAAAAAAACCTCTTTGTTAAGAACACCACTGACCGGCAAAATTTAATTTCTTGTCTGTTAAATTAATTAAAATAGCTGTCTGTTATGGGATATTTTACTCTGATTTAAAAATGTTTGTTACTTGTTTTTTTTTTTTAATATGAAATTAAAAAGGCTTATACTTTTGTAAAGTGATTAGTAAAATTGGAAGTAAAGTGGAAGTTTCTGGTTGATTTGGTTTCATTCGGCATACCAACTTAGTATGCGTCTGTACTGTAGTTAGCTTGGCAACGTACTATACATTTTTGTTGCTACTCGAAACACGATCGGTTGAGGTTCGAGCCCCTTGCAGGACAAATACTTATTTATTATCAAATTCCCTTTATTTAATTTTCCAAGCTTAGTGTAGCTTAGCTTAGCAGTCAGGTCATGCATCTTTGCAGCAATTTGTGTGCAAGAATTCTATTAGTATGTATAAGCCGTGAAGGCGTGATTTTACTTGAAAAATTCGTGAACGTCTAGATTAGTTGGAACGCTAAGCGACATAAATGGACGCCACCTTGCAAAATATGATAGATAAATGCCGTTTGGTATTATTGTTGGTGGTCCCCATACACTCATTTTAAGAGATGCAGCCATCTTGGACCCCGCGGCAGAGCGGCTGTGCGGGCGAAAAACCGAAAAATTTGAGCCCTTTTTTTTTTTTAATATTCTCATAATTTGTAAACGGTGCCTCCGATCGGAAAACTAGGATTTTAATTAAAGAGCGTCAAATTCTACATCCAATGCATTGCTTTAAGTTGAAATTTGGTTCAGTAGTATAGTCAAAACCGATAGTCGAAAAACGTGACATTTGAGGCTTTGGAGGAAAATCACACTATTTTGCTGTTCAAGCTCACATATCTCTGAAACCGATGCTACAAATGGAAAAACTCTTTAGACAAAAGTTGAAAACATTTCTATTTCAAGTTTAACTAGCCCAATACTTTTCAAATCGGCCCGTTTTTGGTGTAGTTGTGAGCGAAAATGCAGAAATGATTTTTTAGCGATTTGAGCCTAAGTGGCTATATCTCGATAAATATAACAGCTAAAATTTTTGGCTTAGTCTCAATTCGTAGATATTCAAACCTTGTTTATAAAAGTTTTGCTAAACAAAAAGCTTTTAATTTTAAACTTATTTAATGAAAAAGTCTTTTTTAATTAATAACAAAACCTGGAAAAATGTGAATATCTTTTAAACTAATGACCGTTCGGAATCGCGGTTGATTTCCTTCGACTCAGAATGACCAATTACATTAGAGGTTAGCCTAAAAACGGAATAAAAACTTTTTATTTTAAACTTATTTGATAAAAAAAAATATTTAACTAATAAAAAACCTGAAGAAATGTGAATATCTTTTGAAGTAACGGTTGTATGGAATTTCCTTTAGTTTCATTCGACTCAAAATGACCAAATACATTAGGAACCAACCTAGAGTGTCATATAAGTTGCTTAAACTTTGAAATTATTTAAGAAATTAAATCATTTAATTAGCTAATTATTTAATTAATTAAATTAATCTCACAAAAAACTTGGCAAAACTTATAAACAAGGTTAAAATATCTACGAATTGAGGCTAAACCAAAACTTTTAGCTGTTATATTTATCGAGATAGAGCTGGTAAGGCTCAAATCGCTAAAAACCATTTCTGCATTTTTGCTCACAAATACACTAAAAACGGGCCGATTTGAAAGGTATTGGGCTAGTTAAACTTCAAATAGAAATATCTTCAACTTTTGTTTATTGAGTTTTCCATTTGTAGCATCGGTTTCAGAGATATGTGAGCACAATCGGTTTTTTTATGCTATAAGTTCGCTTAAACTACACTCGACCTGGATAATTCCAAAAGAACGCACTTAATTTTTTTTTTGAGATATTCTTTGGCGTTGATAATTTATCAGGCCTATTATGACACTCGACTCGACCAAATAACTCACTTCTGCGTATTACGATACTCGGACGAGTGAGAGTCTGATCGGCTGTAGCGCGAGTGAGAGACAATTAGTTAACTGAATTCCTGTTTTGTTAGTATTATATTTGTATTTGCATTAAAACATCCAAATACATATATGTACATATATTGTATATATATTATGTTTTCGCAAGAATTTTATTGTATTGTATTAGATAAATTTGCTGATAATTGCGTTCTACTCTTCTGAATCGGTAATTCAACTGAGTCAATCTTAGACTTCTCCAACTTTGATGCATACATATGTATATTGTGAGCAGCACTGCTGGTATTCACGAAGGGCAAGGGAAGTACCTGGTGTTTTAGTGAATATGATCAAATCGGGCTTCCGATTCAAACCAGGTTCTCATGTTTACAAGTCAAACGTGCTAACCGTTACAATGTCTAGACTAAAAACACGTCTTGTATTTATTGAAAATTTATCGCCTAGAAGATTAAATCGTGAAATTGATATCGTGGCCTTACAAGTAAGAGAATAGGCGATATATCGTCTTGACTATATAGGAAATCCCCTAAGAAATGAAAATCGATCAATATTTTGTATGGAAGATATCGCCACTGTATCATCTGGACGATTTATCTTCAAAATAGTACAGTTCAGAAGGACTTTGAAGAAAGTGTAGACTAACTGATATATTGTAAGCGTGTGTATTGCGTCTTAAAGACTGTTAAGGTATGGTTGCCTACTTTCCGGATGTCCGGTAAAATTACCGCTAAACAACTTTTTTTCTCGATTGGAAACATTTTAAATTTTCGAGTCTTAAATGGGAAATGGGTGCTCTCTCGCGGGCAGGGCCGGTCAAAGGCCAAGGCAAAACAGGCGGTCGCCTGAGGTGCCGACCCGGAGAGGGCGCCAAGAGGAAAGCCATGTTCGAGGGTTTAAAGCTGAATGTAATATAATTTCATTTAGTTACAAATAATTCGCGATTTATCCAATCGAAAGTGAATCTCACAGTTCAAATTTACACGCGTGACTCATTCAATTTTGAATCTCAAGGTGCGTTTTGCTAGGCACACGATCGTCGCATATTATTCGCTATTAGCGATAAATTCATAGAGCACGGAGCACTATTTGTGTGTATTTTTTGGATCGTCGTCTGCGATCGACACAGTGGTGCTTGGCAAAACGGACCTTTAAAGTTGCCACATATGATTGCACACAACCACGACCGAACTTCCATCGAACCATCAAGTTCATAGAATGTGCGAAAAAAAATCTCCTCATTTCCATCGTTCTATGAAATCGATGGTTAGATGGACATTCGGTTTTGGTTTTGCGCGATCGTGTGTGGCAACCATTAGGCTTAATTTCCCAGTGAGAGTGATTTAGCTCGACACATGGTTCGCGCAACGCGGTGGAAATGAGTAGAATTTTTGTCCTTACATTCTATGGAGTTGACGTGGCTGCGCGTGGTTCGATCGTCTGTCGCCATCATTGAGTGCGTTCTGGATATTAAACGTTGCATAAGCGTTGCAAGTATTCAGCCATTCAGATGCATGTAAATCTGAAAGAAGGGAAATAAATCAGAGAAATTTTCTGATTTGTTTCCTCAGTTCATGTTTTACATGCAACTTGCAACGTTATAGGTCGCCCCACACGACAACCATTTTGGTCGCAAGGAAGCATCGAACTACGTCACTAAATAGAAAAAAAAATCTCCTCATGTCCACTGTTCGATGATATTTAATGGTTCAATGGAAGTTCGGTCGTGATTCTGCGCGATAATGTGTGGTGACTTTAAGGTTCTCCCAGAATAAACTCATTATCGACAATAATTACTGCCAAGCAAAACAGCCCGGGCAAAACTGACGTTCTGACGACCGGCGTCAATAATGAAGCGAAACCACTAGGACAAAAGTCCTTGCCCGTGCCTTAAGTTAAACTTTCACCAACCCTGCTCACGTGATATGTTATGATGGATCTGGTCGCACTGGTTGAACCAACTTATTAGTCGTAGCTCACTAGAGGGTGCATAGAGAGGGTGACAAATAGACTTATTTGGTCCCTAGCAATTCTACTACATATCAATATTAAAATTTCCGACAAAGTGCAGGTGCGAATTATGTTTCAGTAAAAATTGAATTCTTGGTTGATTTGGTTTCATTCCACATACCAGATTAATATGGGTCTGTAGCTTAGCTTGCTACAATACCTTTTCAAGTCAACCAAAAACTACCAATTTACATTGAATCAAATCTAATCACTTTACAAAAGTATGAACTATTCTAATTTCGTATTACAAAAAAATGCACGAAACTTGAATATGATTAGCTTTAATTAACCCTCTTGTTCTAAAGACCACCTTTAGGCGGACTTAGTTTCCGATGTTTGTAGTCTTTATTATTATTTATTAATGTTTCATTTTCTAATTTTGTATTATTCGGAGAATACCAATCTTTCATTGAAGTGTATTTACAACAAACTCCGATGCGTATGTTAGAAGTTATAGTCATTCATAGTTCGAATTTTGTACAAAACTGCAAAAATTATTATTTATAGAAAAAAACTGTATGAAAAACTATAATTATTTATAAAAAAAAATATCAGTGGTTTGCTGTGAATGTCTAGTTTACAAAAACGGTTTTAGTTCGAAAAAGAAAAAAAGTTGTTGGAGCCTCACATCCTGATTCAGAAGACTTCCCCACGGCTCGGTGGCCGTGTTCGTTCGGTCACCGCTCTACCATCTAGAGCAGGAATCGGCAAACTTTTTTTGGGCCAGGGCCAGATCCTTGGAATTTTGGACTTAGCGGGCCGAAAAGGAGACTCAAAGTGTAACTGCTTACGGGTGCGGTCAATCCACTGCTAACATAATTGAAGGTTTCATGGGAGCACCTCAATTACGCAGTCAGATGGACTTTACTAGTTTGCCGCAACACCTATAGTGCGTCAAGTACTCCGACGCGCATTGTACTCAGTTTGGGTACAGTTGCATCAAGATTCGAAAAGTACTCTTGATACAGTAGTTTAAATTCTTAAGCATGTGAAATAGTCAAACATATTTATTAATTAATTTGTGTTTCAAATGTAAATTTTCAGTAGTATGATTTAAGGATAGGATACGTTTTAGATGTGAGCACTATTTTCCCCATTTATTGCTTTGCCGTTGAGCTGTTGTACGACAGGCCGAGCCAGGATATTCATGTCTACCAAAATTTACGAAACTGAGTAAGATTAAATAAGTCAGCGAAAAAGGAATAAAGTTTATCTCTGACACAAATGGTACGATAACAGTCTTTCGTCTTCTTCTTCACCTATAGCTATTCATCGACGCTGATCTCTCTGTCACGTCAAACTCTGTATAAATCACTCGAAGAAACAGGTTAAATTGGACAGTATCAGCAATGTTTATCAACCCACTTTTCTGATTACTCTACAAACAAACTGCTAGTTATTTGCGCAGAAGGATTTGGGGAGAGGTGTCGCGGGCCGGATAAAAATCTGAGACGGGTCGGATTTAGCCCGTTTGCCGACCCCTGATCTAGCGAATGGAGGCTCGATCTTCGGTGCGAACAAAACGTGTTTGTGGGTACTATTGGAACTTTCACTGTGCTCCGAGCTTGTCGGTGTAAAGACGGCGCGGATAGGAAGTGCATGCTAGCAGCTGCATCTTGCAAAATGTAAAGTCCGCAATTGCAAAGTTTATTCCGAAACACCCCTGGAGTATTTTAATCCAGCGTCATTCTCTGTGACTGTGATGCACTTCATCTCCGCCGCTTGAAATGCTTCGGCGATGCATTCCCTGAAGCGGAAACGATTGCCTCACTAACACTCGAACAGTTGAGCAGGTTTGTTGGGATGATTGGTCTCGAGAATTAGTTAGATCACTAATCTGCATAGACTCCAGGGTGTAGCAAAATAGACTTCCGGGTCGCAGTGCTTGTTGGCCCTCTGGGCCAACTGCCCTCCATCTAATCTAATCTAACTTCTTTGCAACGAAGTTTTATCTAACCATATTTGGAGAACTCCCTATTGCGTAAATACTAATTGAAATCCAAATAAATTCGGGGGAATATCGCAATAACACGAGATTCGAACGTTAACCAAACATATTCAGGGGAACTCCCAAATACGAGTATACATGACGACTATTAACACTGACATCTTGGGGCGACCGGTAAACAAGTACGTAGAGACGTCAGTCTCATGTCTAACTACGGTCGTTCAAGTTCAAGTCCCGCCCATGGCGTTAGTGGCCATGGATGTTTGTGTCGTTTTCCCCCTGTGGTGCGGTGCGTATTAATTAGCCACAATATCTCCCGGCTTGTGGCAGGTAGGCGGCTAAATGGGGGAGCAGGAGGTGCATGCTAGCAGCGTGAATCGTCCGAAACTAGTTTATGACAACGAAACGTCAACTAAGCCACATTGGATAGTTGACGGGCTATGTGCCATTAGGGTTAGGGCAACTGAGTAGTATGTATATATACAACTGTACGAAATTTCGTTAAGATGATAATCAACTTTCCTCGTAACTGTCGCCACACACGATCGAACACAATTGTAACGGACGGTTTGGTGGGCATCCGAAGATGCCCGTGGGGACGGAGCCTAAGGTAGCATATTACCGTGAAGGTCGGGTCGTGCCATCTGTCGAAGAAAAAGGCCCCTCAATGAGCTAAGCAACGGCCTATGCTTGCTGTAGCTCAGTTCGGGAGGTGTGGGCGGAGTTTTCGCCGCTCATTGCCCCTGTCCTTTACGTATTAACAAAAATGCATAGGCCTGGGGAAGACAACACAAACAGGGGAGGTAAAACTGGGGAATAAAAAGAAATTGTCGATAAGGATGGAATGGTTGACGGAAGGATGAGACGCCCACACGGTCGCACCTGGGTCCGGGTGTAATGGGACCCTCGGCCTCTGGTTTCGTACCACCAACAGATCACTACCCATCAGGTGCTGATTCGATCTGCTGGTGGGAGCAGCACTACCAGACCATAATATGGTTCGTTACAGGTGGTTCATTACACAATCGAACATCCAACGAACCATTAAATTTTATAGAACGGAGGAAATGGGGAGAATTTCTTTTCCATACATTTTATGAAATTTAATGGTTCGTTGGATGTTAGGACGTGGTTGTGCTCGATCGTATGTGGCGACCATAACTTGGTGTCATCTATTAATATGTATATGGCAAAACTATATTGAAACCGAAAAATAGAAAACACAGGCACAATCTAAAACGTCAGATTATTTTGCTGAAAAAATATAGAAAAAACTGCGTTGCAAACGCCATGACAAAGTTAATATAGGTATGCCCTATCACATTCAAAATGCATTTTTTTTTTCATTGTCTCTATAAGGAATTTTCTCTGTAACGAAGAAATGTCCCGGCCCTTGGCAATTCGTTATAGAGAAGTTCGACTGCATATTCTATTTGCAGACCTAAGCAAAGTACTATAACTTTGTATTCGATAATAAAATCTTCATGTTATCATACGTCTCTATCATAAGCACCGCATAAGCAAAATTATTCAAAGGTTTCTCATCCCCAATATGTAGACGATCGGCATGGCGTTCGTAGTTTTGGTTGTTATTATAGCAATTGTTTTAATGCATGAATAACAATCCGGTGTAGTGGTCCTTTGGTTCCCTCCATACCATTGGAACTGCAAATGGCATCATCATCATCGTGGCGCGACAGCCCGCCGTCGGGCCTTGGCCGCCTGGATCGTTGTCCTCCAATTACAATATCTCGGTCACGTGACCGCGTCCTCCAATTTTGGAAGCCCAGCAGCTGCGCGGCGTCCATACCCACTGAGCTCTCCCAACAAGATCTCGATCGTCGAGGCAGTCTCGCTCCGTCGACTCGTTCTGCATTCATTACTCTCTTTGGCATGCGATCATCGTCCATTCTTTGTACATGCCCTGCCCATTGAAGTCGTTGTAGTTTGACGATTTTTGAAACTTCCAGCTCATCGTACAATTCATACAACTCATGGTTGTACCGGATGCGCCATCCATCTCGATCGCAAACAGCCCCGAAAATTTGCCGCAGAACCTTACGTTCAAATGTATCTAGCCTGTTTCCGGAGGCTGAATTAGGGTCCATGCTTCGCAGCCATAGCATAACACTAGTCGTATAATGGTTTTGTACACGCGGAGCTTCGTGTTTGTGTGCACATGCTTCGATTTCATTATGGGGAGAACCGAGAAAAAAGTCTTATTACCTAACTGTATCCGTCGCTTGATTTCGTCAGTTTCGTTGGCGTCCCTTGACACGTTGCAACCCAGGTAAATGAAGTTGTTCACGAACTCGATGTAGAGGTCCCTCACAATGATGCTCGGTTGTGCAGGTGTCTTTGTCGTCGATTGCATAATTATTTTAGTTTTACCCTCGTTGATACGTAGTCCAACTTCTTTTGCAGCGGTATCGAGCAAATACAGACGTTCTTCTGCGTCGACCAATCTTCGGGACATGATGTTGATGTTATCGGCGTACGCTACTAATTGTGTCGACTTGATGAGTAGCGCCTTCCTGTTGTATTTATAGCCCGAATAGCGTGTTCCAGTGCTAGAGAAGAGCGCCGCGCCGGTGCCAGTCCATCGCCCTGTTTCAGACCACTGCGTGTTTCCAATAGATCAGTAAGTCTATTATTATTATTCTGGAGTATCAGTTTGACCGTAAAGAGCTGATCGATTGTAGAGCGACCAGGTTTGAAACCGCTTGGCGAAAATGACGTCAAATTGGCGTCAAAATAGAAGTTTCGATCAGCTGAGCGGAGGCCTATGTAATTAAGATGGCAATGACTGAACTGAATGAGAATGGCATCGATATGTAGATAAAGAAAGAGATCAAACAAATGGTAATATTATTCCGGTTTTTAACCCGATTGAAGAAAAACCGACCGTTTATAAACCGTGAGAGATAAAAAACCGAAAAGACCGGGTTAATTGTTTCGACAATACCGGTTTTTAACATCCCTAGTGCACATTGATGAGCCATAGATTGAAGAATCGAATCTTAATGCGAATCGCACGCAGCCGTTCATTTATGGATTTTAAGTCAGTAATGTGCGACTTCAGGTGATTGTTTACTATACATATATGCTACTCCAAACTCCTTGTGGTCCGATGGTTGGCCACTTGTAAAAATTGTATGCGATTTCTTGTCATTGATCTCGCTGCCAAATTAATTTGTTTCCTTGACATCAGACAGCGAATGGCATATGGCGCGCTCGTCACCAACCCGAGTGGGTAATCGATTTGGAAAAAGGGGAAGGAGTGGATTCTGGGATAAGCCCTCGAGCTCATTAGTATTTTCTAAGACCGGTCTCAAGTTTCGAGTCTGCTATTTTGGTTTTTTTTTTTTACAAGTTGCAGAAACTTGTCCCGGTCACTGAAAAGCCTTTGTCCTTTTTTTAAATATTAACAATAATATCGATGTCTGCGTTCTGACCTATCGCAAATCATCTGGTGTTTTGAAAAATTGGGCGGACTAATTTCAAACCGATAAGAGCCGCAGAAAAAGTCAAAGAACCATAAGACGTTTGAAAATTTTCCGTTGGCGCGAAATTTGCCGATTTCTGTAGTTATTTGTTTAAAATTCCTACTTCTACTATATGCACTCGTATATTGCGTGTACAACTTTGCTTCCGCCGTTTTTCCCTGGAATTAAAAGCTTAATTGTCAAAAAGTACTTACAGATGTATTATTCAAAGTACTGACCATCGCTAGCGACGCCCATCTCTCCGGCAGTTTTCGGATTCCATCTCGGAAAAAGGAGGCGTCTTTCGACGCGATCCACGAGTGGATCCATTTTTCGACTTCCTCGTACGAACGAAAATTCTGATCAGCCAGGCCGTGCGCCATGGAACGAAACAGATGGAAGAAGGGATGTCTGGGAAGTACGACGGGTGGGGCAAGATTTCCCATTTCAGGGTTTCCAAGTATATCTTGACCACTTTTGCGACGTATGGCCGAGCATTGTCATGCTGGAGGATGACATTGTCGTGTCTCTCTTGGTACTGTCGTCGTTTTTCCTTTAATGCTCGACTTAAACGCATCAATTGCGTTCGGTACCGATCTCCTGTGATAGTTTCATTCGGTTTCAGTAGCTCGTAGTATATCACACCGAGCTGGTCCCACCAAATGCAAAGCATAACCTTGGCGCCGTGAATATTCAGTTTTGCCGTCGACGTTGAGGCATGTCCGGGCATTCTCCATGACTTTCTGCGCTTGGGATTATCGTAAAGAAACCATTTTTCGTCGCCGGTTACGATGCGATGTAGAAATCTCATCCGATTCTGCCTATGAAGCAATTGTTCGCATGCAAATAATCGGCGTTCAATATCCCTCGGTTTTATCTCGTATGGAACCCAATTTCCTTGTTTCTGAATCATGCCCATGGCCTTGAGTGATTCAGCTAATTCTTCTTGCGTTTGGCACGAATTTTCTTCGAGCAGTGCTTCCAATTCGTCGCCTTTGAAATTTTTTTCTCTCCCACCACCATGCTTGTCCTCGACATTGAAATCGCCAATTTTAAAACGTTGAAACCACTCATGACATGTTCTGTCACTCAGAGCAACCTCACCGTAAGTAACGAATGCTCTCATTCGATGAGCCTCAGCAGCAGTTTTTTCCAAATGGAAGCAGATGATCAAAACTTCCCGCAAATGACGAGAACTTGGCTCGAAAACAAACATTTTGAATCGCGAATCTTATTAAAAATGCGAACAACTTTTACTAATGCGGGGATGTCGATACGTTCACAGACGTCCAAACGCACTTTGTGACACTTTTGAACTACGTATTTTGACCAGCACTCACCGTTGCAGCCATCTGTCGGAAAACGGCGGAAGCAAAGTACAACTTCAGCTTGTAAATCTTTGAACTGTGCCATGCATTTGGTGAGTCTCGTAAAAAGCTGATGATGTCCTTAATATTTCCCATAAAAACCCTTGTTGATGTAATCTTGTCCAATTGCATTTTGGACAAGAAGATCAAGATTACGTGTATATATGTAACATTCCATGTCCCATTGACCCCCCCTGATCTCTCAGTTTTGAAGCTGTAGCTCGTGTTGAGCAAGAATGTCCTTAACAAAATCGAATAGGGTTATCGCTTTAGTATTTGGCGTTGAAATGAAATCCTTAAAAATATTTCATTCAAAGAAAAAGTCACCAAATCATTATTAACAATTTTCACGCAAAAACAATTACTTTGCACTTTATTTCACTTGAAACCCGGCTTTTGGAGTAGCAGGGAAGTTCATGTGTTATGTAGAGCGCCGCAGATATGTGCTGGCTGCTAGTTTACACTGTCACTTTTTTGTTGGAGAGATAAGTGAAACATTTTCGCATGAAAAGGATAGTACCAGCCTTTACTGTGAAACATAAGCACAAATTATGGTGTTATGTAATGATATGATGCGATATGTTTAAATGATAGATACATCGGGTATTGTACATGAATAGGCAAAGTTATAATATTGATGTACAATTGTACATATATAATTTCTGCGAAAAATATGTCAATTTGAAGATAATAGCGTTAAGTTTACATCCAAATTGCATTTATTATTTTATTGTTGTTGTCCTTATTACTCAAGGACGAGCATTTATTCACAAAATCAATCGCAAAACAATATTTCAAGTTATGAATGAAATATAGAAAAGAGGTAGTTAAGACCAATAAAAGAACATTGTATTGGGGTTTATAAATTTGGAAATACCTATGTATATTGCATCTTTTTACCTCGATTTATGACTGTTACAAATATAAATTACTCAAAACTGGGTGTATAAGTATTAAATAAAGTGTAAAATGCATGTCTGTAATCTCCATTTACAACACGGTTGCACCCAGTAACGTTTATTTTGATATTTAAACAACACATATATGCAAAAATTGAATGCTTTCTGCGATTTGCATGCAATGTGAAAGCCGCACTCACACTGGACACCACTATCGAGAAAAAGAAAATTTATTGAAATTATGGTGTCCCGGTACTGGATTAGATCGCCAGGGTGCGCCGTCCCATTATCGCGCTCGGTGGCCGTAGTCGTTCCGTCACCGCTCTACGATACTAATGTAGAGGTTGGAGCTCAAATCTCGGCGCGATCAAAAATTGTCTGTGAGTACTAATAGAACTTGCACAGTGCTCCGAGCTAGTCAGCATAAAGAAGGAGCGGATAGGAGGTGCATGCCAGCAACTGCACTTTCGAAAAGTAGATATGCTATCGAAACGTCAACAAGGCATAGAAATGCTAAAGATGCTGACACACCCATGCCCCTGAAGGGGCTAACGCAATTCACACAAACCGTCCCATTTAACACAATGCATTTAGAAAAATTAGCTGCGTCGATGCGACATTTCCAGCATTTGCTGGCAAAATTTTACCTGCTGAGCGAGTTGACCGTGTCACAGTCAGAGCGACTGAATGCGAATCCGCCCGTTTGATGTTGTGTATCTCGACTTGTACTGTGCCGTTGCGAAAACTTGTCGCTAATGTGAATATAGCCTTCATCGATGTGATGATTTATTCGCCGCACATTTATGAAACGAATTAATTAATATGTAATTTTTAAATTGTTTGCTTACAGTTTTACGTCAAGAGTATGTATTAATTTTCCACATCTCGACACTTTAGGAGCATCAGTTTTGTCAAGTTAGAGTTTCGGTTACTCACATGTGTTCCGAAACTTATGCTGTATTTAAACTTTAACCGACTCTCCTATCCATACACTACCTTTGTAATTTTGAAAACTACAATACGTATTACTACTATTGCTGCAACATTCCAAGTTGGTGGATACAAAAGGTCTTAAACAGACAGAAAGCGAAATTGCACTCGGTAATTCATATGTGGTTAACCTAAAGTAGCAAGACAAACATTCTTAGGAGATTTGAGGGAAGGATGATGGTCTACATCTGCCGTGAGAACCTGTGAATAGCTATGCGGATTGTACTGTATAATTCATTATGCTGGAATGCTTCGCATTCGAACGCATAGAAAGGCTGGAAGTTGCGACGACGACGATAAGCCCAGGATGAATCGTCGAAAGAGGTTGAAAACTTTTCGGAACTGAAACCATACATAGCGGATGCATTGTTTGGATTAATTATTTGAATGGAATTACACGGATGTTAAGTCAATATACTCAAAATAAATAAATTTGAGGTTCAGGACAATCATGAGTGTCTTTAATGCACCCAAGAATGTTTTTCGTCTTAACTAAGTCCCCAATCCACTCTTCCGGATAGCCCGACTTTAATCATAGAAAGGATTGTCCAGGATAGTAATCAAATAAGGGGCCATCAGTAGAGCTAGGGTCGAGGAAGCCTTGCTTTGAGACGTGTGTATATGCTTAGCGCAGGTGTGGCATTCCTGATGAGCTATTATTAAGGCGACCTACGATAGCGCCAGGTCTCCCGTTCAGGATAAGGGTGAGATACAAGGGTGCATCCTCTCACCAATCTCCGTCTTAGTAACTAGCGATATGCTGCATGCAGCTCAATTCACTTCAATTCACCCCCAGGGGGAATCCGTGCGCCTATACATCTTATCTGTTACATCATGATCATGATAAAAAAAGACAAGATATCGCTATTCGCATGTGGGCTCTCTGAGTACACTATCGCCTACGTCACACGACGTGAGTTGCTATGGTACATTCTCACTTGTATTTGTATTTTCCTTTTTTTAGTTTTTGGCGTTTACTTTTGTAACTGTTAATCCTAGCAAAAAACCTTCTGAGGAGAAATTGAAGATCACAAAAATATATAATACATAAAAAATGAGTGAACCACTTTTTTTCTGTCTTGAATAGTTTTCGAGATAATCTCATTCAATGGCTCTTCTGTTCCCACGAAGTTGAAAAATCATCTTTTTTTATGCATTTCATCAAATAACGAGCAAAACACTAGTCTCACGAGAAATAATGTTCAGGAGCGTTTTTTTTTATAACTAAATGACCTTTAAGGGTAGGAAACCACATTAGGAGGCTCGTTTTCACTAATTTTTGGAATTCAATCAAATTTGGACATCATTTTATTCATAAACAACTTTTGTGAATTTTTTTGAACAATTTAAGCCAAAAATAACATAGTTACGCACTGATGTCCGCTGGAGGTTGTGACTAGAGTTCTCCAATTGCGGGACGTGTAGCGATTCCAATTTTTATGCGAAATCAAAAAGGCTTGAACTTTACATTATTAACATATTTTCTAAGAATACGAACCTCAATGCAGGTGTAAATAATGAGAATTAAAAATTTTGCAGGTGTTGGAGAAAATTATTTAAATTTTCACAATTTTTGTTCAGAAATTATGCAAAAAAAAAGCACCCTTAAAAATACGATACCCGTCCACGACGTTCATGGCCATGGATGTGCAGGAGGTGCATGCTGGCAACTGCAATCTCCGAAACCAGTTTATGCCAACGAAACGTCAACTGGGCCACATGGAACAGTTGACGCGCTATGCCCCACAAGGGGTTAGGGCAACTGAGTATGAGTATCCCAAATGTTGGTTCATGTTTTTCAGAACAAAGAATCATACTTTAAATTTTCATAATTACTTACTTACCGACTTACTTACTTTTTGAGTTAGACTTCCCGCTAATTTAAAAAAAAAGTCATTTTGAGAAAAACGCGTTTGAAAAACAGAATATACCCGGAAAAATCGTTTTTGTTGATGCTTCTAGTACCTTCTATACCGTTATTTAAAAACAAAGATGCAAAAATGGGGTTCCGCTACAAGGCTACGTAAGTACATAAAGCGACTACCTGAAGTAGTGCTCCACCCTACCTGCTGTGCGCTCGAGCCTGTAGACTATACCCGATGAGCGCTCGGTTCTATGCTCACAAAATTTAAACGAATTTCGCTTTAAAATTTTGACAGCGTATTCTTGGATTGTTAAGCTAACAATTTATGCAAGAAGAAAAAATGGATTTTTTGCACCTCCTAATGTGGTTTCCCCCTTAATTTTCGATAAGTCACATGTCTGTAGATAGAATATGTAATTATTTGGAAATTCACTCTCAAAAAATGAACTGCGATTGGTATCACTAGCTAAGAAGTGTTCCGGAATGCTTCATTCCCGTTCTTTGATAACTACCTGTTGATTGAGTATGATGAGACGAGTCGATTCAGCTTTTTCCGTCTGTCTGCTTGGTTCTATGCAAACTAGTCCCTCAGTTTTAAAGCTATCGAGCTGAAATTTGGTACAAAGCCTTCTTAATATTGAACGCTGTATATATGTCGGAAGCAACGGAATTGGACCACTACTTCATATAGCTGCCATAGGAACGACCGGTCTAAAAATTAGCCTTTGTGAGAAAAACTTTTTTATTTCTAAAGATATATTTTTCAAATTTCTCACTAATCAATAGTATCTTTATTCAAATCACGTTTCCTGTTGGTTGAAATTGAACTACTCTATCATATAGCTCTCATAGGAACAACCGTTTCAAAAGCAAGTTTTTGTTAGAAAAACTTTGTTCTTTCTAAAGATATTATATCTTTACGAAATTTCATTATATTCAATCATATTGACTGCCAAACCAAACCTAAATTTGGTTGAAATCGGCCCATTATTTCATATACCTCTCATAGGAACAAGTTTAACTACTAATTTCAAAGTGGCAAATGCACCACAAGTCACAACAGGGATATGATACCCTTCACGCGAAGCAAAGTGGCAAATGTACCACAAGTCGCAATGGAGGTATGATACTCTTCACGCGAAGGGTAATTAAATTAAATGGGTGGTGTTCTATTTGATTTTTTAGTTTATTCCTTTTCCGGATTGACCAAATTATGCCTATCGACATCCAGAAATTTATAGGTTTGTACTCGTATGTCTTGATTCTATTTTGAATTGACAGTCTCGCATAATTCCTTGTATTTGCTCGTTAAATTTTGTTGTCATTATCTCTGTTGAGTGAGTCGAGTCTAATACAATTTTCCATTCAATCGTTTCAAGTTTCGTTAATAGATCAGTATCTGAGTTCTTATTTAATTCATTGGTGATTTGGGTGCCCCACACACACAGAAAAGCAAGGTAAAATGGATGACAGTGACCAATGAATAGCCACTTTCGGGCTCAAATGTTCAGAACCTGCCCCATCTAATTCATAAAACCTTTATTGCCACAATAATACTGCAGCCTTCCCATGGATGACTTTTAGGGCTGTTGATAGGAAATTCACCAAAATAACCATGAAGATCCGATGTCGCTAGAATCAAATACACAACAAACTGACCGTCGGCACATGCTTTATGTAGCTCAAAGGCGGGAGATGTTGGCGGGTTGTTTGTTCACTCGTTGTCTCAGGGTGGTACGGTGCGAACACTTTTCATTACAACCTTAGTTTCACCACCCGCACCCACTGTCGATCTCGAACTCGAACACGAACCTGGTACAAATGTCCTCTGACACACACACACTTCACATAGATGTAAAGAAAACCGGTCCACTTGTACCAGGTTCGTGTTCGAGTTCGAGATCGACAGTGGGTGGTGACACTTAGAAAGCGTATATCTATTATCCGCAAGGATATCAATCAATTTCAGCTTCTTTTTTTCAGTTGTGTTGTCATGGCTTTGAATAATAGCTGCGTTGTTTTCGTACAGAGTAGAGGTTAAGCGGCAAAAAAAAAACGATCGAGAACAAGTTAGGGTAGCGAACACGGAAATGGGACATGTCTTTACTGGGAGTGTGTCTTGGTCCAGTTAGAATCCAAACGTCTATTCAATACAATATACAATACAATACAAATTTCGAGAGGAAACTTAAATCCTTAGTATAGATACAATCGGTCAAATTTCCTTTATGCACGGTTCACATTATTCTAGTAACCAATCCAGTCCAGCGCTGGATTGCTACTGGAATAATGTGAACTGGCACTGGACAGCAATCCAATCCAGAAATCCAGTCCAGTGACTGGATTGTCGGTCTACTTTTTCATTCCAGCTCGCCCAGAAATCATTGTCGCTATAGTTACCGAATCAACAACACACTCGCCGGACTACTGGACTGGAATCATGTAGACGATATGATCCAGTCCAGCACTGGACTGGATTGCTGGACTGGATTACTGGACTAGAATAATGTGAACCGGGCATTACACAAAACGAACATTTTACTGACGGTAAATTAACTTTATGTGCTTCCCAAACTGTAAACTGCAAGAAAACTTCGATTCCCGCGCCGCCTGCATTTAAAAACTCAGCCTACTTAACGGAGCAGCATTCTTGCACTGTAGTAGAATTCCGGACGGCGTAGCGCTTAGCACGTTCGCATTCTACACACTGGGCCCGGTTCGATTCCTACTGAATGCGGTAGTTTTCGATAAAAAAAGGGGATTTACATGTCAGACTATGAGCCCACTCAGCTGTTAAATGAGTACCCATTTATGGGGTAAATAACTCGGTTGAGAGTGTTGCTGATCATGATCACACACCTCTGCACAAGACCTACCGTCACGATCTATATTAGAAAATCAGATGATGCTAACTCATCTCGAGGCCATGGTTTAAATTGGACTGTTGCGCCAGTTATTTTATTTTTTATGTTTATTCTTGCACTGACGGTTTATCCAGAGTAGCTCAGATCAAATTGTTAGTGTAATTGTGTGATCTTAACCTGGTCTGCTCTGTATGGCTATTAAGAAAAACGCGCTTAATTTCTAACAACAATTGTATCATATTGTGTTGTGTGTATAACTTTTTCCAAGAATTGAATTGAAGAGGCGACTGCTCAAAATTAAATTCAGTTAATAAATCCAACGAAAAGTTTTCAAAATTTCGAACTGACTTTTAAGTTTGAATAGTCACTCCATGGGGATCAAGACGTCACGGAATAAAATATACGACCCACAGAAAATCTTGCATACTCTCTCTCTTTAAATGGCTCCAGCAAATAAATCTCCAATTAAACACTTTCTCCGAACAGCTGTGTAAAGTTAGAAACTGATTAGTTAAATATATACACTCATTTTTGGAGTGTACATATACTATATAAGTGCACAACGAATTCCTTATTATACACTCGAAAGAAAGCAGTATCAATGATTAAAATTTAGTTCGCACACAATTAAGGAAAAGGATTCAATTAAGAGAATAAAATTTGCTCGCCTTAATTAAAAGCTGCTTTTTGAAATGACATTTCATTTCTTTGTCCACTTTTCTGACTTGACTTTACGTAAAAATTTCAATTTCACATTTCCGGAATGGGAGAGACATAAACGGCTGGCGAAAAGTGAACCAAAACGTAATGAAGTGAATTTCAAAGATATAGTTTCAATTAAATTATAACGAATATGGCGCTGACTTTCTTCCATAGGCATACGTATAGTAAATTTGGAATGTAAAATATTTTGTGAAAAGTTTGGTGTCCGAACTGTGTTAATTTATAGTTGTTGACTTCCGTTTCCGATTTTACATGGTTTGATTTGGCGGAAGCGTTTCTTGGTACGGGCACATATTTCAGCAGCCAACGGCGTAGTAGTATCCTTTTGCAGTATCCAAAATGAGGAGAATAAAGACGCAAGTTTTTGACAAAAGGACATTGTGGAATGAAAATGATTTACAATTCTTTCAATGCGATATCATTTATATAGCTTCAAAGTTAACGTTGTTATAAGAGTGAGTATGGTGCGGAATACTGAAACTGAATATTATATTAATAACCATGATTATTGGACGCACTATATGTTACTTGAAGTCTCATATCTAAAAGATGGCCACAACTGGAGAGTCACGCACAATTCCAAATAGAAATCATCAATCACGCTCCGTACATGCATATTGAAGCGAGAGTAGCTTTAACTGTGAGTGTTGCAGGACATGAGATTCGTGCGGAAGAATTCAGTGTTCATCCGTATCTTTTGTTAGTATTCTTCATGATACAGGAGGGTGTAGAGACCTTAAACGTTTGTTGTTCTATGCAGACGAGTATTTCAACTTCAAAGCAGTTTTCTCGTTTTTATATAAAAAGGATGACTTTATCAGACAGGAATCTTTTATATAATTTCCAGAAACGAAATTTTTACAATATATTTTACGCACCATTGGATAACCAGCGATGGATCATTAGGCAGTGGATTGTGTTATGCTCCCAAAGTCTCATATCCATTTGACTCTTGTCATCTCAAAATGAATGAAATGGAAATTAGTTCATATTGTTCACAAAAGAGGATTCCTGAATCGTTTACATTAGGTGAAATCCTTATTAATTATACATGATGATAAATGCTTACAAGTTTTTGCTTTTATAAGACTCATTGTTTAAGAGGAAATCATGACATCCTCGTTGTAAGTACGCCTACACTAATAATTATGTATATGATTGAAGTAAATATTCATAAACCCAAGTGAATTTTATTAAGAATGTAGATTTATATACCCTCAACTTTACAAATTTATTCATTGTTCACCGATTTTCGAATTACCTGTGTAATGGCCGCCATAGACGATCCGGAATTCCTCCCCTTAAAAATTAATCAAGCCTGGCCTTGAGAATTCCGGACCGTTTATGTTGAAATTGAACAGGCCGCCTGCACCTGGCGGATGCAAAATCAGAAATCGATCCTGGAAAACTGATAAGCCCTGCTCTTTACCACGTTCCGGAATTCCTCTTTGGAAACCTAATCAAGCCTGGCCTTAAGAAATTCCGCATCATGTATGTATGTAGAAATTAGCCGGTTCAGGCGGCCTGTTCAGTCGGCCGGATGCACAATCGAAAATCGATTCGGAATAACTAACCAGATTTAATTTTTGTAGGAGTTTATTTCAATGCATTTCCCACTAAATTTTTTTAATCTTTAGCCACAAATCTCAACTCTGACAGCTATGCCGAAATACATGTAGACGGACAGACGGACGGCAATTTTCAACGGATCTTTTTGATCAATTATTCTCATTCGCAGTCAATTTTGCACACACAACGTATGAGCTTTTTCTCAAAATATACAAATTCCAAAACAGCTAGTGCTTGCAAACAAAAGCTTACAAATTTCATTGCTCTCCGCAAAAAGTCGACGAACACGATGTATGCATAATTTATACTGTATATATACATAGTATATGACGATGATCTCCGAAGCTCTATTTTCCCATGAGCAACAGTGAGTTTCTCATCACTGGGTGGTACTATGAAACCGACTAGAATCAAAACTTCGTAGGTATCTCCCATTTTCAAGTAAACGTTACTTTGCAGTATTCTGCATCTCTGACGAAAGGAACGAATTTCAATTGTGCATGTGCCCGTCTGAAGTTCGATCCGGCCGCCTAAAGTCCAATTTCTACATACACGGTCCGGAATTCCTCAAGGCCAGACCAGATCAGTTTTTTCGGAGAGGAATTCCGGAACGTCTGTGGTGAAGGTGACGCTTGATCAATTTTTCCGGATCGACTTTTGATTATGCATCCGGCCGGCTGAACAAAACAATTTCTACATACCCGAACCGGAATGCTTCAAGCCCAGGCCTGATCAGCTTTTTCTGAGAGCAATTCCAAATCATCTGTGGTGAAGGCTATATTCGGGCAGTCCGGAAGGCCGGGACTGATCAGTTTTTCCGGAGAAGAATTCTGGATCGTCGATGACGGGCTTAAGGCTAGCGACTTTGCGCAAGGCATGATTGAGTTGATCGTGCAGTTCAACTATTGCCAATTTATCGATTCCGCATGATTCCAGCGGTCATCATGAACTTTCTTTAGCAGTCATTCGGCACACACGCTTCAGCCTTAGATGTAAGTATCATGCAAAGTCCCGTATTCCCATACCATTTGTAGCTATATATGGAAAGGAGCCCGCTAGTGCATGAAAACAAACTTTTCCAAAATTCAATGCTCTCCGCCGAGATTCGGCACACACGGGAGTTGGGCTTTCTCATAGTCCATGCATCGTTAATAATAGGCGCGTCTTTTTTAACAGTTATGCAGAGTAGGGCAGGCTAAGATCACACAATTACACTAACAATTTGATCTGAGCTGCTTTGGATAGAAGTATAGGGGACGACCGGTAGCGCAGTGTGTTGAGGCATCAGTCTCATGTTTGACTACCGGCGTTTCGGGCTCGAATCCCGTCCACGACAACGTTCGTGGCCATGGATGTGCAGGAGGTGTATGCTGCAACTGCATTCTCTGAAACCAATTTATGCCAACGAAACGTCAACTGGGCCACATGGAACAGTTGACGCGCTATTGCGCTAGGTTAGGGCAATTGAGTACTAGTATAGTGCAAAAATTCTACTTGGTTAAGTAGTCTGCGTTTTGAAATGCAGGCGGCGCAGGTGTCAAAGTTTTCTTGCAGCCTACAGTTTGGAAAGCACATAAAGTTCATTTTCTGTCAATAAAAGTTTATTCTGTGTAATTATATGGAATAGTAAACATACAAAATATTGCATAAAGAAAATTTGTCCGATTGTATGTGTGCTAAGGAGTAAAGTTTCCTCTTGAAATTTGAGTTGACATTTGAATTCTAACTAAACCAAGACACACTGCCCGGCAAAGACATGTCCCGTTTTCGTGTTCGCTTCCCTAATTGGTTCTCGATCGTTTTTTTTTTGTCGCTTAACCTGCTCTACTTTGCTCTGTACAAAAAAGACGCAGCTATTGTAATATTTACATTCCATTCGCAACTAATCAACGTCAGTTGTTAGTCATCTTCTTGTGGGTGGTAATTAAGCTAAGGACAAAACTCCGAAATATTCGTCTCCTGTAACCCTCCCACACCGCGTCGCGCGTTCTTTGTCTACAAACTCGTTTATTTTGGAAAAAAAAAAAAAAAAAATAGCCTTCGGCTAGCTTACCGAAGGTATGAAAGTATGTGTGCGAGGATAAACAACTATTTTCACGGCCTCAACACCTTTATCTGGATGCTATAGAATTGAATTGATCACCTGAGCTTCGATCGAATGGAGAAAACTCCACCGCCACGACACATCAGGCGAAACCGAAGGGACCTCGAAAGGGAAGTCCAACGATTCAAGAGGGCCCCCCTTCGATAACGCCAGTTATAAATCTGCCATTTCTACGCTGTACAGGGAGGAGGTATGTACATACGGCGATAGACTTCAACAACAACAATGCACTTGGCGCTCAACCACCAGACTTTTCACCGGAAGAACGAAACCTGCCTAGAGCGATCAGGACCATGCTCGTACAACTCCGTTCAGGCTGGTGCCAGGCGCCTCAACTTGTATTTGTCCCGAATCGGTCACAGCATCGAAAACACTTCTCCAGCATACAACGGTTCTCCCCACGACGTTGAGCACATTGTCCTGCAGCACCGATACACCTAACACCTATAGCACTTTGGGATAACCCCAAGTGGCTGCGTTCCTGTAACTTTCTACGGAAGAAACTGATTCGGAAGCGCTTATTTTATGACACACACACTCACACTTAACTTCTGCGTTGCTACAACAACAGCTTGCTGGGGACTCTATTATTCATGACTCTCGAAACGATTTGGAGAAGCTGGTTTTTCGATATACCTATATAGCTTCATCATTTGAAAAAAAAAACTTCCTGTCTCTAGTTCACGCTGAGCAAATTCAGCTCTACGAGTATTTTCTCAGTGTGAACAATATTTTCATGCGGAAGAAAACGCTTCAGTTAGGGCGTTTTTTGGGTACTGATTTTCTTCATGGCCACCCTATATGCTGTTCCCCATGGGTGAATATCTGGTCTTGACAAAGCTCTTTAAAAGGTTTACTTCCCGACCGTCTGAACTGAAGAGTTTGACTGAACAGTCCATTTTCGACTACACGCTATGTTCCGGAGATCCCAAGGGCTATAATTGTATAGTTTTTAGGGTTTTGTAGTAAAAACAAAACCCTAATGAAATCGGTCAAATGTCTGTCTGTCCATGAAATATCTTACGAATGGCTGAAGCTACATATATGAAATTTTGTTGGAATATGTAGAATTATTACAATTTGCCGAAGAAAGCGATTCGTTGTAAGAGGCTGACTTTAAGGGGAGGTCCCCATAGAGGGGAAATGAAGGTCAAATTTTTTTTTTCATCTGGTATAGGCAAGTGGGGTATCACGAGAAGGGTAACATCGAGTACATTCCACTTTTGGTATTTTCATCAAATTTGAAAAGAGGGGTAAAGAGGTAGAGGGGAAAATATGTGTTCCGAGTTTGTCCCACCCGCCTTGCATTTTGAGACCGTTATACTTAGAAATGTAAAAATTTGCAGGAAAGCGGCATTTTACTAGCATAGAAAACTATAAATCGTAAAATTTTGATATCTCATCGGAAAAGGTTAATAATAGTACATTTCTATAGTTGCAGTTAGCACACCCCTGCACCCCTTAAGCATACCCGAGGTCAAAAATATTGATGGTCAACGATAACCATCATCATAGGCAATAATATCTCTAAGCTTCATTACAATCACATAATATTTAATAATAGTACATTCATCTAAACTTAGGCATTTTGACACTATCCACACAAAAAATACACCTACTGGCCGCATACATACGTATATGTGTGAGTACTACTTTCATGTTGTTTTTCGTAGTGCGAGTTGCAGTTATTTAATTAATAATTTTTGAAAGGGTAAAGATTGGCTTGGGGGCGCTGTGTCGCAAGTGGCCAACTTAAACGGGCGGAAGGGGGAGGGTCCACATAGAGGCGAAATTAAGGTCTAATTTTTTTTCCAACTGGTATAGACAAGTGAGGTGTCGTGAGAAAGGTAATGTTGAGTACATTCCATTTTTTCGCAATTTCTTGAAATTTGTAGAAAGGCGAACAGTGGGGAAGGAGAAAATATTAGTTCGTAATTTGCCCCCCCCCCTCCCTTGCATTTTGAGACCGTACTACTTAGAATTATGAAGACTTATAGGAAGGTGGGTTTCGAATAGCGTGTAAAATGGAAAATAGTGGAATTTGTATATCTTCTCAGAATAGGTCAATAATAAAATAGTTTATTTCTATAGTTACAGTTGGCACACCCCTGCATGCCTTAAACACATTCGAGGTCGGGTACTGATGACCAACGATAACCAACACCCTACGCAATAATATGTTCTAAGTTTCGTTACAATCACTTAATATGAATTAGGATGTAAAATGTAAGTGGGTAAGACATTTTAATCATGTTTTTTTATCCATCTGAGTGGTATCAAGAAGAGCAAGGAGGCGATATTTACGAGTATATTCCAAAATAAGCGCTTGCTACAAAACCCTCGGATTGCGGGCGTAGCCCTCTATATTCCGGCTTCATTTAGAAATGATTTCCGCATCGTCTATGGCGGCTTCATGCTATAAGTTGTTGCAAAATCTTTTATGTAACAGTGAAATCACTTACTATTGCTGGCGTCGGAAGATGTCATGTTCCATGTTTCAATCTCAGACATTAAATTTTTTTTCTCGACAAATGCTCGCATTTTAGTGTTACTTCCAATTCTAAGAATAAGTACAATAGATATTTACATACTTGTATGTTGTATTCCTTTAAATAATTTAATTTTTAAATTCGATCACATCAATATGGCCATTTTTTGGCAAACAGAACAGTTCTAGTCTATGTGGAAATTAGCTTGCCCTTGAATAAATTTTAATCCACCAACACCGGATTGATAGTATGAGTATGTATCTTAAATCTGACTTTCAAAAATTCCAATTCAAAGTTGCTAGATTCAGAACTGTTTCCGCCGGGCTTAGATCCTTAATTAAAAGATTGCAAATGCTTGCAGATGATATTACAAAATATTCAAGAATAAAGAATACGTATAGAGACGAACTGAAACGATTCATACATACATAAATATTTTCAGCGGCCCGGTGCCTAAACTATTAACCATCCGGTGAATCTTTTTTTTTATAGGTTTAACTGGGACAGCTTGAATGTTCCGTATAACTAATCGGTTAGCGTAAAAGTGTTATATATTTTACATATGATAGATATTTAAATATTGTACATGCATGAACTTCTTCACCCTGATCTACTTTCCGAGGACGGCACTCTTTCTTATATTGTATCAGACAATTTCCATACTGAGTTAATCGAAAAAACAAACATGAGGTTCCGAGTGGCGTCTGATTTATTTGATTGATCCGACAAAAGATCGCAGACATTTGATTATAATTTGTACTTTAAACAAATTTTCTCGTGTGTATTGATTTGAGAATTGAGAGTTTGAGTTACCCGGATAATATCAAACTAAATACATACTTATGTATATTAAAATTATTGCATATATCATATATTTCACCTTAAATGGAATTTTTAAAATTTGAATTTTTTCAATAATTTATTCCTATATTGTTTTATTAATTTTTGTTTATCTTTTTCCAGGACAAATCGTTGATTAATTTGTATCAGCAAGAAAGGTATGTACACTACTATTTCCAATATGGACATACGTATATATTGTATATGTCCTTATATGTTTTAAAGGTTTGAAAAAGTAAATCATCGCCAACTCATATAGATACTCGTATATGTAATCAACATAGTCGAAGCTTTGTAATGTATCTGTATCTGTCTGGATGTTCTTAATTGCCAGCAGACATGGTGTCTTTCAATTCACAATGAAGAGTCTTGTTAGTTCTTTTTGATGTTCGCAGTATAGAAAACACTGCCTAACTCAATTCAAATCGCTTAACTAGGCAGCTTCGAATACCATTAGATTTAAATGTTCATAATGATTCCTCGAATGCGATTCGAGGTGTTGAAATAAAAATATCGAATTCTCAAGTGTCGACTATCCCAACTCTATGGATTTCATCTTGGTTAGTTTAAGTGGCGGGAACTCCCAAAAGGAGGAACACCTAATTAGCGCTGGTGTGCTCCGTTTTGATATCACAATTGAAAAGAACAGTAAAAATCCGCTGAAATTAAGTCTGTCTGAGGCTCTTTCGTAGATCTAACGTGTGGAGTCGAGGAATCGAAGTATCTCCCCTATTCCATTAGAGGAGATTGCGGATATGTCTGTGAGAAAGGCATTGCCCAAAGTTCGGTGCCGCGCCCTGCCTAATGCTTGACATTTACAAAGGAGGTATATCGCATTCCCCTTCTCTGTCCTTTTCTGCAACATCGGCAGTACTCCCACTGGCCAAGGATATGTTGTGACCGCGACAGCTCTGGCCATCTCTGGATGGGTCCTATTGAGAAGGGCATTAGTTCTTTGCGTATTGTAGGATGTCCATAATGTTCTTAGAAGTGATGCAAGTCCTCCATCTATTGTTTGCTGTATTTATATAGTATTTGTGTATGTATTTTCCTCTTGATGACACCAAGTGATACATGGATAACCACAGCGTAGAATCTGTCGAGGGCGGAGCCTAGCTGCGCGAATTTCCTGCTATACTCCTGTGACCCGGAACCCTGGGGAGGGTGGTGGCTCTGTGGAGGCTGGCCAAACTAACATTTTTGATGACGTTATCGCCGGCTTTTTAGCGGCTGTCCGCTAGCTGAAAATTGTGATATTCCTTGTGGTGATTCCTAATTTGTAATTATTGTATCGAACCGATCATAGATTATATAGGAGTCAGTAGGACTAATTCGATTACATACTTAGTAATGAATGCAAATTATTTTTCATTTCAATTGGATTTTTATCATGCATTTCTTTAAAACAAAAGAATAGAATATTGTTATACCTATATATGTATGTACTACTACTTCTACTATATACAATATACAACTGCATAAAGTCAGTTAGTCCACGTCCGTCACTCAGTGAGTCAGCAGTTGACTTCTTGTACAGATATATAAAAATACACTAGTTAAGATGTAAAACCACATGGTGTTTTCATTCTTTTAAATTGTTACACAGAATATAACAAATATAACGTAATATTCGGGTATCAATACATGAAACAATTTAATCCAATCAATCATGAGCAGGGCTTGTACAACGAATGAACGATGTTCGCATGCCTAAATAAGTAATGAACAGTCAACCAGTCGACGGAGCGAGACAGCGAGGAAGACCGAGGGTTTGTTAAAAGAGCTCAACTACAATACTACAACTACAACTAATGGGCTTCCAAGATTGGAATTCACTCCAAATTCACCGATTTCTAGAATTCTGGCTAAGAAATGGAAGATAAATCTATTCGAGCTGCAAAGAGATTTTGCTCAAATAGAGCAGTCTAAGTGTCACCATACACTATCGAACTCAAACACGAAGCTGGTACACTTCACATAGGTGTGAAGAAAACCGGTCCACTTGTACTAGGTTCGAGTTCGAGCTCGACAGTGTATGGTGACACTAACATACAGATGATTCTTGTGCGGAGACACGAAAACTTCTAGATCTCAATTCATAAAGAAATATGTACTACATGGCTCAAAAAGTCCCGGGAAAAATGGTGAAAACTCAAACTTTTTGATACAAATTGATTTTATTCTTCAACATAGTTCCCCTCGAGGGAGATACACTTCATCCAACGATCTTCCAGCATTTCGATACCTTTTTTAAAGTAGTCGACGTCGATGCTTTCAAAATAGGCATCAGTTTCGAACTCGACCTCCTCATTTGAGTAAAATCTCTTTCCCTGGAGCCATCTTTTCAAGTTTGGAAACAGATAATAGTCGCTGGGGGCCAAGTCTGGAGAATACGGTGGGTGGAGCAGCAATTCGTATCGCAATTCGCTCAATTTTGCCATTGCTTTGAGCGATGAATGAGCCGGTGCATTGTCGTGGCGAAACAGCACTTTTTTCTTTGCCATATGCGGCCGTTTTGTCTTCATTTCATTGTTCAAACGGTCCAATAACGCTACGTAATAGTTTAATAGTTGTTTTTTTTTTTCATAGTTTGCGTTTTTGGGCGCTTCGGACGACTCTCACCCAGTTGTAACCATGTTGCCGACTGTTTATTGGACTCCGGTGTGTAGTCGTGGATCCATGTTTCATCCATTGTGACGAATCGACGCAAAAATTCTTTTGGGTTAAGCCGAAACAGCTCCAAATTGCCCTCCGAACCACCGACACGATGTTATTTTTGATCAATTGTCAATAACCGAGGCACCCATCGCGCGCACAGCTTTTTCATTTCCAAATGCTCATGCAAAATATTCATAATACTGCCGATCGACAACTTCATTATGTCTACTAACTCTCTAACTTTCACTTTGCGGTCTTCCAAAACGATCAGATGGATTTTCTTGATGTTTTCTGGAGTGGTAGCCTCATTTCGCCGGCCCGAACGTGGTGCATCGCTGGTGCTCGTAAGACCCATTTTAATTCACCATCTGTAAACCGTTGTTTTCGACGGAGTAGATGTGCTGTGATGTTTTTGGAGCCATTCCAATGTTTGCTTCTCGTTTTTTTTCCGATCACAAAGCAATGTTTTATCAAAATGCAAAATTCACTTTCTTCCATTGCTTACGAAATACCAAAAGTAGCGTCACTCATACAGCGATAGCTTCCAAACTACTAAATGAAATGTCATGAAAATTTGACATTCTTGATTAAAAAGTTGGCACTTCCGAAAAATGATATCGTTTTGAGAGTGGTGACGCCATCCCACCAAAATTCCCGGGACTTTTTGAACCATGTAGTAAGTTAACTTTGTGTATGAGACTCCGACAAAATCCTTACTAACTTGGGCCCTTGTAAATATACTGCGTTTTACTGGCTTCGCAGCTAGTATTGTTAGAGGCAGATGAACAACTATAGCTTGGCGACGATCATGGGGATTGAGGACGACTATCACGGAGTACCCATTTTTCGCATTTTAAGATTTCTGCAATCGATACAAGCCGCAGTCACCAGTAGAGCTCCGTGTTTGTTGCTTTTGTGATCGTCGACAGTGACAGTTGTTCTGTCGCGTCTAAAAATAGGCTCAGATATTAAAATTTTTTGCCTCTACATTCAAAGATTGTAGAATGAAACCGATGAATATTTCGGGAATGCGGTAGTTTTGTGTCCACAAAAACTCTGCTACTCCACGGTTTCCTGTATCTTCCAAGCTAAATATCATATTTATGTATAGGTATGTTTAAGTTTCCTAAAAGTTTTCCGAAACGTTTCCAGTATTTATTCATCTCATAAAACATTCTTGGGTGTTTCGAACCCAAATGCATACTTAAAGCACTTGCATACTGGATACTCCATTAAAACCAAATATTCATGTTTGGGTTCTTGCGTTGCAAGGACTTGGCTTCTTCATCTTGCGCTAGGGGTGAATGTTCTGTTTCTTGTGGTGCAAATCCTGAAAATTGTTTAATAAGTGTACTTGAATCAGAGTAGCTTTTCATGGCTCACATTGACGCCTCGCCAATTAATAGTTCGATGTACTTTTCATTTTAATTTGTTTGCAAATTTTTCTTTTAAATTGTTGCACTAATGGAATTTGTTATGAATGGAGTATTGTGTTGTAGTGTGACAGTTCAAAATATTGTGGAAGGTGAGATTGCCCTACTAGATACAGCTCCTCCAGCTATTTCGATCAAGCGACCGCATCCTTCAGTTCGTAAATTGTAAGCTTAAAGCTCTCTGTAATCTGTGTCAATTGAGTTTCCCCATCGCACATGAGGTTTTTCTTGCGGTTGATTTCCTTGGGCTTGTCCATTTAGCACTCTTTTTGGGATTCTGCCATCTTGCATCCGTTCGACATCGCCAGCCTATTCCAGTTTCCGAAATTTGACGAATTTGGTTTTCGACTCGTTGACTTTTAATCCAACTTCAATAGCTGCTGACTCCAGTTCTTGGAACGCCTCCTTCGCGCGCGGTAGTGACCTAGCCATGGTTTTAACATCGTCTGCGTATGCTTTTATGTGTGTAGATTTTATTAGTGGCGAGCTTCTCGTGTCTACCGCGTTCACTTCTCTGACGACGTACTCTATAGAGCCTCGTTGAAGATCATGCATAGAGAATACTTATGGAGGAGCAATCTGCATATACTCAACACTAAACTACTTGAAGCAATTCCAGTCGTAAAAAGTAAAGAGAGAGACACACGCCCTCCACTGCGCAACACCCGCGCAGTCTATATAAAAGCACAGGAAGCACGTAAGATGTCATCCCCTCTCCTACTTTTCCAGTTGGAACAATAACATTCCAGTCTGTCTCTCTGCCGCGGAACACCCGCCCGGTCCATATAGAGCAAAAGAGATGTCAAATTTCCATCCCCCTTCCTACTTCCTCACTTGTGCCGAATTGCTTCGTTTCTCTCGCTCTTTTTCACTTCCTCATATACTCTCTCTTCAAAGAATCATGGGTGCGAGCAGCGCCATCTAGATATACAAGCCTGGGCTCAGCTGGTTTTGACGGCTAAATTACGCAATTATTTCCTGTGATGACGCCATCGTATCCACAATCCAGTAGTCCGCAACTGATGGCGGCGAGTCCCCGGTATTTGTGCGTTTCGTGTTTAGTTTTCGTTTTCTGCGTTCAGTGTTTATTTGTTTGTAAAATTTCATCTAGTGATCCGGAAAAACAAACACGTGCGCGATGAAAGTGTGTCGTGCGGTCAAAATATGTATTTTGACAAGTGTGAACTGTTCCATGATGCTCTGCGGCTGATCTCCGGGGCTGCGGCTTCGACCAAATTGGTGCAAATGTCCAGAACGTGTGTTTTTAGAGAACTAAAATACCGTCTGGCGACCGGGGACATCGTCGTGTGCAGTCACTGCCTTGGCGAAGGAAATAATGACGTACGCGATCAGCTGAGCGCAGGCCTGTCTATCTATTGTAGATGGCGTTGGTGCGAGCCCATGTCGCTGTTTCAGGCTTTCGTTCGGAAGCTCGTTTGTTTCCGTACCTGGCATTCGGTATTCTCTGTAGTGACTCTTATTAACCGGATCAGTTTCGGAGGGTATCTTATACAAGACGTTACGATCAATACTATCGTAGACTTGGCGGAAGTCCACAAACAGTTGGAATACGTCAATGTGATATTCCCAACATTTCTCGAGTATGTACTAGTTTTACTAAGAAAATTTGATCCGTAGTAGATCGACTGGTTCTGAAGCCACCTTGGCATTCGCCGATAATGTTATCTGTATCCCAAGCAGCACAAGTCATAATAGCGTTGTTAAAATGTTTGTCAAATGGTAAATTTACCGTTTTTGCCTGGTTTATAACTACATATCGTTATGGCTGCTTGAAATTGGCTTTTAGTCGTTGTTCGATACTTTTTTGTAGGACATTCACAATTGGGATTTTCCTCTGTAATTTTCGCAAATCAGACGTTCGCTTTTTTTGTGAACTGTTGAAAATCTTTCAATTTGTCTAAGAAAGTTTCTCGCTGGGGTTAACCGTTCGTAAAAGTGTTCTATCGGGCGGTTTTTTAGCTACGAGTATAATTCAAATTCTACTGAAAATGTTTAGTCGAAAACCTCATATTCGTAATCAGCACCCCAAAATCACAAATGAAAAAAAAGGAACCAAATCTACACCACAAATTACGTAATTACTGCACTGTATCTATATCTAAATCTAATTGTCTAATATCTAATTTTTTTGGAAGGTTGCACTACTATGTACTTGAAGATATACTCAGGTCAGGATCAAACTTGCTTAGGAAGCACTGAAGGAAATGTAATCACTACCGAATCGATTTATTCGCCATTTTCGTAATTCCTGGAATTGGAAATAGAATTCTGTAATATAATTTGTTCGATTCTAATAACGGATCTCCGTGGATTAAATTAGAAGTCAGCTCTATAGCTATTGAATGATAGAAAAGAGTGTTTAATACGAAAGGATCTCAAGTTAAACGTTTTGTCGGAGTCTGTACATCTATGGCAGAGAAAATAGAGACTAGATGGAGATCTAAATCATGTTGTTCATGGCAATAATTTGAGGAAAAAAATAGCTTGGTAGAAGCATTAAGAACTAATTCACATCTACCTTAAACTTAGAAAGTTAAAAATATGAAATTGGCATACAAAATTTTGAAATTGATTTGATCAAATATGTAACGGACTTGAAGAAACTGTGGGTTTCACTTGAAAAAACAATTGTTCCAAAGTACTCTTAAACCAGTTTCAAAATATTCAGCTATTGTTTCTAATCAAATAAAGTTAAAAATAATTCCATTTGTCATACTGGGTTTTTGTTGGTAGGTGTGTTTGGTTCTTTTTTCAGTTCTGTTTTTTTTATACCCTTCGAAGAAAAGGGTATTAACTTTTTTATGATGTTAGCAATGTAGAGAAGGAAACATATCCGACCATATAAAGTATACGAATATAAGACCGGCTCGGTGGCCGTGGTCGTTTGGTTGGCTCGGAGTTCAAATCTCGGCGCGACCAAAAAACTGCCTGTCTGTAGGTACTAATGGAGCCCCACAGTGCTCCGAGCTTGTCAGTGGGAAGAGGTGCATGCTAGCAACTGCACTTCCAAAAAGTACATATGCTATCGAAACGTCAACAAGGCATAGAAATGCTAGAGATGTTGACGCACCCATGCCCCTGGAGGGGTCAAGGCAATTAACAAGAGTCTGCATCATGAGATGTGCTGATTTAGACATACATATCGGTCTGTCCGTATATTTCTATGCAAAGTTTAGTTTAGTATATGAATATGGACGGACATATAATCCGATGCATGCATGTTCGTTTGTCCGGGCACTTCCCGTATTCTGACCTTAACCAAATTTAATATGTAGGTTCCTTTTGCCCCCAGAGCGCAAATCGGGGACCGAAATTTTGATCATCGACTGGACTAACAGTAGATTTTGTTTTGATTAAAGTGGAGTTACTCGCCCCTTTCTGAAGTTTTTCGAAGCAAATCATAGACAACTTGAAAGTAAGTGGATTGAAACTAAAATTTGCTTGCATGGGACGGAGCTAAAGTGCCGATGAACATCATCGCACTTTTTGTGTCAGTGTAAACTCATTCGGGCCTGTCGAAGCAAATCGTTGAACAGTAGTTTTGCAGGTGCTACCGATGCTGAACTGATCGTGGCCGAATCTATTATCTATGAGTCTATTATCTATTTCCCGCTATTTTTTACCCGGTCTTTTTACCCGGCTTTTGAGTAGTTCCATTTAACGGCAATAAATTCTTTCCCCAAACAAAAGTTTGTAGATGAGGGACGTTGCGCAGCATACCATTTCTTCACGAAGCGACCATTTCAGAGCTCTGTGCTTTCATTTACCACCCACAAGATGGTCTCATGGGGAAATAAATTTTGGAAGATCGTCGTCGAACCTATACTCAATTGCCCTTGTGGGGCATAGCGCGTCAACTGTTCCATGTGGCTCAGTTGACGTTTTGTCAGGATACACTACTTCCGGAAAATGCAGTCGCCAGCATGTACCTCTTGCTCCCCCATTTAGCCGCCTATTTACGACAAGTTGGGAGATACTGTGGCTTATTATTACGCCCTATTCATGGCCACGGACGTCATCGAGGATGGGTTTCGTACCCGAAATGCCAGTAGTCAGACATGAGACTGCTACCTCTATGCACTGAGCTATCGGTCGCCCTTCGTCGAAGAGCTATGCGAATATCGTGTGGACTCTTCGCGGAGAGCAGTGAAATTGAAAAGCGTTTGCTTGCACGCACTAGCCGGCTTCTTCCTACAACTGCTCGCAAGAGAGAGGTCTACATGGAATTTACATTTACATAGAATAATTAATCACAAGTTGATCAATAGGATATTGATCCGTCCGTCCGTCTAGCCGTGTGCATGTACTTCTACCTTAAAAGCAACATGTGAATGGGCTGAATATGTACATTATTGTGCAAAAGGATACAAAATGAGCTCATAAATGTCTTGGGCGACAACATCCTCAGAAATATCCTCCAAAAACTTCAAAGCTCGTTATTACTTCAATATTATTATTTTTGGATTACACTTCAGATATCAGATATTTAGAACAGATGTCATTCACGGTGACATTTGTGAAGATCAAGGATAAGATCGGAAATGTCAGAGAGCAAAGCTCAAGCACGTGCCAGGTAAAGGCCTAACAGATCTGTTGCTTGAAGAACTCTCCGAAAATGGCTTGAAAGTGGAGGACTGTCGTGTTTTGAATATTGCGTTTGAATTTATTTTGATTACCGGGCGACGCGACGCATCGTGGTTCGCGTGTGTTACATATTCTCGTCGGAATAAAACCAATATACCCTATAGCTTTATAAGGTCTAGGGTAATACGGGGAAAGGTCTAGGGTAATAAATTTGTAATGCCCGGTTCACATTATTCCAGTCCAGTAATCCAGTCCAGCTATCCAGTCCAGTGCTGGACTGGATCATATCGTCTACATGATTCCAGTCCAGTAGTCTGGCGAGTGTGTTGTTGATTCGGTAACTATAGTAACAATGATTTCTGGGCGAGCTGGAATCAAAAAGTAGACCGACAATCCAGTCACTGGACTGGATTGCTCGACTGGATTGCTGGATTGAATTGCTGTCCAGTGCCGGTTCACATTATTCCAGTAGCAGTCCAGCGCTGGACTGGATTACTGGACTGGATTGGTTACTGGAATAATGTGAACCGGGCATAATACAAACATGTATGGGCTGTGCGTGATGATTTCTCCAGATATCTTCATCCTCTCAAGTCTCACCCGATAATAATAGTTGCTTCAAACATCAAACAATGCCCATTCCAATTCAAATTCTTCTCATAAATACTGCTATTCATCTCTCTCCGTTCAACTTTAAATTGATTGATCTCGCCTCGAATTACAGTCCGAATCCACTGTTTTCACTATCCGGTACTAGTATCTGTACTTAACCATTAAAAACCGAACCGTAGTATAAAAAAAAACCGGGTGAAAATACCGGGTAAAAACCCGGGTAAAGCCCGGTAAAATACCGGGTGATTCATCTTGCTATAAATGACAATCCAAATACACTCTTATCACTATCGGGTACTAGCATCTGTACTTTAACCATTAAAAAACCGAATCATGGTATGAAAACCCGGCAAAAAACAGGAAAAAACGGGTAAAAGACCAGGTAAAAAACCGAGTAAAAATCGGGTCGAAAAACAGGGTGAAAACCCCGGCGCATTCTTAAAATAAACGGCTCATGGGTAAGAAAAAAAAAAACACAAAAAACCCGGTACTGAAAAGCCGGTACTTAAAAACCGGTACTCATCGAGATTGGTACCGGTACTGAAAAAAAACCCTACCAAATCGGTGTACCGGTTTTTTTTTAGGGTGAGGCCTAGTAAAGACGACCATGCGTAAAGAAATGCTTCATGTATGTTACCTTGTTTTTTTTTGTTTTAAGAATAAAAATATGAAATAAAAAAAGGATATTTAAATGAGTAGAAAATTAAAGCAAAAAAAAAAAACATTTATGGAGCGGTGTCGTGTGTGTAAACAACTATATGATTGTCACGAGCGGTTTCAGAAACGGCTTTTGGCCGCTTTTGTGTATTTGGAAACTGTGGTGGTCTACGAATATTTGAAACCGCCCTGTAAGCCACCGCTTGTTGTAGGAAAGACTTTCATTAGAGTGAAGCACTTGCTATGATGAATGTTGAATTGTTCTACGTTACGCAGTTTTTCCATTATTGCGTTTTAGGTAATATCGAGGTTTTTTTTTTCTTTTCAAAAATTAAATATGCTCACACGTCTGTTTTCCAAGTATTTAGGTATAGGCCGCCAAAAAAATGTTGTACTAATTTAAACTTTTTTCATATCTGTTGACCAATTGATGTTTTAACCAAACTTCTATGTGTATAGACATTTATCGTTATTTACTACAATAAAATCCTTAGCTTAGGGTGTATTCTCAAAGTTTCCAGTAAACACCACATCAATCCATTAGTTCTCCACTGAAACCATTTCGAACAACGTTCCGATAAATACAATATAAAGCTCAATTTTGTCGATATCAAAACTACCCACAATGACATTTAATGCGCTTGTTATAGCCCAAAGCAAACAAAATAATTTCAAAGTAAATCCACTGGTGTAATAATGCTTGTAACGTACAGAAGAATTGCAGACGTACTATATTTGCCATCATTATCCGTTTCATTCGTAGAGCGAAAAAGATCCTCGGAAGAAAAATGTGCTCGTAGAGATCTCTGCTATGAAATCTATTTTATATGTAGTTGTTCCTAGAGCCGTTGTTTCTATATTGAATTTTTTCGAAATAGCCACAATCATTCACAAGTGTCAAACAGTATCGTAAAAGTTCAAAAGACCTGAAAAATATTCCAACATTTCGGGTGTGGTAGGCGGCAATAATTCGCTGGTACAGATGCACGGCACCTATAAATAAATACGCTATCTATTTTTCGCCATCCATCGAATAAATATAAACTACCAACGGTTTTATTATAAATGCCTAGTATTTCAATACAGAAATGGCTTGTCACGAGAGAATATATTTAACATATACAATGGGGATGAATGTACCTGTACCAGCACGCAGTACCTGTTCTACGCTCGCCTCATATTATACATACATACGTACGTGTCCGAATAAAAAATGCATGAAAGATCCACTCACCCCAAAAAGAAAGTGGAAAAAATCACAGGAGATAAGTGTCAATTAGATTGATTTACGCATACATTGGTGAACGTTGCAGAAATTTATGTTTTTCCAATATTATTCATGAGGTGGAAAATAAAAACAACAGCGAGGATAATCTGTTCCAACTGGAATGATGACCAAGTGTGTTTCAGTGTGGGGTTTTTAAAACAGAAAAAAAAGGTATGCTTTTGATGATATCCTTCGTGACGGTTATGTGGAGGCTCCAAATTCACTCCATGTAGAATGTACTTTTTCGATAAATGTATTGCCTTTCGCTTGTCGAATTGACAGATAAATGGTTGGTGTGTTTGTGGAATCTATATTGTCGTAGATTTTTTTCGGGGATTGAATGTAATTTTGACAAGGTTGATTTCAAAATAATTTAAAACTAACCATATTAATCTTTTTATTTTTTTTTAAATAGAAATAATGCCAACCCACGCACAAGCCAAATAACATTGTTCTTGTAAAATGTGATTTTGACACTTGTTTTGTTTTGTTGTGCGTGGGTTAGGAACGGTTGGGAGCAATGTGCCCCGGGCCTAGTGTTGGCTTTTCCAATGGGATACTCCAATATTTGATATCTGTTAAATATTCACAATTGCATCCTGTTTATTTCATATTACTACAAAATAATAGTAATTTTATTTTAAAACCAGGCTGAAGCGAAGGTTCGGCCCGGAGTCCGAAGCGTATATACCCTAGACTTGTACAGACCTAGTGGTGATACCAAAAGTCCCAATTGGCAACGACTATATGCATTAAAACTGGGTCTCTTATATGGCCAGTTCATAGGGGAGGTTGGCACTCATTCAGTGGGATCTTGCCCATATCAAAATCAATTAACTAACCCATTCTACAAATATTTATCCAAATTTTTCAAGTCGCTAGCTTCATTCTATCGAAAATTAACGCTTATTTGAAGTTTCACTTGTAGGGGAGGTAGGGGTCCCTTGAGTCGGATCTTGCCCAGCATTTCCATCAACCAATTAGATCCCCCTACAAACATTTAAACAAAATTTCAAGTCTCTAGCTTCATTCTATCGAAAGTTATCGCTTATTTGAAGTCTCTTTTGTAGGGGAAGTAGGGGTTTCGTTGGTCGGATTTTACGTATTTTCAATATTAGCCGACTGGATCATACTACAAACATTTGACCAAAATTTCAAGTCGCTAGCTTTATTTTGTCGTAAGTTATCGCTTATTTTAAGTTTCATTTCTAGAGGAGGTAGGGGTTCCTTAGGTCGGATCTTACCCATCTTTAATGCCAACTAACTCAATCTCACTTTCAACATTTTACCAAAAATTTCAAGTTGCTGGCTTCATTCTATCAAAAGTTATCGCTTATTTGAAGTTTCATTTGTAGGGGAGGTGGGGGTTCCTTGAGTCGGATCTTGCCCATTTTCAATACCAACAAAATAGGTCTTATTAGCAACATTCTTTCAAATTTTCAACTTGCTAGTATCATTTTTTCGAAAGTTATCGTAATTAAAGGAATATTTAATTTTTGGAAATTTGTAGGGGAGGTAGGTGTTCCTTTGATTTGATTATGCCCAACTTACAAAATCTTAAGCAGCTTCTCACTTCAAGGTTACACGCCAAAAATCAGGTGTCTACGTCAATTCGTTCAGGAGTTATAGACAAAAAACCTGAAAAGTAGGGTAGTACGGGGTTCTTTGTAAGAAAATTACCGTTAGTTTTCAACTTATCAGTTTTATTTTCCCAGGAGAGTATGAGATGACCCTCATGAGTAATCTACCAAAACTAGAGCTTTTCATGTTTCTTTAGTCGGGAGTTATAGATACATTGATGTATTTTACATATGTAGGGGAGGTAGGCGTTCTCTTGGCCTGATCATGCCCATTTTCAATACCGTCCGACTAGATCACACTTCCAACATTTGACCAAAATTTAAAGGCTCTAGCTTCATTTGATCGAAAGTTATCGTGCGAACGGACAGACAGACGGACAGACAGGCAGACAGACGGGCAGACAGGCAGACAGACGGACAGACAGACAGACAGACAGACAGACAGACATGGCTAAATCGAATCAGGAGGTGACCCTGATCATTTATATATATACATTGCTATACCTCCGGAGCCTCCTTTAAGGTGTTTCCGTCGTGACAAAAACAATATACCCTATACTAAAAGTCTAGGGTATAAATACTATAAGTCTAGGGTATAAATATACGCGACAAAAATACGAATATGTTTAATAAAACTTTACTCACTATCATCAAATTGAAAGAAATCCTCTGGTGAAATACAAAATTCATTTGCATATACATAGATACTCGTACATATATGGTATACAAACAGTCGTCGTCTGTAGGTAAAACTGTTCAGATTGAATTATCGAAATGACAATACCAATTTCAAGATAACGTCTATAATTATCACTTGACTCGCTCTCTAGACGATAAAGCTGTCATGGGAATATGATTATGACATAATGTTTGTATTCATATCTTTATGCATTGAATTGCATATGTACTATGTTCGAATGTTCTTCGAAATGACATCTCTTTATATATGGAAATGCTGAAATACGAGTATGTACTCGTATATCTATGTGTAAAAGAACCGACTTAGGGCTGTATGGAATTCACAAAAATGGAGGAAATTTTTTATATGATTTGAATTTGGAATTCAGTTGAGTATAGGTGAGTATTATTTGGCGCCCAAAGTGGGGCTTGTTTTAACCTATTATGTATTCGCTATGGCGTCGAAAAAGAAACAATTTTTTTAACTACAAGTGAAAGGTTCGTAATGGCGGTGGGTCAAACTGCTAACGGGTAAGTCTTAGCGATAAGACATTTTGGAAAAAGGCAACATAGCTGTAGCCTGAATGGCTGACCAGCACGTAAGCGTCTCAGGTTTAGTAGGATGGAATGATTCGTGTAGTTGGACCTGCACCATAGTTGTGCGAACTCCAGCACGTTTATTAAACTATGATATCTGAAGCAGCTCTCTCCGAGCCCACCCCCTGAATGTACTGCGATGTGCTGACAACTCGAAACCATGGACGGATAAACAACGACGACCACGCAAACGACTAACGGATTATTCTTTCGGATTTTGGAACGCACGCTCCCTGAGCAAACCGGGACCCCAGAAAGCCGTCCTTCAAAATGTCAAAAAGTACAAACTGAGCATTACTGCAGTCCAGGAAACAAATTGGCTTGACAGCGAGATCAATGACAAGAAATCGCACACAATTTTAGAAGCGACAAATCATCGGGCCACAAGGAGTTTGGGGTAGCATTTATAGTGAACAATTACCTCAAGCCGCACATTATTGACTTCAAACGCATAAATGAACGGTTGTGTGTGTGTTCTTCAATCTCTGGCTCATCAATGTGCACGCCCGCACAGGGCCGTCGAGAGGAAATCCGGGCCCGGGACTCAACTTTTATAGGGCTCCATAATAATCATGGAAGTTATTGCACGCATTTATTTCGTGTCTCCCGGGGAACTATCACTTTGATTTGATACGAGGTAAAGCTTTCTACGATTAGCGTTTGTCGAGTTACGATTGATTCCCTTCTCGTGTTGGGCCTCCCATCCTTCCTCTCATCTCCCTCCTGAACTTCCCTAAACACTTTACAGGCCGGCACCCAGCATTTCCCTACCCTCCTACACCTACATCTCCTGAGGATGAGTCAAAAGAAAAACCGCCGTTCACGCGTTTCGCATATTCTGCTGTTCATATATCTTTGCCTATGGGATTGCGAGGCTATTTTAGTGTGTTAGGAAATATTTTAGAAGTCCAGCTTAATCGCCTGTTGTTCTTTTCCTCCCCCTCCCAGGATAACGACCACAATTTCCAGCCGGCACCCTGCACTTTCCTAGTCTCCTACAGCCCCTAGAAAAGAATCAGTTCCATATTGATCTATAGAGTGCCAGGCTTACTAATATAAGAAAAATCTACAATACGTATTAGTTAAGATTAATTTTGATTTCATCAATTGTATATTGTAGTTAATGTATGAAATCTGTTATGATACAAATATTTTTTTTTTTCAATTTTTCCAATACCCGGGCCCCCAAAAAACACGGGCCCGGGGCGACTCGCCTCTTCCGCACCTTCCTCTCGACGGCCCTGCGCCCGCACTGAAGTGAGAGAAAACGCAGTAAAAGACGAGTTCTACGCCCGACTTGAGACTCTTTTTGACTCACTTCCAACAAACGACGTCAAACTGCTGCTGGGAGGCTTTAACGCGAAAGTCGGAAATGTAAGTTGTCACCGGGGGAACACTGGAGGACATAGTATCCATTAAGAATGCAACGAGAACTTATCGACTTCACCTGCAGTAGGAATCTAGTCGTAAGCTCTACGTGTTTCCCGCATCGACGCATTCACAAGCAGACCTGGAAATCTCCAGACGCACATACTGTACGTATATGGCCGCCCTGGAGGAAAGACTTTTACCTATGCTGCACAACATCAGCAACACAGACGTCCATGGTTTCTGGGAAGAAATCAAGGGTACCATCAAAGAAGTTTCAGAGAAAATCGTGGGAAATAAAGCCAGGCGAGCGCGAAATGACTGGTTCGACGAAGAATGCAGAAATTCACTTTGCGAAAAACGAGGTCTACATACGATGCATTCAGCGAGGAACCAGAGCCAAAAGAGAAAAATATGACGAGCTACGGCGATGATGCAAAAAACGTAAATACCTTGACGTGCAGTTGATGAATATTAACGAAAACTTAGCTAGTAGGAACACCAGACAAGCGTACAAACTAGTAAATACAATTAAGAACGGCTATCAACCCAGCACTAGCCTCTCTAAGGACAAGGATGTAAACATCATCAGCGACATCGATGTCAGTAACCAACGATGGGCCTCTTATTTTGACGAGCTTCTGAATCTACCATCTAACATCCCCACAAAAGAAGTTCATGACGATATTGTTTATCCAGACCTACTCACACAACCACCGACAGTAGAGGAACGCCGGGCTACTACTGTGGCTGTTGCGCCACGATGATGATGAACAATCAACAATTAGACAAGTTTCACCCTGCTAGCTTCTATACGAGTATAGCTGTAACTTTTTAACCACTTGATGGATCTTGATGGATTTCAATAGCAGCGGCTTCTCATTGACATCTATCAACTGCACAAGTTTCACTGCATTTGCTTCTTCCGTTAGAAAATTATCGTGTTTATCACATTTTGCGGATATATATGTGTAATCTAATTATGTCAATCGATTCCTGGGGTCATATTGCGTAAAGAAACCCCACTCCCGGGTCGAATCTCGATAACGAGGGAGGTTCCAATAACTGTTTTTTTAAATCAGTTACAAATCGCAAAAATCCAGAAAATACCAATAAAACTCATGAAATATGCAGTGATTAAGTAAATTAGCAATGTTTCTTTGTGCTGGTCGAATTTCACTTGAAAGGCGTGTTTGAAAAAAAAACCTTCGCCTTAATGACATCCAATTTGCAATTCCATCTGATTATGGTAAGCGTTACGATCGCTAGAAAAAGAAAAGGAATACAGTCGAAATGGCTCTGAAATCATATAAATCAGAAAATAAAAGGTGTAGATTTACGTCAATGCAACGAATTAATATCGGATCAAGCTTCAAAGTAATAAATGCCCCTGGCCGCTTATTATGTCCTGGATGTGGGGTCGGTCTCAACTCTTGGTAAATGAAGTATGCCTTTACAAAAAATATAATTTGCCCCATCACCGTACGTTCGCTGATGCATTTAATTTATTGCATTCGTTGCTGAACTGGCGTTTCAGTTTTCGCCACGCCTAAAGGTCGACAGACACGGCAAGCATTTTGGTCGCGAGCATGCATCGAACCACGTCAAACTCAATAGAAAAAAAATCTCCTCGTTTCCACCGTTCTATGATATTTGATGGTACGATGGAAGTTCGCTCGTGGTTGTGCGCGTTCATGTATAGAGACCTCTAGAGGGAAGTTGAAGATGTGACGCAGTGGAAAGCAGGCTTCAGTTCCTGTGAAACCAGAAAAAAATGCATTTCTACGCTAGGTTGGCCTGTACGCAGATATTGAACTTAGTGTACCAGACCAACTTTGCCTCAACTTTCGCTCTCCAGTATGCACATAGCCCAGGACCCGCTTCACCTTACGTCGCTTAACTTAATGTCAGGCAAGTCGGGACAGAGGCTAGTGAGTTGACGCAGGATATAAATAAGGGCTACTTTTTTTATATGTATAAAGCAATCTTAAATTTGCATGCAATTTTTGTGTCATTGTAAAAATAATACAATAATCGCTTTATGTAAAAATAAGAAAAAAAGAAATAAATCTATTGTATTATTCATATATTAGCTATGATAACATCTTCAGATTTTTAAAAATATTCTTATGTTTTTTTTTTCAGAACATTTAATTGAAAATCCCCACCAGATAGTCTGGTGTGATTTTTCAATTATTCAATAATAATCACTTTCTAATTCAGTTCATGTCATGTGTTTTAAAATAACTGCAATATTGACAGTGAATTTCTACCAGATCGGTGGTCATCACAACACTCAAGATTAGATGGTGTTAAATACAGACAATATCCAAAAGTCGTAACCGTTGAGTCAGTCCTTATCCGAGGCCTAGTAGACGTCTCGTTCTCAACTGTCATCATCCGATGATAGTGATGGAAAGCTACCTATCTTAGGAGAAAATCAGATGAGGCGTTAGAAAGAACATTTCGCTACGGTTTTGAACTGTGTGACATCTGGCGAAGTTCCCCCTCATGTAGATAACTTAGCTGGCTATCAAAATGCACGTATACGGTCACCTGCTCCGACTAAAGAGGAAATAGCCAATGCATTATTATACTAAAGCGAAGCATGACTGCTGGTCTCGACGGCATTCCTGACGAACTTTAAGCAGCACCAAGCATCACAACCGAGTTTCTGGTAAAGCGTGGGACGCTGAAACTTTTCCCACTGAGTGGAATGAAGGTTTGTTAATCAAACTTCCGAAGAAGGGCAGCCTTATAGAATGCAATAATTGGCGGGGTATTTGTGTGCTGCCCTCGGTTGTCAAAATAATAGCTTGAATAATCTTGGATATGCTGAAGTTCCACTTAGAAAATACAATCGATGAAGTGCAGGCTGGGTTTTGATCCGGTTTCTCCTGTGCCGACCACATAAACACCCTGCGGATTGTAATCGAACAATGCGTCGAGTACAGATCTCCGCTGGAGGAGAGGTATCCCTGAGAAGCTTGTGGCTATTATTAAGACAACCTACGTCGGCTCGAAATGTTGCGTACTCCGCAGGGGTAAGGTGTCGGAGGACTTTGAAGTTCAAAGCGGAGTTCGCCAGGGTTGCATCCTCTTACCGATCCTATTCCTCATAGTGATTGGTGATGTCTTGCATTCAGCTTTACCCGCGGGATGCTGTGTGTGTGGAATTCAATGGACCTTGATGTCTCACTTACAACATCTGGATTACGCTGACGATATATGCCTACCCTCCCACAAAATTATGGATCTGAGCGAAATGGCTTTGGATCTGGATAGGGAGGCAAGCACAGTTGGGCTAAAGATCTACACTGACAAGACCAAAGTTCTTAGCCTGGCTGGAGATCCAACTCACCACATTTAATATTAATGGGCAGCCTATGGAAAAGTGGACGAATTTGTCTACCTAGGCAACATTGTTGCCGTTGATGGTGGCACTAAAGGCTAAATGCACTTTCAGCATGTTGTCCAAAATCTGACAAAGCAGCTATCTCAGTGTTAAGACCAAACTGGGCCTGTTTCGCTCCCTGGTTCTGTCTATGCTGCTGTATGGGAGCAGCACATGGAAATGGAAAGTAACAGTTACCAGAAAATTGCAAGCTTTCGTCAATTCCTGTCTTCGTCGATTCTTAAGAATTTTCTGGCCCGAAACAATTTCAAATGAAGAACTTAGTCGGCGCACGGGTCAGATGCCTATCGACGAATTGATTCGCAACCGAAAGTTGCAAAGGATTGTCACACGTTGCTTAAAGGCGATAATTGCATTCCTGGACGCGCTATGCGATGGAATCCCTTATCCCAAAGAGGCCGACGAAGGGGTCGTCCTAGAATCTCGTTTCGCATATCAGTGGACGATGAGTGTGCCTCACTGGGGAAATCTTATGGTGAGATACGTAATATGGCCGGAAACCGAACGCAATGGCGTGCAGGTGTAGTAGACGCGCTTTGTCCCACAAGGGGTTAAGGCAATTTCGTAAATACAGACAATCGAAATTACAATATCGCGATTCAAGTGTTAATAACGTTTTCATTTATTATACCTTTTATGTTCGAGGCAAAGCAGTGCCTTAATGAACAGATTTCGGTATCGACGCGATCCTATTATGTCTAGTAATTTAGTCTCTTTTATAATTCTCACCCAAATAAATTTTTTTTACAAATAATACCCGCGAAAGTTTGAGTTTCTTTTATCACAAAATGTTAAAAATTAGCGGATTGGATTTTCGTTCGTTCATATCAGTAATGTATATGTATGTAATGTATGTATATGTATATGTATGTCTATGACAAGATACATAAGATATATTGACAGTTTTCGCCAATCTGACAATTGTATCGGTTATGGTGAATCTGTACATCTTCCGGATGTATATTCAATTAAGCAGGAACTCACACACAAATCGTCAAAGGGGAATTTCACAGTTCGAAATTTTCTTTTTGCCCCAGAGCCCAGACCTTAAAAAGGAAAATAGGAAAAATGTGTATGGCTGCAACCACGAATTCAGCGGTTTGGATTTGTTCGCATTCGCTATTGGGGCCATTCGCACAAATTCATCCGCTTTGCAAAGTCCGGAGAAAAGAAGTTTTAACGCTCTCGAAAAGTGGTAAGAAGTTCAAAGAATTTTTTCTTGCACCGGAGTGCATTGCCAGCCAGTTATGCTACAAAATGGTTATTGCATTTGAAATTCAGGAATTTAACTTACCAAGGATTGTATAATGGACGATTTGGTGCGCATCCGAAGATGCCCGTGGGGACGGAGCCTAAGGTAGCATAATTGACCGTGATCGTCGGGCCGTGCCATCTGGCGAGAAAAAAAGGCCCCTCAACGAGCTAAGCAGCGGCCTATGCTTGTTGTAGCTCAGTTCGGGAGATGTAGGCGGGGTTTTCGCCGCTCGTTGCCCCCGTCCTTTACGTATTAACAAAAATTCATAGGCCTGGGGAAGACAACACAAACAGGGGAGGTAAAAATGGGGAATAAAAAAAATAGCCGATAAGGACGGAATGGTTTGCGGACGGATCAGACGCCCACGCGATCGCACCTGGGTCCGGGTGTAATGGGACCCTCGGTCTCTGGTTTCGTACCACCAACAGATCACTACTCATCAGGTGCTGCTTCGATCTGCCGGTTGGAGCAGCACTACCAGACCATAATATGGTTCATTACAGGTGGTTCATTACAATTGGTGACACCGAAACCGAGTCAACCGAGTGAACTTTGTCAATCCATGCAAAGTACTTAGGGGTGATCCTTGATAGTAGATTTAACTGGGGTCGTAACGCTGAAGAACAAATCAGGAAGGCCAACATTGCCTTCTACATCTGCAAAAGTTTGCTGGGTAAAAGGCGGAAACCGACTACACACTAGGTTTACACAGCCGTCGTACGACCCATTCTAAAATACGGAGCTGTCGTCTGGTGGGCAGCACACAGCACGAAAACCAACACCAACATACCGAAAGTGGAGACAGTACAGAGACTTTGCTGCTTGGGGATTCTCGTACATTAAAGACCGTATACTCGTGATCTCTGATCTCTCCACACCGAAAGTGGAAAGAGTACTGAGACTTTGTTGCTTGGGGATTCCCGTACATAGACGACCGTATGTTCGTGATCTCTGATCACTCTGCTAAACCTGCCCCCGATCGACCTCCATAGAGAGGCAGCTGAATGTGCCCTAAGGCTCATGGCGACAGGATACTTAAGATAAAGGCCATATCTCTCTCTCTTTCTCTCTCGCTGGAGTTGGTGCTGCAATCCATTCGCCCGAACTTCCATGCAATCTATTCTTCAGGCTGCCAGATGAAGGCAGCATATATCAGGCGGAGGTGCTTAGAGTTCAGAAGGCAGCCGAAGCGGTTACATCATCTCGGAGGAAGGGTATCATCGTCATACATTCGGAACAGTAAGGCTGCGGTAAGGGCACTACAGTCCGTTACCATCAAGTCGAAAACAGTACAACTGCTTGTGTCTAAAAATGTTGAAATCGCTAGAACAGTGAAACTCCGGTGGGTTCCGTTAGCTAAACTGGCGGCTAGCCTCGACCAAGGGAGAGCTGGAGAGCTGCCGATGCCAATACAGACATGCAAGAAGAAACTGAACGATAGGATATGGACTGGCCAATGCAAACTGGCGCAGTACCAATGACTCTAGAATATCGAGAATTTTCTGGAACTCCTATGACAAGAAGACGACTAAAAATCTCTTGGGACTACCTAAACGACAGCGCGCACTACTAGTGGGTGTTCTAACGGGGCAGTGCTTGCTAAGGGAACACGCATACAGACTAAAACTGTTCACTGGTAGTGCATGTAGGAATTGCAAGCCACCAAATACAGAGGAAACTCTAAGGCAACTTCTGTGCGACTGTTCAGGGCCAGCTGGGAAAATATTAAATTGCGTTGGGGGCTACTTTTTCAAAGAACTGGAAGGAGTTGCTGGTCTCAGCTTGAGAAGTTTTTAGAGTTTCACTAATAAATCAGGATCCTTCGAGCTTATCAGAGATTTTTTGGTAACGACTAGCACCGGAACGTTCATTTCCCCGGCGCGTTATTGAATTAAAAAAGAAAACCTGTGGGTATTTTTACTGGCACAGCGCTCCAAACTTGGCGGTAAGAACGGCTGTACACAATCCGAGTTTTATATGCTACCGAAACGTCATCAAGGCATTACTATCCCAGAGATGTTGACGCGCCCATGTCCCTGGAGGGGTATGTCTATATATAAAAATTGTATTCAATTTCATTTTATTTCAAGGTTATTGTTTATTTTCAAGGAGTGCGGGAACTTATGGTTTCCACTTCAGCTCGTTACAAAAGCAAAAATAATAATTTAAAATAGAGCTTGAGAATTCCCATTAGGTATCGTTTATTGACTGGAAACTTCACTTGACCTGTATCCTCGACTGGTAGTGTCATAATTAAAATATCTTCTAGTTTCTTCATAGATCAGTTGCAAATCAAATCGAATTTTTGTCAACAAATAGTGATGAATAATGAATAGACCAAATAGGCCCCCCTGGGAATGCGCTCACTACGTTAAGGCCTCAGTCATACGTCTTTCTACGGGTTTGCGAGGTCAAATCCTGAGTACCATGGCTAGTTGTTTGTGTTTTCTTCCGCGTGTGGCGTGAAGCGGATGAATAAGCCACAGCCTTTCCCGACTTGTCGCAAAATGCGACTAAATGGGCAACTAAGCTAAGGATGTAGAGCGAATATTGGCAATACAATTTAAAGGCTTACTCTTCCTCGTCCGTTCTTCTATGTCTCTCTTAATCTTAGAATACCAGAAAATTGCACACTTTTCAGGCGCGCCATCCTCCAATCTACAATAATATAAATTCCAACCTACTGGTCCGTTTTACACTTGAATTTAATGACAATATTACATATTAATTCCATGGAGGGGGAAGAGCTTAAAGCCACAACTGGTTACATTTTAGCCAAGAGAATAATTCCCTTGCACATTATTCATTTAAACTAAACGCCTCACGGGTGAGGCGAATACAAATAAGTTTTGCGGGCTTTCACGTCAGATTTTCATGCGTAAAGTCTCTCAGGAAGGTTTCCTCGTCTCCTAGAAATTTCCATACACACACACTGCATAATATATGTTATATGGACATATACTAGACGTCCTGGGGATTGCCTTGGGCTAATGCGAATATTGCAGCAACTCATTATCACCCCGACACGGTTGTTTGCAGTGACAATGACGATTGTGAATAAATTCTACTTTTGCTCCTATTATCCTTTCTCGTCTTGCTCTTCACTTGGTAAATCATCATGAATATGATGTGCTCATTCAGTGAAATGAGTTCTCTGATATGAATATACGAGTACATATTTCCCTTGCTATTTTTTTTTGTTCGTATCCTTTCTAGGGAAAATGTACAGAAGAAATGTACGTACGTACGTTCCTCACGCAAAAGACAATCCCAAGTCAGAATCGTCTTCCAACAGCTAATCACTTTATGGCGAATTCATTAAGTTGACTTTCATTTTTGAAATATGCCATAATATGAAAATCACGCTAAGGGTTGAGCTGCGTGGTTAATGTGATAATTTCAGGAGATTTGCAGAAATGGGCTTTATCAAAATGCGCGTAATATTTAAGTCATTTTGATAGGTTTGGGTAAAAAACGGTTTGACTTTTTGACTCGAATGTGACTTGAAATACTAAGATATAAAATATTGGCAAAAGGATAGAGTCAATTAAAATTCAGGATGGCGTCGTCCGCTGGGTGAATGAGTCGACTCGTTTCCGTTGTATTTCTTTTGTCAGCATTTGCCCACGTTTAGAATGATGTGATTGGGGGTGAATTTATGCATGTCATTTTCGAAAGTCACTTGTCGAAAGAACATTCGATATTTATAGCGAAACTCCTTCCAGGAAAGAGTGCCGATAGCTGATTTTCAGTTTAATAAAAGTTTATTTTATATGTATATTCTTATTTAGATCTGACTCATGCTTCATGCATGCAAATATCTACGTTGTTCAATTTTGCCAATTTTTTCGCAATGAACTTGAACTTACTATCTTAATTAAAATAGAAAATTATTACTTTTGTAGACACTAAAAATAACGCCTACAAATACTTACGAATTAAAGTGGGCATGTACATTTGCCTTTCAGAATGTATACTTCTTACATAATTACTCGATAAGAGTCGAACGTTTTTTTTTTATACAAAGTAACGAAACCGAGATAACATTAAATTAGAGTACTGCTTTCTTGGAATAAAAGTATTCGACCTTATCCCGAATGTGGGTGACAAGGAGTCAGGCTACAGATAAGTTCAGTTCGAGAAATACTATAAGATTATAAAATCTTTAATTCAACCTATTTTTGTATAGACACCAGGAAACTTTGTCATGATCAAAGGTAGTCACCAGATGTTTTTGGGGATGGAGCCGGAAGGTTGCTTAAGTGACTGCGAAAGTCCGGCGGGGGCTATAAGTGAGTGCTCCACAACGAGGTGAGCGGCGGCACATGCTTGTTTCAGCTCAGTTCGAGTGATCTGAGCGAGGTTTTTGCCCGCTCGTTGCCCCAGCCATCACACAGATAACATACGAGTATATCATGTGCCTATGGGGTAGACAATTACAACAAAAGTGAAACTGGGTCCCACGACCCAGGAACTAATCAAAGAAAAATGCAAATAATGGCCTCATGCAAGACGCTCCGGGTCCTTGTGGTTTGGACCCTTGGCCTCTCAACCCAAGAATCAATAAACCCAACCAGTGAGGTACCGTGGCCGACAAAAATGTCGGAACCTCCGAACACATGATGAGGTTTTCACCTCATCTCATCAACAACCTGAACGGGGTTTTATTAAGGTTCCGTGAAGGAAAAGCCTATTTTTCGATAGCAAATTAATACACATTTATTTCAATATATTTCTCTTTTTTCGCAAGGAAAAAGGTAGGAAACATTAAAATACTAACTAAATCAATATATGAAATGGAAAATAATGAGCCCGTCAGAATGTTAAAAAAAATAAAATAAAACCAGGCCGAAGCGTGTATACCCTAGACTTGTACAGACCTAGTGGGGATACCAAAAGTACCAATTGGCAACGACCATATGCATTAAAAGTTTCCTATATGGCCAGTTTATAGGGGAGGTTGGCATACATTCATGAGGATCTTGGCCATTCTAAAAATCAATTAACTAACCCATTCTACAAATATTTGTCGAATTTTTCAAGTCGCTAGCTTCATTCTATCGAAAGTTATTGATTATTTGCAGTTTCACTTGTAGGGGAGGTAGGGGTTCCTTGGGTCGGATCTTGCCCATCATTGCCACCAACCAATTAGATCACCCTACAAACATTAAAAAAAAGATTTCAGGTGTCTAGCTTTACTCTATCGAAAGTTATCGCTTATTTGAAGTTTTATTTGTAGGGGAAGCAGGGGTTTCATTGGTCGGATTTTACGTATTTTCAGTATTAGCCAACTGGATCCTACTACAAATATTTGACCAAAATTTCAAGTCGCCAGCTTCATTTTGTCGTAAGTTATCGCTTATTTAAAATTTCATTTCTAGGGGAGGTATGGGCTCCTTAGGTCGGGTCTAACCCATCCTTAATGCCAACTAAATCAATCTCAGTTCAAACATTCGACCAAAATTTCAAGTCGCTGGCTTCATTCTCTCAAAAGTTATCGCTTATTTGAAGTTGCATTTGTAGGGGAGGTAGGGGTTCCTTAGGTCGGATCTTGCCCATTTTCAATACCAACTAACAGGATGTTACTACCAACGTGCTGCCAAATTTTCAACTCTTTAGTGTAATTCTTTCGAAAGTTATCGTAATTAAAGTAATATTTAATTTTTTGAATTTTGTAGGGGAGGTAGGCGTTCCTTTGATCTGATTATACCCAACTTATTTTACTAAAACCCAAGCAGCTTCTCACCTCAGGATTACATACCAAAAATCAGAGGTCTACGTCAATTTGTTCAAGAGTTATGGACAAAAAACCTGAAAAGTAGGGTAGTACGGGGCTCTTTGTGAGAAAATTGCCGTTAGTTTTCAACTGATCGATTTTATTTTTCGAAGAGAGTATAAGATCACCCTCGCGAGCAATCTACCAAAGCTAGAGCTTTTCATGTTTATTTAATCGGGAGTTATGGATACATTTAAGTATTTTACATATGTAGGGGAGGTAGGCGTTCTCTTGGCTTGATCATGCCCATTTTCAATACCAACCAACTAGATCATACTTCCAACATCTGACCAAAATTTCAAGGCTCTAGCTTCATTCTGTCGAAAGTTATCGTGCGAACGGACAGACAGACAGACAGACAGACAGACAGACAGACAGACATGGCTTAATCGAATCAGGAGGTGACCCTGATCATTTATATATATACATTGCCATACCTCCGGAGCCTCCTTTAAGGTGTTACATATTTCCGTCGTGACAAAAACAATATACCCTATACTAAAAGTCTAGGGTATAAAAAAAAGCGAAACAAAACAATGGTCATTCATTACGAAGACGGGACGAGACAGCTGCAATGATTTTCACAATTTAACGAGATCAACCGATAAAAATTACCCGAATCGCAAATAAAGATAGTAATAGAAAAAAAATAAAGACAGCAAACTACTAAATGAAAATTGATCAGAGAAAAAAAGGTTTACAAAATTGAATAAAGTAAATCGGGCGGCAGCATGTTCAAAATTTCGAAAGAAAAATGCAACGATGAACTAAGCTGGTATACCAGCTAAAATAAACAGTCACTTCTTTTGGTGTTGTTGTTCTTAAGCTGGCAATTTACTTTTTCACTTCAATAGCCTCAATAGCGACTGATGGGCACATTAAAACGGCGTCGCTCACACACGCTTAAATAGACGAAATCCCGATCCTGCTGTGGACCTAAGGCCGCCTTGCAAGGCATATATAAAACGGGGTGCATTGTCGTCACTCAATGCCGATATAGCAAAATTGTCCCGCCGCAATCACCTTCCGCAATCAAACAACTTAAAAAATACAGTGGCTGTATACTACGCTGTCACTTAAACAATCAAGCACAAAGATCGGTGCTTGAAGCTGAAGTTTTTCTTCGTGCGACAAAAAAGCGCCCTGTACTTTCAGTAACCGCGGATAGAGCCGTCGTTCGGAATGGGTTAGCAAACAATTTGCAGTGAATGTAGCCTACTGGCAGTTGCCAAGATCCCAAATCGAAACCCGATCAGATGGTATTGCAGCGGATCAAAATACATTTTATTTTCCTCTCCCGACTCCTAAGCGTAACCATCTAGGTGTCAAATGCGCATAAATTCCACCCCCTCCACCTCTCCCTTGATGGCTGTCCACGTGCATCACCAATCACTCGTCCAACATGAAGTTGACGTCGAGTGATTGGTGCACGCGAAATATTTTAAATTAGGTGACCATTACAACTTACAGAAGCCTTCTAAATAAATAAAAAAGGAAATATAATTATTTATATCTAATTTGATCTATTATCCTTTTCAGTCTTCCGTATTTGCATCATAATCCTACGTGAGTATCTAAACACAATTATGCGTTCGTTCACATAGTGGTATGTTTAAATTATGTACACATATATATATATATATATATAAATACTATGTATATATTATTTACTTGATAACTTGTCATTTATGAGAGCATTGTCATGTTGTTAACCCTTATATAATGGCAACAATAAACTCCACTTAATTGACATCCTGTTTAATGTTCGGATAATAGCTCTTCGGTTGGTGCTTACATTTAAATGAAGTGTTTATAAATTCATCAGTACTTTAGCGGTTTTAACTTATTCATATGTCTTCTTGGATTATTATCGTATTGTTGACATCGTAATATGTATAAGTTAATTACCTTGACCCCTCCAGGGGCATAGGCGCGTCTATATCTTATACATTTTCTTCGCCTTGTTGACTTTTCGATAGCATTTCTAATTTATTGGCGTGCAGTTGCTAGCATGCACATCAATACCCTGCAATAACCCTGCAATATGTAAATAATTGTTTATAAATTAATATATCCCCTGACTTCAATCATAAGTAAAATCCTTACATCAGTGAAATAAAATTTCGAAACTCATCCTACTTCCCAGTCGGACAAGAATCGATACTGGACCGGTCCTGAATCGATGACTGTCTACTAAGGAATCGATGACTTTATCGGAAACACGTCGGAGATATTTGTATGGGCATGGCCGCTTTTGCGATACCGAAAATGAGGACAGTAATCGATCCGGAATCGATGACGGTAGTCGATGGAGAATCGATGACTGGAGTCGACGTAGAATCGATACTGGGGTCGAATTGGGATCGATGACTGTAGTCAACGTGGAATCGAATCCGGATCGGTGACTGGAATCGATTCCGGACCGATGACTGTAGCCAACGAAGAATCGACACAGATCGAATTCGGATCGATGGCTGTATAAATGGGTTGAATCTAGCCTGATATACAATTCGTCCAGGAACTAAAAGTGTCGTGATTGATTTCACGGCACTTTTAATTTAACGACGGATTGTATTCATGGCTTACAAAAAAAAACATACATATTCCTTTATTCCATATTTCATATATGACAACATATTTTACGCCGCCAAATGCCAGATACTTTCAAATGAATTCAAATTTCAGGCTAACTCGATACATAATTGAAAACATTTGAATTTGTTCAGTTTCGGAGACAAACCGATGAATGGAACCGGTAAGGAATCGAAGACTTTGCGATTCCACTGGAATCGGAGACAAATGTCCGACTGGGTTCGTTTATATGCTTGAATGCATTCTAGACAATACAATTAGCCACTATGAACTTATATTATGTTTACACTATACCCAGATTACTTCATCTGCGCGCAGATCATTTAATCTGGGCCAGATTAAACAGCAGATTACTTTATTTGGCGTAGCTTCATGTGCAGCAGATTACGCGCCCAGATTTTTTGGATCTAAACTCACAGCATACGTGGTGAAAATAAATTAGAATTTCGGATGAAAATATCAGTTAGATTTTGTAATAGACGGTTTAGTGGGCGTCCGAAAATGCCCGTGGTGACGGAGCATAAGGTAGCATAATGACCGTGAAGGTTGTGCTGTACTATCTTGCAAAAAAAAGGCTCCTCAACGAGCTAAGCAGCGGCCTATGCTTGCTGCTATGCCATTGATACATGCACCAGAGTAATTCTCCCAAAGAAACTCACTGGTGCTAACATTGCTATCTGCTCAGTCAGGCAACTATTAGCACACGAAAGTAGTGAAAGAGTGTTTTGGTACCCTACAGTGTCTCGCAAACACAAACCGGGTCAGTCTATATTGTGTATCTGGGCATCGGGGCATCGATGGCAACGAAGCTGCAGATGAACTTGCTAGACAAGGCTCATCAAAGAAATTTTTCAAACCTGAACCCTTCTGCGGTCTAAGCTGGGCCGCTGCTAGGGCGATGGTGAGGGTATGGTCTGCGGACGAAAGGTTGCGGTACTGAAATAGTCTCCCAGGACTGCGGTAATCCAATGACCTCATTGATCCCTACGGTCGCAAAGAAGCTAGCCGCCTTCGAAGAGCGAACCTGAGAGAGATATCACCTAAACAAAATGGGTCTGTCCACTGATGGAATGCCGGCTATGCCTGGAGGACATTGAGTCCTAACCAAAGACTAAACACCTTCTCTGCGAATGCCCGGCGATCGCTCGCTCCAGAATTACGTTTCTTGGATATTCAATAGCGAGCTCCGCTGTCATTAAGAGTTCTCTTACAAACGACCTATTGGCCTTCATCAAATTGATTGAGGGTCTTTTGGATTTTGGCACAATAGATCTCTTGGTCGTAGTGCCTATCATATGGGTATCTTAGCCTGCCCTTATTTATTATTATTATGCTTGCTGTAGCTCAGTTCGGGAGACGTGGTGGGGTTTTAGCCGCTCGTTGCCCCTGTCCTTTACGTATTATGAAAAGTTCATAGGCCTGGGGACAACACAAACCGGGGAGGTAAAAATGGGAAACAAAAAAAAAATAGGCGATAAGGATGGTTGGCGGACGGATCAGACGCCCACGCGGTCGCATCTGGGTCTGGGTGTAATGTGACCCTCGGCCTCTGGTTTCGTACCACCAACAGATCACTACTCATCAGGCTGCCTTCGATCTGCTGGTGGAAGTAGCACTACCAGACCATAATATGGTTCATTACAAGTGGTTCATTACAATTTATCGGATCGTTTATTTAATGCGGCGGCGGTCATTCGGTTTACTACTCCAACTTAACAAACATCATTCAACCGAGTGCTTTATCCAAATGAGTCCCGGGTTTGATCCCCAGTAAAATTCTTATCTCTTTATTATTTTTATATTTTTAGTAATCCTAATGAAAATATATTATTTAATATTATCAGAGTATCAGATGGCTAGATTAAGCCGGCATAGTGTAAATACCTAAACTCACCACATTTCAATCTGCGCGCAAATAAAGTAATCTGGGTATAGTGTAAACGTATTAGTAAGCTCCTCGTTTCAAAGAAAGGTTTTCTAAGAACCGAAACAAATCATTCTTCCATTATCCCTGTGAAGGTGACTGGTAGCGCAGAGTGTTGAGGCATCGGTCTCATGTTTAACTACCGGCGTTTCGGGTTCGAATCCCGTCCATGACGACGTTCGTGGCCATGGATGTGCAGGAGATGCATGCTGGTAACTGCATTCTCCGAAACCAGTTTATACCGTAGAAACGTCAACTGGGCCACATGGAACAGTTGACGCGCTGTGCCCCAAAAGGAGTTAGGGCAATTGAGAGAAACTGTGAAGGTAAAACGTTTTTCTGCAACCGAAACAGTCAAAAACATCACTCTTTTGGAAAATGCGTTTTCTCGTTTTTCGTTTCACTTACAATCCTACAGGCAAGCTAAGACTTCACTGATAGGCCAAAATTCCTGAGTATTATACTGAACTAACTTTTAAGAGTACGTGAACAACTACTGCTGCGTAATAATCAAAGTCTGCCCGAAAGTATTGAACTAACTTCAGATCACGGCTAGTGGGGGGAATGCATTAATCCTCCCAGTGTGAAAATATTGTAATTGCGTCTTTCAGGACAGCTCCGTCCGCAGCCTTAGATACGATGCTCCCTTGAACACTTTCGATTAAAACTGGTCATTAGATCCATCAAAGTTGTAGCTGAGGCCTCCTCATGCAAGCACGTCTATGCACTTTGGCTTATTCCTCTAGACTGGTTTATTTCAGCACATAATACAATAATTATTTCACGGTATTAGTAGATGCAGCACTACTATACTATACAGTAGCTACTCTACCATTTAAAGTTCACCGCAAGAGTCGCTCGCATCGATTCAACTGACAGTTGTTGGTCGAGACTAGTTTTGTTTTTAAAATAAAACAAAGATATTTATTTAGTGTAGAAGACTTTTGCAATGTAATTGACGGTGCGTTAAATTAAATCGAATAAGTGAAAATTAAGTTCGTCATCGAACTTGACTTTGCAGTGTTCGTCCCCGAAACTTGGACGGGGACACTTGGAGTGCGTACAATTTCTCCCGCGTCCAAATGGACGCTAGCTTGTGGCGGCCTTTAGTAGATTCGTTCTGCGTAAAGTGAAAATGCTCTTGAGGGTAAGTTGAGGTTGGATTTCTGCTCAAGACAACACTTATGTACACTTTCTTAAAGCGGAAATGCTCTTGATAGTGAGGGTATTATGAGTAATTTCTGATTACGTTTTTCTAGGGTAATATGACAAATTCGAATGTTTCGACCTCACAATCCAGACACCTTTTCTGAGAATAGCGCGTCAAACCAGTTAACGTTACCATGTAAAATACTTTGGATGATACAACTTGCACTACAGGGATGTCATGACACAACTTAAAAATTAACGGAATGCGTTGCTGTGGACAGAGTAGGAAAGTGTGCTTGAAAGGGGATGTTGGTATTTTGTTTATGAATGTGGATACTCAGTACTCAAACCTCTTTACATGGACTTATATTTAATCAAAGCTTGAAAATTGTTCATCCTCCGTTTTGTATCGACCTCGGCAAATATGTTCACTCTCCTGCTGTTTTTTTTTTTTTTACTTTTCTAACACCACTCGTTATACACTGTAGACGTCGCGCCGTCTACACCACATACCTAATCGAAAAGTCGGTTTTTTTCATTTATTTCCACCTCTGCACAATCCAGACACGTTCAAAATTCGAGGATGACTGTACATATATGCATTACCAGGTTAGTCTGTCGAAGTTGTATCATAGCACGGATACCTGAGGTTCTTTTAAGCAAGGCACTTCAAATACATTGTTTTCATAACTGGTAAACGCGAATTTTTAATTGAAGAGTTAACGGAGCGGCTGTACAAAAATGCACACGCCTCTGACAAGCAGTTTCTAATTTTTTCTGTATATACAGCCCCGAACCAGGTTTAATTTTTCATTCGGCTTCACTGCAGCATCAGGTTCATCCAGTTTTCTACGTTATTAGCCCTAGGATGAAGAGTGCTCGACTCCACTGTAAGCTCTCCGGACATTTCGGAATGATAACATCAATGCCTTGGAGTACGGATCGCCAGTTACCCCATTTGGAGCTTTAAGGCACTCCATCCCAACCTGTGTTTTAGCTTCAGGCCTTTTTGCGCATATCGACGTAACGACTGGTGTTCCTTCCCACAACTGATCCCAGTCCATTTGCTCGAAGAGACTGCAAAAGATTATCGCTGAGAATGCAGATTGGAAAGTCAATACATTGTAAATGTATATTCTAAATTACCCATTAACAATTCAACATATCTCTCCCTTATGTATGGAAATGTTTTAAGTCAGGACTGAGCTTATCTTCTTTCAAAAGGAAGAAGAAGCCCCTAAACCTATACCAAATATTATCGATTTTATTTTTCGATGCGCAAAGTTAGAAGCTGAATACTTCTAGCGAAAAGTGTTGTAGTGCGAGTTTCTATTGAAAAATTAGCTATTGAACAAAACATTTTTTTTGAGAACAACCTTGCATGATCATCACTAAACCTTTCTTTTCCGACGCATGTCACCTCTTATAGAAGTTTAGTGTAAATTGAGTTTCGCAGTTCATTCATGCTTGCCAAAGAGAATATTAATCATTCAGTGAAGGATTGCGTCAAAAACACTGCTACAATCGAGCTTCTTGTTGAAAACAGTTGGTGAGAAGTTACCTGAAGATTTAATTCTAATGGTGGATAAGTAGAACCGCATTCATTATCATCATTGCTCGACAGTCCGAAGCTGGAGCTTCGCCTTCTGGAGCGTCCTTTGCTTACAACCAGATATAAGGGTTAAAACAGTTTCGGTTAGGTAGTGTGGTAAAGTAGTGGAGCCTAATCAATATTAGTGGAAGAATTTATAAAAGAATAAAATACCTCTTGCATGCGGGCCAAAGAGAGTTCCAAAAGTTGAAAAAGGAGGAAGTTGTGTATCGAAGCAACATGCATCATCAAAAAGAGTTAAGCACGAAGAACAAATAATGGTACAGAGCGAGCGGTCTATGAGGAAACCGCACCGAAAAGACGATGGGCTGTTGATAAGCGTATGGTCAAATTTTTCATTCTACATATAAATATGGAAACTCATAACTATGTATCGTATATGTATATATTGTTGTTTATTTGCCTTGCATTTAGGCACGTTTTCTCAATGTCCGGTTAAACTGCCAGTTAGCTATCCGGGACACTAAATTTAACCTTAGCGCATGCAACGCTCAAAATACGATAATGCAGTCCACAGCGCAGCTAATGCAGTATAGGTAGAAAGGCAGCTGATTTTCTTGGCGGAATTCTGCCACCTGTTCAATTCTATTCTACGTCTGTGCCACCTCTCAGCATTATTTTGCGGCTGAGTTGGTTTCAGATCCGTTTCCTTCGAATGAACATCCAGAACAGAACTCTGTTGCTTGTAACCAGTTTAATTGTCTCATTTGAATAAGCAAACGTAAACAGTTCTAGCTGTCAAAATCTCAGCAGTACGTATCAGCTGTTTGGAATTATTGTCCGATAAATTCTTAACCGGAAGATGAGAGCCGGTTAGCGTTTATCTTCAGGAAAAGATTTAACCAGACATTGAGAAAACGGCCCTTAGGCATGGCGCGTCAACTATTTCCATGTGACTTAGTTGACGTTTCGTTATCATAAACTGGTTTCGGGCGATGTATGTTGCTAGCATGCACCGCCTGCCTATTTACCTGCATACCATGGACAAGTCGGGAAAGCTTATTGGTTTATTGTTACGCCCTACACCACAGAGGGAAGACAACACAAACATCCATGGCCAAAACGTCGACGGGACTCGAACCCGTGACGAACCGGTATGCTGAGACGTCAAACTGACACCTCAATGCACTGAGCTACCGGCCGCTCTTAAAAAAGTTAAAAGTGTATACATATGTACAGATAAAACATAAACGTTTATTGTTTTCTACAATACAATCGCTACTTTACGTGCTGAACGTACTCGTTAATACCCTTCCCCTATCATGAACTACTAAGTATTCAACATATTTTTGACAGACTCAGTAAACATGGATATACTCGTATTTGTACATATATGTATGTACCTATATTCAAAAAACGATTCCCCCGTCATTCGCACTCCAGTAGTGTGGGCTATTAGCCGATTGTTAACTATCAAGATTAACCAAAATCGTGAACTAATCTATGTATGTGTCATTATCGAAATTGTAGGGCAATAATAGCAATAAAACTATCGTTAGTCGAAACAGTAAATTGCCCATTTGGGACAATAACCAAATGATTGAATGTGCCTACATTTTTGCAGGACATAGAACATTTACAAGCTTGTGAAATTAAAGTGATTGTTTAATTTTTTCTTTACTTCAAACATACATCTTTATAAATAAAAAAAAAGATGTTGTACAATACAATTCAATGTTGTTAAATCAATCATAATGCTATGATCCCGTCCAAATTATGAATTAACCGAAATAAATAAAATAAATAACTGGCGCAACAGTCCAATTTGAACCACGGCCTCGAGATGAGTTAGCATCATCTCATTTTATAGATCGTGACGGCTTTTGTGCAGAGGTATGTGATCAGCAACACGCTCAACCGAGTTATTTACCCCATAATGGGTACTCATTTAACAGCTGAGTGGGCTCATAGTCCGACACGTAAATCCCCGGAATCGAACCCAGGCCCAGTGCGTTGAAGGCGAACGTGCTAACCGTTGCGCCATCCGGACTACAACCGAAATAAAATTTCAATTAAATTGTTAGAAGCCACTTATTGTACTTGATCAAGAATCAAGAAGACAGTCTTGGTTCAATGTACAATATCCTAGTCGTCAGCCAGAAGCCATTTATTAGTCACTCTCATAAGCCTTTCATTTACGGGTAGCCTCTCTATAAAATAGTAACTAGAGTCAATTAAAAATGAATATGAATATATTAGTATGGTGAAAATGGACATCCGAAATAATCCATATAGATACTTACGTTTTGAACTGAAAGTGTTCATCGGAAAATAAACGAAATAAGCCATGCATGGACTATCGATTTCAAGTGGAAATAAGGCATGCGAATGAAAACGCAAATAGCTATGCAGTGTCCATGGTTGAAATGCCAAATTGACAATTGTGTGGGTTGCCGCCATTGCACCCAGAGCGAGCGAAGCGGTACTGAAGGTTGTGATTCCTTAGTGGATGTGCACACTGCGTGCGATGCCGAGCCGAGCCGGGTCGATCGATGCAATGCGATTACAAGCTTTTAAAGCAAGAAAATGGAAAGTCTCCAATTTTAAATGGAATCACGCTTTGAGTGTACACACTGCGCGCGATGCAATGACGAGCCGAGCGATGGCCCGATGTTTTCACAAACTATGTTGCTTTTTCGTGCGAGTACCGGCTGCTGATTTTTTGCGATGGAATTTAATGGGCTTTGCGATGGAGTTTATGGGCTTTGCGATGCTTTGCGATGTGAAGCTCCATGGAGCCAGTATGGTGCAAGTACGAGCTGTAAAGTAATATTTGATGTAAGATCACACTGAAAAAAATGCATGTATGTCTGCTTTTATACCCTAGACTTTTAGGCGCGGCGGTGTGGCAGTGTACACATGGAAATTATGAGGGTCATCTCCTTATTCGATTTAGCCATATCTGTCTGTCCGTTTGCACGATAACTTTCGATAGAATGAAGTTAGAAACTTGAAATTTTGGTCAAATGTTTGTAGCATGATCTAGTTGGTTGGTATTGAAAATGGGCAAGATCCGACCGAAGGAACCCCTACAGATGAAATTTCGAATGAGCGATAACTTTCGATAGAATGAAGCTAGCGACTTGAAATTTGGTTCAAATATTTGGATTTAGATTTAGTTGGTTGGTATTGGAAATGGCCAAGCTCCGTCCCAAGCAACCCCTACGTCCCCTACAAATGAAACTTCAAATGAGCGATAACTTTCGATACAATGATGCTAGCGACTTGCAAAATGCGACAAATATTTATAGTGTAGGTTGTTAGTTGATTTTGAAAATGGGCAAGATCCTATTGAATGAACGGCAACCTTCCTTATAAACGTTAGTTCAAATGTAAATATCCAAAATTCGAATGGATGAACGATGAAACTTTTCATTGGATCCACGCCCACAGCTCAAACTGACCATATGGGAAATTCACTTTTAATGCAATGTCCGTTGCCAGTTGGAAGTTTTGGTATCACAACTAGGTCTGTACAAGTCTAGGGTATATACGCTTTGGACTCCGGTTTTGATTCAGTATGGCTCAAATGAAAGGTTATCACAAGCGGTTTGAGCAGCGGACACCGCTGCGTATAAAGGCATAGAGCAGAAGCGGCGGTTTACATATTTAGTGCCGGTGCACATGGACGTCGAAATGCCGTCTGACGCTGCGTCACTTTCAATCGGATAGGAAGAAATACATTACGGGCAATGAAGCGATGCACATGGCCGCAGATAGCTATCCGATAACTATCGGCGGCATTTTGCCGCCGCGATAGCTATCTGGGATGACACTGGTTTCTGCTCCTATCTGCGTCATTTCACGCGTCCGCATATCAATTTTTAATAAACCGGCCCACATACATTCGAACACGGACACGGTCACAATGTTTGATTTGTATGATGTTTCTTAAACCATTCGCTTGAGGATCATTTTTAAGTGCCAATTAATTAATTGTTCATGGTGACTACTACAATTAACAATTAATTTTGAGAAAAAAAATGGTGGGGAGGGAGCTCTCAGCTTGGACGGGGGTTTGTAAGGGGGTGAAAATGGTGTTAAAAATGCGATATTCCTTATATTTTAGAAGTTATGGCCAAAAAACAGTTTATTTAAAACTAAAAATAACATAAGTTGTAAATTCAGGTTCGCTATTATGTGGCCCGGCTTATATAATACAGATTGGCGCTGTGTCCTATCGCATCATGTGAATTGAAATGCAGATAGGTATCAAACAGGGAGGAGCTTAAGTGACGAGGCGTCCGGCGTCGTTTGGACGTCCATGTGTACCGGCTCTTACACTGAATTCAAATGCAATCTCGCCGCTCCACAAACCGCGGCGGTGGCCGCAACGGCGAGTCGAGCGGTTTATACATTCATCATCCTAAAGCCGCCGCCGCTGCCGCTTTTTGCGTTTATACACAGCGGTGCGCCGCTGCTCAATCCGCTTGTGAAACCTCTCGTCTGAGGTCGCGGAAGAGATGATGAAATTCACCAACACTGGGCCTTTCTTCATTAATGGGATGCACCCAATGGCGACGCCCTTCCATTTTTAGAGCACAGTTTTGAAACAGAAATATATAAATTTACTGGGTCAAGCACAAACGACATGATGTCGAACAGATTCTATTCCTTGAACTAAATTGGTCTCTACTCTCCATCATTGCGTGCAGTGAACATCCCGGATCATCTTTGCATCGCAAGCCATCGTTCGACTCGGCATCGCACGGCGTGCAATGTGAACACCCACCACATCGCATCGCTCGACCCGGCTCGGCTCGGCATCGCACGCAGTGTGAACATCCACTTAAGTGCGAAGCGAGCGTTGAGAGCCCACACAAGAGACTGTTGCACTCAGAGCGAGCGAAGGGAGCTTTCATGTTTTTACGATACTGGGGGTTGTGATCCCATAAGCGCAGAGCGAGCGAAGCCTCATTATCGCACAAATTGTGCATGCATGGATTACAATTGTTTATTCAGACAACAGCCATCGATTCTACACAAATTACGAGTATATGGATCTTCGCATGCCGCCGCTCTTACTAATCGTATGCGATCAACCTCTTGGAAGAACAAATTCCCCAACGGGAACCCAAAAGTGCTCGCCGGTTTCGAGCACTGAAACGTCACTGATCACGGGATACGTCTCGCCAGGCGCCTCCACTTCGTATCTCGTATCAGTGTGAGAGGCGCATCTTCTTCGTCCTAGCATATCTGCGTCTACCATATTTTTTTGTCTATGCACAATTTCGTTTTAGAACGAAAGTGTGCATATGCTCTATCGACAAACGTTAATGGTTTAACGACGGCAACCCGAACCAATATCTATCCACGCGTGGACAATATCTGGGCTTCCCAGATTTCAGGACGCGGTCGGGTGACCGAGATAATTAAAGGACAACGATCCAGGCGGCCAAGGCCCGACGTCGGGCTGTCGCGCCACGATGATGATGCAAAAATAGCCATATGTACATGTTAGCTATGCAAGAGATGTTGACGCGCCTATGCCCCTGGAGGGGTCAAGACAATTAACAATAAAGCTATCTGCGAAATATTGTATTTCATCCTGAATCTCCATGTAAACTGTTCTTTCTGTTATTGTTTTCTATATCCATAATAATAAAGAATCACCCTCTATCCTCGGCTCACTAAATTTAATAATTCCTTTTGCCACAGCGAAATTCACTTCCATTTACACCAATTCATAATAAAATAGATAAAAAAAATATTAACTTCATCTCCACACTAATATTTAAAATTTGTCGACATGAGAGTGGCACGACGACGGTTAACTACAATGACAACAATAAACTCATAACTTTTTTTATTCCTCCCTTATTCTACTACCCTTCCTATATATAATACTAGAGTAGTATCCTGGCGCTACCAGTCACTTTAGATTTTCGAGCTGCGCTATGCTAGTTTTTTTTTGTCGTATGCTGAAATGGACACAAAGTCGGGCACAATGTAGATTTTCTACTAATTAGAAACATGTCCTGATGTCGGGACAACAATGGATGGCGTTGAGTTTCATTAGCATTTCTACAGGCAAGACTGGGATAGGTGAATGTTAGTGGCACAAGTGTAATTGCCTTTACACAAACTATGTGCAGAACGGGAGATTTAACAGATAGTTGTGCGGACACTTTTACGCCACGAAAAGGACATTGTTGTAATAGGGGAAAATTGGGTGGGAAAATCATGGGCGACCATGTTTTACTTTTTTTTGCGCTCTGTTCGTTTGTTTGTCATAAAACCGCTGTTCATGCATGAAATTCCTGGCAAACGGTTTCTTGGCTGCATCTGTCGAGGGGGGAGGGCTGGTGGACATCAATAATGTACTACAATATCTGTAACGATGTAGTTTCCAGAAGTGTTTGGGAATGACTAGGTAAACTAGAGAACAGCCTGGCTTCGACTCCCCATTCCTATGTTTGCGGAAATTGATATCAGCACATGCATCAGTATTAGTTATTATCAGAATACTGCGGTAATACTTCAGTGCCTGTTCAACTTGTACACCACCCTCGATAACCTCCACTCCCATCCAACTGAGTTGGACGAACCCGTTGGCCATATTCCGAGCTTAGGTATTTGCCAGAAAATTGAATATTATATGAATTGTTGCTTTAGTCATTGCATCGTACCCCGAGTGGGTTTTTGCACGCTACCCCGCCGGACGTCGACTAAAAGCATCAGATAAAAGTTTTTAATGTGCGGTAAGAATATTGCAGGTTTTTGTGGATGATATGGCGGAATTAGCTCGTTTTTACTGAATGTTCATTAAAAGCCACAAATAGCGAGGACATAAAGTACATACTATATATGTATTTTAGATGTATGTACATACGAGCACATTGTTTTTTTTTATTGTAATTAGTTTGAACACTTCATGGTGGAAGTTAATCGAGTCGGTTACCAGTAAACTTGGAATAATACTCCAGAGCTGCTGATCGACTCTCGTGTCGGTTTTTTCGCTGCATTTTTCTGGTACTTCTGGCCAATTTGGTGTGGTTAAGTTTTTTGGGGAGGATATCGGTTCATTGGGGGTGGACTTGTGTGATTTTCGTTTCAAATACATATGTACAGATCAAAAGTTCTTCAAGTTTCAGCTTCGATTGAGTTTTGATTTTAGAGTTTGCAGGTTTGGAAATACATAAATGAGAATCAATATTTAGAAAGCACTACAGATTAGTTTTAGGTGTAAATGGAGGAACTTAATGGCATTTAACTTTGAACAAAAGTTATGGGTTTAATGGTTCTTAAGGCCGTAAAAGTTTGTGCGGTGAACAATATTGATGGCAATCAAGTAACAAACAAGGTTTTATTGTCTTTTAGGAGATTTAATAGTGAAAAATATGTATTCCAGAATTTAGCGTCACTTTTCAGTGATTTGAATTTTCGATTTTTTCTTCTGATAAGTGATAGTGTTTTGCGTGCAATCTTCTACTTTGAAAATATTTCATTGATTTTGCAATACAGGAAGCCGATTCAAGAAGAAGAAGCAAATGATTTGAACGTACGAAGTTTGAATTTAGTAGAAACTTGTAACTAAAAACTTTCAGCTCGGCTTAGAATATTCATTTAAATTTTTAATTTTTTTGATACTTTAGATAGAACTGCCTATAATTTTAAACCAGCGGCCTCATCGCAGGGCTTTGGAGATTGTCGAAAATTAAGTGTTTGCTCCTTTAACTATCTCCTGGAATGAAGGAAGTTCATACTGGTGTTAGATACAATATAAATGTGCCTAAAATGCCCAACAAAAAACCCAAAATTCCCGAACACAAAATCCCTAACCACGCAATCCCCAAAACTAAAATTTCTAAATCCCATACATCCAATCCTATTTAGGTATGCTTTTTGAATGGCATGATGTAAAGAAAAAAATAAAACATTTGATCATTCAATTTACGGCGCATTTGCCACTTTGAAATTTGTAGTAAAACTTAGTCCTATTTCAATGTTCCTATGAAAGGAATGTGTTAATATGATATAGTAACATGAATTTTGGTAAATATATCTTTAGAAATAAAATAGTTTTTCTACCAAAAATTGCGTTTGGAACGTTCGTTCCTATGACAGATAGAGTAGTCGAATTTTAACCAAACTGGGGAGTTTGATTTGCCCAAAGACACAAAAAGTTTTTCTCCCAAAGACGGACTTTTAGACCGGTTGTTCCTATGGCAGCTATTTGACGTAGTGATTCGAATCCGTTGGTTCTGACATACTCGTATATACAGCGAGCAATAGAAAGAAGGCTTTGTATAAAATTTCAGCTTCAAAACTGAGAGACTAGCTTAATCGACTCACCTCGTCATACTGACCAAGAATATACTCGTATTGTATTGTACATACTTTATTTGATCTGAGATGCTTCCTTCTGTGCATTTCAAACTTCATGACAAAGTTAAGTTAGGTTAGGTTAGGTTAAAGAGGCAGCTGCGCACAAACACAGCACACATAGACCACCACTGGGTCCATTGTGATACCTCATAGGCGCAAAGACGCCATGGGAGCCTAGTCGTCAAACCACCCGGATCTATCAATGAAACGATGCAGATGACCAGCATTTACGTCCTTCAGGTCATCGAGGTCAATAAAGTATAGGGATCCTAAAATATCCTCTCTTCTACCGGCCAGAGTAGGGCAGGTGCACAGGAAGTGATGGACTATCTCCTCCTCTTCTTCGTCCCCACAGCTTCTTCAAAAATCATTGTATGGAAGCCGGAGACGCCTAGCATGCTCACCTATCAAGCAATGTCCCATGGTGATCCCCACAAGCTTTCTGAGATGCCTTCTCTACGGCATCATCAGCCCTGAGAAGCGGCGAGGATTGAAGTGCGGCCAAATCTGCCTCGTAACGTTGCAGGTATTACCATTTAGCCAACCGATATTAGCACGGCTTACTACGTTTGTCTTAATTAGCTTCTTGCATGCCGCTATAGGCATTTTGACATTGAGGAAACACCCCATGTCCATAATGGCCGTACCTGCCCGAGCCAACTCGTCTGTCTTGCAGTTTCCGCTGAAACCACTGTGAGCCGGAATCCAGCACAAAGTGATGTTGAAAAAGTTGCCGAGCTCCTTAAGAACGGTGCGACATACCACCACAGTTTCCGAAGTAGTAAGGTTTGCATCCAAGGACTTAATCGCCACCTGACTATCTGTGTAGATAGTAATATTCCTTGCAGATATGATATTACGACCCACCAAAGTCAGAACTTCGGCAATCGCAGTGATCTCCGCCTGCAGAACGCTACAGAAGGCTGGAAGACGAAGTGACAGGCGAATGTCCAGTTTCTCTGAGAAGACGCCTACTCCCTCACGCGCTTCCGTTTTCGAGCCGTCAGTAAAGAAGCTTATGGCTTCCAACTCAGGGGTACTATCTGTATCCCACTCCTGCCGCGAAGGTATTAGACTCGTGTACCCTTTGTCGAAAGAGTATACCGGAGAGGTATAGTCCGTGTCTTCTGGAATAGCCAGATTGCCCAGTATCGCCGAGTGGCCATTAGTAGACTCTTTCCACTGCCCTATTTCCCTAAGACGGATGGCCGTAATCGCAGCTACCTGCTCAGCCAGGATGTCCAAGGGGAGCAAATTCAGCGGTACACCAAGAGCAGTGGTCGGTGTGGTCTTCAGAGCACCAGTGATAGCAATACAAGACAATCTTTGAACTTTATCCCACAGATTCCTGTATGATGCTTTATTGAGCGCCGTCCACCATACAACTACCCCATACATTAATATGGGCCGTATGACCGATACGTACAACCAGAAAACCACCTTCGGTCGCATGCCCCATTTCAGGCCAATTGCCTGCCTACAAGAGTACAGAGCAACCGTTGCTTTAGTGACGCGCTCCTGAATATTTGCCTTCCAGGATCGCTTCTTATCGAATATGAGTCCCAAAAATTTGGCTTTTTCGCTAAGGACCAATCTCGTCCCCTCCAGAAATGGTGGTAACAGCGAAGGTGGAGTGTTCCTCCTAGTGAAGAGTACAAGTTCTGTTTTAACCGGATTGATTCCAACACCAACTTGCCTAGCCCACTGAGAAGGAATATTTAGGGCATTCTGCATAATATCACTAAGAACCCCGGGAAACTTCCCCGAGATAGCAATGGCGATATCGTCCGCATAAGCAACGATCTTGCAGCCCAGCCCCTCCAAGTCCAATAGCAACCTGTTAATCACCAAGTTCCAAAGAAGTGGGGATAGGACACCCTCTTGAGGGGTTCCCCTACACACCTGTCTGCGTACTTGTCATGATCCCAAACTGGTGCAAATAAATCTAGATGTAAGCATCAGACTAATAAGCTGACAGAGTGGGCCATCTACACTCACACTAGATAGAGCATTTGAAATAGCCGCTGGTTTGACGTTGTTAAAGGCACCTTCAATGTCCAAGAAGGCAACCAGCGTATACTCCTTGCAGATCAGAGACCCCTCAATATAGTAGGTTACCAATGAGTGCAGAGCAGTGTCCACCGATCTTCCCTTCCAATAGGCATGCTCAAAAAGGGAGAGAAGGCACGATGGAATAGTGGCACGCAAGTGTATGTCGATCAGATGCTCCAGCATCTTCAGCAGAGTCGACGATAAACTTATAGGATGGAGATCCTTCGGACGAGGGTGAGAGCTTCTTCCCGTCTTCGGGATAAAAACCACATTCACATCCGACCATGTGCGGAGAATGTGTACCAGCTCCAAACAGGCCCGGAACATGCTCTCAATCCAGCGATACACCTTGTCTATCGTTTGTTGTACGTCCGCCGGAATAATGTCATCCGGTCCCGGGGATTTAAACGGGTCAAAGCTATTAATAGCCCATACTATTTTACTCTTCGATAGAATAGAACCAGTATCACCGGGGGCTATTACAATCCAAGAGTATTCTGGCATTCCACCAGGTGAGCTATCAGGAAAGTGAGTGTCAAACAAGACCTCGATAGTTTCTTCTCTAGAGGTTGTCCACGTCCCATCTTGTTTCAGCAGATAGCAATCTGGAGGTCTCGCTGGAGCCCTCAACTTGTTCACAGAAACTTCTCCACGACTCCCGCTTAGATCTTCTGATTTCTTTTTTAAGGATTTAACAAAGTTAATATACCCTATCACAAAAGTAAAAGATCCTTGTTGTTGTTGTAGCGATGTTTCAAATACTTATGTGTGTGTGTTATATACATTAGAAATCAGAGTCCACGTCCTCCCGAAGCGCTCTGGGTGTAAACGGTGTGAATATGTAGTGAACGTCATGAGGGCAACCGTCACACGCTGGACAAATATTTTGAACTGAAGGGTCAATACGAGATAAGTAAAAGTTTAGTCGCGAGCAGCAACCGGACCGGAGTTGCGCGAGTGCAGATCTTGTTGCACGTGGTGGATTTACTTCGTCCGAGGATATTGTTGGTGGTAGTGCTAAGAGTGCAGGGTTCGGTTTTAGGTTCTCGATCGACTTCTGTTCTTCTTCTCTATGTAGCGTGGCGATAGCAGTTCTGTAGGAGATATCGTCGAATGGGTCTCTTTTAAAATGCTGGACATCTCTTTCAAAATTTCTTAGAGAGCTACAAATATTGCGAGGGGGTGGTGTTCTGTCCATAAGGCTGTTGCTCGAGGGGTTACGACGATAACATCCTGCCAGATACTGCTTCGATAAGAGGTTTTTATGGGATCTTAGTGCCATAATGTGGGTTTCTTGGTGCAGGTGATGCTGAAGGGAGATCAGAAAGCAGCTTGTCACAGTACGAAATGGAGCATTTTGACAGGACTGGATGTTATGCCATTGTTTGTCGCTCAGATTTTCAGATTCATATAAGTGCTGTATAATTTGCCACTGATCTACCGATGGCTTTATTAGGTTACGAGTAGGGTCTCCTTATCCTTACCAGGACCTGCCAGCAAGAGCTTTAAGCACTTTGTTCCTGCTTCGCATCTTGTCACAGATGCATGGGCAGAAGAAGTGGCACTGATTGTGAGTTTTGTTAATTGCCTTCACCCCTTGGCGCGTCAACATCTCTAGCATTTCTATGCCTTGTTGGCGGTTCGATAGAATATCTACTTTTCGCAAGTGCAGTTGCTAGCATGCACCTCCTATTCGCGCCGTCTGTCAAGCGCGGAGCACTGTGAGAGTTCTATTAGTATCCACCGGCATTTTTTTTTTGGGCCGAGATTGATTGATTGATAAAGCACTGAGTGGTGTAAGATAAATGCAAGTCCTCTGCCAGCGTTTGTCAGTCTATCTTTCCTGATAACATTATAGCCACCGTATGAGTTGAAGAAAGAATTTGCATTAAGTTTAGTCTCCTGTATGCCTGTTCATAGAAGCCGTAAGTTCGGGGATTTTTTGTTGCAGCCAGGTTGTATCCAGGTTTGCAATAATAGGTTCTGGAGTAAGGTTGTGCTGCGACGAAGAACCTCGATGATTCTTGTTGTTATTCATTGGAGTTACTGAAGATATCTGCGAGCCCGATTGAGAAGCCGTTGATTACGACAAGCTGGGGGTACCGAGCGAGAAAGACGATGGTCGAGCCCTGTTACTACACATATTGGCAGTGAAATAAGGACTCCTTTTCCTGTGATGAGATAGTCCAGAGCAATTTCTGGGGTGGTAACAATCGTTGCAGCAATTACATTTGACTGTGGTGGCATTATGGTAAATTGCTTTAGTGAAAAGGCAGCATATCCAGGGACCTGGGTTCGATTCAATTCCGCCATGAACGAGGAGTATTGAGACCAGCTGCGCCGATATATGTTGCTCCCAAAACGTATAAAAAACTGATTTGAAATGTACAGGGTACACACACACTATTCTCTTCTTGCATCGAAACATGCATTTGCATTTCCATGACTTTAAAAATTCTGAACGACTGGTTAGTGACAGCGCCGATCATAACTATTTAAGTAAACTGTTCAATTAATAGAAAATGGCTCGTAACATTACAGCATAGCATTCAAAACGCATGTTACATAAAATACTGGAACCTCCGAAATGCCTGTACTGTACAAATTTCACTATCCTCTTTATTTGTGTGAAAGCACTACCAAAATGAGCAAATCAACAAAATAACCAGTACAAGTCGTATTCGGCGCCGAATGTGGGATAATTGTCATTTTAACATGCCTTAAGACCATCTTAAAGCATCCTCAAGCTTTCCTACCGCTATTTTTTCGCTAAGGTTACCTTAAGACTTTTTTGTATCCCACGTCAGTGAAAATAGTAAAAATTAATCAAAAAATTGTCGAAAAAACCTGAAAATATTCGCCGCTCAAATGGGCAATCGAATACCGTTAGTAACAAAACGCATAAAAAGAATCCTCTTTTGACCTTACCTTAAGGCTATGGCTTTATGTGATTCCATATCGATGAAAATTTACAGTAGATAATAGCCGAAAAAATGTAGAAAATGTCCAAAGATATTCAGCGTCCAATATGGGATCGGTGAGTATTAGTTCAGTAGGTGAACTGAAATTAGGGACCAATCAACTTAACCCAGTATTATCCTTTTCATATAGAAGCAGCACTAGCCAGAACTAGCCCGCAAGCGTGAACTGGTTAGGAAGAAGTTAAATAAGACCAAACTTCTAAATCAGTGGTCCGACTTCAGAACCGTTCTCACGGAATATAATAAACTTATAAGCCACTCAAAACGTAAATGCTTGAAGAGACATTGTGATGGCATTCAATCCCTTCCAGAAGCGGCATGCCTTCGCAAAGCTCTGTCCAACGACTCCTGGTGTTGGCCTTCTATGAAGACCAGATGGATTTTGCACTGAAGGCCCAGATTAAACTCTTGAGGTACTATTACACACCCAGGTCCGGGGTCGTCCCTTTTAGGACAATACCCGAATCACACACCTGATAACAACCGGGTTTCGTATGATCAGAGATGATCTTCGAAAATGATAAAGTTAAATGGCCTGTAGAGTCCTTTTAGAAATTTAAGGCTCCTAGAGCGGATGGTATCTTCCCTGGGCCTTGCACAACTGTGTTGATACTATCATCACTCCGCTGAATTTTCTTTTAAGGCAAGTTAAACAATAAAGGACGGTTATTGAGGTAAGTCAATGTGGTTTTCATACCCAAACATGGTAATAAGTCGTAAGATTTACCCAAATTCTACAGACCGATTAGCTTAACCTTATTCCTCCCTAAAATTGTTGAGAGGCTGCTCGACGTTCTTATCAAGAATTTGATGGAATCTTATACCTTTGACACACGATGCATGCGAATGATCATTCCCATTCGAATGATAATTCGATTTCGTGTGTGTCCTTGCGAATGATCATTCGAACATCGTCCGAATGATAATTCGCGAATTACAATTAAAGCAAACATAATTCCTTCTTTGTCTATACAGTGCCACCTATCCGACATCGGTAGTAAAAACATTTACTCGTTGCTATTCAATAGATATAATATTCACTCGTTGCTAAGCGATACATTCGTTGCTAAACGAGATAAACAATATTTTTTCGAAAAAATCAGTGCTAATTCGATTCGCAGTGACAGTTTGAATGACGTGTACAGTAATACGTGTATGTCCAATTCGTCATTGTCAGCAATTCATCATTCGCCGAATGATCATTCGGATACAACGTGTGTCCAAGGTACTAGACTCATCGGCATCGAACACAATTCGCCTATTCAAATCTTATAGGGATCGCATCATGTGTCTTCTTTGACATTGCGTTTGCTGCGTTTTGGCGAACTTGGTAGGATCAAAGAAAATGACGCTGACGGGCGTTTAGAGGGGAAATCGACCGGATTTTTTTTTTGATTCGTTTCCCTAAACCAAGGTTTCTACACAAATACATCTACCGGCCTTTCTGTCTCCAGGGTGTACATACCATCAACTACTATCCAATAGCTAGAAGCTACGCTACGCGGGAGGGAGATGTAATCCATACTAGGCAGTAATACGATAAGCGGCAAAGCTATTATAGGATGTCAATAAGGAGAGCCCGACGTCTGGCTGCCGCGCCACGATGATGATGAACAAGGAGGGGTCCTCTCACCGCTACTATGGTCTCTGGTGGTAGATGAGCTGCTGTCCAGGCTTCATGTGTGTGATTACTGTGCAATCGAATACGCAGATGACATTGTTATTTAGAAGAAAACCGAATCCACCGCTTCTGAGGTGATATTAGCTGCTCTTGACGTAGTATGGCACTGGTGCGCCGAAGTGGGATTAAAATTTAACCCTCAAAAAACATCATAGTACTATTTACTCGTGAACAAAACCTTACTTACTAGATAAATTAAACAGAGCGAATTTGAGAACAAAAAAATATTTGGTCCCGTTGAGGCGCTTGAACCGTAGACGACCGTGTCTCGAGTAGTAAAAAAATTCCCGGTGCGTTACCGAGCTAAGCTACAGACGCATACTAAGTTGGTGTGCAGAATGAAACCAAATGTCACAAAAAATTCCAATTTTCACTGAAATAATTCGCACTTGCACATTGCAAGAACATTCAATACAAATAGGAAGTAGGTGCTGGCATTTCTGGACCAACACCAGGATTTCAACCGCTACATGTGCCAGGCCCAGCGTTTTTCAAAGCCGAGATCCATTGAGGTGTGTGTCAGAGTAATCTTGGAGAAGAGACCTCGCAACGCACACATTGCTATATGCTCAGATAGTCAGGCGGCCATTATGGCCGCATAAGATCTATTCTAGACTGGCGAAAGAATGAGTGAGCTTCTCCAAAGTCTGACGACCAACATTCGAGTCTTTCTGTATTGGGTGCCAAGTCACCGTGGCTATTGAGAGAAATGAAGCAGGGGATGAACATACCAGGCAGGGCTCATCAAATGTTTCCGGAGTGGCACCCTATTGTGGTCTAGGCTTGGCTCCAGCCAGGTCAATTATCAAGGACTGGTCTGGAAGTGTACGACAGCACTATTGGGGAAATCTTCCAGATCTGCGGCAATCGAAGGATTTAATGACACCCAATTATGGAGATATTACCCACATGAGTAGAGCCGACTTAAGACTACTTGTGGACTACCTCTCAGACCATCATTGGGTCAGATAGCATCTAAACGGGATGGGTTTGACTAGCGTGACGGAATGTCGCCTACTTTTGGAGGACGTTAAGACCATAGGTCATATTTTGTGCGAATGCCCGGCTATTCGGCGAGCTAAATATACGTTCCTCGGGCAGATGGTGCCATGCCGTTATCAGGATAACTCCTGCAAGAGGTATACTGGCCTTTGTACGAGTGGTGGAAGGCTTTGCCTACCAATAGGGTCAGTAGCCTGAACCTTGCTATCTATTTATCTATCTATTAGGTCGTTTTTGTTGGACCCTGTCTATTTATCTTTAAATAGAAGTAGTGCACTTAAAATGGGAGGAGAACGCGATTAGATCCATCCAATCAATCAGGAAAAGGCTTGTGTTGGTGAATTCCATCATATTGTATCTTCCACCACCTGAGGGTCGATGAAGAAAGATTCTGGAACTATTTTAGCAAAGTTGAACGTATCTATTGTATGAAAGAAGTCTCTTTCCCTCTTTTTTTCAGCAATTTTGACGGTATTTTGGAATTTTAACTTCAGATTCGCGTCTTCAAAAATCTCCTAGTGGTTTCTTCCAGCAATATTGAACATACAATATTTATAAAAACGGTGTATTTGTATGTACCTATACTTAGGCATTATACTAGACAGTAAATTGAAATGGTCTCCACATATAGCATACAATACATAAACTCCAAAATAAGGAAATATTATGTCCACTAATTTACCTAAAGCGTACTCTAAACATTAGGCAATTAAAAATATGTACTTTATTATGCTCTAGTGGAGTCTGCCATACAATATTGTAAATCAGTTTGGGGAGGAGCTTATGATCACCACTTGAGTGAGGCACATATGAGTTACACAGAAAAGAATACTGAAACTAATATAGAGTCTGCCGCGACTTTTTCCTACAATTGACCTTTACAAACTAGTCGGTGTACTTGAGATTAAATACTCGTACATAAAGAAACATAATAATAAGAACTTATAAAAACATAAGGACATTATGTACAGCTCCGACAAGAAATACTCGCTTAAATCGGCTTAATGTTCCTATACCCTTTTGTCGGAAGACTCAAACACAAAGATTTATAACTTCTATCAGTCCGACAGCTTACAATATTATAACCGAATACATTAAACAGTCTCAATCCCTACTCGAATTCAAACTAAAAATTAAAAATGGCTTATCTTATCTTATCGCGCTGTTTTTCCTTGTGAGAAAATCATTCGGAATATTCAAGGAAAACTTTGACCCCCTGAATTAATGAATTTTGCAAGGCTCAGGTATGGTAAACGGGAAAATGAATTTACAAACTTGGCTTCCATAAAGGCATATTGAAGTCTTAAGTAAATGTCACCTGTGCGATTTAAGGTAGCAGTAAGTATGTAGACCATAGACATCTAGTTGCATGCCACCTGTAATTTAGTATCAATTTGAATAAAAAAACAAACCCCTACCAAATAATTGAGATACATTCGACAATTTCCACGTCCGTTTACTCCTATCCATATACTTACAATTGTTTGTTTTCGTCTAACTTAAAGCCTACCCACAGACTGTACACACACAATTTGTTTTCCTGGCTCATACTAAATCCATTCATCTACAATTTCCATTCATTCATTCAACAGGACATATACATTCTTAAACAAATCCAAAACTGAACTAGGACAAATTAAAGCAACAACATTGACTGCTTTAGTCCAAATATTTCAACTGACCACCCACCCTGAACAAACATAGTCTCTGTCTACTGCTTCCCAAAAGTGGCCTAATTGAAAAGAATGCTCACAAAGTGGCCCTCGCAAAAAGGAAAGACAAAATAGAAAGAAAACATGACAAAATCCATCGGGACATGCGACCCTAACTAAATCCTGCAACCGTTCACACATGTACACATGTAGTCAAGTAAGAAATCATCAAGCTTAGGTTTTGATTAATTGTGTAGGGGTGGATATTATCTCTTAGCCTAGCATGTGTGACTGTTTGCCATAGGCAGGAAATTTTCACATGCATCACTTTGTCAACTATACTAATAGCTGATACGGAGTTTACCTTCAAGTCCTTTCTGTCGTTCTACATTAGAGTTGAACATGTTGGCCACGGTAAGTACAGTATCCGTATCCGAGGATATACATACGAGTATAAATATTTGTACATAGACAGGGAATTGTAAGGAACCAGAAGTAAACTACTGCCAAAGCAAATTACAAATGAATCAAAGTTCATCTTACATCCATCCTTCCTGGCTGCACACACCCGCCTTGGGTCCTGGCCTTTCTTCGGAGTCTCGGTTCTTCTGTTCGACTACTTCAGATGCAAATATTATTTACAATAGTTAGACAAACGAGAGTCGTCGTCGAGTACTACTTTAAAGTTTATTAGGGAAGTTGCTTGAGTGAATATGTGGTACTTGAGGGTACGGATAAGTTTCCTTGTAAAGCTAATAAATTGAAGAATGATTAGGAAGGACGCGTATGAATCTGAAATTGGTAGAGCATGCATCAATAGTTTGGTTCAAATCCGTTTCCCGTACTTTGTATTGTCGCGTGAAATAAAACTAATGGCGTACGTATGGGGCCATTAGTCAGGTAGACTGAAATATCGATTTCAATTATAGTTTGGAAAATTTAAAAGGTTATATATGATCTTAGTACGAATCTATATCGCAGTTTTCAGTTTTTTTTTAATTCCCAAAAGTTTTCAAAATCCTGAAATTACCATAGTGTGTCAAATGTAGAAGAAGCCCAAAATTTCGGAAGTATATATCAAAAAATTCTGAACTAAATCCTTGCGAGAAAACAAAATATATGTTTGTATCATACTCAGTTCTTGCTGATGACTCATTCCTGATAAATCATTGTCATTTGTTCAAGGAGACAGCACAGGAAAATTGTAACGAACATTAAACATTTCACATTACCTAAAGCCTACTGTCAGAGACATCGTCAGATGAAGTTGGATTATATTTGAATTCGCCTGGCGTTGCTTTTGCTTCTTGTCTTTACGGAAAAACTTTCCAGTAAGGAGGTAAAAGTGTGCAAGTAAAACAACAACATAGCGATGGACAAAATGCACAAATAGTTGTTATAAATTGCTTAAAATATGCTTTAAAAACGCCAGAGGGTACGTCTCGTCGTGAAAAGGCATTGTCTGAGCTTTTCTGGAAATCGAATGGTGATCGAAGGAAAAAAAATAGAAGAACTCTGAAACCTGGCCCGATTGGTTGGATGGTAATAGGAGTATATACTGTGGCGTGTAAGCTCCCGTGGGGGAAGAGGTTAAATGGGAGTTTTTTTTGTGTTTGGCAATATCTCTGTAACTATCAATCCCAGCGATAAATATTGCAACATCGATTAAAAGTAAAATGCATCGCAAAGTTCTGAAATTATTCAGGGTAATTGGCTGGTAACTGAAGTACATTATATCAAAAATCACCAAAAGTTGGAAGTAAACTATTGAAGGGAGAGGGGGGAGAGGGGGAGAGGGAGGAGACGCTTGAAAGTTTTTTTTTCTAAGTTTCTGCTTATATCTCTGCAACTACGAGTCCTACAGCAAAACTTTCTGAAAAAAAATAAAGCAGATTCAATTTTCTACAAGAAATTCCTACACTATATTATCGTAAGACTAATATTTTTAGAAATTATAGGGTGCACAATATGTCGACATTTGACGAAGATTGTAATTTTCTAATTTAAAGCAAATTTGAACGAACAATGGACATTGTCATTGAACATAATCCATAAAATTTGTATTATTAATGACGTAACAATTCATTTTAAATTGAAATATTTAACACTGAATCATTATTTATTGTATAAATATGCGTATAGTTTGGAAGACGTCGATTGACTTCAAACAATTTGTATCGATGTATATGTCAGCAAATTGTTACCCCTATTTGCTTACATGAACAATGTCAACAATAATATCCTCGAAAGATTTTCAAAATGTGGCTCCTTGTTTCGTCAACCGAAGCGAGACCTCAGCTAGTAAGGCGCAATGATTGGAGAGGCGCGACCAGGAAACTACCGGGCGGATAGTATTTTGACGTATATACCTCGCCCATGGTACGAAAACAACCTTTGCATTGGTTTCTGGTTTCGTCAACCGGAGGAAGGCATGAACTTTTCCAAACAATTTGACAATCAAAATCTGGGCCTTCATGTGAACGGATGAAGCGGTGTCGCATCCACTAAATGCGTGAATAAGTAGAATACTTTTTGCGATTGTTAGTTTTTAAACTTCCAATGAGGAATATGTTTTTGTCTCCACTTTCCCTCCCCTTGGTTTAACGAAGTCCAATACTAACAAATCAATGTCTTCACCTATGATCGCGACATTAGCTTCGGATGCTGCTGTGTCGATTACACATCGGAAGATAGAAGTATCTGCATCAGAATCGGTTATTTTTACGGAAATACCCTCGCTGGTCATTTTCAGAAAACATATTAACAAACTTTATTTTTTTTCTATTAGTGTCACCATACACTGTCGAATTCGAACTCGAAGTACATCTCGAACATGGTACAAGTGGACCGGTTTTTTTCACGTTTTTGTGATGTGTGTGTATGTCTTGAGCTATTCAGTGGACATTTGTACCAGGTTCGTTTTCGAGTTCGAGTTCGACAGTGTATGGTGACACTTAGCAAGGAAACGTTGTTGCTGAACGATTACAGTTACGTTTTCCCTAAGGTCTATATCAACTGAAGATGTTGAGGCACTTCTGTATTTTTGTTCATCACGTTTGCTATTGGCGGTATATGCGTAACCATGATTTTTACTCTTATTAGGAGCAAACGAGCATTTGACAAAAAGTGATTTTCAAGTGAGATTATCTCGAAAACTGTTTAAGACATGGGAAATGTGGCTCTAACCTTTTTTGTGTTCCGTAACTGCCTCTCAGACTTTTCTTTTCTAGGGTTGATAGTGTTGGAGAGAAAAGCAAAAAACCAAAAAGTACCCTTAGCTAATAGGAACACCAGACAAGCGTCTCTCTCTCTCTCTCAACCCCCGACAGTAGAGGAAGTTGATCTCGCGTTGCGGTCACTAAAACGAAATAAAGCGCCGGGCGCTGACGAGATTCCAGCTGAACTGCTAAAATTCGGTGGAACGGGTCTAGCTAATGCCATACATCAATTACTCCTGCGAGTATGGGAGGACGAGGAGATCCCAAACGATTGGCGCAGAAGCATCATCTGTCCAATTCACAAAAAGCGAGATAAACTGCGGTGTGAGAATTACAGGGGCATATCACTAGTTTGTACGTCCTATAAAATTTTGACGAAAATTCTGGAAAATAGAATAAAACCGTACGCAGAACGAATCATTGGCGAATATCAAAGCGGTTTCAGACCTGGTCGCTCCACAACCGATTTACGGTCAAACTGATACTCCAGAAGTGCTGGGAATACAATATAAACGTATACCAAATCTTTGTCGACTTCAAGCAGGCATACGACAGTATCGATCGTGGAGTACTGTACAACATCATGCTGCAATTTGATATACCGACCAAATTAGTGAGACTGACAAAGATGATGATGACCAACTCCGTCTCACAAGTCAGGATCCATAATAGACTAACTGATCTATTTGAAACACGCACTGGTCTGAAACAGGGCGATGGACTGGCACCGACGCTCTTCAACCTAACACTGGAATACGTTATTCGGTCTATGAACATGGACAACAGCAGGACGCTACTCATCAAGTCGACAAAATACGCCGTACGCCGACGACATCAACATCATGTCCCGAAGATTGGCCGACGCAGAAGAACTTCTGCATACGCTCGATACCGCTGCAAAAGAAGTTGAACTACGTATTAATGAGGGTAAAACTAAAATAATGATGCAATCGACGACAAGGACACCTGCACAACCGAGTATCAATGTGGAGGACCTCAACATTGAGTTCGTGAACAACTTCATATACCTGGGTTGCAACTTGTCAAGCGACGCCAACGAAACTGACGAAATCAAGCGACGGATACAGTTAGCTAATAAGACTTTTTTCTCGGTTCTCCCCATAATGAAAGCGAAGCATGTGCACAGAAACACGAAGTTTCGCGTGTACAAAACCATTATACGACCAGTGCTATGCTATGGCTGCGAAGCATGGACCCTAACTCAAGCCTCCGGAAACATGCTACATTTGAACGTAAGGTTCTACAGCGAATTTTCAGGGCGGTTTGCGATCGAGATGGATGGCGCATCCGGTACAACTATGAGTTGTATAAACTGTACGATGAGTTGGAAGTTTTCAAGATCGTCAAACTACAACGACTTCAATGGGCAGGGCATGTACAAAGAATTGACGATGATCGCATGCCAAAGAGAGTAATGAATGCAGAACGAGTCGACGGAGCGAGACTGCCTAGACGACAGAGATCTCGTTGGAAGAGCTCAGTAGGTGTGGACGCCGCGCATCTACTGAGCTTCCAAAATTGGAGGACGCGGTCACGGGACCGGGATAATTGGAGGACAGTGATCCAGTCGGCCAAGGCCCGACGTCGGGCTGTCGCGCCACGATGATGATGATGACCCTTTAAGTCCCTACCATCGCGGGAGCTCATACCCCACAGGTGGGGACTTTTAGTATGACATGCTGCTGGTACCAACCAACAAATTGCGCCAAGTTCCAAAGTCCCTTTATTTTTTTCCGTCGATTTTCACTCGTCACCTGGAGTATACCAAGGAAGCTTAAATCCAAATTTGCACCACCTGAAAAACTATGAATATCGGGTGTTTTGTCTTATTTTAGTTTTAAAAAAATACGTAAAATGTTATTAATTGATAACCGGTGTTTAATTACTAGCTGGTTTTTTTTTGTGCAGAGCAGAGTAGAGCAGGTTAAGCGGCAAAAAACAATCGAGAGCAAATTAGAGTAAAAGACAGGGCATGTCTTTGCTGGTAGTGTGTCTTGGTTTAGTTAGAATTCAAATGTAAACTTAAATTTCAAGAGAAAACTTCAAACCTTAGTACATATACATTCGGAATCCTTGGTACATATACATTCGGACAATTTTCCTTTAGGCAGCAAAGTTATTTTGTATGTTTACTATTCCAAATAATTAGACAAAACGGACATCTTATTGACAGGAAATGAACTTCATGTGCTTCCTAAATTTTAAACTGTTCGAAAACTTCGACACCTGCGCCGCCTGCACTTTAACAATATGTCTGAAGTACTGGCACAAGTTTCAGTTAATCGGGTGGGAGTGTCTCCGTTTAACGGACAGAAGTCTGATATATCTGGCTTATCCGCTACCGCGATTCCTTGGGTGTCATTATCGAGGCTGAATGCCACAATGCATGCAATTCATTTGCTGCGTTCCTTAAACGACAGCGCTGAGTCAGCACCTGGAAGCGATTAGTGCTGCATGGTGATTTGTCATAGAAACTCTTGAGCTGAGCTAAACGCTGAGGCTATTCGCTTTCACTTTTGGTTTGCATAAAATTTCTCGCTTTTCTGGCTCAGCACAATATTTAACATTTGCGACAATTGTTAAACTTCGATTCTAACCTCGGTTGTGTTGTGTATGGTTGATAATCATGTTTTTAACGTAATTGTTAAACCAAATTGTGGGAAATATTGTAGTTGGGACGCTAAGCGATTTCACCTTGCATTATATGATAAAGAAATGCCGTTTGGTATGATTGTTGGTGGTCCCCATACATTCATTTTAAAAGATGGAGCCATCTTGGACCCCGCGACAGAACGGCTGTTCGGGCGAAAAATCGAAAAATTTGAGCCCTTTTTTAATATTCTCCTCATAATTTATAAACGGTGCCTCGCATCGAAAAAGTTAATAGGATCTAAATTAAAGAGCGTTAAATTCTACATCCAATGCATTGCTCAAAGTTGGAATTCGGTTTAGTAGTATAGTCAAAACCGATAGTCCAAAAACGTCACCTTTCGAGGCTTTGGAGGAAAATCACACTGTATCGCTTTTCAAGCTCACATATCTCTGAAACTGATGGCATAGCGGTTGGTTTCATTTGACTCAGAATGACCAAATACATTAGGCACCAACCTAAAGTGTCATATAAGTTGACCTATGAAATTATGGAAGAAATTAAATCATTTAATTAGCTAATTATTTTATTTAATTAATGAAATTAGTCTAACAAGAAAACTTAGCAAAACTTTTATAAACAAGGTTAAAATATCTACGAATTTAGGCTAAACCAAAACTTTTAGCTTTTACATTTATCGAGATAGAGCTATTAAGGCTCAAATCGCTAAAAAAAACATTTCTGCATTTTCACTCACAACTACACTAAAAACGGGCCGATTTGAGAAGTATTGTGCTAGTTAAACTTGAAATAGGAATATCTTCAGCTTTTGTCTAATGAGTTTTTCCATTCGTATCATCGGTTTTAGAGATATGTGAGCTTGAAAAGCGATATAGTGTGATTTTCCTCCAAAGCCTCATAAGGTGACGTTCTTCGACTATCGGTTTTGCCTATACTGCTAAACTGAATTTTAACTTTGAGCGATGCATTAGATGTAAAATTTGATGCTCATTAATTTAAATCCTATTAAGTTTTTCGATGCGAGGCACCGTTTATAAATTATGAGGAGAATATTAAAAAAAGGGTTTTAATTTTTTGATTTTTCGCCCGCACAGCCGTTCTGGTCCAAGATGGCTCCATCTCTTAAAATGAATGTATGGGGTTGGGGACCACCAACAATCATACCAAACGGCAATTTTCTATCATATTTTGCAAGGTGGCGTCCATTTATGTCGCTTGGCGTTCCAACTAATAGAAAGTTGTTACCGTATCTTGTATGTCACCTGCCACCTGGGACTCATCAAAGCAAAGAATTTCAAGTTTTCTGTCAAAAGCCAAACTGAACATGGCATTTGACAAATGAGACAGCTGGCATGCCGTTTCTAAAACACGATGATAATCACAATTAGCTAGTCAGCAATTGTGAAGCGCTGACTTAGCGTTGACTGGGCGATTTTTGTTTTTGGAACACAGCCATTGAAATCACCTAGCACAAGGCAGTATTGCCCGATTAGAAAGGGACTGGTATTTACCTTATATTCCGAGGGACATCTGGAGACAGAAGGCACTTAAATGTTGAAGATGTCAATTTCAACATTTCACGATTGGACTGCGATAGCCTGCACCTCAAGGACGTTGTCAGTCTGTTTTTCCTTAAAATGTTGTAGCCACCATATTAGTTGAGGGACGAATTAGCGTTCAGTTTCGTCTCCTGAATGGCTCCAATCATTAGACTATGTCAGTCCATGAAAGCTGTTAGTCGGCAATCTTGTGTTGCAGTTCATTGTAGTTAATTATAGTTAAGTTGAACTAGCGAGAGGATGTTAAAGCTTGCAAAAGCAGGTGCTGGATGTATTTCGATGAATGGTAGTATTGTACATCGGAGTCACTGGTGATATCTGCGAGCCCACGTGTGTATCCGTTAGCAGAATTATGTTGGGACTGCAGGGCATAGAGAACGATTGTTGTTCCCTGTTTTTACACAGATTCGCAGTTAAGGCTCCATTGCCTGAGATGAGTCAGAACAGAGCAGTTTTTAAGATGGCACCATTCGCCGCAGCAGTTACATTTCACTTAGATGGCATTGTGATATAAAAGTTTGTTGCAAACGCAGCAAGTCCATGGACCAGGGTTGGATTCAATGCCAGCGCGGGTTAGGAGAGCTGAGTGCAGTTGCGCCGCGATATCTGTTGCTCCGAATCCGTATAAAAAATTGGTTCGTAAAGTATTTAACACACATATATTGTGAACGGGTGGCTCCGGCGCGAAGAGCCGAATGCCGCAGGAACGTCCTAAAGTAGGTGAAGTTTTGTAGCTACTCGCACCAGCGAACCTTGGGCCTGCTTTATCTGAACGAGAAGTAAACTAGAATAATCTGTTTGCTCCTTCCCAAAGCACTGACACCTACGGAGTCCTCTCAATAAAATGGGATGCCAGCTACCGCTTCTGCGTGAACGACAAGGTAACACACGAAGCTCTTGGCTGCCGCTGAACAATCTGTTTCAGAGATACTCGTACATTTCCAAAGGCAGAGGACATCGGGTCGATCAGTTATGATTAACGAATATAAATCGTAGGATCTAGTTCGGCTTTTAGACTTAAGCCAAAGCTCAGCCAAATGTTCGGAGCGCAATATCTTTGGTTTCCTTGAGCTTTTATCTAAACCTATAATCAATTATAAAGTACTGCCCGCTATTATTTGAGGCGAAATTTCTTCTCTCTGAAAAGTAATAAATTATCGATTATATCCACGTTTTCAAGATAGAACAACCCCGGCTATAGTGTGCCTGGACCTTTTTTTGTAAATTTAATCTAACCTGTCTTGAATCGGACATAGGATAGTATTAAATAACTAGGTATAATGTACGTACGGCATGCATTATACTCTTACCATAAATTTTTCAACTTTTCTGCTAAAAAATGTATTCTCTGATGCTTTGCGTATCACATCGCACATGTATGCAAATTATAATTTTTTCACATACAATACCTTATGATGATTTCATCCGTATAGTTTGAAAAAAGTATAATAGTGACCACATGCAGGACTTAAATTTGCAGTCAGTTAGTCCATCTACATTGTCTGATAAAAACAACCGTCTCCATAAACACATATTACGGACTTTTGGTCTATGTAAATGTATCCCTGCAGGGTTTGGCTCTACTCGTAGACTATGTAACATTTCCATAAACTAACCGAGAAGTTGAGCACATTTCATAGCATGTAATTACTCACCTAGGAGTAGTTGAATGTGGACAGTAGTAGTAGATTATCAATTACATTAAGGATAACGTATAGCGAATATGGGTCACTACCTTGTTGTACCATTACACCTACAATACACTCGGTATTTCGTCTGTTTTTCCGTAAACAACGGAAGATTTATTAAGATTTTAATGAATAAAATTCCCTGTCTCTAACTAAACACAAAGTTGGGCTAGACGGGTTTAATGTATGTCAAGGTGGGAGGAAGAGGCGGTAATGTTGGACGGACAATGTTTCAACCAACTTTTTGCAATGTACCTATGTCCGTAACTGAAACTGACTACTTATTCATGTGTGGCGATAATAAAATGTAATTAAAACTCACACATTTCAGGATACAGGACTAGTTTACGAAAAACGGACACGAGCAAGCATTGTAGACAACCCGTCCCGAGAATAAAAACATGAAGCTATACTACACCTTCGTTCCAGTAAAATTGGACGAATGAATGCAATGACGGCATTATAAGCATGATTAATACCATCCGAACTTTTCGTGTGGATTTGAAAAGGTCTTCATAAATCTTTGGAGGATAATCTGAAAATCGTTGAATTGATGAAAAGGACGAATCGTTCAGGTAGCACAAATGAAATGATTCTGCCAAAATGGCGTTGTGGAATTCAAAGAGGAAGCACTATGCATGATGACTTGAAATGGTTTAATGGAATGGTTAATGGTTTTTATTAAAGAGGGCGGATACTTGCGCTATGTTGTATGTCTATGCGAAATGCTAAGCAGAAGAGACGCAATCTGTGGAGTATTCTCTCTTGATTTGAAAAAGTCTGTTAGCTTATCATTTTCGGTCGTTAAAGTGGTTTTTAGATAAAATACTAATTAGCCGCAAGACCAGCCACGAGATCTGCTGCGAGATCAGCTACGAGAACTGCTTCGATACCAGCCACGAGACATGTTGTGAGGCCTTCCATCAGTAAAAAAAAACGAATAGTTTGACTGATAGCAGTCCCCAACATGTCTTGTGACCAGTCTCGCAGCAACGCTCGTGACTGGTCTCGCAGCAGGTCTCGTTGCTGATCTCGCAGCAGGTCTGAAAACCAGTTTACATTTATTCCCCATAAAAGCCAAACTCTTCTTTATTGCCTTCTTCCTAGGATTACTCCATACAATATCGGCATCAATTCAATATGCTCGATTCAGTGGGTGGGATGATTGGGTGTAGAAATTACCATGTTATTTACGAGTATTAAAGTTTTGTGTTCATCAGTTTCTGTTATTAATGTCCTCTACCATATTTCATATGAAATCGACCTCAATGAGAAGGCAATACTATGCGATTCGAAAACAAGAGAAAAAAGACTTGGAGAACATATCGGTTATAAAAACAAAGACCTCCAAAAAACAACTCCATTCGGCTTTTGCTTAATCGAATTGGCAACGAGTTGATTACATGCCATTTCCATGAGGACTTCCTGGCAGCAATCGTGTATGCGAATGTGTGCCCAATATATTTAATTCAACTTAGTACTATATGCCTGCTCGTACTCGTATATCGATCAATAACGCCCAATTTTCTGAAAATGTTCTCAGCTTTTATGTACACATACTATATATCAAAATTGGAAAACCAGAAGCATGCGAAGTTATTACATTGACCCATTTTCAACTTTGAGTCTCCACAGCAATTATCAAGCCATAGTTGGTCAAATGACGTTTAGGTAAATGTTATACCACATCGTGCAGACAGAGCCTACACTTTTGGTCCAATGTCGTCTACAGCGAAATAGTTTTGAAATTGTGAAATGTCATATTATGGTGTTGTATTTTACTATATACCATTAATTATTTTATAAAGAGGGAGTTGGAGTCGTTGTTCAACTTAACTATTGTATATCGAATGTAGACGATCCAGGCATTGATTGCCAGTTGAGTTCAGTCCATTGATTCTATCAATGTTTGGCGTTATACGAGTAGTGGCACTAATCGTCATGAGTGTAGGGGATGATGGTAGCTTTGTGGGTCGTGTTATAATATGGTAATCGAAAATTAAATTGTCTATCAATGGAGGGTGATTTCAGTTCAATATATCAATTGTGTGATCACTTAGCTAGCAATTGGGTATATGTACATATTAGTAGATTGCGCCGTTAGAGGTTTTCTTTTGACTGACGGATGTGCACAGAGCACAGTGCTAGTAGTGTGGCAGTATTGCTGTCTTTATTAAAATTTTGCTCTGAGTCTCATGTATATGGGCCGGTTGCTCAATGTCCAATTAAAATGTATCTTAAGAATAAACTGTCATTTAGCACAATTTGATTTTCTCAATATCTGTCGAGCATTATTAATCGGATAAACGCTAACCGTCCCCTAGCCTTCGATTAATCTCTTATCCAAAACAAAACCCAACTCCTGGTTTCCGGTTGAAAATTTATCCTAAACAAAAACCCAACACCTGATACCGTATGTTGAGGTATTGACAGCTAGAACTGTTCAATTTTGCAAATTCAATTGAAAACAATGAAAGTGGCCATAAAGAACAAAGTTCAAGGAAATTCATTCGATAGAAGAGAATTTGCAACAAAATCAGCTGCAAATGAATATGCTGAGAGACCGTACTAAAACAAAAGAGATTCGTGGACGGTAGAATTCCGCCAAAAAAATCAGCTGATTTTGCCATAATTGTAGTCTGAGATAAGTTCCACACTTTATGGCTTGGTAATTTGTATGAGACGTATGAGAAAACGAAAATGCTTATCGGGCTATGTATAACTTCGATTAATTTGTGCCCCTGTTAGTTAACAACGAGTTTATTCGGACATTGAGAAAACGGGCCTTATGTCTGTTTCATAAAGATGATATTGACTGCGTTCAGGATTTTCAACGTTGCGATTATAATTGTGTAATTCAGCAATTCGATTCGTACACATACATACTTGTAAACCATGAACAGGGAAATTTATCGGAAAAGTGAAAAGTATGATGTTTGATTTCCCCTATTCAGGGGTTTATATGGAATCTGAATCTGAAATCGAACTGAAAACAATTATTGTAAACATATTGATTTTTTTATGAACGGACCCAGTGAGCTAAGTTATTCATCTAATTCAATTCAGAGTTGACTTTTCATGAAATTGCGTTCAATTTCCGGTTTAATTGATCCAAGTCGTTCAATATCTTGTTTCGTTTCGCTCACTCGTTTCTTTTCCATCTCAATTTTCTTACGATTACGATCAAGTTTACTTTTATATTTTTTCCTTCTTTTAAAATTTCTTAAAGAAGGCTCCGTTAATGTACTGCTAATGAGCAAAAACCGGCATCAATAGAGCGTCAGTGCGCTAACCAAAGTACTCAAAATGCCTAGTACTGCTGTGCATTCTGCTCATCACCCTGATTCAGAAGATTGCCGTATTGCCAAGATTTCATTCCATGCCCAAGAATGTCGTTTCGTCTTCCAAAGGACTTGGATTCCATCTTCTAAGCCCACCTATAGTAATTTGAAGTTATCGCTCCTGAATTTGAACTCGTCTAGGGGTCTTTGTCTAGGAAGTGCAGCTACCGAACGAAAAACCCTGCTTTGTTAATTGCCTTGACCCCTCTAGGGCATGGGCGCGTCAGCATATCTAGCATTTCTATGGCTTGTTGACGGTTCGATAGCATATCTATTCGGAAGTGCAGTTGCTAGCATGCACCTCCTAACCGCGCCGTCTTTATACTGAGAAGCTCGGAGCACTGTGAGAGTTCTATTAGTACCCACAGACAGTTTTTGATCGCGCCGAGATTTGAACTCCGAGCTCTAGATTAGTATCGTAAAGCGGTGACCGAACGACCACGGCCACCGAGCGCTAAGCTAAGCTAAGCTATTCAGAAACATAAGCACTGAGAAAGGAAGTAAGTCACTTCCGAAATAGCGTATTTGCAAATAAAATATTAGTTAGGAACATAATGTTCCTATTTAATAATCACTAGCTGCTGAGATTCGTACATACGGTAATGGTTATTTAAAAAAAAATATCCTGTAAAATTTACTTAAAATCCTAAATTTTCCGACTACACACCAAAACTGGAAATATTATTGTTTATTATCTCTTATTCAATATCAGATTTATCAGATCACACTTAAGAACGACCTTTTTATGAATTCTCTTCATTTTCTCAATGCCCTGTTAAACTGCCTGTTAGCTAACAGAGACTTATTTATCAAAGGCCTCAACCTAAATCATACACAATACCCAAAATACGATAAAATATGGGGATTTTCTCCCTTTACTTTTGAACTGCATTATCATATTTTGGGTGTTGTATATAATTTAGGTTAAGGCCTTTCATAAGTAGGTCCCTTAACAAACAGGGCAGTTTAACAGCACATTGAAAAAAATGGGCCTCAGTGTTTATTTTTATATAATCAATATTTGTCTTATATCTTCTAACTAAATCGCAGCAAGTCTTTCCTTTCGATCTTTTCTCATGTATTTCTTTCATTGCAGGTGGACGATATCGACACCTTCGTTTAAAACAGTAAGTATTACACTACTTCCTCTAAAGTTTAAAAATATTGTAAAAAAAAACTAGCGCTGATTTTCTCTTATATTTTTACCATAAGCATATACTATTGTAGTCAGGCATGTTAATCGCCTTGATTTCGTGGGCGCGTTAACATCTTGTTGATGTTTTGATGGAGTATACACTTCTGATAGTGCATACCCAGACCAAAGATTAGACATTACAAAGATACCGCACTTCATACAAATTAACGCAAGTGCCTAGTCTTATCTGTTGGTCCTCATATGCATACACATAAACGGTAATGCCAAGCATATTACTCACAACTCACACAATGAAACATTGTAGCCTGTTGCCATAACAGAAGTGTTGCCATCTCTATCTCTCTGAAGGCGATTAACTTTGAATTATTAGCACCACGAGATTTATTTGTGTGCGTTAATTTGTATGAAGTGCAGTATCTTTGTTATGTCTTATCTTTCCCCAGACCTCACAACTACCGAGCGCGTCAAGGTTTGTAAATATTAGCTGCCTTTTTATTTTAAACAGAGCCGAGTACAGCAGGATAAACGGCTAAAAACCATCGAGAGCAAATTAGGGTAGCGAACACGAAAACGGGGCATGTCTTTGCTGGGAGTGTGTCTTGGTTTAGTAAGAATTCAAACGTTAACTCAAATTTTAAGAAGAAACCTAAATCCTTCGTGCAGATACAATCTGACAAATTTCCTTTAGGCAGCAAAATTATTTTGTTTTGATATGTTTACTATTCCATATCATTACACAAAGCGAACATTTTATCAACAGGAAATACTTTGATACTTGCGCCGCCTGCATTTCAAAACGCAGACTACTTAACGAAGCAGCATTCTGGCACTGATGTTTTATACATAGCAGCTCAGATCAAATTGTAGGTGTTGGTACTACAACGACAACCTTTATTCTTTTCAACTGAAGGCATTTGCCTACACTTCACAAAGAAGAATTAGAAAAGAAACCGAGGTCTGCGATTTCCGTACACTCTGCTTTACCCAACTCCTTGTCGAATAAAATTTATGTACGATTTTGTTATACAAAGTTATCTCGGAATTTAAATTTTCAAATTGGTCTAACTGTTGATCAGTTCAATATACAATACTAATTAGTATACTCATTTAACGAAATACGTGGAGGGAATTCTACTCTAGCATGAAGGATACGTCGGAAGTATGCAGATTACAGAAGATGATATCGAAAGACACTGCTTCGAAAATGGGGCTGATACGCAAAGTTGGTGGTTCCATGACAGAAACAGTGGAAGAAACGTTGCAGGCGCTGACGGAGGTACATTTTCCTGGAAGTTTCGAGTCAAACCAACCATGGGCCCAAACTAACAAGGGAACTGGTGGGGTAAGTCAACAAGAAGCTGAGAGGATAATAACTCCAAATGGAGTCAAAAGTGCTATAAACTCTTTTGCACCATTTAAAACGGCTAGAATGGACGGAAGATTCCCGGCACTATTACAGTGGGGCATGGGCGCTCTACTAGATAGGATCCGGAATATATTCGTCGCCTGTCTTTCAGCAGGCTATATCCCGAAGGCAAGGAGGGAGGCTAAGGTGGTCTTCCTGCCTAAACCGGGAAAGAAAGACTATACAGAGGCAAAGTCCTTCAGGCCGGTTAGCCTTACATCATTCCTGTTGAAAACAATGGAAAAAGTGTTGATGGACTACCTGGAGAACACCACGCTAATGTATAGTCCTCTGAGTAGGTGCCAACATGCTTATAGAGCAGGCAGATCTACGAAAATCGCTCTACACGAACTTGTTAGAGTTGCAGAGAGAGAGATTAACAATGGCGGGATCACTATGTCTACTTTTATGGATATAGAGGGTGCTTTTGATAAAATCTCCTTTACCAAACTAAGGAACGCCCTGACTGAGCGGGGGGTTGATTATATTATAATTAAGTGGATCGACTCTATGCTTAAGCAGAGGGCGGTAAATCTTAGCAGTGGATGTGACAGAATACGGGCTAAGGTAGTCCGAGGATGCCCACAAGGAGGTGTTCTTTCGCCTCTACTGTGGAACATCACCGTGGACAGTCTTCTCTGGAAGCTGGACTCGATGGGCGTACACACTGTAGAATACGCCGATGACTTGGCACTCACGGTCAGTGGAAAGTTCATGGACACAATTCTAGGTTGCATGGGACAAGCTCCCAAAGTAACCGAAGAATGGTGTAATGAGCAAGAGCTAACCATAAACGCTAGTAAATCAAACACTATGATTTTACTCGTAAGAGGAAAGACATAGAGATAACTCCCTTACGGCTCTTTGGTTCGGAAATTAAGGTGTCCAAGGAAGTGAAGCATCTAGGAGTTACCCTAGATGCGAAACTAACTTGGAATGTTCACGTTGATGAAAAGATCCAAAAAGCGAAAAGGATTTTGCATCAATGTAAGAGAGTGTGTGCTCGTAGGTGGGGAATTTCACCTAAAGCGACACACTGGATTTACACAATGATGGTAAGACCCATTCTAGCCTACGCATCAGTGGTATGGTGGCCAAAAGCCATGCAGAATACCACAAAGCAGAAGCTGGATGAGGTACAAAGGATAGCTTGCGTGAGCATATGTGGTGCAATGCGCACCACACCAACGCGAGCAATGGAGGCATTACTGGGACTGCCGCCGTCGGACTTATTTATAAAGAAAACGGCGGCGCCTTCGGCAATACGCATGGAAAGGGATGACATGTGGCATCGCTTTGGAACTAGCAGCGGTCATAAGAGCATCCTAGACATTATTCATGATGAGGTCAGGGAGACTCTAATGCCGGTAGAAGGCATGAGTAGACGTAGGGTAGTTGAAAGACTACACAAGACTCACATTGCAGATGGAAACATACACAATGAGTGTATGTACAATGACATCAGCATTTTTACTGATGGCTCTTTAATGGACGGTAAAGCGGGGGCGGGGGTTTACTCTGAAGAGCTAAACCTAGCATGTGCGCTTAGTCTAGGAGAGTATGTGTCCGTATACCAGGCAGAGATGCTTGGCTTGTTGCATGCGTTGGACCACCTGCTTGAGGGTCAGGTGCGGGGGAAGAAAATCCTTATTGCACTGGACAACCAATCGGTGATCAGACGCATGCAGCAGACGAACATAAACTCTAAACTGGTACTAGAGTGTGTCCGGAAGCTCAACACGTGTGCCTCAGAAAATGAGGTTACGCTGATGTGGGTAAAAGAACACATAGGTACAACAGGAAATGAGGCGGCGGATGCCCTAGCAAAACAGGGATCTGCGGCAACTTTCATTGGCCCAGAACCCAGAGTTGCTCTGGGGAACGGCATGATTGGAGCGAAGGTTGGGGAGTGGATGGACTCCATGCATCGACAAAGATGACAGGAGCTAGTCACTTGCAAACAAGCTCGGAATGCAATGACCAGCCCTTTAGGCAGGGAAGCGAGAAAGGTTCTCAGTTATAAACGGAGTACCCTAAGCTGGATAACTGCCTTGGTCACAGGGCATGGTAATTTTAAGGATCATCTGGCCAAGATGAAAATCGGGGAAGATGACGTTTGCAGGCTATGCCTGGAGGAGGCCGAGACGGCAGCACACATTGTGTGCGAATGTCCAGCACTGGCTAGCACGAGGTTGAGGATCACAGACAAGCACACGATAAGTGTGGAAGCCATGAGTGAACTCAGCCTTAAACAAATGCCAGCAATAACACGGGACTCAGTGATGAAGAAAGAGGTCGACAACTATCAGTCGACATCTGGAAGCCACTGACGACCGGGAGGGGACGAAAAGGGACCCAAACGTTAGTGGTCTGCTTCGGCTATCCCCCAGAATATAATAATAATACTCATTTTATGGGAAATTTTATTTTATCTACAATTTTTTCCTTGGCAAATCTTTTTTGTAATGAATGAACCAAAAAAAAAAAAACGTGGGGCAAAATGATTTTTTTTTTTTGGAATGTGCGAATTTTATATGTATCTATCTCTTAAACTATAAAAGATACGAAAAAATAATCTGATACTCTATTATAGAGAATTTAGTGGTGTTTAATTTTGTCAAAAATCTTTTTTTGCTACGGCGAGCGGTTTTCGAGATATATGCGACAAACCAAAAAATGGCACCTTTGCCCCCCCCCCCCCTTTCCACACCTCGTAGGTTCGAACACTTTTAGTATGTTTACCTCCAAACTACCCAAAAAAAAATTGTACCCCAGTAGATTAGTTTACACATTTGGTTTGTGAATAGACAGGGTATTCCGAATTTAGTTCAACATCCACCCTACCGCTCCTTACGAAATTTTCTAAAAATTCTTCAGTTCTGTATGAAAACAAATCTGTCAAGTCAAATTTCCACAGTAGGCCTACCATCGTCGTACTATATGGTTGATCGCGTAAGAAATAATGAGAATATATTTTATTGTGTTCGAAATCGTGAGTTTAGCCACGGTAAATAGGGGGCTACTTGGTTAATAACATTGCGGGTAACTGCTGGTGTGAAATACTTGCAACCTTTCTGCTCTTTTTTTGAACTTCTTCATTCAATTCCGTACCGCCCATGCCGGGGATAAAATTTTTAATTTTCGCCTACCAATATTTTCTGCTGGGGCTATCTAGGAGCAGGTAAGTGCGGGGACTACTTGGTTAGTAATATTAGAAGGCATTTCTGGTAGGTTAAATATTATACTTGCCACCTTATTGGCCTTTTCACCCACCCATTGTTGGCATCTGGTCTTTTCGCCGAGTTCGCATATAAACCATTATTTGGAAACCATTCTACATTAGTCTCGATGGCATAGCCGGTAATTGCGATGGATTTTGAAGCACAACGACCCGAGATCGAATCCCGGCCGAACAAGCAAACACAAAAATTTAATTTAAATGTTGAAATCAAATTGGAAAAGTATCGGATGTTGCTGATTTTTTTTTTATTTAGGGTGGGTATTAATGGGACCAACTTACCATAAGTAAACACGGGGGCTACTAGTGACATAGGGGTACACTTCTGGTAAGTTAAATACTTGCCACCTTACTGGCCTTTTTTAACTACCCTCTTCATACAATTCCCTAACCGGCCGCTAATGCCAGCAAAATTCGTCTACCCATTCAAAAGTTACTGCTATATAACGATACCTTACTATGTAACGTACTCGTATATGTAAAAATGCAGCTTATTATCTTAAATTCAGAGGTTAAATCCTCATTTTCCTAGGCTATAGTTATTTTGTTTTTAGTAAAGTAATACCGCTGATTTTCTTCCAAAACCCAAATGGCTGTCTTTCAGTTTTTAAAGCTATCGAGCTGAAATTTTGCATAAGCCCTCCTTTTTATTGCACGCTGTATATATGTCGGAGCCAATGGAATCGGACCACTGCGTCGTATACCTAGTTACGATCGGTCTGTGTTTGTAAGAAAAAACTTGTTTGTTCCTAAAGATATCTTAACCAAATTTCATACTTTTCAACATTCCTGAAATTGGATGAAATTGGACTACTATATCATATAGCTGTCATAGAAACCACCGGTCCAAAAGTATCTTTTTGTCGGAAAAACTTTTTCATTTCTAATGATGTTTTTTCCAAATTTCGCACTAATTATAGTTACCACCAAATGACATTCCTAAATTTGAGTGAAATTGGCCGACTATTTCATATACCTCATAGGAACAGTGGCATCGGAACAAGTTTTAAAGTGGTAAATGCAGAATAATTAATCCATTGTGCATTTACCACTTATAGCAACACGGATTATCGAAGGTTTGATACCCTTCACGCGAAGCGCGAATTGTATGATGAATCTCGTTATGAAATCCGTGTGCGGTAACATCTGGACATCATGCACATAATGCCCATACTACATTATGCGGGACTCGCTGAGTCACGAGCCAAGTGGATAACACATTGTGCACACCTAAACACCGTCCAGCAATTCATCGGGTGAACAAACTGTTCCACGAATGCTTGCTCGGCATTCGTTACATTGGATGAAATTCGTTCACTCGTAGGTGCTTGGATATGCACAACGTGTTATCCGCTTGGCTCGTGACTCGGCGAGTCCCGCATAATGTGGTACGGCCATAAGGTATTTGATAATTAAGCATGATGTTTATCATAGTATAAACCAGAGTCCAAAGCGTATATACCCTAGACTTGTGCAAACCTAGTGGTGATACCAAAAGTACCAATTGGCAACGATCATTTGCATGAAAAGTGAGTTTCCTATATGACCAGTTTATAGGGGAGGTTGGCACTCATTCAGGAGGATGTTGACCATTCTCAAATCAATTACCTAACCCATTCTACAAATATTTGTCGAGTTTTTCAAGTCATTAGCTTCATTTTATCGAAAGTTATCGCTTAGTTGAAGTTTCATTTGTAGGGGAGGTAGGAGTTCCTTGGGTCAGACCTTGCCCATCATTGCCACCAACCAATTAGATCATGCTATGAACATTTAAGCAAAATTTCAAAGCTCTAGCTTCATTTTATCGAAAGTTATCGCTTATTTGAAGTTCCATTTGTAGGGAAAGTAGGGGTTTCATTGGTCGGATTTTACGTATTTTCAATACTAGCCAACTGGATCCTACCACACACATTTGACCAAAATTCCAAGTCATTTGCTTAATTTTGTCGAAAGATACCTCTTATTTCAAGGTTCATTTGTAGGGGAGGTAGAGGTTCCTTGGGTCGGATCTGGCCCATCTTTAATACCAACCAACCGAATTTGACTTCAAAGATTTGGCCAAAATTTCAACTTGCTGGCTTGATTCTATCAAAAGTTATCGCTTATTTGAAATATTTATTTATTTCATTTGTAGGGGAGGTAAAGGTTCCTCAGATCGGATCTTGCCTATTTTTAATACCAACTAACTAGAGCTCATTACCAATATTCTACCAAATTTCCAATTCTCTAGTATCATTCTGTCGACAGTTATCGTAATTAAAAGAAAAATTATTTTTTTTTTTAATTTGTAGGGGAGGTAGGCGTTCCTTTGATCTAATTAAGCCCATCTCATGTATACTCAAGCTGCTTCTTGCCTCGGGGTTACATGCCAAAAATCAGGTTTCTACGTCAATTGGTTCAAGAGTTATAGACAAAAAACCTGAAAAGTAGGGTAGTATGGGGCTCTTTGTAAGAAAAGTACCGTTATCGATTTTGTTTTTCCAGGAGAATATGAGATTACCCTCACGAACAATCTACCGAAGCTAGAGCGTTTCATGCTTATTTAATCGGGAGTTATGGATACATTTAATTATTTTACATACATATGTAGGGGAGGTAGGAGGTTCTCTTAGCCTGATCATGCCTATTTTCAGTACCAACCAACTAGATCATACTGCCAACATTTAACCAAAATTTCAAAGCTCTAGCTTAATTCTATCGAAAGTTATCGTGCGAACGAACAAACAGACAGACGGACAGACAGACAGACGGACAGACAGACAGACGGACAGACAGACAGGCGGACAGACGGACAGACAGACAGACATGGCTTAATCGAATCAGGAGATGACCCTGATTATTTATATATTGTATATATATTGCTATACCTCCGGAGCCTCCTTTAAGGTGTTACATATTTTCGTCGTGACAAAAACAAAATGCCCTATACTAAAAGTCTAGGGTATAAAAAGATCCAGAACCTTGGAAAAATTTCTACAGTCGAACATCCAAATGTCTGTTCGATCGCACTGTACAAATCTCTCATAATCCTTCAAGTTAGTCTTTACCTTATCCCTAAACCGAATATACACTATACAAACTATCGCTTTTCGTCCGGACGAACATCACGACCGTACACTATCTTTTGAATGCACAAATACTTGACAGAAACTTGAACGCAGTAAAGCGATTACACCGAATAGGGAAGAGGATTTCAAGTTTCAGCTCAAGTACACATTCGTGAAGACCATGAAATACCTTAATCCTGTACACGAGTATGTCTATGAAATATCAAACATCATCTCTCTATTGGCCTAATAACTTATGTTGCTTGTACTCGGCACTATACACTCTTCCGTTTACTATCCTGCTTTATGGCATAACACAAAGGATAATATCGTCTATTGTCATTCCGCTGAGAGATACATCATTTTGTTTATATCCTCCTGCCATAATGTCGACAAACAGAGGCGAATGAAATAAAATGGTGTTCGCGTAAAGCTAACAAGATGATAAGATGAATATATAAGCACTCGAGGAAAATTCAATTATCGGGCCTTTGTAAATAATTTAGTGGACGACTCTATGTTCTGCCATGATTATTTTCGAAAGGAAGAAAAAAGACCATTCTGGTCCGCGTGCTTAAACTTGAATGCTGTTTCCATGAATGGAATTGCACTGTAACATGTATAGTATGCTGGAAAAACCAGGTGGCGAAAGTTGCTGGCTGGTATCTTCATCCTTTTCTCTCCGAGAATATCCTAATTATTTTTTCAATTCGAAATAAGATTCGTAGTTATGAATTAATAAGGCCGATCAAATATCCTGGCGAAATACGTAAATCGCTTTAAAGCCATCTAATCCTCAAAGTCAACTTTGGAAATCCGTAAAAATGGAAACAACGTTTACATTCGCAAGAACACACAATAAGCATGGATGCAATTTATTTTATAAGTGCCAACATTCTTGGCCAACTTTTAAAGAATCAAGAGGGCAAATAAAATGAATTTAGAAGTGTGCACAAGATGCGAAGAACAAGGAGAAGCGAGTCGAGTCGGCAACAAGCTTCATCCCTAAGTAGGCGTGTGAAGCCTTGATGGTTTGCTCCTTCCTCTATCCACCTTCTGCTTCTGGGTTATGTATATTAATAAGAAAATTCGCCCAAGTAACCACCCGTTGACTTGAAACTGTATATTTGCAACACGTTGCTCATTTTTGCGGATGAAGGCCGACACAAGTTTTGCCGAGGGGATAGAAATGAATGGTGTCGTATTGGGCAATGACCCAGAATCTGGAAAAAATATGATTTTTTAATGACCCAACAATTCTAGTGCCAATGGCTTATGATATTAGGTCGACGACATCCTGATTTTTTTTTCGGTAGGAATCAAGAGGATTTATATTTGGTTTGTGAAAAGGGAAATGATAAATGATATGTAGGTGATGAAAATGGAAAATGTAAATATTTTCATAGACGGGGAATGTTTTGATCCCTCGTGATGACTGAAGATTTTAACAGGATATTTTCATATAAATAGGCCTTGGTTTGTCCACTTAAAAAAAAATATTCTAAGTGGTTTTTAGAGACCTGCTGTGACACCAGCTGCAAGACCTGCTACGACACCAGCCACGATAACTCTCGCATAACGAGAACTCCTGCGAAACCAGTTACGAGACCTCTGCGAGATCAGTTATTCGTTTTTCTGACGGTCGGCGAGACCAAAAACACGCCTAGTGGCTCGTCTCGCAGCAGGTCTCGTGGCCGATTAGTCTTGTGTCCCAAAAAAAAAACCTTAAGAAGACCAGAATACTGTCGGAGTGGATTTAAATTTTCGAACTCGAAAATTATAAAGTGTAAATAACATTAAGCAATTACACGGTTCATCGGAACTGAATTACAAAACCATTTCATATTTATTGACCGCATTTAATTAATTATCGGCTGGGACATTCCTAGCTCATTCATACACAGCATTTAGTTGCATTACACCCCGCCCCAAAAATAATCCATCCTGATTCTATTTATCTACAAAAATCAACATCATGTGGTAAATTTTTGTAAATATTTATTCAATAAAATCTGCTATTTATCGTTTAATTATTATTCACTTGTGCCATAATTAAATTTTGTCATATTTATTAATTTGATCGTTGATACTCATTAAAAATGGAAAAGAGGGGTGCACAAATAAAACACCATTTAGCCCCGTCAAACAGTATTAAAACACTATTAATTTTTAATACACTTTAACCGAATACACACTCACATATATCTTTCTCTCTCATTGGACGGGATTTACGTGCAGAATATTGAATAATTAACGAGTATCACGTGCCTTGCATTAATTGGTAAGGACATTGCCTATCCTATACACTCATTGGCATATTGAGAGTTTGGCCTGAAGATTGAATTTTGAAGCGCTGGTGTGGTGTGCATTGAGAATAGCAGAAATTGTGTCAATTTTGGTACAGAAGGAAATAAATTGCACTGATGATGGTAAATGTTTTAACGGAATCATATTAAAGGATTGTTTGCAAGTGTTTTAGTCAAATATTAATGAAAGGAACAGTATAGTTCACAGTTAAATAAGGTCCCAACTTAGATAAATATTTTTTGACAAATTTCAGGTACCCAAAATCTTAACTACCCTGACTCTTTTGAGGACTTTATTGATGAAGACAATGAAAATCTCTGAGTTAGAGCAGGTAGAATAAACTTCGACCAATACCTTTGAAATTATCGTTTAAATTCTTTACTTTTTAAGAGTTATTGATCCATTCGCTTTCGCGTTAAGGGCCCAGTTACACCTAAGCGTCTGGAGTTAGTAGGGCTAGATAAATTATGTAGTCAGACCTGTAACGTAGTTGCGTAAACTTTGGCATGTTACGGCCATCCTGAAGCAGCTAACAACGAGGTAGTTCCTGAATAGGGTTAGACGCTGGGCCGTCTTCGTAAACTACTCCGTGTCATGAAATCTGGAAAACCTTTGGATTGAACGAATCAACAACGACGGCCACGCAAACGTTTAACGGACTATTTTTTTTTCAGCCGATGGTCCATTCACAAAGAAAAGTTCTGACAAATTATAGGTACATATAATATCTTTGGCGGAATATTTTAGTAATATATTGTATTTTGCAAGGAATTATTCTGTGCACAACATATGAGAATATTATAAGGCTAGGAAATTCTTCCAAATACATCTGCAGACATAATGTACATAATGATCTACAAAACGATTGTGTATAATACATACGTAGACGGATTACAAAATTTCCCGCCTGACGTAGAAGATAAAAGACGTTTTTTTGTCAACATACTCCTTTGCAATAACGCCTAGTGGGGCATAGCCATGTGGCTTAGCTGACGTTTCGTTGGGAGAAATCTGTTTCGGACGACACACGTTGCCTGCATGCACCCCCTGCCTCCTTTTGGCCGCCTATCTGCGACAAGTCAGGAGATTTTGTGGCTTATTAATAAGACCCTGCACCACGGTTGAAGACAACACAAACATCCATGGCCACGAACGCCGTGGACCGGATTTGAACCCGTAACGACCGTAGACTGACTCCTCTACGCAGTGAGCTACCGGTCGCCCCAAAATCCTTTAATTGTGCACATTAATTCCAGCGATGCTTTAACCTGTTTATACTCGTAGTACGTTTACGTTGGACTCGAAATCGCGTGATTTCGACCAGCTGACTCCGAAATCCCGAAAGTATTTATGCTGATAATACTAAGGATTTCATTTGGCAGTTAATAAATTATATTGGGCTTTTACGACAACGACTGACATCATCCGATATTATTTGACATTTTTTTTACATTTTTTAATTGTCAACTGTCATAGGTATTGAAAATAAATTGTATTGGCATTGGGAATTTCGCACTTTTATATTGGCATGTGGGGCATTGCCGTATCACATCAGGATTTCAATTGCGATTTCAGAAGGATTTGATAGTGTCTTTGCTAACTATCAAGATTTCGTTTCGTAATAAAATGTATGCGAAATCCGGTGGATTTCAAGGAGTTTTCGCTGAAATCCCATTTTACGAGATTTCGAGTCCAGCGTAAACGTAGTATTAGTCCCGGTCCGCATGAGCGTCAAAAGTAATTGCGACATATCGTCATTTTAAACAGGATTGAAAAAAATACATTGGAAGTATTGGGGCAATGCATGATGATGATGATTGAGCACGGCGTCTGCGGTTTGTGGTTGTGAAATGCAGGGTTTTTGTTGGTACATGAGGCAGACGTTGCCTACCCCAGAATGGCAACCCTGTTTTCGTGGGAAATACTCGTGCGGTCTAGCTGGCTCCAACTTCAAGGTTGTTTTGGGTCGCTGACTCTAAATCTGACATAAAAAAACGGGCTGCCTACCCCAGAACGACAACTCTGTTTTTTTTTTGGAAATACTCGTCCGGTCTGGCTGGCTCGAACTACGAGGTAATTTTGGGTCGCTGATTCCGAATCTGAAGTAAAAAATAATGTTGGGGTTGCCTACTCCAGAATGGCAACCCTGTTTCCATGGAAAATGCTCGTCCGACCTGGTTCGATGGCTGATTCCGAATCTGAAGTCCTCTGAATGGCTCAAGACACTTAACACAAATTTTTAATTCGCGTTCGACAGTGTGTGGCCGATCTTATATAATACAGACTGACTTGACATGATGTGAAAGGACGCAGCCATTTTATTTATTATTATTTTCACCACATATGTGGTGAGTTTAGATCGAGATAATCTGGGTGCGTGATCTGCTGCAAATGAAGCTACGCCAGATGAAGTAATCTGCTGTTTAATCTGGCCCAGATTAAATGATCTGTGCACAGATGAAGTAATCTGCGTGTAGCATAAACGTAGTATAATTGGGCTTTTTTTAGGCGGCGGCGTACTGTTTTTTGAATATAAACTGCACGGAACTTACATAATCTGGTCCCGAAATAACTGTACTTTTAACTTTTAGAGCTGTGTTAGAACACATGGTTATAAAAATGGATAAAATATTTTCATTTTCACCAACACAAACCCTTTTCTTTTCGACAACAATCTACGTACAATTTGAAAGGGCACAACGCCACTATAGTGAAACAAACCCGCCGAACCAGTCGAATTGGACGCAAAAAGCGAATATATCTGAAGGTAATCGAAAGTTCTTCGGAATGCAATTGGATGCAAATCGCAGACAAATAAATCAGAGGGAAATCTGAAATGATGTCGGATCGGAATCAGATCATATCGTCTAAAAGAGGTGCGTTTCGCTACAACCCCCCTCCCTCCTCCTCTCAAACGCAAAGTTCCAAAACCACTATTACATGTACATATTATATTATGTACAGTTATGTGCTAGTTACGTGCCACATTTAAACATTTTGTGGTCGTCAATTAAAAAAAATATTAGCCTTCAAAAGGGGAAGTGTAGAAGAACGTTCCGCTGTAGAATATGGTACAAGTGGACCGGTTTTCTACAGATTTATGTGAAGTGTGTGTGTAACTTAAGCTATTCAGAGGACATTTGTACCAGGTTCGTGTTGAACACTCTGTGGCTGGTCTTATACGAATTATTCGCGGTCAACACGAATTACGAACTCAGTTGTGAAACGCCAATCTGAAAATGTCGGTTAGCTTAGGTCAGGCAGGACATGACACAATAGACCTCAAGGTCGCAGTGCTTGTGGTTCCAATACGACTTACGGCCCACCTTCTTTATCTATCTATCTAGGTCAGGCAGGATAGTTTGTCGCTAGAGCAGCCTGGATTCGGCCTGCGATTGGGTCCATTTGGGACCCTCCGCTGGCTAGATAGAGGTGCGAAATGACCACCCCTCCTAAATTAATCAACTAAGTCACCAAAAGGCCACTGGCGGCCTCCGCTAACTTTTGAAAGCAAGCAAAGTTAAGATGATGAGGCATTTGGAATTTAGGGCAGGACACTCACACAGCCAGAATTGCCACCCTACTTTCGAAGCAAATCGTCATCATCCCCGATGAAATCGCTTGAATGGACTTTGCTGCCATGCGTATAGCATTTAACTCCAACTGTAAAACGGTCGCATGGCTCAGCAGTCTATACCACTGGCTAAGGCCCAGACCCGCCGAGTAGACGCTTGAGCCTACTGTACTGTCCGTCTTTGAACAATCCATATATACCAGGGCGCCATCGTTATTGGTGGCCTCGCTGCTCTCCCAGTCTCCCCTTCTTGAGAGTTTCACTTCGAAGTTCCTTTCATTGTGTATTTGCTTGGTCATGTGATCCATATCCGCTTCCAAATTTTGTAACAAATGTTCGCAGTATGATCTTTGGTTGGAATTACCGACCTCCCTTACATATGTAAAATATTTACATAAATGTATCTATAGGTGCGTTTTGTTTTTTTTTACAACGGATTAAGGTGGGGTAACTCGTGGAGAAAAAAAAACACTGTCGATGGTTAAATTAAATTTTTAGATGTCATGTTGTCTACCCCGATTGGCTTTGACAGTTACTTTCAGAAATCGTTCGTTTCTGTTCATGTGAAAAACAAATATGAATAAGGCCGCCTAAATTGCGAATGAACTGTACGAGTTGATTAATGCATTATCGTTGGAACTTGACACCAATTGTCAAATTCACGACAACCCTACCAATAGGCACGTTGTTTGTTGTAATTGTACAATCTGTCGAGTGCATGTTAGCCATCCCACTGACCCATACAGGTTGTTGTTGTTGTAATGCATGGAGATACCCTAACCTGCACCGTATAGATGTTCAAAAAGCACACCTTACAACTTCCGATTGAGTAAACGTGAAAAGCTCTAATTTATTTAATTTAATAGGTGACTCAAGACGGTAATTTTATACTCTCCTTTAAAAATGAAATCTATCAATTGGAAAATAACGGTAATTTTCCAACAAAGTGCCCCACATTACTCTACTTTTCAGGTTTTTTTGTGGGCATAATCAGACAAAAGAAACCCCTACCTCCTTTACAAATGATACCTTAAATATGCGATAACTTTCGATAGAATGAAGTTACCGACTTGAAATTATGGCCAAATGTTTGTAAAAGGATCCAGTTGGTAGGTATTTAGATAGGCATGATCGGACCAAAGGGGGGCAAAGACCTTTTCCATAGTCCTCCGCGTGGTCGCCCCCTGGTAACGGCAGTGTATCAAATCGCTGACGGCCAATGTCTTAGCGATAAGACAGTTTGGAAAAGGCAGATAGCTGTAGCCTGAATGGCTGACGAACACCTAAGCGTCTCAGGTCTAGTAGGATGGATTGACTTGCGTAGTTGGACCTGCTACATAGTTGTGTGAACTCCAGCACGTTTATTAAACCATCTGAAGCAGCATCTCCGAGGCCATCCCCTGAATGGGGTTAAGCGACGTGCTGACAACTCGTCTTTGTAAAAACCACTCCATGTCAAGAAACCTTGAACAAAAGCCTCGGATTGGACGGATCAACAACGACGACCGCGCAAACGAATAAAGGATTATTCTCTCGGATCCTGGAATGTACGCTCCCTGAACAAACCGGGGTCCGAGAAGGCCCTCCTTCAACAGGTCGAAAAGTACAAACTGAGCATTACTGCAGTCCAGGAAACAAATTGGCTTGGCAGCGAGATCAATGACAAGAAATCGCACACAATTTTTACAAGTGGCAAACCATCGGGCCGCAAGGAGTTTGGAGTAGCATTTATAGTGAACAATCACCTCAAACCGCATATTACTGACTTCAAACCCATAAATGAACGGCTGTGTGCGATTCGCATCAAGACTCGATTCTTCAATCTCTGGCTCATCAATGTGCATGCCCCCACTGAAGTTAAAGAAGACGCAGTAAAAGACGAGTTCTACGCCCGCCTTGAAACTCTCTTCGACTCACTTCCAACAAACGACGTCAAATTGCTGCTGGGAGACTTTAACGCGAAAGTCGGGAATGAAAGCTGGCATCGGGGGACCACTGGAGGCCACAGCCTCCATGAAGAATGTAACGATAACGCCCAGCGACTTATAGACTTCGCCTGCAGCAGGAATCTAGTCGTAAGCTCTACGTGTTTCCCGCATCGACGCATTCACAAGCAGACCTGGAAGTCTCCAGACGCACATACCGTCAACCAAATTGACCACGTCCTCATTTGCAGGAGATGGGCGTCTAGTGTGATGGATGTCCGCTCCTATCGAGGAGCAAACTGCGACTCAGATCATCACTTGGTGAAGACGACCTACAGATGTAGAATTTCCTCAGTGCACCAGTCAAGAATCAGCCCTCCCAAAATCTTTGCTGTTGATAAGCTCTTGAGTGATGCTACAGCGGTGGCGTATACTACCGCCCTTGAGGAAAAACTATCACCTATGCTACACAACATCAGCAACACAGGCGTCCATGGGTTCTGGGAAGAACTCAAGGGTACCATCAAGGATGTCGCAGAGAAGGTCGTGGGATATAAAGCCCGGCGAGCGCGAAATGACTGGTTCGACGAAGAATGCAAAAATTCACTTGACGCGAAAAACGAGGCCTACAGACAATGGATTCAACGAGGAACCAGAGCCAGAAGAGAAAAATATGACGAGCTACGGCGAATATCGAATAGAATAACTAGACGTAAGAAACGTAAATACCTTGACGAGCAGTTGTTGAACATAAACGAAAACTTAGCTAATAGGAACACCAGACAAGCGTACAAACTAGTAAATACAATTAAGAACGGCTACCAACCCAGGACTAGCCTTTGTAAGGACAAGGATGGAAACATCATCAGCGACACCGATGGTATTAACAAACGATGGGCCTCTTATTTTGAAGAGCTTCTAAACCGACCATCTAACATCCCCACACAGGAAGCTCTCGACGATATTGTTGATCTAGGCCCACCCATTCAACCCCCGACAGTAGAGGAAGTTGATCTCGCGTTGCGGTCACTAAAACGAAATAAAGCGCCGGGCGCTGACGAGATTCCAGCTGAACTGCTAAGATTCGGTGGAACGAGTCTAGTTGATGCCATACATCAATTACTCCTGCGAGTATGGGAGAACGAGGAGATCCCAGACGATTGGCGCAGAAGCATCATCTGTCCAATTCATAAAAAGGGAGATAAACTGCGGTGTGAGAATTACAGGGGCATCTCACTAGTTTGTACGTCCTATAAAATTTTGACGAAAATTCTGGAAAATAGAATAAAACCGTACGCAGAACGAGTCATTGGCGAATATCAAAGCGGTTTCCGACCTGGTCGCTCCACAACCGATCAGCTCTTCACAGTCAAACTGATACTCCAGAGGTGCTGGGAATACAACGTAAACGTATACGAAATCTTTGTCGACTTCAAGCAGGCATACGACAGTATCGATCGTGGAGTACTGTACAACATCATGCTGCAATTTGGTATACCAGCAAAATTAGTGCGACTGACAAAGATGACGATGACCAACTCCGTCTCACAAGTCAGGATCCAGAATAGACTTACTGATCTATTTGAAACACGCACTGGTTTGAAACAGGGCGATGGACTGGCTCCGACGCTCTTCAACCTAGCACTGGAATACGTTATTCGGGCCATGAATTTGGACAACAGCAAGACGCTACTCATCAAGTCGACACAATTAGCAGCGTACGCCGACGACATCAACATCATGTCCCGAAGATTGGCTGACGCAGAAGAACTTCTGCATACGCTTGATACCGCTGCAAAGGAAGTTGGATTACGTATTAACGAGGGTAAAACTAAAATAATGATGCAATCGGTGACAAGGACACCTGCACAACCAAGCATCAATGTGGGGGACCTCAACATCGAGTTTGTGAACAACTTCATTTACCTGGTTTGCAACCTGTCAAGGGACGCCAACGAAACTGACGAAATCAACCGACGGATACAGTTAGCTAATAAGACTTTTTTCTCGGTTCTCCCCATAATGAAATCGAAACATGTGCACAGAAACACGAAGCTCCGCGTGTACAAAACCATTATACGACCAGTGCTATGCTATGGCTGCGAAGCATGGACTCTAGCTCAAGCCTCCGAAAACATGCTAGACACTTTCGAACGTAAGGTTCTACGGCGAATTTTCGGGGCTGTTTGCGATCGAGATGGATGGCGCATCCGGTACAACCATGAGTTGTATGAAATGTACGATGAGCTGCAAGTCTCGAAAATCGTCAAACTACAACGACTTCAATGGGCAGGGCATGTACAAAGAATGGACGATGATCGCATGCCTAAGAGAGTAATGAATGCAGAACGAGTCGACGGAGCGAGACTGCGAGGACGACCGAGATCTCGTTGGGAGAGCTCAGTAGGTGTGGACGCCGCGCAGCTGCTGGGCTCCCAAAATTGGAGGACGCGGTAACGTGACCGAGATAATTGGAGGACAATGATCCAGGCGGCCAAGGCCCGACGTCGGGCTGTCGCGCCACGATGATGATGATGATGATCGGACCAAAGGAACGCCTTCCTCCCCTGCAAATGTTATCTGAAAGATACGGTAACTTTCCATAGTAAGGAGCTAGCGAGTTGAAATTTTTGTCAAATGTTTGTAGTGTGGATTGGTTAGATGATTTTAGGAATAGAAAAGACCCTATCTCCCCTATAAAGTTTTGGTAAAAAGAGCTCATTCGTCTCGAATGGCGTCTACCTTCCCTACTAATGTTCCTTCATTCGTAGCCTCATCGATTAACCTCTGCTCAGACTGACTATATAGGAAACACATTTGCAATGCATATGATTGCTGCCTATTTAAAGTTTTTGTGTCACCACTAAACCTGCACATGCACAGGCCTAGGGTATATACGCTTCGCCTCGGTCTTGTTTAATATGTTTGCAAAAGTTTATTCTCCCTACGCAAAGTGACACCTAGACTATACTGACGATGATTGTCTTTTATCAAATAAATCGGATCAAGTAGCTCAAATGCCTGAATCAACGCTGCCAAGACTAAGTGCTTAAGCTTGGATCCAAGAAAGCAAAGCAAAATTTGTGCTTCGGGGCAGGCAGTCGAAAAAGTTGACGGCTTCTGTTACCTCGGAACCGTAGTTAGAGCAGATAGTGGAGCGGATGCTGATGTACAGTCTCGCATCAACAAGGCTCGAACAGCTTCTTTTTTACTTCTAAGCGGAACATTCTACTTTCGAATCGCTAATATATATTTTTAAATTGACGACCACGAAATTTTTAAATGCAGCACATAACTGGCACGTAACTGTAGCATGGGTTGGAATAAAATAACTATAACTTCATTATTTCTAGGTGTAGCGGAACGCTCTTCTTTACCCCCCTTGAGCACAAGATTTTTAAATGTGGCACATACCTAGCACATAACTGTGCAATAGTCGTTTTGGTCATTTGTGTTAAGGGGAGGTGGAGGAGGGTGCAGCGGAAAGCACCTGTCTAAAAGCACCTTTATGTTTAAATCTGTGTAGTTTAAACTGGAAAACTGATCTAGTCAATAAACACAAAAAATAGATTGAAAATTAAAATTAATGGGGACGATAAAAAAACAACATTTCCTCTCTTTCTCAGCTTTCCTCCCCTCTCCTCTCTATTTCTTTTCTTCATTGACCTAACCTATTTCTCCGTCTCTGCCACCACTAGATTACACCTAAAAATTGCAGCCGTTCTTCCAATTTCAAAATTCCTATAGGCCTGGTAAAATAAAAATTAGGGGAAGGGTTCAAACGTAAGAGAAATGGGGTAACCCTTTATTTCGCATCCTTCCACGATTTTTTTTTCACCCGGGATGTTGTACTAACTATCCGACACTACATTAAAATTCCAACTGTAGGGGTAATTTTTTTCCGACTTAGGAATCCAAGTTTAAAAAAAAAATAACAAGCTAGTATGGCATCATACCTTTGGCAAGCATGTTTGATTTTAGGCGTGTTTTTTTGCGTAACCGTGTAGGGTCCCTGCCCTGGTTGCGCAAAACACGCTCTAGGGCAGCATCCAGGTTAAATTCCGAATCGTGAAGTTGTCTAGACTGACGTCAAGTGGTGCGCCTCATATGTGGTGGAAATGAATTACAAATTCGAATGAAATATCAGTTTGTCGGATTGTTTATTTATTGCGACAGCGGACATTTATAACCTTGGCGTACCGCTCTAACTTCACAAACATCATTCAAACGAGTTATTTATCAGTGACAATTACAAGTGCAACTCTATCCAAATGGGTCGCGGTTCGATCCCCAGCAAATTCCTATCTTTTTTTTTTTTCTTTTTTTTTTTTGTTGCATTGATATTTTTAGTAATCCAATTGAAAATGTATTATTTAATAATAGGCATGGGCCCATCAGAGCAAGACGTAATATTAGTTTACCAATGAATTTGGCTGAGTGACAGAAACACAAGCGTGCCATCATCGACATATTACGTTCTACATGACACCAGAGCCATCTGTGTTTCATGCATGTGGAATTTATTGAGGGGTTATAGCGTGTACGGCAGCCACCCAAATAAGCTATCTCGGTTAATGTTTGTGTAACACGTGTGTTATTTTACCCTACAGGTGATAAATTCCCAAAAAACAAGCCTATTGTTTTAGTAAATTCCGTAATCTTACTTTCTGAACATGTCTCGTATTTTGGTGTTACAATTTTTCCAAAGTTTTACAATTGAAGGAATTTTAAGGTGCATGCTAGTAACTGCACCATCCGAAAATATGCGATCGAAACATCAACGAGTCATATGTAGTTATGCAAGAGATGTTGACGCGCCCATGCCCCTTGTAACGGACAGTTTGGTGGGCATCGGAAGATGCCCGTGGGGACGGAGCCTAAGGTATTGTAGATAATTACCGTGAAGGTCGGGCCGGGCCATCTGGCGAAGCAGAAAGGACCCTCAACGAGCTAAGCAGCGGCCTATGCTTACTGTAGCTCAGTTCGGGAGATGTGGGCGGGGTTTTCGCCGCTCGTTGCCCCTGTCCTTTACGTATTAACAAAAATTCATAGGCCTGGGGAAGACAACACAAACAGGGGAGGTAAGAATGGGGAATGAAAAAAAATATTCGATAAGGATGGAATGGTTGGCGGACGGATCAGACGCCCAAGCGGTCGAATCTGGGTCCGGGTGTAATGGGACCCTCGGCCTCTGGTTTCGTACCACCAACAGACACTACTCATCAGGTGCTGCTTCGATCTATCGGTGGGAGCAGCACTACCGGGCCATAATATGGTTCATTACACCCTGGAGGGGTCAGTGCAATTAACAACAAGTGTAAGTGTCACCATACACTGTCGAACTCGAATACGAACCTGGTACAAATGTCTTCTGAATATCTCAGACACACACACACAATTTATATAAACGTGAAGAAAACCGGCCCACTTGTACCATGTTCGAGTTCGAGATCGACAGTGTATGGTGGCACTAATACAATGTCTTCACGACTAACTGTAATTCGCCTAATTAAAATTTTATCCCCGACACTATACAGGCTCATCATACTATCATTTACCTACCATTTACTCAATTCATTGAACTCCACTACCGGAAGACATTTTCACAACATTTTAGATGTGCCCAACAAACTCCCTCTAAACTACCACTCTAAATAAATATTTAGACCGTAAATCCTGCTAAACCGCAATTAGGAAAACCACAAAATGGGTAAAAGTGTACCAGCAGAAAGTATAATATCTCTCTCTACAATGGAATTGACTAGCTAAAATTGATTAGCCTCTAACACTTTTAAATCTTTTCCTGGCTTAAATTACTGCATGCACGTATACGGTGAATTAACCTTTTGGCCGGGGAATTCCCCGAAACGGAAGACAGGGCACAGCGCACTTCCTTCAAATTTCGCGTAACCACAACAATAATAACGACGCTGACGACGAAAAAGCATATTTTTCGTTTGCAACACAGCCGGCAGTGTTCTCGATGAACGCAATAAAATGAAAGGATTTTCACCTGTATACTGTTTGCCTTTTTTTGCATGTCAACGAACAATGGCATATTGTCTAAGTCGGGCAGGAAGTATCTAAATCAGCTTAGCGCATTAGCGTGTGTGATTCCATAACGATTTTTATTTATGAAAAGTGACGAGTAAGGGAGAGCATAGGCTAAAGTTTGTGTCGTAAGAGATGTTGGATTTGAAATGGAAAATGGAAATTTAAGAAAAATTGTTGGCTTAAGCCTGCGTAAATGTTGTTAAAACACACAATAATAAATGTTTATAAGAAGGTATTATGATAGATTTTGAATCATGCAAGTTGCTGGCATACACATCCTATCCATTCACTCATCTTTTAGCACATGCCTGGAAAGGTCGCGTTGCGTGGCAGAATTCGATAAAATTAAATTAAATTTTAGTAAAATTAGTTTCTGATTTTTCCTCAAAATATAGAATATCCTGTTGTAAATTTTATCAAGTTTTTGCAAAAAATCTGTAACACATCAGAGAATTTAATTTAGGTTTATTCGTCTTAATTTCAAAGAACCCCTGGCATGGAATTACCACATAATTCGCTGAAAACATCATGAGCTTAACATTTAAATGAAAGAGAATGACTCTATAGGTGGGTGATCGTTTGTGCCCGGCAATCATCTCTAGAGAAGCTATATAGGTATATGCAGTCCTGGCCTTCCGTATTGCCCGAATAAATATTGTACAGTTCTTCTGGTTATTATCGGAAATATGTAGGCTTGCGATATAGTGTGTAACCAATTAATCTTGAATATGATTAAATAGCGTGTTACTTATAAATAAAGAAGTAAAATTAGACAAAACTAGGAAACTGATTGATTGATATTAAAAATAACATGACGAAAATATCACAATTTAAATTGTGCATGTACAATGGAGAAAGTAATACCTGGCCATTGACACGTCTTTTGGAATGTCCTTCCAAAATATACCAAACGAAATTTGTCGGAGTTTTCTTTTTCTATATTATTCCCTCCATTCTTATAGTCCCACACGACAAAAATACTTTTAAAAATTTCAGTTTAATCAAGACCTGTTATGTTTTTTTTGGTACATATTTATAATATGAGTATGTGCCACTATTGTAAGTTCTAAGCGATGTATTAAAAATGTATAACAGTTGAATTATTGTACATGAAATAGTAGTACCGCTGATGTCAATTAAATATTTTAGTATATTTTAGTAAAAAGATTGTATGTAAAGAGAAAATCGATGCATAGTGCATAGTATGCGATGGTGCATCAAATGCAAACGAGACTAATCCATGGTCCCTTTAAAGTCAAGGTGTCTCCGTGGAGCAATGGGTTATTATCAAGTTTTTTTTAGCTAAGAAGAGGGTGAATCCATATTTTCTAAATGGTATATGGAAAAGTTGTCACCCGAAAAGATCGCTTTCCATATTGTTTTTTCTAATGGTCCACGTATTGTCATTTAAAAAGAAACGCAATCTATCAGACTTGTTTTCCATGATAAAACCAGTCATTTCAGCTGGATCACATCCGAATATGGCCGCTAATCTTCAAACTTATAACTTGTTACTTTCATCATCATTTTTTTTTTTTTAATAAAACCGCTTGAATTTCACGGACAGGCTTATAGTCCGTTAAATGCTGTATTAATGTTATTTCGATTGTCCGCTTGGGTGTTTGGTCCAGGCACTTCTCGTGGTACGATATCAATCAAATTTGGTATATAACTTCCTTGAGTGATCCTAGGTACAACCTCATCACTGGTTTCTGCAATGAGACTGTTTCGTGGTGCAGGGCCCACCCTTTTGGTTATGAAGCGAAATGGAGTCCAAATTTTGAAAATATGGGCACTATTGGAATCGAGATGATTAATGGGACATGAAACCAATGTTCTCAATAGAACAAGGCTTAAAGGACACAATGGACAAAAAAGAAAAACATAAAAGACAAATTTGATACGCAGCTTCCATTCTAAGCACCATACGCTGCTGACATAAAATCTTGTTCTCCTTAACGTGGATACAGCTTTCTTTACTGAGAATAAAAGTGGAGTGTATCATTGCTAAGTAGTCAACAAGACCACTTAGCAATGATCCCCACCCAAAATGTTCGCTTAGTGATTGAGCTGGTTTCGTCATTAGTGTCGTATAATGCCCACTATATATACCGTGAGCATTGTGCGAAGTGACGTATTCTGACGAAAGTTGGAATACACACTGGGCTTGGTCGAGCTACCTCCCCGATAGACTCAAGGTAGCTCATGAAGAGTATAGTCTATCGGGTGACGAAACATTTTGGGTGGGGATCATTGCTAAGTGGTCTTGTTGACTACTTAGCAATGGTACACTCCACTTTTATTCTCAAAAAATATAAAAATGCGCTTATGCGTGAATAATAGGTAATGCGTAGCTTTCTTTACTGTTTGTTTACTGGTTTCCCAACCTTTTCATACAAAAATACTTTACAGTTTAACCAGGGAATCTCCTTACTGCTAGCCGTTGTACCTATTTAACAATGTATGTATGTAAGGGTGCTGCGATGGCTGCCGTGTTGGTTAACTTTTGACCAAAACCCTTATCGGATTAACACTAAAAAGACTTCCGCAGCATTGCACGGATTCACCACTATGAAAGGGATTTGTCTCAACAGAGGCAAATAAAGGGGAAAGGGAATATGGCGAGTGCGGTGATTGAGATTTGATTTGATTGACCTAGCGGTTTATTCAGAATATCTGCCTACCAAATGATAACATTTTGGCTTAAAAGGCTGCGGGTTGAACAATATTCATCAAATAACGAGGTCATCTCAGCAGTACTGACTGAAGACGTGAGCGCGAAGCACTATTTGTAAGGTATTAGAAGATGGGACTATTCTTAGGCCAAGTAAACCTAGGTAAAAAGCTTGAAAAATTAAACGAAAATTGCATGGTATTTTTTTATATTGCTTCTACACGGACTTTTTAGACAGCCTTATTTTATTAATATTGAAGCTACATCCCTTGTACCTACCCAAATATTTAGGAAATTTCAGAAAAAATATCTTTGCTGTTGGCTCAATAAATTCCAAGTCATGCAAAGCTGGGGTCAAATGAAGGTGCATCCGGCAATATCCACTGGTATTATTGTTGAAAAAATAAAACTGAGGATCTTTATTATCCAACTAAATCAAAGAGCGTTGAGTGGCAGGTTAAGCTAATGTAGAAAACTCAATGTGAAAACAAATAGCGGTACAGTACAGTCGGGATAATTTACCCCTGCGATAATCTTACCCTTTTGATAAATTCAACTAAATAAATTATACACTATATACTCTGTAATTTCAATTCACTGTTATAACAACTTCTCGATAATATCAATTCCGCAAGAAATGCATTTATTAAAATATCATTGACGCACCAAAAGGGAAAGTTATGATGCTATTCGATGTTTTGATTTTATCTTAAAGTGGGCTGTGGAAAACTCAATTCCTATAGACAAAAATTGAGACAACTTCAAAAACTACGGAGCACGGTAATAAATAGGTGTTTACAACGCACTTTTAAGCAACCTAAATCAGCGATTTTTTTCAAACATGAATTAAATTTTATAAACATTAATATATAATGTTTTAATAACAAATTTATAAGTAACTCAGCAATTTCATCATACCGATAGTTTCAACCAAGCTGGTTTTGATTAGTTGAAATTATCGCGAGTGTACTGTAATTGGAAATTATGTGGGTTATTTTTTGGAAAATAAGATGCACAATTTCTTAAATTCCACAACCATCAGTAGCCTTATTTTGGAGCATTGAAGAATTGATTCTCCGAAAAGAATATGTATGATGTATAAGCATTTATCAGTATTTCGCCTATCAGAAACCAAATCTCGAAAAGGACACGCAGCCTGATAAGTAGAACAAGGCTTATTAATAAGGAATTGGAAGTCAAGAAGGTACCTAGTCTAATATGACCAACTTAAGGATTAAGAACAAATTTAAATATCTTCTTAACGCTTTTTTAATCGATGTGGGCAAATTATCACTACCACGCTTTTTGCTAATCTAAGTGGAATCAAACAGTTCGAAAATAATATGCACATTAACAAAAACTGAGGTTCTGTGAGGTTAGTTTTCTCAATGTCTGCTTAAACTGCCAGTTAGCTATCTGGGCCGGTGAAAGTACCGCATCTATCGAAGCCCTAAACTTAAGCATATGTAACGCTCAAAATATGGGAATGCAGTAGTAAAATCAGCAAATTGTTTGGGCGGAATTCTGTCACCCACATATTTTATTCTATTCTACGCCTTCTCAGCATTAATTTGTGGCGGCTGAGTTGGTTTCAAATCCTCTTCCATGTCAATATGGTCATACTAAACGTATGGACATTTTTAAACCCGTTGTACTTTAGGTCAAGTGAGTCCTGCAAATTTTGTAAAATACATTAGGGAAATACGAGTATGGTAATGGTTAACTGGTCATTAAAACTAATTTGAGAATTTACAAAAAATGACTTTATTTTCAATTGTCAATCAATCTACAGAACACATTAAATTAATTATTTAGATTTGCTATTCTGGCTTAAAACACATCGCTAACTTTGATTTTTTTTTCGGTATATTTTATTCAGCCCTAAAATTTCAACATCTGGGACGTTTTTTTAGTAAATGTAGCTAAAACATTGCTAAAACCGTTTAAAAAAAAAAATTGCGATAAAGTTTCAAGTTTTTTTTTTAACGAAAGCTCAGATATGATTGCAGGACTAACATTAGGGCAGGTAGTAATCGAATGGAGAACAGATGTTACATAAATGCAAACATGTACCGTACATGGCCCTTCAAGAAGACTACCTCGTATGGATCCACATCCAACATGTGCAAAAAGGGCTACCGTACAACTTACAAAAAAGCCTTGAAGAGCTCCTGTGTGACCATGCGTCTCAAAATGGTGTTCCAAGAGGTAGAAGCGGAAAACTTAATGTCCAGCTTCAACCAGAAGAATATTTTCCCGACCCCCCAAAACTCGCTTGGCGACCACACCTGGGTTCGCGACCAACAGGTAAAGAAATCTTGTTCTACGAGCTACATAAACCTACGACGATGAAACGAACAATGTCATAATCATCTTTAAAAAGCGCATTTTTATTAGGAAAAAAAAAGTTTATTAGTAAATAAAATACAATTCAATTTCTCGAATGAAGCTAACAATATTTTTCGAATGAAATAAACGACTTTCGCTTCAAAAATAAAATAAAACGTTACATGTACTACATGCGCGCGGGAAATGGTTCTGAGCACTTTTTTCATATAGGGTCATATATTGGTTGGTGTCACATCTACATATTTCGAGTTAGAGATCATGTACAGTACTAGGTCAGAAATTTGGACACTTAGAGTTTTGAATTGCTGGGAAATTTAATTTGAAAGTTAAAATTTCAAAGCAAAAAGGGAATTTATTTTTCTCTTTGTGAATGTTCTTTGTTGCATTATTGTAGTTTCGAGAGGAAAGTTAAATGCTAGGAAATTTTAAATTTATTGGTACTTAAACAGGAGTAATATTGTGTGTTCAAATTTACGAGCTTGCATTCTAAACATGTTTCGCGCGCTTTTTATTTAGCATTGCCCTCGCGCTACAACCATCTACTTTTTTGTCGGTCGCCTAATGTGGTTTGCCGGATGCACCGTACGCGGTTCACATGGCTCGCCGGGTTCATCCGGCTCTGCGGTTCGTGCTTCAATGTAGCTTAAGCCTTAGCTCTTCAATTGATATTGTTTCGGGCCAGAAAATTCTTAGAATTCGACCAAGACATGAGTTGAGGAAAACTTGAGCTTTCTGATAACTCTTACGGAAACTGTCCATGTACTGCTCCCATACAAAAGCGCAGACAGTACCAGGGACCGAAACAGGCCCAGCTTGGCCTTAATGCTGAGATAACTACAAATAAATAAATAAATAAGTGGCGCAACAGTCCAATTTGAACCATGGCCTCGAGATGAGTTAGCATCATCTCATTTTCTATTGTAGATCGTGACGGTATGTCTAGTGCAGAGATGTGTGATCAGCAACACGCTCAACCGAGTTATTTACCCCATAAAAGGGTACTCCTTTAACAGATGAGTGGGCTCATAATCCGACACGTAAATCCCCCTTTTCATCGAAAACTACCGCATTCAGTAGGAATCAAACCGGGGCCCAGTGCGTAGAAGGCGAACGCGCTAACCGTTGCGCCATCCGAACTACATGAGATAACTGCTCTGCCAGATTTGGCAGCATGCCGCATGCGCATTTAGCCTGATTAATACGACGAGCAATGTCTTGCTCCGTATCACCATTTTCGGCAACAATGCTACCTAGGTAGACGAAGTTACCCACCTTCTCCACAGGCTGCCCATTTGTAATGACAACAATAGGTGTAGGATTTCTTTTCACAATAGCGGGTTAAGAACCTTGGTTTTGTTGGTATTAATCTTTAACCCAACATTGCTCACCTCCCTCTCAAGATCTAACTCCATTGCGAACAAATACATGATTTTGTGGTAGATAAGACATATGTCGTCAGCGTAGTCCAGATGTTAAGATGTTAAAGTCCATTGAATTCCTCTGTCTAGTCCGGATAGGGCTGCATGCAACACATCGCCGATCACTATGAGGAATAGGATCGTTGAGAGGATGCACTCCTGGCGAACTCCACTGCGACTCTCAAAGTCCCCCGCCACCTTACCTTTATGCAGAACGCGACATTTCGACCGACCGACGAATATCGCCCCACATTGGGCACCAAATACAATATGTAGCGAACGGTTTGGTGGGCATCCGAAGATGCCCGTTGGGACGGAGCCTAATGTAGCACAATGACTTCTGGTGAAGAAAAAGGCTAAGCAGCGGTCTGTGCTTGCTGTAGCTCAGTTCGGGAGACGTGGAAGGGGTTTTCGCCGCTCGGTTTCCCTGTCCTTTACGTTCAAATCAAAATAGGCCTGGGGAAGACAGCACAAACAGGGTTCCAAAAATGAAAAATAAAAAAAAATGAGGCAATGTGGATGGAATGGTTAGTGGACGGCTCAGTTGCTCTCGCGCTCGCATCAGGATCCAGGTGTAATGGGATCCTCGGCGTCTGGTTTCGTACCACCGCCAGTGGAAGCAGCGCAACCAGACCAGAATATGGCTCATTACAATCTCTTTCATGGATATGATATACCGAAACGACCGATGCCATATATTTTGGATGGTACATTTGCTAGTATGCATCTTCTATCCGAGTCATCATTCACTGACAAGCTCCGAACGCTGTGAGAGTTCTATTAGTAGCCATGGGTAGTTTTTATTGACACTTCGTGAACCTATGTTTCTCTAGATGTTGATTCGCGTAGTGGCGACCGAGAACTCAGCCCTACCGAGCGCGTGCCTGAAGCTTGGCGCACTACAAATCACTATTTGGCTTAAAAGAACATTATGTTGAAAAATAAAATGAAATTTGTCAAACACTTCACAGACTGCCCTAGTATATTACTTATGGTCGCTGCGGTTGTAATTCTTTAATAACCACCAAATAGATAGTTGTAATCACCAAGCGATCCAAATGCTTGAGTTATAATGAAATTTTTTTATAGGCGACCGTCTAATATGTTACGTTTTGTTGTCATTCGGTCACGTGGCATTTATGTATATAAATTTTGGTTGGTTGGTATAAGTGGTGGTGGAAGCACGACCTGCCAGAGTAATTAGCGCCGACGCAGAATGCGACGTTTTAAAGCTTCGTGAAAATTTGTTACTTGACGATGATTAGAATTTCAAGAGATGTCAGGATGCCTAGGTCCAATCGTAGGAGTTAAGGAAGTAAAGCAACTCCCCAATCCCCACCCCCGACACATCCCCTATGTTGTCAGGAAAGACCTTGCCCAATCTACATCCACAATGTCTGGTCATAGCAAAGACAATATTTTTCTTTATTATATGTTAACCGTTGGTTAAGTTACACATAAAGAAAAATATTTATTTATTATTATTTAAAAAAAAGTATTAGCTTATAAAGACTTGAAAATGTTCATGTGAACGAAACGCTGTTGATTAATAGAATAATAAATAGCTGAAAAATTGAAATAAAGTCTATTTGTCATGTACGAGTAAGTTGTTTAAGTTTTTAACTATTAACCATGGAAGAAATTAAATCAGTTAATTAATTAATTATTCAATTATTAAATTATTCTGACAAAATACTTAGCAACACTTTTTTAAACCAGGTTAAAATTTCTACTAAATTGAGACTTAAACCAAATTTTTAGCTGTTATATTTACCGAGATTGAGATCTTAAGGGGGGAAACCACATTAGGAGGTTTTTAAAATCCAATTTTTTTTTATTGCATAAATTGTTAGCTTAACAATCCAAGAATACGCTGCCAAAATTTCAAAGCGAAATTCGCATTCGTTTAAATTTTATGAGAAAGTCTACAGGCTCCAGCGCACTCTAGTAGGTAGGGCGGAGCACTACCTCAGGTAGTCGCTTTATGTACTTACGTAGCTTTGTAAGGGAACCCCACTTTTGCATATTTGTTTTCAAATAACGGCATAGAAGGTACTAGAAGCATCAACACAAGGGATTATTACGATTGCCTTTATAGGTATATTCTGTTTTTCAAACGCGTTTTTCTCAAAAGTACTTTTTTCACGTTTGCGGGACTTCTAGCTCAAAAAGTAATGAACCGATCATTATGAAAATTGAAAGTATGATTCTATATAAAATCGCGAACAATATGAACCAACATTTGGGATGATACCATATTTTTAAGGGTGTTTTTTCGTAATTAGTGGAAAAAAATGGTGAAAAATTAAATTTTTTTTCCAACACTTGCCAAATTTTTAATTTCCATTATTTTCATGTGCATTGAGGTTCATATTCTTTGAAAATATGTTGATAATGTAAAACTAAAAACTTTTTGATTTCGGATAAAAATTTGAATCGCCACACGTGCCGCAATTGGAGAACTCTATTACGGCTTTCAACGAACATGAGTACGTAGCTTTGTTATTTTTGGCTTAAATTATTAAAAAAAAAAGTCACATAAGTTACTCAAAATATAAGTAAAATTATGTCAATTTGATCGAATTCTGATTAATTATTTCCACCCAAAACAAAAAAAATCAGAGAAAATCAATCTCATAAGTTGGTTTCCTCCCTTAAAGCTGAAGTCGCTAAACAAGCATTTTTGCATTTTCGTTCACAACTACTCTAAAAACGGGCCGATTTGAAAACTATTAGACACGTTAGACTGGAAACCGAAATATCTTCTAACTTTTTCTTAATGGGGTTTTTCATTTGGAGCATCCGTTTCAAAAATCTATGAGCTTGAAAAGTGATAAAGTGTAATTTTTCTCTCAAACTTCAAAGATTGACGTTTTTTACTATAAATTTTGACTACGGCTATATTACTGAATCATTAGACTTTGAGCAGTGCATTTGACGCAGAGAATCTGACGCTCTTTAATTTACTTGCTATAACGTTTTTCGATCCGAGGCAGCGTTCATAAGTTATGAGGAGAATATTAACAAAAAGTGCTCAAATTTTTCGGTTTTTCGCTTGCACAGCCGCTTTGCCGCTTGGTCCAAGGTGGCTCCATCTCTTAAAATGAATGTATGGGGATTACCAATAGTCATACCAAACGGCATTTCTCTATCGTATTTTGCAAGACTAAGGGCGATTTTCTCAATGTCCGGTTAAACTAGTTGTTAACTAACGGGGACATAAATTAATGTTAGCTGTAAACTGCCCGGTAAGCATTTTCGTTTTCTCATAAGTCGGTTAAATTATTTGCTTTAAACATGGTATTACTCCTCAGGTATATGGCAACATTAGCGAGTTTTGTGTTAAAAAACGATAAAATTATTTAACCGCAAAGTCCATGAATTTTTATAATTTGAAATTAAAAATATAGCAATAGCTATATAGCAAAGTCAATAAGGTGTTTTTAATTTCAAATTATAAAAAATATGGCAAAATTGCTGTAAAATCTGCACAATCTGCAAAAAAGCTGTCTGTTATGTGCGTTTGTATGGTAACGCTAGCAAACAGCTGTTATTGTTTATCTTGACATTTGTGTTTTGTTTTGTGTTTGTGTTGTGTTTTTCTTTGTGCGGTTCGTACGGAAGTTGGTTTCATAAATTTGCGAATTTGATTTAAGCAATGGCAAAACGCAAGATACAAATACGAAATTTCCGTCTGTTGACAGAAGTCACAATGACACAGCCTGCATTCACAAATTGGTAGCGCGACCAAAGCGCTCACGTTTCTGTCCCAATTTTGCACGGAATCACAACAACAAAAATGGGAGCACTCTGGTAGCGCTACGATTTATGAATACAGGCACAGTGTCATCAGCTTGTCAACAGTTGACATAAGTGGCGTTGCCAGATTTAAATTTTTCATGATTATCGTTTCGATTAGATTTTAACCGACCAAATTTCTCCGGTTACCATTGTCGGTCGGATAGTCGCAAAACGGATATTGAGAAAATTGAATTAAGCTAAACGGGAGTTTATTGCTAAGATAAATTTTAATCGGACATTGAGCTAATGGCCCTAAATCGCTTACCGTTCAAACTAATAGCCCAATGTCTCGGAACGAGCGCCGTGAGCATGGCGACGTCCGTACTTGATTTGGTCATAAGCTTAGATGTTTTCCTCCTGCCATAGGAGGTCATATCTTCCTTGATGCGGCGCAGGTGAACAGATTCCACCATCTCGAATCCGCTACATTAAGGTAGTGAACAGGATAATATTGAGCCGTCTGCCAATTTTGGTACTCTTCAGTAATTTTTCGTAGTTGTATTAAAAGTATCATCATTTGATTTTCAATTTTCGAGGTAATTAGCTTTTTTTTTCATCAGTATAATACTCGTACGTATATAATTTTGGTATTTGGGTTATTTGTAATATGTGGATATTATGCCTTTTTTATGATATTTCGCAACACCATTTATGAACATCTTTTGCAGTGAACACTGTACATTAGCATGAATCCGTGTTGATACCAGATTTCCTTCTGTTAGGGGATTTGATATTTTTTCCCGTTTCTTCATTCCTGCGGAATTCAAAGGCAACAATAAATTCATGATTTCGATTCCGTCACATCATCGTTTTTATAAACAATTTCGTAAAGGCCAGAATATACGGGTAAGTATAGGTGTATACGATCTGTGCTAGCTCTTGACGGTGTAAGTGTGTGCTACTGCCACTGGTGAATTTTAGGGCTCGTAAACTTGCAATTTGTACATGAATCGCATGATTTTACTCCACTTCCACTATTGAAGAATTACAGCGAAGTCATATACATACGGCAGCATTATTGCTGATGGTCCCGGGGTGCTGTGTTTCACCCACTGCTGTGACTGTTTATGCATGAATCGCATGATTTAGTGAACAATAAAGCAGCATTTTAACATGGGTCGTATCTACCCTAATTTAAGTTGAAAAGCAGCCATGAGTAGTCCTGCGGAGAGGTGATACACCAATGTTACGACAATAGTCCTTTTTTATTCAGTTTGGCTAATTAGGACGGTGCGCTTTGAGTATGTCGTGTAGATTCAAGAAAAATTATTTTTTGCCTTTTCGTCGAAATAAAAGTAATGTCGGTAAAACTGCATAGATTTATGACATTTAGATTGGGAGATATGATAGATTCTTAGTAAAATTAACAAGTAAATTTTTCTGTCGGTTGGATCTTATGCGATTTTTATCAAAGTGCTATTAGCCACTTGAAGCAGTGATTTCATTCATTGAATTTTAGGTCACATTTCAAATTCTTTATTGCATTTTCCAAAATGCATCATCCGAAACCAGTTGCGAATATATGTATATGTGTAACTAAGCCACTTAGGAGTAGTTGACGCGCTTCTGCCCCATTGCGGGTTAGGGCAAATAGTATTATTTTTCGAAAAGAACTATTTATGTAATTTTTTTTTGTTGAATTAATGTACCTTCCTATTTACTTTCAAATAACGTTAAAATGGGCATTCATTTGACTTGAATTTGACATCGTTAAACATCCAAGTTTCCTAAACGTGGGTATGAACATGAATGTATGCCTATAGGAAATTAAAATTAAACACAATATCGCGGTCCAATCTCATTTAATGACGGGAAATTCCTCCTGGAAAAACTCAAAATTCTCATTTGCGAAATAAGGCATTAAATTATACACACATACCCAATAAACCACTTTTCATTACGGACTCTATGTCTATTGTTCCGAAACATAGGTTTTTTTTTATTTTGACATTTCATTTTACGCTTGTAACACGGCAGATGCTTGTTATTATTAGTTAACCTATTAAGCTGAGTGATGAATTGACTATTTTACGATTATTATTATCAACGTCTTGAAATTTAATGGGATTTTCCCTGTCATTTAATTTACTCATCAAAAAGTGCCTGTGCATATGTGCCGTAATTATAAGCTTGGCAATATCGAGTGCAATTTCAATTTCACTAACCTTTTCATGGAAAACGGATGAAATGCGGGCGGTAATGATAGTTTTCCCCGATAAATTACCATAAAATAGTATGAACACGTCTGACAAAATATTGTCATTATTAAATTAATGTCTATATCGGCAATTTCCGGGTGAAATATTGTTGTAATAGTTGTGGTAATACGATGTAGGTATGAATCGTACCTATGGTTTGCGAATTGTAGGAAGGTAGAATTTGGCTATTATGTCAGTTCAGTTAACATTATGACACTGTAATACGAATGCCCTAGACTGGGGCTGTCAAAATTAAAATTAAATTAATTTATTTAAATCTTATAATATTTTGTGGTTGAAATTAAAATCGACGGAATCTGCAAATTCATTATATTGATGATTCAATAGTTGTAATTTTGATAGTCATAAACTGTATGGGCGTTCCTTCTGGTATGAACAATTATGTACATAAGTATATCATGGCAAGCGTTGTATGCTAGTCATCTAAGAGAGAAGCCCACAACGCTTCGTAGAGGGGAAAAAATGGATATTTTTTCCTGTTCATTGGGTATGGGCATGTGGGATGTCACATCAAAAGGTACAGTGAACACATTCCATTTCTGGTATTTTTTTTTTTTCAATTTAAAGTGACTAAGTGACCTGCACATCGGCAGGGACATCAAGGTAGATTCAAATAGTACCCACAGGTAGGTTTTAATCTATGAGGTTAGGTTAAAGGGGCTGCCGTTAGACACATAGCACACCACTAGGTCCGTTGTGATACCACGATAGACTCCATAACCCGAGGCCAATCTATTCATGGAAGCAGCCAAAGCTGTCGATAAAACGCTGGCCGATGCTAACGTCTTTAAGGCGTCCAGGTTGTCAAAGTAGAACTGTCCAGGGCATAACATTTACATGATAGATGAGAGGTACACTCCTCCTCATGGTGAAAAGCCTTTGTCTCCTAGGATGCTTTCCGATTAGTCAATGATCTGTGATCATCTTAACAAGAGTTCTCAGCTTTCTTCCATTCAATGTCAGCAGCTTTGCAGACTGTTTAGGATCAAGCCTAGGCCAAAGTTTCCTAGCAACATTATAAGTGCTACCATTACTTCACTTGGCGTGTGCAGCTCCGAACGCGTCACCGATTACCGTCGTTTGCATGCTGATAAGAACAAACCAAAATCGCGATGACTTAGACTGATCTCACTAGTCGTCCGTATTGAGATATTGAAAATTTTCCCTATCTCTAAGAGGCGAGTGCGACATTCAACAACAATCTTCGAGCTCGTTATAACAGATTCAATGGGTTTAATCGCCAACTGGCTATCAGTTTAAATCGTGATGTCTCTAGCAGCTACTATATAACATTTGACCCAAGAGACAGGGAGTTTTTACCTTGCAAAAGGTGCAGTAGTTCTGAATTTTTGATATATTGTATAGGTCGCTGGGGTAGTAAAAAACCCAAGTTTGTGATTCCCATTTCTAGCGAATTATGTACGTTCGGGTTACATACAATGTGTATAACATGAGAGAACACGCTAACAAAAATATTTATTCAAATATAAAAATCGTAAATTAACGAGTTTTCATGATGGCATCTAGGCCTCGATTGATTGCTGTCAGTCAAATTGGTGGTGTTGTTTCTTCGAAGAAGTCGCCACGCCATCTCCATGTGGTCACCACGTCCTATGCTCCCCCCGTCATCTTGGAAAACTAGCACTTTCATCAGTTGTTCACCTTCAACTCGGTTCCAGTCCATTTTAGCGCTATACCATTCTACCATTCTACCATTTTCGGTAGACCAAAAGATTAACAGCACTCCACCAGACGATAATTCCATCCAAAAGTATAGGTCGCAAGATTGATACCCTTAGAATCATGGCTTTGTCAGAGTGAACAAGTGATAGTGATAGCTCAAATATTAGTAACCTATGTTTCCTTGTAATGAAAACAAGTTCCGTTTTGGCCGGATTGACACTAACCCCAGCACGGCTAGCCCACTTTGTTAGGATTGAGAGGGCATTCTGCAAAATATCCCTGAGGACGCAAGGAAACTTCCCAGAGATGACGATGGTAATGTCGTTCGCATACGCAATGACCTTACGTCTCACACCTTCCCGGTCCAAGCAGTATGTTAATCGCCAGATTGTAAAGTAGAGCGGCACCCGGAGCTTGAGGAGTTTCCTACTGACACACCTCAGATGAAGGACCCAAGTAAATGCAGTTACCCCTAGATGTTAGTAGTTGGTCTATAAGCTTGCAGAATGAGAAGGCAACCATGGTGTACTCTTTACAGCTAAGAGACCTCTCAATGCAACTCACCAGATAGTGCAAAGCAGTGCCCATCGATCTCCTCTTCCAGTAGGCCATGATGTTGATAGAAGATGCGCTGGAATAGTGGCACGCAAGTACCAATTACAATAAATGTCCCAAAACCTTTAGCAGAGTCGAAGATAGGCTAATTGATCTGAGCACCTCGGCCGCTGACCATAGACGGTCTCCAGCCATACTACTTTGCCTTAACTCCTAGTGGGGCGTTGCGCGTCAACTACCCCCGCACGCCATCGTACTCTGTTCTGGGCAATGGGGCGCAACTCCCTAAAAAAGTTACCCAGTGCCTTATCCTCCTTTGCCACAGATCAACGCCATGTGCTTTTAGCACCCCCTTTTGGTCGGCCTTGGCTGGAAATGAAGTTCTATTTCATGGCGTGCGCAGTAATGCAGTTATCAGTCTTTCGCAATGTGTGACCTATTCACTGCCATTTTCGCTTGCTTATCAATTCGTCGATTGGCATCGGGTGTACGCCGACTTAGCTCTTCACTTTATATTGTTTCGGGCCAGAAAATTCTTCAGAAAGAAAATTTCCACCGTTCTATGAAATTGATGGTTCGATGGAAGTTCGGTCGTGGTTGTGCTCGATCATGTGTGGCGACCTTTACGGAAACTTTCCATGTACTGATCCCATTCAAAAGCACAGAGAGTACAAGAATGCGAAACAGGCCCAGCTTGGTCTTGATGCTGAGATAACTGCTTTGCCTGATTTTGGACAGCATGTCGTTTGCGTATTTAGCCTGATTGATACGACGAGCGATGTCGTGCTCCGTACCACCATTTTCCATTACAATGACAATAGGTGTCTGATTTGTTTTTCGCAATGGCGGGCTAAGAACCTTGGCCTTGTTGGTATTAATCTTTAGCCCACCTTGCTTGCCTCCCTCTCGATATCTAACGCCACTGCGGACAGGTCCATGATTTTGTGGGAGAGTAGGCATATGCCATCAGCGTAGTCAAGATGTTGTAGATAAGATGTTAAAGTCCATTGAGTTCCTCTGTCTAGTCCGGATGGGGCTGCAAGCAACACATCGCCGATCACTATGAGGAATATGGTCGGAGAGAGGACCCCCCTGTCGAACTCCACTACGAATCTCAAAGTCCCTCGACACCTTACCTCTATGCAGAACGCGACATTTCGACCGTCCGACGAATATCGCCCCACGTACGGCTGCAATACGCAATCGAACATTAGCGATCATAAGATAATGATCTCTTTCCATCCCAGTATTGGCACCATTATTGTTTCGTTCGTCCAGGAGGCAACTCTTGAATCTTTTACTAGTGGTAAAGTGGTCTATCTAATTTTATGTTCTGCGCCGATCAACAGAGGATCAACTTATTTTTGTGGTGGTCTTTATGCTCAAACATAGTGGTTAAAAGGAGCCCCACACCTGACTCACGACCAGTACCGGTAGCTGTACTGGAGTACAACATTAGAGTGCTACCTGTGCAGAGATAAATTCTCCGCTGCTTCACCATCTTATCTCACTACTAAGATGTTTAATTTATACCTGAGAAATTCACTCTCTAATTGTGCGTTCTGGGGACCTTCTGCTCGATTGTCCATGAGAGTACGCACGTTCCAGAATATTCTTCCAATCTTTTTCATTATACGATAGCCAAAAGTCGTACCCGTTAAGTCAATCCTTATCCGAGGCATAGTTTACGTTTCGTTAGTATATAGAAGATTTCGGATACTGCAAGTTGCTGGCATACACATCCTGACCTTTGTGTGTCGGTTTCAACGACAGGCCGTCAAAGGGAAAGGCCGTGGTATTATTTTTACGCCCCACACCAATGTGGAATGTTTACCTCAACTAAATCATCGCAGCGCCATTACTGGCGGCTTGACTTGGTTAGCAATGGTCAATGACCACTGCCATTCCAGAGGGCCCCCCCCCCCCTCCCGGCCAGTCTCCAGCCATGGATATGCAATATCCTATGCTGCAGTGTGCCATCAGGTCCGGTTGACTTTAACGGTTCGAAGCTTGATACCGCCGACTGATTTTTTTATATTCCGGGAAAATGGATGCAGTTTCGTGAGTAGCTACGAGTCCCTCGCCCACAAGAGAGCTGACGGGCAGGTATAATAGTATCCTTAATCTTACAAGGTATAGATGCTTCACCAGAGCTCTCAATACGCTCACAAAAATTTTGTCTGAGTTACCTTTTGGAATGCGGCGATGATTTTTTATAGGAGTTCCAATCCAACTCCAACCCTATGGGTTTAGCCTTGTCAAAATGCCTCGTGCACACTGCGCACAGCCGATGACAAGATCGACTTTTGATGTCCTAGCCGTAGAATCCTTGTCACTGTAGGTTAACAATAGGAAGCCCTTAAAAAAAATAAAATGCTAAAATACAGGACTCGGGCTTGCTTGGTCCTTATGATAGAAAACATCACAGTTTATGAATTTTAGACCCTTAGCTGGGTCCCCCACAACCCAGGATATCTGAATGAATGCGATATTTTCCCAACTGTGCGCCAAGCGAGCGGAGAAGAAAATCAGCAGAGGCTGCTTTGGAATGGTAGAGGTTGATCTGGACAAAGCTGATCATTATTACGGCGAACTTCCTACCACGACATTATCGAAAGAGTCCTCCAAAGCAGCCAAATTCGAACCAAGTGATTATCTTACGAACACACTGGGGAATTGAAGCCCTCTTCTCTAGATGCACCATCGTAGAGTGGCAACCGAGACCTCCCGGCTACTGAGCGCGTCCCCTGTGGTGTAGGGCATATAAATACGTAACAGCTTTTTACTGCTTGTCCTAGAAGGTGACTAAATGAGCAGGATGTGCATGCCAGCAATTGTCATCACAGACAGACTTTCACATGCTAACGAACGTAAGGAGACAGCATTTTTCGTCTTCCATTACAAATGTTTTCCCCCTAAAATATGGTTTTGAAAGGCAAAGCTGTTAATACCAAAGAGTAGGGATTAAAACAAGAGCTCGCACTTTAAAGAATTTTAATGCCTACTCTTTGTCGACACTTCGTCTTTCACCACAAGCAACATTTAAAATGACCACAATTTCGACGCTCCTTGCACTCCAAATATCGATACCATCCGAATTATTTTTCGGCTTTTCTCTTTTCCATCTCAGTGAATTGACATCATTGCCGAATTCCAATTTCAATTCTGCAGCAAGGGGAACAAGAGCGTTGGCAACTCGGTGTAATATTACCCGTCGCTCCATCAAACAGCCCATTTCATTGCGTCTATCTTCTTCGTCATCATAATTCTCTAAGTGCCCAATTATGATTGGAATTTGAATATTGACTCGACCACAAGAAGAGTAGGCTGTTGATTTGGCAATGAGTTCAAGATGTGCCGGAAGGCAATAACAATTTACGGGAATTACTTAAGTAATCATCTCTCTTTTTAGGGGATGGTTGTCGAATTTCCACATAAGCATCTAAAATGCTACTCCTCCGTAGTAGGTATCATGCGACTGGTACGGTTGAATGATTTAAACATGCTAAATGTATAAGTATTGTAGACTTGTATGTTTGTAATATAACAAGATTATCAGAAGATGTCTATTTTTAGAGATGTACTCTTTTTCGATTATGTCATTATATGCAGATGTTCATTGAAGACCCCAAGTCTATTTTTATGTAAATTAGATTTGTCGCTGGTGGATCATAATGTTAGGAGTCAAATTTGGATGACTTGTTTTTTGTGTCCTTTTTGTCAAAATTATATAGGAAATACAATTTTCTGAAGAGTTTAAAAAATGGGTGCTAGGATTAATCAAAAAATGAACGCCGCTTAGACTGTGGATTTCATTCTAAAAAAAATTCAGTTACAGGTTATCCAAAGATAAGTGAAGTCTCTTCATCTACTGATGGACTTGTTAGTACAAAAATTGGGTATGCATAGGCAGCTCCACTGACATAAAATCAGGATGCATATGTATTTGTCTCGAGTGACGATAATCCAGTGCACTATGTCTACGCATCTGTCTAGGACCGCTATATATCGGATAATAAACTGAATATCCTGGTTGCACCTTATGTGGCGTGAACCCACTTTCATTCTGCACACACATTTTCGTCTCATTTATTATTAATAACACTATAATTGCTTGATTTTAAATTTATCAAAGTTTCATGAATTTTTCTTTCCCTTCTTTTTCGTTGCAGTCTTTCGTATATCAAAGTGGTCGAAGCCAAAGGACTGATGCTGAAAGTGATGTTCTTGCCAGAAAAAAAAGTTAGATATTTTTTTTATTCCTCTATGTTCAAGAGATGTCTACGTGTCTATTTAAGGTATATATTTATATCTTTGAGTGTATATAATACGTATACAGCGGCTACAATGGGTCGTGCCGCATAAATATCCTTTCTGTACAACACATGACTACGACGTTACGGAGAAAACAACTTTGTACCGTATACACAAGAAGGAAGGTAGGCTAATGTGTATGAAGCTCGACAAAGCGGCACGGGAAGTTAAATTGGACGCCAATCTGGTAGGGTTAAAGTGGTGAGTATAGTTTGTGCACGAGGTTTATCTAACTCTACTGTGCTCATTTCTTATTTCCACCCCACGCCTTTACTCGTGTATAGTAGACGTATGTTCATGGCTCTTTGTATATATGTTTCTTTCTAAAATTCCTTTCTTAAGCAGCACCAGCAAAAACGAGAAGATTGTTGTACAATACCACTCTATCTATCTTCAGGATATGAAAGAATAGCGGGCATAGCCTTAGTTGAGTGTACAGTACAATTTTAAGCATTTGCCAAGATTTACCCAAGAAAGCCTAAGGATAGTCTAAGAAATACCCTAAGAATAACTATAGTATTGCGTCTGGTGCAAGGAACGTATGGCATGTGGTTGTGTCTTTGAAAAGCCAGGCAAACATGAACAGTAAGAAATTTTTTGTCGTTTGTATTATACAAAGAAGCTCTGTGTTAGGGATAAGAAAATAATGTCCAGTTGATTTTTGCATATTTCATTATATGTACTAGTTTGGCTTAACCCCTTGTGGGACATAGCGCGTCAACTACTCCTACGACCTAGCTGACGTTTCGCTAGCATATAAAAATTTTGGGATGATGCAAGTTGCTGGCATACACATCCCGCCAGCTTGGTCGCCTTTTGCGACAATCTTTATTCTTAGGCCCATCATAGGAGAAAATGCAGTTTATGTATACAGCAAAATGTGGTTGCGAAGTAGTTTGAGTTATGTACGCAAATTCCAGATTAAATCGCGAAAAAAAGCTTTTGTTTTTTTCGGCTTGAAAATCTTTGGAAAACGGGTAAGCCGAGGCAAAAGCATTCTCAGACAAAATGAAAGAAAATAAAAATGCATAAAAAATATAATGATCAGTTTTTGCGTATGTTAAGGTGTGTCTTGCTAAGCACATGATCTTAGTACTATTTGTACAATACATTTTTCGCGATTAGCGATCAACCCATATAGAGTACGAAGCACAATTTGTGTGAATCTTTTTCATCGTCGCCTGCGATCGTCGCAGAGAGGTGCCTAGCGAAACACACCTTTAAACTAACTAACTCATAAAAGGCCATTATGCATGCTTTTTTTCATTTTGATCTTGAAAAGTGAAAAAAAAAAAAAAACTTTTTAAAGTATTTTGCCGTCAACCAAATTGGTCACGTCCTCATTTGCAGGAGATGGGCGTCTAGTGTGATGGATGTCCGCTCCTATCGAGGAGCAAACTGCGACTCAGATCATCACTTGGTGACGACGACCTACAGATTTAGAATTTCCTCAGTGCACCAATCGAGAATCAGCCCTCCCAAAATCTTTGCAGTTGATAAGCTTCTGAGCGATGCAACGGCGGTGGCGTATGCTGCCGCCCTTGAGGAAAGACTATCGCCTATGCTACACAACATTAGCAACACAGGCGTCCATGGGTTCTGGGAAGAACTCAAGGGTACCATCTGAGATGTCGCAGAGAAGGTCGTGGGATATAAAGCCCGGCGAGCGCGAAATGACTGGTTCGACGAAGAATGCAAAAATTCACTTGACGCGAAAAATGAGGCCTACAGACAATGGATTCAACGAGAAACCAGAGCTAGAAGCGAAAAATATGACGGCGAATATCGAATAGAATAATTAGACGTAAGAAACGTAAATACTTTGACGAGCAGTTGCTGAACATAAACGAAAACTTAGCTAATAGGACACACGACAAGCGTACAAACTAGTAAACACAATTATGAACGGCTATCAACCCAGGACTAGCCTTTGTAAGGACAAGGATGGAAACATCATCAGCTACACCGATGGCATTAACAAACGATGGGCCTCTTATTTTGAAGAGCTTCTGAACCTACCATCTAACATCCCCACACTAGAAGCTCTCGACGATATTGTTGATCCAGGCCCACCCATACAACCCCCGACAGTAGAAGAAGTTGATCTCGCGTTGCGGTCACTAAAACGAAATAAAGCGCCGGGCGCTGACGAGATTCCAGCTGAACTGCTAAAATTCGGTGGAACGGGTCTAGCTAATGCCATACATCAATTACTCCTGCGAGTATGGGAGGACGAGGAGATCCCAGACGATTGGCGCAGAAGCATCATCTGTCCAATTCATAAAAAGGGAGATAAACTGCGGTGTTAGAATTATAGGGGCATTTCACTAGTTTGTACGTCCTATAACATTTTGACGAAAATTCTGGAATATAGAATAAAACCGTACGCAGAACGAATCATTGGCGAATATCAAAGCGGTTTCAGACCTGGTCGCTCCACAACCGATCAGCTCTTTACGGTCAAACTGATACTCCAGAAGTGCTGGGAATACAATGTAAACGTATACCAAATCTTTGTCGACTTCAAGCAGGCATACGACAGTATCGATCGTGGAGTACTGTACAACATCATGCTGCAATTTGGTATACCGGCCAAATTAGTGCGACTGACAAAGATGACGATGACCAACTCCGTCTGACAAGTCAGGATCCAGAATAGACTTACTGATCTATTCGAAACACGCACTGGTCAGAAACAGGACGATGGACTGGCACCGACGCTCTTCAACCTAGCACTGGAATACGTTATTCGGGCTATGAATATGGACAATAGCAAGACGCTACTCATCAAGTCGACACAATTAGCAGCGTACGCCGACATCTACATCATGTCCCAAAGATTGGCCGACGCAGAAGAACTTCTGCATACGCTCGATACCGCTGCAAAAGAAGTTGAACTACGTATTAACGATGGTAAAACTAAAATAATGACGCAATCGACGACAAGGACACCTGCACAACCGAGCATCAATGTGGAGGGCCTCAACATCGAGCTCGTGAACAACTTCATATACCTGGGTTGCAACTTGTCAAGGGACGCCAACGAAACTGACGAAATCAAGCGACGGATACAGTTAGCTAATGAGACTTTTTTCTCGGTTCTCCCCATAATGAAATCGAAGCATGTGCACAGAAACACGAAGCTCCGCGTGTACAAAACCATTATACGACCAGTGCTATGCTATGGCTGCGAAGCATGGACCCTAACTCAATCCTCCGGAAACATGCTAGATACATTTGAACGTAAGGTTCAACGGCGAATTTTCGGGGCTGTTTGCGATTGAGATGGATGGCGCATCCGGTACAACCATGAGTTGTATGAACTGTACGATGAGCTGGAAGTCTCGAAAATCGTCAAACTACAACGACTTCAATGGGCAGGGCATGTACAAAGAATGGACGATGATCGCAAGCCTAAGAGAGTAACGAATGCAGAACGAGTCGACGGAGCGAGACTGCTTAGACGACCGAGATCTCGTTGGGAGAGCTCAGTAGGTGTGGACGCCGTGCAGCTGCTGGGCTCCCAAAATTGGAGGACGTGGTCACGTGACCGAGATAATTGGAGGACAATGATCCAGGCGGCCAAGGCCCGACGTCGGGCTGTCGCGTCACGATGATGATGAAGTATTTTGCCAAAAAACGGAAAGTATTCGACAAAATCTCGAAAAAAAAACACTGAGAAAAAAACACAATAAAGGTAATTTTTTCCTTTTTTTGTTTTTCCGAGACTCTACCGAAACTTCCCGATAGATTTTATGGAGGTTATAGTATATTGTTCCCTGAACGCCATTTACCTATAAAAAGAAAAGTTCGAGTAGACACTTTCATTTGATTGATTTAATGTTAGAACATCGCAATAAAGAGGACGCCGTTGGATTCAGGCTATAAAAAGTATGTGACTGTAATATTAATTAGAAAAAGTCGGGTTGCTTTGCTTTATCATTCCCTAGGAGCTAAGAGTCATATCAGGTTCCCACTTATACAAAATTAAACTTAGTTAAATTGCCTTCAAACTCGTTTTCCTCTTCCCAAGTTTTGAAAAGATTTTATTTAAATTTATTTGACATTCATAGTCGATTTTGGTATTAAATTTTGGCAAACTTAGTGTATTTAAAAAAAGAGTTTGTTTTCTGAAAAAGCCGAGAAAAGTGCTACAATACAAATAATTGCCTGAATTGACTTAGCCCGATGAATTTATTTCATTATTTTGGCAGAAAAGAGTTCCTTAGTTAAAATTTCTCCTCAGATTCGCCAAATGGAGGGAGATGCCTCGACAAACAATTCCCTCCCCCATGTGGGGTTATACCATTCCTTTGGAGGATAATTCACTTGGAGGTAATAGTTGGCTGAGCCCCATATAAGCAGATATAAGTCAGTAAATTTTTGAGCATACCCCAAAGAACTCCTACCTGGTTCGTTTGGCCTTGCTGATAACGTACTTGGCGTTATCACCGGGGTTCCTTTACACACCAACGAGAAGCGCGGCGAATTTCAGATGCACCGTGCGAAATCCCATAGCTTTCTTTCGCAATACGTGCTTCATTGGTGTTGCCACGATTCGTGTTGACGTGTAAAATGCTTTAAACGTGGTATGAATTTCGTGACTAGTGATTAGTACACGTAAGTGTACATAGACGATAGAATAATTATGTGACGCTAGGCCAACACACCACTTTCCTGGTGTATGTTAATAATTACCCGAAAGCCCAATTTTATGCAGAAACAAATTGGATTGTGATGAAAAACATAGTTTCAAACTAGGGTCTATCTTAGTTAGTACACATTACACCGGACGGCAGTTCTACGTAAGACTCCGGCGGTACGGGACACTCATTTTCCTGGGTGTAGAATTGTTGTAGATGATACATATGACTTGAGGTGCCAAGATATACATACCTCACAGAGCCAAGCATTCTGACTGGGTGGCAGCAAGGAGAATATTCTCTCACGACAAAGTTAAGTGGGCGATTGGATCACTTGACCCCTACAAATCGTCTGGCACAGATGGAATTTTTCCAGCCCTCCTACAGAAAGGCCAGCAGGAACTTATTCCACACTTAGTACACATCTTCAAAAGTAGCTTCGCGCTAGGTCACATTCCCTGTGTCCGGAGATCAGTGAGTGTAGTTTTTATTCCCAAACTGTGAAATAGACCTATGGACGACCCTAGATCGTATCGACTTATCAGCCTGACATCATTCATGCTGAAGACTATGGAAAAGATCATTGATGTTAACATCAGGACATCACTCCTCGTGAGAAACCCGCTTCACCCCAGACAGCTTATCAACCTGGTAAATTTACCGAAACTGCTCTACACAACCTGGATTGAGAAATTGAAGGAGCCCTGTCAGCTAATGAAACGGCACTGAGTGCGTTTTTTGACATTGAAGGAGCCTTCGACAACACCTCCTTCGAGTCCATGGAAAATGCTGTCCGAGCTAAAGGAGTCAATCTTACCACCACAGTCTGGGTGAAACGTGTCCTATAGAAGGGTCATCACTACGATAGGTGACTGTACCCTCTCAGCGACAGTCATGCGGGGAGTAGTCGATAGTCTGATGTGGAAACTATCCTCGATGAAATTTTATGCACAATGTTACGCGGACGATCTTACCACGGTCGGGAGAAAATTTGAGGAAGTCCTGCCCGATATTATTCAAAAGTAGCTGCGAGTGGCTCAAGAATGGTGCGACTACGGTGGCTTACGTGTAAATCACGCGAAAGCTGCCATAGTGTCATTCACCAAAAAAAAGGAAACTTAGGCCACGGAAGTGTCCCCTCATGTGAAACTTCCCTATAAAACTGGTGTCAAATATCAAGTATTTGGGATTTGTCCTTGACGAAAAGTTTGCCTGAACAGAACACCTTAGAACGACTTATGATAAAGCAATTAAGGTTCTATAGATCTGCAGACAGTATGTCGGCAAGACATGGGGGATCAAACCCCACATAATTCTGTGGATCTGCAAAGTGATCGTTAGACCTATTGTAGAATATGGTGCGGTTGTATGGTGGAAAAAAAGCCACTTCCTTAGCCCCGCTCTGACGAAAATCCAAAGACTTGCGTGCATGACCATCGCTGGAGCCTTGGAGGTTCTACTCGACCTCCCACCGATACATACACATATTGAAGCGGAGGCACGAATAGTAACGGTCAGACTCAGGGCTTGAGACAAAGAGATTAAGCTGAATTCAAATCAATTAGGCTGGTTGCAAAGTGACAATGTACTCTGCATGTCAACTGACTACCTTGTTAAAATCATTCGATTCCACCACTCGTTTCAATCAGTCATATGGGACAAAGAAAGGTGGGCGGATGGCCACAACTCTCTTCGCCGCAACACTATCAAATGGTTCACAGACGGCTCCGAAACGGAAGAAGGTTCCGGTGCTGGCATTGTTTGTCCTGAACACCGAGTCTTCATTCCGATGGGTAAAACGCCGTTCGTGCTCCAAGCAGAAATACATGCCATCGAGGTCTGTGCTAGGCTATGCCCAACCGCTGGCTATTTAAACAGGGACATAGCTATATTTACCGACAGTCAGGCTGCCCTCAAAGCACTTACCAGCTTCACTTTAAATTCTAAGTAAGTGCTATCCTGTCAGGAAGCTCTCCATACTATGGGTTCAACAAACAAACTCACTCTTTATTGGGTCCTTGGTCACTCGGGAGTCGAAGGCAATGAGCTAGCAGATAGGTGGTCCGGTCCAGAACCTTTCTGTGGAACTCCACTCTGCTACTGCAGGAATCAAATAAGAAACTGGGAAAGTGCTGTCGCCTCATCCCAATGGGAAGCCCTGAGACAGGCCCGGCTGTTCATCTCGAGATAGTCGCGTACTCGTACCTTGGAGTTGCTGCGGCTGAGCGAAAACAGAGTCAGAATAATTTGTAGCATTTTGACGGGGCACTCGCTTCTAAAGCATCACCTTAAAATCATGCATATTATGCTAGCTGCCGCTTCTGCGATGCTGATGATGACTTCACAGCACATCCTCAGTGAGTACGAAGGACTTGCCGAACGACACACGGACTGCTTCGGCATAACATTCCCTTTGGCCGAGGACATCTCCTCTATTAAACCTGGCCAGATCAGTAAATTTAAATGGACTTTAGCACAATAGACTCATGGTCGCAGTCTCGCAGTGCTTGTGGTTTCAACATGATCCACGGCCATCCCCACTATCTATACAATAGTTTCAAACTACATATTTACATATACAGTCTATCTAGATTTGAAGTGCTGATGTGAATAGAGTAATCGTGTGACAAAAAAATGTACATATACTCGTATTTAAATGGTAAGCCCCATCACAACAATAGTTACGTGTTGTAGGTCAAGTTGGGTGGCAGTCTAACAGTTCCGCATAGACCACTTGGGTCCATAGTGATACCACGTACTCCGATACTCATTACGTTCCGGTGTTAGTCCTTACCAAGAGATCATTTTTGAGTTCGACGGATCCTGACTCAATAGCGAAGCTCCAAAGGCTTCTCAACCTAAAACCTGCAACTCCTTTCAGGTCGTTGCCATTGACAGTTCAACAGAAGGTGCCGTAGACTTTCCTCTGTATTAGGTTTCTTGCAATTGTTGCAGCCACGGCTAGTGATCAATTTTAATCTGTACGCTTGTTCCCCTGTCAAGCAGTGCCTCGTTAGTATGCTCATTAGTGGCGCGCACTGTCGTCTGGGTAATTCCAAGAGACTTTTGGTTTTTTTTCTGTTGTAGGAGTCCTAGAATATTTTGTTATTCTAGAGTTATTGGTATTATGCCAGTTTACATTGGCCAGCCCATATATCCTACGGTTGAGTGTCTTTTTGCATGTCTGTGTTGGCATTGCCAGTTCTTCAACTGTCCCTCGGTCGGCTAGCCTAGCTAGCTAGCTGTTCAGCTAGTCCATCCGCGATTTCATTGCCTAGAACCCCGTAGTAGTCCGAAACTCACCGTATCCCCACAACCTACGTGTTACAACATGAGTTTAATTACAGATAATAAAATACATATTAGGTGCGTTCTTTTTGGGCAGAGTAGAGTACAGCAAGACAAGCGGCAAAAAAAGACGCTACAGAGCACATCAAAGTAGCAGAGACGAAAACGGGGCATGTCTTTGTTGGGAGTGTGTCTTGGTTTAATTAGCATTCAAACGCCAATTCAAATTTCAAGAGGAAACATAAATCCTTAATACAGATACAATCGGACAAATTTCCTTTAGGCAGCTGGATCAGTTTGTATGTTTACTATCCTATATATTGTAGAAACAGATGCTCTAAATGCTCTTGGGATACTGCTATCTTCTGAAGTTTGTATTAGTGGCAACGGTCACATGAGCATTCTGAATCAAATTCCTAAGATCAAATTACCTATGTATGTATATGACCACGGAGTTATGCTTCGGCAATAAATTCTTAGCCCTCATTCCAGACCGCACGGTATGGGAAAATGACAATCCCTTCGCAGACTCTGGATGTATCATGTGGTACACTGATGGGTCTAAAACTGTACAGAGAGTTGGTGCTGGCGTCTGTGAGCCTAACACCAGAATTTCATTTGCTACGGGTGCCTGGCCCAGCGTTTCTCAAGCCGAGATCCATGCCATAGAGGTCTGCGCCAGGATAATTCTAGAGAAAAACTTAGAGGCGCTCACATTGCTATCTGCACAGATAGCCATTCAGCCATAAAGGCTCTCTCTTCACACAAGCTCTTTTCAAGGCTGGTGAAAGATTGTTGCGAACTTCTTCAATGTCTGGCGACTGACAACCAAGTCCTTTTATATTGGGTGCCTGGTCACCAAGGCATTGAAAGCAATAAATCGGCGGTTGAACTTGCCAGACAAGGCTCAACGTCTAATTCTATCAGACCGGAACCATACTGTGGTCTAGGCCTGGATTCAACCTGTACTATCATAAGGGAATGGTCTGACAGACTACGACAGCGCTATTGGGATGACTCTCCAGGGCAGCGGCAATCGAAGAAGTTAATGAGACCCTTCGACTATGGGGATACGAGTACTACCCAGATAAGTAGAGCTGACCTGAGGTTATTTGTTGGCTACTATAAAGGATCATATTTTTGGACGCTCGACCGCTACAAGTTTTTGGAATATTTTTCTCAAATATATTTATTTATGACCTTCCCACAATAAATGTATTTGTAAAGAATTATTTAAGTTAGCAAATTTAGCGAACGCAATAACCTTATTAAATAGTGCTATCCACCATCCACCAGATCAGCTGATGTCACGATGACAAGTGGATGGTTGAGAGGAGGAACGAGGCGATTTGGGGAGTCGAGTTTTATATGGCGGCCATTATGTTTATTTTTGGTGTTTTTCCTTAATTCTGTCCAAAACAAAGACCATCTTGGCAAATCGTGACCTGTCCTGCAATTCCACGATTCACGATTAATCCGATGTTTCGATGGAAAAACATAGAGCATCTGCTACATAATTTTTGGCGGAACGGAACTGTCATTGGGTGCTCCCGTAGATGGGAACGGTTCGGTCAGCGCGTTGTTAAACAGCGGAGTTCTCCGAGTCAGATAAAGTCGCTTATGTTGTGACCGTATAATTGTGTAAATATGGTGTGAATGATAGTATGCCGCATGCATTTTAAAATTATAATATTGTTTCGCATGATAGGTTGAATGTTTGAGAAGTGCGAGTGATTCGTTATTTGTACTTGTTACTTTTTTGAATGTCGTGTCAATGTTCTATGTACTTAAAAATAGTGTAAATCGTTGAATGTGAATGTCTGGATGTGGTGTGACGTGTTAATTGTTCATGTTTTTTCTTTATTTATTTATTCGTGCATTTATTTATTTATATATTTAAGTGTTTATTTATTTGCATTGTGATGTGGGCACGCGCTCGGTGGCCGAGATCGTTCGGTCACCACTCTACGATACCTAGAGCTCGGAGATCCAATCTCGGCGCGATCAAAAAACTAGCTGTGAGTACTAATAGAACTCTCACAGTGCTCCGGGCTTGTCAGTATAAAGACGGCGCGGTTAGGAGGTGCATGCTAGCAACTGCACTTCCGAAAAGTAGATAATGCTATTGAAACGTCAACAAGGCATAGAAATGCTAGAGATGTTGACGTGCCCATGCCCCTGGAGGGGTCAAGGCAACTAGAGAGATTGTGATGTGGGCATGCGTTTCTGTGTCAATCAAAGCTTCGATGCATTCTTTAAGCCCGAAGTGTCTGTTGAGTCGGAGTACTTTTGGCGTATGCATCGTATAATGCTATGCTATCTGAAGTTATTTATTTACGTATTTATATATTTATTTATGTTTGTCTGTTTATTTATTGTATTTGTTTCTTCGTTGATATTCTCTGCAATTCAAGACAACGCGTCGAGTTAAAATATTAGCGAGGAAGATTACAGAGTTTAGCTACTGTTGATATTATATACCTGCCAAAAATGGCACAGGTGCGTAGAAATCGTGTTTTTCGTGATTTTAGACAAGGTCTTAGCAGAAATCTAGTCTGTTCGGATATGTTTACAAGTGATATTGCTGTACAGACTGTCAATGTATTTATTTACTTCGATTTTGCCCATATGGCCGAGTCTTATCTGCAGACTCAGAAGTTTGCATTGAATTGGCAAATCATTCAGATGTTCGTGCTATGGTAACAGCTGGTTGCACTAATCTTAAAGATGACATTATGCGAATGTATCAGAAGGTACAATTGATATAACTGCAGCTTCAACGGAGCCAAATATTTTTCAGCGTTGAGTAGCTCCTTATTAGGTGAATTATGTGGCCTATGAATTTTTAGTGATACGTAAAGAACAGGGGCAATGAGCGGCGAAAATCCCGCCCACGTCTCCCGAACTGAGCTACAGCAAGCATAGGCCGCTGCTTAGCTCGTTGAGGGGCATATTTCTTCGTCAGATTGCACTGCTCGACCTTCACGGTCATCATGCAACTTTAGGCTCCGTTCCCACGGGCATCTCCGGATGCCCACCAAACCGTCCATTACACTACCTATCGGACCATCACTGGGTTAGATCTCTTTTAAATAAGATGGACTTATCCAGAGAAGCGGAGTCTCGTCTTTGTTTGGAGGACATTGAGACCGCATATCACTTTTTATGTGAGTGCCCAGCGATTGCGCAGGTTAGGTTAGCGCTACTCGGGCGGATCGCCACAAACTCTGCTCTCTCCTGTAAAAGACTTACTAGCCTTCGTAAGAGTGGTGGAAAGTCTCTTGCTAAAATATTAAGGGCTATGGCACAATAGACCTCCTATGGTCATAGTGCCCATCATGAGGGTCATTCATTAGCCGCACCTCCTTTTTATTCTATCCCATATAACTACACAAAACGAACATTTCATTGACAATGAAAGTGCTTTCAATTTGTAAACTGCACGAAAACTTCGACATCTACGCCGCCTTTATTTTTTAAAACGTGGGTATAATAAGGGAGCATCATTCTTGCACTAACCTTCTATCCGGAGCAGCTCAGATCAAATTGTTAGTGTAATTAAGTGGTGTGAACCTGTTCTGCTCTGCATGGCTCTACAAAAAAAGCCGCCTAATGTATATACTATGCCTCCACATCACTAAATATGATAAATTCAAAAAACTTCCTGCTCTCACTGTACACCCTATGCGACATTATTCAAATCCTACAATCCAAAACACCTCCTCCCTGCTCCTTAGACAATGAAACGGTTGAAAAGAATAAAAAAAAATGTATGTAAACACACTGGATCTCTTAAAACTAGAGTAAACAAGGTGAATTACCCAGCGATACAAAACTACAAATGTTCCTTATGCCAATCCTGGTTATTAGCCTACCATTCTGCAAGAACGACAGAAGGAACGTGATGTCAAATAAATAAAACGGCAAAAGCTTCTGCCCGTGAATCGGGACGAGATGGGACTATGGCGACATTTTGGAGCGTTCGTATGTTTGAAAGGTGGGATAATTGATGTAGAAATGTATCATATAGGACACTTGCTTTTTTCCCTTTCAGGCGTTTTGTCTTCTGGTGTAGTTCTGTTTTATGTTGTTTCCTTGTCTCTCTATCCTTTATTCCTGCAGGCTCGTGCCAAGTGTTCTTAAGTTGCTACAATAGAATATAAATATCCCCAGTTTATTGCACTATTGCATTCATTACTATTATGCCGTCGAGCGGAGAATATGTTGAAATCCTTCATTCCTTTTTTTTCTTTGTCCGCTTGTTTTTCAACCGACGATGACAGGATGAATTGCATGCAGAAATTTCCTCATCCCTGGGATTTTCTTGCTTTTCTTTGTTTTTCTTTTTCCTTTTTCAGAGAGATAAGTATCCAGATAACATAACTCATTAGAATCAAGTCACATCCCTCACGCCGCTTTCTGCGTATATAGTGGAATGATAAATAGTTGATGCAGGCTTTTTGCGGAAATGTCGGATAAATAAACAGACCAGGATATACTTTCGTATCGGGCTGTCTTGTATCTGTACCGTGCGCTATCTGATTTGCATAATCATACAAAGAATGTTTTCTTTTTTCCTCTTATCTTCAATCTGAAAGTGGCTACAAATACCGGCGCCCAATCTATTTCTAATTTTTCTCGACTTTGTGACAATATCGCATGGTCGTGTGATGGTGGTGACGAGAGATGATCCTCCACCGCGAAAGAGAAGAAGGAAAAAGCCATCAGCGACAAGGACATTTTCGTCGGTGAATTTGACGCGGGTTATGTTTTCAATTAAAAAGTCATTTGCATAAAGTATTTCGGGCATTCGAAAAGTTTTATCACAAAACTTAAAATCCGTTAAAGCTTTCCAGGTAGTTAAGGAAATTTGAACTTAAAAACTTTATTATAACTGTAAAGTTATTTGCGATGTCAATGATAAGGGCAAATCAGATTTACGCTGAAACTTTTACCAGGAGTATTCTAGTCGTCTTCTAACAAGATTCGGTATCTACCTAGTTTTCCATTTTTTCACTTGTGCAGAATATACTTTTTAAAGTTTGTTTATTTTTTTATTTTTTTCTATAAATTGAATTTAATAGTTCAAGTTTAGAGAGGATCTTTAGTAAACGGAGATTAGGTAAACATTTATTCGCTTTTCAGTGGCTGACGGATATGAAGAGAGACAGAGAGAGAGAGCCATTAATAGCAATGCAAAGTTTATCCACGTTTATTCATGTGAATTAATTTTAATTAGTTTGTTTAGAATGGCAGTAGTTTAAAAGGTACGCACTGCATTTGAATCGGTGGTTTGCTGGATAATTACTATGGAGGAATTAGTGGAAGAATTGAGATGATATGTGCATGGCCGACGAGAAGCGGAAAGCGGTTTAAGGTGGTGTTACTCGAATTGCCTTGCTTCAAAATTAATTGTAAATATGACTAAAACGAATAGTGTGGTTCTCACTAAAATTTAATATAAATGAGTACATACAATATATACAAGCATTTCGGGAGCAAGTTGCTAATTTATTAAATTGTAGTAGGAACCACGCTATTTAGTTCAGTAAATGAACTCTCAAAAAGGGGATCTTGGTTGAAATGTTGGTAACACAAAATGGATTATGAGTTTTTGTTTGGACTATAGTTAGGAGATAAACATACTGAAATTCCCCAGACCTACGAGGTGTGGAAACGGGAGGGCGGGATGAAGAAGGTGCTTTTTTCGGGTTTTCGCGTATCTCCCCGTAGGAGAAAAGGTTGAAAATCTAAAGTTCCAGTTAATTTTGTTGTGCTTTTTATAGTTTAAGCGACATATACTTCTCAAAGTTGAAAACTTTACAAAAAAAATCATTTTACCTCACGTTTTTCAATTTTTGTTTTCTTTTTTTCATTAATCTTTTCTGTCATTCTTTGGAGAAAATAGTCGTGTGTGGAAAAAAAGGTGTAGATAATTAAATTTACCACAAAATGAGTATAATATTCAATATTGTATCTTGAAATGATCAAAACTTAGACTGATTTGAAAATATTGTTTAAATTACGAAATTTACTGGTACAGTCATTCCCCTACATACACCCAGTGACAAAAAAAAACCCCGAAATAAGAAATTCACCGAAATTTGTTTTTTTTTTTTTTTTCATCCGAATGTTAATATGTGTGGAAATATGTATTTCTTGTTGTGTTTGCTATACTGAATTGATATTTTGACGATTAAAAAAATCCAATGTTAAGACTGGGTCTGAAAATACTAGAGAGAGTGACTTTTTGGACAATAGTACTTCTTTATAAATAACGCCTCGCTCGCCTCCACATCTAGTGCTCGCTTCACTCGCGTTGTTGCCTTTGTGAAGAACGAAAATGTGTTTTATTTGTCAACAGGAGGCGAGATGTATGAATGTATCAATTAATTAGACCATGAACCAGGTTTTTACAAATAAATGAAAATAAAAATACATTTATTGGCATGTTGTAGTTAATTTAATTCACGGTTTTGTGATAACATTTCTAGTTTTATTTTGTGGCGCGTAAACAAACAGAGAAGCTGGTTTTCCTACCCGCGAACAGGCGACGTGCAATTATCCGTGCGAAAAACACGGATTTTCCAAATTAACACCACACACATTCAGCGACTGTCCTTGTGCTTTGTTCGCTGTCATCGCAAAGACGCACAGGGAATTGCAATCGTTTGAATATGAATGGCATATCAATAGAAATCATTGGAATTCGTGGAATCAACACGCATTCACCTTTGAATTTTCCCTTGAGGATTGAAGCTTGTATGAGGCTGGGCAACAACTGTTTGACAGCAAGTCTGGTGCCATTGCATAGCTTAGGCTGATTCAAATTTCGAAGCAATATAACAACTGAGTCTATCTTCAATTCCAGTTTATGTGGGGGGAATCCTGGCACATCCAATGAATTCAAAAATTCGGTTGGGTAGTTGACGGCATCTTCATTGTTGGTGATAGTGTCCACCGATGAAGTCGTCCTCTTTTGAGAATCTGGGCTCGGTAAGAATGCACGTTGACCAGAAAGGAGCACAACAGAAAAAATTTGAAGCAAATCGGATGTAGGATAATTTAAGTGGAAGGAAAAACATTTCTTCATACAAAGTCGTCCTTTTTTTTGACCAGGTTATCCTATTTTTGGAGTTTGAGCTGGATATGGATCCAAGTTGAGCGTAAACAGACATAACAAAAAAAATTCAGTCAAATCGGACACACGGCAATTTTCATTTCAGGCAAGAGGTCGTCCTTTTTAGGAGAGACCATGGGGAAAAAAATTAATTGCATTGAGAACATGTGTAATGTACATGCAACGTACTGGACATGTTTCCTCGAAGGACACCTGAATGTCCTTTATTGTCACCAGGTCGTCCTTTTTTTGGACTTTGGGCTGGGTGAACATGTAAGTTGAGCGTGAAGGATCAAAAGGGAAAGAATTTCAAGCAAATCGTATGTAGGGCTAGGGAGATAGAAGGGAAAACATGTCTCCATACAAAATGTATGGGAAAATGGAATTTCCCAATTTCCCGGGAAAATTTCCAATTTTTGATGATATTTGGTTTCAAGTGGAGCGTAAAGAAACAAAAAAAAATTTAAGCAAATCGGATAAAGGATAACGACGCCAAGTCCGTACATACGTAGATGACTTTCTTTTATACATAAGATTTTATGTAAACACGTATTTGAGAGATATTGTTTTATTTTTGGAGAATTTAATGAATGCGTATAAATTTTGATTTTCTTAAACAAAAATTAATGAAAGCATATTAAAATTAGTACATGTAAAAGCTGTTAATGGGTAATGTGGCCGCCTTTTGCTTTAATGACAGCTTTTATTCATTTGTTCATACTATCATATGTAGCGTGGTCAACGTATCTGCATTTATTTCGTTTGCCCATATTTCTTGGATGATGTGTTTTATTGTTCTTGGCTCTTTTTTCTTTATTTTCGATCCCATTATCTGCCATAGATTTTCAATGGGGTTCAATTCGGGGCTATTTCCGGACCAGGGTAGAGTTTCAATCCCGAGTTGCGCCTTATATTGCGTGATCTGTTATTGATAAATGTTACGATAACAGCGGATTTTGATTCAATGTCAAAGAAACTTACAGAGCGAGCACGATGTGTTGGAGCAGAGTCATCCTGAAATATCAAATTTTGAATGTTTTCTGTTAGGTCCCCAATTGCTGGAACAACACCTTCATTTATTATTTTCTTGTATGCTGCTGCATTCACAGATCCTTCTAGAAGGATTAGGGGCTCTACAAGGTTGTACATGATGCATCCCCAAACCATAACGTAGGGGGAATGCTTTACAGTTGATTGAACGTAATCACCAGAATAGCGCTCTCCTGCTCTACGGCGTACTCTGACTGATCCAAATTGAATTTGGATTCATCGGAAAAAATAACATGTTCCCAATCCTCCAAAGTCCAATTTTCCCGCTCTTTCCACCATTGTAGTCGAGTTTTCCTCATTCGTTTTAGCAAAAAGGGCTTCCTGGCAGGTCGACGGGAGCGCAAACCCACCTCATTTAGCCTTCTTTGGATAGTTTGCGTACTACAAGGCTTCTTCATCGAAGGTTCCAGATCAGCTCTTAATTTTGCAGCCGATTTGAAGCGATCCTGAAGTGATAAGTGCTTCAAATGGCTCTCCTCTCTCCTTCCGCTGCCTGCTTTCCCCTCAACAGTGCCTCTTTCCTTCTGTTTTTTTTATTATATTTTACTTCGCACTGTCCACCTATGGCATCCAATTTCACAAGCGATTTCGGATTTCGATTTGTTTTACTCGAATAAACAGCAGATTCGCAATTTTTGCTCCATAGTTAACTGCTTACGTTTTGACATTTTTATCGACTTCTTGTTAATACAAAAGACAGAATAACACTGATGGCAGCTATTATACACTTTCTGGCTTATGTAGAGACCCTAATTTATACCAATAAAATTTCAACCACCTACGAAAAGGATAAAAGGGTCATTACCTAATTTACCGGGAAACCCCTAATTCGGATTTTTTTTGTCGTTGGGTGTATATGCGTATAACCGACTTACATAAATCCGCAGTTGTAAATGCTTATATTCATGGCAAAATTTTAACTTTAAAAAACGATTTTTTCGGGATGGGACGAATATTGCCGTTTCGAACTTCTTAGATATCTCAAGTTAAACCTAATCAAATTACCTACAAACCAATCGTATTATTTATCTAGAGAGATGAATATTTTGTTCGGTATACAATGCCGAAATGCAGATTTTTAATCTTTGGCTGAATGGCTGAGTCACATCTAAGCATCTCAGGTCAGTAGGGTGTCATGAATTCCGTAGTCAGACCTGCAACATAGTTGTGTGGACTGTGTCACGTTATGAACCACCCGAAGTAGCTATCACCGAGGCCTCCCCTAGATAGGGTATACTCCATGTCAAGAAGCCTGGAACAAAAGCCTCCGATTGGACGGATCATCAACGACGACCACACAAAGGATTAACGGATTATTCTTTTGGATCCTGGAATGTACGCTCCCTGAACAAACCGGGGGCCGTTAAGGCCCTGCTTCAACAGGTCGAAAATTATTAACTGAGCATCACTGCAGTCCAGGAAACAAATTTGATTGGTTGCGAGGTAAATGACAAGAACTCGCATACGATCCTCAAAAGCGGCAAACCATCGGGACGCAAGGAGTTTGAAGTTGCATTCATAGTGAGCAAGCAACTCAAGTCGCACGTTATTGACCTCAACCCTATTAACGAAAGGTTGTGCGCGATTCGCATCATTTGCGTTTTTTCAGCCTCTGACTCAACAACGTGCACGCCCCCACTGAAGTTAAGGAAGATGCGGTGAAAGAGGAATTATATGCCCGTCTGGAAACACTGTTGGATTCACTTCAAACACACGAGGTCAAAATATTGCTTAGAGATTTTAAAACGAAAGTTGGCATCGGGGAACCACTGGAGGACATAGCCTCCATGAGGAATGCAATGATAACGGTCAATGACTACTCGACTTCGCCTGCAGTGGGAATCTTATCGTAAGCTCCACATATTTTCCGGATCGGCGCATTCACAAACAGACTTGGAAATCCCCAGACGCACGTACCGTCAACCAAATTGACTACGTCCTCATCAAAAGGTGGGCGTCCAGTGTATTGGATGCCCGATCCTATCGAGGAGCAAACTGCGACTCAGACCATCACTTAGCGAAGACAACCTATCGGTGTAGAGTTTCTTCAGTACACCAATCGAGAATCAGCCCTCCCAAAATTTTCGCGGTTGACAAACTCTTCAGCGATGCTACGGCGCAGGCATATACAGTCGGCCTTGAGGAGAAATTATCACCTATGCTACACGACGTCAGCAACACAGGTGTACACGGGATCTGTGAAGAACTTAAAGGTACCATCAAGGAGGTCGCAGAGAAGGTCTTGGCATACAAAGCCCGTCTAGCGCGAAGTCACTGGGTTGACAAATACTGCAGAAAATCAGTCGACGGAAAAAACGAGGCCTACAGACAATATATCCAACGTGCAACTAGAGCCAAAAATGTAAAATAAGACGAGCTGCGGCGAATATCGAATAGAATAATTAGACATAAGAATCGGAAATACGTTGACGAGCGATTGCTGAACATTAATGAAAACCTAGTTAATAGAAACACCAGATAAGTGTAAAGACTAGTAAATGTTTTGCCGCCAGTCATGGCAGTGTGATAATTTGGTTGTGGTAAACATTCCCCCCTGTGGTGTGGGGTGTAAAGATAATGCCACGGCCTTTCTTTTTGTCGGGGTGTCGTATAAACCAACTAGAAAAGGACAGTATCTGTACGCCAGCAACTTGCATCATCCGAAATCTTCTATATGCTAACGAAACGTATATTAAAAATTACTCTACAAACATTAAAATATTTAATTGTACGACTTTAAAATAACATTTGATAAATTCGCTTTCCTTTTATTAAATGAAAAAAAAATGGAAACCCAAAGAACCTTTTTTCCCATTTTATAAAAAGGAAAGAAACGAAAAAATATATGACAAAGTTCTTTTTTCAGTCTGTTGACAGCTACATACGTATGTTCTACTGGAGGAGGGAGAGCACACCAGACTGCGGATCCAGAGTGTCAACTAACTAACTAAAAAATTGACCCCCGAATTTTTTTGGAGAAGCAGGTCGAGCAGTTTTTACCTTTTTTAAACAGAGCCGTGAAAAAGGGGGAGCGGTCCCACTTATCTTTCGAAATCCCTGTGATGATGTGCCGGTGGGTTGGGCTCATTATAAGTATCTACCTCAACGAGAGAATCAAAACCAGCCGAAATAAAAACTGTCGTCCAATCATGTATTTAAGTACAATAAACCTGTGCAATACTACAGATACAGACGCATTTCACTAATCTAATAATAACGACAATACTGAAAAATACGAGTAAAATAAAACCCTACGCTGAGCGGATTACTGGCAAGTATTAAGGCTGCTTTAGACCTGGCCGATTAGCAACTGATCAGCTTCTTATGGTCGAGCAAAGCCTCAGAAATTGCTGGAAATAAACCCTCGGCCCCTGGTTTCGTACCACCGACAGATCTGCCGGTGGAAGCCGCACAACCAGACAAAAATATGGTTCATTACACGGGCCCGCACCAGAAAAACGCTAAGCAAATAATAGCGTATGCAGACAACATTAACATCTTGTCTCGAAATTTGCCAGCCGCTGCAGAACTACTACATAATCTGCAAAAGAAGTTGGACTATAAGACATAACCATCGACTTCAAAACAACAGCCACTTTTCATGTGGACTTTGTAACGGACGGTTTGGTGGGCATCCGAAGAAGCCCATGGGGACGGAACCTAAGGGTGCATGGTGACCGTAAAGGTTGGGCTGTGCCATCTGGCGAAGAAAAAGGCTCCCCAACGAGCTAAGCAGCGGCTTATGCTTGCTGTAGCTCAGTTCGGAAGATGTGGGCGGGGTTTTCGCCGCTCGTTGCCACTGTCCTTTACGTATTAACAAAAATTCATAGGCCTGGGGAAAAACACAAACAAGGGAGGTAAAAATGGGGAATAAAAAAAAATAGTCGATAAGGATGGAATGGTTGGCGGACGGATCAGACATCCACGCGGTCGAATCTGGGTCCGGGTGTAATGAGACCCTCGGTCTCTGGTTTCGTACCACCAACAGATCACTACTCATCAGGTGCTGCGTCGATCTGCCGGTGGGAGCAGCACTACCAGACCATAATATGGTTTATTACAGGTGGTTCATTACAACTTGCATCGGCAGGTACAGAACATCATTCTGGTTTCAAGGCTTATCCAGTGCAACTTGCGAAATTTTCTCGCACAAACTGAACTAGGTGGTAGTTAGCTAGTAATTTTAATTATAGAGGGCGAGTTTCGTTAACCCCCTTGCACAGAAGTTCACCGCCTGGGAATTGAACCATTTAATAACGGAAGTCGTGTGTTCCTTGTCCTATTATTCACCAAGCCACTGTTTCAAATGCAAGATGAAGGAGTAGTCGCTGTAATTGTGGACCCTCGTTCCATGAAATCAACCTAAATGACCCCCTTTGCGTCCCAAGAAACGGTAGTTCATACACAAGATGCAACTTCTGATGAATTTCAGCGGATAAAGATTCTTTTGCACACAAAAATCTAATCACAGTGCGCACCTGACGACACGCGGGAGAATCGACTGTGGTAGTTATTGCTCTCTATATTCACTGACAGACAAAAGCCAACTGGAGTGAAACAAGAACTGCAGTGGTTTCGTATATGTCTGATAGATGGCTCTGTATGCGTGAAACCGTGCTCAGATCCGCTAACATTTAGATAAACCCGACAGGCCTTATTTTATGAACTTCCCCAATATACATATTTCTTGTGAAAGTGGCCCATTGTCCTAAACAGTAGCGGAGCCCTGGTCTCTAACATACTAAGATTGGTGGTGAGAGGGTTGAACTGCATAATTACCAAGTCGATTTGTGCCAAGTTGACACGAGGGTGGTGATGAAAGCGTTCGAGACAAGTATGAATGTTTAGACAATTTTTTTTTGGCAGGATCGAAATACGAGAAATACGCTTATTTGCTTCATTTTCAATGTCCCTATACTTTTCCTGTGTGTCTTCCGATTTTATCGTTTAAAGTGACTACTTTGTAGTATGAAAGTATTTGTCCACTCCGCCTATAAAGGTAGTTGCCTACCTGTAAATGGAAACCTAAACTTATCCAACACTTTCCAAATCAAAAAGCCAAATTACTCCAAGCGAATAGTCTCTCAAATCGAGCATTTGGAAAGAACCGAAATTTTCAAAAACTATCTAACTCAATAATCACCCCTGAAATTTAATTCTCCGAACCAGGAAGAAATTGTGAAAATTCCGCTCGTGTCTCAAGTCCTTCCCAAGAAGTTTTCTAAGTGTTTAATTCAGTTCAGGCATATACAAAGTACATGTACGAGAACAAGCTTGTCTGGCCATGCCACCATGCCCAATAATTCTTAGCTTAATGGAATCGCAAGCCAATTTTTTCTTTTCTCTACATTGGCTCGTTCTATTCCCATAGCAAGGACCCATCGCTGCGAAATACTCGTATACGAGTATATGGGAAATGTGTTTGTGTGTGTGGCGAAATTAACTTTCCCAAGATTTCGTACGTTAATTTTATAAAGCCCGATCCCGAAATGAGACTACTCTCTATACGATTCTTAGGAAGCGGCACGAATCACGAATACTGTATACGATGCATTATGTGGAGTTTACAAGTGGTAGTAATCCTTGCAGAACGGATGCAATTACAATAATGGCGTAGTTAGTTACTTTAGCCTGCATTATTCAATTTCTATCCGCCCGGTAAGTGTATAGTAAATGCAGCGCAGTGAATGCAATGAATACCCGAGGTCTGGGCGATGTATAGTATAGAATGCAATGTAGTGGAATGAAGTTGAGACTGTACAATTTTCGTGGGTTCCTTTCAGGCCAGTGCAGGTCTTTTTTTTGTCCTCTGCTCTCCAGGAATGCTGCTTTAGCCTTTAGACTTTCGAGAAGCGGAAAAAACTACATTCAGTAACGAAAGTGAAATGAATGAACCAACCCGGCCAAGAGTGGCTGCAAACGCTCGAAACTTATTTTAAATCCCTCGTATTTCTTCGGCTTGACCTGGTCCGTAACGCAATTGTTCTGATTGCAAAGTTTGAAAACTTTAATTGAGCAAATTTGCCCGAAGCAATTGTGTAAGCAATGAACAAAACGAGCTGTGACTATGGCTAGATGACTTGGCTGCATGCCTGCCTGACTACAGTCGAGTATGGTGTGGTCCTTCTTCGGCGCTAACTCTATTTTACCTTGCTCCAATGTAGTACCACACCTTAGCCTAAGGAAGGAATGCATTCCAGAAGGACGACAGCAACTTCTATGTGTGGAGCCTAAAAGGAAATTTCAAAGAAATCGCAAAACTTCATATATGATGTTAAGGTGTTACCAATTTTCATTGTTTTCGAGGAAGTTTATGAAAACTTCCTCCAGGAAAGGAATTCTTGTGGTTTGGAGGGTTTTGGTTGTAGAATATTTGTGTAGGTGCTTTCCATTTAGTTGTTCAATTATTAACGTCTTTCCAGTTAAGCAAAGCCTCTGCAAGTCATCGCTTCCTTTTTGAAATCTTAATGAATTGACATTTAAAAAGGGTCAAAAAGAGTGTTTTTTTTTTGACTGTGCAGATTGTGATAATTTCTTCTGTTTTGGATCAACGAACAATATTTCAAGCGGTATTGTCTAAGACGGGGCTGGCTTTAGGTTACGTTAGGTTAAAGGGGCTGCCGTGATACCCACAGCACACGTAGACCACCACTGGGTCCTTTGTGATACCACCATCGACTCCACAAACCCGAGTCCTACCTATTCATTGAACCAGCCTGAGCTGTTGATAAAGCGCTGGAGCCGATGCTAACATCCTTAAGGTCGTCCAGATCGCCAAAATAGAAAGACCCCAACGTAATCCGTCTTCTTCTAGCCAGGGCATGACACCCGCATAACAGATGAAAGGCACTCTCCTCCTCATCCTCGCAACTCCTACAGAGGTCATTGTGTGGAAGCCCCAATCTCCTAGCATGTTCGCCGATCAGGCAGTGCCCTGTAATCACCCCCACAAGAGTCTGCAGATTACGTCTATTCAACGCCAGCAGCTCCTCAGAGCGTTTGGGATCGATCGTGGGCAAAGTTGCCTAGTAACAGTGCAAGTGCTACCATTACACCACCTCGTGTTGGCAGCACTCAACGCGACATTGTTTATCAACAATTTACAGGCTGATAAAAACCACCCGAGATGTCAGTGACTAAACCCGGTCCACCAATGGGCCGAAATCCAACAAAGGGAGACGTTAAAAAAAATTTCCCATCTCCAGGAGACAGGTGCGGCATGCGGCAACAATCTTTGAGTTTGTGATCACAGATTCAAGGCACTTAATCGCCGGCTGACTATCCGTAAAAATGATAATATCCTTAGCAGCTATGACCTTACGCCCGAGACATATGAGAACCTCCCAAATAGCCGCAATCTCTGCCTGAAGAACGCTGCAAAAGTCAGGTAGATGTAGTGACAAGTTTAAATTCAACTTGTCCGAGTACACCCCCACTCCCACTCCTTTATCCGTCTTAGAACCATCAGTGTATAAACTTACAGCATTAGACTCCTGGAAAGTGTTGGCTTCCCACTTGACCCGTGAGGGGGGGAACAAAATTCTTACCGAACAGATACTTGGGAAGAGTGTAATCTGTCACCGCAGGAAAATCCAAGCTGCTAAGAACAGACGAGTGTCCCGTGGCTGCCACAGTCAACTGTCCAGTTTCCCAAAGACGAATGGCTACGTTCGAGGCCACCTGCTTAGCAAAAATATCTAGGGGGAGCGAATTGAGCAGGACATCAAGAGCAGCTGTTGGCGTAGTTCTAAAAGCCCCCGTGATGGTGATGCTCACCATTCTTTGGCATTTCTCCAGCATACTTTGGTAAACCGCAAAATTGAGGGCAGTCCACCAGACAATAATACCATGCAGAAGTAAAGGCCGCAGGACGGAGACATAGAGCCAGAAAACAATCTTCGGTTTCAGGCCCCACTTCCTACTGGCTGGCTTTACTTAGGATACTCGAACGAATATGTGTTTCAATATTTTGAAATAATTATTGGGCTTTGAAAGTTTTATAGTATTACTGGCGAAACCTTTGTAGTTTTCGACTACAAAATATGCACCATTCTTCATCAACAGCAGTGTAATGGATCAGTTTAAATTCAGCTTGGGTCAAACCAGTTTCACTTTATGTAAAGGATTTGCATTTAACCATCTCGCGTTGGCTGGTTACAAGTCAGCAGGGCATGGCAATATCACAACATATCTGAGAATTAACATCGGTAGTATCCCTTCGAGCGACAATCAGCAAACGTCGTGTTTTGTGTAACGCGTGCTTGTTACGCTAAACTAAACCGGATAAAGTCACCTATGGAAAATTCACCGATTTGGTGTACCATTATGACGGTTTTTTTTTCGGTAAAAAAAACATTCTTTCTGTGTCGATATAATTTTTACGCCTTTAGGTGAATTTCAAAATGTCCCGAATGGATGAAATATTATCCATTAAAACGGTAAAGACTAAAGGCCCACTTAGAAAGCACAATTGATGAAGAGCAGGCTAATTTTCGATCCGGATTCTCCTGTGTCGATCACATTAACACCTTGCGAATCATCATCGAGCAATGCGCCGAATACGATTCTCCGCTTCACTTGCTTTTCATCGATTTCGAAAACGCTTTCGATAGTGTGAACCGGGATTCTATATGGGCGGCCTTGCGCAGGAGAGGCATCCCTGAGAAGCTTGTGGCTATTATTAAGGCAACCTATGACGGCACGAAATGTCGCGTTCTGCATAAAGGTAAGGTGTCGGGGGACTTTGAGATTCGCAGTGGAGTTCGGCAGGGGTGCATCCTCTCACCGATCCTATTCCTCATTGTGATCGGCGATGTGTTGCATGCAGCCCTATCCGGACTCGACAGAGGAATTCAATGGACTTTGACATCTTATCTACAACATCTTGACTACGCTGACGACATATGCCTACTCTCCCACAAAATCATGGATCTGTCCGCAATGGCGTTAGATCTCGAGAGGGAGGCAAGCAAGGTCGGGCTAAAGATTAATACCAACAAGACCAAGGTTCTTAGCCCGCCGTTGCGAAAAAGAAATCCGACACCTATTACCATCAATATTAATGGGCAGCCTGTGGAAAAGGTGGACAACTTCGTCTACCTGGGTAGCATTGTTGCCGAAAATGGTGGTACGGAGCAGGACATCGCTCGTCGTATCAACCAGGCTAAACGCACATACGGCACGCTGTCCAAAATCTGGCTGGGCAGTTATCCCAGCATCAAGACCAAGCTGGGCCTGTTTCGCTCCCTGGTACTATCAGTGCTTTTGTATGGGAGCAGTACATGGAAAGTTTCCGTAGGAGTTACCAGAAAGCTGCAAGTTTTCGTCAACTCATGTCTTCGTCGAATTTTAAGAATTTTCTGGCCCGAAACAATATCAAATGAAGAGCTAAGTCGGCGTACGGGTCAGATGCCAATCGACGAATTGATACGCAGGCGAAAATGGCAGTGGATAGGTCACACATTGCGGAAGAGTTGCGTTGCTTTGCATGCCATGAAATGGAACCCCATTTCTAAACAAGGCCGACCAAGAGGGGGTCCTCGAATCACATGGTGTCGATCTGTGGCAAACGAGTGTCAGGCACTGGATAAGTCTTTTGGGGAGTTGCGCCCTATTGCCCAGAACAGAGTACGATGGCGCGCAGGAGTAGTTGACGCGCTATGCCCCGCTAGGGGTTAAGGCAAAGTAGTAAAACGGTTGAAACGAATTATCCATACGACTTCACTGCACTTTTTTTATTCAATCGGGAGAAGGCTCGGACATAAACCATTGCCACGACGGGATAAACCACAATTGCAAGGAAGAATACAATCGGACTGACATGACGTTTCAATGGTCTAAACTACTGACTGATATGAGGATATATACTATATTTAAGAAGAGGAACAGGGCTAATGTGATATATGTAAATATTTAATAACTTCGGTTGGATTGTTTTGATCCGCATTATGTATTTTTTGTAAACATATTGTCTTTTATAAAATCTGCGAATTAAATACACCAGTAATGGTGTTGTAGTTATTCTAAAAACTAATCGTTGTTGTTGTTGTTAACTGCCTCTCCAGGGACATGGGCGCATCAACATCTCTTGCATATCTCCATACCTTGTTGACGTTTCGATATCATATTATTCTAATGGTGCAGTTACTAGCATGCACCTCCTATCCGAGCCGCTTTTACTGACAAGCTCGGAACGCTGTATGAGTTCTTGTATGGATAGATTGGAGATAGGCTGTGGGCTGAGCCACTAGCACATCGACCTGATGGTCTATTGTATTGTGAGTTCTAGTAGTGACCACAGGACGCGCCGAAGATTAAACATACATAGGTTCTGGATATAAAATGTTAGAGTGGCTACCGAGAACTCACGACTACCGAGCGAAGTCCGAATAACAATCGTGCGGTGTATTGACAGGATCAGTATAAATTCACCGTAAAAAGTGTATTTATTCACACACTGGCGTTGAGTAGAGACGAATATTTTATACTGTGCATTGAAGAACTTCCCCATTTCTATAAGACTTGTTTGACAATCTACCACGGTTTTTGATGATTGCAAGTTCAAGGATTTCGTAACATCTCCCATAGTTATCATAAGCCAATGGGGCACTTTTGATTGTAGACCCCATTTTTTGCGTATGGCCTTCTTTCTATGGTTGCTTTGATGGCCCGTTCGTGAGTATTGTGCCTCCAGTTTAGCTTTCTATCCAGTACAAAGCCGAGAATTTTGCCCGGTTTTCACCCCCATCCAACACAGAAGGTTCAACGGAAGGAAGGCGTTGTTTCCCTGTGAATTAAACAAGTAAAATCTTGTTTGGATTTGGACACTGAGACTGCAATTTTGGGCCGAGATAGCCCACACAGCGAATTATCTTAAAGTTAACCTGAGAGGACGCAGGTTCGATTCCTTTAGCATATTCAAACAGTTGCTTGTCTCATCGGCCTTCAGTCGACTCAGATGCAAACGAATACATTAATTTGATTAATGGAGTAAAGGCGGGGTGAATTTGATGACAATTTGCATACTATCCGCGTATTCTGTTACCCACCTCCTCCAGGTGTAATTGGAGCCTATTGACTACTATGTTCCAAATGAGGGAGGAGAGAGCACCACCTTGCAGAGTGTGCCCCTACAAAGGTGCAGAGGATACCGACAATTCGGAAGAAATAACTCGGTAATTGCCTCTGGATTGACATTATTAAAGGCTGTCGCCATATTTAGAAAGGCAAACACTCCTTATATACTCCATACAAAATGGAGAAGTTTCGATGTAATTATTGAGTGGAGGGCTGTAGCCACAGATCTACTCTGGAATTGTGTTTCGTAGGTGGAAATCAATTTATTAGTCCAGTTTTAAGAGAACAAACGATAGACTATTTGGTCTTAACTTATTTTGGTCGTACGTGTGAACTTTTCACTGGAGCATTTACATAACATTTAATAGCAGGTTTCTATTCGACATGTAGTCCGGATGGCGCAACGGTTAGCACGTTCGCCTTCTACGCACTGGGCCCCAGTTCGATTCTTACTGAATGCGGTAGTTTTCGATAAAAAAGGGGATTTACGTGTCGGACTATGAGCCCACTCAGCTGCTAAATGAGTACCCATTTATGGGGTAAATAACTCGGTTGAGCGTGTTGCTGATCACACCTCTACACAAGACCGTCACGATCTGGAAAATGAGATGATGCTAACTCATCTCGAGGCCATGGTTTAAATTAGACTGTTGCGCCAGTTATTTATTTTATTTTTATTCGACATATACAAAAAATCCAATTATTGCCGCAAAAGATCTTTCAAATTAAACAAAGGAAATCAACAGAACTGGCAGCACTGCCTTTCTTATCACAAAACACATCTTTTTTTTTCTTGTAAATCTCTCATACAGAGCAACGAAGGCATTCATCCAAGTAGTCTGCCAAACATAAGGAGGAAGTAGGATTGCAACGAAATTCCTTTTCAACGTCGCCATCCTCAACTTGGCTGACTGCCTGCCTGGCTATACGTTGTGAATTTTCAACCCCGTTGCAGTGGAACGTGAAACGACCAATCTACGAATCTACACTACAGCAAATTCGTCGCCACCCGCTTTCGTCCTCTTCATCTAGCTAGCTAGTGCACTTGGCAAAGAAATTGGTGCAATGCGACTCAGACTTCTCGCATGCACTATAGGCGACTAGGCTTCCTTGCTTGCACCATTGCCTCCTTTGATTTTCATTCGGCAACCTATGCCCCGTCCAACTTCCTTGATTTTCACCCCTTTTGTCGTTGACGATGTTGTCGTCCTCGTCGTCATCGTTGACGGTCCCATCCCCCTTTATATAGTCCGTCTATCATATACTCTTTGGGAGACCACTCGTGGCCCACTGACTTTCGTCCGAGACACATAAAGAAAGTTTTTTTTTCGGGGACCCCACCACAGGCACTAAACCAGCTTGTGCATTGTGCTGTCGTGTCCGTAAGTACTTTCCCTAAGACTTTTTCGCTTTTTTCTTCAACTGTGAGCTTTGTTTTGTTTCATCTTCCCATTTTTTGCTCTTCTATTTATTTATTTATTTAAAACATTGCTCGCATTCCGAACCAAGTTAAGCCAAGTAATTCCAACGTTCCTGATTTTTTTCCGTTTGAAAGGGCGGGAGAGGATAGCGGAAGCAACGTAAGTTCCGTGTCTTGAAGCAGTTCTTGTGCCATTGCAACTATGACCAAGAATGGCTTGTGGAGCCAGTGGAAGTAATCACAGGGCTCGATTGTAAAGTTATTTCGCTTTTTTTCTCCCCGTTGCTATTTTTTCTGGAAATTTCTTGGCTTGACTGATGATTGCTAATTGGAAGAGTAAAGCTTTTAGCCGTCTTAGAGCTATTTATCTGCACTCATTTTGATAGCTAGAATAGATAGATATACTATACATGGTATGTCGACGGATTACTACTTATGCGAGAAATGGAAAACAAATGAATACTTTCTTTTTCCTTGCCCGTTAGTTAATAATCTTTGCGTCTTTTGAATAAACTTTGTCGCAATGAACTGAGTGGGACTGGAAAAGTTCTTGTAAATGAAAACAACACGTCACACAGTGTCGCGAAATGGACAAAAATCGAAAAATCACAAGACTTTTTTTTTGTTTTAATTGAGTTTGAAAGTATCCTATCCCTTAAAGAACATATTAGAGCTTCCGAAAAATGTATTCCTAAGTTGGTGTTTGTTTGTTTTGTTAATAATATTATGGGCCAAAGTTGACCAATGGGAAACTTTGGAAATGTGATGTATAAGTTGCGATTCGCCTGTTGGTCATAATACAAGTGCTGGTTAATCATATTTTTATTTGTCGGTTAGATTGGACTGTAGACTTTTAGTTTAAGACAAAAAAATTATAAAAAAAATGTTAATAGTATTAAATAAATAACATAATTAATCTAATTCGAAAAATAAACTTTAAGCAAGGATTAGAAAAATGCGCCCAAAAAGGTATTTCCAGGATAAGAATTTTTGGTAAGCTACATATATATACTTTCAAGTGATCTAGAGTTTGCTTGCCTTTAGCTGCCTTTTTGGACGTAATTCACCTTTTTATACCCTTCACATATATGTGAAAGGGTATATTAACATTGTCATGAAGTTTGCAACGCACAGAAGGAAGCATCTCCGACCATATAAACTATATATATTCTTAGTCAGTATGATGAGACGAGTCGGTTAAGCTTTGTCCGTCTGTCTGTCTGGCTGTATGCAAACTAGTCCCTCAGTTTTAAAGCTATCGAACTGAAATTTGGTACAGAGCCTTCTTTCTATTGCACGCTGTAAATATGTCGGAACGAATGGAATCGGACCACTATGTCATATAGCTGCCATAGGAACGACCGGTCCAAAAATTCGTTTTAGTGAGAAAAACTTTTTTATTTCTAAAGATATCTTTTTCAAATTTCATAGTAATCAATAATATAATTAGCCAAATCACATCCCCGAATTTGGTTGAAATTGGACTACTCTATCATACAGCTGTCATACGAACGACCGTTCCAAAACCAAGTTTTTGTTAGAAAAACTTTTTTTATTTTTGAAGATATCTTTACCAAATTTCATATTATTCAATTATATTGACTATTAAATCACACACCTAAATTCGGTCGAAATCGGCCTACTATAATTTAACTTTCACGTCTAACACCCACACACTCACACTATTGCCTATATCTCCGAAACCGTTTATTGAATCAAATTGAAATTTATCCCTAACAAAGATAACCAAACACTTAATATGTCTACCAAATTTCATTAAAATCTGAACATCCGTTCTCAAGATATTGATTTTTGTCCACTTTTTCACACATTCGCGACACTGTGCGTCAGCTGGAGCTCATTGGAAATACTTTCAAGTTACGCGATTATGTTGCGAAAGAGTAATAAGTAATCACAAGTTTTTTTAGTGCCTTCAGCTGCTACAAGTTAATAAGGAAAAACATCTTGACAGTTATATAAACGTTTCCCCCGATGTACATCACATGCATTTTAATATGCTTCATAACTAAGTTGAGTAGCTAAGTAGTCCATAATCCGCAGAGAATCGAGAGAGAATTTTAAATGACTAATTAAATTCATTAGCTAGAACATCCTCTTTGGATATTCAGCATATTGAATTAAAAAAAAACTGTAGTTGCAGCTTAAATTCGATCACAGTATGTACGCGCAATTGAAAACTAAGAAAGTAGAAAATAATTTCCCGGCAACAATAAACCGACCACCTTGGTAGATGATGTTGCCGGGAAATTATTTTTTTCACCCTAGATAACTCCAGTTCTGGGGAAAAACCAAAAACAGGTATTCCGCATTTTTCCATGTTCCATCCAACGCAGTTGGTTTCATAAAACTCTGAATCATATTTTTTTTTTTTTTGAAAAAATGAAGTCTTTACAGGGGTAGTTTACCCCCCCCCCCCCCCCCCCGAAATTTCAACCCCCGGAGGAATTATCAATTGTGATTTTAATAATTCCTCACGAGCTATTTATTCCCATAATGAGCATTTACGAAAATTCGCTTCTTATAGGTGGAATTGAAAAATCACCCCCAAAAGTAGTCACCTTCTGACCATGGTTTCCCCCCTTTAAAACGTATCCGCCGATAAAAAAATTACGTGTCGCTTAGTTTCGAGTCCTCTACAACATATATGAGTTTCATCGAAATCGCAGGGGACACCTCCCTAGTGTTCCTTGTAAGTGCAATATTTACTCGAATTGGAACTGGATCCTGCTAGTGTCATGCACGAAATCCCATTGTGATACCCTACCCTAGGAATACTAACAACTCCAGCTTTCATATACATATAGTGCGAAAAGCATAGGGGGGGAGGTGCGAAAATTCCTCTTCCATAGTCCTCCTCGTGGACGCCCCTTGGAACGACAGTGGTCACTGATCATTGCTAACCAATGTCAAGCCGCCTGTGATGGCGGTACGATGATTTGGTTGAGGTAAACCTTCCCCCTGTGGTGTGGGGCGTAAAAATAATACCACAGCCTTTCCTTTTGACGGCCTGTCGTTAAAATCGACAAACAAAGGACAGGATGTGCATGCCAGCAACTTGCACTATCCGAAATCTTCTATATGCTAACGAAAAATCAACTATGCCCCGGATAAGGACTGATACAACTTTTGGCTTATCTTTATCTTATAATGACAAAGATTGGATTCTGGAATGTGTGTACTCTCCTGGACAATGGATCAGAAAGACCCCAGAATTCACGATTTCTTCAATTAGAGAGTGAATTTCTGAGGTATATGTTAATTAAATATCTTAGGAGTTAGTGAGATAAGATAGTGGAACAGCGGAGAATTTATCTCTCCAACTGGTAGCACTCTAATGTTGTCGGTTATGGGTGATATGAATGTAAAGTTGGCGCTGATAAATATGGGCTCAGACATGTGATGGGGAGAATGATTTATAGAGTTCTGCAACTTTCACAGTCTCTTCTTCGGTGGTACTATGTTTGAGCATAAGGACCACCACAAAATCAGTTGGTCCTCTGTTGATCGGCGCAGAACACAAAACCAGATCGACCACCTTGCCATTAGTAAAAGATTCAAGAGTTGCCTGCTGGACGTGCGAAACAAGAAGGTTTTTTTTATGTGATTGGCAAGACTTTAGGGGATTACCCTTTCATGCAAGCATAGCCTTGGCGGGTAGGAAATTAAGGTAAGGGATTGGGGGCGGTTGAGTGGGTAGGAGGTAAGTACCGGTGCACATTCCGCTTAAACTTTTGCAAGTCATATTTATTAGGGAATACAGTAGATGGAAGGCTGTTCCACATTCTTATTGAGCGAGTTAAAAAGGAGTCAAAAAATTTAACTGTGCGACAGGACCTGGTCTCAAGAGTATGAGGGTCAGCACGACTGGCAACCCGGGTGCTACGCGTAGGAACAACAAGACCAGGGAGTAAATCACTAATTTCATTAGAACAACATCGGTTGTAGTAGCGATAAAGTAAGGTCAAGCAACCAACGCTACGCCTGTGCTCGAGGGAATCAAAGCGAGAGGTAATAGACAATAGAGTGATCACCAATAATTTTAAAAGTCTTCTGTTGGACTTTATCCAACATGGACAACACAGTGCAACCTACACCCGCCCAAATATGGGAATTGTATTCCAGCCTAGGTCTTATGTGGCTTTTGTATATTTGTGCCAAGTCAGATGGTGAAAAATATTTTTTGGATGCCATAAAAAATGCGTACATTGATAGAGCAGACACCATTCTTGGCACAAACCCGGACTGCCGGAATAAGCCCTGGATGTCTGACGCTTCATGGCAGCGGATTGTTGAAAGAAAAGAACTGAAGGTTCGTCTGGCTGCAGCATCAGATTACAATCGAAGCAACATCGAACTCCTTTACCGTCAGAAAGCTTGTGAAGTTCAGCGTAGTGGCAAAGTAGTAGTAGAATTTCCTTTTAGCCTCAGCAGAAGAAGCCGCAAAAAGTAACAACTTAAACGCCATATACGGTATCATCAAGGAGTTTACGGGTGCCTGCCAAAAGCCGGTGAACGATAGTGATGAAAAGCTACTTATCTTGGAAGAAGATCAAATGAGACGGTGGAAAGAACACTTCGCCGTGGTCTTGAACCGTGTAACCTCTGGTGAAGTTCCTCCTCATATAGATAATTTAGCTAACCATAAAAATGTGCGAATACGGTTCACTGCCCCGAGTAAAGAGGAAGTAAAAAAAAAGTAAAAAATAACTGGCGCAACAGTCCAATTTGAACCACGGCCTCGAGATGAGTTAGCATCATCTCATTTTCTAGATCGTGACGGTTTTTTTGTGCAGAAGTATGTGATCAGCAACACGCTCAACCGAGTTATTTACCCCATAATGGGTACTCATTTAACAGCTGAGTGGGCTCATAGTCCGACACGTAAATCCCCGGAATCGAACCGGGGGCAAGTGCGTTGAAGGCGAACGTGCTAACCGTTGCGCACTAAAACGAAGAAAGGCCGCCGGATTCGACGGTATCCCTGCCGATCTTTATTGCGCAGCGCCAAGCGTAACTGCCGATTTGGTGCACCCACGAGAAATGCGCTGAGTACGATTCTCCGCTTCACTTGCTTTTGATCGATTTCGAGAAGGCTTTCGATAGTGTGAACCGGTATTCTATATGGTCGGCCTTGCGCAGGAGAGGCATCCCTGAGAAGCCTGTGGCTATTATTAAGACAACCTATGACGGCGCGAAATGTCGCGTTCTGCATAAAGGTTAGGTGTCGGGGGACTTTGATATTCGCAGTGGAGCTCGACAGGGGTCCATCCTCTTACCGATCATAGTGATCGGCGACGTGTTGCATGCATCCCTATCCGGACTAGACAGAGGAATTCACTGGACTTTGACATCTTTTCCACAGCATGTTGACTACGCTGACGACATATGCCTACTCTCCCACAAAATCATGGATCTGTCCGCAATGGCGTTAGATTTCGAGAGGGAGGCAAGCAAGTTTGGGCTAAAGATTAATACCAACAAGACCAAGGTTCTTAGCCCGTCATTGCGAAAAAGAAATCCAACACCTATTGCCATCAATATTAATGGACAGCGTGTGGAGAAGGTGGTCAACTTCGTATACCTGGGTAGCATTGTTGCCGAAGATCGTGGTACGGAGCAGGACATCGCTCGTCGTATCAGCCAGGCTAAATGCGCATTCGGCATGGTGTCTGAGATCTGGCAAAGCGGTTATCTCAGCATCAAGACCAGTGTAACTCCCGATTATATAAACATGAAAATCTCTAGCTTTGGTAGATTGCTCGTGAGGGTAATCTTATACTCTCCTGGAAAAATAAAATCGATCAGTTGAAAAGTAACGGTAATTTTCTTACAAAGAGTCCCGTACTACCCTACTTTTCAAGTTTTTTTTGTCTATAACTCTTGAAACAATTGACGTAGACACCTGATTTTTGGGGTGAAACCCTGAAGTGGGAAGTTGCTTGAGTTTTGTTGGGCATAATCAGATTAAAGGAACGCCTACCTCCCCTACAAATTTCAAAATACTAAATATTACTTTAATTACGATAACTTTTGATAGAAGAAGACTAGCGAGTTGAAAATTTGGTAGAATATTGGTAGTATGATCTATTTAGTTGGTATTGAAAATGGGCAAGATCCGACCCAACGAACCCCTACTTCCCCTACAAATGAAACGACAAATAATAATAACTTTCGATAAAATGAAGCTATTGAATTGCAATTTTGGTCAAATGTTTATACTAGGAACTAGTTGGTTGTTATTGAAAATGCGCTAGATTCGGCAAAGGAAACCTCTACCTCGCCTACATGTGAGACTTCAAATAAGCGATAACTTTCGATGGAATGAAGCTAGCGACTTGAAAAATTCGGCAAATATTTGTAGTGTGGGCTAGTTAGTTGATTTTGAAAATAGTCAAGATCCTTCTGAATGATCGCCAACTCACTTTTAATGCATATGGTCATTGCCAATTGGTACTTTTGGTATCACCACTAGGTCTGTACTAGTCTAGGGTATATACGGTTTTTTTTAAGATGTACCTACATCCTATTGTACAAACCACGTTCAAACAAAACATTTCCTATTCTCGATTAAACATTCCATGCCTGCCTATGCGACGACATTCCAGCTACCTTGAAATGACCTATTTCGACCGGTGACCGGTTCCTATGCTAACATAACCGGCACATTTGTCACAGATCGGCTTTTATGGGTAATATATGTGCAAAGTAATTTCTTTTCGCGAGATATTGCCATACTTCTGTGAATGCTCGCAGTCAACTCTCAACCTACCAAAAAAGCCGTTTAGTATGCAAAGCAGTCGCGTCTTTTGATTTGGCTGAATACCGCAAGATATTTAGACTAGCGGTTTCAAGATCAGCACGCTTACAGGCGAATTTATACACTCAAATATCAAAGAAGACGACGTTAGTAACATATATGATGTACAGTAAGTTTGAGCGATCATTTACCTTGAAGCGATAGTCCAGAGTAATTTGAGGAAACTTCGATATTATTCGATGTTGAAAAGTAAATTCGGGCCATATTCTTTCAGATAAGTCCCGATTTTAAAATTGAGATTATTTTGGAATAATTTCCTTATAGAAATAAAAATTGGCGCCCAATGTGGGATTAAATTAAAAATGCATATAAATTATAACGGGCAAATTAAGATTGTCCTGGCTACCATCGTTCACAAGTCGACGATTTTTTTTACGTAGAAGTAGCGGGGGAAACAAATTCATTCAAAGATACATGTATACTTGTTTCGCTTATAGGTGAATAACTCGCCCTTGATATTTGTTCAATTATCTACAGAACAATATATAAATATGATAGCTAGATAGATAGGTAGCAAGTTGATCTCTTATTCCATATATTACTCTTTTTTGTCTTAATAACTTTGCTGATGACTTGGCCGATGATTTCATCAATGCGGCTTGATGAATTCTTCAATGAAAGTCTGGTTTTAGTTCACTGAGTGGTTATGTATCATTTCTTCATGTAATTCGAAATTATATAAGTGACATTAGTCCCGGGGCTACAACTTCATGATAACTTTCAGCTAGCCGCGATGATTCGACGACACGTCCCTGCTAACTACGTCATGATGACATGACTAGCAGGGATTCGTCCCCGAATCCATTTGTGGAAGTTCAACTACGTATATTCACTAGGACACAGGAAGGGCAGTTCTGATGTTTTTTTATATTCCTACTTAATAACTGGAAACAGTCTGTATTTAGGTAAATCGGCGAAGTATATAATAGTATGTACATGTAAGGAAACAATGTCTTTCAGTCTATCTTTAAGGATGCCTGAAACAAACCCCGCAGGAACCTGGAGATTATCAAAGTATCGACTTCGATACCTTCATCTTTCAAACCTACACGTGACGCTACTTTCGACACTTGGCCTAACTCTAGCAGCACCACTAGTTATACTCAAGACATTTGGTACTGGAATTGAGAATGGGAACTATGGTTGCATTGCCTTACTGCAATGCAAGAGAAGTAGCAGCTAGCAGGCGAACCGGTACTTGGATTCGCGCCGACAATCGACACACTTGCTGGAATGTGCCGTCAATGCCGAGGTCAATGGTTGCGCATGTTGGTATGTACTTTCTTGATGGCGTCATGCATTCATCACTCAAATACCTTCTGTTTCTTCTTCGTCACCTTGTACCGCTTCTTCTACCGGGAATAGTCTACGGATACTATACTCGTATATACGAGTACGATACTACTATTTTTCTTACTTCTTCAGGTATGCTGAATCTTGTGCAGACATAAAGATATTCCGGATTTGGATTACGGACCGAGAGACTTATGAGAAGATATTTTCACACGTTTCGAATTTGGATGCCTTTTTGTTGTTTTTTTTTCTGTCTTTTTCTTCTGCATCTTACAGTGTGAACTTGCCCAAGTTTCCGCGTGCAAGATTTGACGATAGTGTAAAGTAGGTGAAGTGTTTTATGTAACTTTTGCAAGTTTAAGTTTTTCTGATCGTGTAAGTCCATGGAGTGTAATGTTCAAGTTTTGTATCTATCAACACGGTAGTTATACTTTTGTTAAAAAAATTATTTTATGCTTGTACGTAAGGCGAGGGTATTTCCGAAAACACGGAAGAAATGCAATGCTGCGACTTGCATTTTATTTGCGACATTTATGAACTTTCAAATATGTTACGGATTTTTCAGATTGACTTTAGACGGAAGTGGTAAATTCTTTTGCTTTCAATAGCACTGCAGCAGCAAGGATGTGATTTTGATTCAAGCAAAAGAGAAAGTTGGCTTGTGATCTTTATTCACCATACGATGTACGTTTTAATGAGGAAAGTTAGGCTTTCGGCAGACCTACATTCTGTATCCTGACTCATTAAATAGTAACAAGGATATGCATTTTAGGGTCGACAGCTATTTACAGGAGCATTGGTTTGGTACGACCGGACGAGAGTCTTCAGCGACCGTTTATTTAACAGGTCGGTGGGACTTTCGTCCGTTTGTAACACCAGAAAACAACAGTTATTTAATATTATTAAATTTATTACAGATATGTAGTTATTATTATATTATATATTAAGAGCAATATTAATAAGTAAGTGAAGCGGCCATGTGTCTCACAATGAACATTCGTCGCTTAGACATGGCACACAGTGGTTTATTAGCGTACAAACCACAGTTTTGCAATGCGTTAGTTTAATGTTTTCAATTACATTTGACCCAAGTTAGGATGTCAACTGTCAACCAACTCATTTAACAGCCGAGGCGCATTTTTATATACCTGTAACGAGGCTAACCTAACACCACAGTACGAAATTGCTCTGCCGCGGATTCCAAGATGGCTCCATCTTTTAAAATGAATGTATAGGGACCACGAACAATCATACCAAATGGCATTTCTCTATCATATTTTGCAATGTGAAATCGCTTAGCGTCCCAACTAAAATATATCAAACCAGGACTAGCCTTTGTAAGGACAAGGATGAACATCATCAGCGGGCCTCTTAATTTAAAGAGCTTTTGAATCCGCCATCTTATACGAGTAGTATATCCCCACACAAAAAACTCTTGTCGACAATGTTGATCTAGGCCCACCCATACAACCCCTGACAGAAGAGGAAGTTGATCTCGCGCTGCGGTCACTAAAACGAAATAAAGCGCCGGGCGCTGACGAAATTCCAGCTGAACTGCTAAAATTCGATGGAACGGGTCTAGTTAAAATCAATTCCTCTTGCGAGTATGGGAGGACGAGATTATCCTAGACAATTGGCGCAGAAGCATCATCTGTCCAATTCACAAAAAGGGAGATATACTGCGGTGTGAGAATGGCAAGGGCGTATCACTGTACGTCTTATAAAATTTTGACGAAAATTCTGAAAATTAGAATAAAACCGTACGCAGAACGAATCATTCGTGAATATCAAGGCCGTTTCAGACCTCGTCGCTTCACGACTGATCAGCTCTTAACGGTCAAACTGATACTCCAGAAGTGCTGGGAATACAACGTAAACGTATACCAAATCTTTGTCGACTTCAAGCAGGCATACGACAGTATCGATCGTGGTGTACTGTACAACATCATGCTGGATTTGGTATACCGGCAAAATTAGTGCGACTGACAAAGACGACGATGACCAACTCCGTCTCATAAGTCACGATCGATCTATATGAAACACGCACTGGTCTGAAGCAGGGCGATGGACTGGCACCGACGCTCTTCAACCTAGCACTGGAATACGTTATTCAGGCTATGAATATGGACAACAGCAAGACGCTACTCATCAAGTCGGCACAATTAGCATCGTACGCCGACGACATCAACATCATGTCCCGCGGATTGGCCGACCCAGAAGAACTGCATACGCTCGATACCGCTGCATAAGAATCGTATCAACGAGGCTAAAACTATAAAACTAAAATAATGATACAATCGACGACAGGGACATCTGCACAATCGAGCATCAATGTGGGGGACCCTAACATCGAGTTCGTGCAGGACTTCATATACCTGGGTTGCAACTTGCCAAGGGACGCCAATGAAGCTGACGAAATTAAGCGACGGATACAGTTAACTAATAAAACTTTTTTCTCGGTTCTCCCCATAGTGAAATCGAAGCATGTGCACAGAAAGAAGAAGCTCCGCGTGTACAAAACCATCATACGACCAGCGCCATGCTATGGCTGCGATGCATGGACCCTAACTCAATCCTCCGGAAACATGCTAGACACATTTGAACGTAGGGTTCTGCGGCGAATTTTCGGGGCTGTTTGCGATCGAGATGGATGGCGCATCCGGTACAACCATGAGTTGTATGAACAGTACGATGACCTGGAAGTTTCGAAAATCGTCAAACTACAACGACTTCAATGGGCAGGGCATGTACAACGAATGGAAAATGGTCGCATGCCAAAGAGAGTAATGGACGCAGAAGGGGTCGACGGATCGAAACTGCGAAGACGACCGAGATCTCGTTGGAGAGCTCAGTATATGCGGACGCCGAACAGATGCTGGGCTTCCAAAATTGGAGGAGGCGGTCATGTGATCGAGATAATTACAAGATAGCGATCCAGGCGGTCAAGGCCCGACGTCGGGCTGTCGCGCCGCGCCGCGATGATGATGATGAATGTGCAATGATACTCGAAGAGATTGTGGGGAAAGGGCCCCACCGAGCGGAATAAAGCTTTAGACGATCAGGAAAAATGACGCGATTTGAAATCGCTTTTTACCGTTACAAAGCCATCCGAATTGGTTGATAACTTCATCTGACTTTAAAAACAACCTAGTTCTAACAACGAGTTGCAAATTTTATCGAGTTTGTCTAGAAAAAAGCTTGTAGAATCATTCTATACGCCAGACTTTCCGTTAAAAAAATCAGGCTAAAATGTTTGATGTGGGGCTAGGAGCATGTGGTATGAATTCAGAAGATTCGCAACATTGCCATCTTTTTTTTTTGTGTATCCATATTTAAGCAACATTTTGGCGAGTGATGAATATGCGTGCGGCGGAAGTCTCGAGAAAGGCTCAGCGGTGAATGCCTTCAAAGATTCCCTCCGAAATCTGCAGGGTTTATGGTGTGGCGATTGTTTTCCGGCTATGAAGGTGGTAAAATATGCTTTACCAGCTCATAAGTAGCAGCAGCAGTTTACTTGAATGTACTGGGAAACGAATTGAATCCTTGTGCGTTATTCATTCACAGTCATTAACCTTTCTCGACTTTTCCGCCTCACACAAAATCTATCGTCGCCAAACATGTTGCTTAAATTTCAACTATCCCAGAATTATTGCAGTGTTCTCCATCTTTCGAATCTATGTGACATGCTCCTGAGCCCATGTCAAAAGTTTTAGCGTAATGTTTTAACGGAAAGTCTGGCTTACCGAATGGGTTCCTTGTACAGGGTGGGCCAAATACAAGTTTAGTTTTAAAAAGGCAATAAAATGAACAAAATTAAATTTTTTTCCATGTATTATGGCTTCATTAGTATAGTAAGAGCAAACATTCCCATTAATGATGAAACACAACTTTGTTCAAGTGGCTGGCTCGGCTGGCTTCGCAGTAGCGCATTCTGTCATTCTAATTTTCCAAGACCATGTCGATGGTTTCGGGCTGTAGCTCACGGATTGCTTGGATGATATTGGCCTTAAGTGCTTAAATCGTTTCTGGATTGTTAGCATAACATCGGTCCTTCACGGTTCCCCGGAAAAAAAAGGTCCAAAGGGGCCAAATCGCAGCTCCGAGGCGGCCAATTGACATCGCCAAGACGGCTGATAACACAATTTGGCAATTCGGTGCGTAAAATATCGATTGTGGCATGGGCTGTGTGGCATGGCGCGCCATCCTGCATGAACCAGAGGTCGTCCAAATCCATGTCTTCAATTTCAGTAAAAAATGAAACCGGAATATAGAGGGCTACGCCCGCAATCCAAGGGTTTTGTAGCAAGCGCTTATTTTGGTATATAAATATCGTCTCCTTACTCTTCTTGATACCACTCAGATGGACAAAAAAAACATAATTAAAGTGTCTTACCCACTTACATTTTACATGCCAATTCATATTACGTGATTGTAACGAAACTTAGAACACATTATTGCCTAAGGTGTTGGTTATCGTTGGCCATCAGTACTTTTGACCTCGAAAGTGTTTAAGGCATGCAGGGGTGTGCTAACTGTAACTACATAAATTTCATAATTCTAACAGTCTCGAAATGCCACGGAGGGGGAGGGGGGATTACGAACTAATATTTTCTCCTCCCCCACTATTCCCCTCTCTACAAATTTCAAGAAAATGTGAAAAAATGGAATGTACTCAACATTACCTTTCTCACGACACCTCACTTGCCTATAACAGTCGATAAAAAAAATTGACCTTAATTTCGCCTCTATGTGGACCCCTCCCCCCTTCCACCCGGTAAAGTTTACCAATTACGACGCAGCGCCCGCAACTAATCTTTACCCTCTCAAAAATGATTAATTAAATAACTGCAATTCGCACTGCGAAAAACAACATGAAAGTAGTACTCACACCTATGAGGCCGGTAGGTGTATTTTTTGTGTGGATAGTGTCAAAATGCCTAACTTTAAATGAATGTACTATTATTAAATATTATGTGATTGTAATGAAACTTAGAGATATTATTGCCAATGATGTTGGTTATCATTGGCCATCAATATTTTTGACCTCGGGTGTGTTTAAAGCGTGCAGGGGTATGCTAACTGCAACTACATAAGTGTACTATTATTAACCTTTTTTGATGAGATATCAAAATTCTACGATTTTCTGTTTTCTATACTAGTAAAATGCCGCTTTTCTGCAAATTTTCATATTTCTAAGTATAACGGTGTCGAAATGCAAGGGGGGGGGACAAACTCGGATCACATATTTTCCCCTCTATCTCTTTTCCCCTTTTCCCAAATTTGATGAAAATACCGGAAATGAAATGTACTCGGTGTTACCTTTCTCATGATACCCCACTTGCCTATACCAGATGAAAAAAAAATTTTGACCTTCATTTCCCCTCTATGGGGACATCCCCTCAAAGTCAGTCTATTACAACGAATCGCTTTCTCCGGCGAATTATAATAATTCTACATACTCCCACAAAATTTCATGTATGTAGCTTCAGGCGTTCGTGAGATATTTCATGAACAGACGGACAGACATTTGACCGATTTCATAAGGGTTTTGTTTTTAATACAAAACCCTAAAAAGTCGGATAACATGGCTCTGTAACGTTCACCGTTGACCGAAACGTTGTTCCCAGCCTCATTTTCGAAGAAAAATGGTCCAATAATGCCACCACTCCACAATCCGCACCAAACTTCACTCTCTGTGGATGCATTGGCTTCTCGACAATAACGTGCGGGTTTTCCGAGCCCCAGATGCGACAATTTTGTTTGTTAACGTAGCCTCCGAGATGAAAATGCGCCTCGTCAGAAAAGATGATTTTTGGCCAAAATCGTTGTCCAATTCAAGCTGCTCTAAGGCCCAAACTGCGAAGCGATAACGAAGCGGATGGCCGTGCGCCTTCAATTGCTGAGTCAATTAGACCTTGTAAGCGAATAATCCGAGATCTTTGTGCATAATTCTCCTCAGGCTAGTGCGTGAAATGTTGAGCTGTTGAGATCGATGGCGAGTTGATGTTCGTGGAGTGAGTCTCACTCTCGGCTACAGCATCCACATTCTCGTCTGTGCGCACCGTACGACGACGGGGACCATGAGTGTTGTCCACTAGCATGCCAGTCTCACGAGATTTTTGCACAAACTTGCGTACAGCAGGCGCGGTGGGTGCTTCATTTCGGCCAAAACTTCTTTTCAAAAGCCCACTGTTTGAGCTACACAGCACTCACTTTGGAAATAAGTTTTGAATATTTCCCAACGTTGTTCAAGTGTAAAGCGACTCATTTCGTTCTGCGGAGGTATGATACTGACTTTCTGTCAAGATTTCGAGCGGGAAACAGCTTTCACTGTCAAAATACCCTATGATTTAAAAAGAAACCATTAGATTGCCCACCCTGTACGTAAGCTAGCTTTCGCCAGCCTTTTTCTCATAAAACTTGCTGAGATTTGCATAGCCTTTGCTAAAACAGGATCGTTTCTAAGGCCAGATGAAGTTTTAAATCGGTTCGGATGACTTTGTAGCGGTAAAAAGTGATCTACAATACAACTGGGGTCGCTTTATCCTGATCGTCCAAAGCCTTTCTTCCGCTGGGTGGGGCCCATTTCCCAAAACTTCTTCGAGTACCATTGCACACAGTACACTGAGCAACATCGATTCTTTCATTTATTTTACAAATATTTCGATTTTCTCGTGCCAAAATCAAAATATTTCTTTTGTTTTCCCCACTAACTTTTTCCTATTTTTTCACCCATACTGCACTTTTCCGCTTATTACGCTATTATCACCAACTGAGTGAAGTTCTTTCAAACCTTTTCACTATTTCTAAATAGAATACACATACTTTGTTATAACCTGAGCCAATAAAACACCATCACTCCAACTACTTCGAAGAATTTTTGCGAAAAAGTGAATAAAATAGTTTGAGCAACTCCAGCACTGTATGTACATTATTTCTTACTTACTGCAGCTATTGCCTGAATACATTTAACTTTACAGAAGAGCAGCAAACTACTTTGCCTTCTCTGTTAAACCTTGTTCGGATTAGGCTAGTAGTTTAGTTGAGTTGTAACTTAGTAGCTAAATATGTCTGAATAGCAAGAATTTTGTCGAGTAGTTTAGTAAGTGATTCAGTCGTGTTAATTCACATTTTGTTCTTTGTTTTCGGGCAAGTAGCATAGTCACGCCATTGCGTTGCAGCCTGTCCATTTTGCAAAACACCCCTCACTTGTGCACTGAACACGACTGTAATCACTGCCATCTTTACTAACAAGCCGGAGTGTCAGCTGATTGTCAATGCACCGACGACATGACAAGCAGTCAACCATATGTAAACGCCTTTGGTCGCCCGGTAAAATTTTGGGGTTTTCGTGCGTAAAAGTGAGTTTAGTGTCGCGATTTCAAGTGCAAATAAAAGAAGTGGTTATCAGTGACGTGTGGTAGTGTGAAAAACGTAAAGTTCCATTAAATACCGAGCGAAATGAACTGTTAAGAAGTGCGAGGTTATGAAAGTGCGAAACGGGAAATTTCTTTTTTTTTTCGTTAATATTCCGGCAATTTGGTTAACGTGAATGGTGCATCACCACCCTGGGACTAATCCTCGGGCCGGTGAATTCAGCGAAAACTTCCGGAAGTGCCCCAAAGTGCCCAAAAAGTGACTGTAAAGTGGTTGTCAAATGACAAAATCCCAGGTACTTCCCGGCCTTTTCATCGGAATTCATAGGATAAGTATAGGTTTCCTTTTGTGTTAATATTTCAGTGGATTGATGCGCCCGAAAATGCGAGTCTTAAACACGATGTTGACGGGCCAGACGAAAGCTTCACTGCAGCTGACAGGACCAGATGCTTGGCGGTGAAACTTTCGTCCGGTTCGTCAACATCGTGGTCAAGGGCTCCTCCGCGCTTCGTGCGGTCACCGAAGAGACTCCCAATGCCGGCAATTCGAAGCCTTTATGGAGGACTTAAATACGTGGCAAAACCGCAAAAGCCAGGACTGCCTTGGTAAACTGAATCTAAAAGGAAAAACTATTCTATGGGAAGGATGTAGGTGCTACAGAGGAAAGCACAGCTACTTGAAGGGAAAATACGTGAATTAAAGTGGCTAAGTACTAAGACTTAGAGCGAGTAGCCTTTATGTGCTTGTGGGGATGTCAATCGGTGGAAGAACTAAAAAGAAAACGATGATGATCCGAAGATGCCCGCGGGGACGGAGCCTAAGGTAGCATAAGGACCGTGAAGGTCGGGCTGGACGATCAGGCCCCTCAACGAGCAAAGCGCGGCCTATGCTTATTGTAGCTTAGTTCGGGAGACGTGGGCGGGGTTTTCGTTGCTTGTTGCCGCTTTACATATTAAGAAAAATTTATAAGCCTGGGGAAGACAACACAAACAAGGGAGGTAAAAATGGGAAATAAAAAAAAAATTAGGCGATAAGGATGGAATGGCAAAACCAACGGCCAACGCACTGGCGGCTTCTAAGAATGCAACGGAGTATATGTAAATGGCCCCACTGGTTCTTTATGCTGGCTCTCGGACGTCCAACGGTCTAATGACGTAACGCACATACGCACATTGAAAAAATGGCATATGTAGACGTACACTCACAGCGCCCGGCGAAAAACCCATACGCTCTCGATACTTCGCATTCAACCGAGTTCCGCAATTGCGAGCCGTTGCGATGAGCAATCTTGGATGGCAAACAATCGACAGCGACGCGATGTTTCGTTGATGTTTTCTTATGCATACGCCGTCGAGTAAACAGACATTCCCTAGACACGTTCGTCTCTACCAAAGGAAAACGAGCCGTCACAACGATCGCGAATCACGCTTCCGCCGTTTTTGTTTTTCCCCAAGAACCCCGGGTTGACGGCTGTCAACGCGCGTTAACCAACACGGAGTTGACGCCAAGCGATAGATGTGCGGGAAGATTTAAAAAAAGGTGTTCGATACAATCTATTTAAGTTCAAACCAATCTAGGCACTTTTCATTTGGTCCAGTGAATACCATCTTCGAGAACACAATTTTAAATGTTGTTGAAAACTGTATTAATGGTGAAGAATTTTTTTTTTCACTTCTCTGCTTCGCTTCCTCTGCCGTGACAAGGAGAGTATTGGCATACTCTCTTTTGTCACGACGCACACTACGCCGGACTTCTCGAGCCTTCCTGCGGTAGAGGACCTCGGTGTTGTTACGATTGCCGTCTGTCGTTGTTGCAAGACGAACCCTCAGTTCCCTTCGTTCGACAATCCGCTGCCATGTAGCGTCGGACATCCAAGACTTGTTTCGGCAAGCCGAGTTCGGGCCCAGAATGGTATCTGCGCTTTCTATGTACGTATTTTTTACGGTGTCCCAGTGCCTATTTAGGTAACTAGCCGTGTGACCGGTTATCTCTGCTGCCTTCAGCACAAGATGGTCGTTAAGATCCGCCGTCACTACAAAGGTGCACGGCTGCAATCCGCAATCGAACATTAGCGATCATGAGGTGATGACCTCTTCCCATTCCAACGTCGGCGCCCCTCTTATTACGAACGTCCAGAAGGCAATTGCGAAATCTATTGCTAATGGCAAAATGGTCGATTTGATTTTCAGTTCTATGCCGATCAACAGAGGTCCAGCTGATCTTATGGCACTTCTTGTGTTCAAACATAGTGCCTCCGATGAAGAGACGGTGGAAGTTGTAGAACTCTACAAACCTGTCACCGTTGTCGTTGCGGTCACCTAGACCGTGTCTCCCCATCACGTGCCTCAGTCCATTGTTGTCGGCACCAACCTTAGCAGTCAAATCTTCCATTACCGTTACAATGTCGCCTCTAGGTGTTTTACTCTGGACGGCGTTAAGTTTCTCGTAGAGGGAGTCCTTCGCCTCGACACTGTCTGGTTCAGTTGGAGCGTAGCACTGTATTATTGTAATGTTTCTCATTTTGGTCCGAAACCTAGTAGTCGTAATTCTATCTGAGACCGGTTTTCAGCTTATTAGGCAACTACGTGCAGCTCTTGTTAAAAGGAGCCCTACCACCGATTCACGGACACTACCAGAAACTTTTCCGGAATACAATATCACAGTGCCACGTGTTGGAGAAATGTTCGCTAATGTTCGATTGCGTATTGCAGCCGTGCGACGCCCCAGCGACGAAAGATCCAGGCCCCGCAAATTCAACACCGCTCGACTAAAAAATCCAGCTGTCTTACAACAATATAATGACCATCTTGCGCAAAAAGCGGCTGAGATAACTAGTCACCCAGATAGTGACATAAACGAAAACTGGGATGCCATAAAAAATGCGTACATTGATAGCGCAAATACCATCCTTGGCCCAAACCCGGATTGCCGGAATAAGCCCTGGATGTCCGACGCTTCATGGCAGCGGATTGTTGAAAGAAAGGCGCTGAAAGTTCGTTTGGCTGCAGCATCAGATGACAATCGAAGCAGCATCGAACTCCTTTACCGTCAGAAAGCTCGAGAAGTTCAGCGTAGTGTGCGACGCGATAAAAGAGTTTATGCCAATTCTCTTTTAGCCTCAGCAGAAGAAGCCGCTAGAAGTAACAACTTAAACGCCGTATACGGTGTCATCAAGGAGTTTACAGGTGGTCGTAACTCCTGCCAACATCCGGTGAAAGATAGTGATGGAAAGCTACTTATCTTGGAAGAAGATCAAATGAGGCGGTGGAAAGAACACTTCGCCGCGGTCTTGAACCGTGTAACCTCTGGTGAAGTTCCCCCTCATATAGATAATTTAGCTAACCATCAAAATGTGCGTATACGGTCCACTGCCCCGACTAAAGAGGAAATAGTCACTGCAATTATTGCACTAAAACGAGGAACGGCCGCCGGACTTGACGGCATCCCTGCCGAACTTTATCAAGCAGCGCCAAGCGTAACTGCCGATTTTCTGCACCCACTTGTTGATAAAGCGTGGAATACAGAGACCTTTCCCACTGAGTGGAAGGAAGGTTTGATCATCAAACTTCCAAAGAAGGGTAGCCTCACAGACTGTAATAATTGGAGAGGCATTTGTGTGCTTCCTGCCGTTGCCAAGATAACAGCTAAAATCGTCCTGGAAAGACTAAAGGCCCACTTAGAAAGCACAATTGATGAAGAGCAGGCTGGCTTTCGATCCGGATTCTCTTGTATCGATCACATTAACACCTTGCGAATCATCATCGAGCAATGCGCTGAATACGATTCTCCGCTTCACTTGCTTTTCATCGATTTCGAAAAGGCTTTCGATAGTGTGAACCGGGATTCTATATGGGCGGCCTTGCGCAGGAGAGGCATCCCTGAGAAGCTTGTGGCTATTATTAAGGCAACCTATGACGGCGCGAAGTGTCGCGTTCTGCATAAAGGTAAGGTGTCGGGGGACTTTGGGATTCGCAGTGGAGTTCGGCAGGGGTGCATCCTCTCACCGATCATATTCCTCATTGTGATCGGCGATGTGTTGCATGCAGCCCTATCCGGACTCGACAGAGGAATTCAATGGACTTTGACATCTTATCTACAACATCTTGACTACGCTGACGACATATGCCTACTCTCCCACAAAATCATGGATCTGTCCGCAATGGCGTTAGATCTCGAGAGGCAGGCAAGCAAGGTTGGGCTAAAGATTAATACCAACAAGACCAAGGTTCTTAGCCCACCGTTGCGAAAAAGAAATCCGACACCTATTGCCATCAATATTAATGGGCAGCCTGTGGAGAAGGTGGACAACTTCGTCTACCTGGGTAGCATTGTTGCCGAAAATGGTGGTACGGAGCAGGACATCGCTCGTCGTATCATCCAGGCTAAACGCGCATACGGCATGCTGTCAAAAATCTGGCAGGTCAGTTATCTCAGCATCAAGACCAAGCTGGGCCTGTTTCGCTCCCTGGTACTATCAGTGCTTTTGTATGGGAGCAGTACATGGAAAGTTTCCGTAGGAGTTACCAGAAAGCTGCAAGTTTTCGTCAACTCATGTCTTCGTCGAATTTTAAGAATTTTCTGTCCCGAAACAATATCAAATGAAGAGCTAAGTCGGCGTACGGGTCAGATGCCAATCGACGAATTGATACGCAGGCGAAAATGGCAGTGGATAGGTCACACATTGCGGAAGAGTGATAACTGCATTGCTTTGCATGCCATGAAATGGAACCCCATTTCCAACCAAGGCCGACCAAGAGGGGGTCCTCGAATCACATGGCGTCGATCTGTGGCAAAGGAGTGTCAGGTACTGGGTAAGTCTTTTGGGGAGTTGCGCCCCATTGCCCAGAACAGAGTACGATGGCGCGCAGGAGTAGTTGACGCGCTATGCCCCACTAGGGGTTAAGGCAAAGTAGTACTATTCCACCAACTAATTTCGCTAAGTCCCAGGATGTTCAGTTTGTACCGTTGAAATTCGCTCTCAAGTTGTAGAAATCGTGCGTTCTGGGGACCCTGTGATCCATTATCCAGGAGAGTACGCACATTCCAGAAACCAATCTTAGTCATTGTACGATAGCCAAAAGTCGTAACCGTTGAGTCACTCCTTATCCGAGGCCTCGTAGACGTTTCGTTAGCATATTAGAATTTCGGATGTGCAAGTTGCTGGCACACATATCCTATCCCTTTAGTCGCCTTTTACGACAAGCCGGGAACGCTGTGGCTTATTCTAACCCCACACACACGAGAACATGCTCGATATTATTTTTCGCTCTCGCGGCAGATTTTTTTCCTTTTTTGGTTTCTTTCTAAATTTTTACTATGCACTTTTTCGGAGAAAATTCAACGAAATCCTGAGGAGGGCTACGTACTAGAATTCGAAGACGTACAAAGTGACTCCCAACACGCACCGAAAGCGCACGCAAGAGAAAACCAAGGCACAGACCAGAAAAGGGCGTTAGAAAAAAAAGCCAACCACAATCGAAAAACTAACGAGCCACAAAAAAAGTGGACAGCAACTCAATTCGTACACGATTGGGCGGAAACGCAGCCACCCACGTACGCGACGTACTCGTCCAGACAAAAATGCAGAAAATTAAAAAAAATGCTGCTTGCGGCAATCGTTGACGGATGATCTACTGACAATGATGATGGTCCGCTCGCACAAGAAAAAAAAGAGAAAAAACAAAAAAAATCAAATTTCCACTTCCCTACACTTGATTCCATCCGAAATCAACCAAAATTGGCAGTCTAAAACGACAGCCACTACTGTCACAAAATCACTTTTTGTATATTTTAAATGTATTTTTACTTATTTATTTATTTATTTGTCTGAAGCTCTTGTTTGCTTACAGAGCACAGATGAGAAAACACTCCATTTTTCACATTATTTTCAAAAAAAAAAGAGATAGCAATATAATTTTCATTTCGTGTCTCGAGAACGCGATTTAATCGAAAATTAAATCAACAAAAATATCGTGATCGAAACCTAGGAATCTTTCTTTGTCAAATATTTCTATAATATTCGATTTGATACTATTTTGTGGATAACGGGGAGATATATATTTTTTTATATCCCTCAGCTACGGGAAAAACACGACTTGCGGCTAACGTGGATCACAATTGACTCCCCGATTCCTCTGAAATTCTCCCAAAAAAAAACCAATTTCATGCCCAAATCGAAGCGGTCCAGCTGTACACCCCGACTCGAAAATCACCTCTCCTCCGTTGCCCAGTTCTCCAACTCGCTACCTGCTCCCCGAATTTTCCCATTTCACGACCGGTTTTCTTATAAAAGAAAATACAGTGACTTAAAAAAATTATTGGCCACGACGCGAAATATTTGGAAGATAAAGAAAATGTGTGCATATATATATATACAAACGAGTACATATATACATACATACATACACATATATTTTCCAAAGGGGAACATTAGAATAGGGTACAACCAAATACAATAGTATAGATTCCACAAGAGTTATCACTCCATAGAAGTTTCGCCTCTGCCAAGTATGTATATATGTATGTATGTATGTATTGACAATTTGTATAAACATAGTATAAACTACACAGTATAGATACACAAGAGAATCAATACATACAAATCTACCGCCGGAGGCGGAGTCAGCTTTCTTGTGAAGTCTATACAATGTGTCAATACATACAAATCTCCTGGCAGAGGGGAAGGTTATATGGAGTGATAACTCTTGTAGCATTATCAATCCTCTTTGGTAGTATTCTTGTCATTCCTCTGTTCATTATGTTGTACCCAGTTGTACCCAGTTGCGACCACCTGTAAACTCCTTGATGACACCGTATACGGCGTTTAAGTTGTTACTTCTTGCAGCTTCTTCTGCTGAGGCTAAAAGAAAATTCACATAAACTCTTTTATCGCGTCGCACACTACGCTGAACTTCTCGGACTTTCTGATGGTAAAGGAGTTCGATGCTGCTTCGATTGTCGTCTGATGCTGCAGCCAAACGAACTTTCAGCTCCTTTCTTTTAACAATCCGCTGCCATGAAGCGTCGGACATCCAGGGCTTATTCCAGCAATCCGGGTTTGGGCCAAGGATGGTATCTGCGCTATCAATGTACGCATTTTTTTATGGCATCCCAGTTTTCGTTTATGTCACTATCTGGGTGACTAGTTATCTCAGTCGCTTTTTGCGCAAGATGGTCATTATATTGTTGTAAGACAGGTGGATTTTTTAGTCGAGCGGTGTTGAATATGCGGGGCCTGGATCTTTCGTCTCTGGGGCGGCGCACGGCTGCAATACGCAATCGAACATGAGCGATCATAAGATAATGGTCTCTTCCCATCCCAATATCGGCACCCTTCTTCTTTCGCACGTCCAGGAGGCAACTCTTGAATCTTTTACTAATGGCAAAATGGTCGATCTGATTTTGTGTTCTGCGCCGATCAACAGAGGACCAACTGATTTTGTGGTGATCCTTATGCTCAAACATAGTACCACCGATGAAGAGACTGTGAAAGTTGCAGAACTCTACAAATCTTTCACCATTGTCATTACGATCACCAAGACCGTGTCTCCCCATCACATGTCTGAGCCCATAGTTATCAGCGCCAACTTTCGCATTCAAATCACCCATAACCATTACAATGTCAACTTTAGGTGTTCTGCTCTGAACGGCGTTTAGTTCTTCGTAGAAGGAGTCTTTTGCCAAGACATTGTCGGGTTCAGTAGGGGCATAACATTGTATTATTGAGATGTTCCTCATTTTGGTCCGGAACCTGGCGGTCAAGATTCTGTCAGAGACCGGCTCCCAGGATAAGAGACAGTTTCGTGCGGCTCTGGTTAAAAGGAGCCCCACACCTGACTCACGACGACTACCGGTAGCTTTACCGGAGTACAAGATTACAGTACTGCCCGTGGTAGAGATAAATTCTCCGCAGTTCCACCATCTCATCTCGGTAACTCCTAAGATTTTCAATTGGTATCTCAGAAATTCACTCTCTAATTGAAGAAATCGTGCATTCTGGGGACCTTCTGATCCATCGTCCAGGAGAGTACGCACATTCCAGAATCCAATCTTTGTCATTGTACGATAGCCAAAAGTCGTAACCGTTGAGTCAGTCCTGATCCGAGGCATAGTTGACGTTTCGTTAGTATATAAAGATTTCGGATAGTGCAAGTTGATGGCATACACATCCTGTCCTTTGATTGTCGGTTTTAATGACAGGCCCTCAAAGGGAAAGGCCGTAGTATTATTTTTACACCCCACACCACAGGGGGAATAACAATAACTATCATGCCTATATCGGAGCGATAGGTCATCTTGGATTTGCTGGAATAGTTTGCAAAATTTGTGGCAATTGATTGTCTTGTTTTGGGTCGATAGTTCTTCTTTAAATTAACGCCCAGAAGCTGTTGCCCCAAAAGAAATAATGAGTATTGGCCCAAACATTTTTTCTTGACTTTGGGGCGATAGTTCATTTTAAACTAGTATTAATTTGGGTAACGGCAGTGTATCAAATCGCTGACGGCCAATGTCTTAGCGATAATACAGTTTGGAAAAAGGCAGATAGCTGTAGCCTGAATGGCTGACCAACACCTAAGCGTCTCATGTTTAGTAGGATGGAATGACTTGCGTAGTTGGACCTGCAACATAGTTGTGTGAACTCCAGCACATTTATTAAACCATCTGAAGCAGCTATCTTCCGAGGCCATACCCTGAATGGGGTTAAGCGACGTTCTGACAACTCGTCCTTTCCAAAACCACTCCATGTCAAGAAACCTGGAACAAAAGCCTCGGATTGGACGGATCAACAACGACGACCACGCAAACGACTAAAGGATTATTCTTTCGGATCCTGGAATGTACGCTCCCTGAACAAACCGGGGGCCGAGAAGGCCCTCCTTCAACAGGTCGAAAAGTACAAACTGAGCATTACTGCAGTCCAGGAAACAAATTGGCTTGGCAGCGAGATCAATGACAAGAAATCGCACACAATTTTTACAAGTGGCAAACCATCGGGCCGCAAGGAGTTTGGAGTAGCATTTATAGTGAACAATCACCTCAAACCGCATATTACTGACTTCAAACTCATAAATGAACGGCTGTGTGCGATTCGCATCAAGACTCGATTTTTCAATCTCTGGCTCATCAATGTGCACGCCCCCACTGAAGTAAAAGAAGACGCAGTAAAAGACGAGTTCTACGCCCGCCTTCAGACTCTCTTCGACTCACTTCCAACAAACGACGTCAAACCGTTGCTGGGAGACTTTAACGCGAAAATCGGAAATGAAAGTTTGCACCGGGGGACCACTGGAGCCCACAGTCTCCATGAAGAATGTAACGACAACGGCCAGCGACTTAACGACTTCGCCTGCAGCAGGAATCTAGTCGTAAGCTCTACGTGTTTCCCGCATCGACGCATTCACAAGCAGACCTGGAAGTCTCCAGACGCACATACCGTCAACCAAATTGACCACGTCCTCATTTGCAGGAGATGGGCGTCTAGTGTGATGGATGTCCGCTCCTATCGAGGAGCAAACTGCGACTCAGATCATCACTTGGTGAAGACGACCTACAGATGTAGAATTTCCTCAGTGCACCAATCGAGAATCAGCCCTCCCAAAATCTTTGCGGTTGATAAGCTTTTGAGTGATGCTACAGCGGTGGCTCATACTACCGCCCTTGAGGAAAGACTATCATCTATGCTACACAACATCAGCAACACAGGCGTCCATGGGTTCTGGGAAGAACTCAAGGATGTCGCAGAGAAATTCGTGGGATATAAAGCCCGGCGAGCGCGAAATAACTGGTTCGACGAAGAATGCAAAAATTCACTTGACGCGAAAAACGTCTGGTTGATGCCATACATCAATTACTCCTGCGAGTATGGGAGGACGAGGAGATCCCAGACGATTGGCGCTGAAGCATCATCTGTCCAATTCACAAAAAGGGAGATAAAATGCGGAGTGAGAATTACAGGGGCATATCACTAGTTTGTACGTACTATAAAATTTTGACGAAAATTCTGGAAAATAGAATAAGACCGTACGCAGAGCGGCCATCGGATGGCCACAAATGACTTCGAGAGCCATTTTCTTCCACGCGATGGCCCATCGCGGGCAATCGCGTGAAAAGCTGATTTAAGTTGACAGGCCACTACACAATTATCGCAATGCTACTACCACCGACCTTCTGTCGTACGCGATCCGTTTAATTATAGCTGCCGTGACGCACAGAGCAACGGCTTTCAATTTCGATGGCCACTATACGCAATTTCCTGATGGCCAATCGAGGACCATTCGAAAATATTTGAATTGACATTTGGTGTGTGATGGCGGCCATCAAAGCCACCATCGCAATGGGCCACTGTATGTAGCAGGCATTATACGACCAGTGCTATGCTATGGCTGCGAAACATGGACCCTAACTCAAGCCTCTGAAAACATGCTAGATACATTTGAACGTAAAGAATTTTCGGGGCTGTTTGCGATCGAGATTAATGGCGCATCCGGTACAACCATGAGTTGTATGAGCTGTACGATGAGCTGGAAGTCTCGAAAATCTTCAAACTACAACGACTTCAATGGGCAGGGCATGTACAAAGAATGGAGATGATCGCATGCCAAAGAGAGTAATGAATGCAGAAGAGTCAACGGAGCGAGACTGCGAGGACGACAGGGATCTCGTTGGGAGAGCTCAGTAGGTGTGGACGCCGCGCAGCTACTGGGCTTCTAAAATTGGAGGACGCGGTCAGCGACCGAGATAATTGGAGGACAATGATCCAGGCTACCAAGGCCCGACGTCGGGCTGTCGCGCCACGATGATGATGATGATTAATTTGGGTCATTAGTTCGTTTTGTTCTTCGGACACAGCTCTTTTGATTGTTTGGAGTGATAATTCCTTTATTACAATATATAATTTGTTACATTCGTATTTGAGAGGAGTAAGGTGTCTATTAAAAGTAAGTTGTTAACTATTAATAATCTCTACTCGCTCGTCATCTTCTATGTATATACTTTAAGCATAAACCATTAAATATCGTATATATATATAAAAAGTAAATACAAAGTATCTACACTGCATGCAGGTACATCGGAACATGGATATGTCTATGACTACCGACTGCGTGGAACCTGTTGTGTTGAAGATATCGACGTAAGTTTTAGAAAGATCCCAGTATAGTTATACTAGATGAAATCATTCGAAAAAACACGTCCCACGCTTTCGGTAGGCATAAGACATATCCATGTACCGATGTATCTGGTGGCAGTGTAGATACTCGTCATAAATTCTGCTTTGCTTTGTCCTGTCCGCTCGGGCTCCTTTCTCTCGCGGGATCATTTCGTTTTTGTTTGCATCGCGTGTGTGCAATATTCACCTCCTCCCGTGCACCCTGTTCCATCTGCCCGTTCGGTACAGTTTGCAGACTGCAGCCTATCGACATTTCACTGAGTAAGTTTCTGCTAATCGCAATCACGCTTCCCACCATCTTTTCCCAATCGGACGTGTATTGTGTATCTATTGCAAAATCGCTCCCACACTATCCGCCTCATCCCGCCCCTTTAATCAACAGTCCGGGTCCGGCACACACAATCCGTTTCTCAAGTAAGGCGTGCGACTCTATGCGATTATGTCCGGCAAACAGAAAGGGAAACTAACAAAAGTAAACAAAACATTCCAACACACGCACAAAGAGAATGCACAAGAAAAATTTTGGAATTTTTGCAGAAGGGGGGGCATTTGATCTTCTGCAGACCTCTGAATGTACATCATGTCACGATGAGCTGCCCGGAACTATAACATCCCGCGACGAATATTTCTCTATTTCGGGGCTTGGGAGATTTTAACTCGCGCAGTACGAATCCGCCATTTTGTTTTATGATATGTTTATTGCACGTGTGGTGGGGGTTCACATTGTGAGCCAGTCAGACCTCAAATCGCCGCCATTGCAAATGCACAAACACAGTCGCTGGATCACCCGATTTGGCTCGAATGAACTTCATCCGCTCTCGCTCATCTTCGGGGGGCGGGAACTATGTACACTCTCTTAAATTGCGTCTGCGCATGTCCAAATGTTAGTCGAACTGACTACTTGCTACTTTTTCTGGGACCCTAGTGTTTCAGATAGTACAACACGGGCTATTTTATTAAATGATGAATGGGAATTGGCGGAAATTGAAGGTCATTGAAAGTCCTTGGACGTCCTTGACCTAAATAATGAGTAAAAATGGAATTTCATTGATTGTGACCTCAGATTGGGTCTATGCATGTGCATGTCGGAAGTGCACAATTTGTTTAATGAAATGGTGAGAATGAGAATGATATGAATGAATGAGAGGAGGAGGTCCGCTGTCCTGAGCGAAATTTCGCATACATTCTGAGACCATGAATTGCGTGTGAGCATGTCGAGCGAGGAGAGCAGACGACTTCTTGCGACGTGTTCTGGGGGCCTAGTCAAGTTACGTAGTACGGAGCGTACTCTATATTTTGGAGGATTTTGAATGTGTATGCAGGAGTTTTGATTATGGCGTCGCGTTGACCGAGAGCGTGGGACAGAGAGCACAGAGAGCGCCTGTTCACCCGTACACTATGTTATTTCTTGCCGTCCACAACGTCAACCTTTATCGCTATCAAATCAACATCTCAACATGTACACACAGGATCACCGCAAGCGCGCCGCCCGCGCGGATCTACAAGCAACAGCCATGCATAATGACCACTTCACTCAAACGACATGCACAACCAGAAAAGAAAAATTTTCAATGGGCTTGTTTCCTCTTCTGACTCCCGAGTAGAAAAACAGACATTTCGTGTGACGGACAGATTTTTAGGATGACCCCCAGCTATAAGACATATCCATGTCAAAAAAAAGAAATATTTTATTTTATAAAAAAAACTTCCAGCAATTAAATCCCAACCGATTAAATGTAGTGGACTAGAAAACCGTAAAACACATTTAAACGCAACCACTGTATTATTTCGCCCGGTTTACTTTTATATTCTCCCCCTCTCTCGTTAAAGTTCCACACTTGCGATTGAAACGACCACATCCCATATTCACAATTTCACAAGTGCATACGTGGAAATTAATGAAGCATTACTGGAAAATAAAAACCCTACGAGTAGACTGAAATCAACCACGGGCAGTGCCTTGTCGTATTTAGATCTATACATTCAACCGTCACACTTTTACATCACTCGAGACACACATCCTTCGTAAACATTTTTTTTCGACTTTGCATGCATAGTTGCGTAGAGTATTGACTGCGTATAGTCTGCGTACTCATTTGAATAGGAAAAAATATGAGTCAATGCTCTTCGTACAAATGAAAAGAAAGAAACTTTTCTAGCCTATGGCATCGTACTTGAATATGAATTCTTTTCAAAACGATAAAAAAGGATAAGAAAGGAAGGCGTATGGCACAGATCTGTATCAACTATCTAGTGTGCCGAGAATATTGCATGATAAACGTGAGAGAGGCTCTATATATCCGTATAGCATGAGGACTTTGTTTTGAAGATGTTGGAATTCATCGGAAGCGGTGAATAGAACGACAGGAAGTCGTGTATTATTTTTTTATGATGGATATGGCTGCAATATATCTGGGAGAATCAATAAATTCGAATAAAATAGACATTTGAAAAAAAAGTAAAGTGTGTTTCATTTTGAATAACTATCGTTAAGAATCTAGTGAATTCTGATTTCTGAATGTTCAAGATTTCCATTCGAAAGAAGTTTTGATTTCAATGTGTGCGTTCAGAAGGAACTGAGCAACTTCCGCTCAGCGAACATGTTCAGAACGAGCGGGTTCAGAAGTGACCGAGCAACTTCTGCTCGGGTGAGCATGATCAAATTTCACCGAGCAAGAAATATTTCTGCTCACTGATCAGTGCTCAGTGCTCAGGTTCTTCTTCTTCTTTTTCAACCTCACGCTCAAGTTGCGACTTTCGAATTTTGACAGTTATCAAGTTGGTTGTTGTGTTTTCGCCGCTTTCGGCTTCTAGTTCTTTGGTTTTCGGGTGCTTTTGATTTTGTTTTCTCGTTGTTCGTGATTTTTGTAATGGACAGCGTGGGATTCATGTATGTTCCACTTTTCGGCACTCGACGTATAAAATTGTCATCGTCAGCTTTCAGCTGGTCGATTTTTCAGCTGGTGAAGTAGCGTTCAGCAGGTGCAGACTCCAAACCGATCAGCTCCGGAGCTGCTCGCGAGCAGTTGCGGAGTAGCTCGCGAGCGGTTTCTGCTCTTTTGCCACCTTCTGAACGCACTCAATGTAACCGCCGCGCCGCGCCGTGACAAAGATCCGAAGTCATTACAGCAGTCTGAAATAATCAACTATGCATAGCATAAAAAAGGTGACTTTACAAAGTTATATCCTATTCAGGCCGTCATTTGGGAAAATAAGATCTATCTTACAACTCGCCTCGAAGAATGCGTATAGAATAGAATGTGGGCTTTAAAGTGACTGCTGATGATGTTTGTTGGCAACACTGTGTTCTGATCTTTAAATTGTCACTTTTTTGCTTTGTCACTTTTGCTCTGTCAACTAATTCGTCTGTCACGTATTCGACTCCTACGATCTGAAGTATCTTTTATTTTACTAAGCAAAGCTGCTCTTTTCATTGTCTGCAATCACTATAGTGGTGACGAGGAGGTAAGATTTTTTTTCGCAATCGCGGTATTAATTAAAAAAAAAACTCAGCGCAAAAATTAATCCTGTCGAAGTGCGCTCATTTTCTGACAACATGCAAAAACAATGTGAGCAAGACAACCAGGCAATGCGACCACTTTTCAAGGAGTTTATGGTAGTGAAAAATGCGTCCGAAGTTGTTGTTCCCAAAGTGGAAAATTAACCAGAGCTGACGATGGACACATTGGAATCTAGTATCACCGAATTTGTGTACGACCCAGAACATAACGTAACATTTGAAGCGTGGTGTGCTCACTTCGAGGATTCATTTCTAGTGGATGCAAACAAACTCGATGATGCAGCAAAACTTGGGCTCCTACTACAGAAATTCAGCAAAAACGTTCACCACAAGTATGTTGACTATATTTTGCCCATGCATTCAAGGGAATATGATTTCCTTACTATAGTGGAGAAATTAAAATAACGTTCTGGCCTGCAAAAATCACAATTCAACAAACGTTACGGTTGTCCACAAGTTGCAAAAGCGCCAGACACTGATTTCACGACATACGCAGTGTGAAAATTTCAAATTAAACAGCCTAACACTGGACCTGTTCAACTCTTTGATATTTCTAATGAGACTTGAGGCCGAAACACATTTCGAAATATGAACCCAGATATTGGCTAAATGGGACACTTAAGCTGGCACGGTAAATTTGGACAAATTCAAAACAGAATGTTAGCTCATCATTAGGCGTGTTTTTTTTTGGGAATTTATCGGGTGTAGGGTGAAATAATACACGCGCTACACCAACAACATTAACTTGGATAGCTTAGTAGGGTGGCTACCCTACACTATGGGGGCAAAAGACCTCTTCCATAGTCCTCTCCGTGGGCGCCCTCTGGAACGGCTAACCAAGCCAACCAAATTTTGCACTGCAAAACATTTGGTAGAGGCACATAACGATAATCATCCTGAATGGCCAATAACACCAGTGCGTCTCAGGAAGTAGGCGAACGATGGAGCTGCAACATAGTTGTGAGAACACCAACACATCACACCCGGTTGGAAGAGCATCAATAGAATGCGCGATCAAAAACACCATTGGAGAGCTACCTCTGCGCTACATAAAAAATAGCTCCCGACGACTCTTAGGACACCTAAGGAAGCAACCCTTCCCCTAAGATTGGGTATGTGGGCTTGTAACTTGCGTGCCTGAAATAAATTTACACTCGAAACATTAAACGAGCCTCGGATACTATGGACTGATTCACCGGCAACGACTTTTGCCTACAAACAACGGACCACGTGTAATGAACCACCTGCAATGAACCATATTATGGTCTGCTTGTGCTGCTCCCACCGGCAGATCGAAGCAGCACCTGATGAGTAATGATCTGTTGGTGGTACGAAACCAGAGGCCGAGGGTCCCATTACACCCGGACCCAGGTGTGACAGCGTGGGCGTCTGATCCGTCCGCCAACCATTACATCCTTATCGACTGTTTTTTTTTTGTATTCGCCATTTTTACCTCCCCTGTTTGTGTTGTCTTCCCCAGGCCTATGAATTTTTGTTAATACGTAAACGACAGGGGCAACGAGTGGCGAAAACCCCGCCCACATCTCCCGAACTGAGCTACAGCAAGCATATGCCGCTGCTTAGCCCGTTGGGGGGCCTTTTTGCTTCGCCAGATGCACGGCCCGACCTTCACGGTCGATATGCTACCTAAGGCTCCATCCCCACGGGCATCTTCGAATGCCCACCAAACCATCCGTTATACACAATTGGGTTTTGGAACGTTCGAACGATGTGGGGCGGGTGCAATAGTGCGAGGCTCACTGAAGTCGAACGGGAAATGACCGTATATAACATCGATTTACTAGCACTGAGCGAAACAAGATGGCCTGGATCGGGATCGACTTTATCACCAAGTTCCCAAACAGTACTGCTCTACTCTAGAAATGAAGACGATACGTCACCTCGAATGGCAGGCGTCGGAATTCTGTTGACTAGGGAGGCGCGCCTATCTCTAATTGACTGGAAGTCAATCTCCGAACGTATCATTACAGCCACATTTAAATCCAGGGTAAGAAACCTCACAATAATTCAGTGCTACGCCCCGACTGAACCAGCGGATCAATCAGATAAAGACGCCTTCTACCACCGACTCGGCGACACCTTCGACAAGGCTCCCAAAGGTGACATAAAGATTATTATGGGGGATCTCAATGCCAAAGTCGGGTCTGACAACCTTGGTTTGAAACACCTAGTGGGCAATCATGGTCTAGGCAGCACGAACCAAAATGGCGAGATGTTCATGGAGTTTTACAACTCTCGTCAGCTCGTCATCGGCGGTACTTTGTTCAAGCACAAACGATGCTGCCGACGACCAAGACATCGTAAAAACAAAATAAATTTAAATTAAGCGCGGCTATGTCACAGTCTACAGATGTTCCCATCCACCTATTTCGAATTTCGAAAATGGGAGGTTTGAGCATCTGTGGATTGCGGTTCATAAAGTTACAGCTCTTCTAATCAGCTCGTTCATTATTCATTGTCACGCGACCACCCTAACGTCATAACCGTGGAGCTAAAATCGTGAGTAGCCTGTAAGGTACCTATAACTCTTTATACTTTTTATATACTTATTTCAGGATAATAAATTGTTCGATTCGACTATTAATTATATTGGACTTGGCTTTAATTTTCGAGGGATCGGTCGGTCGCCGGGGCGGCGACATCTTTATTATCGATTTTAATAACACTTGTGAGCCCGGAGTTGTATGCGCACGTGGAACGCACATAACCAAATTTCTGAATTTGTTCACTGGAGCCGAAGCCTGGCTCAGCAGTGCAAATCGAACGAGAAGCAAGGCGAGCCCTCGAACGTCGCATCTTGCCATTTCCACCAAACGCATCACGCGGACAGCCAGAAACAACACCATCAGTTAATGCTTCCCCGACAACCGCTGCGTACTCCTCAGGCCACACGCAATCGCATACCGTCTTGGAGCAGCCACAACAGCAACACGGCACGCCACAGCCACAATCCGTGCAATCGTTCTTCTTGGAACCTACAATCTCACATCCCACGCTAGCACAAACATTGTATCGGCTTCCAACATTCTCCGGGCAACCTGAACAGTGGCCATTATTTGGAGCCGCCTATCAACAGTCAACCGAAGCGTTCGGGTACACACCGCTGCAGAATCTGTTCCGGTTACAGCAGTGCCTAGACGGTGCTGCTAAGGAGTCAGTGCGTTACCTCCTCATCGATCCCGCGAACGTCGACGAAATAATGGACACGTTGGAATTTTCGTACAGCCGCCCGCAGTTGCTCATCCAAGACCAACTGGTGCGGATTCGCGCGATGCCTGTTTTGCAGGAGCGTCATTGATCAATTCATCTCTATGGCCAGTCGTCTCCGTACCCAGCATACCACCAAGCGAACCTTCACCAAAAAGCGAATAATAGCGAATCTTTTTTATTCACTTATTGCGAAGAAAAGCGATCCAACGCAGGATTTTCATTAAAGCGAGGGTATGCGACTCTCTATTGAGCCATCAAAGTGAATATAAGCGAAGGTTTTCAATATGCGTATGTTTTATGCTCTTTTTAATAAAAATTCTTCGCTTGGATCTCACTAAAAGCGAAGGTACGCGAGGATTTTTTGAAACGGCAAAACAAACGTCACTATGTATCGAAAACCTTCGCTGAAAGTGAATGTTTTATTCGCTCATAGCGGGAAATGTTTCGGATCCGCACTAGCTAAGGAAACACTTGCAATTCTGCATTCAAAGAGTTTAAATTAAACGGTGAAATAAAAAGCAGTGAAGTGATTAAGTGTGGAAGAATTCATAATCAAATTATTGATTCAGTTTATCGTAGGTATAAGTACAATATTATATATTAATTATATCATAGCATAGATTCCCGCAATACATTGTATTCCACACCCCCCCCCCCCCCCCCTCCCCCCCCCAAGATTTTCCCCATTAATTTCCAAATGAGCCGATATTCTATTAGGAGAGAAGCCCAAGATATTCTGGAGTCAATGTATTTGGATAACTGCCCCAATTGAAAACAATGTAGTTGCCGAAACCGTTGTCGGCAACCCAATTATAGGTAGCAATTTTAAAATGGGGCAGAATTTGATCATTAGTGCGCAGAATGATGTTGGTTCCGACGACCTAAACCCTTCTCAAGCTTGGGATAATTCTTCAGCTAGCAATCAAAATAATAATAATGAAGTCGTAATAGGTAATGATCCAACGTCTAGCGTTCTAATTTCGGAAAAAAATCCAGAATGGAGTATTCGGCACAACATCGGTCTATTTGCTTTGAATGATCTACTGGCGCTTCTTAAACCTTATATTGAAGATCTTCCCAAATATGGGAGGAGCTTAAAAGCGACACCACGGGTAAATATGAATGTTGCCGTTGCGAATGGGGAATATTTGCATTATGGTTGGTTGGAAGGATGCCCTAACTGATTTTTTTTTTCGGTATAATACTATTGTGAATTTAGCAATTGAACTAGATTTTAGTATAGATGGTCACCCTATTGCTAAAAGTTCCAATAATCAAACATGGCCTATTTTAGTTAGTGTTGTATGGTTTTCTTCTGTTCATTTAGTTGGCGTATATGGTGGAAATTCCAAACCATCAGATTCAAACGAATATCTTCGTCCACTGGTGAATGAGTTATTGGACCTTATCTCGGAATGTTTCTTCTATAATAAAGTAAGGTATGAAATTATTTGCCGTGCATTTATTTGCGATGCCCCAGTAAGAAGCTTCGTTTTAAATAAATAATAAATAAATAAATAACTGGCGCAACAGTCCAATTTGAACCACGGCCTCGAGATGAGTTAGCATCATCTCATTTTCTAGATCGTGACGGTTTTTTGTGCAGAGGTATGTGATCAGCAACACGCTCAACCGAGTTATTTACCCCATAATGGGTACTCATTTAACAGCTGAGTGGGCTCATAGTCCGACACGTAAATCCCCGGAATCGAACCGAGGCCCAGTGTGTTGAAGGCGAACGTGCTAACCGTTGCGCCATCCGGACTACTTCGTTTTAAATATTAAACAATATTCCGGCTTTTATTCGTGCACAAAATGCATCTAGAAGGGAGAACGGTTAGACCACAAAATAATATTTAAGGAAACACAAAACCATTTAAGAACAGATTTATCTTTCCGCGAAAGATCCCAAATAGAGCACCATCATGGAAAAAATGCACTGGTAATAGAGCAGCTTCCAATAGGATGCGTATCTAGTTTTCCTTTGGACTATATGCACTGTGTCTGCTTAGGTGTTATGAAATCATTACTAATTCTTTGGCTAAAGAAAAGGAATGAGCAGTTTTCTTTAAAAAATGATTAAATACGTCTATTAAACACGAAACTCCTTTCAATAAGGTGTGATATACCCAGCGAATTTTGTCAACTACTTCGTGATTTGAATGAGTTTAAAAGATGGAAAGCCACAGAATGTCGGCAGTTTCTTTTATATACTGGTCCCGCAGTATTAGACGAGGAAAGGTATACACACTTTTTATTGTTGAGTCTAGGTATTCGTATGTTATTGGATAAAAAGTATACAAGCGGTAGTAATCCCATTGAAAATATATTATTTAATAATAGGCATGGGCCTATCAGAGGAAGACGTAGTATTAGTTTACCAATGAACTTGGCTGAATTGCAAAAACACAAGTGTGGCAACACCAACATATTAGATTCCACACAAAGCACGTGTCATGCATGGGGAAGTTATTAAGGGGTTATCGAGTGTAGGGCAGCCACCCTACTAAGCTATCCAGGTTAATGTTGTTATTGTAACGCGTGTGTTATTTTACCCTACACCCGATAAATTCCCAAAAAACACGCCTATTATGTTCATGATGTTCCGCAATTTCATTCAAATCTGATCTAATTTTCGAATTTTCACGGTGGTGTTGCGTCCTCTTATATTGTAGTGCGTTTTGATTTTACTCAAATTATCTTATTTCGATAATTCAGAAAACTCACCACTAATATTTGAATAGGTGACGAAATTCCTAAGGAAGTAAAATCATCGAAATGAAGTAATTTGGGTGTAATGAAAACGTACTATTAAAGAGAATCACTCTCGTTCACGTGTAGCAAATATATTAGCATCCATGCGAGGTGAACCGCAAGTGAATTACCAGTGAGTCAATTTAGCGAAGAAAACCTTCACTAAAAACTTCACCAACGACTCGCCGGTAATTGCTACCCTGCATGCCAACCGAATCTTCAGTAAATATCCAGCGAGTCACTTTGGCGAAGAAAACCTTCGCTAAAACCTTCACTAAAGACTCGCAGGTAATAACTCTATCGTTCGAAATTTACTTTCGCGGCGACCCTTTTTTCCCGGATCACTGACGAGTCGAGAAACCTTCGCTTCAGCGAATATATAGACTGGTTATATATTCGCTCAGGGTGACTCGCTGGTGATTCGAAAAAGAACATTCGCCTCGAATGTCAATTTCGAACGACAAAGGTATTACCGGCGAGTCGTTAGTGAATTCGCTAGCGAAGGTTTTGCTCGCCAAAGTGACTCGCTGGTAATTCAGTGGCGGTCCGCTTGGTATGCTGGGGTACTTTCGGACACGACATTGCTGGCTGAACTAGTGTCGAAGTTGCCACCATCCAAGAGGGAAATTTGGGCCGAGTACGCCTCGACGATTCAGCCGCATGCAACTGCCGTGCATTTTTCTACTTGGATCACGGGGCGAGCGAAATGTTTAGCCTTACTAGACGTCAAACCACTCCTCGTGGCGACACCAACCAAACAAGCCGCATCGCTAACTAACACACCTCAACAAGGGAAACATGTTCTGTTGAGTATCGATGAGAACTCCCAGCAGCGCGCAGTCAAAAATAATTCTCGTGCTTGTGCCGTCTGCGCCGGATCGCACCGTGGGGTTACGTGCTCGCGATTCATACAAAGGTCAGTGTCAGATAGGTGGGCTACTGCAAAGTGGCTACATCTGTGTTTTGCGTGCCTACGAGGCGGCCATCTACGAGTATTTGAAAATTGTCGATCTAAGCGGCAATGCCCACAGAAAGATTGTTGATTCTGGCACCACGAAACGCTACACAGTGCTTCAACGACTCAAAGCTCATCAAAAGCTGATCCATCCTGCTCAACAACCTCCGCTGGTCCGAAATTAGTCCCTGTGACACTCGACGCCGTGTCGACCGAAAACCAACAACAACAAAACGACGCCATCTTGAATTGCCGTGAAGTACTCAAGAACTCGCCGGTCCTCTTTCGAGTTGTACCAGTCTCAATCTACGGACAAAAGGGCAGCGTTAACACGTACGCGTTGATAGATGAGGGATCGTCGTTCACGGCAATCGATGCAGAGTTAGCGGAGAGCCTTGGCTTACGGGGTCCGGTATCTGCCTTAAAGATGCAATTTATTGAACAGAATGTCGCATCCGAAAACTCAAGAGAGAAGTAAATTTCCAAATCAGCAGTCGCGGGGAGCTGCAGCGACGATTCGCGATTCGGCGAGCACGGACAGTGCACAACTTGAATCTACTGGTCCAATCACTAACAGTTTCGCCAATTGAACCGAAGCACATATTCCTTCGTGGCCTTTCGGTGCCGGACTACCGGAACACTACTCCTAAAGGGCGGTACTCAGATCGCATGGAGTGAAAAGTGCCGTGAAATCCCATACAAAATCGCAAAATTTTTCCCCGATGAAAACAGACGTGAAATTGTGTGGAACCTAAATTTCATTCCACGCGATCTGTGTACTACCTTGAAGTGAAAAGTCAAGTTTGTGGATTTCACGAGGATGAAATTTTTTCTCGTGCCAAATGTACGAGAAAAATTTTCACGGGCAGCTCAGCTGTCTCTGTCGGTGTCATTCAGGTTGTGTTGTGTTTTCCCTGTGTTATTTATAGTTGAGCGCTAGATTAGTTAATGAAGTAATCGGTGTAAATGTTTCTTGCAGTGCTAATATTTCATTTCACCGGTACACAGATCGGGTGAAAAGTGAAAAAATGCTATGTTCCACGCACTTTTTTCCACGAGCCATTTCGCGGATGAAAAGTGCTGCTGTCAATTTTTCCATTTCACGCGATCTGAATACCAGCCTTAAGCTCCTGATTGGTCTCGACCACTGTCAACTAGGGGTTGGAACTAACACGAAGGTCAGCGAAGATGGAACACTCATTGCTGCGAAAACACCACTCGGATGGATTGTATACGGGACGCAAGCGGAACATAATACCATCAGAGCCTGCTTCCACTGCAAGCAACGGAGAGTTTCGGCGTGAAGGCTCCAGTCGCTGTGTTGGAATCTGACGACGATGCCAGAGCTCGTCGTATCTTGGCTGCGACAACGAAACGAGTCGGCAATCGATATCGGACCGGCCTTCTATGGCGATTTGATGATCCGGCATTCCCATGCAGCCACGGAATGGCACTACAACGTCTTGAATCAGTATTGCGCAAATTACGTCAGGACCCGGAATGCGCTAAAATGTATGAAAACCAAATCGAGAGTTACATACGGAAGGGATATGGTCGAAAGCTGAATCCGGTCGAGGCGACTACGCACGACACGCGAACGTGGTATCTGCCCCATTTCGCAGTGCGGTCTCCAGCAAACCGGGAAAACTGCGTCTCGTCTTCGATGCGGCGGCAGTAGTGAGAGGAACATCACTCAACGCGTCACTACTTAAAGGACCCGATCTCAATCAGCCACTTATCAAGATACTTCATCAATTTCGTATAGGGTGCGTGGGCGTCAGCGGCGACATAGCGGAGATGTTCTGCCAGGTGGAGATACAACCAGAAGACCGCAAGTCACAACGATTCCTTTGGAAGGGTTGCGATCAGACGGGACCACCAGACGAGTTCGAGATGTGTGTGATGACGTTTGGGGCCTGCTGTTCCCCAACTTCCGCTCAGTACGTAAAGAATATCAATGCTACACGGTCACAGTAAGAGTTCCCCGACGCCACGAAGGCTATACATGAAAAACATTATATCGATGATTTCGTGACTAGTTTTACGTCTCCAAAACAAAACAGGCAGGGCGGGTTTCGTTTACGCGGGTTCGTCTCCAACTGTCCTGACGTGATCGAAGGTCTCAACGCCACGAAGGAAGTCGAACCAGTCAACATGCACCTCAACGGCGACTATCGGGAGAAGATATTGGGATTACGCTGGGACACGACCCGCGATCAGTTTATTTTCGTTCTACACTTCGATAAAGTTCCAGCTCCCGTAGTTTCGGGCGAAAGGCGGCCAACAAAGCGTGAGGTCCTCAGTGCCACCAAGTCGGTGTTCGACATTGGCGGATTCTTGGCGGACTTCACACTTCAGGCCAAGTTGATCATCCAAGAACTTTGGCGCGCCGGCGTGACGTGGGATGAGATCATCCCGGAGAAGCTCGCAGTCAAGTGGCATGCATGGATTCGAGAGGTGGAAAACGTCAAACGTTTTAACATCCCGCGGTGCTACTCTCAGCATTTAACAACCAACGCTGTCGTAGAACTCCACGTCTTCGCCGACACGAGTGAGTCAGCATTCGCAGCTGTGGCCTATTGGCGTGTGGAACTCGCTGGGCAACACATACTTTCGTTTGTAGTGGGGAAGTCTCGTTGCGCGCCATTGAAACAACTGACGGTGCCGCACCTCGTGCTACAGGCGGCTGTTCTTGGAGTACGTCTGTATCAGAACATCACTGAATGCCACGAAGGCGTACGAATTGACCGTCTGGTCATGTGGACGGATTCAAGTACGGTTCTCCACTGGATCTCATCAACTGAACGCCGCTTCAAAACATTCGTCGCACATCGAATTGCAGAGGTTCTGGACGGGACGGGTGCCTCACCCTGGCGCTGGGTGCCTTCAAAATTAAATGTGGCGGATGATGCTACTCGAGGTCGCGACCGGCCGCAATTTGACCCGGATAGCCGTTGGATACGGGGTCCGGATTTCCTTCGCAGCGATGAACCACACTGGTCCTCTGCTTCGGCCAATGATGATTTCGACCCAAGCGATGAACAAGTGGAATGAGAATACGTTCAATTTATCGGACTGGTGGCCCAAGGATGGACGATCGAATTTCAGCGGTTCTCGTCCTTCAAGAAGCTACGACGCACGGCTGCGTTAATTTTACGCTTCATCAGTAATGCTCGCCTGCAATCAGCCGAACGGCAAATCGGAGTATTAACAGTTGCGGAACTCACTAGAGGCACACGCATGTTGTGTCGGTTAGCTCAGTTGGAAAGCTACCCTAGCGAATACGCTGACCTCACGAACAATAAACCGGTCGAGCGAACCAGCACCATACGCGTTCTCCGGCCGTACATGGATAACGCCAAACTCATTCGGCTTTTTGGAAGGACGGACTTAGCGGACACGAAATTCTTACCCTACGAAGCGAAAAGGCCAGTTCTATTACCGCGTCACCATCGACTGACAGAATAGATCGCTCGTTTCCACCATGAGAAGATGGGACACCAACTCGAGAAAGCAGTGATTTCCGTAGTGTGGTGCCGGTACAGGGCTCCCCACCTACGAGTACTCATACGACACAGGCGCAGCTGTCAACATTGCAAGAATCGATCGGCACGGCCCCAATCCCCTATGGCGGGGCAACTGCCAATTGACCGACTCACTCCGTTTTTCCCATTCAAATATACGGGGCTCGATTACTTTGGGCCTGTAAATGTCACTGTTGGGCGACGACGTGAAAAGCGATGGAGCGCACTATTCACCTGCCTCACCACACGGGCCGTGCATATGGAAATAGCTGACGACCTCTCAACAGACGCATGCTTGATGACGATAAAAAATTTTGCCAACATTCGGGGCACCCCTGCCCGCATCAGATCGAGCCACGAAGACTGAGGCAACTCTGTGACCGTCGACAATGGGTCGTGTGTCAGCGATTGATACGAACGTTTTGGCGCCGATGGATGCGCGAGTACCTTCCGGTCTTGACGAGGCGGACCAAGGAGTATCCAGACATGACGCCGATACGCGAGGGCGACCTTGTTCTAATATGCGACGCGGATGTAATAACAAGTAAAGGCAAAGTAAGTCGACCGCTGTCTAAGCTCGTAAAGTTAGACGTCAAAGGCGAGACGGTGTCTCACGGGGTCCGGCATGTCGACGAGCAAGACATCGTAAAAACAAAATAAATTTAAATTAAGCGCGGCTATGTCACAGTCCACAGATGTTCCCATCCACCTATTTCGAATTTCGAAAATGGGAGGTTTGAGCATCTGTGGATTGCGGTTCATAAAGTTACAGCTCTTCTAATCAGCTCGTTCATTATTCATTGTCACGCGACCACCCTCACGTCATAACCGTGGAGCTAAAATCATGAGTAGCCTGTAAGGTACCTATAACTCTTTATACTTTTTATATACTTATTTCAGGATAATAAATTGTTCGATTCGACTATTAATTATCTTGGACTCGGCTTTAATTTTCGAGGGATCGGTCGGTCGCCGGGGCGGCGATAGATGCCATTTAACAACCTGGGTATAGCCATTTCCAAGACATGGAGGAACTGTCTCTTAGACGACAGATCGAAGCGGGGTAAGACGGGACAAACGCAACAACATCAATGCATTAGCGGAGAAGGCAGAGGAAGCGGCTTTCCGTGGTGACAGTGGAACCCTTTACAAACTTATCAAGCCATTAACTGGCAAATCTTTTACAAGTGAACATCCCGTGAAAGATAAAGACGGATCTCTACTGGTCTGATGAAGACCAACTGCGAAGGTGTAGAGAGCACTTCATTGAGGTCCTCAACAACACCTTTGGACATTTGAACTCATCTTCACTTGAAGAGTTGATACCAGCCCACCATCTAAACAGGAATTAACTGTGGCTAATTAATCGATGGACGCGGGTAAAGCCCCGTGGATAGATGGAATTCCGGTGAAACTCGTTAGGGCGGATATCAACGCTACTGTGGATATTCTTCTCCCCCTTATCCAAGAGTGTTGGGAAATCGAAACTATCCTTAAAGAATGGAAGAAGGGCGCCATTATTAAGATCCCGAAGAAAGGTAACCTGAAGGATTGGAATAATTGGCGTGGAATTTGCCTCCTCCCCGCAGTCTCCAAATTGATACCAAAAATAGTCTTAAACCGGATCAAGCAAACAATTGACCGCACACTGAACGATGAACAGGCTGGTTTTCGCAAGGGCTTTTCATGTAGAGACCACATCAACACCCTCCGAATTATTATTGAACAATCCGCATAGTGTAGATCCCCATTACATCTCATGTTCATCGATTTCGAGAAGGCATTTGGTTGCGTTGACCGAGAATACATCTGGAAGGCCTTACATAGGAGAGGTATACCAGATAAAGTCATATCCATCGTCAAGGAGTCCTATAGCGGAACCAAATGTCACATCTTACGCAAGGGTAAGCTTTCGGATCCCTTCGGGGTACATAGCGGAGTGAGACAAGGCTGCATTTTGTCACCTATATTGTTTTTGATGGCCGTTAACGACTTACTCTGCAGTGCGCTTCATGAACACCAGGGCAAAGGTATCAGATGGAACCTGTTTGAATACCTTCAACACCTGGATTACGCTGACGATATTTGTCTTCTCTGAAATATATCGGATCATCTAGTTGAAATGACGGATGCCCTGCACCGCGAAAGTAGCAATGCGGGGCTTAAAATCAATGCTGCTAAAACTAAGCACTTGAGCTTAGATCCAGGAAGACAGAGCGAAATTTGTGTTTCAAGGCAGACGGTGGAAAAAGTGGACAATTTTTCTACCTCGGAAGCGTAATTACAGCAGATGGTGGAGCGGATGCTGATGTACTGTCTCGCATCAATAAGGCTCGGGCAGCTTTTTTCAGTTTGACTCCTTTCTGGCAAAACAACAACATCTCCAGAAGTACCAAACTCAGGATCTTCGAAACCAATGTAAAATCTGTGTTTCTTTATGGCGGTTCAACTTGGAAGGTGACCAGGGCGATGACAACTAGATTGCAAACTTTCGTGAACCAGTGTCTATGGCGCATCCTACACATACGCTGGCCGGAGGTAATTTCTAACGACGACCTCCTGTTCGTTACTGGCCAGGACAGGATAGACACCACTATAAAAAGGCGATAGTGGTAATGGTCACATACTTCGAAAGTGGCCGGAAAACATTGCCAAACTGGCCCTCGATTGGAACCCGCAGGGAATCGACGCAAGTCGCCGCGTTGGACGACCTAGAAACACCTGGAAAAGATCAGTTGAGGTCGAGGGTAAGTCATTATGCAAATCGTGGGGACAGTTGAAGGCGATGGCGGCGAACAGGACGAGGTGGAAAGTCTGCGTGGTTAATGCCCTATGCCCCACAAGGAGTTGACAGGATCCAGAGGATGCAAACAAACTCGATGATGCAGCAAAACTTAGGCTCCTACCACAGAAACTCAGCACAAACGTCCACCACAAGTATGTTGACTATATTTTGCCCATGCATTCAAGGGAATTTGACTTCGTCACTACAGTGGAGAAATTAAAATAACTTTTTGGCCTGCAAAAATCACAACTCAACATACGTTACGGTTGTCCACAAGTTGCAAAAGCGCCAGACACTGATTTCACGACATACGCAGGGGAAGTCAATAAACAGTGTGAAAATTTCAAATTAAACAGCCTAACACTGGACCAGTTCAAGTGAGACTTGAGGCGGAAACACATTTCGAAATATGAACCCAGATATTAGCTAAATTGGACACTTAAGCTGACACAGTAAATATGGACAAATTCGGAACAGAATGTTAGCTCATCATTAAGCGTGTTTTTTTTTTTTTTTTGAATTTATCGGGAGTAGGGTAAAATAATACACGCGCTACAACAACAACATTAACCTGGATAGCTTAGTAGGGTGGCTACCCTACACTCGATAACCCTTCAATAACTTCCACATGCATGACACATAGATGGCCTTTGTGTCGTGTGGAATCTAATATATCAATGTTGGCACGCTTGTGTTTTTGCCAATCAGCGAAGTTCGTTAGTAAACTATTATTACGTCTTGCTCTGATGGGCCCATGCCTATTATTAAATAATGTATTTTCAATTGGATTACTAGAAATATCAATAGAACAAAATAAAAAGGGAGGAAAAGATAAGAATTTGCAGGGTATCGAACCCGTGACCCATGTTGATAAAGTTGCACTTATGGCTGTCACTGATAAATAACTCGTTTGAATGATGTTTGTTAAGCTAGAGCGGTACGTCAAGTTTATAAACGTCCGCCGTCGCAATAAATAAACGATCCGATAATTAAACTGATATTTCATCCGAATGTGTAATTTATTTTCACCACATATGAGGAGCACCACTTCACATCAGGTTAGACAACTTGACGATTCGGAATTTAACCTGGATGTTACCCTGAAGCGTTTTATTGCGGAAACAGGGCACGGACTCTACACGGTTACGCAAAACAAAAAACACGGCTATTAATTTGAAATCAAATACAGCGCTTTTTGAAAATAAGGCACACGAATTTCAGGTGCATCGGCTGCACACAGCTGAGAACACAAACATCAGGTCCGGTCAAAGTTTAAGGCGAAACAAGCGACCGCCTAGGGCGCTGACTCTGAAAGGGCGCCGACTAAATTTTGTCAATTTAGAGCTTAATTCACTATAATTGTATTTAGTTACAAATAATAAATATTTTGCGATTTATCCGATCAGTTAAAATTTACGCGCTGATTATTCAATTTCGAATTTTGGGCTTGATTCTTTAGTGAGACTACCAAGCTAAACCGCTTGGACAAAAGTGGCACTTGAAAAGTCAACCTTACAACCGTTCTTGTCTAAATGTGTCCAAAAAACTGTTTGGTAAAAATGTCGCATCTTAAATGCAACTTTGACTGACCTTGAAAAACATGAAGCCAAAAACACCTTGTTGGTTTTCTGGAGATTTGCCCTACGTTAGATATTGCCCATACAAAAATCATAAGTCGTGTCACACAACAGCCATAGAGAAGGTTACTGCAAAGATAAGCAGAAATTAGCCGCTAAACAAAGCAGCAGTCTCAATTCAACTTTTGACAAAGCAGTAAAAACCATAACAACAACAGTAGTTTCGGTAAAGCCAAACAACAGCCACGATCGGATAGCATATTCGCAACAAACAATATAACTTCGGCGTAGCTTTGATATGTTGACGTGAAAAGCAGCAACGGTCAAATGAAATTTGCAATTTGATTCTGCATCTGACATAACCTTAATTTCAAAGTCAAATTTTGAAAAATTAAAAATGTCAAATGCAACCGAGGTCACAAATTCTGCAAGGAGTGTTAATGGAAATTGCTCACTGTATACACAATTTACATGTGAAGTGGAGTTAAAAGGCAAGAAAAACCAGGCCGAAGCTTATATACCCTAGACTTGTACAGACCTAGTGGTGATACCAAAAGTACCAATTGGTAACGACCATATGCATTAAAAGTGAGTTTCCTATATGGCCAATTTATAGAGGAGGTTGGCAATCATTCAGGAGGATCTTGACCATTATCAAAATCAATCAACCCATTTTACAAATATTTGTCGAATTTTTCAAGCCTCTAGCTTCACGCCATCGAAAGTTATCGCTTATTTGAAGTTTCATTTGTAGGGGAAGTAGGGGTTTCGTTGGCCGGATTTTACGTATTTTCAATATTAGCCAATTGGATCCTATTACAAACATTTGACTAAAATTTTAAGTCGCTGGCATTATTTTGTCGTAAGTTATCGCTTATTTTAAGTTTCATTTCTAGGGGAGGTAGGGGTTCCTTAGGTCGGATCTAACCCATCTTGAATACCAACTAACCCGATCTCACTCCAAACATTTGACCAAAACTTCAAGTCGCTGGCTTGATTCTGTCAAAAGTTATCGCTTATTTGAAGTTGCATTTGTAGGGGAGGTAGGGGTTGCTTGGGTCGGATCTTACCCATTTTCAATACCAACCAAGTAGATCCTACTAACAACATTTTGTCAAATTTTCAACTCGCTAGTGTCATTAGATGTGGGCGAGGTTTTTGCCGCTTGTTGCTCCTGTCATTTACGTATTAACAAAAATTCATAGGCCTGGGGAAGACAACACAAACAGGGGAGGTAAAAATGGGGAATGAAAAAAAAACAATCGATAAGGATGGAATGGTTGGCGGGCGGATCAGGCGTCGAATCTGGGTCCGGGATTAATGGAACCCTCGGCCTCTGGTTTCGTACCACCAACAGATCACTACTCATCAGGTGCTGCTTCGATCTGCCGGTGGGAGCAGCACTACCAGACCATAATATGATTCATTACAGGTGGTTCATTACAGGGCAGCTTCTACTTCAAGGCCTGTCAAGAAGAAGATGCTGAGGACAAAGTGTGCTGCTAGAAAAAAAAACCAGCTGGGAACCGGAGTTAGCCGACAATCATTGTAGAGTGGAGAAATTAGCAAAGAGAAAAAAAAATACCACATTTCCCAATTATTCAGATGATCAACAAGTTACAAAGCATTCTGAGGCCAGCAGAGGCGCAACAGTGCAATCCTGGCCGTAATTCACTCATAAACTCTGTAAGCTGCTGAGCACATGAATAATAGGGCTCCTCCGCGCTTCGTCCGGTCACCGAAGATGCTCCAAATGCCGGAAATTCAAAGCATTTATGGAGGCCTTAAATACGTGGCTAAACCACAAAAGACAAACACAACACCAGGATTGTCTTGTTGAACTGATTCTAAAAGGATAATCTACTCTATAGGAAGGATTGGGGTGCTACAGAGGAAAGCACAGTTGAAGTAGCTGTGCTTTCCTCTGTAGCACCCCAGGCAAAATACGTGAAGTAAACATGGGTAAGTCCTAAGGCTTAGAGCAAGTAGGCTTAATGTGCTTGTGGGGATACAAATCGGTGGAAGGACTAAAAAGGAACCCGAAGAGGTCCAACAAAGTCTGCGTGTCGTTCTGTTCTGTACCAGAATCGAGCCCCACATAGGGCGCCAATATGTAACGGACGGTTTGGTGGGCATCCGAAGAAGCCCATGGGGACGGAACCTAAGGTAGCATAATGACCGTGAAGGTCGGTTCGTGCCATCTAGCGAAGAAAAGGCCCCTCAACGAGCTAACCAGCGGCTTATGCTTGCTGTAGCTCAGTTCGGGTAATGTGGGCGGGGTTTTCGCCGCACATTGCCCCCGTCCTTTACGTATTAACAAAAATTCATAGGCCTGGGGAAGACAACACAAACAGAGGAGGTAAAAATGGGGAATGGAAAAAAAAATAGTCGATAAGGATGGAATGGCTGGCGGGCGGATCAGACGCCCAAGCGGTCGGACCTGGGTCCGGGTGTAATGGGACCCTCGGCCTCTGGTTTCGTACCACCAACAGATCACTACTCAACTTCGATCTGCCGGTGGGAGCAGCACTACCAGACCATAATATGGTTCATTACAGGTGGTTCATTACTACTTGGCCTTAACCTCCAGCGGGGCATAGGGCGTCAACTACTCCTGCGCGCCATCGTACTCTATTCTGGGCAATAGGGCGCAACTCCCCAAAAGACTTACCCAGTGCCTGACACTCCTTTGCCACAGATCGACGCCATGTGATTCGAGGACCCCCTCTTGGTCGACCTTGGTTGGAAATGGGGTTCCATTTCATGGCATGCAAAGCAATGCAGTTATCATTCTTCCGCAATGTGTGACCTATCCACTGCCATTTTCAACTGCGTATCAATTCGTCGATTGGCATCTGACCCGTACGCCGACTTTGCTCTTCATTTGATATTGTTTCGGGCCAGAAAATTCTTAAAATTCGACGAAGACATGAGTTGACGAAAACTTGCAGCTTTCTGGTAACTCCTACGGAAACTTTCCATGTACTGCTCCCATACAAAAGCACTGACAGTACCAGGGAGCGAAACAGGCTCAGCTTGGTCTTGATGCTGAGATAACTGCTCTGCCAGATTTTGGACAGCATGCCGTATGCGCGTTTAGCCTGGATGATACGACGAGCGATGTCCTGCTCCGTAGCACCATTTTCGGCAACAATGCTACCCAGGTAGACGAAGTTGTCCACCTTCTCCACAGGCTGCCCATTAATATTGATGGCAATAGGTGTCGGATTTCTTTTTCGCAACGGCGGGCTAAGAACCTTGGTCTTGTTGGTATTAATCTTTAGCCCAACCTTGCTTGCCTGCCTCTCGAGATCTAACGCCATTGCGGACAGATCCATGATTTTGTGAGAGAGTAGGCATATGTCGTCAGCGTAGTCAAGATGTTGTAGATAAGATGTCAAAGACCATTGAATTCCTCTGTCGAGTCCGGATAGGGCTGCATGCAACACATCACCGATCACAATGAGAAATAGGATCGGTGAGAGGATGCACCCCTGCCGAACTCCACTGCGAATCTCAAAGTCCCCCGACACCTTACCTTTATGCAGAACGCGACATTTCGCGCCGTCATAGGTTGCCTTAATAATAGCCACAAGCTTCTCAGGGATGCCTCTCCTGCGCAAGGCCGCCCATATATTGTAGAATCCCGGTTCACACTATCGAAAGCCTTTTCGAAATCGATGAAAAGTAAGTGAAGCGGAGAATCGTATTCAGCGTATTGCTCGATGATGATTCGCAAGGTGTTAATATGATCGACACAGGAGAATCCGGATCGAAAACCAGCCTACTCTTCATCAATTGTGCTTTCTAAGTGGGCCTTTAGTCTTTCCAGGACGATTTTAGCTATTATCTTGGCAACGGCAGGAAGCACACAAATGCCATTATTACAGTCTGTGAGGCTACCCTTTTTTGGAAGTTTGATGATCAAACCTTCCTTCCACTCAGTGGGAAAGGTCTGTGTATTCCACGCTTTATCAACAAGTGGGTGCAGCAAATCGGAAGTTATGCTTGGCGCTGCTTGATAAAGTTCGGCAGGGATACCGTCGAGTCCGGCGGCCTTTCCTCGTTTTAGTGCAATAATTGCAGTGACTATTTCCTCTTTAGTCGGGGCAGTGGACCGTATACGCACATTTTGATGGTTAGCTAAATTATCTATATGAGGGGGAACTTCACCAGAGGTTACACGGTTCAAGACCGCGGCGAAGTGTTCTTTCCACCGCCTCATTTGATCTTCTTCCAAGATAAGTAGCTTTCCAACACTATCCTTCACCGGATAATGGCAGCAGTTATGATCACCTGTAAACTCCTTGATGACACTGTATACGGCGTTTAAGTTGTTACTTCTTGCGGCTTCTTCTGCTGAGGCTAAAAGAGAATTCGCATAAACTCTTTTATCGCGTCGCACACTACGCTGAACTTCTCCAGCTTTCTGACGGTAAAGGAGTTCGATGCTGCTTCAATTGTCGTCTGATGCTGCAGCCAAACGAACTTTCAGCTCCTTTCTTTCAACAATCCGCTGCCATGAAGCGTCGGACATTCAGGGCTTATTCCGGCAATCCGGGTTTGTGCCAAGGATGGTATCTGCGCTATCAATGTACGCATTTTTTATGGCATCCCAGTTTTCATTTATGTCACTATCTGGGTGACTAGTTATCTCAGCTGCTTTTTGCGCAAGATGGTCATTATATTGTTGTAAGACAGCTGGATTTTTTAATCGAGCGGTGTTGGATTTGCGGCGCCTGGATCTTTCGGCGCTGGGGCGGCGCACGGCTGCAATACGCAATCGAACATTAGCGATATAAGATAATGGTCTCTTCCCATCCCAATATCGGCACCCTTCTTGTTTCGCACGTCCAGGAGGCAACTCTTGAATCTTTTACTAATGGCAAAATGGTCGATCTGATTTTGTGTTCGGCGCCGATCAACAGAGGACCAGCTGATTTTGTGGTGGTCCTTATGCTCAAACATAGTACCACCGATGAAGAGACTGTGAAAGTTGCAGAACTCTACAAATCTTTCACCGTTGTCATTACGATCACCAAGACCGTGTCTCCCCATCACATGTCTGAGCCCATAGTTATCAGCGCCAACTTTCGCATTCAAATCACCCATAACCATTATAATGTCACCTTTAGGTGTTCTGCTCTGAACGGCGTTTAGTTCTTCGTAGAAGGAGTCTTTTGCCAAGACATTGTCGGGTTCAGTAGGGGCATAACATTGTATTATTGAGATGTTCCTCATTTTGGTCCGGAACCTAGCGGTCAAGACCCTGTCAGAGACCGGTTCCCAGGATAAGAGACAGTTTCGCGCGGCTCTGGTTAAAAGGAGCCCCACACCTGACTCACGACGACTACCGGTAGCTTTACCGGAGTACAACATTACAGTGCTGCCCGTTGGAGAGATGAATTCTCCGCTGTTCCACCATCTTATCTCACTAACTCCTAAGATATTTAATTTGTACCTCAGAAATTCACTCTCTAATTGAAGAAATCGTGCGTTCTGGGGACCTTCTGATCCATTGTCCAGGAGAGTACGCACATTCCAGAATCCAATCTTTGTCATTGTACGATAGCCAAAAGTCGTAACCGTTGAGTCAGTCCTTATCCGAGGCATAGTTGACGTTTCGTTAGCATATAAAGATTTCGGATAGTGCAAGTTGCTGGCATACACATCCTGTCCTTTGATTGTCGGTTTTAACGACAGGCCCTCAAAGGGAAAGGCCGTGGTATTCTTTTTTACACCCCACACCACAGGAGTACCTCAACCAAATCATTGCACCGCCATCACTGGCGGCTTGACGTTGGTTGGCAATGGCCAGTGACCACTGCCGTTCCAGGGGGCGTCCACGCGGAGGACTATGGAAGAGGAGTTTTTGCCCCCCCTCAAGTTATTCAAGCAAGGGGAGGGAACACTGAATACTGACCAAAATTTTTTTTGGATTTTTTCTTTGTTTTCGGCGTAAATTAAATTAATTTTCACTTGGTGATTACACGACTGGGAAACGACTCTTCATTGTAAAATCGTTAATAAATGTTTAATAAATTGATAAATCCCAATGCGTTTTCATTCATTTTAATCGTCATGAAACGCACTTTCTGTAGATATAACTTTGATAGTTGTAAGTTTTATGCTTTTTGAGAACATTGGATTAGAGTTCCAAGGTGGCGGGTGGCCCGGTTTATTTGCTGTCCAGTGTAGTAATGGCTTCTGATGCATCCAACTACGGTTTGGGGGCCTGCATTCTCCAAGAATTTATCGACGGTTCTACAAAGGTTGTCTGCCAGGCTGCAGCATCGCTTATACCAGCAGAGAAACAGTACAGCCAGTTAGAAAAAGAAATTCTTCCGCTAATTTTCGCTGTTACAAACTTTCGCCGAATGGTTTTTGGCAGAAAAGTTAAACTTCAAACCGATTATAAACCATTACTCGCTATATTCGGCAACAAAACGGTAATCAGCGTTCATCAAGGAAATAGAGTTCAGCAATGGGTAATAAAACTGCTTGCATACGACTTACGAGCCTAAGTTTATCTCAACCAATAGCTTTGGTTACGCCATAGATACATAATAAGAACAGATGGGCCTTAGGCAAAGGGTAGGGAAAAAAATTTGAATATCGAGTTATTGTTGACATATTCGCGTCTGCGCCGTGAAACACTCATTATCATATGGCTTAGGGGTGGAATGGGGTAGCATCGCGATCGCTAGATCGCATGCAAATGGGTAGCGGTGCGCATGCGCGAATTTGTTCGATAATAACCGGAAGTACAGAATGGGGGTAGTACTATAGCCCATCTGTTCTTATTATATATCTATGGGTAACGCAGACGTTTTATCACGATTCATTAGCAATACAGTAAATCCTTCAGAAGATTACATCATCGCAGCAATTGAATTTGAATCTGAGATCAAACAAATTTCGGATGATTTACTCAATAAAATGCCACTCACTAGCAAAATGATAACATCCGAAACGAATAAGGATAAATTATTGAAACGAATCGTTACATATACAACTGCAAGCTGCAACGACAGTGAGTTCAAACTGTATTTTAATAGAAAAGACAACATAAACATAGTCGAAGGATGTTTAATGTTTGTCCAACATATCATAGGCCCGTTTTCTCAATGTCCTGTTAAACTGCTTGTTAGTTAACGGACTTATATATGTATTAAAAACCTAAACCCAAACCATATACAACATCCAAAATACGACAAAATATTCTTGAGCCATCTGAAATCTTCGTTGGTTAGTAGAAGCACAAGTCTAACAGCAAAGTCTCGAACCATCTCGAAACAGTTCCAACTATAAAAGGCAGATGTCACCGGGAGCGGCAAGTAGTAATAGTCGAGACTTAGTCGGATGTTGATCGTTATAAAGTATCTGCTCGGAAGCGGAAAGGAGAATAATCGTGATCCGCCGTTAACAAATACATACATAGTTCGAGCTAGTTGGTCGTTGGTTGTTAGTTACGCGTGTGTAGTTCGTTTATTAAATAAAGTGTGTGTGTGTTTTCCAATCAAAGTATTTTCATTATTCAGCACAAGAATATCTAATGAACCCGGCTTCGGTCAGAATAAACATTACTATATTCTCAATATAAGCCCTTACTACTCCATGTCAAACGGCCGAGCACAGAGGTTTGTAGACACTTTCAAAAGAGCTCTATGGAAATCGAATGGGGTGAATGCCGAAAATCTATTTTTAGAAATCTACCGAGCCTCGCCAAATAAGGAGAACGAAAACATTAAATCATCGGGCGAAGTTTTAATTATGTAGTAGGAGAATCCGATTAAAACTTGGTCTGCTAAAACCATCACCAAGTACCGCATCCACCATCAAAACCGACGATCAGCTAAAAATGGAAACACAATTTGATAAGAAGCCATGGTACTAAGTAAAAATTATCCTACAACAGCCAAGAACTCGTTTCCGTCAGCGTGTATAAAAACAGCAACTACAATACTTCGAGTGGGTCGAAAGCAAAATCACAGAACGCGTTGGTAATGGCATTTACAACGTACGCCTATAGACTAGTACTAGTATGCGCTTATTCCAATAAAATACGGAGACGCCACCTTACCTTTTAGACCAAACTTTAGAATCCATAATTCCGGAAGTGGCTACAAACAAAAAGTATTTAGCTAAGGCATTCGAACTATTTGAAGACATCGCACACCATCATCCGACGACATTTGAAATGCATAAATACAAATTTAAAGTCACTGACAGTTCAGCTCCAAACTCGGGAAACCATCGGCAATTGGCATCGTGGCGAAGAACCTCAAATCGTGTAGTCTGAAAATCGTAACATGGCCGATCGATTCGCACCAGCATAGATCTTAAAAATTTACATTAATACTAAAAAGAGAAGGTGTTGACAACACTCTATTTAAACTATCACTTTTTCGCTTTGTCACTTTCGTTCTGTCAACCAATTCGACTGTCACGAATTTGACTCCTACGAAATAAAGTATCGTTTAAATTACTAAGCAAAACTACTATTTTCGTTGTCTGCAATCACAATAATGTCTCTGACCTAGCTTATTTCACACGACGCGGGATTAACGCAAGGGACAAAATATCTATATATCATTTTCAGGTCAAGTTCGTAAAATTCCGAGACAAATAGATAACTTTCCGGACCAAATAGATACTTTTCCGGATAAAATAAATAAGTTTTCAGACCAAAGAGATAACTTTCCGGACAAAAATTTTCAAATGAAGTACACAAATAAATTGCCTAATCAAATAAGCAAACTTCCAGATCAACAAAATTGTCTATGAAAGGAATTCGTAACTCAATAAATATATAATTCTCAAGACGTGCTTTCGAAAGTTCTTCAAACATTATACCATCACTGATTTGTAAGTTGATGGAACGAAATAGATGTCGCCTCATGCGACTGAGTTTGAAGCGCCATTATTACCCGTTGCATCACACCCTATCCATTACCCTATCTATTATCCACTTGGTTCCGGTGTTGTGTTTGTCTTTTATGGTTTAGCCACGTACCTTGAGGGCGAACTTCACCAGAGGTTACATGGTTTAGCACCGCGGCGGAGTGTTCTTTCCACCGCCTCATTTGATCTTCTTCCAAGATAAGTAGCTTTCCATCACTATCCTTCACAGGATGTTGCCAGGAGTTACGACCACCCGTAAACTCCTTGATGAGACCGTATATTTGTTTCAGTTGTTACTTCTTGCGGCTTCTTCAGCTGAGGCTAAAAGAGAATTGGCATAAACTCTTTTATCGTGTTGCACACTACGCTGAGCTTCTCGAGCCTTCTGATGGTAAAGGAGTTTGATGCTGCTTCGATTGCCATCTGATATTGCAGCCGAACGAACCTTCAGTTCTTTTCTTTCAACATCCGCTGCCATGAAGCGTCGGACATCCAGGGCTTATTCCGGCAATCCGGGTTGGTTTTTTATGGCACTCCAGTTTTCATTTATGTCACTATCTGGGTGACTGGTTATCTCAGCTGCTTTTTGCACAAGATGGTCATTATATTGTTTTAAGACAGCTGAATTTTTTAGTCGAGCGGTGTTGAATTTGCGCGCCTGGGTCTTTCGTCGCTATGACAGCGCACGGCTGCAATACGCAATCGAACTTTAGCGATCATAAGATAATGGTCTCTTCCCATCCCAATATCGACACCACTTGTTTTGTACGTCCAGGAGGCAACTCTTGAATCTGTTACTAATGGCAAAGTGGTCCATCTGATTTTGTGTTCTACGCCGATCAACAGAGGACCAACTGATTTTGTGGTGATCCTTATGCTCAAACATAGTACCACCGATGAAGAGACTGTCAAAGTTGCAGAACTCTACAAATCTTTCACCGCTGTCGTTACGATCACCATGACCGTGTCTCTCCATCACATGTCTGAACCCACAGTTATCAGCGCCAACTTTTGCATTCAAATCTTCCATAACCATTATAATGTCACCTTTAGGTATTCTGCTCTGAACGGCGTTTAGTTGTCCGTAGAAGGAGTCTGTCGCGAAGACATTGTCGGGTTCAGTTGGAGCATAACATTGTATTATTGAGATGTTCCTCATTTTTTTCCGGAAACTGACGGTCATGATTCAGTTGGAGACCGGATCCCTGGATAAGAGACAGTTTCGTCCGGCTCTGGTTAAAAGGAGCCCCACAGCCGACTCACGACCACTACCGGTTCTACCGGAGTACAACATTACAGTGCTACTCGTTGGGGAGATAGATTCTCCGCTGTTCCACCATCTTATCTCACGAACTCCTAAGATACATATTTAGTATATACCTCAGAAATCACACTCTAATTGAAGAAATCGTGCGTTCTGGGGACCTTCTGATCGATCGTCCAGAAGAGTACGCACATTCAGAATCCAATCTTTGTCATTGTACGATAGCCAAAAGTCGTAACCGATGAGTCAGCCCTTATCCAAAGCAAAGTTGACGTTTCGTTAGCAAATAAAAGACTTCGGATAGATCAAGTTGCTTGCAAACACATCCTGTCCTTTGTTTGTCGGTATGACCGACAGGTGTCGTTCCAGGGGCGCCCAGGCGGAGGACTATGGAAGTGGGATTTTTGCCCCCTAATCTGCAGAGACTGTTGTCACGGTCTTCTACAATAGTTGGGTTTCCCGATACGAAGCTCGATGCGTAATTACAACAGACCAGGGAACTCAGTTTGATGCGGCGCTTTTCAATGCCTTAGTGTAGCTCATTGGAGATAAACGAACACGTACTTCTCCATATCGAACTGCTTCCAACGGGCACTGTAGCGTTGGGATGGCACCGATCTTTTCAGGCATCTATCATATGCCACGGGAAAGCAAGTATTGGGTCGACATTTTACCCGCAGTACTGTTAGGATTTGGAAACTGCGTTAGGGTGGATTTGGACACTTCTCTAGCCGAGATGGTATACGGTTATTAATTGCCTTGACCCCTCCAGAAGCATGGGCGCGTCAACATCTCTAGCATTTCTATGCCTTGTTGACGTTTCGATAGCATATCTTATTTTTCGGAAGTGCAGTTGCTATCATGCACCTCCTATCCGCGCCGTCTTTATACTGACAAGCTCGGAGCACTGTGAGAGTTCTATTAATACCCACAGGCAGTTTTTGATCGCGCTGATTTATGGACTCCGAGCTCTAGATTAGTATCGTAGAGCGGTGACCGAACGATCACGGCCACCGAGCGCGACAAATTGAGCGACATCGATGTGGACGCGGTGAAAAGGTCGTTGACCTCATCATAGTGAGCCGATTGTCAACAAGAGTTTTTTTCTATGAATAAATAAATAAAATAGATAACTGGCGCAACAGTCCAATTTGCACCATGGCCTCGAGATGAGTTAGCATCATCTCATTTTCTAGATCGTGACGGTATGTCTTGTGCAGAGGTGTGTGATCAGTAACACGCTCAACCGAGTTATTTACCCCATAAATTGGTACTTATTTAACAGCTGAGTGGGCGCATAGTCTGACACGTAAACCCCCTTTTTATCCAAAACTACCGCATTCAGTAGGAATGTAACCGGGGCCCAGTGTGTAGAAAGCGCACGTGCTAACCGTTGCGCCATCCGGACTACTTTTTTCTATGAATACCAATGGCAAAGCGGTCAATATATCTACAGAAAAATTTAAACTAGCATAGTTGGTAACGGACACGGTGGAGTTGCCAACTTTTCAATCGACATCGGTCGATTTTTTACGAGCGGCGACGCAGAACAGCCTAGCCAGCGTGGTCTGCCGATTAATAATCAACCATTGGAGCCTGCCCGCCCTCGAAACTCGGAAAGGTTGCACTGAGCGCCCGATGTATAACCGCACCCGCCACAATCGTTCGGCCGACGAATTCCCAAGTTTCCTTATTATCCAGTTCAGCCACCCCCATCTTTATTCTCAGGCCGGAGTGTCAAAGTAATGACGTCATGACAAGCAGTGAACCATAATGTAAACAAAGTGAAAACCGCGTGCAGTCGACCTCTTGAAATCTGGCGATTTTCGTGCGTAAAAGTGATTTTAGTGTCGCGATTTTAAGTACAATTGAAAGTAGTGCTTATCACTTGATATTTAAAAGTAAAAAAAAACGCAAGGTGCCGCGAACTTCCGACCAAAATGAACTGCTCGAAAGTGCGCGAGACATGAGTGTGGTTATGAAAGTGCGACACGGAAAATTTCGCATTTTTCGTTAATTTTCCGGCAATTTGGCTAGTGTCAATGGTGCAGCACTACCTTGGGTCGAATCCTCGGGCCGGAGAGTTCAGCGGAAACTCCCGGAAGTGCGCCAAAAAGTGAATTCAAAGTGGTTGTCAAATGACAACATTAAAGGTGATTTCCGGCCTTTTCATCGGAATTTATAGGGTAAGTATACGTTTTTCGTTGTGCTAAAATTTTAGTGGATTGATGCGCCCCAAAATACGGGTCTTGCACGCGTTGTTGACGAGCCAGACGAAAGTTTCACTGCAGCTGACAGGGCTAGATGCCTGGCGGTGAAACTTTCGTCCGGTTCGTCAACATCGTCGTCAAAATCCGCATTTTGGGGCGCATCCATCCACTAAAATGTTAGCACAACAAAAAATGTATACTTACCCTATGAATTCCGATGAAAAGGCCGGAAACCACTTGTAATGTTATCATTTGACAACCACTTTGAATTCACTTTTTGGGGCACTTCCGGGAGTCTCCGCTGAACTCACCGGCCCGAAGATTCGACCCAAGGTAGTGCTGCACCATTCACACTAGCCAAATGGCCGGAAAATTAACGAAAAATCCGAAATTTCCCGTGTCGCACTTTCCTAACCTCGCACTTTTCAATATAACATTTTACTCGATATTTCCTGGCACTTCACGTTTTTTTTTTCACTTTCACACGGCACTGATAGCCACTTCTTTTATTTTCACTTAAAATCGAAATTTTCCCGGGCGACCGCGCGAGTTCACCATTGATATACAAAAGAAGAGGATGGAGACCAACGTATGTGTGTGCTGTATGTGTATGGAACCAAACTGTTGTTTTCTTTTTTTGGCTACCATCAGCTGTTTTTACTTTTGATGACAATTCTAGACGTCATTTTCGTGCTGATTGAAATCCAATTGTGTGATATCAGTGAAAATTGATTGATTTTTGAGTGAAAACGCGGTTAGTTTAATTGTAATTGCCACCGGAACTGTAAATTAATGTTTCAGTGTCGATTTAGTGTACTCAGTAAGTTGATTCCATGTGCAAAATCGTGTAAATATCACTGAAATATCCCAGTCGGACATTTGTCTCCGATTCCAGTGGAATCGCAAAGTCTTCGATTCCTTACCGGTTTCATTCATCGGTTTGTCTCCGAAGCTGGAAAAATTCAAATGTTTTCAATTACGTATCGAGTTAGCCTGAAATTTGAATTCATTTGAAAGTATCCTGCATTTGGCGACGCATGTTGTCATATATGAAATATGGAATAAAGGAATATGTATGTTTTTTTTGTAAGCCTCGAATACAATCCGCCGTTAAATTAAAAGTGCCGTGAAATCAATACCAAAAGAGATTTCACGACACTTAGTTTCTGGACGAATTGTATATCAGACTTAAATAGATTCAACCCATTTAAACAGTCATCGATCCGAATTCGATGTGTCGATTCCTCGTTGGCTACAGTCATCGGTCCGGAATCGATTCCAGTCATCGATCCAGATTCGATTCCACATTGGCTACAGTCATCGATCCCAATTCGACCCCAGTATCGATTTTACGTTGACTCCAGTCATCGATTCTCCATCGACTACCGTCATCGATTTCGGATCGATTCCTGTCCTCATTTTGGGTATCGCAAAAGCGGCCATGCCCATACAAATATCTCCGACGTGTCTCCGATAAAGTCATCGATTCCTTAGTAGACAGTCATCGATCTAGGACCGGTCAAGTGTCGATTCTTGTCCGAATGGGATGGTGTGCAGTTGTAGTTTGCGCGAAACAGATGAAATTCTCGACAAAGTTGAGTGTCGGTTCTCAGGTAAATATCCTGATTGCTTTCAAAATTTAGTGTAGTTTCGCTCTATGTATTTCAAATTCCCATAGTGTAAAGATCTTTTTCAGAAACTAAATATTTTTGCTCGCGGTCCATCAGCCATCAAATGAAAATAAAAGTTGCCCACGTGGGTTATTATCAGCTGATTTACTTTTGTTTCAGTGGCGTAGCGTTTAAAGTGTGATGTGTGGTTGAAAGAAAGTGGGAAAGTTTTGTTTCTACTAATGGTCAATTAATTAGAAAGGGCCAAATCTGGTCAGATAATTTTGTATGAAAATGTGAGATCCATACAAATGTGATTTTGCAGTTCACACAACTCGCCAAATCAAGTGATTTCGCCTGTAGTGTGAAACTACTTTCTCAATTGCGTGTAGTGACGAACGGTTCGGTACGATTGCTGTGGCGAATATATTAATATAAAATAAACTGAGCACCAAAGCGACTGCATCTGCCCTAAAAACGTTTATAAAAAAGTGGAAGTGATGAAAATTTCATTCAGCACGTCCTATGACGTTCATGTGGTTCGACGGTGGTCACAAATGGTTTGATCGATCGTCTGTTGCGAACGTTAAACAATATTCATACTTGCAACAATAAGGCCGGCCGCATCTTGGACGTAGGCAGGGCAGCGCAACGCGCACATGGTATTGTTGTTGTAAATTCAGATTTTGACAATTGTTACAACAACAATGCTATGTGCGCGCTGCCCTGCCTACTTCCAAGATGCGGCCGGCCTAATAAATTTCGTAACTCGCACCAAATTTTTCCAGTCCCCAAAAATATAATTACCTACGCCATTTGTTAAAATGTAATAGTGGTCGTGTGACAACCACATATAGGCGAATGGTTCCCAAATTTTTCGATATGACTACTTCCTGTGTCTTCTTCTTCATTGGAGTTCACACCTGATTGACTGCTTGTCGTGTCGTTTGTGCTTTGACAATCAGCTGACACTCCGGCCTGAGAGTAAAGATGGCAGTGGATAAGCCAACATCTGACATTTTATAGTGAAACTACACATGCGCGCGAGCGGCGAGTTAATTGGCGCTACGAATGACGATTGGCCTACTACACATGCGTCTAGTCACTCCCCGCGCCAGCTAACTGGCAGCGCGCACGTGCACTCCTGATGAGATAGTAAACTACGCGCAGACACACTATACATTCGCTACGAATGGCGCGGTTACCGACTACCGAGTAGATATTTGCGTCGTCATCGTCTTTTGCGTATTCATTTTCAGCAGAGTTCCCGACGAATTCAATTAAACGCGTGAAGTTTAGTGGGTTGATTAACGTTCGGGTTGCCAGTAATAAAAACCGTGGTTTTTCATTATTTTAAAAGTGAAGTGGATACTTAGAGAATAAAAAATCAACGCTTAATTTTTTTTAATAATGGTTTCAACGAATTGTTAGTTTCACAATTCTTGAATTGGAGTCATGCAGTGAGAAGAGTGTTTGTATTAAAACTAATTTTCCAAATTTTTAAATTTTGATTAATTAATCGCTCATGAACGCAGCATTAGAATCGATGCAACCTAAAGCTGTATTTTGCTAGGCACACGATCGTCGCACATTGTTTCTGATTGACGATCAACCTATAGAGCGGAGCACTGTTAGTGTGTATCTTTTTCATCCTCGCCTACGATCGACGCAGAGTGATGCCTAGCAAAACGCACCTTAAAGGTGTGAGTTGCAAGGCCGCGTTGAGCGACTTGCGTTTGAGACTGTGAAAAAAAGCATCATAACGGAACACTATTCGTGTGTATTTTATGTGGGAGTACAGTCGTTCAAATACATGCTGCATTTGCCGATCCCCTAAACTTTAAAATACACACGAATAGGTCCGTTACGATAGTTTCTTTTTTTACACTCGTAGTCGCATACGTAAGTCGCGCAGTTGTGGCCTTGGGACTCGCACCTTTCGGGGTTTTGGTCTCCCGCAGTGACATCTTGCGTATGTATGTACTATAAGTATGAACCGACAATTAATAGTTTTACCAAGAATTCGTACAAACTATCTCATAGTTGAATAATTTTCGAAGAAAGTCTACTTACAATATTCTATTGCGATGAATTGCTCTCATCCATCATCATCTTCGGCAACGTGTTGTTTTTACTTTTTCCCGAAGAACGTCCAGATAATCGGAAACACTTAGTGCACTTTCACACGAAGAGCCGCACGGCTCTCATTCGCGAGTGAGAGCTTTTTCCGCTCCCACCTTCCATTCATTCACACGAAGAGCCGTACGGCTCTCGCTCGTGAATGGGAGCGAGGCGCGTAAGACTGAAATGCAAAGAATACAGCTTTCACACGGGGAACACGAGCCTTTACGTCGCGCGAGTGAGAGCCGTGCATCTCGAGCCGTCGCGTCGCGTCTTTTGGTCTAAATGCACAGCGAGAAGTGCCGGCATTAACACGGGAACAGCGACAACGGCTCTCGCTCCCCAGTAGTTATGGTTGCCAATTCGCGAACCTACTCTTTTTAACCTACTCCGTATACCGAACTAGGTCGACCTAGGTCCGCAATCTCGACCTAGGTCCGCAATCGAAAAATGATCAGGCCGAAAAATGATCAGTTTCGGAGCAAGAAAACGAACCTAGATCATTTGATTCTTTTAAGTTCAGGTCGGAGTCGGAGCAGTTTGATCATTTGATTCTTTTAAGTTCAGGTCGGAATCGGAGCAGTTTAAAAATGAACAGTGAATAGGTTTGATAATAGATCCGTCTGTCGGAATCGGAGTATGATCAGATCAGATCGTTTAAATATAGGGAATAGAAAAGTAGATGAAAAACAGATGGTGTGACATATATACGATTGATGTTGCTATCGCTACGCTATATTGTAGTGTAGAATGGAGTGCTATAAATGTTCAATTAGATTTAAGTTATGTTAGGTAGAGTGAAGATTTTCGTCTTTGTTGTGTTGTTGTGGGTGACCGTGGCCGATGGGTATGGTGGATAAGAATATGGGATTGGATTGGGTGCACGCACATTCGTACTTATATTACTTGTCCAACTTAGAATAGGTGTTGCGTTGCGTTGCGATGCAAATGATACAAGATAAGATGATAGGATATGGGATTGGGAGTTAACTTGGGTGCTATTAGAATTGATAAATGCAAGTTCTAAGTGTTGATCGATGATTTATTTTCTAAATACATCTGTACATATATGTTAATATATAGGTAATATGTAATAAGTATGTACATATAAAGTGAAGATATAAAATACTATAAGAAAGTAAAGTTACATAAAATAGTAGCAAATTGCTGGAGCTATACATAAGTTATACAAATAATGTTTATAAGTAGTCCGGATGGCGCAACGGTTAGCACGTTCGCCTTCAACGCACTGGGCCCCGGTTCGATTCCGGGGATTTACGTGTCGGACTATGAGCCCACTCAGCTGTTAAATGAGTACCCATTATGGGGTAAATAACTCGGTTGAGCGTGTTGCTGATCACAAAAACCGTCACGATCGAGAAAATGAGATGATGCTAACTCATCTCGAGGCCGTGGTTCAAATTGGACTGTTGCGCCAGTTATTTATTTTTTTATTTTATAATGTTTATAATATAAATAGGTAGTAGTAAGTATTTATGACTGAAATATAGTAGACATAATCATATTATATAAAAAAAATCTTGCTTAAACATAACTATGGTTAACATTAAGAAACAAAATGTTTTCCACTTGACTGGATTTCAATCGTGTTCGTCGCTCATTTAAAATTTACCCTGCTGCTGAAAACAGTCTTTCACAGGGTACTGAAGTAGCCAGGACACAAAGTTTTTCCTTTTCAATTGCGCTCTGGTAAGGATATGCGTACTCATGATCTTTCCACCAGCTTAAAGGATCTAATTCCCTGTTAATTAAATCGGCTTCGAGATATCTTTGCACTACAGCATTCGCTCTGAAGTTGGAAGTTCCCTGTGGCTTGTATTTGGAAAGAGTTTTGTCGACTGACCCCCAAACAGATAACTGCCTATTTCCAATATCCTGTTGACTACTACTTTCCAATGGTGTTAAGATTTCTGGTAACTGTCTAGAAATCTTTTGTGCTACCGAGGATATGACAGTTTGTTTAACTTTATCGGCAGCTGTTGGACTAGCAAAAACGTGCGCTTTGAACCTCGGGTCTAGGAATGTGCAATATGCTAAAGTAAACGTAGACAAAGTCAAAGACCGACTGCAACTATAATGCAATCTATCCTAACAAATTAAATATGAACGCAACGCAACTCCAAATTTAAGGTAAACCAATAAGAAAGTGTACGCAATCTAAAACCAATACCATACTCTTATCCGCCTCTAACCTAAACCAAATACCAAAGGTGAAATAGATAATAACGCAACAAAAGTCTAAAAGCGCCACTCCACCTGAGACCTGAGATCAATAAAATCCAATTGTAAATACAATCCATTTCATCCCAATCCCATACTACAATACAATATACTATAGCCACATGTAGATGTCTAATCTAATCAAAAGTTCAGTTCTCCAAGGAACCTAGTTCACCCTCTCTTCTGTTCTTACACTCCATCGACAACAGATTAGGTTCAAGTAGAGTAGGTTAAAAAAAACTAGGTCCGTTGCCGGACTCAGAGTAGGTCGACCTGATCCGCAAGATGAGCAGGTTATATCATGACTGCTCCTCAGTCCCTCGCTACCCGCTAGGATGGACACAATACGCTTTGGAACGGCGTTTGGCGTTTTTGTCGTCGAAGACGGCGTCGACGGTAAAGAAGATACATAGTCACAACAAATCTGCAACGCGTATTTTGTGACTGAACAGAGCTCGAGAGCCTTTGTCGGTCTTCCCATGTGAATGCCGGCACTCCTCGCTTTACATTTATATCAAGAGCCACGACGCACGTGCACGGCTCGAGATGCATGAGCCGTACCGGCTCTCACTCGCGCGGCTTAAAGGCTCGTGCTCCCCGTGTGAAAGCTGAAGTGTAGTCTTTGCATTTCAGTCTTAGGCGCTTCGCTCTCACTCGCGAGCGAAAGCAGTACGGCTTTTCGTGTGAAAGTGCACTTACCAAGTGCAAAGCAGATGCCGGCATAATTGAAAAAACTTGCACTTCGTCCATTCTGTGGTCAACTAAACGCTGCTATCATGATGAACTTTTTGCCTTGTGAAGAAATCGTTCGCCAGTGGCTATGTTTATGCCGTGGAACTATATTCAAGTATTAACTAATTACATCAAACTCACCACGATGTAAACACGTCGGATTAGTTGATTGGACTAGCTCTTTAGCTCTACTTGCGATACGGTATTGAACTAAAAAATTTGAATTAGGTTTGTGTTTTCGTTGTTGACGCTTGTTTTTGTCGATCTTTATGTTGTGTTGGAGTCGGTGGTATAAAAGCGCTTTCTACGAGAAGCTACTGGGCTCTTTATATTTCTATAATTCTCTTTAAATCCAGGTGATAAGCCAACATCTGGCACTTGCCATATTTAGTACCGGTCGGTATAAACACTCCACGAACTAGAACTAAATCTAATATGATTTAGTTAATACTCCTTTTAGTTCCACGGTATAAATGGGGCCACTGGTACTCGCGAGTATTAAGGTAGCATTAGACGATTCGTAGGATCTGCAAACGTTTGTAGATCTACAAACCCTTCAAACTGCCTCCGAACTGCAAATGCTTGTAGCACGTTTGTAGGCGTGAAATTTTATTATTACACGATTCGTAGATTTATTGTAGTTTGTAGACCTACAAACACTTGTACAAACCATATTGTGCATATTTCGTCTACAACCGTTTGTAGGAAATATATTCAACCATTAGACGGTTTGTAGGATAATTATTTAGTTTGCAGGCAGTTTGTTGATTACAAGTCACAGTCACATGCATTCGTGTGTTATCATGGTGCATGTTGAACCTATTATCGACAGATTCCCATTCCTCTGGGGTTTTTGGCACCTATACACGAATATTATTATTGAAATGCAAATGCAAATTTAATGTAAATAATATATTTATTTGAAGATATTCGCACACAAGTACATTGTAGATAGCATCTAAAACTTCTGGAATGATGCACGAGATTGTCGGCTGCGGGATACGAAATAAAAATTTCAGAGACTCAAAGCTCTCGCCGGTGGCCAAGTAACGAGGCGTTAATACAAGTCGCTCCTTTGGTGAAATGCTTTCGCGCATATTCGTGTCCTACTTTTTAATAAGTGGAGTCACTAAAGCCAGAAGATGGTCGAATTGTTCCGAAGTCATGCGTACAAAATTATGACACAACTCCAACTCTTCATTCCGCAATTCAGTGAGCAACTTCTGAAAAAATCCTTCTTGTTTTCGTCGAAGAACCCAATTCTTTGACCAAACACGTCATTGACGCTTCGGTGGCAATTACACTTTACTATCACTATCACTGTCGCTGCTATTCAGCAAATTCAGTCCCAAAACCATCGCGATTGCTTCATTCGGATCCATTTTACAAACAACACTTAAATATAATATCAATGTAAAACGCGTATAATTTTATTTTCACGAAATGCCAAGTCCGACGGCGACCATAACATCAAATATCAGAATTGACACATCTACAAACGGTTGTAGTTCGTATATGTAAAATTTCATACATCTACAAACTCCAAATCTATCTACGGATGCCAATCAACCTACAAATATAAAATATTTGCCATCAGACGAGCCGCATTTATCACCTTCAAACGTTTGTAGACGGTCATCTACAAATCGTCTACAAACTCTTTCTCCAAACATTTGTAGCTAAGAAATTTTCACATTACACGATTCGTAGACAATTTGTAGCAGAAAAATCGCAGAAATCTACGAAAATTTGTAGGTCCTACGAATCGTCTAATGGTACCTTTACTCGCTTGCGTTGACGAACATGATTAGGCACTTTTGCAACGCACTCTACTCGAGTGGCACTCGCGGTCCTGCTCGCATATGTGTAGTTTCACCATTACATACTTAGTACCGGTCGATATAAACACTCCACGAATTAGAACTAAATATAATCTAGTTAATACTCCTTTTCGAAATGTAAATCTCTTTTTGCCGTTCCGACAATATTAACATTAAACAATGGCCACGTTTAGACCGTGGAACTAAAAGGCGATTTAACTAAATCATTTTAGTGTTAGTACTTGTTGGTGGAGCGTTTATACCGACCATACGGAGAGGTACTTCTTCTTCTTCTTCTATTTTACAGATATAAATTTTACGACAGAAAAAGACTTTTCCTGCCCGTGATCACGCACTGCTTTCCTAAAATTTCAAACAAAGCAAACGCCGAACAAAAAAAAACGACAAGAAAGGAAACGTCAACCACCGAGTCAACATTAGCGATGACAGCGACATAGTCCCAATTTTTTTAGTGCAGTTCCGCATCGCAAGAAGAGATAAGCCAAGTCCAAAACTAACTAAATCGATACGTTTATATCGTCGAGAGTTAGATCGATTTAGTTAGATCTCGAAGATAGTCCCGCGGTCTAAACGTAGTGAATGTTAACAACGTACATAATGCATAAAAAGAAAATGTTTCTAAACTATTTCACATTTGAAAATTTTCGCGGTCAACCGTTAACCTATACTCACCACTCTCACCACGGATATGGAATGTGTGTTGCTATGGAATAAAGAAAGCTTGGCATTAGCATAGATTCTAACACTTGGTAGAATGAACTCAAACCATTTAGAGCTTCCGTGGTTGAAGATTTTGGGATCAGCCACGGAAGAGATTAAAAGCATTTTGATTTTAATGTAATAGATAAATGGTGGCACTTTTAATAAGAAATCTACAAAAATAGATATTTACTTACAATGGTGGGAATAAAGCATGTAACTGTAAACAGTCTGCTGTTCTGAAGCTAGAACAGTGAGCTGCATCGCCCCAGTGGCCTAATGGATAAGGCATCGGCCTCCTAAGCCGGGGATTGTGGGTTCGAGTCCCATCTGGGGTAAAGTGCATTAGAGACTTTTTCTTTTTAAAATTTCAAATGTCTTTGAATACAAAATCAGAAAACAACAAATTCCTACGAAATCAAAGAAGTTGTCGCTACGTTAGGAGATATGTACATATCTGCCATGCCATTCTTAAAAAAGAGAAGAGATTCCGATGATTACCAGAAGATGACAGATAAGAGATCAGGCATTTTTAATTTATACAGCGGCATAAGAATTCCTCTTGTTTTCCGATCTAAAATCGAAGGGCACAGTGTTCCCTGGTATTTTTTTTATCCAATCTGAAATAACCATAATGAAGTGTGTCGGCATATTTAATTCCAAAATAGTCAATAGGGGGATTCATGCTCGCAGTTCTAAATCGTAAATGCGTTGGAATCGTAAACTATGTAGTTCACAATAGCCAATTAGGCAATTATGAACTAGTTTACGATTTACGACGCTTTTGCGATTTACAACAGCGAGCCCCCCCCCCCCCCCCCCAATGATTACGAGCATGTTGTTGTATTCATTGAGTTGGAAATTATTTGTACATATATTTACCTATATATATTGTTTGGTTTTGGATGTTTTAGGATGCTTGTACATGCGACGCTCTACACGTCAATTGAATTTCCGCTTCTCAATCAAAAATAATTAGTCACCATGGTGATACTAACTGGTTTTCAATCGAAATGAAATCCAAAGGAATTGCTTTCGCGCGAAAATTTCTCAGAGCGATGTGAAGAGTTTTTTTTATATGTGCGGTTTCGTGTGAAATCTCTCTCAATTGCCCTAACCCCTTGTGGGATATAGCGCGTCAACTGTCCCATGTGACCCAGTTAACGTTTCGATGGCATAAACTAGTTTCGGAGAATGCAGTTGCCAGCTTGCACCTCCTGCACATCCATGGCCGCGAACGTCGTCGTGGACGGGATTCGAACCCGAAACGCCGGTAGTCAAACATGAGACTGATGCCTCAAAACACTGCGCTACCGGTCGCCCCATCATAGTACTAACCTTTACCTTTAATTATTAAAGCTAGGTACTAAGATCAGTTTTTCGTGCGAAATCCCATACAAAACTGTCAAAAGTTGCGTTCGCAAGAAAAATTTTCCCTCTCCCGGCACTAGCATATTTCATCATCATCATAGGGGTGCGACGGCCCGACGTCGGGCCTTGGCCGCCTGGATAGTTGTCCTCCAATTATCTCGGTCACGTGACCGCGTCCTCCAATTTTGGAAGCCCAGAAACTGCGTACATGCGTACATGCCCTGCCCATTGAAGTCGTTGTAGTTTGACGATTTTCGAGACTTGCAGCTCATCGTACATCTCATACAACTCATGGTTGTACCGGATGCGCCATCCATCTCGATCGCAAACAGCCCCGAAAATTCGCCGTAGAACCTTACGTTCAAATGTATCTAGCATGTTTTCGGAGGCTTGAGTTAGGGTCCATTATGGGAAGAACCGAGAAAAAAGTCTTATTAGCTAACTGTATCCGTCGCTTGATTTCGTCAGTTTCGTTGGCGTCGCTTGACAAGTTGCAACCCAGGTAAATGAAGTTGTTCACGAAATCGATGTTGAGGTCCCCCACATTGATGCTCGGTTGTGCAGGTGTCCTTGTCGTCGATTGCATCATTATTTTAGTTTTACCCTCGTTAATACGTAATCCAACTTCCTTTGCAGCGATATCGAGCGTATGCAGAAGTTCTTCTGCGTCAGTCAATCTTGCGGACAAGATGTTGATGTCGTCGGCGTACGCTGCTAATTGTGTCGACTTGATGAGTAGCGTCTTGCTGGTTGTCCATATTCATAGCCCGAATAACGTATTCCAGTGCTAGGTTGAAGAGCGTTGGTGCCAGTCCATCGCCCTGTTTCAGACCAGTGCGTGTTTCAAATAGATCAGTAAGTCTATTCTGGATCCTGACTTGTGAGACGGAGTTGGTCATCGTCATCTTAGTCAGTCGCACTAATTTGGCCGGTAATTATACCAAATTGCAGCATGATGTTGTACAGTACTCCACGATCGATACTGTCGTATGCCTGCTTGAAGTCGACAAAGATTTGGTATACGTTTACGTTGTATTCCCAGCACTTCTGGAGTATCAGTTTGACTGTGAAGAGCTGATCGGTTGTGGAGCGACCAGGTCTGAAACCGCTTTAATATTCGCCAATGATTCGTTTTGCGTACGGTTTTATTCTATTTTCCAGAATTTTCGTCAAAATTTTATAGGACGTACAAACTAGTGATATGCCCCTGTAATTCTCACACCGCAGTTTATCTCCCTTTTTGTGAATTGGACAGATGATGCTTCTGCGCCAATCGTCTGGGATATCCTCGTCCTCCCATACTCGCAGGAGTAATTGATGTATGGCATCAACTAGACTCGTTTCACCGAATTTTAGCAGTTTAGCTGGAATCTCGTTAGCGCCCGGCGCTTTACTTCGTTTTAGTGACCGCAACGCGAGATCAACTTCTGCTGTCGGGGGTTGTATGGGTGGGCCTAGATCTCAATATCGTCGAGAGTTTCTTGTGTGGTGATGTTAGATGGTAGGTTCAGAAGCTCTTCAAAATAAGAGGCCCATCGTTTGTTAATGCCATCGGTGTCGCTGATGATGTTTCCATCCTTGACCTTACAAAGGCTAGTCCTGTGTTGGTAGCCGTTCTTAATTGTACAATATTTACTAGTTTGTACGCTTGTCTGTTGTTCCTATTAGCTAAGTTTTTGTTTATATTCAGCAACTGCTCGTCAAAGTATTTACGTTTCTTACGTCTAATTATGCTATTCGATATTCGCCGTAGCTCGTCATATTTTTCTCTTCCGGCTCTGGGTCCTCGTTGAGTCCATTGTCTGTAGGCCTCGTTTTTCGCGTCAAGTGAATTTTGGCATTCTTCGTCGAACCAGTCATTTCGCGCTCGCCGGGCTTTATATCCCACGACTTTCTCTGCGACATCCTTGATGGTACCCCTGAGTCTCAGTTACTCCCAGAACCCATGGACGCCTGTGTTGCTTATGTTGTGTAGCATAGGTGATGGTCTTTCCTCAAGGGCGGTAGTATACGCCACCGCTGTAGCATCACTCAAAAGCTTATCAACCGCAAAGATTTTGGGAGCGCTGATTCTCGATTGGTGCACTGAGGAAATTCTACTTCTGTAGGTCGTCTTCACCAAGTGATGATCTGAGTCGCAGTTTGCTCCTCGATAGGAGCGGACATCCATGACACTAGACGCCCATCTCCTGCAAATGAGGACGTGGTCAATTTGGTTGACGGTATGTGCGTCTGGAGACTTCCAGGTCTGCTTGTGAATGCGTCGATGCGGGAAACACGTAGAGCTTACGACTAGATTCCTGCTGCAGGCGAAGTCGATAAGTCGCTGGCCGTTGTCGTTACGTTCTTCATGGAGACTGTGGCCTCCAGTGGTCCCCCGGTGCCAACTTTCATTTCCGACTTTGGCGTTAAAGTCTCCCAGCAACAATTTGACATCGTTTGTTGGAAGTGAGTCGAAGAGAGTCTCAAGGCGGGCGTAGAACTCGTCTTTTACTCCAGGTTGAATGAAAACCCCCTGGACGGATGGGAACAGGGGTACGTGCCCAGAAATTCGGCACTAATGAAGACTGCCATGAAATACCTATCCATTATGGCTACTTCGGTCGCTTCTGAGAGAGTGTTCTCTGCTACACGGAACATTGCTTCCAGCAGAAGAAGCTCTCTCTCAGGAGACAAGCTTTCTTCTTATTATTAATACCTAATCTTTTTCTTAAATCTAAAATTTTTTTAAAAATTGAATTTGTTTTTTTTTTTTTTTGTTTTTTTTTTTTGCGTAAAATGTGCACTTAATAAAATTGTTTGTTTTAACAAGGATGTATCTATATTTTTTTCTCTTGAATTTAAGCAATTTCTTAGCAAAGTTATCATAGTAAAGCATCTACAAAATTTTACCGAGATAAAACATCGATGTTTCGGAAACATCGATGTTTTCTTACCGATTTTTCATCGACATCGATTGTTTTTCCTCGAAGCATCGATGTTGTAAAACGTCGATGTTTCGAGGTCGATGTCGCAGCTCTAATTTATGGGTTTGAATTCAGTAATGTGCGGTTTGAGGTGATTGCTCACTATAAATGCTACTCCAAACTCCTTGCGGCCCGATGGTTTGCCACTTGTAAAAATTGTGTTCGATTTCTTGTCATTAATCTCGCTGCCAAGCCAATTTGTTTGCTGGACTGCAGTAATGCTCAGTTTGTGCTTTTCAACCTGTTGAAGGAGGGCCTTTTCGGCCCCCGGTTTGTTCGGAGTGCGTACATTCTAGGATCCGAAAGAATAATCCTTTAGTCGTTTGCGTGGTCGTCGTTGTTGATCCGTCCATTCCGAGGCTTCTGTTTCAGGTTTCTTGACATGAAGTGGTTTTTGCAAGGACGAGTTGTCAGCACGTCGCTTAACCCCATTCAGGGGATGGCCTCGGAAGATAGCTGCTTCAGATGGTTTAATTAACGTGGTGGAGTTCACACAACTATGTTGCAGGTCCAACTACGCAAGAAGTGAAGTGAAGTTCACGTGACGTGTAGAGACACTGCCATCTTTACTAAGAGGCCGGAGTGTCAAAGAAATGACGTCATGACAAGCAGTGAACCATATGTGAACAAAGTGAAGAACGGTGGGACGTCCTGTGCAATTTACTGTTGACGCGGGCGATGCCGGCGAGGGAAATTTAGAAATAACAATAGCGGCCAAAGGTCATAATATTCCCACTAAAGTTCATCCACAAGGAAATGCAAGGTACGATGTTCATATCTAGCCGTATAATGAACTAATCTAATTAAACGATTTTTTTTTTCTAATTTTTCTTATTCAGGTTCTCTGTATCATTTGTCGCTGCTGAATCGTGCGAGCATATAATGTGTCGTTTAATAAAATGCCAGTGTCGGGTTGTCCGATTTCCGTGAATATTACGAGTGGAACGCCCTGACCGCAAGTATCGCTTGGCGGTCCAGGACCAGTACACCAAGCCAATTCGTTTACGATTAATCTTCCGGGTGGTCGTCTCGAAGACATTGAAGTGAATGTTGAAGGTAAGCAAAACGACGTCTTATCTGTTAGGAGAGAGATTCTCACATGAAGAAAAACCTGATAGTGAACAAAATAATTAAAAAATATATAAATGTAAATTTTTTCCTGTAAATTTAAGAATGTTTATTTCGTTTTCTTTTTAGCAGTAATTTGTAACCCGAATGATATCGCAGAAAGCGAAAGCATCTTATCAGAAGAAAGTGTTCCGGCTGCGTTTTCTCAAATAACTTTTTCGAATTTGCCTATTAATTCGTACAATTTCATTGAGTTTGAACTTATGCCAGGAAAGCGTATAAATTCGTCAATTTTGTTTTCGTGAACCGAAAATCAGATGTACGGTTTCAACACAAAAACACGTTTAGGTAAGTCATATTTGTGCACATTTCGTAAGGGAAAAAAGGAACGCATGCAACTCGCGAGTGTACTTGGTCGAAGACGGTGCAACATGTAAAATATTAAACTTATTGACAAACAAAGATTGTACGAAAAGTATCAAACCGATGTTTTAAACGAAATAAAGCGTCGATGCGGACAGTTAGATTCTTTTTTGTCAACTACACGCCTCACTGTGCGTGATATATTCAATCAGGTCTTATTCGAGTAAGTATTTTTTCCATATTTTCGTTAATATTGAAAAGTAAGTAATGAGTTCCATCGTATACTCTTATAGAAATCCTGGTATTGAACTCGAATTCAAAAGATACGAACGAAGTCTTCAAATGATTCGGGATAAAGCCATCCCAAAAAGCCCAACGGATTGTTTAGGTATATCTCAATCACTTCGCGACGAAGAAATTTCGAACACACTTGGAAAATCGAAGCACGGTGACAAAACAATTTTTTTTTCGACGGTGTTATTGAAAAACCATCGCATTCATTTTGTGTTTTTCCTCGAAATATATAATTCCCTTAATCGAACAACATATAGAACCAATTCGACGACATTTTCTGCTGGACGCCACTTTTAAAGTTTGTCCAGTTGGACCATTCAAACAACTACTGATTATTTGTGTTGCATATATTAAACGTGTAAATATTCAATTATTTTCTTAAATTCAATTTGTGTTTTAAAAATAATTCCTCTTCAAGCATTCCCTTTTATTTTCGTGCTGATGTCGAGGAAAACGGAGGGGGCATACTTTGATGTTTTCAGCTTTATAAACGAAATTTTTTTCTATTTAACTGGCACGAATCTGTAATGAACCATATTATGGTCTGGTAGTGCTGCTCCCACCGGCAGATCGAAGCAGCACCTGATGAGTAGTGATCTGCTGGTGGTACGAAACCAGAGACCGAGGTTCCCATTATACCCGGACCCAAGTACGACCGCGTGGGCGTCTGATCCGTTCGCCAACCATTCCATCCTTTTCGACAATTTTTTTTTCTTCCCCATTTTTAGCGCCCCTGTTTGTGTTGTCTTCCCCAGGCCTATGAATTTTTGTTAATACGTAAAGGACAGGGGCAACGAGCGGCAAAAACCCCGCCCACATCTCCCGAACTGAGCTACAGCAAGCATAGGCCGCTGGTTAGCTCGTTGAGGGGCCTCTTTCTTCGCCAGATGGTACAGCCCGACCTTCACGGTCATTATGCTACCTAAGGCTCCGTCCTCACGGGCATCTTCGGATGCCCACCAAACCGTCCGTTACAAATCTCACAACTGACTATGAAGTCGCCATGCGCAACGCACTACATCGTGTTTATCCAGAAGCGTGAAGTGAAGCAGTATGCTTCGTAAATCGCCGTCTTTAAGACGTTTTTACATTTGGAAGATGACGCCAACGTTATTTTTCAACAACTTCTCTGCTTGCCTAGGTACCCTACGAGCACATTACCCCAACATTCAATTTGTTGAAAGAACGAGCATATGCCATCGATAAAATTAAATTTTTAAAAGTATTTGTTTACTTCAAGAGACAATGGCTTGTTCGTGTAAGTATTATGGTTATTCATGTTAACTAAATTTACAAATAAACATACATTATATTTTCTAATGGGTATTATTTAAAGGAAGGACCTGTTAAAATCAGCGTGTATGGGCAAGACTTCAGAAGAACTGGTTCACTCGAAGCCTACAACCATCAACTTGGTGAATGTATCGTCGAAAAAGGGAATTTTTTCCGCTTCGTTCTAGCCATAAACCAGCAAGAATACATTAAAGGAAACGAAATGAATTTATACATTCAAAGCGGTGGATCAACAGGTTACAAGCAAAAGAAATTCTATACGGTGAGTACTTAAACACTTAAAATGTTCATAGGGAATTTATAGGAATAAAATGAGTTTGTATACTGCTTTGTGACGCGCTCGGTAGCCGTGAGGTCTCAGTCACCCTCCACGATGTCTGCATCTACAGATCAGGGGTTAATTTCCCCGGCCCGTTAATAAAAACTTCCTTGGGCGACATTGCAACTCCAACGGTTGTCCAAGATTGTCAGCTCTGAGTGCCAGCAACTTTACCATTTTAAATTTATATGTTACCAAAACATCGACAAGGCATTGCTATGCTATTCGAGCTTTCATGTATTTCAGTATTTCATGCCATTCAATAATTTTGCTCCTTTTTACAAAAAAAAAATTTAAGAATTTTATTTTATTTCTTTCTACAGCTAAGAAATGCGAAAATTCAAGAAGCATCGAAACTGCTGGAAAATGGTTCGAACTCGGCATTGATTTCATCAACCAAATTCGACATAACGATGATAATTTATGTGGGAATCTTTCAAGAATGGAGAATGAGGGTGCCACCGAAGCCAATGATAAGACTGACCCCGAACTGGAAATCGACGCAGAAATCGAACGTGAAATAGAGCAAAACTCAACAGTTGGCCAACTCGCAAACACTGCTAATGTGAAGTGTGTGTGTGTGGAAAAGAAGGTACATGCACCATCTGCGTTGTCAATTTGGCTGGGGTTGTATTTCTAAATTGCAAACACAACTGTGTTTGCGCCTTATGCTACGAGAGTAAGCTATTAAAAGAATCGCCCATAATTAAATGTCTAAAATGTGGCGAAGTCTCCACGGACGTGTTAGAAATTAACTCTAATCCGAAAGTTTAAATAAACAAGCTTTAATTCAAATTCACGTTTCAGATCGTCTTAATGTAGAAAAGGTGCAACTAATATTTTGTTGGGTCAGATCACTCTCAAAACACGCCATCTTTGAAACTTAAGTAAGGCGGCTATTACACTGTAAAAGTTCTTTTACAAATATCGTTGACGCACGATATTTAAAAAAAAATTTATGAATGATATTAGCCGCCTAAGGCGGAAGGAGTGCGAGCTTGTAAGAAAAGTACTTGAAACAAGCAACATTCATGTCGCAAATCTTTCCTCAGGCGGTTATTGCACTATGAAAGTCCTTTAAAAATGTCTTCTATAAAAGATATTTGTAAAAGAACTTTTATAGTGTAATTGCCGCCTAAGTTAAGGGCCCTGTACGTTTCACCGTGAACGTGAAATGAAAAAAAAAAATGTGTTCCTGGAAGATATCTATGAGGGGACTATATTGGAATAAATGGAGAATTCGACAAACTACAATTTGAATAAATTTTCACAATTTTACGTTGAGATTTCATATACTTTCTCAAAATTCCCCGTACATTCCACGATGAATTTTTTTCACGGTGAAATGTACAGGGAATTTAAAAAAAGTATATAGATGGTGAAGGTAGCCAACCTCCAATGTCAATTTTTGCAATTTTTTATACCCTTCACGGATGTGATAGGGTATATTAACTTTGTCATGAAGTTTGCAACGCACAGAAGGAAGCATCTCCGACCATATAAACTATGTATATATATTCTTGGTCAGTGTGATGAGACGAGTCGATTAAGCTTTGTCCGTCTGTCCGTCTGTCTGTCCGTCTGTTTCAATGCAAACTAGTCCCTCAGTTTTAAAGCTATTGAGCTGAAATTTTGTACAAGGCCTTCTTTTTATTGCACGCAGTATATATGTCGGAACCAACAGAATCGGACCACTACGTCATATAGCTGCCATAGGAACGACCGGTCCAAAAATTTGTCTTTGTGCGAGAAACTTTTTTATTTCTGAAGATATCGTTTTCAAATTTTCTTTTACGGAAGTGTTAATAAAATTTATACATCAGTTGTAGTAGTTCCTATGTCGTTATTTTCAATAAAAAGCCGCTAGATGGCAGCCACATCCAAACCCTCTATGTCAATATTGTGTTTATTAACTTTTACAACCTCCTATGTCAACTAACTTCATTACACTCTAGTTAGCAGTTTGCTTGGTGAACTTGTTTCCTAACCTGATGAATAAATGATAATTTTGAACATCAGACTAATAATCTGCGTTTAAATCATTTTGATATCTTTTTCAGTATAATTTTTATTGGGGGTTAAAGTTTTTAATAGGTGCTGCACAAGTTCGGTTTCAAATCGAAAGATATGACACCCATATCGCCTATATCTCAGTTCATCGGGAAGAATGTCCTTTTCTCCTGACCAAAGGACCCGAAACGTCCTCGTTAGTACTCCATAGCATCCGCCTCATCACTCCGATTCATATGACACCCATATACGCGCTGAGATATAGGATCTCAGCGCGTTACGAAGAATGTCCTTTTTTCGTGACCAAAGGGTTAAAAACGTCTTTGTCATACTTCAACCTGTGTCCAGAAAATTATTTACGCCCGTCTCTATATACGAAGGGAAACCGAAATTAGTCATGCTGCACACCTTAGTTTTCAACCGAAGGTATTCATCGGAAAATTAACGAAATAATCCCTGCATGGATAACATCGGTTTCAAATCGAAGTAAAGTATGCGCACGAAAGCGAAAATAGCCATATATGTACTTACTTTCGTTTCTAAACGAAATTAAGCATTGAGTGTGCAACCGAAAGAATCCATGCATAGATATTTTCAGTTTCAACCATTTCAACCGAAATTATCCCTTAATGCCTTATTTCCAAATGGCTTATTTCATGGTGCCGACCGCGCCGATGGGGAAGTGCACCGCCATCTTTACTCTCAGGCCGGAGTGTCAAAGCAATGACGTCATGACAAGCAGTGAACCAAATGTAAACAAAGTGAAGAACGCGTGCAGTCGACCTTTTGAAATCTGGCGATTTTCGTGCGTAAAAGTGATTTTAGTGTCGCGATTTTAAGTGCAATTGCAAGTAGTGCTTGTCACTGATATTTGAAAGTGAAAAAAATGCAAGGTGCCGCAAACTTCCGACCAAAATGAACTGCTCGAGAGTGCGCGAGACATGAGTGTGGTTAGGCTGCGCGCAAGTTGGCACACGTTCGCGTGTCGCGTTCACGTGTTTTATGTCAAACGGTTTGAGTCTATGGTTTTCAACCAAAGATGCGAATCTGTCAATTTGATAGATGCTCGGCTGTTGTCGTATCACCAAATTGGATTCATTATTGTGTATTAATTCCAATAATTTAGTATGAAATGTGTATTTATGCACATCCTACTACTCCCCAGTCGTTTGTTTTGCCACTCAATTCTTACCTATTTATCCATTTTAAAGCACAATAATGAACTCAATTTGTTGATACGACAATAGCCGAGCATTTGTCATATTGACAGATTCGCGTCTTTGGTTGGAAATCATAGACTCAAACCGTTTGACATAAAACACGTGAACGCGACACGCGAACGTGAGCCAACATACGCGCAGCCTTATGAAAGTGCGACACGGAAAATTTCGAATTTTTCGTTAATTTTCCGCCAATTTGGCTAGTGTAAATGGTGCAGCACTACCATGGGACGAATCCTTGGGCCGGTGAGTTCAGCGGAAACTTCCGGAAGTGCTCCAAAAAGTGAATTCAAAGTGGTTGTCAAATGACAACATTACAAGTGATTTCCGGCCTTTTCATCGGAATTCATAGGGTAAGTATGTATACGTTTTTTGTTGTGCTAAAATTTTAGTGGATTGATGGGCCCTAAAATACGGGTCTTGCACGCGTTGTTGACAAGCCAGACGAAAGTTTCACTGCAGCTGACAGAACTAGATGCCTGGCGGTGAAACTTTCGTCCGGTTCGTCAACATCGTCGTCAAAATCCGCATTTTGGGGCGCATCAATCCACTAAAATTTTAGCACAACAAAAAAACGTATACTTACCCTATGAATTCCGATGAAAAGGCCGGAAAACACCTGTAATGTTGTCATTTGACAACCACTTTGAATTCACTTTTTGGGGCACTTCCGGGAGTTTCCGGTAAACTCAGCGGCCCGAGGATTCGTCCCGGGGCAGTAGTACACCATTCGCACTAGCCGAATTGCCGGAAAATTAACGAAAAATGCGAAATTTCCCGTGTCGCACTTTCCTAACCTCGCACTTTTCAATATACGATTTTACTCGATATTTCCCGGCACTTCACGTTTTTTTTACTTTCACACGGCACTGATAGCCACTTCTTTTATCTACACTTGAAATTCCGACACTAAACTCACTTTTACGCACAAATATCGCGAAATTTTACCGAGCGACCGCACGCGATAACACTTGGTTGACTGCTTGTCGTGTCGTTAGTGCTTTGACAATCGGCTGACACTCCGGCCTGAGAGTAAAGATAGCAGTGGGCAGTGCCAACGCCATCTAGATAGACAGGCCTGCGCTCAGCTGATCGTTACGTCATTATTTCCTTCGCCAAGGCCATGCCAAGGCAGTGACTGCACCACCGCCATCTTTATCCTCAGGCCGGAGTGTCAAAGTAATGACGTCATGACAAGCAGTGAACCATATGTAAACAAAGTGAAAAACGCGTGCAGTCGACCTCTTGAAATCTGGTGATTTTCGTGCGTAAAAGTGATTTTAGTGTCGCGATTTTAAGTGCAATTGAAAGTAGTGCTTGTCACTGATATTTGGAAGTGAAAAAAAACGCAAGGTGCCGCGAACTTCCGAACAAAATGAACTGCTCCAAAGTGCTCGAGACATGAGTGTGGTTATGAAAGTGCGACACGAAAAATTTCGCATTTTTCGTTAATTTCCCGGTAATTTGGCTAGTGTGAATGGTACAGCACTACTCTGGGACGAATCCTTGGGCCGGTGATTTCAGCGAAAACTCCCGGAAGTGCCCCAAAAAGTGAATTCAAAGTGGTTGTCAAATGACAACATTACAGGTGATTTCCGGCCTTTTCATCGGAATTCATAGGGTAATTATACGTTTTTTGTTGTGCAAAATTTTTAGTGAATTGATGCGCCCCAAAATACGGATTTTAAACGCATTGTTGACGAGCCAGACGAAAGTTTCACTGCAGCTGACAGGACTAGATGCCTAGCAGTGAAACTTTCGTCCGGTTCGTCAACATCGTGGTCAAAATCCACACTTTGGGGCGCATCAATCCACTTAAATTCTACCACAACAAAAAACGCATACTTACCCTATGAATTCCGATGAAAAGGCCGGAAATCACCTGTAATGTTGTCATTTGACAACCATTTTAAATTCACTTTTTGGGGCACTTCCGGGAGTTTCTGCTAAACTCACCGGCCCGAGGATTCGTCCCAGAGTAGTGCTGTACCATTCACACTTGCCGAATTTCCGGAAAATAAACGAAAAATGCGAAATTTCCCGTGTCGCACTTTCCTAACCTCGCACTTTCCAATACACCATTTTACTCGATATTTCCCGGCACTTCACGTTTTTTTCACTTTCACGCGGCACTGATAGCCACTTCTTTAAGTTATGGCTCGTTTACATTTGCCAGTGCACCGGCATGCCTGTAGACTTGTCGACAAGTGCCTTGCGTGTAGCTGCTTGCATGACGTGTGCTAGTAGGTGTTTACACACACAATTCGAGTTGCAAGTTGGCTGGGATTTTTTCTTGAGTGTCAATTTAATTATCACGTATTTACCATTGCGACATTCAGTTGCAGGCGACATTGATCTTTGATCGTTTTTTGGCATACCAATGACAGCAAACATATGTTCGCAAGTCTACTGGAATGCCTGTAGGAAATCAATTGGCCCGGGAGGCCAGCTACTTGCAAGGCGCCGTGCGGGTTTATTGGCCTGGCAGTTCACAGGCATGGGTGTTTACACATATGCAAGTGACAGCTTGCAAGTTACTTGCAGGGCACTTGCAATGCCTGTAAAATGTACGTACTTGCACGGTCTACTGGCAAGTGTAAACGCTACTTAACACTTAAAATTCCGGCACTAAACTCACTTTTACACACAATTATCCCGATATTTCACCGGGCGACCGTACGCGTCCACACTTCGTTGACTGCTTGTCATGTCGTTAGTGCTTTGACAATCAGCTGACACTCCGGCCTGAGAGTAAAGATGGCAGTGACTGCACACGACGATGTTCCCGGCACGACATGTGTTTACAATTGGAATTGCGCCAGACGGCATTTTAGTCCTCTAAAACGTGCCATACACAGACCGATCGATCGGCCGATCCGTCGCCCGAAATCGATATCGGCCGATGGATCGGCCTGTGTATGTGCAAATCGCACCGATCGGCCGATCAAGTTTGATCTGCCGATATTTTTGTGCGATTTTCGCGCGATCGATCGGTGACGATCGATTGGATAGTGTATGTGATTATCGCAAGTGAATGTCAAATTACCAAATTATTAATTTATGAAATTTGAAGGATTCTAATGATTTAAATGGCACTGAAATTGAAATATCAAATATGTGGTATACGAAAATACCGCACAAATCCAAATAGTTAACAAAAATGAATCTAGGTTGGATTGGGAGTGAATCATAACCTATTTTTTTAATTGTCATTCGTTATCGCATCGCACGAAAATCGTACAGTGTGTGTGCAGTGGAGATCGGCAGATAGTTTGTGGCGATCCATCGGCCGATCGATCGGACGACGGATCGGATAATGTATGGCGGCTATAAAACACACTTTCTGGACACTTGCACCAATTTGGTCGAAGCCGCAGCCCCGGGGATCAGTCGCAGAGCATCGTGGAACAGTTCACACTTGGCAAAATACACCTTTTGACCGCACGACACACTTTCATCGCGCACGTGTTTGTTTTCCGGATCACTAGATGAAATTTTACTTACAAATAAACACTGAACGCGGAAAACGAAAACTAATCACGGAACGCACAAATACCGAGGACTCGCCGCCATCAGTCGCCGACCACTGGATTGTGGATACGATGGCGTCATCAAAGGAAATAATTGCGTCAAAACCAGCTGAGCGCAGGCCTGTCTATATACAATAGATGGCGTTGGCAGTGCGCAGTGATAATTCCCACCCTGCCAATGTGCTTTCTATTCAATCAGCGCCATTTAGATATACAAGCCTGCGCTCAACTGGTTTTGACCAACGCCATCTAGATAGACAGGCCTGCGCTCAGCTGATCGTTACGTCATTATTTCCTTCACCAAGGCCATGCCAAGGCAGTGACTGCACACGACGATGTTCCCGGCACGACATGTGTTTACAATTGGATTTGCGCCAGACGGCATTTTAGTCCTCTAAAAACACACTTTCTGGACACTTGCACCAATTTGGTCGAAGCCGCAGCCCCGGGGATCAGTCGCAGAGCACCGTGGAACAGTTCACACTTGACAAAATACATCTTTTGACCGCACGACACACTTTCATCGCGCACGTGTTTGTTTTCCCGGATCACTAGATGAAATTTTACTTAAAATACAAATAAACACTGAACGCGGAAAACGAAAACTAATCACAGAACGCACAAATACCGGGGACTCGCCGCCATCAGTCGCCGACCGCTGGATTGTGGATACTGATGGCGTCATCAAAGGAAATAATTGCGTCAAAACCATTTGAGCGCAGGCCTGTCTACAACGCCATCTAGATAGACAGGCCTCAACTCAGCTGTTTTTGACGGCTAAATTACGCAATTATTTCCTTCAATGACGCCATCGTATCCACAATGCAGTGGTCGGCGACCGGTGCTGGCGAGTCATCGGCATTTGTGCGTTCCGTGTTTAGTTTTCGTTTTCCGCGTTCAGTGTTTATTTGTTAGTAAAATTTTATCTAGTGATGCGGGCAAACAAACACGTGAGCAATGAAAGTGTGTCGTGCGGCAAAAGATGTATTTTGTCAAGTGTGAACTGTTCCACGATGCTCTGCGACTGATCCCCGGGGCTGCGGCTTCGACCAAATTGCTGCAAGTATCCAGAAAGTGTGTTTTTAGAGGACTAAAGTGCCGACCGACGCAATTCCAATTGTAAAAATATTGTTGCGTGTACGGGGTGGGTATCTTTTACGACCCACACTGTACTAATCTCGAATGATCGATGACCAGTACAAATTGAATGGACACTAGGCTATTCTCGACCCATCTATAGTCTAGAACCTTCTCCAAACAGAAACATTGAAGCGGATTCTCGAACCTTCGTTGAGTAAGAACCCGAGACTCGAACATCTCGAAAAATCTAGAGTCTTCGCTAATTGACGAAAGCATGGACTTCCACCTATAAAAGGCAGATGTCACCGAACGAAGGGGCTGTCGTGAAGAAGTAGTCAGACTCGACACTCAGTGGCGGTTGGATCACTATAGTGCCGTCGTTATAGTTAAAGCTAGTTTGACATCTTGACGTTGGTTGTTAGTACGCGTGTATATAGTTAGTTAGTTTTATAAATAAAGTGTGTGTTTTTCAATCGAAGTGTTTCATTATTCAGCACAAAAATATCTAACGAACCTGCTTTGGTTGTGTGGTTTCGCTCAACAGTGGAAACATTACAATATGTCGTGCCGGGGACATCGTCGTGTGCAGTCACTGCCTTGGCGAAGGAAATAATGACGTACGCGATCAGCTGAGAGCAGGCCTATCTAGATGGCATTGATTCAATGGGTGCATTCGGGCGTCACGGAAAAAAGCGTAATGCGCTGCATAGAAATAGCGAATTCCTAAGCAGCACATAACAATTTTTCTTGTGACGCCCGAATGGTATGCTGGCTCACCTGTTGTAAATTGACATGCCTGCATTCACAAATCGGTAGCTTTACTCCTATTTTTGTCCCAATTTTGCACTGAGTTATAACAACAAAAATGGGAGCGCTCGGGTGGCGGTATGATTTGTGAATGCAGGCAGTTCGTTCGAACTGTCAAATCTCCGCTAAGCCAAGACAGCGAACAAATTTTGTGCTGCCTAAAAGTGTTAGCGCCTAGCTATTTGCGCTAAGGTTAGCAGTGGTTTAGCGCGACATTCGGAATACAAATCACGAGGCAGCACTTAAAGCTAGCTAGCAGCCGTGACTCCCGAATGCACCCAATGACAGCAAAGAGGCAGAGAGCGGCTGCAGCTGGATAATAAAATAACTATGGATTTGTCAAAGCAATAGACGCAACTGCGGCCACCTCGACATCCATTCTCAAGCACAACGATCTATACAATTTTCTTTGTAATTTAGTCACAAATCCAGCTGTTGTTCTCTATTTTTTTCTTTATTCCGTTTTCGACGTTTCGCCTATACTAGGCAACGTCGAAAACGGAATAAAGAAAAAATAGAGAACAACAGCTGGATTTGTGACTAAATTACAAAGAAGATTAAAAAATTCCAGTGAATAATCATATACTGATTTATACAATTATTTTATTATATGTGTATTCGCAGCGTCAATTTCAATTAATCTGGAATAATTTCGTCTGTTTACGAGTGCACACACTCTCCTTGCACAACTAGCTGGCATGATTCTGACTGAATACGTCTTTAGGTTATCCACAAATAATGTACATTATTCAACGATGGCCAATTTAGAAATGTTATTTCAAATCAAAATTCCATCCCCATGCCCATATGCATACATACATATACACACGTCCTAGTGATGATTACGGTTAATAAAAAAAAATGTCATGCCAACGAGAAAAAAAGGAACTCCTTTACCCCAGATGGGACTCGAACCCACAATCCCCGGCTTAGGAGGCCGATGCCTTATCCATTAGGCCACTGGGGCATGTTTCGTAACACGATTTTACAGTTATTAAACATAGAAGATGTGAATTAAACGATTCTTTACTAGGTGTAAATTGACGGGGAAAAGTAAAATAAAAGAAAGGAGCGGATTCATCAAATAATATGTAATTTTAAATTCAGAGACATAATCTGAAACGAAATTAGAACGATTATTTTGTTTCCCGGCTTTGTTCTCATATGGAGTTGACAGATATGAAAAACCTCTTAGCTATACGACTGCCATCTATTGACAAGTAAAGTAAGTAAAGTAAACTTTTCGGAGCAGTGGGTGGATTCAGAAGTTACCCAAAATCAAACTGTGGTCGCGAGCAGTTTCGCAGTGGCACTGCTATGCATACTGAACGCCTCTTTCGAAGTCACACAATAGACGCGTTTCTTCCAACAGTCCAGATCAGAGCAAAACAAAAATTGCACGCGTTATACACTGTCTAAATTGTTCCATACAAGGCAGGTTGTTAGTGTAATACGTACGATTGTTGTTCTGCTCTTGATCTGACATGTTGAAAAAAAAACACGCCTCATATGAAAGTCCAGGAGAAAGAAGATGAATAGTGGTAATTAGAAATATTTCATTTGATCATGTTCACGTTCACTTGAGCGGTAGTTTCTCGGCTACTTCTAAACCCACCCAATGCACATGGTTAGAAATTGGAATTGACATTTAGAAATTTTTTGTTTACATACAAGTGTGTGCCGCAAAAGTTGGAAAGAAGTAGTTTAAAATGGGCAAGTGTGTCTCTTGCAGTTGCGAGACAGACAAGTACAAATGCTCAAATTGCCGGGAATACTAGTAAGTATTTTATTTTCTTATTATCATCAGCAATTAACGCTAAGCAAATTGAATGTTGAACAATTTATTCGAGATAAATTCTTGAATCCGATCTGTTGAATCGATGGTGAGAATTAGAGTTCCAGTCTTGCCGTTAAAGGCTGCTTTCAGATTGCCGAGCGATAAGCGTGCGATTCAGCGCGTGCGGCTAAAAAAATCGAATGCATTGTTTCATATGTAACAGTTCAGATTGGCTAGCGCGTGAGCGCGCGATATTCCTAAAGCACATTTACCCGCGCTTATCGCTCGTCAATCTGAACGCGGCCAAAGGCAATTACATTATAGGGGGATTTAGGCTCCCTGCCGTAAATGTCGTATTCGTCTTAAACTGTTAACCCCACAGTAAAATGACACAAGTTTACAACTTAACGACAAATACGACGTTTGCGACGTGATCATTATATATGTAAATGGATGATGCCAGACGGCCAAGACCCGACGTCGGACTGTAGCGCCACAATGGTGCTCATGTGTATTCCAGCAACTGCATCATTCGATTTTATGTGCTTTCAAAACGTGAATAGCTTGCCGGTAACGTTAGGTGCGTTTTTTTGCAGTCCACATCAAGTTCAGAGCAACAATCGCACGCATTACACCAACAACCAGCTCTATCCAGAACAATTTTGTTAGTGTAACAGCTCGCGCCCACAGTAAAGTTTAGTTCGCAAAAAAACTAAATACGAGGGTCAGTCAGAAAGTAGGTTTAAGGGTCCGATTAGGGGGGAAGGATTGGTGAAAACAAAAAAACAAGGTAATTTTCGGAAATTTCAAACATTTTTTATTTTTCCACAAAATCGCCATCTCAATACATTTTTTGTATCTACAATCTAATTTCGTAATTCCGACGTCGAAATGTTTTGCGTCCAAATTTTTAAAGTACGCTGTGACTGCTTCGGTGATGTCATCTGTCGTGTCGAATTGTATGCCGCCAAACGCTGTTTTCATCGCCGGGAAAAGGTGGAAATCACTTGGGGCCAAGTCAGGGGAATAAGGAGGATGCCCAAAAACGTCCCATTTAAATGAGGCCAATTTTTCTTGGGTTAAACGGGCAGAATGCGGATGAGCATTATCGTGAATGAAAAACACTTTGCTCAACAAACCTGGCCGTTTGTTTTTGATTGCTTTTCGTAAACGATCCAAAACACCACATCCTCCTCGATCAGCTGTTTAACAAGCGCAACGTTCCCCTTGTTCACTGCGCTCGTTGGCCTGCCTTGGCGCGCTTCGTCATGGAGTTCTTTTCTTCCGTTTAGGTACGCTGTTCGCCAACGCGTAACCATTTGAAGGCTCATACACTGCTCACCGTATACAGACGATAATTCTCGATAAATTTCACTAGCGGATAATTTTTTGCGGTCAAAAAACGTATCACACTACGCGGTTCACATTTGGACGCTACTTCTATCGGCGTCTCCATTTTAAATCGTTTAAAAAAAAAATAGACTTATCGGGCTCAGCGATGCGTCAAATTGGTTAGGATAGATGAGAGAACAACCTCCTAAAATTTCGTTGTATCTTTTCACCACGCGGAGCGCTGCCACCCTTAAACTTACTTTCTGACTGACCCTCGTAGTTTAGTCAGAAAAATAGAACACACGGCGTTTTATGAGACCGCGCACACAGCAAACTAAACTATTTAGTAATCGCTGTGTGCGCCGGCAGTTACGCTTGTCGTTCGTTCGTCAGGGATACTGGGATATTCGGCGTAACCCTATTCCTAAAACCGGTCCACCGGTTTAAAACCGGTCTTCTGTTAGTACCGGTCCCGAGATTTCCAAGTACCGGTTTCGGAAAAACTGAATCATTAAAAAACCGGCTTATGGTCATAAAAATCGACTCATGACCGGTAAGAAAACCGACTCATTAAAAACCCGATTCACCAAAAAACCGACTGAGTACTCGAAAGCCGACTTGTTAAAAACCGACCGGCTCCGACGAGTTAAAAACCGAATTTGAATTTGCGGCGTCTAGATCTTTCGTTGCTAGGACGGCTGCAATACGCAATCGAATATTAGCGATCATATGATAATAGTCTCTTCCCATCCCAATATCGGCACCCTTCTTATTTCGCTCGTCCAGGAGGCAACTCTTGAATCTTTTACGAATAGCAAAGTGGGCAATCTAATTTTGTGTTTTGCGCTGATCAACAGAGGACCAACTGATTTTGTGGTGGTCCTTACATATGCTCAAACATAGTACCACGGTGAAAGTTGCAGAACTCTACAAATGTTCGTTCACCGTTGTCGTTACGATCCCCAATACCGTGTCTCCCCATCACATGTCTAAGCCAATAGTTATCAGCACCACACCAACTTCTGCATTCAGATCCCCCATAACCATTATAATGTCACCTTTAGGTGTTTCGCTTTGGACTGCGTTTAGTTGTCCGTAGAAAGAGTCTTTCACCAAGACATTGTCGGGTTTAGTTGTAATGTTCCTCATTTTGGTCCGGAACCTGACGGTGATGATTCTGTTGGAGATCGGACCGCAGGATAAGAGAAAGTTTCGTACGGCTCTGGTTAAGAGGAGCCCCACACCTGACTCACGACTACTAGCGGTAGCTCCACCGGAGTACAAAATTACAGTGCTACCCGTTCGAGAGATTCTTCGCTGTTCCACCACTTTATCTCGCTAGCTCCTAAGATGTTTAATTTATACTGCAGAAATTCATTCTCTAATTTAATAAATCGTGCGTTCTTGGGATCTTCTGATCCATTGTCCAGGAGAGTACGCACATTCCAGAATCCAATCTTTGTCATTGTACGATAGCCAAAGTCGTAACCGCATAGTTCTCGTTAGCATATCCTGTCCTTTGTCGGTTTCTACGACAGGCCGTCAAATGGAAAGACCGTGGTATTATTCGCCCTACACCACAAGGGGAATGTTTACCTCAACCAAATCATCGCCCCACCATTACTGGCGGCTTGACTTCGTAAACAATAGTCAACGACCACTGCCGTTCCAGGGGGCGCCCCGAAAAAGACTGGAAGAGTAGTTTTGCCCCCCGTTAAGCTGGCACCCCTACAACGAAAACGAGATGTGGCATATCGCATAATTAGGTGCTCAACTTGAAAATTTAGTGCTCCAGCCGAATCGTTACAATTGATTATATTGTATGGGAGTGCTAGCTTGATGTTACACTAGCACCCCCACTTTTAAATAGCATATAAATATCAGCTTCCAAATAGTATAAGTATTAATTAAGTGCTAATTTGGTGCTCTATTCTCGATTTTATTGTTCCAGCAGAATTGCCCAAAATGATTATTTTAATATGATGTTACGCTAGTACCCTCAAATAAAAATTATTATTTTTTTCCACTCGTCTAGGAGCACTTAATTCAGGATTAGAGCAACAAATTAGCAGTTGAGTTGAGTTCGGACCGTCCAGAGAAACGGACGTGCGCGACATCGTTCCTAAAAAAAAACCAAATCTAAAAATAGAAAAATAGAAACGAAGTGCATCCGGGCTAAAGATACATGTGCGCGCCACATTTGTTAGTAAAAAAAAAAATCGTGTGTGCGGGCGTATTTGTGTTGTGTGCAATAGCGAAGGGCCCCCTAGTGACAGCACAGCAAAGTCCCAGTGAGTCCGTTCCTTGTAGACTTAACATCCTGTCCAACTTCTGAATTTAATGCATTTGCATTAATCGCAACCATAATTGAATACTGGCCGCTTTCAATTCAACGACAACTAGCAAGTAGGCATAACACTACTGTTAGCTGTGATTGGATTATTGCTGCTGCGTTCAGTTATCGAGTGATCAATTCTACCCCCCATAACTTTGTACATTCCGTCTAAACATGCAAGAATTTAGATTTGATTTTTGCAACATTCGTGGAATTAGAGCGAATTATACTGCGGTACATGCCCATCTCATGCTACACAACCCAGCAGTTATGGCGTTAAGCGAAACAAAAGTCCTTAGCGATTGCGAAATAAGCCAATTTAACACCCAAGGCTATCGTTTTTTGCCCGTTTTTGCAACCCAAAGGGGGATTGCAATGTACATTCGAAATAATATCGCCTTTTCCACCATCAGTCCCCAGTTCACTTTATCTAATCCAGAATTCACATACACCTGGATTAGGTTCAATTTCAATAAACATACTCTATTCCTGTGTTTTCTGTATCGAAGCCCTGGGATTTCTGATCCTGATACTGAACGTTACTTCGATATACTTTCCACCAATGTCGATGAGCTCTTAGATAAATACCCTGCATCAGAAATCGTCTTGGCAGGCGACTTCAATGTACACAATGTACAATGGCTTAAATATTCTTCATCTACAAGCCAAGCAGGAAGACTGGCTGAGCTATTCTGTGAATCATACAACCTACACCAATTAGTAGATTCCCCAACCAGAATACCTGATATAGAAGGTCAAAACGCCAACTTATTGGACCTGTTTATAACCTCACACCCCGACAAATATTCAGTATCTGTTTCATCTCCTTTGGGAAACTCCGATCATAAATTGATATCGACCAAATTCACAACTAGGTCACTAAATGTCAATAATCTATCTTCCAACAAGAGACTATTGTGGCATTATGATAAGGCGGACTGGGTCGCATTTAATCAATTCATCAGTGAACTGAACTGGTCTGACTGCTTCTCTACTCAGAACGTCGATTATATAAGCGAGTCAATTAGTAACATCATTTGGTATGGAATGCACTGCTTTATCCCACACAGTTCTAAGAATACCAAACCAACCACCAACTCTTGATTTAACAGAGATTGCAAAGAGGCTATAAAGAGAAAAGAAGCGGCATACCGTGCATACAAACAATGCCCCTCTGTCGAACTGAGAGAAGTTTACAATTCTACGCGTAACATCTGCAAATCAGTCATAAATAAGGCTAAATTCCAGTTTGACAGCAATATTAGGCAGAAAGTGTTCGTTCAACGGAAAGGTAGCAAAGGTTTCTGGTCACTCGTCAAATCTGTGAAGAATAACTTCACCTCCTCTTCTATTCCACCACTGGTATATGATGGCAAAATTTACAGTGAACCGCAAGACAAGGCCAACCTGTTGGCCGAAACTTTTGTTGCAAACTCTTGCCTACTACCCACTACTCAGAGTCCACCAGCCATACACTTATGTGATTCACACCAGAGACCTTTGCATTTCCGCACTAGGGAAGTATTTAAAGTACTCTCAAAACTCGATGTATCAAAATCGGCTGGACCTGATGGCATCTCCCCCTTAGTTCTCAGACACTGCGCTTCCTCGCTAGCCAAACCTCTCCGAAAACTCTTTTACCTGTCCTACGCAACAGGAGTGTTCCCATCATCGTGGAAACTAGCTCATGTCCAACCAATCCCCAAGAAAGGAGAAGCATGTGATCCATCTAACTACCGACCAATAGCACTAACTTCGACCCTATCAAAAGTCTTCGAAACCCTGGTTAACAACCAACTAATGAGCTACCTTGACTCACATCATCTCATCAATGATCGGCAATATGGTTTCCGGTCTTCGCGCTCCACCGGCGACCTAATGACATACCTCACCGAAAGATAGAATCGCTGTATCCACCAATTTGGCGAAGCTAAAATCATTGCCCTCGACATTTCGAAAGCTTTTGATAGAGTCTGGCATCCGGCTCTTCTAGCTAAGCTCCAGGCTTTTGGTTTGGACCCAAAATTAGTTAAATGGATCGAAAGTTTCCTTCACGACCGTTCGCTTCAGGTCGTCCTTGATGGAGTTAAATCAAATTGCCATACCACCAACGCAGGGGTCCCCCAAGGTACTGTCCTTTCACCAACACTCTTCCTTCTCTTCATCAACGATCTTCTCAGCGTGACTTCCAACTCAATCCATAGCTTTGCAGACGATAGCACCCTTGACTACACTTACTCTTTCAACTCTGTAGCTGACTCTCGCCGAAATTCAACATCTATCAACAGAGATCGCATGTTTGACTCACTAAATGAAGACATTTCAAAAATTATTGCATGGGGGAAAGCGAATCGAGTAGAGTTTAACGCCTCAAAAACTCAATGTTGTCTACTTTCCAATAAGCGATGTGCTCCACCTACCGCCCAACCCATTCTTGTCGATGGGGTCAGCATTCCTGATTCGCCCATACTGAACATACTAGGTATTAACATCTCCAGTAAACTAAATTGGTCCGACCACATTTTTTGCGTTGCAAAAAACGCAATGAAGTGTCTGGGCTTTCTGAATCGCTGTAAAAGATACTTTTCACCATCTGATCTGGCTCAAATTTACAAGGCTCATATAAGACCGAGACTTGAATTTAATTCCCACATATGGGCAGGCGCAGGTAGAACCGCATTATCCGCGTTAGACAAAGTTCAACGGAAAGCCTTCAAGCTTATTGGCGAGGAACCCATAACATCTAAAATCGAACCGCTTGAACACCGGCGAAGTGTCGGCTGTCTCTCACTCTTCTATCGCTACTACAACCGCCGTTGCTCTGATGAAATAGCCAACCTCATTCCTGAGCGTACTTTTCCTTTACGTAACACCCGACTAGCCAGTCGTGTCCATCCTCATCTTCTAGAACTCAGCAATAGTCGCACCGCCAAATTCCATGACTCGTTTGTATCTAGGACAACACGAATGTGGAACGATCTACCATCTTTTGTTTTCCCGCGCAACTATGACCTACAAAAATTTAAACGGAATGTACACCGTCACCTTATTCAAACTCAACCCATCTCCCCACTACCTTAATCCCTTACCGCCAATGCTGTGCTCTCGCATCAAAGGGTTACCCCCTAAGCTTTGGTATAAACATAAAAAAAAAAAAGTTAATTAAAACTATTTTACGCTTGAGCGTGCTCGTCGTCTCATCGCTCTACGATGCTTCATTTAGAGAGACTGAGATTCAATCCTCGGCGCCTTAATAAAAACTACTTGTCAGTATAAAAGACGGCGTGGATAGTGTAATGAATTGTGGAAATCATTTGCAATACAACAATTTTTATTACGGCGGAAAAGATGCCTAAATAATTATTATCGTCGTTAAATAATGACTTTCAAAACCAATTTTGTAAATGTTTGATGAAGATAAGCAATTGTTTCGTTCGCATTCCGAACCGATTCGCATTGGTCATTTTAAATTGATTAATATAGAATTCGGCTACGAGTCTCGAAATTCGCTAGCTAGGAGAGCAAAACGCAATTATCTGCCTATTTGCTTCCTAGACTGCGCTAAGGGCGGTCGTCATTTTGGACGAGCGCAGCGGCTAAACATATAAAGGTACACCTCGTGTTTTTTCAAATACAACTTATCTGATAAATTTGTATTGTAGATATTAAGTCATTTATATCAGTATATGAAACTTCAAATGTCAACCGGATTAGATCCAAAAATTCCGCAGAGCAGGCTTAGCATATGGAAGAGGAGTCGGAGCTATCAGTCAGAATAGATGCTACCTGAACCTCAAATCTACCTGAGTAAGTTCTTAAATTGTAAACTAAAAGATTTTCGACCTGTCACACTATAACCTAAATGCTAGTGCTACAAAAATTGTGTTAATTGCTCTCCCTTACCACCAACAACATATATACGCATAAGTGCTAATTAAAATTTCAGTGACAGTGCGGTGTAAATTTTTGAGAGATCAGTCTGCTCGTAATAGCCCCATATACGATGCAATTCATCATCAGGTCGATCTGACAATATTGTGATCGTCAGATCGATCACACAGTATATGCCCTTATCGTTGACGATCATTTGTGACAGTTCCATATATGATCTGACGTTGATCGCACAGTCTATGGCGGGTCTAAAGCGCGACACTCGAGTGATATAGTGCTTGATCCGTGTTGTAGTTCAAGTTCAAGCATGTACCATATATTAAGTGTGCTTGTCGGATATGCTTGAGCGGTCTTATTGTTCATGGAACAAAACGTCTCTACGTCTAAGTACAGTGAAACGGCGATAATTCGGGCTAATTGCTTTCAAATCCATCCGGATTATAGAATTGGATTGTCGGTAGAGTTTTCTTTCGTAAACAAATGGCAAATATTATGGATTGTTCAAAAGTTCATTAATATTCGGTCCGATTAATAACCCCACGCGAAGTGTGAAGGGTATCATACCTTCGTTGTGACTTATGGTGCATCTTCCACTTTGAAATTAGTAGTAAATCTTGTTCCGATTTCACTGTTCCTATGAGAGGTATATGAAATAGTGGGCCGATTTTAACCAAATATACGAACGTGATTTGGCAGTCAATATGATTGAATAATATGAAATTCCGTAAAAATATATTCAGAAACAGAAAAGTTTTTCTAACAAAAACTTGCTTTTGGAACGTTCGTTCTTATGACAGCTATATGATAGAATAGTCCGATTTCAACCAAATTCAGGAATGTGAATAAAGATACTTTTGATTGGTGTCAAATTTGAATAAGATATCTTTTGAAATAAAAAAGTTTTTCTTACAAAGATGAATTTTTAGACTGGTTGTTCCTATGGCAGCTATATGACGTAGCGGTCCGATTCTGTTGATTCCGGCATATTTATAGCGTGCAATAGAAAGAAGTTCCCCCTCATATAGATAATTTAGCTAACCATCAAAATGTGCGTATACGGTCCACTGCCCCGACTAAAGAGGAAATAGTCACTGCAATTATTGCACTAAAACGAGGAAAGGCCGCCGGACTTGACGGCATCCCTGCCGAACTTTATCAAGCAGCGCCAAGCGTAACTGCCGATTTGCTGCACCCACTTGTTGATAAAGCGTGGAATACAGAGACCTTTCCCACTGAGTGGAAGGAAGGTTTGATCATCAAACTTCCAAAGAAGGGTAGCCTCACAGACTGTAATAATTGGAGAGGCATTTGTGTGCTTCCTGCCGTTGCCAAGATAATAGCTAAAATCGACTAAAGGCCCACTTAGAAAGCACAATTGATGAAGAGCAGGCTGGCTTTCGATCCGGATTCTCCTGTGTCGATCACATTAACACCTTGCGAATCATCATCGAGCAATGCGCTGAATACGATTCTCCGCTTCACTTGCTTTTCATCGATTTCGAAAAGGCTTTCGATAGTGTGAACCGGGATTCTATATGGGCGGCCTTGCGCAGGAGAGGCATCCCTGAGAAGCTTGTGGCTATTATTAAGGCAACCTATGACGGCGCGAAATGTCGCGTTCTGCATAAAGGTAAGGTGTCGGGGGACTTTGAGATTCGCAGTGGAGTTCGGCAGGGGTGCATCCTCTCACCGATCCTATTCCTCATTGTGATCGGCGATGTGTTGCATGCAGCCCTATCCGGACTCGACAGAGGAATTCAATGGACTTTGACATCTTATCTACAACATCTTGACTACGCTGACGACATATGCCTACTCTCCCACAAAATCATGGATCTGTCCGCAATGGCGTTAGATCTCGAGAGGGAGGCAAGCAAGGTTGGGCTAAAGATTAATACCAACAAGACCAAAGTTCTTAGCCCGCCGTTGCGAAAAAGAAATCCGACACCTATTGCCATCAATATTAATGGGCAGCCTGTGGAGAAGGTGGACAACTTCGTCTACCTGGGTAGCATTGTTGCCGAAAATGGTGGTACGGAGCAGGACATCGCTCGTCGTATCAACCAGGCTAAACGCGCATACGGCATGCTGTCCAAAATCTGGCAGAGCAGTTATCTCAGCATCAAGACCAAGTTGGGCCTGTTTCGCTCCCTGGTACTATCAGTGCTTTTGTATGGGAGCAGTACATGGAAAGTTTCCGTAGGAGTTACCAGAAAGCTGCAAGTTTTCGTCAACTCATGTCTTCGTCGAATTTTAAGAATTTTCTGGCCCGAAACAATATCAAATGAAGAGCTAAGTCGGCGTACGGATCAGATGCCAATCGGCGAATTGATACGCAGGCGAAAATGGCAGTGGATAGGTCACACATTGCGGAAGAGTGATAACTGCATTGCTTTGCATGCCATGAAATGGAACCCCATTTCCAACCAAGGCCGACCAAGAGGGGGTCCTCGAATCACATGGCGTCGATCTGTGGCAAAGGAGTGTCAGGTACTGGGTAAGTCTTTTGGGGAGTTGCGCCCCATTGCCCAGAACAGAGTACGATGGCGCGCAGGAGTAGTTAACGCGCAGGAGTAGTTGACGCGCTATGCCCCGCTAGGGGTTAAGACAAAGTATTAAAATTTGAGAAAGATATCTTTAGAAATAAAAAAGTTTTTCTCACTAAGACGAATTTTTGGACCGGTCGTTCCTATGGCAGCTTTATGACGTAGTGGTCCGATTCCATTGGTTCCGACATATTTACAGCGTGCAATAAAAAGAAGGCTGTGTACAAAATTTCAGCTCGATAGCTTCAAAACTGAGGGACTAGTTTGCATAGAACCAGGCATACAGACGGACAGACAGACAGAGGGACGGACAGACAGACGGACAGACAGACCAAGACCAAGAATATATATAGTTTATATGGTCGGAGATGCTTCCTTCTGTGCGTTGCAAACTTCATGACAAAGTTAATATACCCTATCACATCCGTGAAGGGTATAAAAAAACCGGCTCATGGTTGAAAATACCGGTACCCAAATCCCGGGATCCTGGTACTCAATACCGGTACTAAAAAAAACCGGGATCCCGCTATTCTTAGTTTTTGGTACCGGTACTGAAAAAAACTGGTACCAAATCGGGATCCCGGTATTAGGAACAGGCCTATGAAGGAGTTCGTAACACTCCTTCGCCAGTTTTGAAGAGACCTTATATGAGGAGAGCGCTTTTTTAACTGCTTGGCTGTCTGAGTAGATAACAATATGAGCGCTAGGAAGTCCAGTTTCCAATATTACCCTAGCGCAGACCTCAATGGCGTGGATCTCAGCTTGAAAAATGCTGGGCGAGACCCCCATTGCGATCAAAATCCTGGTGTTGAGTCCAAAGACACCTGTACCAACACCCTGTTCTGTTTTACACCCATCAGTGAACCACTTAATACATCTAGGATCTGGACAGAGTGTGCCATTTACCCATTCAGAACGGTCAGGGCTGAAAACAAACCCCCGTGATCATGTAATCTGATCTCAAGCAGATCTGCACGTCCGGAATTTGATTCAGAATGCTCATGTGATCGCTTTCTTCACTACGTACTTCGGAAGTTAATGGAAGTCTAAGAGCATTTAGAGCTGCTGATTCTGGAATGAATATATGCAACGGAGTAAGTCCAACAATCGCCTCCAGGGCTGGCGTAGAACAAGTGCGCATAGTGATGCCAAGGCAGGCAAGGCGCTGAAGCTTATTGCACTTTAGTAAGACAGAAGATTGCTGAATTTTCGGCCACCACACAAGCGCTGTTTAGGTCACCATGGGCCGCACCAGCATGGTACATAACCACTCAATTGTTTTTGAAGTGAGCCCCCATATCCGTCCGAAGAGACTTCTGCAAGCCCACATTGTGCGTGTGGCTTTTGTTAAGTACATTATATCTCCCAAAAACAACTCTGTTGTAAAAAATTCCCCGCCAAGAAAACCTCTCAACCGCAAAAAGGATTGATATGAATACAATACCGCCAAAGTACTCGTAGCTTCGCGCCCCACTCTAGGGTTGGCATATTGAACGCAGATTGAATTAGTAAATTTCTTTCAAAGCTGATTGGCGGGGAGCTTCCACTAAACAAAATAAGTTGAACAATCTGAAGAAAAACGGAGCAGAAAATGGTCTATTAATCACTTCTGGCCTGAAGTGCATTTTTAGTCTTTTGTAAGGCGGAAGCTTTATAACGAGATCCGGGCGAGAAGCCAATAATACTTGGCATAAGAGGCTACAGCATGATCCACACGCAACTACATAACCATCATTTTATCAGAACGACATCGTTGTCATTATCACTGTCATTTTGTCTATGGCTACGAAGCTCCCCGCCAATCAGCTTTGAAAGAAATTTACTAATTCAATCAGCGTTCAATAGGCCAACCCTAGAGTGGGGCGCGAAGCTACGAGTACTTTGGCGGTATTGTATTCATATCAATCCTTTTTGCGGTTGAGAGGTTTTTCTTGGCGGGGAATTTTTTACAACAGAGTTGTTTTTGAGAGATATCATATCTTTTTGCATAGTAGTAGTAGTAATACAGATGGCGCAACGGTAAGCACGTTCGCCTTCTATACATTGGGCTCCGGTTTGATTCCTACTGAATGCGGTAGTCTTCGATAAAAAGGGGATTTACGTGCCGGACTATGAGTCCACTCGGGCTACCCATTTGGGGTAAATAGTTTTCTTGCCAAGAATATCATTTTTCTAGTTCAAAGGACTCAAAGTGCCTTTAACAGTAGTATAGTGCATTCGCCTCATCACCCCCAGTCGTATAATACTCATCTTGCCTAGAAATCGCTTCCTTGCCAAGAACATCCTTTCTCCTGCCCAAAGGACTCAAAATACCTTTAACAGCCTACTGCATTCGCCTCATCACCTCCAGTCATGTGATACCCATCTTGCCTAAACATCGCTTTCCATCTTCCACACATTAGAAAAAATCATCTTACATCATAATTCATATCTCATATGCCATAAATGAAACTACCTAAATCATATACCACACACACAGAGCCATATAGAAGGAGATGACACCCCCATTTACTGTGCATAAAATTGAACGTAATTCCACCACATACAAACTAGTAAAAAGTAAACAGAGAGACACACGCCCTCCACTGCGCAACACCCGCGCAGTCTATATAGAAGCACATAAAGCAAATGAAATGTCATCCCCTCTCCTACTTCTCCTATTGGAACAATAACATTCCAGTCCGTCTCTCTGCCGCGGAACACCCGCCCGATCATATAGAAGCACAAGAGATGTCAAATTTCGATCCCCCTTCCTACTTCCTCACTTGTGCCGAATTGCTTCGTTTCCCTCGCTCTTTTTCATTTCCTCTGATTCTCTCTTCAAAGACCACACAGCATGTTTTTTTTCTTTCCGGACATCCTAAGATGCAGCCATAAACATTCAGTTTCAATTTTTTCATCACACACTTTTCATTCATGCACGTGCCACAAGCCACGCCCACAGCCATTACCTCGTATGGTTCTCCTCACCCGACGAGCGCACGAACTTTTGCATCCGTCGTCGTCACTACTCACATAATCAAGTATTTGCGTCTCTCTCCCCGTCGGCATGCGATCTCTGCGAGTGATTTCCTGTGTCGCATTCAAATTATCAAAAAGACTTAAGCCAGAAACTCTGCTATAAAATTTCACATTTTTGGATGTCTCTTTTTATCTACTGCACGGATCAGAGCAAATGATAGCCTATGCACACCCTTGGGACACAGGCAATCCGTGAGAAAAGAAAGCAGACCTGGATCCGCGCCCTACGAGGCTGTAGCCCTGTCAAAGAACAACAAGAACAAGAAAAATTTGAAAAATAGCCATTTCCAAACTATCATATCTCGGGTGTTTTTCCTTGTATCGAAATCAAATTTGCAGCGCTTCGTAAGATGACCGGAGACAACGACCATACCAAATTTGAGCCCGAACAAGCATCCGGGGCCGGAGCTACAGAAGTCCGAAAACCAGTACTTGTTGTGTCGCGTAAACATAGTCTTGGTCACTTTTCAATTTTGTTTTTTCGTTTTTTTTTTTCGTTTTTCTTTGGCGGGGCGGGACGCTCCCGCGTCCCTAGATATGTGAGTATTACAGGTGAGTTTCGAGTCTTAGTGTTCAACTGCATTAGCTAAGCTTTCTACTGCATTATCATATTTTGAGCGTTGCATATGCTAAGGTTAAATTTAGTGTCCCGGATAGCTAACTGGCAGTTTAACCAGACATTGAGAAAACGGGCCTAAACATTTTGGTTTACGTTCTTTTCTTATATTAAATAGGCCAGTTTTGTTTCGAAAAAAATGACAATAAAATAAAAAGTTATAATAGAAAATTAAAAATTATAAAAAAGGGATACATGTATAAATACATCGGAATTAAATAAGAATTTAACACAGAGATCTCAGGCCTCAAGAGCGGCTAAATCATAGAGAATAACTATGGAGGAGCCGCATATACTCAACACTAAAGGCTCAAACAGACAGAACGCGTTAGAACGCGACGTTCATGGAACGCCCTCAACGCGGCGTTCGGCGATATACGTCACACACGCAGCGTTATCTGGGCGGGCGATCCAGTACTGTGGTTGAGTTTGTACAGCAATCATGAGTAGTTCTAATGAGGAGAACGCCGGTAACGCGCGTTACTTTTGTAATTTTGTACAACCCGAAAAGTTAACGTCGCGTTAACGTCGCGTTCCGAAAGGTAACGCTGAGTGATAACGCCACGTGTGTGGCAGAGATGATGCAATGCAGTGCAATACAACCGTACCGCCGTAACGCGACGGTACAGGAACGCCGAACGTCGCGTTATAACGCGTTCTGTGTGGCTGAACCTTTAACTATTTGAATAGACCAAGAGGCGACTGTCGTAAAAGTGTGGTGTCCGAACTGTCCCGCGCATTCTATATAAAAGCACAGGAAGCACGTAAGATGTCATCCCCTCTCCTACTTCTACTATTGGAACAATAACATTCCAGTCTGTCTCTCTGCCGCGGAACACCCGCCCGGTCCATATAGAAGCAAAATAGATGTCAAATTTCCATCTACTTCCTCACTTGTGCCGAATTGCTTCGTTTCTCTCGCTCTTTTTCATTTCCTCTGATACTCTCTCTTCAAAGGGCTAAATAGAAACAGTCTTCTTCCCTCTCCCTCCTCTCTTTCTCGTTATTGCGTTTTGAATTTAATTAGAGGGTTTCGATCATTTTGCCCTATGAAACCCATGGTCCGGAGGGCTAGGTCGCACCGGGTCCACAACATCTGGGGCCCATAAAGAGCCGTTTTAACATCGTTAAGCTCAACTGAAAGGGAAAAAATCCGTGCTGATGCCATCTTTCGTAGTTTGACTGATGCAGCCCAAGCATGCCCATGCACGGGACCTTGTCTCGGGTAGTCATTGGAGAGTGGTTTTTTGACACTTGGTGTCCGCAGGCCTTCACGGCCTTTTCAACCCTCGTCCTCTGGTCTCCATTTCTACAACTTGTCTAGTTCATTAAATTAAAGCTATAGTTAGATAGCGAGTCCAAATAATTATGTAAAGAGCTCCAAACAACCAGATCCACCTTATTTATTAAATATCTCTCATTTTCTTTTAGTTGCTCCCTACAATGTTTCAACGTCCATAAAGAATCGCCATGTCAAGTCCCAGAAGAGGATAATGCTAAGGATGATAAAACCGAACCAAGAACTCGGATGCCATTCAAAACGGAAGATACTGTCGATATAGAAAAACTGGATGCGCTTGGTAAAACTTATGTCTAATTTACTTCATCATCATAGCACTGCGCCCCGACGTCGTCTTTATGTCTTTATTTATTCCAGAGCACAGCGAAGGACTTAGAAACCTCTTGTACAACCCACATTTACGAAATTTCTTGAAAGAAGTGGACAGTGCTCCTGATGCATGGAAAGCCATCCGATCGGCTATGCAAGAACCACTTTTTATCGAATTTGCCGATGAATGCATGAAAGTTGTCGAGCCTCAAACTGAGGAGGATGAATGTTCATAGCATGTATTTGGAATAGGTTAGTTATAACATTTACAGTTCCTTGTAAATAAGTTTGAATCAAATTGTATGAAATGGAATAAATTACAATACTTTCGGTCTACAACTTAGTCCAATACGACATAATATTTATTAAAATATAATTTTAAATACATGATACAATGTATCATACCATACCATGCCATAACTTAATAAAAGCCTTTTGAAAGGTCTTTAAAAAACAATTATATATAATAAATCACTTTTGTTTTTAATACTAGAAGTAGGAGATTAAGGTACTTGTAAAAGCCGAAAGGCATAGATATTGATATTTGACGCGTACACAACCGAGCTTATACCCACCCAAGTCAATAAGACTTTCTCAATAGAAATGTTGGTAACATAAAAATTAATTGTGGGGTTTTGTTTGGACTAAATAGGAGGTGAACATACTAAAAGTCCCCGGATTTACAAAGTGTGGAAAAGGGAAGGGGGGGGGGTTCCACATATATTTCGAAAACCGTTGGGACTAACAAAAATGTGAATGAAGTAAACTTAAAGAGCACTATATTCCCTATAACTACACTAGTTTGTACGTCCTCTAAAATTTTGACAAAACTTCTGGAAAATAAATAAAACCGTACGCAGAACGAATCATTGGCGAATATCAAAGCGGTTTCAGACCTGGTCGCTCCACAACCGATCAGCTCTTCTCAGTCAAACTGATACTCCAGAAGTGCTGGGAATACAAAGTAAATGTATACCAAATCTTTGTCGACTTCAAGTAGGCATACGACAGTATCGATTGTGGAGTACTGTACAACGTCATGCTGCAATTTGGTATACCGGCAAATTAGTGCGACTGACTAAGATGACGATGACCAACTCCGTCTCACAAGTCAGGATACATAATAGACTTACTGATCTATTTGAAACACGCACTGGTTTGAAACAGGGCGATGGACTGGCACCGACGCTCTTCAACCTAGCACTGGAATACGTTATTCGGGCCATGAATATGGACAACGGCAAGACGCTACTCATCAAGTCGACACAATTAGCAGCGTACGCCGACGACATCAACATCATGTTCCGAAGATTGGCCGACGCAGAAGAACTTCTGCATACGCTCGATACCGCTGCAAAAGAAGTTGGACTACGTATTAACGAGGGTAAAACTAAAATAATGATGCAATCGACGACAAGGACACCTGCACAACCGAGCATCAATGTGGGGGACCTCAACATCGAGTTCGTGAACAACTTCATTTACCTGGGTTGCAACTTGTCAAGGGACGCCAACGAAACTGACGAAATCAAGCGACGGATACAGTTAGCTAATAAGACTTTTTTCTCGGTTCTCCCCATAATGAAATCGAAGCATGTGCACAGAAACACGAAGTTCCGCATGTACAAAACCATTATACGACCAGTGCTATGCTATGGCTGCGAAGCATGGACCCTAACTAAAGCCTGCAGAAACATGCTAGACACTTTTAAACGTAAGGTTCTACGGCGAATTTTCGGGGCTGTTTGCGATCGAGATGGATGGCGCATCCGGTACAACCATGAGTTGTATGAAATGTACGATGAGCTGCAAGTCTCGAAAATCGTCAAACTACAACGACTTCAATGGGCAGGGCATGTACAAAGAATGGACGATGATCGCATGCCTAAGAGAGTAATGAATTCAGAACGAGTCGACGCAGCGAGACTGCGAGAACGATCGAGATCTCGTTGGGAGAGCTCAGTAGGTGTGGACGCCGCGCAGCTGCTGGGCTTCCAAAATTGGAGGACGCGGTCACGTGACCGAGATAATTGGAGGACAATGATCCAGGCGGCCAAGACCCGGCGTCGGGCTGTCGCGCCACGATGATGATGATGATGATATTCCCTATAAGAATGTCGTATAGTACATATTTATACCCTTCACGGATGTGATACGGTATTTTGACTTTGTCATGAAGTTTGCAACGCACAGAAGGAAGCATCTCCGACCACATAAACTCGTTCCTACGGCTGCCGGTTCTTCGTACCGGAACGACCCGTTTTTTGACGGCCAAGAGCTGCCAAATCCCTTCGATGTAAGAAGAACTGAAGTATTCGAAGCATCGCTACCACAACAACAACCATATAAACTATATACATTCTTGGTCAGTACGATGAGACGAGTCGATTAAGCTTTGTCCGTCTGTCTGGTTCTATGCAAACTAGTCCCTCAGTTTTAAAGCTATCAAGCAGAAATTTTGTATAAAGCCTTCTTTCTATTGCACGTTGTGAATATGTCCGAACCAACGGAATCGGACCACTACGTCTTATAGCTGCCAGAGTAACGACCGGTCCAAGAAATCTTCTTTGTGACTAAAACTTTTTACTCTAAAGGTATCTTTTTCAAATTTCACACTAATCAATAGTACGAAGGTCAGTCAGAAAGTAAGTTTAAGGGTCCGATTAGGGGGGAAGGAGTGGTCAAAACAAAAAAACAAGGTCATTTTCGGAAAATTCAGACATTTTTTTAATTTTTCTACAAAGTCGCCATCTCTCTCAATACAATTTTTGTATCTACAAACTAATTTCGTAATTCCGACGTCGAAATGTTTTGCGTCCAAATTTTTAAAGTACGTTGTGACTGCTTTGGTGATGTCATCTGTCGTGTCGAATCGTATGCCGCCAAACGCTGTTTTCATCGCCGGGAAAAGGTGGAAATCACTTGGGGTCAAGTCAGGGGAATAAGGAGGATGCTCAAAAACGTCCCATTTAAATGAGGCCAATTTTTCTTGGGTTAAACGGGCAGAATGCGGACGAGCATTATCGTGACTGAAAAACACTTTGCGACTCAACAAACCTGGCTGTTTGTTTTTGATTGCTTTTCGTAAACGATCCAAAACACCACAGTAGTACTCTGCGTTGATAGTCAGCTGTTTAACAAGCGCAACGTTCCCCTTGTTCACTGCGCTCGTTGGTCTGCCTTGACGCGCTTCGTCATGGAGTTCTTTTCTTCCGTTTAGGCACGCTGTTCGCCAATGCGTAACCATTTGAAGGCTCATACACTGCTCACTGCATACAGACGATAATTCTCGATAAATTTCACTAGCGGATAATTTTTTTGCGGTCAAAAAACGTATCACACTACGCGGTTCACATTTGGACGCTACTTCTATCGGTGTCTCCATTTTAAATCGTTGTAAAAAACACAAAAGTAGACTTATCGGGCTCAGCGTCAAATTGGTTAGGATAGATGAGAGAACAACCTCCTAAAATTTCGTTAGTTTATCTTTTCACCACGCGGAGCGCTGCCACCCTTAAACTTACTTTCTGACTGACCCTCGTATCTTTAGTCAAATCACATTCCCGAATTTGGTTAAAATTGGACTACTTTATCAAAATGACAGCTAGTCATAGGAACGACCGTTCCAAAAGCAATTTTTTGTTAGAAAAAAACTTTTATTTCTGATGATATCTTTACCAAATTTCATATTATTCAATCATATGGGCTGCCAAACCACGTTCTTAAATATGGTTGAAATTTCATATACCTCTCAAGGGAACAGTGAAATCGGAACAAGTTTTACTGTTAATTCAAAGTGGCAAATGCACCATAAGTGGATGTTCACGCTGAGTGCGATGCTGAGCCGAGCCGGGTCGAGCGATGCAATGCGATTACAAGCTTTTAAAGCAAGAAAATGGAAAGTCTTCAATTTTAAATGGAATCACGCTTTAAGTGTTCACATTGCGCGCGATGCGATGACGAGCCGAGCGATGGCCCGATGTTATCACAAACAATTTTGCTTTTTCGTGCGAGTACCGGCTGCTGATTTGGTGCGATGGAATTTAATGGGCTTTGCGATGGAGTTTATGGGCTTTGCGATGTGAAGCTCCATGGAGCCAGTATGGTGCAAGTGCAAGCTGTAAAGTAATATTTGATGTATCAGATGACACTGAAAAAATGCATGTATGTCTGCTTTTATACCCTAGACTTTTACTATAGGGTATATTGTTTTTGTCACGCAGAAAATATGTAACGCCTTAAAGGAGGCTTTTGCGCGGCGGTGTGGCAGTGTATACATGGAAATTATGAGGGTCACCTCCTGATTCGATTTAGCCATGCCTGTCTGTCTGTCTGTCCGTTTGCACGATAACTTTCGATAGAATGAAGGTAGAAACTTGAAATTTTGGTCAAATGTTTGTTGCATGATCTAGTTGGTTGGTATTGAAAATGGCAAGATCCGACCGAAGGAACCCCTACCTCCCCTATAGATGAGCGATAACTTTCGATAGAATGAAGCTAGCGACTTGAAATTTGGTTCAAATGTTTGGATTTAGATTTAGTTGGTTGGTATTGGAAATGGCCAAGCTCCGTCCCAAGCAACCCCTACGTCCCCTACAAATGAAACTTGAAATGAGCGATAACTTTCGATACAATGATGCTAGCGACTTGCAAAATGCGACAAATATTTATAGTGTAGGTTGTTAGTTGACTTTGAGAATGGGCAAGATCCTATTGAATGAACGGCAACCTTCCCTATAAACGTTAGTTCAAATGTAAATATCCAAAATTCGAATGGATGAACGATGAAACTTTTCATTGGATCCACGCCCACAGCTCAAACTGACCATATGGGAAATTCACTTTTAATGCAATGGCCGTTGCCAGTTGGCAGTTTTGGTATCACAACTACGTCTGTACAAGTCTAGGGTATATACGCTTTGGACTCCGGTTTTGATTCAGTATGGCTCAAATGAAAGGTTATTACCACCGTAATAAGGTCGCGTGGTTTCACAAGCGGTTTGAGCAGCAGACACCGCTGCGTATAAAGGCATAGAGCAGAAGCGGCGGTTTACATATTTAGTGCCAGTGCACCTGAACGTCGAAATGCCTTCTGACGCTGCGTCACTTTCAATCGGATAGGATGAAATACATTACGGGCAATGAAGCGATGCACATGGCCGCAGATAGCTATCCGATAACTATCGGCGGCATTTTACCGCCGCGATAGCTATCTGGGATGACGCTGGTTTTCTGCTCCTATCTGCGTCATTTCACGCGTCCGCATATCAATTTTTAATAAGCCGGCCCACATACATTCGAACCCGGAACACGGACACGGTCACAATGTTTGATTTGTATGATGTTTCTTAAACCATTCGCTTGAGGATCACTTTTAAGTGCCAATTAATTAATTGTTGTTCGTTGATCCTGACTACTACAATTGACAATTAATTTTGAGAAAAAAAAAATGGTGGGGAGGGAGCTCTCAGCTCGGACGGGGGCTTGTAAGGTGGGTGAAAATGGTGTTAAAAATGCGATATTCCTTATATCTTAGAAGTTATGGCCAAAAAACAGTTTATTCAAAACTAAAAATAACATAAATTGTAAATTCAGGTTCGCTATTATGTGGCCCGGCTTATATAATACAGAGTAACGCTGTGTCCTATCGCATCATGTGAATTGAAATGCAGATAGGTATCAAAGAGGGAAGAGCTTAAGTGACGAGGCGTCCGGCGTCATTTGGTCGTCCATGTGTACCGGCTCTTACACTGAATTCAAATGCAATCTCGCCGCTCCACAAACCACGGCGGTGGCCGCAACGGCGAGTCGAGCGGTTTATACATTCATCGTCCTAAAGCCGCCGCGGCTGCCGCCTTTTGCGTTTATACAGAGCGGTGCGCCGCTGCTCAATCCGCTTATGAAACCTCTCGTCTGAGGTCGCGGAATAGATGATGAAATTCACCAACACTGGGCCTTTCTTCATTAATGGGATGCACCCAATGGCGACGCCCTTCCATTTTTAGAGCACTGTTTTCAAACAGAAATAAATTTACTGGGTCAAACACAAACGACATGATTCTATTCTATTCTATTCCTTGAACTAAATTGGTCTCTACTCTCCATCATTGCGTGCAGTGAACATCCCGGATCATCTTTGCATCGCAAGCCATCGTTCGGCTCGGCATCGCACGGCGTGCAATGTGAACACCCATCACATCGTATCGCATCGCTCGACCCGGCTCGGCTCGGCATCGCACGCAGTGTGAACATCCACTAAGTCGCAACGAAGATATGATACCTCGCGGTGCCAATAATTCAAAGGTAAATCGCTTTGAGAGAGATAGAGATGGCAACACTTTAGTAATGACTACTGCCTATAAAGTTTCATTGTGTGAATAACATGCTTGTTAGTTGGCATTACCCCTTTGTGTACGCATATGGGAACTAACACATATGCAACTACTAAACACTCGCGTTAATTTGTATGAAGTAGGGTATCTTTCTAATCAGTGCCGGATTAAGCAATTCAGTAACTAGGGGCCAGAGATGGTGGGGGCCCTTAAAGTAGATTTCTATATTTTAATAATGGAATAATGAAGAACATTTTAATTTTAATATAATAAGGCACACAATTTCATTGAATGATAGAAATTAAAAAAGAGAAATTTTACGAGAAAAAAATGTTATAATAGATTCAAAGGAAAGATTGCGAAGGATATCATTTTCCACGCTTAGACGTGTTAAATTGGTCAGTCGGTTCTGACCCATTGAAGTTCGCAGTCTGTTCTTGATTAGCTTCATTTTCGAAAATGACCTTTCTCCACTGCAATTGCTGACCATCATTGACAAGTATATTCGAAATGCAATTTCAGCATTTGCAAATGTTGAGCACAGATCACCATCTACAATGATGCGGTATAAAAAACGTTCAACTGATTCTTCTTCAAGTATGGAAAACTGTTGCGAGAGAGCAGCCAGTTGAACTAATTCGTTAACCAAAGCACCTTCCAAATCTTCAGGGTAGGCTTTAACAAGATTTTCTGCTTTCAGATGAATGTCAGCGGGTTCCATGGATGTCAGATTACTCAAAAATCCGAATCGTCCACAAGGAACATCATAAGCCGATATTCTGTGAGTCAATGATGAAATTAGCTGATCCAATATTGGTTGATAGGCAGTGACTCGAAATTTGTCCCCTGGTGATAGTTCAGCGGCACCTTCTTTTCCGTAATCGAGCGGTCTCTGTCGTACACTTCCAGTTCGAGTGCGAACAGTTTCGTACTGTTGGGACACCGATATATTTTGACCTGCGGTTTCACACAAATCGAAACAATCTCTTTTGCACTCGACGAACATTTTCAGCGACTCGAGAGATTTAACGGCGGTGTTAAGAACCATTTAATTGGGTGTAAATGGCTGTTTCCAAACAGGATATGATTTTTAACAGGCTACAAGCTTCGTTTCTTACGATACTCTTTTGTTCTACATCTGGTAATTTTTCATCCTTGGAAAAAACCTTCTCTTATGGAGCTACTTTTGGCGGACGCGCATAAGCGGGAAATTGGAAAAATTTCAAATGGTTTAAATGTACAAAGTAAATGACGTTAAACCTTGAATTATAATTTGGCCAGGCATTAACGTCATCAAGCTTTTTTTTCTTAATTATTCAAAACTGCGTACATATTTTAAAATTTGCTATATGAGTGGTGGGTGCCCCCATTTGGGGAGGGTGGTGGAGGCCCCGGGGCCATGGCCCCTTTGGCCCCATACATAATTCGGGCCTGTTTCTAATGTTTAATCTTTGGTTCAACTCCACTCAACTTGAAAGATCAATCATCTTTTGGGTTTGGTGAAATCAGGCCAAGAGAAGATCGACAAATGGAAGGCCAAAGCAATGCATGGTAATAAATACGTGAGTTTTTTTGGCAGCCATTTGTCGATTTTCACCTGTCAAAGAGGAGAGCTTCGTGCAGGGTACCTCTTTGCCGAAACTTAAGGGTTTAATTATCTTTAATTTGAGATACGTTCAACGTTCGTAGGATAAATAGTTACATAGAAAATAGAAAAAATCAATTTGTATAAATTTAGCCTTCTGGTCAAAAAATTTAAAGATACTCAATACCTCCTAAAATATGAGTCCCATAGAAAAGTGCTGTTTATAACTTTAAAAAAGCATTAAATTTTCTAGAATTTACTACCAAAATCATCTCGATACGTGAAGAATGTTCCGAGAAACAGCTCTTCGAAAATGAAAAAATTTTCCCGAAAAGATTAAAAATCTTAATTTCAATTTAAATGTACAGGTATCCCTCCTACAGCACGGTATCCTACAACACTGTTTCATTCTTACACGATTAGAAAATTACGGAAAACCTCATATAAAGGGCGTTGTACACTTCATCGTGAACGTGAAAATGGAAAATATCAATGAAAATAACTTTTTACGTCCGGGGATTATGTTGGAATAAATGGAAAACTCGATAAACTATATTTTGAATACATTTCCACAATTTAATATTGAGTATATGAAGTATATGAAATAACTTTTTTTAAATTCCCCGTATATTTCATCGTGAAAAGAAAAATTCATCGTGGAATCAATTTCACCACGTTTCACAGAGAAGTGTAGACGCGTGAACGTGAAAGTGAACGACCTAGACGTGAAATTCACCACGATATTTTTCCACGATGCTGTTCACGTTCGAATTGCATTTGCATTCTGAAAAGTGGTTCATCGCGAAAAAAAAAAATACTTTTTTGTTTGATTATGAAATAATAAAATCATATAAATCGTTTAATACGAATGTGATCATGTTTTAATTATGAATATATGAATTATAAATTATAAATTTGAACGGTGTGGGGAGTAAAAATGTAGGAGGAACGCGTTAAAGGGAGATTTGAATCGGAAGAATGGAAAGGAGACCGGAAGTTGATATTTACAGAAGAGAAACGAGAAGTGAAAATCAGAAAACCGTAAGAACACGTTTACTAATTTCAAACATGCAACGTAATGATACTAAAATCGAATACGGAAAAGAGCTTTGAGTCAAGGAAAACAAGAAAACAAAAAGCAGTCGTTATAGCTGCCGAACTTACAAAATGGGATAGAATGATAAAAGTTATTTTATCGTATCCAGATTAGACCCACTCACTTGAGTGATGATCTTAAGACATAGTCACGTATGAAAATCTCAATTGGCCACACACTTAGGCCGGCCGCATCTCGGACGTAGGCAGGGCCGCGCAGCACAGCGCGCACATGGCATTGTTGTTGTAACAATTGTGAAAATCTGATTTTACAGCAACAATGCCATGTGCGCGCTGCGCTGCGCTGCCCTGCCTAGGTCCAAAATGCGGCCGGCCTAACAGCCTGATCTTATGATGGACTGAAGACCGTCATTTGAAAGCTCTAGTGTGTAGCCAAATTGAGATTTTCGTGATACGTGGCCGTCGTGAGTCAGGCCATGAGATCTGCTATCAGTCCGCTTATGGTTACGGCGGGGTACCGAAATAGCGACTAGAAAAACAATGAAGAGACGAACAAGTGAAATAGAGCATACGCTAATTTTCGGTGTGAAATCGAAATAGTGCATTAAGGGAAACTAATGCGGGAATTTCATTGCCGACAGCAGCAGCGGCATTGCCTGTGTCTTGGCTAATTAGACCGCACGCATTCGCCTTGAGCGAATTACATTGGGGCAGCGGCAGCAGCATCGGCAGCATTACTTTTTTAGCCAGATTTCAAATGCTGCTTTAGTGGCGGGATCTACATATCTGCTGGGGAAACTTTTGAAATTTCAGAAAGAAAAAACGAAATATTATGCATTAAGGTGTCGAACGAAAGCTTTATTTTGACGTTAAAAATTATAAAACACTTTCGACATTCCCAACAACTATTTTTTTTTTGCGAAACAATGAAACTCGTAATCTTGCTGCCATAGTTGCTGTCTTCAATGAGGCTTGGAAAGCAGAATAGCCAAGACACAGCCGATACCGCTGCTGCTGCCGGCAATGAAATCGCAAATGTCTAGCTTTATCCTGAAACTTTCATGCGCTATTTTGCTCCACATCGTCTTCCATTGTCTCATCCATTATCTACTTCCTTCCTGTAACCGACATTTTTATTAGTTTTTTTTTAAGACGTTTTACATATTCCGTTGTTCCCGGGGAACTGTAAATACGACTGTGAACAGGAAAAATAATTCTCACCATGCGATAAGTGTCAAATCTTTTCACGGCGCTGTTGATCGGGGAAAATTTATATTTTCATGTTCACGTTCACGGTGAAGTGTAAAGAGCGCTTAACATGGCCTCCTACAACACTATTTAATTCTAACACCGTAACGAAATTGCGGAAACCCTCGCATAACACGGATCCAAAATTATTCTATGTGTAAACTTGCCGGCATTGTCTTACGTCGAGATTCGTTCGAATTTACAATAGGCCTCCTTAGTCCTTAGTGTAGAGGAACTATGGTGTGAAGTGGTTTTTTGAATGTTTAAAATGGAGGATTAGATAAAACGAGGCTATGCTGTTGTCGTGGCAATGGTCAGAAGTTCGTTGTATGAGTATGTTACATATGTTGTGTTGTTCTTCGTCTTCCTCGGTGTTAAGTGACAGGAAGATAGCTGCCTCTAGGGGGCTCTCCCACAGTGACCTGGAGGTCGGGTGTGTGAGTGCAGCTGGGCAATCGAAAATGTGGTCCACATCGTGAGGTGTACCATTGCAGGCGAGGCATGTGTTCGTGACATCCCGGCCAATGCGAGATAGGTAGGAGTTAAGACGCGAACACCAGCCCGACCGAAGTTGGGCAAGTGTCGTCCTCTCTGCTCTCGGAAGTATTCTCTCATCGGGAGAAATGGCTGGTGGTTGTGTCAAGAGAACTTTATTTGGACCCACGATTGATGCTTGTACCTCTTCGTGGTGTATTGCTGCGATGGCTGATCTATATGCGATGCTGTCAAAGGGAACCCTTTTGTACCTCTGGACGTCTCTTTCGAGGTCTTGGTCTTGGTGGCGGCGTCTTGTCCAGAAGGTCGGAGTTGGGGTGCTCCCTTCGGTAACAACCCACCAGGTATTGTTTCGCAAGAAGCTTGTTGTGGTCCCTTAGAGGCATCATCCTTGTTTCCTGATGTAGATGGTCCTAAGATGACATCAGGAGACAGCCAGTCACCGTACGGAGAGCGGCGTTTTGGCAAGCCTGAATGTTATTCCATTGTGTGTTACAGAGATTCTGTACATATCTGCTGGGGAAACTTTTGAAATTTCAGAAAGAAAAAACGAAATATTATGCATTAAGGTGTCGAACGAAAGCTTTATTTTGACGTTAAAAATTATAAAACACTTTCGACATTCCCAACAACTATTTTTTTTTTGCGAAACAATGAAACTCGTAATCTTGCTGCCATAGTTGCTGTCTTCAATGAGGCTTGGAAAGCAGAATAGCCAAGACACAGCCGATACCGCTGCTGCTGCCGGCAATGAAATCGCAAATGTCTAGCTTTATCCTGAAACTTTCATGCGCTATTTTGCTCCACATCGTCTTCCATTGTCTCATCCATTATCTACTTCCTTCCTGTAACCGACATTTTTATTAGTTTTTTTTTAAGACGTTTTACATATTCCGTTGTTCCCGGGGAACTGTAAATACGACTGTGAACAGGAAAAATAATTCTCACCATGCGATAAGTGTCAAATCTTTTCACGGCGCTGTTGATCGGGGAAAATTTATATTTTCATGTTCACGTTCACGGTGAAGTGTAAAGAGCGCTTAACATGGCCTCCTACAACACTATTTAATTCTAACACCGTAACGAAATTGCGGAAACCCTCGCATAACACGGATCCAAAATTATTCTATGTGTAAACTTGCCGGCATTGTCTTACGTCGAGATTCGTTCGAGTTTACAATAGGCCTCCTTAGTCCTTAGTGTAGAGGAACTATGGTGTGAAGTGGTTTTTTGAATGTTTAAAATGGAGGATTAGATAAAACGAGGCTATGCTGTTGTCGTGGCAATGGTCAGAAGTTCGTTGTATGAGTATGTTACATATGTTGTGTTGTTCTTCGTCTTCCTCGGTGTTAAGTGACAGGAAGATAGCTGCCTCTAGGGGGCTCTCCCACAGTGACCTGGAGGTCGGGTGTGTGAGTGCAGCTGGGCAATCGAAAATGTGGTCCACATCGTGAGGTGTACCATTGCAGGCGAGGCATGTGTTCGTGACATCCCGGCCAATGCGAGATAGGTAGGAGTTAAGACGCGAACACCAGCCCGACCGAAGTTGGGCAAGTGTCGTCCTCTCTGCTCTCGGAAGTATTCTCTCATCGGGAGAAATGGCTGGTGGTTGTGTCAAGAGAACTTTATTTGGACCCACGATTGATGCTTGTACCTCTTCGTGGTGTATTGCTGCGATGGCTGATCTATATGCGATGCTGTCAAAGGGAACCCTTTTGTACCTCTGGACGTCTCTTTCGAGGTCTTGGTCTTGGTGGCGGCGTCTTGTCCAGAAGGTCGGAGTTGGGGTGCTCCCTTCGGTAACAACCCACCAGGTATTGTTTCGCAAGAAGCTTGTTGTGGTCCCTTAGAGGCATCATCCTTGTTTCCTGATGTAGATGGTCCTAAGATGACATCAGGAGACAGCCAGTCACCGTACGGAGAGCGGCGTTTTGGCAAGCCTGAATGTTATTCCATTGTGTGTTACAGAGATTCTGTGACCACAGTGGAGCCGCATAGTTGGCTACTGACCTTCCAACTGCTTTGTATGTGACCCTACTGGTCACATACAAAGCATCCTTGCCCCAGGTGCTACCGGCCAAGGCTTTATGGATTTTATTCCTTCCGCGCATCCTTTTACACACGGTTGAAGCATGGGGGGATGACGTGGCCATGCTGTCCAGGGTTACTCCTAGAATTTTAGGATGGTTCACGGTCGGAATAAGTTGATTGCCAATTGAGATCCCCAGTTGCATCTTGACTTCCTTCGTCCAGGTGGTGAATAAGGTTGCCGAGGATTTAGGCGCTGATACGATTAAATTCTTGCCCGTGAAGAAGGAGTTAAGCTCTTCCAGGTAATCACTTAATTGTTCGCACATTTCCGTGATGTTGTTCCCTGTTGCCAGAAGCAGTCGTCGGCATAGGAGATAATTTCGATTACTTTGGGTGGAGTTGGAATTCCAGATAGGTAAAAGTTGAACAAGGAGGGAGATAAAACTCCTCCTTGTGGTACACCTTGTTTGATCTTCTTTAGCTTCGACTTCTTGCTCCTAAATTCGGTGTAGGACTGCCTGCCCGCGAGATAGTTGGCAATCCATTTTGTAGTATGCGTTGGAAGAGATGCATTGTATAGGTCAGACAGAAGTGCTGAGTGGCTGACTGTGTCGAAGGCTTTCGACAGGTCAAGTGCCACCAGAATTGTTCTGTGACATTTACGAGGTTGGTTGAGGCCATTGTGGATGCGAGTTGTAATGACATCCAGGGCCGTCGTCGTACTATGCATCCTTCTGAAGCCGTGCTGGTGGTTTGCAAGCTGGATGTGGGCCGTAAGAACAGGGTGGATTAGTGCTTCGAGCGTTTTGGCAACTGGTGATAGAAGTATGATGGGACGATAGGACTCGCCGAGTGTCGCTTTTTTCCCAGGTTTCAGAATTGGGATTATTCTCCCTTTCTTCCAGAGTTCCGGAACGATCAGTGATGTGATGGATAGATTGAATGTAGCTGTGAGGTATTCGATAGCTGGTGCGTCGAGGTATGTTGTCTGCAGTTCGGTTATGAATCCTCCTTCGGATTATGCGCTTTTGTCTGTCTGGTGGAGGAGGTTCAATAAATAGCTTATTGAAGCGACTTGCGCAGTGGGCAGGGTTGAAGATTGAATTTTCCCCGAACTGTATGGCGCCATTTCCCTTTTGTTTCGGTGGATTAGAGAGGGCACGGACTGTCGACCAAAGTTTGCTAATACCTGTGGTTAGGTTGCATTCATTCAGATGCGTACTCCATTTTAACCTATTATGTTCGGCCACTAGTTTTTGAATTTCCCAGTTCATTGCGTGAATGCTGGGATCGTCTGGGTTAGTGCTCCTGATGTTGTCTCTCTCGTCTGCCAATCTGGCGGGTAGGAAAGTTGGGCCGGATTTTCGGAATGCGTCCTGCAGGAATAAATTTCGCAGCCGCTTTGTTGAGGACTTTCTTGATGTTGGACTCGGCCTTACGTACGTCGGTGGGAGTTGGCATGGCGAGGAATTTAGCACTAGTATAATCGGGAAAGCTATTCCAGTCAGCCTTGTTGTGGTTAACAAAAGTGCGATGTTCGACAGATACGACATCTGTCGGTTTGTCAAGCCTTATCACGATAGGTAAGTGATCCGATGATAGTGTAAGGACCGGCTCCCATTGTGTATCGTTTATGAGGCTAGCACTGGCAATCGTGATGTGTGGAGAGCTGGAACAGGTACCGGCAATACGGGTGGGCGTATCATAATTCAGTGTACAGAAGTCTGAGGCATCAAGTTGTTCTGCAATGGCGATACCTCTGGCGTCGTTGTTAATATGTGAGTGCCAGAGTTCATGGTGAGCGTTAAAATCACCAAGTAGAAGACGGTGTTGACCAGTGAGGAAAGTGTTGATATTTACATAGTGGCTTGAGGGATAACCGGTGGAATATATATGTTGTAAATTTCAATATCAAAATTGCCTGATTTTATGGCGATGACTTGCACTTCCATGGTGATGTCGTTGTTGGTGACATCTATTTCGCGGTATTGCACGGAATGGTGAATGATGAAGGCAAGTCCTCCTCCAGCGTTGGTCATCTTTCCTTATGATGATGTAATTTCCATGAGCGTTGAGGGACGAATTGGGATGTAATTTCGTCTCCTGGATGGCTCCAACTTGAATGCGGTGTCTGTCCATGAATGAAGCGAGTTTGGCAATTTTGTTTTGCAGCCCGTTGCAATTTAGTTGGACGAGTGAGAGCGTATCGAAAATGGCGATCGGTGGTGCAGGCGTGAGGTTGTTTTGTTGGGGAATCCTACTGGGTCTATTCGCAGGAGTCGTTGGCGTTGACTGAAAGCTTGTGTGGGTGCTCACTGGTGTAGGTAGGTGTGGCGTGTTTGATGAGCTCGCTGCTTGTGGACCTCGGTTTCTACACTGACTAGCGGTAAACGGAGGATTCCAGTGCCTGTGATCGTTTAGACCGGAGCAGTTTCTCAGGTGACACCACTCGTCGCAACAGTTGCATCTCTCTATTGCATACGCAGCAGATCCAAGGACCTGGGTTGTTTTAGATGCCGGCGCGGAGATGTAGTATTGGGAGCAATTGCGCCGAGATGTGTTGCCCCCAATAAACATAAAAAACAGATACAGTATGTAACACACAAACACACATCCTTCTTGCATTAAAGGGGTATGGCAGCTCTTGGCCGTTGTATAAACGGGTCGCTCCGGTGCGTAGAACCGGCTGCCGCAGGAACGAAAAGGAGGCTATCAATAAAAGTGGTTAGGATACATTTTAGAAGAAATATTGTACCGAAATTATTTTATGAAAATTCCGTTGCAGTCCCAAATCATGTCCGAGTGCCATTTTCTCAATATCCGGTTAAACTGACGTTAAACCGGACATTGAACGTCCCCGTATATCGAAGGCCTTAGCCTAATGGTCGCCACACACAATCTAGCACAACCACGACCGAACTTCTATCGAACCATCAAATGTCATAGGACGAGTGGAAAAGAAATTCTCCTCATTTTCATCGATCGCTCGATCGTGTGTGGCAAGGTAAGGACATGTAACGCTCAACGGTCTAGCAAAATCAGCTGATTTTCCTGGGGGAATTCTGTCGCCTGTACCATTCCACTCTACGTCTGAACCGTCTCTCAGCATTCATTTGCTGCTGTGTTGGTTTCAAATCCTCTTCCATCGAATGCATTTCCAGAACTCTGTTCATTATGGCCAGTTTAATGATCTCCTTAGAATGTGCAAACATGAACAGTTCTTGTTATGAAAATCTAAGCAGCCCGTATCAACTGTTTGGAATTATGGTTTTTTTTTTAACTGGAGGCTAGCTGGCGGTTATCGTTTATCGTTAGGATAAACTTTAACAGGACATTGACAAATTGATTCTACCTTATGAAACTTTTAAAAAAAAGTTCTGTTTTAGATGAAAATTTTGGATTGTTTTCAAGAGAAAAGTGGCGTTCACGTTTGAATTTAAATGTGGTAACAGTATAAACCATCAAAACAAATTAAAAGGAGATTAAAAGTGCAGTTGTGGCAGGATCTTCGATATCGGCAAAATATACTGCTCTTCCTCGCTCGCCAATTATGGCCTCAATTAAAAATGGATAAAGCACTAAAAATATGCATTAAAAGTTGTTATAAAAAATAATTGCATTGTGGGAAAATAAAGGAAAAGGTTCTTACTAGTACGTTGGCGAGGGATAGTAGACCTTAAAAACAACACTATTAGGTGTACAACTTTGCTTCCGCCGTTTTCCGACAGACGGCTACATTGGTGAGGGCTGGTCAAAATACGTAGTTCAAAAGTGTCACAAAGTGAGTTTGGACGTCTGTGAACGTATCGACATCCCCGCATTAGTAAAAGTTGTTCGCATTGTTAATAAGATTCGCGATTCAAAATGTCTGTTTTCGAGCCAAGTTCTCGTCATTTACGGGAAGTTTCGATCTTCTGCTTCCCTTTGAAAAAACTGCAGCTGAGGCTCATCGAATGCTCTCAGATACTTACGGTGAGGTTGCTCTGAGTGACAGAACATGTCGTGAGTGGTTTCAACGTTTTAAAAGTGGCGATTTCAATGTCGAGGACAAGCATGGTGGTGGGAGAGAAAAAATTTTTAAAGACGACGAATTGGAAGCACTGCTCGATGAAGATTCGTGCCAAACGCAAGAAGAATTAGCTGAATCACTGGGAGTGACTCAGCAAACCATCTCGAAACGCTTCAAGGCCATGGGCATGATTCAGAAACAAGGAAATTGGGTTCCGTACACAGTTAAAAATCTCGGTATTTTTTTTAAACCTGGTCTTGGACTACCACCATTTTTAATAATTTTAATTCTATAATCTAAACCCTTTCAAAGTTTACTTCTATTTTAAACCAATTTGTAATAAATTCTAATACAATTCAAACCTTTTTGTGTTCTTTTTGTTCTCGCATTAGTTTCTAATCTAAGTTTAATTGAAAGGTAAACCCCACAAAGTATATTTTTTGAGTCTCAAGTCTCACTATAACTACTCGCAGTCAGCTCAAAATATTATGCTGCGTGGCCGAGTGGTCTAGGTAGCAACTCTACAACACGAAGTTCACAGGTTCGATGCTGCGCCATGGCGAAAAAAGTTAAAGATTAGCTGGCTAACCTGCGATGGGCTTAATAAAGGATTTGGAAGTTTAGAAAATTGAAAAAAAAAATAATGGAGAAAAAACTTAGAGGAGTTAAAAAAACGCAGTAAAATTAATATTTTTTCATAGATTATAATATCTGTAGATTAAATTTTAAACCAAAAATTTGATTAAAAAAATAATGCCAGAAAAGTTTAATATTTAAACCAGTGAAGTTTACGGAAGCAATTGTAATACTTTCATTTTATTAAAATCTAATACAATTTTGGTGTCGTCATATATGTAACCCGAATTAGCATTGATAATAGACCAGGATTTTTAACTGTGTACGAGTTAAAACCGAGATATATTGAACGGCGATTATTTGCATGCGAACAACTGCTTAAAGGCAGAATCGGAAGGGATTTCTACATCGCATCGTAGCCGGCGACGAAAAATGGTTCCGTAACGATAATCCCAAGCGCAGAAAGTCATGGGGAATGCACGGAAATGCCTCAACGTCGACGACAAAACCGAATATTCACGGCGCCAAGGTTATGCTTTGCATTTGGTGGGATTAGCTCGGTGTGATATACTACGAGCTCCTGAAACCGAATGAAACTATCACAGGAGATCGGTACCGGACGCAATTGATGCGTTTAAATCAAGCATTAAAGGAAAAACGACCACAGTACCAAGAAAGACACGACAAAGTCATCCTCCAGCATGACAATGCTCGGCCACACGTTGCAAAAGTGGTCAAGACATGCTTGGAAACCCTGAAATGGGAAATCTTGCTCCACCCGCCGTACTCCCCAGACATCGCTCCTTCCGACTACCAACTGTGTCGTTCCATGGCGCACGGCCTGGCTGATCAGAATTTTCGTTCGTACGAGGAAGCCGAAAAATGGACCCAATAATGGATCGCGTCGAAAGACGCCTCCTTTTTCCGAGATGGAATCCGAAAATTGGCGGAGAGATGGGCGAAAGTTGTCGCTAGCGATGGACAGTACTTTGAATAATACATTTGTAAGTACTTTTTGACCATTAAGCTTTTAATTCCCCAAGGAAAAAACGGCGGAAGCAAAATTGTACACCCAATAAATTGTCGAAAAAATGTTTGGCCATTATTAGTGGAAACTACTGCTGAATCGCCGGAAAATGATATTCAGGGAATACTTGATAGATCGATTTGTGGCAAGGGCTTTGTTCATATGGCTACCGAGGACGTTCAGGACTTATTAGTGGAGGGAGAATTTGGAGAAGCATATCTAGTGAAAATGGTATCCAGTGTTGTCAAGCCAGCAAGCCCAAGTTACTCATTTGAGCTTAAAAATGTTACAGGAAAGATTATTATTGTCCACTGTCACTTTCTTGGCTGAAGATTTATGCCTCTAAAGAAGTCCTAAATTTATAACGTTTAAATTTAAAACTTCTTAATTTTTTAAATTAATTCTTCTACAGAATTGATTATCTCCATGCAGTGAGATTTATAATGACCTTATGATCTTTTAGGGACAGAAGATTCAAATCAACCTGTCAAAGCAATGTGTTCAGAAAGTGATGAAGATGGTCGACCGAAAACCCTCGTATTTAGCAGTTAAGAAGAAACTTGCAGAAATGAATTTGAATTCAATGAGACTATTTTTTTTTATTTATTTAAGTTTTTCTGATTATATCCATACGAATTTATATGAAATTGTTGAAATAGAACAAGAATATTTCATTTCTAAAAGCGTTTGGGACTTATCCCTCAACTTTGTACTAGCTTCTAGTCTCCGATAACACGGTTTCATACAGAACGACATTTTGTAGTAAACTATCTACCGTGTTATAGGAGGGTTACCTGTATGTCGACTAAAGTACTCATTTCCAGAGAATCAGAGTAGTTTGTAGGTAATTCGATTAGCTTTTATTTGAGATATCTGGGACGTCCGTAACATTAATAGTTACTGTGAAAACGGCAAAATCAAGTTTCGAAACAAGTTCTGAGGTACAAATTAAATATCTTAGGAGTTAGTGAGATAAGATGGTGGAACAGCGGAGAATTCATCTCTCCAACGGGCAGCACTGTAATGTTGTACTCCGGTAAAGCTACCGGTAGTCGCCGTGAGTTAGGTGTGGGGCTCCTTTTAACCAGAGCCGCGCGAAACTGTCTCTTATCCTGGGAACCGGTCTCTGACAGGGTCTTGATCACCAGGTTCCGGACCAAAATGAGGAACATCTCAATAATACAATGTTATGCCCCTACTGAACCCGATAATGTCTTGGCAAAAGACTCCTTCTACGAAGAACTAAACGCCGTTCAGAGCAGAACACCTGAAGGTGACATTATAATGGTTATGGGTGATTTGAATGCGAAAGTTGGCGCTGATAACTATGGGCTCAGACATGTGATGGGGAGACACGGTCTTGGTGATCGTAATGACAACGGTGAAAGATTTGTAGAGTTCTGCAACTTTCGCAGTCTCTTCATCGGTGGTACTATGTTTGAGCATAAGGACCACCATAAAATCAGTTGGTCCTCTGTTGATCGGCGCAGAACACAAAATCAGATCGACCATTTTGCCATTAGTAAAAGATTCAAGAGTTGCCTCCTGGACGTGCGAAACAAGAAGGGTGCCGATATTGGGATGGGAAGAGACCATTATCTTATGATCGCTAATGTTCGATTGCGTATTGCAGCCGTGCGCCGCCCCAGCGACGAAAGATCCAGGCCCCGCAAATTCAACACCGCTCGACTAAAAAATCCAGCTGTCTTACAACAATATAATGACCATCTTGCGCAAAAAGCGGCTGAGATAACTAGTCACCCAGATAGTGACATAAACGAAAACTGGGATGCCATAAAAAATGCGTACATTGATAGCGCAAATACCATCCTTGGCCCAAACACGGATTGCCGGAATAAGCCCTGGATGTCCGACGCTTCATGGCAGCGGATTGTTGAAAGAAAGGAGCTGAAAGTTCGTTTGGCTGCAGCGTCAGACGACAATCGAAGCAGCATCGAACTCCTTTACCGTCAGAAAGCTCGAGAAGTTCAGCGTAGTGTGCGACGCGATAAAAGAGTTTATGCCAATTCTCTTTAAGCGTCAGCAGAAGAAGCCGCAAGAAGTAACAACTTAAACGCCGTATACGGTGTCATCAAGGAGTTTACAGGTGGTCGTAACTCCTGCCAACATCCGGTGAAGGATACTGATGGAAGCTACTTATCTTGGAAGAAGATCAAATGAGGCGGTGGAAAGAACACTTCGCCGCGGTCTTGAACCGTGTAACCTCTGGTGAACTTCCCCCTCATATGGATAATTTAGCTAACCATCAAAATGTGCGTATATGGTCCACTGCCCCGACTAAAGAGGAAATAGTCACTGCAATTATTGCACTAAAACGAGGAAAGGCCGCCGGACTTGACGGCATCCCTGCCGAACTTTATCAAGCAGCGCCAAGCGTAACTGCCGATTTGCTGCACCCACTTGTTGATAAAGCGTGGAATACAGAGACCTTCCCCACTGAGTGGAAGGAAGGTTTGATCATCAAACTTCCAAAGAAGGGTAGCCTCACAGACTGTAATAATTGGAGAGGCATTTCTGTGCTTCCTGCCGTTGCCAAGATAATAGCTAAAATCGTCCTGGAAAGACTAAAGGCCCACTTAGAAAGCACAATTGATGAAGAGCAGGCTGGCTTTCGATCCGGATTCTCCTGTGTCGATCACATTAACACCTTGCGAATCATCAACGAGCAATGCGCTGAATACGATTCTCCGCTTCACTTGCTTTTCATCGATTTCGAAAAGGCTTTCGATAGTGTGAACCGGGATTCTATATGGGCGGCCTTGCGCAGGAGAGGCATCCCTGAGAAGCCTGTGGCTATTATTAAGTCAACCTATGACGGCGCGAAATGTCGCGTTCTGCATAAAGGTAAGGTGTCGGGGGACTTTGAGATTCGCAGTGGAGTTCGGCAGGGGTGCATCCTCTCACCGATCCTATTCCTCATTGTGATCGGCGATGTGTTGCATGCAGCCCTATCCGGACTCGACAGAGGAATTCAATGGACTTTGACATCTTATCTACAACATCTTGACTACGCTGACGACATATGCCTACTCTCCCACAAAATCATGGATCTGTCCGCAATGGCGTTAGATCTCGAGAGGGAGGCAAGCGAGGTTGGGCTAAAGATTAATACCAACAAGACCAAGGTTCTTAGCCCGCCGTTGCGAAAAAGAAATCCGACACCTATTGCCATCAATATTAATGGGCAGCCTGTGGAGAAGGTGGACAACTTCGTCTACCTGGGTAGCATTGTTGCCGAAAATGGTGGTACGGAGCAGGACATCGCTCGTCGTATCAACCAGGCTAAACGCGCATACGGCATGCTGCCCAAAATCTGGCAGAGCAGTTATCTCAGCATCAAGACCAAGCTGGGCCTGTTTCGCTCCCTGGTACTATCAGTGCTTTTGTATGGGATCAGTACATGGAAAGTTTCCGTAGGAGTTACCAGAAAGCTGCAAGTTTTCGTCAACTCATGTCTTCGTCGAATTTTAAGAATTTTCTGGCCCGAAACTGTTGTGTCTATCAAGTGAAACGCAATCGGTCCGTTGGTAGGTAAGACTATATTATTCAGAATTATTACAGTAGTAAGAGAAAAAGTTAAATTGATGACCGCTCGAGTCGGTGGGTACAGCGAGACTGCCTCGTAGCAGAGCACGTCTAGGTGGCAGGGTTGCCAGAATTATGCGGATGCAACACCTCCCTCCTTGAAAAGGGTAGTAGTTCGTACCGAACTACTACTTGAGATCCGGTATCTTTGGCGAGAACCCTCCATCATTCGGAGCCTTGGCGGTGGCTGGCGCTCTCTAGAAGGGTATCTTCTTTCCGGAACGTCGGTGGATAATGTTACGCTGGATGGTGTATTTTCCGAACTGATTTCTTGGATCGGCGGAACCATAACATCGAAGCTTTCGACCAGCATTTCGAAGGGAATGTTGGTGGGCGCCACATCCTGGCGATGGTTGTCGTTAGCGAGACGTGGTCGTATTTGATTCGCATGACGGCCTTGAACCTGTCCCCCAATTAGGACATTGTAAAGTACAGACCCGCAACGTTTAATAATAGTTCCCGGAGTCCATGAACGCTTTCCGGTAGTGTAGGCCATAACATAAACCGGGTCCTGTGGTTTATATTCTCGTTTTTTCGCACCATGACGATTGTTAAAATCCTGCTCCATCTTTTTGTTCCTTAAGGATGATGTGTCTGTTGATGGACGTAGTAAATCCAATGGAATTCGGATTTTTCTACCGAACATCAGTTCAGCTGGCGTTGCATGATTTGGTAATGCTGCGTTTGGGGTCGTTCGGTAACATCGTAAAAATGTTTGTAAGGCATCGGACGTCATCTCTTCTCCCCTTGATTTAAGAAGTGCGCGCTTAAACGTATCGACGAAACGCTCCGCTTGGCCGTTGCTTTGTGGGTGATACGGTGGGGAGCGTATATGTTGTACGCCGTTCACTTCACAAAACGATTGGAAAATGCTTGCAGTGAATTGAGTCCCGTTATCGGATACCAGTATTTCCGGGGCGCCAAACCGCGCAAATAACTCCTTAAGAGTTTTGATGGTGGCCGATGCAGTTGTTGACTGTTGTATCACGATTTCTGGCCATTTGGTGAAAGAATCCACGACGACTAAAAAATGATGGTCTTGAAATGGGCCAGCGTAGTCGACGTGGATACGGTTCCATGCCTTAGTAGCAATGGGCCACGAAGCAAGTGTCGTTTTAGGCGGTGCTTTTGCAACTGAAGCACAGCGACTGCATTGTTTGACCAAGCTCTCGATATGTGCATCTATGTTTGGCCAATAAACATAGCTTCGAGCCAACGCCTTCATGCGGACGATGCCAGGATGTCCGGTATGTAGCTGACGTAAGATTTTGGTCTGCAAGATAGAAGAGATTATTACACGCTCAGACATTAATAAGCAACCATTTATTTCGGATAGTGATTCTCTGCGATTGTAGAAAAGTTTGAGCTGCTCCTCAGTAATGTTATCTGGCCAGGATGATTTCATGTACTTTGATACTCGTTTTAAAACCTGATCCTCAGAAGTAGCCTTGATGACCATCTCGCACGTGACAGGTAGCGCGCGAACTGCTTCCGAAAGGGTGTATTGAATGTCGGTCTCCATTGCTGAAATAGATGCTATTACATAATCTTCATTATTTGGTCTATTGTGTTCCATCAGTCGGGAGAGACTATCAGCATGGCCAAATTTATCGGTGGGGATATATTCAATGTCGAAATCATAAGCTAGCAGGGTTAATGCCCAGCGTTGAAGTCGGTTTGCAGTGTGAACGGGAATTCCTTTTTTTCCACCAAAAACTGCTAGTAGTGGTTTGTGGTCGGTTGATAAGGTGAATTTCCGCCCATGGAGCATCCGATGAAATTTTGTTACCGCAAATATGATTGCTAGGGCTTCCTTCTCGATCTGGCTGTAGTTTTTTTCCCGCTGCAGTTAAAGATCGTGATGCATGTGCTATTGGCTTTTCTGTTTTGTCGGGATAGCGGTGCAATATTACGGCGCCAATCCCGTAGCTGGATGCGTCCGCCGCTACTTTTATCTCATGTCGTGGATCAAAATGGGTTAGTAACAGATCTGATTGTAAAATTGTCTTTACCTTCTGAAAGGAATCCTGGCATTGTTTTGACCATTGCCAAGGAACATTTTTAACAAGAAGTTTGTCGAATGGAGCCCTGACTTCGCGCATTTGCTTAACGAATTGTCCATAGTAACTTATCATTCCGATGAATGAGCGAAGCATCTGTAGATTTGTTGGTGGTGGCATTTCCACAATTGCCGCCACTTTGTCAGGATCGGGTCGTCGTCCTTCCCTAGTGATGATAAATCCGAGATATTTGATGCTGCTGAGTAGGAAGCGGCATTTTGCGGGATTGACATGAAATCCCCACTCACGGATTCGTTGGAACAATTTAATGATATTTAGGCGATGTTCAGCCTCGGTTTTTCCCACGACGATGATGTCGTCTAGGTAGCTGACAACTCCAGATAACCCTGCCAGCATGGTGTCGACGATTTGCTGGAATATTCCGGGGGCACTCTTCACTCCGAAACATAACCTATTGTATTGATATAGGCCCTTGTGTGTATTTATTGTAAGTAGAGGTTTGGAACTGTCGTCCATCATTATTTGTAGATACGCGTCCGCTAAATCTATTTTGCTGAAATATTGTCCTCCACTCAAAGTTGTGAATATGTCTTCGGGAAGTGGTAATGGGTATTGGTGTGATTCTATCATCTGGTTTAACCCTGTTGAAAAATCCGCACAGATACGGACATCTCCGGTTGCCTTCTTTGTAGCGACAATGGGAGCTGCCCACGATGAAAAATCCACGCGGCTGATTACTTCCAATTCCTCGAGACGTTGCAATTCTTTTTCGACGGCTGGAAGCGCGGTGTATGGGACCGGTCTTTTAGGACGGAAAACTGGTTTTGCTGAGGGCTTCAAATGAAGTACTGCCTTCGTTTTTAAACATACTCCCAGTGTAGGTTCAAACACATCCGCAAACTGCTGTTGAAGTTCGGCTGCAAATTGTTCGGCAGTTACTGCTGTAATTCTTGGCTGACAAAATGTGCTAACTGGCACATCCCAGAGACCTAACCCCTCAATCCAATCGATTCCCATCACGTTGAGATCGCTGACGCCGGAAACATAGCCCGTGCCGTTAATCGTTTTTGAATTAAATGCGATGGTGCAATTAAATTGCGAAGTTAACTGTAACAGATCTCCCGACGCGTTTCTGGCTATATGATCGGTATTAACTGTATTTGGTTTACCGATCAATTCCCACGTTTCTTTTGACATTATTGAAATGTCCGATGCGGTGTCGAACTGTAGTTGAACCGGCCTGCCATTAATTTCGACCGTGACGTACTTGCGATGCGCTTCGTAATTTATTTTTGATACCGAAAACAATCTATTGGTTTTTTTCCCGTCTCCGTGGTATTTGTCTTTCCGAGTGGCGGCGTCACAAAACCCTTCCTTGTGTCCGGTTTTCCGACATTTTGTGCATGTATGGGTCTTATAAGTACAAAAACGAGCGTAATGGAGTGCTCCACAAAACCAACAAGCTGACTTCGGTTTCTTTTTATTCGGTTGTTCGCGTTCGCGCGATTTCGGATTCGTGTGTTTCTGAATCGACTTCCCCACGACCTTGACTACGGACGGCGACTGCGTTTCCACCATGCGGCTGTCTAATTTTAGACTTGTGAGTCGGCCGGCCTCCGAAGCCAACTTATCCAGCGTTATCGCTTTATCGGTGTCGATAAGGGACAGTAATTTTGTCCTGATATCCGTATCACTATTTGCTGTCAGTCCACACACGAAAATTAACGATTTGAATTGGTCTGATGTAAGATCAGCCAATTTGAATTGTTCGCATTTTTTGTTAACCACCCCGGCGTACGCGACAAAATCTTCGGCCGCACTTTTAGCAATTTTCAGACAATTGTATCTCACATTGAACAAAGACATTTGACGGTCAAATATCTTGCGCAGAATTTCACAAGTTTCTTTGAAATTGATCTCACGCGGCGTTTTCGGCAGAATATAATTTACGAACCGAGCATGTGCTACTGTATCGAGTTTCTTAATTAAAAGCCGTGCTTTTGCCGCGTCATCGAGTTCCGCTGCGTCGACCTCGAACAAATCCGCGTACCGAGCATACCAGTCGGCGAATATGCCGTTATTCTCCGGATCGTAGTGAAAGTCTGTCATACACTTTGTAAGTATGTCCATCGTTTTTTCGTCCCGCGATGGTTTATTTAACACTGCACTTTCATTATTGTCTGCTAATTTTGATAACACCTTACTGAATAATTCCGTCTGTGTTGCCATGAATTTTTGTTGTTGCTCTAGCAACGCAGCCAAAGCACCGGCGTCCATTGCGAAAAGAAAAAAAAATCCTCGTCGCCAATTAACTGTTGTGTCTATCAAGTGAAACGCAATCGGTCCGTTGGTAGGTAAGACTATATTATTCAGAATTATTACAGTAGTAAGAGAAAAAGTTAAATTGATGACCGCTCGAGTCGGTGGGTACAGCGAGACTGCCTCGTAGCAGAGCAGGTCTAGGTGGCAGGGTTGCCAGAATTATGCGGATGCAACAGAAACAATATCAAATGAAGAGCTAAGTCGGCGTACGGGTCAGATGCCAATCGACGAATTGATACGCAGGCGAAAATGGCAATGGATAGGTCACACATTGCGGAAGAGTGATAGCTGCATTGCTTTGCATGCCATGAAATGGAACCCCATTTCCAACCAAGGCCGACCAAGAGGGTGTCCTCGAATCATATGGCGTCGATCTGTGGCAAAGGAGTGTCAGGTACTGGGTAAGTCTTTTGGGGAGTTGCGCCCCATTGCCCAGAACAGAGTACGATGGCGCGCAGGAGTAGTTGACGCGCTATGCCCCGCTAGGGGTTAAGGCAAAGTAGTATGTCCTTTATAAAATCGTAAACTATGCATTTGATCATGTGATGATCTTTAGCAAAGTTGGAATTGTTTGTGACACTTGGTTTCATTCTGCACACCAACTTAGTATGCGTCTGTAGCTTAGCTCGGTAACGCACCGGGCATTTTTTGCTACTCGAAACACGGTCTCTGCGGTTCGCGCCCCGCAACGGGACCAACTATTTTTTATTCTCAAATTCCCTCTGAATTAATTTCTCCGAGCTTAGTGGTTTCGTATGGATAGTAGCACTCATCAGGTCTTGCATCTTTGCAGCTATCCATGTGCAAGACGACCACAAAAGTGTGAGAATTCTGTTTGTATAAGCCGTGAAGGCGTGATTTTACTTGAAAACTCGACCGTGGAGGTCTAGATGGTGTGAAGCACTTATATTAACTCACTAGAGGTGAGGTGCGTTACCGAGCTAAGCTACAGACGCATACTAAGTTGGTGTGCAGAATGAAACCAAGTGTCACAAACAATTCCAATTTAAATTGAAAATGATTCGCACTTGTACATTTGCAAGAACATTAATACATAAAGTAAAATTGCCAGGGAACAAATATCTTCACTTCTCACCCTCTCTCCACCCCTCTAGTGAGTTAATATAAGTGTGGCAATATGTATTAAAACTTGCTTTTTCAATCAAAATTTCTTCACTCAACTTACATTAGAACTTATCCAGTGCAATTTTGTATGAATATTTGCACTGGTATAGCAGAAAAAACACAGCCAATAAACAGTAACAAAGCCAGGGTTTTGCGCGATTGTTTCTTAATAACTAATATGGGAGTGCACTAAGGCGTATCGGAAAGTGGTTGAATCAATAGATAGAACCTTACGTGACATCAAACAAAACGACCGGTCCATTGACAGTATTATATTACTTCTCTGTGGCGACTTTAGGCAAACTTTACCAGTAAAACCCGGAGGGATGAGGGCTGATGAAATTAAGGCATGTCTAAAAAGCTCACATCTATGGCGCATTGTCATACCCATGCATTTGTCAACCAATATGCGGGCGCGAATTGGGAGTAATCAAAATGCCCAAGAGTTTTCAGATTTATTACTGAAAATTGGTGACGATACGTATCCGGACGAAGAAGGGAAGGTTATTCTCCTAAATAATTGATGTTGTGTATTTAAAAAACGACCAGGCATCTGCGATAAACGTGGAAATATTAAAATGCGTTCCTGGGGAATGTGTTGAATACAGCTCAATCAACCGAGTAATGGATCAAGAAGATGCTACCCATTATCCAGTTTTTAAATTCCCTAAGCGCACCTAGGCGGGGTCCCTGTAATTCTGCTTAGAAATTTGAACCGCCGAAACTATGTAAAGGTACCCGACTGAAAGTGAAGTTACTTTTAATTTAGCTGAAGTTTAGCCTTATCGTCGTGGTGTTGAGCAAGCGGTTGTCAAGTTGTGAGCGAAGCGAACAACGCGAGCGCAGCGAGCACTAGATATATATATAGCAGCTAGTATATATATAACAATACAATTACAAGTATTAAACGCATTACAATTGTGCAACTGCAAATTATATTAAATCTATAGACGCATTGGTATGCGGAATGGAAACAAATCAAAAATGTATTTTTACGGCCGGAAAGCAGTGGATTCGGGGTAGAGGAAAAAATCGTTCCTGCGGTGGCCGATTCTTCGTATCGGGGATGCTTCGAATACTGCAGTTCTTTTTACATCGACGGGGTTTGGCAGCTATTGGCCGTCGAAAAATGAGTCGTTCCGGTACGAACGAAGAACCGGCTACCGCAGGAACGCCTACGGATTCGTCTTCATCCCCGGTGTTTAGGGATAGAAAGTAAGCTGCCTCTATTGGGTTCTCCCACAGCGATCTAGGAGTCAGGTGCGTGGGTGCAGCTGGGCAGTGAAAGATGTGGCTTACGTCGTGAGGAGCTCCATTACATGCAGGACAGGTGTTTGAGACGTCCTGGTCGATGCGGGATAGGTAGGAGTTTAGTCGTGAACACCAGCCTGACCGAAGTTGGGCGAGTGTCGTTCTCGTAGCTCTCGGAAGTCTTTCCTCGTCCGGAGATATCATTGGTGGTATGGATGAGAGAATTGGATTCGAACCTAAACCAGCGATTGACTGATGAATTTCCTCCCGATGTATCGCTACGATGGCCAACCTGTGTGCGCCACTATCAAAGGGTACCCTTTTGTACCTTTTGACATCCCTCTCTAGGTCCCTCAAGTCGCGCCTGACATGTCTGGGCGGCGGCATCTTGTCCATGAGGCTGGAGTTTGTGTGATCACTTCGGTAGCAACCCACCAGGTATTACTTGGCAAGAAGCTGATTGTGGTCCCTTAAAGGCATCATCCTGGTTTATGATGTAGATGGTCCTGGGGTGACATCAGGAAACAGCCAGTAACAGTGCGGAGAGCGGCATTTTGGCACGTTTGAATCTTTTTCCACTGTGTGTCACAGAGATTCTGCGACTACACAGGAGCCGCATAGTTGGCCACTGATCTTCCGACTGCTTTATACGTGACCAGTAGAGTTTCCTTATCCTTGCCCCAAGGTACTACCGCCCAGGGCTTTGAGGATCTTATTCCTACTACGCATTCTGTCGCACCCGGTTGAGGCATGGGGTGATGATTTGGCCATGCTGTCCAGCGTGATTTAGGATGGTTTATAGTAGGAATAGGATGATTCCCGATCGAGATTTCAAGCTGCATCTTGACCTTCGTCCAGGTGGTAAATAGGGTTGCCGAGGATTTAGGCGCTGAGACGGTAAGGTTCTTGCTTTGCTTATGAATAACGAGTTAAGTTCTTCAAGATAACCGTTGATGTTTTCGCACATATCCGCTATGTTGTTCCCTGTTGCCAGAATGGAGCAGTCGACAGCGTAGGAGATGATGTCGATCCCTTCAGGTGGTGTTGGGAGTCCTGATAGGTATAGGTTAAACAAGGTAGGAGATACAACTCCTCCTTGAGGTACACCTTGTTTAATCTTCCTAAGCTTTGACTTGCTGCTCCTGAATTATGTATAGGATTGCCTGCCAGCGAGATAATTGGCAATTCATTTCACTACTTGCGTCGGAAGCGATGAACAGTTGATGTCGGACAGAAGCGCTGAATGACTGACAGTGTCGAAGGCTTTCGACAGGTCAAGCGCCACCAGTATTGTTCTTTCACATGGACGAGCCTGGTTGAGACCATTATGGATGTGGCATGTAATGGCATCCAAGGCCGTGGTCGTACTGTGCATGCTTCGGAAGCCGTGCTGGTGATCCGCTAGCTGGATGTAGGCCGCAAGAACAGGTTGGATTAGTACTTCAAGCGTTTTGGCAGCAACTGGTGACAAGAGAGTTATTGGACGATAGGATTCGCCGAGTGTCGCTTTCTTCCCAGGTTTTAGTATTGGGATAACTCTCCCTTTTTTCCAGATTTCTGGAACGATCAGCGAAGAGATGGATAGATTAAAAGTAGCCGTGAGATAGTTGATGGCTGGCAGATCGAGGTGTTTGAGCATAGTCATTGAACCGCCATCTGGTCCCAATGATTTCGAGTTGTTCGCCTTCCTTATAGCTGCAACTACTTCGTCCGTGGTGAAAACAGGTATGCTGTCTGTGGTTCGGTTGTGAATCTTCCTACGAATTTTGAAGTCTGTCTGGTGTTCAATAAATTGTTTATTGAAACGACTTGCGCAGTGGGTAGGGTTACTTATTGAATTTTCACCGAACTGAATGGCGACGTTCCCTTTCTGTTTTGGTGGATTGGAAAGGGCACGGACAGTCGACCATAACTTGCTCAACCCTGTGGTTAGATTGCAGTTATTCAGATGGGTGCTCCATTTTGACCTCCTGTGTTCGGCTACTTGCCTGTGGATCTCGCAGTTCAACTCGTGAATTCTGTGGTCGTCCGGATTTACGCCCCTGATGCTGTGTCTCTCGTCTGCCAGTCTGGCGGCAGTGGCCGGAAAGTAGCAGGAATGAACTTCGCAGCTGCTTTGTTCAGGACTTTCCTTATGTTGGATTTGGCTGTACGAACGTCGGTTGGCGTTGGTAGAACGAGGAATTTAGCGTTGGTATAGGAGGTGAAACCGTTCCAAACAGCCTTGTTGTGGTTGACAAACATTCGGTGTTCGGCAGATATGATGTTTGTCGGTTTGTCAAGCCTTATCACGATTGGTAAGTGATCTGAAGATAGTGTTAGTACCGGCTCCCATTGAGTTTCGTTAATGAGGCTTGCACTGGCAATCGTGATGTCTGGAGAACTGGAACATGTACCGGCGATGCGAGTGGGGATGTCGTCATTTAGAGTACAGAAATCGGAGGCATCCAGCTGTTCAACTATTGAGATTCCTCTGTCGTCGTTGTTAAGGTTGGAGTGCCAGAGTTCATGGTGAGCATTAAAGTCACCGAACAGGAGGCGATGTTGACCGGTAAGTAGATGGTTGATATTTACATGGTATCCTGAGGGACAACTGGATACCGGTAGGATGTAAATATTGTAAACTTCGATATCAACTTTACCCGATTTTATGACGATGGCCTGCACTTTCTTGGTGTTATCATTACTAATAAAATCGATTTCCCGGTATTGCACGGAATGGTGAATAATGAAGGCAAGCCCTCCTCCAGCGTTGGTCAACCTGTCTTTCCTGACAATAGCGTAGTTGCCATATGTGTTGAGGGTCGAGTTGGAGTGCAGTTTTGTCTCCTGTATGGCTCCAACTTGGATGCGATGTCTGTCCATAAATGATGCAAGTTCGGCGATCTTGTTCTGCAACCCATTGCAGTTGAGTTGGACGAGTGAGAGCGTATTGAAGATGGCAGTCGGTGGTGCAGGCGTAAGATTGTGTTGAGAAATCCTATGGGAACTGTTAGCAGGAGTCATGGGGGATGGCTGTAAACCTGTCTGAGCGCTCGATGGTGTTGGGTGTTAAGGCGTGTTAGACGAGGTTGCTACTAGTTGTCCTCTGTTCCTACACTGACTGGCAGTAAAGGAGGAATTCCAGTGTCTGTGATGGTTGGGACCAGAGCAGTATCTTAGGTGGCACCACTGATTGCAGCAATTGCATCTCATCGTAGTTGCGTTTTGGGTGCAGCATTCTGTCGCATACGCAGCAGATCCACGGTCCTGGGATTCTCTCAATGCCGGCGCGGAGAAGTAGCACTGAGTCTGGCATTACACTTTGCGTTTTTCTGCAGGAAGAGCAAACCCGCAAAAACCCCTCTTTCATAGTCCTCCGCGTGGGCGCCCCCTGGAACGGCAGTGGTCACTGACCATTGCCAACCAACGTCAAGCCGCCAGTGATGGCGGTGCGATGATTTGGTTGAGGTACCCCTGCGGTGTGGGGTGTGAAAAAAATACCACGGCCTTTCCCTTTGAGGGCCTGTCGTTAAAACCGACAATCAACGGACAGGATGTGTATGCCAGCAACTTGCACTATCCGAAATTTTTATATGCTAACGAAACGTCAACTATGCCTCGGATAAGGACCGACTCAACGGTTACGACTTTTAGCTATCGTACAATGACAAAGATTGGATTCTGGAATGTGCGTACTCTCCTGGACAATGGATCAGAAGGTCCCCAGAACGCACGATTTCTTCAATTAGAGAGTGAATTTCTGAGGTACAAATTAAATATCTTAGGAGTTAGTGAGATAAGATGGTGGAACAGCGGAGAATTCATCTCTCCAACGGGCAGCACTGTAATGTTGTACTCCGGTAAAGCTACCGGTAGTCGCCGTAAGTCAGGTGTGGGGCTCCTTTTAACCAGAGCCGCACGAAACTGTCTCTTATCCTGGGAACCGGTCTCTGACAGGGTCTTGACCGCCAGGTTCCGGACCAAAATGAGAAACATCTCAACAATACAATGTTATGCCCCTACTGAACCCGACAATGTCTTGGCAAAAGACTCCTTCTACGAAGAACTAAACGCCGTTCAGAGCAGAACACCTAAAGGTGACATTATAATGGTTATGGGTGATTTGAATGCGAAAGTTGGTGCTGATAACTATGGGCTCAGACATGTGATGGGGAGACACGGTCTTGGTGATCGTAATGAAAGGTGAAAGATTTGTAGAGTTCTGCAACTTTCACAGTCTCTTCATCGGTGGTACTATGTTTGAGCATAAGGACCACCACAAAATCAGTTGGTCCTCTGTTGATCGGCGCAGAACACAAAATCAGATCGACCATTTTGCCATTAGTAAAAGATTCAAGAGTTGCCTCCTGGACGTGCGAAACAAGAAGCGTGCCGATATTGGGATGGGAAGAGACCATTATCTTATGATCGCTAATGTTCGATTGCGTATTGCAGCCGTGCGCCGCCCCAGCGACGAAAGATCCAGGCCCCGCAAATTCAATACCGCTCGACTAAAAAATCCAGCTGTCTTACAACAATATAATGACCATCTTGCGCAAAAAGCGGCTGAGATAACTAGTCACCCAAATAGTGACATAAACGAAAACTGGGATGCCATAAAAAATGCGTACATTGATAGCGCAAATACCATCCTTGGCCCAAACCCGGATTGCCGGAATAAGCCCTGGATGTCCGACGCTTCATGGCAGCGGATCGTTCAAAGAAAGGAGCTGAAAGTTCGTTTGGCTGCAGCATCAGACGAGAATCGAAGCAGCATCGAACTCCTTTACCGTCAGAAAGCTCGAGAAGTTCAGCGTAGTGTGCGACGCGATAAAAGAGTTTATGCGAATTCTCTTTTAGCGTCAGCAGAAGAAGCCGCAAGAAGTAACAACTTAAACGCCGTATACAGTGTCATCAAGGAGTTTACAGGTGGTCGTAACTCCTGCCAACATCCGGTGAAAGATAGTGATGCAAAGCTACTTATCTTGGAAGAAGATCAAATGAGGCGGTGGAAAGAACACTTCGCCGCGGTCTTGAACCGTGTAACCTCTGGTGAAGTTCTCCCTCAAATAGATAATTAAGCTAACCATCAAAACGTGCGTATACGGTCCACTGCCCCGACTAAAGAGGAAATAGTCACTGCAATTATTGCACTAAAACGAGGAAAGGCCGCCGGACTTGACGGCATCCCTGCCGAACTTTATCAAGCAGCGCCAAGCGTAACTGCCGATTTGCTGCACCCACTTGTTGATAAAGCGTGGAATACAGAGACCTTTCCCACTGAGTGGAAGGAAGGTTTGATCATCAAACTTCCAAAGAAGGGTAGCCTCACAGACTGTAATAATTGGAGAGGCATTTGTGTGCTTCCTGCCGTTGCCAAGATAATAGCTAAAATCGTCCTGGAAAGACTAAAGGCCCACTTAGAAAGCACAATTGATGAAGAGCAGGCTGGCTTTCGATCCGGATTCTCCTGTGTCGATCACATTAACACCTTGCGAATCATCATCGAGCAATGCGCTGAATACGATTCTCCGCTTCACTTGCTTTTCATCGATTTCGAAAAGGCTTTCGATAGTGTGAACCGGGATTCTATATGGGCGGCCTTGCGCAGGAGAGGCATCCCTGAGAAGCTTGTGGCTATTATTAAGGCAACCTATGACGGCGCGAAATGTCGCGTTCTGCAGGTAAGGTAAGGTGTCGGGGGACTTTGAGATTCGCAGTGGAGTTCGGCAGGGGTGCATCCTCTCACCAATCCTATTCCTCATTGTGATCGGCGATGTGTTGCATGCAGCCCTATCCGGACTCGACAGAGGAATTCAATGGACTTTGACATCTTATGTACAACATCTTGACTACACTGACGACATATGCCTACTCTCCCACAAAATCATGGATCTGTCCGCAATGGCGTTAGATCTCGAGAGGGAGGCAAGCAAGGTTGGGCTTAAGATTAATACCAACAAGACCAAGGTTCTTAGCCCGCCGTTGCGAAAAAGAAATCCGATACCTATTGCTATCAATATTAATGGGCAGCCTGTGGAGAAGGTGGACAACTTCGTCTACCTGGGTAGCATTGTTGCCGAAAATGGTGGTACGGAGCAGGACATCGCTTTTCGTATCAACCAGGCTAAACGCGCATACGGCATGCTGTTCAAAATCTGGCAGAGCATCAGCATCCAGACCAAGCTGGGCCTGTTTCGCTCCCTGGTACTGTCTGTGCTTTTGTATGGGAGCAGTACATGGAAAGTTTCCGTAGGAGTTACCAGAAAGCTGCAAGTTTTCGTCAACTCATGTCTTCGTCGAATTTTAAGAATTTTCTGGCCAGAAACAATATCACATGAAGAGCTAAGTCGGCGTACGGGTCAGATGCCAATCGACGAATTGATACGCAGGCGAAAATGGCAGTGGATAGGTCACACATTGCGGAAGAGTGATAACTGCATTGCTTTGCATGCCGTGAAATGGAACCCCATTTCCAACCAAGGCCGACCAAGAGGGGATCCTCGAATCACATGGCGTCGATCTGTGGCAAAGGAGTGTCAGGTACTGGGTAAGTCTTTTGGGGAGTTGCGGCCCATTGCCCAGAACAGAGTACGATGGCGCGCAGGAGTAGTTGACGCGCTATGCCCCGCTAGGGGTTAAGGCAAAGTAGTAGTAGTAGTAGTCCTCAATGGATGCACTGCATGAATTTCGTCACTGGGTGCATGAGTTTCTAGTTTGTCGTTGAACCAAAAAACTGAAGGTGTAATGCTTTTCATATACCACCGTGTGTTCATCTTCTCACTGCGTTTTTTTTTGCGGGAGAAGTCTTCCCGCTGTCGTTGGACTTGCTGCTCCAAAACGATTCCTCCAAACTGCAGCATTGTCGTTACGCATAAGTGTAAAGCGTTCTTCTTGGACGACAATGCGTTTTTTTGCGGGATTGCTCTTCCTGCAGAAAAACGCAAAGTGTAATGCCAGACTGAGAGCAGTTGCGCCGAGATGTTTTGTTCCCAGTGAACATAGAAAACGACGATACGAGGCATGTAACATACAAACACATTTTCCTTCTTGCATTGAAGGGTTTTGGCAGCTCTTGGCCATTGTAAAACGGGTCGCTCCGGTGCGTAGAACCGGCTGCCGCAGGAACGGCTTTGTCCGTCGGTCTGTCTGTTTCTATGCAAACTAGTCTCTCAGTTTTGAAGCTATCGAGTTGAAATTTTGTACAACGCCTTCCTTCTATTGGACGCTGTATACATGTCGGAACCAATGGAATCGGACCACTACGTCATATGGCTGCCATAGTAACGACCGGTCCAAAAAAGTTCGTTTTTGTGAGAAAACCTTTTTTTATTTCTATAGATAGCTTTCTCAAATTTCACACTATTTTATAGTATCTTTATCCAAATCACATCCCCGAATGTGGTTGAAATTGGACTACTATATCATACAGCTGTCATAGGAACGACCGTTCCAAAAAACAGTTTTTGTTAGAAAAACTTTAGTTATTTCATATATCTCCTAAACTATAAAAGGTGCAAAAAAAATATGTATCATTCATATAGGGATTTAGTGCTCTTTAATTTTGCTTGATTAATTTTTTTCCTACGATGAACGATTTTCGAGATAAAAATAGAAACAATTATCACTTTTCGATGATATATATTTTATCCTTGAAAGTTAACGACGTTTCGCTACTATTGTACCATTTCGGCTTTCGAAATATATTCGAAAAACCGAAAAATGGCACCTTCTTTGTTCCTCCCTCCCTTTTTCACACATCGTAGGTCCGGGGACTTTTAGCATGTTTACCTCTTAACTAGTCCAAACAAACCCCATAGTCCATTTTTGTGTCACCGGCATTTCTATCTAGATTCCTTATGGGCGTTCATTTTCTAAACTATTCCTTGACAGGCTACAATTCATTGTCCACATGCCAGGATTGGTATTTGTCTATTACATAAGGAAACAAATCAATCGGTGTTGTGCAATTTTCACATTCCTCTTTACAAAGTGCAAAGTAACGTTGTCGCAATATGTGTGCTGCTGCTTTTGGTTGTCTATTTCGTGTAAATAAACCTTTCTTGTTGCCGGCGGCTCTTGTATACGCTGAAAAAATAAGATTTTTATATAAATATGTTTGTATCGTAAAAAAGTATCAGGTAAAGTTATATATAAGTAATGAGTTTGTATACGGAATATACAAAAACTACTTTTTTGGAGAAAAAACAACTGAACCGCTATCTCTCTCAATTGCCCTAACCCCTTGTGGGGCATAGCGCGTCAACTGTTCCATGTGGCCTAGTTGACGTTTCGACGGCATAAACCGGTTTCGGAGAATGCAGTTGCCAGCATGCGCCTCCTGCACATACATGGCCACGAACGTCGTCGTGGACGGGATTCGAACCCGAAACGCCGGTAGTAAAACATGAGACTGATGCCTCAACGCACTGCGCTACCGGTCGAACCGCTACAGTTAATATACATAAATATAATATAATGTACTATACACTTACACTGTTCTGTCTGGAAATCGGCAAAATTCCATACAAACTCTCCTATAAACCATCCCAATCTGCGAAGTGTATCAAAAGCTTTGAAATGATGAGAGAGTAATGCCGCTTGATAGTCTTCAGTCCACGAAACGTCGGGTAGCTGCAATGATTTCGTGGGATAAATACATAAACGCTTCACAGAAATAATTGAATATTCTTACAGAATGAAATCCACCAATGGCATCGGCGCCATACTCTGTGACAAGAACAGGCTTCTTGTATTTATCATACCAACTTTTTGCTTCGCCTATCACATCCGACACAATCATGTCAAGTCTTCCATTATTTGCATACCATGCGTTGTATCGATTAAAGCTAACCACATCTAAATAGTAAGCCTGCATATTTTGAGAAAACAAGACAGGACATCAGAAATACCGCTAACACAACTTAAACTGCATCAAATTACAATCTTATCGTAAAATGGTGATGCTGCTATCGCTGCCGTTATGGGGCGAGAAGGGTCCAGTGATTTTGTAAATTCGGCAACATTTCTAAAGTGGCATTCATAATAAAGAAATAATAAATAAGGTATATTCCTATTTGAGCGGGCGGCGCATCGTGGTTAGCATCTTGGCTAATAGTGGCTTTATCGCTATAGCATGCAGGGCGAGCGGAACGATCGTTCTAAGGGAAGCAACTCCTTAAGCCGCGTGGCGAGCAAATCCCATGGAAGTGGAGAGCGAAAACATCTTAATTTAAATCCCACTCAAATACGCGAGCCACTGTTCGTCGCTCGGTCAACTAGGAATGAAAAAAAAAATTTTGACTATGTTTAACTTACTCAAAGTATCCACCCGCTTCAAATGCTGTAGCACTTGGCTCATTGGCAATCGACCACATTATTACACTAGGATGATTTCGGTCACGCCGAATGAGTTGTTCTATCGCTGATTTGTGATTTTGTAGTAAATCTTGACTGAAGTATCTGAAAAATGGAAAGCATAATAGATTTCACACTCTCAGCATATACTCGTACTACTTACTCTGTGTTGACACTTGGACATTCATCAATGATCATGATTCCATGTTCGTCTGCAAATTGCATTGATTCTTCCGAATATGGATAGTGTGATGTACGATATGCATTCGCACCAATCCATTTGATTAGGTTGAAATCTTTTGTAAGCAACGGTAAATCGAAGCCTTTGCCTCTGATCTGGAAGGATCACAAAAAAATTAATTGATTGTTTTAAATGTTAAGCTACAGCCGGACTCCATGGCTAATTGGCATGGTATGCTGCCATAAAATTCAACATTTTAAACTGTGGCAATTTGCCATACCATCCGACTGCAACTTTATGGAAATTAAAAACTCACATCGGAGTCTTCATGTCTCCCGAAACCCCTCAAATACATTGGTTGGCCATTTATCGACATTGATTTTTCATCCCATCTCACTGATCGGATGCCAATCTTTATCCTGTATAGATCAATTATTTCCTCTTGATCATTTGCCACAGAAACTTGTAAAGTGTAAAGATAGCCTGGTTCTGGATGCATAAGATAAGGCCACCATGGGTTTACATTTTCAATATTCAAAGTGCCTTTCAGATCCGATCCTAGAGGATCCGATGCTACTACATTGCCTAATTTATCACAGAGCTGTACTCTTATATGAGTCGTTTCATTTTGAAATTGTCCTCCTATTTGAACTTTATAGTGAACTATGCCTAAAGGTGAAACATGAACTTATCTTCTTTTAGCCCTTCAATTTCTTACTTGCCTTTTCTATCAATTAAATCCGTTTTGACGGCTACGTCTAAGACATAAACTTGAGGAGTTGTATATAGGAAAACTGATCGATGTATGCCAGCATAATTGAAGAAGTCGAAGTCGTAGTCCTGGGTGACTACTACCCCATGATCTCTGTAAAAAAAAGTATCTGCTTATAGTAAGTGCTAAGAAAAGGTTGAAAAGAAAAAAAATTGCCTACGTTGAACGATCGACAGTCTTTCCCTGCGGAATGGTCGTTGCTGTTAATCTGTTGTCACAAAAGACTGTTATCAGATTTTCTTGGCCGAATTTAACAATCTGCGTTATTTCTGCTTCGAACGGTAGATGCCCGATTTCATGCTGAACAACTTCAGCTCCATTAATCCACTGAAATGGAAACAAGAATAGTAATTTCCGGAAAATTTCAGCGTCGAATGTATCGCCATCAATGCAATAAAATTTACCACAATCGCACTGTAATGCACACTACCAAAACGTATCCAAACTTTTTGATCCTTCTCCCAACGTTTTGGAATGAAGAATCGTCGATCATACCATACACTTCCCACATGATCGCGCAATTCCGCATCTACAGTAATATCATTGTAGCTTGCTGGGACGGGCATAGGAATGGTTTTCCTTACCTGTAATTATAAGAAATTTCAATAGATTTCTGAATTCATATGGATCAAATTTGAAACGTCGCGTCGCGTCGTATAAAAGTTCACCTTACTAAGATCATGTTTATACCACATTTCATCTATTCCTTGTCTTGGCAGAAGTTGTTCGGATCGAACAAAATTCCATATTCCATCAAGGCTTCGTATTTCACGTGTTTCCGATTCTTGAGGATATAAACGCGCCCATCCAGACTGTACGATCGGAGTGATTGCGGTCAAACCAAAGGTGAAACATATTGTGTATGCCAATGTGGTAGCAATAAGAAAAATGACAACTGTAAATAATATAATCGGCTGTGAATTTCAGTTATCTAGTAGTAGTAGTAATAGTCGTCGACTTTAAACAAGCATACGACAGTATCGATCGTGGTGTACTGTACAACATCATGCTGCAATTTGGTGTACTAGCAAAACTAGTACGACTAACAAAGATGACGATGACCAGCTCCTTCTCACAGGTAACAATCCAGAGCAAATTGACTGATCCTTTTGAAATACGTACTGGTTTGAAGCAGGGCGATGGACTGGCGCCGACGCTCTTCAACCTAGCACTTGAATACGCCATTAGAGTAATGGATACAAACACCAGCGGAACGCTATTCATCAAGTCGACACAATTGACAGCGTACGCAGACGACATCAACATCATGTCCCGAAAACTGACCGACACAGAAGAACTTCTGCACACTCTTGACACCCCTGCAAAAGAAGTTGGACTATGCATCAATGAGGAAAAAACCAAAAAAATAAAGATGCAATCAAGAACCATGACGCCAGCACAATCGAACATCAACGTAGGTGACCTCAGCATCGAATTCGTAGAGGACTTCACATACCTGGGTACTATGCTACTATGTACTTTGCTTTAACCCTAGTGGGGCATAGCGCGTCAACTACTCCTGCGCGCCATCGTACTCTGTTCTGGGCAATGGGCCGCAACTCCCCAAAAGACTTACCCAGTGCCTGACACTCCTTTGCCACAGATCGACGCCATGTGATTCGAGAACCCCCTCTCGGTCGGCCTTGGTTGGAAATGGGGTTCCATTTCATGGCATGCAAAGCAATGCAGTTATCACTCTTCCGCAATGTGTGACCTATCCACTGCCATTTTCGCCTGCGTACCAATTCGTCGATTGGCATCTGACCCGTACGCCGACTTAGCTCTTCATTTGATATTGTTTCGGGCCAGAAAATTCTTAAAATTCGACGAAGACATGAGTTGACGAAAACTTGCAGCTTTCTGGTAACTCCTACGGAAACTTTCCATGTACTGATCCCATATAAAAGCACAGACAGTACCAGGGAGCGAAACAGGCCCAGCTTGGTCTGGATGCTGAGATAACTGCTCTGCCAGATTTTGAACAGCATGCCGTATGTGCATTTAGCCTGGTTGATACGACGAGTGATATTCTGCTCCGTACCACCATTTTCGGCAACAATGCTACCCAGGTAGACGAAGTTGTCCACCTTCTCCACAGGCTGCCCATTAATACTGATGGCAATAGGTGTCGGATTTCTTTTTTGCAATGGCGGGATAAGAGCCTTGGTCTTGTTGGTATTAATCTTCAGCCCAACCTTGCTTGCCTCCCTCTCGAGATCTAACGCCATTGCGGACAGATCCAAGATTTTGTGGGAGAGTAAGCATATGTCGTCAGCGTAGTCAAGATGTTGTAGATAAGATGTCAAACTCCATTGAATTCCTCTGTCGAGTCCGGATAGGGCTGCATACAACACATCGCCGATCGCAATGAGGAATAGAATCGGTGAGAGGATGTACTCCTGCCGAACTCCACTGCGAATCTCAAAGTCCCCCGACACCTTACTTTTCTGCAGAACGCGACATTTCGCGCCGTCATAGGTTGCCTTAATAATAGCCACAAGCTTCTCAGGGATGTCTCTCCTGCGCAAGGCCGCCCAAATAGAATCCCGGTTCACACTATCGAAAGCCCTTTCGAAATCGATGAAAAGCAAGTGAAGCGGAGAAACGTATCCAGCGCATTGCTCGATGATGATTCACAAGGTGTTAATGTGATCGACACAGGAGAATCCGGATAGAAAACCAGCCCGCTCTTCATCAATTGTGCTTTCTAAGTGGGCCTTTAGTCTTTCCAGGACGATTTTAGCTATTATCTTGGCAACGGCAGGAAGCACACAAATGCCTCTCCAATTATTACAGTCTGTGAGGCTACCCTTCTTTGGAAGTTTGATGATCAACCCTTCGTTCCACTCAGTGGGAAAGGTCTCTGTATTCCACGCTTTATCAACAAGTGGGTGTAACAAATCGGCAATTACGCTTGGCGCTGCTTGATAAAGTTCGGCAGGGATGCCGTCAAGTCCGGCGGCCTTTCCTCGTTTTAGTCCAATAATTGCAGTGACTATTTCCTCTTTAGTCGGGTCAGTAGACCGTATACGCACATTTTGATGGTTAGCTTAATTATCTATATGAGGGAGAACTTCACCAGAGGTTACACGGTTCAAGACGGTGGCGAAGTGTTCTATCCACCTCATTTGATCTTCTTCCAAGATAAGTAGCTTCCATCAGTATCCTTCACCGGATGTTGGTAGGAGTTACGACCACCTGTAAACTCCTTGGTCACCACGTACATGGCGTTTCAGTTGTTACTTCTTGGAGCTTCTTCTGCTGATTCTAAAAGAGAATTCGCATAAACTCTTTTATCGCGTCACACACTACGCTGAACTTCTCGAGCTTTCTGACGGTAAAGGAGTTCGATGTTACTTCGAATAACGTTTGGTGCTGCAGCTAAACGAACCTTCAGCTCCTTTCTTTGAACGATCCGCTGCTATGAAGCGTCGGACATCCTGGGCTTATTCCGGCAATCCGTGTTTGTTCTAAGGATGGTATCTGCGCTATCAATGTACGCATTTTTTATGGCATCCCAGTTTTCATTTATGTCACTATCTGGGTGACTAATTATCTCAGATGCTTTTTGCGCAAGATGGTCATTATATTGTTGTAAGACAGCTGGATTTTTTAATCGAGCGGTGTTGAATTTGTGGCCCTTGGCTCTTTCGTCGCTAGGGCGGCGCACGGCTGCAATACTCAATCGAACATTAGCGATCATAAGATAATGGTCTCTTCCCATCGCAATATCGGCACGCTTCTTGTTTCGCACGTCCAGGAGGCAACTCTTGAATCTTTTACTAATGGCAAAATGGTCGATCTGATTTTGTGTTCTGCGCCGATCAACAGATTTTGTGGTGGTCCTTATGTTCAAACATAGTGCGACCGATGAAGAGACTGTGAAAGTTGCAGAACTCTACAAATCTTTCACCGTTGTCATTACGATCACCAAGACCGTGTCTTCCCATCACATGTCTGAGCCCATAGTTATCAGCGCCAACTTTAGCACTCAAATCACCCATAACCATGATAATGTCACCTTTTGGAGCTCTGCTCTGAGCGGCGTTTAGTTCTTCGTAAAAGAAATCTTTCGCCAAGACATTGTCAGCTTCAGTAGAGGCGTAACATTGTATTATTGTGTTATGTTATGTTCCTCATTTTGGTCCGGAACCTGGCGGTCAAGATTCTATCAGAGACCGGCTCCCACGATAAGAGTCAGTTTCGCGCGGCTCTGGTTAAAAGGAGCCCAACACCTGACTCACGGCCACTACCGGTAGCTCTACCGGAGTACAACATTACAGTGCTACCCGTTGGAGAGATAAATTTTCCACTGTTTCACCATTTTATCTCACTAACTTCTAAGATGTTTAATTTGTACCTCAGAAATTCACTCTCTAATTGAAGAAATCGTGCGTTCTGGGAACCTTCTGATCCATTGTCCAGGAGAGTACGCACATTCCAGAATCCAATCTTAGTCATTGTACGATAGCCAAAAGTCGTAACCGTTGAGTCAGTGCTTATCCGAGGCATAGTTGACGTTTCGTTAGCATATAAAATAGAAAATTTCGGATAGTGCAAGTTTCTGGCATACACATCCTGTCCCTTGTTTGTCGGTTTTAACGACAGACTCTCAAAGGGAAATGCCGTGGTATTATTTTTACACCCCACACCACAGGGGGAAAATTTACCTCAACCAATTCATCGCACCGCCATCACTGTTGGCTTGACTTTGGTTAGCAATGGTCAGTGACGGCTGCCGTTCTAGGGGGCGCGCACGCGGAGGACTATGGAAGAGGAACCTTTGCTCCCCTGGGTAGCAACCTGTCAATGGACGCCAATGAATCTGACGAAATCAAGCGATGGATACAGCTAGCAAATAAGACTTTCTTCTCGGTCCTCCCCAAAATGAAATTGAAGCATGTGCACAGAAACACGAAGCTCCGCGTATACAAAACCATCATAGGACCAGTGCTATGCTAAGGCTGCGAACTTGAACCCTTAGCAAATCGTCCGAAAACATGCTAAACTCATTTGAACGGAAAGTCCTTCGGCGAATTTTCGGAGCAGTTTGCGACCGAGATGGATGGCGCATCCGGTACAACCATGGGGTTCACAATAAAGTTTTGAAAATCGTCAAACTACAGCGTCTTCAATGGGACATGAACAACGAATGAACGATGTTTGAATGCCTAAAAAATGTATGAACAGACGTCGAGTCGACGGAGAGACTGTTAGGAAGACCGAGAGCTCGTTGGGAGAGCTCAGTATATGTTGACGCCGAGCAACTACCGGGCTTCCAAGTGCTAGCACCGGTGCACATTCCGCTTAAACTTTTGCAAGTCATAGTTATTGGGAATACAGTAGATGGAAGGCTGTTCCACATTCTTATTGAGCGAGTTAAAAAGGAGTCAAAGAATTTAACTGTGCGGCATGACCTGGTCTCAAGAGTATGAGGGTGAGTACGACTGGCAAGCCGGGTGCTACGCGTAGGAACAGCAAGACCAGGGAGTAAATCACTAATTTCATTACAGCAACATCGGTTGTAGTAGCGATAAAGTAAGGTTAAGCAACCAACGTTACGCCTGTGCTCGAGGGAATCAAAGCGAGAGGTAATAGAGTGATCACCAATAATTTTAAAAGCCTTCTGTTGAACTTTATCCAGCATGGACAACACAGTGCAACCTGCACCCGCCCAAATATGGGAATTGTACTCCAGCCTAGGGCTTATGTGGCTTTTGTATATTTGTGCCAAGTCAGATTGTGAGAAATATTTTTTTGCAGCGATTAAGGAAACCTATTTTAGATATTTTAACGCATTTTTGGCAATGCCAAAGATATGTTCAGTCCATTTGAGTTTGCTGGAAATGTTCTTACCTAGAATGTTTAAAGAAGGTGAACTCGGAATACTCACGCCATCTATGAGAATATTCTGGGAAGCAGGTGGAGCATATAATTTATTAGAGATCAAACAGCATTGCGTTTTGGAAGCATTAAATTAAACACGATTAGCTTTACCCCATTCAATGATTTTAGAAATGTCGTGATTCAACGATTCAAACATGCGGTCTTTGTTGATTGTAGATGCATTCCCGCGAGATTCAGCCACAGAGTTAAAAGAATATGTGAAATCGAGGGTGCTATCGTCGGCAAAGGTGTGGATCGGATTGGACGTTATACTTAAAAGGTCGTTGATAAAAATAAGGAAAAGAGTTGGTGACAGGACAGTCCCCTGAGGTACGCTAATTGAATGGACATTTGATTTAACACCGTCAAGTACAACAGTGATTAAGCAGTCATGGAGAAAACTTTCGATCCACCTAATTAATGCAGGATCAAGGCCAAAAGCAAAAAACTTTTATGGTGCACTTGCAAGATTGGAGTACGCGGTCATGTGACCGAGTTAATTGGTGGACAACCATCCAGATCCAACGGTCATAGTCCGACGTCGGGCTGTTGCGCTATGATGATAATGATGATAAGTAGTAATAGTCTCTAAGAAGTGGATAGGAAATTCTGCTTTTTTTTAGATTGCACAGGAAATACTAGGGCGTTTTTAACCTATAGGTATTAGTCATTTTCTTAGTAACTAGAACAGATCAGAGCTAGCTGGACTAGATATGGTGCTCGGCTTCCTCCCATTGGATATTCCTGGAGAACAACTCGCAGCAAACACGGTTTTATGCCTTCGTGAGACGGGTCAGTGGCCAGCGTTGAGTCTGGGACACTCTACTATACTGGACAACCTAAATCTCCCTAGGGAGACGGACTACACTTCTCCAAAATATCATTTTGGCAGAAACCACACTAGTTTGATTCCGTCGAGGAGTCTATGGACTTGACCATCGAATCCATGGTCATCTATACAGATGGCTCCAAGACCGACGACCTGGCTGGGGTAGGTAATTATACTCGGAGGGAGTGGGGATTAACCTATCATTCTGTCTTCCCGGTTTTTGCAGTGTCCGGCAGGTGGAAGATTTAGCGATCTCGGAAGTTCTGTCTTAGCTAAGCAGTCATGTTATAACTGCTATTACTATTTACACCAGCCGCTCTGCCGCCACGCTGTTGTCGCTGAACAGGAAGCAGATTGGTAGGGTGTTTTGCGTTATCACAGGGTACTGCCCAATCGGGAAGCTACGTCTTCCTCATCATGACTTCTGCAGGAATTTGGGAATGTGGATGAGGAGGAGAGCGTTCACCACTCTTTCTGTCATTGACCGGCCTTGGCTGGCAGGAAAAGTAAATTTCTTGTTTCTCGGGTCTTCTAAGATCTGGGATTCTTAGTAATATGATCGCCACACAGCTCAATCGTTACATCACCAGCACAGGCTCATTTGATATGTAGGTTCCAATGGAGGTGATCTCAACGAACCTAATGGTGGTCTAAGTGCACTGTGATATATCACGGCAGCCCCTGTACCTAACCTAACTAGAACAAAATAACAGAACAGAACAGCGAAATGAGGAATGCATTTCGGTACGTTCGTACTGCCTAAACCAAAAGTCCACCCTCTGCCCACTCTCAAGTCGATTCCCGATTAGTCAGTATGAATTTGTTTTTCAGTGTGAAACTATTGTCCTGTTGCACACATTATGAACGTATTGCCTAAAGCGGAAATTCACTTTGAATCCACAAGTAGATTTCCGCTGAAGTCCTTTACAAATTCCCTCGTGTCAAAATTATTCATATGAGAAATTCAGTCATCATTTTTTGGAGGAAAATTCATAGAGGGAATGGATAATCGCGGAGTCACAAAAGAACCATCTTTCAATCATTAATTTCATAGCAATAACATAGGGCAGTATGAACGTCGACGCACGACAACGGCGGCAGTGGCTTTCGTTGCGCACTCGAACGGCATTCGACCGATTTGACATTTGCTGCGGTGCGGTTGACGACAGTCCGGTACTACGGTTGGTGACTTTTTTTTTGCTTACTTTTTGCCATTTTATGCCAGAGTTTGTTCCATCGGGTGGCGGTTTCAGTTGCGACCCCTGCATTGGTTGGTCCGTAAGCATCGTGAGAAAATTCACGACAACTTGGCACCCGCGAGACGTTAGTGGTCCATGAAAATATCTCGCTGCCACGAGGCCTGAATACCCGGCGTCTAGGTGTCTTCCAGCCTTTACCGGAGTAATGCGGAGTGTTGCTTCGGTGGACCATCATGTCCCTAGCTGATCCCAGTGGGATCAGTATGAGCAGCCATAGTAAACGATGAACGGTGCAACGTTCGCACTTCATCCTGTTTGCCTCCAGCCAGGAGACAATTACCCCAACGATATAGTGAGTACCAGGCATAGTACACCTATGTTGGCCAATCAGCATTGGATATGATATGATGGATATGATATGAGTATAGGTGCTTGGATGTGCACAACATGTTATCCGCTTGACTCGTGATTCGGCGAGTCACGCATAATGTGGTACGGGCATAAGGTCGAAGCGAAGTTGTCCGAGATGGCCCTTGACTATAGTACATAGTCAATAATCAGGGAGGTCCGCTGCCCTGCTTCGACTCATCGGAGACGGTGAGGCGATGGTAGTGAAATGCGAGGAAGTATTCTCGAAGGATTTCCTTGGTTTGTCGCTAAGATTAGCGATGCCTGGAAAGGCTTGAAAATTAAGTTCAACCCTTCCAAGGACGTCCCGAGGAGAGCCAGGGCTCGCATTTGGCTACCTATCATGCCTGGGACTACGTTTACATAACCCAAAGGTCCCGATGGACAACTGGGTTGGATAAAAGCAGGAGTAGCCCCAAAAATAAAATCTGTCTTCCTTGCTCTTCAACAACGAAGAGTGCCTGCACGGCATACCAAGGAAAAGGTGTTCTGATCAAACTCCAAAGAAGAACTGCAACGTTTTGTTAAAGGGGATGTGTATCGAAACAGGCGACCCCCATGGCAATGTTAAAGGTAGTGCAGATTAACCTCAAATACTTTCTTATACAGAAGCCCTGGGTTCACGCCGAATCAAGCAACTCCTTGACAAACAGTACAATCTCTCTTAACACAAAAACAACCACGATAAGCCAAGAACTTTAATTTTTAGCCAAAAAATACATTAACGCCTTCCTTTGCCCTAATTTCAGCTTGTCTGATCTTACAGTTGTTAGAATGGAGGTTCCAGAGAGGGGCGAGCTATACATCTCCTCCGCCTACATGACCCATAGAAGAGCAGCCAGTGACATTCACCACATCTTCGTTTTCCCAAGCTCGGAAAACAATGTAAGGCGAAAAGAAGTTCGAGATGTCACACTACCAACAGACAACAACAAGACAATACGAGTATATTTAAGGTTGGATACTATCCAGTGATAGTATCCAATCTGAGAGACTGCGAAGCCTTATAGAAACCCCAGAAAGATCAACTGGAAGAAGTTCAGACAGATCTTCAGAGCGAAACTCTGTGGTATACCCAACCTAAACCACTAAACTCCGTGGAGGGAGGAGCTAGACAAGGAGATTCAGTCATCTGAGAAAACTATGGAAGTAGCTTTCATGTCCGGCGAAAAGAAGTTGGAAAACTTTTCCCCCATGGTGGGACGAGGACCTCTATATCCTAAGAAAACTGACTAGGGAGGCCTTCAATATCTACAACTAACAAGGTTCTGGCAGCCATATAAAGATTGCCTAAAAATGCTTAAAAAAGCCATTAGGGCGGCGAAAGTTCAAGCGTGGGAGGACTTCTACCAATCTTTGGATAACATCAAGGACTTAGCAAAATTCAGCAAAATCCTGTCCAAAGAGCAGTCCTATCCGTCTTTAGTGAAGAGAACGGAATCAACTGTCGACTCCCTGGAGCTCCTTATGAACACACAGAAGCCTGCACGGAAAGATCGGAACGCGGAATGGGCACAGAGTGAATTTATGCAATCCATCATACTCAACTCAATTGCCCTAACCCCTTGCGGGGCATAGCGCGTCAACTGTTCCATGTGGCCCAGTTAACGTTTCGTTGGCATAAACTGGTTTCGGAGAATGCAGGTGCCAGCATACACCTCCGAAAGAATGTCTTGAGCAATAACACCTTCTCCCCCTACAAATCACACGGGCCAGATGGTATAGTGCCCATTATTTTTCCAGAATTGCGAGATTTAGTAGTTCCCAGATTGCTGGTGTTCTTCAGAAGCTTACCTCAAGGGTAGATCCACAGAAACGGTTCTCCTCAAGGTGATGCCCACCTTCGAGCAGGCCTTCAGTATAAGCAATATACGAGTAGTTATATCATCCCCTTTCCTCGGCATAGAGAGTGTATTCAACAGCGTCAACATCGGATCTATTCACGACGCCCTATCGGACTTGGAAGTCGAGGCAGGGACTAGCAGCTGGATAGTAACTCTACTAAAATCTAGAATAATCCATGCGGATCGAGGAAACAGCTACCTAACCAGATTTGTATGCAGAGGGATACCTCACGGAGACATCATCTCGTCGCTACTCTGGCTAGTTGTCACCAATAAAATCCTAACTACGTGGCAATCGTGGTATTAGGTGTGTGTGTGTACAAGTGAACACTTATGTGATAGGACGCAGCGCCACTCTGTATTATTTAAGCCGGGCCATGTAACACGAACTTGCAATTGATGTGAAGTATCCTTAATCATTCGGAGGAAATTTCAAAGCATCGTTTGAGTGAAAGTGATCCTTAAGTGAATGGTTTAAGAAACTTCACACAAATCACACATTGTGACCGTATTCGTGTACCGAGGTCGAGTGTATGAGGCCCCTCTTAATGAAAATTGATCCGCGGACGCGTAAACTGTCGCAGACAGGAGCAGTAACCAGCGGCATCCCAGATAGCTATCGCGATGGCGATGCGACACCGATAGCAATCGGATAGCAATCGGCACCACTTGTGCATCGCTCCATTGCCCGCAATGTATTTCTTCCTATCCGATTCAAAGTAGTGCGGCGCCCGACGTCATCTGGACGTTCATGTGCACCGGGGCCTAGACACACAGTTCATCCACCAATAAAATTAATTTATATGATACTATTGGAGACAAAGTAAAGCCGATATGAAGATAAGATAATAGTTTGGCAATTCTGATTAAAGATTGAATGGTCTTTTCTTAGTCACAAACGGCTTTTGTTTACTCTATTGATATACTCGTAGATGATGATAATAGGTTTGCAGGTTATAAATACTATAAGGTCTGATAACAAAAGTATGATATACAAATGTAATATTTTTTACGGCAACGCATAAATAAAGAAAAAAAATTCACTTACCAATGTATTTCATCCTCACAATCCTGTTGTCAAATGTCTCTCCACTAAGGAGACTCCTGTAACGAATCTGATCGGCGGGGTCCATTATCGGGAATCAATAGAAAACCCTTTTTTTGAATGATACTCATATGTTAGAACGCTGATACACTCGGTAGTCGGTAAGTTTAAAATTTCTCTATTTACATCGAAGATCGTTGAACACTTTTTTTACTTTGACAGAATTAGCCATTAGTACAGTTTATTCACGTACTCGCCTTTTACGACTGCTTTTTTATAAACGAAATTCGTTATCAGGTCGCCACTACATATACAGACATGTATCGAAGCTTTCAGCATGTCGATAAGTTATGATACGATACTCAACAAACAGCTTGTAATATTATGATAAATTGTACAATTTATATACACATACCTATACATACATATTCGATTTTGATTATCCGTATACATACTTGCAAATGCATTATTTTTGCATAGAGGGGAATTTCTACGTAAAATGGACCGGGTGAAGTATGATTAAGGTTAAGTTATCAATATAACCACTGCATTCTTGAGATTTTTAGTTGGAAGTGATTCGACCCTTATGCCTGCTAGTGCTACAGACAATATCCCATCGCTGTCCGTTACTATCGTGATTCTGGGCAGATAGCGGTTTGTGGAGATGATGGTTGCCAGCCGCAAGGCAAGAAAAAGCCAGTCTGGTGGACTGCGGAGATATTCAAGCTTAGGGTGGCATGCAGGAAGTCCTTCAACAATGCGAAATCCTCCAGGCTTGAATATGATTGGGTTTCCTATAAAAAGTCTCTTAGCTCATATAACAAACAACTGAGAAAGGCTAAACGTGGACGTATCGAGATTTGACAAGCGCCTAACAAAGAATTGCTTTTGACAAGTGTCTAACTTTTTTATAAGTTGTTTAGTGCAAATCTGGTGTTTAATTGGTAATTATAGTGTTTTTCACAAGCCTAAAGTGCCAACTATTGGTAAAATTAAAATCTGTGCGAAAAACGGTAAGTTTCAGCTTAATTTTTGAAATTCTTTCTTGGCCGCTTTCAACTGACACTAACGGTAAATTTGCAAGAAATTTTCGATTTGCAAAATATCTGAACCATGACTACAAATGAAATTAGTGCTCAAGTGGTTGACAAGTCGGGGGCAAACATCTGCTCAAAGTGCAAAGAAGATGTGAGCAATGAACTCCTTTGCGACGGCTTTTGTCATAAATGGTTCCACTTAGGCTGCATTAAATTCTCGGCTGAAGAGTACGGAGCAATTCAGACCTTAAGCACTAAGCGCGGTTGTTTGTGGCTCTGCGATAACGATCGCAAAAAGTGGACCAAATACACCAAAAATGAGTCCCTTATTGATCAGCTAGTCGATATCACCACTCAAGTCGTCACAGCAAAGTAGAGACAATAATACATCGACAGTTGATGAAATGTATCGACGAGAAAATCACAACCGCCATTAAGAAGTCTAATGAACCATATTCTGGTTTGGTTGTGCTGCTTCCACCGGCAGATCGAAGCAGCACCTGATGAGTAGTGATCTGTTGGTGGTACGAAATCAGAGGCCGAGGGTCCCATTACACCCGGACCCAGGTGCGACCGCGTGGGCGTCTGATCCGTCCGCCAACCATTCCATCCTTATCGACTATTTTTTTTCAATCCCCATTTTTACCTCCCCTGTTTGTGTTGTCCCCAGGCCTATGAATTTTTGTTAATACGTAAAGGACAGGGGCAACGAGCGGCGAAAACTCCGCCCACATTTCCCGAACTGAGCTACAGCAAGCATAGGCCGCTGCTTAGCTCGTTGAGGGGCCTTTGCCAGATGGCACGGCCCGACCTTCACGGTCATTATGCTACCTAAGGCTCCGTCCCCACGGGCATCTTCGGATGCCCACCAAACCGTCCGTTCCATATTTGGCGTCCAACGTGGGGCCTATTTCTGGTCAAGAACAGGACTAAAAAGGACCTCATTGGGTTCCTTTTTGGTCCTTCCACCGTTATGCATCCCCACAAGCACATTAAGGCTACTTGCTCTAAGTCTTAGGACTTAGCCCTTTTTACTGAACGTATTTTTCCCTCAAGTAGCTTTGCTTTCCCCCGTAGGACCCCCATCCTTCCTATAGAGTAGTTTATCCTTTTAGTTTCAGTTCAACAAGGCATTCCTGGTGTTGTGTTTGTCTTTTGTGGTTTAGCCACGTACCTAAGGCCTCCATAAATGCTTTGGATTACCGGCATTTGGAGCATCTTCGGTTACCGTACAAAGCGTGGAGGAGCCCTGGGTACCTTTCTATTTGCCAGGATTGTCCTTTCAAGTAAGATTAAAATTTTTGATTGCCTAGTATTGCATTTTTGTATTATTCATGTGCTCAGCAGCTTACATAGTTTATGAGTGAATTACGGCAAGGAATGCAGTGTTACGCCTCTGCTGGCCTCATCATTCTCTGTAATCTGTTGATCATCTGGATGATGGGAGATGTTGTACTTATTTTTTTTCTCTCTTTGCTATTTTTCTCCTCTACAATGGTAGCCGGTTAGCTCAGGAGCTAGTTTTTGCAACACACTCTGTCCTCAGCTTCTCCTTCTTAGCAGGCATCGAAGTAGAAGCTACTCTGTAATGAACCATATTCTGGTCTGGTTGTGCTGCTCCCGCCGGCAGATCGAAGCAGCTCCTGATGAGTAGTGATCTGTTGGTGATACGACACCAAAGCCCGAGGGTCCCATTACACCCGGACCCAGGTGCGACAGCGTGGGCGTCTGATCCGTCCGCCAACCATATCGACTATTTTTTTTTAATTCCCATTTTTACCTCCCCTGTTTGTGTTGTCTTCCCTAGGCCTATTATTAATACGTAAAGGACAGGGGCAACGAGCGGCGAAAACCTCGCCCACGTCTCCCGAACTGAGCTACAGCAAGCATAGGCCGCTGCTTAGCTCGTTGAGGGACCCTTTTCTTTGCCATATGGCACGGCCCGAACTTCACGGTCATTATGCTACCTAAGGCTCCGTCCCCATGGGCATCTTCCGTCCGTTACAGAAGATAGATGTCAATAAGCTCGTACTCCCATTACAAACTCAAGAACTTTGAGAAATGGTGGGGTGTTGTTAAAAAGTGACAATGAAACGAACTGCAAAAGGCTCCTAGAAGGGCTGAAAGCCAAATTAGGAAGCAACTACAACATAGAAAGTACTAAGGGTCGACTTCCTAAATTGGCGATATGTGGGGACTGAATAAAAAATATACGGTTGAGGAGCTTAAGCAGGAAATAATATCTCTAAATTATGGGATTATCCCAGAAATTGAATTAGAACATCTGAACTATAAACGATATAGAAACAAAGAGGACAGGCATACAGCTACTTTTCAGGTATCAGGTAACCTTTACTACAGAATGGTCAATAAGTATATTAACATTGACTACGACAGTCATTACTGCACTGAGGTAATTGATGTTAATAGATGCTTTAAGTGCCAAAAATATGGTCATATATCTAAGTAATGTAATGGTTCCCATGATGTATGCCCAAAATGCGCAGGCAACCATCGAGTGCAGGAGTGTCAATCCAGTTTTAAAAAATGTTCGAATTGCTTTAATAAAAATAGATCTGACTGTCTGTCATAGTGCAGACAGCAAAGATTTCCCAGAGTATATGTATGCCACGAATGTTGCAATTAATAGAATCAATTACTCTTCCTCATCCTCGCAATGAAGCAACAAACTCTTAAAATTTTCTATGCAAATGCATGAAGTATTCGCAACAAACTTTCAGAAATCGAAATCATGGCAATCGAATTAGAAAACTCCGATATAATAGTCATAAACGAAACTTGGATATACACCAATGAATCTGAGTTTTTTAATTTGAACGGTTATACCGCAACCTTTAACTGTAGAGACACAACAGGGGCGACACTGTTGTTGTGTACATTTGGATCACTTTTTGACAGGAAAACAGTTTGACAATGAAGCAGCTGTCAAAAATACCTTCGAAGAGTTTCTTCGAACCAGAAACTCGGAATTCTACGAAACTGGAATAAATGCGCTTGTATCTCGTTGGAAACAGTGTTTCGCATCCGCTGGAACCTATTTCGATTAATAAAATTATCTTTATAAAAAGTTACAGCTGTTCAAAAATTTACTACTGAATCCGATATTTCATCTGCACCAAACTAATAATTTTAAACTCACCGCAATACAACACGTTATTCTTGGAGTTATCTACATCGAATGTGCCAATTAGAATAGGAACGTATTACAGGGCTCCTTCTGAGAATGCAAACGATTTCATAGAATGCTTAGATGATTTGTATCATCAATATAGTAATTTAACTGTACTGGCAGATACGAACATAGACATCCGGGATAAAAATAATAATGCCTACATTGAGTACCTGGAAATGCTTTCTATGAACAATTTGAATGTTATCATCGATAATGAACCAACTAGGGTCACGACCCCTTCAGCCACCCTAATTGATCATATCGTGACCTCAATGGAAACCTCTTCACACAGTTTCAATTGGAAACTATTAGAACAGGCAGGATTAGACCACAAAGTTGCCTTACTTCACATTAAAGAACTCAGCTTGATAAAGAAACGAATGGAAGCTATTAACTTAAAAGTGCTTGACAAAGTTTCCTTTGTAGAAAAATTGAGAGATAGAACAAGTAGTTTGAACGAAAATTCAGTAGACTTCCCTCAAATAATTGATATTGTCAAAATGAATGCACGACTTTGAAAAAAGTCCGCACTCGAAATCAGTCATGGATTAATTTTGAAATAATTGACACAATCAAAAAGAAGAACATTGCCTACAAAAAACACAAACCAAACAAGACCCAACTAGTGAAAGCAATCAAGCTGCCTATAAGTTCCTTAAAAACAAAGCATCTAAACTCGTACATCAAGCTAAGTCAAACTCTATAAACAAACAATATGAGAATGCCTCTGGGAGTGGGAACAGCAGAAAACTATGGCAAATCATCAACAATGAATTACCAGCCGACAGAGGTCGTAGTAAGGAAATTGAGAACAATCTTTCAGCCAGTTACATAAATATATTTTTCGCAAAAGTCGAATAACGATCTTAACAAAACAGCTCACCACAGAATTGCAGAAGGGTTCCCAACATTTCAAATGAACACACTATATTTTTCGAACCAACTAGTGTAGAGGAAGTATCGAGTATCATTAAATCCCTACGTAACGTATCTGCTGGATTTGACGGCATCGAATCCAGTGATCTTCAATTAGTGTGTAATATCATCTCACCATTTCTGTGTCAAATTATCAATAAACACTTTTGTGAAGGCACATTCCCGGATGCGCTGAAAATTGCTAAAATTAAGCCGATATACAAAAATGGCAACCCCAACGATCTATCCAACTATAGGCGCATCGCGCTTATCAGCGTTTTCAGTAAAATATTCGAAAAGGTGGTAAATTTAAGAGTTGTTAGATTCATTAACGAAACATGTGAATTTGATAAACATCAATATGGCTTCCTAGCTGAAAGCAACACCACGTCAGCGCTTACTGATGCCCTTCATTTCATAAACTCGGAGCTCGATAAATCAAAATATGTTACTGGCATCTTTATACACTTGAGCAAAGCTTTTGACACGGTAAACCATTCAGTTATGTCAGAAGTGCGATATGAACTTGGCATCAGAGGAGTCGCTGCCAACCTTATTAAGAACTACTTGAAAGACAGGCCAATTTATCACTGAATTCCAAAATGAGATTAGTGAGAAAATGTTTCTCAATTCAGGAGTCCCCCAGGGTTCTATCTTGGGCCCTACATTGTATCTTCTATACGTTAATAATCTTAGCAATTCTGGTCTCTCTGCTAAATATGTCACCTATGCAGATGATACACTACTACTTTATTCCCATTTCGGGCAAAGTGATGCGGAAGAAATGATTAATAATGATATGAAAATCTATCAACAGTGGCTACATGGTAACAAACTAAATATAAATATTAATAAGACACGATTCATGCTTTTCAAACCAAAAAACAAAGTCGATATTGAATTGAATAAAGTTTGGTAATCAATCCATTGAAAGAGTGAATAAGATCAAACATCTAGGCCTTATTATCGATGAGAAGCTTACTTGGAATGATCATATAAATCACATCAAATCTAAATTATGCCCGTTAATTGCCTTGCTTAGACGAAGAAAGTACCTTAAAACTCAGCTTAAAAATATGATTTTTGATGCCTATATTATGGCTATAGTGTAGTCCGGATGGCGCAATGGTTAGCACGTTCGCCTTCAACGCACTGGGCCCCGGTTCGATTCCGGGGATTTACGTGTTGGACTATGAGCCCACTCAGCTGTTAAATGAGTACCCATTATGGGGTAAATAACTCGGTTGAGCGTGTTGCTGATCACATACCTCTGCACAAAAAAAAACCGTCACGATCTAGAAAATGAGATGATGCTAACTCATCTCGAGGCCGTGGTTCAAATTGGACTGTTGCGCCAGTTATTTATTTATTATGGCTATAGTGAATTATGGTATATTAAACTGGAGTCAGATTTCGGCTAGAATTATTTCAACTGTCAGTAGAATGATCAATAAAGCTGTTAAAGCTACCCACAACTTACACCCAAGAACTCCTACTATAGAAATCTATGAATTAACCGTCAAACTTCCGTTAGAAAAAATCCAAGTTCTGGAAAAAATAAAACAATTTGGAAAATTGTTAATAACAGAACCAAAACATCAATTTCTCTAACGTTGAACAGAGAAGTTCATAGCTATAGCACTCGAAATGCAGGAAACTTCAGAACACCTTCAGCTAATACTAATAGAATTCTAACCGACCCAATTCGATCATCAATAATACTTTTTAACTCTCTACCTTCGGAGCTTCGTACTCTAACATCGTACGAAACTTTTAAAAGAAAATTAAAGCGACACTTACAGTCTAATCAGTTTTTTACTTAACTTAAAAATAAACACCAGTTTAACTTGCATTCACCAACTACAGTTTGATTAGCGTCAATCGCGTGAATTCAAACAATGTTATACAGATTGCAAATACTTATTTCGTATTCCCTCATACCAGCGTTTCTGCGCTGTCTGGGAGGCAAAACAAGTGTTGAATTTAGCTTCCATGTTTTAATTTTGTACATAATGTCTGTCTTTGGCGCCTACTAATTTCTCTCCTAACTAATATGTATGGGGTCTAGGTATCTGTTAAAAAATCCTAAAATCCAATCGTTGCTCCATTTGTCGTATCTTGAATTTTATTTTGATTTGTATGTGTGTTTACCTAACCCTTTCCCTTTTTTCTCCCAGGGAAATTATGATAACAGCTTCGGATTTCACTGACACTATAAAGAAAGCGCCTTAGCCACACTGATCCCATCATCCCTGTAAAAAAATGGGGTTTGCCAACTGAAAAGAACACTCCACGCGACCCTAGTAATGTTATATCTGAGGATAAGATTATCTGGGCTATTGCAAGCTTTGAAGCTTATAAATCTGCTGGGGCAGACGGAATAATGCCCGGTTCACATTATTCCAGTCCAGTAATCCAGTCCAGCAATCCAGTCCAGTGCTGGACTGGACTGAGAGTATATCTCTCAATGGCACCGGGGGACCACTGGAGGCCACAGCCTCCATGAAGAATGTAACGATAACGGCCAGCGACTTATCGACTTTGCCTGCAGCAGGAATCTAGTCGTAAGCTCTACGTGCTTCCCGCATCGACGCATTCACAAGCAGACCTGGAAGTCTCCAGACGCACATACCGTCAACCAAATTGACCACGTCCTCATTTGCAGGAGATGGGCGTCTAGTGTCATGGATGTCCGCTCCTATCGAGGAGCAAACTGCGACTCAGATCATCACTTGGTGAAGACGACCTACAGATGTAGAATTTCCTCAGTGCACCAAGCAAGAATCAGCCCTCCCAAAATCTTTGCGGTTGATAAGCTTTTGAGTGATGCTACAGCGGTGGCGTATACTACCGCCCTTGAGGAAAAACTATCACCTATGCTACACAACATCAGCAACACAGGCGTCCATGGGTTCTGGGAAGAACTCAAGGGTACCATCAAGGATGTCGCAGAGAAAGTCGTGGGATATAAAGCCCGGCGAGCGCGAAATGACTGGTTCGACGAAGAATGCAAAGACTCACTTGACGCGAAAAACGAGGCCTACAGACAATGGATTCAACGAGGAACCAGAGCCAGAAGAGAAAAATATGACGAGCTACGGCGAATATCGAATAGAATAATTAGACGTAAGAAACGTAAATACTTTGACGAGCAGTTGCTGAACATAAACGAAAACTTAGCTAATAGGAACACCAGACAAGCGTACAAACTAGTAAATACAATTAAGAACGGCTACCAACCCAGGACTAGCCTTTGTAAGGACAAGGATGGAAACATCATCAGCGACACTGATGGTATTAACAAGCGATGGGCGTCTTATTTTGAAGAGCTTCTAAACTGACCATCTAACATCCCCACACAGGAAGCTCTCGACGATATTGTTGATCTAGGCCCACCCATTCAACCCCCGACAGTAGAGGAAGTTGATCTCGCCTTGCGGTCACTAAAACGAAATAAAGCGCCGGGCGCTGACGAGATTCCAGCTGAACTGCTAAAATTCGGTGGAACGAGTCTAGTTGATGCCATACATCAATTACTCCTGCGAGTATGGGAGAACGAGGAGATTCCAGACGATTGGCGCAGACGCAGAAGCATCATCTGTCCAATTCATAAAAAGGGAGATAAACTGCGGTGTGAGAACTACAGGGGCATCTCACTAGTTTGTACGTCCTATAAAATTTTGACGAAAATTCTGGAAAATAGAATAAAACCGTACGCAGAACGAGTCATTGGCGAATGTCAAAGCTGTTTCAGACCTGGGCGCTCCACAACCGATCAGCTCTTCTCAGTCAAACTGATACTCCAGCGGTGCTGGGAATACAACGTAAACGTATACCAAATCTTTGTCGACTTCAAGCAGGCATACGACAGTATCGATCGTGGAGTACTGTACAACATCATGCTGCAATTTGGTATACCGGCAAAATTAGTGCGACTGACAAAGATGACGATGACCAACTCCGTCTCACAAGTCAGGATCCAGAATAGACTTACTGATCTATTTGAAACACGCACTGGTTTGAAACAGGGCGATGGACTGGCACCGACGCTCTTCAACCTAGCACTGGAATACGTTATTCGGGCCATGAATATGGACAACAGCAAGACGCTACTCATCAAGTCAAAACAATTAGCAGCGTACGCCGACGACATCAACATCATGTACCGAAGATTGGCTGACGCAGAAGAACTTCTGCATACGCTCGATACCGCTGCAAAGGAAGTTGGATTACGTATTAACGATGGTAAAACTAAAATAATGATGCAATCGGTGACAAGGACACCTGCACAACCGAGCATCAATGTGGGGGACCTCAACATCGAGTTCGTGAACAACTTCATTTACCTGGGTTGCAACTTGTCAAGGGACGCCAACGAAACTGACGAAATCAAGCGACGGATACAGTTAGCTAATAAGACTTTTTTCTCGGTTCTCCGCATAATTAAATCGAAGCATGTGCACAGAAACACGAAGCTCCGCGTGTACAAAACCATTATACGACCAGTGCTATGCTATGGCTGCGAAGCATGGACCCTAACTCAAGCCTCCGAAAACATGCTAGACACTTTTGAACGTAAGGTTCTACGGTGAATTTTCGGGGCTGATGGATGGCGCATCCGGTACAACCATGAGTTGTATGAAATGTACGATGAGCTGCAAGTCTCGAAAATCGTCAAACTACAACGACTTCAATGGGCAGGGCATGTACAAAGAATGGACGATGATCGCATGCCTAAGAGAGTAATGAATTCAGAACGAGTCGCGAGAGCGAGACTGCGAGGACGACCGAGATCTCGTTGGGAGAGCTCAGTAGGTGTGGACGCCGCGCAGCTGCTGGGCTTCCAAAATTGGAGGACGCGGTCACGTGACCGAGATAATTGGAGGACAATGATCCAGGCGGCCAAGGCCCGACGTCGGGCTGTCGCGCCACGATGATGATATCTCTCAATTATAGTATGGACTGAGGTAAAAGCGATATTTATACCGAAAGCGGGTAGAGTTTGACACGTGCGTCCCAATGAAATGACCTTATACCATGGGTTCCCAAACTATGGGTCCCAAACCGAAAGTCTGAGATCGCGAAAATTTTTTCAAATACACAAATTAGAAGAAATCTCTCCACTATTTTGAATTCTCAAATATTACATTGATACAATACAAAATCGTAGTTCAGTTAAATTAGTATATTTTACATTACATACTAGTTCCTCGAATATTTTCCATCGAATTTTGATTATAAAAAATTGGCTTGAACTCAGAAACCATTTTTGATCGACATTGATGAGATTAATCACTAAGTCAAGCCCATAACGAATTTCCTGAGCTATCGAGTGACTCAAACTTAAGATTTGAACTTCCACAAAAATCGTTAATTGAATTCTGGATCGGAGCTAGAAATGAATTCCCCACAATTTCTGAAATGACATCAAATGTTCTTTTGCAATTGTGGGACTACCACATACTTATGTAAAATAACTTTTTCAGCTCTCATAAAATCCAAATAGCGTTCAGTGCTGAAAAATAAATGTTAAAGATGCTTGCTTTACGTCCAGTAGTGTCAAATATCCCACCAAGATTTGAATTGTTATGTAAAAAAAGCAAGAAAAGGTAAGAGAGTCGGGTTACTGACCAAGCTGGTGGGCACTTTGCGACAATAGAGAGGTCCCATAAATCAGTCAAAGACCGTCCACCCCTCTAATAAAGATCAGTATAACTTTTGCAGGAATCAACCTGAAATTTGCAGAGTATGAAAACTTGATTTTTGGTTGCCAACAGTCGGAGGATTTTGTAACACTCCTTTACCAGTCCCGAAGAAATTTTAAACGAAATGAGCGCCAGCTTCTGAGGAATAAATTAAACATCTTAGGAGTTAGTGGGATAAAATGGTGGAACAGTGGAAAATTTATCTCTCCAACGGATAGCACTGTAATGTTGTACTACGGTAGAGCTACCGGTAGTGGTCGTGAGTCAGGTGTGGGGCTTCTTTTAACCAGAGCCGCACAAAGCTGTCTCTTATCCTGGGATCCGGTCTCCGACCGAATCATGACCGCCAGGTGCCGGACCAAAATGAGGAACATCTCAATAACACAATGTTATGCTCCTACTGAAGCCGACAATGTCTTGGCGAAAGACTCCTTTTACGAAGAATTAAACGCCGTTCAGAGCAGAACTCCAAAAAGTGACATTATCATGGTTATGGGTGATTTGAATGCGAAAGTTGGCGCTGATAACTATGGGCTCCTCAGACACGTGATGGGGAGACACGGTCTTGGTGATCGTAACGACAATGGTGAAAGATTTGTGGAGTTCTGCAACTTTCACAATCTCTTCATCGGTGGTACTATGTTTGAGCATAAGGACCACCCCAAAATCAGTTGGTCCTCTGTTGATCGGCGCAGATCACAAAATCAGATGGACCACTTTGCCATTAGTAAAAAATTCAAGACTTGCCTCCTGATCGTGCGAAACAAGATTGGGATGGGAAGAGACCATTATCTTATGATCGCTAATGTTCGGTTGAAAGACGAAAGACCCAGGCGGTACAAATTCAACACCGCTCGACTAAAAAATTCAGCTGTCTTACAACAATATAATGACCATCTTGCGTAAAACGCAGCTGAGATATACGTAACTAGCCACCCAGATAGTGACATAAATGAAAACTGGGATGCCACAAAAAATGCGTACATTAGTAGCGCAGACACCATCCTTGGCGCAAACCCGGATTGCCGGAATAAGGTCTGGATGTCCGACGCTTCATGGCAGCGGATTGTTGAAAGAAAATAACTGAAGGTTCCTTTGGCTGCACCACCAAACGACAATCGAAGCAGCATCGAACAGCTTTACCGTCAGAAAGCTCGAGAAGTTCAGCGTAGTGTCCGACGCGATAAAAGAGTTTATGCGAATTCTCTTTAAGCCTCAGCAGAAGAAGCCGCAAGAAGTAACAAATTAAACGCCGTATACAGTGCCATCAAGGAGTTTACAGGTGGCCGTAACTCCTGCCAACATCCGGTGAAGGATAATGATAGAAAGATCAAATCAGGCGGTGGAAGAACACTTCGTCGCCGTCTTGAACCGTGTAGCCTCTGGTGAAGGTCCCCCTCATATATAGATAATTAAGCTAACCATCAAATTGTGCGTATACGGTCTACTGCCCCGACTAAAGAGAAAATTGTCACTGTAATGATTGCCCTAAAACGAGGAAAGGCCGCCGGACTCGACGGTATCTCTGCCGAACTTTATCAAGCAGCGCCAAGGATAACTGCCGATTTGCTGCACCCACTTGTTGATAAAGCGTGGAATACACAGACCTTTCCCACTGAGTGGAAGGAAGGTTTGATCATCAAACTTCCAAAGAAGGTAGCCTCACAGACTGTAATAATTGGAGAGGCATTTGTGTGCTTCCTGCCGTTGCCAAGATAATAGCTAAAATCGTCCTGGAAAGACTAAAGGCCCACTTAGAAAGCACAATTTATGAAGAGCAGGCTGGTTTTCGATCCGGATTCTCCTGCGTCGATCACATTAACACCTTACGAATTATCATCGAGCAATGCGCTGAATACGATTCTTCGCTTCACTTGCTTTTCATCGATTTAATAATCAAAATATCTCGTAAAGGAAACGTGCTGTTTTTGTGATACAATTTCAATGGGAAAACTACCGCCCGAAGCCGTTTCATACATTACAGTTACAACACGTAATTAAAGCGGATTTTTCTTTCGTGTTTTTTTTTGAATATGTATAATACTTGAAACAAATCATAGAAACTTTTTTTTTCATATGTATGTACAATACATATTCGTGCAAGGAAGAATAGTTACACACAAAAATATCATATTTTGCCGGAGAGTGATATGAAATTCGGAAAATTTTTAAAGTAAAAAAACACGTTCAAATTTAAATAAGAAATTGATTTTTTTTTATTTAAACAGGCATTTAATGGATTTGTAATTACTATTAGCTTATTTAAAAAATCCTGTCCTCTAAGATTAAGGAAAAATAATACATTTAGTAAGTTGTGGCTTTTTTCGTGACCCAATATAAAATAATATTAAATGACTCAAAATACGTCGATGTTCTGAAAGTCGAACATATACAAAAAAGGCTCTAATTACTCCGCAACACAGTCACTAGTCGACATTATGCCCGTTTATGTGAATGAACATAAAAATAAATATACCAAAACTGAAGCTAGAGTATTGACGCAATCAATGATGTGACGGTATTCTTCCGCAGCTGTTTCTATAAACCACGAAAATCATACTGATACATTTTTTCACTAGCGAAAACTATTGTGAATATTTTTATGACACTTTTTCAATTTAAAATTTGAGGGTTTTAGTGACTAATCGTGCAATAATCCCAAAAAATGCCATTTTTGAGTTGTGTCACTATTCTTCCCGGCATGCGAATATTGTTAGTGTAAAACTGCCCCTATACGCTCCATATTTTGGTGCAATATTGGCATGCACAAACTGACATTGAGTGTCTAGGGGCTATATTGCGTTCATCGCGTAAATATGGAGCTGATATTGTGCTTGTTTGAAATTTATTGCACATTATCATTATTTGTCCGTGTAGGGACAATATTGTGCATTTTAGATTTGTTTCAAGACATTCAGTGACGAAGGAAATTGAGTACCGGGAATTTAGATGAAATGGTTTGCTGTATTCGTGCGTAGAAAATGTACATTTTACATATGATTCTCGAAAACGAAATCAGTCTCATGATACCATTCTCATGAGAAGGTCTATTTAAGCATTGATGCACATACAATAGTCCCGCATTGCACTACCACAGCATCATATCTATCTTATCTACATACCAAAATTCTACATTGCGTATGATCCCGCCAATACTTTGACCCCGTGCTCAATCTCAAATTGTAATGAATTAATTTTAATTAATAATTTTAATCCAACGTCTGCTTCAAACTACAAAGTATGGCACATACATTGAGTCGTCTGCTATGCAAATATTTCGCAACATAGTATTGCGCAATATATGGTGTACATATTCACCAAAATTATATTGCGCCATATATGGTACAATATTACATTGCTCAATATATTGACCGTCTAGGGGCCACTTAAGGAATAAATTATTTTTGTGAAAAATACCTACTCGTACAACCAATTTTTACTTTATGCATATTTAATATCTGGAGTAGCGAAAAAATCTCGATGATAAAAAGGGGTGAGGCATGAAAAAAGTTTAGGAAGCCCTGCCTTACACCAATCGGGATGGAAAGGCTAATAGGCGTTCACCTACGCGGTAGCATTCCATCCAAACTTTTGTCCACCTTAAGGGTAGATCGATCAATACAGCTCTACACACTCTAGTGAACTATAGTGGCCCCAGCAGACGAACATAAACTCTAAACTGGTACTAGAGTGTGTCCGGAAGCTCAACACGTGTGACTCAGAAAATGAGGTTACGTTGATGTGGGTAAAAGGACACATAGGTACAACAGGAAATGAGGCGGCGGATGCCCTAGCAAAACAGGGATCTGCGGCAACTTTCATTGGCCCAGAACCCAGAGTTGCTCTGGGGAACGGCATGATTGGAGCGAAGGTTGGGGAGTGGATGGACTCCATGCATCAACAAAGATGGCAGGAGCTAGTCACTTGCAAACAAGTTCGGAATGCAATGACCAGCCCTTTAGGCAGGGAAGCGAGAAAGGTACTCAGTTACAAACGGAGTACCCTAAGCTGGATAACTGCCTTGGTCACAGGGCATGGTAATTTTAAGGCTCATCTGACCAAGATGAAAATCGGGGAAGATGACGTTTGCAGGCTATGCCTGGAGGAGGCCGAGACGGCAGCACACATTCTGTGCGAATGTCCAGCACTGGCTAGCAAAAGGTTGAGGATCACAGGCAAGCACACGATAAGTGTGGAAGCCATGAGTGAACTCAGCCTTAAACAAATGCTAGCAATAACACGGGACTCAGTGATGAAGAAAGAGGTCGACAACTATCAGTCGACATCTGGAAGCCACTGATGACCGGGAGGGGGCGAAAAGGGTCTGCTTCGGCTATCCCCCAGAATATAATAATAATAATAACATCTACGGTTATACATACACTTTTATCGAGATAGAGCTATTAAGGCTCAAATCGCTAAAAAACCATTTCTGCATTTTTGCTCACAACTAAAATACACTAAAAACGGGTCGATTTGAAAAGTATTGGGCTAGTTAAACTTGAAATAGAAATATTTTTAGCTTTTGTCTAATGAGTTTTCCATTTGTAGCATCAGTTTCAGAGATATGTGAGCTTGAAAAGCGAAATAGTGTGATTTTCCTCCAAAGCATCGAAAAGTGACGTTTTTCGACTATCGGTTTTGACAATACTACTAAACCGAATTCCACCTTGAGCAATGCATTGGATGTAGAATTTGACGCTCTTTAATTTAAATCCTATTAAGTTTTTCGATCCGAGGCACCGTTTACAAATTATGAGGAGAATATTTAAAAAAAGGGCTCAATTTTTTGGTTTTCCGCCCGCACAGCCGCGGGTTCAAGATGGCTCCATCTCTTAAAATGAATGTATGGGGACCACCAACAATAATACTAAACGGCATTTCTCTATCATATTTTGCAAGGTCAAATCGCTTAGCGTCCCAACTATCAAGTTTGCAGTTATTAAATTAATAATTTGAGAAATATTGCATAAATGCACACTCTCCAATTTTTTTTAAAATGGAAGCTTGCAATTTCGTCTTAAAGGCGCAGTCAGACGCACTTCCAAATTGCCATATTTCTATGCTAATTTAGTATGCCTCCATATTGTTTCAATGCTCCCATAGTTTCGTATGTCAAAGATGTTTAATAGTATGCATTTTTTGAACACGAAAAATATGACAGCTTAAAAAAATATTGTGGCATACTTGATTAGCATAGAAATATGGCAGAAATATGAAAATTTGCCAGTGCGTCTGATTCCAGCTTAACATATTGTAAACAGTTAAGTATCTCTAAGAGTGGGGCAGTTCGTCTACTATTGGCATCGGACATTACAAAACCCTTGTATTGCGGGCAAAGCCATTTACTTTCCGACTATGAATTAAACAACGATACAACTTCCATCGAAGCTGTACATCATATCCAGGAACGGTATGATATGTAGTTTATTGCCACAAACCAATGAATATCATATCATATGTGGAAGCAAAACTTCCATGAGCTATAGTATAGTATAGTACTGAAAGGGAAAGCTATGATTCCCTAACATAGTTTGTAGCGTACGTCGTGGGAAAGCTTGGCATGGTGAGGTAATGCGGTTCAGGAAAATGAAGTTTTTACGATAGAATAGTTGTATGGTTAGTTTGAGGAAAAGCGCATTACACATTTATGATAGAATAGAATTAAAAAGATGCATCCTGGTTTGGTAGTGAGATCGGTCTTCTCTGTTGTGTTTTAATTTTCTCTAACACCCATCAACGTTATCACACAAATTCCGTGAATTCCTTTCTAATCAGTTTCAATTTATATTTGACATTCGAGAAGATTGAACAGATTACTTACCTGTCATCGTGTCAAATTCGTACTTGCGGGAAGGGAAAAACAGTATGAAAATCCTTTGACTGACGCATGTTTAGTCAAATAGTTGTTGATTGCTGCAGATCTGGTTCTACCGAACAGTAAGAGTAACAATACACATCCAAATGATGCATCTAGAATTGGGAGTGAATCGTAGTAGTTTGAAAGTTTAAGAGAATCCAAATAATAAATAACCAGAGCATCGCCATTTGCTCAGACAGCCAGGCCGCTATCAAGGCACTGAACTCGGTGAGTACTTCCTTCAAACTGGTCGAGCGGTGTGGGGAAGAGTTAACTCGCCTTGGCAGACGGCTCAACATCACCCTGCTCTGGGTGCCTGGTCACAGAGACATTGAGGGAAACGAAAAAGCCGACGAGCTGGCCAGGAGGGGGCCGTCCTAGAGAGCTCTCATGCAGAATCTGTTTGTATTTCGCTGACGACTGTAAGAGCAAGATCTCCTCTCACTACCTCAATGGTGCGGATTCCAAATGGCGAAATCTGCCCACCTGCGCCGTATCAAGGAAGATATGGCCCTTCTATGACAGAAAGAAAACATCTGAGCTATTGACCAAGTCCCGTAGAGATGTCGCCAGACTCACGGCGGTCATTACAGGACATTGGCCTATCGGAGAACATGCAATAAAGCTTGGCATCCCTTATAATCCGCATTGCCGCAGCTGCGGGAATGAGGATGAGAAAGAAACCCTCACTCACTTCCTCTGCGAATGCTCGGCCCTTGCTAGGGCCAGATATCCATTGGGTGAGGCCTTTCTTGCTAACCTGGGGGATGTGTCGGGGGTGAAGATCGGGGAGCTGCTATACTTCCTGAACTCCTCCGGTTGGATCTAGGCATCCTTGCATCCCCTGTTAGTTCAACCATCTTTTTGTAACCGATTTTGCCGAGGTTTTTGGTTGCAAAACGGCGCATTCACGCTAATTGGGCTTTAGCCACCACTTATACATACATACATATACAAGAGAATCCTATCTATATTTCTAAGATTCAGTAACGTCTACCATATTAAAAACATTTTTTTTCTTTGTTATCACATAAAATATTTCTTTTTTTCATTTGTTTTTATTATTTCGTTTATACAAAACATGAGTTCGATGTTAAACTACTTACGTGTCTAGAAAAAAATATAATATTAAAAGTTAAATTATAATGCGAACACGAATGTTACAGTTCACTACGATCGCGTAAATTTTGAAGGCGTTCTGTTGTATAAAGGAAGAGATCATGCGGCAGACTGCAATTCTGTTTCAGCTCATCGTCGCACAGGCCAAAGTAGCGCTGTCGCAATAAATGCGCTCCAGATTTTGGCTGTCGATTACGTGTGAAGATTCCTTTTTTATTTCCACCCACTCGACCGGTTGCTGCAATTTCCCAGTCAAGAAAAAGATAAAGTTAATATGGCAAATTGCCATACGTATGGCGTTTTTGTTTGTCGTATCGTGTGGCACGATATTTTTTTTTTAACATATGAAACTGTGACAATTAGCCATAGCGTCTAGCTGTACTGCAGCATAATACTCACTTTGTGCTGTCTTGAAATCAGCAAAATTCCATACAAACTCTCCAATAAACCAGCCTTTCTTTCGTAGAATATCGAATGCTTTGAAATGTTGAGAGAGCACTCGTGCTTGATATTCCTCCGTCCAAACAAATGCAGGCAACTGTAAGGATAGTTTTACGGATTACACATGGCGATCAAATATTCAGTAACTTGAGGAATGTCACGTACCAAATGCAGTCCTTCAATAGTGTCTGCACCATACTCAGACATAAGGACAGGCTTGTCGTGTTTTCTATTCCATGCCGAGGCTTCTTCGACCACTTTCGATGTGATCATATCTAAACGACCCGTATTCGAATACCAGCCATTGTAACGATTGAAACTAATTATATCTAAATGCTTAGCCTGCGCTTCGATGGGGTGGTAGAATAAAATCGGACTTTAGGAAAAAATGATGAAGCAAAATTTAAATCTGAACTTACAGCCTTATCATCAAATACATTTACAGCTATTGCGGCAGTTATAGGGCGGGTTTGGTCCAATGATTTTGTGTAATTTGCGACTTTCCTGAAAAAAAAAATGTTTTAACACGTTACGGAAAACTCGTTAAGGCGGATATCAACGCTACTGCGGATATTTTTCTCCCCCTTATCCAAGAGTGTTGGGAAACTGAAACTCTCCCTAAAGAATGGAAGAAGAACGTCATTATTAAGATCCCGAAGAAAGGTAACCTGAAGGATTGTAATAATTGGCGTGGAATTTGCCTCTCCTCCCCGCAGTCTCCAAACTGATGGCGAAAATAGTCTTAAACCGGGTCAAGCATACAGTTGACCGCACACTGAACGATGAACAGGTTGGTTTTCGCGAGGGCTTTTAATGTAGCGACCACATCAACACCCTCCGAATTATTATTAAACAATCCGCAGAGTGGAGATCTCCATTACATCTCATGTTCATCGATTTCGAGAAGGCGTTTGACAGCGTTGACCGGGAATACATCTGGAAGGCTTTACATAGGAGAGGCATACCAGATATACCAGTGCAGGAGATGGGCGTCTAGTGTGATGAATGTCCGCTCCTATCGAGGAGCAAATTGCGACTCAGATCATCATTTGGTGAAGACGCCCTACAGATGTAGTGCACCAATTGAGAATCAGCCATACCAAAATCTTTGCGCTTGATAAGCTTTTGAATGTTGCTACAGCGGTGGCGTATACTACCGCCCTTGAGGAAAGACTATCACCTATGCTACACAACATCAGCAACACAGGCGTCCATGGGTTCTGGGAAGAACTGAAAGGTACCATTAAGGATGTCGCAGAGAAAGTCGTGGGATATAAAGCCCGGCGAGCGCGAAATGGTTCGACGAAGAATGAAGAATGCAAAAATTCACTTGACGCGAAAAACGAGGCCAATGACAATGGAGATAATGGATTCAACGAGGAACCAGAGCCAGAAGAGAAAAATATGACGAGTTACGGCGTATATCGAATAGAATAATTAGACGTAAGAAACGTGAATACTTTGACGAGCAGTTGCTGAATATAAAGGAAAACTTAGCTAGTAGGAACACCAGACAAGCGTATGAACTGGTAAATACAATTAAGAACGGCTACCAACCCAGGATTAGCCTTTGTAAGGACAAGGATGGAAACATCATCAGCGACACTGATGGTATTAACAAACGATGGGCCTCTTATTTTGAAGAGCTTCTAAACCGACCATCTAACATCCCCACACAGGAAGCTCTCGACGATATTGTTGATCTAGGCCCACCCATACAACCCCCGACAGTAGAGGAAGTTGATCTCGCCTTGCGGTCACTAAAACGAAATAAAGCGCCGGGCGTTGACGAGATTCCAGCTGAACTGCTAAAATTAGGGGGAACGAGTCTAATTGATGCCATACATCAATTACTCCTGCGAGTATGGGAGGACGAGGAGATCCCAGACGATTGGCGCAGACGCAGAAGCATCATCTGTCCAATTCACAAAAAGGGAGATAAACTGCGGTGTGAGAATTACAGGGGCATATCACTAGTTTGTACGTCCTATCAAATTTTGAGAAAAATTCTGGAAAATAGAATAAAACCGTACGCAGAACCAATCATTGGCGAATATCAAAGCGGTTTCAGACCTGGTCGCTCCACAACCGATCAGCTCTTCACAGTCAAACTGATACTCCAGAGGTGCTGGGAATACAACGTAAACGTATACCAAATCTTTGTCGACTTCAAGCAGGCATACGACAGCGTACTGTACAACATCATGCTGCAATTTGGTATACCGGCCAAATTAGTGCGACTGACTAAGAAGACGATGACCAACTCCATCTCACAAGTCAGGATCCTTAATAGACTTACTGATCTATTTGAAACACGCACTGGTCTGAAACAGGGCGATGGACTGGCACCGACGCTCTTCAACCTAGCACTGGAATACGTCATTCGGGCTATGAATATGGACAACAGCAAGACGCTACTCATCAAGTCGACACAATTAGCAGCGTACGCCGACGACATCAACATCATGTCCCGAAGATTGGCCGACGCAGAAGAACTTCTGCATACGCTCGATACCGCTGCAAAAGAAGTTGGACTACGTATTAACAAGGGTAAAACTAAAATAATGATGCAATCGACGACAAGGACACCTGCACAACCGAGCATCAATGTGGGGGACCTCAACATCGAGTTCGTGAACAACTTCATTTACGTGGGTTGCAACTTGTCACGGGACGCCAACGAAACTGACGAAATCAAGCGACGGATACAGTTAGCTAATAAGACTTTTTTCTCGGTTCACCCCATAATGAAATCGAAGCACGTGCACAGAAACACGAAGCTCCGCGTGTACAAAACCACTATACGACCAGTGCTATGCTATGGCTGCGAAGCATGGACCCTATCTCAAGCCCCCGAAAACATGCTAGATACATTTGAACGTAAGGTTCTACGTCGAATTTTCGGGGCTTTTGCGATCGAGATGGATGGCGCATCCGGTACAACCGTGAGTTGTATGAACTGTACGATGAGCTGCAAGTCTCGAAAATCGTCAAACTACAACGACTTCAATGGGCAGGGCATGTACAAAGAATGGATGATGATCGCATGCCTAAGAGAGTAATGAATGCAAAACGAGTCGACGGAGCGAGACTGCGAGGACGACCGAGATCTCGTTGGGAGAGCTCAGTAGGTGTGGACGCCGCGCAGCTACTGGGCATCCAAAATTGGAGGACGCGGTCACGTGACCGAGATAATTGGAGGACAATGATCCAGGCGGCCAAGACCCGACGTCAGGCTGTCGCGCCACGTCTTACACAAGGGTAAGCTTTCAGATCCCTTCGAGGTACATAGCGGAGTAAAACAAGGCTGCATTTTGTCACCTATATTCTTTTTGACTGCCATTAACGATGTACTTTGCAGTGCGCTCATGAACACCAGAGCAAAGGTATCAGATGGAACCTGTTTGAATACCTTCAACACCTGGATTACGGTGACGATATTTGTCTTCTCTCAAATATATCGGATCATCTAGTTCAAATGACGGATGCTCTGCACTGCAAAAGTGGCGGTGCGGGGCTTAAAATCAATGCTGCCAAAACTAAGTACTTGAGCTTGGATCCAGAAAGACAGAGCGAAATTTGTGTTTCGGGGCAGACGGTGGAAAAAGTGGACAATTTTTGCTACCTCGGAATCGTAGTTACAGCAGATGGTGGAGCGGATGCTGATGTACTGTCTTGCATCAATAAGATTCGGGCAGCTTTTTTCAGTTTGACTCCTTTCTGGCAAAACAACATCTTCAGAAGTACCAAACTCAGCATCTTCGAAACCAATGTAAAATCTATGCTTCTTTATGGCTGTTCAACTTGGAAGATGACCAGGGCGATAACAACTAGATTGCAAACTTTCGTGAACCAGTGTCTACGGCGCATCCTACATATACGGTGGCCGGAGGTCATTTCTAAAGACGACCTCCTGTTCATTACTGGCCAGGACAGGATAGACACCTCCATAAAAAGGCGAAAGTGGCAATGGAGAGGTCACACACTTCGAAAAGGGCCGGAAAACGTTGCTTAACAGGCCCTCGATTGGAACCCACAGGGAACCGATGCAAACCGCCGCGCTGGACGACCTAGAAACACCTGGAGAAGATCAGTTGAGGTCGAGGTTAAGTAATTAGGCAAATCGTGGAGACAGCTGAAGGCGATGGCGGCGAACAGGACGAGATGGAAAGTCGTCGTGGTTAATGCCCTTTGCCCCACAAGGAGTTGACAGGATCCACAGAGAGACGGAGAATAAAGAGATTTCGACACGTAATGTCTTTTGGTTGAGATTCAGACTAAATTTCGCGTCACATCACGCTCAGATCGTCAAGTTCTAGGAATAGGAAACAATAATTATAATAATACTAGCTGTCGCCCGCGGACAACATCTAGAAAGCTGGAAGAGAAGAAGCTAATGATATACTCACGGTTTGAGAACGACAAATTTCCCTGACCACAAAATAACTCAAAAAAAAAAACCGATTGTCAACGTATATTCAAAGTTTGACTATTGACTTAGTAAGCTTTGTGTCTGTTTCTTGCCGTGTGATTAAGTATTTTCTTTTTCACAACACAGTTACTAAGAATTCGCAACTCGGACCAAGCCTATATCCTGCGCAGTGATGAATGAATCGTTGTACAAATTTTCATGTCATTCTGTGCAGCGGTTTAGGCGGTATAAGCGATCATACATACACACATTCACTTTTATAGATATAGATTTAATAGATATAATATTTCCTGTTAATTGGGGCCCGCAGTGGAAGTCCTATTAGTACCCACAGGCAGTTTCTGTTCGTGCCGAGGATCGAACCGCCATTCTCTAGAGTTTAGATCGTATTGCGGTGACCGAACCAACACGGAAGTCGAAAATGGTAAATTGAATATGGGAAACGGAAAATAATCGTCTCGATACGGCCAATATGAATCATACTAGTGCGATTAGGGTCACACATGGTGGGGCGCGCATTACTCTTCATTCGTCAAACTTACTCAAAATATGAATCTGCATTAAATTGACCAGTTCTTGGTTCATTGGCAATCGACCACATCACAACACTTGGATGATTTTTGTCTCGATGAATTAATTGGTCTATCGATGATTTGTGCTTGTCCAATAAGGCTTGGCTGTAATTCCTACAAAATGAATAGCAAAAATTAATATCGATAGCATTTCGGAGATTGATATTCGTATTAAAAAGTCTTACTCCGTATCAACACTCGGACATTCATCGATTATCATAATTCCATGTTCATCGGCAAATTGCATTGATTCCTCTGAGTATGGATAGTGCGATGTACGATATGCATTAGCGCCTATCCACTTGATTAAGTTGAAATCTTTTGTAAGCAGTGCCAGGTCTAAGCCTTTTCCTCTAATCTGCAAGACAAAAAGTTCATTTGAGGTAACCTTCATTTCCCGTGCAATGACTTCTGAATTCTGTTACTTACGTCAGAATCTTCATGTCGACCAAAACCTCTAAAGTACACTGGTTGTCCGTTGATATAGAATTGCCTCTTGTCCCATGCTAATGTCCTTATGCCTACTTTAAGTCTGTATATATCAATGTTTTGGCTTTCATCGTTACATAATGATATTTCCAATGTGTATAAGTAGCCTGGCTCAGGGTGCATAAGATAAGGCCACCATGGATTTACGTTGTCAATTGTAAGTACACCTTTTAGCTCAGGTCCCGAATTTCCTGTAGCCACAATTTCACCCTCTTTGTTACGCAGATAGACATTAACATATGTGAGCCAATTGCCCTTGTCACCATTTATTCTTGTTTCGTAGTAAACAACACCTGGAATATAAAGGCGAGCGATTAGAGACTTCTGTATTTCATAGATTCACTAGTTATTGCATGTTCGAGTTGAATTAGCGCCAGATTAAGGATATTTCAATTCAAATTACCGATTTTTCAAAAACAGTTTAACATTTAAACAAATATTTTCCACTAATTAATATAATATTAGCCGATTTGGTTTCACCTGGTCTAGAGTGAATCGAACGCCACGGATCTGCGACAAGTGATTTCAAACAGCTCACATACAGAAAGGCGGCGAAAATGGGAGCGAATGGATGGACGATAACCGCATACCTAAACGAATATTGGAAGGACGCATCAGCGGAGAAAGGCCTCGAGGAAGACCGAGACCTCGTTGACAAAACTCAGTAGATGTTGACGGCGAACAACTGCTGGTGTTCCGAAATTGGAGGACGCGATCACTCGACGAAGATAATTGGGGACAATGATTCAGGAGACCAAGGGCCGAAGTCGGGGTGCACTGCCACAATGGTGATGATGACGATTTAGACAGTATGCTGAAAGAGCATTTAGCAAAGTGGACAGAAAACAGCGCCGAAAAAATAGATGAAATTTTTTAATATCCATTTACTTACACACTCTCGTAACACGCCCGGAGATAGGAAATGGCGGCGCAAAACGAAACGAGAGTCCCTGGTCTATTCGCGTGCAGACTCGTAAGATTCGCGATAAGCTCGTTCGACGCGTATAAATCGGCTGGTCCGGAATCCGTCCGGCGGAATTTTACCGGCAATACTGCCCATAGACGCTATAACACCATGGGTTGTTGTCATACTAAAGAGATGTCTCCGACTAGACTATGTACCTCTACCTCTGGAGTCTAGGGTGGTCTTCATCCCCAATTAGGCAAGAGCAGCCATTTTAATCCTAAGGATTTCGAACCCACTGCGCTCCGAGCTGGTCAGTATAAAGACGGCGCGGATAGGAGGTACATGCTAGCAGATGCACGTTCGAAAAGTAGATATGCTATCGAAACGTCAACAAGGCATAGAAATGCTAGAGATGTTCACGCGCCCATGCACCTGCTGGAGAGTTCAAGGCAAAGGCAATTAATACACACTACTTTCAAACAGGCTAATAACGTCCGAATGGGCGGTGCAAAAACCACCAGGAACACGGTAAGAGGTACTCCGTAAGGAGGAGTATTGTCGCCACTTCTAGGGGGACTCGTATGGAACGTCTTACTGAAATTCTTTGAATCGTTAGGGATACGCGTGGTGGCCTATGCAGACGATGTCATGATATTCGTATAAGGCAAACACATGGACACATTATCAGATCTTATAACTATGGCTCTCAGTAAGCTTCTGAGGTGGGCAAGCAAAAAAGGATTGAGTGGAAATCCTCAAAAAACTGAATTGGTTCTCTTCACAAAGAAAACCAAAATTCAGGAATTTAACCTGCCAAAGATGGGTGGCACCGAGTTAACTTTGTCAATCCAAAGTACTTAGGGGCGATTCTGGATAGTATAGGTAGACTTAGCTGGGGTCATAACGGTGTATAGGAATAGGTATACAGGAAAGCCAACATCGCCTTCTACACCTGCAAGAGTTTGCCAGGAAGAAGGTGGGGCCTCAAACCCCGTATCTTCACTTTCTCTGAACACTCTTTTAATCTGTACCGCTAAGGAGGAGGCAGGGAACTTTAGAGAAAAGCCATATGGCCATCGCAGTATTAAGTTGCCACCTAATAATTCAGACTGTATGAAACCACAACAGAATTTCAATATACACTTCAAAGTTAATATACCCGATAGAGAACATCTCCCGGTAGATGAACAAGGACGTAGGCTCGAAGATGAAAGCTATACTTCAAGTTGCCAAATCAGTGTAGCATATTCCAGACGGAGGTGCTTGCAATTCAGAAGGCATCTTTAGCGGTAGCATCATCTCGGGAAAGGGGTCGAATCGTTATTCATTCAAACAGTCAGGCAGCGCTAAAGACGCTACAGTCCGTTACTATCAAGTTGAAGACAGTAAATTACTGTCAAATAGCCCTCGCAGCGTTGGGTACCGCTAGGACTGTGTTTTAGGTAACGAAACCGTGGAGAGGCTAGCTTAACAGGAGGCTAGCCTCGACTGAGGTACAGCTGAAGAGCTGTCGATGCGAATACAAACTTGCAAGAAGAAACTGGACGATAGGATTTGTGGGATGGCCAACGCGAACTGGCTTAATACCAACAGCTTCAGAATAACAAAAATATTCTTAGTACCCAGAGGATAGTGCGCACTACTAGTGGGCATATAAACGAGGGACTGCTTGTTAGAGGAACACGCGTACCGATTAAAACTGATAACTAGCGACGTTTGGAGGAATTGCAAGCTACCAAATACAGAGGAAACTCCAGGGCACCTTCTGTGTGAATGTCCAGTGCTCGTTAGGAATATGTAGATTAAAATGCCTGGGAGCCTACTTTTTCAATGACTCGAAAGATCCCAGCTTGAGAAGCCTTTGGAGCTTCGCTAATGAGTCAGGATCCGTCGAGCTCAACAACGCACTTCTATTAAGCGCTATCAATGAAACGTGAAGAGTATCGCAAGTACGTGGTATAGCTATGGACCCAAATGGACCCAAGCAGTCTATGGGGAACTATTAGGCTGGTATTAGGTACACCCAAACTAACCTAAACATTTAGCCTAATTGCACTTAGTATTGCAGCGACTATTTCCTCTTTGATGGGCGCATTTTGATGGTCAGCTAAATTATCTGGGTGGGAGAACTCCGCCAGAAGTCAAACGGTCCAAAGCCGTGGCGAAATGCTGTTTCCAACCCCCCCCCCCCCCCCCCTTCCCCCACCCCATTTGATCATCATCTAAGGTGTTTTATGCAAAATCGAACCAAATTTAAATTCCGATACCACGGACTCGAACCTGGGAATTATTAATTTAAACCAATTCAACGTTATAAAAAATGTATTTAAATTTTCCAATTCAACTTATGAGACTTATTTCAAATTATTCAATTTACGATGTTGACTGTTCGATAATTTCCAAGCGAATGCCATCCGCGTACAAAATTTTCCATATATTCTATCACATCGAATATATTCTTTGTTCCCGCGTTTTGGCGGAATGTTAATATATAACGATACTAAGCCATCTGGTAACAAATTTTGAAACAGACGATCAATCACATTTCACAATAGTCTCCTAATTTTAGGTTATGGCTGTGTTTACATCTAGTTTGTTTACATTCTAGTTACGAGTAGTGTAAAGTGTAGCTGCAGGTCAATCGACATTACAATCAGATAAGTACATATTAATGTAATATTCTTTTAGTAGTTTTTGTAATGTTTTATTTTCAGGTCCTCGATGGGTCCTGAACAAAGGTAAGTAGCTTTCCATCACTGGCTTTCACCGCATGTTAATACCAGTACCGTTACCATTACGTTACGACCTCTAAACGAGAAATGTCAGTGATATCCACATCCTCATCCGCAATTACGGATTATCCTCATAAAAATATAATGCCTCATCATCAGTGTCCCCATCTTTTCATAATCAAATATCCTTATCCTCATCCAAAATTCTCCTATTCGTATGAGGATATTTATGGGGATATTTAGATACATTCCATTAAACCGAACCGCACTTCACAAAAAAAAAAATACACAGCTCGTGTTAAGATAGACTAGCATAAACAGATACATATATGCTAGAGAGAGAGAGAGAGAGAGACAGACAGACAAAGAGAGAGAGACAGAGAGAGAGAGAGAGACAGAGAGAGAGAGAGAGAGAGACAGAGAGAGAGAGAGAGAGAGACAGAGAGAGAGAGAGAGAGACAGAGAGAGAGAGACAGAGAGAGAGAGAGAGAGACAGAGAGAGAGAGAGAGACAGAGAGAGAGAGAGAGGAGATGCAAATGCGGTTTCTGCTGATTCGCTGTCGTATCGTACCAAATGTATAGTCTCTCTCTCTTTCTCTCATTTGCCCTAACCCCTTGTGGGGCATAGCGCGTCAACTGTTCCATGTGCCCAGTTGACGGTTCGTTGGCATAAACTGGTTTCGGAGAATGCAGTTGCCAGCATGCACTTCCTGCACATCCTTGGCTACGAACGTCGTCGTGGACGGGATTCGAACCCGAAACGCCGGTAGTCAAACATGAGATTGATGCCTCAACACACTGCACTACCGGTCGCCCAATAGTACGGCGTACGGCCAAATGAAATTTAAGATAGAAAACACACCTGCCGCAGTGAAGCCAGAGGAACTGATTTGTGATATGGGCTAATTCGGTATCATTTATGACTTTATGTATAATTATGACATGGGTGGGATACTTAACTGCAGTTTACCAGTGACGTGCACTCGTAGTAAGCAATTCCAAACTGCTTGACTTACCGAAATAAGCAATTCAATAATAAACTTTGCTTACACCAATACACATATCATCATTTCAGTCAATGTTTTTCTTTAAGCTGAAGAATACATATTATCATTCAAATATTCCTTTACACATTCAAATTCTGATCCGCGCCTTCTTTTGGTTAAAAAACATTCGTTCAATTACTTTAGATAATATTCAAACCTCCCACATTTTGCACACCATAGACACCAAACTTAGAATAGGAAAATGTGCCTAGATCTTTAGATGCATGTACCATGTGTGCATCCAAAGCAAATACTAGAGACATGTTGATTCCAGAAAATGGGAATCTTGGATTTCGGTAGTACATTGGGCAACGATTTTTTTTTGTTTTGTTCGCAAATTTATATGAGACAAGTCAAGCACTGGCGCGACTGCTTTTGTGTGTGGGATAAAGCCCAATGATGCTTGTTAATGAAATGTTGCCGATGCAGGGAATGTTTATGGGAATTTGATTTTTCCAGTAGAGCTTTTGTTTTTGTTATGTAATGGATTTTCCATTGCAATTTAAAAGAGGAAATCAGTGCAATCGGGTGATTTTGATTAAATTGTGATTTGAAGTTTTTTTGACCGTTTGTAGTGATTTAATTGATTTGATTTGTGATAAAAGTGGTAAGTTTTCTTTTCGCATTATGTCGGAGTATTGCTGCGCGACGGATTTCGTACTAAAAGCGGGATTTTCAACTCTTTCCTTTGCCAAGAAAAGAGAAATTATAGAATCGGATAGACCGAAGCCAGATCTTAGTTTAGAGTTTAAATTAAAAAAATATTACGCGAAAATTCCATATCGAAACGTATGAAAAGTACATTTGGTTAACGGGAAGCTGTAAATTAAATAAGTTATTTTGCTGGCCGTGTCTTTTGTTCACGAATGAAAAATCTGTTTGGAATAAAGCTGGATTTAGTGATTTGAATAATTTTACGGGCTCAGCAGCAAAGCATTCAAGTTCCGAAAAACATCTTCAGTCGTTAATTAAATTAGATAATTTTGGTTCTCAGCGTATAGAGTTTATGCTTAGTAACCAGGTGGCAATATCTGTTAGTTTGCATAATGAAAAAGTTGAGCGTAATCGTAATATTTTGAAACGTTTAATCGATACTGTAATTTTTTTGGCAAAACAGGAGCTTCCTTTTCGCGGAAATAATGAAGACTCTTCTTCAAATAATCGTGGTAATTTTATCGAAACCGTAAATTTCTTGAGTTTGTACGATCCGATAATTGAGTCCCACATAGATTCTATAAAAGCAAATGCAGCGTTTTCGGGTTTGTCTAATAGAATCCAAAACGATCTTGTTTCCGCTATAGCTAATGTGGTTCGAAATAAAATCAATTTGGAAATAAAGGAGGCTCCATTTGTAGCTGTAATGGTCGACGAAACGCCAGATGTTAGCGGTCGGGAACAATTAACGATGATTTTTAGATATACAATATCAAATGAGATTGAAGAAAGATTTATCGGATTTTTGGATGTAAGCGCTAATCGTACAGCTACAGCAATAAGCTCTCACATTTTAAAACAATTGCAAAATTTTAACATCGATAAGAAATTAATTGCACAATGTTACGATGGCGCAGCAGTAATGAGTTAATTTTTTTGATAATGTGATTAAAGAGTTTTTACTTAAAGAACGGCGCATAGATTTGGAATACAAATAAATGGCAATGGCGAAAGAATATTTATTTATTTCAAATACCCCTGAATTTTTCTTAGTCTTAATTAACATAATATTTATTTATCATTTTTTTTATTAGTAATATTTTATTTATTTATTTTTTTTGTATTCCGAATATATGTGCCAATATTTTATTTATATCTTTCCTGATTTCTTCTTTAAGGCTTAAAGCCGCTTGGTATAATTGTTTTTGTGACTGTCCATATTCTATTATACAGTCCATTTTTGTTTATGCTAAATTGGCTTTAGGGCGCCCAACTGCTTGACTATGAAAAATTTCCACTGCACGTCACTGCAGTTTACCAAGTGCAGCTGCAGAATTATGTATTTCGATATGCGGGCGATATTTTCAGATGATGAAACTTTTTAACTGTTTAATTTATTTTACTATATGAATTTATCTCCGGTTTCATGTTAAGCTTCATCAACTAAATGCCTTTTGTGTAGGTAAATCTTTCCTTATTACTTTTTGCTGTTATATTACTGTAACCTTTCGACTGTACCGTGGATTTTCCTGAAACTCCACCGGAAGCTATTATTCACTAACTTTCACCAATTGGACAAGTTTCGCTCAACTAGCTTTTTCCGTTATAAATTAATTGTGTTCTCCAAATTTTGCTGTTATATAGCTGTAACTCTGGAACTGACCTATTGATGTTGCTGAAATTAAATAGGAGCCCAGTCCTGACGATCGCCCACCAATTAGAAAAAGTTTAACTCAGCTAGTTTCTTGCGTTATAGAGTTATTTTGCTTAGGAAATTTTGCCATTATATAGCTGTAACTTTTGAACGGTTTGATGCGTTTTTCTGAAATTAGATAAGCGCACAGTCCATCTTAACATCCACCAAGTGGATAGGTTTCGCCCAGCTATCTTCTTTCATTATGTAGTTATTTGATGGATGATGGATGTTTGCTGAAATTCAATAATAGGCTAGTCCTTATTGGCGTCTACCTATTGGACAAGTTTGGTAAAGCTAGCTTTTTCCGTTATGGAGTTATTAGGCTTATACACTTTTGCCGTTACACAGCTATAATTTTGTTAACTGCTTTATCGATACTGCTGGATTTCAATAGGAGCCGGCTCCCCACTGACATCTATCAACTAGAAAAGTTTCACTTCGTTTACGGCTTCTGTTCGACTGTTATCGTGTCCACAACATTTTGCATCATTATTATCGTGGCGCGACAGCCCGACGTCGGGACTCGGCCGCCTGGATCGTTGTCCTCCAATTATCTCGGTCACGTGACCGCGTCCTCCAATCTTGGAAGCCCAGTAGCTGCTCGGCGTCCACATATACTGAGCTCTCCCAACGAGATCTCGGTCGTCTAGGCAGTCTCGCTCCGTCGACTCGTTTTGCATTCATTACTCTCTTTGGCATGCGATCGTCCATTCTTTGGACATGCCCTACCCATTGAAGTCGTTGTAGTTTGACGATTTTCGAAACTTCTAGCTCATCGTACAGTTCATACAACTCATGGTTGTACCGGATGTGCCATTCATCTCGATCGCAAAAGCCCCGAAAATTCGCCGTAGAACCTTACGTTCAAATGTGTCTAGCATGTTTCCCGAGGCTTGAGTTAGGGTCCATGCTTCGCAGCCATAGCATAGCACTGTTCGTATAATGGTTTTGTGAATTAGGCAAATGATGTTTCTGCGCCAATCGTCTGGGATCTTCTCGTCCGTCCATACTCGCAGAAGTAATTGACGTATGGCATTAGGTAGACCCGTTCCACCGAATTATAGCAGTTCAGCTGGAAACTCGTCAGCGCCCGGCGCTTTATTTCGGTTTAGTGACCGCGACGCGAGATCAACTTCCTCTACTGTCAGGGGTTGTATGGGTGGGCCTAGATCAACAATATCGTGAAGACCTTCTTGTGTGGGGATGTTAGATGGTAGGTTCATAAGCTCTTCATAATAAGAGGCACATCGTTTGTTAATGGCATCGGTGTCGCTGATGATTCCACTCATCAGGGTGGAGTGGAATCATCAGGGTGGAGTGGAATCCATGGCGTGGACGAAATTAAGTGACAGGGTAAATTGGCTTCTAAATAATTATTTTTGTGTGGTAGTGGATAGCGGAGTTGAGTCATTCTGCCTTAGACTCGTAATAGCCCACTCCACTTTATTTCTTAACAACTTTCCTTTAAAAAAAAAATTAAACCGGAATATAGAGGGCTACGCCCGCAATCCGAGGGTTTTGTAGCAAGCGCTTATTTTGGCATGTAAATATTGGCCCCCTGGTCTTCTCGGTACCACTCAGATGGATAAAAACACCATAACTAAAATGTTTTACACGTGATATAGTATCTTACAAGTCAATCCATAAAAAAAGACTCCATCTATCACCTTTCAAAGTAATAGTTTTAATACAAGAAGCTGAATTGTATAGATATGATATGATATGATAGATATGAATGTATACGAGATAAACTGTCCTACTCTTCGAGATGCTTAACCATTCATGTTAAGACAACATTGCAATTGCAAACTTGCATAAAAAAAAATAAAAAATAAAAAAAAAAATAATTGAGTCAGCGACCATCTTTAACCTTACATAAATGGTTCAACTACAATTCGCTCTACGAAAAACAATATGCAAGTATAGTAGTACTCGCACCTATGCATGAGGCCGGTAGGTGTATTTTTTGTAATAACTTTAAATGAATGTACTATTATTAAATAATATCTAATTGTAATGAAACCTAAAGATATTATTGCCTATGATGTTGGTTATTATTGGCTATCAATATTTTTGACCTGGGGTGTGCTTGAGGGGTGCAGGGGTGTGATGCAAATATAGAAATGTACTATTATTAACCTTTTTTGATGAGATTTCAAAATTCCATTGTTTTTAGTTTTCTATGCTAGTGAAATGCCGCTTTTCTGTAAATTTTCATATTTCTTAAGGGGGTGGGACAAACTTGGAACACATATTTTCCGCTCTCCCTCTTTTCTCCTTTCTTCAAATTTGAAGAAAATTCCAGAAATGGAATGTACTCGACGGTACCTTTCGTACGATACCCCACTTGCCCATACCAAACGAAAAAAATATGTCGACCTTCATTTCCCCTCTATGGAGACCACCCCTTAAAGTTGACCTATTACGACGCATCGCTTTCTCCAGAGAATTGTAGTACTTCTACATATCCCCACCAAATTTCATGCATGTAGCTTCAGCGGTTTGTGAGATATTTCATGGACAGACAGACAGACAGACGGACGGACGCATGACCGATTTCATAAGGGTTTTGTTTTTTTACAAAACCCTAAAAAAACGAAACAAAAAATGGCCTTAGTTAGTAGTAGACTTGTGTGCTGGTATGCTTCTCATGTTTACAATGAATATTTCACATATATAAACAAATTAACAAATATATCCCCATCTCACCCTCATCCGTATCCTCATCTTTTCATTATCAAATACTCTTGTCTTCATCCGCATCCTCGAACTCCCAACAATTTTTTATCCACATCCTCACCCTCATCCGCTAAATAATATCCATTACATCCCTACTCTAAACTCCTAACGCTGTTTGGCGGGGAGCTTGCTTAAAATAAAAACAGATAAGTAGGACAATCTCAAGAACATGGAATGATTTTATTGAATTGAAAAATTAAGTTATTTTAACAAAATGTGCTCAATAAAACGGAAAATGGAATTGATTTAGCTGTTTTTTTTTGTGTAGTGGAGATCAAGTGCAGAATAACAATCATACGCATTAGAGAGCAGACCAGTTTTGTAAGTGTGACGCGTGCAAATCTTATTTTGCTCTGAACTGCGCTGCACACACAATACGAATATTGCCCGTTGATCATCTCTGGCCTGAAGTGCATCTCTAGTCTTTTATAAGGCAGGGAGCTTTATAAAGGAATCCGAGCGAGAAGGCAGTACTTGGCATCAGAGCTTAATCTCACAAAGCGTTAAAAGAAATTAACTACTTTAATCAAGGTTCAATATGCATACCCTAGAGTGAGGCGCAAAGCTACGGGTACTTTGGCGGAATTATGTTCATATCAATCCTTTTTGCGGCTGATGAGCTTCTTTTTTTTTTTGGCGGGACATTTTGTACAACAGTGTTGTTTTTGGGATATAATAATTTAAAAAATGACAATACGAATTTTACTCGTAAGTTTGAATTTCAATAAAATAATTACCTTGTCCATCGACAGTTAAGTCTGTAGTGACCGTAACATCTTCAATATAAAGTCTTGGAGTCGTATATAAGACAACAGGTCTATGTATACCGGCGTAGTTAAAGAAATCGAAAGTGTATGCTTGTATCAAAGTAACGCCATAATCGCTGAAAATTTAGACAATAATTAATATTTTTTTGTTCAATTAAAAGGTTCAATTTAAAGGTTTTGACTTTTGATATCTGTAACGTACGTTGGCATTTCTAAAATTTTCCCTTGAGGCACTGTAGTTTGCAATAGGGCATTATCACATAAAACTGTTATTAAATTTTCCTCTCCATATTTCACTTGTTTTGTAATGTCAGCTTCGAATGGCAAATGTCCGATTTCATGTTTTACAACTTGCTCACCGTTGACCCACTGTAAAAGGAAATAGAAATAAAGAGATAAATGTAATAAAACTGATGTATGAACTTAAAAAAGAGAACGAAAATGAAGTGTGTGTCTACAATAAGCTTTACTTGATGGGTCGTACCTATACTGGCCCAGGAATTGGCCGCGACGTTGGCGACAAATGCTACAATTGCTCACCATTAATTTCGGATCATGCAAATGATGGCCAATTCACTAGCGGCCAACTGAATCCATTCACTACAGCGGGACGCTAATTATAAAGTCAACGAATTCGTAGGACGTAGACCACTTCACATAGCGAAATTAATGTACACTGACGTGAGCTGTCAAAACAAATGCGAATAAAAACATCAGTCAGTTGATACGCAAATTTCCCATCCACACTAGGGAAGTTGGCTGCCATTGCCCATCCTGGGCCAGTATGGGTACGAGCCATTAAAAAAAAATCATTTAAAGCTCAATGAATATACGATCTAACGAATTTCAAAATATGACGTCAAGTGTCAAAAAGTAACCATAACTAAAATAGGTACTAAACCTTACCACAATTGCATCATAGTGAACACTACCGAATCGTACCCAAACCAAATTTTGATTCTTCCAATGTTTCGGCACGAAAAATCGACGATCGTACCAAACGGTTCCGACATGGTCACGCAGTCCCATCTCTTCGGTGATGTCATTGTAACTTGCCGGTACGGGCATAGGGATAGTTTTCCTTACCTGTCAAAACAAAGTAACTGATTAGGTATTATGGATTCGTATGCGTAATAATGAGTGGCCATACTTTACTAAGATCATTTTTGTACCAATGCTCCCTTACGCCTTGCGTCACATTATATTGATCTGATTGCACAAAATTCCATATTCCGTCAAGACTTCGTACTTCACGTGTTTCGGACTCTCGCGGATAGAGGAGTCCGGTTGTCTGTCGTATTGTTGAATTCATAAGCACAAGACCAAATGCAAAGTTCACGACATATGCTACGGCGCCCATAGCAAGCAACGAGAATGCTGGAAAAGAAATAATCATTTATTAAATAAATAAATTTCATCAAAAGACTGGTGGTGAGAGATGAGTCCACCTGACCTGCAGATAAATTTGGGGTTCCCTGATTTCTTTAGACACGGGAAAGTCATACTACGGAAACATAAGCTTGTTCTCAATATACCGCACATGATGGAGCAACGTAGATCTTGGCATGTTTTAAAAAATAAGATCCATATCTCTCCATGCAGATTCATAAATTCTCACAGCAATTTTCGTCAGGTCACTCATACCTTCATTCAGCCAGTTAACATCTCTCTCTCTCTCTCTCTTGTGAAACAGGGCCAATTATTGGGCTGACAAGCTCGCTAGAAAGGAAGCAACCGATGTGACGCAGCTGGTCAGCAGTTACGTCCCTATTTTACCAACTTTCGCAAAATCGAGTATAAAGTCAGCTGAGGTCCGCAAAGCCAATTTACATATATGTCATTTTCATTGGGCAGGTTTTCTAGGTAGGCGGGTTTCCCATGTGCCGTTTTTCGAGCTGGCCGATGTTTAGTATTTTTCAATGGGCGGTTTAATTTGGCGGTTGTTTTCGAACTACAAAAACCGCAAATTCCATCGGCGGTTTTTACAGCTGACTGTTGCCAGATGTCGTTTCTTCTCACGCTTATATAAAAGACGAGATTTGACGGGGTAGTTCTAGATCAACCACCAACAGTGGGTGGTGGCGGAAAACATCAAAACCGAAAAGAGGCAGGTAAGAAAACCGACGACGGGAAGCAGTAAACCACCAACAGCCAGCAAAGCTACCTAGAAAAAGCGCGGGCCTAAGTCCCGTTTTCTCAATGTCTGGTTAAACTGCTAGTTAGCTATCCGGGACACTAAATTTAATATTAGCGTATGCAAAGCTTAAAATATGATAATACAATCGAAAGCTCAGCTAATGCAGTTGAAAATCAGCTGATTTTCTTGGCGAAATTCTACCGCCTGTTGTATTCTATTTTAGGTCTGTGCCATCTCTCAGCATCATTTTGCGGCTGAGTTGGTTTCAAATCCGCTTCCTTCGAATTAATTTTCAGAACTCTGTTCTTTGCAGCCAGTTTAATTGTCTCATTTGAATGTGCAAGTGCAAACAGTTTTAGCAGCAAGCATAAGCTGTTTGGAATTTTCGTCCGATAAATTCTTAACTGGAGGGTGAGTGCCATTTAACGTTTATCTAAATTTTAACCAGACATTGTGAAAACGGTCCTAAATCTATACTAAATAGAACCCTCCATAAACTGAGCGATCCATCGTCAGATCGAGCTGACGATGGATCGCGAGAAAATATCTGACGATAGTCATGGTTGCCAATTCACGAACCTACTCTTTTTAACCTACTCCGTACTCTGCAATCGAAAAATGATCAGTAAGTTCAGGTCGGAGCAGTTGAAAAGTGAATAGGTTTAGTAGTTCTGTCTGTCGGTATCGGAGCATGATCAGATTAGACCGTTTAAATCTGGGGGAATAGAAAAGTAGATGAGAGAACTGAACTATTAGTTAGATTAGATGATGTGACATATATACGATGTCGCTACGCTATATTGTGGTGTAGAATGAATTGGAGTAAATTTTCAATTGATTTTGTTGATGTTGGGTGGAGTGAAGCTTTTCGTCTTTCATTGTGTTATGGGTGGTCGTGGCCGATGACGGAATGGGGGGGGGGGGGGGGGGGGGGGGTGATTGCGAATCGGAATTCCAAATGGCAAAAACCCAAATGGGAATGGCAACACTTTTTTTTTTAAACACGGCCAATCTTGTTGGGAAAAACTAGTAGGAGGTCGATTGGGTCGCTGATTGCGAATCTGAAGTCAGAATTGCAAAAAATCAAAAAATAAAGTAGTTTCTGAGCGGCAGCCCCTTTTTCCTCAAAAACACGGCGAATCTTGCAGGAAAAAGCTGGTAGGCGGTTTTCGGGTCGCTGATTGCAAATCTTATGTCCAAATGGCAAAAACAACAAATGGGGGATCCAGAATGGCAACACTTTTTTATAAACACGATTGGGTCGCTGATTGCGAATTTGAAGTCAAAGTAGCGAAAAAAAAACAAAGAATAAGCAGATTCTGATCGGCAATCCATTTTTCGAAGAAACGGCCAATCAGTCTGCAAAAAGCTGGTAGGGCGTTACGCGAGTGGTTTCGCTTAACCTGAACGCGCGCAAACGGCTTTCAGGGGAAATTAGATCAAACATGTGGTTGGTAAAAATTAAAGTAAACGCTCTTCACAAGTGCGCACATTATTTCCCTATGTGAGCGCGTATGTTACCGTACCATCCAATAGAACAGTACCCGTGATTCGTACTCGGGTGAGATTGTGAACGCGCACCTCGCTCCCAGGCTACTTGCCTCGGGCATTCTCGCCGAATATACTCGTCTTGTCCACTCGGCGAGAATGTAAACCGGCCATAAAAGCTGTACTCCATCTGATATCAATAAAATCCAATTGAAAATACAATACAATCCATTTCCTTCGACACTGCAATATAGCGATATGTCTTCTAATCTAGTCAGTAGCTCAGTTCTCCATTCTCTTATTTACAATTACGACTCAGACTTCGACGAACCTAGTTCACCCACTCTTTTGTTCTTTCACTCCATCTCCAACTCCATGACGGACGACAGATTCGTTTCATATACGGAGTAGGTTTGTGAACCTAGTTTCTTGAACCTACTCCGCTGTCGGACTCGGAGTAGGTCGACCTGATCCGCAAGAGGAGCAGGTCATACCATGACTATCTGACGATCAAAATTATATGGAACTGTGAAAAAAAAATCGACAACGATAGGCGCATACATTGTGGAATCGATCATAATAGCCGCTTTCGATTCATTAACCCGGCTTCACAGACCGAAAAGAACGCCACGGCTCTGCGACGAGCGAACTTAAACAGCCACCATACAGATACTTCGCCGTGGTGATGACGAATTGCGTACTCAGTATACATTTAGACGGGGCGAGAGAAGTTGATGTTCAACCAATTTGCTTTCAACTTTGCTCCGATGAGATCCCATGTGAGAGCTGGATTAAAACCGGTCTGTCGTTTTGTATGAAAATGATCTGAAAATTGGTTGAATCGAATACGGCTAATATGGTACCTTCAGATCGATCCGACGACGGATCGCATAGTATATGGGGGATATTAGATATTACATACAATTGGGCTTGGTTTATTTGAACAAAATAGATGAAAATCACTTAATTTTTAGATGAGTCTCAGGGGATTCTGTGGCGGGAACACTGTTTTAGAACACTAAACAATTTTGCCATGGGATGTTACATACATATTTTTATAACGTTAAAATCAATCACATTTGTGTCGTGATTCGGAAATTGAGCAACATTCTGTCAGCTTTAAATGTCAAATCAAGATTTGACCACATTTATAATAACAATGCTTGCACTGCTTACAAAAACTGTCTGTTTTCTTGAACGCACTTAAATGAATTGGAAAGATTTTTATTTGCTTAAAATTGTCACAGTAAATACTTTCCTATGGTGGTTTACGAAAGCACCAATGTATAGTACAAAATTGAGTCTTATCGAGAACCACACCATTAAACTATTGTATTTACGTTATATTTGAAAATTTCATAAGCACTGATAACAAATCAGTGAATCAGTGTGTTTGTGTACAATATTTATACACTGTCCCAATAAAGTCTTCAGCAGCAGCTAATTTTAACTTTTTTGTCTTTAAAAACTAATATGCACAGAGAAACTTAAAAAAAAAACTGTAATGCACATTTGTCTGTTCATCATTACTTTTACTCGTTAATTTTATCAAAACACTAATCCATTTTATCAATTATGTATGTAATACAAAAGTAATTATCAAAGCACAAAATTAAGTCGCTAATTTGAACCCAATAAAGTCTTCGTACACCTAAGCCTCGTGTGACATTTACTTAAATTTTTCTTTCTTACACGGTTAAAAATTCTGGAGTTTTTTCTAATCCGGAAGTTTAATTAAATCAATATTTAATACAAAAAAGGCTAGAATCTAATCATTTGAAAAGTTTACTTTGTATTGTAATTAAATACGGATTAAAGTGTAATGTATTATATCATATAATATTTCCCAGTATTCAATCCTCAGGATTCAAAATTAATAAATGCAAAGTTTAATCCTGACCATATTAAAAACAAAGTTCATGCGTCAATTTCTAATCAAAGTGAGATTGAAATATAAACCTAGTATGTAATGATTATTATTTTTTCAGTCGCTAGCCTCAGCACAACTATTCGTTGTGTGTTCAAAATATTATGCTGTGTGGCCGAACGGTCTAGGTCGCAACTCTACAATACTGAGTTCATAAGTTCGGCTAAATTGTGATGGGCTCGATAATCAACTTGGGAGTTTAGAAAAGTAATGACAAAAAGATTAAAATATAGCCCAGATTTTTTTTAACCGTGTATGTTATTCCACCAAAATACCTGTATTAAAATTCAATACAAACAAAATGTATTAAGACGTAATCATTTTATTTATTTTTAATCATATGAATTGGTTTAAAAATAATCACATTTTGGCGTCGAATTACTTAATTACAATTTTTATTAAAATGTACTCCAAAATTTTCAAGTGCGTACTGTGTAAATTTTTTAACTGTTTCTTGCAAATGTAAGCAAGGGGATATTTTGGAAAATGTATGTTTAAATTCAAGTGCAAATTTAAGTCGATTTCTTTGAAATATTTCGAGTTGATATTGAAATATGGTATGAAAGCATTTGCCATTGGAAGAGCGTAGGTGTATCCTTTATTTACACGTAAAGAAACAAAAAATCTTTCGCGGAAATATTCCAAATTGTGTCCCGCAGTTGCTCTATGTCATCGGGCGCTTCAAATACGAAGGCCGCGTGAAGAATAAACCGAAATCTGAACGACTTGCAATTCTTACAATACAAGAGGAGATCGAGTGCAAGTCCTAAGTCGTGTTTGACGCCGGGGAAAAATCTCGCACAGCTCGAAGAAAGACTTTGGTAAATGCAATAAATCGCAAGATTCTCCGGCGTTCTGGCGCAATGCTATTTTCTTTGTAAGTTCAAATATAACATTTTTGGGTCTGATGGCAGACTTCGGGGGTGGAGAAAGCCTAGTGAAGGAGAACAAACCCAACGTGGCGATAGCTGACGTCATGGTATGGGGCTGTATAACGGTCAGTTTCGTTGGAAACTTGGAGATTATCGATAGCAGGATCATCATCATCATCATCGTGGCGCGACAGCCCGACGTCGGGCCTTGGCCGCCTGGATCATTGTCCTCCAATTATCTCGGTCACGTGACCGCGTCCTCCAATTTTGGGAGCCCAGCAGCTGCGCGGCGTCTACACCTACTGAGCTCTCCCAACGAGATCTCGGTCGTCCTCGCAGTCTCGCTCCGTCGACTCGTTCTGCATTCATTACTCTCTTAGGCATGCGATCATCGTCCATTCTTTGTACATGCCCTGCCCATCATCATACCTATATTGATATTAAAAAAATAATAATAAGACAAAATGTCGAAAAATTGGGAGTGTTTGAGCAATATTATTTCCAACAAGATAATGACTCTAAGCACATGACCCACAACACTAAAATGTATCTTGCGGACAATACGCCACACCTCCCCAAAACACCGCCGCAAAGTGATGATCTCAATCCGATAGAGCATTTGTGGATTTTGTTGGAAAAAAGGATCAGAACTCATTATTTGGGTGTACAACTTTGCTTCTGCCGTTTTTTCCTGAGGAATTAAAAGCTTAATTGTCAAAAAGTACTTACAGATGTACTCGTATGTATTATTCAAAGTACTGTCCATCGCTAGCGACAACTTTCGCCCATCTCTCTGGCAATTTTCGTATTCCATCTCGGAAAAAGGAGGCGGCTTTCGACGCGATCCATGATTGGATCCATTTTTCGACTTCCTCGTACGAACGAAAATTCTGATCAGCCAGGCCGTGCGCCATGGTACGACACAGTTGGTAGTCGGAAGGAGCGATGTCTGGGGAGTACGGCGGGTGGAGCAAGATTTCCCATTTCAGGGTTTCCAAGTATGTCTTGACCACTTTTGCAACGTGTGGCCGAGCATTGTCATGCTGGAGGATGACTTTGTCGTGTCTTTCTTGGTACTGTGGTAGTTTTTCCTTTAATGCTTGATTTAAACGCATCAATTGCGTCCGGTACCGATCTCCTGTGATAGTTTCATTCGGTTTCAGTAGCTCGTAGTATATCACACCGAGCTGATCCCACCAAATGCAAAGCATAACCTTGGCGTCGTGAATATTCGGTTTTGCCGTCGACGTTGAGGCATGTCCGGGCATTCCCCATGACTTTCTGCGCTTGGGATTATCGTTACGGAACCATTTTTCGTCGCCGGTTACGATGCGATGTAGAAATCCCTTCCGATTCTGCCTTTAAGCAGTTGTTCGCATGCAAATAATCGCCGTTCAATATATCTCGGTTTTAACTCGTACGGAACCCAATTTCCTTGTTTCTGAATCATGCCCATGGCCTTGAAGCGTTTCGAGATGGCTTGCTGAGTCACTCCCAGTGATTCAGCTAATTCTTCTTTCGTTTGGCACGAATCGTCATCGAGCAGTGCTTCCAATTCGTCGTCTTTGAAAAATTTTCTCTCCCACCACCATGCTTGTCCTCGACATTGAAATCGCCACTTTTAAAACGTTGAAACCACTCACGACATGTTCTGTCACTCAGAGCAACCTCACCGTAAGTATCTGAGAGCATTCGATGAGCCTCAGCTGCAGCTTTTTCCAAATGGAAGCAGAAGATCAAAACTTCCCTAAAATGACGAAAACTTGACTCGAAAACAGACATTTTGAATCGCGAATCTTATTTGTTAATGCGAACAACTTTGACTAATGCGGGGATGTCGATACGTTCACAGACGTCCAAACTCACTTTGTGACACTTTTGAACTACGTATTTTGACCAGCCCTCACCGATGTAGCCGTCTGTCGGAAAACGGCGGAAGCAAAGTTGTACACCTAATGTCAGCTCAAAGTCACGACTTAAAGAGATTCTTCAAGAAGAATATGCAAAAATCGAGCCAAGCTTATAGAGTCAATGCCAAACCGCCTGAAAACTTTATCAAAACCAAGGACTATCCTACAAAATATTAAGATAAACTGTATACTATTTTATTTTCATTTTTAAAAACTTATGGAATATTCGTTCAAGTGTACGAAGACTTTATTGGGATCAAATTAGCGTCTTTTAGTTAAATTTAAAAGTAGTGATGAACAGACGAATGTGCATTACAGTTTTTTTTAAGTTTCTCTGTGCATACTAATTTTTTTAGACAATAAAGGCTGTACGAAGACTTTATTGGGACACACATAACAGAACTCAGTTTTTCTTCGTTTGATAATCTCGTAACTAAAGTTTTGATTAGAAAGTTAAACATTGAAAATGTGATTCCGCCAGTGTCGTAAGTCATATGCTGTAACCAGAATGAACGCAGAATGAAGCAGCAGCGGCAGTCGAAATGTCAAGCTAGAAAGCATGCATTTCCCTTAAGCGACCTAGATTAGACGCAGCGGCAGCGACGGTGGCGAAAGCAGATCTGCACATTTGCTGTGTTTTATTAACAGTTCGAAAAGAAAACGATGTAAGAGGGATTCACGCTCCCTGTCGTATATGTCGTACACTTCTGTCATCTCCATAGTAAAATGACAGTAGTTTACAATTTTACGACAAATACGACGTTTACGACGTGAGCATGAGTCCCCCTATAGAACATACAATATTAGAGTAGCGAAGAGAAAAATGGAGTGTGTCTTTGCTTGGAGTGTGTCTTGGTTTAGTTAGCATTCAAACGTCAACTCAAATTTGAAGAGAAAACTTAAATCCTTAGTACGGAGACAATTTGACAAATTTCCTTTAGGTAGCAAAATCATTTTGTATGTTTACTATTGCATATAAAATAATTACACAAAATCAACATTTTATTGTCAGGAAATGAATTCCATGTGGTTCCCAAGCTGTATAGGTATAAGAGAAATGCATTGCCCGCGGCGAATTCGAATATTTCAACCTTACGAATTCGCCTTCAGAACAAAAATCCTGCACCATTGTTGTTAGTATAATGCGTGCAAAAGTTGTTCTGCTCTGATCTGAACTGTTGAATAAAACGCGGCAATTGTTGCTGTTGCCCTGCTGCTGCTTGCTGCGTTCAATATGGTTCCGGCATAATGTGTTCTGCATGGTTTTTTTCGAACCAGTTACTCTGCTCTGATCTGGACTTTTGAATAAAACACAGCAAATGTATACCAAGTTTTTTTTTTACTAAAATGAGACAAACCTTTCAAAAAAGTTTTTACCAAAAATGCTATTTACAAACCCATTAGAATTTCTCTTTAAGGATATTGTATGCAATTTTGTTGACTTTGTTTGCCAAATATATTTGCCGGGTGCTAATTGTCGCCTGATATATTGCTACCCGGGCCCTTTTCTTTGTTCACCGATTTTTGGTTGAAATTACTAATCTGAATTCAATCTTCGCAACGTGATAGTTTCTTCTAAGTGACTATGATTACATTACGACATTTTGCTTTAAATTTAGATTTCACCTGTGAAACTAGGTACTAAGATCGGCTTTTCGTGCGAAATCTCATACAAAAACTGTCAAAAGTTACGTTCGCTCGAAAATTTTTCGCTCTTCCAGTACTAATATATTCCACTCGAAGAAAAAAGTGTCCACATCATTATGAGCGATTTTCACGCGGAAACAATTTCTTTGCAATTTATTTCGCTTGAAAACTGGTCCTTTGAGTAGAAGGGAAAATCAAATGTGTGCAAGTCTACAATGTCACTTTCCCGTGGGAGAGATAATTGAAACATTTTCGCACGAAGAGGTTAGTACCAGCCTTAATTGGAATAACATAGGATTTGGTATAATTTTAAATTGACCGATTGTTATTACAGGGGTAACATGTCGAAATTTTTCCCCGCTTGACGTGACATCTGCAAATCATCTCATGTGGTATTCTTCCCTAAGATCATTTTCGCTGCCTTTTTCGATGATCTAGGACGGGATTTTTACTGTACATACTAGACAGTTCATTTTTTTTAGAAAGTTTGTGGTTGTGTTGTGTCACGCGTGTGTCGCAAAAATTTAAGTATGAATTGTGCAAATCATTTTTAATATCTTTCTGCGGCAGCTGTTTCCAGGTTAGTTGTTGTTATATCTATTGTACATGCATGGTTTTAGCTATGTAATAAATTATAAATAACACAATATCTACATACTCACATGATAGTATCTGGCCTATTTTGAAAAGCTGGGTTTTAACACTAAATCAGTGAAAATAGGCAAAGATTCTTGGATTTTTCACAACACTAAACAATTTAGTCGGATTATTGTTAACCACAAATACGACTGCCAGATTACACGTAATATCAGTGCAAACTGAAATTAATTCCTTTCTGGCTCGACATGTTTCAATTGCAATTATCTGCGCACTATACGCGAACGTGTACTTCACTTTCGATTGTCGTATTAAAGGGGCAAAAAATAGCTAAAACTATAAACCATTTCGACATTTTGAGAAAAGAGAATCGAGTTGTTTCCATTCATTTATAAAAAAAAACTATCAAAAGAAAGCACGGTCATAGTTTGTTTGTCGTCAGTAGCCTGAACTTCTTTTTCACAAATACTTTGGGGTCTTGGAATGGAATGGTTGCTAGACCATAATCCATTTTCAGATAACAAGGCGCACTCTGCGAGTTGCAACCATCCGGATTGAAAGAAGAAACGCATCTACTGCACTCTGACGATTAGAAATCTGCATGCAACAAAAATCTACCATCCAGAAATTGAATAGCCTTAGCATTGAAATTATGACGAAATAAAATCAACATACATATTTTTTTTTCTACAAGTACATAACATAAGTACAGTCAAAACACGGCAAGTATTGCATATACGAGTATGTATGTATGTAAATTAATTGTTATTAAGCCTAAGGTATTTATAATGTTATGCTTAGTGGGTGGATAATTATACGGTCGTTTGAAAAGACTGGCATACTGGCTCTGAGCTACCTTCTCCGTTCCATTACAAAAGAGCCAAGCGGAATTCTGGATGTTGACCTTTAATGGTGATTTGAATTACCACGATTTAACGGTTAGGATGGACCGAATATCCAGTTACTTGTATAATAATTCGTTTTGTTGTACACTTAAGGAGTCCATTCACTATCAGTTTAAGTGACGATATTTCTACAGGCAAACCGGACGAGAATCTTATAGGAGAAAGTGACGATAATTTGAAGCTTTGACATTTATCTACAGTGTTTTTCCTGTAAGAATATCGTCAGTTTTCCCCACAGGTTCTCATCACCATCATCATGGTGGCGCAACACCCCGACATCGGCCCTTGGCCGCCTTTATTTATTTACAGGTTCTCATCAGCGCTTCAAATTACGTAGAGCATCGTTAATCCAGATTAATAGGTTCCGGACCACTTCCGGATTATCAAATTGTCCGGATTTTCGAAATGCACTATAAAAGTGCTGGTAGATGTCTCCAGTCTTGCTAAAATCGTTCATGATTCAATCTGTCGTTTACTCATTCATGTGTTTATTACTTGTTTTAATTAGAGAAAAAATACTGTACTTGAGTGCACATATGTACTTTTTTTCGCAGAATCGAATCCGGATTATCAAAGGTCCAGATTTTCGACGTCCGAATTACCGATTCTCTACTGTATTATCATTTATTCCTACAGGATTATCGTTCGTTTTTCATCAGTTAAACTAGTAGTAAAGGCAAGCGGCTACTTTAAACTTGCACACTGTCTCGCTTAATTATGCATGTGTTCAACTTTTCATCAGCTTTCAAGTAATCATGATAAAATCATATGAGCAATCGATTACAGAATCAGAAGAACCCTGTTAGGTGAAGGGTTACCCCTACCTGACATTAGCAAATTTTTGATCAGATTTTTGAACAAAATTTTTAAGAATCTATGGTGTTTGTGCGACAATAATAATGTTTATGAACAAACAAATACCTTTTGTTCAAAAATTTGCTAATCTGTGGTAAGCTTTAGATTTGCATGTCGTACAGCATACACGGAACCAAGACAAGAAATTGTGAAGCATATTCAAAGGAAGAAGAACAAGATTTACAAAATCAAATTCGTGGTTAGGCAGCAATTACACTATAAAATTTATAGTATAATAGCTATGATAAATGGTAGTATGTATAATATTTCTAGGATAAAGGAGCAACCAAAATATGCTCTTAAAAAAGTATTTTAGGTGCCTAAAATATGGCATTAAAATAGAAAAATATGCCCTTAAAAATTGGAAAATATGTTCTTATAAATTTAAGATTCTTTCATTTGATATTAGGCCAGTCAAATTAAGCCAATTTTGGGGCTTTTTAATAATAATGAGGAAAAGATCTGGAATAATTTTAATCCCCTCTATAGATACTGAATGCATAGAAACTGAGTTTGCACGGTCGTAGAAGGTGAGCTTAACTTTTGGAGGAAGAAAATTCGAGAAATTTGAGCCCTTTTTTATACCCTAGACTTTTAGTATAGGGTATATTGTTTTTGTCACGACGGAAATATGTAACACCTTAAAGGAGGCTCCGGAGGTATGGCAATGTATATATATAAATGATCAGGGTCACCTCCTGATTCGATTTAGCCATGTCTGTCTGTCTGTCCGTCTGTCTGTCTGTCTGTCTGTCTGTCCGTCTGTCTGTCCGTTCGCACGATAACTTTCGATAGAATGAAGCTAGAGCCTTGAAATTTTGGTCAAATGTTGGAAGCGTGATCTAGTTGGATGGTATTGAAAATGGGCATGATCAGGCCAAGAGAACGCCTACCTCCCCTACATATGTAAAATACATAAATGTATCTATAACTCCCGATTAAATAAATGTGAAAAACTCTAGCTTAGGTAGATTACTCATGAGGGTAATCTTATACTCTCCTGGGAAAATAAAATCGATCAGTTGGAAACTAACGGTAATTTTCTTACAAAGAACCCCGTACTACCCTAATTTTCAGGTTTTTTGTATATAACTCCTGAACCAATTGACGTAGTCACCTGATTTTTGGCATGTAACCTTGAAGTGAGAAGCTGCTTAAGGTTTTGTAAGTTGGGCATAATCAGATCAAAGGAACGCCTACCTCCCCTACAAATTTCAAAAAATTAAATATTCCCTTAATTACGATAACTTTCGAAAAAATTATACTAGCAAGTTGAAAATTTGACAAAATGTTGCTAGTAAGACCTACTTTGTTGGAATTGAAAATGGGCAAGATCCGACCCAAGGAACCCCCACCTCCCCTACAAATGAAACTTCAAATAAGCGATAACTTTTGATAGAATGAAGCCAGCAACTTGAAATTTTGGTCAAATGTTTAAAGTGAGATTGAGTTAGTTGACATTAAAGATGGGTAAGATCCGACTTAAGGAACCCCTACCTCCTCTAGAAATGAAACTTAAAATAAGCGATAACTTAACGACAAAATAAAGCTATCGACTTGAAATTTTGGTCAAATGTTTGTAGTATGATCCAGTTGGCTAATATTGAAAATACGTAAAATCCGACCAACGAAACCCCTACTTCTCCTACAAATGAAACTTCAAATAAGCGATAACTTTCGATAGAGTGAAGCTTGAGACTTGAAATTTTTTTTAAATGTTTGTAGGGGGATTTAATTGGTTGGTGGCAATGATGGGCAAGATCCCACCCAAGGAAACCCTACCTCCCCTACAAGTGAAACTTCAAATAAGCGATAACTTTCGATAGAATGAAGCTAGCAACTTGAAAACTGCGACAAATATTTGTAGAATGGGTCAGTTAATTGATTTTGAGAATGGTCAAGATCCCACTGAATGAGTGCCAAACTCCCCTATGAACTGGCCATATAGGAGACCCACTTCTAGTACATATGGTCGTTGCCAATTGGGACTTTTGGTATCACCACTAGGTCTGTACAAGTCTAGGGTATATACGCTTCGGACTCCGGGCCGAAGTGAAGCTTTGGCCTGGTTTAATATTATCATTATAACTCCTGAACGGTGCCTCGGGTCGAAAAAACTTGTATGAGTAAATTAAATGGGGGGCAAAAACTCCTCTTCCATAGTCCTCCGCGTGGGCGCCCCCTGGAACGGCAGTGGTCACTGACCATTGCCAACCAACGTCAAGCCGCCAGTGATGGCGGTGCGATGATTTGGTTGAGGTACCCCTGTGGTGTGGGGTGTGAAAAAAATACCACGGCCTTTCCCTTTGAGGGCCTGTCGTTAAAACCGACAATCAAAGGACAGGATGTGTATGCCAGCAACTTGCACTATCCGAAATCTTTATATGCTAACGAAACGTCAACTATGCCTCGGATAAGGACTGACTCAACGGTTACGACTTTTAGCTATCGTACAATGACAAAGATTGGATTCTGGAATGTGCGTACTCTCCTGGACAATGGATCAGAAGGTCCCCAGAACGCACGATTTCTTCAATTAGAGAGTGAATTTCTGAGGTACAAATTAAATATCTTAGGAGTTAGTGAGATAAGATGGTGGAACAGCGGAGAATTCATCTCTCCAACGGGCAGCACTGTAATGTTGTACTCCGGTAAAGCTACCGGTAGTCGCCGTGAGTCAGGTGTGGGGCTCCTTTTAACCAGAGCCGCGCGAAACTGTCTCTTATCCTGGGAACCGGTCTCTGACAGGGTCTTGACCGCCAGGTTCCGGACCAAAATGAGGAACATCTCAATAATACAATGTTATGCCCCTACTGAACCAGACAATGTCTTGGCAAAAGACTCCTTCTACGAAGAACTAAACGCCGTTCAGAGCAGAACACCTAAAGGTGACATTATAATGGTTATGGGTGATTTGAATGCGAAAGTTGGCGCTGATAACTATGGGCTCAGACATGTGATGGGGAGACACGGTATTGGTGATCGTAATGACAACGGTGAAAGATTTGTGGAGTTCTGCAACTTTCACAGTCTCTTCATCGGTGGTACTATGTTTGAGCATAAGGACCACCACAAAATCAGTTGGTCCTCTGTTGATCGGCGCAGAACACAAAATCAAATCGACCATTTTGCCATTAGTAAAAGATTCAAGAGTTGCCTCCTGGACGTGCGAAACAAGAAGGGTGCCGATATTGGGATGGGAAGAGACCATTATCTTATGATCGCTAATGTTCGATTGCGTATTGCAGCCGTGCGCCGCCCCAGCGACGAAAGATCCAGGCCCCGCAAATTCAACACCGCTCGACTAAAAAATCCAGCTGTCTTACAACAATATAATGACCATCTTGCGCAAAAAGCGGCTGAGATAACTAGTCACCCAGATAGTGACATAAACGAAAACTGGGATGCCATAAAAAATGCGTACATTGATAGCGCAAATACCATCCTTGGCCCAAACCCGGATTGCCGGAATAAGCCCTGGATGTCCGACGCTTCATGGCAGCGGATTGTTGAAAGAAAGGAGCTGAAAGTTCGTTTGGCTGCAGCCTCAGACGACAATCGAAGTAGCATCGAACTCCTTTACCGTCAGAAAGCTCGAGAAGTTCAGCGTAGTGTGCGACGCGATAAAAGAGTTTATGCCAATTCTCTTTTAGCGTCAGCAGAAGAAGCCGCTAGAAGTAACAACTTAAACGCCGTATACGGTGTCATCAAGGAGTTTACAGGTGGTCGTAACTCCTGCCAACATCCGGTGAAAGATAGTGATGGAAAGCTACTTATCTTGGAAGAAGATCAAATGAGGCGGTGGAAAGAACACTTCGCCGCGGTCTTGAACCGTGTAACCTCTGGTGAAGTTCCCCCTCATATAGATAATTTAGCTAACCATCAAAATGTGCGTATACGGTCCACTGCCCCGACTAAAGAGGAAATAGTCACTGCAATTATTGCACTAAAACGAGGAAAGGCTGCCGGACTCGACGGCATCCCTGCCGAACTTTATCAAGCAGCGCCAAGCGTTGATAAAGCGTGGAATACAGAGACCTTTCCCACTGAGTGGAAGGAAGGTTTGATCATCAAACTTCCAAAGAAGGGTAGCCTCACAGACTGTAATAATTGGAGAGGCATTTGTGTGCTTCCTGCCGTTGCCAAGATAATAGCTAAAATCGTCCTGGAAAGACTAAAGGCCCACTTAGAAAGCACAATTGATGAAGAGCAGGCTGGCTTTCGATCCGGATTCTCCTGTGTCGATCACATTAACACCTTGCGAATCATCATCGAGCAATGCGCTGAATACGATTCTCCGCTTCACTTGCTTTTCATCGATTTCGAAAAGGCTTTCGATAGTGTGAACCGGGATTCTATATGGGCGGCCTTGCGCAGGAGAGGCATCCCTGAGAAGCTTGTGGCTATTATTAAGGCAACCTATGACGGCGCGAAATGTCGCGTTCTGCATAAAGGTAAGGTGTCGGGGGACTTTGAGATTCGCAGTGGAGTTCGGCAGGGGTGCATCCTCTCACCGATCCTATTCCTCATTGTGATCGGCGATGTGTTGCATGCAGCCCTATCCGGACTCGACAGAGGAATTCAATGGACTTTGACATCTTATCTACAACATCTTGACTACGCTGACGACATATGCCTACTCTCCCACAAAATCATGGATCTGTCCGCAATGGCGTTAGATCTCGAGAGGGAGGCAAGCAAGGTTGGGCTAAAGATTAATACCAACAAGACCAAGGTTCTTAGCCCGCCGTTGCGAAAAAGAAATCCGACACCTATTGCCATCAATATTAATGGGCAGCCTGTGGAGAAGGTGGACAACTTCGTCTACCTGGGTAGCATTGTTGCCGAAAATGGTGGTACGGAGCAGGACATCGCTCGTCGTATCAACCAGGCTAAACGTGCATACGGCATGCTGTCCAAAATCTGGCAGGGCAGTTATCTCAGCATCAAGACCAAGCTGGGCCTGTTTCGCTCCCTGGTACTATCAGTACTTTTGTATGGGAGCAGTACATGGAAAGTTTCCGTAGGAGTTACCAGAAAGCTGCAAGTTTTCGTCAACTCATGTCTTCGTCGAATTTTAAGAATTTTCTGGCCCGAAACAATATCAAATGAAGAGCTAAGTCGGCGTACGGGTCAGATGCCAATCGACGAATTGATACGCAGGCGAAAATGGCAGTGGATAGGTCACACATTGCGGAAGAGTGATAACTGCATTGCTTTGCATGCCATGAAATAGAACCCCATTTCCAACCAAGGCCGACCAAGAGGGGGTCCTCGAATCACATGGCGTCGATCTGTGGCAAAGGAGTGTCAGGTACTGGGTAAGTCTTTTGGGGAGTTGCGCCCCATTGCCCAGAACAGAGTACGATGGCGCGCAGGAGTAGTTGACGCGCTATGCCCCGCTAGGGGTTAAGGCAAAGTAGTAAATTAAAGACCGTTGAATTCCCTAAAAACAGAAAATAGCCCGTAAAAATCAGACAAACCGTTAATTAGATATGGCCTTGGAAAATAAAATAAAAAAAGTGTAAACAAATTATTTTTTTAATTAAAGGGCTGTAAATGACTCGAAATTTAAAAATTAGTATTATATAATGTTAAAACAAATTATTTACAACAAGCAAGTTTTTATTTTTGGTAAATTTAGTATAGTATGTAGGTGAAAACTCGAGAAAAATAAGATAAAACAGCAAAATATTGATTGTGGGCTACATATCTTTCTTATTTTTTCGAGCCATATCTAATAAACAGTTTATCTGATTTCGACAGGCTATTTTCTGTTTTTAGGGTAGGATATTACCTGCGATTCACTCTTTACTAGAATATGCTAGCGGGTATAGTTTTTGAGTAATTGCGTTTTTATTTAAAAAAAGTCGGTGATTCTGCAAAGGTTAAATTACTTTGGTCAGTCCAAATGTTATAATACTGGTTACTGTAATTAGGGTAGTTTCGCTTTTCCACTTGGAGCTTCCGTTGCAAAGATCTTTGAGCTTGTGATTTTTCTCCGGAGCCTCGAAAATTGTCATTTTTTGACTAATGATTTTGACTACGCTACTGAACCGAATTTCAACTTTGAGCAGTGTATTGAACGCAGAATTCAACGGTCTTTGATTTACTCCTGCAAGTTTTTTCGACCCGAGGCACCGTTTAGGAGTTATAATGATAATTTGAAAAAAGGGCTCAAATTTCTCGGATTTTCGCCCTCCAAAAGTTAAGCTCACCTTCTACGATCGTGCAAACTCAGTTTTCATATACTCAGTATCTATAGAATTAATTAATATTTTAGAATTAAAGTTATTTTCAGATCTTTCCCTAATTATTATTAATAATATTTAATTTGACTGGCCTATATTAGAAAAACTAATAAAAACTTGTAATGTAATCATGCTTTTTCGTTAAAAAAATTAAATTGCATTATTGCAATAAATTAAAAAAAGTTGACTCAAATTTGACCATAACATAGTTTAATACATGTTAAAAGATCAAATCGGTTTAAGGTAATGCTTTAACATGGTGACCGCAAGTACCATCATCTATATGCTTTGCAAAAAACGCTCGTCCAACGCAACGACAAAATGTATTTTTATACGAAAAGAACATCTTCTCATGGATTCGAGAAGGTATACGAGATGTGTTCAAAAAGTAAGGTGACTTCATATTTTTATGAAAAAATATTTATTTGTTCATCAATATTTACATTGTCCTCTTCAAAGTAATCCCCTTCAGATACAATGCACTTGTGGCAACGCTTTTTCCAGTCCTCAAAGCACTTATCATAAGCACTTTTTGGCATAGCCTTGAGCTCCTCCAGCGATTTCGGTCTTGGCTCTCCTGGGTGCTTCCATTGGGACAATTGGGCTTTGGTTTCGACGTCACCATAACCATATACCCATGATTCGTCATAAGTTATGCCCCTTTTGAGCAAATCAGGATCATCATTGACGTCATTCAAGAGCTCCTGAGCGATGCTGATGCCACGGTTCTTCTGATCAAAATTCAGAAGTTTCGGAATAAAGTTCGCTGACACACGTCTCATGCCCAAAACATCCGAAAAAATTGCATGACACGAGCCGACTGATATGCCAACATCCTCAGCAACTTCTCATGGTAATTCGACGATTTTCAAAAACAATTTTCTTCACAGCTTCGACGATATCTTCTGTTGTTGACATACTGGGGCGTCCAGAGCGAGGTTCGTCGTTGGCATCTTCTCGGCCATCTTGGAAGAGTTTGTACCACTTGTAAACATTTTTTTACTTAGAGCAGACTCACCGTACGCCACTGTCAACATTTCAAGTGCTTTAGAGCACTTGATTCCATTTTTCACACAAAATTTGATGCAAATTATTTGCTCCATTTTTTATAATAATAGAAAATCGCCGAGCACAACAAAACACGTCTAACCTTTTTATCTGTCAAAAACAAACGAAGTATGCTACATATGTACTTGAAATTGTGAACATATATTCGGGACATGTGTACCAACACAACAACAACAAAAAATCGATAATCGAATGTAAAAATTGAAAAAAAAAATTTGAAAAGTCACCTTACTTTTTGAACACACCTCGTACGTTCCTGCGGCAGCCGGTTCTTCGTACCGGAACGACTCGTCTTTCGACGGCCAAGTGCTGCCAAACCCCCTCGATGCAAGAAGAACTGCAGTAGTCGAAGCATCGCTACTACAACAACAGCAACACACCTCGTACTTGGGTCTACAACGTATAAAGACCAGTACAATGCCGGTCAAAAGCAATATCTATAGGCGGGACCAATTTATGCGGCCTTCAAAATCGTGAAAACATGTCCCTTACTAAGATAAATGACCGTAACTTCAACTCGAGCTATTAAACGGTTGAGGTAATGTTGCTTATTTTGCAGATGTCCGGTAAAATTCCCAAATCGCCCGACAACAGTTTGCAAGGGAGTTGCTTCGCACACCATGATTCATCTGCCGTCAAATGCCAACGTTGGTTGAAGCGCACAAGGTAGAAAACATTCGTTTTCTCTTCTCGGTACTCCAAAAAGACCATCATTACTGTATGTTTTGGATCCTTTGGAGAAGAAGGACCTACCCCACCTTCTCATATACCAATTGATGTCTTCTTTAGAAAAATGCTTACTGGCGATTTGTGGTCAATAGCGGTAATTTTACCGGACATCTTAAACGGAGGCAACCTTACCTAAACCCTTTACGAATAGCTTGACTCGAAATTATGGTGCCTGCTGTGCGTCTGATTACATTTTGAAATCCGCAATTGATAGGACATGTTTACCATGAAACAGGACGATTCATGGAAAGAACAGGGCGGTGCCGGGCAAAAGGAACATCAACAGGTTGGTTCCAACCTTTTTACGTGGCTATAGGTCTTCAAAAATCATTGAACCATTTTTGTTATTAAGGTACGTGACTCACAAAAATGACCTATGGCCTATAGCCACATAAGCCCACCTGTCGATGTTCGACTTGACTGTCCGATACGAGTATTTTTATATGGTGCATATCCTATAAATCCCGGATTAAAAAATGTAAAATGTAATCCAGATATCGACAGCTCGCTCAATTACTGCATGGTGCATAGTTTACAACCCTATACGTACTGGTTGTATTCGGAAATGTAACCTAATATCTTGGAGACAAATTTTTGATTGACACTAACAATTTATTTTTCAAAATGTCTGTTCCTTTTCACTTTTTTCACTAGTACACCCATTAGCAAATTTTTGTAAATTTTGTTTGAACAAAAATTTCAAGATCTGATGTTTGTTCTACAATCTTAATCGGAAACATCTAATCTATTCTCTATTCTGATGCAATGTTTATGCACAAATTCGAAATCTTAAAATTGTCGTTCAAAATTTTTTTTTAATGTGAGGTCTACTTGAAACGAGACCAATTGTAATTGTTGTGAAGAACGCAACATTTTTTTTTTCCAAAATATGTAAAAACAAAAAAAAATACAAAAACATCCCAGAAATATGCAAAATATGCGAAAAATATCCAAAAATATGCATTCATAAGCAAAATATGCATTTATAAACGAAATATGCAAAGATATGCATTTTTAAGCAAAATATGCAAAAATATGAACTAACAAATATAGCTCAAACAATTAGTTTTTACATGAATCGGATTTATATCTGAATTATGTTTCGATAGGACATCCTAGAAAAAATATGCATTTTGCATATTTTGGTTGCCCTGACATCTGTTACAAATAAATTAAAAAGATACCGTTTTTTGTATTAGGCTTGTTTCTTTCAACAGTCCAGATCAAGAGCAGAGCAAAAATCGCACGCATTACACTAACAACCTGCTCTGTATAGAACAATTTTATTAGTGTAACGCGTGCAATTTTTGTTCTGCTCTGATCTGAACTGTTGAAAAAAACACGCCTATTGTTTATTTTTACTATTCCAAGAAACTTCCCTTTCCTCGTATTCACTGGTTAACATTTTTGTAGTTTGCATATTCCGTGTAAAACTTTGTGGATTGATATTGATACGATACGATTTTCAGTTGACAGACGTTTGGCAGATCTCGTACGGGAAAAAAGTAACTCTAAAGCCTAATTTTCCCAGACTGCCTCAAAATCTTTGTGTTCTTATTTTCGAAGCTGCAAGATACAACTGCGGGTTGCGGAATAGACTGCATTTGAGGCAGTCTATCCCACAAGACGCAGCGGTATCCTGCAACCTGGAAAACAAGGCTGAAAGTAGTCTTCCGCAAGACGCAGCGGAATACCACAGCTTAATGTAGACGTTGGCTGTTGACGTTTGCCGGCCAAGCTAGGATAATAGGTACTGTCCAGCAGAACCTATTATAATATCTATGATCGTATCTATGATAAGTGTCATTACACTATAATATGTATCAACAAATTCCGTTTGATGATAGGTACAAGGCTGCAATTACACTATAATATTTATATTATAATATTATAGTGTAATTGCAGCGTTACAGCTTCTTTATGGTAATATACTCGTATCGTGGACATTGGGCCATTCGCTTGACACAACACAAAACACAAAATAAATAATAGGTGCGGTTTTTTTGTACAGAGCAGAGTAAAGCAGGAGAAGCGGCAAAAAGAACGCTATAGAGCAGATTAGAGTAGCGAAGACGAAGACGAAAACGGGGTATGTCTTTGCTGGGAGTGTGTCTTGGTTTAGTTTAGCATTCAAACATCAACTCAAATTTCAAGAGGAAACTTAAATTCTTACTACTGTCCGTTTTTTTTTTATTGAGGTCTGATTGATATGAGATCTCGTCGGATCAAGGGGGTTGGTGGATTTGCTGAATATATACATACATACTATGGTGATTACATCCCTATGCAATTGGAATTTGACATGTATGTATATAATTTGAAAATAATGGCGATAGATTCAATCATAATATAAATAAAAAATAAATAACTGGCACAACAGTCCAATTTGAACCACGGCCTCGAGATGAGTTAGCATCATCTCATTTTCTAGATCGTGACGGTTTTTGTGCAGAGGTGTGTGATCAGCAACACGCTCAACCGAGTTATTTACCCCATAATGGGTTCTCATTTAACAGCTGAGTGGGCTCATAGTCCGACACGTAAATCCCCCATAATATAGATCCGAGTGTATTCTTCCGAATATACTTTTATACAGTTATCATCCATCATATACTATTTGCCCTAACTCCCAGCGAGGCGTAGCGTGTCAACTATTCCCATATTATTTTAGCATAAACTGGTTTCGGACGACGCATGTTGCTAGCAAACACCTCGTGCACATTTAGCCGCAAACCTGCGACAAGTCGAAAGCTTGTGGCTTATTGTTACGCTTCACACCACAGCGGAAAGACGATACAAACATTCATGGCCACGACGGGATTCGAAAAGTTTTGCTCAAATTAAATAAACACGCGTTTTTCGTACTCCAGTCTAATTCGAGTTAACGGTAAGCGCCGCGCAAAAAAATGTTTCGAGTCAACTACTTGGTTAAGTGTTAAAGTGCAATTGACCCCTAGCGTCAATTTATTTTTTCATCATTGATTGTTGTTAATTGCCTTGACCCCTCCAGGGGCATGGACGCGTCAACATCTCTAGCATTTCTATGCCTTGTTGACGTTTCGATAGCATATCTACTTTTCGGAAGTGCAGTTGCTAGGATGCACCTCCTATCCGCGCCGTCTCTACTGACAAGCTCGGAGCACTGTGAAAGTTATTAGTACCCACAGGCAGTTTTTGATCGCGCCGAGATTTGAACTCCGAGCTCTAGATTAGTATCATAGAGCGGTTACCGAACGACCACGACCACCGAGCGCGATTGGGTTCGCGAGATTAAAAATATGGAACATTTCGCGAAAAATATGATGTTTTTACTAATAAACTTAATATTAAAAATTAAATTAAACTACGAAAATTTCTAATTTCGCATAATAAATTCGCCATTTAGCGATGCAAGCGACATCTGTAGAAATATCTATCTGGTGCACGTTTACTAACTCGTAGTGTTCTCCTAGTTAATCCAGGTTAACGTTGTGCAATTGAACGTGCCTAATATATATTGTATTAATGCTGCACATCATTGAGAAAGACGGTCTTTCTGGAACGAATAGATGGACGGTAGTTGTGTAATAATACTTTTGATTCATTAAATATTAAGTATTTTAGAATAGTTGTGAACACGACATGTTTACTTGCTTGTATACGAGCGAATGCAAGGTTGCTCCCTGCACTATTTTCTACATTTCAGACTCATTCACTGCAGGTAGTAGCGGTAGCTCAATGCGTTGAGGAGTCAGGCTTATGTGTCATGTTAGCGCTCAGTTAGTCCCTCCGCTTAACATTACTCTCGTCTCAGAGGACTTACAACACTTGGTGCGGGGCTGGAGGGTGTCAGCTGATTACTCCTTTTCGGATCACCGCTACCTTCACTTCAGTTCAGTTCATAGCAAACCCAGCTATCTTAGATAGGCGGAGAACAAACTGGGCCACGCATCATGATACTTTTCAGGAATTTCTGCCGCCTTTACCGGAACGACCGAGAAACGCGCAGGAACTGGACAAGATGGTACTCTAACAACTGCTTTCGAACAGGCTACGATTAGATCGTGTCCCACCCGTAGGTCAAATGGAAATAAAAAAACCTGTGTGGTGGAACGCTGATATTATTGAATATAGAGTTAAATGTAGGAAGGCCTTTAATAAGGCAAACTCATCCGGATGTGAAGCGGATTGGTACACCTACAGAGAGTATCTTCGAAGCTTTAAGAAGTCGTCAAGAAAGTGAGGAGGGCTAAGAGGTGTTCGTGGAGACTTATGTGTGAGTGCATTGAAACGTCGAGCGAATCCTTAAGGCTACGTAAAGTATTAGCTACTAATCCATCGATGCCTATCTATCTAATGAAGCCAGATGGATCGTGGGCCTCCACAAGTAAGGAAACAATTGATATCCTGCTGGACAATTATCTACTAGGGATCGTGGTGTGAATGCACTAGAGTACTGTTTAAGGTGTTTGAGTCAGTTTCGACTTAAGAAAATTGTAGGATATAAATAACTCAACGGACATAAAGGACCGAAACACGTCATTTCATCGAAGGTAACTCATAGTGATGCCAGTGGCACATTTGCTCAATGATGTCCACCTAAATTATTAGTTCCTTGGGGTGGGGTATCACTTTTCAAAGCAAAGCATGTACCTATATGTACATAAAAGCAAATGGATGAAAGTGAAATAAATGTATTTACATGGGACTGGGCTAAAGTGCCGATAAATTCAGCGCTCTTTTATACGCAAAAAATTTCAGTTTTTGAAATCAGGTTCTGTAAAATGGAAGCTGAGAATCTGTGGAGTTAAAATTTGGTATTAATGGCAGCAAATTGTTTCGGGTGTTGTTCTATGTATTAAAATCCACACGTTGGTAATGAATAGTACACAACGATAAATTTTAAGCATTCTAAAGCAGCTTTGGAATTCATATCCGGGTTCTTCCTCCATAAAATGCAAAAAGATATGATATCTCCCAAAAACAACTCTGTTGTAAAAAATTTCCCGCAAAAACAAATCATCAGCCGCAAAAAGGATTGATATGAACATAACTCCGCCAAAGTACTCGTAGCTTTGCGCCTCGCTTTAGGTTATGCATATTGAACCCCGGTCAAATTAATTAATTTATTTTAACGTTGTTTGGCGGGGAGCTTGCTTAAAATAAAAACAGATAAGTAGGAAGATCTGAAGAACATGGAATAGTTTTATTTAATTGAAAAATTAAGTTAATTAAACAGAAGCTGCTCTGTAAAACGGAAAATGGAATTGGTTAAAGAGAAGAACGGAGTAGAAACTATGTAAAATATTAACCGGTTTTTTTCTTTTGTGCAGTAGAGATCAGTGCAGAACAACAATCATAAACATTACACTAACAACCGGCTCAATCCAGACCAATTTTGTAAGTCTGACGCTTGCAATTCTTGTTTGCTCTGATCTGTGCTGCGCACACAATACGGATATTGTCCCTTGATCACTTCTGACCTGAAGTACATCTCTAGTCATTTATAAGGCACGGAGCTTTATAAAGGAAACCGGGCGAGAAGACAGTACTTGGCATCAGAGCTTAAGCTCACAAAGCTCCCCGCCAATCAGCGTTAAAAGTAATTAATTACTTTAATCAGGGTTCAATATACACTAGATGAGCGCCATTCTATTGTACCTACATCTAGCCCATTCACCACGGCACGGTATACCTTTTTGACGTTTTGTTTTTGGATTCAAACTATTTCTCTTTACGTCGCTAAAACATTTTTTTTTTTATCTCCTCATAACATTTATTTTCCACTTGTTAAGTGGACTATGCATACTTTCATTTTTTCAACTCGACGCTTATCATTTTTTCAATTCGACGCTCATAAGCATGCAGCATAAAAATTAAGTACACTCGGATACTTGATTCGTATTTTCAATTCGACGGTTTATTTGTTTCGTGAGTATCTTTTCTAGACGGCTCCACTCACAATCCAATGAACGCTGTTCCACCCACAATCTTATGAAAGATCCTTAGCGGATACATCTACCCAAGCTTGGTCATTATATACCTATACATGAATCGAATCCCCGCAAAGCCACGACATTATATATGTACATGAACCGAATCCCCGCAAAGCCACGGACCGCTGATCCAACGCTGTAGCGAATACATCTGCCCAAGCTTGGTCACGAACTGCTGACCTAACGATGTAGCGAATACATCTGCCCAAGCTTGGTACAGCTTGGATTCTAAGCTCGCAATGTTTTACCGAATCCCCGCAAAGCCACGAACCACTTCTGGCCAAGCTTGGATTCTAAGCTCGCAATGTTTTTCGCGGATTATAGCTAAAGTATTTCGCCAATTTTAATAAAATATAAAATTTGCACACCTTCGAAAGAATACCTTTCTAATGGTGTATAAATCATTAAAATCGGTTCAGTAGTTTGGGAGGAGTTCCCGTCACAAAATTCCCATACAAAAATTGTTAGCCTATTAATATATAGATACCATAGAGCGAGCCGCAAAGCTACGAGTACTCTGGTGGAGTTATGTTCATATCAATCCTTTTTCCGGCTGATGAGTTTTTTTTGGCGGGAAATTTTTTACAACAGAGTTGTTTTTGGGAGATAGTGTAATAACCGCCTAAAGAACAAATGGGCCATAGGCATAGAGTGGGGGTAAAAGTTTGAATATCAAGTTATGGTTGACATATTCGCGTCTGCGCAGTGAAACCAAAGATTAAACATTAGAAAGATACTCTTCTTCATACAAATCAAGGATTTAAGATACCCCTCGCGGTGACAATAATTCAAAGGTAAATCACCTTGAGAGAGATAGAGACGGCAACACTTAAGTAATGACAACTGCCTATAAAGTTCCATTGAGTAATTGTGAGTAACATGCTTGTTAGTTGGCATTACCTGTTTGTGTACGCATATGGGAACCAACTCATATGCAACTATTAGTCACTCGCGTTAATTTGTATGAAGTAAGGTATCTTTGTACTGTTTAATCTTTGGTGAAACACTCATTATCATATGGCCGAGGGGTATGGTGGGTTGGTTTGGGCGATGGCGTTTACAATATTTACCGAACATATAGCGACCGCCTACAAATGGGTAGCAGTGCGCATGCGCGAATTTGGTCGAAAATAACCAGAAGAACAGAGTGGGGATAGTATTATTGCCCATCTGTTCTTTATATATCTATGGTTACGAAGCATCATATTCTATATGTTATGGTCGATGCTTATCAATACATATACACCAGCCATCAGACGTAAAAGAAGAGGGAACATGGTTCAATTCCGAAGGTTATGGTTCTCATCTTGTGTTTGTAAATTAAATCTTTGTTTGTAATATGTGGTCATGTGGAATTAAATTCATTGAACTAAAACGACTTTAGAAGAAGAATATACCCTATACTATAAGTCTAGGGTATAAAGATCGTTATCTTAGTACACAATTGTATTTTATTAAGTGATTTATTTCTGAAAAACTACCAGCAAGTGTTTTAAAATTAAAACTCAACTAAAAGCACGGCAAAATTTCTAAATTTTGAAATGGGCCAGGATACATTCTAACCCTATAACTACAAATATTACTTAACACATTTATGCACGGTGGTTCTAGAATATTTACAAGGTACTTTTGCTCGGACTCGGCGAGTAATGTGATCCCGGCTTAAGGGAAATACAAATAATATGTATGTTCATTCTAACTTGACAGGTTATGTTATTTCCGCATGGGCTTAGAGAGTGTAATGAACCGCCTGCAATGAACCATATCCTGGCAGTGTTGCTTCCACCGGCAGATCTATGGCAGCACCGGATGAGTAAGGATCTGTCGGTGGTATGAAACTAGAGGCCGAGGGTCACATTACGCCTGGACTCCGATGCGAGCGCGAGGGAATCTGCGCCGTCCGCCAACCATTCCATCCTTATCGCCCAATTTTTTTACATTCCCCATTTTTGCCTCCAATGTTTCCATTGTTTTCCGCAGGCCTATGAATTTTTGTTAATACGTGAAGAACAGGGGCAATGAGCGGCGAAAACCCCGCCCACGTCTTCCGAACTGAGCTACAGCAAGCATAGGCCGCTGCTTAGCTCGTTGAGGGGCCTTTTTCTTCGGCAGATGGCATGGTCTGACCTTTGCGGTCATTATGCTACCTAAGGCGCCATCCCCACAGGCTTCTTCGGATGCCAACAACCGTTAAGAGTTTTCCCAATGGCTCATCGAATTGGTGAAACTGTTATATAAGTTTTAGTGTAAATAAGAGTACTCAATTGCCCTAACCCCTTGTGGGGCATAGCGCGTCAACTGTTTCATGTGGCCCAGTTGACGTTTCGTTGGCATAAATTGGTTTCAGAGAATGCTGTTGCCAGCGTACACCTCCTGCACATCCATGGCCACGAACGTTGTCGTGGACGGGATTCGAACCCGAAACGCCGGTAGTCAAACATGAGACTGATGCCTCAACACACTGCGCTACCGGTCGCCCTCAAATGTAATATATTATAATAAAATATGTAATAATAACTATAAACAATATTTTTTTTTTTGTTTTTTTTTTGTTTTTTGCCCCGGTCGAATTCAAAATTTCCGCGGTCGATATATGGATTTGACGGGGAAATTTTGGATTCGACCGGGAAAATTTGAATTTTGGACACAAATGTGTGTCCACCTTTGAAAGCAACACACAGCTGTGTCGCATGCTATTATAGAGATAAAGTTTTCGCATTAATTTGATTAAGGTCCTTCAGAAAGTATTCATATGCCATATAATATAAAACTAGCTGTGCTAGTGCTCGCTACACTAACGTTGTTCGCTTCGCGAGCAACTTGACACATGCTATGTGTTATTCTGATGTATAAACCATAATGTTGTAGTTTCACCAAAATCCGTTCAGTAGTTTTTGCACCTAAAATACACGTTTTCATGAATATCTCGACTCCAGCGCCACCTACTGGGTCCAAATTTTGTTATTCTTATTCAAATAATATATGTTGCGAGTTTGAGCAAAATTTAACTATGAATAAGAATTTTTTAAAAAGCTTTACTCCAGTGCCACCTAACAGGTTCAAAAAAAAGGTATGCACATCGGAGGACCAAACGAACATATGGTGTGTATATGAGGTGGAGAGCTTTAGTGGTTCAAGAGTTATAAAAGCAGCAGCATATGCACCAACGTTTTTATTACAATGGACCCTGCTTATGGTGATCGCGGATAATGTTATCAACCGTGTATTGTTATTGAAATTTGAAAACCAAACCAGTCTTATGACAATGCATACTAAATGTATTGCTTATTGTAATCGATATTCCGGTTAATATTATTAAGTCGCCTATGCTAGAGCTTAAAAACTTGGAACTGAAACACAAAACTAAATTCGAGCAAATAATTATGCTAACATTATACCCGTACGTTGTATTATTTTCTTAAAAAAATTGGGCGGCCATTGTTCTTTTAGTTTCGCAGTTAATAATTTGTTTCGGTCTCTTAGTGACCAGTTTTAGTTGCAGTGGTCCCTACTGAAGAAGAAACTTGGACAGGCTTCTTACGCTTAGTGTGGCTACACACTGTTGAACACGAGCTCAAACACGAATATGGTACAAGTGTTCTCCGAATGGCTCAAGACACAGACACACTTCGCAAATCTGAAGAGAATGCACCATAACGATAAAGAGACATGCGGCAATTGTTGGAGGTGACATTGAAAAACTACCTGCCAAACGTCAAATGTTGGAAGCCCTAAGCAATCCAAGTTGGATGAGATTTTCAAATAAAGCATCACATAATTTCTGCATTATACGATAACTTTCTTATTTACGTATTACGAGTACTAACTTAATGTAATGATAACAAATAACAGTAAATAAATGAGTTATGTATTTCTATCTAATTAATTCTTATGTGACGACTATTTGTTTGAATATTTTATCTAATTTGGGAGGAATTTCATGATTTTTGGTCGTTTTCACTTAATGTTATCGTCCGTTTATTGTTATCACTTCTGCTCAGTCCAAACGTGATCACAATAAGCGGCACTCACTGAATTAAGTAGATTATCATTCGCTCACGCCTTAAATCCGCTAACGAAGAAGAAACAAGTTCAATGAATTCAGTAGGTTTTGAAATGTTGCTTTTTCAACACGGACGTACTAAACGGATATGCTAAAAATAGAACTCAATAACTTAAAAAATGCGGAACCAATTATAATAAACCTAAGCTAAGCAAACACACTTTCCTGAGCATAAACAAATTGATTCTTATAGCTTTCTTTCTTTCTAAATCTATTGACTTGTGAAACACTAGAAGGTTTTTTTCTAAGAGTTTTACTATGCGGAATTCCACATATCAGACGACACATATGGTATCTTTTCTTGTACAAATGATTTAAGAATCGGAACATGCTATGACAACAAAGTTGATTCTTTCATAATATACGGATATCAGATACTCTTCATACATGCAAATTTTCTTTTGACTGTCAGTCAAGTGCATATTACGTGTAATATGCAGTTGTGATTGCATTTTATCTTTTTTTTCTATTTCTCATGATTCCCAACACGTGATTTTCTTTTTGTTCTGTCTGCTTATATCGATTAGGTAAGATGAGTGTGGTTTGAAGAAGATTGTTTCTCGAAATGTTATAAATAAATAATCGAAATCGAAATAGGAAAAAAGTGTTAGCGCGTTGGAAATACCTAATTATTGTTTTATTGAAGCCGTGCTATCAGCATGCAAGAGATGATGAAACGTCAATTTTGGTTATGTAACACTGTGCTCCTGCGTTCAGTGCTATAGCCAACGTTTGCAACGAACACTTACCATTGATTCAGTTACATTCGAAATGAATCAAAAGTCAAGCTGAGAATATGATCGGAGCAACTGGTAACAACATGACTACCGATAATTTGAAATCCAAAAGTCGCCGAAAATTTCTCAAATTATTGAATGTTTTAAATAATGAGAGTTGTCCAGAAATGGGTAAAAGTGCAAATATACAAATGATCGTTTCGCTGTTTCTTTTCTTAGGCGGCTATTAGACTGAAAACACACCGCATAAGACAAAACGTTTGTTTCTATCTCAAGAAACAACCGACCATTGCTTCTCATCAGGCAGCACACACCAAAAGAAACAAAACAAACGTTTTTGTCTCGATGCGTTTTATGATTGGTTGTCGATAATGCATGTCTTTGGATATTATCAATACACACCGAATGAAACAAACTTGTTTCAGACAAACGTCGTTGTCGATAATTGCATACATTGCAATAGGCGCAACACACACCGCATGCAACGAAACAAAAAGACAAGACAAAACAGAAAGACATGTTTCGTTGCCACTAGGCGGCCAGTTGTCTTTCGGAAACAAAAATTTGTTTTGTTTCACTGTGTTTCGCTTGGTGTGTGCTGCAGTGAAACACGTTTTCTTGTCTTATGAGACAAAAACGTTTTGTCTGATGCGGTGTGTTTTCACGCTTATACTACAAAAGTTATTTTACAAATATCTTTTATGAACGATATTTTAAAAGAACTTTTCTTCCAAGCTTCCGCAGCTTCCCCCTTAGGCGGCTAATATCATTCATAAACGTTCTTTTAAAATATCGTTCATAAAAGATATTTGTAAAAGAACTTTTATAGTGTAATAGCCGCATTACAAGGCCCTTTTTCTACAGCCTCAATAATTTTTTTCTTCTCGTCAATTGACGCGGTCTATGCGTTTATGTTTGCAAATTTGAACTAAACACGATAAAAATGGAACTAATGCAACAAAAACGGAATTCTAGAAACACGAATTTCTGTGGTTTCTAGGGTCATACCACCTAAAGCGGACATGAACTTTGATATGACATGAGCTTTGACTTATAGAATTTCCGCTTTAGGTACTAAAACACACTGTGTAGTACGTCAATTTCGAATTCGTTTACATCCAGTGTGTTTACATATTACATCGTTTGTTGGCAACGGGTATTACACACTAATTCAGACGGCTAAGGCCCGACGTCGGGCTGTAGCGCCACAATGATGATGATTATGAGTATTACACTAAACGATGGGTACGCTTAAATTAGGCGTTTAGTGTAGCGGCAATTTTCTGCATTTTACCTAATATTAGCCGGCATTTCATAAAATGGCGCCGGCAAACGTTGCAATTGAATCATTGCACTATTTACCCGGCAGATTGCGAAATAACGAATTTCACTGAAAGCCTATAACATATACACACTTTCTCCATCTTCCCAATTGAAACGCTTGGATGGACACTGTAATCTAAATGTTTGTCATATTGGAAGCCATTATGTTTCAAGAACTCTACAGCGAATACTTCAACACGCCGCTGACGTTCTTCTGCTGATTTTCTATATCTGGCATCTGGCTGCCACCACTTCGTTCTTCGTGATCATAGCATTATTTTTTAACTTTTGCATGTTTTTGGGAGTGTGTACCAGATGTATGGTGACACTCCCAGAAGCACTTGAAAACTATTAAATCGACACTAATTTTTTGATAATTGTTTGCCTCTCACTACGCTACCGCTCATCCCATTGACGCCAAAAACCAATGGTTTTTATACTCTAATTGCGGTCATTTTTTTCACATTTATGGGAGGGAGGGGGATGGAAATTGGTTTTCTGGGAGTGTCATAATACGTCTTAACAACCCGAAAACTATTAATTCGTCTCCAATCTTGGTAATTTTGGGCATTTTCTCCACGGTCCCTTAGCCGCGAGAGTTGGGGGAAGGGAAGGAGTGGGGAGTTTTGAAAGTACCACCATTCATTTCAGTGACTCCGAAAACCAATGTTTTGGCACTTATTTCCATCATTTTGGAGATTATTTTTTTTACGCTTACTCATCCCCAGCGGAATCGGTGGCTGCGGCCAAATCGAAAAATTCAAAACGCTATAAACTACTCTGGATCATAAGGGATATGTTTATGAAATTTTTCATGGAAATCGATCGAGGCGTTTGACCGCAAAAAAATTAACAAACATACAGTCCAATTTTGCATTGTAAATTATTTTCAAAAGTATTTGTTGTTCTTGTAGAAGTCTTCACAACACTTATATGCATTTCGCCGACCCTGAGCTTAATTATCTGATTCACAGCTTTAGGTATCCACACCGGCAAAATGGTTTTCCTTTAAACTGCACTGTCCGCTATCTAGAATTTCATTTATATTTCCCATCATTTTAAACGAGAAGCTAACCCATAAGCCCACAACTTACTAATCGCGGAGGTAGTTCAATTGGGATAAAAGTGGCAGGCACGTTACGAATGATTTTGACGATGCTGTCGAAATTATATCTAAACCAGACCGAAGCGTATATACCCTAGACCTGTACAGACCAGTGGTGACACCAAAAGTACCAATTGGCAACGATCATATCAGGAGCTTGGAATAGAAAGGGCGAATCACGAAATTGAGGTGTTGGGAAATTGAGCTCAAAGTTTTGAAAGTACTTCAAAATATCAAGGGCAAATGTATTAATTTTAGTTTATTCCTTTTTTCATTATTTTAACGATTTCTAAATTTTGATAGGAATATTTAAAAATGTTGAGATTAGTGAATCTCGTGAAGAAAAAATCGCAAAATAGTCAGTAGTTCGCCCTTGCTCCACTAAGTAAATCGAACAGTGAGGTTTTGACAGAAAACGATATTACTCGCTTTAGATTGAAACTATGAGAAAACTAAGGTCTTACCAGTTCAAAACGAGATATCTACGCGTTGTCTATATATATCTGATATCAAGGAGGGAATAAAAAAAATCGATTGTTCGGGTTCGCCTTTTCTATTCCAAGCTCCTGATATGCACTAGCTTCATTTTATAAATGTTATCGCTTATTTTAAGTTTCATTTGTAGGGGAAGTAGGTGTTCCTTTGGTCGGATCTTGCGCATTTTCAATAGTAACTAACTCGATCCACTTCAAACATTTGACCAAAATCTCAAGTCGCTAGTTATCGTGCAAACGGTCGGACAGACGGACGGACGGACGGACGGACAGACAGTCAGACATCGCTAAATCGAGTCAGGAGGTGACCCTGATCATTTCTATATACACATTGCTATACCTACGGTGCCTCGTTTAAGGTGTTACATATTTTCGTTGTGACAAAAACAATACACCCTATACTTTATAAAGCCTAGGGTATAACTAACAGCTGGCAATTGAAATGACTATCAATTTTCAAATAACAAAGTCTGAGTTCCCTTAATACAGGATTCCTAACTGTTACATGTACAACTGAGTGACTTAAACGAGGACAAAGCACGACAAGTTACTGTAAATAGTTCATGCATAATAGGCGCCCAATGTGGATCACTTCAGTGCAAAAATAAAATTGAAGTTTGTTGAAGCAACAACATCAGATTTTCTATTCTTTTTAAATAACAACAATTTATGGGGATTTGAGTTGACTTCATTTATAATAATAATTGAACTTAAAAAACGCATTCGCTCTTATAATATATAGGTATAGTCATTTCTCGTCAAAACGTTCGTTAAGAAACGAATGAAATTTATTTAATTCAATAAGTAACGATCGATAATGAAGCGAGGATAATCCAATATTTTCACACATTCACATAACGCTGTTTCTATGATTCGAGAACACCTTAATCCACCAAAGAATTGGCACACCATCACGATTCCATTAAGACCACATTGTCGATTTGGTCTAGCGTAATTCCCACAAGTATCAAATTGCTTTCACAGTACAGGACAATGAAAACATGTCCCTAAAAACATCAAATATCCTTACCGAGACACTCGACCCGGCGACACTTTATTCTCACTTTCACTTGCATTCCCGATAGTGCTTAGTGGAACAGCCTCACTTACTTAACACCCAAAACTTGTGCAAAAAACGTTAAAATTTTCTCTCGCGGTAGTTACTACTTGTACTCGTAATTTGGATTCGGCCATGGAGTCGCTATTATAAAATGCGTTTTGAAATTCTTATGTTCCGAGGATAAGGATATGGCCTAACGACGAAGGCTCCTAGTTCGCGTTAGTGCCATCCGGCATAGTAGGAATAACATCGACTAATGACACAGCTAGACCGGGCTAAGAAAGTGAAAACTGACAAACTGCAAATTGAAGGGGGTGCTATACTCTGCAGCCATAGAAGCTGACCGAACTGAACTGTACTGAATGAAAATTGTAAATTTGCAACCTTTGATAAATTGGTGGATCCCAAACGTGGCTATTGTTCCCTTCGGGTGCAGGGTACTTTTCCGTATGTGTTGTTTGAAGTGACGAGTGAGTCTCTTCGATTTGTTGTGATGGAACGAAGGTAAGTCCGCACTTGTGGATGGGTGAGTGACTATCGCCAACACAAAGGAGAGAATCCAAGAAACGGGTTAGAAAATCCTACGCTGACATACGTTATTTTTAAAAGAATAGTGTAATAGCAGTAGCATGGCAGACGAGTATTTACAGGAACTACAAGTCAATTAAAATTAATCTCAAGCTTTCTCAATATATAAAGTTTATTTTCAGTGAAACGTGGGTTGGCGACGTCGGTTTCATTCTGCATACCAACTTAGTATGCGTCTGCAGCTCGGCTTGGCAGCACACCATTCATATTTTTGTTGCTATTCGAAACACTGCGGGGTGAGGTTAGAGCCCCTGGCGGGGCAAATATCTCTCTTATTCTCAAATACCCTCTATATAATTTCTCCAGGCTTAGTGGTTTCGTACGGACAGAAGCACTCTTCAGGCGTTGCTTCAAGTTTGTTTTCCATAAAATTTAATTATTGGCAATTTCCTAAATTTATTGTATTATTATACAGGGTGTCCTAAACCCCAACCCGGAAACCGGTGATAGGCCAAGTGGTGGCAGTTATCAGAAAAGTATTAAAAAAAGTCTCCGTCAATTATTTTTTGACTTATAGACATTCAAAAAAGAATTGGAAAAAATCATACCCTGTGATGATTTTTTAAGTACTGTTATTAAAAATTTTCATTTTTTTTTTATTTTTTTTATGGAGCAACCCTGACTAACTGTTCTATAAATCACATTCTAAAAGTAAAAAATTACTGTATTGGTTTTAAATAAAATCTGACTTTTTTCCCCAATTTTGTACTCAAAATTATCACTTATCCCAACTTCAACTGACTGCACTGTAAAAAAAATACCACGCGGTTTTGGCATGTAACTGTAAAAGATGGCGCATTTTGTCCAGATTCCAAAATGGTACGACATACGTAGCACATGTAACCTTATGAATGATTTAGTGATTCAGTAACAATTTGATTATAGGACGCATTTAACTGCCATTATGCCATACAGATACAGTGCGCGGGAATACTCGTATGCTATCATGCATCTTATTTATGGGGAATGCAAATGCAATGCTAGTGCTGCAGCCAGACTTTATCGTGAGAGATATCCAAAGATGCTGAACGTTATCCGGATCACCGAATATTTATAAACGTACACCAGTCATTCTCAGAGGGTCGAATTCCACACCACATGACAGGAGAGCCAAATTCCATCATGCCCTACGAGGAGGAAGTCTTACAAGCAGTCGAACAAGACCCCAGTGCCTCCATACGTGCATTGAATGTAGCACAGGAGTACCCAAAAGTACAGTACAACGAATTCTACGGAGAAACAAGATGCACCCGTACCATGTTCAACGAGTCCAAAGTCTGCTATCTCGAGATTATCCGCAGAGAGTACAATTTTGTCAAACGATGTTGCGTGAGTACAGAGAAGATCCCCGATTCTTTGACAAAATTCTATGGACCGATGAATCCATATTTTCTAAAGATGGTTACATACCTCCACAATTTACACGAGTGGCACATTGAAAATCCACATTTAATGCGGCAAAATAGAGCGCAGCATCGTTTAAAAGTGAACATGTGGACTGGAATTTTAAATGGCCAAATTATTGGACCATCCGAGCTTTCGGAGAACTTAAGTGCCGAGACATATTTAGATTTTTTAATGAATCATTTACCCAATTTATTGGAAGACGTGCCACTCAGTACTTCTGCAAATATGTGGTATCAGCACGATGGCTGCCCAGCGCATTATGCCCGTACAGTAAGGGAGTTCCTCGATCGAGAATATCCCGAGAGGTGGATAGGGCGGTCTGGTACATTTCGTGGCAGGCACGTTCACCTGACCTAAATCCCCTCGATTTTTTTTTACTGGGGAGCGGTAAAAGAAAAGGTTTACACGAAAGAAATAGAAAATTTGGTGGAACTCCGCCGAAAAATTGCGGGAGCCGCTGAAGCCATTAGTTCCGGAAGATTCGCCCGGCTTATAACTCGATCCTTTTTAAGAAGATGTCGTGCTTGCATTGCAGCTGAAGGCAAACATTTTGAACATTTGTTGTAAATTGAAGTTCTAACGTTTAATTGTAAATTGATTTTTTTGTTCAATAAATTACACTTTAGCCTAAATGAGATTATTACTTCTTTTCACCTCAATTAAGAGATAATATAGGAAGTGTCGTACCATTTTGGAATCTGGACAAAATGCGCCATCTTTTACAGTTACTTGCCAAAACCGCGTGGTATATTTTTTTACAGTGCAGTCAGTTGAAGTTGGGATAAGTGATAATTTTGAGTACAAAATTGGGGAAAAAAGTCATATTTTATTTAAAACAAATACAGTAATTTTTTACTTTTAGATTGTGATTTATAGAATAGTTAGTCAAGGTTGCTTCATAAAAAAAATGAAAATTTATAATAACAGTACTTAGAAAATCATCACAGGGTATGAATTTTTCCAATTCTTTTTTGAATGTCTATAAGTCAAAAAATAATTGACGGAGACTTTTTTTTAATACTTTTCTGATAACTGCCACAAGTTGACCTATCACCGGTTTCCGGGTTGACGTTGGGGATTGGGACACCCTGTATATATACATTAGTTTCCGAGTTTAACGAGATAAATCCAAGCAAATAAATAAATGAATCTGACAAATTTTTCTTCAAATTTTTGAACAAAAATTTTAAGATCGGTGTTTGTGCTAAAATATTATAATTGTAAACACCTCTATTCTATTGTAATGCGAGCCATAGACGCACGTACTAATCCACAGGATTGGTCGGACATCAACCACCGATACGCGAACCGTATTCACACAATTTTCACTCGAGAAAAGTAGTCAAACAAGTCATTCACTACCGCCGCGACCCGCTCCGCATAACTGTATAGAGACAGCTCGGCGACTACCTTTTCTTACCCTTTATTGTAGTTGTTGTTTGGATAGGCTATGAGTTAGCGTCGATCTCGTTGTTCAAAACAACGAACCCGACTCCGACGCATAGTCAACCCAACAACTTCAATATAGAGTCCGACCAGTATTTGGATAGGCGAATTATTGTGAATGAACAATTACGGTGTGTGTCAAAATACAACATAGTCTGCTTATTGACGAATTTTTCAATGCAGAATTTATTTGCACGATATTATATACGCATACATGCACGTACATGTACCTATATAAGTATTATAGAAGTCTCGTTGGTATTGAGGTTGGGTAGATTTTAGCCGTCTCTTGAATCAAAGTTGTACAGCTGCAAGAGAAATTACAACCTGCAGGTAAATGGGAATTATGCAACTATACTGACAATCGTGGGAATATAATTTGGGAAATGATTGAAATAATGTGAGTTGGAAAAATGTACATATTTTGAATTGTGATATAAATGGTAAGTGTGGGGTTTATAGTGGATCTTATATGGTGTACTATATCCAGAGGTTGGACAAAATTATTCAAATCAGTAATTATTATACCCTAGACTTATTGTTTTTGTCACGAATAAAATATGTAACACCTTAAAGGAGACTCCGGACGTATATCAATGTATATATATATAAACTAGCTTTCCGATACGCCTTAGAGCACTCCTCCCAATCGCGCAAAACCCTGGCTTTGTTACTGTTTATTGGCTGTGGGTTTTCTGCTATACCAGTGCAAATATTCATACAAAATTGCACTGGATAAGTTCTAGTGTAAGTTGAGTGAAGAAATTTTGATTGAAAAAGCAATTATAATATTGCCACATTTGCAAAACAACACACAGTCAATAATAGAATAATTTCATAGCAACGAACTTTTGCTCGTAGCAACTACAGTGAATTCGTAGCAACAATTTTTCGCTCGTGGCAATTAGAACAATTTAATTTTAATTTTTTTTTTACTCAATGACCTTCTTTGGTTTATGCACAACAACTTTGCTAAAGATCATCACATGATCAAATGCATAGTTTACGATCCTATAAGGGACATGCAAACAAACATTCATTTTTATATATAGAGATGATCAGGGTCACCTCCTGATTCGATTTAGCCATGTCTGTCTGTCTGTCCATCTATCTGTCTGTCCGTCTGTCTGTCTGTCTGTCCGTCTGTCTGCCGTTCGCATGATAACTTTCGACAGAGTGAAGCTAGATCCCTGAAATTTTGGTCAGATATTGGCAGTATGATCTAGTTGGTTGGTATTGAAAATCGGCATGATCAGGCCAAGAGAACGCCTGCCTCCCCTACATATGCAAAAAAATTAAATTTATTTATTACTCCTGATTAAATAAACATGAAAAGCTCTAGCTTTGGTAGATTGCTCGTGAGGGTAATCTTATACTCTCCTGGAAAAATAAAATCGATCAGTTCAAAACTAATGGTAGTTTTCTTACAAAGAGCCCCGTACTACCCTACTTTTCAGGTTTTTTGTCTATAACTCCTGAACCAAGTGACGTAGACATCTGATTTTTGTCATGTAGCCCTGAGGTGAGAAGCTGCTTGGGTTTTAGTAAGTTGGGCATACTCAGATCGAAGGAGGGCCTACCTCCTCTACAAAATTAAACAAATTAAATATTCTTTTAATTACGATAACTTTCGATAGAATGACACTAGCGAGTTGAAGATTTGATAGAATGTTGGTAGTAAAATCTAATTAGTTAGTATTGAAAATGGGTAAGATCCGACCCGAGGAACCCCTACCTCCCCTACAAATGAAACTTCAAACAAGCGATAGCTTTTAACAAAATGAAGCCAGCGACTTGAAATTTTGGCCAAATGGTTGAAGTGAGATTGAGTTAGTTACTATTAAAGATGGATTAGATCCGACCTAAGGAACCCCTACCTCCCATAGAGATGAAACTTAAAATAAGCGATAACTTACGACAAAATAAAGCTAGCGACTTCAAATTTTGGTCAAATGTTTGTAGTAGGATCCAGTTGGCTGATATTGAAAATACGTAAAATCCGACCAACGAAACCCCTACTTCCCCTACAAATGAAACTTCAAAGAAGCGATAACTTTCGATAGAGTGAAGCTAGAGACTTGAAATTTTGTTTAAATGTTCATAGCATGATCTGATTGGTTGGTGGCACTGATGGACAAGATACTCAATTGCCATAACCCGTTGTGGGGCATAGCGCGTCAACTGTTCCATGTGGCCCAGTTGACGTTTCGTTGGCATAAACTGGTTTCGGAGAATGCATTTGCCAGCATGCACCTTCTGCGCATCCATGGCCACGAACATCGTCGTGGACGGGATTCGAACCCGAAACGCCGGTAGTCAAACATGAGACTGATGCCTCAACACATTGCGCTACCGGTCGCCCCTACAAGTGAGACTTCAAATAAGCAATCACTTTCGATAGAATACCTCCACTACAAGTGAGACTTCAAATAAGCAATCACTTTCGATAGAATTTATGAATGATAGAAAATTCGACAGATATTTGTAGAATGGGTTAGTTAATTAATTTTTAGAATGGTCAAGATCCTCCTGAATGAGTGCCAACCTCCCCTATAAACTGGCCATATAGAAAACTCACTTTGAATGCATAGGGTCGTTGCCAATTCTTACTTTTGGTATCACCACTAGGTCTGTACAAGTCTAGGGTATATACGCTTCGGACTCCGGGCCGGTTATATTATTATTCGCATAAGCAACATTATTATTCGTTTTTCAATTTTCAAAATAATAAATAGTGGGCCGATTTCAACCAAATTGGAATTTGGTTTGGCGGTAGATATGATTGAATAGTATGAAATTTGGTAAAGATATGTTCAGAAAGAAAAAAGTTTTTCTAACAAAAACTTGTTTTTGGAACGGTCGTTCCTATGACAGATATACGATAGAGTAGTCCAATTTTAACCGAATTCGGAAATGTGTTTGGCAACAGATACTATCAAACAATATAAAATTTGAAAAAGATACCTGAAGAAATAAAAAAGTTTTTTCTCAGAAAGACCAACTTTTGGAATGGCCGTTCCTATGGCAGCTGTATGACCCAGTGGTACGATTCCGTTGGTTCCGACATATACACAGCGTGCAATAGAAAGAAGTTTTTGTTCAAAATTTCAGCTATATACCTAGCTTCAACACTGAGAGACTAGTTTGCATAGAACCAGACAGACAGACGGACAGATGGACTCACCTCATCATACTGACCAAGAATATATATATATATATATATATATATATATATATATATATATATATATATATGGTATATATCGTTTATATGGTCGGAGATGGTCCTTCCGTGCGTTGAAAACTTCATGACAGAGTTAATATACCCTAACACATCCGTGAAGGGTATAAAAATCTGCGGAAGATATTTGCACCAGTGAAGGAAGGGGATGTATGGAGAATCTGATATAGGGTTTTTCATTAAGAGCGACGCATTTTGTTTTTTCAATTAAAAGACTTGTGGGTTAGTTATGGAAATGATTTTTATTCCAAATCAAAGTACAATCGATGCCATTTATTATGGAATACGATATCGTTCAAATGTCCGCGGCGCAAGCGCTGGCACGACTGAATACGCTGGAACCAATTTTACATGACTCGAGCACACAAATCGGCCGAAATACCAAGAATTTTGCGTTCGATATTGGCCTGCAGCTTTACTAACGTTACTGACGTATTGGCATATACCAGTGATTTAATGTAATCTCAAAGGAAAAAGTCCAAAGGGGTTAAATCGCACGAACGAGGCGGCCATTCGCGAGGACCGTTGCGTGAGATAACTCGCTCGCCGAACTTGGTCTTCAATAATTCGATTGTGTCGTACGCTGTATGGCACGTTGTGCCGTCCTGTTGGAACCACATATCGTCCAAGTCCATAGCGTCGAGCTGGTCCCAAAAATACCCCGATATCATGGCCCTGTAGTGATCGGCGTTGACGGTTGTTGGCGTAACGTTTTCATCAAAAAAGAAAAATGGGCCGATGACCCCACCGGCATGAAAACCGCACCAAACAGTTATTTTTTTTTGGGATAAAGTTAAGTCTCGTGCATCATTTCAGGCTGCTCACTCGACCAAATGTGGCAATTTTGCTTGTTGACAAACCCATCAAACCAGAAATGAGCTTTATCCGAAAAGATGATTTTATTGTGAAAGTCGTCGTCAACTTGCATCTGGTCCAGAGCCCAATTAGCGAATGTGCGACGCTTAGAATGGTCGGTTGAATTCAGTTCTTGAATCAACGCAATCTTATAAGTGCGGAGAGCCAAACCCTTTCGCAAAATTCGCCACAAACTGGTCACACTGATGTTCAACGCCTCTGATCGTCGTGGAATCGACATCCTTGACTATTCACGCACACTGTCTCGAACGGCCACGATATTTTCTTCACTTCGAGCATTACGTTGTCGCACAGGCAATGGGACATTATGCAATGCATAAGTTGTTTTGAATTTTTGCACCAAACGTTCAGTAGTCCGTCTTGTTCAACGGTTTAGTCGACCGAAAATTGGCGCAAGCGCGCGCGACATAGTCGCGATAGAACGTGAACTTTGATAAACGAGTTCAATAATTTGCAAACTTTGTTGAAGCGTGTATCTCTCCATGATTAAATGGCATATACTGATGTTTCAAAATGTGAAAGAATTGCGAAGCCAACTTCACTCCTATTCGAGAAATGTCAAACACAAAATGCGTCGTCCCTATTGAAAACCCCTATAATGCGCTTCAATATTCGTCAAATTTCCGAAACTGAAATGGGCTGGCCATGTCGAACGAACGCACGATGTCAGAATCCCTAAACGAGTCTTTAAAAGACAAGCCCAAGGAAATCGACCACAAGGAAGACCTCTTGAACGATGGGAAGACTCAATTGACACAAATTCTTGATCAAGCTAGTTGGGAGGAACTGTATCCAGGAGGCTAAGGCCCTACGTAGGCTTGAGCGCCGCTTTCATAAGGAAAATATGGAGAATGGAACAACGTCAGACTGACACCTGAACGCACTGCGCTACCGGCCCCCATGCAAATATTAACTATAATGAAATATACTAGTATGTATAGTTATATCTTTTTCTACAATATTTTCCACACCATGGTGAATTCCTACGCATGTAGAACGTCTTTCTTAGTTAGTACTCATTCAAGGCTGGATTAATGGGATTTTGTTTTAGTCTACTATACGGAATACTATTCAACATTCTAGTTTCGACTTCCTAACAAATGTGTGTACATGTTACGCGAAAGAAATGAAGTACAAAGGGAAGTGTTACCGAAGAAAATATGGACATAGAGTAAATAAAAAAAATCTTTTCAACAAAATGCCAAATGGGCGACCGGTAGCGCAGTGTGTTGAGGCATCAGTCTCATGTTTGACTACCGGCGTTTCGGGTTCGAATCCCGTCCACGACGACGTTCATGGCCATGGATGTGCAGGAGGTGCATGCTGGCAACTGCATTCTCCGAAACCAGATTATGCCAACGAAACGTCAACTGGGCCACATGGAACAGTTGACGAGCTATGCCCCACAAGGGGTTAGGGCAATTGAGTAAATTTTCACCCTTCAGCTCCACGTTCTACGGCTAGTTTTCAGCCACTAATCCATTACATACACAATTCTTTGACTTTACCATCTATATAGGGAATGACTTTCTTTTGAAGTCAGACCGAAAAAGTGGCGTCAAAAGGTGTCAAGTGAATGCTCCCACTTCCACGCTTGCTATACATCAGAAGTATGTGATGTACTATTGTATATTCGCCGACAACCGGACAAAATGTTGACAAAAGAATGGGATTAGAATGGCTATTTTCAATCATTCTCTTTCGACCCAGGGATCAGGCGATAATCTGAAATATTGGAAAACGTCAACGAAAAGAAGTATGTTATCCTATCGGCCTATGTCTAAGTAGATCGATAATTAACTAAGCGGAGAATAGTGTTGTTCACAAAGTGACTATCATTTGTTATGTTATATTCCCAATATAACCCAAGAGACAGGGAGTTTTTGCCTTGCAAAAGGTGCGGTAGTTCTGAATTTTCGATATGCTGTATAGGTCGGTGGGGTAGTAAAAAATTCAAGTTTGTGTCACTCTCCCCCCTTTACTCCCCCCGCCATCTTGGAAAAACTGGCACTTTTACCAGTTTTTTGCCTATAACTCCGTTCCAGTCAATTGTCAATTGCTCCTTTATTCCCCCGAAGTGGAAACATCATTGTTTTTTGATGTACATATTTCATCAAATAATGGGTTAAATATTGGTCCCATGAGGAAAATGATTAGGATGGACTTTTTTCAAATTTGAAGAAAGGAAAGAAGAGGGAGTGGGGAAAATATTGTATGTGGTCCGAGTCTGCCTCCCTGTATTTCGAGACCCTTATACGTAGAAATATGGAAATTTATAGGAAAGCGCCATTTCACTAGCATAGAAAACTAGAAATAGTAGAATTTTGAAATTTCACCAAAAAAGGTTAAAAATAGCACATTTCCATAGTCGCAGTTAGCACACCCCTGCACCCCTCGAGCACATCCCAGGGCAAAAATGTTGATGGTTATGAATTGGCATGTAAGATACTATATCATGGGTAAGACATTTTAATGATGGTGTTTTTATCCATCTGAGTGATACCGAGAAGAGCAACGAGCCGATATTTACACACCAAAATAAGCGATTGCTACAAAACCCTTGGATTGCGGACGTAGCCCTCTATATTCCGGTTTAATTTTTTTAAATGTATGTTTTTTTTTCATTTTCTAGGTAATATTTATACCTAGGGGCATCTGACTTATGTCAAATTAAAGGTTTTTGTAATCATTTTCCTAGTGGGACTAATATTTAACCCGTGACACAAACTTGAATTTTAAACGACCCCACCTACCTATACAACATATACCCAAAAATCAAAACTACAGCCCCTTTTGCACGCTAACCCCCCTTATTTGGTCTCTATTTCTTGGGCTATATATATATAGATCAGATCTTAATCTCAGCGTTTATTGATTTTGGAATGCAGACATAGATACAGGCATACCCCGATATAAGTCGCTTCGTTTAAAGTCATTTCGCACTTGAGTCGCCAAATAATTTCCACCCCTCCCCGATTAACGACTACTTTGCTTCACGCTTACGTCGATCCTCGAAATTCGAAAATTTATAATTGTATCTAAGGGATGTTGGCAAAATTTTGCATACTATATGTTAGACGGTTAGTGGCTCTTACAGCCCTTTAAATGAAAAAAAAACAAGGTTTTTTTACGCTTAAAAGTCGAAAACTTTCATAAATTGCGAAATTTTGCATGAAAAAGTATATATTTCGTGCTTTGGCTTTACATTTACAAGGTCATAATTAGCCGAAGCTAACGAGTTATAGCGAAAGAATAGCACAATTTGAACGCAAAAATTCGAAAAAAAAAAAATCAAATAAAGTTTCAACAATGGCTGCGTTCCTAAAAAAATCGCTGAGTCGGCGCATAGTCAGCACTTCACAATTGCTGACTAGCACATTGTAATTATTTTCGTGTTTTGGAAACAGCATGCCGGCTGTCTCATTTGTCTAATGCCATGTTCAGTTTGGCATTTGACAGAAAATACGAAATTTCTTGCTTTAATGAGTCCCAGGTGACACAAAAGATACTGTAACTACTTTCTTTCCCACAATAAGTTTTAACAATTACGTTAAAAACACGATTATCAACCATACACAACACAACCGAGGTTGGAATCGAAGTTTGACAATTGTCGCAAATGTTAAATATTGCGCTGAGCTAGAAAAGCGAGAAAATTTTATGCTGACCAAAAATGAAAGCGCTTAGCTCAGCGCAAGGGTTTCTATTGTACGACAAATCACCATGCAGCACTAATCGCTTCTAGGTGATGACTCAGCGCTGGCGTTTTAGGAACACAGTCATTGTTGAGAGTTTGAAGACCAATATTTCTTATTGCATCATTCTACGTGTCGTAAGTAGTGATGTTCCGATACCACCAAAGTATCGATACTGACTCAAATCGATACTTTTTTCTAACTCAGTTATAGTCCGGATGGCGCAACGGTTAGCACGTTCGCCTTTAACGCACTGGGCCCCGGTTCGATTCCGGGGACTTACGTGTCGGACTATGAGCCCACTCAGCTGTTAAATGAGTACCCATTATTGGGTAAATAACTCGGTTGAGCGTGTTGCTGATCACATACCTCTGCACAAAAAAAAACTGTCACGATCTAGAAAATAAGATGATGCTAACTCATCTCGAGGCCGTGGTTCAAATTGGACTGTTGCGCCAGTTAATATTTATTTTTTTATTAGTTATCTTAATGTCAAAGTGGGAAAATATACGTGATATTTTACCAAATTATTTATTTTATATACTGGATATTGTCCGGTATTTGTAGTTTGTTCTAAAATAATAGACGGCGTGCAGATGCAGAAAATACATACAAAATTCACGACAACAATGAATCGAGGCTGGAAAGATGTACAAGAATAAATTCAAAGAATCCCAGTGCGAACTAGGCGTTAAGTAGTAAGCCTCGAAAGAAGCAAATACTACCTAGTCCATAGGTTGCAGCAAGGAGGTGATGTTCGGTAGAAAAAAACATTAATTTGATAGTCTTTCACCCCTAAACAAAAATAATTTGAGTCGGCGATTATTTCACGCATCTCATCACCTGCCTTATGGATTTTGGGCTGGCACCTGATCCGTGATCTGCAGGCAGATAAGGGGAACAATATAGTTATCCTGGACAAAGAAGCGTACGACGATGCTGTGGCCAAAAAACTCGCGAACGGAAATTTCTTCAAATTAAGGAAAGATCCACTACCTGAGTCAATCAGGAGAGTGGATCAAGCCTTGAAGGAAGCCAGCGCGGTGTTCGACAACATCACCCGACTCCGAATTCCGAACCCGTCATTGCCACGGATCAGGTGCCAGCCCAAAATCCATAAGGCAGGTGATGAGATGCGTGAAATAATCGCCGACTCAAATTCGCCTGCATACAACATCGCGAAGTGGATTATTACCGAATGTCAAGCCCTGGGGAACCCGAGCAGCAAGTATGCCGTGAAAAACTCGCCCGAGCTGATCGAGAAACTCCAAGACATACATGACATCAAAGAGAGTGAGGTGATGGTATCGTTCGATGTGAAAGCATTATTCCCCAATACACCGGTGAGACAAGCGATCTTCGAATTTGAATGTTGGCTAAACAAATTTGGAACCACCCCGGAATGGAAGAAGAAAGTTAGAGTTTATGCAAAGCTCGCCTGGCTTTGTATGAATGAAAACTACTTCACATTCCGTCGACGACGTGTTTGCCGTTGTAAATAGGGACGAAATAGACCAGACACAGGCTGGTAAAGTATCCGTTGACCGAAGCGGGATACAACAATGAACAGAAGTTTATTTTGGATACCGCTGAGAAAAATGGGTATAAACCACATGTTCCAAAAAAATAAAAATTTCTTACATTCTTTTCATTTACAGGTGGTCGGCTCGAGTAGGAATACGACTTTGAGGAACATCCTGGGAAGTGCGAAGGACCCACTAAAATTGGAGGAGAAGAGCGGCATATACAAAATATCATGCAACGATTGCGACCAGTGCTACATTGGGCAAACGAAGAGATTGATCACAACGCGTTTCAAGGAACACATCCGGGAGGCCACGTCAAGGAAAGGACCGAATGCGACCATTCGATCATCCGTCGCGTCACACATCATCAAGGAAGGACACAACGTTTATCACGAGAACCTGGAGCTGCTACGACACTTAAAAAAACCGAGCATGTTGGACCCGTGGGAAAGCCTCGAAATTATGCGCGAAGATCCGAAAAAATTGCTGAACACCGACGAAGGGAATTGCCAATCACGCCTAATAGAATTTCTAGCAAATAAGCATAAAAACAGGTAGAAAGTGGATAATTAGATAATAGCATCTTTTCCTTTTTATTATCCCCTGTATATATAAGTGGAGTATTTAACGATTTGTAGTTCTGCCATAGTTTTAGTAACCATTGTACTGAAGAAGAGAGTAAGTGGCTCTCGAAATACATGTATTTGCATAAACAAGCTAGCCTTCGGCTAGCTTGCCGAAGGTATGATACCCTTCACCTTCGTTATATTTTGTGGTACATTCGCATTTTTGAAATTAGTAGTAAAGCTTGTTCCGATTTCACTGTTCCTATAAGAGGTAAATGAAATAGTGGGCCGATTTCAACCAAATTTAGGAACGTGGCTTAGCAGTCAATACGATTGAATAATATGCAATTTCGTAAAGTTATCTTCAGAAATAAAAAAAGTTTTCTGACAAAAACTTAGTTTTGGGACGGTCATTCCTATGACAGCTATTTGATAGAGTAGTCCGATTTTAACCAAATTCAGAAATATGATTTCACTAAAAACATTATTGATTATTGTGAATTTTGAAAACTATATCTTTAGAAATAAAAAAGTTTTTCTCACAAAGACGAATTTTCGGGCCGGTCGTTCCTATGGCAGCTATATGACGTCGTGGTCCGATTTCAACCAAATTCAGGAATGTGATTTATATAAAGATACTATTGATTAGTGTGAAATCTGAAAATGATATCTTTTGAAATAAAAAAGTTTTTCTCACAAAGACGAATTTTTGGACCAGTCGTTCCTATGGCAGCTATATGACGTAGTGGTCCGATTTCAACCAAATTTGTAAATATGATTTAGCTATAGATACTGTTATTTCCTGTGAAATTTGAAAAAGATACCTTTAGAAATAAAAAAGTTTTTCTCACAAAGACGAATTTTTGGACCGGTCGTTCCTATGGCAGCTATATGACGTAGTGGTCAGATTCCGTTGGTTCCGACATATATACTGCGTGCAATAAAAAGAAGGCTTTGTACGAAATTTCAGCTTGATAGCTTTAAAACTGAGGGACTAGTTTGCATAGAAACAGACGGACAGACGGACAAAGCTTAATCGACTCGTCTCATCATACTGACCAAGAATATATATAGTTTATATGGTCGGAGATACTTCCTTCTGTGCGTTGCAAACTTCAAGACAAAGTTAATATACCCTATCACATCCGTGAAGGGTATAAAAATAAAAGTTGTAGTTTTGGACAGGTTACGCCGTCTATTATTTATTGTATTTTATGTTATTATTTATTTATTTATTCATTTTATTTTATTTTTTGTATTTATAATATAAAATACTTAAACAAAAAAGTCCGCTTTTGGAAGTTTTCTCAACGGACAACTGTCATGGAAATGTTCCTCCGGATCAGAATACTTCTCCGATCCGGAGGGGAACATTTTATGACAGTGTCCTTATAGATTTTACCGGAGGAGAAAGCATATGGAGAAGAATTCGAGAAATGTCAAATCCTGATTCTTTCGCAGGAACGCAGCCAGTAACAAACACAATTCACCACTATCTATGGCAAGCGGCTGCGCAACGGACGACTACCAGCGACGACCGACAAGTAGAAGATGGGGTAGGGCGGCGCGGTGGCGACCATAGACCAGGCATCATAGCAACTTGCTCGCCAAAATGCATTTCAGAAAATAAATTACTTTTCATTCGATACAAGTACTTTTCTTCCGATACCGAGTAAGTATCGGAAGAAGTGATTCGATGCGAAAAGTACTCGGTATCGAAACAAAATATCGAGTATTTTACTCGTATTTACTTGTATCGGATCATCACTAATCGTAAGATGAGTTACAACATGTGTGGTCGGCGATTTCACCCTGGGCCCCGGAAACTAAAAATATCCCACTTCCATTATAGAGTGGCTCAAAAATTATTTTTGTTTAGCCGTGAAAGACTATCAAATTAATGTTTTTTTCTACCGAACATCACCTCCTTGCTGCAACCTATGGACTAGGTAGTATTTGCTTCTTTCGAGGCTTACTACTTAACGCCTAGTTCGCACTGGGATTCTTTGAATATATTCTTGTACATCTTTCCAGCCTCGATTCATTGTTGTCGTGAATTTTGTACATATGTATATTATTTTCTGCATCTTGCAATAAATGGAGGCAGGCGAGATTCTGGCGAGACGCAAAAGAATCTATTCAAGAGTCTCAGTGCACACTTGGCGTAGCTATTCAATTGCGGACGGAATCATTTTTCACGAATCATCTCACTTTCAAAGGAAAGTGCAGAAAAATACGATCACAAACTAGGAAGTTTAGACAACTTATAATCGGAATTGATATAGGAGATAACATTAATTCGAAGCTTCTACCGATATTAATGCAGGCGAGAAAACTCATGAGTCTGGGAAAGGAAGTAAAAACATCCAATATGAATGGAGGCTCGAACAATGTTTGCTGAATGCGTAAATATGCAAATAAATCCAACGGAGTCACCCATCACCGTTGAAACAGACAATTTCCATTTCGTCAAGATTTTGGAGAAGTTGGATTAGTTCTTCTGCGTGACTTCGTTAAATCCATCAAATTGGATTTACCGAAGTCACACGATGGGAAAATTTCCGCAGAGTTACTAATCCAACTTCTCCAAAATCTTGACGAATTAATTGATATGAACGTAATATTCTATATCACAATATTTCTATTTACAGGTAAATTGTTTATAATGGAATTTTAAAATTTTATTTATCCTGATGCGTTTTCATACATATGTGACTTTGTTTCGATATAAGTCGTTTCAAGTTAAGCCGCTTTTTTTCTGGAACGTAACCCTGTCGTATATCGGGGTACGCTTGTAGTCGATTATAATCTTAAGATATTTGCCTTATATAAATTAGGCTCTCAAAGGTTTCTTCTAAAAATATCCTAATCAAGATATTCACATTAAGGAAAAACGAAAAATGTTTGCCATAAAAGTGTACTCTACTCATAACACAAAATGCCGATAAAACGATATCAAACAGCTATAACTAGTGTTGGTATCCTTCCATAAAAATAAAATAGCTCTCTCGGGTTTATAGGTCGCACCGGACTGCTCTATCACCATCGAACGGAAAAGTTCAATTGCTATCAGATGACCTTAATTGATACGTTTCTTCCTTCTGGCACGGAGCATGTTCAGACAATTTTTAATCGGCTGAAGAAAGTGAAATAGGATATGCAAGTCATAGACTAAATAAAGGTGGTTTAACTTCCAATTAAAAAAAGGGAAAAATGACAATAACCTGTTGTGAGGTATTTTCCCTATCTATATATTAAATAGTCAATATACTACGTGCTAGATAAGTAAGATATTAATCTGATTAGTACGGTTTACCTAAGTATTTACGGAATAGATATTTCATTTTTAATTTGTAGTCTCTCATTGGTTTAAAAATCAAACCAGAATTATTTATTTAAAACGCCAGTGTATGCAGCTAATTCGCCTCTTTTCATTCACTATCGCCAGTTAATTTGTCTTTTTTTACCTCCTGGCTTCCTAGACGTATTTGTAATTAGTTCGTTCCTTGATCAATAGTCACTAAGTTTTCCGAATGACGAAGAAAAGAGTGAGTACAATAACTACACGAATTTCATCTTCATTATCACCGAGGTTGTGGAAAAACAAGGCTTCTTGTATGTCCTTCATATTTGTCCTTTAGCTCGCTTGCTCCTGACAGAATGATGCGGTCAAATATTCGTATCGTAGTAAGGACTTTTATTGTAATTTCATAGCGAAAATGAGCCTACTAATGACGTTCCAACCTGCTAATGACATTTAAAATGATTCGTTCCGATTATTGTAGAAAGCTCTAATTCTGTTAGATGGCTGCTCCTCTAAATGAAATCGATAAGGTGAAAACCAACAGTGTCCCGCATGCAAAGTGCCCTCTTCACTGCCCTACTTTTCTTGTTTTCCACCAAAACTCTTAAGCAATTTGATGTAAGAAGCTGATTATTCGCATGTGGATCTTATATGAAACCTTGATTTAGACTTCGTAAAATCGAACACAATTGTCAAGTTAATATAATTATGTATGTTGCCGTAAATTCCGAAATACGTAGAGTTGCTTCCATATGATACTTAAAATCATATGAAAACATATTTCTGTCTGTACCTTTTGTGGACTGTATACACGCTTCGTCTCTAGCCCGCCATAGACGATCCGGAGTCCCTCTCTGTAAAAACTGATCAGTTCTGCACTTCCGAATTTCCGGAACGTGTAAGTGGAAATTGGACTGTTCAGTCGGCCGGATACACAAATAAAAATCGATTTGGGAAAATTGTTCAGTCAAGGGGCCTATTCCACGAAACTCTGCAACTCCGAATTCCTCAATTTTCACTTTGGCTGAGTGCAGTAGAAGTTTTAATAAGGCTAAGTCTTTAAAGCTAGAGTCGAACTGACACTCCTACAAAAACATCTGAACTCATTCAAAAAAGAGTTAAGGGGAGGCACACCCAAGGCATGGAGGAGCTTCTGCGAACGCATCGAAGGGTCCGGCAAGACCTCTAGATTTCGAAAAATCATCCAAATCCATCAAGCTTCCTACAAAAGGAAGATGGGACGTGGACGTCTTCAAGGGAAGAAACCATCGAGTGTCTGTTTGACACGCTATTCCCTGGAAGCTCGGTTGGAGCCTCACTTGGGGACCTCTCCACTTGTCGCATAGCGCCATGTGATTGTGCATCCATTTAATCTCGTGAAAATATAATTTGGGCAATCTCCAGCTTTGAACCTTTTAAATCAGCTGGACCAGATGGCATAATTCAGGCTGATTCGCAGCATTGTTTGGATATCGTATATCCATGGATAGAGAGCATCCTAATGGACCGCCTGGAGCTGGTGTACGTTCCTCGCATCTGGAGGGAAGTGCGGATGGTTTTTATCCCGAAAGCGAGTAGTAGTTCGCATGCGTGCCCAAACGAACTCCGATCCATTAGCCTTTCTTCAACCATGCTGAAACTACAGGAGACAACCACTTGCGGGATACCATCACTCCTTCTTTCCACGTCGCAACATGCCTATTGAAAACGCAAGTCGGTAAAAACAGCGCTGCATTCTCTGGTCAGTCATATTGAGAAATCTCTTGATCAAAAGGAATACACGAAGATTGTTTTTCTAGACATCGAGGGTGGTTTTAATAGTATTAAACCTAGCGCGATCATTGAAGCTCCTGGGCCTCCAGATTATTGACTCCCCTTCTTTGGAATGTAGGAATCAACAAACTGCTTCTTAAACTGGAATAAATTAGAATCAAAGTTATTGCATACATGGATGACGTAGCCATCGCTGTCACAAGTTTGCTGATGTCCTCAGCGGGTTATTGCAGAATACCCTTTCTATTCTAACAGAGTGGGCAACTCTCTGCGGCGTTGGAATTAACCCGAATAAAACGGGGCGTGTGCTCTTCAAAAGAAGACACACAACTCCTCCTATCCAGCCTCCAATACTGGAGGTTATTAAACTGGTTGTCGCCGAAAAAAGCTAAGTTCCTCGGTTTTATTTTGGATAGGAAACTAAGGTGGAATATGAAAAACGGATTATAGACCTACTGTTCGTGCGCTCTACTCGTGCAAAACGGCCATAGGTAAAAACTAGGGCTTGCAGCCTAAGGCTGTACATTGAATATATTTTATGTATACAGCTGTCGAACGTCTATACTACTGCACACGGAATAATTTTGTAGTGGACAGTACTTCGAGTAGCGGCCTATCGTAACCTCCTGGAAAAAGTACAAAGGCTAGCTGCGCTGGCCCTGACGTGGGCTTTTAGAACTAACCCGTCAGCTGGCTAGACATAGTGCTCGGCTTGCTCCCGTTGGATATTCGCGGCGAACAATTGGCGGCAAACATGCCTTTACGCCTTCGCGAAACTGGCTAGTGACACACGCTTAGTTGTAGACACTCGACTATACTGAGCAACTTGAATCTGGACCTGAAAAATTGCCAATAAGAGCTTATCTTCGATAATATTGGTCTGAATCGTTTTTTGCCGCTTGTCCTGCTCTGATCAGCTCTGTATCGTTTTTTTTCCGCCGCTTGTTCTGCTCTGATATGCTCTGTACAAAAAGAACGCACTTAATGTTTGAAAACTGTCCAATTATTTTTTTCGGAGAACGCTACTTCCAGGATTAAATTCATGAAACCATGAATAGGGAAAACGAATCACAATATTTTCCCGGTCATTTCCCCTATTTATGATTTCTAAAGATTTTAATTTGATTAATCCGCAACTTCAGACAGACTGCAGATACCTTCGTTGTGTTTTGTGGTTCATTTGCCTTTTTGAAATTAGTACTAAAACTATAAGAGGTATATGAAATAGTGGGCCAATTTCAACCAAATTTAGGAACGTGGCTTAGCAATCAATACGATTGAATAATATGCAATTTCGTAAAGATACCTTCAGAAATAAAAAAAATTTTTCTGACAAAAACTTGCTTTTGGGACGGTCGTTCCCATGACAGCTATATGATCGAGTAGTCCGCTTTCAACCAAATTCGGAAATATGATTTCGCTTAAGATACTATTGATTAATGTGAATTTTGAAAACAATACCTTTAGAAATAAAAAAAGTTTTTCTCACAAAGACGAATTTTGGACCGGTCGTTCCTATGGCCGCTATATGACATAGTGGTCCGATTTCAACCAAATTCAGGAATGTGATTTAGCTAAAGATACTATTCATTAGTGTGAAATCTAAAAACGATATCTTTAGAAATAAAAAAGTTTTTCTCACAAAGACGAATTTTTGGACCGATCGTTCCTATGGCAGCTATATGACGTAATGGTCCGATTCCATTAGTTCCATTGGTATACTGCCTGCAATAGAAAGAAGGCTCTCTACAAAATTTCAGCTCGATAGCTTTAAAACTGATGGACTAGTTTGCATAGAAACAGACGGACAGACAGACGGACGGACAAAGCTTAATCGACTCGACTCATCATACTGACCAAGAATATATATAGTTTATATGGCCGGAGATGCTTCCTTCTGTGCGTTGCAAACTTCATGACAAAGTTAATATACCCTATCACATCCGTGAAGGGTATAAAAATCAAACCCTGTTTCAGACAACAACTGAACATTTTGTATTCGGAATGTCGTCCACTGCCAGCTCAAAACCTTAACATGCCGTTCACAAGACAAACCATGATTAGGGAAATCGGATATGAATGAATATTAAAACATGTTTTATTTTGTTTGTGAATTTGTTTACGCTGAAAACACACCGCGTAAGACAAAACGTTTTGTTTTGTCTCAAGAAACAATCGACCATTGCTTCTTATCAGGCAGCGCACACCAAGGAAAACGAAACAAAACAAACGTTTTTGTCTCGATGCGTTTTATGGCTTGTTGTCGATAATACATGTCTTCGAATATGATTAACACACACCGAATGAAACAAACTCGTTTCAGCCAAACGTCGTTGTCGATAATTGCATACATTGCAATAGGGCGCAACACACACCGCATGAAACGAAACAAAAACACAAGACAAAACAGAATCGTTCCTGCGGCAGCCGGTTCAACGCACCGGAGCGACCCAATTCACAACGGCCAAGAGCTGCCAAAACCCTTCAATGCAAGAAGGAAAGTGTGTTTGTATGTTGCATGCCTCGTATCGTCTTTTTTTATGTTCACTGGGAGCAAAACATCTCGGCGCAACTGCTCTCAGTGCTACTTCTCCGCTCCGGCATTGAGAGAAACCCAGGACCATGGATCTACTGCGTATGTGGCAGGAGTGCTGCACCCAAACGCGACTACGGTGAGATGCAATTGCTGCAATCAGTGGTGTCACCTAAGACACTGCTCAGGACTCAATCATCATAGGCACTGAAATTCCTCCTTTACTGCCAGTCAGTGTAGGAACAGAGGACAACAAGTAGCAACACCGTCTAACACGCCTCAACATCCAACACCATCGAGCGTTCAGACAAGTTTACAGCCATCCCAGATGACTCCTGCTAACAGTTCCCACTGGATTTCCCAACACAATCTTACGCCTGCACCACCGATTGCTATCTTCAATACGCTCTCACTCGTCCAACTCAACTGCAATGGGTTGCAGAACAATGATCGCTGAACTCGCATCATTTATGTACAGACATCGCATCCAAGTTGGAGCCATACAGGAGACGAAACTGCACTTCAACTCGTCCCTCAACTCATATGGCAACTACGCTATTGTCAAGAAAGACAGGTTGACCAACGCTGGAGGAGGGCTTGCCTTCATTATTCACCATTCCGTGCAATACCGGGAAATTGATATTACTAGCAATGATAACACCATGGAAGTGCAGGCCGTCGCCTTAAAATCGGGTAATGTTGATATCGAAATTCACAATATCTACATCCCACCGGTATCCAGCTGTCCCTCAGGATACCACGTAAATATCAACCATCTCCTCACTGGTCAACATCGCCTCCTGCTCGGTGACTTTAATGCTCACCGTGAACTCTGGCACTCCAACTTTAACAACGACGCCAGAGGAATCTCAATAGCCGAACAGATTGATGCCTCCGATTTCTGTACCCTAAGTGTCGACATCCCCACTCGCATCGCCGGCACATACATGTTTCAGTTCTCCAGACATCACGATTGCCAGTGCTGGCCTCATAAACGAAACACAATGGGAGCCGGTCCTAACACTATCTTCAGACCACCTACATATAAGGCTTGACAAACCGTCAAACATCATATCTTCCAAACACCGCACGTTTGTCAACCACAATAAGGCTGATTGGAACGGTTTTACCTCCTATACCAACGCTAAATTCCTCGCTCTGCCAACGCCAACCGACGTTCGTACAGCCGAATCAAACATAAGGAAAGTCCTGAATAAAGCGGCTGCGAAGCTCATACCTGCAGGACGGATTCCAAAAATTCGGCCCATTTTCCAGCCACTGCCGCCAGACTGGCAGACGAGAGAGACAGCATCAGGAGCGTAAACCCGGACGACCCCAGAATTTACGAGATGAACTGCGAGATCCAAAGACAAGTAGCCGAACACAGGAGGTCAAAATGGAGCACCCATCTGAATAACTGTAATCTAACCACAGGGTTGAGCAAGTTATGGTCGACAGTTCGTGCCCTCTCCAATCTACCGAAAACAGAAAGGGAACGTCGCTATTCAGTTCGGTAAATATTCAACAAGTGACCCTACCCACTGCGCAAGTCGTTTCAATAAACAATTTATTGAACACCCCGCGCCAGACAGACTTAAGCGTAAAATCCGTAGGAAGATTCACAACCGAACTACAGACAGCATACCTGTTTTCGCCACGGACGAAGTAGTTGCAGCTATAAGGAAGGCGAACAACTTGAAAGCATTGGGACCAGATGGCATTTCAATGACTATGCTCAAACACCTCGATCTGCCAGCCGTCAACTATCTCACGGCTACTTATAATCTATCCATCTCCTCGTTGATCGTTCCGGAAATCTGGAAAAAAGGGAGAGTCATCCCAATATTGAAACCTGGGGAGAAAGCGACACTCGGCGAATCCAATCGTCCAATAACTCTACTGTCACCAGTTGCCAAAACGCTTGAAGCACTAATCCACCCGTGTTCTTACGGCCCACATCCAGCTCGCTGATTACCAGCATGGCTTCCGAAGCATGCACAGTACGACCACGGCTTGGGCTCGTCCTTGTGATAGAACAATATTGGTGGCGCTTGACCTGTCGAAGGCCTTCGGCACTGTCAGCCATTCAGCGCTTTGGTCTGACATCAACCATTCATTGCTTCCGACGCAAGTAGTGAAATGGATTGCCAATTATCTTGCTGGCAGGCAATCCTATACAGAATTCAGGAACAGCAAATTAAAGCTTAGGAAGATTAAATAAGGGTTACCTCAAGGAGGAGTTCTATCTCCTACCTTGTTTAATCTATACCTGTCTGTCAGGACTCCCAACACCTCCCGAAGGGATCGACATTATCTCCTACGCTGACGACTGCTCAATTCTGGCAACAGGGAACGACATAGCGGATATGTGCAGAAACATTAACGGTTATCTTGAACAACTAAACTCGTTCTTCTCAAACAAGAACCTTACCGTCGCAGCGCCTAAATTCTCGGGAAGCCTATTTACCACCTGGACGAAGGAGGTCAAGATGCAGCCTGAAATCTCGATCGGGAATCATCCTATTCCTACCATAAACCATCCTAAAATCCTAGGAGTCACGCTGGTAGCATGGCCACATCATCACCTCATGCCTCAACTGTGTGCGACAGGATGCGTAGTAGGAATAAGATTCTCAAAGCCCTGGCCGGTAGTACCTGGGGCAAGAACAAAGAAACCCTACTGGTCACGTATAAAGCAGTCGGAAGATCAGTGACCAACTATGCGGCTCCTGTGTGGTTGCAGAATCTCTGTGACACACAGTGGAAGAAGATTCAAACGTGCTAAAGCGCCGCTCTCCGTACTGTTACTAGCTGTCTCCTGATGTCACCCCAGGACCATCTACATCAGGAAAGCAGGATGATGCCTTTAAGGGACCACAACCAGCTTCTTGCTAAGCAATACATGGTGGGCTGCTATCGAAGTGATCACCCAAACTTCAACCTCATGGACAAGACGCCGCCGCCCAGACATGTCAGGCGCGACCTGAGGGACCTTGAAAGAGACGTCCAGAGATACAAAAGGGTACCCTTTGATAGTGGCGCACACAGGTTGGCCATCGCAGCAATACATCGGGAGGAGGTTAATCAGTCAATAGCAGGCTTAGGTTGGAATCCAGTTCTCTCGTCCATACCACCAATGATATCTCCGGAAGAGGAAAGACTTCCGAGAGCTACGAGAACAACACTCGCCCAACTTCGGTCAGGCTGGTGGTCACGACTGAACTCCTACCTATCCCACATAGACCAGGACGTCTCAAACATCTGTCCTGCATGTAACGACGTAAACCATATCTTTCACTGCCCAGCTGCTCCCACGCGCCTGACTCCTAGATCGCTGTGGGAGAACCCAATAGAGGCAGCTAACTTTCTATCCCACAACACCGGGGATGAAGACGAAACTGTAGGCATGTAACCAACAAACACCTCGAATCCTGACCATTGCCACAACAACAACAACAAACAAAACAAATGTTTTTGTCTCGATGCGTTTTCTCGTTTCAGATAAACATCGTTGTCGATAATTGCATACATTGCAATAGGCCCAACACACACCGCATGAAACGAAACAGAAAAACAAGACAAAACAGAAAGACATGTTTCGTTGCCACTAGGCGGCCAGTTGTCTTTCGGAAACAAAAATTTGTTTCCTCTTATACGTAATAGTTGGTCATTTTATGTACAATTTTGCAGATTTGTGTTTTGCTTGGATTCACTGTGTTTCGCTTGGTGTGTGCTGCAATGAAAAACGTTTTCTTGTCTTATGCGACAAAAACACTTTTTTTGGTGCGGTGTTTTCACACTTAGTGTGGCTTCATCTTGAGAGTGGCACGTTTCCTTTTCAATAAACACCTTTCTACGACACTTTTCAACAACAAATATGGATGGTTTTTCAAAGAAAACTAAAAAATAAGGGTTTTTCTTTCTACTCCAAAACCCTACAAGCAGACTTACTTTATAAATGAAGATACACAGAGCGACATTCTAAGAAATTCTGGTATAAACTATCTAAAAAAAAGATACAAAGTATCTACACTGCATGCAGATACATCGGATCATGGATATGTCTTTGGCTACCGACTGCGTGGAACCTGTTGTGTTGAAGATATCGACGTAAGTTTTATTTTATAAAGATCCCAGTATAGTTATACTGGATGAATTCATTCGAAAAAACACGTCCCACGCTTTCGGTAGGCATAAGATGTACCGATGTATCTGCATGCAGTGTAGATACTTTGTATCATTTTCAAGACATACCGTCCCGCATAGTGTACAGGAGAATACAAATTAACCCAACCGTTGCCCCGTGTGTGGATCAAGCGATCATACACTCTACATATTTATATGCGCCTGTGCTTCGTTAGTACGTCAATCCGCGATCGATCGCGTCAAGCCGCGGTCTAGCTAAACACACTTACTATTAGATACTTAGATAGTACTCGTCTAAGTCTAAAGACGGTAAGCGCGACAACACAATTTTATTGCATTAACGTTTACGTTATCCGCGCTGCACAAACTGCATCATCTGCACTATTCTCCTCACTAAATCAGAATTGTGCACTGTTAGTTGATATATCATCGATCGTGATAGTACGCGGTATGCGCGATACAAGTACGGTCGTAAGTTCCTTACATCCACGGGAAAAACACGTTGGTGACCTTGGTGACACTGATTTCAGTCGGCTGGATGGGATTGGCCATCACAAGAAAGGGGTGGATCCGCCGCGGAAGTGTAGTCCAAGGTCCGTGGAGCAAGCATCTCTTTCGCACTGTCGCCGATGACGAAGCAACGCCCATCCATTGAACTTCTTCGACTCAACCGTCTCTCCATTGCGTGCATACAAGTGTGTGTGTATGTGTGTGTGTGAAGTGGAAGCTATTTCCCGACCTACCCCAACGATTTTCTTACTGAGTCAGGTTAGTGACTAATTGATGAAAATAAAAAGATTACTGTGAAGGAGGAGCCATAGCGCTGCGCACGAGTGAGGGAGATAGGTTGTCTGGATGTGGCTGGTGTTGTGAGCAGATTTGAATCACGAGGGGATGGCAGTTGAATGATGTTGACTTGTTTTATGGGTGCCTGGTTGTTTAGTCAGTTCATGATGGAAGTTTTTCGATTTTCGTGAGTTCCCTTTGATGACTGACTCGGATTGACTGAGGATCGGCCACTACATTCATAGAACTCGGAAAAATTTTCAATGGGCTTGTTTCCTCTTCTGACCCCCGAGTAGAAAAACAGACATTTCGTGTGACGGACAGATTTTTAGGATGACCCCCAGCTATAAGACATATCCATGTCAAAAACATTCAAACATTTATTTCAGAGACTGGTGTTTTAATTCTTTATCATCTTCATTTTTACTGCCTACATAAATGTACGCAGTCTACGCATCATCATTCACAATCCTCGATAGTATAGTGGTCAGTATCCCCGCCTGTCACGCGGGAGACCGGGGTTCAATTCCCCGTCGGGGAGATTTCTGTTTTTTTTTTATCTTTTCGGCAATGACGTTATCTTTTTGCACGTGCTTCTTCTTTCTCCTGTGACCCAAATGAATCTCGACACACACGACAATCATTTTGGTCGCGAGAATGCATCGAACCACGTCAAACTCAATATAAAACATAATAGAAAAAATCTCCTTATTTCCACTGTTGTATTGATTTTGACGTGGTTCGATGTATGCTCGCGACCAAAAAGCTTGTGTATGTCGGACTTCAGCGGCTTTTGCATATGCAAAGAACGAAAACTAAATCAACGCACACACTCCTACGCATGATTTAGAACTGTCAAACGACTCAATGAATGATGAATGGAAACAACACAGACACGCCGGAATTATCATTTTTGTTATGGAAAAAAATTAAGATGTTCACATGGTATAAGACAAAAAAAAAGTTTTCGTTTACTTTATTTATATTTACACGTTGTCGCGTCGCCCGTCCGAATAGTAGAACATTATGTGCCGAAATTATGTTTGCTAGAGTATTTTAGACGCGGTGACGCCCCTTTCGACAATTAACACAAACTAAGCACACCCAATCACCAAGCAAATCCGGAAGACTTCACAGAGAATACATCTATTAATTGAATAAGAAACCGCCACCCGACTCGTGTTCTTTTCTCCACGACGTCCGTCACGAAACTCAGTTGATACTGCTGCCTGGAAATCTGTGTGAGTCGCACCGTACTGTCAGCTTTAGTCGCATGCGAGAAATCTCAATGGCGTGAGTGTAAAATTCATACGAGCATCTCTACCAACACATTGAAAATCGAATGCCGGTTCGTCGGCACCGAGAGATCTTGTTTACATGAATGACGTCACCGATGTGAGCGGCAAAATCACAGTAATTGGATGTTTTGCTCTTGTTTTCCGGGGGTCGCGACTGAAACGTGCACATGTCGATGCCGAATGAATTCAAAAGGCCAAAGGCGACGTCATTATTGAAATTGAAAGTGACAGTGGAATTGGCATGAGTTGCACAATAAATAAAAGGTGTCTTGTGTGCAAAAATGGCGGAAGCGGGTCGCAGTTCTAGTTGGATTGTAACGGTGTGGGAGGGACGAAAATTATAAATAATGTAGCGTAAAAAAGTGGAATTATTTATTTTTGGCTCATCTGTTGGGCAATAGAGGTGAAGTTTTTACTTTTAAATAGATTACACAGGTCTGCGACCGTATTTATTTCTGTTTAGTGGAGGGTTTTTCTTATGTGGGTGCTATGTTCGCGGAAAATACTTTGAAAAATCCATCACGTAAGATTTCGCCGCAAAACGAAGTTTTCTTTCGGGTTGGCTTAGATTAAGGCGCACTACAGTAGAATTTAGTGAAATACATGTTTCTTCCATTCCAACTTATTCAAAAGTGAGGGTTTTATTCTAAAACTATAAACTGAGACAAAAATTAATATCAGAAACTCGTAGTAACAAAATTAGTCAGCGTGTGAATCATGGAATGTACGGAAAACGGGATTGTCCATAGTGAGCAAGATGGGAGAGTCCCGAAATTTCCAACTGACCCACTACTTAACTTGCCCTTCCATTATAGCCCCCATATACAATGCAATTCATCGTCAGATCGATCTGACGATATTGGCTGCATTCATGTGAAAAATTTTCGCTACGGAACGCTACATCCCCTCCACTACACATTTGAGGAGACGCTACCTGTCAACATTTCTTTCGTGATTGAACCGCTACATATGAAATGTCTGACAAACAGGTGACACCGCAAATATTTGACAATTGCCAATTTTCCATCGCAAAACATTTCTTTGGCACATCACGAAACAAGGAAATATCAAATCAAAGACGAGAAGACAGTGAATTTACATATACGGGGATTCTATTTGCGCTTTTGATGTACACAAACGTCACAACGCACATACCAGCTGCGAATTGTCAAATGTAGCGCTACATGCCCAGAGAGCGTAAAAAATTTCTGCTACCAAGGGGAAGTAACCGCTCCAGAGCGGATGGAAGGAGCGGTTGCAATCACGACCGGGAGGGGTTGTAGCGCTACGGAGCGCTCCGTAGCGATCCGGATAAAACGAGCGTCGTGAATGCACTCATTGTGATCGTCAGATCGATCACAGTGTGTGCGTTCAGAAGGAACTGAGCAACTTCCGCTCAGCGAACATGCTCAGAACGAGCGGGTTCAGAAGTGACTGAGCAACTTCCGCTCGGGTGATCATGATCAAATTTCACCGAGCAAGAAATATTTCTGCTCACTGATCAGTGCTCAGTGCTCAGGTTCTTCTTCTTCTTTTTCAACCTCACGCTCATGTTGCGAGTTTCCGAGTTTTGACAGTTATCAAATTGGTTGTTGTGTTTTCGCCGTTTTCGGCTTCTAGTTCTTTGGTTTTCGGGTGCTTCTGAATTTGTTTTCACGTTGTTCGTGATTTTTGTAATGGACAGAGTGGGATTCATGTATTTTCCACTTTTCGGCACTTGAAGTCTAAAATTGTCATCGTCAGCTTTCAGCTGGTCGATTTGTCAGCTGGTGAAGTAGCGTTCAGAAGGTGCAGACTCCAAACCGAGCAGCTCCGGAGCTGCTCGCGAGCAGTTCCGGAGCTGCTCGCGAGCGGTTTCTGCTCTTTTGCCACCTTCTGAACGCACTCAGTGTATGCGCGACAGTGTATGGCGCTTATCATTGACGATTGTTTTGACAGTTCGTTATATTTTTGATCGCCAGATTTTTGTGGCGATCCATCGTCAGATCGAACTGACGACGCACAGTCTATGGCGGGTTTTAAATGGAATGAATTTCAGTTCAGTTCAAACACACTCCGTGCACGTTCTAAAAATGGCTTCAAGAGGTTATGTCAATTCTCCGAGTAGTTTCTGTTATATTTGTGGTGAACTTGTAGTCAGAAAACAGCGAAATATCACGGACTTTGTTAAAAAAGTTCATTTTGCATATTTTGGTGTCAAGATTGGAAACCAAGACAAATCTTGGGCCCCCATGGAGTCTGTTTAGGCGGCGTCGAAGGACTCCGCATGTAGTCGAAACGTAATGGCTCGTTTACATTTGCCAGTGCACCGGCATGCCTGTAGACTTGTCGACAAGTGCCTTGCGTGTAGCTGCTTGCATGACGTGTGCCAGTAGGTGTTTACACATACAATTCGAGTTGCAAGTTGGCTGGGATTTTTTCTTGAGCGTCAATTTGATTATCACGTATTTACCATTGCGGTATTCAGTTGCAGGCGACATTGATCTTTGATCGTTTTTTGGCGTACCAATGACAGGAAACATATTTTCACAAGTCTACTGGAATGCCTGTAGGAAATCAATTGGCCCGGGAGGCCAGCTACTTGCAAGGCGCCGTGCGGGTTTACTGGCCTGGCAGTTCACAGGCACGGGTGTTTACACATATGCAAGTGACAGCTTGCAAGTTACTTGCAAGGCACTTGCAATGCCTGTAAAATGTACGTACTTGCACGGTCTACTGGCAAGTGTAAACGCTACTTAAAGTTAAATCGTTTCGTTTTGTCCCCATGATCTGGAGACAGCCCCGAAACAACGGCGATGACTGCCACTTTTGCTCCTGCAATATACAAGGGTATAGTCCGAAAAATAAAAAATAAATGTGTTATCCAAATCTGAAATCTTCACTCCACCCAGTACCTCATGGATTTGTCATTCCGTTACCCGTACCACCAGAGGAGCTTGGCGATTTACCAGCGCCATCAGGGGGGCGAATCCGAGGAAAGTTCTGAGGATGGGTTGCAAGTAGAAGACTGCTGGGGGTCCCAGCAATTTTCGCAAGCTGAATTAAACAACCTGATTTGAGATTTAGGACTTTCTAAAGATTCTACTGAGCTGCTAGGCTCCAGACCCAAGAGAAGAACTTGTTGGCACCTGAAACTTCTTTCGCTTGGTTTAGAAACAAAGAAAAAAGATTGGAACCTTATTTTTGTCTAGACAGCGAACTTTTATATTGCTCCAATGTCCCCGGTTTGATGTCAATGTTTAATAATCAACATTTGGCTGATGATTGGAGGCTATTCATTGGCTCATCCAAAATAAGTTTAAAAGCTGTTTAAATCCACAACGGCAACAAATACGCCACTAGACCGGTTGGACACTCAGTTCATTTAAAGGAGAAGTTTGACAATTTGTCTTTGATTTTAGACAGACTCAACTACAAAGAGTTTAGGCGGACCATCTGCGGGGACCTGAAAGTAATATCTATGATACTTGGACAACAAGGTGGCTACACTAAATATCCCTGCCTTTTATGTGAATGGGACAGCCGTGCCAAAGCTCAGCACTGGATTAAGAAGGAGTCGACAAGAAGAACACTAAAAGTACGAGAGAAAAACGTTCACTTCGAATCTTTGGTGGATCCGAAAAAAGTGCTTCTACCCCCACTCCACATCAAACATGGTGAAGCAGTTTGTCAATGGCATTGTCAAAAGATGGTGATCCGTTCAGGTATCTTACAAGCAAGTTCCCTGGCCTGCTCGAAGCAAAGCTGTAGGAGGGTGTTTTTGCCGGTCCTGACATTCGAAAACTTATGAAGGACGAAAGCTTTGAAAATGTAATGGGAAACGTTGAGAAAACAACATGGAGAAAAGAAAAGAAAAGAAGTTGTAACAACGTTATTGGGATACTCAATGAGCTTAAAACTGCACTTCTTGAACTCACATCTGGACTATTTCCCGAAAATCTTGGTAAAGTGAGTGGAGAGCTGGGAGAAAGGTTCCACCAGGACATAAAGGAAATGGAACGGAGTAACCAAAGACGGTGGAATGTAAATATGATAGCAGATGCTGCTGGATGCTGCACAGAGAAGAACCATATGCGTCGCACAAGCGGAAAAGTTCTAAACGAAACTTCGAAGGAAAAAATGTGGATATTATAAGGATCTTTAAAGCTATATATTTATGTTGCTTTATGTTCTACTGGTTTTGCACTGATTTGCATTTCCATTTTGCGGAAAATCATTACGTGATGAAGGGAAAAGCATGGTATTTTTGAATTCAGCGCATCAAAAACTATGGAAAGCACCCATTATGGTGCAAAAAAGAAAGAAGTGTCAATTCGCAGGCCTGTGTTATAGTAAAACGGGTGCCAAATTCATCACGATTACCTATATTCACGTACTTCATTATAAGTGGTAGTCCGGATGGCGCAACGGTCAGCACGTTCGCCTTCAACGCACTGGGCCCCGGTTCGATTCCGGGGATTTACGTGTCGGACTATGAGCCCACTCAGCTGTTAAATGAGTACCCATTATGGGGTAAATAACTCGGTTGAGCGTGTTGCTGATCACATACCTCTGCACAAAAAAAAACCGTCACGATCTAGAAAATGAGATGATGCTAACTCATCTCGAGGCCGTGGTTCAAATTGGACTGTTGCGCCAGTTATTATTTATTTATTTATTATAAGTGAATTTGGTTTAAATTACCCCGTTTTTATCATTTAACATTTTCAGGATTTATTCATTGTTTTCCGATATTAATTACTCTACAGTCTACATGGACAAAGCGGATTAATTTATAAACAGCTACAATTAGAGGAAATCCCCAAAATAGATGCGATTTTATGCCTGCTACAGACAATGACTCATCCCCGGTCATTTGGAGCTATCGCCATTGTGTGGACGGGCGGATGGCGCGTAATGGTAGCAGCGATGGGCCATCGGATGGCCACACATGGCTTTGGGAGTCATTTTTCGGCACGCAATGAACGATCGCGCGTCTATCAATTTAAATCAGCCATTTAAAGTCGTAGTTTGCTGCTGCACTCGACCCACAGATAACTGTTGTGTTGTCACTTCGATATGAAGGACTTGAATATTGTCTGGCCCATCGAAGACCATGTGGACGAAGAAAATTTGAATTGACATTTGGTGTATGATGGAGGTCATCATGGTCACCATTGCGCTGGACCATTGTCTGGGGCAGCCATTACTAGAAGGGCCATAGATTTGCCAGCACGACTCTGACACAATTTACACTGCGAGCAGGGCCAGATTAAGATTGTAGGGGCCCGGGGCCACGCAATGGTGGGGGCCCTTTTTTGATGGTAAAATGCGAATGGCTATTAAACAAAGGTATAGCAATGTATTTATTAATTTACTATATTACTTACAAAGTCACATAATGTTTAAGATAGAGTAACTTTACGTGATTTTTTAGTAGCAAAGACGTCGGTTAAATCATCCAATGATGATTCCGAAGAATGTCACTTTCAATACTCAAAATCATCAAACAATTAAGGCGATCTTGTCCCATACTTGTGCGTTATCTGTTTTTGATGAGTTTCATTTTTGAAAATGATTTTTCTCCGCTACAATTGGATACCATCATTGATAAGTATTGTATATACGAAGCACTATTTCCTTTTCCACACTGACAAAGGTTGGGCGAAGATTGTTTTCTATTATGTATAATACGATAAAGAAATAGTTCTATTGACTCTTCATTCAGCTGTGTGTAGAGCTTTGATAATGCAGAAAGTTGCAATAATTCGGCACTTCAAGAATCTTCCACATCTTCTGGGTAGCAATTAACAAGATTTTCCGCTTTGATATTTTATCCTTCAGGTGTAATTGTCATGTAAATGTCATTGGGGCGACCGGTAGCGCAGTGTGATGAGGCATCAGTCTCATGTCTGACTACCGGCGTTTCGGGTTCGAATCCCGTCCACGACAACGTTCGTGGCCATGGATGTGCAGGAGGTGCATGCTGGCAACTGCATTCTCTGAAACCAATTTATGCCAACGAAACGTCAACTGGGCCACATGGAACAGTTGACGCGCTATGCTCCACAAGGGGTTAGGGCAATTGAGTAGTGAGTAATTGTCATGAGCTCACTCAAAAATCCAAATCTGTCGTAGAGAACTTCGTAGGCTGAAAGCCGTTGCGATAATGCCAAGATGAGTGGGTCTACTACTGGTAAAAAGGATTCAATGGGCGCGGTCCTGGAAGCCTTCTGATATGGATCTGACTTTTCTGTTTTCTCCTCTATGTGTCCCCTCCGGTAAATTTAGCACAGAAAACTGTCAATTTTTGGATCTGAGAAATATTCCCACAGACAGCATACCCCGCCGTCTTGTCAAAAAAGATCTGTCAAGTTTTTAATTTCAAAAAGGAACATTTAATTATTGCGGAATTATTGGATGATTTCGGTGATATTCAAATTGTAAATAGTGTGCAAAGCATACTAAATATAGTGCGCGTTGTCATGGATAACAACATGACAAACGATTGGAGTTTGTTGGACGGAATTGAGCGCGAAAACCGACCTAAAAGTACACGAAGAAGTCCACGAATGAGGCTCCAAACACAGTCGGTTGGCTAATCCACAAAAGGGATGGTACTGCCAGGGTTTGTAAATCGTTGTTAACGTGCATTAATTCGCAGCACAATCACTCCACTATAAGGCAATTTACTAACAAATTTCTCAGGGAATTGTTAACTAGTTTGTTCAAATAGGTTGGTAGGCTAAAGGCGCAGCAAACTACCACTAAACACGTCCTGCACGCTGGCTAACGGATTACTGGCTATGCTGCTTTGGTGACAAGGGCGCCGGTGACATCTGAGAACTGTCAAAATTGCTGATTCTAGAAATTGACCGGACAAATATTCAGATCCAGAGGGAAAATTGTCAGATCCCAAAAGTGACAGTTGTCTGTACTAAATTTACTGGAGGGGAAAGCAAATGCAGGAGAATTTGAGAAATGTCAAACCCTGATCCGCTCACAGGAACGCAGCGAAACATGTCCCTCGGTGACATTTGGACAGAATCTGTTTTTCCATAATCAAGAGGCTGCAGTCGTACGTTTGGTTTTTTAGTTCTAGATTTGGAGTCATACTCTTCAGTTTTAGCCAATTCTTTTCCTTTGGCTTCGTACTCTTTGAAATAATCTCTTCTTGACCCGACGAAGATTTCAGAGATTTTAGTGACTTCACAGCAGTACTGAGTACCATACCATTGTAGGACTTTGTAAATATTTGCTAGTAGCGTCAAATCTACCTTAGAAAGTCATGCCGGATTAGTGAGTAGATGGCAGTTTCCAGACGAGCCATGATACGAAGAAGTCCCAAAGTTTCCTTTCTCACGACGGCCTTTTGTTCTTCCTCAGTGCTTATTTCAGTTAACGCTTCTTCTATCTCTTTATACATAAGTAAGCCCCAGTGGCCCCATCTTTAATCCGGCCCTGACTGCGAGGGATGTGGTCAAGCCTACCTTAGTAACAGTCAACAGGCCAGAAGCCAATAAGCTATTAGAGAGGAATTGAGAGAGATACGTCTTCATAATAGGGAGGCCCCTTTCTATTTAGTACAATCAGTAAGGGACAGCGATATCTAAAGGAAGTTGACAGTTTTATTACTTCCAAGGTGACTGCAAAGAATATGGAAAATGGGATATGGAGTAATGTATAATCTTTGGCGACTGTTTCTTCCGAATCCATTGCTATTTTTTATATTTTATAAAAATAAATATATACATTATAATTTAATATATATGTAATATATATATAATTCCTGAATTATGTAAAATTATATTGTATTTTGGTTATCTGTGTCCACAAGCTGTCTTGATGAGTTAGTCTGCCACTTTACGTGTAGTGCCAAAAAGTGACCAAATATTTCCATTATTTAATATATTCAAATCAGTGGATGATTTGAAATACATTTGACTTTTCGGAAAATAGTTTTACAAATAATATGCTAGCGATTTATTTCGGTTGTGACTACTTTTTTCGTAAAAATATTGTATTTCATGGTAGTTAATCAATGATCAACCATGCAAATTTACATCAGGAAAATAGCTTTGAGATAAATGCGTAAATCTCTTCTTCGTGCCGAAACAATGTGATAATGTATGTATGTAAGATCAAATGTAGACGAATTTTTGGATTTATTTCTGTAGAAGGTAATGTAGGCGAAAGATGCTAATAATGGCTCATTGGGGATTGTATTTATATATCATAGCATAGTACAGTCGATCAATAATTCTTCCATTTTTTTATTGCACAATATAATACAATATATGAAAAAGTGTACAATGACTTTGTTGTTATTTCACGATACTTTTATTAGCAAGATAAAGGCTTTCACATAAAAAAAAATGTAGATAAAATAGTTTTTAATAGATTTTATGACTTGCCATAGACGTCCGCTTATTTTTACTATCTTTTAAAGTACCTATATAATTAATTACATAGGTTATAGGTATACTACAAATACCTATACTTTGCCGTAACCTCTCATCATCATCGTCGTGGCACGACAGCCCGACATCGGGCCTTGGCGTTAACCCCTAGTGGGGCATAGCGTTCTAGAAGTGGAACGCGACTGCTCCCACGACTGACCCAGCAACTTACACTCGTGGACCAGAGATCGGCGCCATGACTTTCAGGGACACTCCTTGTTCGGCCTTCATTGAGAATAGGGTCTCTTTTAATGGCATGCCCAGCAATGTCAATGTTCAAAAGTGTCTCAAAGTACTACTTTGCCTTAACCCCTAGCGGGGCATAGCGCGTCAACTACTCCTGCGCGCCATCGTACTCTGTTCTGGGCAATGGGGCGCAACTCCCCATTGCTCATTTTTAATAAGATTCGCTATTCAAAATGTCTGTTTTCGAGCCAAGTTCTCGTCATTTGCGGGAAGTTTTGATTTTCTGCTTCCATTTGAAAAAAAAAAAAAAAACTGCAGCTGAGGCTCATCGAATGCTTTCAGATACTTACGGTGAGGTTGCTCTGAGTTGCAGAACATGTTGTGACGACAAATTCGAAGCACTGCTCGATGAAGATTCGTGCCAAACGCAAGAAGAATTAGCTGAATCACTGGGAGTGACTCAGCAAGGCATCTCGAAACGCCTCAAGGCCAGGCATGATTCAGAAACAAAGAAATTGGGTTCCGTACGAGTTAAAACCAAGAGATATTGAACGGCGATTATTTGCATGCCAACAACTATTTCAAAGGCAGAATCGGAAGAGATTTTTATATCGCATCGTAACCGGTAATGAAAAATGGGTCCGTTACGATAATCCCAAGCGCAAAAAGTCATGGGGAATGCCCGGACATGCCTCAACGTCGACGGCAAAGCCGAATATTCGCGGTTATGCTTTGCATTTGGTGGGATCAGCTCGGTGTGATATACTACGAGCTACTGAAACCGAATGAAACTATCACAGGAGATCGGTACTGAACGCAATTGATGCCTTTAAGTCGAGCATTAAAGGAAAAACGACCACAGTACCAAGAGAGACACGACAAAGTCATCCTCCAGCATGGCAATGTTCGGCCACCCGTCGCAAAAGTGGTCAAGATATACTTGGAAACCCTGAAATGGGAAACCTTGCCTCACCCGCCGTACTCCCCAGACATCGCCCCTTCCGACTACCATCTGTTTCGTTCCATGGCGTAGGGCCAGGCTGATCAGAGTTTTCGTTCGTACGAGGAAGTCGAAAAATGGATCCAATCATGGATTGCGTCGAAAGACGCGAGGTGGAATCCGAAAAATGCCGGAGAGATGGGCGAAAGTTGTCGCTAGCGATGGACAGTACTTTGAATAATATGTCTGTAAGTACTTTTTGACAATTAACATTTTAATTCCAGGAAAAAACGGCGGAAGCAAAGTTGTACACCCAATTACAACAATGCGTTAACCTGAATTAACCTGGATATTTCTACGGCTTAATAAACCTGCATTGGATTGATATGTGAGATATTACGGATAGATGTCGCTCGCATCGCTAAAAGGCGATTTCATTTTGGAAAATTAAAAAGTTTCGCAGTGATTGACTTTTGATGTCAAGTTTTTTAGTAAACATGTCGTAGATATTTTCCCGGATATGTTCCATATTTTAAATTTAGCGAACACAATAAAAACAATGAAAAAGTAAATTTACTCCAGGGGTCTATTGCACATTTAACACTTAACCGGGTAATTACCTCGGTACACACACCTTTTTTTAACCCACACTGAAGTACAAAAGAACGCGTCTAGCTTTAACCTGTACGGGTCAGTAGGCTAACCTGCTCTCGACTGTTTGTACAATTGTACAAAAAAATGCGCCTATTGGTGTGCTTGAGCTTGTGGTTAATTTGACAAATGTTTCCAATTTCCGACGATGATGCATTAATCAATTCGTCCGGTTCATTCCTAAGTTAGGCAGCCGTATTCATAATAGCTTGTCATATGAACAGAAACGAACTAATTCTGAAAGCAACTGTAATGAACCACCTGTAACGAGCCATATTATGGTCTTGTAGTGCTGCTCCCACCGGCAGATCGAAGCAGCACCTGATGATGATCTGTTGGTGGTACGAAACCAGAGGCCGAGGGTCCCATTACACCCGGACCCAGGTGCGACCACGTGGGCGTCTGATCCGTCCGCCAACCATTCCATCCTTATCGACTATTTTTTTTTTATTCCTCATTTTTACCTCCCCTGTTTGTGTTGTCTTTCCCAGGCCTATGAATTTTTGTTAATACGTAAAGGACAGGGGCAACGAGCGGCGAAAACTCCGCCCACATCTCCCGGACTGAGCTACAGCAAGCATAGGCCGTTGCTTAGCTCGTTGAGGGGCCTTTTTCTTTGCCAGATGGCACGGCCCGACCTTCACGGTAATATGCTACCTTAGGCTCCGTCTCCACGGGCATCTTCGGATGCCCACCAAACCGTCCGTTACACAACTGTCAATTTTAAAAGTCTTCTTCTTCCTTCTCCTTTGACAACGCAGTGCTTTGTTCCTGATGTTACCACTATTCACAGTAGTCCACAGGTGAGGCTACATATGTACGTCGTCGGTTGGCTAATCCCAGGGATTATATTGCCAGGTTAATTTATCTCGTTCGAGTTATGATAAATAAATTTATTCATACAATCTATGACAGTTACATTAATTAAAATTTCTTTTTTATTGGTAACGGTGAAACCGGTACATTTAACAGTTATTCACAATGGCATGAGCCATGTGGTCGATCACTTTCAAATTCAATATAATTTATCATATTGATTTAAATTCACTTATGTAGAACGGCACTTAAGATTGAATATTTATTTTATATTAATTTCACTTAAAAAAAATTTGACTTCTAATTCCATTTTCCCTTCACCTCATTCCATTTCCCTAATTGTTGAAACAAATATTTTACAAACTTTGAGCCACTCCGCCAAACACGTCCGTTTCCAGACGTTGGTACGAGGTGACTGAATTTTAAAAGTCAATCATGGTAAATAACATGACATTTAAAAGTTTGACCTGGATAGCTGCCCTTGCTGCTTTTCTTTGCTCCACGTGTTAATTACCCTAACCCATTGTACAAAAAAAAACACCATCTAATGTTTTATTGGCTCAGCTGACAACAAATGGTGTGTATCCAGCCTATAAATAGCGACATTTTTTCAAAGAAATTCATTTAGTTGTTCATAATACCGTAATAAACAACAAAGTACAGTTTGAGAGAACAAATGGAAAAGGGGCGGAAAACAAGAGCAACGGGTAAGCAAATCTTATCAAGTTTCGCGAGAAAAAAAAGCTTCTGAAAGTTGGCTTACGTGCATTGAAACCAGTTAATAAGCCTTGTACTGCACCAACCTCGAGAGGACTTTCTTTCTCTATGAATGCTCCAATTCGTTTTCTAGGATTTCCAAATAAGCCGCTGCTATTACTTTTGTAAGGAAAGTTTGCCTTATATACTGGTATCAATGCGCGTAAGCCAGCTTTTACAAGACTTTTTCTCATAAAAGTTGATGGGATTTGCTTACCCGTTGCTCGAACTAAATCGTCGTTTCTAATGTCAGATGAAGTTTTAAAGCGACTCTGTCGGTTTTGGTTTTGTAATAGTAAGAATTGATCAACAGCTGGAGTAGTTTTTCTTGACTATCCAGTCTTTCTTCCGCTCGGTGGCGCCCGTTTCCCGAAACTTCTTTAAGTACAATGCCACAGTACGCTGAAGAATATCCAGTCTTCCACCTATTTCGCGAATAGTTAGATTTCTTCGTGTCGCGTCAAAATACTAAAATATTGCTTTTGATTTCGGCACTAACTTTTTCCATTTTTTGATTTTTTCACTCAAATTGCATGGATGGCTGACGTTGGATGGATGAATGAATTTCACAGGGAAATTTTGGCTTCGACCAGGAAAAATTTGGCTTTGAACTGTCTGTGAATGTCCACCATAACTACTTCCAAGAATTTTCGAGAAAAAGGGAATAAAATGGTTTGAGCAACTTGTTTTTGCCTGCACCGTATTGCCAAATTCTGGCTGAGTATACGGGAGTTTTAAAGAATGGAAGAATAAGGTCTCACCTCGTTAAACAACTTTTTTCAAAAATCTACTATTATATCGTATATAAGACTACATAGTCGGCATCAGCAAACAGAGTGACTTTAAGAGTTCATCGAATTCTTTGCAGATATTAGACCCAGACATTAAAACACCCTAAATAGAGCGAATTCGCGGTCCTCAGATGGCAGAAGGCGCGTTCTTTTGTACTCCAGTCTATTTAATTTGGGTTGACAACACGCAATTACAACAATGCGGTAACTTGATTTGACCTGAAGAACTCCACGGGTTAATAGCTACCTAAAATTTAATGCATTACTTCAGATTTTTTAAATTTCATTAAAGTAAAGAAGCGTTGGACATTTTAATTTAGATACCATAAGCACTTATCATGAGTATTTTTTCGGGTTTGCCGCTATGGTCGGACCTCGATAAGTCGATCCTCCATAACTCGAAAACCTCTATAAGCAAAGAACCAAATCGATACCTTTTCACTCGAACCCGATAACCTTCATAAGACGAAAAAAATTACCTCAATAACTCGAATTTTCATGGCGCGCTGCGCGAATTCATCCATAGAATTCAATTCATCGCCTCTGTACCTGATAGTCTTAATGTAAGTAGAAGTCTCAAATTCTATAGCCGCTACTGCTCGATTCGTTCGCAAAAGTATTTCACAGAATAGCGACATTTCGGGAATTTGTTTTGCGCAAGTTTAGAATTGTAGAGGCTACTACGAGTTACTTGTAGATATCTGCGCGTTATGAATAGACCTAGATTCAACGACCAAAAAAGCGAAGTCATTTGCAAATGGTTCTAATGGATATCAGCAAATAGTACTTGATTAGAAAAAGTTTTTTTGCCTACCGGAGCGTGTTGCTAACAGATAAAAAATTTGTCGTGGTACAATTTTGAGGCAAGTCAAGTCATTCGCAAATGGCTCGTCTTTTACATGGTTGTAGTTCCTAGTTCACTTTTAACGAAAAATGGGATGGGAGACAATTTGGACGTTATTTAAAGCTCTCGTAAATGACCCTGGAATACCTAATCAAAATCGCGAATAGCTCCACCTTCCTCATGTGCACAATCTTGACTCGAACGTCATTCGATTTAGGACACTCTTTTAAGGGTCAATGTCAACGCAAAAAGGCAGATAAAAACTCCGTTGCTAGTACCGCGGCAGACGAGCCCAAAATATCGGAAATTGAAAATGTGCGTGTTACGAGTCAAGGAATACGACATTAAAATCGCGAATAGCTCGACCTGAGTCAATATTGATGCGAATGGTTTCAATTAAGGACACTCCCCCAAGTATCAATGAAAAAAGGCAGAAAAAAATTCCGTTGCCAACACCGCGGCAGACAAGCTTAAATCTTCGAGATTTGTATGAAAAAGGTGGAATACGACATAAAAATAAATAACTTGACTCTACTCGAATGTATAGTCTTGATGCGACCGATATTTTTTCAACACACTTACCTAAGTGTCAGTACAAAAAAAAACTAAACCGAAATTACGTTGCTAACACTTCGGTAGACGAGGGTATTTTACAGCGATCGTAGCATGTACATTTCCAAATTTCGGTACTTCAACGCTCGTCTGCCGTGGTGTTAGCAACGGAATTTCGGTTTGGTGTTTTGTACTGGCACTTGAGCGAGTGTCCTGAAGAAAATATCGCTCTCATCAAGATCGTACATTCGAATAGGGTCGAGTCGAGTTATTTTCGATTTTTGTGTCATACTCCGCCTTTTTCATTCAAATTTCGAAATTTGGTTTTTTGTACCGACACTTAGGGGAGTGTCCTGAAAAAAAAATGTCAATCAAAATTGTACATTCTGGGAGGGTCGAGTTATGTAGGATTTTTGTGTTGTAATCCACCTTTCTCCTACAAATTTGTCTGCCGCGGTGTTAGCAATGGAATTTTTGTCTGCCTTTCGCATTAAGACTTGTGGGTGGGTCCCTAACAAAATGGTACTAAAATCAAGTATTTGCAAATGCCTTTACTTCTCTCAAAATTTTACCACCTTTGGCGTTGTTTGCTACCACTTTAGCAACACCCTAATTGTCTGCCATCCTATTTTTCGTTAAAAGTGAACCAGGCGAGCCATTTGCAACAAATTATCATTATCATTAACGACAAATTTTCCACCTGTTAGCAACACGCTCCGGTGGGCAGACAAATTTTTTCTTGTATATCTAATGAAGTACTATTCGATGATATCCATTAGAATCATTTGCAAATGACTATGCTGTTTTGGCCTTTGGCTCTTAGACTACAAGCAGCGCGCCAAGAAAAACAATTACTCCTCCTAACTCTTTTCATTGCAGTCTACAATTAACAATCAGATTTGAGGTTTCAAAACCACTATAACTTGAATTTGTTTTTCTATAACCTTGCTAACGCGAAACTCTCTATAAGTGGAAAACTTCATAAAGTTAAAAGCTGTTCCCTTGGGATTCGAGTTATCGAAGTCCGACTGTATGCACATATTATACGGCAAGAGCTACCATTTGTTCACCAAAAAAGACGGCGATTTCCAGTCCTCGGTAGTATCATAGATAAACAAACTACATAGATGTCCATTCTACGGCAAAAATCGGGGCTACTTATTTCAGACGCTGTCGCCTAATGTGCGCCTGATGTCACCAATACAAAAGGAAGGACACACCGATAACCGCATAAGAGATGGCTCTCTCGCAACGCATTCTAAGAGACCTGAAATGCTCTTGCTTTGAGATGTGCATTCATTCCACCACAGAAGGTGTACCGTGTATCATTTGCATTTCTTAATTTTGTTCTTAGGATGGTATCAATAGGCGCGTTCTTTTGCGTATCTATCGCGTATAGGGTAGGGTAACGAACATGCATTACACAAACAACAAGTCGCTTATCGTTTGTTTAATGCGTGTTGAATATGAACATGACTGATCACTTGAAAAATTAAATGGAAGATCGAAAAACGTTTGTTTAATATTTGATGAAATCAAAATTAAAAAAGATATAAGATACAATACAATGTCCAGCATGACAAAATTGACGCTTATGTAGACTATGGGTTTGGAGAGGTTTAACGGTTGCCCAAACTTATGTTTGGGAGTTATGCTATGGTTTTTATGGCAAGAAGTCTTTGTGGCTCCTAGATGCAAGTTCTAACGTATTCCGCTTCAGAGAATGGTGAGCCAGTAGAAGTTTTACATACTCTTGTTGATGAAAATTTAATACACTGCGAAGATTTGGGCTGAAATAATTTTCTGAAATACGATTTGAACATCGAAAGTGAAGGAGTACCTAATGGATTGTTTTGCAAGAACTTTTAATCTAGATCAAAAGTCATCAACAAGAGTATGTCCGAAACTTTCATATTTCCCCCAATTCCTTTGAGAAAATGAAGGTGAAATATGCTGTGCAATGTTAAGTGGTAGTACTGCTGCAGGTTTGAGGACCATGAATGAACTGGGGAAGTTTAGTGAACGCGTCGCGGATAATGTTATTGTCCAACAATAAAATTGTTGGAACTTTTAAATAACCTTTTCGATTGTTGTAATCGGCAAATGAGGTACACGAGCAAATCAATCCACATAAGTGCATACCTCGATCGGGAGTCCAGAAATCTATGTAGTCTGTTTATCTATGGTAGTATAGTGGTAAGTATCCCCGCCTGTCACGCGGGAGACGGGGTTCGATTCCCCGCCGGGGAGGGTGTTTTTGTTATGCCTATTTAAGTTTTAAGAATGTAGGTACGAGTATTCTGAAGGAATGCTGTTTTAGTTTTACGATAAAAGCGTATTCACGGTAAGAAAAAACCAGACCCTGGACTTGTACAGACCTAGTGGTGATACCAAAAGTACCAATTGGCAACGACCATTTGCATTAGAAATGAGCTTCCCATTTGATCAGTTTATAGGGGAGGTTGGCATTGGCACTCATATAGGAGGATGTTGACCATTCTCAAAATCAATTAACTAACCCATTCTACAAATATTAGTCGAATTTTTCAAGACGCTAGCTTCATTTCATCTAAAGTTATTACTTATTTGAAGTCTCACTTGTAGGGGAGGTCAACCAATAAGATCACTCTACAGACATTAAAAAAAAATTTCAGGTCTCTAGCTTCATTCTATCGAAAGTTATCGCTTATTTGAAGTTTCATTTGTAGGGGAAGTAGGGGTTTCATTGGTCGGATTTTACCTATTTTCAATATTAGCCAACTGGATCCTACTACAAACATTTGACTAAAATTTTAAGTCGCTAGCTTTATTTTGTCGTAAGTTATCGCTTATTTTAAATTTCATTTTTAGGGGAGGTAGGGGTTCTCTAGGTCCGATCTAACCCATCTTTAATGCCAACTAACCCAATTTCAGTTCACATATTTGACCAGAATTTCAAGTCGCTGGCTTCATTCTATCAAAAGTTATTGCTTATTTGAAGTTTTATTTGTAGGGGAGGTAGGGGTTCCTTAGGTAGGATCTTGCCTATTTTCAATGCCAACTAACTAGATTTTACTATCAACGTTCTGCCAAATTTTCAACTCGCTAGTGTCATTCTATCGAAAGTTAAGGTAATTAACGTAATATATAATTTTTTTATATAATATATAATTTTTTAATTTTGCAGAGGAGGTAGGCGTTCCTTTGATCTGATTATGCCCAACTTATTTTACTAAAACTGAAGCAGCTTCTCACTTCAGGGTTGCATGCCAAAAATCAGATGTCTACGTCAATTGGTTCAAGAGTTATAGACAAAAAACCTGAAAAGTAGGGTAATACGGGGCTCTTTGTAAGAAAATTACCGTTAGTTTTCAACTCATCGATTTTATTTTTGCAGGAGAGTATAAGATTAGCCTCACGAGCAATCTACCAAAGCTAGATCTTTTCATGTTTATTTAATCGGGAGCTATAAATACATTTAATTATTTTACATATGTAGGAGAGGTAGGCGTTCTCTTGGCCTGATCATGCCCATTTTCAATACCAACCAACTAGATCATACTTCCAACATCTGACCAAAATTTCAAGACTGTAGCTTTATTTTATCGAAAGTTATCGTGCGAACGGACAGACAGACGGACAGACGGACAAACAAACAGACAGACAGACAGACATGGCTAAATCGAATCAGGAGGTGACTCTGATCATTTATATAGGTATATATACATTGCTATACCTCCGGAGCCTCCTTTAAGGTGTTACATATTTCCGTCGTGACAAAAACAATATACCCTATACTAAAAGTCTAGGGTATAAAAATAAAGCGCAAAGTCGGCGTACGGGTCAGATGTCAATCGACGAATTGATGCGCAGGCGAAAATGGCAGTGGATAGGTCACGCATTGTGGAAAAATGATAACTTCGTTGCTTTACATGCCATGCAATGGAGCCCCATTTCCAACCAAGGCCGACCAAGGGGGTCCTAAAATTACATGGCGTCGATCTATGGCAAAAAAGAGTGTAAGGCGCTGAGTAGGTCATTTGGGGAGTTGCGCCCCATTGCCAAGAAGAAAGCACGATGGTGTACAGCAGTTGTTGATGCGCTATGCCCCACTAGGAGTCAACTTAATGCCGTCACGAGATACTGATCTGGCAGTGTCCGTGCTGACTATTGATACTGTAAAATTTATGTGTTGCTCGCAGTGGCTTTATTGTGTAACACACAAAGTGTTAAAACAGCTGAGAGAGATTGGAAAGTGTACGCCCGTTTGTAGAGTGAGTCCGGTCAGTTGTTGATTGAGCCGCTTTGTGTTGTGGTATGCGTGGACGGCGTAGTGGTGTTGTTATATTCGTATGAGACGCTGTGCTGTGTGGTGTTACCAGTACCGCCACACATTCAATCTAGGTCGCTTAAGGGAAAAGCATGCTTTCTAACATTTCGCTGACGCAATTCCAAAAAGTATAAATTGTACTACTATGGAAACTCGAACGATAGAAACGGGGTTGGTGTTATTCTGACATCGGTTTTACTTAGCAGCATCGTGAGTATCTCGAAGATAAGCGACCGCTTGATGAGTATCAAATTGGTTATCTGCGGAAGAGTGTGGAACGTCATAAGTGCTCCCCAAGTTGGTTTGCAGCAAAATGAAAAAGGGGCATTTTGGAGCGACGTTGACACACTGCTTCAAAGATACCGAGCTGCTTTTTTTCGGAAGGGATTTCAATGGCCACGTGGGAGAATCGAACTATGATTACGAGAATTGCCATGGTGGAAAAGGTAGCCAATCTAGCCAGAAATGTAGAAGGTGAGGCTATCCAGACTATGTGCAGATCACATGGTCTGGTCACCATCAACACATGGTTCATTAAGAACCAAAGGCACCTGATCACATATAGCAGTGGAGCTCATGCGACGCAGATAGACTATCATCTGTGTCTAAATTTTATGAGACGTTGAGTGAAAGACTACAAAGTGATCTTGGGTGAATCTGCGGTCACCCAGCACCCGTTGCTCCTGACAGAATTTATTTTGAAAAGAAGAACAAGACCGCAAGCAATCCCCAAACCAGTCAAGAAAATCAAGTGGCATAATCTCAACAACGAAAGCTTTGAATCTGTTGTAACTCCACTCATTGTTAAAATGGAGGAGTGACTTCAAGAGAATACCAACTGCCACGAGCAAAGTCCAGCACAAATGTGGAATGCTTTGAATGCAATGTTAGTAGGTGAGGCTGAAAAGACACTGGGAGTTTCGAAAACCCCACTCCACACGAACAAGGAGACTTGGTGGTGGAATAATGAAGCTAAAGAAGTAGTGCAGGCCAAATCGAACGCATTCAAGGCTTGGATAACATACAAAACAAACAGTGCAGCCGAGAAGGTTCAACTTCGGGAGAAATATGATAAATGCCGGAAGGAAGTAAAGCGAAAAGTGGCTCAAGCAAATGCGATTGCAGCCGAAAAGTTCTATCAATAACTAGAAGATTTGACTGCGGATAAGAGATCGTCATTGCAAGAGAAACCCAAAGGCAATGTCAGCATTTATAAGGTCGCAGCCCAAAGCAGAGGAAACGCTCGAGAGATTCAGGCGCCAAGGTACGTTGAAGACTCACAAAAAGTGCTACTGGTTGAAGACACATCAATCTGTAGCAGAATGCGTGAGCATTTTGACGAACTTTTGAACGAAGAATTTCCACGTTAAGCTTTTCAACCTGTGGAGCCAAACACCACTGATATCGCTGATTTTTCCGTGGAGGAGGTTATGAAATCAATGATGCAGATGAAATGCGGAAAGGCAGTTGGACCGGATAAAATACTCTTGGAATTTTGGTTGAAGATGAATCATATCGGGCTTAGATGGCTCACTGTTCTTTTCAACAAAATTAAAAGAGGGCTACCGATGCCTGACGCTTTCAGGAAAAGCTTCCTTCTCCCGTTTTATAAGAACAAGGGTGACTCACGCAAGCTCAACAACTATACGAGCTAGTTGTCTGCAATCGATTGAGATTGCACGGTTGGATGACAATCAATGCGGCTTTGTGGAGAGTCGATCCACAGTCGATGCTATTCAGCGCTTGCGAGTTACGATGGAAAAACATCGTAATGCACGCGGACGAACTTGCACTTTGTGTTCATTGATTTGGAAAAAGCCTTTGACTAAGTTCCTCGTGATCTGATATGGGTGGCCTTAAAAGCAGTTAAGGTCCCCGAGGCATATGTTAAGATGATACGAGACATGTATGATAGAGCAACTGCTAAAGTTAGATGCACAGCTGGTGAGTCTGACGAGTTTCCGGTAAAAGTCGGAGTTCACCAAGGCAATGTATTGAGTCCCTTGCTCTTCAACATCATCATGCTCTATTTATTAACACTCATATCTGACGACCTGGAAATATCCCTTCTCTTCGCCGATGACGTTGTCCTGGGTAGATAGATAGATATAAAAATACGAGCTACTTTCCCAGCAGGAAGGCACTGCGACCATAAAGATCTATTGTGCCGTAGCTCATTAATCCAAAAGACCGTCCACCCTTCTAATAAAGGGCAGTAAGTCTTTAGCAGGAATTAACCTGAATTCTGCAGTGCTGATAGTAGCCTGCCCAAGGAATGACATCCTAAAACGCGCGATGGCGGGACATTCGCACAAGATGTGCTTGGTCGTTTCCACGTCTTCCAGACAAAGACGGCATTCAGTCTCGCTTGACAGACCCATCTTGTTCAGATGATATCTGACCAGGTGATGGCCAGATAAGTACCCCACTAGGAGTCTTAGGTGGGTTCTACTCATTTGAGTAGTACCCTTGTGACTGAAGGGCATTATCAGCTCCTTTGATTGACGAAGCCCTGGAAGGTTATTCCAGTACTGTTGACGCAATCGTGCAAACCAATCTGTGATCCGCAGTTTGGCCGAGGCCAGTCTAAAGCCACAGTATGGCTCAGGTCCATGAAAACGACTGGATGATCCTTGTCTAGCAAGTTCATCCGCAGCCTCGTTCCCCTCAATGCCCTGGTGGCCTGGCACCCAACACAAGAAGACTCGGTTTTTGTTTGCCAACAGTTGAAGAAGATTGTAACACTCCTTCACCAGTTTTGAAGAGACCTTAAATGAGGAGAGCGCTTTTATAGCTGCTTGGCTGTCTGAGTAGATAGCAATGTGAGCGCCGCGAAGTCCAGTTTCCAAGACTACCCTGGCGCAGACCTCAATGGCGTGGATCTCAGCTTGGAAAACGCTGGGCGAGACTCCCATTGCGATCGAAATCCTGGTGTTGGGTCCAAAGACACCTGCACCAACACCCTGTTCCCTTTTAGACCCATCGTCTATCACTTGATACATCTAAGGTCTGGACAGGGTGTGCCATTTACCCATTCAGAGCGGTTAGGGATGAGGGCTAAATATTTTCTGCCGAAGCAAACCTCCGTGATCATGTAATCTGATCACAAGCAGATCTGCACGTCAGGAATTTGATTCAGAATGCTCATGTGACCGCTTTCTTCACTACGCACGTCGGAAGTTAAACGAAGTCTGAGAGCATTTGGAGCTGCTGATTCTTGAATGAATATATGCAACGGAGTAAGTCCAATAATCGCCTCCAGGGCTGGCGTAGGACAAGTGCGCATAGCTCCAGTGATGCCAAGGCAGGCAAGACCTTGAAGCTTATTGCACTTCAGTAAGACAGAAGATTGCTGAGTTTTCGGCCACCACACAAGCGCTGCGTAGGTCACCATAGGCCGCACCAGCATGGTATATAACCACTCAATTATCTTTGGGGTGACCCCCATGTCCGTCCAAAGAAACTTCTGCAAGCCCACATTGTGCGTGTGGCTTTGCCAAGTACATTATCTATGTGAGTATTCCAGGTGAGTTTCGAGTCTAGAGTTACCCCGAGACATTTGACTTCAGTGGAATAATCTAAGGTCGTGCCGCCTAACGAAATTGGATCCAATGTTATGTTTCGTTTTCGTGTGAACGGCACAACGACAGTTTTCTGTGGGTTTACATGTAAGCCCACAGCCACACACCAGTGTAGAACTATTGTATGTCGAGGGCCGACCTCATCACCTCAGTGATGGTAGATTCGAATTTGCCCCTGACTATGATAGTTAAATCATCCGCGTATCCGATAGTAAGATAACCGCGCTCATTAAGCATGGAAATCAGCTCGTCCACGACAAGGTACCACAAAAGGGGTGACAGAACGCCACCTTGTGGACAACCCTTTACGGCATTCACGCAAATGGATGTACTGCCTAAAGTTGAGTGAATATCCCGTCCCCGGAGCATGGCATCTATCCATGCAATGGTAGCGGGCGGGATGTCCCTGAGTTCCAGTGCTCTGGAAATGCACTCGTAGCCGGTATTATCGAAAGCCCCCTCAATGCCAAGAAACGCGCACAGCGCCATTTCCTTTTCACTGAGGGACTTTTCGATTGTACTGACAAGGCTATGCAAGGCGGTTACTGTTGACTTACCCTTCGTGTACGCGAATTGCATACGATGTAGGGGGCTCGACAGTTCCATCTTGTGCCTTATATGCAAATCAAGCAACTTTTCCATGGTTTTAAGGAAGAAGGAAGTAAGGCTAATCGGTCTATAGGATTTGGGCATATGTTCCGGCTTATTGCCCGCTTTGGGTATGAAGACCACATTTACTTTCCTCCAAGGTAGTGGTATGTACCCTAGGGTGTAACTTGCCCTAAAAAGTTCGATTAGCGGAGTTATTATGATCTCCAAGCTGTTTTGTAACAGAGCGGGGAAGATGCCGTCTACTCCGGGAGCTTTAAATGGCTCAAAGGATTCTATCGCCCATTTTACTTTGTCCATGTCAAAGATGACCCTCGATAAACTGCGAGCCCGGCTTACGGGAACCCGTTGGGGCCTCACAGTTGGGCAGGGGTCACCATCAGACAGTACGGACCCTGGGAAATGGGTCTGAAGAAGCAACTTTAATGTTTCTTCTGAACCTTCAGTATACGAACCGTCTGGTCTCAATAGAAGGCCGACCCCGTTTGCTGAGTCTTTGGAAAGGGCTTTGTGAAGGCGCGCCGCTTCCGGTAGCGACTGAATGCTCTCACAATGTCTTTTCCAGCATTCTCGTTTGGAATGCCTAATGAGTTTGTTGTACTCGGTGAGAGCAGTTCTGTACTCATCCCACCTATTGAAGCGCTTGGCGTTGTTGAACATCCTCCTAACTTTAGCTCGCTTGCGGGCCAATTCCTCGTTCCACCAGGGTACTTTACGCCCCGACTCCACCGAACGTGAAACGGTACTATCTGTAGGAGGAAGTTAAAATTTCATTGAGCTCCTCAGCTGCAATCTCAATTTCCCCTGTAGTGCTTATGGGGCTGACCAGTAGTTCCGCTTTTGAGCTAACTAGTTTACGGAATTTAATCCAGTTAGTTTTCCTTGGACAAAAAGTATCCGAGCGAATGTCAGATTGTCCTAGGATGTCAAATCTGATGTGTCTATGATCTGAAAGAGACACTTCGTCCGACATGTGCCAGTTCGCAATGAACCTGGAGAAGAAACCGCTAGCAAGGGTAATGTCGAGTACCTCTGCCCTTGCCGCAGTGACAAAGGTAGGTTTGCACCCCCTGTTCAGGACATTCACATGTTTACACATAAGATAGTCAAGAAGGCGCTTACCTCTATCGTTGATGTCGCTGCTACCCCACACCGCGTGGTGTGCGTTTGCATCGCAACCGATCACATAATGCCGGTTTGTACGTCGACAGAAGTCAACGAGCTGCTGGACCTCGAGTGGTGGAATCTCAACATTCTCAGATGGGAAGTAGGCAGACGCAACTACCACTTTCTGACAACCGTTGAGCGTGGATACCTCCACCAATGCTGCAGCTAGATCTCTAGAAATACAATTGGTTAGTGGCAAATAGTTGACGCACGCGGACAACCCGCTAACCTGTCATATATCAACTTACCAGTTGTTGTGTTTAGACCGCAAATTCAGCCACGGGCCATCCATGGCTCTTGAATAAGCGCAATGGTGGCCTGTTTATCGGCGAATAACCTGCACACAGTGGCCGATGCTCCTATTGCGTGGTGCAGATTCGCTTGAAGCACCTTAATGGCGCTCATGGTCCTGCGAGGATAGCGAGCGTTGGACAAGGCACTTTTGCTTGCCCTGTCGGGAACTGTTGCCTCCGTCCCCCTTTCGTCCTGGGTAGGAAAGACATCGTTGCTTTGCAGGCTGCACTGACCAAGTGGTGTAAGATACTGGAGGATCATGGACTGAGGATTAGCATACCAAAGACTGAGTATCTTTGCTGTCCTTTCTCAGATCCAGAGAGACCGATACCAGATATCTACATTAAAGGAGAACTGTTGAAGTACTGTACAAGGTTCAACTACCTGGGCTCGATTGTCAACAAGGAAGCTGCTTGCGATGACGACATCAAACATCCCATCAATATCGATTGGATGAAGTGGCGAGAAAACTCTGGAGTTTTCTGCCATAAGAAGATGCCACGAAAGCTTAAGGGCAAGTTCTATTTTACAAAACGGTCGTACGTCCCGCACTCATGTATGCGTCTGAGTGCTGGACTATGTATAAGACATACGAAACTAAAATGACTGCGACCGAGATGAAAGATGCTACGGATGTCAGCCGGTGACCAAAAAGGATCGCATCAAAAGTACCTACATCCGAGGCAGCTTGTTTGTTGAGCAACCGATCACTGCAAAGCTCGAAGATCGTCGTATGGATTGGTATTGCCATGTTCTAAGGCGTCCACCTGAGAACCCAGTCATGAAGGCACTACCAATGAATGTTCCATTTGCTGGACCCAAACCCCAAGGCAGACGGAAAATGATACAAAGTATCTACACTGCATGCAGATACATCGGAACATGGATATGTCTTTGGCTACCGACTGCGTGGAACCTGTTGTGTTGAAGATATCGACGTAAGTTTTATAAAGATCCCAGTATAGTTATACTGGATGAATTCATTCGACAAAACACGTTCCACGCTTTCGGTAGGCATAAGATGTACCGATATATCTGCATGCAGTGTAGATACTTTGTATCATTTTCAAGACATACCGTCCCGCATAGTGTACAGGAGAATACAAATTAACCCAACCGTTGCCCCGTGTGTGGATCAAGCGATCATACACTCTACATATTTATATGCGCCTGTGCTTCGTTAGTACGTCAATCCGCGATCGATCGCGTCAAGCCGCGGTCTAGCTAAACACGCTTACTATTAGATACTTAGATAGTACTCGTCTAAGTCTAAAGACGGTAAGCGCGACAACACAATTTTATTGAATTTGAAATCAAAAACGAATACGTATACGAAGTGATTAGACAAAGTATCCGTTTTTGATTTCAAATTTAATATGGACTATCACAAAGTGCAAATATCGTCAATCGAGTTTACAATTTTATTGCATTAACGTTTACGTTATCCGCGCTGCACAAACTGCATCATCTGCACTATTCTCCACACTAAATCAGAATTGTGCACTGTTAGTTGATATATCATCGATCGTGATAGTACGCGGTATGCGCGATACAAGTACGGTCGTAAGTTCCTTACATCCACGGGAAAAACACGTTGGTGACCTTGGTGACACTGATTTCGGTCGGCTGGATGGGGTTGGCCATCACAAGAAAGGGGTGGATCCGCCGCGGAAGTGTAGTCCAAGGTCCGTCGAGCAAGCATCTCTTTCGCACTGTCGCCGATGACGAAGCAACGCCCATCCATTGAACTTCTTCGACTCAGCCGTCTCTCCATTGCCTGCATACGAGTGTGTGTGTGTGTGTGCGAAGTTGAAGCTATTTCCCGACCTACCCCAACGATTTTCTTACTGAGTCAGGTTAGTGACTAATTGATGAAAACAAAAAGATTGCTGTGAAGGAGGAGCCATAGCGCTGTGCACGAGTGAGGGAGACAGGTTGTCTGGATGTGGCTGGTGTTGTGAGCAGATTTGAATCACGAGGGGATGGCAGTTGAATGATGTTGACTTGTTTTATGGGTGCCTGGTTGTTTAGTCAGTTCATGATGCGAAGTTTTTCGATTTTCGTGAGTTCCCTTTGATGACTGACTCGGATTGACTGAGGATCGGCCACTACATTCATAGAACTCGGAAAAATTTTCAATGGGCTTGTTTCCTCTTCTGACCCCCGAGTAGAAAAACAGACATTTCGTGTGACGGACAGATTTTTAGGATGACCCCCAGCTATAAGACATATCCATGTCAGAACACATGGATCTATCAGATGAAGAAGCAACAACAACGCATTAATCTCGGCGATGATACGATCCAAGACCGAGCTGCCTGTAGAAGGAAGCTGAGATTATACCGCCAGAATGGGCGAGGTGCCAGCACCACAGGCAGAGCAACGCGAAGCCGAAAAGTGATATGAAAGGGCAAGGAAGAAAAAGAACTGAGATGATAATCAGAAGCGCTGACGAGAAACTGACAATAATTAAAAACGCTGACGAGAATGTGTAGGAAGAACTGACGAACATATGTCCATATATACCCCGCTGGCTCGTGTTGTATTTTTAAAATATCGATGCAAATAGTTCGTGCGGGAGTCGCTAATGTCACCTTCTGCTAGTTGGCTACTGAGCGAGTTTTGTGTTATTACGACAACAGCGCTAGCTAATTTGTCAGCCTCTAGTTAGGGAACTTGGCAAACGAATGGAACCTCCCTCCTTCTTTTTTTTAGCATCACTGACGCTTCCACAAGTTCGTGTTCATTTAAAAAAGACAGACTAATTCTTTTGAAGATTACTGCAGTGTTACAAAATGGAAAGTCGGTCTGTCTCGTCGCACTGATACTTGCAGCAGGATCCTGAATCAAATACCATTTAAATCAGGACTCTGCACTTGAGTGAATTTATTTACGATGACGTCTGCCACCTCTTTTGTAACATCCAGATATCCCAATTTTCATTTTGTCCTGAACCGAATGCCATTCGAATCACGTGCGTACATTTTTTGGTGCTTTTGATAACGTCACCCATCACTTTAGCAATGCTCAGAGGTCTGCTATCTAATTTATCGTTACGAGTGGACTATTGAACAATATGAGCAAATGACGTGACTGTCCTCTTTTTTTGGCAATAGGCACAAGTAGACATACTAACTTTTCCTTATGCAACCTATCAAGTGCTGTTTGAGGTTATGTAAAATATTATAACTAAGCAAATCCTTCGGTTTTTTTCTTTATGTCTACGAGTATTATCGACTTACAAGAGTTCACTTTTGTGGGTCCACAGCGTGTTCACATTTTGCAGATCCTAACTTAAAGTACATATTTCGTTATTGCCTAGCGGGCCGCAGGTTTCCGACCCCTGGTCTAGTGCATTCGGCTCATGATAATAAGCCATCAACATCAACGCCATCTAGATAGACAGGCCTGCGCTCAGCTGATCGTTACGTCATTATTTCCTTCGCCAAGGCCATGCACGACATATGTTTACAATTGGAATTGCGCCAGACGGCATTTTAGTCCTCTAAAAACACACTTTCTGGACACTTGCACCAATTTGGTCGAAGCCGCAGCCCCGGGGATCACTCGCAGAGCATCGTGGAACAATTCACACTTGACGAAATACATCTTTTGACCGCACGACACACTTTCATCGCGCACGTCTTTGTTTTCTCGGATCACTAGATGAAATTTAACTAACAAAGAAACACTCAACGCGGAAAACGAAAACTAATCACGGAACGCACAAATACCGGGGACTCGCCGCCATCAGTCGCCGACCACTGAATTGTGGATACGATGGCATCATCAAAGGAAATAATTGCGTCAAAACCAGCTGCGCGCAGGCCTGTCTATATAGATGGCGTTGATCAACATCCAGCCAACATCACCTAGTCATCATTATTCAACCATCATTATAGAAACGATCACGCACAATGATCATAGAATATTGCAAATCACATATTTAACTGTGTATCTATTTTTATCACTCTTTCCGCCACAACACCCCTCAAACACACTATACCATATCAATTACATAACCCACTACTCTACCCTACAGATAAATCGAATGTCTCTTTCTCATACATGCTAGCGAATCTCCTTTAAAACCGCATCGTTTTTTTTGTGTCGGTTTCTGTATTAATCCCCTCCCAATATACATTTTCATGTTAAAAAGAAAAAAAAGAGACGCTCGACACGACTGGAATTGAACCCGGCCGCCTCGGGCGTGTTCTGTAGTCCACTACGCTACCGGTGCAGCTACGCAACTCACAACGAAGACTATTAATTGTGCACACTAAACTTAAAAGTTGCTTACGCATTCCGCAGCTTCTATGGTTTTACCCCGTACCGATCGATAAGATGTTTACACATTAGAAAAAACTGTGGGTACTACTAGAACCCGACAGCGTTCTAAGCTTACCACTAGAAAGAAGATGGCTATACGGATAAGTGTATGCTAGCAACTGTACCATCTGAAATTTATATGCTAACGAAACGTCGCGTCGTAGTGAGTAAATATACATACCTTAATCTCAACATATACAAATAATTAATGTTTATATCTAAATAAATATTGTTAACACAAGTATGTACATAAAATCAAAGACTCCAATGTTTTTATAAAGAAAGACTAGAGACAATTTATCATTAAAAATATCATTGCCAATGCTATGGCCATAAACACTCAATAGCTTCACTTTGCATTGAATTGTTGATATTATTTGGAAGATGACCATCAAAACCCTTTAATTTAAACAATTAATATTTACACAATGATTTCTTGTCGGATGCCTTATGAGAGATATGTACAAGTCGAAAACCCCATTTGCATCATAGTGATAATAAAAATTGCAAAAATACTCATATCATCTGATATTCAACAGTTTCAAATTATCGTCTTTTTCGAATTTCAAATAAATTAACACTATTGTGGGTTGAATGTGGTTTTTTATCTGTCCCAGCATGCACCCACTAATATAAACCGATATCAATAATGTAATATGAACTTTTTCGGTAATGCCGGATATCTATTATTTGACCGAAAAAAAACAGACAAGACAAAGTTTGACGACAAAAAAGGGAATTTACTTTTACATGGGAATTTAGAATATATTTTATGTATAGTACATACGAGTACATTAGACAGCATAGCATATCCACCCAATTGCAAATTGACTCAATACCTGGTTTGTTAAAGAGCTCATAAGAAACTCAAATATACATACTGAAGTGGATAGCTACCTATTCGGATATGCATATATTATAGAGATATGGACAGGTGTAAAAGTTAGCCAAGAATCGAAAAGAGTCTACAGAACCTGTTCACTTGACATTGAACTTGATCCAAGAAATTCTGCAAAATATCGCCTATAATCTGAGGCCCATTACAATCTAATTCTATATATGCCGAATTATATCACTGGTTATGTTCCGGTTCGTGATTGCAGGGAAGGGATTTAAGTATGTTTTAGGAACTAACCATCTTTTGAATTTGGTCACTTCATACGAGTATTTACAATATAAAAATGCGTGAAATCACAATTCGAGATGTACCTACCGCTATTTTAGACACTGATCATATATTAATTAATTTGTAATATTAAATTAATCTAATTCATCAATATAATTAGTGATTTGTATGATTATGATTATATTTGAAAAATAAAAAAGTTACATGTTCTCATGTTGCCAGTGTGTTTGTAACTTCCCAGCTTCTAAGACTCACTAATATTGCACTTTATATAGTATTGTCTCGAGTAAAAGCCGGTTACGGTACGGAAAATAACTCTATTGACTACGCGCGGTTATCAACCAACTACACGGTCACAATGTTAAAATTCAACTAATAATGGACGTATCTTCGTGAATGTAAGACGGCAGGTTCGAACTGTGGATTGATAGTAAAGTCAGTAGAGACGATTGACCGCACGCTTAAAGTGTCGCTTGTTTTGTTTGTTTTTCTCTTTCTCTTTTGTTTTGTATTACCACAGAAACAACACAATTTCACATTAACATAAAAGTTGCGATAACTTTATCTGTTCCATTTTGGAAGCGTCCAACACCGTTAGATATCTAAGTATTACATATACGAGTAGTTGCAGGTGCTAACCGGCAGGAAATAAAATGAAAAGAAAGTTAAAGGTTACAAGGAATCGGGGTATCGATTGTTAAAAATGTATAGTTTAGTGACGAGGTGGTTTTTTTATATGTAATTCGATCTTTTAATTGTTTTTTTTTTTGTATTCGAGCGAATTCTTGTAATTTCTTACACAAAATTATGATAAAATATGCATACAGAATACATTTGTCTTGTATATTTTATGATTTTTAAATAATTAAATCAGGCGTATCAGATGGTTTTATTGTAAATACAGTGAAATCCGGTTATAACGATATTCAGCGGACCGAAGGAACTACATCGTTATATCCGGAAATCGTAATATCCGGAACAAAATTTTTATACTTACAAAGAAGCTCGTGTCCTAGTTTATAATTAGCGAAAAACGAGGTTTTTGGAGCGTAACATAAATGTTGATTTTTATTAATTTCTTAAGACTTACATAAAATTCAATTAAATGCATATAAAACGATATAGATAATTTAAACACATAAATATTCTGTAAATACATACATATTTTACATTATTTTTCTGCGAAAAAGTCCGTTATTTTAGTTTGCTTTCTTTTTTTTAGATATAAATTTTTGCTTACATGCTGGTTTAGTTCTTTTAAGAAAGTTGTGGTTTCCGGTTTATTTATTTCATCGTTTAAGGCCACGTACGTCCGAATGACTCCTAAAGCGCTGTAGACTTGGGACAAAGTTGGAGTTTCAAATAGGTCTTCTTCAGCGCCGTCGATATCTTCGTCGTCCGCCTCCTTGCAATCATTCAAAACTGAAGCAACAATTGCTTCATCGGTCGGATCCTCTGATGTATAGATGTTAGCATCGATCTCTGCGTATGACTGTGCATCACCATGCAAATTAAAATCCAGTCTTTGGGCCCAGTCATTAAAATTTGTAGAGTCGCCTTCTTGATCAGTACCAGCTTCATCTGCATTTCCAAAGGCATGCTTGAAACAGTTTTGGATAGTTTTTTGAGTGACGTCGTCCCAGGAATCGGAAATCATAGGGATGGCATCGAGGAGTGACACTTGAAAATTGTCTGATTGATCCAACATTTTCAAAATCAAGCGTTTACGGAATTTCACCTTGAGGGATTGTATAATCCCCTGATCCATCGGTTGGAGCACAGAGGTTGTATTCGGTGGTAAGAAATGGAGTTTGATATTTCTGAGATTCTCTACCGATGAGTGAGTAGATTTTTCCTTTTCTTATTTTCAAGTTCCTTGTCCCATTTCCTGAGCCAGCTGGAAAAAATATCGCTAGTCATCCAAGCTTTCTTGTTGTTTGTGTAATCGACAGGAAGTTTTTTAACATTTTTGAAACAACGAGGAGATTTTGATTTTCCGATTATTAGCAGCTTTTTTTTATCTGTTCCAGTCATGTTGCTGGCAACTAAAACGGTAATGCGCTGTTTAGAATGTTTGCCTCCATGGCATGATTCACCCTTAAATCTAAATGTTTTATCCGGGGTTAACCGATAAAATAGTCCGGTCTCGTCAGCATTATAGTCATTTTCATCAGTGAAGTCTTCTCGAACTTTTGGCAGGTGCTCTGAAGCCAGTTTTCGGATACGCCGGTTGGAACACTTGATGACTCCCCACTTATCTTTCCGAATACGATGTTATGTCTCTCTCGGAACCTGGTAATCCAAGACATAGAACAATTGAAATTTTCCTTTCCCAACAGTGTAGCCAATTCATTAGCCTTTTCTTGTAGAATGGGCCCATTGATCGGAATGTTACGGCTTCTCTGAACCTTAAACCATTTGAGAAGTGCATCTTCTAAGTCCTGATGGTGGCTGCCTCTAATTTTCTTCTTCGATGTCACGTCTTTTTCGAAAGATGCTTGGATTTTATCTCTCGATTTCCAAATTGTCGATATGGTAGATTGTGGAACTCCAAGCTCCGAGATTATGCTTTTAATTGATTCACCTTTCTCAATTCGATTTACAATTGCCACTTTTTCTTCAATTGAAAACGCTCGTCGCTTGTTGGATGACATTTTAAAATTACACAAAAGGAAACACCACAAATATTCTTACGAAGGCAAAGACAAAGACGAAAACGGGCAACGATACACAAGAATGGTGTTCACGGAAGATTAAATTCTAAAAAGGGGAAATACCCAGTACACGTGTATGTACTTAGCAATGGAGAAGTAAGAAGAAGCTCCAAAGCTCGAAAATGGGGAAGCACCAAATTATATTTGTTCATTATGTATATCGTTATAATCGGAATGAAAAAGCAATTTTTTCTTACGTTTTAGATCGTTATATGCGAAATATCGTTATATCCGGAATCGTAATATACGGATTTATTTCTTCAGTATTACATAGAAAACCAAACTAGATACGAATTTTACATCGTTATATCCGGAATATCGTTATACCCGGAATCGTTATTTTTACTGTAATTTAATTTGGGATTGGAATACATTACGCGTTGCGTTGGTTGCGTTGACATGCTCAGGCACTTTTCCTTTATTTTTTTTTAAGTGCGAGGTTGATCATAAATGCTAGGATTCTTTAAAGGTGAAGGGCCATTTTTGTGTGGATGATGGACGTTGAACCAACAGAAATGAAATTAGTGCCAATTTATAGTACTACATGACTTAAGTAACTTCCACATGATTTTATCTTCCTGATCACCGGGGTTGCAGGGCAAAAGACCTCTTCCATAGTCCTCCTCGTGAGTGCCATCTGGAACGGCTAAGGCCGTATACACACGCAGCTACTGAAAAGAAACTGAACCAGTTGGTAACTCAAGTTACTAACTCAGTTGTGACTTGACTCCACACACGGGGCTACTCATCAGCAATCAAAATCTCCAGTTCCTTCAGTGTCGTCATGGATACAGTGCGTGGAATGTTGTGTTGTTGAGAAAAGTACTCGTAGTGACGAGAAGGTTTTGGGTACACCCATACCTTGTGAGAAAACGAGAAGGACTTCCCTACACATCAAATGATGCAAGTGTTGATGTACAATAGATGCAGAATACCACGTCATGAGGCAGCCTAATCCACAGCACGTAGTCATACACAATAACTCTCGTGGAACTGATTTCAGAAGCTATATAGCCAACTATTTCCTAACCCCACAAGCTTCTCTGCCCTGGCAGTGGAAATACATGACACCAGGTTGCCAGCAACGGTTATCATGTAGATGTACATACATATATGTACAGACACAATGCTTATTAAATAAAGATAAAGAATTGCTAAATGGAATTAGTTTGTTACTGTTTACCCTTTCCCCATATGGCCCACCTCAGAATGGCCACCCTGTTTTCATGGGGAAATACTCGTCCGATCGGGCTGGTTCGAACTAGAAGGTAATTTTAGGTCGCTGATTCCGAATCTGAAGTCAAAAAAGGGGCTGCCCACCCCGGAATGGCCACCCTGTACCGAACAGGCCTAAGCAACGGTAAACATGTAGATGTATATGTACAAAAGCAATGCTTATTAAATTATTAGTAGTTTGTCATTGTCTACGCTTTCCCCATATAGCCTCACTATACATTTTCGACAATAGTACAGCTCTATTTGAACATACCAGTAAATTTTACGACGTTCCCGACTTCTTCCCACGCTTTTTCCGTTTCATGCTTCTTCGAATAGTCAGGAAGATGAAAATTGTACAAAATCTGGTGTTTTCCAACCTCCTCCACCAACAACAGGTTGGTGTTTTGGTCACTCATCTTCGAAAAATTGCAAACTAAAATCACCTAGTGACTCGACATGCTAGTCACCAGTGGACTGATTACAAATTAGTTTTTGAAAATCACAAACGAGTCCCCAACCAGTAGCACCGTGTGCGGTGTTCCATTTAATTACACAGGAAGTGACTCAATGTAAACTAGTTAGTAACTCGCATCACTGATCAGTTTCTTTTCAGTAGCTGAGTCTGTATATGGCCTAACCAAGCCAACCAACGTTTGCAGTTCAGAACATTTGGTAGAGGCGCATAACAATGATCATCTGAATGGTCAATAACACCAGTGAGTCTCAGAAAATAGGCGAGCGGTTTAGTTGCAACATAGTTGTTGCACCAACACGTAATACCCAGCTGAAAGATCGTCAAAAGAAAGCGCGATCAAAAACACCATTGGAGAACTGCCTCTGCGCTACATAAAAAATGGCTCCCGGCGTCTCTTAGGACACCTAAAGAAGCAACCCTTTCCCTAAGATTGGGTATGTAGCCTTATAACCTGCGTACCTGAAATCAATTTACACTCGAAACATTAAACGAGCCTCGGATACCTCCGGCAACGACTTTCGGCTACAAACAACGGACCATGATCGGTTTTTGAAAAGTTCGATGTGAGGCGAGTACGGTAGTGCAAAGTTCACTGAAGCCGAACGTAAAATTACCGCAGAAAACATCTCTATATTAGGACCGAGCGAAAGATGTGTTGGATCGGGATCGACTTTATCGTCAAGCTCCCAAAACAGTACTGCTCTACTCTGGAGGTGAAAATATGACCTCTGCTAGAATGGCAGGCGTCGGAATTCTGTTGATCAACGATGCACGCCGATCTTGAATCAATTGGAAGTCCATTTCTGACCGTATCATTACAGCCAGATTCAAATCCAGGGCAAGGAACATCACAATAATTCAGTGCTACGTCCCGACTGCATCAACGGGTCAATCAGCTAAGGACGCCTTCTATCACCGACTCGACGACACCTTCGGCAAGGCTCCCAAAGGTGACGTAAAAATGATTATTGGGGATCTCAATGCAAAAGTCGGGTCTAATAACCTTGGCTTGGAACACCTGATGAACAGTCATGGTCCAGGCAAAAGGAACAAATTTGGTAAAATGTTCCTGGGGCTCTGCAACTTTCGACAACTCGTCACCGGCGGAACCCTGTTCAAGCACAAATGATGCCATTTAACAACGTGGATCTCTCCGGATACTACTCAATTGCCCTAACCCCTTGTGGGGCATAGTACGTCAACTGTTCCATGTGGCCCAGTTGACGTTTCGTTGGCATAAACTAGTTTCGGAGAATGCACTTGCCAGCGTGCTCCTCATGATCTCCCTGGATGGCTGAACGAAAAACCAGATTGACCATATAGACGTTTCCGAGAAATGGGGAAATTGCCTCTTGGACGCCAGGTAGAAGCGAGGTGTTGATATTGGCAGTGATCATCAACTTGTTGTCGCAAAAATGTGCTTATAAACGACAGCGATCCATCGCCCTTAACATGCAAGAATCTTGCCACTTTTTAATGTGCAAAAGCTTAAAGACCCATGTATTTTTAGATGTGAATGGTAGAAGACCATTCATTAGTGACTCTACATGGTCTCTAATCTCGGCCAGCGAGAGAGTTAAAGAACAAATTAACTCAGCTACTGACGACGCAGTCAAAGACCAACTGAGGCTGAATGCCGTTCTCCTTCAAAAGGCACGCAAAGAAGCGTAAGACGGGACAAACGCAACAACATCAATGCATTAGTGGAGAAGCCAGAAGGAGCGGCTTATCGTGGTGACAGTAAAACCCTCGACAAATTTATCAAGCCAGTACCTGGCAAATCTTTTGCAACTGAACATCCCGTGAGAGATAAAGACGGGTCTTTATTGGTCACCGATAGACACCAACTGCGACGTTGGAGAGAACACTTCATTGAGGTCCTCAACAACACCGTTGGACCTTCGAACTCATCTTCAGTGCAAGCAGAAAATAATCCGCAAATAGCCAGAGTTGATCCGGTGAACTTCTTTAGGCGTGCATCAACGCTACAGCGGATATTCTTAAAATTAAAAGGGTGTCATTATTGAGATCCCGAAGAAAGGTAACCTGAACGATGTAATAATTGGCGTGGAGTTTGCTTCCTCCCCGCAGTCTCCAAACTGATAATCTTAAACCGGATCAAGCATACAGTTGTCCGTACACTGAGTGATAAACAGGATCCAGGAAAATAGAGCAAAATTTATGTTTCGGGGTAGACGGTGGAAAAAGTGGACAATTTTTGCTACCTCGGAAGCGTAGTTACAGCAGATGGTGGAGCGGATGCTGGCATCAATAAGGCTCCGACAGCTTTTTCCAGTTTGACTCCTTTCTGGCAAAACAACAATATCTCCAGATGTGCCAAACTTAGGGTCTTCGAAACCAGTGTGAAAAATCTGTGCTTCTATATAGCTGTCCAACTTGGAAGGTGACCAAGGCGATAACAACTACAATAGATTGCAAACTTTCTTGAGCCAGTGTCTACGGCGCATCCTACACATACGGCCGGAGGTCATGTCCAACGACGACCGCCTGTTCATTACCGGCCAGAACAGAATAGGCACCTCCTAAAAAGGCGAAAGTGGCAATGGATAGGTCACACACTTCGAAAAGGGCCGGAAAACATCGCTAAACCCACTGGGAACCAATGCAAGTCGCCGCGTTAGACGACCTAGAAACACCTAGAGAATATCAGTTGAGGTCGAGAGTAACTCAATAGGCAAATCGTGCAGTCAGTTGAAGGCGATGGCGGTGAATAGGACGATGTGGAAATTCGGTTGGTTTTTGCCCTATGCCCCACAAGGGGTTAACAGGAACCAGAGAGAGATCACCGGGGTTATTGAGAAAGGGCAACTTTTTAGTGTCCTTTGTGGCTGGGTTTTTGCCCGATAGCCTTTGACACAATGAAGCTAGCAACTTGAAATTTTTGTCAGGTATTTGTAGTAAGGACTTGTAAATTTATGGTGGAAATGAATGTAATCCGGCCCAGTAATATTTAAAATATGTATGCAACTCCAGATCGGATGATTGTAGTAGGCTCTTATTCAGGTAAATGGCTGCTTAGTAATAGACTGTCTCTCAGACTTCTCTATAAAAATGAGATCGTTTGGGTAAAAGCGATGGGTACCTCTCATACAAAATGCTCTTTAATCTTGCTCTCTTATCTTGAAAAAATTCACAAAGGGAGCTATTTCTTTACATGCGGACCTCATATGAGACTTTTTCCGCTCGGTCAGAAACTACGCCTACCTGCCATACAAAGGTCTATTCCCCGTAATACAATTGACAATGTTAATATTGTCGTAACTCCCGAAATAAACAATCGGTACTCCCATATTATAGCTAAATTATATGGGAACATATTTTTGCAATACGAATTTACCGAATGGAAGATTCGCCAACCTCGCAATCAAAGATTTGCCTCCTGTTGAGTGTTGTACACTTATGTGATAAATTATGGACGTTGTGTAACGAGTTCGGCTGAGAGGGGGCGACCGGCCTAGATCACGCTACGTTTATATCGCGGGACCATTTCGAGGTTGAACTAAATCGATCTACCTCACGACGATGTAAACGCATCGCTTAGTTAGCTCGTACCATGATACAAGGAAGCCAAGATATGGCCTTGCGCATGCCAGTTCTCTGAATAACTGCGTCAATCGATCGTTCAATTGTATGAATTCTTAGTTTTCGGCTTTTATCTCTGTAACTATTTATCCTGAGGCGAAATTGAAGATCACAAAAATATACATAAAAAATTTCTGCACAATTTTTTTCTATCTTAAATATTTTTCGAGATAATCTCATTCAATTCATTCATTCGCACGAAATTGAAAAAACATAACAAGCAGAGCCAGTACAAGAGCATTGTATTGCAATCCTCACGACAATATCGGTTCGCTTGTTGAGGATGCTGCACGCGCACGATACAGCGGTCTTTAGTGTGAGCTCTGCTTGATATGTATGTTATTTGAGAAGCAAATTTGTTTCCTTTTTTGTTTATATCACAATAATCTCAAGCAGATCCCACGCAAGAGACCACTGCACCGTGCGCGTCCTGCACTGTACGCGTGCTGCCTCCCTAACGAGCGAAGCGATACTGTCGTTAGGATTGCAATGCTGGGAGTTATGAACCACCAGTCTCTCAAGTGTATATGAGCCAATGACGTGATGCGCAGAAAAATACGAAAATGAAACGCGGGAAGGCCATATCTTGTCTTCCTTGTATTGTATCATGGTCATGAACCACCACTCTCTCAAGTGTATACGTCCCAGATAATATTTTGGTACTGATCCTGGAGTATCAATAAGTCTTCAGTAATTACCCCTCTTACGATTGATTCCACATTGGTGATTTCCTGATGCCTACCATCAATAATGATTAGGAAGGTTAGTTTCAATGTAAAATCAGCACAAAAACGATCCGCATATCCAATACTCTGTCATCAAAAAATTGTACTGATCCCGCATTGATACTAGATAAGATTTTGGTATTGATCCTGGAGTATCAATAAGTCTTCAATCATTAACCCTAATGACGATTGATTCCACATTGGCAATTTATTGATACCTACCTTACTATTTCCCGATGGGAGCTTGACCGTCTAGGTTGCAATTAGTGTGAATGTGTCTTATAACATCGATATTGTAATCGATATAATATCGTATCCACCACGCCATCTACAAAAAATTGCACAACTAATTTTTTTATGTCAGCTTTGAGTATACTGATGAGCTGGCTGAGAAGTTTTACAAAACCAGTGTAGCTGCTGACCCAGGGAATTTCATAAATGAATGTGGTAGAGGGGCGGCATTGAAGTTCCTGTTCGCAGGGGCGTATATAGCCCCTGCGAACAGGAACTCGAACACGAACACGGTACAAGTGTCCTTTGAATGGCAGAAGACACACACAGAACACTTCACACAAATCTGAAGAAAATTGGCCACTTGTAACACGTTCGTGCTCGCGTTCGGGTTGGACGGGCTTAAATTGAATTTTACTATATGTATGAACATTATACAGTCACTAACCATCCTATTTTCATCCTCGGCTTCCCAAATATACTCGTGTCTGGTTATGTTATCCGAAATGACGCCGGACCGCCCTCTTGGTTCGGTTAATCAGGGTTCTACTGTATGTTGTAACATTTTGGAATCGCGAACAACTTTATTTCACTCCCCGGTCTTCCAAAAGTACTTGTGAAAAATTTCATTCCCCCCCCCCCCCCCCCCCCCGAAAATATTAAATCGGATTAATAAATAAATACCCGCAGTAACAAGAGTAGAAGAATGAACCCCCCCGCCTTCCGAAATGACGCCACACCCTTGGGTTCGGTTCAATGCGGTTACAGTTTGTGGTAGCGAACCACCTTACTAACTATTCCAGTTCGCCAAATATAATCCTGCAAAATTTGGCGACAATTGCCCCAGTGGTTTAAAAGTTTTTGCACGACAAACATACAAAAATAAGTCGATCTGGCTAAACCAGCAATAAACTCCCTTACCATTTCATACCACTCTGCGGCTTCGCGTTGCTCTGCCTGTGGTGTTGGCACTTCGCCCATTTTGGCGGGAAAATCTCAGCTTCCTTCTACAGGCAGCTCGGTCTTGGATCGTATCATCGCCGAGATTAATGCGTTGTTGTTGCTTCTTCATCTGATAGATCCATGTGTTTTTCTGTCTGCCTTGGGGTTTGGGTCCAGCAAATGGAACATTCATTGATAGTGCCTTCATGACTGGGTTCTCAGGTGGACGCCTTAGAACATGGCAATACTAATAAATACGACGATCTTCGAGCTTTTCAGTGATCGGTTGCTCAATAAACAAGCTGCTTCGGATGTAGATACTTTTGATGCGATCCTTTTTGGTCACCGCTGACATTCGTAGCATTTTCATCTCGGTCGCATTCATTTTACTTTCGTATGTCTTATACATAGTCCAGCACTCAGACGTATAGATGAGTGCGGAACGTACGACCGTTTTGTAGAACTTGCCCTTAAGCTTTCGTGGCATCTTGTCGCAGAAAACTCCAGAATTTTCTCGCCACTTCATCCAATCGGCACTGATGCGATGTTTGATGTCGTCATCGCAAGCAGCTTCCTTGTTGACAATCGAGCCCAGGTAGTTGAACCTTGTACAGGACTTCAACTGTTCTCCTTTAATGTAGATACTTGGTATCGGTCTCTCTGGATCTGAGAAAGGACAGCAAAGATACTCAGTCTTTGGTATGTTAATCCTCAGTCCATGATCCTCCAGTATCTTACACCACTTGGTCAGTGCAGCCTGCAAAGCAACGATGTCTTTGCTACCCAGGACAACGTCATCGGCGAAGAGAAGGGATATTTCCAGGTCGTCAGAGATGAGTGTTAACAAATAGAGCATGATGATGTTGACGAGCAAGGGACTCACTACACTGCCTTGATGAACCCGACTTTAACCGGAAACTCTTCAGACTCACACTTAGCTGTGCATCTAAGCTTAGTAGTTGCTCCATCATACATGTCTTATATCATCTTTACATATGCCTCGGGGACCTTAACTGCTCTTAGGGCCACCCATATCAGATCATGAGTAACTCTGTCGAAGGCTTTTTCGAAATCGATGAACACAAAGTGCAAGTCCGTCTGTGCATAACGATGTTTTACCATCGTAACACGCAAGCACTGAATAGCATCGACTGTGGAGCAGGCAACTCGCTCTAAGTCTTCAATGTGTAAGATGTTAACTTGATTGCCCTATAGCTGTTGAGCTTGCGTGGGTCACCTTTGTTCTTGAAAAACGGAAGAAGGAAACTTTTCCTGAAAGCATCAGGCATCGGTTGCTTTCTTTTAATTTTGTTGAAAGAACAGTGAGCCATCTAAACCCGACATGCTTCATCTTCAACCAAAATTCCAAGAGTATTTTATCCGGTCCAACTACCTTTCCCCGTTTCATCTGCATCATTGCTTTCATTACCTCCTCCACTGAAAAATCACCGATATCAGTGGTTTTTGGCTCCACAGCTTGAAAAGCTTAACGTGGAAATTCTTCGTTCAAAAGTTCGTCAAAATACTCACGCATTCCGCTACAGATTGATGTGTCTTCAACGTACCTTGGCGCCTGAATCTCTCGAGCGTTTCTTCTCCTTTGGGGTACGACCATATAAATTCTGGCATTGTCTTTAGGTTTCTCTTGCAATGACAATCTCTTATGCGCTGACAGATCTTCTATTATAGTTCTTGGTAGAACTTCTCGGCTGCAATCGCCTTTGCTTGAGCCAACTTTGGCTTTACTTCCTTCCGGCGTTCATCATATTTCTCCTGAAGTTGAACCTTCTCAGTTTCACTGCTTATCTTGCATGCTGTCCAAGCCTTGAATGCGTTCGATTTGGCCTGCACTGCTTCTTTAGTTTCATTATTCCACCACCACGTCTCCTTGTTCGTGTGAAGTGGGCCTTTTGAAACTCTCAGTGTATTTTCAGCCTCACTAACATTGCATCCAAAGCATTAAACATTTGTGTTGGACTTTGCTCGTGGCAGTTGGTATTGTTTTGAAGCCACTCCTCCATTTTAACAATGAGTGGAGTTACAGCAAATTCAAAACATTCGTTGTTGAGATTGTGCCACTTGATTTTCTCGACTGGCTTGGGGATCGCTTGCGGTCTTGTTCCTCCTTTCAAAATAAATTCTGTCAGAAGCAACCGGTGCTGGGTGACCGCAGATCACTTTGCAGTCTTTCACCCAATGTCTCATGAAATTTAGACACAGATGATAGATAGTCTACCTGCGTCGCATGAGCTCCATTGCTATATGTGATCAGGTGCCTTTGGTTCTTTATGAACCATGTGTTGAGGATGACTAGACCGTGTGATCTGCACATAGTCAGGATAGCCTCACCTTCATCATTTCTGGCTGCAGACTGGCTACCCTTCCCACCAGGGTAACCCTCGTAATCATAGTTTGATTCTCCCACATGGCCATTGAAATCCTCTCCGAAAAATCCAGTATTTGGTATACTTTGAAGCAGTGTGTCAACATCGCTCCAAAATGCCTCTTTTTGACTTTGCTGCAAACCCACTTGTGTAGCGCAGGCACTTATGACGTTCCACACTCTTCCGCAGATAACCAATTTGACACTCATCAAGCGGTCGCTTATCTTTGAGATACTCACTATGCTGCCAAGTAAAACCGATGACAGAATAACGCCAATGCAGTTCCTATCATTCGAGATTCCAAAATAGTACAATTTACATTTTTTGGAATTCGTGAGAAAACGAGCTCGGTCGACTTGGTCATTTTGCCACTTGGTCAGGAGACCACGCACATAATGTCTATAATTCTCCGTTTCATGACGTCCTCCAGTTCTTCGCTCTTTCCCGTCATGGATCCGACATTCCAACTTGCAACCCTTAGTTTCTCTACGGTGTACTTGGACTGCCTGATAGCGCTCGCCCCGGAAACCGTCGAGCGCTGGCACACAATGTTCACCCTGGTATCACTCAACTGCGCATCAGAAGTAGCGCCCAGCGGGGTAATGCTTCTAGCGTATTCTACCATAAGGCCTTACCTTACATCCATTATTTTACACCTATCTGGAGAAAGGTAGAGTTGGATGGCACTAGTGTGTGGAAAATAAATTTGTATGGACTTTCCTTTTACATCCGGCGGTGGTCTCCAGACCCGGCAACCCACTCACACACACTGACCTGCGGGAGATGATGAAAAGTGCCGCAGGCTCATCTAGAGGTGTTGTTGTTGCCGGCACATGATATCGTTCTTATTAGTCGCCTCGTACGATCAAGGTAGGACTCACCTAGGGGTGCATATTCTAAACCCGTCACCCCACGGGGATCGGCTTTCTAGCCAATTCCATTCTTATTCTGAAATACAAAAATAATCTTCACTTTTATATATTAGATAGATTTGGTAGACTGAGAAAATTCTTATTCAGTAATTGAAATACATTTGATATTTTTTTTTATGTTCGAAATAAAATCTAACTAAATCCGCCCACTCAAATGAATCAAACCGTAAACAAAACATCAGTTGGTTTGTGCTATGAATCAACAATTTGGAACACACAGCAAACTCATTTTTTCCGACTGTTTGACAATTGTTTCAGTTGCACTTGCAACCTAATTGAAATGCAAGGGCCAATGCCGAGGAAAGTATTGTTATGGTATTTATGAACATATCGAGCATTGTTGTTCCAAGTTCACAAACAAAGCGACCCATTCTACTTAATTGCGAGTACTTCTTGAATATTGATCGGAGAACTGCTTTCTACGTAATATTAGATCTAGCGTATTCCGTCTAGAAGGCCACTGATAACGAGGTTCTGATATTGAGTTATTCTAACTAATACCCACCACACGAGATATGCCCAAACCTACCACAAAAATCACAAGATTTTCCGTTCGTTCAAACGTTTCCAAATCTAGACTTTGAGCGAGTATTTGAAAAAAATACTCGTCACATCTCGCAGAATTATGTCGAACAATGCTATAATATTTTATATTCACCATGGCAAATTTCCATCCAGTTACATTGTCAGCAGCTCCGTCCTTTCGTTAATCGAAATAAAATTGAATTAATGTGGAATTGGAGAGTTTTTATGTGGCAAAATTAGTTGCCGTATGCGTAGGATCCCTGTCGAGCGACTGTGTGAGAGCGGCGCTTATCCTGCTTTTCTGTCGCGGAGTGCAACTTTCTGAGGTGTGAGTGGGAATAAGAAACCCCTGGAAGGGGGTGGACAGCTTCCGTGGCGTCCGATGAGGGTTGGGAATGTTCCCGTACCGTCTAGGAGTACTATAGCTAGTCCATGTAGATGCAACATGGAACTTGTCTGGATGGGCTATACTTGACGCTGCGGCTTTGGTTGATTGTGGCCCCAACGGTAGAGCTCTAAATATTTTCGGCAATTCTATCCCGGGTACTAGCCATCAGCGATACGACTCGAAAAGAGGTACCGTCAGTGGTGCCCTGCCACGTATTGAGGCCTTGACTGGTGAGTCTGGTAGTATTGCCGGGAATCGGAAGCACCTCGCCCCCTTCAAAGTCCGTTTTAGGGAGAAGCGAAATGCGTACCGCGTCAAGAACTTCATTGAGAATGTTCCTGAGGAAGAAAGGACCGAGAAACAAAAGGCCCCTCTTGAGTGGGCCGTGAAGCCAGTCTACCGAACAGACCTAGTGTCGGTAAGATGCAGAGGTCGGCTGAGGAATCGCCGAAGATTCCTAAGAGGCCGAAGGTCACCGCTATGTGAGATTCATCCCTTTCTTACGCGGATGCGGTTAGGGGGTAGATTGAGCTGGCGGTTGTCGACCGTGGTGACAGTGAAGGCTGCATCCCTTTGGATAACTGGAGATTAGTTGAGGGTAAACTAACCGTCAACTTTCGCAGCGTGTTGGAAGCAAATCCGGGACCGCCCTCGAAATGCAAAGATGGAGGCTGGATTTTGGGCCGTATTAAATTGATGAACTTCGCGGACCAACGGCCTGCGGACTTGTTCAAGTTTGGCATCAAAACCGTGGGAGACCTATGGCCGGGCGCAAGGTTAGAGGTCGTGCCTAGGAAGGACATTCCGACCCGGTCTAGAGCACGTACATGGCTGCCGCCCTTTGTATGATGCTGAGGAGGTTATGTACTTAATTCGTACAAGTAAACGGGAGCTTCCGACCGAGGATTGGAAGATTGTGAAGCTGGAGGAGCACGTACGCAATTGCAAATCCGCCGTTATGGTGATCAGTACTGATTCTGTAGGCTTTCTCAAAAAAACTAATGAGGTTATCCAATTTGGCAATATAACCATCAAACCATCTACAAGAAGGATCTCAAAGCAGCCGGCAAATAATTACAGACCCATATGGTTGAGACTGTTGCTCACGAGAAAGTGGTTGATGAACAGCCAACCAGTGTCACTGACTTCAGATACGGATATTGCTGCTCTGGATGACACTTCGCAACCTTCCTTGGTTGCCGACTCTTTTGAGTGTGAGTCTGACATTGATAGTGAGGCTGATGTCACAGTGGTGGAGGCGCGCAACCCTCAATAAATGCTAAAATTGATACAAATAAACCTACATCATTCGAAGGCTGCCTCAGCCGCTCTTCTTCTCCACCTGAAGAGCGGTGGAGAGAAAACGCATTAATACAGGAGCCTTGGGTCGTAAATGATGCTGTGAGGGGCCTGAGCTCTCCTGAGTATAAGTTTTTATGTTAAAAGCCAGGGCAAGCCACGGTCTGGCATTCTTGTTCTTTCGCTACAGTAACAGCGATTCTGTGGTGGTCTGCCTCGATATCAATTGTAGGGTATATTGGTTCATATCGGCCTACCTTCCATATGTCGATGAAGGATTGCTGCTGCTTCAAATATTAGGGAGGCAATTACAAAGGCCAAAGAAACGAGAATCGGCCTCATTCTCGGGTGTGATGCCAATGCGCATCACACTGTGTGGGGCAGCTCTGATATAAATTCACGGGGGGAGCTGCTGTTTGAATACATTATTGGCACTAACCTACTGATATACAACGTAGGTAATGACCAAACATTCGTCACACGCAATAGGCGGGAGGTGTTGGGTATATCCCTTGTGTCTGAGGATATCCAGCATCAGCTGCGGAACTGGAGAGTGTCATCCGAGCACTCGTTTTCCGATCACCGTTATCTACAATTCAGCCTGGATGCACGTTCAGTGGCCACACTGATTATCTTAAATCGAAGAAGAACAGACTGGACACGGCACCGAGAAGCTCTACTGGAAGCACTGCCCCCTTTATCGGGGCAGCCCAACACCAAGCAAGAGGTGGACGATGCTGTACGGGACCTTACGGAAGCAATAAATAGGGCGATATCCAAATCTTGTCCTATAAGTAGTCACCGAGGAAAGAAGAAGCCAGTCTGGTGGAACTCTCAGATTTCGGAGCACCGACTTGCGTGTAGGAAAAGTTTTAACAAGGCTAAGGCCACTGGGCTTGAGGATGATTGGAAATCCTACAAGAAGCACTTGAGCTTTTTTAAAAAGGAGCTTAGAAATGCAAAACCGAGCTCGTGGCGGATTTTTTTTAGTGTATTGAGGAATCGAGTGAGATCTCTAGACTTCGCAAAATCCTCTCAACAAGTCCATCTATGCCAAGCTTCCTTGAAAAAGAGGACGGCTCTTGGATGACATCAAGTACAGAGACCGTTGCTCGATGCGCATTTCCCCGGAGGTGCGACAATTGCAATGTCCTTGGCTTCGTCAACAACTGCTGGGACTACATGTGAACTAGGGTCGATTATTACAGAGGGAAAGATTCTTTGGGCGATCGATAGTTTCGACCCTTACAAATCCGCTGGGCCAGATGGCTTCATTCCGGCAGGCCTGCAACACGCATCGGACATCGTGTACCCTTGGTTGGCGACTACTTTTAGTGCTTGCCTGGGGTTGACATATATTCCTCATATATGGAGGGTCAGTTTAGGAGAGTCTACTGTGCATAGGTTCGTCTGTAGCGGCACACCTCAAGGTGGTGTGCTCTCCCCACTGTTATGGAATCTAGTAATCAATAGATTGCTTTTGGATCTTGAAAGACTGGGATGCAGGGTTGTTTCCTATGCCGACCATGTTGCTATCGCAGTTATTGGTACGTTTCCGAGCGTTCATAGTGAGGTGCTGCAGAATGCTATATCGACTGTGGTCAGTTGGGCTAGTGGGAGTGGTGTCAGGGTTAATCCTGACAAAACGGAACTGGTACTCTTTACAAGGAGACAAAACCTACCCTCGGGTATCGAACCTCCGGCACTGGAGGGTGTCAAACTGGCGTTTCTTGACAAGGCGAAGTTCCTTGGTCTCATTCTAGACAGGAAGCTGGGATGGAGGCCAAATGTTCAGGAACGTGTTGACAAAGCCACTGTGCATGGCACTCTACACCTGCAGGAAGGCGATAGGTCGGAACTGGGGACTACAGCCGAAGGTGGTTTTGTGGCTGTACACATCAGTTCTTCGGCCCATTCTTTTGCATTGTATTCTTGTCTGGTGGACGGCGCTTAGAATAGGTTCCCACAGGATTCTCTTGGGGAAGGTGCAAAGATTGGTCACAATTGCTGCAACCGGGGCTATCAGATCCAGTCCATCAGCTAGCATGGATGTGCTTCTAAATCTTTTACCGCTCGATATTTTTGCTGAACAGTAAGCAGCGATTATAGCATTGCGACTTCGCGAGACCGATCAGTGGCGTGCGCTAAGCTCCGGCCACTTTACTATTTTGAATAATCTTCATCTCCCTGCAAATATGTATGGCAAGAATTTTGTGCGCCAGATTCCCTCAAGTGACATGTGTGAAACTGGGGAAATCACTCACCCAGACTATATCGTTTTATTACTGACGGATCCAAAATGAGGGAGCCGGTATTTTTTCGGAGACGTTGAAGATTAGTTTATCTTTCTGCATACACGATCATTGCAGCGTGCTGCAGGCGGAGATTTTGGCGATTTCAGAAGCTCTTGCCTGGCTGGGATATAATGTCACAATTGGTAGGAAACTCACTATTTACACTGACAATCAGGCTGCAATTCGATCGCAGACGGTTACGAACTGTCGATCACTTCTTGATGAGATTGGACGTTACTTTGAAATCACATTGTGCTGAATTCCAAGTCGCAGTGATTATGCTGGTAATTGTGTGGCTGATGAACTTGCTCGGCTGGGACGACTGGGCAATTGAGGATGGTCGTTGGGATATCGGAGTGCTTTTCGCAACCTGCAAGCGAATTATCAACTCTAACGCGAAAAATAAAGCGAGCGCTAGATGGATTGAGGACGGTTCGTGTCAAACCATGAAGAGGTTATGGCCCACAGGGGATCCCGGCCGTTCTGCTGCAATATTATCACTGATTAGGAAGCACATTGGTGTGGTGGTGAATGTTATCACTGGCACTATCCCATTGGGGAGCACGCAAGAAGACTTCGCTTACCCTAAAACGACTTCTGTAGAAGCTGCGAGGATGCTGACGACGAGGAGGAGAGTACCCACCATTTTCTATGCACCTGTCCTGCCTTGGCTGCGAGGAGGCGGATCTTTCTGGGGGACTCTTTTCTTCCTTCATTTGGAAGAGCTAAGGGGCATGAGCCCCTTCAGGCTCTATAGGTTAATTGCCAGCTCTGCCTGGTTCAATGGATAGCAATTTTAATGGGATAGATGTTTATCTTGGTGTGTATCACAACGGTCCCTTTGGTGACCTATGTGTGCTGCGCCATCCGCACATATAAAAACATTTTCTGCCAGTTAAAAACTGTAATTATATGTAAAATTATGTGTAAAATGCCCCGTCACGATCTAGAATATGAGATGATGCTATCTCATGTTGAGGCCATGGTCCAGATTGGACTGTTGCGTCAGTTATTTATATTTTATGTGTAAAATTAAAATAGCAGTATTCACATAACCTATAAATCAAATTTAGCACGGCCGATTAGCATAACGACTTTCTTCTAAACTTACGGGCCGGTTCTCAGCTGATCGATGGTAAAGTAGTGGTAAAGGCTGCCTTCGTTAATGATATCATAGAGTACACTTACTCCAACTTCCACATACACTTTACTTTGTATACACATTACTTATTTGCCATAAATCCTAGTGGAACATAGCACGTCAATTATTAACTGACGTTTCGTTGGCATAAACTAGTTTCGGACGATGCACGTTGCTGGCATGCACTTGCTGCTCCCATTCAGCCGTCTACCTGCGACAAGTCGGGAGAAATTGTGGCTTATTATTGCACCCCGTACCACAGGGGAAGACAACACAAACACGCATGGCCACGAACGCCGTCGATGGGGCTTAAAACCGTAACGGCCGTAGTCAGACTTGAGACTGACGCCTCTACACCTCATACAAATTAACCCAGCCAAAAAACCTTGCGGTGCCAATAATTCAAAAGGTAATCGTCTTTAGAGAGATAGAGACGGCATTGAATGGGTGACATGCTTCTTAGTTGGCATGTGTACGCACTATGGGAACCAATAATCCAAAATGTAACTACTAGGCACCGCGTTAATTTGTATGAAGTGTGGTATCTTTGTTATGTCTAATCTTTGGCCTCTACGCGCTGAGCTACTGGTCGCCCCTAAATAGTAGCCAGTGGTTGGTTACTGATGGCGGCGAATCCGGTTTTCGTGCGTTTCGTGTTAATTTTTGTTTTCCATATTTAGTATTTATCTACTAGTTAAATTGCATCTAGTGATCCGAGAAAGCAATATGTGCGCGAAGAAAATGTGTTGTGTGTGTTTCTACGCAAGGTGTTTGTAGTGGTAGTACCACTGCTTTCTTGATACAAAAATTCTCAATGACGGCATGATGTCGTAGTCAATGAAAGCAGTGTGTACAGTCTCGCCTGTATATTAAGAAGGCAGTGGCATAACTGTCATTTGACGAATTAAATCATAATCGTGGCGCGACGGTCCGACGTCGAACCGTGGCCGTCTGGATAGATCTCCTCCAATTTTCTCGGTCAAGTGACCGCGTTTTCCAGTTTCGAAAGCCTAGTAGTTGTTGTGCGTCAGCCTCTACTGAGGCTTCCCAACGAGCTCTCGGTTTTCCTGGCAACCTTGCTCCTCTTTTGCTACCTTCGAGAGCTTTCTTGGGGACTCGACTTTCGTCCATGCGATGTACGTGTCCTGCCCATTGTATTCGTTGCAGTTTGATGATCTTCGAAACCTCCAGCTCATCGTAAAAACCGTACAACTCATGGTTGTACTGGATTCGCCAGACATTTCGATCTTGAACTGCTCCGAATATTCGCCGAAGGATCCTCCGTTCAATAGGTTTTCGGAGGCTTGGGTCAAGGTCCATGTTTCCCAGCCGTAACACAGCACAGGTCGGATGATCGTTTTGTAGATGCGGAGCTTCGTTTCCCTGCGCACGTGCTTCAATTTTATTATTGGGAGAACCGAGAAATATGCGTTATTCGCTAGTTGCATCCGTCGTTTGATTTCGTCCGTTTCACTGGCGGCGTGTGATAGTTTACTACCCAGGTATTCGAAGTGTTTTGCGTAATCAATGGTCAGTTCCCAATGGTAATGCTCGGTGGCGGTGGCGTCCTCTTTGATCTTGTGATTGGAGCATTATTTTAGTTTTGTCTTCGTTGATTCGTAGACCGATCTCGCTTGCAGCCGTATCAAGATTTTGAAGATGTTCTTTGGCGTAGGCCAACCTGCGAGACATGATGTTAATATCGTCTACATACGCTGTGATTTGCGTACACTTGGTTACTAGAGTTCCGCTAGTGTCGACCAGTATCCTCCGGATGACGTATTCCAGTGCCAGGTTGCAGAGCGTGGGAGCCAGACCGTCGCCCTGCTTTAACCCCGTACGTGTTTCAAAGGCGTTAGTAAGCCTGTTGTGAACCCTGACCTGTGAGACGGAGTTGGTCATCGTCATCTTAGTCAATCGGACCAGTTTCGTCGGGATACCAAATTGCAGCCATGCGTTGTACAGTAAGTTATGATCGATACTATCGTAGGCTTGCTTGAAATCGAGAAGATTTGGTATACATTTACATTAAATTGCCAACATTTTTGGATTTTGTTTAACCGTAAACAATTGGTCGGTTGTTGAACGGCAAGGTCTGAAGCCGCCTTGGGACACGCCAATAATCTGCTCAGCAAAAGTCTTTAATCTGTTTTCCAGAATTTTTGTCAGTACTTGATAGGACGTACAGACTAATGAGATGCCTCTATAGTTTTCACACCGAAGTTTGTCCCCCTTCTTGTGTATGGGACAGATTATGCTCCTGCGCCAATCCTCCGGAATGACTTCTTCCTGCAAGATTCGCGGAAATAGTTAATGAATGCTGTTCAAAAGGCTCGCCCCACCAGATTTAAGTAGTTCAGCTGGGATCTAGTCTGCGTCCGGCGCTTTGTTCGGTTTAAACGATTTTGTAGCAAGATCAACTTCTTCTACTGTTGGGGGGTGGGTGCTTGGTGTTTCGTCGATCATAGCATCATCGATTATGACTATGCTGTTTGCGGGGTTAAGAAGCTATTCAAAATAGGACGCTCAGCGTCTGTTGATGCTTTCGGTGTCACTGATGATGTGTTCATCTTTGCCCTTACAGAGGCTTGTCCCATGATACAAGGAAGACAAGAGATCGCCTTCCGGCGTCTCATTTTTGTATTATTCTGCGCATCACGTCACAAGCGCATAAATATTTGGGAGGCTGGTGGTTCATAACTCTCAGTATTGCATCCCTGACGCCAGTATCGCTTCCCTTGTTGAGGGTGCAGTATGCGCTATTTATGATAGAATAAAGTTATTCACACTTTTTGATGTATATTTTTGTGGTCTTTAATTTCGGCTCAGAAAGTTTTTTGCTAAGATTAATAGTTACAGAGATAAAAGCCAAAAACTAAGTATTCATACAATTGTATGAGCCTGCGACGTATGTAGGTATTCGGAGAGCCGACATGCGCAAGGCTTGTCCTGGGTCGAAATTCATTTTTGATGTTATTTATTAGTTTGTAGGCTTGCCTGGTGTTCTTACAAGCTATGTTGTTATCTATGTTCAGCAACTGCTCGTCAAAAATTTTTCTTTTCTTTCGCCGTAATGTTTTACGGGATAATCGCCGTAGCTCGTCATATTTTTCTCTCTTGGCACTTGTAACTCATTCGATGTATTGTCTGTAGGCTTCGTTCTTAGCGTCTAAAGACTCCTGGCACTCTTCGTCAAACCATCCAATTCGTGCGCGCCGGGCTTTGTGTCCAATAACTTTTTCAGCGACATCTTTTATTGTGTTTCTCAATTGTCCCAACACTCGTCTATGCCTTTATTTCTGATGTTGTTCAGTAAAAGTGTTAGTTTCTCCTCCAGAACACATGTATATGCATGTGCCGTAGTATCGCTCAACAGGTTTTCAACCGCAATGATCTTCGGTGGGTTGACTTTTGAGTGGTACACTGAGGAGATTCTATATCGGTAGGTGGTTTCTACCAAGTGATGGTCTGAGTCACAGTTCGCCCCTCAATGAGAACGACCGTCCATCACATTTGATGCCCATCTCTTAGATATGAGGACATGATCGATCTGATTGATGGTGCGAGTGTCTGGTGATCTCCACGTTTGCTTGTATATGTTTCGGTGTGGAAAGTATGTCGAGCTTACGACCAGGTTCCGACTGTAAACAAAATTTATTAATCGTTGGCCATTGTTCTCATGATGGAGGCTCTGTCCTCCAGTGGTTCCACGGTGCCAAAACTCATTTCCTACCTTCGCATTGAAGTCTCCCAACAATATCTTAACGTCTTTCGGAGGCAGTGAGTCAAACAGTGTCTCCAGGTGGTCATAGAATTCATCTAATACGGCTTCTTCTTCGACTTCGGTGAGAGCATGCACGTTGATGAGCCAGAGATTAAAAAATGAAGTGTCGATGCGAAACGCTCACATTCCCTTATGGGTTTGAAGTCTATAACGTGCTGTTTCAGTTGTTTGTTGATGAAATGCGGCTCCAAACTCTCTATCTCCCGACGCTTCTCCAATTTGGAAGATTGTATGCGATTTCATATCGCTAATTTCGTTGCCAATCCATTTTGTTTCCTGGACCGCAGAATTGCTCAGCTTGTATCTTTCACCTGTTCCAGTAGGGCCTTCATAGCCCCCGGTTTGTACAGGGAAAGAATAGCCCAATAAACCTTTGCGTGGTCGCCGTTGTTGACCCGTCCAATCCGAGGCATTTTTTCCAGATTTCTTGACATGGAATGGTTTTTACGAGGATGGGTTGTCAGCCCATCGCTTAACCTTACTCAGGTAGTAGCGTCGAGGATAGCTGCTTCAGGTGCTTCATAATGTGGCAGAGTTCACACAATTAGGTTGCAGGTCTGGCTACGCAATCAATCCCACCCTAATGACATAAGACGCTTAGGTGTAACTCAGCCAGTCAGGCTACAGCCATCCATCCCTCCTCCTTTCACAACGCTGGCTTCGGACAGGCTTCGGCGGAGTTGACAAATCAAATGGGCACCATGAAATAGTGCATGCAAGTACATTTTCGGTTTGAAACCGAATGTGTGCATGCATGCTGATATTGGTTCGAGTTGCCGCCATTGTACCCAGAGCCAGCGAGGTGAACTTTTAGGTTTGTGCAATACTGAAGACTGTCGCACAAACATTAACGCTCGCTCCGGGTGCAACAGCCTGTTGCGTGGGCTACGCTTGCTCCACGTTTAAGGGATCATAACCCTCAGTATCGCACAAACAATAACGCTCACTTCGCTCGCTCTGGGTGCAAAAGTTTCTTGCGTGCATGATCGGCAACTTACACAACTGCCAGTATGTACACTTTCGACTGAAGCGAAAGTATGCATATGCATTAATTCGAATGCACACTTTCTCCATGCTTTATTTAAGTGCTCCATCAGATCTCCTTCTCCTCCAAATATATCATGGGCGAATGTGTATCGGGATTTGCAAATGTATCTAGATTGGTGTATATGTGGTGTGCATATGGTATTACACTATTCGCGAGTAACGATAAGCTCGTGAATTGTTTCAACAATTCTTCACACGTAATTTTCAATGATGTCAATGAGGAAGTGATATGGTAATTAATTAACATAGTTCATATATTTTATGGAAACTAGGGAAATTGTGGTAGCGAAATTGCCTATTGTTAAGGCTCATTTGAGCAAATAATGATCAAGTAACTTTGAAAAAGTGAAGAAATATAAAGGCTTGCCTCGTTTTATTTTTTAAAAATATCTGAAGCGCTGGAGAAGTTCAAGGCGTTGTTTTTTTTTGTCTATTTTGCTATTATGAGCAATAGAGAATGAAACCGGTAAATAGAGGGCTTCGCCCGCAATGCGACGGTTCTTTTAAGGCGAAATTAAAGTTGCTAGCTTGATTTTAAAAGTGACATGGAAACGTTTCCCTTATTGAGTAAAATATTGGATCATGAATACATTTACATGTATATCTGCTTCACAAAGACGATATTCGCCGCGTTCAGGTTTTCAAATGTTGTGATTATGATTGTGTAAAACATAAATTCAGATACATTTTAACCATGAATAGGGAAAATGAATCGGAAAATTTGGTGATTCATTTGCCCTATTTAACGTCGTCGTTTTCCGACAAAGCATGATTTCTCTCTACGATACGTCATGGTTTCATCAGCGTTGCGCCAACTTTGCTTCAGCATTGCGGCTACGTTGCGTCAACGTTACGTTAATCTTGCGCCAATGTTGTGTCAACGTTGGATCAATATTGCTTATGTCAACACCAGAGGGTTAACCTTTAACAACACTCCAGTGCATTGGCCTCATCACCCCGATTTAGACGACACCCGCATTTCCTAGATATCGTTTCATGTTCAAGAATGTGCTATGTCAACACTAAAAGGTTTAAAACGCCTTCAAAATCACTTTAGTGCATAGATCCCATCCTGTGACGTAGCCAGGGGAGGGGTCCAAGTGGTCCGGACCCCTCCTGAAATTTTATAGTTCTAAAAAAAACAATACAATCTGACAAGATGTAACAATAAGAAGTACTCCTAAGATAAGATAAGATAGAATTAGTCGAGCTACTGTCCCAGGCACTGCGACCATAAAAATCTATTGTGCCGTAGCTCATTAGTTCAAAAGACCGTCCACCTTTCTAATAAAGGGCAGTAAGTCTTTGGCAGGAATCAACCTGAAGTCTGCAGTGCTGATAGTAGCCTGCCCGAGGAGTGTCATCCTAAAACGCACTATAGCGGGACATTCGCTCAAGATGTGTTTGGTCACTTCCACGTCCACTAGACAGAGACGGCATTCAGTCTCGCTGAACAGACCCATCATGTTCAGGTGATATCTGACCAGGTGATGACCGAATAAGTACCCAACTAATTGTCTTAGATGGGTTCTACTCATTTGAGCAGTACCCTTGTGAATGAAGTGCGTTATCAGCTCCTTTGAGTAACGTAGCCCCCAAAGGTTATTCAAGTACTGATGATGCAATCGTGCAAACCAATCTGTGATCCGCAGTTTAGCCGAGACTAGCCCAAAGCAACAGTAAGGCTCAGGTCCATGAAAACGACAGGGTGATCCTTGTCTAGCAAGTCCATCCACAGCCTCGTTCCCCTCAATACCCTGGTGGGTACACCCAATAAAAGAAGTACTCCTAATAAGCACATATTTTTCATCAGTCGATGGCGTGACGCATTCAGTCAGAAATTTGGCCCAAAGGTCACGATCAAGTGGTGCATTTATTTTTCAACAATAGAAAAAACAAACAGTTTCTTAATTTATTTATTTTATTATCCTATGGAGGTCCGCAAGTATAGAGCCCAAATGGTTAATTGTGCTATAGCCTTATGTCTGAAAATAGGACTAAGACTTTCTACCTTGATCCTATTGATGAAGTTTTGGAATGTTGGATAAAGTTGTAACGATATCTTGCGGGTCGGGGAAGTCCACACTAATGCGTACCCTACCACACATAAACAGAGATTACGCATTGACACTTCAGCATCATTTAATTGTTATAATTTAGCCTTATTCTGGTTTAGCTGTAACAGATATGAAGATCTGCCTTAACGATTCTCCCAATGGGTGGTGGCCTCCCAGCTCTGTAAAAACACACCATTGACCCATGCAGAATTATGTTGTTGTTAAACTGCATTGGATCGAAAAGTGGGCATTCATAAAGTAGCTTTGTTTCGCTGATTGGGTCATTCCGCATATGTCGTCGCCGTTCCAAATGATCCCAATGGAAATCCTAGTGAACGAAATGAAGCAACTTTACCAACGTCGACGTTTGAAGCCATCCGAAGGGTGCAAAAGTGGGGAAGGGAAGAAAATCTTCAAGAAAGCGTAGCGGACGTACACACTCATCTCACAAATCAATTTGCGGATGAAGCGAAGGCACGGCGAACACGGCCTAAAACAGTTCCTTCCTTACTAAAATCTCCACAGGTTTAACTTGGACGACATGACTCGCCGGAATGTCTAGAAGTAGCTGGAAACCTAAAGGTGGTGAACTGGAAGAGGAACAATATTTTCCGGGCTCACTGAAGGTGTAGTGAGCCCGGGAAATATTATTCCTCCTCCAGTTAATTGTATATTGCGTAAATGTTGCGGGACACATGCTTCGATTAGACCGAAAATAGAAGGCCGTTGGTCGCATTCTTTACAACATCTATAAAGAGCTCCAGAGGTGAGGCGCAGATCGCAGAGTAATAAAGTAGTTCCGTGGGGCCTCGGTGAAGGCAAAGATAGGTTTTTTTCCATTGCAATGGGTATGTTCATTGGCGGTTTCCGACCCTGTTATTGACAAGCGACATACAATGTCGATTGTGATGATTGGGCAAGCGAATTTTTATTCTGTCTCAAACCATGTGAAAAAAGACTGCGTAGCATTAACCAAAACTACACTGAAAAAGACAAAAGAAAACGAGCCTAATGTGTGCGATAACAGCATTTCTGATATCGAATGTGTGGACCCCATCCGAAACAAAATCCTAGCTACGTCACTGGTCCCATCACTCCGATTGAGACGACTGCCATATATCCTAGATTTCACTCCATGTCCGAGAATGTGTTTATGTCAGCACCAAAGGGTTAAAAACTCCACCAACACGCTATTGCATTGGTTTTATCTAATCGGAATCAGGCGACACCCATATTTCCTAGATTTCATTTCATGTTCGACGCGCTTGCTGGTCGTGAAATCTCGAATCGGATACGAGGTGCATGCTAACCACTGCACTCTTCGAAATCTATATGGTATCGAAACGTCAACAAAGCATACCTATGCAAGCGATATTGACCCACCCATGTTCTTGGAGGGGTCAAGACAATTAACAAGAACACTTTATGTCCTAGAATGTACTTATGTCAACCCCAATGGGTTTAAAATAGGTAGGTAGGTAGATGGGCTACTGTGACACATCACAGCTCACATAGACCTGAAATGAATCCACTAACACACATCCTCTCTCAACATTTCTAATAGTTAGAACCATCCAGAGACAGCAATAAAACTCTGAAGTTTTCCAACATCCGCGCTTTCTTCCAAATCAGTAAAGAAGTCGGATCCAAGTAACGACCTCCTTCTACCTGACAAGGCCGGACAGGAGCAGAGAAGGTGGAAGTGGAAGCCACTTTCCTCTTCGTTCACATCCCCACAGCTCCTGTAAAAGTGATTATGGGGAAGCCGAAGTTTCCTGGCATGTTCCCCAATGAGACAATACCCACCCACCACCGGGCTAATATGCCTTCTGTTTAGCAACAGTATAATTTCAGATCGGGTAACGTCCAGTATGGACCACAGCGATCGAGTTGTACGGCAGATACTGCACTGATGTCTCAGTTCAGATATTTGTGCATTCCACCATAGGGGTTTACTTTTACCCTTAATTCTACTGATCGGGTATGATTTGGAAGCAGCTTTGTTAAGTGCACCCGTCTGAGTTTGTACCATGTCATCCACCTCGGACTTGTTTGACGGCTGGTGGGGCAGAGTGGGTAGTACCTCTAGTAGAAGCTCCCTATACATGAGCAAGTTTATCCTTTTCCGATTAAGAAGGGAAGACTTGGGCTCTGAAGGCTCATCAATGCTGAACTGGAGGTAGCGATGATCAGAGAACGAGTGCTCCGTTGACGCTATCCAATTTTTCACTAAGTGATGAATAGACTCCGAGACAAGCGATACGTCTAGGATTTCCTGTCTATTTTTGGTAACGGAAGGGAGGGAAGGTACCAATGTGGTCATAAGGCATATATGCCGATATCCGTATAATCCAGTAGTTTGGTCCTAAGTTCTAAACTAATTACCACAGAGTCGTTGTTACTGAGCTCTGGAGTAAGAAATGCTTTTAGAGCTTTTTTCACAAGAATGCAGGACCGGGGTCTACCCTGGTCGGCAACACAGAAATAAGGTATAATTTGGAGACTCAAGGCGGCTTACAAAATCGCAAACGACCCAGGGCTCCTGTACTAAAGCAATATCTTCACCAGTTCTCGCCAGGCGAAGAAGAAGAGCGACCGAGGCCGCCTTAGAGTGATGTACATTGATTTGAACAAAACTTTCCATAATTTATTATTGTTGCGTCGTTCTACCTATAACGGTGGTGTCAGTCTCCTCCTCCAGGTCAGATTCAAAGGAGTCATATAAGGTGGACGGCACAACGCTTCCATCGAACGACGCAAGGTCAGATACTAGCGAAATGTCGTCCCCATCCTTATTCCGGCCTTTAGATGCTGGCGAAGGTTGGTCAATAGACTCCTTCATGAAAGAAGCCGCATCAGTAGAGAATGGCGGCTTGGAGATTGACATAGCGCCCCTCTTCGCATCACTCTTGTACACCTTGAGAGTGACCGGAGTGAAGCTGTAGCCAATCACACCGTTTCTTTTTTTTAAGGAGAGCCAGACATGCAATACATGTTGTCCACGGGCTCTTCAACCTTCACCACCCTCCAGTCGTGAGCAATGACGATGTCCCTACGTCATTGCTCATTCGAATGAAGCGCAGGATCGCCTGCGGTTCGCAGTGCTTGGAAGGCAACCAGACCCGAGCTCTAAGTCGAGAGGGTATCCTATCCTTAGGAATTGCCTCAAGTTTAGACACTTGCCACAATTCCCCGACGGTGCGTATGGCAGTTTTAAATAAGGCGGCCATTGATACCAGCCGCCATCCTTACACTTCGGGGCAGGTCCAGAAATTTTTCCCATTATTCGAAGGAACTTAGAGGCCAGTTCACCTGCCACCTTCTTCCATTTAGCGATCGACATGCTACTATCCTAATCATTATGGTCAATGACCGCCAGCTCAATTCACTCCTTCATTGCATCCGCGTATGAAGGACGCGAGTCAGTATCATCGGTAGTCTTTTGTTTTTTTTTTAAATCCTTAGGAGACTCGCCATCCGACCGATTTCGTTTGGAGGTGGTTGGCTCAGATTGATCTCCAGATATCACGCTGATAGCCCACGCTAAAGACGCCTTTTGCGGTGCTGTCCTCCGCTCTTCGGGAATTTTCTCCAAAGAGTCGCGGGTCTGAACCACACTTCAGTGCAGCCTGAAACGGGCCTTAGAAGCAGGGAGATTCCTGTACTTACAATACCCTCTAACAATATTGTCCGCTCATTCCAGACTGGCCTTTTTTGCACCACTAGGGCCAGGCGTAGCCAATGTAGCAGCGTATGGTTTTCGACGAGAGGATCCTCGCAGCGAGGCATCCTCACGATACCACTCAGTCTAGGCCTTGCCAGATTTATAGAGGCACATGAAGTGCCGAGGTTGGATCCTTGCAATAAGGCATCCCGACGTCGTGTAGGTACCTGGGCAGCACGGTCGTGACCTGCCTTCATCGCTCCACTCGGACCAGGCCCTACCAGAATCGAAGCTTCCTGTACCTTCCGCGGACAGGATTCTCGCAGCGAGGCATCTTTCGCAGCACCTTTCGGACCAGGTCTCACCATATCCGCAGTTCAACGCGAAGTGCTGGGATTGGATCCTTGTACCAAGGCATCCAGACGACCACTCCCAGCTACACTCCAAGAGGATCCTCTCATCGAGGCATCCTTGTGGCGGCTTGTATTTGGCATAGTCGCGATGTACTTAAAAAGCACGCACACGCAGGCGATACTCCTTCAGGAATAACAAAAAAAAAAGAACTCGCACTACGTGCGAAAGGGTGCGTATTTTAAAAAAAAATTTTATTTCGGAGGAAATAACTTCAACGGCAATCCGGTGCATTGGCTCCATCACTCCCATTCAAAAGACACCCGTATTGCCTAGATTTCATTTTATACGCAAGAATGTAGTTATCTCAACACCTTAGGGTTAAAAACGCCTTTAACATCACTCCAGATATTTTCCCTTCATAGCATCACCGCAATCGAACCGTTCCATTTATCTCATTATCTCATACCGTACCCTATTTTCAATATCCTTCAGTCCTGAACAAGTGACTCATCATGACTTTTGGAGTACTCTTGTGCATTCTCCTCATCGGCCCGATTTAGAAGAATGTCCTTACGTCCTGATCAAAGGACTCAACATATTTTCAACAGTAATCCATTGCATAGGCCTCATTACCCCCGTTCAGAACTTACCCATACTTACTAGGCTCAACTTTAACAGCTTGGCGATCATTACGTTAAGGGGCTATACCAGTGTGACACTTTCAAGAAATCTAAAAAATTTTTTTTGCCTTTTTCAACAGCTTATACTTTTAAGAATGTCCTGTAAAAATTTCAAGGGCGTACCTCTAATACTCCCCGAATAACAGACTTCTACTCGTAAAGAGCAACCGCTCGCAGCTATAAAATATTCTATCTGCCTGGAAGCGGAGCTCTTACGTGTTGTTACCTGAATCTTTCGGCATCATTAACGGTACATAATTAAGAGGGGACACTATTTAAACTAGAAATATATCTATAGGGCCATATGAAAACAGCATTGCCATTTAAAAGGTATTCTGGGGTCATTCAACGCATTGCGTTAGTTAAATCTTTAAACGCGTTTTTCTCGAAATGAGATTTTTCAAATTTGCTGCCATCGTAACTTAAATAGCAATTATCCGATTGACTTGAAACTTATACCGACTACTACTGAATATATTTACTCTACAATGACGGAGGATATTCTTGATTGGATGAAAACTGGCGATTTGGCACTGAAAAAACGACCATTTTATAGGCAAGAAAACAGACTTTTTTTGATAACTATGCCATTTTCTTAAATAGATTTTCATATTTTTCGAAAATCCTACGTCATTGTACAGGAAATACCTTCTATTTTAGTTTAATGGCATTTTTTCCATTTTCGGTTTCAGCTACTCAATCGGCCGGAGTCAGGGCAGCAGTGGAGGAACTTTTTTTTTGGGGGGCTTCCGAATCCAGCTCATAACTCGCTTGGATCCCAATACTTTTCAATGAAAAAATTATGTAATATAGGCCAAATATAGCCAAATATGTTCAACTTTTTATGAAACATTTAGTTGAGTACTCTTCTTCTAAAAAATTTCCGACAATCACCAAATTTTCAGCATTCACACTGGTATAGCCCCTTAAGTTACACAAAATTTATTCAGACCCCCAGCAAAGACATATATAGGTAGATATCAAAAAAATAAATTTTATGAATAATTATATGAATATATATAGGGGGCAAAGACCTTTTCCATAGTCCTCCGCGTGGGCGCCCCCTGGTAACGGCAGTGTATCAAATCGCTGACGGCCAATGTCTTAGCGATAAGACAGTTTGGAAAAGGCAGATAGCTGTAGCCTGAATGGCTGACGAACACCTAAGCATCTCAGGTCTAGTAGGATGGATTGACTTGCGTAGTTGGACCTGCTACATAGTTGTGTGAACTCCAGCACGTTTATTAAACCATCTGAAGCAGCTATCTCCGAGGCCATCCCCTGAATGGGGTTAAGCGACGTGCTGACAACTCGTCCTTGTAAAAACCACTCCATGTCAAGAAACCTGGAACAAAAGCCTCGGATTGGACGGATCAACAACGACGACCACGCAAACGACTAAAGGATTATTCTTTCGGATCCGGGAATGTACGCTCCCTGAACAAACCGGGGGCCGAGAAGGCCCTCCTTCAACAGGTCGAAAAGTACAAACTGAGCATTACTGCAGTCCAGGAAACAAATTGGCTTGGCAGCGAGATTAATGACAAGAAATCGCACACAATTTTTACAAGTGGCAAACCATCGGGCCGCAAGGAGTTTGGAGTAGCATTTATAGTGAACAATCACCTCAAACCGCATATTACTGACTTCAAACCCATAAATGAACGGCTGTGTGCGATTCGCATCAAGACTCGATTCTTCAATCTCTGGCTCATCAATGTGCATGCGAGCATACCCGCACTGAAGTTAAAGAAGACGCAGTAAAAGACGAATTCTACGCCCGCCTTGAAACTCTCTTCGACTCACTTCCAACAAACGACGTCAAATTGCTGCTGGGAGACTTTAACGCGAAAGTCGGGAATGAAAGCTGGCATCGGGGGACCACTGGAGGCCACAGCCTCCATGAAGAATGTAACGATAACGGCCAGCGACTTATAGACTTCGCCTGCAGCAGGAATCTAGTCGTAAGCTCTACGTGTTTCCCGCATCGACGCATTCACAAGCAGACCTGGAAGTCTCCAGACGCACATACCGTCAACCAAATTGACCACGTCCTCATTTGCAGGAAATGGGCGTCTAGTGTCATGGATGTCCGTTCCTATCGAGGAGCAAACTGCGACTCAGATCATCACTTGGTGAAGACGACCTACAGATGTAGAATTTCCCCAGTGCACCAAGCAAGAATCAGCCCTCCCAAAATCTTTGCGGTTGATAAGCTTTTGAGTGATGCTACAGCGGTGGCGTATACTACCGCCCTTGAGGAAAAACTATCACCTATGCTACACAACATCAGCAACACAGGCGTCCATGGGTTCTGGGAAGAACTCAAGGGTACCATCAAGGATGTCGCAGAGAAGGTCGTGGGATATAAAGCCCGGCGAGCGCGAAATGACTGACGAAGAATGCAAAAATTCACTTGACGCGAAAAACGAGGCCTACAGACAATGGATTCAACGAGGAACCAGAGCCAGAAGAGAAAAATATGACGAGCTACGGCGAATATCGAATAGAATAATTAGACGTAAGAAACGTAAATACCTTGACGAGCAGTTGCTGAACATAAACGAAAACTTAGCTAATAGGAACACCAGACAAGCGTACAAACTAGTAAATACAATCAAGAACGGCTACCAACCCAGGACTAGCCTTTGTAAGGACAAGGATGGAAACATCATCAGCGACACCGATGGTATTAACAAGCGATGGGCCTCTTATTTTGAAGAGCTTCTAAACCGACCATCTAACATCCCCACACACACAGGAAGCTCTCGACGATATTGTTGATCTAGGCCCACCCATTCAACCCCCGACAGTAGAGGAAGTTGATCTCGCGTTGCGGTCACTAAAACGAAATAAAGCGCCGGGCGCTGACGAGATCCCAGCTGAACTGCTAAGATTCGGTGGAACGAGTCTAGTTGATGCCATACATCAATTACTCCTGCGAGTATGGGAGAACGAGGAGATCCCAGACGATTGGCGCAGAAGCATCATCTGTCCAATTCATAAAAAGGGAGATAAACTGCGGTGTGAGAATTACAGGGGCATCTCACTAGTTTGGACGTCCTATAAAATTTTGACGAAAATTCTGGAAAATAGAATAAAACCGTACGCAGAACGAGTCATTGGCGAATATCAAAGCGGTTTCAGACCTGGTCGCTCCACAACCGATCAGCTCTTCTCAGTCAAACTGATACTCCAGAGCTGCTGGGAATACAACGTAAACGTATACCAAATCTTTGTCGACTTCAAGCAGGCATACGACAGTATCGATCGTGGAGTACTGTACAACATCATGCTGCAATTTGGTATACCAGCAAAATTAGTGCGACTGACAAAGATGACGATGACCAACTCCGTCTCACAAGTCAGGATCCAGAATAGACTTACTGATCTATTTGAAACACGCACTGGTTTGAAACAGGGCGATGGACTGGCACCGACGCTCTTCAACCTAGCACTGGAATACGTTATTCGGGCCATGAATATGGACAACAGCAAGACGCTACTCATCAAGTCGACACAATTAGCAGCGTACGCCGACGACATCAACATCATGTCCCGAAGATTGGCTGACGCAGAAGAACTTCTGCATACGCTTGATACCGCTGCAAAGGAAGTTGGATTACGTATTAACGAGGGTAAAACTAAAATAATGATGCAATCGGTGACAAGGACACCTGCACAACCAAGCATCAATGTGGGGGACCTCAACATCGAGTTCGTGAACAACTTCATTTACCTGGGTTGCAACCTGTCAAGGGACGCCAACGAAACTGACGAAATCAAGCGACGGATACAGTTAGCTAATAAGACTTTTTTCTCGGTTCTACCCATAATGAAATCGAAACATGTGCACAGAAACACGAAGCTCCGCGTGTACAAAACCATTATACGACCAGTGCTATGCTATGGCTGCGAAGCATGGACCCTAGCTCAAGCCTCCGAAAAGATGCTAGACACTTTCGAACGTAAGGTTCTACGGCGAATTTTCGGGGCTGTTTGCGATCGAGATGGATAGCGCATCCGGTACAACCATGAGTTGTATGAAATGTACGATGAGCTGCAAGTCTCGAAAATCGTCAAACTACAACGACTTCAATGGGCAGGGCATGTACAAAGAATGGACGATGATCGCATGCCTAAGAGAGTAATGAATGCAGAACGAGTCGACGGAGCGAGACTGCGAGGACGACCGAGATCTCGTTGGGAGAGCTCAGTAGGTGTGGACGCCGCGCAGCTGCTGGGCTCCCAAAATTGGAGGACGCGGTCACGTGACCGAGATAATTGGAGGACAATGATCCAGGCGGCCAAGGCCCGACATCGGGCTGTCGCGCCACGATGATGATGATGATAGTTAGAATCACCGCCCCAACCAATATTTACTTTTTCAAAAATGGGTAAATAAAATAACAGCAATTGGCATTACGGAAAACCACATTCAAGGAGTACTCGCACCATGCAAGAGGCCGGTAGGTGTATTTTTTGTAAGGATAGTTTTAAAATGCCTCACTTTAAATGAGTGTACTATTATTAAATATTATGCGATTATTACAAAACATGGGGATATTATTATCTATGATATTGGCTATCGACCGCCATCAATATTTTTAGCATAGAATGCGTTTGAGGGATGCAGAGCAGTAACTGTAACTATAGAAATAAACTATTATTAATTTTTTTATGAGATATTATTTTTCTTTTTCTATGCTAGTACAATAGAATGCCACTCTCCTGTAAGTTTCCATATTTCTATGTGTAAGAGAGTAATGAACGCAAAACGAGTCGATAAAGCGAAAAGGCCTAGACGGCCGAGATCTCGTTGGCAGAGCTCAGTTTAAGTGGACGCCGCGCAACTACTGGTCTTCCAAGAGTGGAGGTCACGTGACCGTGGTAATTGGAGGACAACGATCTAGGCGGCCAAGGCCCGACGTCGGGCTGCCGCGCCACGTTGATGATGATGAACACTACTTTATTATCAGATTAAAATAAAACAAAAAAATCATCGAAATCAATGTCAAATTCCATGAATTAATTTGCACTTTTCCTAATTTCCACAATGACTCAGTACAAGTACCGAATCGGAATCACCATCCTTTTCAACTAAATACATGTGATGTCATTATGATTAACGAAAAGCTTATCGACTTCATCGATAAAACTATAAACGCACGATTCACAATTCGACGAAATCCTGATACACTCCACGAGAACGACAAAAGTCATTATTTTTGTCGTCAGCCTACATTTGCATAGATTGGAATCGTCGTCTATCATTTAGTGTGCCACTAGAAGGATGTAAAGTAATTTATATACCTATAAATAAAATATGTACCTATCAGATTTATGAATTCTACTTTCTTGCGGACAAAAGACGAACTGATTTTAGTCCTTGAAAGGAACACAATAATTAGTTTTTTTTTCTTTAATGGAGAAAAATTAAATGATGTATTAGTTGGGATCGGAAGACTGATGAATGTCAAGGTTGTAAATTTAGATGGATGTGCGTGAGTATATCATTTAGGCATGGATAATGTGGGACTTACTTACATTTTACAAACATGTGTCCTGCTGAAGAGTCATTCACAATGTTTTTAAAGAGTATCAAATTTTCTAAAATTTTATTTATAAAGCTGCTCTGTACGTCCAAGCTTTTCCGGGAAAAAAGCTTTTCAAACGTTGAAAATGCTTTCCGAAAAGCGATAAATTTTCGTTTTGTTTATGCATATTGTCGAATGTTGACAGAAAAATTCATCCTACGATAAAACTTGTCAAAAATAAGCTCTAAGGAAGTTAAATTATTATCTTTAATTTGAGATGCATACAACGTTCGTAGGATTTGTAGTTACGTAGAAAATGAAAGAAAAAAAATTTGTTCGAATTTAGCCCTTCGGGTAAAAGAAATGTAAAGATCACTCAATACCTCCCTGACTAGGTGACTTCCAGAAATCTGACGCCTGCAACTTAAAAAAAAACTAGCTAACTAAAAACTAATTTCTTAAAATTTAGTACAAAAATCATCTTAATACGTGAGAAATATTCCGAGAAACAGCTCTTCAAAAATTGGAAAATTCTCTCCAAAAGATTAAAGATCTTCATTTCGGTGTTGTATATGGGGAGATATTCATCTTTCGGGAATAATAATCAAATCAGTTTGTAGGCAATTCGATTAGATTTAATTTGAGTAGTCTGGGACGTCCGTAGCGTCAATACTTGCCAATAAAACGGCAAAAGTAAGTTTTGGGACAATGTCCATTTGCTAAGATATATAATGTACTCGTAGCGAGTTTAATGTTAAATGAAACCGGAATACAGGGGGCTACGCCCGCAATCCGAAGGTTTTGTGGCAAGCGCTTATTTTAGTATGTAAATATCGCCTTCTTGCTCTTCTTGGTACCACTCAGATGGATAGAAACACCATAATTAAAATGTTTTACGATTTAGTATCTTACTTGCCAATTCATAAAAAAAATCCATTTACCACCTCTCAAAGCAATAATTTTAAATCAAGAAGCTGTACTGAAGATAGATATGTGTGTATACGAGATGAACTGTCCTACTCTTAGAGATGCTTAACCATCCATGTTAAGACGACGTTGCAAATTGCGAACTTTCCCCCCTTTAAGTTGACCAATTACGACACATCGCCTTCTGGAATTATAGCATTATTACACATTCTCACCGAATTTCGTGTGTGTAGCTTCAGCCTTTTGTGAGATATTTTATGACAGACATTTTACCGCTTTTATAAGTCCATTATCATTAGCCATCACTATTTTAGACCTAGAATGTGCTCAAGGGGTGCAGGGGTGTGCTAACTGCAACTATAGAAATGTACAATTATTAACCTTTTTTGATGACATTTCAAAATTCTATTATTTTTAGTTTTCTATGCTAGTGAAATGCCGCTTCCCTGTAAGTTTCCATATTTCTAAAATATTTATACGGTCTAGAAATGCAGGGGGGGGGGGGGGGGTGGGACAAACTCTGATCACATATTTTCCCATTTCTCTCTTTTCTCCTTTCTTAAAATTTGAAGAAAATGCGAAAAATAAAATGTACCCGACGATACCTTTCTTACTTGCCAATATCAAACGAAAAAAAAGTTGACCTTCATTTCCCCTGTATGGGGACCCTCACTCAAAGTTGGCCTATTACGACGCATCGCTTTCACCAGAGAATTATAATACTTCTACATATTTCCACCAAATTTCATGTATGTAGCTTCAGTAGTTCGTGAGATATCTCATGGACAGGCAGACAGATGGACGTTTTAACTATTTCAGAAGGGTTTTGTTTTGACATGGATATGTCTTATAGCTGGGGGTCATCCTAAAAATCTGTCCGTCACACGAAATGTCTGTTTTTCTACTCGGGGGTCAGAAGAGGAAACAAGCCCATTGAAAATTTTTCCGAGTTATATGAATGTAGTGACCTATCCTCAGTCAATCCGAGTCAGTCATCAAAGGGAACTCACGAAAATCGAAAAACATCGCGTCATGAACTGACTAAACAACCAGGCACCCATAACACAAGTCAACATCATTCAACTGCTATCCCCTCGTGATTCAAATCTGCTCACAACACCAGCCACATCCCTCACTCGTGCACAGCGCTATGGCTCCTCCTTCACAGCAATCTTTTTGTTTTCATCAATTAGTCACTAACCTGACTCAGTAAGAAAATCGTTGGGGTAGGTCGGGAAATAGCTTCAACTTCACACACACACACATCCACACACACTCGTATGCAGGCAATGGAGAGACGGTTGAGTCGAAGAAGTTCAATGGAAAGAGATGAGATGCTTGCTCCACGGACCTTGGACTACACTTCCGCGGCGGATCCACCCCTTTCTTGTGATGGCCAATCCCATCCAGCCGACTGAAATCAGTGTCACCAAGGTCACCAAGGTCACCAACGTGTTTTTCCCGTGAGATGTACGGAACGATCGATGATATATCAACTAACAGTGCACAATTCTGATTTAGTGAGGAGAATAGTGCAAATGATGCAGTTTGTGCAGCGCGGATAACGTAAACGTTAATGCAATAAAATTGTGTTGTCGCGCTTACCGTCTTTAGACTTAGACGAGTACTATCTAAGTATCTAATAGTAAGTGTGTTTAGCTAGACCGCGGCTTGACGCGATCGATCGCAAATTTACGTACTAACGAAGCACAGGCGCATATAAAATATGTAGAGTGTATGATCGCTTGATCCACACACGGGGCAACGGTTGGGTTAATTTGTATTCTCCTGTACACTATGCGGGACGGCATGTCTTGAAAATGATACAAAGTATCTACACTGCATGCAGATACATCGGTACATGGATATGTTTTATGTCTACCGAAAGCGTGGGATGTGTTTTGTCGAATGATTTCATCCAGTATAACTATACTGGGATCTTTATAAAACTTACGGTGATATCTTCAACACAACAGGTTCCACGCAGTCGGTAGCCAAAGACATATCCATGTTCCGATGTATCTGCATGCAGTGTAGATACTTTGTATCATTTTGACATAGATATGTCTTATAGCTGGGGGTCATCCTAAAAATCTGTCCGTCACACGAAATGTCTGTTTTTCTACTCGGGGGTCAGAAGAGGAAACAAGCCCATTGAAAATTTTTCTATTCTGGTTGTGCATGTCGTTTGAGTGAAGTGGTCATTGTGCATGGCTGTTGCTTGTGGATCCGCGCGGGCGGCGTGCTTGCGGGGATCTTGTGTGTACATGTTGATTTGATAGCGATAAAAGTTGACGACGTTGGGGACGGCAAGAATGAATGTAGTGGCCGATTTAAAATAGCACCCATTGTACTATCTGAATCACTAGGATCCCAGAAAAAGTAGCAAGTAGTCAGCTCGACTAACACTTGGACATGCGCAGACGCAATTTGAGAGAGTGTACATAGTTCCCGCCCCCCGAAGATGAGCGAGAGCGGATGAAGTTAATTCGAGCCAAATCGGGTGATCCAGCGACTGTGGTTGTGCATTTGCAATGGCGGCGATTTGAGGTCTGACTGGTTCACAATGTGGGCCCCCACCACACGTGCAATAAACATATAGAACAAAATGTCGGATTTATACTACGTGCTATAAACATAGAACAAAAGCTCCACATACGGTACGATGTATTAGCAGCATAAATGTTGACTTTCAATAGGGCGTGTCTATCTGTCTCATGTGGTTGTGTGTTCAATCTCATTAGAACGGGTGTATCCAGTTCATATGGGACGTTAGCTTTCAGTGGGGTATGTCTCTCTGTCTCTTAAAGGGGGTGTTAAGTTTGATTTGGGCCGAGTTTATCCCGATTCCCGATAAACTCGCCCCAAATCTGTCTTGGAAGACAGGTTATTGGCTTTTGGTGGGAAATGATACAAAGTATCTACACTGCATGCAGATACATCGAAACATGGATATGTCTTTGGCTACCGACTGCGTGTAACCTGTTGTGTTGAAGATATCGACGTAAGTTTTATAAAGATGTCAGTATAGTTATACTGGATGAAATCATTCGACAAAACCCATCCCACGCCTTCGGTAGGCATAAGACATATCCATGTTTCGATGTATCTGCATGCAGTGTAGATACTTTGTATCATTTTGTTTATTACAAAACCCTAAAAACGAGGGTTTTTCAATAGGGACGATGCATTTTGTTTTTGACATTTCTCGAATAGGACTGAAGTTGGCTTCGCAATTCTTTCACATTTTGAAACGTCGGCCTATGCCATTTAATCGTGGAGAAACACACGCTTCAACAACGTTTGCAAATTATTTAAAAAATTTTATCAAAATTCACGTTCTATCGCTTCAACAGTTCACGAGATATTTCATGGACAGACAGACAGACGGGCAGACGGACAGACGGACAGACGGACAAACGGACAGTCGGACAGACGGACGGACGAAAGGACAGACATTTGAGCGATTTTATAAGGGTTTTGATCATCTGCAAAACCCTAAAAAATAAGCATTCAAGGTGACATCTTGGTTTTTCTCAGACGGAAGAATTGAGGCTCATTCATCTTCGTCAGCAGTGAAGACGTTTTACAAAAGAGATTGGTAGTGTATCGATGGTATCGTTGTCGCCTTCTTCTTGAATTACAATTCCGACTCCGTTGCTGCGACTGCTCTTGCAATTCGGGTCTGCGACAGAGCAGTTTAACGATGCCTTTCTACAGCCACACTTGCCACTGTCACATACTATCGTGCATCGGCAAAAAAATAATCCTCAATATTTCATCAGGAGCAGCATCCAACTCTGAGAGTTTCGGAACTAGTTGGTAATTCCTCCTCTCGCAACCCCAATACGACGCCACACCATTAGGTTCCTCCCCTAACCACAGGTGTACTTGGTGGTATGTCCGGAATGCATGCTGCTTAACAGCTCCTTCAGTTGGAGGGTGAATTGAGAGATCGGGCTTCATGTTTGCAGCTCCTTTGTTGAATGATTTGCAGCGGAACTCGTTGAGGGATTTTTCTGTGGCTGGAGCGCCATACCATGAGAAAATACTCATGATCCCCGCTATCTCAATGGAGTCAGGGTAAAAAGAACCGCTGGCAAATACCTCAGCTGCACGTTGAATGATTTTGGACTTGTTATACGATGTGACAAAACTTACTTTACTCTTGCGATATGCTGCGGATGTTGAATCACAACCTGTGAAAGCATGTAAGAATAACAAATGGGCATTTTCCTTCATTTTCAACTCCTGCTGCAGCGGTTGTGAGGAATATACATTAGTCTTGACCTTTCCTCTTCCAGGTTCTACCAGCAGAATGTCACGATCTGATGAGGTTTTGGCTACCAAGAGAACAACCAAGATGATGTCCTCTCCAATAACAGCTACCGAACAAATTTTGCGATCTGTTGATAGCTGTCTTCACAATGTTAACGTTAGCATTACCTGAAGCTTGGAGCATATTTATCTATGCATCATCAGCAGGTTTATCAACTGATTGAAAGTTTGAAAGGAAATCCTCTTGTTTGACTTAAATTTCATTTTCTAAACTGATACTGATGTCCACACATCTCCTGAGCCGATATTGTCGACTCTTTTCCGCTGCTTTTGTGCTCTCTGATGTGTCAGTGTACCCATCAAAAACCACTGTCTCCGATTATAATGGGTCCTTAAACATTTTACGTAACCATCACAAATGGTTGATACACTTGTCTATTTTTCCAAACAACTTTGTGGACTTGGAAACCCCCATCAACATCAAATTCAAAGGTAGTTAAATCAACGTTCTTATCAACTTCGTTAAAAAATGTGTATAGTGCTGACTTTCTACACTTCCTCACTTCACATTCGTTAAATAATACCAAGGAGTAGGGAGCCAATTTAAACTGCCTATAATTGTTCAAATCTACGACGCACGAACGTTTGAAATGAACTGAAACTGAAGATTAAGACCGACGACCGTACCTTCAACTGTACAGACATTTAATAATAACTAACTTAATATTTTAAAAAATTATCGATTTTCATTACTTATATAACTCGAAAACCGTTGGGAGTTAGAGAGATACATATATCTTCTTCCTTGCCATTTCATACCACTCTGCGGCTTCGCGTTGCTCTGCCCGTGGTGTTGGCACTTCGCCCGTTCTGGCGGTATAATCTCAGCTTCCTTCTGCAGGCAGCTCGGTCTTGGATCGTTTCATCGCCGATATTTATGCGTTGTTGTTGCTTCTTCATTTGATCGACCCACGTGTGTTTCCGTCTGCCTCGGGGTTTGGGTCCAGCAAATGGAACGTTCATTGATATTGCCTTCATAACTGGGTTCTCAGGTGGACACCTTAGAACATGGCAATACCAATCCATACAGTGATCGGTTGCTCGACAAACAAGCTGCCTCGGATTTAGGTACTTTTGATGCGATCCTTTCTGGTCACACCTGCTGACATCCGTAGCATTTTCGTTTCGGTCGCAGTCATTTTACTCTCGTATGTCTTATACATAGTCCAGCATTCAGACCCATACATGAGTGCGGGACGTACGACCGTTTTGTACAACTTGCCTTTAAGCTTTCGTGGCATCTTCTTGTCGCAGAAGACTCCAGAGATTTCTTGCCACTTCATCCAACCGACACTGGTGAGATGTTTGATGTCGTCATCGCAGTTAGCTTCCTTGTTGATCATCGAACCCAGGTATTTGAACCTTGTACAGGACTTCAGCTGCTCTCCTTTAATGTAGATATCTAGTATCGGTCTCTCTGAATCTGAGAAAGGACAGCAAAGGTACTCAGTCTTTGCTATGCTGATCCTCAGTCCATGATCCTCCAGTATCTTACACCACTTGGTCAGTGCAGCCTGCAAAGCAGCAATGTCTTTGCTACCCAGAACAACGTCATCGGCGAAAAGAAGGGATATTTCCAGGCCATCAGAGATGAGTGTTAATAAATAGAACATGATGATGTTGAAGAGCAAGGGACTCAATACACTGCCTTGGTGAACTCCGACTTTAACCGGAAATTCTTCAGACTCACCAGCTGTGCATCTAACTTTAGTAGTTGCCCCATCATACATGTCTTGTATCATCTTTACATATGCCTCAGGGACCTTAAGTGCTCTTAGGGCCACCCATGTCAGATCACGAAGAACTCTGTCGAAGGCTTTTTCGAAATCGATGAATACAAAGTGCAAGTCCGTCCGTGCATCACGGTGCTTTTCCATCATAACACCCATGCACTGGATAGCATCGACTGTGGAACGACCCTCCACAAAGCCGCATTGATTGTCATCCAACCGTACAATCTCTTTCAGTCGATTGCAGACAACTCGCTCGTAAGTCTTCAATGTGTGAGATGTTAACTTGATTGCCCTATAGTTGTTGAGCTTGCGTGAGTCACCCAGAGATACATATGTATGGAGTCAATTGCATAGGATGTAGCTTTAATATTTTGAAAATGACTGTACCTGCTAGAAATTCTATAACTTTTGGTTGGTTGAAGATAAGGTAACAAAATTTACATCAAATTGAAGGAAATTTAATTCTCTACAGCTTCTTCGCAGACTAGTTTTCTGAGGAAAGATCGTGGTAGGCACTAGAAGCAAATGATTTCTTCGAAAAATGTTTTCTTTGAAAATTATCGATTTTCAATAAGGTATATCTCGTAAACCGTTAGAAATTGGGTAAATATGAACAGCAACAATTTTATAGGATATTTAGTAAGCTTTCATTTTTGCATAGAACATATTTTTTTAGAGTCCACCGTTTCGGAGATATAATCGAAAAACCCAAAAATGGGACCTTACCCCACCCCTCCCACCGTAAGCTCACGTCCCAGAGGCGGGGACTTTTAGTGTGTTTATCTCCTAACTACTCCTAGCGAAGTCCTGAAGTCAAAAATTATCGCCTATCCCATGCACTCTACACCCCTCTTTTTAACACTCATTGTTTGGTCTATTGGTCCAGTGATGCACGGGACACAACTTTATCCGAAAAAATTAACTGTTTGGCGCGGTTTTCATGCCGGCGGCGTCATCGACCCATTTTTCTTTTTTGATGAAAACAGCACGCCAACAACCGTCAACGGCGATCGCTACAGGAGTACTTGTATTTTTGGGACCAGCTCGACGCTATGGACTTGGACGATATGTGGTTCCAGCAGGACGGCAAAACGTGCCATACAGGTCTAAGCTTTACGCCAAAGCCAGAGAATCCACTGATAAATTCACCTCGTAGCGGACATAGAAACTGTAATTAAATATTAATTGGAACAAGTGAAACAGGACATTAGAAACACAACAAAATTAGCGATCAAAAATTCCAGTTCATTCCAAAAATAAAAAACAAATACAAAAAAGTGCCACATTCTCTAAAAGAAAAAGACGTCTGTTATATGAAATTGGATAAAGGTCAGGATATTGTCATCATGGATAAAAGCCATGAACACAGGAAGTTTCCAGTTGCTAAGGAAGAATCCGTTGCCTTCAATGATTCTCAACACGAACAACGCATTAAAAGAAGTTGAAGCAGTTTTCGATTTGAAGACCAAGTGAAGCCTATTAACATCGAATCTAGTTGTCCCAAAATTATACTGTATACCGAAAACACATGAAGATACGACGAACCTCAAAATGAGACCAATTGTTTTCAATTGCAATGCACTAACGAAAAAAATTGCGAAATGGTTTGTAAAAAATTTCCAAGAGTACTCAAAACCATCGAAAATTCGTACGAAATGTATGACAAATTAGAGAATTTGAACGTTGGGGATAATAAATGCAAAGTCCAGATACTAGACCAGTTCATCTGTAGAAGCACATGCTTACCAGCAATACACGCTAAAAGTTCTGACATGTGGCACGATTCAATAGAAGCCCACTCTTTTATTCTGACAACATATCAGAGACAATACGACCTCGATCTTGAGGATACGGATCATATGACCAAATAAACATAACCCGAAAGGAACTTCGAAGCGAAGTTCCATATAAGGAGAGACTGGGGGAACCTTCAATAACGGTGGCGTCATGATTTATACGGGTGGTTCAAAGATTGACACTGGAGTAGGCTTAGGTCTACTCGGCGAATCTGGGCCTGAGCCAGTGATTCAGACTGGCGTGTCCCGCGACCGTATTCCAGTCGGACTTACATGCTATACGCATGGCGTAAGAGTCCATTCAAGGAACTTCAACGACGACGATTTGACAAGTAGGGCGGCCATTCTGGCTCTAGCATCATACAGATGCTCTTTGAGAGCTCTGCAGAACCATACAGAGAGGTTGTCGACTGAAAGGCTAAGCATACTCCTATAAGGATTATGTACTCGGCCACAGTAATGTCGCAGGCAATGAGAAAGCCGATGAACTGGCAAGGAGAGGCTCGGGAGCCGTGAACACCCCACCTGCACCTATGCACGGTCAATTGCGGACATCACAAACGAAATAGATGGAGCCATATGGACTAAACTACAATCTGACTGGACAAACAGAACGGATTGTAGGATAGCCAGGACCTTGTGGCCATCACTTGATCTGAGCAAGAGCAGAATGTTGCTCAAACTCAAAAGAAATAGTCTGAGAGCGACGGTAGGTCTACTCACAGGACACTGCCTTACCGCATCTCATGCAAGAAGAGTGGAACTGACCTCCAGCAGTTTATACAGAAGATGCGAGAGTGAAGAGGACACCATCGAACATACTTTGTGTTGTGTGAGCTTACAGCTCTAAATTGGAAACGCCTCAACATCTTAGGTGCTTACGGCTTTCCAGAGTTAGCAGAGGTGGCAAGTGTCGTCTCGTTGAATCGACTGATTCAAATTAGCGGAGTGTTCACCTGGCAGCTCTAATTAGCCAGCGGAGTGAGGCAAATGGTCCTAAATCGGAGCCCTAAGCTCAATACATATTAAAAATGTTAGATAAGATTATTTCGATGTCATTTTGTCTTTTTAGGGTTTTGTAATAAAAACAAAACCCTTATGAAATCGGTCAAATGTCTGTCCGTCTCACGAGCGGCTGAAGCTATACCTACATATATACATTAAATTTTGTAGATGTGTAGAATTTCTATAATTCGCCGGAGAAAGCGAATCGTCGTAATAGGTCAACTTTAAGGGGAGGTCCCTGTATCGAATTGTAGAGCAATTCGGGTCAACGAGCCGCATCTGATCGGACAGGACGTTGAGTCGACCAGCAACCACGTAACAGAGCAGACGTGCTTTACACTGTTCAAGGAAATATTATTATACAGTAGAATATAGTAAAAATAAACATTGTCAGTTTTGTGAACGCGGGTTTCATTTATCATGTTCCCTTTCCGCTAAACCTAGTTGCGTTCGGGTATTTCGCAACTTTTGGTCCGTCGAGCCGGATACTCGAAACGGCTATGTGTTTTGTCCTGAGCACGCGGGTATTTTAAAAAGTGTGAAACATGTGTGAACCAGAAAGAGCGTCGAGCGTTGATAAAAAAGAAAATCTTTGTTGTGCGTTTGAAGTGGGCCCATAAATCATTTTTTTTATGTGAGTGAGAATCCTTGAAAGATTTCCCACATGTGCAGAGAGGTCCACAAGTGCTGAATTGATAGAGTATTTCGTGCATGAGAAAGTTGAGTAGAAGGTATGCGCATACCATGTGTGAATGATAAGGCTTAGGTAGTGCCAGTGCTCAGGACAAATATGTACACATTTTTTTTTCTTTCGTGGTGCGATTTCAGCTGGTCGACTCCAAGGCGTTTTTAGGTAAAATTTTGTTAATGTATGTAGTTTAGAAATGTTGAAAAATTAGAAAAAGAGAGGATGGTTATTTGAGTGAATGAGTTCTTGGAACTGAAAAGGATGCGTCGTGCATGAACGGGTGGAAATTGGAATGCATTGCTCACATTCAGTGCAACCTTAAGAGTGCTCGCATCGCGGAAAGATATCTAAACGCTATTCTGTTTAGTGTTGTTTAACGTTGTATCAGTTGTGTGTTTGTTTAAGTAAATTTTCTGACTACGAGTGTTATTAGGGTGTCGTGCGGTGCAATTTTTAGTTAGTTTTGAGTTTTTATATATTGTGGTTCCTTTCTCATATACAATTTTTATCAGATGATGGCAAACGTTAAGGGACGAGATGAGCTACTGCGAATGATGAAGAGAACGCAAATCAAAATAAATAATCACTTATTTAGATCTGCCTCTCATCAGGAGTTAACGGTTCGGCTCCATATGATGGAAGTTTCGTTCAGCGAATTTCAACGTTGTCATATGGAGGCGACGCAAACTGCTACGAACGATAGGGATGTAGCGATAAATGAGGCGCTCTACGACGAGGCAGAGGAAATATATGTCCAGTCGAAGGCGTATTTCAACGAGCGCTTAGAATCCACTGATCGAGCGTCCGATCAGACGGATACGCAAACAACATCCGTAATTCACGTGCATCATGGTGGTAATGTGGTGAATACCTGGGGGAATTTCAATGGTGAATTTAGTTCATGGCACGGTTTTCGTGATCGATTTGTTACTTCTGTCCATGATAATTCTGCAATAAGCCCGGTATTCAAACTACAATACCTTAAAGCTGCAGTTACGGGAGAAGCGGAGCGGGTACTTGGCAACTGGCAGATTACAGCCTCCAACTATCAGGAGGCATGGAATCGTCTCTGCGAGGTATATGACGATGATTACCTCATTCGTCGTGCACATATTAAAGCACTATTTAATATGCCTAAGTTGGAACGGGCGAGCAATGGTGGTCTTCGACAGTTGCTAGATCAGACCCACGAGTCCGTTCGCCAACTGAAGACACTAAACATTGCGGTTCAGCATTGGGACCCTATTTTAGTGTACATGATAGTCGATCGTTTGGATTATCAGACAGCGGAACAATGGGAGCTGCAAAGGGCAAACGCAAACCCATCTCTTCAAGAATTGTGCACATTTCTTGAACGGCGAGCAAGGGCTATAGCTCATACGAGTACTCAGGAAGACCAAAAACAAAGTTCAGCGACGGCGCGGGTGGGCGCATTTAGCAAAATGAGGGCTTCTGGCCAGATAGGACGATCTTGTTGGATGTGCCACTCTGATCATCAATTGTATCGATGTCCGGAATTCATAAAACTGGGACTCTCGGGACGGCAGCGTTCTATAGAACGATGGGGCTTATGCCTTAATTGCCTGAGGCCAGGCCACCGTGCGATACAGTGTAACTCCGGACCATGTATGCGGTGCCAGGGTCGAAAAATGCATAATAGCATAATTTGTCCAACTTCGGAAATCTGTAAATGCGCGGTTAGTTAATCTAGCCGCAGAGGAATCCATCAACTCAGGAAAGAAGCGAACTTTTGGGCAAGCGTTTGAGACGAGATGACTACGACAGGAGTGTAACAAAAAGAGCTTGTGCGAGGCAGCGATTAGTGCATTAAAAAAAAGATGGAAATTTGTGCGAAGAAGTGTTGTTTAATGCGCGAGCAAGGGCGCAACGAATTAATGCCTAAGGTGCAGGCGACAAATTCAAGGCAACTGCGCGACAAAATGATGCCTAAGGTGCTGGCAACAAACAGACTAGAACTGCGCGATGAAACGATGGCTAAGGTGCTGGCAACTTCAAGGGAAGTAAAATGCAAGCAACATACGACTCTACTGGCGACTGCATCTGTGCGATTAATAATTAATGGGAGGCCTTTTGGTCCAGTGCGGGCATTATGTGATACAGGAGCGCAGGTCAATTTGATATCGAACAACTTGATTTCAAAATTTGCGATCAACATACAGCGGTGCTCTAATCTTATAGTCGGCGTGAATGGGGATCCTGTAAATCTAAAGGGTAAAATACAGGTAATAATACGGCCATGGTTCGAGTCGTTAAGTGCAATAGAGGCAGAATTTCTGGTGATGACCGGCAGTTGGGGTCCAATTCTACCATCGCAGCTGATATACACTGGAACCAACTTCAACGAACTTGATATTCCACTAGCTGACCCATCCTTTTCAACACCGGGACCAGTCAATTTAGTTCTTGGCGCTGAAATATGGGCCAAGATGATAGCACCTCAAATCCTGAGTCACAACCAGGGACATGTATTGCAGAAAACACTGTTTGGATATATAGTGTTTGGCCGAGTTACTACGAGTGCGAGGGATGGTGAAGGATATGGCACCATAGGAGCAATAATTAAAGACGAAAATCAAGGATTAGAGCAACTAGTGCGGCAATTTTGGCGTCAAGAAGAGGTTAGCAGTAGGATGGATAAACCTAATCGAACAAAATTAGTGGAGCAGCTGTTCGTGCGGACGTCTTATCGCGATGTGGTCAGATTGCCTATAAAAAAGGAACCAGGGGAGTTGGGAAGTACGCGTCGGATTGCATTACGACGATTCTACATGCTTGAGCGGAGATTGGATCACAACGCAGAATTAAAACATAAAAGAACTATGATTGGGGTAAACCCCAATCATGCAATACTCTAGATGAATTTGAACCTGGTTAAAGCCAATAAATAATTTTGGTTGCAATCTCGGATGCATCGTTAAGACGTAAGACGTAAGTCGTTAAGACGTTAAGACGTATTTCATGAAATAGTGCAGTTTGTATGGGAGGGGGTAGAAGGAGGGTGAGGATTACAATAAATTTTATAATGTAGGTTACAATTATCATAAAAGTGATATATTAAAAATTTCAAAGCAATATGTTTTATAGTTTCTGAGAAAATCTGATTATTGTAAATTATCAAAAATGTGTCATTTTGTATGGGAGGGGGTAGACGGAGTAAGGGTAATCGATTACTTTTTTTGAATCTAACTGATATTGTTAATTAAGTGTTAAGTACAAAATTTCAGCCCGATTAATTGTATAGGTAATGAGTAAATTGGCTTAACGTATTTCATGAAATAGTGCAGTTTGTATGGGAGGGGGTAGAAGGAGGGTGAGGATTACAATAAATTTTATAATGTAGGTTACAATTATCATAAAAGTGATATATTCAAAATTTCAAAGCAAGATGTTTTATAGTTTCTGAGAAAATCTGATTATTGTAAATTATCAAAAATGTGTCATTTTGTATGGGAGGGGGTAGACGGAGTAAGGGTAATCGATTAATTTTTTTGAATCTAACTGATATTGTTAATTAAGTGTTAATTACAAAATTTCAGCCCGATAAATTGTATACCTACTGAGTAAATTGGCTTAACGTATTTCATGAAATAGTGCAGTTTGTATGGGAGGGGGTAGAAGGAGGGTGAGGATTACAATAAGTTTTATAACATAGGTTACAATTATCATAAAAGTGATATATTAAAAATTTCAAAGCAATATGTTTTATAGTTTCTGAGAAAATCTGATTATTGTAAATTTTCAAAAATGTGTCATTTTGTATGGGAGGGGGTAGAAGGGGTGGAGCGATTTAGCCCGTTCACGAACTTAGCCTTCATTTTTTTGTCAAAAATAACGTGTGCAAAATTTGAACTTCATAGCTCAACGCGTTCTCGAGCTAGAGAGGTCACGGACGGACGGACGGACAGACGGACATCCGGTTTTGAAATATTCGAGTGATAATATGAACTTCTGTATCATTCATTTTTTTCTGCGAGCCTTATTTCTTAGCGTTACAAACTTTGTGGCAAACTTATAATACTCTCAGATTTCATCTAGAGTATAAAAATAAATACATAAATTTCATGCGTGAATATGAACAATTAGGGCACATGCGGCTTGTTGACGAGAATCCAAAACCAGGGCAGCCTGTCTATCATATTCCGCATCACTGCATCACACAAAAATTTCGAGTTGTATTTGATGCGTCCTGCAAGTCAGATCAACGAAAGTCACTGAATGACATTCAAATGGTTGGCGATAAGTTGCAGCTGGATATTACTGACATCCTCATTCGGTTTCGTCGTCCAAAAATAGGAATAACTGCTGACGTCAAGATGATGTTTCGTCAAATACGGGTAGCGAAGGAGGATTGGAATTATCAGCGTATATTTTGGCGGGAGAGAAACGATCATCCAGTACTTGAATATTGGCTGACTGTTGTAACACAAGGAATGGCCGCTGCAGCACATACAGCTGTTCGAGCTATGGTTCAATGTGCGCTGGACTTGCAAATCCGATATCCCAGAGCTGCGGCTACGATTATTGAGGACTTTTACATGGATGATTGTCTAACTGGAGCTAACACAGAACAGGAGGCTATTCAGTTGTGTGCAGACCTGCGTAATGTGTTGCAGTCGGGTGGATTTGAGCTTGGGAAATGGGCATCGAACAGTCATAACGTACTTCGAACCATTCCTAACTCTAATCAAGTCGATGTGCTTCTTGGTGATCATTCTGAAGCAAAGGTATTAGGTCTAAGGTGGCTCACAGAATCAGATGAGCTATCCTTCTATGTAAAGGACATGGATCATAAATTGGCTCTCACAAAGCGGCAAATATTGAGTGAAATAGCTCAACTATATGACCCAAATGGATTATTAGGCCCCGTAATAGTTTATGCGTTCGGGTATTTCGCAACAGTCCCCATAGAGGGGAAATTAAGGTCAACATTTTTTTTCATCTGGTATAGGTAAGTGGGGTATCATGAGAAAGGTACTACCGAGTACATTCCATTTTTGGTGTTTTCATCAAATTTGAAGAAAGCGGAAAAGAGGTAGAGGGGAAAATATCAGATCGTAATTTGTCCCACCCCTCTTACCATTTCGAGAACGTTACACTTAGTAATATGAAAACATATAGGAAGGTGGCTTTCAACTAGCACAGAAAACAAAAAAATTATAGAATTTTGAAATCTTCCCAAAATAGGTTAATAATAGTACACATATTTCTATAGTTACAGTTAGCAAACCCCTGCATTTCCCAAACTCATCCGAGGCCGAAAATATTGATGGTCAACGATAATCAACACCATGTGCAATAATATCTCCAAGTTTCGTAATAATTACGTAATATTTAATAGTAGTACATTCATTTAGATTTGGTCATTTTGATATCATAAATACAAAAATGCACATAACAGGTCTCTTGTACTGCATACTAGTACTACGAGTACAACATACTTGCATATTGTTTTCCGTAGAGCGAATTGGGGTTAACCATTTTTGAAAGGGTAAAGATTGGTGGGAGAGGAGGGAGGATGGCAAGAGTGGGGGGTAGGGGGGGGGGGGGGGGGGGGGTATGCAGGTCGCTGACTCTACTTTCTATAATTATTCAAACAATTTATTTTCAATATTTTTTTTGCAAGATTGCAATTTGCAATATCATCTTAACATGAATGGTTAAGCATCTCCAAGAGTAGGACAGGTCATCTCCTATTGGCATTGGACACTACAAAACCCTCGGATTGTGGGTGTAGTCCTCTATATTCTGGTTTCATTTAATCATTGGGTAGGTTCAGAAGTTACTAAGCAACCTCTGCTCAAGTGAACATTATCAAATGACTACCGAGCAGGAAATATTTCCGCTCACCGCTCATGCTCTTTTTCTTTCTCCTTGACATTCATATAAAGTGAGTGACAACGATAGTGGCATTCAGCAGGCACAGACTGCATGACCGAGCGGCTGCGTAACGGCACGAGTAGTGCGTGGCTTTGAGTAACTTCTGAACCCAACTAATAACTGGATTCCCAGAAAAAAGTAAGTCGGTCCCCTGATTCACGGTTTGTCTTGTGGACACTATGTTAAGTTTTTTGCCAAACTGAACCGCTGACGTACAACCTTGAAAATGTTTAGTTGTTATGTCAAATAGTGTTTAATTTTTGTGTAAATTTCATAATTTCGGTTTAACACAATGAACTAAAATGGCAACAGAATCCGAGCAGTTGTCACCTGTGAACTGTCAGAACGGTGCAACCCCTTAGAATCAATAGGAGGAATTGACTGGAAAAAAAGTCGTTATGCATTTGCTATGATCGTGATATTTTGTATATCTGAATCGAAAACGTAAAGCAAGACAATCACTGAACTTTTGTAAAAAAGTATTGAAACGTTTTAAGTACTGAGCGCAGTCATTAACCACAATTAATTAAAATGTAAAATTTGATATCTGATTCTCTTTTTACACGCTAGGCCAACTACCCGCGTTAAGGCCGGGCCACATATTTCATGCACCCATCAGATCATACTCCGATCATACAGTCGGACGAGTGTATGAGAGGGAAATGACATAGGATTTCAGATGCGTTAGTTCACACATTTCCGACACGCGACCAACCATACTCCCACCGGACTCCGATCCAGCATCCGATCATGCTCCGATTGTGTAGACTATTCGTTTTCCGACTGCATGATGTGTCGATCGATGCGTATTTGTGTATTTCTCTTTGTGTTTTTTTGATTTTTGCGCACAAAACCTTCCGTGATATTGTATGAATTTAGACTGGCGAGTGAGCATTGTATCAAGATAGAGCCGTAAATCTGAGTGGAGTCGGAACGGTGTATGATATGTGTGTTCACCGCTTTCCGATCACGCACCGATCCGATTCTTGGGGCAAAATCGGACAGGAGTATGATCGGATGGGTGCATGAAATATGTGGCCCGGCCTTAATGCGTGCCTAATAGACCGCCAAATGCGCGGTCTAATAGATGGTTTAATGAGGGGTCTAATGGATGGCCTAACGGCTGGACGGTCTAGCGTGTAAAAACAGCATAAAAGTAAAGTACATGATTAGAGGGTCGACTGTGTTCGAAGGTTTCGATGAAGGAGTCTGCGGCCGAAAAAAAATTTGAGAACTATTGATTTAACGTTTCATTTCGGGAGTTATTTTACATACTTTGGTGGTACACTTATAAACCTTTCACTATATTGAAAACTAAAATACGATGATTCAGAAGCCCATAACTTTTTCACTACTACATTCGAACAATGGCATAACGACATACCTATCACTAATATTCGACTTATCCTTCCAACGGTTGCATCTTTCAGCTTTTTCACTAGCATGCCACCAAACGTCGCGAAACACGTCCACAAACTACTAAACATTGCCACACTTTTTCCGGTTGCGTAAATATTCCTCTCATTATCACATTAGCGCATTAGACTTTTCACTTTTCATGAAACATGTCAGCAAAACAAATGCTCCCTTAATTGAACCAATTGATCAATTGTCCATAATAGTCCGCCGCGGAAGCACCTTAAGACAGACGGATAGTTGATAGATTATTATGGATAATAGATATCCATTGCAAACACACGTTGATTATTACTATTTTACGTATGGTGTGTGTCCGTGTCATGTCGAGGACACATTTGGCTCCGACTTAACATTTACTGACGCGGACCGCTGGTCAGGTATCCTTGCCGAGTTGGTTGTGGCGGTATACTACTATATTTATACAAGCTCGAAGACGCTACACCTGCTTGCTAGCAAGACGCTTTTCATAGTAAGACTGAATGCCAATGGTAGTAACGTTCGAGTGAATTCCTTACGATTTTCCGATAACACTCGGAGAAGTATATGTCATGGCATTTAAGCGATTCCTTAATGCACAGCAGGATAGGCAATAATTTTGTTAGTCGGAATAGATAAAAACCGATAGATCCACATCAGGTGGAAAAAGTCATTACTGTACGTAGCTGAGTAACAACGGCAAATTAATTACAATAGAAAAACCTGTGCCCTGTCTTACAAGAATTACGTATATTGGGGTGCCCGCAAGGGATTCTAATCGATGTTTTCGATTAAAAACTTCGCACTGTCTCATGAACTTGCCTGAAATAGTCACGAATTCCAAATTACATTTTTTGTTGGAATTCTATTCCCGATTTCGTCATATCAGTCGAAAGCACCTTTTCGCACGCATTCCCACTCGAGTGAATTTCTAATGCAGTTGGGAAATCCGTAAAGGCCACTTAGCATATTGTAAAGGTCAGCACATGTTAGACTCGGCCGGCGCGGCGACAATATACGGATGACGATGGTATTTATAGCACGGTCTGCACAATGTCTATCCGTTCCGAAAAAAGGTGTCCGTCCACCTAATAATTATATCGTCGTAGTTCTATAAACTCCACTTTGGTATCTATTGGTCACGAAACAGTTATAAGTAGTGAAAGGGGAGCGGTCAAACGGCTTTGATAAAGATTCTTATGAACGTACTTGCAGCAAGGATATCTGTCCGTAAAAATGTCTTTCAAATACTCAAAGCGAGTTATCATAAATCGATTAAGGTGAGACGTTAAGTTTAGATGAGTATGGGCGAGATATCTCCCCTGTTTGTTGGGTAACGTTTAAGTCAATCGTATATGTATATAATTTATTATTGTACTCATAGATAGGGATTAATCAGAAGTTTAGTTTTCTTAGCGGAAAGGATGAACCATAAAGAGTTCTATGAACTCAATTTAATATATCAAAGGTAATGTGTCAACAGTAAAGGACATTCTATGTTTGGGGTAGGCATGGTTAAGTTTTATTATGGCAGTGACATTATTGGTTTGTTATTGTGTTTTTGTACTGAAGGCTTCGCGGTGAATAGAAAAATAATAGAGTGAATGATGAATTGACCTGAAATTGAATGGTTTTATTGTGAATCACTTTGTCCAAAGTACATATAATTTTCTATTTAATTATATAGAAAATTACTACTAGAACCGATGACACAAGTCTTGTTTGAATGACTACTTTTTTTTGTGGAACAAAGCTTGGGAACTACTTTTATTACAATAAATATGACAGGTTATACAAAGCCAGAAAGTTGACACCAGGGCCGGCGGAACATGCAAAACCCGTGTGTGGAGTTTTTGTTGAATCATCCACGTGAACACAATTCACCTTCTCCACATTCCACAACCTCAAATAAATAAATAACTGGCGCAACAGTCCAATTTGAACCACGGCCTCGAGATGAGTTAGCATCATCTCATTTTCTAGATCGTGACGGTTTTTGTGCAGAGGTATGTGATCAGCAACACGCTCAACCGAGTTATTTACCCCATAATGGGTACTCATTTAACAGCTGAGTGGGCTCATAGTCCGACACGTAAATCCCCGGAATCGAACCGGGGCCCAGTGCGTTGAAGGCGAACGTGCTAACCGTTGCGCCATCCGGACTACAACCTCAACATTTTGATTAATTTTAGGAATTGAAAAAAAAACCGTGCTTTTTCAAATGAATATTTTATAGTTATAATTCGAGAACAGTGGTTCATACAAGCGGCCGTGGTGGAAAGTTTTGCTGATTTTATGTTTTTGGGGCTTTGTAGTAAAAACAAAACCCTTATGAAATCGGTAAAATGTCTGTCTGTCCGTCTGTCTGTCCATGGAATATCTCACGAACGGCTGAAGCTACATACATGAAATTTTGTAGGAATGTGTAGAACTATACTACTACAATTTGCCGGAAAAAGTGGATCGTCGAAATAAGTCAACTTTAAGGGGAGGTCCCCATAGAGGGGAAATGAAGGCATAAGAAATATATCATAAAAAAGGTATCGTCGAGTACATTCCATTTTTGAAATTTTTTTTTAAATTTGAAGAAACGGGAAAAGATTGAGAGGGGAAATATGTGATCCAAGTTTGTCCCCCCCCCTTGCATTTCGAGACCGCTATACTTAGAAATATGAAAATTTACAGAAAAGCGGCATTTTACTAGCGTAGAAAACCTAGATTAATAGAATTTTGAATTTTTATCAGAAAACGTTAATAATAGTACATTTCTATAGTTGCATTTAGCGCACCCCTGCACCCCTTAAGCGCACGCGAGGTCTAAAATATTGATGGCTAATGATAACCAACATCATAGGCAATAATATCTCTAAGTTTCATTGCAATCACATAATATTTAATAAATTAGTACATTCATTCAAATTTTGACATTTTAACACCATCCATACAAAAATGCACATAACCGGCCTCTGCTACGTACTATGAGTACTGCATATACTTGAATATTGTTTGTTGTTTTCCATAAAGTGAATTGGAGTTAGCCATTTCTGAAAGGGTATAGATTGGTGGGATAGGAGTGTGAGGGGAGAGAAGTGGAGGGGGGAGGTAGGAGGTAGGAAATGAAGATCAATATTTTTTTTTCATCTGGTATAGGCAAGTGCGGTATCATGAGAAAGGTACTACCGAGTACATTTAATTTTTTGCGTCTTCATCAAATTTGAAGAAAGGGAAAAGAGGTAGAGGGGAAAATATGAGATCATAATTTGTCCCGCCCCCCTTACCATTTCGAGACCGTTACACTTATAAATTTGAAAAAAAAAGGAAACTAGCACAGAAAACAAAACAAATTATGGAATTTTGATATCTTCTCAAAATAGGTTAATAATAGTATATTTCTATAGTTACAGTTAGCACACCAGTGCATTTCTCAAACTCACCCGAGGTTGAAAATATTGATGGGCAACGATAATCAACACCAAGTGCAATAATGTCTCCAAGTTTCGTAAAAATCACGTAATATTTAATAGTACGAGTAGTACATTCATTCAGATTTGGCCATTTTGATATCATAACCAGGATATCATAACCAGGAGTTCGCAGCGTATGTACCCTAGACTTGTACAGACCTAGTGGTGATACCAAAAGTACCAATTGGCAACGACCATATGCATTAAAAGTGAGTTTCTTATATGGCCAGTTTATAGGGGAGGTTGGCACACATTCATGAGGATCTTGGCCATTCTAAAAATCAATTAACTAACCAATTCTTCAAATATTTATCGAATTTTTCCAGTTGCTAGCTTCATTCTATCGAAAGCTATTGCTTATTTGAAGTCTCACTTGTAGGGGTGGTAGAAGTTCCTTGGATCGGATCTTGCCCATCATAGCCACCAACCAATTAGATCACAATACAAACATTAAAAAAAAGATGTCAGTTGTCTAGCTTCACTCTATCGAAAGTTATTGCTTATTTGAAGTTTGATTTGAAGGGGAAGCAGAGGTTTCATTGGTCGGATTTTACGTATTTTCAGTATTAGCCAACTGGATCCTACTACAAATATTCGACCAAAATTTCAAGTCGCTAGCTTTATTTTGTCGTAAAATATCGCTTATTTAAAATTCCATTTCTAGGGGAGGTAGTGGTTCCTTAGGTCTGATCTAAACCATCCTTAATGCTAACTAACTAAATCTCACTTCAATCATTCGACCAAAATTTTAAGTTGCTGGCCTCATTCTATCAAAAGTTATCGCTTATTTGAAGTTTCATTTGTAGGGGAGGTAGGGGTTCCTTAGGTCTTATCTAAACCATCCATAATGCTAACTAACTCAATCTCACTTCAAACATTCGACCAAAATTTCAAGTCGCTGGCTTCTCTCTATCAAAAGTTATCGCTTATTTGAAGTTTCATTTGTAGGGGAGGTAGGGGTTCCTTAGGTCGGATTTAACCCATCCTTAATGCCAATTAACTCAATCTCACTTCAAACATTCGACCAAAATTTCAAGTCGCTGGCTTCTCTATATCAAAAGTTATCGCGTATTTGAAGTTTCATTTGTAGGGGAGGTAGGGGTTCCTTAGGTCGGATCTAACCCATCCTTAATGCCAATTAACTCAATCTCACTTCAAACATTCGACCAAAATTTCAAGTCGCTGGCTTCTCTCTATCAAAAGTTATCGCTTATTTGAAGTTTCATTTGTAGGGGAGGTAGGAGTTCCTTAGGTCGGATCTTGCCCATTTTCAATACCAACTAACAACATGTTACTACTAACGTTTTGCCAACTTTTTCAACTCGCTAGTGCTATTCTATCGAAAGTTATCGTAATTAAATTAATATTTAATTTTTTAAATTTTGTAGGGGAGGTAGGCGTTCCTTTGATCTGATTATGTCCAACTTACTAAAACCCAAGCAGCTTCTCACTTCAGGGTTACATACCAAAAATCAGATGTCTACGTCAATTTGTTCAAGAGTTATGGACAAAACACCTGAAAAGTAGGGTAGTACGGGGTTCTTTGTAAGAAAATTACCGTTAGTTTTCAACTGATCGATTTTATTTTTCCAGGGGAGTATAAGATTACCCCCACGAGCAATTTACCAAAGCTAGAGCTTTTCATGTTTATTTAATCGGGAGTTATAAATACATTGAATGATTTTACATATGTAGGGGAGGTAGGCGTTCTCTTGGCCTGATAATGCCCATTTTCAATACCAACCAACTAGACCATACTTCCAACATCTGACCAAAATTTCAAGGCTCTAGCTTCATTCTATCGGATGTTATCGTGCGAACGGACAGACAGACGGACAGACAGACAGACAGACATGGCTAAATCGAATCAGGAGGTGACCCTGATCATTTATATATACATTGCTATATCTCTGGAGCCTCCTTTAAGGTGTTACATATTTCCGTCGTGACAAAAACAATATACCCTATACTAAAAGTCTAGGGTATAACTATACTAAAAGTCTAGGGTATAAATACAAAAAATGCACATAACAGGTCTCTTGTGCTACATACTAGTACTACGAGTACAATATGCTTGCATATTGTTTTCCGTAGAGCGAATTGCAGTTAACCATTATCAAAAGGGTAAATATTGCAGGGAGTGAAGGGAGGCATGCAAGTCGCTGACTCTACTTTCTATAATAGTTCACACAATTTATTTTCAATATTTTTTACGCCAGCTTGCAATTTGCAATACCGTCTTATCTTAACATGAATGGTTAAGCATCTCCAAGAGTAGGACATTGCATCTCCTATTGGAATGGGACACTACAAAACCCTCGGATTGCGGGCGTAGCCCTCTCTTTTCCGGTTTCATTTACCTTTATATTGGGTGCACAACTTTGCTTCCGCCGTTTTTTCCTGGGGAATAAAAAGATTAGTTGTCAAAAAAGTACTTACAGATGTATTATTCAAAGTACTGTCCATCGCTAGCGACAACTTTCGCCCACATCTCCGGCAATTTGCGAATTCCATCTCGGAAAAAGAAGACGTCTGTCGACGCGACTTTTCGACTTTCGACTTTCTCGTACGAACGAAAATTCTGAAGAGCCAGGCCGTGCGCCATGGAACGAAACAGATGGTAGTCGGAAGGAGCGATGTCTGGGGAGTACGGCAGGTGGCGCAAGATTTCCCATTTCAGGGTTTCCAAGTATGTCTTGACCACTTTCGCGACGTGTGGCCGAGCATTGTCATGCTGGAGGATGACTTTGTCGTGTCTCTCTGGGTCTGTCGTCGTTTCTCCTTTAATGCTCGACTTAAAGGCATCAATTGCTTTCGTTGCCGATCTTCTGTGATAGTTTCATTCGATTTCAGTAGCTCGTAGTGTATCACACTGAGCTGGACCCACCAAATGCAAAGCATAACCTTGACGCCGTGAATATTCGGTATTGCCGTCGACGTTGAGGCATGCCCGGGCATTCCCCATGACTTTCTGCGCTTGGGATTATCTTAACGGACCCATTTTTCGTAGCTGGTTACGATGCGATGTAGAAATCTTTTTTTTTTTTTTTCAAATGAAAGCAGAAGATCAAAACTTCCCGCAAATGACGAGAACTTTTTTTGAATCGGCAATTTTATTAAAAATGCGAACAACTTTTACTAATGCGGGGGATGGGGGGGGGGCAAAAACTCCTCTTCCATAGTCCTCCGCGTGGGCGTCCCCTGGAACGGCAGTGGTCACTGATCATTGCCAACCAACGTCAAGCCGCCAGTGATGGCGGTGCGATGATTTGGTTGAGGTACCCCTGTGGTGTGGGGTGTGAAAAAAAAATACCACGGCCTTTCCCTTTGAGGGCCTGTCGTTAAAACCGACAATCAAAGGACAGGATGTGTATGCCAGCAACTTGCACTATCCGAAATCTTTATATGCTAACGAAACGTCAACTATGCCTCGGATAAGGACTGACTCAACGGTTACGACTTTTAGCTATCGTACAATGACAAAGATTGGATTCTGGAATGTGCGTACTCTCCTGGACAATGGATCAAAAGGTCCCCAGAACGCACGATTTCTTCAATTAGAGAGTGAATTTCTGAGGTACAAATTAAATATCTTAGGAGTTAGTGAGATAAGATGGTGGAACAGCAGGGAATTCATCTCTCCAACGGGCAGCACTGTAATGTTGTACTCCGGTAAAGCTACCGGTAGTCGCCGTGAGTCAGGTGTGGGGCTCCTTTTAACCAGAGCCGCACGAAACTGTCTCTTATCCTGGGAACTGGTCTCTGACAGGGTCTTGACCGCCAGGTTCCGGACCAAAATGAGGAACATCTCAATAATACAATGTTATGTCCCTACTGAACCCGACAACGTCTTGGCAAAAGACTCCTTCTACGAAGAACTAAACGCCGTTCAGGGCAGAACACCTAAAGGTGACATTATAATGGTTATGGGTGATTTGAATGCGAAAGTTGGCGCTGACAACTATGGGCTCAGACATGTGATGGGGAGACACGGTCTTGGTGATCGTAATGACAACGGTGAAAGATTTGTAGAGTTCTGCAACTTTCACAGTCTCTTCATCGGTGGTACTATGTTTGAACATAAGGACCACCACAAAATCAGTTGGTCCTCTGTTGATCGGCGCAGAACACAAAATCAGATCGACCATTTTCCCATTGGTAAAAGATTCAAGAGTTGCCTCCTGGACGTGCGAAACAAGAAGGATGCCGATATTGGGATGGGAAGAGACCACTATCTTATGATCGCTAATGTTCGATTGCGTATAGCAGACGTGCGTCGCCCTAGCAACGAAAGATTCAGGCGCCGCAAATTCAACACCGCTCGATTGAAAAAATCCAGCTGTCTTACAACAATATAATGACCATCTTGCGCAAAAAGCGGCTGAGATAACTAGTCACCCAGATAGTGACATAAACGAAAACTGGGATGCCATAAAAAGTGCGCAAATACCATCCTTGGCCCAAACCCGGATTGCCGGAATAAGCCCTGGATGTCCGACGCTTCATGGCAGCGGATTGTTGAAAGAAAGGAGCTGAAAGTTCGTTTGGCTGCAGCATCAGACGACAATCGAACCAGCATCGAACTCCTTTACCGTCAGAAAGCTCGAGAAGTTCAGCGTAGTGTGCGTCGCGATAAAAGAGTTTATGCGAATTCTCTTTTAGCGTCAGCAGAAGAAGCCGCTAGAAGTAACAACTTAAACGCCGTATACGGTGTCATCAAGGAGTTTACAGGTGGTCGTAACTCCTGCCAACATCCGGTGAAAGATAGTGATGGAAAGCTACTTATATTGGAAGAAGATCAAATGAGGCGGTGGAAAGAACACTTCGCCGCGGTCTTGAACCGTGTAACCTCTGGTGAAGTTCCCCCTCATATAGATAATTTAGCTAACCATCAAAATGTGCGTATACGGTCCACTGCCCCGACTAAAGAGGAAATAGTCACTGCAATTATTGCACTAAAACGAGGAAAGGCCGCCGGACTTGACGGTATCCCTGCCGAACTTTATCAAGCAGCGCCAAGCGTAACTGCCGATTTGCTGCACCCACTTGTTGATAAAGCGTGGAATACAGAGACCTTTCCCACTGAGTGGAAGGAAGGTTTGATCATCAAACGTCCAAAGAAGGGTAGCCTCACAGACTGTAATAATTGGAGAGGCATTTGAGTGCTTCCTGCCGTTGCCAAGATAATAGCTAAAATCGTCCTGGAAAGACTAAAGGCCCACTTAGAAAGCACAATTGATGAAGAGCAGGCTGGCTTTCGATCCGGATTCTCCTGTGTCGATCACATTAACACCTTGCGAATCATCATCGAGCAATGCGCTGAATACGATTCTCCGCTTCACTTGCTTTTCATCGATCTCGAAAAGGCTTTCGATAGTGTGAGCCGGGAATCTATATGGGCGGCTTTGCGCAGGAGAGGCATCCCTGAGAAGCTTGTGGCTATTATTAAGGCAACCTATGACGGCGCGAAATGTCGCGCTCTGCATAAAGGTAAGGTGTCGGGGGACTTTGAGATTCGCAGTGGAGTTCGGCAGGGGTGCATCCTCTCACCGATCCTATTCCTTTTTCTGATCGGCGATGTGTTGCATGCAGCCCTAGCCGGACTCGACAGAGGAATTCAATGGACTTTGACATCTTACCTACAACACCTTGACTACGCTGACGACATATGCCTACTCTCCCACAAAACCATGGATCTGTCCACAATGGCGTTAGATCTCGAGAGGGAGGCAAGCAAGGTTGGGCTAAAGATTAATACCAACAAGACCAAGGTTCTTAGCTCGCCATTGCGAAAAAGAAATCCGACACCTATTGCCATCAATATTAATGGGCAGCCTGTGGAGAAGGTGGACAACTTCGTCTACCTGGGTAGCATTGTTGCCGAAAATGGTGGTACGGAGCAGGACATCGCTCGTCGTATCAACCAGGCTAAACGCGCATACGGCATGCTGTCCAAAATCTGGCAGGGCAGTTATCTCAGCATCAAGACCAAGCTGGGCCTGTTTCGCTCCCTGGTACTATCAGTGCTTTTGTATGGGAGCAGTACATGGAAAGTTTCCGTAGGAGTTACCAGAAAACTGCAAGTTTTCGTCAACGCATGTCTTCGTCGAATTTTAAGAATTTTCTGGCCCGAAACAATATCAAATGAAGAGCCAAGTCGGCGTACGGGTCAGATGCCAATCGACGAATTGATACGCAGGCGAAAATGGCAGTGGATATGTCACACATTGCGGAAGAGTGATAACTGCATTGCTTTGCATGCCATGAAATGGAACCCCATTTCCAACCAAGGCCGACCAAGAGGGGGTCCTCGAATTACATGGCGTTGATCTGTGGCAAAGGAGTGTCAGGCACTGGGTAAGTCTTTTGGGGAGTTGCGTCCCATTGTCCAGAACAGAGTACGATGGCGCGCAGGAGGAGTTGATGCGCTATGCCCCGCTAGGGGTTAAGGCAAAGTAGTAGTAGTATGTCGGAGTATTGCTGCGCGACGGATTTCTTACTAAAAGTGGGATTTTCAAATCTTTCCTTTGCTAAGAAAAGAGAAATTATAGAATCGGATAGACCCAAGCCAGATCTTAGTTTAGAGTTTAAATTAAGAAATATTACGCGAAAATTCCATTTCGAAACGTATGAAAAGTACATTTGGTTAACGGGAAGCTGTAAATTATTAAGTTATTTTGCTGGCCGTGTCTTTTGTTCACGAATGAAAAATCTGTTTGGAATAAAGATTGATTTAGTGATTTGAATAATTTTACGAGTTCAGCAGCAAAGTATTCAAGTTCCGAAAAACTTTTTCAGTCGTTAATTAAACTAGATAATTTTGGCTCTCAGCGTATAGAGTTTATGCTTAGTAACCAGGTGGCAATATCTGTTAGTTTGCATAATGAAAAAGTTGAGCGTAATCGTAATATTTTGAAACGTTTAATCGATACTGTAATTTTTTTGGCAAAACAGGAGCTTCTTTTTCGGAGAAATAATGAAGACTCTTCTTCAAATAATCGTGGTAATTTTATCGAAACCGTAAATTTCTTAAGTTTGTACGATCCGGGTTTATCTAATAGAATCCAAAACGATCTTGTTTCCGCTTTAGCTAATGTGGTTCGAAATCAAATCAATTTGGAAATGCTAATGCTAATGTAAATTTTGATCAAGGAGCCTTTGGCCTGTGGGCGTGGAGGTCCTTACTACGAAAATAATGAAGGCGAGTGTGTCTTAAATACACGCTATTTTATTAGAAAAAACTGTCAACTAAAATTACACAAATGAAGTTGGGATTGTGAGGTACAGGATGTGAAATACAAAATTTAAGATTACGAATAAGTGCAGTCGCGTGACTGAAGGTGATGACGACTCGCGACGACGATGTGGACGGAAGACTCGATGGGAACGCAAAGACACTTGCGAGTTAGTGCAAGTATCTTTTATGTCCTCGATTTGCTGACGCAGCAGGGCGCAGGCATAACCATGCCTCGTACAATTCATGTGCGCTTGTTCCCATGGATGGATGTGCTTGCTCGGCACATATTTTTATGGCTCGCTCCGATTACATTTGGAATTGCTTCCAAATGTGCGAACTCAAGTGGCAGCGTCCATGTGCTTGCGTGGTCAGCACATTGTATCACGTATCGTATGTGTTGTGCAGCAATCGGGTGAATTAATGCTGCCGCTCGGGATTGCTGTGCCGCCACATTACTCCCCTCTCAGTGAGAGCGCCGGGCAAGAAACATAACCAGATGGTGGTGTAGCCAACGGGAATTGCGCAGGTCAACCGGCATGTGGTGACGTCCTGGCGTGTGGCTTGCCCTTAGGAGTTGACTTGTGCAGCAGTCGTCTGAGTGACAGGATATTGATGCGAGTAGCCTCTCTAGTCCTTCTAGTTGAACGCTGGTTACGGAATGTTGATTGTAGGCTTGTGTGACATCAACCAAGAGTCGTGGTCGCGCGACGTGTCCTTTGCTGCTGTATTACGGGTGGATCCGTGGACGATTGAATGTTCGGCAAGGGTGGCGGTCCTAGGCTGCTGACATCTTTGTGGAACTCTATTTGGATGATCCGGACGTTCTCGTTGTTGCCTTTGCTGTATTGTACGTGGGATGAGTGGACAAATCGTGGTTCGCTGGTTCGTGTCTCGGGAACGAGTCTCGATGTTCGGGGTCGTTCGCAAGTCGAGCGTGTTTCGCGTGTTCTGTTGAAAACCGTGCAGGACGCGGGTTGTCTGCGTTCGTACCGTTCGGTGACGTTGCTAGTTTTCAGGGATGGCTAGTTGGGAATCGTCCTTCCTTCACTCAAGCTGGTTGAAGTGGTCTGGAAGCGTGTTTCGGATTCCGTGGCGTTATGCTGGGTTGCAGCGTGTGTTGAACGTTAGAGCTCGTAGGGTTGTGTCGTCATGCTGAGTTGTTGACACATTTGCTGGGTTCGTGGACGAAAATGTTGACGGTTGAGGCGTCTGCAGGTGTCCATTAGTGGCCGTCGTCGTAGCGACGGCTGGATGACGTAGTTGTGCTTATCCAACTGAATGTTGGTTGGGAGTATCGATCGCGCCATGATTGTGTCGTTTTCCGGAATGGTGTCGAGGCTGCTGGGATTCCAGACAATGAGCGTTTGTATTGTAACTGGGCCTCTTGAGTGGTTTCGACAAGCTCCGGAAGGCTGGTTGATGGCGCGTTGATTTTACTCGATGCGCACTCGGAAGAGTTGAGTCCTGACAGTGGTGGTGGTCCTTGTACTGCTGGCCGGTATATGGGCCAGTTGGATGAGTGCCGGCCGTTGTATCGATGAGAGCGTCGTGTTGCTGGGGACGTTCTTCCTGTTCTCTGCAGCTTTCGGATTTTTGATAACGTAGGTAACGTAGGTTAGTCATCAGGTGGATTTTACGTTGAAAACGGCACATCAGGGTTGACTGCGCGTGCGATGCCAGTCCAGAGATCAGGCGAGGATTGACACAAACGTCAATACCCTGGCGTTCCAAGTGTGGGGTGTCCTCGCTGCGGGGTTGCGTCACGTTGACGGGCTGATCTTGACAACATTTCGAACTGTTGGTCGGTGCGGTGATCATGGTGCACGGACACTGGCGTGTCGCCTGGCCAATATGGGTGGAGTGGCCGCTAACAGGAACTGAGCACTGCTGGTTGTGACTTCCTGCGTGGGGTGGCTGGAGGTCAATAGGAGCACCTGGTACGTTGCCGGATGTTGCTCTGTAGAATGCGTCTGTGTGGCGTTGTAATGGGACGTACTTCCTGCACTCAACTGGTTGGGTGTTCCGGAAGTTGCGAGTCGTTGTCCCGATTAGGCGAATCGTTGCGACTGCAACGAAACAAAAAGAATTAGCAGAACTTTGCAAAAACTTACGCATGGTGAACTCCTGAAGCGAATTGTACTACTGGTCAATGCCACGCGCCTAAGGCTTAGCACGCGGGGGTGTAAGCTGGATTTCACTGAATGCGTGCAGACTTGTTGCGATTATGACACATCGGTGGATGCAAGGAAGTCTTCCTATTCCACCATGGAATACTTCACGTAGTCGAGTGGTAGTTAGTCGTAGTCTGCACCTAATTCATTTTTTATTTGTCCGAGCATCAATACAAAGTATCGATTATCGAATAGTGATAACTAGTTTCCTCGAAGAAAAGATTTTCAAATTGATTACGTCATTTTTCAACGCCAAAGCTGTGCTATTGGACTTCTATTTGCAACGACTATCGACAAAAGTAATTCGTTTTATTTTTTTTCTGAAAATTTTCTTAAACTCATTTTGATTAAAATTTGGGAACATTCCTGTTTCGCAAAAATTGGGAGAATTCTCTCTATTAAATTAGGGAGAATTTTTTTAATTCCTTAATTTCCGGAATTTCCGCTTTAGGTAGTCCATTTTCGCTTTAGGTGGTAAGAACCTTGAACGCACCCAGGGGGATTAGTAGGTCCTAAGGCGGAAATTTCCCGAGTTTTGTGAAAATTCTCCCTAATTTAATAGAGAGAATTCTCTCAATTTTCGCCAAACAGGAATGTTCCAAAATTTGTAGCGACCAGCTGTCAACGCCCGAGTTTCCGTAACTCAACACCGCGGCGTTGGCATCGCTAACAAGGAGCTTCCACTTGGAATTTCACCATCGCATTCCGAGTCGAGGTCCGAACGCCATAACAGCAACACGCTTTTGAATTCGTTCTTAGAATTTGTCCTGTCAATTCGGACGAAATAAAGTTTGTGTTTTGTTATAATTAATCGCGTGTTTTACTGATCTACGTGTTCCGCTCGCGTGCTGTATTGTCGTCAGTTAGGTAACACGCTAAAGATTTGTATACCGTGCAGTCGTTCTATGGAAAAGCTAATTCATATTTCGCTTATTAGCAAATTCAAACTAAACGGATAATACAATAGCTTTGGTTGAAAGTTCGAGAAAGCGCTCTGCCGGCAATAATTACAACACGAGAATGTATTGAATCTAAAATTAAACCGGCATTGGGTGTTGGTATGGGATATGGTTTATATCTTTACTAAGCACTGGTTCAAGTCGGTGATGGCTTAGATTCGCTAGATCCCACGAGATGGCTAGAAAGCATATTTAAGTGTTACCATTTCTCGAATTTTGGAAAGTTTCGTATTTATTTTAAATAATGTTAGATGTGGAAATGGCAACAAGACAAATTTGTGAGGGTTTTTGTACTTCAGCATCTAAAGTTTTATGTTTTAAGTTAGAAAAACGATAAAAGTTTTAAATCCGCAAAGTCCATGAACTTTAAAATAATAATTATTTAACCACCTTTATGACTTTGCTTTTTAACAAATTTATTATAAATTTATTTAGTTTGGATGCATTGCGACATAAATAGTCATCCTCAGCGAGTACATTTAAGTACATTTAAATGTACTCGCTGAGGATGACTATTTATGTCGAAATGCATCCAAACTAAATAAATTTATAATAAATTTGTTAAAAAGCAAAGTCATAAAGGTGGTTAAATAATTATTATTTAAAAAATCTAAAGTTTTATTGGTAACATATATATTCTTGTAGGATATGGCTATGCAATACTCGACGTGTTGAAAATGTTTGTTTTTAGCTTAACTTATATAAGTTATAGGGACCAGTAGCGAATTTAGCAGTAGCAAACTTTGAGAAATCACGGTTTTTTTGGAATATGAATAAAAAAAATAAACACAAACTATCTTTATTTACTATACCAGCAAAAAAAAAAACACTGCAGTCCTGAGGATGCTCCGATCCAAGGACTGTTTTCCCGAGTGTCGAAATTGCTTATAAATTGTTCGCTTGCACGGCCGTAACCAATTGTACAGCGGAAATATCTTTCTCTTGCTTAAAAAGAGTACCTACTACTTTGCCTTAACCCCTAGCGGGGCATAGCGCGTCAACTACTCCTGCGCGCCATCGTACTCTGTTCTGGGCAATGGGGCGCAACTCCCCAACAGACTTACCCAGCGCCCTAGACTTCTTTGCTACAGATCGACGCCATGTGATTCTAGAACCCCCTCTTGGTCGGCCTTGTTTGGAAATGGGGTTCCATTTCATGGCATGCAAAGCAATGCAGTTATCACCTATCCACTGCCATTTTCGCCTGCGTATCAATTCTTCGATTCGCATCTGACCCGTTCGCCGACTTAGCTATTCATTTGATATTGTTTCGTCCCAGAAAATTCTTAAAATTCGACGAAGACATGAGTTGACGAAAACTTGCAGCTTTCTGGTAACTCCTACGGAAATTTTCCATGTACTGCTCCTATACAAAAGCACTGACACTACCAGGGAGCGAAACAGGCCCAGCTTGGTCTTGATGCTGAGACAACTGCTTCGCCAGAATTTGGACAGCATGCCGTATGCGCGTTTAGCCTGGCTGATTCGACGAGCGATGTCCTGCTCCGTACCACCATTTTCGGCAACAATGCTACCCAGGTAGACGAAGTTGTCCACCTTCTCCACAGGCTGCCCATTAATATTGATGGCAATAGGTGTCGGATTTCTTTTTCGCAACGGCGGGCTAAGAACCTTGGTCTTGTTGGTATTAATCTTTAGCCCAACCTTACTTGCCTCCCTCTCGAGATCTAACGCCATTGTGGACAGATCAATGATTTTGTGGGAGAGTAGACATATGTCGTCAGCGTAGTCAAGATGTTGTAGATAAGATGCCAAAGTTCACTGAATTCCTCTGTCGAGTCCAGATAGGGCTGCACGCAACACATCGCCAATCACAATGAGGAATAGGATCGGTGAGAGGATGCACCCCTGCCCTCAAAGTCCCCCGACACCTTACCTTTTTGCAGAACGCGACATTTCGCGCCGTCATAGGTTGCCTTAATAATAGCCACAAGCTTCTCAGGGATGCCTCTCCTGCGCAAGGCCGCCCATATAGAATCCCGGTTCACATTATCGAAAGCCTTTTCGAAATCTATGAAAAGTAAGTGAAGCGGAGGATCGTACTCAGCGCATTGCTCGATGATAATTCGCAAGGTGTTATTATTATTATTATATTCTGGGGGATAGCCGAAGCAGACCACTAACGTTTGGATCCCCCTCTCGGTCATCAGTGGCTTCCAGATGTCGACTGATAGCTGTCGACCTCTTTCTTCATCACTGAGTTCAGTGTTATTGCTAGCATTTGTTTAAGGCTGAGTTCACTCATGGCTTCCACATTTATCGTGTGCTTGCCTGTGATCCTCAACCTCGTGCTGGCCAGTGCTGGACATTCGCACACAATGTGTGCTGCCGTCTCGGCCTCCTCCAGGCATAGCCTGCAAACGTCATCTTCCCCGATTTTCATCTTGGCCAGATGAGCCTTAAAATTACCATGCCCTGTGACCAAGGCAGTTATCCAGCTCAGGGTACTCCGTTTATAAAATAACTGAGTACCTTTCTCGCTTCCCTGCCTAAAGGGCTGGTCATTGCATTCCGTGCTTGTTTGCAAGTGAATAGCTCCTGCCATCTTTGTTGATGCGTAGAGTCCATCCACTCCCCAACCTTCGCTCCAATCATGCCGATCCCCAGAGCAACTCTGGGTTCTGGGCCAATGAAAGTTGCCGCAGATCCCTGTTTTGCTAGGGCATCCGCCGCCTCAATTCCTGTTGTACCTATGTGTCCTTTTACCCACATCAGCGTAACCTCATTTTCTGAGACACACGTGTTGAGCTTCCGGACACACTCTAGTACCAGTTTAGAGTTTATGTTCGTCTGCTGCATGTGTCTGATCACCGATTGGTTGTCCAGTGCAATAAGGATTTTCTTCCCCCGAACCTGACCTTCAAGCAGGTGGTCCAACGCATGCAACAAGCCAAGCATCTCTGCCTGGTATACGGACACATACTCTCCTAGACTAAGCGCACATGCTAGGTTTAGCTCTTCAGAGTAAACCCCCGTCCTCGCTTTACCGTCCATTAAAGAGCCATCAGTAAAAATGCTGATGTCATTGTACATACACTCATTGTGTATGTTTCCATCTGCAATGTGAGTCTTGTGTAGTCTTTCAACTACCCTACGTCTACTCATGCCTTCTACCGGCATTAGAGTCTCCCTGATCTCATCATGAATAATGTCTAGGATGCTCTTATGACCGCTGCTAGTTCCAAAGCGATGCCACATGGCATCCCTTTCCATGCGTATTGCCGAAAGCGCCGCCGTTTTCTTTATAAATAAGTCCAACGGCGGCAGTCCCAGCAATGCCTCCATTGCTCGCGTTGATGTGGTGCGCATTGCACCACATATGCTTACGCAAGCTATCCTTGTACCCCATCCAGCTTCTGCTTTGTGGTATTCTGCATGGCTTTTGGCCACCATACCACTGATGCGTAGGCTAGAATTGGTCTTACCATCATTATGTAAATCCAGTGTGTCGCTTTAGGTGAAATTCCCCACCTACGAGCACACACTCTCTTACATTGATGCAAAATCCTTTTCGATTTTGGATCTTTTCATCAACGTGAACATTCCAAGTTCGCATCTAAGGTAACTCCTAGATGCTTCACTTCCTTGGACACCTTAATTTCCGAACCAAAGAGCCGTTAGGGAATTATCTCTATGTCTTTCCTCTTACGAGTAAAAATCATAGTGTTTGATTTACTAGCGTTTATGGTTAGCTCTTGCTCATTACACCATTCTTCGGTTACTTTGAGAGCTTGTCCCATGCAACCCAGAATTGTGTCCATGAACTTTCCACTGACCGTAAGTGCCAAGTCATCGGCGTATCTTATACAGTGTGTACGCCCATCGAGTCCAGCTTCCAGAGAAGACTGTCCACGGTGATGTTCCACAGTAGAGGCGAAAGAACACCTCCTTGTGGGCATCCTCAGACTACCTTACCCCGCAAGGTATTAATGTGATCGACACAGGAGAATCCGGATCGAAAACCAGCCTGCTCTTAATTAATTGTGCTTTCTAAGTGAGCCTTTAGTCTTTCCAAGACTATTTTAGCTATTATCTTGGCAACGGCAGGAAGCACACAAATGCCTCTCCAATTATTACAATCTGTGAGGCTACCCTTATTTGGAAGTTTGATAATCAAACCTTCCTTTCACTCAGTGGGAAAGGTCTCTGTATTCCACGCTTTATCACCAAGTGGGTGCAGCCAATCGGCAGTTATGCTTGGCGCTGCTTGATAAAGTTCGGCAGGGACACCGTCGAGTCTGGCGGCCTTTCCTTGTTTTAGTGCAATAATTGCAGTGACTATTTACTCTTTAGTCGGAGCAGTGGACCGCATACGCACATTTTGATGGTTAGCTAAATTATCTATATGAGGGGGAACTTCACCAGAGGTTACACGGTTCAAGACTGCGGCGAAGTGTTCTTTCCACCGCCTCATTTGATCTTCTTCCAAGATAAGTAGCTTTCCATCACTATCCTTCACCGGATGTTGGCAGGAGTTACGACCACCTGTAAACTCCTTTATGACACCGTATACGGCGTTTAAGTTGTTACTTCTAGCGGCTTCTTTTGCTGACGCTAAAAGAGAATTGGCATAAACTCTTTAATCGCGTCGCACACTACGCTGAACTTCTCGAGCTTTCTGACGGTAAAGGAGTTCGATGCTGCTTCGATTGTCGTCTGATGCTGCAGCCAAATGAACTTTCAGCTCCTTTCTTTCAACAATCCGCTGCCATGAAGCGTCGGACATCCAGGGCTTATTCCGGCAATCCGGGTTTGGGCCAAGGATGGTATTTGCGCTATCAATGTACGCATTTTTTATGGCATCCCAGTTTTCGTTTATGTCACTATCTGGGTGACTAGACTAGTTATCTCAGCTGCTTTTTGCGCAAGATGGTCATTATATTGTTGTAAGACAGCTGGATTTTTTAATCGAGCGGTGTTGAATTTGCGGCGCCTGGATCTTTCGGCGCTGGGGCAGCGCACGGCTGCAATACGCAATCGAACATTAGCGATCATAAGATAGTGGTCTCTTCCCATCCCAATTTCGGCACCCTTCTTGTTTCGCACGTCCAGGAGGCAACTCTTGAATCTTTTTCTAATGGCAACTGATTTTGTGGTGGTCCTTATGCGCAAACATAGTACCACCGATGAAGAGACTGTGTTGCAGAGCTCTACAAATCTTTCACCGTTGTCATTACGATCTCCAAGACCGTGTCTCCCCATCACATGTCTGAGCCCATAGTTATCAGCGCCAAATTTCGCATTCAAATCACCCATTACCATTATAATGTCACCTTTAGGTGTTCTGCTCTGAACGGCGTTTAGTTCTTCGTAGAAGGAGTCTTTTGCCGGGTGGGGTTCAGTAGGGGCATAACATTGTATGAAATTATTGAGATGTTCCTCATTTTGGTCCGGAACCTGGCGGTCAAGATTTTGTCAGAGACCGGATAAGAGACAGTTTCGCGCGGCTCTGGTTAAAAGGAGCCCCACACCTGACTCACGACGACTACCGGTAGCTTTACCGGAGTACAACATTACAGTGTTGCCCGTTGGAGAGATAAATGACTCGACATATCATTCACGCCGATATTTGTGTTAATCATAGACAAGCGGGCTAAATATTCATCCAATGGGTATTTCCGTGTAAATACTCGCCTCTAATTTCATTACAATCAATCCACGACGAAAGCACATTCCGGCAATTCATTGAATCACAATATCTTACGTTTTCATTCATAATTGCCGAGGGATTCCCAATACCCCGGAAGCTTTCACTAGCCGACTCACAATGTTTAGATATTTTATTAGTGAGAAAAAGATAACCTTGATTTCGATTAAATCGATCGTAGACGTAGACTGATCAATGCAACCAAAACAACACCAGCAAAACGGGGGCTTTGACACATTGACGTCATGAATGCTGACCAACAACCAAATTTTTTATGTTTGTACGATATCATAACAAACGACGTAACGACAACGTGAAGTCGGCGGTGATCATGATTAGTCTGCATAATGAATGTGTAGTTGTATGTTTGCTGAAATGTGGTTTGGTAACAAATATTTATTTTTATAAATCACTAATTAGCGTTGAATTTAGGTGAAAATGAGACTTGGTGATGATTCATACAAAATTGATTGATTTATTGGTCACACATAGTTAATGGAAAGTCGATCGATTTGCGAAATGTCTGCAGAAAAGGAAAACACATTAAGCGATATTTTCAGAGTCTAGTCATATTACATACCCTACAGGATGCTCCAAACTTGCTGTGCAGGGATTCACTATGCAATTTATAAGGGAAATTTAGCAATTAGCACTAGGATATTGATCGTCGATTCCTTCAACTCTTTAGCTGCGACAGGCACTCTAGCTGATCTTGCATTACTAAAAACACTATAACTGTAGAATTTTACAAAGTAGAACACAAAAGTTACATAGGGAACATCTCTGCTCTTCGCAGCAGTGGCTTAGATAAGGGGGGATTAAGGGGATCAATCCCCCCGTAATGAGTTCTTCTGTAATCATAACATTTGAGCTTAGTAATTGTAAATGCGTTTTAGAGATGTGAAGGATATTCTGCTTCGAAATGCCTGTACTTCTTAAAGTCGACGCTTAGTTCACTGTCATCTTCATTTGTGGAAAAGTACCACCAAAATTAGCATTTATCTTCATATAACGGACACAGACCTTCCACAACAAAATCCTGCTGTTCTTATAAAAATGTATAATGGACGGTTTGGTGGGCATCCGAAGATGCCCGTGGGGATGGAGCCTAAAGATGCGTTCGCTACGCACGTGGTAAATATTTGGCATAAAATTACAAATACAATATTTTTCAAAGAAAGGTAAATACTCGCAAAAATACTTGCTGTACGCGATAACCGAACCGATAATATTTTCTTCTATTTAAGGCCATGTGAACAAGCGACGAAACTGCTCTGCCTTATTAATTTCTTTGGAAAAATATTTGTTCAAAAATTTGGACAAATATTTGCAAGGTGTGAACGCATCTTAAGGTGGCATAATGACCATGAAGGTCGGGCCTTGCCATCTAGCAAAGAAAAAGGTCCCTCCATGAGCTAAGCAGCGGCCTATACTTGCTATAGCTCAGTTCGGTAGATGTAGGTGGGGTTTTCGCCACTCGTTGTCCTTTACGTGTTAATAAAAATTCATAGGCCTGAGAAAGACAAAACAAACATGGGGACAATGGGGAATAATAGAAAATTGAAGCGACGAGGATTGAATTGTTGGCGGACGGCGCAAATGCCCTCGCGCTCGCATCGAGGTCCGGGTGTAATGGGGCCCTCCCTCGGCCTCTAGTTTCGTACCACCGGCAGATCACTACTCATCAGGTGCTACCTTCGATCTACCGGCGGAAGCAGCACTACTAGAATATGGTTCAATACAGGTGGCTCATTACATAGCAGCTTCTATTTAGAGGCCTGCCAGGAAGAAAAAAAAAAGATGACAAAAAAAAGTGTGTTGGTAAAAATACAGAAACAAAAGCGAACTGGGCACGGTAGTCAGCCGGCAACTATTGTAGAGAAGAAAAATTAGCAAAGAGACAAAAAAAAGTACTATATTTCCCCATTATTCAGATGATCAACAGACTTCAGAGAATCACGAGGATAGCAAAGGCGTAACACTCATCATCATCGTGGCGCGACAGCCCGACGTCGGGCCTTGGCCGCCTGGATCATTGTCCTCCAATTATCTCGGTCACGTGACCGCGTCCTCCAATTTTGGGAACCCAGCAGCTGCGCGGCGTCCACACCTACTGAGCTCTCCCAACGAGATCTCGGTCGTCCTCGCAGTCTCGCTCCGTCGACTCGTTCTGCATTCATTACTCTCTTAGGCATGCGATCATCGTCCATTCTTTGTACATGCCCTGCCCATTGAAGTCGTTGTAGTTTGACGATTTTCGAGACTTCCAGCTCATCGTACATTTCATACAACTCATGGTTGTACTGGATGCGCCATCCATCTCGATCGCAAACAGCCCCGAAAATTCGCCGTAGAACCTTACGTTCAAAAGTGTCTAGCATGTTTTCGGAGGCTTGAGTTAGGGTCCATGCTTCGCAGCCATAGCATACATAATGTATAATGGTTTTGTACACGCGGAGCTTCGTGTTTCTGTGCACATGCTTTGATTTCATTATGGGGAGAACCGAGAAAAAAGTCTTATTAGCTAACTGTATCCGTCGCTTGATTTCGTCAGTTTCGTTGGCGTCTCTTGACAAGTTGCAACCCAGGTAAATGAAGTTGTTCACGAACTCGATGGCGCAACACTGCATCCCTTGAAATAATTCACTCATAATCTCTAAAAGCTGTCGAGCATCTCAATAATAGAAACAAATGCAATCACTAATGTTCACAAAAATATTGATGGAAGTGAAAAGATAATCCTGGCAACAGAAAGGTACCCAGGGCTCTTTCGCGCTTTGTCCGGACACCGAAGATGCTCCAAATGCCGGCAATTCGATGCATTTATGGAGACCTTATGGGGCGCTACAGAGGAAAACACAACTATTTGAGAGGAAAATACAATACATGAAGTCAAAACGGTTCTAAGACTTAGAGCAAGTAGCCCTAATATGCTTGCGGGGATGCATAAAGGCGAAAGGACCAAAACGGAACCCGATGAGGTCCTTTTCAGTCCTGTTTGTGACCAAAAATGGGCCCCACCTTGGGCGCCAAATGTAATGGACGGTTTGGTGGGCATTTGGAGATGTCCGTGGGACGGAGCCTAAGGTATTTCCATTTGGCAAAGAAAACGGCCCTTCAACGAGCTAAGCATCGGCCTATGTTTGTTGTAGCTCAGTTTGGGAGACGTGGGCGGAGTTTTCGCCGCTTGTTGCCTTGTCGTCTACGTATTAATAAAAATTCATAGACCTGGGGAGGACAACACAAATATGTGAGGCAAAAATGAGGAATAGTAAAAAAATGGAAAGGTTATCGGACGGCGCAGATGCCTTCGCGCTCGCATCGGGGTCAGGGTGTAATGGTCTAATGGGTTTCATATCACCGACAGATCACTATTCAGCAAGTGATGCCTGCCGGTGGAAGCGGCGGTAGACTTAAAAAAGATTAGATTTAAAACTAGAAATTTGCCAGTCTTTGTGTTGTTGATACTAAAACTAATAATGAAATTGACGAATTCAAAAGACTGCTTTTTGACTAAAATAAAAAAGCTTAACTTTTGTCACAAACACCGAAATCTCTTTAAACCTCCTATAGTAGAGGTAACCTACTTGCAGGGTATCCTAACTCAGCCTTGAAGAAATGCTAGCAATAACACGGGACTCTGTGATGAAGAGAGGTCGACAATTATCAGTCGACATCTGGAAATCACTGATGACCGGGAGGAGGCGAAAAGAGACCCACATATTAGTCGTCAGCTTCACCTAAGCCCCGGAATACAATTATATATGAAGGGTATCCTAAGGCTACCGTCAGGCTGTTTTTGATCCTACATACATCAGTGATAATTTTCAATAGAAATAAAGAATGCAAATATTGGGCGTCCAATGGAGGGGGGGGGGGGGGGGTGATGTGATTTTATCAAGTCATTGAAACTGGAATGGACAATCAAGGCAATCAAAACAGGCGCATGGTACTGTTAGTGACATGACACCAAAATCTAAACATTAAGCTACCTTAATCTATCTATCTATCTAGTCAATAAAATGGAAGTGATAACAATCGAATAGACTCGCTTGTACTGTTAGCCACGAGACACAAGGGTCGAAACCTTTATAGACCTTACCTTGCGGATACCTGATGATTTTTAAAATGTAGCATCTTGTTCAACTGGGAAAGAGAGGCGAAATGCCTCTTCATAATGACACCCTCTTTAATTGGAGAGTCTGCTTTTTTTAGTAGAGCAGGGCTTGCGGCTAAATACTATGTGGTGATGACACCTATTATCAATGACATGATAAGTGCCTCAATGAAAGTCACTGCTTCCCCCATGGAACAATTCAGCACCTGTTAAGTTGATCTATCATATGGGCGAAACTTGGGACCAAGGGTTGGATGGCGTTTATGCCAAATAAAACGCTGACTCTTCCTTAGCAAGCAACTTAGTTTAGCAGTGGCCCACTCCACTCAACTCGATTCTCAAGACTCGAACATAGATACATGAATTAATGAATGAACGGGACGTTTGCACGAAATGTGACCCGTAGTCTAAACGTCTTCCAAACACAGACGACATTCCGTCCCGTTAGACAAACGCATCTTACCCAATGGTGACCCGAGAGGTAGCCTAATAGCCATGTGGATAATATCACCATACTTGAAGGGTCTCATAAACACATTAGATTTCCGGTCCGAGCCCTGCCTAGGAAGTTCATCCGCTACTTCGTTACCCTTAATGCCACATTGGTACCCAATACATAATGATTTGGATGCCGGTGGCCAGGCACTAGAGGAGTTCACGACACTACCTCACTAATCTAGAAGAGAACTTATGCAAAGAGAAAGCCTTAATGATCGCCTGGCTATTAGAGCATGTAGCAATGAGTGCGCCGCGAGGTCTCTTCTGGTTGGCATAGTAATTTTTGCGGGTGAATAGAATGTCACTTAAATACTTTCGAAATATACAATCACATGTAATGGCCGGTTCGGTGGATATAGTTTCCCTACCCTTGTTACTACTCCACAACAAAAATTGGTCAATTCCAGACCTGGTTGGTTGGTAAATTATCGAAAAAGCTTCGGTCATCAAGAATAGCATTAACCAATGATATCTAATGATTTTGTTGATCACACTCATCGAATATTTCATCAGCTAGTCGTTCTCGTTGACTGCTTCGCAGATATATTGCAAAATGTCATCAGGTCACTCATTGGTATACGGTTTGATATTTACTAAATTTTCATCTAAAATGAGAGTTGTGACAGGACCTCACTGAAAGCTAGCAACGCCATTGCTTCGCAGCTGACACTCTGATAAAAAAAAATTCTGCAAATTAAATGGGAGAAATTGTTTACAAGATATGGGTTTGTGAAGCGAAAGATTTCGTTATGCTCCCTCAAGATATTGAATCTAATTTTTCTCAAAATTTTCACATACAAACGCACTAATTTTCATTCAAAAATTTTCTAAATCTCTATTTTATTCTGAACAAATCTTATCAAAACCATTTCATTCTTTTAACCTAAATAAATAGATAATAGGCTTTTTCTGCGTTAGAAGGTCGCGTTGTGTGTGTTCCGTGTGAAAGCCACCTAATTACCAGGAATAATGACGATTTGATCATTTTAATTTTCGGAATCAAATTATTTATTTTATATACGAAAACTATGGGAATGGATCTAAATTTTAAGAGTGAAAAATTAACTTGAAAAATGTATAGGTCCTAATAATATTATTTAGGGGCGACCGGTAGCGCAGTGTGTTGAGGCATCAGTCTCATGTTTGACTACCGGCGTTTCGGGTTCGAATCCCGTCCACGACGACGTTCGTGGCCATGGATGTGCAGGAGGTGCATGCTGGCAACTGCATTCTCTGAAACCAATTTATGCCAACGAAACGTCAACTGGGTCACATGGAACAGTTGACGCGCTATGCCCCACAAGGGGTTAGGGCAATTGAGTAATAATATTATTTATATGATATAAGGCATGATATTGAAGTATCAACAGCGAGGTAAAGTGTCTTGCTTTTGCTTTTCGACACTACATTACTTATACGCCTTCAATAGTACTCTATCCTACTTTTAAAGAAAACACTATGAAAACTGGATAATTAATTTTTTCAACATTTTTTTATTTTAAGTTTCATCAGGCAAAAACTAAAATGTGGGTTCATTTCGTTCGTCACGTCCCGCCTTTACTCCATTAATTTCTGTCAAATCAATATAGTCATTCACAGTTGAGTCGATTGAAGTGCGGCAAGAAGAGAAACTGTTTGAATATGTTCGTAGCAGGAATCGAACCTACAACCTCTCACTTAGTAAATCGGCGCTCTACCTTCGAAGCTCCGGCGGCCATTAATGTTTTAATAAAAAGAAATTAAATAAAGGTCTGAATATTCGTTTCTTATCCTTAGTCTGTCAAAAGAATGACACGGCCCAGTTGAGTTGAGTTGATTGCGGGGATGGTCTTAACCTTTGGTATGCATGGCATCGATGACTGCCCTTCGAACATATGATATTTGTTTTCTTCGGAAGTCTTTGGTTAGTTGGTTGATGTGGTAGTTTCCTCCTTCGTAGCAGAGAACCCAAGTAGCGCTACTTATGCGCTGTTTTGATGCCACAGGCCTCGTACGAGGAATAACCTAAGTTATCGAAGTATTAATATGGTAGTCGTTGGGAGTCCGCGTCAAAAAGTTGAGAACGGGTATTATCTCCTCGATACTCTTCGAGAGAGATATCGGATATGTTGGTGAAAAAAGCAATGCCCAATTCCTGATGCCTGGCTCTTGCTAGAGCCAGAAATGAATCAGTGTTCCCTTCCTTGTGGGGAATGCCCAATCCGACCACGTGCTCACCCACTGGCCAATGTCCCGTCGTGATCGCTGTAACCCCAGCGACATCTGAGCAGGTTCTATTCAGAAGAGCATTTGTTCTACGCGCATCATATTTTGGCCACAATCCACAATTTCGTGGAGCACATGTTATCAATGCGCACCATCTCTTGCTAGCTTGTTTCATACGATGTCTATGAATTTCGCCTTTTAACACGCTGAGGGGCGCACGATCCGTGAAGAGACAGGCGCCTCGCCAGCTGAAAGTCTAAGCGCTAGTCAATTAAACATTTTGAAAACCCTAATTATCCTTGCACCGTTTGGTTTGCCTGTTTCAACATATGTGCTCGACAAACATTTTTTAAGCCCTATACCATGTAGGTTTCTTGGCAAGGGACAACTGATGAAGTTCAACAGATTTGCCGTGACTGGCATGAATTGCTGTTCCCCTCCCATACTATAAAGTTGGTAACGGAGAGCAAACCCGAGCTCAAATTGGAAGAATGGTACTACTTCTTCCCCAAGCCTTAGGGCGACCACAGAGTGAAAGCTGAAGCTGATGCGCTGATGCTTATGCTGGTGTTTTGATTGTGAACACTCAGTGAAGAGAAACATTGACGTGAAACGTGCTCATTGAGCTTTCCCTGCCCATGCTATTGCTAAAGCTTAAGATGGCATTTGTAATTGTCCGGTGATTTTCTTTATAAAATCCATTCATAACACACATAAAAATGAACGAATATACCGGACAATTACGAATGTGATCTTCAGCAACATTGGCCGGGAAAGCTCCATGAGCACGTTTCGCGTAAACGTTTCTCTTCACTGAGTGTTCGCAATCAAAAACCAGCATAAGCATCAGCTTCAGCTTTCACTCTGTGGTCGCTCTTAGTTGATGTTTCGTTTGCATATATGTACATACTTACATATGTACCTAATTCCTTTCCGACCATGTATTTTGATAGTATACACTTTCTGCCCATCAAGTGTGAAATTATTGTACCTAATTGTGACGCCCCAGACTACAGGGGAAGACAAAACAAGCAATCTTGGCTAAGGGAGACCACAGAGTGAAAGCTGGTGCTGGTGTTTTGATTGTGAACACTCAGCGTAGAGAAATTGCAACGGACGGTTTGGTGGGCATCCGAAGATGCCCGTGGGGACGGAGCCTAAGGTAGCATAATTACCGTGAAGGTCGGGCCGTGCCATCTAGAAAAAGGCCCCTCAACGAGCTAAGCAGCGGCCTATGCTTGCTGTAGCTCAGTTCGGGAAATGTGGGCGGAGTTTTCGCCGCTCATTGCTCCTGTCCTTTCCGTATTAACAAAAATTCATAGGCCTAGGGAAGACAACCCAAACAGGCGAGGAAAAAATTGGGATTGAAAAAAAATAGTCGATAAGGATGGAATGGCTGGCGGATGGATCAGACGCCCAAACGGTCGAATCTGGGTCCGGATGTAATGGGACCCTCGGCCTCTGGTTTCGTTGTCACGGTCCCAAGCTGGTAATAGGAACCTGTAAAGAAACAAATATAGAAATTAGCTAGTTTCGGCGGAAAATTAGGTGGTGGTGGTAGTACTTGTACTTACCTCTTTCTTGTTTATTCCTCGCTTATCGACGACGACTGCTTGTAAATCTAAGTGAATACTGGTGGCATCCTACGGCCGATATTGCTGTTTTGTTTACATTTCGTCTAGGTATATAGGTAGAAAGTCCTCGCCAATTATTTTGTCTCAGAAGGTCTCGTTGTCGAATCGTAGATGGGCCTCGACTCATTTCTCCAATCCGTCGACGCCCGCCTGAGTCATCAGATTGGCAATGCTCTTCTCCAGGTCGTCTGTCCGATTGCCCATGTCATCGATACGGGAGATGATTTGATCCAACATCGATTGGAACTTGTCCTGGACGTTTTGCAGTAGATTTTTTACATATACCGTCAATTCTTGCATATTTTTCGGATCGGCGTTGCTGTTGAGCGAGTAGTTTTGATCCAAATCACTATCAATGTCGGGCGTTAGATCAGTCATTGTAAACAATTGCGCCTGAAACTTGCAGAAGGCGAATGCAGAAAAACCAGACGATGAACCACACTGAGCGGCAGAACACAACAGAATCGTGGAGTGATGACAGATGACAAATTCGGAGACTGAACAAGTGAATGTTAACAAATAACACTGTTCCGACTGTCATCGTTAGCAACGCAATACAGTACTCGATTTAGTACACTTTGATCGTTAGTCGGATTCTTGTATTTACATGGAATTCGATTGGAACTGTTATCGGACTTTTCCGTTGTCGGCAGTCTATTTAAACCCTGGGATAGAAAACGGGACCCTCTTTGTTCATTTTCACTTGGCATCGAAAAGGTGGGTACCCCTATCCCAGGGAATGAATTTACATGGAAGACTAATGCTCTTTGTTCATTTTCACTTTGCATCGAAAAGGAATCGGAAAGAATCGAAAAGAAATCGAAGAGCAAGACGAGAATCTCGAGCGACTTATGTCAAGAAGCTAACGTACGACGACGGAAGTGGAGTTCTAAGACGTGAGAAGAGGAATTGTCAAAGATCGCAGATTGGAAGTCTCTAAGTGTCACCATACGCTGTCGAACTCTAACTCGAGCACGAACCTAGAACAAGTGGACCGGTTTTCTTCACACCTATGTGAAGTGTATGTGTGTGTCAGAGGACATTTGTACCAGGTTCGTGCTCGAGTTCGAGTTCGACAGTGTATGGTGACACTAAGCGAAGACGCTATATTTGTACGGCAACGGAACGACAGGCGACGTACCAGGACGACGTATCACCGGATCGGTATTCAGTGTTATATGCAGGGAGTAGTACCGCCACCTAGGTAGGTGTATTGTAGGATCTAAGTTATTAGCTGTAGAAATAAGTCAACGGATGATTAGTGTTAATTACGACCGGTCGTTATTTTGTGAATTCAATTAAAAGTGAATATAGTGAATTTTATAACGATATTGAATTGTCGTGTTATATATTGTGATCCAGCTTGTGTTCGAACGGTTCCAGACTACGGTCAATCGCGGATTCGCGCTTACCGCGGTTTTATTGATAGTCAGGCAGTCGGTAATATAAGCGCGTGGCGCCCACGACCCGTCTCCTTCGCTAGTCGGGCGGCCGCGCCGCCCAGGAATCGTCGAAGAAAATTGGTAACATCGTACTACCAACAGACCACTGCTCATCAGGTGCTGTCTCGATCTTCCGGTGGGAGCCACAACCAGACCGGAATATGGTTCATTACAAAATGTTCACGTGAAACGTGCTCATGCTGCTTAAGATCACATTCGTAATTGTCCGGTGTATTCGTTTCAATTTCCTGTATGTTATGAATAGATTTTATATGGAAAATCACCAGACAATTACGAATTCGATCTTGAGCTTTAGCAAAAGCATGGGCAGGGAAAGCTTCATGAGAAGGTTTCGCGTGAACGTTTCTCTTCGCTGAGTGTTCACAATCGAAACACCAGTACAAGCACCAGCATCAGATTTCACTCAGTGGTGAAAGCTGATGCCGAGCTGGTGCTGAGTTTGTTTCACGTTTTCATTGTGAACACTCAAACACTCAGCGGAGAGAAACGTTATTTTCCCAGCACATTGTAAAATCTCATTCGTACCGGTGAATTTGTAAATTTTTCTTTGTGGCACAAATGGATTTTATATGGAAAATCACCGGACAATTACGAATGGGATCTTGAACTTTAGCAATATCATGGGAAAAGAAAGCTCCATGAGCACGTTTTACGTGAACGTTTCTCTTCGCTGAGTGTTCACAATCAAAACGTTAAGCAAAGTCAGCGCCAGTTCGGCGTCAGTTTTCACTCTGTGGTCGCCCTAAGCGTGACATTACACTTTGCGTTTTTCTGCAGGAAGAGCAATCCGGCAAAAAAACGCATTGTCGTCCAAGAAGACGAACGTGTACATTTAGGCGAAATTCACACACACGACACCGCGCTGCACGACTGCTTGAAATTTCAGTCGAGATACACAGCACAGCTTCAAATGGGCGGATTCACGCTCATCGCTCAGCATGGCTATTGTGCGAGGCTGCGTCGTGCAGCGCGGTGTCGTGTGTGTGAATTTCGCCTTACACTTAGGCGATATTCAGATTAGCTACATTTTCAGCTCCGACGCAGCCACGCACAATAGCCAAGCGTAGTCGATCGTATCGCATGCTGAGCGATGAGTGTGAATCCTCCCATTTGATGCTGTGTACCTCGACTGAAATTTCAAGCAGTCGTGCAGCGCGGTGTCGTGTGTGTGAATTTCGCCTTATGCGTAACGACAAAGCTGCAGTTTGCTGGAATCGTTTTGCAGCAGTAAGTCCAACGACAGCGGGAAGACTTCTCCCGCAAAAAAACGCAATGAGAAGATGAACACACGGTGGTATATGGAACGCATTTCACCTTCCGTTTTTTGGTTCAACGACGAACTAGAAACTCATGCACCCACTGACGAAATTCATACCGTGCATCCATTGAGGATTGGCTGAAATTGTATCGGCCTCTCGACTTTTACCTACTATATTGCCACAAAAATAAAACCATCAATACCCTCACTGGGATATATTTCTTGCTTTCACAAGCTCTTCCCGCAGAAAGACGCAATGTGTAATTATAGGGTTCTCTTCTTGAACGACAATGCGTTTTTTTGCGGGATTGCTCTTCCTGCAGAAAAAAGCAAAGTGTTATGTCACGCTAAGGCGCGGCGCGGCGGAGCTCGAACATATAAAAAACCGTTATGATGAGACATCAGACTGATGACTCATTGCACTGACCTACCGGCCTCCTCATGGATGAATGGTAGCACCTAACATATATAGGCCTAAATTTGATACCATGGAAAAATTCGTGAATAATGTGTGTATTCATGGTAGCCGTTTCAATTTACCTTCCTAATAACGGAAATGTAAAAGGAATTCGTTTGATATATTTTATTTATTTTATATGCTCCGACTGCAGCCAAAACTGATCTTATCATAATCGCTAGTCAAGTTAATTAATGGGTTCGAACCATCTTCCACACTTTGTCTTCTTTATTACATTTACCGATTTATGTGATCGCTAATATGATCCACCAATTCTCAGAAATGAAAGATTCAATAATTTTGATAGAGTGTGATCTTTAGTCACTGTGCGATGATATATAGACTGATGTAATCTGTAATACTCGTACATACGAGTATATATATGTACTTTGTATACTCACATACAAAGCGTTAATATTTTGGTAAATGTATTCAATTTGGAAGTGCTACAAAGTATGGAACATGATGACAGTAACTTCAGCTGCCCTCCCAAATCTTGCTAACAACAATCTTATTTCTCTTAAACATCTAGGGGGCTATAATGGGCCGTCCATCAATAAATTTAGATTTATGTATTTTACATAAAAAAATGATAAAGTTGTGCCATTATCATTCAAACCCAGACCACAACAATGTGGGCGTTTCTCTTCCTCACAATTTAAAATTTTCCATAATGTTTTGGAAGAACTATTTCTCTATTCGGCCAATTGTTTCTTTTAATTTGTATTGAAGTACATCAGTTATTGGTTACAGAAAAAAATTAAAATACAATTGAGTGGAATAACAAAAATTTTGGACAGAACTGATAGGTTAGGTTAGGTAATAGGGTTGTACACTTTGATTTGTTAAAAGGGCTGCTCTGACACAAAGAGCACATTTAGACTATCATAGGGTCCGTTGTGATACCACCATGGACTGATAATCCACCGACCAAAAACCTACTCATCAAAACAGCCGGAGCTGACAACGAAACGATGTAAATGACCCACACTCACCTCTTTCAGATCATCCAAATAATTGAAGTAGTAGAGGACACAAGGTTGGCCTTCCTACTTCCTGCCAAGGCGGGACAGGCACAGAGAAGATGAAAGACAGCTTCAGCCATAGTCATTGTGCGGGACCCGATGTCTTCGGGCCCATTCTTCAATAAGTCACTGGCCAATGATAGCCTCCAATATTCCTAATGTGCCTGCTATGCAAGAGCAGCAATCCAGAAGAGCGGTAAGGGTTCAGTGTTGGTATATATTGGTTACAAGGCATATACTGCCAATACTCCATCTAGTGTTTGCTCTGTTAGTTGTAGCATCCTTTAAAGCCAGTTTACAAGTTACTAGAGGTATTCCTAAACTACGGCAACTATAGCTGACCATATTGGTTGCGCCTTCACGAGCTAGCTCATCCGCCCTGCTGTTTCCCACAAATTGACTATGACCAGGAGTCCAACACAGAGTAATACTGAAAAAATTGTCCATCTCTAAGATCGAATTGTAACAGTTTTCTTACTACCCTCGAGTTGGCCACTGTAGCATCAAGTGATTTAATCACTGATTAACTATCAGTATAGATTATAGTACAATGTCCCTGGAGGTCACAATATTTAGCCACAAACACAACAGGGTTTCTGAAATCGCCGCACCGTGATCTCTGCCTGGAAAACGCTGCAGCTAAGCAGCGTCCTAAGCTCAGTTCGGGAGACGTGGGCGGAGTATTAATAATTATTCATAGGCCTGGGGGAGATAATACAAACATGGGAGGCAAAAATGGGGAATGATAAAAAGAATAGGGTGTTAAGGTTGGAATGGTTGGCGGACGGTGCAGATTCCCTCGCGATCGCATCGGGGTCCAGGCATAATGGGACTCCCGGCCTCTGGTTTCGTACCACCGACTGATCCTTACTCGTCAGGTACTGCTATAGATCTGCCAGTGGAAGCAGCACAACCAGACCAGAATATGGTCCATTACACCATGGTGGCCAGGTATCCAGAAAAGCGTAATATCAAAAAGTTGCCCACCTCCGCTAGCCGCGCCCTGCACTCCAATAGAATTTTCAAAGTGCAAAACCCGGATACGAGGGATTTCACTACAAAGGTAGTGATTTTTGTCATAGAGATTGTATGAAGACTCAGTCAAGTCACCGCCTCCTTAATCGCGAAAATTTCTGCCTGTAAGTCGCTACAGTATTCCGGTAGCCGGACATAAAGGTGAAGATCGAGCTTCTCTGAGTGTACTCCAGCGCCCACTCCTTTGCAGTCTTAGAACCATCCATGACTCCGTGGTGGAATCAAGTGTGTATAGTTCTTACAGAACCAACGCTCTGGTGAGGTGCAATCTATTGACTCATTAATATCTCCATCGCTCAAGATAGTAGAGTGACCGATATCCTAGTTGTCCACTGGGTAGGTCTCTCTTTTTCTTATGGCTTTTTACCGCCTTTAGCTTCCCCTGAATATTTAACGGCAGTAGGATAAGCATCATATCTAAAGCTGCGGATACTGATTCAGGATCCGTGCCGGTGCACATATGCGTCAAAAATAATCGGAACGGCGTGCCGCAGAGTGGATTGAGCTAGTACATGGCTTCGGACATCGTCCAAAAATCAATTTTCCTAATTTCATCAATTTTTTTCTATTTATTTTACAATATATTGTATGTATTGTGTTTACAGGGTGTCCCACTTTAAGATCGCCAAAGGACTAGGACATATTCCACACTCTGTTTGTGGAGAAATGTCGCCCAAATAAGCCCTCTATTTTTTACCCTTACAGAGCTATTACATTTTTCCCAATTCTTGTCAAAAAGTCGGACCTTCTAGAGAAAACTCCGATTTACCAGCCTACGGCTAATTGAATCTATAAAAAGAATATTGATTCAGAGACTACACAAAATACCCGCTAGAATGATACTTCAGCGGTTTCTAAATTCATTCCACCGCCCGAGATACAAACGTTCAAATTTTAGAAATAATTCGTTATCAACTATTGATGGAAAATTTGAACCCACATTTTATAACGGCACTTTCCACTAAGAGCTCTACAAAATCTCCGGAAAATGGCCCAGTTTCTTACCTTTCAAATGACATATAAAAAGCTACGACGACTTTCGAATATTAGATGTAAAAGGAAGAAAAACATGGTCTGAAAATCGAACAAATTAATTTGATTTTGACTTAATACCTATGTATAAATCTAACAAAAGTGATTCTTGCATTTTGTTTTGGCATTTGTTTTATGAAAAATATTTTTGTAGTGCTGCTGTATGATTCTGCAATAATTCAGGTAATTTCGAAAGATCAAACTTAACGTAACGGGATTTGTATCCGTTAGCTAGCAAAACAATTGCGTCTTCTCTACTGGATCGCCATTGTTGAAAAAGTACTAGCGCGTCGAATTTTGCGAGTGCATTTGATTCGTTGAATGATATGTATATAGTAAGAAGCGATGCCTTTACGATTTATGGATAGAGAATACACTGATATGATTTTTGTGTTTTGGTTTTGGAGGAAAAAGCCACGTGGCAGTTCGATAGTATCGTCGATATTTTCCAGAAAGAAGGCTTTCAGGCAGGCGTGCGTTCGAAACAACGAATCGCATCTTTGGGGAAACTGGAGGAAGTCAAAACCATAATGCCTCAGAACGTAATCGGGGTATCAGATTAACAAGGGAAGAAGGAATCCTGGAGGTTTTCTCAGAAAATCCTTGCTTGAGCACAAGAATGGCAGCACTTAAGCTAGATTTACCCAGTATGACAATTCATTGAACTCCTTGTGCAGACAATCGTTACCCTTACCACATCATGAAAGTGCAGGATCTGCTCCCAACAGACAATGAGAAGAGGATGACTTTCTGTAGGTGGTTTCTGGAGCGAAACTCTTCAGACACAAATTTCTCCAGGAAAATTCTATGGACCGATGAGGCTACTTTCACGCGGAGTGGTGTATTCAATAAGAGGGACAGCCACGTTTGGGATCAAGAAAACCCTCACACCACGTCCAGCGTAAATACGGGCAATGCGGTGCGTGCGTTACTACTTTGCCTTAACCCCTAGCGGGGCATAGCGCGTCAACTACTCCTGCGCGCCATCGTACTCTGTTCTGGGCAATGGGGCGCAACTCCCCAAAAGACTTACCCAGTACCTGACACTCCTTTGCCACAGATCGACGCCATGTGATTCGAGGACCCCCTCTTGGTCGACCTTGGTTGGAAATGGGGTTCCATTTCATGGCATGCAAAGCAATGCAGTTATCACTCTTCCGCAATGTGTGACCTATCCACTGCCATTTTCGCCTGCGTATCAATTCGTCGATTGGCATCTGACCCGTACGCCGACTTAGCTCTTCATTTGATATTGTTTCGGGCCAGAAAATTCTTAAAATTCGACGAAGACATGAGTTGACGAAAACTTGCAGCTTTCTGGTAACTCCTACGGAAAGTTTCCATGTACTGCTCCCATACAAAAGCACTGATAGTACCAGGGAGCGAAACAGGCCCAGCTTGGTCTTGATGCTGAGATAACTGCCCTGCCAGATTTTGGACAGCATGCCGTATGCGCGTTTAGCCTGGTTGATGCGACGAGCGATGTCCTGCTCCGTACCACCATTTTCGGCAACAATGCTACCCAGGTAGACGAAGTTGTCCACCTTCTCCACAGGCTGACCATTAATATTGATGGCAATAGGTGTCGGATTTCTTTTTCGCAACGGTGGGCTAAGAACCTTGGTCTTGTTGGTATTAATCTTTAGCCCAACCTTGCTTGCCTCCCTCTCGAGATCTAACGCCATTGCAGACAGATCCATGATTTTGTGGGAGAGTAGGCATATGTCGTCAGCGTAGTCAAGATGTTGTAGATAAGATGTCAAAGTCCATTGAATTCCACTGTCGAGTCCGGATAGGGCTGCATGCAACACATCGCCGATCACAATGAGGAATAGGATCGGTGAGAGGATGCACCCCTGCCGAACTCCACTGCGAATTTCAAAGTCCCCCGACACCTTACCTTTATGCAGAACGCGACATTTCGCGCCGTCATAGGTTGCCTTAATAATAGCCACAAGCTTCTCAGGGATGCCTCTCCTGCGCAAGGCCGCCCAAATAGAATCCCGGTTCACACTATCGAAAGCCTTTTCGAAATCGATGAAAAGCAAGTGAAGCGGAGAATCGTATTCAGCGCATTGCTCGATGATGATTCGCAAGGTGTTAATGTGATCGACACAGGAGAATCCGGATCGAAAGCCAGCCTGCTCTTCATCAATTGTGCTTTCTAAGTGGGCCTTTAGTCTTTCCAGGACGATTTTAGCTATTATCTTGGCAACGGCAAGAAGCACACAAATGCCTCTCCAATTATTACAGTCTGTGAGGCTGCCCTTCTTTGGAAGTTTGATGATCAAACCTTCCTTCCACTCAGTGGGAAAGGTCTCTGTATTCCACGCTTTATCAACAAGTGGGTGCAGCAAATCGGCAGTTACGCTTGGCGCTGCTTGATAAAGTTCGGCAGGGATGCCGTCAAGTCCGGCGGCCTTTCCTCGTTTTAGTGCAATAATTGCAGTGACTATTTCCTCTTTAGTCGGGGCAGTGGACCGTATACACACATTTTGATGGTTAGCTAAATTATCTATATGAGGGGGAACTTCACCAGAGGTTACACGGTTCAAGACCGCGGCGAAGTGTTCTTTCCACCGCCTCATTTGATCTTCTTCCAAGATAAGTAGCTTTCCATCACTATCTTTCACCGGATGTTGGCAGGAGTTACGACCACCTGTAAACTCCTTGATGACACCGTATACGGCGTTTAAGTTGTTACTTCTAGCGGCTTCTTCTGCTGACGCTAAAAGAGAATTGGCATAAACTCTTTTATCGCGTCGCACACTACGCTGAACTTCTCGAGCTTTCTGACGGTAAAGGAGTTCGATGCTGCTTCGATTGTCGTCTGATGCTGCAGCCAAACGAACTTTCAGCTCCTTTCTTTCAACAATCCGCTGCCATGAAGCGTCGGACATCCAGGGCTTATTCCGGCAATCCGGGTTTGGGCCAAGGATGGTATTTGCGCTATCAATGTACGCATTTTTTATGGCATCCCAGTTTTCGTTTATGTCACTATTTGGGTGACTAGTTATCTCAGCCGCTTTTTGCGCAAGATGGTCATTATATTGTTGTAAGACAGCTGGATTTTTTAGTCGAGCGGTGTTGAATTTGCGGGGCCTGGATCTTTCGTCGCTGGGGCGGCGCACGGCTGCAATACGCAATCGAACATTAGCGACCATAAGATAATGGTCTCTTCCCATCCCAATATCGGCACCCTTCTTGTTTCGCACAATGGCAAAATGGTCGATCTGATTTTGTGTTCTGCGCCGATCAACAGAGGACCAACTGATTTTGTGGTGGTCCTTATGCTCAAACATAGTACCACCGATGAAGAGACTGTGAAAGTTGCAGAACTCTACAAATCCTTCACCGTTGTCATTACGATCACCAAGACCGTGTCTCCCCATCACATGTCTGAGCCCATAGTTATCAGCGCCAACTTTCGCATTCAAATCACCCATAACCATTATAATGTCACCTTTAGGTGTTCTGCTCTGAACGGCGTTTAGTTCTTCGTAGAAGGAGTCTTTTGCCAAGACATTGTCGGGTTCAGTAGGGGCATAACATTGTATTATTGAGATGTTCCTCATTTTGGTCCGGAACCTGGCGGTCAAGACCCTGTCAGAGACCGGTTCCCAGGATAAGAGACAGTTTCGCGCGGCTCTGGTTAAAAGAAGCCCCACACCTGACTCACGGCGACTACCGGTAGCTTTACCGGAGTACAACATTACAGTGCTGCCCGTTGGAGAGATGAATTCTCCGCTGTTCCACCATCTTATCTCACTAACTCCTAAGATATTTAATTTGTACCTCAGAAATTCACTCTCTAATTGAAGAAATCGTGCGTTCTGGGGACCTTCTGATCCATTGTCCAGGAGAGTACGCACATTCCAGAATCCAATCTTTGTCATTGTACGATAGCTAAAAGTCGTAACCGTTGAGTCAGTCCTTATCCGAGGCATAGTTGACGTTTCGTTAGCATATAAAGATTTCGGATAGTGCAAGTTGCTGGCATACACATCCTGTCCTTTGATTGTCGGTTTTAACGACAGGCCCTCAAAGGGAAAGGCCGTGGTATTTTTTTTTCACACCCCACACCACAGGGGTACCTCAACCAAATCATCGCACCGCCATCGCTGGCGGCTTGACGTTGGTTGGCAATGGTCAGTGACCACTGCCGTTCCAGGGGGCGCCCACGCGGAGGACTATGGAAGAGGAGTTTTTGCCCCCCACGTGCGTGCGTGCGTGCGTTGCGGGGCGTTGAATACGGGCAAATTTCAAAATTAAACCTACGTTGGCAAATGTGCATGTCCAACGTACGCACGAAATGCGTGCGATGCGATGTCCTCGCATCGCACGCATTGTTTGAAAATCAAACTCGTTTGATTTTGCCCGCATTAACGTGCGGAAAAACAATGGAGACTCTGATTTCGGAAGTTCAAAAGCGGAATGTGCTTTGGAATAAGAGCCACCGTAGTTATAAAAATAGAATGGCGACGGATATTTCGGAAAAAACTTGTAGTTTTGAAATTTGGCACAACCAATGTGAAGAATCCCCTTAAGATATGCTCCAAAGTCCCCGTTGATAGAGGATCCGGAAGTGTAGGATAAATGTAAACTTTTCCCCAGTTTTCCCTGAAAATGTGGTTTTTTAAAGTAGACGTCGCTATAAAAACGTGAAAAATCGTGTAGTTTTGAAATTTTGCATGATTAATGAGGGCAGTTCCTTGAATATATGCATCAAAGTCGCTGTTGATAAGGGTTCCGGAACTGTAGGGAAAAGTGGGCCGACTTTAATTTCAAAATTTTTCATGAATTATAGCACGACCACTTTGTGTGGAAAGTAGCTTTGGTTTTCAATCGATTGAACTAATTTTAACAGAGGAGTATAAAAAAGTCGTAAGCAGTCGCATATATTCACGAAATTTACTTTCATCCGCTCGCAATTGCCGGTATAGATGATAAAACTCGCCATAAAATGTCTGTTTCTGTATTTAACACTTGTTCTAAATCGATCACTCTTGTTTTTCTATTCGTCAATGTTTTAATTTTCTGCTGAGACTGGAGCCATTTTACACCGAATGACAATTGTCAACGCAACCCGCATTAACGCTTATCGTGTTGTCGTTGGACACTCTCCGCATCATCCGCAAATAAATGCGTTACGTGCGGGCCCCGCAACGCACGCACCGCACGCACCGTATTTAACCAGGACGTGGCGTCATGCAATTCACACTTCGCGATTCCAACATGAGTTCAGCGTGAATGTCTGGATAGGTGTAGTAGGCGATGAGCTGCTTAATCCTATCGTTCTTCCACATCGACTGAATTCATTTGCGTTTCGCGCAATCTTACAAAATGAAGTAGCTCCTGAAATACTGGACGATATGCCTATTACTCAATAAGCGGACCTTTGGTGACAGATGGACGGATGCCCAGCCCACAACGGCTCAATTGTCACTGAGTTTTTAAACCGGGAATACGGCGAAAAGTAGATTGGTCGATATGGCCCAGTTGCATGGCCTCCGAGAAGTCCTCTAGATTTTTATGTATGGGGTGATATTAAAAACGCAGTTTATAGCCAACCGATCACCTCCCGAGATTATCTGCTGCAAAGAATTCATGCTGTGTGCTATGAATTAAAGAAATAACGCGAACAAGTTCTCAGAGCAATTTCGTCAATAAGCAGAAGATGCATAAACCACGAAGGAGGCCATTTTCAGCAGATTTTTATTTAAATTCTGTCAATAAATTTTGTTTGTGCTTTAATATTTAATTTTTAATTCAAAACTGAATCTACTACTGGTGTTTATCACTAATAAGAAGACTTGTAAAGCCAAGAGTCAAGTCAATTTGTTCGATTTTTTGACCACTTTTTTGTTCTTTTAAGATCTAATATTCGAAAATTTTCAAATCTGAGTCATAGATATTTATATGTCATTTGAAAGGTAACTGGGCCATCTTTTGGAGATTTTGTAGAGCTCTTAGTGGAAAGACCCATTATAAAATGTAGGTTCATATTTTCCATAAAAAGTTGATAACGAATTATTTCTAAAATTTGAATGTTTGTATCTCGGGCGGTGGAATGAATTGCTTTTATGGATTCAATTAGCCATAGGCTGGTAAATCGGAGTTTTCTCTAGAAGGTCCGATTTTGTGACAAGAATTAAGAAAAATTTAATAGCTCTGTAACGGTAAAAGATGGAGGATTCATTTGGGCGGCATTTTTCCACAAACAGAGTGTGAAATATGCTCTAGTCCTATGGCGATTTTAAAGTGGGGCACCCTGTATATATATGTATATGTTGTATGCATTGTATTATCATATGTGAATTGTCCTCTTTCGAAAAAAGCCTTCACTCGACTAAAGAATTTACGAAATGTATTTCTATAGCGCATTTTTTAGCTGTGTTTTTTTAATAAAAAATTAAACTATGCATATTTTGTAAGTGAAGAGGATTTTATCATAAAATTTGATACATACTGGTGCATAATGCAATACTATTGCAAAGCGCAAAAAGAGAAAAATCGCTCTTTAAGAGGGTGTCTACGACAATTAAAATTTTTAGCTTTAACTCTCGATATGGTAAAAGTCTTGCAAGATCCCGGGCTGAGAGTTGCAAAACCTGAAAGGTATAACTGTCTACTTTTCGGTGATGGCTTCACTTTTTGCGACCTTGGAAAATATTTGCGTATGTGTACTTATGACTGGCTCTAATTAAAATTGAATAAACTTACGTACATATACCTTGTGATTAATTAGCTGTTCTAATGTAAATTTGGTGGCAAGTGATCCGTAATATCCATTTATTATCAATTAAGTGGCAAAACAAAAAGTAGTTATTTAAGGAGGGTGTCTACGGCGACTTTGTTTCGTGTAGTTTAACTCGCAATTTCGTCAAATTATTTGGGTATCTGTGTTCAATTAAAAAAAAGGCTTTAAAACAATTGAAAGATAATGTAAATCTTGAGACTAATGAGTCTTAATAATTTCAATTTTGTTGGTGCTGGCTCGTAATATTATTTTATTCGCAATTATATGCTTTAAGAAATAAATGTTCTTAAAGGTGGTGTCTGTGACGATTCCTTTTCTAAATTTTACCTCCTGATTCCGCAGTACCTAGGAATTCAAAAAATATACAGCGAGATCTCCAGAGGAAAGAGCGTTGCAATCTGCGTCAAAAGTGGCAACCCAAAATAAATTTCACACGGAATAAGGATTGATAGTAGATCAATTAAAACAGAGTAAGGGTACATTATATGATGAAAATTTTGCCCGCAGATTATTTCCAAACCCCAAAATATCCAAAATCACTGGAATCGACGAATGTTTGATTTATAGATTTGCAGGTATTCTTCAAGTTATTTCATCGGGAACGAAAGTTTGGATCCAACGCAAAGCAAGTTTTTGTGTGCCTATACCCATGATATTTTATGCCTGCAACTGTCCATAAGGTTCTGATTCATTGCAAGGTAGAAATAAAAAAAGTGTTTTTTTTTTTAACAATCGAACAATTATCGGAGGAAGCACTTAAAGCGAGAAACAAAGATATCCGAAAATTTAGAAACCACAAATCCTGAAAATTAAGTATGTAGATTTTCATCTAACCAAGATATATTGCATGCATCGCTTATATCATCCGATCCCTTTATTTCAAGTATTAAACCAAGAGGATAGAAAATTAAAAGCAACAACTTTCGCCTGAGGCTCTTGACTAGAGCAAGTGATACCGAGATGGAATGGGGGCACACGGAACCATGTTCATCAAGTTCGTTACTTAAATAAACACTACATCCAATAAATTATTATATAAAAAATTCATATGTTACACCATTTTATTCACACTAAATTATATTTTTTTTTTATATTTTCATAAGTTTATAGACTCCTTCGTATTCTTCAAAAAGATTAACAATGGTGAATTTTTAAATGTCTATTAATTATTATACCCTTCACGGATGTGAAAGGGTATATTAACTTTGTCATGAAGTTTGCAACGCACAGTAGGAAGCATCTCCGACCATATGAACTATATATATTCTTGGTCAATATGATGAGACGAGTCGATTAAGCTTTGTCTGTCTGTCTGTCTGTCTATCTGTCTGTCCGTCTGTCCGTCTGTCCGTCTGTTTCTATGCAAACTAGTCCCTCAGTTTTGAAGCTATCAAGCTGAAATTTTGTACAAAGCGTTCTTTTTATTGCACGCAGTATATATGTCGGAACCAACGGAATCAGACCACTACGTCATATAGCTGCCATAGGAACGACCAGTCCAAAAATTCGTCTTTGTGAGAATAACTTTTTTATTTCTAAAGATATAGTTTTCAAAATTCACAATAATCAATAGTGTCTTTAGTGAAATCATATTTCCAAATTTGGTTAAAATCGGACTACTCTATTATATAGCTGTCATATGAACGACCGTCCCAAAAGTAAGTTTTTGTCAGAAAAACTTTTTTTTATTTCTGAAGAGAACTTTACGAAATTGCATATTATTTAATCGTATTGACTGCTAAGCCACGTTCCTAAATTTGGTTGAAATCGGCCCACTATTTCATATACCTCTTATAGGAACAGTGAAATCGGAACAAGCTTAACTACTAATCTCAAAAAAGCAAACGTACCACAAAACATAACGAAGAGTATCATACCTTCGACAAGCTAGCCGAAGGCTAGCTTGTTTTCTTTATTTATTGCTCTCTGAATTTCTTGATATTTCACATTCTTGTGCTAGAACATTAAACTAAATCACTCATAAAATTTTATCAAAATCGGTTCAGTACTTTCCGAATTATTGGCATGTCCGGACTCGTCCATGGCATCGATCCACTGTGGGCCGCGTCGCTTTCAATCGGATAGGACGAAACACATTGTTGGTATGCGGCAATACACAAGGGACGCCAATAGCTATCGGATACCCTTGGCTTTTCTCGATAGGTATCGTCCGCAGAAGCTTTTATTAAGCCCAACCACACGCACTCAAACACAAAGATGGTCACAGTTGGTAGTTGTCTCCAGATTTGTGTGAAATTTCATCAGTCATTTGTATGAGAATCACCTTTCCTCAGGCGATGCGTTAAGATTTCCTCAGAATGGCTCAAGACACTTCACACAACGTTCGAGTTCGTATTTGACAGTGTGTAGTGGGCTATATGTATAATAAATATTGACGCTCACCTCATGTGCACTTAAAAACCGATAGGATTGAAACGGACGCGGCGTCCTGATTACTTCTGGCTACATTTAGAGAGAATGGTTTCAAAAGAAGTTTGAGTAGCGGCACATCTCTAACAGTAAACAGCGGCAGCCGCCGCTGAAATTGACAAGTTTACATTGTATTTAAATCTAATCTTGCCCCTGCACAAACCTCCCGACTTGGCGCTCAATTTGCCGCAGCAACTGCAGTCGCGGTTTTCGGAGCGGTGAGATCGTCGTGCGAAAGCCCCAATATACCACCATTTAAGCTCGGCAATACGCGTTCCGGTATACCGGAGAGATATACCTTATATGAAGGTATTTCTCGGGTCGCGTATGTAGGTCTGGACGCTATCCAGGTATACCCTAACGGGACCACACACAAGCTCCGGTATACTTGTACAGTTGACCGGTGAAGGTATACCTCACCGGTATATCAGAATTAGTATAGCCGGCCTGAGTTCTGTCTGTTTGGGGCCTGCCGATTAGATCTGCGCATAAAGTGTAGTAAGGATGATGTTAATTGCCTTGACCTCTCCAGGGGCATGCTAACGTTTCGATAGCATATTTTCGGATGGTGCAGTTGATAGCATGCACCTCAAAGTGTAGTGAGGATGGTGGCTGTTAGAAAATGGCTCTGGATGGCTTTACGGCCATCATGGTGACCAATGCGTTGGCCTATTGTATAGCAATAATCCTACAAAACAAACATCCTTAATTCCAGGAATTCAATTTGGATTTACACTGTATTAATATTTCGTTCTTAATAAAGAGCGTAAGCCTACTTTTATCACTGCGGCTAGGAGAGAGGTACATTATCTCACTCTAGCCAGCAGAGTTTTATCGGAGACAGTTACGAACTGGAGAGTATCGGGTAAAGTGTCTAATTCTGACCACATGCACATCCGTTTTGACATTCCTGGGGGCTCTGAACTCCAATCTGCATCCTTTTGTCCTAAGAAGATAAATTGGAAACTTTTTCAAGAATTAGTGGGTTCCAAAGCAGACCAACTTCTTAATTCCATCAGTACGACTGGTGAGCTGGAGTTGGCTGCGGAACAGCTAAATGACGTCCTTATTACCTCCTACGAAGATAGGACTGTAACACGTGGCTTTCGTACGGCGCGTAGGGTTCCCTGGTGGACCGAAGAACTGGCGCGCAAAAGGGCCCGGTTTAGGAGGAAGTTCAACAGAGCAAAGCCTGATAATGAATGGGGGGAATACAGATATTCGCTCACCGAATATAATCTCCTTATTAGACGCTCCAAACGGGAGAACTGGAGGAGGTATTGTAAGAACATTCAGTCGCTACCTGAAGCGGCACGCGTTCACAAAGTCCTATCTAGGGAGCATACTAACGGCATCAAGCAGCTTAAGAAGCAGGACGGATCCTTTACTGAGGGTCCAGAGGAAACTCTTAAGCTCCTCCTAGTCCTACACACCCATTTTCCGGGTTCAATGCAAGCTGGAGCTTGTGCGTGTATTCCATCGGCGGACCATCGGGTTCCGTGTAGCCGGTTAAGTAGCCTCTTGGAGGTCATTTTCAGAAAAGAAAAGGTCAAATGGGCGGTGGAGTCCTTTGAACCCTTCAATGGCATTTTTCCTGCTCTTTTGCAATACTCCCTTGATTTTATTATCACCCCATTGATTGTACTAGCTAGCTACTCCTTCAGCTATACACCACGTGTATGGAGGGCGGCGAACGTGGTGTTTATTCCGAAAAACGGAAACAAGCCGGAGGAGCTACCGAAATCTTACAGGCCGATCAGTCTCTCATCGTTTCTCTTAAAATCAGACAAATAATACACGTCACCCTTACATCGTACTCACTTCGCCTATGTAAAAGGTAAGTCGACTGTGGTTGTTTACACAATCTCGTGAGTACGATTGAAAAAAACCCTTAACGACAGGGAAATCGCTCTATGCGCCTTCGTTGATATTGAGCGTGCTTTCGACAATACTGGCTACAGTAGTATATCCAGAGCACTTGAGCTGAGGGATATACCTACGGCCACCATCATCCATCATCTGGATCGACGCCATGCTTCGCGGGCGTGAAATCTACTCATCGTTGGGTGACACCTCAATTTGTGTTAATGCTGTTAAGGGATGTCCTCAGAGTATCGTCCTTTCCCCACTTCTCTGGTCAGTTGTCGTAGATGAGCTGCTTGCTAGGCTCTATGATTGTGGTTATCATTCTATCGGATACGCCGATGATATAACCATAATTATAAGAGAAACGTTTGATACCAGCGTCACGGAGGTGATGGGTGCGGCACTCGACCTAGTCCTTCGCTGGTGCACTGAAGTTCACCTGAGCGTTAACCCTCAGAAAACCGTCTTGGTTCCATTCACCCGGAAGAAAAATCTTAGTTTAAGCCCGGTTAGCCTAGGCAACATGACACTCGTGTTCTCCACCGAAGTGAAGTGTCTAGGCATCACGTTGGACTCGAGGCTCAACTGGAGCGAACACGTCGAGACTGTCATTAGTAATGCCACTCGGATCATGTGGGCTTGCAGATCTCTCTTTGGGAAAACCTGGGGTCTCACCCCTAAAATGACTGAGTGGTTATATTCTATGCTGGTTCGATCGGCTGTGACATATGCTGCGCTCGTATGGTGGCCCAAAACGAAGCAGCGTTGCACCATACAGTTGTGTAGCAAATTACAACGTCTTGCATGCCTTGGTATGACAGGATCCATTCGTACATGTCCCACCTCGGCCATTGAGGCGATTGTTGGACTGACACCACTGCACATTTTCATTCAAGAATCTGCGGCTCTAAGTGCACTCCGAGTGCATCTAACATATGATACTCATGTGTTCAAACAGGGCCACATGAGTATTTTGGAGCGGATTCCTGGCTTGGCGATCTGCTCGAGATTAGACTACATGACTACGGAACTCTGCTTCGGTAGGAAATTCTCGGTCTCTATCCCTAGTCAATCGGAATGGGATATTGGCAATATCTGTACTGACCCCGGGTGTATCATGTGGTATACTGATGGGTCGAAAACGGAAGAAGGGGTTGTTGCTGGGGTCTTTGGACCGAATACCAGGATCTCAATCGCTATGGGCAATTGGCCCAGCCGAGATCCATGCAATTTAGGTTTGCGCCAGGGAAATTGTGTACAAGAAGCTCACTGGCGCTAACATCATTATCTGCTCTGACGGTCAGGCAGCTATTAAGGCTCTTTCTTCACATAAGTTCTCATCGAATCTAGTGAAAGAGTGTATTGATACCCTTCAATGTTTGGCAAACTCTAACCGGGTTACTCTTTGTTGGGTACCTGGGCATCGAAGCTGCGGATGAACTTGCTAGGCAGGGCTCATCGGACAAATTTTTCGGACCTGATCCCTACTGCGGTCTTAGCTGGGCCACAGCCAGGGTGCTGGTGAGGGATTGGTCTGCGGGCGAAAGGCAGCGGCACTGGAATAATCTCTCAGGATTACGGCAGTCCAAAGATCTTATCAACCCCTACGGTCTCACAGAAGCTAGCCGATTGGGCAGAGCTGACCTGAGATTGGTCGTTGGTTTCCTCACGGGACACCACTGGGTGAGATATCACTTAAACGGAATGGGTCTGTCTGCTGAGGCGGAATGCCGACTTTGCCTGGTGGATATTGAGTCCACCAAACAAATTCTCTGTGAATGCCCCGCGGTTGTTCGCGCCAGGTTCATGTTGCTTGGAGATTCCATCGTGAGCTCCGGTGTCATTAAGAGTACCGCTACAAAGGACCTACTGGCCTTTATTAGGTTAGTTGAGGGTCTTTTGGATTAGTTAAGGCTATCGCACAATAGATCTTATGATCGCAGTACCTACCAGCTGGGTACCTTAGCCTGCCTTTATTTATTATTATTATTATTGTAGTTATTATGTTTACTTTTCCGCAACGATCCACTGACCGTAGCGACAATTTTCCACGTAATTGCGTTAATTTAATTAGAATTCAGCAATGCCATGCCAGCTATTACAAAGTGTCAATTTATCGTGCAATTACAGCAAGAGTGCAACAACTAGGCGATGAACTATCAACATGAGATCAACTCACCGGACCATTAGTCATTGACTCAAATACTTACAATTTCCAATTTACAAGGCTTGGAACAGTAACCACAAAGGGAAAAATATCTGCTATGCCTGCAAGCCGTATAAATATTATTCGTCACTTCTTAATCGTCTTCCGGGAAACCATTCTGCGATTCAATGTAAGGTTCTAGTATCTAGTGTAAATGTTCAAGAGATTCCTACATTTTTCAGTAACTTTCTGAAAACATTTTTCATCGCTCTGCTTAAGGTGAAATTCTGTTAATGAATCGATTACGCGAAACCGCAATTTATCATAATGGTTTCCCACCTTGACTCATACCATCATCTGCTCCGTCCGGCAGCCCTCTAAACAAGCCCAGACAACTGAGTACGTACTTCACAGAAAGCCTTTAGAATTTTTTCCCAATTTCCTTTTGCATTGCTCGCATTCCCTCATCGTGACTGTGCCTCTAGAGCTAGACTCTGGAATATGCCTTTAAGTCTTAAAGTCGGACGTTATAATCGGATAATACTGGTTTATTACCATACTACTCTCCCAGAGCGAATATCAGGCACTCCCATATTTAGAAACAGGGCATAGATATGTCGGGATATCCTTGTTTTTGCGTCAACCACACTACGCTGTCCGCTCGCTTGTCCCCAATCGCTGTAGCCTTCCCTTCCTCTAATCCTCCAAGGAGTACCTCGATTAATTAACTTTTTTTTCGTTCTCACTTTCTTGGCCAGACTGTCGACTGGGTGTATATGGGAAAATAATTCGTGTAGACAATTTCAGCTCCACTTTTAATCGGAGATGTTTTTAGCGGAATGTGGATATGTGTGCAAGTTAGTAATGTCGACAAGCAGGATATGAGAACTACCATGACTTTGTGTTCAAACCAAAAAGAAAAAAAAGTATATATGTATATTGGTATATATACTCGGTTATATGTATATCAAATATGGCATGTCAACTTATTTTATACGAGTAAAAATTTATTTAATGCGTTCAAAGTGTTTAATTGGTTCTCTGTTTGTTCGTTTTGAGTTAATTTCGTATATCTGGACAGTGGAGAAAATAATGAAAATCATCTATTATGTTTGGAAGACAGAATAATTTGTAAGCATCCACAAATTATTCTGGATAAACTAGAGAAGTCTGGAATATGACAGTAATGAGAAATGATTTTTGTAAATATATGCGATGGATTTGACGGAGATAAAACATTTGACTTGAGGAGTTTAAGTTGAAGTTTTTTTTTAATTTCTGGCTAATACGATAGTCCGGATGGCGCAACGGTTCGCCTTCTACCTCCTGAATGCGGTAGTTTTCGATAAAAAAGGGGATTTACGTGTCGGACTATGAGCCCACTCAGCTGTTAAATGAGTACCCATTTATGGGGTAAATAACTCGGTTGAGCGTGTTGCTGATCACACACCTCTGCACAAGACCGTCACGATCTAGAAAATGAGATGATGCTAACTCATCTCGAGGCCATGGTTCGAATTGGACTGTTGCGCCAGTTATTTATTTTTTTTTAATACGATTCATACAACCGCCATCGTTCCTGATAAAATTTAGGAGGAACTGCACTTTGCAGGCATCGACAAACAAATCCCAGATGAACGTATAAGCAATAATAGTATATTGCTCCTACAAAATTGGCAGAATCGGTAAAATGGACCATTCGTAACTTCTTATTTCACGAGTTGAGGTGTGGGCTCTTAGTCATCATCATCGTGGCGCAACAGCCCGACATCAGGCCCTGGCAGTCTGGATAATCGTCCTCCAATTTTGAACGCCCAGCAGCTGTTCGGCGTCCTCATCTACTGAGTCTTTCCAAAGAGCTCTCGGTCTTCTCGCAGCCTTGCTCCGTCGACGAGTCGTCAATTGAATATTTTCTTAGGCATGCGTTCATCGTCCATTCGTTGTACATGTCTTGCCCATTGTAGACGTTGTAGTCGATTCTCGAAACTTCCAGCTCATCGTATAGTTCATATAGCTCATGGTTGTACCGGATGCGCCACCCATTTCGTTCGCTCCGAAAATTCGCCGGAGGACCTTAAGTTCAAATGTATTTATCATGTTTTCGGAGGCTTGAGTAAGGATCCAGGTTTCGTAGCCATAGCATAGCACAGGTCGTATGAAGGTTCTGTATATGCAGAGCTTAGTATTTCTTTGCAAATGCGTCGATTTTCGACATTCCCTGCTCCTTTCACAACCATGGCTTGGGACAGGTTTCGGCGGAGTGAACCCTTACTGCTTATTTATATTTGCGGCCGAAACCAGAAAAGAAATGCGGCTTTTCCCCGCAAAAAAATCGGACACCGTCCGTCACTTCAGTAGGGGCATTGATGGGCCAGAGGCTGAAAAATCGAGTCTTAATGCAAATCGCGCACAATCTTTCATTGATGGGTTTGAAGTCAATAACGTACCGTTTGAGGTGATTGTTCACAATGAACGCAACTCCAAACTCCTTGTGTCCATATGTTTTAGCGCTTTTGAAAATTGTGTTCGATTTCTTCTCGTTGATCTCACTGGCAAACGAATTTATTTCCTGGACTGCTCACTTTGTATTTTTCGACCTGTTGTAGAAGGGCGTTTTCGGCACCCGGTTTGTTCAGGGAGCAAACATTCCAAGATCTGAAAGAATAGTCAGTTGTTTGCGTGGTTGCTCCGTCCAATCCGAGGCTTTTTTCCAGGTCTATTTACATGGAGTAGTTTTTACAAGGATGGGTTGTCGGCCAATCGCTAAACCCTATCTAGGGGTGGCCTCGGTGTTAGCTGCTTCAGGTGGTTCATAAAGTACCGAAGTTTACACTACTATGTTGCAGGTCTGGCTATGTGATTCATGCCACTCTGATGACCTGAGACGCTTAGGTATAACTCCGTCATTTAGGCTACTATCTACTATCATTCCCTCCTCCTATCACAACCATGGCTTGGCGGCGGAGTGAACCCTTACTGCTTATGTACCTATATATTTACGGCCGAAACCAGAAAAGAAATGCTGCTTTCGCCGCAAAAAAAATCGGACACCGCATGCGGGGGGAGAGGAAAATCGCATTGGGCGCACGCAACCATGAATTATATTTACAGTACCAGCTGGAAAATTTTAACATAAAATTTTACTACTGTTTGAATTGCAATAAATTTCAATTTTCCTATAGCATTGAACGTTCGTGGCCATGGATGTTTGTGTTGTCTTCTCCCTATGGTGCGGGGCGCAAGAATAAGCCACGTTATCTCCCGACTTGTCGCAGGTAGGCGGCTAAATGGGGGAGCAGAAGGTGCATGCTGGCAGCTGAATTCTCCGAAATTAGTTTACGCCAACGAAACGTCAACAGGGCCACGTGGAACAGTGGGATTAGGACAATTGAGTACTAGTAGTACTTTTTAACATAGATCCGTTTTACGGTTGGGGGTCAACCTGAAAGTTTGTCTGTCACGTCGGATGTCACGATTTCCCACCAGGCTCGCAGAATTGTCAGCTGGTCAAGTTTAAATTTAAAGAAGTGTTATGAGTATAATTCTCATTCGCAATCAATCTGGCACAATTTAACTTTTTCTCATATTGTGCAAACAAATTCCATATGAGATACCTATATTACAACCATTTGTCAAAAGGAGCCGGCTAGTACAAGACATGCAAGCAAAAACTTTCAAATTTCATTAGACTCGGCGACGAGTCAGTAAACTGATGACGGGCATCTAAACTGCGTGCAGATACATCGGTTCGGTAGATGGATGTGTTTTATGGCTGACCGAATGCATGGAACCTGTTTTGTCGTAGGCATATTTATGTACCGATGTATGTATCTGTACCAGTTTACTGATGATGAAATACTATGTTAAGTTAATTGCCTTGACCCCTCCAGAGGCATGGGCGCGTTAACATTTCTAGCATTCCTATACATTGTTGACGTTTCGGTAGCATATCTGCTTTTCGGAAGTGCAGTTGCTAGCATGCACCTCCTATCCTCGCCGTCTTTATACTAACAAGTTCGGAGCACTGCGAGAGTTCTATTAGTACTCACAGATAGTTTTTGATTGCGCCGGGATTTGATCTCCGAGCTCTAGATTAGCGACCGCTTGATGAGTATCAAATTGGTTATCTGCGGAAGAGTGTAGACCGTCATAAGTGCCTATGCTCCCCAAGTTTGTTTGCACCAAAATGAAAAAGAGGCATTTTGGAGCGATGTTGACACACTGCTTCGAGGTATACCAGATACCGAGATGGTCATTTTCGGAGGGGATTTCAATGGCCATGTGGGAGAATCGAACTATGATTACGAGGATTGCCATGGTGGGAAAGGCAGCCAATCTACAGCCAGAAATGATGAAGGCGAGGCTATCCTGACTATGTGCAGATCACACGGTCTAGTCATCCTCAACACATGGTTCATTAAGAACCAAAGGCACCTGATCACATATAGCAGTGGAGCTCATGCGACGCAGATAGACTATCATCTGTGTCTAATTTTCATGAGACGTTGGGTGAAAGATTGCAAAGTGATCTTGAGTGAATCTGCGGTCACCCAGCACCGGTTGCTCCTGACAGAATTTATTTTGAAAGGAAAAACAAGACTGCCAGCAATCCCCAAGCCAATCGAGAAAATCAAGTGGCATAATCTCAACAACGAAAGCTTTGAATCTGTTGTAACTCCACTCATTGTTAAAACGGAGGAATGGCTTCAAAACAATACCAACTGCCACGATCAAAATCCAACACAAATGTGGAATGCTTTGGATGCAATGTTAGTAGGTGAGGCTGAAGAGACACTGGGAGTTTCAAAAGGCCCACTGCACACGAACAAGGAGACGTGGTGGTGGAATAATGAAACTAAAAAAGCAGTGCAGGCCTAATCGAACGCATTGAAGGCAACATGCAAAACAAGCACTGAAACCGAGAAAGTCCAACTTTGGAAGAAATATGATAAATGCCGGAAGGAAGCGAAAAGTGGCTCAAGCAAAGGCGATTACAGCCGAGAAGTTATATCAAGAACTAGGAGATCTAACTGCGGATAAGAGATCGCCATTGCAAGAGAAACCTAAAGACAATGCCAGGATTTATTAGGTCGCACCCCAAAGGAGAAAAAACGCTCGAGAGATTCAGGTGCCAAAGTACGTTGAAGACTCACAAGGAGTGCTACTGGTTGAAGACACAGCAATCTGTAGCAGAATGCATGAGTACTTTGACGAACTTCTAAACGAAGAATTTCCACGTGAAGCTTTTCAAGCTGTGGAGCCGAACACCACTGATATCGCTGATTTTTCAGTGGAAGAGGTATTGAAAGCAATGATGCAGATGAAACGCGGAAAGGGAGTTAGACCGGACAAAATACCCTTGGAATTTTGGTTGAAGATGAATCATGTCGGGCTTAGCTGGCTCACTGTTCTTTTCGAAAAAATTAAAAGAGGGCAACCGATGCCTGACGCTCTCAGGAAAAACTTCCTTCTCCCGTTTTATAAGAACAAGGGTGACTCACGCAAGCTCAACGACTATAGGGCAATCAAGTTAACATCTCACACATTGAAGACATTGAGTTCGCCAAGGTAGTGTATTAAGTCCCTCGCTCTTCAACGTCATGATGCTTTATTTATTAACACTCATCTCTGACGACCTGGAAATATCCCTTCTCTTCGCCGATGACGTTGTCCTGGGTAGCAAAAACATCGTTGCTTTGCAGGCTGCACTGGCCAAGTGGTGTAGGATACTGGAGGATTATGGACTGAGGATTAGCATACCAAAGACTGAGTATCTTTGCTGTCCTTTGTTAAATCCATAAAGACCGATACCAGATATCTACATTAAAGGAGAGCAGTTGAAGTCCTCTACAAGGTTCAACTACCTGTGCTCGATGGTGAACAAGGAACTGCCTGCGATGACGATATTAAACATTGCATCAGTGTCGGTTGGATGAAGTGGCAAGAAAACTGTGGAGTTTTCTGCGACAAGAAGATGCCCCGAAAGCTTAAGGGCAAATTCCACAAAACGGTCCTTCGTCCGGCACTTATGTATGCGTCTGAGTGCTGGACTATGTATAAGACATACGAAAGTAAAATCACTGCGACCGAGATGAAAATGCTACGGATGTCGGCCGGTGTGATCAAAAAAGATCGCATCAAAAGTACCTACAGCCGAGGCAGCTTGTTTATTGAGCAACCGATCACTGAAAAGCTCGAAGATCGGCATATATGTAGATTGATATTAAAATATTCAAAGGCGTCCACCTGAGAAGCCAGTTATGAAAGCACTATCAATGAATGTTCCATTTGGGTTTGGGTCCACCAACCCCGAGGCAGACGGAAACACACATGGATCGATCAGATGAAGAAGCAACAACATTAACGCACGCATTAATCTCGGCGATGATACGATCCAAGACCGAGATACCTGCAGAAGGAAGCTGAGATTACACCGCCAAAATGGGCGGAGTGCCAACACCACAGGCAGAGCAACGCGAATCCGCAGAGTGGTATGAAAGGGCAAGGAAGAAGAAGAAATTGATTCTTCAATGCTTTTACAAACTGCTTGGTACCAAATATACAACCCCTACTTTTTAGTTATTTCTATTTATTTTCTTATTGATTTTCTGAGGCTAGCTTCCACTGCCACCCATAGACCTTTGGGTGAGATAGTAAACATCCTAAATTTATTTCCTCACCAATAAAACCGGTTGATATTGTCGGATGCACTTTCACTTGATCCTAGCTTGAAACAACAGGGAATTTGTTGAGCCAACAGCTATACGCAAAATTATAAACTCTGAGGAAAGGCGTATGCAATACAATGTTAATGCAAAGAACGACTTGTGCAAAGATTTAGCTTTTAATGCGAAGCGTGAAGTGTATCATACCTTCTTTTCGATCTATTTTACATTTACCACTTTGAAATTAGTAGTAAAACTTGCTCCGATTCCACTGTTCCTATGGGAGGTATTTGAAATAGTGAGCCGATTTCAAACAAATTCAGGAATGTGGTTTGGCGGTAAATCTGATTGATTAGTATGAAATTTGGTAAATATATCTTCAGAAATAAAAAAGTCCTTTTTTTTAACAAAAATTGATTTTCGGACCGGTCGTTCTTATGGCAGCTATATGACGGAGTAGTTCAGTTTCATCCAAATTCGGGAATTTGGTTTGGCGATAGATATGGCTGAAAAATATTTGGTGAAGATATCTTTAGAAATGAAAAAGATTTTCTCAGAACTTTTAGAGCGGTCGTTTCTAAGGCAGCAATATGACGTAGTGGTCCAATTCTGTTGGTTCCGACATATATACAGCGTGCAATAGAAAGAAGGCTTTGTACAAAATTTTAGATTGATAACTTCAAAATTGAGAGACTAGTTTGCAAATTCCTTCTCAGTTTGCTTAGAATTCTTTTTAAGGGGGTCTTTACAGTGCTCATGCGCTTTGGTCCAAACTTAACCAGCACGGCACCCATCATATCGCCCTCGAATACATTAATAAGTAAGTATAGCGGGGGAAGGGGGGGGGGCAAAATACCTCTTCCATAGTCCTCCTCGTGGGCGCCCTCTGGAACGGCTAACCAAGCCAATCAAGTTTTGCAGTCCAAAACATTTAGTTGAGGCACATAATCGTCCTGAATGGCCATAACACTAGTGCGTCTCAGGAAATAGGCGAACGATGGAGCTAACGAGTAACGAAAGATTTAAAAATACGCTCTATGATAAAACCCCGTTTAAACGACATATTATTGGTCATTTACCTTAAACCCTGGTCGACACCACAGTATGGTGCTTAAGGTCACCCAAGGAATCTCCGTACCTAATTTGTTTATTTTTTTTCTGACCATTATATCATTTTTAGCAATTGTGTCCACTAAACCTTGTTCTATCCAAAACATTGGTTTCATGATCCATCAATAATTACCTTGATACAGGGCCAGTTAAAGGCTAAGGCGAAGCAGGCCCCAGGTAACCTGTGGTGCTGACTCTGAAAGGGCGCCGAAGAGGGCACCAACAAGAAAGCCGAGTTTAAGAGTGATTTTTTTTTTCAATTTAGCGCTGGATTGAACGTAATTCTATTTAGTTATAAATATTTCGTAATTTGTCCGATCGATTTTCGCAGTTTAAATTTGCGCACGGAAACAATTCAATTTCGAATGAGAGGGACCTATCCACGATAATGAGTATCCAGCGAAACCGCTCAGACAAAAAAGCGCTCTTACAACCGCTCATGTCCAAGTGCCCGCAAACTGTTTTGAAAGAATGTGAATGGGGCGCCAAAATTTCCTTGCCTGCTCCTTAAGTTAGACTTTAACGGGCCCTGCGTCCATATGTCAACCCCTTCATTTCATTCCATATCCTGTTGGTCCTGCAGCACCAAAACAGTCTGATTGCAAAAAAAAAAACACATTTGACCGCCTCTCCCCAACACTTCCGGACTCTCTATCGTCGGGAGCTTTTGAGCACATATTCAGGGGACTGTCCCCAACCATTGTGCAAAGTATCAAATATACACGATTTATTTTTCCTAATCAAGGTTGTCAGGACTTCTAAGCCTGGAGTAAGCATACAGTATGCATTGGACCCGTCCTAAATCATCATAGAATGAAGCACTAGCGGCTGCATTCGGCTCCGCTCGAAGTGACAAATTGTGCCAATATGAATACTCACAACCAGTTTATTTAGTTAGGTCTGCATTATAGTTGTACTTTCAAATCTGAGACCCGGAGGGGGCACCAATCCCCGCATTGTATTCTGGATTTGCAAAGTCGGTCAATTATTGATTATGGAGCAGTTTGTTGGAAAAGAACGACCTCCTCAGTTGGTAAGGACACTCTCACCAACATATTGTACAAAGGCTTGCATGCAACATAATAACGGGAGCCATGCCCTTGAGACTTTGGTTTACCTTCCGCAACTGCACATTCATATTGAGACAGGGACGAAAATTGCAGTAGCAAGGCTTAAAGTCTATAATGCACAAATCAGACTGAATCCGGAACAAATGAGTGCTAAGTCAAAATACACTCCGAGTGCCATCTGACCACCTGACTAGGGAGTTGTGCTTGGAGCATTCGTTCCGATCAACTGTGTCTGGTTGAGAGCAGTGGGCAGAGTAATTCAACTCTCTTCATCTCAACACAATAAAGTGGTTCGTCGCGCACGGTGGCCGTGGTAGTTTGGTGACCGCTCTACGATACTAATCTAGAGCTTGCAGTTAAAATTTCGGCGCGACCAAAAACTGCCTGTAGGTACTAATAAAACTCTCACAGTGATCCGAGCTGGTTAGTATAAAGACGGTGCGGATAGGAGGTGCATGCTAGCTACTCCCGTATCCGGTCCCTTGATCTGCTCAGCCTGAGCAGAAACAGAGCCAGAATTATCTGTGAACCTCTCTCTCACAGGTCACTCTCGTCTTCGAGGTCATCTCAAAACAATGCACAACGTTCCGGATGCAAGCTGCCGTTTTTGTTAGGCCGACGATGAAACCCGAGAACACGTCCTCTGCGAATGTGAAGCTCTTACTCGCCGTCGAACAGTTTGTTTCGGCATTGCCTACCTACGTAGCCTCGATCAAACTCGACCATCTCAGTCGATTTATCGAGATGAACAGATTGGATACACATACCTAGTAGTGCTCTCCAGGATCTCGGCATAGCAAAATAGACTTATTGTCGCAGTGCTTTTGCGGGCCACGACCCATGCATTATTTTATCTTATCAGTCGGTTCGCGACTGACAGGATGATCATGTGAAATGGCACTAAAAGCTGCAGCCATTCAAGAGATATTCTCTGGATTGTCGACCCGACCGAAAAGAAAATAATATTTACTGAAGAGGTCAACGTTTTATCTGGATGACTTGGACATACATAAGTCATTCATAAGGCTTGTATGTATTTTACTATTTGTACATGGTTCAAATAAGATCTCCTGAATTCTCACAATTTAAAACACTTAATTTACAATCCCAGGAGCCCGTTCCTAACTACCAACAATTGCGGATTAAATAAACAGAACTCTATTAATACGAGCACAAATAAAACCAGGCCGAAGCGAAGCTTCGGCCCGGAGTCCAAAGCGTACATACCCTAGACTTGTACAACCTTGTGGTGATACCAAAAGTACCAATTGACAACGACCATATGCTTTAAAAGTGAATTTCCTATATGGCCAGTTTATAGGGGAGATTGGCGCACATTCAGGAGGATCTTGGCTATTCTAAAAATCAATTAACTAACCCATTCTACAAATATTTGTCAAATTTTTCAAGTCGCTAGCTTCATTCTATCGAAAGTTATTGCTTATTTGAAGTCTCACTTGCAGGGGAGGTAGAGGTTTCGTTTGGTGAATCTTGTGCATTTTTAATAACAACGAACTAGATCCCAGTACAAATATTTTACCAAAATGTCAAGTCGCTAGCTTCATTTTATCGAAAGTTATCGCTTATTTGAAGTTTCACTTGTAGGGAAGGTAGAGGTTCCTTGGATCGGATCTTGCCCATCATTGTCACCAACCAATAAGATCACCCTACAAAAAAAAAATCAGGTCTCTAGCTTCATTCTATCGAAAGTTATCGCTTATTTGAAGTTTCATTTGTAGGGGAAGTACGGGTTTCATTGGTCGGATTTTACGTATTTTCAAAATTAGCCAACTGGATCCTACTACAAACATTTGACCAAAATTTCAAGTCGCTAGCTTTATTTTGCCGTAAGTTATCGTTTATTTTTAATTTCATTTTTAGGGGAGGTAGGGGTTCCTTAGGTCGGATCTAACCCATCTTTAATGCCAACTAACTCAATTTCAGTTCAAATATTTGACCAAAATTTCAAGTCGCTGGCTTTATTCTATCAAAAGTTATCGCTTATTTGAAGTTTCATTTGTAGGGGAGGTAGAGGTTCCTTGGGTAGGATCTTGCCCGTTTTCAATGCCAACTAACTTGATTTTACTATAAACGTTCTGCCAAATTTTCAACTCGCTAGTGTTATTCTATCGAAAGTTATCGTAATTAAAGTACAGTAAAACCTGTCCAAGCCGGAATCCCATGGGACCCCGAAAATTTTTCCGCCTTGGCAGGTTTCCGGCTTATAGAGGGTTGTATAATAAAAAAACGATTTTGTTTAATTCATCTTAAATGTATTTAGTATCAGTAATTCCACACGCTGATTATGGTTTAAGAAAAAATGAAACAGAAAGAAATCTTATTCAAAGTTTTAAACACAAATATGACATGTATATCAAAACACATTATGTATAACATAATCAAATTATTGATGGAAAAAGTTCGGGATGGTGGTCTGTTTTTCTTCGTTTGCAAAAGATCGCATTCGATTTGGCTTCTAACAGCATAAATGTTGGTTAGGATTGCAGCATTCCCAGCTTCCGCAGCAAAATCCTCAACAGTTCGCAGTGCTTCTAATGCTTGAGCGGCTGAAGTTTCGTTCTGGCAGGTTGGCTTTCATCCTCCGAAGAATCATCCGCATTTAATTCCAAATCATCAAAGTCTTCGATTACCTCTGATTCAGTTAATGCATTAGAATCGATGTTAACATATTCAATCGGTGACACATCTTGGACATCAGCACTTATAAGTAGAGGCAGAATCTCAGTAACGTTAACATTAAATTCATCGCCAGCGACGTCGGTATTGAATCCGCACTTTTTGAAGCATTTTTGAGCACATTCTGCTAAAATGTTAGCAACAGCTGCTTGGCTCCAGTATATCGCATCCACGCAGTTTATGGATTTTGCGAAATTGTGAACACTGTTGCATGAGTCCATTTTCGAAATAAGATGCCTAAGAATTTGCTTCCGGTATAAAATCTTAAAATTTTGAATTACTCCTGCATCCATGGCTGACAAACGCTGGTCATATTTGGTGGAAAGAATATCAGCTTTATGTTTGACAGCTCCATCCTTGGATGGGAAGTGGCATTATCAAGAAAAAGACAGATTTTGCAGCCTTGTTTTTTCATTTTATCGTTCAGTTCGAGTAGCCATTCCTCTATTATCGAAGTCGTCATCCACGCCTTCTTATTATGCTTCCATGTTTTTGGCAAATTTCTCACATCTATATGGCGAAAAGCACGAGGTTTTTGGGCTTTGCCAATAATCACAGGCTTTTCAAAAGAGCCATCAGCGAAGGCACACAAAAGCAGGGTAAGTCTTTTCTTGGAATGTTTTCCGCCGAAACATTTGTCGCCTTTGAAGTAAAGTGTTTTGTCCGGTATTGCGCGGAAAAATAACGAAGTTTCATCTGCATTTTTTAATTTCGTAGCCCTTAACCATCTCCCTGATTCTTGATTTCCAGTTATCTGCATCGACTTGTGATACGTCTTTCGACTCTCCGCAAATCTCAGTGAAAGTTACCGAATGTCGTTTCCGGAAACTCTCAAGCCAACCATTCGATGCTTTGAACGTAGGTAGATTTAACGAATTTGCAATGTCTTTTGCTTTCTGTTGAAGAATCGGACCAGAAATAGGCAAATTTTTCGACCTGGCTCCAACAAACCATCTGTAAACTCGTACATTTATGTCCTCATACCCCGTCTCTTTTAGTCGCCGTTTAATGTGCGTACTAGCACCCGCCAACCATTCAGCCTTAAATTTGGCCTTATTTTTAAGGATTTGGTAGATCTGTGTCTTCCCGCACTGGTACTTTACTTGCAAATTCTTTGTCGAAACACCCTTATCATGGTCTTCAATGAGCGTCATCTTCTCTATCAGCGTTAACGTCTTCATGACCTGCATGAATTTCAAACAATTAAAATTACGAAAAAAGTAAAAAAAATGCACGTACTGAAACCTAAAACAATACACGATTCGAACCGATTTGAACAACTTTTCGAATTTGCATACACTAATTTACCGTTTTCCCAGAACATGCAAAAGAGGGACTGTTGATAAAGGCTATTGAATTATTGGCCGTCTCATTGTGGTTGTGTTTTGTTTTTCATGAAAGTTTTTTAGATTGGTTTCATGAAAATTATTTAAACGACGGTAAATTCCGCGTTATACAGGTTCTACATGACCAAAATATCGCCAGTTTTGAAGTACGGGTTCGCGTTAGACAGGTTCCGGCTTATACAGGTTCAATTTATATGAAAATGATGAAAAAATTCACGGGACCAACGATTTTTTTCCGGGTAGCCAGGTTTCCGCCTTATCCAGGTTCCGGCTTGAACGGGTTTTACTGTAATACATAATTTTTTTAATTCTGTAGGGGAAGTAGGCGTTCCTTTGATCTGATTATGCCCAACTTACTAGAACTCAAGCAGCTTCTCACTTCTGGGTTACATGCCAAAAATCAGATGTCTACGTCAATTGGTTCAAGAGTTATAGACAAAAAACCTGAAAAGTAGGGTAGTACGGGGATCTTTGTAAGAAAATTACCGTTAGTTTTCAACTGATCGTTTTTATTTTTGCAGGAGAGTATAAGATTACCCTCACGAGCAATCTGCCAAAGCTAGAGCTTTCCATGTTTATTTAATCGGGAGTTATAAATACATTTAATTATTTTACATATGTAGGGGAGGTAGGCGTTCTCTTGGCCTGATCATGCCCATTTTCAATACCAACCAACTAGATCATACTTTCAACATCTGACCAAAATTTCAAGGCTTTAGCTTTATTCTATCGAAAGTTATCGTGCGAACGGACAGACAGACAGACAGACGGACAGACAGACATACAGACAGATATGGCTAAATCGAATCAGGAGGTGACCCTGATCATTTATATATATATACATTACTATACCTCCGGAGCCTTCCTTAAGGTGTTACATATTTCCGTCGTGACAAAAACAATATACCCTATACTAAAATCTAAAAGTCTAGGGTTTAAAAATTCTGTACCACATCGAAGCGTAATACACCACGATTTCATTCAACTCCGGAAGCTTGATAAATTCGCGTCGAAATCCCTAGTTTTGATCTTGACATTGGTAGTAACACCTTTAATATACTGACCATGAGCAATTATCTTGGAAATATTTATACAATAATTTCATTCGCCACTATTTCATATTTTTTTTTTGCTTGACTGCACCTTACCATCTGGTTTTTTAGCATATTTCGCGAATACTCGTATCCTTCACCTCTTGGTTGACGTTGTAAACAAACAATGTTTACAACACAATTATAATATTTATTGTTTGTATGTGTAAATTGGCATTTTTAAAAATCGATATTAAGTGCACTTGGGAATGATTTTTTTTCTAGATTTTCAATGGGTTAAGAAATTTACTACCTGACGCGGGTATGTCCGATCGTACGGGTTTATCCAATCGTAACCATGTCACCAAGAATGAAATCAGGTAAGAAAGACAAGATAATTTTGTTCCACAAGATTTCAGTGATCTTGAGATGACAAATGTTCGATTCTTTGTTAGAGTACTTGTCCACTCACTGAAAACAGTTAAATTTTCTACTATCTTAGCAAATGTTGGGTGTTCATCTTGAAAACCACAAACGTGGATGTGTCATACGAGAATAGCTTTTTGGAGTTTCCCAGCAGCACTAGTTCCGTCACATTATATGTAGTAGAATCTTGAATGGCAAAGCGTCTTTGCATTCGTAATAAGTCAGCATGTCTTGTAAGTGAAATGAGCCGAACCATGGACCAAAGACGATGCTTCTTGGAGTTCGGAGAAAGTATTGTACATACAGAAGAAATTACTTTCTTTTTTTATTAAGAATTAAATAAAAAAAACAAGACTGGGTCGATCAAGTAAGAAGCTAGTCTACACACAATGAATAATCAGTTCTAATTTTAATGTCTATTGCGAATTTTGGACGCGCAGACAAAAGAATGTCTAACAGGAAATTCTGATGATGGGGCAGTAATCTTTAATCGGAAAAAACGAACAGAAATTTAATATGGTACGGAGAAAGCTTGAAGAAAGCGTTGAGAATTTTTATGGTTTTCATCTGGCAATGATTTCCTTATCCTAAACAGTGTCTGGACATGTTTTTTTTTGTATAAAATTATGTCAAGTATTTTACAACTCAAGGCCTATTTCAGGGTCAGCAAGCCATTTTCGTAAAATTTTCAAATTAAGCGAAATCAAGTGAAAGTCTAGCCTAAGTCATCTCTGATGACAGTAGGGTACATTACTTTTAGCTGAGGGAGGGGCATTTATCGTCGTTACAAAATTTTTTTAGGGTTTGTTTTGCTAGACGCGGCTGAGCGACGATTATTGGCGACTGTGAAAAAACTTGCATTATGGAGCACTTTTCGTGTGAATTTTAAAGTTTAGGGGATCGACGTATGCCAGTGTTGTTTGTACGGATGTATCGTCTCATAAAATACCACACCTGTCCTTTAAGAAGGGAAGAAGAAAAATATCAAACCATACGCCGATGAGTTGGCTGATGACATTGAAAACGGTTAACAGCTAGAAAAATACTCAATGAGTATCATCATCAAAATCATCAGGAGGCTCGTGATGACGAGTCTTGATGACTGAAGCTTAAAAACGTTGATGAGAGGAACAAACCTGGAGCATGTCAAACAGGGCAGGAGTTAACTTATTTGTGTCGTGGGAAAATATTGGAGGTAGCAAAATTATGTTGTCATTAGTCGTGTTCGATTCAAGCGGACGAAGATCCAAAGTAAATCGAACGCTTCGGGTTTGTGACGAGTGAATTCAAAATTGTTTCTTATACAAATTAATAGAGACGAATATTAAAATACAAGATTCATTGGTCAGGTGTGGCCTATTCCAAAGACGGTCAGTCGTTTTGTATGGAAATAGATCTTTCTTCGGATAAATCGATTAAGGCTATTGTATGATTGAAGACTCGAATTGATAGTCAAAAGGTGTAATGGCCAAGGTTATCATCAGCTGGTGTTATGGGGAAGGAGTCGGAGATTTGCCAAAATGTCCGTGAAGATCCGGCGGCGCTATAAGCGAATAATCCACAACGAGCTGAACGGTCCAGCGGCACATGCTTGTTCCAGCTCAGTTAGGGAGATTTGGGCATGGGTTTTTAAAAAATGCGAGCAATGGCCGCCGACCGGCTGATGCTACTGTCGGCATCGTTCCTGGACCTCGCTCGCACTAACTACCTTCTTTCCATCAATAATCTAAATTAAACAGCATCTAACGTTTGCTGGTATTGGTGCTCTCAACGCTCTTTGCAAGTAGCCACTCCTTCTGCACTGCTCGCTCTGACTGGTATGACACACAGACGTGTCAATGCATTAGCATTGGCATTAGCAGTTGCCACAGAAGAAACTGAGATAGTGAAAAAAGACAACCATCTATGCGCGTGGTCACAGAAGTTTCAAGTTGTCTCAATAAGATAAATGCCAGCACCAAAAAAAAAGCCTGCATCCGACTCTTCTCAGACACTTGAGTTTGCTCCTAAAACGGCGATTTCCAAAAAAATTCGACTTGGAGGAAATATTAGGGATGCCGACTGCAAGCCGTTCTTATGGTAGGGATATTTCCTTCGAGCCGAACGGCATAGTATACCGTGGTTTATTACACGCCTCGTCTTGAGAGATTTTTTGCTGACCGGAAATCTACTTGAAATTCACCATGCTCGTTGCGAATTCGATAATTTCATTCTCAATTTTTCACCACAACAGCACGGCGAAATTTTTAAAACCCCTCCCGGTGGTGGTCACTAGTAATTCTCCACGTCAATTTCCGAGTTGAAATTTCCCCCCGACGGCCGTCACCGTGCGTCACCAATCACTCATCCAACATATACTCGTAGTTGTAGTCGAGGGATTTGCGACCATGACAAAGGGTCTAAGTGCCAGCGACTTGATAGTGGGAAATTGACAAAGTTGTCATAAAAGTCATGAGCACGTTATTTCGCTTTATAGTTTCGAATAAATTTATGAAATATAATAATAGGTTGCGGAATATTTTTTAACAATTAGAACAAAATAAACCCAACGTTGGGGTTAAATCATTTGCCACCTTGTCACCTCCAACATCTAACAACGCTAGTATTCGGAACATTTTTTATACTACCGGTCCTGGCTTATAGATCGCACGAGTATTAAACTCACTAGCTCAAAAAATGAGAAAAAGGCACCTTTTCGAATTTCAAGCCTTCAATTCAAATGTACGAGTACATAGGTGAAATTTATTCAGGCACTCATCATAAAGCTATTGATAATATTATGAATCATACAACATGGTTAGCAGATAGCACCATGTTCGGCTGGTGTCATTATGTAGGGTTTCGAGATCTCGTGCCTAATTAAACAATTCGTTACATTTTAAAAATCATAAAGTATCCTTAAGGAAAGGTTTAAACAGGTACCAGTGTCTCGTGAAAAACGGTGCCAAGCGCCTATTCCATTGCCTTTTTTGATTTTATCGACGAGATGAAATCACACCGAACCCACATTGGGCGCTGAATATTTTCAGCCTTTTTTTTACTCATTTTTGCCAATTTTCTACTGTAAATTGGGTCGAAAAAAACACCTTTGACGTAACCTTACCTCAAGGTATTGGGCGTAGGGCTGATCTTACCGTGATTAGGTGGAAACAGCAGATGGAAGAAATCTCTATATTTCTTCCGTATACACCGCCGGCGATCGACCAGCATCAATCGGGGAAACACTCCATCTGACCAGTAGTGAATCATAGAAAATGCAGCTTACTTGTGGAATTCGATGCCGATGCACACACACCTTTTCGGGAAGTTCCACTACAAATGAGAGAGGTGATTCACTTGTTGATTACATTATTATCAATATGCCTATGTGTATTGGGGGAGGCACTCTGACCTTCAGCTTCCCGAGAACGGATACTTTTCATGGTCCATGATATCACGCTGACGACGAACAACAGTGAGACCAAGAACTGGAAGCTCTTTATCTTATGTCATTCTTACACAACAGTTGGATACTGTTCGCGGTTGCTCTCAAATTAAAATCGACTGGGAGAATTTTAATCAGGTAATAAAGTCCAAACTCTTGATTACAACCCGCCATAGTATAGAATCAGTACTGAAGCTGGATTCCAAGACTGAGAACTTCGAAAAGCTATGAAACTTGAAGTACAAGACGTACCCCTCCTAAATATAGTAAGAAAACACTTCCCCCGACCAAATCACCGATTTCAAAATGTCACCATGGGTATCTCAAAGGAAACGATCATCGGAAATGTCTCTTCATGCGGTAGTAGCCACAATTCCTTATGACTTACAATAAACATTACAAACAATAAACCATATTGGAAGCTCGTTTAATAATAACTGAGGCTATTCACAAGTCTTTACCGAGCTTGACGTGGAGACTTATTTTAGCAGCCAAACAGCGATGCCAAAAAGCAGAATGATTAAATTGTTTGCCAAATACGTATGCTGGGGAACGCCGCTTCAGAGGGCGCGAGCGGGATGATGTGCGCCAGACGGACTCCCAAAGAAGCTGGAAGCACTGCCACCTAAAGGTAAAGGCCGGCTATCAGCTGATCGAATGGTGAATTCTGACTTCGTCGACGACGTCATAGAGTCGAGACTTTGCCTTTTGTGCGTTTCTGTCAAATGAACCAGTGGTTGCTGACTTATTTCTGCAAGTCCGCTTTTTGCAGGTTTCGTGTTAAGCTTTCATTTTCCGCATTCTATGTTAATTCAGTGGATATTTAACTAGTATTGTATTGTAGTTAAATTGCATCTAGTGATCCGAGAGAACAATATGTGCCCAAAGAAAATGTGTTGTGTGCGTTTGTACGCAATGCAAGGTATTTGCAGTGGTAGTACTACTACCTTTTTTATACAAAACCGTCATAATGACGTCGTTCACAAAGTCAGAGCTTCCAGGTGTGCTGGCGAGTTGTTTCCTACAGTTTGGCCTGTATACTAAGAAGGCACTGAAGCGTCAGGAACCAAGTCGCGCACTCGGGCGATGTGGTAATTCTGGTCTCGGGAAAATTCCTATCCATGATAAGCGAAATTATGAGTGGAACTCAGTACCTGGACTAACGAATGCGAAATAAAAGTGAATCCGGGCAAAACCGAGTTGTGCTATAAATACAATATTTAAATATCGGAGTTTCTATACTTACACAACTTAATGACTTTTTGAAACTATCACCCATCACGTTGAATGTCTTGGAGTCATTCTTAACTTGGGTGGACCTCATTCAACAACCCCCCTCCCCAATTGCGCTACTGTTTAATGACTAATCTCTCCAGGCGTTAATAAAAAAAATGGAAGCCACAGTTAGTTCCAGTATTCTCATATAAGTTAGTTGATAGTAGAAAATTTAAAAGAATATAACTTACATATAATCGATTCTTCAATGATACATACTAGTATTCTCATGATCACTCTAATACAAACCGGATAGTACGGAAGTGACAACTTGCAGAAATCTATGTGGCGTTATTCAATATAAAAACCCAACTTTTATTTATTTTATGGATGTAAGTAAATTGTAGTGTTCTTTATAACAAAGAGCCCTTTGACTCAGCCCATTGCCAATTCACTCTATTAACGATGATGTATTGGAATTCATATAAAATTAAAACAAAGAAAGATATTTTGGAAAATGTATATATAAATTGGTTTCTAGTAGTTTGGCGTGTCATCAATCAAATATTCGGAGTCTCTTAATAAAAACTGACCATAAAAAGAGTCTGTTACCAATTTTATGGACACTCTACAAAGAAAAAGCTTACCCATACTTCATTTTCTTAGTTCCGTTTTAAATTTTACTACGCTGAAATGCGCAATTTCATGTATCTTTATTGTTGAAGAGATGCACTTCGAATCAATGTACATACTCGTATACGTTTGCTCATAGATGATCCGCGATCCAATGTGCTTGATGCACTTTCTTTTCGCGGTGATTAATTAATATGACACTGGCTAGCTTTTATCTTGGGAATGAAATTAATAAAGAATCATGTACATGTTTACAGTTATTTCACGTATCAAAGAAAATTAATAACATCATGCGTATAGAGCGAACGTTATGAGAGTAAATGGCATTATTGTTCCTTATTGATTCGTAATATGATGACGGACGGTGCCCTTGAAAATTTCAAAAACGCATGAGGGCTTTGTTCTCAGTTTCAATCAACCGTTTAAGGATTGTGTACGTAGCGTCGTTATCGTATATGCTACTGGACTGCATAGCACATAGTTGCAGTGCAATGCGACAGTGTTGCCACTTGGCACAGTTAATAAACTCTACCCTGCCAGCTATTGCTTATAAGATGATCACTTTTTCTTCGAGGAAAAGTATTGGGGGAAGCAAAATTATGCAAAGATATTTGTAGACATAACATACCCATTACATATTTCACCTATGCGCCCTTGTTAAATTGCTCGCTCTCTAGGTGTGCTTCGATGAAAAATTGATTTCTGACCTATTATTGGTTCAGAGAAGGTCAGAATAATTTTCAGATCCGGAGGGGAACATTTTCAAATCCGAAAATGTACAGTTATCTGTACAAATTTTATCGGAGGGGAAAGCACATGGAGGAGAATTCGAGAAATGTCAAATCCTAATCCGCTCGCAGGAACCCACCCAATGTTACTATTCACAGCAGGAATGTGGGAAGGTACGAAATCTTCTTTCTACGCAGCATTCAAAATCAAACCATGGATGACGAGCAAGAGACAACGAAATTTTTTGTGGTGGATGGCGGCCATCTACTTATCAAATGTATGTGGTCTCGAAGGTCTTCTTTTGGGTCAGTAAATACCAGATACGTCCAATATCTCACTACTCATTACGGATCAAGTGTACCTAGTATTAAAAATATTAACACCTAAATTTTAGAAAAAAAAATACTTCGGGTTTTGTTTTATAAGATCCATCGTTGAAAAGTTAATCAATATACGAATCAATTAATATCATAGTTTTAAAATTTTTCATTTCGGAAAGGGAGGGGATAATCTGCTCGTCCCTTTAGGCGATATTCAGATTAGCTACATTTTCAGCCCCGACGCAGCTACGCCCAATAGCCAAGTATAGTCGATCGTATCGCATGCTGAGCGATGAGTGTGAATCCGCCCATTTGATGCTGTGTATCTCGACTGAAATTTCAAGAAGTCGTGCAGCGCGGTCTAGTGTGTGTGAATTTCGCCTTACCTACAACTTTGAGTCAGAGAAAATGATGGGAGGGGCTACTTCCGAAAAAATTGGTGTGCATAGTCAGAACTCACTTAAAACCACAACGTTGCTAAAAATAACTGAATTTAAAAAAAAAATTCAATCTCGAAAGGTTGTGTCACGAAAAGTATTTGATTTACGGAAACCATTCTTATTTACAACTAGCTGCGAGAGCTCGCTCCGCTCGCCTTAGTGCACTCCTCCCATATTAGTTATTAAGAAACAATCGCGCAAAACCCTGGCTTTGTTACTGTTTATTGGCTGTGGTTTTTCTGCTATACCAGTGCAAATATTCATACAAAATTGCACTGGATAAGTTCTAGTGTAAGTTGAGTGAAGAAATTTTGATTGAAAAAGCAATTATAATATTGCAAAATTTGAAAAAAAAAAAAAAAAACACAGTCAATAATAGAATAATTTCATAGCAACGAACTTTTGCTCGTAGCAACTACAGTGAATTAATAGCAACAATCTTTCGCTCGTGGCAATTAGAACAATTTAATTTTTTTTTTTACTTAGTGACCTTCTTTGGTTTATGCACAACAACTTTGCTAAAGATCATCACATGATCAAATGCATAGTTTACGATTCTATAAAGGACATACAAACAAACATTCATTTTTATATATAGAGATTGTGACACATTTTCTCTGCTTAAAAAAGGAAGTATGTACTTTAAGAAAACTAGGATTATTCTTTACGCCAAATAATAGCTCTGCAAAAAATCACGCAAGCCTGATTGGATGTAGTAATTCTCTTCCGCCCTCCCTGCAAGCGACAAATTTTCTGGATTATTTTACAAAATTGCAAATATCAATTATTCTTGAAGGTTTCCACACACCCGGATGGCGCAACGGTTAGCACGTTCGCCTTCAACGCACTGGGCCCTGGTTCGATTCCGGGGATTTACGTGTCGGATTATGAGCCCACTCAGCTGTTAAATGAGTACCCATTATGGGGTAAATAACTCGGTTGAGCGTGTTGCTGATCACATACCTCTGCACAAAAAACCGTCACGATCTAGAAAATGAGATGATGCTAACTCATCTCGAGGCCATGGTTCAAATTGGACTGTTGCGCCAGTTATTTATTTATTCCACACACCCAAATCAATTAAGAAAAATTCTTCAGTCTAAAAACTGTTAAAATTACAGAAAAAAAATCCATGACTGAATGTGTTAGAAGGTTAAATTAAAATAAGATAGAAATGTATACAGGGTGTCCCAAACCCCAACGTCAACCCGGAAACCGGTGATAGGCCAAGTGGTGACAGTTATCAGAAAAGTATTAAAAAAGTCTCCGTCAATTATTTTTTGACTTATAGACATTCAAAAACGAATTGAAAAAATTCATACCCTGTGATGATTTTTGAAGTACTGTTATTACAAATTTTCATTCTTTTTTTATTTTTTTTTTATGAAGCAACCCTGACTAACTGTTCTATAAATCACAATCTAAAAGTAAAAAATTACTGTATTGGTTTTAAATAAAATATGACTTTTTTCCCCAATTTTGTAATCAAAATTATCACTTATCCCAACTTCAACTGACTGCACTGTAAAAAAAAATATACCACGCGGTTTTGGCAAGTAACTGTAAAAGATGGCGCATTTTGTCCAGATTCCAAAATGGTACGACACTTCCTATATTATCTCCTAATTGAGGTGAAAAGAAGTAATAATCTCATTTAGGCAAAAGTGTAATTTATTGGACAAAAAAATCAATTTACAATTAAACGTTAGAACTTCAATTTACAACAAATGTTCAAAATGTTTGCCTTCAGCTGCAATGCAAGCACGACATCTTCTTAAAAAGGATCGAGTTATAAGCCGGGCGAATCTTCCGGACCTAATGGCTTCAGCGGCTTCCGCAATTTTTCGGCGGAGTTCCTTCAAATTTTCTATTTCTTTCGTGTAAACCTTTTCTTTTACCGCTCCCCAGTAAAAAAAATCGAGGGGATTTAGGTCAGGTGAACGTGCCGGCCACGAAATTGTACCAGACCGCCCTATCCACCTCTCGGGATATTCTCGATCGAGGAATTCCCTTACTGTACGAGCATAATGCGCTGGGCAGCCACCGTGTTGATACCACATATTTGCAAAAGTACTGAGTGGCACGTCTTCCAATAAATTGGGTAAATGATTCATTAAAAAATATAAATATGTCTCGGCACTTAAGTTCTCCGAAAGCTCGAATGGTCCAATAATTTGGCCATTTAAAATTCCAGTCCACATGTTCACTTTAAAGCGATGCTGCGCTCTATTTTGCCGCATTAAATGTGGATTTTCAATGTGCCAGTCGTGTAAATTGTGGAGGTTAATGTAACCATCTTTAGAAAATGTGGATTCATCGGTGCATAGAATTTTGTCAAAGAATCGGGGATCTTCTCTGTACTCACGCAACATCGTTTGACAAAATTGTACTCTCTGCGGATAATCTCGAGGTAGCAGACTTTGGACTCGTTGAACATGGTACGGGTGCATCTTGTTTCTCCGTAGAATTCGTTGTATTGTACTTTTGGGTACTCCTGTGCTACATTCAATTGCACGTATTGAGGCACTGGGGTCTTGTTCGACTGCTTGTAAGACTTCCTCCTCGTAGGGCATGATGGAATTTGGCTCTCCTGTCATGTGGTGTGGAATTCGACCCTCTGAGAATGACTGGTTTATAAATATTCGGTGATCCGGATAACGTTCAGCATTTGGATATCTCTCACGATAGTCTGGTTGCAGCACTAGCATTGCATTTGCATTCCCCATAAAAAGATGCATGATAGCATATTCTCGCGCACTGTATCTGTATGGCATAATGGCAGTTAAATGCGTCCTATAATCAAATTGTTACTGAATAACTAAATCATTCATAAGGTTACATGTGCTACATATGTCGTACCATTTTGGAATTTGGACAAAATGTGCCATCTTTTACAGTTACTTGCCAAAACGGCGTAGTATATTTTTTTTACAGTGCAGTCAGTTGAAATTGGGATAAGTGATAATTTTGAGTATATAATTGGGGAAAAAAGTCATATTTTACTTAAAACCAATACAGTAATTGTTTACTTTTAGATTGTGATTTATAGAACAGTTAGTCAGGGTTGCTTCATAAAAAAAAAAAATAAAAAAAATGAAAATTTGTAATAACAGTACTTAAAAAGTCATCACAGGGTATGAATTTTTCCAATACTTTTTTGAATGTCTATAAGTCAAAAAATAATTGACGGAGATTTTTTTTAATACTTTTCTGATAACTGCCACTACTTGGCCCATCACCGGTTTCCGGGTTGACGTTGGGGTTTGGGACACCCTGTATATACGAGAATGAACCGTCCTACAATTCAAAATGCTTAACCATTCATGTTAAGAACACATTGCAAATTGCAGATTGCATAAAAAAAACATAAAAGTAAAAATTGTGTGAATACCTATAGAAAGTAAAGTCAGCGACCGTCCTGCAAGTTTTCATATTTCAGAATGTAACGAACTCGAAATGCAAGGGGGTGGATAAACTATGATCTCATATTTACTCCTCCCTCCATGGTTTCCCTTTCCACAAATTTAAAGAGAATGTCAAAAATGGAATGTACTCAACGTTACCTTTCTCACGACACCCCACTTGCCTTAACCAGACGGTAAAAAACTTTTGACCTTAATGGAGAAGACAACACGCTTAAAGTTGGCCAATTGTTAAAATCACCGCCCCCAGACGGTTTGGTGGGCATCCGAAGATGCCCGTGGGGACTGAGCCTAAGGTAGCATAATGACTGTGAAGGTCGGGCAGTGCCATCTAGAGAATAAAAAGGCCCCTCAACGAGCTAACCAGCGGCCTATGCTTACTGTAGCTCAGTTCGGGAGACGCGGGCGGGGTTTTCGCCGCTCGCTGCCCCTGTCCTTTACGTATTAACTAAAATGCATAGGCCTTGGGAAGACGACACACACATGGGGAGCAAAAATGCGGGTCTGTCCAGAGAGGCTCAATGCCGTCTCTGTCTGGAGGACGTTGAAACGACCAAACACATCTTGTGCGAATTTCCCGCCATCGCGCGTTATAGGATGTCACCCCTCGGGCAGGCTGGTAACAGCACTGCACACTTCAGGTTGATTTATGCTACAGAAATATTGTCGTTTATAAGACTACGCCATGGACCTCTTATGGTCGCAGTGCCTTCCTGCTGGGTCGGTAGCTCGACTATCTTATATTATCTTACAGTCAACAATCGTGGAAAGTGACGGATTTTCTGTACTGCCTGTGCAAAACTCTCCAAATCTTTCGAGGTCTTAGTATAATATTTTGAATATATAAATAAATATAATGTTAGTCACTCCAGATATGATATTCCATGAATCGGCAATGTATGAAACTTTTGTATTATAAAAAATAGTCAAATTTGTAGATTATACAATAATAATAATGCAAACGAATTTATTCCGGTGTTGATTTTGTTTGACCTGTCTCATGCAAGCTGCAGCAATAAGAAGTTTTTGATGTGCGTCACAAATAATGATAAGATGACGTACTTTTGCATTTAGAAAAAAATTGTAACCAATTACTCAGCGTAAAACAGATATCGAAGCACTCCGGCTTTGCTCATACGGGGATATTCGGATACGAAAACTTGGAAAGTCGAGACAGTAATTGCCCGTCATCTTCACACGGCCACTACTGAAGCTTCGAGTTTCCTATCAATCTACTCAATTCCCTATGGATTCCGGATGTACGTTTATCGAGTGCACTTTGAAAAATTAAGAAAGTAAGCAACTGGCCTACTCGGAGACTACATACCGATTCTCTTAGTTTCTTGTAACGCAGTTGCCGAGTTGGAGCATTCTCGTATGGCGTGTTAGTCACCGAGATTTGAATATCCCCGTGTGAATAGAGCCTAACACTTTGGTCGCAAGCGTAAAATACAGAACGGCTTTTAAACAATACGAAGAGAATGGCTGCTGGTAGGCCATTGCGATAGGCCATTGCGATCTATTGAACTCCTTCTTCATTCCCCACTCCTTTCAATTTTGGAGTAGTTGCGTCGTTGTAAATGTCTTAAGCCGGCCATTTACGTTCAGGTTCACCTAGAGGTATACCTTGAGGTATTCTTGTATGCCTTTACAGTGAGACAACACACACTACGGTAGACGTGTGCAGGTATACCTGTACAGGCATACCTCAAGGTAAATCAGAACGTATATGACCGGCCTTATGTTCAAAATACGGACCAACTGACAGTTTTGTCGATATTCTTCTGAATAAAGTAGTATAAAATTGAAAAATGCTTCAACGACGTTCCTGCATTATGCCCGTATTTTAGCTTAATTGCAATAATTTAAATTTTAAAGTTCTTTGAATAGAAAATCTATTTTTTGTTATTTTCTTGTTACTAGTGACGTATTTATCTCAAAAACCAAAAAATGCATTTACATATGTCGTTATCGGTATTCAAGATGAGATTTTTTGTGAAGTGCGAAGGGCACGTACGCAATGTTACTGATTGATTTTGAAGAAGATGCGAAATTTGTTTAACTACTACTGAATGTCTACAACATAATTTTAAGGGCTCCTCATTAATCTGATCTGAATCCTGCAAACATTAAAAACAGCACCACCGCATCCAAAAGAAAGACTATCGCTCATCGAGCTTTATTAATCCAGACACACATTAGGCATATTAAGACAGGTCCGATTGTACCTCAAAATTTTCTTAGATTTATCTTAATTTTACCTTAAGTTCTCATATCTACATCATCATGCCATTTTGTGCTAAACCAGTAGTATTGAAAAAAAATTAAAATAAAGAAAAGTAATTGACTAACTTGCCAACTCTGAATGCGACTGTAAGTGCAAGACTGTCGCATTTCACTTTGTGCATTCTCTATGCTGTCAAAACGTCTATCTGTAGGTACTACGTGCAGACTGCAGATACAGCGGACACACGCATAGATGAAAACAATGGAGGCATTGTACTCGCTGCAAATATCTACAAACTTAGATGCAGTCACAAATTTATTATTGTCTTGTGTTTTGGGTAGAATTTTTTGTTTTGCTAAAAATTTACATTTGCAACGTTTGTGTTTTTTTTTTAAATTAGTTTTAAAAGCATAATGCTCATTGACATTATATCTTAGACGCGGGAGGATGTTATCTTTTAGGGTTGGACTGAATTTGGAAGGTGTCACGTTCTGTCTTAGTTGACATGTGTACGCGCATTACCTAGAAGGTAAGCGGATGCGTGAATTTCAAACAAAGTAATGTGTTCTGGGATTAGCTGAATGAGGCAAGTAATGTTTTTATTATTGTGTAAATTATGTGTATAGCAATAAAATGTGTGTCAGATCATCCAAGGTTTCTATTATATAATCTTCATATGGCGGTAATTCCAATTGATTAACAAGATGCACCATCCGAATGCTATCGAAACATCAATAAGGCATAGTTATACAAGGGACTTTGACGCGCCTATGTCCCTGGAGAGGCCAAGGTAAATAATTTATCAGTCTAGTGGTTGGAGTGTTGGACATGGGAGCAGAAGGTACCAGTAGCGAGTACCAATGAAGGTTCTCAACTTTTTTCCTTTATAAGTTTAATCCTTATATAAAATGTAGTAACGTTAAATTGGGGGGGGGGGGGGGGGGGGCATCTCAGCCGTCCACCAACCATTCCATTCCATTATTCATTTTCGTCTCCCCAGTTTGTGTTGTTTTCCCCAGGACTATAATTTTTTGTAAATACGTAAAGAACAGTGGACGAGCGGCAAAAACCCCACCCACGACTCTCGAACTGAGTTACAGCAATAGTTGTTTGTGTTGTATTCCCCTTATGCCACACACAATAGGTGTGGAACAAAATGCGTAACAATAGGTAACAACACAGCCTTTCCCGGCTTTTTATAGGATGCAACTAAATGGACAGGATTTGTATGCTAGTATCAGTACACCGATTCGTGAGGCCTCCCCTTGGCACTTTAGCGAACAAGGGGTTAAGACAAATAGTTACGTTAAATTGAATATGTTGGAGTCTTACTAATTTGACTTAACCACTAGTGTGGCATAGCGCGTCAACTACTCCCCCGCAACCGAAGCATAGTTGACGTTTCGTCAGCATATAAAAGATTTTGGATGATGTAAGTTGCTGATCTCCTTTTTATACCCTTCACGGATGTGTGCAAAACTTCATGACAAAGTCATGAAGTTTTGCAACGCACAGAAAGAAGCATCTCCGACCGTATAAACTATATATATTCTTGGTCAGTATGATGAGACGAGTCGATTAAGCTTTGTCCGTCTGTCCGCCTGTCCGTCTGTCCGCCTGTCCGTCTGTCTGTCTGTTTCTATGCAAACTAGTCCCTCAGTTTTGAAGTTATCGAGCAACAAAGCCTTCTTTCTATTGCACGCTGTGAATATGTCGGAACCAACGGAATCGCACCACTACGTCATATAGCTGCCATAGGAACGACCGGTTCGAAAATTCGTTTTTGTGAGAAAAACTTTTTTATTTCTAAAGATATCCTTTTTAAATTTTACACTAGTCAATACTATATTTAGCCAAATCAAATCAAACGTGGCCATTCGACTTCGAGAAACAGGTCACTGGGACGCGTCAACTGCCGGTCACGCGGCTATTCTCAACTATGTGGATATCCCTTCATCTACCGACTACACATCTCCAAAGCTTGTATTCGGTAAGAATTTTACAAGCCTCATCTTTCCGCGTAGCCAATGGGCGGATAATGATCCCTCCGAAATGGACTCTATCGCATTCTTTACGGATGGGTCTAGTAATGGCGAGGGAGTAGGTGCGGGGGTTTACTCCGAAAGTCTAAGAGTAAACATCTCCTTTCGATTACCGGATCACTGTAGAGTCTTACAGGCGGAGGTCGCAGCAATATTAGAAGTCCTGGTATGGCTGGGACGTCACATCGTAACTTCAACGGATATCATTATCTTCACAGATGGCCAGGCTGCAATTAGGTCTATTGACTCCGTATTTACCTCATCCAGACTGGTAGAAGATTGTCGCTCATCCCTAATTGAGTTAGGTAAACTCTTCAACATTGTGTTGTGTTGGATACCTGGTCACAGCGGTTTTGCTGGTAATTGCGTGGTTGACGAGCTTGCTCGTGCAGGGACAAGGGATATCCTAGAGGATTCTCGCGTAATCAAAATGCCTATTGCTTCATGCAAAAGCATACTAAAATCTGCTGCCGTAGATAGGGCTAATTCCAGATGGAGTACCATAGGCACCTGCCATATAACCAAAATAATATGGCCTAGTATTGATCCTAGGCGATCGTCCAAGCTTCGGTCAATGGATAGAAGGCTCATCGGTGTGTTGGTGAGGGTGATCACTGGACACTGTCTGATCGGAGAGCACGCTAGAAGGCTTCGGCTTCCTTATAATGACTATTGTAGGAGCTGCGATGACGAAGATGAGAGGAAAGTACTTCCCATCTTCTGTGTGCCTGTCCTGCCTTGGCTGTAAGGAGAAAGGCGATTCTGGGGTCGTTCTTTTTTGGGGACTTGGATGATCTAAAAGACATAGATGTCTACACACTTCTTCGCTTCATTGTCAGCTCCGGCTGGTTAATGTTTGATTAATGTTTATGATAGTTGGTTTATACCTTGGGTATCACAATGGACCCATATGCGGTCTAAGTGTGCTGTGTGCTTCACGGCAGCCCTTCTAACCTAACCTAACCCAGCCAAATCACATTTCCGAATTTGGTTGGAATGGGACTACTCTATCGTATAGCTGTCATAAGAACGACCGTTCCAAAAGCAAGTTTTTGTTGGAAACATTTTTTTATTTCTGAAGATATCCTTACCAAATTTCATATTATACAATCATATTGACTGCCAAATTTCCTAAATTTGGCTGAAATCGGCCTACTATTTCATATACCTCTCATAGGAACAATGAAATCGGAACAAGTTTTACTACTAATTTCAAAATGGCAAATGCACCATAATTCACAACGAAGGTATGATACCCTTCACGCGATGCGTGAAGGGTATCATACCTTCGTTGTTTAATCGTCATCTATCACATGCTTTTAAAGGCGGCGGCATTATTTTTACACCCCGCACCACAGAGGCAAGGGGACGGAATGCTTCAATTTTGGTCCTGAGACTTATCACTCATAGCTTGGTCGCTTTTGTGATAGCGTAAAAATCTACTGTATGACTTGGATAGCAAAAATTTTATTTTTTGAAAATCTTAAACTCGAAATTGTTATTTGTATATGAGATGGTTAAGTCCGGGAAGTTAATAATGTTGTTAATGCTAACATTGAAATGAATATTCTTATTAAACACACTTAGCGATGTGAGAAATGCATCCAGTTAACTATCCGTTCCTATGAAACCCACCAGACACGTAGATCATCAATGTATGCTGGATCCCGCGGAACAGTGATTTCATTGGGAATCGTAAGGCTGATGTGTTCACGTGTCAGGGGACTACAGTCGTAGGCAGTAGTGGACGATTGCCTCCTAGAGGCAATGTAATACCAGCCGGCAGAACAATAGTCGCATGTAGCGTCCAAGTGCAACCGTCCTCAGGATGAGACGCTTCCAAACGGATCAAAGCGCTGAACTCCGACGGTCCATTATGCAGCCGCAACCAATCCCTACAGTAAAGTCCTGAAGGATCATCTTTCTGTCGCGCTTTTCGATGAGCTTAGCAAGGATGGCAATTTGGCGACAGGTGCCTGGGCCAAGTTAGAAGCGAAACTATCAGAGTTGGGTTTGGATCACCTGTTACTGGTGAGAATACACAGTTCAGCAATACCCACGGGGACTGATCACTTTCTTCCTCCTCATAAATGAGAAGAGCTTACATCCGCTTGAAGAGTAGGCAACAGATTTCGCTTCGGCATCAGAAATGGAAAAGAAGCAGGTCCGGTACAGAAAGTAAAGGAGGTGAGGTGAACTTAGTATTTGAGGAGGAGGAAAGATTACCTTATTAACAAGCGAAGAGATGACGGATGGGTCTGATGTTGAAGTTTGTGCAGATTAACCTTTTTAATTAATAACAACATCAGGAAAAGCGTGAATATCTTTTGAACTAACGATCGTATATAATTGCGGATGGTTTCATTCGACTCAGAATGACCAAATATATTAGGAAACAGCCTAAAACTAGCATCAAAGCCTTTTATTTTCAATTTATTCAATAAAAAAGCTTATTTAACTAATAAAAAAATCTGGAAAATGTGAATATCTGTTGAGTTAACGGTTGTATGGAATTTCCTTTAGTTTCATTCGACTCAGAATGACCAAATACATTAGGAAACAGCCTAAAACTGGCATCAAAGCATTTTTTTTCAATTTATTCAATACAAAAAAGCTTATTTAACTAATAAAAAAATCTGAATATCTCTTGTAAGTAATGGTCGTGCGGAATTGCGGTTGATTTTAATCGACTCAAAATGACCAACTACATTAGGGACTATCCTAAAACTGGCACAAAAGCTTTTTATTTTCAACGCATTAAATAAAAAAGCCTTTTTAATTATTAACAAAATCTGGTGAAAAGTGAATATCTTTTGAAATAATAGCCGCATGGAATAGCGGTTGGTTTTATTTGACTCAGAATGGCCAAATACATAAGAAACGAACCCAAAGTGTCACATAAGTTGCTTGAACTTTGAAATTATGGAAGAAATTAAATAATTTAATTAACTAATTATTTAATTAATTAAATTAGTCTGACAAAAATCTTAGTAAAACTTTCATAAACAAGGTTAAAATATCTACGAATTGAGGCTGAACCAAAACTTTTAACTTTTATGTTTATCGAGATAAAGCTATTAAGGCTCAAATCGCCAAAAAACCATTTCTGCATTTTGGCTCACAACTACACTAAAAACTGGCCGATTTCAAAAGTATTGGGCTAGTTACACTTGAAATAGAAATATCTTAAACTTTTGTCTATTGAGTTTTTCCATTTGTAGCATCGCTTTCAGAGATATGTGAGCTTGAAAAGCGATATAGTGTGATTTTCCTCCAAAGCCTCGAAAGGCGACGTTTTTCGACTGTCTCTGTTTTGACTATACTACTACTAAAACGAATTCCACCTTTGAACAATGCATTAGATGTAAAATTTAACGCTCTTTAGTTTAAATCCTATTAAGTTTTTCGGCCCGAGGCACCGTTTAAATGTTATGAGGAGAATACTATTTTATATACATAAGTATTAAATGAAACCGGAATATAGAGGGCTACGCCCGCAATCCGAGGGTTTTGTAGCAAGCACTTATTTTGGTTTGTAAGTATCGGCTCCTTGCTCTTCTTGGTACCACATAGATGGGTAAAAAAAAATGTCTGACCCATCCTATAGTATCTTACATGCCCATTTAGATTACGTGATTGTAATAAAACTTAGAACATACTCGTATTATTGCTTATGGTGTTGGTTATCCTTGGCCATCAGTAAAGGGTTATCAATTTCGTGTTTCGGAAAGTAAAGCCCTGCCATTCGACATCTGTCAAATGTCAGTGTATTCCAAACTGGTATTGGTTTAGTTGAAGGTTTGCCATTTTACAAGATGGAACGTTTTACGACTGAGCAACGCGTTAAAATTATTAAATTATTTTACCAAAATGGTGAATCTGCGGTGGCCACGTTTCGTGCATTACGCGCAGATTATGGTCGACATAATCGTCCCAATGAGCGCACAATTGCCTACACAGTGAAAAAATTTGAAGAAACTGGATCGGTGACAGACATTTCTACACCTGTGCATCATCGTTTTGCTCGTTCGACCGAAAACATCGCCGCTGTGAGTGAAAGTGTGGCCGAAGACCCGAATTTGTCGATTCCGCGCCGATCCCAGCATTTAGGCCTATCTTACGGCACATTGTGACGCATTTTCCATTCGGACCTTCATCTCCATCCTTATAAAGTCCAGCTCACGCAAGAATTAAAGCCGACTGATCACAGATTGCGTCGTGAGTACTCAGATTGGGTCCTCGAACAGCAGGCCAGCGATGCCGATTTTTCGAAGAAAATCTTCTTTAGCGATGAGGCCCATTTTGCGCTCGGCGGCTATGTCAACAAACAAAATTGTCGCATCTGGGGCAGTGAGCAACCACAAGTGACCGCTGAGAAGCCGTTGTACCCGCAAAAAGTGACTGTTTGGTGTGCATTGTGGGCCGGCGGCGTCATTGGGCCGTTTTTCTTCGAAAACGATGAAGGAGCCGCTGTTACAGTCAATGGCCAGCGCTATGGCGCCATGATTCATGACTTTTTTTGGTCGGAAATTGAAGATATGGATCTCGACAATATGTGATTTCAACATGCCACACCACGCGACAAAATTTGGCTTTATTGCGCGAGAAATTCCCAGGACGCGTAATTTCGAGATTCGGCGATGTGGCTTGGCCAGCAAGGTCTTGCGATTTAACGCCGTTAGATTTATTTTTGTGGGGCTATGCGATGGACCGTGTTTATGCGAACAATCCCACGACGATTGGTCAATTGAAGGACGAAATCGGTCGAGTTATAGCCGAGTTATTGCCCGAAATGTGTGAAAAGTTAATCGAAAATTACCCCAAAAGGATCGAGTCCTGCAAGCGGTCCCGTGGGGGACATTTGACAGATATTGTATTCCACGTATAATCGCATAATCCAAACTTTATTATGAAATAAAAATTCCATCGAAATTCAAATATTTACTGTGTTTAATTTAAGTTTACTTTCCGAAAGAGAAAATGGATAACCCTGTATTTTTGATCTCAGACGTGTTTAAGGGATGCAGGGGTGCGCTAACTGTAACTATGGAAATAAACTATAAATAACCTATTTTGAAGAGATATAGAAATTCCATTATTTCCCGTTTTATTTCCTATTCGGAACCCGCCTTCCTGAAAGTTTTCTAAGTGTAACGGTCTCGAAATGCAAGGCCCCCTTTGCATTTCGAGACCGGGGGGAGGGGGGGCAAATTACGATCTAATATTTTCTCCTTCCTCACTGTTCCCCTTTCTTCAAATTTAAAGTAAATGCCAAAAATAAAATGTGCTCAACATTACCTTTCTCACAACACTTTACTTCCCTATACCAGTCGACAAACAAAATTTGACTTTAATTTCGCCCCCACCCTCCCTCTCTCGCCTGTTACAGCCAATTACGACACATCGCCCCCTACTAATCTTTACCACTTCATAAATGTAATTAACCATCATATGTAACAATAACTGCAATTCGCACTACGAAAAACAACTTGCAAGTAGTACCCGCACCTTCGAAGCTGGTAGGTGTATTTTTTGTATGAATAGAGTAAAAATGCCTAACTTTAAGTGAATGTACTATTATTAAATATTACATGATTGTCCTAAAACTTAGAGATATTATTGCCTATAGTGTTGACTATCTTTGGCCATCAATATTTTTGAACTCGGGTGTGTTTAAGTGGTGCAGGGGTGTGCCAAATGCAACTATAGAAATGTACTATTATTAAACTTTTGTGATGAGATTTCAAAATTCTAATATTTTTAGTTTTCTATGCTAGTAAAATGCCGCTTTTCTGTAAATTTTCATATTTCTAAGTATAACGGTCTCGAAATGCAAGGGGGGTGGGACAAACTCGGATCACATATTTTCCCCTCTCCCTCTTTTCCTCTTTCTTCAAATTTGAAGAAAATCCCATTCTTACGATACCCCACTTGCCTATACCAAACGAAAAAAAATTCAACCTTCATTTCCCCTCTATGGGGACCCCCCTTTAAAGTTGATCTATTACGACGCATCACTTTCTCCAGAGAATTATAGGACTTCTACACAAAATTTCATGCATGTAGCTTCAGGTTCGTGAGATATTTCATGGACAGACAGATAGACAGAGCAGACAGACAGACAGACGGACGCATGACTGATTTCATAAGGGTTTTGTTTTACTACAAAACCCTAAAAAAGGGCTCAAATTTTTGGTTTTTCGCCCGCACAGCTGCTCTGCCGCGGGGACCAAGATGGCTCCATCCCCTATAACGAATGTATGCGGACCACCAATAATCATACCAAACGGCATTTCTCTATCATATTTTGCAAGGTCAAATCACTTACCGTCCCAACTATTAACCGCCAATAGTTAATGTGAATTTCTTTCTGTTGTAGGTTACAAATTTTACTCGCGGTTTTGGATCCGCGACAACTAAGGGCCGCTTTCACAATGTCTTTCCTATTGATGAACGCTAAACGCCACTCATCATCCAGTTAAAAATTTATCGGACGATAATTCCAAACAGCTGATACGGTCTGCTGAGATTTTCACAGCTAGTACCTTTTACAAGGATAAAAGTGGAGTGTACCATTACTAAGCAATCAAAAAGACCACTAAGCAATGATCCCCACTCAAAAATGTTTCAGCCTAATCCAATTCACTTAGTGCTTGAGCTGGTTTCGTCACCCGATAGACTTTACTCTTCAGGAGCTACCTTGAGTCTATCGGGTAGGTAGCTCGACCAAGCCCAAAAGTGTGTCTTCCAACTTTCGCCAGAATACGTAACTTCGCGCAATGCTCATGGTATATGTATATAGTGTGCATTATACGACACTAGTGCGAATTTTCACTGTGAGTACCTTTTACGTTTGCACATTCAAATAATACAATTAAAATGCTCATAAAGAACCGAATTTTGGAAATTTAATCGGTGGAAGAGGATTTGAAACCAACTCAGCCGCTAATGGTGATGATGATGGTACAGAGGTAGAATAGAACAGGCGGCAGAATTCCGCCAAGAAAATCAGCTGATTTTTAGCTGCATTCTCACATTTGAGCGTTGCATGGGCTAACGGGCCTAAGAAGCGTTACAAACCATGTAATTTTTGGATAAAAATCCCATTTCTGATAATTCATTGTGTTTCCAAATAACACACATTTTAAAGATAAAGCTTATCTAAAAATGTTTTCGGTGGCAATAAGAAAGATACATACATAGTTCAAAATACGCGACGTCTACTACACTTCAACTAGCACCAACCACACCAGCTGATTAGGCATTTGAGACTCAGCTGAGCTGAGACTTGAGAGTTCAACAAATATCTTTTGTCGCTTGATGAATGTTTATTTCGAGATCTGTGTTCCTACCTCTCCAACATACAACACGAAACATTCAACGAATTCAACATATACGAGTACTCTCCAACTTGAATTTCAAGTCTTTCGATTTCAGTCCGCGTTGAATCGTGCCCATATGTACATATAGCGATTGTTCGTGTCCCGCCTAGTAGCGATAGATTTTTTTTAAAGATACGCGCCCGTAGTTTACGAATAGAATATTTTTTTTAATAAGGCCAATTGTTTTTCGCGGCAATGATTAGATTTGAACCAAATAGATTATTACGATAGACACTTTCGCCTTTGTTTTTGTTCGGTCGACTGTATTGATGAAGATACAAACATAAATAGTTCTCATCAGCCCAGTTTTTCGATTTGAGCGCCTTCTTCAACGATAATTGACTCGGAAGTTCATAGACCCGGCGACGTTTTCATCAGGATACTCACTCGCTCACGAAGAAGACGTGCCTAACGACCGGACTCGTCGAATGCAAGGACAAACCCACATTCGTATACATACGACTGATGAATTAACCTCACGACTTTACGGTAGTACGAACTAAGGATTGCTCCACTGTTGTTTGTTGGACGAGAAGTTGCTTGGTAACGCCGGAAAATTGAAAGGCAAACAGTCAACAGGCTCGCGAAAAATCGAAAGACATCACATCACAAGCGGTCGTCACGAAAAAAAGGACTCTTTCGGTGTTCTCCAAAAATTTTCTTTCGGAATTAGTTTTGTTTACATGCCGGCCGAAACGCCAGGCATTTTTCTCCTGACTCGTCGTCGACGCACGACTCGTACTTGTGACCGACCGACCACCCTCAAGTGGACCATCGTGTCGTTGTCCTTTGAGGGTGAACATATGACTAATTGTAAGTAACAATATCCGTTCCGGTACGATATTGTTACAAAGTGTGCCGTTGTTCGTTTTTTTTTGTTCGTTGGATAATCATCCGCCACCGGTTAATAGTGGAAGGTATTTAATATCTTTTTTAAGTTACAGTGTGGTGTGCAAGTGTGGTTCAATAAGTCTGAAAAGCATTTAGTAAATTTTGTAATATATATTTTATAATTTATGTTGTCCGTCAAGGATCGAAAAGTGTTTACTGTGATTCGTTGAAGCAGAGCAAGCAAAATGCTGAATAAAAGTTATCGACGGCAGACCGCATATAAAATGATTCTAGTCCTTATCGTCGCTCCCATCGTTGAATTCATCTCGGTCGTCGACGCTAGTTGGACGCGGATACGAGGAGCCAAAGGAAATGTCTCGCAGGATGAAATGGTGAGTGTTTTCAGAGGGGTTAAAGTATCTTCTCTCTCGCTCTCTTGTCATCTTTGTCAATGGAAATTTCATTCGCGTCTATACACAGTGAACTATTTGTAGTTGGAGGGATGTTTAGGATATGGGTGACGTTTGCTGTCTTTTCCGAGTGTATGTTTACAGTTTTTTTTCTAATAAGGATGGATGACTCATAAATTTTGGGAATGAGGTATGAGTATGCCCGTTGGGCGATGCAAATTTTGACATGGGGATTGAATGCAATGTGGGAAAGGATATATAGAGCATACGATGAGTTTAGATTGGTGAGGGAAGAAATGTGTCTTAATTGGTACATCAAAGTCTAAAGGTCGCCACACATGATCGCGCAGAGCCACGACCGAACTTCCAGCAAACCATCACCTTTTCTATTGAGTTTGAAGTGGTTCGATGTGTGCTCGCGACCAAAATGGTTGTCGTGTGTGGCGACCTTTATTTGAAGATTTTTGTACGTATGTGAAATTCAAGTGGTGTCATTATTGGGCATATTAAAAGAAAATATGGATGCATGCCTTTTAACCCGGGAGCTAGTGACATTTTTCGTTGACATACACATTTGTTCAAGCTTGTTTTATTGTGGATGTGCAGGAGGTGTATGCTGGCTACTGCATTCTCCGAAACCAGTTTATGCCAACGAAACGTCAATTGGGTCACATGGAACAGTTGACGCGCTATGCCCAACAAGGGGTTAGTAGTAAGCTTGTTTTATCATTTCATTTGTCGTAATAACAAAGCCTTATCAACAAAATTAACTCCTGCTACCTAAATAACGGGACCACGGTTATCAGTAAATTGTTTGCTCTTGCTGACGCCAGGTTCTGTCAAATGGCTGGCAATATAAGTTTTTCCACTATCTTATGTATTAAAGTAATAGTAAACAAAATGTCCTCATTTGCGGGGTATAGCTTGTCAACTATTCCACGCGGCTTAGTTGACATTTCGTTGGCATAAACCTGTTTCGGACGATGCACGCATGCACCTCCTGCTCCTATCTAGCTGCCTGCCTGCGACAATCAGGAGATGTGGTTTATTGTGGCCGCGCATCACAGGGGAAGCCAACACAAGCATCCATTGCCACGAACGCCGTGGATGGGACTTGAACCCGTAACGACCGTTGTCAGACATGTGACTGCTACCTCTACGTACTGAGCTACCGGTCGCCCCCATTTAAGTCAAATGAGTTTTTTTTTCACATAATTACGTCGATGGCAGGAGTGGATTGTCCTACAATACAAGTGTCAGGAAGCAATTTTTGTTCTTACTGAAATTTAAATAAACTGTAGGTAAAGTGCCAACTTTTCGTATGCATATTCCTATTTCACTGGGCGACGCATCGAGGTTCATGCCTTGACTAATAGTGGCTTTAGCTCTGTAGCGTGTAGAGTGAGCGAAGCGAGCGTAAACCGACTATTAGTCGAAGACGCGAACCACTGTGCGTCGCCCGGTAAACTAGGAATGATCCAACATTCTTTAACATTTACCGTTATTGTTTTAATATAATTAACAAGCTGCTGATAAGCGTTGTTCTGCTCGTGCGCCGGCACTTGATTTTATCTTAGTAAAGCATTCACATGACAGGCAAAAATAATAATGATGTTTTAATAAACGTTTCAAAAAATACTTACATATTTAGGTATACTGGCCGGTCGTTTCCCCGAACCAGTTACTGTATGATGGAGATTTTGTACGAGTCGGCCGTGCAACATTTAGGTGATCATACTATACTACTCGTAGTTTCAATAATGAGTTAGAATTTTAAGTAAAGAGTTTTGCGTGCGTGTCATATTAATTATATTTCCAAATACAGGTGTATGTATAGCGTGACCAACTTTTCGCGAGAGAATTTCGGTACACTAAATCGAAACAGACAGACAGGTCCCATGAAAAATCTAGCAAAAATCTTCGGCAAGCTAGCCGAAGGTATGCTACCCTGTGTTGTGACTTATGGTACATTTGTTACTCCGAAATTAGTAGTAAAGCTTGTTCCAATTTCAATGTTCCTATGAGAGGTATATGAAACAGTAGGCCGATTTCAACCAAGTTTAGGTACATGGTTTGGCAGTCAAAGGATTGAATAATGTAAAATTTGGTAAAGATATCTTCAGAAATAAAAAAGTTCTTCTAACATAAACTTGCTTTTCGAACGGTCATTCCTATGACGGCTATATGATAGACTAGTCCCATTTCAACCAAATTCGGAAAATTGATTTGACTGAAGTACTATTGATTAGTGTGAAATCTGAAAAAGATATCTCCAGAAATATAAAAGTTTTTCTCACAAAAACGAATTTTTGGACCTTTCGTTTCTATGGCAGCTATATGACGTAGTGGTCCGATTTCATTGGTTCCGACATATTTATAGCGTGCAATAAAAAGAAGGCTTTGTACAAAATTTCAACTCGATAGCTTTAAAACTGAGGGACTAGTTTGCATAGAACCGGACAAACAGAGGGACAAAGCTTAATCGACTCGTCCTATCATACAGACCAAGAATATATACTCGTATAGTTTATATCGATGAGATCGAGGAGATGCTTCCCTCTGTGCGTTGCAAACTTCCTGACAAAGTTAATATACCCTTTCACATCCGTGAAGGGTATAAAAAGCAAACGTCTTATTGTTTTCCTAAGACGAGATACTTTTTTAAGAGCATTTCGTACACAGGTGTTGTTTAAGCGAGGTGTAAAATCAAGTGTTTTGGCGTCTTCTTTCCTTAAAAACAATCCTGCCTCTCGAAATGGACTGTAATGGCTTGTAATTAGGACGAGCGCGCGCAGTCATATTTTTACAATTTGACCCACTCCCGGCAAGCTTTGCGAGGCAGAATTGGTTGTTCTGAAAGAGGAGGGCAAGAATTTTGACTTGACACCTCATTCAGTGCAAAACTCGACGAGAGTAGTTTATCGACCTTGAATATCACTTCTCTGCGCTCCTAGTACTTCCGGAAAGCTTCCGAAAAGCAGGATAGGTTTTTTGGAAAGACGACGTCAATACCTTTGATTTCGCCCCTTATTTAACGGAAACTGCGATGGGTGTAGTTCGTCGATCGGCAAGTTTAGCCGAATCAGGATCGCATGTTCGGATGCCCTGCCCAGCCCTCTGTCTCTAATTCTGAGATCGCTGGGATCAGAGCTGCGTAGACGATCTCTCTCATCTGCCAATCTGACAGCTGACGCCGGGAAACTGGGTCGTAGGAATTATTCCTGTAGGAATAAATCTGGCCGCTGCGACGCTTTGTCCAGTACTCGTCTGAAGCTGGATTCGGCAACTCGCACTTCCGATGGTGTATGCAACGCAGCAAAGACTGCGCATTGGTAAAACTTTTAAAGCCGTCCCAATCAGCTTTGTTGTGATTGATGAAGGTGCGGTGTTCTGCAGATTGAAAGTTGGCTGGTCGGTTGAGTCTGATGATGATCGGAAGATGATGACAGTGTGAGAACGGGCTCTCATTTTGGATCGTTGATGAGACTGGCAATAGCGAAAGTTGGCTGGTCGGTTGATTCTGATGATGATCGGAAGATGATGACAGTGTGAGAACGGGCTCTCATTTTGGATCGTTGATGAGACTGGCAATAGCGATAGAGATGTCAGGTGAGCTAGAGCATGATCCCACAATTCGAGTGGGAGTATCGTCATTCAAAGGACAGAATTCAGGTGAGTTCAGTTCTTCAGCTATTGTGACTCCTCTGGCGTTATTGTAAAGGCTGAAGTGCCATAGCTCATGATATGCGTTAAAATCACCAAGTACAAGGCGGTGCTCGCCGGTGAGTAAAGGAATGAGGTTTACGCTGTAACCTGAGGAACAGCTTGAAACAGGATGAATGTAGACATTGAACAATTCAGTTTCCACATTACCCGATTATAAAGCTATGGCCTGTAGTTCAAGGACATTGTCATTGTGTACAGGTGAAGCTAATTCTCCGTATTGCACAGAGCGGTGCAAGTACTCCGCCAGCGTTAATCAATCACGCACAGTCGCCGCTTTCGTTTCACTACATTTCGGACTCAGACCGAAAAGACCGTCACGGCTCTGCGACGAGCGAACTTAAAGAGCCACCATACAGGTACTTCGCCGTCGTGGGGGCGATTTGCGGACTCAGTATACATTTTTATGGAGGCGGAATAAGTTAACGTTCAACCGATGTGCATTCAATTTTGGTCCGGTGAGATCCCGTACGAGACCTGGTTTAAAACGGGTCTGTCGTTTTGTATGAAAACGGTCTGAGATACGATGAATCGGAAGCGGCTAATGTTGTAGTTTCTATGAGAGTTGAGAGACGAGTTAGAGTTGAGCTTTGTCTCCTGTATGGCACTAATTATATTACCATGCCTGTCCATAAACGCAGTTAATTCTGCGACCTTATGTTGCAGTTAAGTTGCACCAGTGGGAGAACGTTGAAGTTTGGGGTTGTAGGTGCCGGAGTAAGATTATGCTGCATCAATCACCAGGGTTGAATGGTATGGTGCTGTTCATCTGGGTAACGGGGGATAAATGCGAGGCTACGTTTGAGTGGGCTGGAGTAGCCAGGCTGGTGGTGTTGGGCGAGGCAGAAGATTGTTGCCCATTCTTCGTGCATTGGACAGTGGTAAAAGAAGGGGAGCAGCTGCTAAGGTGGCACCATTCGTAACAACAATTGCATCTCACTGAGTTGGTGGTGTGTTGGGGTGGAAAGTTCTATTGCAGACACGGCAGATCGTTGGCGTTGAAGAGGTGCGGCAGTTCTTGTCCGCTGTTCTAACGGGTCGTCGCGGTGCGCAGGCTGCCTTAGCAACGTCGTGCAAAGAGTCTTCAGAGTGCATGCAGTGTCTGAGATGTTTTTTTTTCTTAGAAACCGATAGAAGCTTATTCAAATAGCTTAAATCCCAATTTGCACCACCCGAAAAATACACTAACGGTAGTTATTGGGGATCTTGTATGTTTTTAGTTTTTTGGTTCAATCTCGTTTCACGTTAGCCACAATAATAAAAAGTGACGTTTCCATTTATTTGCTCTTCAATGGTTTACATCCTTTATACACTTACTTTTTTGTTCAAACAAAACACCTAAAATATTACAGCGAGCCGAATTTGAAAATTCGTTTGCCTATCAGTCTTTCTCAGATAAACGCAGCGATGTTTTCCTGTTACAATTATCAAAAGAGTTGTTTTGTAGTTCACTAATGTCACACATCGGTTTGCTTAGTTTATTACTGGGTTCAGTTTTAGTTTCAGTTCATTTCAGCCCAATACTTTTTTTTTATGTTGATACTAAAGCTTAGGGGAACCTTTTGATGCGAGAGCACAGCGTTTGCGGTAAGAGATCCAGGTAGAGAGGAGATGGGTTGAGTTTGTACAAGGTGGCGGTGTACGTTCCGTTTAAATTTTTGCAGGTCATAGTAGCAGTAGCAGTAAATAATAGGCCCTTTTTTAACAGCCAACAATAAGACTAACAATATGATCTGGCTGCTCTGGATGGAAGGTTAGTGCAGGAGTTCTACTCCGTTGTGTAGTTCCGCGTTTTGAAATGCAGGCGGCGCAGGAGTCGAAGTTTTCAAGTGTTGCTGCCAATTTCATTATAATTGAACTGTCAGATTGCAGATTTTTTTTTCGTGGGTCGCTATCGGTGCACTTGAATGAAATCCTGAAAGATTTGTGCACTTTGAAAAAAAAAATCATCAGTATGACCATGAGAGAGACTAATTGTGGGAGTGATAAATAGCCAATAAGAACTTATCCTCGATAATATTGCTCGTTTTTTTGGTTGCTTGCCCTGCTCTGATCCACTCTGTATTGTTTTTTCGCCATTTGTCCTGCTCTGATCTGCTCTGTAAAAAAAAACCATCTAGTATTACGTTCTCATATAAGTGACTGTAGCTGAAAAGGCCAGAGTGTCATCCCTTACACCAGCAAAACATTTAGTTTCTTGGAAAGTACTGTAGAAATATGCACGATAGACTTTAGCCCTATCCGGAACCAAGTTTCATCTTTTTCATCTAAACAGAATAGAGCTAATGATGTGAGGAAGAGAGGAGGAAAAGAAACAACAGGTCGAAATAGTTCAAATACTTGTAGATATATGTGATTTACGATTTAGGTTTCGTGGTGTTCGCTAACATGCTTAAACCTGCAACTGAACGATTGGGCAACTAAATATTTGCACTTGAGTGGTAGACCTAAGTGTAACAAACAACATATCGCAGCTCCCCACTCCAAACGATACTAATTCCTCTAAGTAGGCCTGTTCCTAATACCGGGATCCCAGTTTGTTAACGGTTTTTTTTCAGTACCGGTACCAAAAACTTAGAGTACCGGTATCCCGGTTTTTTTTAGTGCCGGTATTGACTACCGGGATCCCGGGGATTTGAGTACCGGTATTTTCAAACATGAGCCGGTTTTCTCAGCCGGGATTTGAGTACCAGTACTGAGTACCGGGATCCCGGGATTTGAGTACCTGTTCTTTCAGTATCTGTTCTTTTCTTTCAAGTACCGGGTTCCCGGGATTTGAGTACCTGTTCTTTTCAGTACTTGTTCTTTTCAGTACCTGATATTCACATACCCGGAATTCCATAAAATAGACTCGTTCATTGCCTGAAGTGAAGGTTCTTCACCGAGTCTTCAGGTTTTAACAAAATGAAAATGTTTCTAGGGAACCAATTGGAATTGAATATTATGGACGTTGGTGGGACGGAAATGATATAAACTTACGAGTATGTAAAATATTACAGGACGCCATCATCGATTAATCGGATGTGGTCGTTGCCGTTTAACGTACGTTGCTTTTAGCGTAATTTTTGCGTTGGGACACGAGATGTCTTGTTAATTCATAGAGTCGTGCATTGTATGATTCTATGATGACTATTTTCCCATTAAAACAGGGTTGCCATTCTGGGGTGGGCAACCCCAATTGTTTTTTTTTTGACTTCAGATTCGGAATCAGCGACCCAAAATTATCTTGTTGTTCGAACCAGCCCGATCGAACGATCGAAGTGGTTCCCTATAAACCCCTGAAGACTCGGTGAAAAACCTTCAAACCTTTACTTCGGGCAATGAACGAGTCTTTTTTTATGGAGTCCCGGGTATTTGAATATCAGGTACTGAAAAGAATAAGTGCTGAAAAGAATTGGTACTCAAATCCCGGGATCCCGGTACTGAAAAGAAAAGAACAGATACTGAGAGGAACAGGTATTCAAATTCCGGGATTACGGTACTGAGTACCGGTACTCAAATCACGGGATCCCGGTACTCAATACCGGTACTGAAAAAGACCGGCTCATGGTTTAAAATACCGGTACTGAAAAAACCAGTACTAGTACCGGTACTGAACGAACCTGTGAGTACCGGGATACTGCTTGTGGTACCGGTATTTCAAAATATACTAAAATCTCAGTACCGAGCAGGCCCACCTCTAAGCATGACAGAATTTAGATTTAAATGCATCCACCATTTGTTTTGGTATATGTCGTCCCAACATCAGTTAGCTGTGTCGTGTGTGGAGACTTTAGTGTCAATATGAGTATTTCAAAATGACGAACCGTTGAAAACTAGAAATATATAAAGCTGAGAGTATGGAACATGTATTGAAGAGAGGCTATCATCACACACACTCCATACGTGCTTCGTACACATTTCTTTCAGAGCCTACAATCTTCTTTCCCTCGTTTGTCAAATTAGCTGACTGACAGTTGCAATTTGTGTCAGCTTTTTACAATATTTTTTGTCATTGCCTCAGTGTGTAAACGGGTACCAACAATTTTAGCTGATTTCCGTTCTTTATGTATTCTCAGGTACAAAGTGTGTCCTGTATTCATTACCACTTTCTAATATTTGAATACTTCTCCTAACTTTCCATTTCAATTCCTTTTAAGACTCAAGTAGCAAATTCAACTTTTCACAAACTTCCAATTTAAAAAAGAAGGAAACTGACGAAAAATCCAATATGGACAACTTCTATAGCCATAAACACGGAAGTATTTGCTACTAAAACGTTGATCCTGTTGTCAGGAAGAACTATAAAAAAAATGTCTCTCCTGTCCTGACACACAGCCCTTATTTTTCATTCAAAAGCTTTGCGTTAGACAAAAACACAAATACTGTGAATCCTAGTCTCGGATGCATTCTAGTGAGGAAACTCTTGTCCAGCTGGAGGGAAATTCATACGAGTACAAGCCTCCCGCCTCCAGTTGTGAAAAAAAAGAAAACGATACAAAAAGTTCTTCCGAAACTAATAACGACCGATCAATCAATGGATGGCGCCATCTGTACCATGAATTTCTACACGTTGTATATTCTGACTAACTATCGTTATGGCCATGAACGACCGTTACGGCTACATACCGGTTTTACTTACACGGTGGCTCTTTGTGCACTTTTTTTTCTAAGCGCCTAGCTGAACTAACAGGGTGGTCATTTGTATGCGTGACCCGATCTCAGTTTTGTTTTTGCAAGGCTTTCTCACCACCGCTCGTGAATTTCTTATAGGTGCTACTTGAACTCGCCTATATGCAAACGGAAGCCAATTGCAAGAACTAAGAGGCAATTAAACTAGGTTGTCCTCAGAAGAATACTGAACGTTTGATCAACGTATAATATTTTCGTACATACGAGTAAGTATAGTCGACACAATGCTATTTCTATACATAAAACAGTTCCATCAATTATTAAAAGAACCAAACGACCCATATTCGATACGATGGAAATTCTTTAGCTATGAGAGTAACAAAAAAGCTTTTGGCTGAAAGCAAGTCCACTCCCTGTTTTGGCACTTGTTGCATTATGAATTCAACTAGGTGCTAATCAACATGCTAATGGTGTTGATTATAACTGCAATATTAATCGACAGTGCTTACGAATATTTTCTATGAGTTAACGACCAATTGTCTTGGCCAACGCCAAGAGACAAAATTCAACGTCACTTGCGATCTAGATTCACGGTCAGTAGTGTGTGCAGAGAATTACTGGAATAATTGAACTTTTTTTAGTTTAAACAGTCTGCAGTCATATTAAAAATCACTATATCCGTTTTGTTTTACTGACAAACTTGTAACGCTGTCGGAGCTCTGATAGTACTCCCAGTATTAATGCGCCAGCGTAGTGAACCCCAATCTTGTATACTTGAGTGTAAGCTAATTCGGGTTTGGGGTAAGCGTTAACTACCCGGTTCAGTGTCAAAGTGCAATGGACCACTGGCATCGAATTAATTTTTCATCATTTTTGATTGTGTTCGCGAGATTTAATATAAAGAACATATATAGGAAAATATCTACGACGTGTTTACAAACAAACTTGATACCGACAATCAAATTAAACTGCGTAAAATTTTTATTTTCCATAATAAAATCACCTTTTAGCGATGCCAGCGGCATCTGTCCGTCATATCTCTATAGTGCAGGTTAGCTAACCCGTAGAACTCTGTGGATTAATCTAGGTTAACACGTTGTTGTGATTGCGCGTCGATAAGCCGAATTAACCTGTACCGTAGTACAAAAGAACGCGCCTATTGTAGAGTGGCGATGGAGACCTCACAGCTACCGATCGCATCAAGAGCGTATACTCTTAATCTTAAACAAAAAAGAAAACCTTCTTCGTTCTCTTTTTTGTTTGCAGAGTAAATTGATAGGTAAAACCTAGGTTAGGTTAGGTGTAGTGGCTGCCATAAGGTATCACGGCACTCTTAGACCACCACTGGGTCCGTTGTGGTTCTACCAAAAAAAGTCACCTCCATTCAAATCTACGTATCAAACCAGCCTGTACTGGCGATGTAACGATTCAGCCTAATGGTGGTCGTATTCCTAAGGTCATCCAGATCGTTGAGAACCCGAGAGCCCAGAATTTTTTTTTCCTGCCAGTCAAGGCCAAACAGTCGCTGAGAAGGCGGAGAAGGTCGTCCTCCTCATCCGCATCTCCACAGCTACGACAGAAGTCGTAATAGGGAATACGAAGCCTCCAGGCGAGCTCCCAGATTGTGAAATGCCCCGTGATAGCCCCTAGTAACCTGCCGATGTGCTTTCTATTCAGCCACAACAGCGTGGACGAGCGGCCAGGGTGGAAAATCGGCCAAATCATCCTCGTTTTTTGGCATGTTTTGCCGCTGTGCCATCGTATATTGGCCCTATTCACAGCGGCGATCTTAACTGCCCCTTTGCACATGGTAAATGGCATTTTAATGTCCTCGTGTCTTTTGTCAACCAACCCAGTTGGTGTCTCCTGAGCCAGCTAAAACGCTTTGGAGTTACCAATAAAACCACTATGGCCCAGGATCCACCAGAGGGTGATGTTAAGGACACTGCCAGGACTAAGCTGCAGTTCTCAATGGTTTTATATGTCGTCAAGATTCTAGTGAGCGAATCGCCGTTTGACTGTCAGTGTAAATAATGATGTCCCTCACATGGCTGAATGCCCAGCCAAAACAGGACTTCAGAGAACTCCGAAACCTCCGCCTGCAGGACACTATTCAGGAAGACGGAATGAAAGATTAATTGCTAGTAGCTCCGAGTGAATGCCAATCGCGATGCCTTCCTCGGTCCTAGAGCCATCTGCATGCAGTTTAAGTTTAGTTCCTCCGTCCATATATTCCTCGACGGAATCAGACTAATAAAGTTTCTGTCAAAATGATATTTTGGAGAAATGTAGTTCGTTTGGGAGATCCAGGTTATTAGTATAGTAGAATGCCCCGCGCTTGACACACGTCACTGTCCCGACTCGCAAAGGCGCAAGGCCGTGTTTTCCGCGAGTTGTTCGCCCAAAATATCGAACGGAGCAAGCCGAGTATTATATCTAGGTCGGCTGACGGAGTGTTTCTAAACCTCCGTTACGGCCAACGAAACTAGCCTTCGTACCTTGCCCAGCAGACCACAGTAGCCCGCTACTCTGAGTGTTGTCCACTACACACTGATACCGTACAGTAATATAGGGCGTGCAATAGCTGCGTATATCTAATATACCTCTTTCAAATGCAAGTCCCAGTTTTTACCAATGACCTGCTGCACGAGGAAAGTGCATCAGTAGTCTTCCTTACTCGTTCTTGTATATTAAGCTTCCATCTTACCTTCCTGTCGAAGATAAAGCCGAGAAATTTAGATTCATCAGTCAAAACCAATTTAGTGTCCTCCAGTGTAGGGGGTTCGATTGGCGGGATCGTGTGCCTTCTAGTGAAAAGCACAAGTTCCGTCTTATCTGGGTTAGCCTTAAGGCATTACTGGTTTGCGCATAGGGCATTATGCAACACACCGCTTAGGGTATCAGGAAACTTGCCCATAACTGCGATGGCGATGTCGTCTGCGTATGCAATGATTTAAACCCAATCTGCTCAAGATCTAAAAGCAGTCTGTTGACCGCCAAATTCTGGAGAAGTGAAGACAGTATGCCTCCCTGCACGCCTGCGCGCAGACGATTTTCCCAACGTTGTATGGATAAGTCTTGATCCCAAGAGCGTGTTGATGAGTGTGCAAAGCGATACCAAGGAAAACAACCATCAATCCCTTTGCTCGAGAGATTTCTCAATAAAACCAACCGAAGAGCCCAGCGCCGTATATATTATCTCTCCCTTCTCCCCTTCCAATATGTATGCTGCGACGCAGATAAAAGGCGTAGTGGTATAGTATCTCGCAAATGGACGCCAATTCTTTTATTTTGTTTATTAAATTGATCACTACCCAGCTTGTTTTTATATTTTGTTTTATTTTTCTAGATACAACATTATAAGTGGCGACGTTTCGCTATTATTATATCATTTTCAAGCCTAATAAAAATGGGGGTCTTAATTATTGTTACAATTTTTATAATGCATGGATAACTACCTTATATTCTATTGTCTAATTTTCCTGTTTTATGCACTTCATCCTCCTCGTTGAAAAATCTTATGAGCAATGTTCTATACCTATATTTGTTATTGTCATTCTTGTCCATCTGTCAATTTTTATAAAGGTTTGTATGCACTTCAGGCAGGACGCCAATTCGTTTCTCTAGCAGTTTCAGAAGTATTGGAGATAGATAGATCGGTCATTCGGGCGCGCATGCAAACTTCTATCCGCCTGCGGGATAAAGACAACTCGTACCAGATGCGAGAAACCAACTCCAGACAGGCCTCTAAAATACCCTACATCCAAGTATATAGAATATTGCTTCAAATCCGCCGGAATACTACCGTCGGGTCCAGTAGATTGAAAAGGTTCTTTCATATCGTCCGCATAATCTTCTCCCGAGAAAGGATTGATTCACTATCACATGATGTTAAGCCACAGGTGTAGGCCTCCTCAGACGAGGCAGTAATCGCGCTGCCGGGAAAGTGCGTTTCCTGCAGACAACCAAAAATTTCTTTGCTAGAAGGCGTCCAGGACACGTCCTGCTTTTGTAGGAAGCTTGGCGCAGATGGATTTGACGCCAGGATTTTACGAAATCGAGAGGCCTCGCAGGACCCTTCAATCCGCTTACAAAAGCTTCTCCATGAGTTGCGTTTAGCTTCCCGTAATTCTTTCTTGAAACATCTCAAATGGTCCTTATTGGAGTCCCAATCAGACTCTAGCCTGGAAACTTTTGATTGAAGCGCTTGCTAGCCGCAGCGCTGAGTTCGAAGATTCTAATGCTCTACCGGGCTGTTTTTTTCTTGGTGTGCGCTATTAGGACATGATGCAGACACCGCCACATTCATTTCATAGCAAAGCCTGAAAATGTGTTATTTTAGTTGCTGTCGTAGCAGCGGCGCGTTAATATTCGATGAGTGTGTTTGGTTGGCCATGTTTTCCTCAGTGTCCAGGTGTAGAAACGCAGTTGCCTCAATAGGATTATCCCATAGCGCAGTAGGTGGTAGGCGCGTGTGAGCTACAGGACAGTTAAAGATGTTCTCAACATCGTATGGAGTGAGGCCGCAGGCTAGACAGGAGTTCTGTATGTCGTTATCAATGCGAGATAGGTACAAGTTCAGACGTGAGCAACAGCCAGAACGAAGTTGGGCGAGTGTGGTCCGAGTTGCTCTAGGAAGCCGTAGTTCGTCTGAAGATATAGCAGGTGGTTGCTGATTTAGTACCATGTTTGGTTTCAAGTCCGTGATTGAGGATAGCACTTCTTCACTAAGCAGTGTTGTGGTGGTCGACCTTAAGCTGGCGTTATCGGCGGGAACTCTTTTAAACCTTTGGATCTCCGCTCGCGGTCCCTCGTATTACGTCTTACATGACGTGGCGGTGGAATTCTGTCCACAAGGTTAGAGTTAGGATGGTCACTCCGATAACAGCCAACCAGATACTGCTTCGTTAGAAGTGTGTTGTGACTTCTTAAGGGCATCATTCTGGTTTCTTGGTGAAGGTGGTTCTGCAATGACATCTGTAGGCAGCCTGTGACAGTTCTAAGAGCTGCATTTTGGTAGGTCTCAATGTTCCTCGATTGAGTGCCGCATAAGTTTTCTGACCAGATGGGAGCCGCATAATTGGCCACAGATCTCCCGATAGAGTTGTAAGTCGCTAGTAGGGTTTCCTTGTCTTTCCTCCAGGAACTGCCAACTAGAGCTTTGAGGACTTTGTTCCTGCTTCTCATCTTGTCACAAATGGTCGACGCATGGGCCGAGGAGGTAGCCATGCTGTCAAGGGTGACACCGAGAATTTTAGGGTGTTTAGTGGCGGGGATATTTTGACCGTCTACTGTAATATCCAGTTGTTGCCTTACTTCTTTGGTCCTTTGCTGACGATGATGCTGATGTCAATGCCGGTTGCTAAAATCGTGCATTCATCAGCATAACTTACAATTTCGAGTCCGTCAGGTGGCGTACGGAGTCCTCACATGTAAAAGTTTAACAGGATGGGTGAAAATTCTGTGTAGGACTGTTTGCCGGCAAGATAGTTGGCGATCCACTTTATAATATGCGACGGAAGCAATGTACCGCAGATGTTACACAGGAGAAACGAGTGGCTGACAGTGCCTAAAGCCTCTAACAAGTCTAAGGCCACTAGAATCGTTCGTTGACAAGGACGTGCTTGGTTGAGGCCATTGTGTATTTTTGATGTAATGACATCCAAAGCCGTCGTGGTGCTGTGCATCCTTTTAAACCCATGTTGGTAGTCGGGCAGCTGAATATGAGTCGCAATTGTATGGTGGAGCAGCGCTTCTAGGATCTTGGCTACAGGAGACAAAAGTGTGATGGGACGGTATGATTCGCCTAGCTGCGTTTTTTTTTCCACTCTTCCTTTTTTCCAAAATTCGGGAATGGTAGACAATCAGATGAAGAGGTTGAACGTGGCCATTATATATCCAATTGCTCGTGTGCCAAGGTGTTTGAGCATGACAATCGATATACCGTCTGGTCCAAGGGCTTTGGAACTCTTCGCTCTTTTTATCGCTGCTGCAACTTCTTCAGATGTGAATTGAAGTTCCTTGTCAACTGGACGGTTACGAATGCTCCTAGTTATGATGAGCTTAAGTCTATCAGGAGATGGACGTTCGATAAACTGTTTATCAAAGTTGTTGGCGCATTTTTTTGGGTCGTTAACCGTAACGTTGCCGAATTGGATTGCAGCATGCCCTTTGTGTTTGGTTGGGTTTGTAAAGGCCCTAACCGTTGACCAGAGCTTTCTCCTGTGATCTGCTACCTGTTTAAAGATGTCAAGTTTTATTTCTTTAATCCTTGGATCGTCTGGCTTAATGCTACGTATGCGGTATCCAACATCTGCTAATCTAGCTGCTGAAGTAATGAAATTTGGTCGAATTTTGGGTATTCGACCTGCTGGGATGAACTTTGTAATCGCTTTCTGGACTATGCGCCTTACATTTCGTTCGGCCGTGCGCACGTCAGTTGGAGTTGGTAAGGCAGCGAAGGCGCTGTTGGTGTAGGATTTGAAGCCATCCCAACCCGCTTTATTGTGATTGATGAATATGCGGTGATCAGCAAACTGAGTACTTGATGGTTTGTTCAATTTTATTAGGATTGGCAGATGATCCGAGGATAGCGTCAGGACTGGTTCCCATTGTGCAGTCCAGCGCTGGCAATTGAAATATCGGGCGAGCTGAAACATGTTCCAACAGTACGAGTGGGCGTGTCATCGTTAAGTGGACATAATTCTGATGCGTCAAGTTGTTCGGCTATGGTGACCCCTCTGTCATCATTGTCGAGGTTAGAGTGCCACAATTCGTGATGGGCGTTGAAGTCACCAGGTAGGAGACGATATTGGCCAACTAGCCGTGGTGTAATATTGACACTGAATCCCGAGGGCAACTGGATACAGGTGGAATAAAAACATTGTAGATTTTAATGTCGATATTGCCCGACTGAATGGCAATGGTCTGTGCCTCTAAGATGTTGTCGGCGACTGTGACGTCGATTTCATATGGTACTTGATTGATGGATTCGTAATGTTTCGCGAATATTAGGAAAATTCTCTCTATTGCATTTAGGGAGAATTTTTAAAATTTCTTAATTGCGGGATTTCCGCTTTAGGTAGGTCATTTCCACTTCAGAGGGTGAGAACCCAGAACCCATGCAGGTGTATTTGCAGGTCCTGAAGCGGAAATTTCTTGAGTTTTGTGAAATTCTTTCTAATTACTCAATTTCCCTAACCCTATGGGCATAGCGCGTCAACTGTTCCATGTGACCCAGTTGACGTTTCGTTGGCATAAATTGGTTCCAGAGAATGAAGTTGCTAGTATGCACCTCCTGTACATCCATGCCCACGAACGTGGTTGTAGACGGGATTCGAACCCGAAACGCCGGTAGTCAAACATGAGACAGATGCCTCAACACACTGCTACCGGTCGCTCCAATTGAATAAAGAGAATTCTTATAATTTCTACTAAACAGGAATGTTCCGAAATGCAATTCTACCACCAGCATTGAACACTCTATCCTTTCTAATGATGTTGTAATTGCCATAGGAGTTCAGGGACGAATTGGTGTTAAGCTTCGTCTCCTGTATAGCACCAATCACGACGCGGTGTCTATCCATGAAGTCCGACAATATTGCAATTTTTCGCTGTAACCCATTGCAGCTAAGTTGTGCAATTGATACGATGTCGAAATTTGCAACAGCTGGTACAGGTGTCAGGTTGTGTTGCAATGGAATTCTGTTGGTTGTTCTCTGGAGTCGAGGGGGAGGGCTGGGAGCTTGTGTTCGAACTAACATTGTCTCGCAATAAAGGAGGAATTCCATTGTCGATGGTGTTTCAGCCCGGAACAATTTTTAAGGTGGCAACAGTTGTTGCAGGATGTACATCTTAAGATAAGATAAAATAGTCGAGCTACTGTCCCAGCAGGAAGGCACTGCGACCATAAAGATCTATTGTGCCGTAGCTCATTAATCCAGAAGACCGTCCACCCTTCTAATAAAGGGCAGTAAGTCTTTAGCAGGAATTAACCTGAATTCTGCAATGCTGAAGGAGTGACATCCTAAAACGCGCGATGGCGGGACATTCGCACAAGATGTGCTTGGTCGTTTCCACGTCCTCCAGACAAAGACGGCATTCAGTCTCGCTTGACAGACCCATCTTGTTCAGGTGATATCTGACCAGGTGATGGCCAGATAAGTACCCCACTAGGAGTCTTAGGTGGATTCTACTCATTTGAGTAGTACCCTTGTAACTGAAGGGCAATATCAGCTTCTTTGATTGACGAAGCCCTGGAAGGTTATTTCAGTAATGTTGATGCAATCGTGCAAACCAATCTGTGATCCGCAGTTTGGCCGAGGCCAGTCCAAAGCCACAGTAAGGCTCAGGTCCATGAAAACGACTGGATGATCCTTGTCTAGCAAGTTCATCCGCAGCCTCGTTCCCCTCAATGCCCTGGTGGCCTGGCACCCAACACAAGAAGACTCGGTTTTTGGTTGCCAACAGTTGAAGGAGATTGTAACATTCCTTCACCAGTTTTGAAGAGACCTTAAATGAGGAGAGCGCTTTTATAGCTGCTTGGCTGTCTGAGTAGATAGCAATGTAAGCGCCTCGAAGTCCAGTTTCCAAGATTACTCTGGCGCAGACCTCAATGGCGTGGATCTCAGCTTGAAAAACACTGGGCGAGACTCCCATTGCGATCGAAATCCTGGTGTTGGGTCCAAAGACACCTGCACCAACACCCTGTTCAGTTTGAGACCCATCAGTGAACCACTTAATACATCTAGGGTCTGGACAGGGTGTGCCATTTACCCATTCAGAGCGGTCAGGGATGAGGGCTGAATATTTTCTGCCGAAGCAAACCTCCGTGATCATGTAATCTGATCTCAGGCAGATCTGCACGTCAGGAATTTGATTCAGAATGCTCATGTGACCGCTTTCTTCACTGCGCACGTCGGAAGTCAAACGAATTCTAAGAGCATTTAGAGCTGCTGATTCTTGAATGAATATATGCAGCGGAGTAAGTCCAATAATCGCCTCCAGGGCTGGCGTAGGACAAGTGCGCATAGCTCCAGTGATGCCAAGGCAGGCAAGGCGTTGGAGCTTATTGCACTTCAGTAAGACAGAAGATTGCTGAGTTTTCGGCCACCACACAAGCGCTGCGTAGGTCGCCATAGGCCGCACCAGCATGGTATATAACCACTCAATTATTATCTTTGGGGTGAGCCCCCATGTCCGTCCAAAGAGACTTCTGCAAGCCCACATTGTGCGTGTGGCTTTGCTAAGTACATTATCTATGTGAGTATTCCAGGTGAGTTTGTACATCTTACTGTGGTAGCGTTGGGATGCAGCGCTCTGTTACAGACGCAGCAGATCCAAGGGCCCGGATTTGGGTTGAGCTCAATTCCGGCGCGTTGAAAAATTATTGAGAGCAATAGCGCCGGTATGTGCTGCTCTCAATTTCCAGAAAAAATAGACAGTCAAATTGTGTGACACACACACACAGATCTTCCTTCTTGCATCGAAGGGATTGTGGCAGCTCTTGGCCGTGTGACAAGTAACACGGGTCGCTCCGGTGCGTTGAACCGGCTGCCGCAGGAACGGTGTTATTTTAGTAAAGTTTGCTAACAAACTTCAGATTCGTGCTCAGTATCCCAAACGACCTAAAGGTACCATTACCTCCACTTTAGAACATTTCATCTAAAACAGCAGTTTCGAAGGGAATCTGAACTACCCTGGCAATAGGTTTTGTGTTTTGTTTTTTAATTTCCATTCTAAAATCAGTTCAATAACATCTTCACTTTTCAGATTTTCTTGTCTCTTTTTTAATTTTACCACCTTTAATCGCCGTCAATCACATCATTAGCCTCCATAATCATTTCCGTTAATACAGTAAGACGCTCTCCGACAAAGCTTGTCTAGTAAACATAAACACTGTCTCATATTGTTTCCTTTAACACGACCGAACACCTCCAACAAGGCATTAAGATTCAAAAGAAAAATAGTCACGTCTTTTAGCCGCTTGACTGTCTTTTACTAAAAGCCAGGTGGACAATTTCCACTTTGACTTATGTTGTTCAAGCACAAATACGACTATGAACATACATACATAGTACGAGTGCATGCATATGTTGGCCCCTACATCAGCATAAATAATAGCCAAGGTGCAATCCAAGAAGAAAAATCCAATTGTCAACTGTGTGGAGGTATTATGATGTAGTTACTCTGGTGTACTTGACTCCGTCTTCCTCCAAGGAGGGTGCTCACTGTTCAAACCTACCACCGAGGAGCGGAAGTCTTGTGCCATACATAATGATAAGCCTTGTAGTTTAAGCGGTTGGGATTATCGCGGTTCGCAGTAACAACTCGGCACTGCTTGTATAAATCAAACATGCATGTTGTGCATACTTGTACATGTGTGTATTTCTAGGGCACTGTACATTCAATCCATCTCCAGAGACCAGAGTTGAACCAACAACGCACTTTTGGACAAACATCAAGTGCATGGACATACATACTTTACTGTTGGCCACTAAACACGCATATGGATTCTAATACGAGTACATCGAGTCCTGAAATTACAGTACTTAGCTGGTATTTTTGAATTATTTATACAAAGTGCGAGATTTTGTAGGACGCAATAATATATAATCATTCTCGTACATGTATATATTTTGCCTCGATATATGCTTTAAGCCCGGAACACAATGTGTCGCGCGTAGTACGTAGCTGAAGCCTGCAGCTGTAGCCGTAGTAGAAGCTGTAGTATGAGTCGAATACAAGAGAATACAATGGTGTAGCGTGTAGCATACAAGTCGTCAGTCAAGTCAGTTGTCTTCAGTGAATTGAATGCTAGTATAAAAAAATGACCAAAAAGCGGAAATTAGCCTTGGCAGCCAACGCGCTGTGTTTGTGTTACTTAACATACAAAAGTTTTCCAAACCACAGAAGGCAAAGAAGGTGGTGGGTAAGGCCGACATATCAGTCAAGAAGGAAATTCGGTTTCTTTGAAAAAACATTCTTATACATCAAAGAACATGACGAAGAACTATTCTTTAAATATACTCGAATGAACCGATTCCAATATGATTTGCTACTGCGGCTTATTGAAGCCCACCTTAAGAAAACCTCAATAAGAAAGCCAATAAGTCCCGAATGTCGGCTTGCAGTGACTTTAATGTAAGTGAATGTTTAGTATATGAGACAAACTTTTATGGTAATTGTATATATTACAGATATTTATCACAAGGTGTTTCCATGCACTACCTGGCTGTGACTTTCCGGATGGGCGTTTCCACCGTTCGGAAAATTATATTGGAAGTATGCGATACTCTGTGGAAATTATTGTCTCCAATATATATGCCCACGTTAAACGCATTGGACTGGAACATGATAAGTGACGAATTCTACAGAAAATGGCAAATGCCAAATTGCATAGGAAGTATTGACGGGAAACATATTAAATTAAAGTGTCCTCCAAAGTCTGGCTCAAAATTCTTCAACTATAAGGGAGAATTTAGTATAGTGTTGATGGCTGTCTGTGATGCCAACTACACTTTTACGGCAGCTGATGTAGGTGCATACGGAAGTCAAAGCGATGGAGGTGTTTTCCGCAATTCACCGTTCGGTCAAAGAGTTATATACAATGATATTAATGCTCCTTCCCCACGAAAACTTCCAGGTTCAGATAAAGAAACACCAATGTATTTCGTAGCTGACAGCGCTTTTCCGTTGAGGACTAATTTAATGAGGCCGTACCCAGGGCTTTTGCTCGATCAGAGGAAAGATTATTTCAATCGGCGGCTTTCTCGGGCGCGTCGCATTATTGAAAATACTTTCGGAATTTTGGCTACTAGGTGGCGGGTACTTCTTTCGCGAATTGAGTTTGTTCCCAAAAACGCCGATAAGGTGGTCTTGGCCTGTGTTATCCTCCACAATTATTTGAAAATAACTGATTGTCTTTACAATAAGCACACATATAATCCAGCTGGCTATACTGATAGCTACGATGATGCTGACAATTTAGTATTAGGACAATGGAGAGAAGAGAATCTTAATTTGAGAAGCGTCAGAACTCTTGCTTGTAGTCGCAACAGTGTTCGCCACGCACAAATTGTAAGAGAAACACTAGCAGACTATTTTATTAACTAAGAATTGGCATTCACAATAAAATTTCTTCAAATTGGAAAACTTTTATTTCATGTATTTTTTTTTTTTCTATTTTAATTTTACAAAAAAAAACCTTTTCTTTTTTTCCATTGTAATTAACAATCTTGAATTTTAGTTCAGTTTTTATTTAAGATTTTGTTTCCAATGATTTTAGAAAATAAAGTAATTTCGATCATAAACTGGCTCATATTTGGTTATTGTTTTATTAAAAAAAAAAAACGCATTACTTCCTAACAGTCGCATAAAATCAATGTAGTTTTGGATAATCATTACATAAAATAAGGCTTAATGATTATAAAATAGCTACATTTATTTTTAGTCGACTGTTGGGAAGAAATCTTCCTCTTCTTTATTCATGAATTGTAGCAATTTCACTTTTAATTCATTCTTTTTTCTTAGTGGGAACTTCTTTATTTTTTTGGTTAAAGCTTTACAAAATAAAGTATCTTCATCCTCATCGCTATCGCCGGTAGATCGGATATACGAATTGACGGAGGTTATTGTTTCTATAAGCTTCTTCTCTATAGCAGTATCACAGATACGTTTTCGCCGGGTTGACAACGAGCGGGTGGTTGTTGATTCCCCTGAGTATTGTTCAAACAGAACTGATTCGCCATCTTCACCGCCTTCAACCTGCAGTGACGGAGTACTCGAACAGGCTTCAGTAATTAAATTCTCACCATCATTCATAGATATTGACACAGATGTTTCGCCTTCTTCAAGTCCTATTTCGGAAACAGTGTAATTGCAAATTGTCCTGCTTGAGATCAACAGAGATCACTGTTATTGAAAATAACTGGCGTGTACAATATATGCTGCAAGCACTTACACTCTTGGTTTCATATGTTCCTTAAGAAACAATAGGTTATTATAGTACCTCCATCTTTCTTGCGGCTCTCCGGCTTCCTGCCCAGACGTGTATTTCTTCGAGTTCTCCCTTGAGAAAGAGTCTCGCAGACCTTTCCATTTACGCTTGCATTCCTCAACTGAAAATATTGAATCATTGCATTCACCCATTTTAATCCAGGAATGTACATACTTAAAATAAACACGGCAAAATATCCCAAATCTCTATATTGTCCAAGATACTTACTACCTATTCCTGTCTCTTTACTAATTTTTGTCCAGCATTCGGCCTTCTTTTTTCTATTTTTATAGTCTGGATGACCTAAATTCCACAGGTAATCGTAACGTCTTATCACCTCTATCAAAAGTTCTACGTCACACATATTACTTCCAAAAAAATACACACGAAGTCGAAACAACAGCTGTCTGGCTGTAAACTGTCACTTTATAGCTTGTGGCTGTGGCGCAAAGTTAAAAAGTTTAAATAACAAACTACAGCTTCAACTGCAGCTGCAACTACAGCCGCGCATTGTATTCATTCTCATACAATCGCAATTAATTTACTTTTGACGTTTTGTGGCGACACAAGCGCTACAAGCTACAACCACACATTGTGTTCCGGCACTTACGTGCACATTTGTGGCGCAAGACGACTGACAGCGCACACTAGGTGCTCCAGTAAAAGTGAAACTGTTGGTTGCTTCGGAATAGTTCAGATAAGTTTTCAGATGAAAACTTGGTGTACGAAAAGAACTGCATTCTGCATACGAGTGCATACATGTACATACGTATAGCATGTGCGTGCTCTTCCATAAGTAGTAACGTACAGTAAGACACAGCTTAATGGTTCTAATACACGAGACGCGTAAAACCGGGAGGAACTAACGCGATTTCAGCCACTGGTCTGCATAAGTATTATGGGTGCCATGAGAACCACGCCATCGGAAATGATACTGGAGCTCATGCCCTTGGACCGATTCATCTGCAGAAGCGCATGCCTAGCAGCAATACGTACTAAAAGTTCTGACATGTGGCACGATTCAATAGAAGGCCACTCTTGTATTTTGACAACATATTCGAGACAATACGGCCTCGATCTTGAGGATACGGATCACATGACCAAATAAACATACCCTGAAAGGAACTTCGAAGTTCCCTATAAGGAGAGGCTGGGAGAGCAGAGAAGTTATCAATAACGGTGGCGTCCTGATTTATACGGATGGTTCAAAGACTGACACTGGGGTAGTCTCAGGCTTCTACTCGGCGGATCTCGACCTGAGCCAGTGGCTTAGACTGGCGAACGACGCAACCCCATTCCGATTGGAGTGACATGCTATACGCAGGGCGGTAAGTCTATTCAAGGAACTTCATGGAGGATGACGACAATTTGCGTCGACAGTAGGGCGGCCATTCTGGCTCTAGCGTCATACAGATGCTCTGAGAATTAAAGCGTAAACCCGTCGAGCTCATCAAATCTACGATACCCGTCCCATGTAAACAGCAAACGAGTTTACGACAACGCGTGACTTGTTAGCTGCCGACGCAACGTGCCCCGACGGGTACTCATCCGCCATTGATGAGTCGATGAATTCAAACACTTGAACAAATATTATTTCATCACTCGCACATTTTCTGTCGAATCGTAAACGCACATCGTGTAAGCACAACGCCGCCGTGTGCATTATTTCCGCGTCAGTAAAATTTGCCTCGATTCCCGTTTCTGGCGTTTCGTCCGCGAAAACCCGACTTACGTGTAAACACTAGTCGTTTACGCGACTCGGGTAAAAATCGCACGTCCCGTGTATCAGAACCCTTAAGCGGGATCTTACGGTATATGCAAATGCTAGCTTCCACATTTTCATTTTTAAAGTGTTCGTTGCACTCGATCCGACATGCGTGAAATCTTTTGTTCTCATTCTGAATATACATAATCTGTAATTTGATAACCAAAGAGTTCCCTCCACGGAGGGCATTAAACGATTAGAAATGTGCTCAAAACGTATCCATATGCCACATGCTCGCCGGAGCCTGTAATATGAAAACAAGAAAATCTGAAATGAAAATCCAAGAGCCATAATGAGATTGGTAATTGTACGCTTCATTTCCCATACATGGGGCGGTAGGGGGTGTGTTTCATGAAAATGATATGGGCAATGTTTTTTTTTTTTGTTATTTTTATATTCTTGAACCTCGTCCGTAGGTCAGTTTTCATTCATAGATTTGTGGTTATTCCAAGAAGAGGAATTCATATTTTATACTACGAGTAGTACTCATGATAGTCCGATAGCAAAGTAAATTGCTATGGGAATATGTAAAAAATCGATTGTAAAAGATTTTACATAGTGCTCGTCTCGTCACTATAGCAACGCGATACGAAGATCTGCTATGCTACAACCTAAAAATCTATGTGCAGATCTAAGGCGGAATTCCACTGAGGCAACATTGGGCGACATGACGCATGATACTTGTATCCTACTACTACTACTATTACTTTGCCTTAACCCCTAGCGGGGCATAGCGCGTCAACTACTCCTGCGCGCCATCGTACTCTGTTCTGGGCAATGGGGCGCAACTCCCCAAAAGACTTACCCAGTACCTGACACTCCTTTGCCACAGATCGACGCCATGTGATTCGAGGACCCCCTCTTGGTCGGCCTTGGTTGGAAATTGGGTTCCATTTCATGGCATGCAAAGCAATGCAGTTATCACTCTTCCGCAATGTGTGACCTATCCACTGCCATTTTCGCCTGCGTATCAATTCGTCGATTGGCATCTGACCCGTACGCCGACTTAGCTCTTCATTTGATATTTTTTCGGGCCAGAAAATTCTTAAAATTCGACGAAGACATGAGTTGACGAAAACATGCAGCTTTCTGGTAACTCCTACGGAAACTTTCCATGTACTGCTCCCATACAAAAGCACTGATAGTACCAGGGAGCGAAACAGGCCCAGCTTGGTCTTGATGCTGAGATAACTGCCCTGCCAGATTTTGGACAGCATGCCGTATGCGCGTTTAGCCTGGTTGATACGACGAGCGATGTCCTGCTCCGTACCACCATTTTCGGCAACAATGCTACCCAGGTAGACGAAGTTGTCCACCTTCTCCACAGGCTGCCCATTAATATTGATGGCAATAGGTGTCGGATTTCTTTTTCGCAATGGCGGGCTAAGAACCTTGGTCTTGTTGGTATTAATCTTTAGCCCAACCTTGCTTGCCTCCCTCTCGAGATCTAACGCCATTGCGGACAGGTCCATGATTTTGTGGGAGAGTAGGCATATGTCGTCAGCGTAGTCAAGATGTTTTAGATAAGATGTCAAACTCCATTGAATTCCTCTGTCGAGTCCGGATAGGGCTGCATGCAACACATCGCCGATCAGAAAGAGGAATAGGATCGGTGAGAGGATGCACCCCTGCCGAACTCCACTGCGAATCTCAAAGTCCCCCGACACCTTACCTTTATGCAGAACGCGACATTTCGCGCCGTCATAGGTTGCCTTAATAATAGCCACAGGCTTCTCAGGGATGCCTCTCCTGCGCAAGGCCGCCCATATAGATTCCCGGCTCACACTATCGAAAGCCTTTTCGAAATCGATGAAAAGCAAGTGAAGCGGAGAATCGTATTCGGCGCATTGCTCGATGATGATTCGCAAGGTGTTAATGTGATCGACACAGGAGAATCCGGATCGAAAGCCAGCCTGCTCTTCATCAATTGTGCTTTCTAAGTGCGGCTTTAGTCTTTCCAGGACGATTTTAGCTATTATCTTGGCAACGGCAGGAAGCACACAAATGCCTCTCCAATTATTACAGTCTTTGAGGCTACCCTTCTTTGGAAGTTTGATGATTAAACTTTCCTTCCACTCAGTGGGAAAGGTCTCTGTATTCCACGCTTTATCAACAAGTGGGTGCAGCAAATCGGCAGTTACGCTTGGCGCTACTTGATAAAGTTCGGCAGGGACACCGTCGAGTCCGGCGGCCTTTCCTCGTTTTAGTGCAATAATTGCAGTGACTGTTTCCTCTTTAGTCGGGGCAGTGGACCGTATACGCACATTTTGATGGTTAGCTAAATTATCTATATGAGGGGGAACTTCACCAGAGGTTACACAGTTCAAGACCGCGGCGAAGTGTTCTTTCCACCGCCTCATTTGATCTTCTTCCAAGATAAGTAGCTTTCTATCACTATCCTTCACCGGATGTTGGCAGGAGTTACGACCACCTGTAAACTCCTTGATGACACCGTATACGGCGTTTAAGTTGTTACTTCTAGCGGCTTCTTCTGCTGACGCTAAAAGAGAATTGGCATAAACTCTTTTATCGCGTCGCACACTACGCTGAACTTCTCGAGCTTTCTGACGGTAAAGGAGTTCGATGCTGCTTCGATTGTCGTCTGATGCTGCAGCCAAACGAACTTTCAGCTCCTTTCTTTCAACAATCCGCTGCCATGAAGCGTCGGACATCCAGGGCTTATTCCGGCAATCCGGGTTTGGGCCAAGGATGGTATTTGCGCTATCAATGTACGCATTTTTTATGGCATCCCAGTTTTCGTTTATGTCACTATCTGGGTGACTAGTTATCTCAGCCGCTTTTTGCGCAAGATGGTCATTATATTGTTGTAAGACAGCTGGATTTTTTAGTCGAGCGGTGTTGAATTTGCGGGGCCTGGATCTTTCGTCGCTGGGGCGGTGCACGGCTGCAATACGCAATCGAACATTAGCGATCATAAGATAATGGTCTCTTCCCATCCCAATATCGGCACCCTTCTTGTTTCGCACGTCCAGGAGGCAACTCTTGAATCTTTTACTAATGGCAAAATGGTCGATCTGATTTTGTGTTCTGCGCCGATCAACAGAGGACCAACTGATTTTGTGGTGGTCCTTATGCTCAAACATAGTACCACCGATAAAGAGACTGTGAAAGTTGCAGAACTCTACAAATCTTTCACCGTTGTCATTACGATCACCAAGACCGTGTCTCCCCATCACATGTCTGAGCCCATAGTTATCAGCGCCAACTTTCGCATTCAAATCACCCATAACCATTATGGGTTAGGTATTCTGCTCTGAACGGCGTTTAGTTCTTCGTAGATTTAGTCTTTTGCCAAGACATTGTCGGGTTCAGTAGGGGCATAACATTGTATTATTGAGATGTTCCTCATTTTGGTCCGGAACCTGGCGGTCAAGACCCTGTCAGAGACCGGTTCCCAGGATAAGAGACAGTTTCGCGCGGCTCTGGTTAAAAGGAGCCCCACACCTGACTCACGGCGACTACCGGTAGCTTTACCAGAGTACAACATTACATTTCTGCCCGTTGGAGAGATGAATTCTCCGCTGTTCCACCATCTTATCTCACTAACTCCTAAGATATTTAATTTGTACCTCAGAAATTCACTCTCTAATTGAAGAAATCGTGCGTTCTGGGGACCTTCTGATCCATTGTCTAGGAGAGTACGCACATTTCAGAATCCAATCTTTGTCATTGTACGATAGCTAAAAGTCGTAACCGTTGAGTCAGTCCTTATCCGAGGCATAGTTGACGTTTCGTTAGCATATAAAGATTTCGGATAGTGCAAGTTGCTGGCATACACATCCTGGCCTTTGATTGTCGGTTTTAACGACAGGCCCTCAAAGGGAAAGGCCGTGGTATTTTTTTTTCCACACCCCACACCACAGGGGTACCTCAACCAAATCATCGCACCGCCATCACTGGCGGCTTGACGTTGGTTTGCAATGGTCAGTGACCACTGCCGTTCCAGTGGGCGCCCCCCCCCCCCCTCGCCTGTTCGACAATGTGCTACAAAAATTCACTATGTCGCATGCGGCATTTGTCGCTCTACGTCGCATACGCTTTGTCGACTATGCTTGTAGCATGCGTCTAAAGTGATTCCATTCAGGCAACTTGAGTTCGGTGCATCATGTCTTTAGAAACGGTCGCGGCAGTTGCTTATTTATTGTAGTAATCGCTTTGAACCGTAAAAAGAAAAGAAGAAAGCCCCGTTAGTGGAGAAGACAACTATATGTTGACAGTGAAGAAACTCAGTATAATTTGTACGGCAGGCTACTTACTGACGATGAAGCTAGCAGTTGATATTAGGCGCGTTTTTTCAAGATCCATATAGAGCAGAGCAGGTTCTCTCTCTCTCTCTCAATTGCCGTAACCCCTTGTGGGGCATAGCGCATCAACTGTTTCATGTAGCCCAGTTGACGATTCTCGGCATAAACTGGTATCGAAGAATGCAGTTGCCAGCATGCACCTCCTGCACATCCATGGCCACGAACGTCATCGTGGACGGGATTCGAACCCGAAACGCCGGTAGTCAAACATGAGACTGATGCCTCAACACACTGCGCTACCGGTCGCCCCAGGTTAAGACCACACAATTACACTAACAATTTGATCTGAGTTGCTCTCGATAGAACGTTAGTACAGGATTTCTACTCTGTTAAATAGTTCCACATTTGAAATGCAGGCGGCGCAGGCGTCGAAATTTTAGAACAGTTTACAGTTTGGGAAGCACATAAAGTTCATTTCCTCTCAATAAAATGCCCGTTTTGTGTAATTATTTGGAATAGTAAACATACAAAATCATTTTGCTGCCTAAAGAAAATTTGTCCGATTGTATATGTACTAAGGATTTAAGTTTTCTCTTGAAATTTGAGTTGAAATTTGAATTCTAACTAAACCAAGACACACTCCTTTAGCAAAAACAAAAGCTTACTCCGTTAAATTGCTCTGGATCGTTTTTTTCGTCGCTTAACATGCTCTGCTCTGCTCTGTACGAAAAAAACGCGCCTATTGTTGATCTCGGCACATAACGACGACACTGTTCGACACGTTGAATTTTGTCGAAAAGTGTCGCATGCGTCCTGGCAACAACAATCGACTTGTGGCATGCGTCAAAGAGACTTGTTTCTTGTCGCTTCATGTTGCTTCAATGGAAAGACTGTGTGTAGCATGCGTCTATGTCGCATGCTACATGTTGCCTAAAAGTTGCCTCAATGGAATTCCGCCCTAAGGCTGACAATCGATATCATGGCAAAAAAAAACTGCTAAGCTGCCTAAATTCAAGTGAAGCAAACCTCTCTGATTTAGGGAAAGCATTACCTAGACATTCCAAGCGGAGGCGGGAAAGTGTCTTACATTCACAAAGGTAATATGCTGGAATGTCTTATCACCGCCTTCGCAGAAGCAACAGTAAGGGTCAAAGGTAATTTATATTCTTTTCAGACTCGTTATGTCTGAATAACCTTAAAGAAGCCCACAGATAAGTGCTTTCATTCTTCGTCCGAATCCCCATTTGGGGCAATGTCAAATCGATCAACCCATGAGTGGATGAGTTCAAGAGTTCGTGATTCATCCGTGTGAAAACGCTGATTTAACTCTGTACTTTAGGTGAGCTCGATCCTATGCAATTTTTTGCGGAGATTAAGGTTACTTTCACAAGGTGAGTATATAAGTCAATGAGCTGGTGAATCGGTTAGCCTAAACTCATGACTCGTAGACTCACCGTGTGAAAGCGCATCTCCACCATTACAGATTATGATAAATACTCTCCACCCTTGAATCGTCATCGGTTTTGGAGATATAGTAAACCACTTGTCATTGTCAGTGTTAGGAGGGAGGGTTGAGTGTCTCATGTTCATGTCATTTCGTTTGCTCTATTTCAAATTGTTGTTGAGAACAGTTGGTTGATTGTAGAGATGGGCATTTCCGCTATTTCCCAAAAACGTTTTTTTTTTAAACTGTTCTTTAATAAATGGGTTAATTTCTAATTTCTAATGAATATTATTGAAAACAAGTAATGCTTGTGTGTTAGGTTAGATACGAACGAGTCGTTCTTTTGGAACGACTCAACAGAATGAGCGAAAGATTCGGTACAACGAGATAGCCTCCGAGTCGTTCAGTTTAAGAATGACACGCTGTAAAATGAATACCCAAACTAGCCCCCCGCATAAATACTATGCAACGCATACACAATTCACGCTTATTCAAAATGTCTTATTCCATATAAATTACATCCCATCACATCCCATCCCATTATCTATCTAAAACTAAAACCACCATTATCTATATACCAAACCAATCCCATCTAAATTCATTCATAATCATCTCTATGCAGTATGCACGCATTGCGTTTACTCCCATATATACACACAACAACCCATGCTGACTGAGACGAATCATAATCATAATCGCACCGCACATCCAAATTTACCCAAATACATAAAACAAGACCAACATTCTAAACAAAAGTAATCGTCTTATGTATCATCGTCTAAGCTCAACTTTAGATGAAACGATACCAACAACAGTTTCCTGTTTCTTAGAGAAAAACGCTTTGCCGTGAAAGAACGGCTGCGATCCTTATTGTGAAAAAACGGTTTCGGTTTTTGCAACGTGAACTTGCGGGGAAACTATCTCCTTTCTCGTTGTTATAAAACAGTTTTCTGTTGCTTAGAGAAAAACGCTTTGCCGTGAAGGACCGGCTGCGATTCTCCTTTTGGAAAAACTGTTTCGAGAACGATTATTTCTATTCTACTAACTCTGTTGGCGGGTAAACGGTCTCGTTTTTTGTTGTTATAAAACAGTTCGGGGAATAAACTTGTAGATTGATTCGGTTGTCGGTTTTTCGTTGTAAAAAAAAACTGTTTCCACTAATTTGGTGGCGATTGGCGTTGGTTTAGTTTTGTTGGTTGTATAAAGCGATGCGTTTGGCTATAATAAATGGTTGCGTATGCGTGGATGCTAGGACAAGGTATAAGTGAAAATGAATATAAATCTGTTGAGTTAGTGCTGCTTAGTATGTATTTTGCACTGCATAATTTGCAGGATAATTTAAGTGTAGTTGAATATGTGAAAAAAAAAACGTTTTTCTTTTTTAATTTTTCAAAAACATTTGTTTTTAGTTTTCATTTGAAAACAGTTTTTTTGCGACTGTTGCGTTATTTTTTGCCCAGCTCTAGTTGATTATAGCTCCTTAGTTAGATGATCTGATAGCATCATAGTATACTTAGTTCGTTGTCCTTATGTTTCTGCTCTGAACTTAATTTGAGGAAGATCTCACGTACTTTTAATCGAGCTATTAATATTTTCGTCTTTGACTTTAGATTAGATTTACCTATATGCCGATAGCCCCGTTACTGTGAGACATATGCTAATCTCTGAATGTTGCCTAATAAGAATTTAGCTGCTTTTTCCACTAAATTACTACGCGGACTCTATAGACCCATAATAGAGCAATCGATTTATAGATTCATACGACTATTTGGGTGGTCTGTCCCTCAAGTCTTCCAGAGAAATTGTCTTCAGATCAATAAATCAATAACTACTAGAGTAGTTTTTTTTTATCTAGAGTTCACTGGGGCATTTATTTGGTGTTATCTACCAGGAGTACTGTTGAGCTGTACATATCCTCCTGTTGGTGAAAGACTCATTTTCTTTGTAAAGGTATAAATACTCACTGAATTTGTATTGAGTGGATGGTTAGAATGTTGACTGCTTTTATCATTTATATCGCGCTCGGTGGCCGTGGTCGTTCGGTCACCGCTCTACGATATTAATTTAGAGCTCGGAGTTCAAATTTTGGCGCGATCTAAAAATTGCCTGTGGGTATTAATAGAACTCTCACAGTGCTCCGAGCTTGTCAGTATAAAGACGGCACGGATAGGAGGCGCATGCTAGCAACTGCACTTCCGAAAAGTATTTTAGATATGCTATCGAAACGTGAACAATCACCTCAAACCGCATATTACTGACTTCAAACCCATAAATGAACGGCTGTGTGCGATTCGCATCAAGACTCGATTCTTCAATCTCTGGCTCATCAATGTGCATGCCCCCACTGAAGTTAAAGAAGACGCTGTAAAAGACGAGTTCTACGCCCGCCTTGAAACTCTCTTCGACTCACTTCCAACAAACGACGTCAAATTGCTGCTGGGAGACTTTAACGCGAAAGTCGGGAATGAAAGCTGGCATCGGGGGACCACTGGAGGCCACAGCCTCCATGAAGAATGTAACGATAACGGCCAGCGACTTATAGACTTCGCCTGCAGCAGGAATCTAGTCGTAAGCTCTACGTGTTTCCCGCATCGACGCATTCACAAGCAGACCTGGAAGTCTCCAGACGCACATACCGTCAACCAAATTGACCACGTCCTCATTTGCAGGAGATGGGCGTCTAGTGTCATGGATGTCCGCTCCTATCGAAGAGCAAACTGCGACTCAGATCATCACTTGGTGAAGACGACCTACAGATGTAGAATTTCCTCAGTGCACCAGTCAAGAATCAGCCCTCCCAAAATCTTTGCGGTTGATAAGCTCTTGAGTGATGCTACAGCGGTGGCGTATACTACCGCCCTTGAGGAAAAACTATCACCTATGCTACACAACATCAGCAACACAGGCGTCCATGGGTTCTGGGAAGAACTCAAGGGTACCATCAAGGATGTCGCAGAGAAGGTTGTGGGATATAAAGCCCGGCGAGCGCGAATTGACTGGTTCGACGAAGAATGCAAAAATTCACTTGACGCGAAAAACGAGGCCTACAGACAATGGATTCAACGAGGAACCAGAGCCAGAAGAGAAAAATATGACGAGCTACGGCGAATATCGAATAGAATAATTAGACGTAAGAAACGTAAATACCTTGACGAGCAGTTGCTGAACATAAACGAAAACTTAGCTAATAGGAACACCAGACAAGCGTACAAACTAGTAAATACAATTAAGAACGGCTACCAACCCAGGACTAGCCTTTGTAAGGACAAGGATGGAAACATCATCAGCGACACCGATGGTATTAACAAACGATGGGCCTCTTATTTTGAAGAGCTTCTAAACCGACCATCTAACATCCCCACACGGGAGGCTCTCGACGATATTGTTGATCTAGGCCCACCCATTCAACCCCCGACAGTAGAGGAAGTTGATCTCGCGTTGCGATCACTAAAACGAAATAAAGCGCCGGGCGCTGACGAGATTCCAGCTGAACTGCTAAGATTCGGTGGAACGAGTCTAGTTGATGCCATACATCAATTACTCCTGCGAGTATGGGAGAACGAGGAGATCCCAGACGATTGGCGCAGAAGCATCATCTGTCCAATTCATAAAAAGGGAGATAAACTGCGGTGTGAGAATTACAGGGGCATCTCACTAGTTTGTACGTCCTATAAAATTTTGACGAAAATTCTGGAAAATAGAATAAAACCGTACGCAGAACGAGTCATTGGCGAATATCAAAGCGGTTTCAGACCTGGTCGCTCCACAACCGATCAGCTCTTCTCAGTCAAACTGATACTCCAGAGGTGCTGGGAATACAACGTAAACGTATACCAAATCTTTGTCGACTTCAAGCAGGCATACGACAGTATCGATCGTGGAGTACTGTACAACATCATGCTGCAATTTGGTATACCAGCAAAATTAGTGCGACTGACAAAGATGACGATGACCAACTCCGTCTCACAAGTCAGGATCCAGAATAGACTTACTGATCTATTTGAAACACGCACTGGTTTGAAACAGGGCGATGGACTGGCTCCGACGCTCTTCAACCTAGCACTGGAATACGTTATTCGGGCCATGAATTTGGACAACAGCAAGACGCTACTCATCAAGTCGACACAATTAGCAGCGTACGCCGACGACATCAACATCATGCCCCGAAGATTGGCTGACGCAGAAGAACTTCTGCATACACTTGATACCGCTGCAAAGGAAGTTGGATTACGTATTAACGAGGGTAAAACTAAAATAATGATGCAATCGGTGACAAGGACACCTGCACAACCAAGCATCAATGTGGGGGACCTCAACATCGAGTTCGTGAACAACTTCATTTACCTGGGTTGCAACCTGTCAAGGGACGCCAACGAAACTGACGAAATCAAGCGACGGATACAGTTAGCTAATAAGACTTTTTTCTCGGTTCTCCCCATAATGAAATCGAAACATGTGCACAGAAACACGAAGCTCCGCGTGTACAAAACCATTATACGACCAGTGCTATGCTATGGCTGCGAAGCATGGACCCTAGCTCAAGCCTCCGAAAACATGCTAGACACTTTCGAACGTAAGGTTCTACGGCGAATTTTCGGGGCTGTTTGCGATCGAGATGGATGGCGCATCCGGTACAACCATGAGTTGTATGAAATGTACGATGAGCTGCAAGTCTCGAAAATCGTCAAACTACAACGACTTCAATGGGCAGGGCATGTACAAAGAATGGACGATGATCGCATGCCTAAGAGAGTAATGAATGCAGAACGAGTCGACGGAGCGAGACTGCGAGGACGACCGAGATCTCGTTGGGAGAGCTCAGTAGGTGTGGACGCCGCGCAGCTGCTGGGCTCCCAAAATTGGAGGACGCGGTCACGTGACCGAGATAATTGGAGGACAATGATCCAGGCGGCCAAGGCCCGACGTCGGGCTGTCGCGCCACGATGATGATGATGATGATCGAAACGTCAACAAGGCATTAGAAATGCTGGAGATGTTGACGCGTCCATGCTCGTGGAGGGGTCAAAGCAATTAACATTAACAACATAAATATTGGGAATTTTTACCTTCTGTTAAGCCAAGCACGGTATTTTAAAAGATCTGGTTTAAACCTAAGCCCTAGGAAGCTAGTGCTTAAGTTAGACTTTAAGATCAACAAACCCCTTTGTAATAAAAAATAATTTGAATGTCCTACTATGAGGCAGAGGTTTCATTGGGGGAAAGACTGAAAGGCTTCTTTTTCAGCCAATATAGACATGTTTGATACCATGTTATGACGCGGACATTCCATTTGTGGTATATTTATCTTTGAGGAGCTTCAGTGGAGTGAAGAGACTATAATATAGTCGAAATACTGTCTCGTTTTTTTACTATTAGAGCCAAAACCCATAAAAATTTAAAATAGTTGGCATTTCATGAGCATTGAAAACTTAATTAAATAAATTCATTTGAGGTTGATAATGGTTAAGTTCATAACACACAGCGGAATCGCAACATGCTGTGGCAACAGTATCGAAGTAGCTTTGCAACAGGTTGTTGTGTTCTGAATTGCACTCGCATCTAGTCATCCATCAATTGTTAAATTTCCTGTTCAAAACTGAAAACTGACCAAAAATCGTATGAATACGACAGCGCGAGTGTGATTACTGAATTGTCATCATATGCTGGTCCTAGCCAGCGGAGAAATTTTTGTGATGGAGAAAATGACATTTTTCACAGCATGTTGCGTCCATCAAAAACTCAGTGGAGAGAGTTCATAAAACAAATTGGCAACAGTTGGCCAACGGTTGTGTGTTATGAACTTAACCAATATTGTTGATCATATTTTTATAATGTCGCTTGGCATCCCCACAAGGGTTATACTTATACACAAGGGTCGTTCTCATGAATAAGAAAACCTCCTATTTACAGTGACTGACGTATCCGCATTTCATTACAGTTTTCACTAGATTTTCTCATGGTATTGAGTCCACCACCGGTTACGCTTAATTAACTCAGGCGTCGGAATAATATTAAAGCTGCGGTCGCATGTTGAATATACTGAAAGCATAAAATCACTTAGCGTAAATCCGTACTGATAACAAAAAAAGTAAAGTGAATGAAGTCACTGAGAATTACCAAAATTCAAATATGTAGGTGAATCAGCCGTCGGCATTCATTGCTATGGTTAGCCCCGCCAGACTTACGACATTTTCTAGGAAATCTAGCATTTTGAAAATATACTGTGGCCCTTTTATGTTAATATGATTTGTTTATAAAGAGCTTGGGAAATCTGTGTAGCATGAATTTTATCTTTTGCCGGTATCATTGTTGTGCTGACGCCAACCAGTCGAGTTTAATGTAATTTGTGGAGTTGTAACACTTTTGAGTTTATTTGAATCTGCCTAAGATTAAAGTATTTTGTAGTAACTTCATTGAAATTATGGAAAGAGAGCTAAAACATTGTAACGGACGGTTTGGGGGCATCCAAAGATGCCCGTGGGGACGGAGCCTAAGTTAGCATAATGACCGCCGGGCCGTGCTATCAGCCGAAGAAAAAGGCCCCTCAACGAGCTAAGCAGCGTCCTATGCTTGCCGTAGCTCAGTTCGGGAGACGTGGGCGGGGTTTCCGCCCCTCGTTGCCTCTGTCCTTAACGTATTAATAAAAATACATAAACCTGGGGAAGACAACACAAACATGGAAGGCAAAAATAGGGAATAATACAAAAATCGGGTGATAAGGATGGAATGGTTGGCGGACGGCGCAGATGCCCTCGCGCTCGCATCGGAATGCGGGTGTAATGGGACTCTTGACCCACCGATACCACCGATAGATCACTACTCAACAGGTGCTGCCTTCAATCTACCGGTGGAAGCAATATGGATCAACTCTCCATCGCATCGGGAGGATATTGCGTCCATTTACAAGACAGTGTACCTTCGGTTGAAGGTTAGGTACAAAGTCTGTTGCATTAACTGCAACACACATGAACCGCGATAGGGTCCGTTGTTGTCGTCTGAAAAGCGGTTTTCCTTCGGTCAACCGGATTATTAAAAAACCGGCTCAAGCTTGAAAGAAAAACCGGATTTAATCCGACTCATTAAAAAACCGAGTATTCGAGTACTCAAATACCGTCTCGTTAAAAACCGTGTACTTCAGTACTCAAAAACCGGCTCGTTGAAAACCGACAGGCTCGATAAAACCGTGTTAAAAAGCTGCTCATTAAAAACCTACGCGTGGTTAAAAAAAAAAGCCGAATCATTAAAAACCGGTGAGAAAATCGAGTATTTGGAACAGTACAGGAAGGAATTATTCAGGAAAAGCTTTTAGCTTTTAATTTAAATGTGATTTGGTGTATTCACACTTTCGGTCATCAAAAGCTATGCGTCCAAAGTTGAATAAATGTGAACATACTTGAATTAATTAGTTGAATAAATGTGAAAATACCCATTGAATTCAATTCAATCCAATTGAAAAAAAAAGTTGGAAGTGATGATTATCTCTCTCTCTCTCAATTGCCCTAACCCCTTGTGGGGCATAGCGCGTCAACTGTTCCATGTGGCCCAGTTGACGTTTCGATGGTATAAACTGGTTTCGGAGAATGCAGTTGCCAGCATGCACCTCCTGCACATCCATGGCCGCGAACGTCGTCGTGGACGGGACTCGAACCCAAAACGCCGGTAGTCAAATATGAGACTGATGCACACACTGCGCTACCGCTCGTCCCGGTGATGATTATGACTAATAAAATATAGGGAAGTGTACGAGTATATGGTCATCAGTGGGCCGGTTAGCAAAAATTGGCATTATATCTTTGCTTGGCGATCGAGACTCATGTATTCTAAATACTACAGGTGTTAGAGATGTATTCCATTCAAAGCTACCATTATATTGCTTATTTGAAGATTAAAAGTAGACTGCTCTACATACGACCGGTAGCGAAGTGTGTTGAGGCATCAGTCTCATGTTTGACTACCGGCGTTTCGGATTCGAATCCCGTCCACGACGACGTTCATGGCCATGGATGTGCAGGAGGTGCATGCTGGCAACTGCATTCTCCGAAACCAGTTTATGCCAACGAAACGCCAACTGGGCCACATGGAACAGTTGACGCGCTATGCCCCACAAGGGGTTAGGACAATTGAGTATTACGAGTATGACGGTGTTGCATTTGCCAAAGATTAAACAATCACCATGCGCAAACAAATACATTTAACAACATCGGAACAAAACAAAATTGGTTGCAATGCATTTCATACTCAAAACACTCTAAAATGACACGAAAAGAACGATGTTCATCGGCACCCTAGGCCCGTCCCATTTTCATTTTGATCCATTTACTTTCAAATTGTCTTTGATTTGAAAAATGTTGTCGCCAAAGGACTAATTCTTTTGGTGCGCATTCTTAAGTAAATGTGGCTTTGACATGACTTCGAGTTGCCTCTGAGGACATTCTTCTTCTTTATGTCGGTTAAGTCCTTTATATTCTGCATGTCCCTTACATCCAGAGGATTGGTATCATCAACACGGTCCAGAAATTACCAATATTTGCTAAGTTTGGTTTCGGTTTCTATGAATTGAAGACGATGCTTTTTTCTTGGTCAAAGGACTCAAAATCAATAATAGTCTAGTGAATACACCTCGCGCTCGGTGGCCGTGATCGTTCGGTCACCACTCTACGATACTAATCTAGAGCTCGGAGATCAAATCTCGGGGCGATCAAAAACTGCCTGTGAGTACTAATAGAACTCTCACAGTGCTCCGGCCTTGTCAGTATAAAGACGGCGCGGATAAGAGGTGCATGCTAGCAACTGCACTTCCGAAAAGTACATATGCTATTGAAACGTCAACAAGGCATATAAATGCTAGAGATGTTGACGCGCCCATGCCCCGAGGCTGACGCCCAAGTATTTGGTGTGATCTCCCATGGGTAGGGGTAAGTCGTACATTTTGGGGCGTCTGATGCTTCTAAGGTTTCTTCTTCTAGCGAACAACTGACTTGGATGGGTTAACTCGAAATACGTTGTCGTTACACCATTCTTGTACAATGAAAAGAGCTCCTTCAAAGATGTCTGACAGATCCTCCTCGAACTTTCCTTTAATCAATACCACCATCGCCCTATGCTGAGTATCTGAGTGTACTGGATCAAAAGATTCAATAGCCCGCTTGACCTTATTCGTCGTGAAGATAACCCTTGCTGCTCTCCAGTCAGATGGAGTAGGTTTATAAACTCCACCGACAAGTGGCACAGGGCCATCTCCACCCAGGATTTTACAGTCAGAAAAGTGGGTACTTAGGCGAAATTTGCCGGTTGCTTCGGCATCTATGGTAGTGTTACCATCCGCATTCTTAAGCGTACTTATTTGATCTGGCCATCCGTGAAATTTGTTAAGATCGGCAGGAACTGCCGGACACCGACGATTCATGACACCATATGATTCCTCGTGTAATTCTTAGCAATCAAAAGTTTTTTTTTTCGATTTCTTAACCTATTGGCTGCTACAGAGAGAAAAGACCGCCGATATCACATTACAATAACTAAAAGACTACGTAACAGAGAATATTACAATAAACACTCGATTCCATCCATTACTTTTAATTTGTCTCAATTTTTAAAACAACCTTATTATCTTTTGCTTAGAATCGCATTTGGTATCGCGTTGCGAAGTCTGTGTGTGACAATTTTTGGACACCCTGCATATTATTATGTCACCAAGAACGGGTTGGTGACATTTTCGTATATTAGAAATATCCACATCACCTCGCTTCCAGCTTTTTTTTGTCCCAATTCTCATTAGTTTTACCCACCCACAAATATCTATCACCCTGTTTCTACTTTTCGGTTTATTAAACTCACGATCACTATCTCCACTCTCTTTGCCAAGTAGTTGTAGTATTAGAGCCTAAATCAGACAAAACAACTGTAAAGGCTAATGTTTTTTGTAGTGATAGTTTTGACAGTTAATTTCGAGAAAAGAACAACACTGGGTGTGACTTGAATATTTTGACAAAAAAATATCGGCTGCAATTGATACCGAGCTGTTATCAATCAACAACGCTGGCAAAGACAGGTTCGATATGCAATATTTTCATTAATCACCTCTTATCCGTCTCAATGTTTTTAACAGAAATTGCGGTCCGTGAATTTCCTAGCACTACAAATTCAAAATATTCTCAAAGCTCGTTTTGACAAATGGAGCAGCCTCAGGGCCCGTACAAAAGAATATTAGTGACTAACATTTCGTCTAAGCTGAACACGAGTGATATTTTGAAAGAATTCAATAAATTTGGAAAGACCGTTTACATTGAGGTGACGTCGTCTCTCGGATCTACGGTCGTGATAGAGTTTGAAAGTCCGGAGGATGCTGAAACGGCTGTTCGTTCACGGAATGGTTACGAGTTGTCTGGTAAATCGCTTGAAGTAAAACCATATGAAGCACAGGATACTGGTATAGAAACGGCACCGGCCGTTTCTGGCCGACGACGAAGTCAAGGTCGTCCAGCGACTCCTTTTTTATATCAATACCGATTGAAAAGCGATAGTGAAGATACTTGCCCGGAACCTGAACCAGAACCAGAAGCAAGTGAAGAACCGGATCAATCAAAACGCAAACGCTCGTGGCCTCCGCATTTGAAGCCTAATGTGGATTCGAGTTCACAGGATAGTGACATAATACCGGGGGATAAAAAAAAGAGTTCATCGTCGTCTGACTCATCGACATCGATTGTGAAGCGGCTAAAGCTGACATCACCGGTTAATGCATCAACCGATTCATCATCTTCGGCTTCCGATCATCTCAAACCTGGGCCATCCACTAAGAAAAGATCGCCGCGAAAACGTACCTCGGCACTAAGGAAATCACTCTCCCCGAAATCCAAACAAGATACGATGAAGCAGTCACCGACTACATCGTTGCCATCGACATCGCCAATATCTCGTCGATTGAAAAGACGAAAATCCACTTGTACTGGCCTATATCCGGTTAAAATGCGACGTTCTGCTCCGACTCCCTATTCGTCACCTAACCGTGAGTTTGAGGAGTCAGCTACACCTTCTCCGCCGCCCGTGATGATCGAATCACCGCGTAGAGGCTCGCATACAGCTGAACTCCCGAAGGCGGGTGCTGCTATGGAAATTCCCACTATAATTATAGATAAAGTTGCAGAGGACGTGACAAATTCATCAAGAAGTGGCTCTTTGACACCGCCTCCAAAGAAAGTGCCCGAATACGACATGTCTATTTCTTCACTTCCGAGCGGGTTGGCGGCGGAGACCGATGCCGATAGTGAACCAGTATCAATCAAACCGGATCAAACTGGCAACGAGCCGGGTCAACAATCAGTCTGTGATTCGCCTCATGTTTTCGATAAAGAAGCTACTGACCAGTATCCAGCTTCTGACAATGACGACCTGGAACCACAACCACCTCGATCTGTGTTCCAAGCTTCAAACGAAGAGGGTAACTCTGGCCATTTCCTTTGGTCGCCGGCATCTGAACAGCAACCTCTATCAGCATCACCAATGAATGTGGATCTTGGAGCTCCTCTAACGCCCGGCGGTCGCGATGATGATCCATTTCGATCACCATCTCGACCAACAGTCGGTTATAGTCCACTGGGGGCCGATCCAGTCGACTATGAAATTGACGAGGACGCTACAGTATCTCCAAGGGATCCCCCACAAAGCGGAAATGGTGGCGGTTGCGGATTTGAAAGAATGGATGACGAATCTTCGAACAGTAAAAGCTTAAGTTCCATTTAAATGAAAACGAACTAGTTGGCTATCAGCTAGTGATATATTTTAGATACATTTTTAAAGACCAATTCCCTATCCAGCTATTGTCAATGCTAAAAACTCTATTGCTAAACGCTTTTTGACTTGAAGCGAATTGATCATTTTTTTCATTTATCCGGTTCAATTTATTCAACACTATAATTTGACAACTAAATGGATCAACGTTTGCGGTGGACTTCAACCCAAAAAGCATTTAGGCAATTTTGGTGGTAGAGTTTTAGCGTTATGTCCGGTTCACATTATTCCAGTAACCAATCCAGTCCAGCGCTGGATTGCTACTGGAATAATGTGAACCGGCACTGGACAGCAATCCAATCCAGCAATCCAGTCCAGCAATCCAGTCCAGTGACTGGATTGTCGGTCTACTTTTTCATTCCAGCTCGCCCAGAAATCAGTGTCACTATAGTTACCGAATCAACAACACACTCGCCGGACTATTGGAATGGAATCATGTAGACGATATAATCCAGTCCAGCACTGGACTGGATTGCTGGACTGGATTACTGAACTGGAATAATGTGAACCGGGCATTAGAGATAGCTAGATTAGGGCCCCAGTAGTCAAATTTGTACTTCGATATAAAATAATTTCGATTCTAGTTGAATAATAACGAACTAGTTAAGTTTAGCTAGGGATATTTTTTCAAATATTTATTTATTTAAATATTTAAATATTCTAATTCGTATTTGGGTAAATGTCTCTACTTATTGTACTCGTATTCGAAAAAGAAATTGGGCTATTTCCATCCTTTTATCTGATTTAAATATATTGAATGCTTATTTTTAAGATATATTTTTTTTTTCAACGTAATAATCCCCGCTTATATATCTTATTGTGTTTGACTATCTACATTTGTATTTTTTTCCGAAATTGTTTAAGACTTTTAAACACTTTTTATTTCACTCATTTAATAAAGTAATTTTCCGAGCTATTTTCAAACAATTTTTTAGTAGATTTGTATTACAGAAAGTGGTAAGGTTTTCCAAAAATCGTTCTCAAGCACTACCCTACAGGCTTCATTCAATCAACTTGATTAGATCCTGAATCGTGAATCCTCCTCTACCCCTTCATAATTAGTGTAATAAATTTAATGTTTTACTCGGACATTTTTTTTTTAATCCGATGAGACATATGCCAAACGCTAGCTAATGGTTTTGTTATTAATTTGTTAAAGGTCAACTCTGACCGCGGAGGATATAATTAACGAAAAACCGCCCTAAAATTGGAATGGACCAAAATGCACTCATCATTTCTCGAAAATTTCCCACACCGTCGCAAAAGCAAAAAATTTACATTTTTAGCGTAGAGAATTCGCTACGAAATATTGCTGGAATCTATATGAACAAATCCATGGTTAATTTGCAATTACCATTCTAAAGAATTCTTGGCCATTTTTTGACATATCAATCAGCTGATAGCATATTTTAAATTTATTCCAAGTCCGCATTAAATGTATCGTAGTCTCCCTCTAAAATGCATGGTAGTCTATGCTACAATTGATGCGGGCCTGAAATAAATTTAATTCGTGATATCAGCTGATTGATATCTCAGAAAATGGCCACGAAGAGAGAAATATAAATATTTGCGTTTGCGATTGAGTGGGAAATTTCCGAGAAATGATGAGTGCAATTTGATCGGTCCCAATTTTTGAGCGGTTTTTCGTTAATTATAGCCTCCGTGGCCAGAGCTGACCTTAAACAAATTAATATGTCAATAATGAAACCATTAGCTTCCGTTTGGCATATGTTTCATCGGTTTGAAACATATTTCCGAGTAGCAGTGTATTCAGTTGATTGACTACTCTACTAGCGAAAATTCTTCGATGCGGTTTGGCATTATGGCGCTTTTCTGTCTGTGTAAATAAAATACAATACTTTCTGTGCGGATATTATTTACATTTTTAGGTAAGTGCCAAAATATCCCGAATGGATGAAAAATTATCCATCAAAACGGTTAAAACGAATTATTATATTTTTATTCATTCGGCGAAAAGCTCGGGCACCAACTATTGTCATGCGGGATATGAACCCATGATTGGAAGGAAGAATGCATAGGACTGATGCATCAACGCACTATGCTACCAACTCACTGATATGATGATATTTGTTTCGGAAGAATAGAGCTAATATAATATAAATATTTACACCACCCATGGAATTTTTGCTGTTGATTATGTATTTTTTGTTATATTTTGCACCTGTTAAAGGTATTATTTCTTAAACACCTATCGTGCGGTGTAATCTAGGAGTATTATTTCACCGAATGGATATAAAAAGTGCATTATGCAGGAACTGGTGTTAACAGGAGCAAAATGTTTTTTACTGCGCAGGAAGCATATTTTAAAAATCGTTATCTACTTCATCCATAACTCGGCGACGAATTCGATACGTGTTTATAGTAGTTAAATGCCCGTATCGATCTTGTTAAGATGAAGGGACGAAACAGAGACATTTTCTGAGCTGGGGATGAAATCGATACGTGTTTGAAATGAAATGCCGATAAAACCGTATCACATTTGTCGTCTAAAATAACTACTACTCAATTGCCCTAACCCCTTGTGGAGCATAGCGCGTCAACTGTTCCATCTGGCCCAGTTGACGTTTCGTTGGCATAAACTGATTTCGGAGAATACAGTTGGCAGCATGCACCTCCTGCACATCCATGGCCACGATCGTCGTCGTGGACGGGATTCGAACCCGAAACGCCAGTAGTCAAACATGAGACTGATGCCTCAACATACTGCGCTACCGGTCGCCTGTAAAACTGTCTCCAATATGACTGCGAGATCGAAATGGATAGGTATCGAGATTATGGCTCCGCTCTCTATGCGAGGTCTGCGCTTCAAGAGACACAACCACGACAGATGCGATACGTTTCTACCGGATCACTACAAACACGTATCAATTTGAAAACTGAAAACGTTTATCGAAATGCGACAAGGGGTGGCAGTTAACTAAATTAGAGAGCTTAGATAATGTGCTATTGATTGGCAAAACAGGGGTCAATGGAATGTAAACGCTGTACTGGACTCCAACGGCTTGAAAAAGGGTCGCTGTACCGGGTCAGTCAACCTTATGCATCTCATAGAGCATCCGGTTTTATTATAAGGTCAGTCAAAATAGTGTTTGGACTTGAGCTGACTCCCAAAGTATTGAGTTTTTTCTTATTTTTATTTCATATCCAGGGAATATTATGTTAAAACTAATTGAAAACACAAAGTTTGCTTCCGGTAGAAACCACAACAAACAAATTTTTTTTAATACTTTGAACCCTGGCGAAAAGTCTTGTATTTTCATAAAAAATACGAAAAATAGGCCTTTTTTAGTGAAGTTACCTGGAAAACTGTTTAAGATTCGAATTCTCCTAGGCACTTAATACAACTACTTATTTGCCCTAACCGCTATTGGGCCATAGCGCGTTAACTATTCCATATGGCTTATCTGGCATTTCGTTGGACTAAACCAGTTTCGGACGATGCAGGTTGCCAGCATGCACCTCAAATAGTACACTTAATAGCCCTCGTGGTTTAATAACATGTTTCTACCTACACTGCTAATTTCAAAGCTTTTCGCCGCACCTCTTTTATTGCTCCCGAACATTGTGTAATAGTTTGATGTCGACAAATGTACTATAATAAAGGATTATCCATTTCGTGTTTCGGAAAGTAAGGCCCTGCCATTCGACATCTGTCAAATGTCAGTGTATTCCAAACTGGTATTGGTTTAGTTGAAGGTTTGCCATTTTACAAGATGGAACGTTTTACGACTGAACAACGCGTTAAAATTATTAAATTATTCTACCAAAATGGTGAATCTGCGGTGGCCACGTTTCGTGCATTACGCGCAGATTATGGTCGACATAATCGTCCCAATGAGCGCACAATTGCCTGCACAGTGAAAAAAATTGAAGAATCTGGATCGGTGACAGATATTTCTACACCTGTGCATCATCGTTTTGCTCGTTCGACCGAAAACATCGCCGCTGTGAGTGAAAGTGTGGCCGAAGACCCGAATTTGTCGATTTCGCACCGATCCCAGCATTTAGGCCTATCTTACGGCACGTTGTGGCGCATTTTGCACTTGGACCTTCATCTCCATCCTTATAAAGTCCAGCTCACGCAAGAATTGTCGCATCTGGGGCAGTGAGCAACCGCAAGTGATCGCTGAGAAACTGTTGTACCCGCAAAAAGTGACTGTTTGGTGTACATTGTGGCCGGCGGCGTCATTGGGCCGTTTTTCTTCGAAAACGATGAAGGAGCCGCCGTTACAGCCAATGGCCAGCGGTATGGCGCCATTATTCATTACTTTTTTTGGTCGGAAATTGAAGATATGGATCTCGACAATATATGGTTTCAACAAGACAGGGCCACATGCCACACCACGCGACAAAATTTGGCTTTATTGCGCGAGAAATTCCCAGGACACGTAATTTCGAGATTCGGCGATGTGGCTTGGCCAGCAAGGTCTTGCGATTTAACGCCGTTAGATTTATTTTTGTGGGGCTATGCGAAGGACCGTGTTTATGCGAACAATCCCACGACGATTGGTCAATTGAAGGCCGAAATCCGTCCAGTTATAGCCGAGTTATTGCCCGAAATGTGTGAAAAGGTAATCGAAAATTACTTCAAAAGGATCGAGTCCTGCAAGCGGTCCCGTGGGGGACATTTGACAGATATTGTATTCCACGTATAATGGCATAATCCAAACTTTATTATGAAATAAAAATTCCATCGAAATTCAAATATTTACTGTGTTTAATTTAAGTTTACTTTCCGAAAGAGAAAATGGATAACCCTGTACATTGGGTACGTTCCCGAAAGTATCGTGATTCCTATACTTATCCATTGTTCCTTCTCCGATTCGTGATCTCTCCGGTGAACGACACGATTCCCGTGCCGCCATGAATATATTTCATATTTCACACAAACATACACCAGTTAATAAGAAATATTTACATTTTTAAAGACAATTTTCAAACAAAGCGACGAGCGAGGAAAGACTTTTCGATCACTATACCCACTTTGACGCCAAGAAAGAGTTGTTTGCGGATGGAGTGGCAGAACTTGTCAAGAGCGAACTGTCAAACCTCTAGGAATCGTTGAAGGGGTAATCGGATCGGAAAAAATTCGTGATACTTTTCACATTCGCAAAGATTCTGGTATCGGTGTCTGAAATCGTAGCGTTTCCGCAAAGTATCTATGAAACCGTGTCGACACGGTCCAAAATAGAAACTCACCCATTGTGCCTATTTTCCAACATGTGTGTGCTCGCCGAGTTTTTGCATGCCATATTCGCAGTTGATTTTATATACACCATCGGGAGTTCGTCATTCGCGCTTCAAATCCCGAATTTCGTCTGCAGGTTCCAGCTCGTAACTACGACGTCAATATTGCATTATCTGTCTACCTAAGAGCCGGTACACATGAACGTCCAAATGACGCCGGACGTCGCGTCACTTAAGCTCCTCCCTCTTTGATACCTATCTGCATTTCAATTCACATGATGCTATAGGACGCAGCGTCACTCTGTATTATATAAGCCGGGCCACATAATAGCGAACCTGAATTTACAATTTATGTTATTTTTAGTTTTAAATAAACTGTTTTTTGGCCATAACTTCTAAAATAAAAGGAATTTCGCATTTTGGACACCATTTTCACCCCCCTTAGAAGCCCCCATCCGGGCTGAGGAGCATCCATCCCCACTTTTTTTTTTTAAATTGATTGTAGTAGTCACGATTAACAATTAATTAATTGGCACTTTAAAGTGATCCTCAAGCGAATGGTTTAAGAAACATCATAAAAATCATTGTGACCGTGTCCGTGTTCCGGGTTCGAGTGTATGTGGGCCGGCTTATTAAAAATTGATATGCGGAAAATGCCGCCGATAGCTATCGGATAGCTATCTGCGGCCATGTGCATCGCTTCATTGCCCGTAATGTATTTCTTCCTATCCGATTGAAAGTGACGCAGCGTCAGGCGTCATTTGGACGTTCATGTGTACCGGCACTAAAACGAGGGAAAAGGTAATTCCTGCTCTGCTCTTGTGTACACTCCTCTTTTTATGAAACCAACCTGGATAGTTTCTTTCGGTCACCTCTGTTCAATTTGTTTCGCGATGATATTGTGCACAATGTGGGTCTGTACCCGTTGATGGCCGTGGCCGCTGTTTCCGTATTCGAGGTTCGCCTTGAATCGCTCGTCGCTCAACAGCGTGTTTGAGAGTCTAAGGTGTGTTTTGCAAGGCACACAACCGTCGCACATTATTCGCGATTAGTGATTAAGCAATAAACCACGGAGCAATATTTGTATCTTTTTGATCGTCGCTTACGATCGACGCAGAGTGGTGCCTAGCAAAACACACATGGACTATCCTATGAAACGCTGCTGCTTTTGCTGAGGCATATGTTTAGAGGTGGTCACTCGCTCACCGCCTGGTCAATCTTCCTCTCTCTTTACCCAATTACATAAAAGAACATTCATACATAATGAATGCAGCTAAAACAAATGGATACAGCACAAGTACCATCGAAAAAATAATAAAAAAGCATTCACAAAAGAAACTGAACGCAAATTTCTCGACACTGTTCCACCAAAATAAAAACATTGATCGAACAGCTGATTGGAAGAGAGTGTCTATCATATTCGCCCCGAACGTCACCAATGGTTTAAAAACAACATTCCGCCGTAACAACATGCGAATGGTACACTCAAATCCATACAAACTGAAAAACCACCTCAAAAGCCTGAAGGATCACACAGATCCACTGGAAAAACCTGGAATTTATGAAATTTCATGCGGGATCTGCGATCGAAAATACTACGGGCAAACAAAGCGTTCAGTGAAAAAGAGATTTGAGGAACACAAAAAATACGTATTCAACAACGAATCGTCAAAGTCGTCGTTCGCAGCGCATGTACTGGAGCAACAACACCTGCCGGTCTCCACGAGTGAGGTGCGATTACTAAAGTCGATATCCGATGAACGAAAACTTGACGCGTACGAAAGTATTTTCATCCAGAGAGACGAAGCAGCAATAAATGCAGACAAAGGAAACATTGAGTCGGTTTTGTTCAATTTGTTTTAATGACTTGTTTATTTAATGGTTAATTTTAATTGTTGATATCTGACGTAATTTTTTCTGACTTGTTGTTAATTTATTTGTTTAATTTTAAATTGGTAGTTAATCTAATTCAATTCTTCACGTTTTTTATCAATTTTTGTAGCTTAATGTTAATTTATTTTAATTATTTGATTTGTAAAATTTTTTTTAGGTTAATCTACTTTAGTTCTTGACGCTAATTTAATTTTTGTGACTTAATGTTAATTTATTTAATTGTTTCATTTTTAGTTTTATTTATACACTTTGCTTTAAATGTCTTTTTAATATATATTTAAATTTAAATTTGTAATAGAATGAAACTACGACAATGTATGTAAGTTTGACACAAAGGTAACTTGAACTTTCAGTCGTGTTGCTGATGATGGGCGGAATACTGCCCGAAATGCATATAGAGATTTCGGCTCAAATAAATTATGCGGACTCAAATTAAAGGTGTTTAATTTTAAATTATTTTTTCTTCAAAATAATAAGTGGTCACTATGGTTCGCTGGTCTGCGATATATGTCGAACTCTAGTTTTCCGCTAGACCACATGACTTTTAAGTCCAGTAATGCCATCTCCATATTGTTTACATCCTCTATAGTGAACTTGATGTGTCTATGCCGTTTGCCCTCTCCAACATTCCCTTGAGATGCTTTCTAGATATGATCGTAGAGACATCATCGACATACCTGACCCAGAAATTTGGCATAATGCCGGCAGAAGCAAAGCAGCAGCATTGCCTGTGTCTTGGGTAAGTGAGCTTTCTAACACCTAGCTCGCACCTACGAAATTTGCATACAAAGCTTAAGCTTTTTGTTTCAAAAATCGCTTAGGGTCGAGCTTGGTGTAAGAAAGCACACTTACCCAAAACTCAGGCGCTTGCTTTGCCGGCAATGAAATTCCAGCTAAAAATGATAGCTTCGCGATGTTCTCGTCGATGGATGCCATCAATATTTCGCTTAAAGCGATCCTCACACCGGCGCGACAAAAAATCGCCCAGCGGATTCGTGACGTAAATTTTCGCCGCGACAAAAATCTGACCACAGCATTGTACGAAGGTGCCCACACCGACGCGAAATTTCGCCACTTTGTGCAGCGATTTTGTCGCGACGACAAAAAATCGCTGAGTGTGATTTGATTTTCGTCGATACCTTCTTGTTTACTTCACAAGTAGTTGTTTATTCGATATGGCTAGCGATATCGAAAAACTGATTGAGATCATGAGAAAAAAAAAGTATAAAAAAAAACATACGAATAAAGATTAAATCTGGAAAGATATTGCCGACGAGCTTGGAGCAAAATGTAGTAAGTACCAATTATATTTTTTTATTTCAAGCTCCCGCTTTTTCCGAGCAAAGCAGTAAACAACGGGTGCATTGAAACTTGTGCCATGCACACATAGTCTTCTTTCCATAAGAAGGCAGAATTTTTCCTGACGGCGTTATCCATTGTTAAAGGAATTCAATTTACCTTTGCCTTTCTTCATCCTTTAGCCACTGCCACAAGCAAAACAGTTTCTTCCTCTTAGGAGTTCATGCTAATGTTTCCGATTGCGAATTTTGCCGTGGCGGTGTGGCGTCAAAATTCGCTGCAGACTCAGTTACACAACAAAATACACAACGAATACTGAATGCGATTTTTCCGCGGCGATTTTTTGTCGCCTCGGTGTGAACATCTAAAAATCGCCACGAATTTCCGTCGCGAATACGGCGCGAATTTTGTCGCGCCGGTGTGAGGATCGCTTAATATGGATTTCCGCTGTGGTTCTGTCGAACTTTTCCCTAAAGCTGAAGTAGTTTTCGTCCATGTAAAGATAAGCTAACCGTTTGCATTGTCTACACTTCTTTTACCATTCAAATGATTTACCGAACAACAACCATTTTTTCAACTTGTTTATCTCCGCTTTCACGGGAATGCTTCGTAAGTGTGCTTAAGCCGAACATACACCATCCGGAACTCCTGCCGGAAAAACTGATCAGGCCCGGCCTTGAGGAATTCCGAAAAAAAACGTGTGTGGTGGAGGCCTGGCGGGAACGATTTACCTTTCGGCCGCCTGAAAGGCCAATCCGGCCGCCTAAAGGCGGCCTGAAACGGCCATACACGATCCGGAATTCCTCAAGGCCGAGCCTGATCAGTTTTTCCGGACAGGAATTCCGGATGGTGTATGTTCGGCTTTAGACGTCGAAGGATACGATGCACTCGTCTTCGCTGATAGACTCTACGCTCTCTATAGTCTCTCGATGGCTTCCGACGAGATTTTCATCGCTTGAGAACTATAGAAACTGCCAAGCTCATGACACTCTATGTCGAATGTCGGAGCGTGGGTATCTGCAATGATCTCGCGAAACTCGTTGCCTGTTTTGTGTATTTTGGCGTTCGGCGAAGTTCCTTGTCTGAAGGTACTCCTGTTTCCCATGATGGGATATGGGACATATATCCTACTTCCTCAGTGACTTTATTAAAACAGCTTCACTGCTCTATTGTTTAATGGTTCCTGATTGGTGTGATTTTTTTTCCGGTGTCGCACCTTGCATTCTCCCTATTCTCGCTGGTCTTATAGCAGATGGCTCCTTCTGCATCAATGATGATACTCTCAATTTAATATCTACCTGTTTTTTGCATTTAGTCCGTTGTATAATAACTCCACTTCTTCGCTGGTGAACTGTACCCTTGATTTATTTACAAGGACCATTTTTACTGCGTAGCCTCCTGCGGATTTCGTGCCCTCAGTTGTTGCTACTTCTTATCTATCTATCTTATTTCTTTTTATTCTTTTCACACTTATATGCTGGCTGGATTTTATGGACCACGGTATGGAAGGCTGTTAAAAAACCCGACTATTGATGTTTTCATTGTTTCTTTAAATATATTTATTCGCACGAAAGATGCCCGCTTTATCAAGAATTCGATGTGACTTCTGCACTACATTATATTTCAAACATTTCTTCAGCAGTTTGATATCTTCACTTCTTGCCGCCATCTTTTTCTTTAGTCTGAGTAATTTGATAAATTAATGAAACCGGAATATAGAGGGCTACGCCCGCAATCCGAGGGTTATGTAGCAAGTACTTATTTTGGTATGTATGTAAGTATCGGCGTGTTACGTGTTAAGTGTTACGGTCTCGAAATGCAAGGGGGACAAATTGCGATCTAAAATTTTCTCCTCCCTCAGTGTTCCCCTTTTTTCAAATATAAGTAAATGCTAAAAATGAAATGTACTCAACATTACTTTTCTCATAACACCCCACTTGCCTATACCAATCGATACACAAAATTTGACCTTAATTTTGCCCCCGGCCATTACAGTTGGCCAATACGACACATCGCCCGATACCAATTTTTACCGTTTCATAAATGTGATTAACCATAATATGTAACAATAACTGCGATTCGCACTACGAAAAACAACATGCAAGTAGTACTCACAACTTTGAAGCCGGAGGTGTATTTTTTGTATGAATAGTGTAAAAATGCCTAACTTTAAGTGAATGTACTATTATTAAATATTACATGGTTATAATGAAACGTAGAGACAATATTGCCTATTGTGTTGGTTATCATTGGCCATCAATATTTTTGACCTCGAGTGTACTTAAGGGGTGAAGAGGTGTGCTAACTTCAAAAGTAGAAATGTACTATTATTAACCTTTTTTGATCAGATTTTGAAATTCTATTGTTTTTGGTTTTCTATGTTAGTAAAATGCCGCTTTTCTGTAAATTTTCATATCTCTAGGTCATGGTTCAAGAATAGAAGGTTACGCAAAGAAGTGTGCAACTTTTTCGCTCTCTCTGCACATGACGTCATAGTTTCAATTTTTGAAAGCTTTCTATTTTGATATGAAATGAAATACTTTTTGAAAGAGAATTCGCTCACAAATCTACAGCTTTAATTCGATTTTCATGAAATTTTGAAAATTGGACCTCCAATGCTAGGGGAGGTTAATGTCTATATAAAATTTCAAAAGACCACCCTCATCCCCCTTCCCGCTCTTAAAAGGAAATCAGCAAATTTATCTACAGCTTTATTCCGATCTTGATGAAATTTTGTATATGGGACATTTAAGGCAAGGGGAAGGTGACTGCTTACATTCGATTTTGGGAAACCACCCCCAACCCTCTTTTCATCCTTAAAAGTAAATCTGCAAGTGTATCTACGGGTTTATTTCGATCTTGATGAAACTTTGTATATGAAACCTTCAAGACTAGTGGAAGGTGACTGTCTACATAGGTTTTCACAAACCGTCCGTACCCCTCTTTTCCCCCTTAAAAGGAAATCTGCGAATTTGTCTAGAGTTTTCTTCCGATCTTGATGAAATCTTGTGTGTTAGACCTTCAAGGCTAGGGCAAAGTGGCTGCCTACATAGGATTTCGGAAAACTCCTCCTTAGCACCCCTAAAAGGAAATTTGCAATTTCATTTTCGGGTGAGAGGGGGTATTTTTTTTAAATCTTTTGTACATTACCATTAACTAATATAATATAATAATATACAAAATTTCATCAAAATCGGAATAAAACTGTAGATAAATTCACAGATTTACTTTTAGGGAAGGGGAATGTGGGTGTTTCTTTTAATCTTAGGTGAACATTAATCTTCCCCTAATCTTGGAGGTCCAATATAAAAATTTCGTCAAGATGAGAATAAAACAGTATACAAACATGTAAATTTCTTTTAAGGCGGGCTGGAAAGCGGGATGGGGGTGGATTTTCAAAATGCCCTACAAAGAGTAACCGTCTCCTTGTTGCGGAAGTTCTAAATTAAAAATTTCATCAAAATCAAAATAAAACTGTAGATGTGAAAGCAATTTTTCTTTCAAAAACCATGAAATCTCGTACAAAATGCACGCGCGCATATTAAAAATTGAAACTGTGACGTCGTGAGCTTTTTCTCTTATTCAGTGGCTGAATAACGGACCTGCGCCTTGCGTAACCTTCTATTCTTGAATCATGTCTCTAGGTATAACGGTTTCGAAATGCAAGGGGGGGGGGACAAACTCGGATCACATATTTTCCCCTCTCCCTCTTTTCCCCTTTCTTCAAATTTGAAGAAAATTTCAGAAATGGAATGTACTCAACGGTACCTTTCTTACGATACCCCACTTGCCTATACCAAATGAAAAAAAAAATTTCGACCTTCATTTCCCCTCTATGGGGACCCCCCCCCCCCCCCCCCCCCCCCCCTCAAAGTTCGCCTATTACGACGCATCACTTCCTCCAGAGAATTGTAGTACTTCTACATATTTCCACCAAATTTCATACACGTAGCTTCAGCGGTTCGTGAGATATTTCATGGACAGACAGACAGACAGACGGACGCATGACCGATTTCATAAGGGTTTTGTTTTACTACAAAACCCTAAAAATCAATCCATCCTTGCAACGACTATTAGGCTACCGGAAAGCTGCGAAAAGTTGCGAAATCGATTTCTCCGAATTCGGCCGAACGATCCAAACACGTGACTCGGTGGTGGACCGCGTCCACTGGGCCCGTATCGTTCGTCAGTTTTCGTCCGAACAGGCCCGAATTGCGAACCGATCCCATCTTGCTGGGATTTAGTTGCGAACAAGTGCGAAAATAGAAACAAACAATGGACTGTGAAAAGTTAATTTTGCTCTTCTACTAGGAATCCGGATGAATACTGAAGCAATGGACGATAGTCATTCGGACGAACGGCGTTCGGACGAATTCGTTGCTTCGCAGTTCGCAGCTTTCCGGTTCCACTGGACGACTAGCCTTACATTTTCTAGAATGTAAACACGATCACTTTTCTCTTCAAAGCGCTACACAGTTTATGAAGCTATAATAAGCTAATGTACACAGTGCAATGCAGTCTCAAAAATATGTACATACATGCATATGTAGTATAAAGTCGGCCTAACGCATCCATATAAAATAAATCAGTCTAATCCACATTTGGACCGATTTGTTTAATCGTATGTTCCTATCATGCAAAAACTTATTACATTCACGCTATTAAAATTTGTATCTGTTTGCTTGTTCAGTTTATAACGACCAGCAATCTTAAAGCATATGAAAGATATCGTTAACGGCTTGGTTAGTTTGTTTATGAACAATATCTTTGAAGATATGTTTTCCGGATTGTCTCATTAGACATTAGATATTGAATATGGCTTTTGCAATAGGTGAATAATCTAGAATTGAAGATTATAGTTTTCTGAATTAAAGTTAAGTGGGTGTCATGCTTCAACCGTTCACTTGTCAGGATATAACAATTCATGGATGCGTTTTGAAACACTACCCTCTGACAGACGCAGTACCTCACCCATCCATGCTTTGCTTCACAGTTGAGTGTTTCCTACCTACGGCAAGATTTCAAAACACTCTTCCGCAATCGGTTGCGGAAATTCCCTCCCACACATATTTAGAAGTAGACTTTCTAATTTAGAAAAAGTAAGTAAAGCTTCTTAAAATATCGCTGCAGCGTCTTCCACCGGTGAGTGTACTCTCTGTAAATTGTATAAACTTTGAATAATCGCATCAAATTTTTGTTTCAAGTTTTTTTTTTACTTTTTTGGCACTTTTCCAAAATTAAGATTTCACTCGACAGGAGATAATCTTTATATCTTTTGTGGTGTAATGTAAATTATGGGCGCCAAAGTATACATATTACCAACATATGGTCGGCTGAGAATACGAAGTCAGTGATCTTTTCTGGATGATCGCCCACATGGTGAATCCGCGAGCATATGTTATGCATTAAGCACGATGCAATTTCACTATAGAACTTTGTGTACAGTATTTATGCATAGGTGTCTGCGAGAACAGTCTTATTTATAAAGGGAGTCCAACGCGATCATCTTCGGCATAGCCCAAGAAAAAAGAAGCTGATGTACTTCCTTTTCGGTCCCATTCTTCGCTGTCCTTCTATCTTGTGAAAGGGATTTGCGTGAATGGTTCATTATCGCCCAGCACACTTTTTCTTCAGATTGTTATGTCACACAGAAGTTATTGCTTCGTTTCAGTGGACACGAAGTTTGGAACTTTTTTTTTTTCGCTGGAGATTCGGACAAGATTTATATCCCATCGAACAGGGAAAATTGAAAAGATTGAAGGGAATTTAACGCCCACATGGTGATTATCTGTTAGTGGTATCATTTTGATCCTAATGGACTTATTGTCCATAGTAATCAGTAAATCTGCAATGTGATTTGTCTGTCCTTTAGAAATCGAAATAGAGATGTGTTGTAATGTTGATCTAAGGGACCTTTTGGACATTTTAGAGAAAGAGCAGCAAGAAATTGAAGATTTTCTGGAGTAATTATATCCCAAGACAAGCTAATCTAGATAAAAGCCTCGTCTTCGATGTAAATCCTAGCAATATTTCAATAAGGTAATTGACCGAGAAAAATAAGTTTTTTTTTTATTTATTTTAGTTTACAAGAAGATAGTGAAGGTGTCAGGATCTATCCCTAGGTACTTTTTAGAAACTAATCAGTCCGGGTAGCTTCCTAATGGAGGTTGCCCCGAGCTTTGTAACAATGCTGAATCGATGGAGGCTGGTGTGTATCTTAACCAAGAATCTGGATCATATGTAGAAAAACTTTAAGGCTCTCCAAACGAACTTTAGTAGTGTTTTTCAGGCGGAAATTACAGCAATATCTGAAGCTCTAGCCCGGTGGTCGCAAAACGATATATCTGGTAGGGACATTATAATCTACACGGATAGCCAACCGGCGATTAAATCGCTTAGCTCTGTCTTGGTAAATTCGAAGACAGTACTGGATTGTCGCAATTCCCTAATAGAGATAGGGAGGCTCTTTAACATTTCCCTGTGCTGGGTGCCAGGGCATAGGGGCTATGTTGGTAACTGGAAGGCCGACGAACTGGCTCGAGCAGGTACGATCAATGAGATCAGCGGGCCGTTACGTAGCACCATGATGCCGTTGGCTGCTTGTAAACTGGCCATCAAAGATGCGGCGTATGATAGAGCCTGCATTAGATGGAGCAATGGCAGTACATGACATGTGGCTAGACAGATGTGGCCCAAACTGGATCTCAAACGTTCTTCTGGATTGCTAATGCTAAACAGAAATAATCTAAGAACTGTCGTAGGAGTGCTTACTGGGCACCATGAAATAAGCCATTTGGAAATAAGGCCTTAATGGATAATTTCGGTTGAAACAGAAAGTAGCCATGCATAGATTCTTTCGGTTTCACACTCAATGCTTAATTTCGTTTAAAACGAAGGTGAGTATGTCATGCCTATTTTTGCTTTCCTTCGCAAACCTTATTTCGGTTTGAAATTGTGCATAGCCAGAAAAAAAAGTGCTGGATGCAGATATGCTAGGTTGAAACGGCTGCAGCTACATGTACAAAGAGTGAAACGGGCAACCTAGGGCTACATGCGGGGGTTCGCAACGCCCTAGCACCGAAGCTAGCTCAGCTCGTTCCAAACCAATACTGAGGATTGTGAATTAAGAGTCGCTTGTGTGGGCTTCACTCGCTACGCGCTTAAGGGATCACCACCCTCAGTATTGCACAAACATGAACGTTTGCTTCGCTTGCTCTGGGTACAACAGTCCCTTGTGTGGGCTCCGCTCGCTCCGCGCTTAAGGGATCATAACCCTCTGTATCGCACATACATGGACGCTCGCTTCGCTCGCTCTGGGTACAACAGTCCCATGTGTGGGCTCCGCTCGCTACTCTCGCTCCGCACCTAAGGGATATCGCACAAACATGAACGCTCGCTTCGCTCGCTCTGGACACTGCATGGCTATTTTCGTTTTATCGCATGCCTTATTTCGATTTGAAACCGATTTTGTCGATGCATAGATTATTTCGTTTATTTTCCGATGAATACTTTCGTTTCCAAAATAAAGTATCCATATGGATTATTTCGTATGCCTTATTTCGCTATGGCTTCTTTCGGTGCCCCTACTAACTGGACATTGCCTAATTGGGGAGCATGTCGAGACTTTGTCTTTCATATAATGATTTTTGCAGGAGCTGTGGGGATGAGGAAGAGGAGGAGAGTACGTCTCATCTTCTGTGTACCTGTCCGGCCCTCGCAAATTTTAGGAAAGATCTCCTAAGTTCCTACTTCTTCACCGATCTGGATGACCTGAAAAAGGTAAATGTTGGTCGGCTACATCGCTTCATTGTGAGCTCAGGCTGGTTTAACAAGTGAGATGGTCTCAGTTGCTGAGCCCAGGGGTATCACAACGGACCCAGTGGTGGTCTAAGTGTGCTTAAGCAGCCCTTTTAACTTAACCTAACCTAACTTCGGTCCCTGGGCATATAGTATTTCTATGCGGAAAAGAAATAGGCTGATAAGCAAGCTGAAATAGCTTCGCCAACGTCTCCTCTTGTGCTAACAGCGTTCTAAGGGGTATAACCTTTTTGTAACATGAAACGACGTATTCGAGATTGGAAACTGCTGCCACAACAAATTGGAATCTCTCTCATTTGCCCTAACCCCTTGTGGGACATAGCGCGGCAACTGTTCCACGTGGCCCAGTTGACGTCTCGTTGGCATAAAGTGGTTTCGGAGAATGCAGTTGCTAGCATGCACCTCCTGCACATCAATGGCCACGAACGTCGTTGTGGACGGGACCCGAACCCGAAACGCCGGTAGTCAAACATGAGACTGATGCCTCAACACACTGCACGACCGGCCGCCCCATTTATAGTATATGCCTTGTTGACGTTTCGATTGCATCCACTTTTCGTACTAGAAGGGGGGCAAAAACTCCTCTTCCATAGTCCTCCGCGTGGGCGCCCCCTGGAACGGCAGTGGTCACTGACCATTGCCAACCAACGTCAAGCCGCCAGTGATGGCAGTGCGATGATTTGGTTGAGGTAAACCTTCCCCCTGTGGTGTGGGGTGTAAAAATAATACCACAGCCTTTCCCTTTGAGGGCCTGTCGTTAAAACCGACAATCAAAGGACAGGATGTGTATGCCAGCAACTTGCGCTATCCGAAATCTTTATATGCTAAGGAAACCTCAACTATGCCTCGCATAAGGACTGACTCATCGGTTACGACTTTTGGCTATCGTACAATGACAAAGATTGGATTCTAGAATGTGCGTACTCTCCTGGACAATGGATCAGAACGTCCCCAGAACGCACGATTTCTTCAATTAGAGAGTGAATTTCTGAGGTACAAATTAAATATCTTAGGAGTTAGTGAGATAAGATGGTGGAACAGCGGAGAATTTATCTCTCCAACGGGCAGCACTGTAATGTTGTACTCTGGTAAAGCTACCGGTAGTCGTCGTGAGTCAGGTGTGGGGCTCCTTTTAACCAGAGGCGCGCGAAACTGTCTCTTATCCTGGGAGCCGGTCTCTGACAGAGTCTTGACCGCCAGGTTCCAGACCAAAATGAGGAACATCTCAATAATACAATGTTATGCCTATACTGAACCAGACAATGTCTTGGCAAAAGACTCCTTCTACGAAGAACTAAACGCTGTTCAGAGCAGATCACCTAAAGCTGACATTATAATGGTTATGGGTGATTTGAATACGAAAGTTGGCGCTGATAACAATGAGCTCAGACATGTGATGGGGAGACACGGTCTTGGTGATCGTAATGACAACGGTGAAAGATTTGTAGAGTTCTGCAACTTTCACAGTCTCTTCATCGGAGGTACTATGTTTGACAATAAGGACCACCACAAAATCAGTTGGTCCTCTGTTGATCGGCGCAGAACACAAAATCAGATCGACCATTTTCCCATAAGTAAAAGATTCAAGAGTTGCCTCCTGGACGTGCGAAACAAGAAGGGTGCCGATATTGGGATGGGAAGAGACCATTATCTTATGATCGCTAATGTTCGATTGCGTATTGCAGCCGTGCGCCGCCCCAGCGACGAAAGATCCAGGCGCCGCAAATTCAACACCGCTCGATTAAAAAATTCAGCTGTCTTACAACAATATAATGACCATCTTGCGCAAAAAGCGGCTGAGATAACTAGCCACCCAGATAGTGACATAAACGAAAACTGGGATGCCATAAAAAATGCGTACATTGATAGCGCAGATACCATCCTTGGCACAAACCCGTATTGCCGGGATAAGCCCTGGATGTCCGACGCTTCAAGGCAGCGGATTGTTGAAAGAAAGGAGCTGAAAGTTCGTTTGGCTGCAGCATCAGACGACAATCGAAGCAGCATCGAACTCCTTTATCGTCAGAAAGCTCGAGAAGTTCAGCGTAGTGTGCGACGCGATAAAAGAGTTTATGCGAATTCTCTTTTAGCGTCAGCAGAAGAAGCCGCAAGAATTAACAACTTAAACGCCGTATACATACAGTGTCATCAGGGAATTTACAGGTGGTCGTAACTCCTGCCAACATCCCGTGAAAGATAGTGATGGAAAGCTACTTATCTTGGAAGAAGATCAGACGAGGCGGTGGAAAGAACACTTCGCCGCGGTCTTGAACTGTGTAACCTCTGGTGAAGTTCCCCCTCATATAGATAATTTAGCTAACCATCAAAATGTGCGTATACGGTCCACTGCCCCAACTAAAGAGGAAATAGTTACTGCAATTATTGCACTAAAACGAGGAAAGGCCGCCGGACTCGACGGTGTCCCTGCCGAACTTTATCAAGTAGCGCCAAGCGTAACTGCCGATTTGCTGCACCCACTTGTTGAAAAAGCGTGGAATACAGAGACCTTTCCCACTGAGTGGAAGGAAGGTTTGATCATCAAACTTCCAAAAAAGGGTAGCCTCACAGACTGTAATAATTGGAGAGGCATTTGTGCCTGCCGTTGCCAAGATAATAGCTAAAATCGTCCTGGAAAGACTAAAGCCCCACTTAGAAAGTACAATTGATGAAGAGCAGGCTGGTTTTCGATCCGGATTCTCCTGTGTCGATCACATTAACACCTTGCGAATCATCATCGAGCAATGCGCTGAATACGATTCTCCGCTTCACTTGCTTTTCATCGATTTCGAAAAGGCTCTCGATAGTGTGAACCGGGATTCTATATGGGCGGCCTTGCGCAGGAAAGGCATCCCTGAGAAGCTTGTGGCTATTATTAAGGCAACCTATGACGGTACGAAATGTCGCGTTCTGCAGGTAAGGTAAGGTGTCGGGGGACTTTGAGTTTCGCAGTGGAGTTCGGCAGGGGTGCATCCTCTCGCCGATCCTATTCCTCATTGTGATCGGCAATGTGTTGCATGCAGCCCTATCCGGACTCGACAGAGGAATTCTATGAACGCAATGGCGTTAGATCTCGAGAGGGAGGCAAGCAAGGTTGGGCTAAAGATTAATACCAACAAGACCAAGGTTCTTAGCCCGCCGTTGCGAAAAAGAAATTCGACACCTATTGCCATCAGTATTAATGGGCAGCCTGTGGAGAAGGTGGACAACTTCGTCTACCTGGGTAGCATTGTTGCCGAAAATGGTGGTACGGAGCAGGACATCGCTCATCTATCAACCAGGCTAAACGCGCATACGGCATGCTGTCCAAAATCTGGCAGAGCAGTTATCTCAGCATCAAGACCAAGCTGGGCCTGTTTCGCTCCCTGGTACTGTCAGTGCTTTTGTATGGGAGCAGTACATGCAAAGTTTCCGTAGGAGTTACCAGAAAGCTGCAAGTTTTCGTCAACTCATGTCTTCGTCGAATTTTAAGAATTTTCTGGCCCGAAACAATGTCAAATGAAGAGTTAAGTCGGCGTACGGGTCAGATGCCAATCGACGAATTGATACGCAGGCGAAAATGGCAGTGGATAGGTCACACATTGCGGAAGAGTGATAACTGCATTGCTTTGCATGCCATGAAATGGAACCCCATTTCCAACCAAGGCCGACCAAGAGGGGGTCCTCGAACCACATGGCGTCGATCTGTGGCAAAGGAGTGTCAGGCACTGGGTAAGTCTTTTGGGGAGTTGCGCCCCATTGCCCAGAACAGAGTACGATGGCGCGCAGTAGTAGTTGACGCGCTATGCCCCACTAGGGGTTAAGGCAAAGTAGTATGCACCTCCTCTCCGTGCCGCCCCTATACTGGCAAGCTCAGAGCACAGTGGGAATTCTATTAGTACCCACAGACACAGACAATCGGTCTCGGTCCACGTGGGAATATATTGCCCATGGTCCGATTTCCGACCTGTCTATGTATTATATTTAGATAACCTTCGGTGGTTTTCTGTTAAATCATAAGTCTTAACAAAATTTTGTACCTCTCGGCAGAGTATGAGTGGAGCATCGGGTAAGCTGCTGAGGTAAGTACCGATTGTAAATCTCTGTAAATGTTAATTGCCTTGACCCCTTCAGGGGCATGGGCGCGTCAATATTTCTAGCATATCTACTTTTCGGAAGTGCAGTTGCTAGCATTCACCTCCTATCCGTGCCGTCTTTATACTGACAAGCTCGGAGCACTGTCAGAGTTCTATTAGTACCCACTGCCAGTTTTTGTTCGTGCCGAGATTTGAACTCCGAGTTCTAGATTAGTATCGTAGAGCAGTCACCGAACGACCACGGCCACCGTGCGCGACAATTATTATTATATAAATCCCTGTTAAGGAACCTTTTCTTTCATCAGTTTCTCTAGAAGGTGAATTTTGGCAACCGCATTCTCTGAAACTAGTTTATGTCAGCTAAACGTCAACTGGGCCACATGAAAAAGTTGACGCGCTATGCCCCACAAGGGGTTAGGGCATATGAGTATCACTTTCTCCCAAACACGTTCATGTTTCATGCTATCTAGTGGAATACTGCGGAATCGTTCTCATCGCCATTCAAGTACATATTCCGAATTTGCTAGGTGACTCAACCATCAGCCAACTACATACGAGTACGTACATATAATAATTATTTAAACTTATCTTTCCCTTGAGGGATCCAAACAATCTATATTGTGCTAGGAAACAGTGAGCTGAAGTTCAAATGGATCCGGTGAACTCAATTCCACCCCAGAGCTGCTCAATTCCATCTTTTATGCTTCAGTTCATATCCAATAATCGTGATCCGAGTAACTCCTGTCTATCCTATCCACCATATCTGTTAGAAACATTGACCCGAGTCGATGAGAACAAAAAGATCTGCTACAACTAATGTAACATTACTGACTTCTTGCCCAACAAGTTCGCTTTATGACCACACCAATCTGCATCAGCAGCACCACCACTCGATTAGCATCATCCATTAGTGTAACAGTGCAATAGGTGGATTAGCACGGTAGTTAGTATGCTAATCTCGACCTGGCATCACTCTGACCATTATTGGCCGTGCGAAATGTTATAGCTGCTGTTGCTGTAATTTTCGATATTACATTTCAGGATTAAGCTCCCGCCCGATTCATGACCGACTGAAGCTGACTAGTGCAAAATCCAAGTGTGTTGAGTTGAGGCTGGATGGTCCAATGCTAGTGCACGATTATGATAATTACATTGTAACTGTGTACTCGTAGTTACGAGTACGTAACCCGTGATTGCACTTTTGCGATAAATTAAAAACAACCAAGCGAACACATGTAAACAAGCCTCATATGTTAATTGCATGAACTTTTTTCAATTATTGTATTTTCACCTTTGATTCGTGGCGATTTTAATACATTTTTTGTTTGGCGACGCTCGGTGAGGCGTCACGCCGAAAAATGTTAAGTAATATGTTGTGTGTTTTTTGAAGCGTACTTTTGGGGTAGTTCTGGGAAAAAACATATTATGCTTATAGTTACAGAGTCCTGGATTGATCAGGTTAAATTGATTGAAGCCAATATGCTGGAATAAAAAAAAATGACCAGAAGCTATTTAAAGAGCAAATCCCATTACGGAAAATTAACACGACATCATGGCAACCACAACGGGAAAAAGCATATTATATACAAATAAGTGATCCCGAAGATTAAGTAGCATGTATAGTATAGGACTATAATATACAATTTTTGATGAATACAACAGTCAAGCGAGAAAAAATCATCAAAAGGGTTCATTTTTATACAGTAGAGATACACATATGTATGTATCTATAAAAAACGGCGGCTCTGTGAATTACGACCCCAAGAACTATCTTCCCGAAACGAGCAATCGCTCCGATCTTAGGATGTTAGTTCACGTGGAATTTCGGTCTCAAAAACAGGCGAACCCTTTCTTTTTAAAAGTCAAAATATCGTCACAAATTTTGGTATACACTGCTTTAAACGAAAATTCTGCTTGAGATTTCCCAAAGTTGGGTTGGGTTCGTACTATCTAAAGCGGGAATCCACTTATATTCCAGGGAGAATTTCCGTTTTCGGTCGTATGAAAAGGGGCATTTCTACTTTGTCTTTAGTTCTTTGAATATTATATATATATATAATATTTAATAATTTCAAGGTATTGCCCGATGAGCAGCACGTCAGCATCTTTTTTTTAAAGACACATGCCGTCTGCATCTAGATTCATACCATGCAATTCGGCAAACAAAATATGAGGAATCACGGCCCGATACTGTTCGGCGTGGGCTGTTATCGTCGGGCCACTCTCGTATGGTCTAATAATACCGCCCGACCAAAAGCCATCCCTAGCAATGGTTTCAATGCGAACTCTTGATACCTGTATGGATTGATCTTGCTCCAAATATGACATTTTCGCTCGTTAACGAAGGCGCTTAATAAAAAATTTGCTTCTCTCTCTCTCTCAATTGACTTAATCCCTTGTGGGGCATAGCGCGTCAACTGTTCCATGTGGCCCAGTTAACGTTTCAACGGCATAAACTGGTTTCGGAGAATGCAGTTGCCAGCATGCACCTCCTGCACATTCATGGCCACGAACTTCGACGTGGACGGGATTCGAACCGAAACGCCGGTAGTCAAACATGAGACTGATGCCTGACACTGCGCTACCGGCCGGCCCAAAAATTTGCTTCGTGACTACTATTTGCCCTAATCCCCAGTGGCGCATAGCACGGCAAATATTCCCATCAGGCATGACATGGTTGACATTATGTTAGCATATACTGGTTTTGGACGATGTATGTTGCTAGCATACACGTCCTGCCCATTTAGCCGCATACCTGCGACAAGTCGGGAGAGGCTGTGGCTTATTCTTATGCCTGACACCAAGAAGACAATTGGACAATTGGGGCTCCTTAAAGCCGGCAATACCCCCCCCCCCCCCCTCCCACCTGATTATTCGCTGCATCTTATTTTCCGCCACATGAGCACGCAATCATTTATCATAAATTTTCACAATCGCGATGCGTTCTTCAATTGTGTAGCGCCCCATGGTGTAATGGTCACCACAATGGCACAACAACAAATGAAATGAAAGAAATGACAGAAATTAAGCCAATTTTGGGGCTTTTTAATAAAATAATAATGAAGGAAATATCTGGAAATAAATAATTTTAATCCCTTCTATAGATACTGAATACATGGAAACTGAGTTTGCACTAGCGCTGCATGCGCCTATAGTGGCGAGTATCCATGGTCGCTACACTTCCCTATATGGGTCAGCTAGATTGTTCGGATAAATGTCGGGTTTCAGCAACGCCATCTAGATAGACAGGCCTCCGCTCAGCTGATCGTGGTGAATTTGACTTGATTTGTGACGTCAATTTTACGCCATTAATTCACTGCCAAAGCAGTGACTGCACACGACGATGTCCCCGGCACGACATATGTTTGCAATTGGAATTGCGTCAGGCGGCATTTTAGTCCTCTAAAAACACACTTTCTGGACACTTGCAGCAATTTGGTCGAAGCCACAGCCCCGGGGATCAGTCGCAGAGCATCGTAGAACAGTACACACTTGACAAAATACATCTTTTGACCGCACGACACACTTTCATCGCGCACGTGTTTGTTTTCCCGGATCACTAGATGAAATTTTACTAACAAATAAAGAGCTCTTTACACTTCACCGTGAACGTGAACTCCGTGAAAAGATTTGACAGTTATCGCATGGTGAGAATTATTTTTCCTGTTCACAGTCGTATTTACAGTTCACTGGGAAATTTACTTGAAATATGCAAAACGTCGTTTATTTAAGAAGAAAATAAAAATGTCGGTTGTACATAGAAAGTAATTAATGAAAGATATTGGTTAGAGTTTAGAAGCTGCGGGAGCACTCGCGGTTTAAAATTTACATTGAATTGAAATGGAACAAATCGCCCACACAGTGATTGTTGATTCACAACCCTTAGTATCGCACAAAGTGTGCATGGACAATTTCGGTTTGGAACGAGCTGCGCTAGCTCCACCCCCAGGAAATTGCGACGCTCGGTATATAGCCCTAGGTCGCTCGTTTCACTCCTTCTATATGCAGCAGCATCCATTTCGTCCTAGCATATCTGCATCAAATATTTTTTTTTGTCTATGTACAATTTCGGTCTCAAATTGAAATAAGGTATGCAAAGCAAAGCGAAAATACCTATGTACATACTCACTTTCGTTTTTAAACGAAAGTGAACATTGAATGCGAATCGAAAGTGGGCATACATGGCCACTTTCGGACTTAGCCGAAATTGTCCATTAATGGCTATTTTCATGGTGCCTTTCGGTACCCCGACGTGAGCATGAGCAGACTGATAGCTCATGGCCGGACTCACGGCGGCCAGATATCACGTAAATCGTAATTTGGCCACTCACAACGATCTTAAGCCCATCGTAGGATCAGGTTGTTGATGTGTGGTCAATTGAGATTTACAAACGTGACTATATCTTGATATAACCACACAAGTGATTGGGACGCTTTAGTCTTACATCTTGATCCGATAAAATTACATTTATCATTCCATCCTACTTTCTTAAATCGGAAGTTACAACGACTCCTTTTTGTCCCTTAATTGTTTTTCTTGACCTCATAGTCATAACTCTTTTCCGTGTTCGATTATAGTACCATTACGTTGTATACGTGCAGTAAATGAGCGTGTTTTTATAAGTAGTACCATTCAACATGTTTAATAACAGTCTTCTGATTTTCACTCCTCCTCCTTCGTCTAAATATCAACTTCCGGTCTCCTTTTCATTCTTTCAGTTCAAATGTCCCTTTAAAGCGATACTCCCACCCCGTCAAACTTTAGGATTTATAATACATATATTTATAATCAAAACACAATCATTTTCGTATCAAATTATATTATTTCATAAATAAACAAAAAAAAGTAGTTTTTTTTTTCACGATAAACAACTTTTCAGAATGCAAATGCAATTCGAACGTGAACAGCATCGTGGAAAAATATCGTGGTGAATTTCACGTCTCGGTCGTTCACTTTCACGTTCGCGCGTCTACACTTCTCTGTGAAACGTGGTGAAATTGATTCCACGATGAATTTTTCTGTTCACGATGAAATATACGGGGAATTTAAAAAAAGTGTTTGAAATATCAATATTAAATTGTGCAAATATATTCAAAATGTAGTTTATGGAATCCTCCATTTATTTCAATATAATCCCCGGACGTAAAATGTCATTTTCATAGATATTTTTCAAGAAAACATTTTTCCATTTTCACGTTCACGGTGAAGTGTACAACGCCCTTAAACACTGAACGCGGAAAACGAAAACTAAACATAGAACGCACAAATACCGGGGACTCGCCAGCACCAGTCGCCGACCACTGGATTGTGGATAAGATGGCGTCATTAAAGGAAATAATTGCGTAATTTAGCCGTCAAAATCAGCTGAGCGGGGGCCTGTATATCTAGATGGCGCTGGTTTCAGATGGATGCACTTTAGCGGCTGCATGCGCCGATAGTGGCGAGTAGCCATGGTCGCTACACTACCCTATACGGGTCAGCTGGATCGTTCGCATAAATGCCAAAGGACGCGCCTGCTATTATTGAAACACCTTGCATGTACTGTAAATACATACTTGTTTCATTTGATATGCATTTAGAATCGAATCAGAACTCTCTGACATGTGTCCTAACATTCAAATTGCCGTTGCTCGTTGAATCTTTATTTGTTCCCAGAAATCAAATTATCTCTGCAATCTTATTTCACGAGAACAGTTTTCGTACGATATATGCCATTGAAGCCAATGAAGATAATTTCATCATATCCCAATTTCATTCAATTGATATTACACATATCTATACTCGTGTATCTATTCTGGAGAGTCTTTATTACGGCTAACAGATGGTTGACACTCTATGCAACAGGCGAATGATAAAAATAAGAAACATATAGTACGGATATACATACATATGTACATACTACAATACTTCGTCTGTGAGTCTAGTCGTCTTGTCAAAACAGAATTTTTTTTCTCTATTAATCTTTTATTCACAAGTTGACTTGAAGGAATAGGCTGGGGATTAGTTGGCGCCAATTAAGAGATTTTATCCTTCGACATAGTCGAACAGTCAATTATGACTCCTCATTGTTATTATTAACAAGAGCTGATCTGTTTAGATAAAAGTGTGTTGCACTTCATTTCCATAGAATAGAATAATATGAAATGCATTGGTTTGCTCAATCTTGGCAAACGTTCAAGTCGTATTCTATTTCTGCCAACGATATGCATGAACATAATAGCATGTCCACACAACACAAAATTTGACGGAAGTCTGAGATTTAGTAGAATGTGCCACAAAATCAACTGGGCAATTCAAATTTATATTCAGCATACAAAATTTGTGCGGAATAACACCACCTACTGGCGGATGACAGTTTTATTATCCTATTAATGTTTTTTTTGTATCCCCGGAGTCTAAAATCTGATACACCTTTTGGGTGTAATTATTCCATAAATACCTTTTATGGTGTGTTAACACAAGTTTTGATGGCTCGAAACGAAAAAAAAACACCGAACGGAGAATCATTTGAATACAAAGTATAGTATGTTTAATCCACGATTTTTCGGAATATTGGGAATAACACCACATATTAAGTGGACCGCTAGCTAAGTGCGTTGAGGTGTAAGTTCGAACTTCTTCCTAACATGCATGCATTTAAGTCCCAGAGAATGAATGAAATAAAGTATAGTATATTGGGCTTCTTCCATATGTGCAATAGCGCTTAAGGCAAGTCCCCTCTTGGCACATCATATACTCTAAAAATTCCTTTCTGGTTGTTCAAATTGCTATCCAGAAAAACGGATGGGAAATCCTAAGGGAATTACTATCCTAAAGGTGTTTTTTTGCATAATTTTTCGTAGTGCTGATTACACCTAAAAGCGGCTGGACTCTATGGCGCACCGATTCGGTTATCTACACCAGAATTTTTATTGTGCGTGTTTATTTCGATTATTGAAATTATAATAAAATATTGAAATGACAATTGATTTCTTTTTTAAATCACAATAGCGAAGACCAAATATCTAAAATTCTACACTTGCGAGCAAAAATTATTTATTTATTAATATCTGGTATTACCACCTCTTGCTCTAATCACAGCTTGTAATCGATTTTGAATTGACATTATTAACTTTGTAATGGTATCTTGAGGAATTTCGCTCCATTCCTCTATTAAGGCCTCCTTCAATTCGTTGATAGTCGAAGGCGCGGGATTTCTGTGTCGGACTTTTCTTTTGAGCTCGTCCCACAAGTGCTCAATGTAATTTAAGTCTGGACTTCGTGCAGGCCAGTCAATTGCCGCAATATTCGTTCAGGAACTGCTGTGCTTGATGCGATGTGTGACATCGTACATTGCCGTACATTAAAGTAAAGTTGTCACCAATAGATGCTGCGTAGGGAACAACATGGCCACGGAGAATACCGGTAATATACCGTTCGGCTGTCAGTCCTCCTTTTCGGCCTCCAGAGGGCGCGAATACAATTTCCGTTTTTGAATCCACAGAGATACCGGCCCACACCATACACGAACCGCCCCCGTATGCTACCGTTTCTGTGATACAGCATTGCGCAAATCGCTCACCTGGACCCGACCTCTTCTGTCACTGCCATGTAGACACACTCTGGTCTCGTCGGTGAACAATACGGACCGCCATTGCTCGAGGGTCCAATTTAAGTTATTCCTGGCAACCGTGAGTCGCGCTTGTTGGTGATGTGGGGTCAATTTTGGGCCTGTGGCGGGCCATCGTGGAGTCAAATTCGCTTCCTTTAGTCGTCTCCTCACTGTTCACTCGCTTACAGCTACTGGTACTCATGAATGACAAAATTGTGACTTTTATTGCGTTAAACTTATTCAATCAACCTTCCAGATTCAACTGACCATTAAAAACCCTTTGCAGATGCATTTATAGGGTTAGTTTGCCTTGTAATAACCCATTCATAAATGTTCAATTTTCCGAATTTTTAGATCCAGGTAGCGTTCATTCATAAAGAACTCATTAAATGATGATAAAAAAGATATAGTTTTAAAGCTAAGATCTCAAACTTTCAAATGACATCCGATTTGTAGGGATACATAACGTACTTTTAAAAATATACATACAAATACGAGTACACGTGCTTTCGGTTTGATTCAGTAGTTTTGCTCGCAAGTGTAGTTTTAAATAGCGGTATTTATTGGTATACCTATATTGGGCAAATCAAATTGACCACCGCTGATTGACAGCAATCATCTGACGGGCCGGTTTCTCAAAGTCTAGTTTAAATTTTAGCGTAACGGTAAATGCCAACCGTCACCTATCATCCGGTTAAAAATTTGACGACGCGATAAAAAACTGTTTGCGCTTGCACATTCAAATGAGAACAATTAAACTAGCCATAAGAAACAAAGTTCTATATCCAATAGGATTTGGAACCGATTTAGCTGCAAATGCTGAGAGACATAAAATTCATTAAATAGAATGGCGGCAGAACTCCGCCAAGCAAATCAGCTGATTTTGCTACAGCGTTGTCATATGTTGAGTGTTGCGAAGCGTTGCGTATCCTTAGGCGTTTCGATAGTGTCGACTAATGTCTCGGGCTCCCGGTTAGTTAATCGGCGGTTTGACGGGACATTGAGAAATCGGTCCTTATAGTATATACACATCAGACACCTTAATCTCGATAGGTTTGCAAATCCCGAAACCCATCCACACCATCTGTTCTTCTTCCGCCACCAAGATTAAGTTGACAGTTGTGCTGTACATGTACATTTTTTTCACTAGAATGTACCGCGTAGAGCAAGGCTGTCCAACCCGCGGCCCCAAGCAGCTGTAAATGCGGCCCAGGAAGAGACTGTTGCGAAAAAAAAATCATTTAACTGTTGGGATTAAGCGACAATAGCAAGAAAAAAAAACAGTCGAACCTACGAGTTGCATTGACTGAATATGACTGTGCACGTGCAGTTCTGATTCTGATGAATTTCTATCTCAGTGGATCAATAATATGCATATATGTATGAACATATGTATAATAATGCGAAACGACGTGCGTTTGGGCACAAACCTAACGAGAGCAGTCGCGTTGTACATTTCGGTATTTTGTGTTCGCCAAGTAATACGAGATTTGAGATTTTGTGTTTCTGTTTATTGTGAGTGAAGAAATCAAAGTGGTTATTGGTACATATGCACATACATCAATTCAATTGTTTTTTGTAACGTAAGTTTTCATGGCGCTAATTAATTATGCTTTCTAGTTAACTCTGGTCTGAATAAGACAGTAAAGTAGCGTTTACACTTGCCAGTAGACCGTGCAAGTACGTACATTTTACAGGCATTGCAAGTGCCTTGCAAGTAACTTGCAAGCTGTCACTTGTATATGTGTAAACACCCGTGCCTGTGAACTGCCAGGCCAGTAAACCCGCACGGCGCCTTGCAAGTAGCTGGCCTCCCGGGCCAATTGATTTCCTAAAGGCATTCCAGTAGACTTGTGAACATATGTTTGCTGTCATTGGTACGCCAAAAAACGATCAAAGATCAATGTCGCCTGCAACTGAATATCGCAATGGTAAATACGTGATAATCAAATAAAAGCTCAAGAAAAAATCCCAGCCAACTTGCAACTCGAATTGTGTGTGTAAACACCTACTGGCACACGTCATGCAAGCAGCTACACGCAAGGCACTTGTCGACAAGTCTACAGGCATACTGGTCCACTGGCAAATGTAAACGAGCCATAAGTTTCCGTGCGGCTGATTAATAATGCTTTCTAATTAATTCCGGTCCGAAATGAACAAATCTGAAGTCAATTTTCCCAAATTCGAGGGCTTTCTCGAGAAATTTGCATTTCAACATCCCGTTTCACTGCAAGTAGCGTTCCGTATTACCAAGGTTTTACCGCTCGAACGAATCTGTTATCATTTTCACCTAGGGGTCGAGTCTCCTTGTTGGAGTTCTATAAAACACATCTTCCAAGAGACAAATATCCCTCGCTGCATAGTCATGCGTTGTTCATGTCATCATTGTTGCACATACACTGTGAACAATTATTTTCCAGATTAAAGCACACTAAGCGTAAAAACAGAACTAGTATTTCGGATGAACTCCTTGAGAACACACTTAGAATTGCTACATCTTCAATCGAACCAGATATTGAAACATTGGTTTCCCGAATTCAATGCCCATCTTCAAATTAATTTTATGATTTATTTATATTTATAAATATTAAAATTACAAAATCAGAAATGTAAAAAAATATAGAACATATAAAATAAAGTCTTTGAAAAAAAAAAACGGTTTCTAATTCTAATTTCATGTTATTTTTTTTCTTATATTTTACTCATAAACTATCATAAGATCTAGGTTTTTTTTTTGCGGCCCGGAGCAACTCGTCTTCTGTCAATGTGGCCCCGGGAAGCTAAAAGGTTGGACACCTATGGCGTAGAGTGTGGTGAAATGTGGAAAGCATAGATACAGGCGAAAAAACAAACATTTGAATAAGATTTCAGCAAGATTTGTTTTAAATCTCTTTCGAAATCTAGACTAATAAATGTACGGTAAATCTTTTATATTTGAGGAAAATTTCTTTAAATCGCGAGATTTATCCAAATCTCCTGTGGTGTGCAAGGTACATCAGTCGCCTTTAAACATTATGTGAAAAGATTTCGACATTTGCAAATCTACCTAAACTTAGGCAGGTAATGTGTGTAAGGTACATATACGAGTAAGTGGAAATCGGGTAAATGAAGCATGTACATATGAGTATAAAAGGATGCCATTTTCAGGAATTCGGATACTGTGCTTGGGGAAAAGTTCATAGTTATCGTCTCTACTAGTGTTTTTGAAATTTTCTCATAACAATATTCTTTGTCGGTCCTAACTTTGGAATGATTTTATTAACACTATTGTAACAATAATTATTATCAAAATCATCTATAGTCTGAATCTGAACATAAAGACCGATACTTTGTAATTACCACGATCTTGACAATTTGAACCGTCACTCCATTTGTCGGATGTGTGCTTCCTACATATCGTGTGCATCACGCTAACATACTCTCGTAATTTCATCCACTTAACATTAAAAGAACCGAGCATCTGAAGACTTTATTACACATATGAATTAAAAATATCTTGGAATATGAGAAATCGTGAATAGACGACTGACGACCTAAAATGCACTTCTGAATAAATTTAAATATGTGGTCGTAGGTTGATAACCTACTCACATACTGGCTCGTAAATTGTGTGGAGGAAAAACTTGTGGCTTCTCCCGAGGACGCTAGCTGTTCCCCTAATATGTAGTAGCAAAATAATTTCACCTTTTCTAGATATACATACAAGCTAGTTTATGCTATTATAAACTTACAGAATATTGAATTCAGTCAAATTCAACCACCAAACTGTCTGGCGCAGTGGCACTCATCATCATTTTGTCATCAGAAGATTTTTCATCTTGTTTCATCGTAAAACTTCACAGATGATTATTACAGTCTAGGTCGTTTATTCCTGTTTTCCTTTTCCAAAATAAGGAGAAGCGAGTCCGACAACTATTGAGAGAGGAGAGGGATGCATCTACATAAGACCAAAGAATTTCCTTAGACAATTCGAAAGATGGATTTGTTGAACTGGCCGTTAATCTTTTGGTCGGGTTGTTGGTTTATGGTCTATTGATTCTAGACGCTCCCATAATAATATGCATATGGCTTGAGGATATCTTTGGACGTCTTCGTTCGCTTCTTCTTCTTCACAGTTGTCTTAATCAATCATTCATCATGGAGAATGAATGTTTATAAAATTTGTTTACCGGAAGCCGACAGCCATATAGTTTTTCATTCATTTGTTGGAAGTTGCACGCGGCATATTTTCAAGCATATCAGATTGTAGGAGTATCTATAAGATATTAGGTTAGTGCAGATGAAATGTCGGATTCAGTAGTAAATTTTTGAACAGCTGTAACTTTTTACAAAAAGATAATTTTATTAATCGAAATAGGTACCAGCGGATGCGAAACACTTTTCCCAACGAGATACAAGCGCATTTATTCCTGTTTCGTAGAAGTCCGAGTTTCTGATTCGAAGAAACTCCTCGAAGGCATTTTTGACAGCTGTTTCATTGTTAAACTGTTTTCCTGTCAAAAAGTGATCCAAATGTTTAGAGAAATGGTAATCTGTTGGCGAGAGGTCTGGTGAATATGGCGGGTGAGGAAAAGTCTCATAGTGCAATTCGTTCATTTTTTGGATCGTTGTTCTCGATACAAGAGGTCGTGCGTTGTCATGAAGCAGTATAACTCTATCCCTGTTGACTAGCCTAGGTCGTTGAACTGTCAATTTCTGATGCATTTCGTCCAGTCGAGCGCACTATTTCTCAGCATTGATGGTTTCGCCAGGTTGCAGGAACGAATAGTGGATAAATCCGGCTACCGACCACCAAACAGTCACTATTATTCACTATTATTATATTTTCTTTGGATAAAGGCATGGTTTCGGCATGTGTCTTGGAGCCTCATCGGCATCTAGCCATTGGGCCGATCGGCGACGATTATCGTATAGTATCCACTTTTCATTGCAGGTCACAATTCGGTTCAAGAACGGCTCGTTTCTGTTGCGGGAGAAAAAAGAACTAGAAATCTCCATTCGACACGTCATGTTTTGCTCGGTAAGAGCATGCGGAACCCACTTGTCAAGCTTTTTCACTTTTCCAAGTTGTTGCAAGTGTCGGAAAACTGTCGAATGGTGCACGACATTGGCCACTAAACGCCATTCGTCCGTCTACGCAGTGGCAATGGTTTCAAATTACCATGGGTGGGCTATTTTTTTTTAGCAGTCGTAAAAGATCCGCCACCTACAATTATGAACCTCGCGTTACAAAATGTATTCGCTCAATGTCACTACTGATCGAATCAGATAAGTCTACGAGTGATAGGTTCCGACGATGTAAAATAGCAGTTACTATAAGCACCGCGAACGACCGGTCAACGCCAAATCTAACGTCAATTTATTGACTCCTATAGCGAGACTTTTCGTTTCATCCTCTCACAATGAAAGCTTTAGTCATATGAAAAGAGTCGCCCTCTCAAAATCAGAGTTTTAGTTGTATAAGAAGAGTCGCCCTCTCACAATGAAAGTTTTAGTTTTATAAGAAGACTTAATTAAGAGCTTTCATCTTTTTCTGACAGGATTAGTTCTTTTGCGAAAATATAAATTTGTGTAAATAAGTAATTAGCGCCATTACATATGCAAAATGGAAGCAATTATTGTTTTTAAATTTCGTAAATGTTACTCAATAAAATTTTAAGTAGCTATTGAACAGTTTAATGAATTATTATACCCCCCCCCCCCCCCCCCCCCATTCTCCATATTGTTTAAAAGTTGATTACTTTTAAGGGGCATTGCAGTTTTTCGAGGCAAAATGCCTATTACCAACGATAAAATTGTAATCGCATGAATATTACGGCTGGTGATTGTGGAAAACAACGCTTTGCGAAGTCAATATAATTTTGTGTACAAACATTTTTTAATTTGTCATCGAAAATGACACAGAGTGACAGTAAATACAAACTCTCATGAGCTTATATTTACCCGTACTTGCCAAAAACAGACCGTGTTTTTTATAGCATATTCTCTCTTTCTAGCTATAGCTACACTTATAAAAAAGCTTAGCTCCCATAACAAGAGTATAGTTCTTTCCTTCTTCTCTTACAAGAGTCTTATGGGACATGTGTAACTCTGATAAAGAGAGTTGAACTCTTACTCAAGATAAAATAACTCTCAGAAAGTGCGCCACTTAATTCTCATAAAACTCTCATAATACACTTATTCTACCAGAGTTGGATTACAAAAGTAAGACTCTTCCTGCTGGCTCTTATAAGATTCTGGAAGAGTCTTATAAGTGCCACCATACACTGTCGAACTCGAACTCGAGCATGAACCTGGTACAAATGTCCTCTGAATAGGTCAGAACACACACGCACACTATACATAAACGTGAAGAAAACCGGTCCACTTGTACCATGTTCGAGATCGAGTTCGACAGTGTATGGTGACACTTAGAAGCAAGCTATTAGTTCAGACATGTAACGGTTTAAATCTTTAAAAAATTTTAGATTGGTTTTTTTTTTCATAGAAAAATTAAATGGTGATTGTATAACGGCACTCGAATCTAGAAATCTGTAATTTCTAAGAGAGTTACCTCAATGGCTTTTGAACGACATAGAAATTGCAGGGACTTAGATTTGAATTTCGAATATTATTTTATTTGTCGAAGGAAAAAACGTGTTCTTAAGATAGCAAACATCGACTTAAAAGGTCGGCAATTCTGCTGAATGTCCCTTATCTGGCAATTCATTGGTCACTTTACGCCGGCAATCGGTATTCATATCATCTCACGGAAGTTCAGTATTTATTGCAGAAAGAATGGCGGCTTATGGTCATTTCCAAACGAAAGTGCTATGAACGCGTGGCAACTTTACCTGGAGCAATCATATTTGGGTTCAGCAAACTCCCACACGATTCGCTCTTTTCGTTACCAGCAAGAATTTAGCATTAATGTCTGGATAAGTATCCTTGAGTACATTGGCGTAGATAGGCGAGGAGGGGATTACGGGGATCAACCACCTCCTCGGGTGTCGGATTTGAAAACATGTACAACTAAAATTCAGACATAATTGAATGAACTCTCAACTCTCTCAACAAGCCGACTATAGCTGTTTGTGCTTCATTCCATGTCGTTTTTCATTTTTGGTCCGTCCCATATACTCATATAATGGACGGGCATATAGCCCGATGCATGCCGTATGTTCGTTCGATTGTCCGTTTTTTGACCCAGGCACTTCTCGTGGTTCGATATCGACCACATTTGGTATGAAATTTTATTGGGTGATCCTGAGCACAACCCGCTGACTGATTTTTGCAATAAGACTGCAGGACCACCAGTACTTTTTTGGGGTATGAAGAGAAATGGAGTCCAAACTTTCAAAATATGATGATTGGACCTGAAACCAATGTTCGGAATAGGACAGAGCTTAAAGGACACAATGAACAATAGAAGACATAATGAACACAAAAAGACATGAAAGACCAATTCCTTGGGTGACCCTAAGCACTATGCGGTGGTATCGATCGGGATTTAATGTACCGTTGTCTCACTTAGAGAGCATTGCGTCAAAAAACGTATTTCATAAATCTTTCGTTCCTTGACAAATTTAAGGTAAGGTAGGAGGAAAGGGAAATATTGTGGGTTCAGTAATTAAGATTTAATTTAATTTACCTAGTAGATTTGCTTACCAATGGCAACTTTTAGGTTTCAGAGGCAATATTTAGCAAATAACGAGGTCATCTCAGCAATACTGACTATTTAAGAGATATAGGTCTAAAAATATTGGATTATCGTTAGGCCAAGTCAACCGAGCTATGAAAGGATCGCGTTGAAAAATTAAACGCAAATTGCATGTTATTGTTTTACAACGTTTTTCCAGGGACTTTTCAAACAACCTCATTTTCTAATCCTAAAGCTAAATACCTTGTACCTTATATAAATATATAGGGCATTGGAAAAAAAATTTTTGCAGCTGGCGCTCGTTGCAATAACGCTTTTTTGACTTCCCTTAGGGTTGGTTCAACAAATTCAGCCGTGGCAAGGTAGGACAAAATGAGATCCGATCCGGTAATATCCAGTGGTTTGGAATGGACGGTTTGGTCGGCATCCGAATATGCCCGCGAAGACGGTGTCTAAGGTAGCATAATGACCGTGAAGGTCGGGCCGTGCCATCTGGCGAAGGAAAAGGCCCCTCAACGGACTAAGCAGCGGCCTATGCTTGCTGTAGCTCAGTACGGGAGATGTAGTCGAGGTTTTCGCCGCTCGTTGCCCCTATACTTTACGTATTAATAAATATTTATCGGTCTGGCGAAGACAACACAAACATAGGAGGTAAAAATGGGGAATAATAAAAAGTGAGGCGATAAGGATGGAATGGTTGGCAGACGGCGCAGACTCCCTCGCACTCGCATCGGGGTCCACGTGCGATGGGACCTTCGGCCTCTGTTTTCGTACTACCGACAGATCACTACTCATTAGGTGCTGCCTTCAATCTGCCGGTGAAAGCAGCACTACCAGGATATGGTTTATTACAGGGCAGCTTCTACTTCGAGGCTTGCCAAGAAAAAGCGAAGCTGAGGACAGAGTGTGCTCAAAGGTAGAAAAAATACTAGATTTCCCCATTATTCAGATGATCAACAGGTTGCAGAGAATCCTAAATCCAGCAGAGGCACAACACTGTATTCCAAGCCGTAATTCACTCGTAAACTCTGTAAGCTGTTGAGCACATGAATATTCATCATCAACGTGGCGCACCAGCCCGACACGTCGGGCTTTTGGCCGCCTGGATCGTTGTCTTCCAATTATCTCGGCACGTGACCGCGTCCTCCAATCTTGGAAGCCCAGTAGTTGCTCGGCGTCAGCATATATTGAGCTCTTCCAACGAGCTCTCGGTTTTCGTGACAGTCTCGCTCCGTCGCCTCGATATCTGTTCATTACTTGTTTAGGTATGCGAGCATCGTTCATTCATTGTCTTCATGTCACTTCCAGCTCATCGTGAAGTTCATACAATACCGGATGCGCCATCCATCTCAGTCGTAAACTGCTCCGAAAATTCACCGAAAGACTTTCTGTTTCAATGTGTTTAGCATGTTTTTGGAGGGTTCAACTTTCGCAGCCATAGCATGGCACTGCTCCTATGACGGTTTTGTATACGGGGAGCTTCGTGTTTATGTGCACATGCTTCGATTTCATTATGGGGAGGACCGAGAAGAAAGTCTTACTTGCTAGCTGTATCCGTCCGTTGATTTCGTCAATTTCGGTGGCGCCATTTCACACCTTGCTACTCAGGCTAAGCCATAAAAGACATACACAAAGACGGGATTGCCTTGTTAATCTGAATCTAAAAAGGAAGACTACTCTACAGGAAGGATGGGGGTGAAATACGTGAAGTAAAGTGGCTAAGTCCTAAGACTTACAGCAAGTAGCCTTAGTGTGCTTTTGGGGATGCCAATCCGTGGAAGGACCAAAATGAACCCGATAAGGTAATGGTTAGTCCTGTTCTTTACTAGAAATGAGTCCCACGTTCGGCACCAAATATATGTAGTATTGTTATTACTTACCGGTCTCGTCGCCGGTCGGGATGCAAGTGTCGTGTCGTTGTCAAAAGCTTTTTCCCCTGCTGTCAACCATTGTTGTGTGGTGTTGCCACATTACCCGCTTCGTCGTTTTTCAAGAAAGTTTGTGATTGTTTGTTTCCTTTGTTTTGCTTTGTTCTTTTTTTTTATGTGTTAAAAAGAAGTCATTAAATTCTTTGAACTCAATTAAATTACTACACTGTATTTTAAATTCGAAAATTAGTCCAATTATTTCATTAATTCGGCCGAAATTCAATTGATTATTTTTTTAATTTTAGTTATTAAAATGAACACGTTTAAACAGTGCACTTTTAGGTTTAGTAGTTTGCGTAGCTATAAGTTGTTGTTGATTGCATTTTGAAAGATTCTCGTCATTTTCTCTCAGCGAATAGGTTGGTTTTAAACGATCAACCGAAATTGGAATTTTGCGACCTCGTACTTGAACGATGTAGTACTTGTCCTTTCTGTCAATGATTTGGAAAGGTCCCTCGTACGGTGACGAAAATGAAGGTCGAACTCTATCGTTCCTTATAAAAACATGGGAACAATTATTTAAATCATTGCTAGAGAAAACAGGATGTGTTCCATGTCGAGACATTGGGACTGGTGATAGGGAGTGAAAATATTTCCGCAGGTTTTGAACGATTTCTGGCGCTTCAAGATCTCTGTTTGATGGAGCGAGGAATTCTCCAGGAAGTCTGATTGGCTCGCCATAGACTAGTTCTGCTGATGTAGTTCCAAGATCTTCTTTCCAGGCGGCTCTCATTCCCATTAGTACGGCGGGTAAAGCATCGTGCCAGCTTTCCTTGTGGCAAAGTAAAGCTGATTTTAACTGTCGGTGGAGTCGCTCAACCAACCCGTTAGATTGCGGATGATACGAAGTCGTTTTTAGATGATGAGTTCCTAGAAGTTCGTTAAGTTTCCTGAAAAGATCCGACTCAAATTGTCTTCCTTGATCCGTGGTTATCCTTAGAGGAATGCCATATCTGCAAATCCAGTGAAATAATATAGCGTGCGCGACTTTGTCAGTTGATCCATCTTGAAGAGGTATGGCTTCTGGAAATCGTGTAAATCTGTCTATGATAGTTAGACATTGTTGATAATTGTTAGCTGGAGTAAGCTTTACTAAGTCCAGGTGTATGTGTTCGAAACGCCCCGTCGGTGAAGTAAAATTTCCAATCGCAGACCTGGTGTGTCTGGAAATTTTGTTTCTCTGGCATTCCAAACAAGATCGCGCCCAATCATGGCAATCTTTATTGATTGATGGCCAAACATATCGTGCAGCAATCAGCTTTTGGGATGCTCGGGAACCCGGATGTGAAAGACTGTGCAAAGAATCAAAAATTGGCTTTCGCAGCGATTGAGGAACGAATGGTCGAACAGATTTCGAAGAGACGTCACAGCACACATCTACGTTGAAATCGGGATAGTTTATTCGTCTTAAGTTAAGGGACATCTCTCCTTGTCGTACTAATATTTGCTTGAGCTCTGCATTCGTTTGTTGTGCTTGTGCGAGTTGTTTAATGCTAACCGCTTTTGAAATGGAGCATACACGAGAGAGTGTATCAGCGACTATATTCTTGGGTCCAGAGACGTGCTTGATATCCGTGGTAAATTGACTAATGAAGTCCAATCGACGGAATTGCCATGGTGAGGCTCTGTCGGGGTTCTGTTGAAAAGCGTGAAGCAGAGGTTTATGATCGGTGTAAACTGTTACATGCCTGCCTTCAAAAATATGGCGGAAAAAACGAACTGCTTCATACACAGCTTCTAACTCGCGGTCATATGTCGACAGTTTTTGGACGCCGGGTGAAAGCTTTTTGCTGAAGAATCCCGAAGGTTGCTATTCTCCATGAATATACTGTTGCAGCACAGCTCCAACAGCATGTTCCGATGCGTCGGTGAAAATAGCCCAATTTACATGAGTATTAGGATGAGCTAGTTGAGCTGCTGATGCTAATTTTTGTTTGCACTTTCTGAATGCATCTTCTAAGGATGGACTCCATGTGACTGGATGGGTACTCTTAACGCCAGGTCCTTCTAGTAGTTTATTGAAAGGCGCTAGAAGAGTGGCTGCATCTTGAATGAACTTTCAGTAAAAGTTAAATGTTCCAACAAAAGCTCGTAGAGTTCTAATATTTTGTGGCGGAGGAAATTCGGTGATTGCCTTGACTTTCTCCGGCAATGGCTCGATTCCAGATGGTTTGATTAAATGACCGAGAAAACTGACATGTGGTTTTCCGAGGACTGATTTTGGTACGTTAATAACCAATCCGTAGTCTTCCAAACGTTGAAATAGGATTTCGAGATGCTCGAGGTGTTGCTTTTCATTGTCTGACGCTACTAAAATATCATCGATGTACGGAAAAACGAACGGTAGGTCCTTTGTTATTTCATCGATAAACCTTTGAAATGTTTGGGCTGCATTTCGAAGACCGAAAGTCATGTATGTGAATTCAAACAACCCAAACGGAGTGATAATTGCCGTCTTAGGGACATCTTCTGGCGCAACCGGGATTTGATTGAACGCCCTGACCAAGTCGATAACTGAAAATATTGTTTTCCCATTTAGATTTGCAGCAAAATCTTCCAAATAACGAACAGGGTATCGATCAGGAACAGTGCGGTTATTTAAGCCGCGATAGTCACCGCAGGCTCGCCAATCACCTGTCTTTTTTGCTACCAGGTGTAATGGCGATGACCAAGGGCTGCTGGAACGTCTGGCGATTCCCAGTTTGACCATTTTATCGAATTCCTCACGAGCAATTTTCAGTTTGTCTGGAGCTAGCTTGCGCGCTTTGCTGGATACTGGAGGTCCTGATATAGTTTTTATATAGTGTAACGTAGCATGCTTAGGAGTTTTTCCCACAGAAGATGGACTTGTTATTGATGGGAATTTGCGTTGGAGATCCGTGTAAATTGATGTTTCGTTAGTTGTCTTAATCGTTGAGATATCAGCAGATAATTCCAAAATCTGTCCCTTCGAAAATATTCCCGTAATCGAATCGCGTAGGACGTTGTGTTTGAGGTCAACTAACAAGCCAAAATGACTTAATAAGTCGGCACCGATTATTGGTTTTGAAACATTTGCAATGACAAATGTCCAATGTAACTCTCGTCGCAAACCGAAATCTAACGCAATTGTGCTAACGCCATACGTTTCTATTGTGGTTCCGTTAGCTGCGTATAATTGATAGCCAACTGGGGTAACGGTTCTTCTAGAGTGCCGCAAAGGAATTACCGAAACATCCGAGCCTGTGTCTACTAAAAACCGTTCGCGTGATCTCCGATCCTCCACAAAAAGTCGGCGAGAAATAGATTGCGGAGAGCCATTACTCGCCTCTAATGACTCTCGGGTGCATTTCCCTGATGCTTGCATCCCGCGACACACTTGCGAGCACTTGTGCCAAATTTAATGTGATAGCCACAAATGCCAGTTGAGGGACAAACTGCATTTAACGTTTTATTGTTTGTGAAAGGCCGATTTCGAGATTTGGAGCGCGACCGTCGTTGATTGTTCGATGAACGGTTTCGATCTTTCACTAGCGAGGTCATTTGCTTGCGCAACTCTGCAATTTCTTCACGGAGGCCTACAGAAACAGATTCGGTGCTCCGCGCGGGTAAAATTTCGTGTATTTTATCGGCAAGAGGTGCAAGAATGTCGACCGTGGCTTTTGGTTGGGCGGCAAGACAAGCGCGAGTTTGTGGTGGCAAACTAGATAACCATCTAGCTTTGACAACATCTTCCGTTATGTCTGGGGCGAGACTTTTAAGGTGACGAAGAAATTGAGACGGCGTTCTGTCTCCGATGCTTTCACCATCGAGAAGTTGAAGCAATTTTGCTTCCTTGGATTTCGACAAACGCTCGATCAACGCATTTTTGAGCGCGGTGTATGGGGTATTTTGCGGAGGCTGTGTGATAATGTCCTCAACCTCGCTGGCCGACCGCGTGTCGATTAAGTACACCGCGTGGTGAAAACGAGCACTTTCCGATAAAATATTTTTGACGTGAAATTGCGACTCGAGCTGCGCAAACCATAGCGCGGGGCGCTCTGTGCTAAAAGGAGTTGCTCGCAATGAAGACTCCATCAGTGGAGTGGAAATGTTAAATTTTGTTTCCACGTCGTTGGGCATATTTAAAGGTTATGTTGCCACTTACACAGTTCTGAGACCGATTTCTATTGTAGGATAACGGACACACTACTTATAACGATTGATTAACCGCGCACAATTGTTCCGATACGCGCACGATAGTTTTTAGACGAGAAAAAAACACAATTATGTAGGACGCGTTGCTTGTCGGGGTCACCAATGTAGTATTGTTATTACTTACCGGTCTCGTCGCCGGTCGGGATGCAAGTGTCGTGTCGTTGTCAAAAGCTTTTTCCCCTGCTGTCAACCATTGTTGTGTGGTGTTGCTACATATATAATGGACGGTTTGGTGGGCATCCGAAGTTGCCCGTGGGGACGGAGCCGATGGTGGTTAATTACAGGTTTTATTGTTGAAAAATAAAACTACGGAATGAATTTAAATTTTCAAGTAATGTATTCGTTGCACAATTCATTAAAATTCACAAAAGTCAGTATGCAGACCTTCTTGGAGCCAATAAGCTTTCTGAAACGGGGAAGAAAAGAATATTATGTAAGCAATTTTCAGTATCAATATTTCGGCTATCAGAAGCCAAATCCTGCAGAGGACATACAGCCTGATAAGTAAATAGGCATCTCAAAATAAATATGTATGCATGCCCTATCAGCGATATTAATTAAATTACACTAAATGAAACGATCGTCAACTGAAGCGTATTTGGCGATGGAGTTACGAGTAATTGCGGAAAACTGCACCTGAGACTACTATCTAACCAAATCCAAGGCGAATAGAGTCTTCAAAACTCAAAGAAAAAATTTGAATAGCTTTCTTTATTTTTAAATTTATTTTAGAATTAACAAAATATCTTTTGCTCGGAGCCGAACTATGTTTGTATTCAGAATTAGCCAAGTCTAAAAAAATTTCTCCAATTTTGTATTTGTTTATATGAGTTTCAAATGTAAACCACGTTTTTCCTAACGTTAGAAAAAAAATTAAGGCCGACGAAAATCGACTATTCCTGCGCGCTATCGTATTCTGTTTTGGGCAGTGTATCTACCTCAGCAACTTACCCAGCGGACACAATTTTTTTCCACAGATCCGCGCGTTGAGATTTTTGGACGCCCCATCACTGGGTCCCATTTCATGGCATGTCCACCAATGCAGTTATCCTTCCGAAATGTGTGACCTTTCAACTGCCATTTGCGCCTTCATATGAGTTCGCCGATTGGCGTCTGTCCCGTATGCGGACTCATTTTTAGGGTTTTGTAAAAAAAAACAAAACCCTTATGAAATCGGTCATGCGTCCGTCTGTCTGTCTGTTTGTCTATGAAATATCTCACGAACCGCCGAAGCTACATGCATGAAATTTGGTGGAAATATGTAGTAATACTATAATTCTCTGGAGAAGGTGACGCGTTGTAATAGGTCAACTTTTAGAGGTGGTCCCCGTAGAGGGGAAATGAAGGTCGAAATTTTTTTTTTGTTTGGTATAGGCAAGTGGGGAATCGTAAGAAAGGTACCGTCGTGTACATTCAATTTTTGGAATTTTAGTTAGGTATTTTACACTATCCATACAAAAAATACACCTACCGGCTCCGTGCATAGGTGCGAGTACTACATGTTGTTTTTCGTAGTGCGAATTGCAGTTATTTAATGAACCAATTTCGGAAGTGAAAGATTGGTTGGAGCGGTAACTGTAACAATAATTATTCATATAATTTCTTTTTTTTAGGGTTTTGTGTCTTAAATCTTTGTAAGATCGGCCAAATATCTGTCTGTCCGTCTGTCCATAGAATATCTCAGGAACCGCTGAAGCTACATACATCAAATTCGGTGAGAATGTGTAGAAATGCTATAATTCGTTGGAGAAAGCGATGTGTTGTAATTGATCAACTTTAGGGGGGGCACATAGAGGCGAAGTTAAGGTCACATTTTTTTATCGACTGTTGTAGGCATGTGGGGTGTTGTGAGAAAGGTGTTGTTGAGTACATTCATTTTTTGGCATTTTCTTTAAATTTGACAAAAAAAGGGAACAGTGGGGAAGGAGAAAATAGCAGATCGTAATTTGTCCCACCCTCCTAAGTTTTCGTAACGATCACGTAATATGAATTGGCATGTAAGATACTATATCATGGGTAAGACATTTTAATTACGGTTTTTTTTCTCCATCTATGTGGTACCAAGAAGAGCATGGAGCCTATATTTACATACCAAAATCACCGCTTGCTACAAAACCCTCGGATTGCGGGCGTAGCCCTCTATATTCCGGTTTCATTTCATTTGATATCGTTTCGGCCAGAAAATTCCTAAAATTGGACGTAGACATGACTGAAACTTTGCTGGTAACTCTTACGGAAACTTTTCGTGCTCTGCTCCCATACAACAGCACAGACAGTGCCAGGGAACGAAATAAGTCCAGCTTGGCCTTGATAAGATAACAGCTTTGTAAGATTTTGAACAGTATGCCGAATGCGCTTTTAGCGTGACACTACACTTTGCGTTTTTTTTTGCAGGAAGAGCAATCCCGCAAAAAAACGCACTATCGTTCAAGAAGAGAACCCTATAATTACACATTGGGTGCATTTGGGAGTCACGGTTGCTAGCTAGCTTTAAGTGCTGCCTCATGATTTGTATTCCGAATATTGCGCTAAACCACTGCTAAACTTAGCGCAAATAGCTAGGCGCTAACACTTTTAGGCAGCACAAAATTTGTTCGCTGTCTTGGCTTAGCGGAGATTTGACATTTCGAACAACATGGCGACTGAATGGTGCGTTCTCCATTGTTTTCATAGTTTTTACAATGCAGAAAAGAACAACACATAATTACGAGAGGGAGAAAATGCCAAACTGAACTTGTCATTTGACAGGTGAGCCAGCATACCATTCGGGCGTTACCAAAAAATTTGTTATGTGCTGCTTAGGAATTCCCTGTTTCTATGCAGCGTATTACGCTTTTTTTCGTGACGCCCGAATGCACCCATTGCGTCTTTCTGCGGGAAGAGCTTGTGAAAGAAATAAATATATCCCAGTCAGGATATTGATGGTTTTATTTTTGTGACAATATAGTAGGTAAAAGTCGGGAGGCCGATACAATTTCAGCCAATCCTCAATGGATGCACTGTCTGAATTTCGTCACTGGGTGCATGAATTTCTAGTTTGTCGTTGAACCAAAAAACGGAAGGTGAAATGCGTTCCATATACCACCGTGTGTTCATCTTCTCATTCCGTTTTTTTTGCGGGAGAAATCTTCCCGCTGTCGTTGGACTTGCTGCTGGAAAACGATTCCTGCAAACTGCAGCATTGTCGTTACGCATAAGTGTAAATGTACACGTTCGTCTTCTTGGACGTCAATGCGTTTTTTTTTGCTGGATTGCTCTTCCTGCAGAAAAACGCAAAGTGTAATGTCACGCTTAGCATACAATGAATGATACGACGAGCGACGTGCTGCTCCGTATCATCAGTTTCGGCAACAATGGTACCTAATATTGTATGTATATAATATAATATGTCAGGAACACACAGGTCTTTGAAGAGAGAATCAGAGGAAATGAAAAAGAGCGAGAGAAACGAAGTAATTCGGCGCAAGTGAGGAAGTAGGAAGGGGGATGGAAATTTGACATCTCTTTTGCTTCTATATGGACCGGGCGGGTGTTCCGCGGCAGAGAGACAGACTGGAATGTTATTGTTCCAATAGGAGAAGTAGGAGAAGGGATGACATCTCATGTGCTTCTTGTGCTTTTATATAGAGTGCGCGGATGTTGTGCAGTGGAGGGCGTGTGTCTCTCTGTTTACTTTTTACTAGTTCGTATATGATGGAATTACGTCCAGAATTTAGTGTACAGTAAATGGTGCTTTCATCTCCTTCTATATGTCTCTGTGACACAGGTACAATAGTTTTTCGGGAACAAATTGGAGCAAAGTTTTTAAATATGATCACATAAACACTATTATTTCACAAGAACAATGTTTTTACTCAGGAACACACGAATACTAATTTTACAGGAACAGGAAACTTTTCCTCCGAATTTCCACTATTAAGTTTTAAGTTTAAGTAACAATACACAATCTTTTGTGTATGAGGTCAGCTATCGTGTTATTGATTGAATTATATTATAAACAATGATCTCCTTCTTCGAGATATTGTAAAGGATCGCGTTATGAAGATTTAGAAAAATCAACTAACTTTACTTAACGCATCCTACCGACTGTGCCAGTTTTCTCCTTCAATAAATCGGAAGACAAAAAAATATAATTGAAAACACTTTATTGTCACGTTGCTTAGCTAACTGAACCCAAGAGTAATGGTCGCGATCATATTTATGAACTAATTTAGCTGAGCTGTTGCATTAATTAGTTCACGCTAATGGTTGCAACAGCAAAATTGAATTTTGTGATAATTTCGTAAAAATGTAAGCTAATGAAAAACGCAGTTGCGCGTGGCGAAATGAACAGGTGTGCAAAATAATATTAACGTAGTTCGAAAAGCGGAGGGCTAATGCCCGTTAGCGTAACAGTTAACCTGGATGGCTGCCCTCGATCGTTTTTTTGTTCCACGAGTTAACTTACCCTAACCAGTTGTTAAAAAAAAACGCACTTATTACATATTCATATTACATTACATCTTTCAGTAGCAATATTCTAATAACCATTTTTTTTATTTTATTTTTAGGTGAGTCGATCTTCTTGGAAGTCAAAAATAAAATAAAACTGGAATTATATTTTTATTGGCAATTGGCGTCAAATTCACTTTAACAGATTTAAAGAAGTAAGTACGAGTATGTATTTAATCAATTCACGATCAATATTTAAAACAAATTGAAAATACTTTCACCTTGAAAGTTTAAGAACCTGGTAGGTGTTACAGTCTGTGCACCATTTATATTATGTGATACATGCTTAAGTTAGGAAGGATGCCAGGATCATTTATTTCTTATATGTGCATACTATGTATGATATGTCGCTCAGCAAAATCGTTCCTTTGGGATTCATTTTCACCATAATCATCATTTGATTCATTTGCCTTGAAGCACGATAATTTATTGCCCCGCACTTTTAAATTGCAACTTTTTTTTCGTTGAACCCAACATGTTTTGTCACACGAATACATCATGCTCATGCATTCTAAATGGACTAAATATGCATATGCTTCCCGATTCCACGAAATGTGGGAATCCATCCATTGTTTGGCGGCTAATTGTATATTGAAACAGGCGTCACAGTCTGGTGTTTCCTTTGAGTACACATTTTAATGTTCATCAGCCACATCCGCACTGAATTGAGTTCATCTGACTCAGCGCTACATATGCAGCAAGACTGGAAGGAAAGACTCCCAAAATGTGCGAAGTATCGATTACAGAAATTACCAAATTTTCATCAGTCATACTACAAGTTTCTAAGATTAGTTTTGTTTTTACATAATGAATCAGATAATTTTTACTTAATGTTGATTTGAATTATGCTTAAATCATTAAATGTGATTAAGAGTGACTGTTCATTTATTGGAATATTGTGAAATGGTTAGCTAGAAAATATGTGAAAATAAACGGAAATATTTAATGTGTCGTTCGATGAGTTATCCAACAACATATAATTAAACAGCATCAAATATACCAATTTTTCTGAAACAAAAAATACTGTTAGAATACATAATCATCAGCCCATTTACTGGATCAAGATGATTCATGAAGATCGGCCTAACTCGCAATATGCCCAAGATATTGCAATCATCATCATCATCGTGGCGCGAAAGCCCGACGTCGGGCCTTGGCTGCCTGGATCGTTGTCCTCCAATTATCTCGGTCACGAGACTGCGTCCTCCAATCTTGGAAGCCCAGTAACTGCGCTGCGTCTACACCTACTGAGCTCTCCCAACGAGATCTCGGTTGTCTAGGTAGTCTCGCTCGGTCGACTCGTTCTACATTCATTACTCTCTTTGGCATGCGATCATCGTCCATTCTTTGTACATGCCCTGCCCATTGAAGTCGTTGTAGTTTGACGATTTTCGAAACTTCCAGCTCATCGAACAGTTCATACAACTCATGATTGTACCGGATGCACCATCCATCTCGATCGCAAGCAGCCCCTTCGTAGCACATTACGTTCAAATGTGTCTAGCATGTTTTCGGAGGCTTGAGTTAGGGTCCATGCTTCGCAGCCATAGCATAGCACTGGTCGTATAATGGTTTTGTACACGCGGAGCTTCGAGTTTCTGTGCACATGCTTCGATTTCATTATGGGGGGAACCGAGAAAAAAGACTTATTAGCTAATTGTATCCGTCGCTTGATTTCGTCAGTTTCGTTGGCGTCCCTCGAAAAGTTGCAACCCAGGTAAATGAAGTTGTTCACGAACTCGATGTTGAGGTCCCCCACATTGATGCTCTGTTGTGCAGGTGTCCTTGTCGTCGATTGCATCACTATTTTAGTTTTACCCTCGTTGATACGTAGTTCAACTTCTTTTGCAGCGGTTTCGAGCGTATGCAGAAGTTCTTCTGCGTCGGCCAATCTTCGGGACATGATGTTGATGTCGTTGGCGTACGCTGCTAATTGTGTCGACTTGATGAGTGGCGTCTTGCTGTTGTATTCCAGTGCTAGGTTGAAGAGCGTCGGTGCCAGTCCATCGCCCTGTTTCAGACCAGTGCGTGTTTCAAATAGATCAGTAAGTCTATTCTGGATCCTGACTTGTGAGACGGAGTTGGTCATCGTCATCTTTGTCAGTTGCACTAATTTGGCCGGTATACCAAACTGCAGCATGATGTTGTATAGTACTCCACGGTCGATACTGTCGTATGTCTGCTTGAAGTCGACAAAGATTTGGTATACGTTTACGTTGTATTCCCAGCACTTCTGGAGTATCAGTTTGACCGTAAAGAGTTGATCAGGAGTTTAGCGACTAAGTCTGAAACCGCTTTGATATTCGCCAATGTTTCGTCCTGCGTACGGTTTCACTCTATTTTCCAGAATTTAGGACATACAAACAAGTGATTTGCCCCGGTAATTCTCACACCGCAGTTTATCTCCCTTTTTGTGAATTGGACAGATGATGTTTCTGCGCCAATTGTCTGGGATCTCCTCGTCCTCCCATACTCGCAGGAGTAATTGATGTATGGCATTTGCTAGACCCGTTCCACCGAATATGAGCAGTTCAGCTGGAATCTCGTCAGCGCCCGACGCTTTATTTGGTTTTAGTGACCACAACGCGAGATCAACTTTCTCTACTTTCGGGGGTTGTATGGGTACAACGCGAGATCAACTTTCTCTACTTTCGGGGGTTGTATGGGTGAGCCTGGATCAACAATATGGTCGAGAGATTGAAGAATCGAGTCTTAATGCGAATCGCACATAGCCGCTCATTTATGGGTTTGAAGTCAGTAATGTGCGGTTTGAGGTGATTGTTCACTATAAATGCAACTCCAAACCCCTTGCGGCCCGATGGTTTGCCACTTGTTAAAATTGTGTCATTTCTTGTCATTAATCTCGCTGCCAAGCCAATTTGTTTCCTGGACTGCAGTAATGTTGTCGTCGTCGTTGTTGATCCGTTCAATCCGAGGCTTTTGCTCCAGGTCTCTTGACATGGAGTGGTTTTTACAATGACGAGTTGTCAGCACATTGCTTAACCCCATTCAGGGGACGGCCTCGGAAGATAGCTGCTTCAGATGGTTTAATATACGTGCTGGAGGAGTTCACACAACTGTGTTGCAGGTCCAACTACGCAAGTCGTTCCATCCTACTAAACCTGAGACGCTTAGGTGTTGGTCAGCCATTCAGGCTACAGCTATCTGCCTTTTTCCAAATGTCTTATCGCTAAGACTTGGCCGTCAGCGGTTTGAAACACTGCCGTTACCAGGGGGCGCCCACGTAGAGGACTATGGAAAAGGTCTTTTGCCCCCCTATTTTAATAAATTGAAACGGCGATGTGTATCCGGTTAAACTTTGCCGACGATAGAAAATTTTAAAACCGGTGGGTACTTTGAATAGTGTAAGGACTCTTTACCGGAATCCATTAAATCAATTTTCAAATGCCCGAATTAAGAAAGTACAACTCCGCTCTCAAAGATATAGATTCCCAGATGTGGCTCCAGCGACATTTTAATAAGAATAAAAAGAAGTTCAAGCAATAAACCAAAACAAAATATGAATGTGGAGTGGAATAAATTCTATTTTAAATATAAAATAATTTTAATCATTCAAAATTTATCTCGTTTTTTGTTGCAGCTGTCCAATTGCTAGATTAAAAAATAAATAAATAAAAAACGGCCCTCTTTGGAAACTTTATAAAATTAAACCCGAGTGATCTGTTAAAAGTCTTATTTTCTTTCAATGAAAGCTGAAAGTATTTCGTTGACTTGGTTTTTATTCTACATTCGGATGGCTCCGACTGGCTACGTACCTCTGGCGTGGAGGAAGTCTAGAGTGGTCTTTAACCCCTAAACAAGACAAGAGTAGCCATGTCAATCCTAAGGACTTTAGACCTATAAACAATGGAAAAATGTATAGATATATATATATATATATATAGGTACTTAAGGAAGACCATCTACCCTTCGTACCTCTCTAGAACTTATCACGCTTACGTGAAAAGGAAATTGGTGGAAACCGCTCTATACGAAGTGGTCTCCACAATTGAAACATACCTTCAATACAAAGAATTAAACAATGTCACCATGGAGGCTATTATGAAGGCCCTGGAACTTGCTGTGGCCAATGCAATTCTAAGGAAATGGATCGGAGCACTACTCTCAAACAGGCTAAGGCCACGAGTACGATGAGAGGCACTCCGCAAGGAGGAGTACCATTGCCGCACCTATGGATAGTCGTACTGAATTCACTACTAACATCCCTCAAATCGTCCGGAATACGTGCGGTAGCCTATGCAGACGGCGTCGTTGTACTCGTATCAGGCAAGCACACGGGCACACTATCAGAACTTGCAACTATGGCTCTCAGTCAGCTACTACAGTGAGTGGATAGAAAATTGTCTAAGTAATTGTCTAAAACCTCAGAAGACTGAACTAGTCCCCTTCACAAGGAGAACCAGAATTCAGGAATTTATCCTGCCAAAGATGGGTGACACTGGGTTAGCTTTGCCAACTCATGCAAAGTACAATACTTAGGGACGATCCTGGATAGTATCCTTAACTGGGGTCGTAACGCCGAGGAATGAAACAGGAAGGCCAACATCGCGTTTAACACACGCAAAAGCTTGCTTGGTAAATAGTGGGGCCTCAAGCAGAGAAGTAGTAAGACCGATACTAACGTATGGAGTTGTTGTCTGGTGGACAGCACTCAGTACGAAAAGCAACATACAGAAAATAGAGGGGGTGCAGAAACTATATTGTTTGGGGATCACTATTGCCTTAAGGACAGTAGCTTTGCTCTCCCTGAGCACCCTTCCAAACCTGCCTCCGATTGGCCTATATCTTAGGAATGAGGCTGCTAAATGCTCCCTAAGGCTCATAGAGGTAGAGCACTTCAAAGAATGGCCATATGGTCACCGCAGTATTAGGCTGCCATCTAATAATACTGACTATATGAAACCACAAGTAAGTATCAATACTGTTTTCGGAATCAATATACCCGATAGGGAACAGATCCCGGTAGTTGATCATGGACGCTGGAAGGTGCTGAACCTCTACACGAATGCTTCAAGATGGAAGCTGGAGTTGGTGTAGCAGTCTACTCGTCGGAACTTCCATGCAACCTATCCTACAGACTGCCGAACGAGTGTAGTATTTTCCAAGCGGAGGTGCTTGCGATCTAGAAGGTAACCGAGGTGATCATATTATTATGGAAAAAGGTTAGAATCGTCATACATTCGGACAGTCAAACTGCACTAAAGGCGCCACAGTCCGTTATAATCAAGTTGAAGCCAGTGCTTAGCTGCCTAACAGCTCTACAAGCGCTGTGATGAGCTAGGACCCTGAAACTCCGGCGGGTTCCGGGTCATAGCGGGGTTCTAGGTAACGAAATAGCGGATGGACTAGCCAAACTGGGCGCTAGCCTCGAACGAGGGACAGAAGATCTGCCGACGCCAATACAAATATGCGAGAATATGCTGGACGGCAGTGTCCTTAAAAAAAGCCAACTCGAACTGACTTAACACAAACGACACCAGAATAACGAAAATATTTTGGAGCTCTTATGACCGAAGGATAACCAAAAGCCTCTTAGGACTTCCCCGAAGTCAGTGCGCGCTATTAGGAACACGCGGACAGGCTAAAGCTAATAACTAGCGATGACTGTAGGAATTTCCAGTTACCTAACACGAAAGAAACTCTAAATCGCCTTCTATGCGAATGTCCTGCACTTGCTAGAAGAAGACCGGAGCCTAGGAGCTTACTTCTTCAACAACTTTGAAGCAGTCGCAGGACTCAGCTGGAGAAGTCTCTTGAGCTTCGCCAATGAGTCAGGTTCCTTTCAGCTCAACAACGATCTTATGGTAAAGGCTAGCAACGACACGGGATGAGTACCTGAAACATGTGTTATCGATATAAACCCCAGCGGTCTATGCGGAGCCGTTAGGCTGCCACCCTACCTAACCTAACAACTCCAATTTAGTTTGCGTCTGTAACTTATCTTGCCGACGCACCATGCATTTATTTGTTGCTACCCGAAACACTGTCGGTTGAGGTTCTAGCCCCTCATAGGATAAATACTTTTTTGTTCTTTAAACCCGATTTGCAATCTGGTCCTGGCTTAATTTTACAATATTCGCTCCAGTACCTGGCTTCGGCTTCGAGCCATCCGGTAAGTATTTGACAGTGCACGGAGATTGTTTGAAATCATTCTCTTGTCATTGTTCGCGAATTATGGTATTCATTACTATGAATTCTATTTCAAAATATCAGATAGCAACCTGTCGATCATCATCAATTGATCGTTTTCTCGAGTCGGACTGTACACGACACGATACCCTAAAATTAGCGGACCCGGATTTTACCACTCGATTCCTCATACATATTTTTTGTATGTGGAAACGAAGCCTAAGGCTAAGGCCACTTCATTTCATTTTGATATGGCTCAGTAGTATTAGGAGTTGTGTTATACTTTTCCCCATTTCGACTTTGTCATTTAGCAAATCTTACAAGATTTGATCGGATTTTGGGCGGTTTCATGTTATCTATTCGTATTCGCCGCAGTTTCCACAAAATAAATGCAACTACCCCGAAAACCATTTCTGGAAACGCTCGTTATAAAAAGGCACTATGCAAATGGCTTTTATCGCTGGTTGATACCACATTCATTCGGTGACTGTGGATTTACGCAAAAAGGCCGTTCAAGTTTTCAGTCCTACTAAGTTCTTCTTACATATCTTCTCCCTGGGCTTTGTTTATACAGGGTGGCCCGGAATGAAATCGCCATAGGGCTAGGGTATATTCTACACTATGTTAGAGGAGCAGCGCCGCCCGAATGGTCCCTCTATCTTGTACCGTTACAGAGTTGTCGCATTTTTTGTTGTTTTTGCCAAAAAGGTAAATTTCCTGATAATTAATTTACCAGCTTCTGGGTTATTGAAGTTTAACATTGACCCCATTTTCTGAATCTTCGTAAAATTTCTTATACACCTCCATCTTTGCGCAATTCGTCGTAACTTCTGATATGTAGTACAACCGTTTCAATCTTGAAAAAAATTCAAATTAGAACCTGTCTTTCATTACGATAGTTTGAACTGAGATGTCTGCAAAATCTATAAAAGTTGCCCCAATGTGTTAGCTTTTCGAATGCCATACATATAAATGTTAAGTACTTTGATCTGAAAATTTGCGAATATTACGTATTAAACGGAAAAAAACTTGGTCTGGAGATGGAATAAATTGACTTGAACCTTGCCTTGGGAAATCAAATTGACACTCGAATAATTACCGAAGAGGCTTTATTTTAGGAAAGTAAAAGAGAAGCTACTTCTCTATTGAATTAAAAAAAAAAAAACAAACAAACGGAAACATTAATAAAGTTTAACAGTAACAAAAAATTATTACAACAACTCCATAAAACTATACTACAAGTAACTAGCCTATCAAATTGACTTAATATGGTAAACTTTTCTTTGTTAGACTATGTATATCCAATTTAGTTTGCAGATATTATTCAAAATGGCCTCCTTCATGGTGGATGCGCAAACGACATCTTTTACCGGTAGATGAAACTGCTTTAAGGACTTCTTCCCATTTTTCCTTCATATCGTTGCACGCTTTTTGAATTTTTTTTGCGACAGATGCTCCCGCGAGACGATCGGTTGGATGTAAACTGCGTTTTTCAGATTACCCCATGCATAAAAATCTAGAGGCGTTAGGTCGGGACTTCTCGGAGGCCATGCTACTGGTTCGTATCGCCCAATCCACTTTTCTTCGAATTCATTATTCAAAAACTCGGTAACTATTCTCCCGCTATGAGTCGGGCATCTGTCCATCTGCCACCAAAGGTCCATTCGTTGGGCAATAGAAATATTGCCCAGTACTGTTGGCGCTATTTGATTTTGCAATATTTGATGGAAGGCAGATGAATTTAGTCGATGAGGAAGAATAATTGGATCGAGGAGTTCAACCCCCAGTACACCTATCCAGACATTTACGCTGAACTCGAGAAGTGCGAATTGCATGGGGATTTTCCTGATCCCAAATATGGTTGTTCCGCTTATTAAAAACACCACTGCGCGTAAACGTAGCCTCATCAGTCCATAGGAGTTTCCTTGTTAAATTACGATCAGCCGCTTTTCTTTCCTGAAAACACCTCGCAATCTGTTGAAAGTAAATCCTGTACTTCCATGGTATGGTACGGGTAGCGATTATCAGAATGAAGAGTTTGCTGGATTGTCGTACGCGAAATATCCAGTGCGGCCCTTCTTGTACCCAGGCTAGGATTGTCACCAAAGACCTCAAGGATCTCTTCCTCCCATCTAATTCCAATACGCCGACTACATTCTTGTCGGTCTTACGGTTTTGTCTTCCTCCTGTTTCTGCAAGGATCCGATGTGTACTGTCAAACGTCGAAGTTTTTTTTGTGTGAAACGTCGGCTGTATTCTCGAACTGCCTCGTGTCCGTTCCCTCCGGCAACACCATACACGAATACCATATCGGCGTACTCTCTAACCGTATATTTGTAAGGCATCGCTATCAACTATACCAAAAAAGTGAAGGCTATAAAAGTTTAACAAGTCAATAATTGTAATAATACTATAAAACCTAAGAAATATCTTTTGAATCGTGTACTCGAAAAATTCCACACTCAAATAATACGTAAACTGCTGTCCACAGGAGACGAAATTGTTTTTCCGTTAAAGTTAACGGATGTAATTCCCGTTACATTTGGTTAATAAATTAGCATTTACCCAAATTATTATGAGAAGTAAAGTAAAGAAATGTAAAGAATTTTTCCACAGAATAAATGCTCACTGTTCCGAATCAAATTCATCTTCAGACCACGTTTTTTTTCGTTTAACACGTAATATTCGCAAATTTTCAAAGTGCTTAACATTTATGTGTCATTCGAAATGTGTCAGACATTGGGACAACTTTTGCAGATTTTGCAGACATCTCAGTTCAAAGTACCGTAATGAAATATAGGTTTGATTTTTCCATGAAAAGTTGATTCCGAAATTTTTTCAAGAATGAAACGGTTGTATATCGGATATTACGAACAATTTCGCAACGATGGAGGTGTCATTTTATAGAAAATTTTACGTAGTTTCAGAAAATGGAGTAAATTTTAGACTTTAATAACACAATTTAGAGGTTTCCTCAGAAAATCTAGCTTTATGGCAAGAACAAAAAAAATGCGATAACTCTGTAACGGTAAGAGATAGAGGGACCATTCGGGTGGCGTTGTTCCTCTAACAGAGTGTAGAATATACCCTAGCCCTATGGCGATTTCATCGCGGGCCACACTGTAGACAATTAGCTAATCAACCATAAACACCAGCTGAAAGTGATTTCCTTTGTCGGTTTATTTCTTGTTCACATCGGCGCAAATGAGGTGATTTCGTCGTGTGATTTCGAAACTTTGTATCTGTTTCTGCTGGAAAAATTAAGCAAATTGGCTTTCTCTTCGATGGTGGCTATCCGATCAGACCCTTTTTTTTATAATTTTGTAAAATTAAAAAAAACATGCTTCTCAAGCGTAAACTGTTGTGGCGGCTGACAATTTCCAAGCTGTTCATTCAGCGCACTTTTTAAATTGATTTTGGCTTTGATCTTGTACAAATCAGGGCAAACGAGATGATTTCGATTTGTTAGATTGTATGGAAAACGAGATGATTTGGGGAGTGATTTCGCACGAAATCACGAAAGTGCACCGAAATGACGTCTGAACATAGCGTTATACAAGTCACGGCGCAAACCACGTGATTTGGCTCAGTATAAACTTGAATCAAGAAAGTGTTATTATTTCCAGCTTGTAAAATCTCTCGCTTGGCAAATACAATTTAACACTCTTTTTTTGACGCACCGAAAGATTTACATCACTCCCGACTCTAGATCCGTTTGCCTTAAAATTATATAAAATTAGCCCAGGAAATGCATATATGAGCTCATAAAGAAATTGTCAGAATATCGTCTTTGTTAGAGACTAAAATATCGTTTATCGTATATATTAGTGGAAAGCGTCTTTGTCCTATTGCATTTTTACCGAGAGCGATGCCAAACAATTTGAATGACGGCTTTGGGTATTAAAATGAAAAAAAAAAAAAATATCAAATGAATTGCATTGCATTCTAATTTACAAAGCTGATGGAAAACAAAGGCTTGTGCAGTTGACAAAAAGAGTTCAGAAAGGCTTGATCCTCTTTCTTCTGTTTATGCGAACAAGTGTTTTCCGCTATGACGCATTGATTGCAATACGTATACTCCTGCGTCCGTATGGTTTCTGTTTTATGATTATTTCCCGTGAGTGGACGTTATCAGTTTTCAGTTGAGGATCCTACAGGAAATTGACTTTACATAAATTGAAACCGGAAAATAGAGGGCTACGCCCGCAATCCGAGGGTTTTGTAGTGTCCCATGCCAATAGGAGATGCTTAACCATTCATGTTGCAAATTGCAAGCTTGCGTAAAAAATATTGAAAATAAATTGTTTGAATAATTGTAGAAATAGAGTCAGCGACCAGCATACCTCCCTCCCCTCCCAGCAATCTTTAGCCTTTTGAAAATGGTTAACTCCAACTCGCTCTACGGAAAACAATATGCAAGTATGTTGTACTCGTAGTGCTAGTATGTAGTACAAAAGACCTGTTATGTGCATTTTTTGTATTTATGATATCAAAATGGCCAAATCTAAATGAATGTACTATTATTAAATATTACGTGATTATTACGAAACTTGGAGACATTATTGCACATGGTGTTGATTATCGTTGGCCATCAATATTTTCAACCTCGGATGAGTTTGAGAAATGCAGGGGTGTGCTAACTGTAACTATAGAAATATACTATTATTCATCTATTTTCAGAAGATTTCGAAATTCCATAATTTTTTTGTTTTCTGTGCTAGTTGAAAGCCATCTTCCTGTATGTTTTCATATTTCTAAGTGTAACGGTCTCGAAATGGTAAAGGTGTGGGACAAATTATGATCTCATATTTTCCCCTCTACCTCTTTTCCCCTTTCTTCAAATTTGATGAAAACGCAAAAAATAGAATTTACTCGGTAGTCCCTTTCTCATGATACCCCACTTGCCTAAACCAGATGAAAAAAATACTGATCTTCATTTCCTACTAGTCATGGTTGCCAATTCGCGAACCTACTCTTTTTAACCTACTCCGTTTACCGAACTAGGTCGACCTAGGTGCGCAACCGAAAAATGATCAGGTCGAAAAATGATCAGTTTCGGAGCAAGAAAACGAACCTAGATCATTTGATTCTTTTAAGTTCAGGTCGGAATCGGAGCAGTTTGATCATTTGATTCTTTTAAGTTCAGGTCGGAGTCGGAGCAGTTTAAAAATGAACAGTGAATAGGTTTGATAATAATAGATCCGTCTGTCGGAATCGGAGTATGATCAGATCAGATCGTTTAAATATGGGGAATAGAAAAGTAGATGAAGAACAGATGGTGTGACATATATACTATTGATGTCGCTATTACTACGCTATATTGTAGTGTAGAATGGAGTGGAATGGAATAAATGTTCAATTGGATTGTATTTATGTTAGGTAGAGTGAAGCTTTTCGTCTTTTGTTGTGTTGTGAGTGACCGTGGCCGATCGGTATGGTGGATAAGAATTTGGTATTGGATTGGGTGCACGCACATTCGTACTTATATGTACTTACTTATATGTAAGTATTATTTGTCTAACTTAGAATAGGTGTTGCGTTGCGATACGATGCAAATGATACAAGATGATAGGATATGGGAATGGGTATAAAGGGGCTATACCAGTGTAAACGCTGAAAATTTGGGTGATTTTTGGTAATTTTTTTTAGAGAAGAGTACTCAACCAAATGTTTCGAAAAATGTAGAACATATTTGGCTATATTTTTGGCCTATATGTATTACATAATTTTTTCATAGAAAGGTATTGGGATCCAAGCGAGTTATGCGCGGGATTTGGAAGCCCATCGACAACAGATTAGGTTCAAGTAGAGTAGGTTCAAGTCCGTTGCCCGACTCGGAGTAGGTCGACCTGATCCGCAAGATGAGCAGGTCATATCATGACTATTTCCTACCTCCCCCCTCCACTTCTCTCCTATCCCACCAATCTTTTCCTTTTCAAAAGTGGTTAGCTTCAATTCACTTTATGAAAAACAACAAACAATATTCAAGTATGCAGTACTCATAGTACGTAGCAGAGGCCGGTTATGTGACTTTTTTGTATGGATGGTGTCAAAATGTCAAAATTTGAATGAATGTAATATTATTAAATATTATGCGATTGTAATGAAGCTTAGAGATATTATTACCTATGATGTTGGTTATCATTGGTTATCAATATTTTTGACCTCGGGTGCGCTTAAGGGGCGCAGGGGTGTGCTAACTGCAACTATAGAAATGTACTATTATTAACCTTTTCTAATGAGATTTCAAAATTCTATTAATCTAGGTTTTCTACGCTAGTAAAATTCCGCTTTTCTGCCAATTTTCATATTTCTAAGTATAGCGGTCTCGAAATGCAAGGAGGTGGACCAACTCGGATCACATATTTTCCCCTCTCCCTCTTTTCCCGTTCCTTCAAATTTGAAAAAAGACTCCAAAAATGGAATGTACCCGATGATACCTTTCTTATGATACCCCACTTGCCTATACCAAACGAAAAACAAATTTCGACCTTAATTTCCCCTCTATGGAGACCTCTCCTTAAAGTTGACCTATTACGACGATTCCTACAAAATTTCATGTATGTAGCTTCAGCCGTTCGTGAGATATTCCATGGACAGACGGACGGACAGACATTTGACCGATTTCATAAGGGTTTTGTTTTTACTACAAAACCCTAAAAAAGTGATTAATAATGGTGTCAGTTTCAGATCTAAAAAGAAGTTAGCGGTGAGTCTATCTCAAAATGGTCGTAACTAAAACACATAAGCAAAATTTTGTACTAATTGTACAATATACAAAATGTTGCTTATCTGAGTACATATACTGTACAATTTGTTCTAAAAAGGGTTTTCAAAATATTGAATAGTCGGCAAAACTTTTCAAAACCCTTTGTATCTTTTTGTACTGAAATTTATACAACATTTTACTGATGTGAGGGCCCTATAACAGTCGTTTGTAATTGTACCCATTCAACATGCTCCTATAATATGACACATAAAAATACAAATTGTTTCAATTCAATTAAGCATTTAACGATTGTCGGACGATGAATGGGAGTTGTTACTCTTAGCATTGAACTTCTAAAGGCAATTAACAACATTTACTTGCAACCAACTGATGATGGACTGGACAAATTGGAACACTATATATACAATCAATAATATCCAACTATACGCAAAACATGTCTTCCTATCTTAGTTTCAATCGAACATCAGTTCACGTAGGCAACATGAAGATTTCCAATCAGCGGCTACAGTGCAAAGACTGCATTGCATCTTCGATATTCACCTGAGTTTGCCTTAATTAACCAAAATAGCATTGCGTATGCCGGAAAGGTGCTTACGTACTGTTTGTACTGGTTCGAATATTTGGAACAAACTTCGCAGAGAGACAGTGATTCGTAAATGGGTGCTTCATGCAGATTGGATTTTCGTATTAAGGTTTGCGTATTCTGACCAGAACTTGTTATCGACATTGGAGACACGGATTCTCGGCGTCGGGATGCTATTGCTAATCATTTCACAGGACATCGAAAACTGAATCCTCGTTATATACGAGTATTTCGGGCCAATCGAAAAAAAAGTTGCTCTCCTCTGACGACAACTTTTAAACGTCCATCGCAAATGTCCAGAGCAAATAAGAAGTTAGTGGTGTGTGCAGTAATGCTCGGTGTTCATTAGCTCGACCATACTCCCTACACTGTTCGTCAGTGGTTGGGTGTTAAATGACCCAAGTCCCGGAACATCACTGAAGACCGTGGATTGCATGCCTACTCAGTAAATAGTCGTACCGAATGCATATTCGGATGACCAATCTATTAGCCATGCTGATATGCCTATGCCAGTATTCTCGTTGGTAAGCGATTCAAAACAGCAACGTAAGGTCGTAAACTGTATATTCAAGTAAGAGTTCATTCGAGGGTAACTGGGTTTGGTCATGGTTGACCTCATGTACTAATTTCTCGATATTACGGATGGGATGCTCCGAAGAAAAGTATCGATCCGGTGAAGATATTGTATAGAATATTACATGAAAATTGATATGGCAGTAATGATGGCTCGATAATTTGAAAAGCGAACAATTCAGCGGGTACAAGATTGTAACGTACTTGAAATACAAACGAAAATACACATTTTCAGTTTCAGATTCATTAACTAACATTAACATAATAAATCGGGATCGGCACTCAAAGTAACTCTTTATTAAAACATTTCCTTTCCCTAAAACCTGTATGAAAATAACCCTGTCTGGAACTTGACATCACCGCCCTATAGAATAGAAGCGAATAGTCCAGAATAACACTAAAAATGGATTATGATGATGACTTGGTTGAGCTTTCATCTGAAAGAAATTGATAAGCAACCCATTAATGATTAGTTCTTTCGCTCATAAAATATGTTGTCTTCATTAAATCAGAATCGATTTATGAAGAATAACAAATGAGTTGATAAGACATCGCCGAACTAACCGTGACCGGGTTAATTAGATCCACCATAAATTTATAAACATGGCCTCCATGATGGCAGATTCATGGAATTCTAGAATCTATTCTCGCCAGATAATTCTACAATATAGTTTTCTGATTTGACGTTTCATGATGTATAGATGCTTCATAGTGAAGAGGCCGGTACGGTCGAGCTGATAAGAGTTCATTGTTTATTCTTATCAATGCTCAAGTACCGAGGAGGATTGTAATGTGGTGTTTTCTTATTGTTCACCGCTAAATTTCATATCTTTTTTAATTGAGGCCTATAGGATTTTAAAACCGAGAAAAATATGATAAATTTGTGTGTGGAATGGACTGTATAAGTCCATCTAGGACTAAATGTGAAATTGTAAGTCTCGGTAGGTTTGAAACTAGAGGCCAGTTCACACCTCATATCCAAATCTAGATGCATGGATTTATATATCCCGAAAGACATACGCACCATTTTCAGAGGAGAAGGAGGCGGGGTAATTTGAGGGATATTTCCTGTGCACAATACAAAATAGCATTCACCAATGGAATGGAATTTAACAAGATTGAGACGATTTGTTTCCAGTTCTGTCAATTTGGGAACTAGAAGGTTAATATAGTATTACTTTCGGAAACTGACTAAAGATATACTACGAATTGATAAGTGACACGAAGGTTGCTTTTGGAGATCCATCAATTCTTACTAGGATATATAGTACATGACTACTATTTTAACTTATAAGTATTCGATGAGACAGTCCCCTAATCCGGGCACTGTTGTGATCCAAATTAATCTACATCACGCCAAAAATGCGTCGGACATTCTAGTATTAGAACCATGGTAGGTCAATTGTGTAATTAAAGGCTTAAGAGTAAGTACCCCCTCCGTAATGTACGACTCTGGAGCTTCCTGACCAAGAGCCTGTATCATCTTTAACAATTACATCAAACACATCTGTCTTTTAGACTTGACCAGCTGTGACGTAGTGGCAGTAGCTATTGGTTCGACCAGTGGCAATAAAGTAACTAGGCATTGACATCCCATCTTTGAAGCGACGTAGGTTCACTAATTTCTGCAGGGGAAAGCGACTATCCCTACTGATCAGATGTGATGCAAACGCCCATTACACAATCTGGGGCAGTGCTGACACGATCAGCAGAGGAACTTATTATTGACTCAATTGATCCGTATAGATCTACTACGGATGAAACCTTCCCCGCTCTGTTACAGAAATTGAAGGATATACCAATCCCTTATCTCCTGTATAAATTTAGAGTTCATGGGTCTATTCCAGATTTCTGAAGTTCGGTTAAAGTAGTCTTTGTCCCAAAAGTGGGCAATCGTCCCAAAGAAAACGCACATCAGATCCACTCCTCTCCTTATGGAATTTCCGCTACACCATAAGGGGTTTGACGGGCTCGGTGGCCGTGTTCGTTCGGTCACCGCTTTACTATCTAGATAATGGAGGTTCGATCCTCGGCGCGAACAAAAACTGGTTGTAAGTATTAATAGAACTGCTGCTGCGCTTCGAGCTTGTCAGTATAAAGACCAGGCGTGAGGTGTCGCAGAGCTATCAAGAAGCTCAGCGACTTCTTGAACGTCACTTTGTACTGGATTCCTGGGTCCTTCTATTTCATAGACTCGCATGCCTTAAAAGACGTAAGTGCTATTCATCTACATCGATTCACTGACAGATCCGGTTGGTTCGACTGATAGAATTTCATGGTTTTGAGATGGCGAAATATTACAAAGGGCCCATGTGGTCTGTGTGTGCTGTGCTCTGTAAGCAGCCTCTATAACCTAACCATATTCTTCTAACGGACGGTTTGGTGGGCATCCAAAGATGCCCGTGGGGACGGAGCCTAAGGTAGCATATGACCGTGTAGGTCGGGCTATGCCATCTGGCGAAGAAAAAGGCCCCTCAACGAGCTAAGCAGCGGCCTATGCTTGCTGTAGCTCAGTTCGGGAGACGTGGGCGGGGTTTTCGCCGCTCGTTGCCCCTGTCCTTAACGTATTAACAAAAATTCATAGGCCTGGGGAAGACAACACAAGCAGGGGAGGTAAAAATGGGGAAAAAAATAGTCGATAAGGATGGAATGGTTGGCGGACGGATCAGACGCCCACGCGGTCTCACCTTGGTCCAGGTGTAATGAGACCCTCTGCCTCTGGTTTCGTACCACCAACGGATCACTACTCATTAGGTGCTGCTGGTGGGAGCGGCACTTCTAGACCATAATATGGTTCGTTACAGGTGGTTCCTTACATTCTCACCCATTATAATAATATATGAGACGAGCCAAAAATGTCGCGTTTTATTTCTGCTGTAACCCGACGACGTATTCTTGCTCAGCAAGATGAGATGAATTGATTTTGCCATGTTCGTATGTACTACTGATGTGTAACACGCTCTTTTTGAACAACTCAACAGAATGAATGAAAGAATTGGCACAACGGCATAGCCTCCGAGTCGTTCAATTTAAGAATGACACACTGTAAAATGAATACTCAAATTAAATTAAATACTACGTAACGCATAAAAAATCAACGCTCATTCAAAATTTCTGATTACATACATATGTATAAGTATAACATTCATATTCATTCACACCGCATCCTAATATTAATATCTATCTTAAACTAAAACCACCATTATCTGTCTACCAAACCAATCCCATCTAAATCCATTCATAATCATCTCTATGCAGTATGCAATGCTCGCATTGTGTGTACTTCTAAATATACACACAACAACCCATGCTGACTGCGTGCAAATCAAAAATCATTTGCTTATGTCGGACATCCAAGTTTCCCCAAATACATAAAATAAGCAAAACATTCTAAAACAAAAGTAATCGTATTGTATCATCATCTCAAGTTAAACTTTAGATGAAAACGATACCAAACCAACAACCAGGCAATTTCTTCTGTGTATTGTGGCACAAAATGTGTTATTCACAATGTGAGTTTTGAGTTTTTAACACAAACCGCACACTTCTATATTTCGCTCACTCTGTGCTGTGAGACATACTGGGCTGTGGTACTGATAACACATGACTCAAAGATTGATTATATGTGTAATTAAGTATAGACTCAAATTCAGATGTTTCACTCACGAAGCGCATACTTTAATTACTCAAATTCTCTGCCAAGTGAGGAATTAATGGCATGGAGCTTTTAGAACAGAGTGGAATGATTTGACTGACTCCGAATCTGGGGTCAAAACAGAGAAAAAAAAATTGGGGTCGCCCATCCCAGATTGGCAGCCCCGTTTTCATGGGAAATAGTGGCTGGCTCGAACTAAAAGGCATTGGGGGGTCGTCCATCTCAAATTGGCAACCCCGTTTTCATGGGGAAATAGTGGTCCGATCCAAATTATCAATCAATTCAATTAACGAAATAAATACGAATATAGAATCATAGATTTGATATGAGATTTGTTTGAAATATGGATTTTGAAATCATGAAAATGTATGGAAAATCTAGCGGATTTAGCGGTAGACTAGCCCAAATCCCGAGATTTGGCCAAATCTAGTGTTTGCCTGAATATGGTATAAACATAAGGTACATATATCTTATATTGTTTTTGTCACAACGAAAATACTCGTATGTAACAGCTTAGAGAGGCTCTGTAGGTAAAGCACTATATGTATACATATATAGGAATGATGAGAGCCGCCTCCTGAATCGATTCAGCCATGTCTGTCTGTCTGTCCTTTTGCACGATAACTTTCGATAGAATGAAGCTCGCGACTTGAAATTTGCTCAAATATTTGTAGTGGAACCTCTAGGGTTTTTCAATAGGGACGACACATTTTGCTTTTGATATTTGTCGAATAGAAGTAAAGCTGGCTTCGCAATTCTTTCACATTTTGAAATGTCACTCTATGCTATTTAATCATGGAGAGATACACGCTTCAAAAAATTTGAAAATTATTCAACTTTTTTATCAAAGTTCAAGTTCTATCGCGACTACGTTGCGCGCGCTTATGCCAACTTTCGATTGACGAAACCATCCAACAAGACAGACTATTGAACGTTTGGTGCAAAAATTCGAAACAACCTATGCATTGCATAATGTTCCAGTGCATGTGCGACAACGTAATGCTCGAAGTGAAGAAAATATCGTGGCCGTTCGAGAGAGTGTGCGTGAGCAGACAAGGATGTCGATTCCACGCCGATCGCAGGCGTTGAATATCAGTTTGCGGCTAATTTTGTGAAAGCACTTGGCTCTCCGCCCGTATAAGATTGCGTTGACTCAAGAACTGAAGCTAACCGGCCGCGCATTCGCTAATTGGGCTCTGGACCAGATGCAAGCTGACGACGATTTCCACAAGAAAATTATGTTTTTGGATGAAGCTCACTTCTGGCTCGATGGTTTTGTTAACAAGCAAAATTGCCACATTTGGTCGAGTGAGCAGCCTGAAGTGATGCATGAGTGAGTACAACTTTATCCGGAAAAATTAACTGTTTTGGGCGGTTTTCATGGCGGCGACGTCATCGGCCCATTTTTCTTTTTTGATGAAAACGGCGTGCCAACAGTCGTCAACGGCGATCGCTACAGAGCGGATATCGGAGTATTTTTGGGATCAGCTCGACGCTATGAACTTGGACGATATGTGGTTTCATCAGGGCGGCGCAACGTGCCTTACAGCGTACGACACAATCGAATTATTGAAGACCAAGTTCGGCGAGCGAGTTATCTCACGTAACGGTCCTCGCAAATGACCGCCTCGTTCGTGCGATTTAAACCTTTTGGACTTTTTTCTTCGGGGTTATATTAAATCGCTGGTCTATGTCAATAAGCCAGCAACGTTAGAAGAGCTGCAGGCCAACATCAAACGTTAAATTCCTGGTATTTCTGCCGATTTGTGTGCTCGAGTCATGGAAAATTGGGTCCAGCGTATTCACTCGGGTCAGCGCTTCCGCGGCGGACTTTTGAACGATATCGTATTCCATAATGAATGGCATCGACTGAACTTTTATTTGAAATAAATTTTTTTTCCATAACTACCCCTTAATGAAAAACTCTATAGTTGGTTTGTATTCAAAATGAGCAAGATCCGACCAAAGGAACCCCTCGATTTATAAAAGAATTAATTGCATCTATAACTCCCGAACAATAAACGTGAAAAGCGTCGAATTTCGGTAAACGACCGTAAAGGACCATTTCAAACTTTCCTGCTAAAATTAGGTCGTACATAATGTCCCAGACAACCCTACATTTCATGTTCCCCCCTTATGACTGAACGAATTGACATAGAGAGCTATTTTCCTTGTGTTGTGTAAACTACGACTGAAAAGCTAAAGAAATGCCTACCTCCCCTACAAATGTCAAAAAACGAAATATACCTATAACTACGGTAACTTTCGATAAAATGAAGCAAGCGATTCGAAAGTTTGCACAAATGTTTGTATTAGGATCTAGTTAGTTGGTTTTGATAAGGGTCATGATCGGACCAAGGAACACTTATCTTCCCTACAAATACAAATCTTATCTCAATTATACGAGAACTTTCCGTAGAAAGAAGAGGCACGGACATTTTGGTGAAATATTTGCGGTGTGGGTTAGTTAGTTGGTTTTGGCGCTCGAACCAAAATGACGCCTACCTCCCCTACAGAGATTCCATCATCATATGAACACACACTTTTAGTGCATATGGCCGTTGCCAATTTGTAGGTGTGGTATCACCACTAAGTCTACACAGGTTTAGGCTATCCATGCCTTCGATTTGTGTTTTTTTTTTTTCAAACTCTTAAAAGTTTTGTGCCTCGAACTTGATTACTAGAATATTTGACATCAAATATGTAAAACAAACAAATTATTCTACAACAGGTGATCTTCAATCCATGCGTAGTTAGTATCTCTAGGCTAGTTACTGAATTGCAATGCAACCCATGCAATTCAGATAATCCATGCAATTCAGATAACACTCTGTTGGTGCTAGTTAATTGTTAGGTAATAGAAAATGATGCTCAAGGTGAGTTCAGACGTCTTAATATTTGTTCAATTTTTTTCTAGAAAATATTTGTCCAAAAGGAGCGATTGGGCAAAGCAGTTTCCTCGCGTGATCACATGGTGGTAAATATTCGGTACAAGGTTGTTTTCTCCATGTTTTTCTCGTAAGTGTCATGGTAACTTATATTTGCTATAATATACCTATATATATATATAAAATTAGTTGCGTAAATATTTGCGGTTCAAACATATAATAAAGATTTTCATGAATATTTGCCTGTTTCTACCAAATATTTAAGACGTGTGAACTCACCTTTATTATCGTTCGTTACTCGATACAAGTATTTTTAGTATATTTCTTTCATCATCATCATCGTGGCGCGACAGCCCGACGTCGGGCCTTGGCCGCCTGGATCATTGTCCTCCAATTATCTCGGTCACGTGACCGCGTCCTCCAATTTTGGGAGCCCAGCAGCTGCGCGGCGTCCACACCTACTGAGCTCTCCCAACGAGATCTCGGTCGTCCTCGCAGTCTCGCTCCGTCGACTCGTTCTGCATTCATTACTCTCTTAGGCATGCGATCATCGTCCATTCTTTGTACATGCCCTGCCCATTGAAGTCGTTGTAGTTTGACGATTTTCGAGACTTGCAGCTCATCGTACATTTCATACAACTCATGGTTGTACCGGATGCGCCATCCATCTCGATCGCAAACAGCCCCGAAAATTCGCCGTAGAACCTTACGTTCGAAAGTGTCTAGCATGTTTTCGGAGGCTTGAGTTAGGGTCCATGCTTCGCAGCCATAGCATAGCACTGGTCATATAATGGTTTTGTACACGCGGAGCTTCGTGTTTCTGTGCACATGTTTCGATTTCATTATGGGGAGAACCGAGAAAAAAAGTCTTATTAGCTAACTGTATCCGTCGCTTGATTTCGTCAGTTTCGTTGGCGTCCCTTGACAGGTTGCAACCCAGGTAGATGAAGTTGTTCACGAACTCGATGTTGAGGTCCCCCACGTTGATGCTCGGTTGTGCAGGTGTCCTTGTCACCGATTGCATCATTATTTTAGTTTTACCCTCGTTAATACGTAATCCAACTTCCTTTGCAGCGGTATCGAGCGTATGCAGAAGTTCTTCTGCGTCAGCCAATCTTCGGGACATGATGTTGATGTCGTCGGCGTACGCTGCTAATTGTGTCGACTTGATGAGCAGCGTCTTGCTGTTGTCCATATTCATGGCCCGAATAACGTATTCCAGTGCTAGGTTGAAGAGCGTCGGTGCCAGTCCATCGCCCTGTTTCAAACCAGTGCGTGTTTCAAATAGATCAGTAAGTCTATTCTGGATCCTGACTTGTGAGACGGAGTTGGTCATCGTCATCTTTGTCAGTCGCACTAATTTTGCCGGTATACCAAATTGCAGCATGATGTTGTACAGTACTCCACGATCGATACTGTCGTATGCCTGCTTGAAGTCGACAAAGATTTGGTATACGTTTACGTTGTATTCCCAGCACCTCTGGAGTATCAGTTTGACTGAGAAGAGCTGATCGGTTGTGGAGCGACCAGGTCTGAAACCGCTTTGATATTCGCCAATGACTCGTTCTGCGTACGGTTTTATTCTATTTTCCAGAATTTTCGTCAAAATTTTATAGGACGTACAAACTAATGTAATTCTCACACCGCAATCTATCTCCCTTTTTATGGATTGGACAGATGATGCTTCTGCGCCAATCGTCTGGGATCTCCTCGTTCTCCCATACTCGCAGGAGTAATTGATGTATGGCATCAACTAGACTCGTTCCACCGAATCTTAGCAGTTCTGCTGGGATCTCGTCAGCGCCCGGCGCTTTATTTTGTTTTAGTGACCGCAACGCGAGATCAACTTCCTCTACTGTCGGGGGTTGAATGGGTGGGCCTAGATCAACAATATCATCGAGAGCTTCCTGTGTGGGGATGTTAGATGGTCGGTTTAGAAGCTCTTCAAAATAAGAGGCCCATCGTTTGTTAATACCATCGGTGTCGCTGATGATGTTTCCATCCTTGTCCTTACAAAGGCTAGTCCTGGGTTGGTAGCCGTTCTTAATTGTATTTACTAGCTTGTACGCTTGTCTGGTGTTCCTATTAGCTAAGTTTTCGTTTATGTTCAGCAACTTTCAGTATTTAAATTAAAACGAACACTTTAAATTTTACTTACTCACTTACTTGGACACATATTTCAATCAACTCTCATAGCAGGCGCGTTCTTTTTCGTAACAGCCTTGCAGAGCAGAGCAGAGCAGACTAAGACCACACAATTACACTAACAATTTGATCTGACTTGCTCTGGATAGAGCAAGAATTCTACTATGTTAAGTAGTCTGCGTTTTGAAATGCAGGCGGCGCAGGTGTCGAACCTTTCGGGCAGTTTACAGTTTGACAAGCACATAAAATTCATTTCCTGTCAATAAAATGTTCGTTTTGTGTAATTATATGGAATAATAAACATACAAAATGATTTTGCTGCCTAAAAAAAGTTTGTCCGATTGTATCTGTACTAAGGATTTAAGTTTCCTCTTGAAATTTGGGTTGACGTTTGAATTTTAAACTAAACAGAGACACATTCTCTTGGAAGGCAAGCCCCGTTTTCGTTTTCGTCTTCGCTCCTCTAATGTGTTCTATAGCGTTTTTTGTTGCCGCTTATCCTTCTCTACTCTGCTCTGTACCAAAAAAACGCAGCTATTAAAGAAATATTCAATAAATTTTTCCAAATTTTCCATTTCAATCAACTCTTATAATTAAAGAAATATTCAATAAATTTTTCCAGAGAATATTCATTCATTAAATTTATATATTTTCGACTTTTGTATGTACATTCATATGTACATGCATATACACATAATCAGGAACCTATTGAATCATTCAGGAACAGAAGTGGATTTTCCTTTTATCATTGCCTGCTTCTCTTGAAACATTGTTTATGATATTTGGAGAAAGAAGTGAAAACGTTGAAATTAGGTTACAGACAGCTTTGAAGAGAAACCCATTTATACTTAAATAGATTTCGGGATGTTCGGAATGAAGAAAAAATGTTTTAAAAATAGAATTTTCTGATTTTCACGTGGGGTACAGTGTCAGCAATAAACGTTCAACACGGCAACACTAGAGCTATTAGTTGTGACAACACTATCAGGGTGAGCGAATTAAGGATTTCTTTTAGTTGTTTTTTATACCTTAGACCTTTTCAGGCATAAGGTATATTGCTTTTGTCACGACGAAAATATGTAACACCTTACATATATATACTTATATATGAACCAAACACCTTCTCTGTGAATGCCCCGCGGTTGCTCGCGCCAGATTCTTGTTTCTTGGAGATTCCATCGTGAGCTCCGGTGTCATTAAGAGTACTGCTACAAAGGACCTACTGGCCTTTATCAGGTTGGTTGAGGGTCTTTTGGATTAGTTAAGGCTATTATGGCACAATAGATCTTATGGTCGCAGTGCCTACCAGCTAGGTACCTTAGCCTGCCTTTATTTATTATTATTATTATTATATATGAATGATCAAGGTCACCTCCTGATTCGATTTAGCCATGTCTGTCTGTCCGTTCGCACGATAACTTTCGATACAATGAGGCTAGAGGCTTGAAATTTTGGCCAAATGTTTGTAGTATGATTTGTTGTAGTTAGTTGGTATTGAAAATGGGCGTGATCTGGCTAAGGGAGCGCCTACCTCCCCTACATATGCAAAATGATTAAAAGTATCTATAACTCCCGATTGAACAAGCGTGAAAAGCTCTTACTTTGGTAGATGACTTGAGAGGGTCATTTTATAGTCTCTTGTAAAAATTGGGTCGATAAGTAGGAAAATAACAGTACTTTCTTACACAGAGCCCCGCATTTCCCTACTTTTCAGGTTTTTTGTCCATAACTCTTGAGCCAATTGACGTAGAGAGCCGATTTTAGGCATGTATACTTAAGATGAAAAGTTGCTTCAGTTTTAGTAAGATGGGCATACTCAGGCTAAAGGAACACTACATCCCCTACAAATGTCAAAAAATAAATAAATATTTCTATTATATTAATTACGAAAATTTTCGACAGAAGGAAGCTTGCAAGTTGAAAATCTGGTCGGATGTTGATAGTAATATCTTGTTAGTTGGCGTTAAAAATGTAAAAGACCCGACCGAAGAAACCTCTACCTCCACTACAAATGATTCTTTAAATATGTGATAATTTTCAAAAGAATGAAGCCAGCCCCTTGAAATTTCGGCCAAATGTTTCTTAATGAATCCAGTTGGTAGGTATTAAAATGGGCATGATCGGAGCAAAGGAACGCCTACCTCCCCTGCAAACGTTTTTTTTTTAAATACATACATATATGGTAACTTTTCCTAGAATCGCGCTAGCGACTTGAAATTTTGGCCAAATGTGTGTAGTATGGGTTAGTTAGATCCTATCAAGTTGTGGTAAAAAGATCTCGATCGTCTCAAATGGCACTTTCCGTCTCTACTAGTGTTCTTTCATCATTGTTTTCTCGATTTACCTCTGATCTGCTGTTTTTTAAATCCACTCAATCAAAAAGATCAAGAAAAAGATTCTCATCAAATCTCAGTTCCATGCAGTGCGCAGTGTGAGGAATTAGTTCAGTGTGATTTTTCTCTCTATCCTTCATTTCTAAATGCTTTGCTCTTCTCTTCCTCCTGTATGAGATGATGTGAAAATTTACATTTCATGTTCACAATTTGACGTGCCCGGTAGCCGTGTGGTCTCGGTCACCGCTTTACGATGCTACACCTAGAGAGTTAGAGGTTCAATCTTCGGCGCGTTAATAAAAACTGCCTGTTTGTACTAATAGAACTCCTACAGCGCTCTGAGCTCGTCAGTATAAAAACGACGCAAGTAGGAGCTGCATGATAGCAACTGCACAATTCGAAAAATTTGCTAACGAAACGTCAGCAAGACGTAGTAATGCAAGAGATTTTGACGCGCCCATACCCGTGAAGGGGTCAAGGCAATCAACGTGTTCACAATTTCAAGATGGTGGAGCACGTGCTAGTGTAGCCTCTAATTGCCTTGACCCCTCCAGGGGCATGGGCGCGTCAACATCTCTAGCATTTCTATGCCTTGTTGACGTTTCTATAGCATATCTACTTTTCAGAAGTGCAGTTGCTAGCATGCAGGAGGTGCATGCTAGCAACTGCACTTCTGAAAAGTAGTACGCGGATAGGAGGTATCCGCGCCGTCTTTATACTGACAAGCTCGGAGCACTGTGAGAGTTCTATTAGTACTCACAGGCAGTTTTTGATCGCGCCGAGATTTGATCTCCGAGCTCTAGATTAATATCGTAGATCGGTGACCGAACGATCACGGCCACCGAGCGCGACACGTGCTAGTATAGTGCAAGTGCATAATTCGATTTTGGATCGATTCCTGTCCTCATTTTCGGTATCGCAAAAGCGGCCATGCCCATACAAATGTCTCCGACGTATCATCGATAAAGTCATCGATTCCTTAGTAGACAGTCTTCGATCCAGGATCGATCAAGTTGCGATTCTTGCCTGACTGGGAAATTATACGGAATTTTGAACGCTTCCTCTTCTATGACTGGAGGCGTGGAATCGACGCTGAGATCGAATTAGGATCGATGACTGTTGGAGCCATGCCCATACAAATGTCTCCGACATGTCCTCGATAAACTCATCGATTCCTTGTAGACAGTCTTCGATCCAGGATCGATCAAGTGTCGATTCTTGTCCGACTGGGATGTTGGAGCCAGAGACATACAGGACAAGCTCATTCCATGCCTCTATCTTCTAAGTTATTATCAGAACCGATATACAATCGAAAACATTTGAATTTTTCCAGCTTCGGAGACGAACCGATGAATGGAACCGCTATAGGATCCAAGACTTCTCGATTCCACTGGAATCGGAGACAAATGTTTTGCTGGGCGGATTTACAGGGCAACGAATGTGGCAGCCCAGATTTAGAGTCAGTTGCACCAAATTGTATTGTACACGATAGACCAATGCGATTACTGGCTGATCAAGAGGTTGTCATTTGTTTTCATTTTAATATAGTCATCATTATCATCTAACCTAGATAGGTTTTCAAGAGTTCAAATGCTTGAAAATCTTATAATATACCTGACATTACAAGAATAGATGCGCAATCATAATAATTCCTTCGTCTTTAGTCCAACTCACAATTATTTGACAATTCCAACGTGTTTCGTTGGAAATAAATAAATATTGTTTGAATTTATTCACGCTGAAATGTATTCACAATTATGCACCCACAATTTGAATCTGGAACATCTGATTCATTCGGAACAACTTCGTAGTGTCAGTCAGCATTTTGAAAACAGATAAAATGCACGCTTTCTTGGTATTTATTGTGCTTATGATGTTTGTATGAAGATTAAATGGATCTAAAAGGTAGATTTCGAGTTATTAATTTTAAAGTCTTGTTTAAGACAGGAATTTGTGTAAATAGTGTCTAATAATAGTACGTAGTTTATGAACGACTGTTCAGCTGTGGGCTGCCAGCGTTGGTGCCGAAGTGACAACGAAACACGACACGTCACTGATACACTACATTCACCATCACCGATATATTATATTGATCACACCGATGATGTTCCCACCGTTCGGACTCGAAGTTGCCTCAAGCTTCAACGCTCCAATAACAGAGAAAGCTGAAATCGCGAGAAAGGGTAGTCCTTTCTCTCGAACCATTACCATGAAGAGAAATTACAGATTGACTTTATCTGAATCCACGATTACTGTCGGAACTACATATTAGGTGCGTTTTTTTAACAACAAGGTTAGGGTAAGTTAACTCGTGGAACAAAAAAAAGACGATCGACGGCAGCCATCCAGGTTAACCTTTAAAATGTTATGTAATGCCAATCAGAATAGTCTGATTACAATCTGTCGAGTGCAGGTTAGTCACGCTACTGGCTCGGACAGGGGTAAGTTGTTGTTGTAATGCATGGAGATACCCTAACCTGCATAAGATAGATGTTGAAAAAAAACACCTATTACCTCACTTGTACTTTGCATCATTTCGAAGATGATCTGGAAACAATTTCAACATAAAGGCGCGCTCTACACGAGTGGTTGGTAGATAGTGCGAATAGCATTAAACAGCGAGACCGCTACGGACTTCAATGACTGACTTACTGTACTGACTTTTTGTGAGTATTCACGGCAACGAATCTTTGGTTTTTGGCCACACACTATAAGCCAAATGAGCGAGTTATGCAAGAGGAGATTGAGTGAGTAAAACACCCGTTCTCGGCGTCAGCAAAATACCAACTGGTTTCTTTATTTTAAAATCTTATTATATATACATTTCCTTATCCTATTTCTTAATACGTATTTCTTAGAACTATAGGTATATCCTAATTGTAAATCTTCGTATAATACAATTGACTTACAATTGGAAATTTCTTACAAAGTAACCTTCTGAGAACTACGGCTCTAAGATCTAAAGGTGTTTCTTATTTATTACTTTCATCTTCAGAATTATATTTCTTAAGATCTTCAACACCGCAAGATATACATGACATATCCTGTGGCTTATGTTACAATAATCGACCCTCATATAATATGGTCGCAGGTGCATCTTTAGGTTGATGCTGGTGGACGTTATACATCCCGTATAACTAGCGCCAGTAAGATGCTGCTGGCGAACCTGCGCCACGCCAAAGGGGTATTGGCCACCTTGTGCAGGTTGTTCGCTGGGAAAGACCACACTCGCTCTTTTTCAGGAACCGCTTGTGGCGGAATCTATGGTCTTAATAATTCAACAGGTAAGTTGATTTACGACTAGCTTGTGAAGTTTCCGTGGGTACCCCTTTAATTGACAAATGTGTCAGTTATCTAACACTAACAAATTTTATTTCCAGAGATCTTACTGCTGCAGTTGTGCACATATCCACTATCAACGTTTCTCAAAAGGTGGTACATAGTAGCATCCGCTTACTTTGCTTCTGACAATGGGTGCGTTTCCGTTTTGGACCGTGTCGACACTGTGTCGACACTGTTTCATGGATACTTTGCGAGAAGACTACGTTTCAGATACCGATACCTGAACCTTTGAGAAGGGGAAAAGTATCACGATTTTTTTTCCGATCAAATTCCCCTTAAATGATTCCTAGGGGTTTTGACGGTTCGCTCTTGACAAGTTGTCACGCCAACCAAGAGTTCTTTACCTCTTTGTTGGCGTCAAAGTGATTGGAAATTCTGTCCTCGCTCGTCACTTCGTTTGGAAATTGTGTAAAAAGTGTAAATGTCCCTTATTAATTGACGTATTTGTGTGAAATTTATTAATAGCGGCATGGGAATCATGTCGTTTAGCAGATAAATCACGTATCGGAGAAGGGGCAATGGATAAGTACCGGGATCACGATATTTTCGAGAACGCACCCAATGCATATATAGGTATAATATATAATATATACATATATAATAATATAATATATATATATTTAATATAATAGAACCTACCGAGGTTTTTGGCAGCTTGTCGATTTTTGTCGACGCACTAATCGACAATTTGTGATCGGTTGTAATGCGAATGTGCAATACAATGGGGGGCAAAAACTCCTCTTCCATAGTCCTCCGCGTGGGCGCCCCCTGGAACGGCAGTGGTCACTGACCATTGCCAACCAACGTCAAGCCGTCAGTGATGGCGGTGCGATGATTTGGTTGAGGTACCCCTGTGGTGTGGGGTGTGAAAAAAATACCACGGCCTTTCCCTTTGAGGGCCTGTCGTTAAAACCGACAATCAAAGGATAGGATGTGTATGCAGCAACTTGCACTATCCGAAATCTTTATATGCTAACGAAACGTCAACTATGCCTCGGATAAGGACTGACTCAACGGTTACGACTTTTGGCTATCGTACAATGACAAAGATTGGATTCTGGAATGTGCGTACTCTCCTGGACAATGGATCAGAAGGTCCCCAGAACGCACGATTTCTTCAATTAGAGAGTGAATTTCTGAGGTACAAATTAAATATCTTAGGAGTTAGTGAGATAAGATGGTGGAACAGCGGAGAATTCATCTCTCCAACGGGCAGCACTGTAATGTTGTACTCCGGTAAAGCTACCGGTAGTCGTCGTGAGTCAGGTGTGGGGCTCCTTTTAACCAGAGCCGCGCGAAACTGTCTCTTATCCTGGGAACCGGTCTCTGACAGGGTCTTGACCGCCAGGTTCCGGACCAAAATGAGGAACATCTCAATAATACAATGTTATGCCCCTACTGAACCCGACAATGTCTTGGCAAAAGACTCCTTCTACGAAGAACTAAACGCCGTTCAGAGCAGAACACCTAAAGGTGACATTATAATGGTTATGGGTGATTTGAATGCGAAAGTTGGCGCCGATAACTATGGGCTCAGACATGTGATGGGGAGACACGGTCTTGGTGATCATAATGACAACGGTGAAAGATTTGTAGAGTTCTGCAACTTTCACAGTCTCTTCACCGGTGGTACTATGTTTGAGCATAAGGACCACCACAAAATCAGTTGGTCCTCTGTTGATCGGCGCAGAACACAAAATCAGATCGACCATTTTGCCATTAGTAAAAGATTCAAGAGTTGCCTCCTGGACGTGCGAAACAAGAAGGGTGCCGATATTGGGATGGGAAGAGACCATTATCTTATGATCGCTAATGTTTTATTGCGTATTGCAGCCGTGCGCCGCCCCAGCGACGAAAAATCCAAGCGCCGCAAATTCAACACCGCTCGACTAAAAAATCCAGCTGTCTTACAACAATATAATGACCATCTTGCGCAAAAAGCGGCTGAGATAACTAGTCACCCAGATAGTGACATAAACGAAAACTGGGATGCCATAAAAAATGCGTACATTGATAGCGCAAATACCATCCTTGGCCCAAACCCGGATTGCCGGAATAAGCCCTGGATGTCCGACGCTTCATGGCAGCGGATTGTTGAAAGAAAGGAGCTGAAAGTTCGTTTGGCTGCAGCATCAGACGACAATCGAAGCAGCATCGAACTCCTTTACCGTCAGAAAGCTCGAGAAGTTCAGCGTAGTGTGCGACGCGATAAAAGAGTTTATGCCAATTCTCTTTTAGCGTCAGCAGAAGAAGCCGCTAGAAGTAACAACTTAAACGCCGTATACGGTGTCATCAAGGAGTTTACAGGTGGTCGTAACTCCTGCCAACATCCGGTGAAAGATAGTGATGGAAAGCTACTTATCTTGGAAGAAGATCAATTGAGGCGGTGGAAAGAACACTTCGCCGCGGTCTTGAACCGTGTAACCTCTGGTGAAGTTCCCCCTCATATAGATAATTTAGCTAACCATCAAAATGTGCGTATACGGTCCACTGCCCCGACTAAAGAGGAAATAGTCACTGCAATTATTGCACTAAAACGAGGAAAGGCCGCCGGACTTGACGGCATCCCTGCCGAACTTTATCAAGCAGCGCCAAGCGTAACTGCCGATTTGCTGCACCCACTTGTTGATAAAGCGTGGAATACACAGACCTTTCCCACTGAGTGGAAGGAAGGTTTGATCATCAAACTTTCAAAGAAGGGTAGCCTCACAGACTGTAATAATTGGAGAGGCATTTGTGTGCTTCCTGCCGTTGCCAAGATAATAGCTAAAATCGTCCTGGAAAGACTAAAGGCCCACTTAGAAAGCACAATTGATGAAGAGCAGGCTGGCTTTCGATCCGGATTCTCCTGTGTCGATCACATTAACACCTTGCGAATCATCATCGAGCAATGCGCTGAATACGATTCTCCGCTTCACTTGCTTTTCATCGATTTCGAAAAGGCTTTCGATAGTGTGAACCGGGATTCTATATGGGCGGCCTTGCGCAGGAGAGGCATCCCTGAGAAGCTTGTGGCTATTATTAAGGCAACCTATGACGGCGCGAAATGTCGCGTTCTGCATAAAGGTAAGGTGTCGGGGGACTTTGAGATTCGCAGTGGAGTTCGGCAGGGGTGCATCCTCTCTCCGATCCTATTCCTCATTGTGATCGGCGATGTGTTGCATGCAGCCCTATCCGGACTCGACAGAGGAATTCAATGGAGTTTGACATCTTATCTAAAACATCTTGACTACGCTGACGACATATGCCTACTCTCCCACAAAATCATGGATCTGTCCGCAATGGCGTTAGATCTCGAGAGGGAGGCAAGCAAGGTTGGGCTAAAGATTAATACCAACAAGACCAAGGTTCTTAGCCCGCCGTTGCGAAAAAGAAATCCGACACCTATTGCCATCAATATTAATGGGCAGCCTGTGGAGAAGGTGGACAACTTCGTCTACCTGGGTAGCATTGTTGCCGAAAATGGTGGTACGGAGCAGGACATCGCTCGTCGTATCAACCAGGCTAAACGCGCATACGGCATGCTGTCCAAAATCTGGCAGAGCAGTTATCTCAGCATCAAGACCAAGCTGGGCCTGTTTCGCTCCCTGGTACTATCAGTGCTTTTGTATGGGAGCAGTACATGGAAAGTTTCCGTAGGAGTTACCAGAAAGCTGCAAGTTTTCGTCAACTCATGTCTTCGTCGAATTTTAAGAATTTTCTGGCCCGAAACAATATCAAATGAAGAGCTAAGTCGGCGTACGGGTCAGATGCCAATCGACGAATTGATACGCAGGCGAAAATGGCAGTGGATAGGTCACACATTGCGGAAGAGTGATAACTGCATTGCTTTGCATGCCATGAAATGGAACCCCATTTCCAACCAAGGCCGACCAAGAGGGGGTCCTCGAATCACATGGCGTCGATCTGTGGCAAAGGAGTGTCAGGTACTGGGTAAGTCTTTTGGGGAGTTGCGCCCCATTGCCCAGAACAGAGTACGATGGCGCGCAGGAGTAGTTGACGCGCTATGCGCCGCTAAGGGTTAAGGCAAAGTAGTACTGCTGTGAAGGTGGAACCCTGCTAGCAGGATTTCATCCTAGTTTGTTTCTGACTGGCATGTAGATGATGAAGAGTCCTTTTTGGGGTACAGATACATCAGACACGACATTCCAGGACACACTGAACTCCGTTGAGCATCTTTGGTCCCAAAAAGACATTCATTCGAGTTAATTTCGTGAGCTAGTGAGTTCGACAGTCTGGTTAATAAGCGTGTGGCGGCATTGTCGAAATATCAGATCACGGATGGCTGCGATTTTTATGAAATATTAGAATCAGAGACGGTTGTTTGACAATAGTCAGTTGAAATTTAATAATTATTTGATGTAGATATTTCTGTACTAACTTTATATAATTTATTTAAAATTTCAATTTATTATAGTGTATATCGAGAAATGACATGCATATTCGTCAGTTGTATTCGGGGTCACCAAATATAGAGAAATTTCTCTACATATAATAAATTTAGTTGAAAGCACAAACATTTTACTTTCACTATAATTTTTAATGAACGACTTATCGCAGGTACATGCTAGCAAGATACATCGGCCGTAACCAGTTTATGCTAACAAAACGTCAACTAAGCCACATGAGAATAGTTGACGCGCTATGTCCCATTAGGGTTTAGAGCGAATAGTAACCCTACTGTCATTTAAGCTTGGCTGCTCACATTAAGCTACTTATCGGACCATCACTGTCTGTTGTTTTGCTTGAGACCCCACATGTCACATTTTTTGTGATTGCCCGGCGATGGACGCCCTATCGTTATCGGCAAAACGTTTGTTGAACAACAAAAGTCGTGGAACAATAATATACGAATCGCCTCCTGGGAACAGCGCTTTCAATAGTGTTGAAATACTTTTCAGTCGAACAACAAAGTATTGACCAATTCAAAATTTAGCCGTTCGACTGAGTAACCATTCAACAAAGCATGCAATCTCGTTCGCTCAATGTGTATTTGTTTTACCCATTGTGGCCGTTGGTGTAACTTGAAATTGACTGGGTTCAGAAGGTACCGATCAAGTTCTGCTCAAGTGATAATGATCAAATGATCACGGAGCAGGAAATATTTCTGCTCACTGCTCACGCTTTACTTCTTTTTCTTTCTCTTTGACTTTCATATAAAGAGTGTGGGCCAGGCCCGAAGTCGGGCTGTGGCGCCACGATGATGATGATGCAAACAAGAGTGGCTAGTTGCGGAACTGCTCACGAGCGGTTCCGATTGCTCGGTACCTTTTGAACCCAGCCATTATAATCCTTTTCACTTGTATTTGGCGGGCGGTGCAACTGTCATTTTCAGTAGTTTGTGAACTAACTAACGACTATGGTTGAAACGTTTTGTTGAAGGACTTTTGAAATGTGAGAACGAAATTTGTTTTCGTCGCATTCAACTTTTGTTGTCGAAGTTATGTTGTTTAACAAAAGTCGTGAAAATGCTGCTTAATGGGCTGGTTACACAGTACGAGTTGCTGACCTGACAGTGGACAGCTACTGCACCTGTGTACTCGCATGAAAGTAGCTCGACTCGCATCGCCCGGTCACACAAGTGCGAGCTGTCGGCAGAGTAGAGAGCTACTTCCAGAGACGCTTTACGCAAATTTCGGTTTTTATAGCTCGAATCCAAACAATTCCACAGGTTTGTTTGGTCCTTGTATAAATCGACAAATTTCAAATTCTGCTCCGAAGTCCATCTATCCATTGTTGCACAATAAGCTCACACTGTAAACGACAAAATTTACAGACGAATGCACCCGGCGGTTAATTTCGAGCAATTGTTATTTCACAATCGGTGCAATTTCGAATGTCCGAATTGTAGTATGCGATACCAGCTGACGCTGACTGGGGGCGAGTAGCCGAGTCAAAACAAAAAATGTTGTAGTAACTCGGATGCGAGCTACTGACCGAATCGCACATGACAGTAACTCGTATGATGCGGTCACATGGTGCAAGTAGCTGCTCTGCAGTAGCTGTCTAGGCCAACTCGCACGATAGCTCGCACTGTGTAACCAAGGCATAAGGGATAAACTGATCCCAGACCGATCTTAGGGTCGAATTTACTGACGAATACAAAGATAAAAGGCGGCTAAAGAAACCAGTAAATTTGAATGGAAAAGCGTTCAACTTGCAGGACTGCAAAAAGTATGTACATTACGCGACGAATACGAAAATTAGTTCTCAACTTACTTGATATAACATCCGTCTAGCCTGAATACTCGTATATCCGAAGCTGTTGCGATATTTCGTGGTAGAATATAGTACAGGTCGCGGATAGTTGCACCAAAGATTAGACATTACAAAGATACTGCACTTCATACAAATTAACGCACCCAGATAAACCTCGCGGTGCCAATAATTCAAAGGGAAATCGCCTTTAGCGAGATATAAACGGTAACACTTCATTGGTTAGTTGTTAGTTGGTATTACTCCTTTATGTACGTGCTATGGAAACCAACACATATGCAACTATGTACATACTAGGCACTGCGTAAATTTGTATGAAGTGCGGTATCTTTGTAATGTATAATCTTTGGTTGCCCTCTTACTGTAGTCATCTAATGTGGATAAAATTAGTTCTGCCCTTCTTCACCAAATTTTCCATTCATCGTCCTCTAATTCTATCCTGTAGTTCTCCTTCCTTTCCATATGCGCTTAACATTTAATTCCTTGATAATCGTATCAGGCTTTCTTTTTTTTCTCAAGGGGGTCTTTTCGCAAGCTCTTGGTAAATGTGTTGGCAATTCAAGTCCTGTTTTTTTGCCAGCGGTAAATCGATTTTTCTCGCCATGAGGGCGACAATCCAACCTACTCGTACATGCATAAATGTAACTATACAAACAGCATGAAGTCGCTGTGTAGCCAATTTCAGTTGGCTTAATGTAATACAAAGAATAACATTGTCTCTTCGTAGAATTTTAAGTGTTTCCGACAAAACGTTACAACATACGTAGTATGCTTTGAGTTCGAAACCTCTTGACTTGCACTCCAGCAGTAAAACAGCTCAAGTATCATGTACGAGGCTATACGCGGACCTACGTTCTATGACCTATCTCCAAGGATCCACAGCGGTCGTACTACGTACTATAACATTCGTATGAACGCGAATATCCTGCACCGCACACGCCCTGTGTTGACGACCATCCATACAGCGTCGGGGCATATTGTAACTCCATTACAGGAGTCTTCCCGTTATTGTTAGAAGCTACATGATAGTAACAAGCGAACATAAAACGACCGACTCTCATAAAATGTCATCTGAAAAGGCAGAATTTAAGGACGACGAGCTCAAGGGGGATCTTAGGGTTTTCTCGCCTTTTCGTAAATTTTGAAATGTGCCGCAAGATGGCGATGCTAGGACCACTCGAGACCGCGAAATCTTGTCCTTTAGTAGTCGTCATGTCGTATGAATAAGTGGCGTCCGTGAATGGCCTGAATGCACTTCTAAATGAAGTATTACCAGTTTCAAAATTGGGTATAATTCCAATTTGCCAGTAAGCTTAAATTGATTTTAAATTGTTTGCCAATTTTAAATGGAAATTGGAAGTATGTAAAAATAATTGAGGGTGACCATTTTTGCACGTAATTCCAGTTAGCAAGATCAATTTGGGATTAGTGTTTTGTTTATCGAATTTCCTTCATTTCCACCCATCAATTAAACTAATTTAGCAACACTGAATGCATTGTTGCAGCTTTCAAGCCTCAGTGAACACATTTAAAAGTCTACCGGAGGAATACAGCTGATTCATTCATTCATAGTCGGAGGAAATGTTGAAATGTGTTCTGTGTAAAAATTGTTGTATGTTCCAGGAAAAGGGAATCGATGGGTAGTACTGGTAGGGTTTATGACTACTTCAGGCTCCTCCAAAGTCGTGTTATTCGTAACAAACGTATCACACTTTAGTGGTAATTTACTTGCAATGAGATGTGAATATAAGACACGAACTTCCTACTCATATAAAAATGTTTATTTGCAAAAAAGGAAGGTAGATGACGATTGAGCAAGCGACAGCGAAAAGTTGTGGTGGGGAGTATTCGCTAACTGGCGAGAACGAAAAATTACCCTATGTTTGGGAATGTATCTGTTAGTAGTATATCCAGTTTCAAGCTAAGTATCAACGGTTGCACTTATTTAATGTGTGACTAGGATAACCTAAAACTCTAAGGCCATATCCTCACATAAGCCCGTTTTCTCAATGCCTGATTAAACTGCCCGTTAGCTATCCTGGACGCGTATTTAGAAAACCGTGTTCAGTACAACGCTAAAACAGTGACGAGATCGAGAAGGGTTTTAGCGCCTGAATGGCCATGGATACTTCCCTCAAAGAGGACGATATCGAGTAGAGTTTTTAGTGCATTTGTAGTCTAAAATGGAAATAAAACCTTGTTCAGTACGTCCCCCTGTCAGTGGCCTCGTTTATGCCGCGAAACTATCTTCGAGTTTTAACTATTTTAGTTCATGCTAACTCACGACGATATAAACATGTTGCGTTGGCTAGTTTTGGTACTAGTTTTAGCTCAACTTGCGATGCGGAACTAAACTGAAAAATTGGAACTAGATGATGTTGCTGTCTTCGCTAATGGCGTTGTTGGTGAATATTGTATTTTATATGTTATAAAATACCTCATCTTTTCCTGAAACGCTGTATTCGATTCATCCTTTGATTGTAGCAGATAAACGCGTTTTTATTGGTAGGCTATTGCCTCTTGACATTTCCCAAACCAAAGACCAACAACTGACATCTTTCATATTTAGTACTCTCCGTATGGTCTTTTAGTTCCACGGCATACACGTGGCCAGTGATCAAATCGATACGGTTTTCTAGTCACTAATTGGTCAAAAACCCGTATCCATCTCGTTCCTTTGAGGGGACTAGACCGAAACGTTTTTTGGGGGCATCCATTCTAATGATGCACTGACGGTGGATTTGTGGTCCCTAAAACAGAAATTCCTTGAGTGCGGACTTAGGGTGCGTTTCCGCTTTAAATAGTAAGAATTTCTGCTTGAGGAACTACAAGTCCCCGTGTGGAGATCCTACGTTCTTACAATCTTAAGCGGAAATGCACTCTGAGGTCACATTCATGAAATTTCCGCTTTAAGAACTACAAATCCCCGTGTGTGGACTCTATGTTCTTACCACTCTGAAGGTTCACTCAAGAAATGCCATTTTAGACGGCAAATGCCTCCAAAAATACGTTCGAGTCCCGTCCCCTCAAAGGGATTAATGGATACGGGTTTTTGACCATTTAGTGACTAGAAACCCGTATTGATTTGGTCACTGACAGGGGGACGTACTGAACAAGGTTTTATTACCACTTTAGACGACAAATGCACTAAAAACCCTACTCAATCTCGTCCCCTCAAAGATATATTGATTGATACGAGTTTTTGGCCATTTAGACACTAAAACCCAGTATTTTTGTTGTCTTGGGCGACCGGTAGCGCAGTGTGTTGAGGCATCAGTCTTATGTTTGACTACCGGCGTTTCGGGTTCGAATCCCGTCCACGACGACGTTCGTGCGTTCGTGACCATGGATGTGCAGGAGGTGCATGCTGGCAACTGCATTCTCCGAAACCAGTTTATGCCAACGAAACGTCAACTGGGCCACGTGGAACAGTTGACGCGCTATGCCCCACAAGGGGTTAGGGCAATTGAGTATACAGGGTGTAACTAGTACTGAGGTTCAAACAAAAATGGGAGATAGAGGAACTTGTCCTGAGTGGAAAATCGTTGCACACATACTCCCGTTTTCGCACCGTTAAGGAAATAGCGCGATTTTAAGGACGAAGGATTTTTATCGTACCTGTGATCACTGTTTTATCTCTAACTTCTCCTGTACTTATCGTAACGTAATAATTCTGGGCTCGTTGGAAAGGACACAAATTCTTCTTTCTATTTGCTATCAACTGTGTCAATCAGTGTTATACTTTTTGAGAAAAATTCATTTAAATGACTCAAAAATAATAAAAAATTAAAAAAAAAATACAAAAAGTCCTGTTTTTTCCAAGAAGGACCTGATTAACCACCAAATTTTATTACATTTTCGGAAAGCCCATAAAATTTCACTATAAGCTTACAAACAGAATTTCTTCATAGGTTGAATTGTAAAGGAGCGGGGCTAACAGTTATCAAGCACGTTCCCTTCAAGTAAATCTGGTTTGACACCCTTCATTCGCCGAAGGAGTATGATTAATAATAGTGAGGAGTGTACCGTGTAGTGTAGTGTTTTTGTACCGTTAAGGAGATACTTAACGGTACAAAAACGGGAGTATGTGTGGAACGATTTTCCACTCAGGACAAGTTCCTCTATCTCCCATTCTCGTCGAAATTTTTTTTTCATTTGGTATAGGCAAGTGGAGTATCGTAAGAAAGGTACCGTCGAGTACATTCCATTTTTGGAATTTTTTTCAAATTTGAAGAAAGGAGAAAAGAGGGAGAGGGGAAAATATGTGGTCCGAGTTTGTCCCCCCCCCCCCCCCTTGCATTTCGAGACCGTTATAGCTAGACATATGAAAATTTACAGAAAAGCGGCATTTCACTAGCATAGAAAACTAAAAATAATAGAATTTTTAAATCTCATCCAAAAAGGTTAATAATAGTACATTTCTATAGTTGCAGTTAGCACACCCCTGCACCCCTCAAGCTTACCTGAGGCCAAAAATATTGATAGCCAATGATAACTAACATCATAGGCAATAATACCTCTAAGTTTCATTACAATGACATGATATTTAATAATAGTACATTGACTTAAAGTTATGCATTTTGACACTATCCATACAAAAAATACACCTACCGGCCTCACGCATAGATATGTGTGTACTACTTGCATGTTGTTTTTCGTAGTGCGAATTGCAGTTATTTAATGAACCAACTTTGGAAGGGTGAAGATTGGTAATTGGTGATCCTAACAATAACTATTCACACAATTAATTTTTTTAGGGTTTTGTGTCTTAAATCTTACAAAATCGGTCAAATACCTGTCTGTCCGTCTGTTCATAGAATATCTTACGAACGGCTGAAGCTGCACATATAATTCGGCGAGAATGTGTAGAAATGCTATAATTTGCTGGAGAAAGCGTTGTGTTCTAATCAGCCAACTTTAAGAGGGGGGGTTGGTCCACATAGAGGCGAAATTAAGGTAAATTTTTTTTTATCCACTGGTATAGCCAAGTGGGGTATCGTGAGAAAGGTAATGTTGAGTACATTCCATTTTTGGCATTTTCTTGAGATTTGTAGAAAGGGGAACAGTGGAGGAGGAAAAATATTAGACCGTAATTTGTCCCCGCCGCCCTGAAGCCGTTACACAAGTTTCCAATTTGCAATGTCGTCGTAACATGAATGGTTAAGCATTTCGAAGAGTAGGACAGTTTATCTCGTATACATACATATCTATCTACAGCTTCTCGTATTAAAACTATTACTTTGAGAGGTGACAGATGCAGTCTTTTTTGAATTGGCATGTAAGATACTATATCATGGGTAAGACATTTAGTTATGGTGTTTTTATTCAGCTAAGTGGTACCAAGAAGAGCAGGGAGCCAATATTTAGATACCAAGCGCGTGCTACAAAACCCTCGAATTGCGGGCGTAGCCCTCTATATTCCGGTTTCATTTATAAAATGTTTTTAAGTTTGTTACTAGGTTTTTAGGACGTAATTATTTTAACTTCTTGTCCATTATTATTCGCTTTTCTTTTAGGAATAATTTTATTCAATTTTTCTGACAATTCTGCAATGTACATTGTTGATTGGTACTTTTTTATGTTTTGTTGATTAGTATGGTTATTTGTTATTACATTTTCTATTTTGTATATATTGTTTTCAATTAGTTTGTTTATAGTGTGTACTGGATACATGTTATTTTTTAACGTCTTTTTTATCACATCTTTTTGTTGTTCCCAATTTTTGTTATGTGTTAGTTTAAGTCTACGGTATATATTACTTATTTGAGGCTGTATTGATCTTCATGTGATGTGGCATGTAACATATTTATGGTCGCTATCGGTTTTTTGTACCATCTTGCTATGATCTTATTATTTTCTCTTAATAATGTTACATCAAGGAAGTTTAATTTATTTTGATTCTCTTTCTCAATAGTATTGTATATTTCACTCCATCATTTTTGTTATTTAGTTCATTCAGGATGTCTTCGATTTTATTTTCTTTTACTATCGGTATTATATCATCTACATATGCCTTCATGTATATATATTATTAGCTCAGTGCATGTCTGAACACGATCGTTACGGGTTCAAGTCCCTTCCACGGCGTTCGTGGCGATGGATGTTTGTGTTGTGCTCCCCTTGTAGTGCGGGGCGTAATAATAAGCGTCAACATCACTCGACCTATTGCAGGTAGGAGGTTAAATGGAAGCAGGGAGTACATGCTCGCAATGTGCATCGTCCGAAACTGGTTTATGCCAACGAAATGTCAGCTAAACCATAGGGAATAATTGACGCGGTATGCGCCGCTAGGGGTTATTGCAAATGAGTATGTCAGTCTATTTAGACACATAGTGCTCCTTTGGCGGGTGTCTGGTCTGGTTCTTCCACAGATTAAAGGACACAGGACAACAAATTTTTTTCATAAAATTGAATCCGGCTGGAGACAGTTTTCCGCCAATTTATATGCAATTTCAATCCGCCATTCCCAATTATTCTAAGAACGTATTTTTTTGTAGACCATGACAGGAGATCTGATAGGTTTATTGTTCTACTGCGAAACTAATGCAATCCATTGCAGAAAATTCGAAAACAACAATCAATGAATTTTAATCATCCTGCCACCATCGTCGTTTTCCTTGATATCCCACGTGTTCTGTTTTATATTCCTATCAGAGAACCGTCTCTAAGGTAGTGTTGATTATATCTATACGAGTCTTCGTATCTATCAACTTTATAAACGTATCGTATGCATGCATACGCCGTTTTGCAGCAAATTGTGCAAGCAAACTTATTATTCATGAGAACACCGAATACGAGTAGGCGCCAGCCATAACAACTCCTTCGTCACAAGATTGAGAGAGTCAGTCACATGTCAAACCCGATCTTATGCATTTTCCATTTTAATGACACTGTTTCGATGTTAGGTCTACACTGAATGTGGATATATCAGTGTGTACAGTGGCTCTCCATTCCAATCTGTTTCACATCTAATCGATTCTACCTCATCTCTCAAAACCACAAGAAATTGCCAATCTGCAGGTAAACACGTAAATGACGTACGATGCTACGGTAAAATGGTATCCGGAGACCTATAGGTGAAATAACTGTGTACTGCGATGACTTGTGACATATGCTGGTAAAGTTGAAATGGCAATTTTGTCCTGACACGATGGCAAACAATTAAATTTTTAGGTAACACTTGGATAATACCTTTGCTTTTGAGAGGATCGGAGCGTAGTGGAGCGCTTTTTTTTTATATAAAATGCTCCGCTGAAATTTTTTAATTTAGTGGTTTGCATATAAGAAGTGTTTCTTAGGTAATTAAATGGGGATAACTTTCAAACTGTGGTATCATTTGTGACGGTTTTTTTGTCAGATACACGACCCAAACTCAACCCTGTTGTAAAAAGTTTCCTGCCGAAGAAAAACTCATCAGCCACAAAAAGGTTTGATATGAACACAATCCCGCCAAAGTGCTCGTAGCTTCGCGCCTCGCCCTAGAGTGTGCATATTGCACCCTGATTAAATTAGTTAATTTCAATGCTAAATGCATTGTAAATTCACTGTTAAACAAATATAGATACATTGGTAACGCTTATTCCATTAATGTACGATTAAGGCAATGTTTCTGTACTGTCAATACACTGATAGTGCGTTGTTGACTTATTGCTAATGCACTCTTAACGTCAACGTACTGTGAACTAACTGTTAACAGAGTGTTGTTAATGCACTGTTGACATACTGTCAGTGGACTCTTAACATGTTGTTAATACATTGTTAACATGTTGCCAATGCACGGGTAATGTACCGTTAATGCAGTGTTAACATACTGGTAATGCACTGTTAATGTACTGTAAATGTCCTATAAACATGATGTTAATGCATTGTTAATATACTGTTAAGGAGATGTTAATGTACTGTTAACATACTTGGCTAGGTTCCACTTCATGTCCAAAAGGGTCCTTCTATCATGACCAAGCAATTAAAATGCCTCCAACAGTATTTCAGTGCATTGGTCTCATAGCCACCAATCAGAAGGTATCCATATTTGTGTAGTTTCATCTCATGCCCAAGAAGGTCCTTTTCTTTGCCATCAGCAGTAGTCTAACGCATTCACCTTATCACCGCCAGTGATATGATACTCATCTTTCCTACACATCACTTCAATGCCAATGTCCTTTCGTCCTATCCGAGTCCTTTAATTAGTAAGAATGCCATCAAGAGGAGTCTAGTGCTCTCGCATCCTGACACTCGGCCATCAACATCCAGCCACCATCACCTAGTCATAATTATTCAACCATTCTAGCAATTATCACGCACAATATCATCACACATTTAGGCGATCCTCACACCGACGCGAAAAAAATCGACAGCGAAAAAATCCGCAACGCATTCGCGACGGAAATTCGTGGCGATTTCTAGATGTTCGCACCGGGGTAGCAAAAAATTGCAGCGGAAAAAATCGCATTCCGTGTCCGTTGTGTATTTTGTTGTGCAACTTGGTCTCCAGCGAATTTACTTCTTGCTTTTCTCGGTAAAAGCGGGAGCTTCAAATAAAAAAATAAGAATTGGTTTTTACAACATTTTGCTCCAAGCTTGTCGGCAATATCTTTCCAGATTTTATCTTTTTTCGTATGTTTTTTTTATGTTTATACTCTAGATGAAATCTGAGAGTATTATAAGTTTGCCACAAAGTTTGTAACGCTAAGAAATAAGGCTCGCAGAAAAAAATGAATGATACAGAAGTTCATATTATCACTCGAATATCTCAAAACCGGATGTCCGTCTGTCCGTCTGTCCGTCTGTCCGTCCGTCCGTCCGTGACCTCTCTAGCTCGAGAACGCGTTGAGCTATGAAGTTCAAATTTTGCACACGTTATTTTTGACAAAAAATGAAGGCTAAGTTCGTGAACGGGCTAAATCGCTCCACCCCTTCTACCCCCTCCCATACAAAATGACACATTTTTGAAAATTTACAATAATCAGATTTTCTCAGAAACTATAAAACATATTGCTTTGAAATTTTTAATATATCACTTTTATGATAATTGTAACCTATGTTATAAAACTTATTGTAATCCTCATCCTCCTTCTACCCCCTCCCATACAAACTGCACTATTTCATGAAATACGTTAAGCCAATTTACTCAGTACGTATACAATTTATCGGGCTGAAATTTTGTACTTAACACTTAATTAACAATATCAGTTAGATTAAAAAAAAATAGTCGATTACCCTTACTCCGTCTACCCCCTCCTATACAATATGACACATTTTACCAACGTTGCTCTCTAGCTTGATATCGCTAACCAGGTTCAAATTCATCTAGAGTATTGCATGATTGGGGTTTACCCCAATCGTAGTTCTTTTATGTTTTTTTTAATGATCTCGATCAGTTTTTCGATATCGCTAGCCATATTGAATAAACAACTACTTGGAAAGTAAAGAAGAAGGTATCGACAAGAATGAAATCGCACTCAGCGATTTTTTGTCGTCGCGCCAAAAATCGTTGCACAAAGTGGCGAAATTTCGTGTTGGTGTGGGCATCTTCATACGATGCTCTGGTCAGATTTTTATTACGGCGAAAATTGACCTCGCGGATCGCGTCGGTGTGAGGATCGCTTTTACTGTATATGTCATTCCCGTTCCCTCCACAATAGCCCTCAAGCAATGTCTCATTCTCGTACATGTTAGCGAATCTCCTTTAGAACCATTGTAATGAACCATATTATGGTCTGGTAGTGCTGCTCCCACCGGCAGATCGAAGCAGCACCTGATGAGTAGTGATCTGTTGGTGGTACGAAACCAGAGGCCGAGGGTCCCATTACACCCGGACCCAAATTCGACCGCATGGGCGTCTGATCCGTCCGCCAACTATTCCATTCATATCGACCATTTTTTTTATTCCCCATTTTTACCTCCCTTATTTGTGTTGTCTTCCCCAGGCCTATGAATTTTTGTTAATAGATAAAGGACAGGGGCAACGAGCGGTGAAAACTCCGCCCACATCTACCGAACTGAGCTACAGCAAGCATAGGCCGCTGCGTAGCTCGTTGAGGGGCCTTTTTTTTCGCCAGATGGCACGGCCCGAACTTCACGGTCACTATGTTACCTAGGCTCCGTCGACACGGGCATCTTCGCATGCTCACCAAACCGTCCGTTACACCATGTCACTTTCCTGATCGCTTTTTTGGTCGGGTTTCTGGGCGCTTTTTTCTGTCGCTTTTCATATGATTAGCCTCCCAATAAACATTTTCATGTTAAAAGTTTTATCATTTTCAAACATGCTCTTTACATATATGGTAGAACACTTGGGTTTTCAACTAGCAGTATAGCACCGCGCGAGTTAAGAGCCCACTTGACTCTTGTTTTATATATCCATTAAGTTAGATTAAACCTGACATGATTGATTTTGTTGCATTATCATCAACTATCAATCGAACGATAATGTGGTTCATATCATACATTTTTGACGGAAGCAAATTGCTGTTTCCAATGAATAATGACTCATAAAGGGCGATGTTCATCGGTCCGTCCCATTAATAAGTCCCCAAATACATTTTCATTTTAATCTATTTGCTATAAAGTTGTCTTTGTTTTGCTTTGAAAAATGTTGTCCCAAAAAACTAATTCTTTTAGCATATCTTTGAGTAAATGTGTATTTGATATGGCTTTGAGTTGCCTAGAGCATTATGGCTATAGGTCCTTTTAGTCCTTTTAGTCCTTTATATCCTATAAGTCTCTTACGTCCTGAGGATTGGTATCATAACCTCGAACAAGAAATTACCGATATTTGCTAGGATTGGTCCATTACAAAAAAAAATCCTTTTTCGTGACCAAAGGACTCAAAATGGCTTTAACAGTACTCCAATGCATTGGCCTCATCGCCCTGATTCCAGTTTTAGTTTCTGCTTCATTTCATGATTAAGGGAGTCACTTTGTCCTGACACACACCAGTAGCTGGATCAAAATATCACCGTGTTGGACTTATAATAACACAAAAAAGCTACGTACCAAATTTTGTTGGAATCGGATAACGGGAAATGTCTGGAGGAGCGATCTTTGAAAAGACTTAGGCGAGTAGCTCTGGTCTGAAAACAATAGAATATACCGTTAGTTCAGTCGATATTTAAAAATACTGTCCTGATCCGTGCTCAGGGTCTCACAAGGAGCCTTCATGACAAATTTGGTTAAGATCAGAAAACGGGAATTGTTCGGACAAATGCATCGGATTTAATGCACGTCAAAAAGTATGGGACGGGACGGGCCAACAAATAATTTTTCTAACAAATATCGGAAAGTTTTTCTTATTTTTGTACGGAGCGGGAAAATCGCGCCGGCAATGAAGTGTTATCTTGGCAATATGGGTAACATTTATGACTGAGGGTGTTGAGATGAATGCACTAGACTACTGTTCAAGGCATTTTGAGTCCTTTTCTGTGGAAAATAGGACATTCTTGGCTATGAATTAATATATAGGCAAGATAGGTATCTTATGACTGAGGGTGTTGATGCGAATGCACTAGACTACTATTGATGGTATTTGGAGTCATTTGGTGAGAAAAAAGGATATTCTTGGCAGTGCAGCAATATCTCGTCAAAATGGGTATCATATGACTGGGGATGTTGACGCGAATATACTAGACAATCCTGTTCAATGGATTTCGAGTACTTTTGTGTGAAAAAAAGGACACTCTTGGCTTTGAAGTGATATGTAGGCAAGATGTGTATCTTATGACCGGTAGTTTTGAGGCGAATGCACTACTACTACTACTCAATTGCCCTAACCCCTTGTGGGGCATAGCGCGTCAACTGTTCCATCTGGCCCAGTTGACGTTTCGTTGGCATAAATTGGTTTCAGAGAATGCAGTTGCCAGCATGCACCTCCTGCACATCCATGGCCACGAACGTTGTCGTGGACGGGATTCGAACCCGAAACGCCGGTAGTCAAACATGAGACTGATGCCTCAACACACTGCGCTACCGGTCGCCCCACTGTTCAAGGCATTTTGAGTCGTTTTGTGTGCCGGTGAACATCATCGCTTAAATAAAGACTTAAAAACGTTAGTGTTCGTGCCCTGAAAATTGTATCTCATGAAATATTTTTAAATTCTATGATACTTTAAAATATGTGGCGTTTTGTATAAGTTTAAAATTCCCACCTCCTTACCCGGAAATCAGCCTGAGGCTGGACCCAGAGTGGTTTTTCGCTTAAGGCAGTACGAAAGTACCTTACATCATAACAATAGTTTCATAACGAAAAATGTTGTTTGTCTACTTCCGCTTTAATCAATAAGCACATACCGTGTTTGAATGATAACATCAGCATCCACACCGTTCGTCCGTACCGCCTAAAGCGATAATCTACTTGATAGTTTGTCCAGAACGGATTTCCATTTTAGTGCAGCTCCAGAGCCAATTTGCGCCTGAGGCAGCACAAGCGTACCACATATGTATCACACCGAAAAATGTGGGTGTGTTTCGCCTATAGCAAAAACTCACTCTTGGTCTACCCTTAAGTGGATTTCTGCTTTGGCCAGTACGAACGTGCTGTGTGTACATATTATTCCTATACATCATCCTAATAATACCTTCACATCAAACTACCAAGATTAACAAATTATCGCTATACGGAGATGTGGATTTTTTTTCAAAAAGACAAAAAATTCCCCGAAACGACCATTTGATGTCATTATTCCTGGAATCTTCCCCCAAAACTTTTTCATGAGATTTTATGGATTATCATCCCAAATTTGTTTAAATTTCACATTGTCAAAATGCCCCAGATACCATACAACATTTTAGAGGATTTTATCTTTTCGTTTTGGAGTGGGGTGGTAGAGGATTCATTGATGCTTCCCGGAGCCTAGTTTCCAGGCTAGTTAATTTATCATTTGGTAAGAACACAGGGTCGACAAGACAATTCGAATATACTTGGGGGAGGCTCCCACCTTGCCACCTTTCGGTAGATAAAATGATCCTCTACCAATCCAACTGCCACGGCCAGGTGTAATCCTCTAAAGGTGCGTTTTGCCAGGCACACGATCGTCGTACATTGTTTGCGATTAGCGATCAATCCATACAGCACGAAGCACTATTTGTGTGTATCTTTTTGACCGTCGCCTGCGGTCGACGCAAAGTGATGTCCAGCAAAACGGAACTTAAGATCGCTTTCAATAAAGATAAGAAGAAAGTTGTCTGGTATTTTTATACCCTAGACTTTCAGTATAGGGTATATTGTTTTTGTCACGACGGAAATATGTAACACCTTAAAGGAGGCTCCGGAGGAATAGCAATGTATATATATAAATGATCAGGGTCACCTCCTGATTCGATTAAGCCATGTCTGTCTGTCTGTCTGTCTGTCTGTCCGTCTGTCCGTCTGTCTGTCTGTCTGTCCGTTCGCACGATAACTTTCGATAGAATGAAGCTAGAGCCTTGAAATTTTGGTCAGATGTTGGAAGTATGATCTAGTTAGTTGGTATTGAAAATGGGCATGATCAGGCCAAGAGAACGCCTACCTCCCCTACATATGTAAAATAATTAAATGTATTTATAACTCCCGATTAAATAAACATGAAAAGCTCTAGCTTTGGTAGATTGCTCGTGGGGGTAATCTTATACTCCCCTGAAAAAATAAAATCGATCAGTTGAAAACAAACGGTAATTTTCTTACAAACAGCCCCGTACTACTCTACTTTTCGGGTTTTTTGTCCATAACTCTTGAACAAATTGACGTAGACATCTGATTTTTGGTATGTAACCCTGAAGTGAGAAGCTGGTTGGGTTTTAGTAACTTGGGCATAATCAGATCAAAGGAACGCCTACCTCCCCTACAAAATTTATAAAATTAAATATTACTTTAATTACGATAACTTTCGATAGAATAACATTAGCGAGTTAAAAATTTGGCAGAACGTTGGTAGTAACATCTTGTTAGTTGGCATTGAAAATGGGCAAGATCCGACCTAAGGAACCCGTACTTCCCCTACAAATGAAACTTCAAATAAGCGATAACTTTTGATAGAATGAAGCCAGCGACTTGAAATTTTGGTCGAATGTTTGAAGTGAGATTGAGTTAGTTGGCATTAAAGATGCGTTAGATCCGACCTAAGGAACCCCTACCTCCCCTAGAAATTAAATTTTAAATAAGCGACAACTTACGACAAAATAAAGCTAGCGACTTGAAATTTTGGTCAAATATCCGTATTTGTAGTAGGATCCAGTTGGCTAATATTGAAAATACGTAAAATCCGATCAATGCAGCCCCTGCTTCCCCTTCAAATGAAACTTCAAATAAGCGATAACTTTCGATAGAGTGGAGCTAGACACCTGACATCTTTATACCCTAGACTTTTAGTATAGGGTATATTGTTTTTGTCACGACGGAAATATGTAACACCTTAAAGGAGGCTCCGGAGGTATGGCAATGTATATATATAAATGATCAGGGTCACCTCCTGATTCGATTTAGCCATGTCTGTCTGTCTGTCTGTCTGTCTGTCTGTCTGTCTGTCCGTCTGTCCGTCTGTCTGTCTGTCTGCCCGTTCGCACGATAACTTCCGATAGAAGGAAGCTAGAGCCTTGAAATTTTGGTCAAATATTGGAAGTATGATCTAGTTGGTTGGTATTGAAAATGGGCATGATCAGGCCAAGAGAACGCCTACCTCCCCTACATATGTAAAATAATTAAATGTATCTATAACCCCCGATTAAATAAACATGAAAAGCTCTAGCTTTGGTAGATTGCTCACGAGGATGATTTTCTACTCTCCTGAAAAAATAAAATCGATCAGTTGAAAACTAACGGTAATTTTCTTACTAAGAGCCCCGTACTACCCTACTTTTCGGGTTTTTTGTCTTTAACTTTTGAACCAATTGATGCAGATACTTGATTTTTGGCATGTAAGCCTGGGGCGAGAAGCTGCTTAAGTTCTAGTAAGTTGGGCATAATCAGATCAAAGGAACGCCTACCTCCCCTACAAATTTCAAAAAATTAAATATTAATTTAATTACGATAACTTTCGATAGAATGACACTAGCGAGTTGAAAATTTGTTAGAATGTTGTTAATAAAATCTACTAGGTTGGTATTGAAAATCGGCAAGATCCGACTGAAGCAACCCCTACCTCCCCTACAAATACAACTTCAAATAAGCGATAACTTTTGACAGAATCAAGTCAGCGACTTTAAATTTTGGTCAAATGTTTGAAGTGAGATTGGGTTAGTTGGTATTCAAGATGGGTTAGATCCGACCTAACGAACCCCTACCTCCCCTAGAAATGAAACTTAAAATAAGCGATAACTTACGACAAAATAATGCTAGTGACTTAAAATTGTGGTCAAATGTTTGCAATTGGATCCTGTTGGCTAATATTGAAAACACGTAAAATCCCACCAACGAAACCCCTACTTCCGCTACAAATGAAACTTCCAATAAGCGATAACTTTCGATAGAGTGAAGCTAGAGACTTGAAATTTTGTTTGAATGTTTGTAGCATGATCTTATTTGTTGGTGGCAATGTTGAGCAAGATCCGACCCAAGGAACCCCTACCTACCCTACAAGCGAAACTTCAAATAAGCAATAACTTTCGATAGAATGAAGCTAGCGACTTGAAAAATTCGACAAATATTTGTAGAATGGGTTAGTTCATTGATTTTGCTAATGGTCAAGATCCTCCTGAATGATTGCCAACCTTTTCTGTAAACTGGTCATATAGGAAACTCACTTTTAATGCATATGATCGTTACCAATTGGTACTTTTGGTATCACCACTAAGTCTGTACAAGTCTAGGGTATATACGCTTCGGACTCCGGGCCGAAGCGAAGCTTCGTCCTGGTTTTTTTAATGTTTCTAGGGCGATCTAATTGGTTGGTGGCTATGAGGGGCAAGATCCGATCCAAGGAACTTCTACCACCCCTACAAGTGAGACCTCAAATTTTCAATTTCAATTTATTCCAACTTAACAAATACAAAGAGTCAACTTAAAACTACATTTTGTACATACATAGTTCATTAACTTTTTCCGACATGTTAGTTATCCCACGAAGAGCATTGCTCGTGTTATGGGACTGCTAGTCTTAAATCACAACCTTATTCTATAACTAAAGAATACATAATAAACTAATATACTATAAAATGCTTATTTGTATACATTCTTATACTCGTAAATTTATACGAGTATTTATATTCATTTCATTATCATTCACCAGAAACATTTCAATCTGACACAGTAAGATGATTTTTTACAGCTTTTTTAAAACGCGTAAATGTTCTTATGTTACGAATTTTTTGTGGTAATGAATTAAATAATCTTGGACCAATATAAAATGCATGATTAGCCGCCAGAGATGTTGAGAATTTTGGTTCTTGCAATACTACCTGGGTACGCCTGCGTGTGATAAGTCTGATTTCACTCTCTCGGGGAAATTCATTATGGTGTAAGTGAAGAAATTTTAATATTTTAAATTTGTATGCTTGTTGTATAGTAAGTATGTTCATTTCTTTATATAGGAGTGCAGATGGATATTTAATGGGCTTTTTAAGGCATATTTTAATAATTTTCTTGTATAGTAATATTAAAGGCTGTAGGCTACTTTGGGATATATTACCCCAGCTAATAATGCCGTATTCCACGACCGTTTGTACAAGTGCCAGAAATACTGTTCTGATTCTCTCTATTCCAATCATTGATCTAAGCTCTACAAATTTATATATAGTCCTTCTTAAGCGGCCGCATATATAAGAAACATGATCATCCCAACGTAGATGCCGATCTATGATCACACCTAGATACATGGTGCTATGTACAACACTCAACGGTGGACACGAACAATTTCTTCTACAACAACGATTACTATGGACCATGACATGAATGGGATCAATTGGTGAACCAGCGGAAGTCAGGGAAAATGGAACTATTTTTGTTTTATTTTTATTCAGGCTGAGAAGGTTCATATTTAGCCAATCTGCCAACTGTTTCACTCCTTCATTAGCTAAAATAAAAATAAAATAAAATAAATGTCTCGTTCCATGTATTTCCCCAAAAAATTGCCACAGTGTCATCAGCGAAGGAATACAAGGAACAGTTTGTAAGCCTTAGTTTCAATAAATTATTGATAAATATGAGGAACAAAACTGGCCCTAACACTGTTCCTTGCGGTACACCCACATTAGCGACAAGGGCATCACTTTTAACATCATCCAATCGAACTATTTGGCTCCTTCCTTGTAAGTAACTTCTGAAAAGCTTATGAGCTACACCTCGTACACCAATTTCTTCCAATTTTCTTAATAATATTTCGTGATCCACAGTATCGAAAGCCTTTTCCAAATCCAGAAATACTCCTAAACACTTCAGACCTTTGTCCAGACTAGTAACTATGGTTTTTGACACTCTGTAGATCGCATCTTCAGTACTTCGGGAATTTCTGAATCCATACTGTGAATCCGAAATAATATTTTTACTTTCTAAATATTGTACAAGCCTGCTTTTAATGACTTTCTCGAAGATCTTTGAAAAACTAGAAAGTAGTGAAATTGGACGGTAGTTGTTTAAATCCGACCTACATTTTCCCTTATGTAGCGGTACAATAACAGCTTGTTTCAGTTGATGGGGGAAATAACCCTGATTTAAGCATAAATTTAATAAGTGTACAAGTGGTTTAGTGATGAAAATAGCGTTCTTTTTCAATACACTAGTTTGCAAACCATCAATGCCAGGCGAAACGTTGTTTTTGAGGGCATATATATGCTGTGTTACCTCTTCTTCATGTACCGGACTAAAGAAAAAGGAATTCATTATATTATTGGAATAGAGATCCTCCTCATAACCTTCACTTAAACTTCTTTCCATTCTTACGTTTTCACCTATTTTTTGACCAACACTGGCAAAGTGATTGTTGAATTCAACAGCTTGATCCAATGTGTTACTACTTGGAATTGTCTCACCATTCTCAGTAATTATATCAGTAGGATATCTGGCTTTTTCTGGTTTTGAATTTGTTGCCTCATTGATAGTACTCCAAATTTTTCTAGTGTCATTTCCACAATTTTCGAATAAGGTCTTATAATAATTGTTTTTTGTATTCCTAATCAACGACTTTAAGGTGTTACGATAGCTTTTATATTGTTGCTCGAGATTTCTATTGAACGGTTGTTTTTGTAATTTTGCTGCCATTTTGTCCCTTTTCCTGACTGCTATTATTAGTCCCCTAGTCATCCATGGTTTCAGCTTTTTTGTCTTATTACTAGCTTTCTTTTTATTTTTTAGGCAACTCTCAAAAATATTCATGAAACTATTATAAAAGATATCAAAACAAGTCTCTGCTTTGGTTTCTTTATATACATTTGACCAAGTTTCCTCCTCTATCATCTGTCTAAAATCAGAAAAATTTAAACTTTTTCCAGCTTCAGTTTCGTTATTATCATGTAGATTTTTACTAACATCTACTCCCATTATTTTGCCTAATATTACGTAATGGTCTGTTATATACGATTGGTGAATTGCAGACTCAAAAGAAAACTGTTTTTGACATTTTAGGAAAAGATGATCAACGCAAGATTCTCTGGTTGAAGATTTACGGGTGCATCCATATAAGTAGTTCGTAAAACCATATTCCTGAAGCAGATTGAAATATTTGTGACCGGCTAAGTCTATATTGTTCTCCATAATATCTATATTTATGTCACCTACTAATATATGATTTTTTACGTGCTTTTGGCTCTCCAGAAATATCTCTAAACTATCAACAAAATCATTTACGTTGGTATCATTTGGAGAACGATATAGCCCGGAAAGTAGATAGTTATCGCCGCTTATATTCAGTACTAAATTTAATCCATTTATGCTATCGATTTCCTGATTCATAATTTGAAAGTTTATACTGTTCCTAATATATACTATTACTCCATCACACTTATTATATTTAGTTGTTTTCACTATTTTGCAATAACCTGGAAGTTGATATCCAGTACTATCATGATCCAACCATGTTTCTGTTAACACTATGATATCGAAATTAATATTAAAGTTTACCAGCCATAAACTGAATTCATCGAAATTTTTTGAAATGCTCCTAATATTTAAATGCATTATCTTAATATTATTTGTCTTATTACTAAAGAATTCATTATTTTTACAACTACTCATATCATTATCATTATAGTATACTACTGTACTTCTACTAGAATTCTTGTTTAAATTATTTAAAAATTGTGTAATGTTTGCCATGAGTAAGATATTATAGTAAAATAATTTCCATTCATTGATAGCAAGTACATAACCTATAATAATTTCAGACTCTCTTCATCAAAAATCCTTATTGGCTTAATATTATCGTCTTTTCTCACAAAAATTTTTCCTTCTCTTACCCAAACATACTTATAGTTTTTCTCTTTGCATGCGAGTTTTGCGAGTCTCAATGTTGTTGCCATTGCTGGTGTTAGGTGGTCCCCAACAAATACACGTCCGTCACCCAGCTGAGCGTTGATTACTCTTGCAATAATTCCCACGCCGTTATTGTTGGTTTTCAATTTGCGTTTATAAGCTTCGATGAAACTCTCTTTTACCGATGTTCTGTTAAATTCTACAATAACTGGTGTGGCACCCGAAGTATGTGAAGAATTCCTGTATGTACAGCTGATATCTGCCTCGCTCACTTGTGCATCGATGGATTGACCCACTGCTTGGACGACTGCTACCAAATTTTCATTTGGTGTTGGCTTAATTCCGTTGATTTGGACATTTTTTTGTCGTAGTTTAACTTGAATATTTTCGTTTTGCATCTTTAACTCCTTCATTTGTTGTTTCAAACATAAGTTTTCTTGTCTTAAATCCTTGACTTCAGATAATAATTGTTCGAATTTTTCGATTTTTTTGCTGTATTCATCAAACTTGTCAGACATAAACTTGATGGAAATCAGTACCTCGTCGATGTTAAGCTCTTCTTTCAACTCCTTTTTCAATTTAGTACACATTTTATTCATTAAATCTACATTCCCACTTAGTGAATCTGTGGACGCTGCTTTGCATGGATCACATTTCCACGTTTCGCGCTTCGCACCCAATTTCCGTATATTTTCAACGGTTTTGATATTACAGCACGACGAGTGAAAGTACTTTTCGCACTTGCTACACATAATTAGGTCTTTCGGATCAGTAAAAACCGTATCACACTTATGGCAATTGTTCACCATTTCGAAAAAAAACAGAGTTATTCAGTTTATAACGTAAATCTTCCGAACAAAATATATTTAAACGCGATGTTTTCGTTTTTGTTTCGACTGTGACTGAAACTATTTTTGGTGTTAACACTTCGATGGTTATGATGACTATGAGCAATAACTTTCGATAGAATCAAGCGAGCGACTTGAAAAATTCGACAGTATTTGTAGAATGGGTTAGTTATTGATTTTTAGAATGGCCAACATCCTCATGAATGTGTGCCAACCTCCCCTATAAACTGGCCATATAGGAAACTCACTTTTAACGCATATAGTCGTTGCCAATTGGTACCTTTGGTATCACCACTAGGTCTGTACAAGTCTAGGGTATACCTATATACGCTTCGGACACCGGGCTGAAGCTAAGCTTCGGCCTGGTTTTCGTTATTTATGACCCAAGATGTTCAAAGTAGTAGTAGTCCGGATGGCGCAACGGTTAGCACGTTCGCCTTGTACGCACTGGGCCCCGTTTAGATTCCTACTGAATGCGGTAGTTTTCGATAAAAGGGATTTACGTGTCGGACTATGAGCCCACTCAGCTGTTAAATGAGTACCCATTTATGGGGTAAATAAGTCGGTTGAGCGTGTTGCTGATCTCTGCACAAGATCGTCACGATCTAGAAAATGAGATGATGCCTACTCATCTCCAGGCCATGGTTCAAATTGGACTGTTGCGCCATTTATTTATTTTATTTAAGATTTTCAAAAATTCATCCACGGGTCTTATTTTTTTGTTTAGGCACCAATTGAAATAATGTTATACACATTGTCTCAGGGCACTGTTGGGGCTTTAGGTCAAAAACATAGTCGGATATAAGCGGTTAGTTTTGTTGAGGAAAATAGATTAAATATATAAGTAGTAAACAATAGAAATTTTAGTACATACATATATATTTTTTATGGCGACGCTCAAAAAACAATTATGACATTGAACAGCACAAATGAAGTTTGGCTTTTGAGTAAATACTCTGTGTTTGTGATTCTTTGCATGATAATTTGCACTATATTTTCCCTTATTCTTTATTAAATTAAATGTCAATGGAAACTGGGGATATTGAAAAACTGACAAATCCATCAATAAGTCGAAGTAACATTCCCGCTTGGTCCAACGGAATAGGTGGAGCATAGACACCAACCATTAATTTATGTCACAAAACAATAGTTTTGTATCTATGCTAGAAGTGGAAGTGGTGAATTTTTATCTCACAAGAGAATATTCTCAATACTAATATCCTTTAACCCCTAGTGGAGCACAGCGCGTCAACTATTCCATATGGCTTACCTGACGTTGGTTGACATAAGCCAGTTTAGAAGGATGAACGTTGCCAGGATGCACCTCCTACTCTCATTTAGCTCAATATCTCCGACAAGTCGGGAGATGTTGTGGCTTATTATTACTTTCCGCACCACAAGGAGAAGACAACAGAAACATTCATGGCCACGAACGCCGTGGACGGGACTTGAACCCATAACGACCGTAGTCAGACATGAGACTGATGCCTCTACGCATTGAACTACCGGTCGTCCCCGGAATAGTCTCTTGTGAAGGCTTCGTTCCGCGCTTTGGGAGCACAGACACAAACTATAAGTTTGAGACACAAACCAATTGTTTTATGTCTATTTTCTCCCAATTATATCGTCCGGTCAAAAAGGAGAAAAATAATCTATTAACTTTACTAATTGAAGTTCACAGAACTAACCTTATTAAAAATAGCTTTAAACAAATGTAAGATTTTATTCTCTCCATTTCCTTTTCCTTTGTATACTGCCCTGAAGGGGAATAATTTTCTATATGTGCGAGTATTCAGTATTCAGACCCTTTTCTTCCTGAATTTCATTCAAATTTCATATTCCCGTCTTCGTACATCACTGGAAGCATTTTCTTATTCTTGTGTTATACTACAAGTAGTTCGCCTCTTGACGCATTCAAATCTGATACTTGAAGATCATCAGTAGCATCATCATATAAAAGTCATCATAGTTGGTGTCTTAGACGCCATGTCTTCTTCGTCATCGTATGCGACGCTTATGCAGAAAATCATTTCTTGACATACTTGGAAAGTGTGATAAGGCTTCTTTTTTCTCACAGTTGAATTGAAACAATTCAATTCAGTGTTTATAAGTGATGCTAAATAGATACTTTTTCTGCGTTTAATCCCGAGAAGCTAACTATCCGAGGGTCGTTTTGAAGTTGAGAGGACTACGATTATGGTTTGTGACGAGGGAGATTAAATGTAAGTATGCACGAAAGGATACGAAATGGAATGACCTGTGCAGGATATGTGTCTCAGATCATAGCATGTGTCGTTATCTATTAACACTTAGTGCGCTTTCACACGAAGAGCCGCACGGCTCTCGCTCGCGAGTGAGAGCCGGGCGCGTAAGACTGAAATGCAAAGGCTACACTGCAGCTTTCACACGGGGAGCGCGAGCCTTTATGTCGCGCGAGTGAAGAGCCGTACGGCTCGTACATCTCGAGCCGTGCGTCGCGGCTCTTGATAGAAATGCAAAGCGACGAGTGCTGGCATTCACACGGGAAGAGCGACAATGGCTCTCGCTGTGCTTTCAGTTGCAAAGTACGCGTTGCCGACGTGTTGTGACTATGTATCTTCTTTACCGTCGACGTCGTCTTCGACGACAAAAATGCCAACGTTCCAAAGCGTATTGTGTCCATCCTAGCGGGTAGCGGGGACTGAGGAACGAGAGCCTTTGTCGCTCTTCCCGTGTGAATACCCACACTTGTCGCTGTGCATTTTGACCAAGTGGCGCGACGCGACGGCTCGAGATGCACGGCTCTCACTCGCGCGACGTAAAGGCTCGCGCTCCCCGTGTGAAAGCTGCAGTGTAGCCTTTGCATTTCAGTCGTACGCGCCTCGCTCCCATTCACGAGCGAGAGCCGTACGGCTCGTCGTGTGAATGAATGCGGAAAAGGCTCTCACTCGCGAGCGAGAGCCGTGCGGCTCTTCGTGTGAAAGCGCACTTAGAGTGTTACAGATCTAGGAGTGAGTGAATTATGCAGAGGTGGATAATACCCCAAGCCTAGGGACAACCTAAAGTTATCAAATTGATCCAATTTGACACTTTATTATTATTTTTTTATGCCTCCTTTATATGGGCTTTATTTCTACCTGCTAATGCTTTCAGTTGCAGAATTCATCGTTAGCAACTGCAGAATCTTCACGTTAGCTTCCGCAACAATCGTTGATCCATATCGCTCCTTCGGGTGTCCCTTAATCTTCATGCTACATGTATGAAAGGTTTTACCATGTCTAATTTAACTAGAGAACTAGCTAAAAACTTTGGAAGGCCTTCATCCTAGAACTTGCAATGATGGCTGTCGTAGGAGGAGGGGCACGCAATGGCCGGAAATGCCGTGAAGGGTAAAGTACACCAACAGCTACACGCCAATGGTGGAGCCAATTGTTAAGATGGTTGTTTGTATACTCCGGCCTTCTCGCTTATTGCTTACCCCTCGTCCTACGGCAACCATCAATTAAATCGATTGTTATAGTACAATATAATGGCGGTCGTAGGATGAGGTGTAGATGAAGACCGTATGGGTGTGAGTCCACCATGGTACATAAAGTCAGCGGTGTGCGTTTACAGGCGATTTCTATAATCGGGAATCACTGACATTGTTTAGCCTACTCCATCAAAACCAATTCGCGCCCCACGTTGGGTGCCACGTTAGGTAAGATGTTTAAAACTTACGTATTCCAACCAACGACCTATTCTACCCTAAACCACATTAAATTGCATTATCTTCTACCGGCTCAACGATTGTTGCAATCCTGACTTCTGGTTCAAACTATGTTTTGATAGGTTTAGTAGATACATTTGTCGACCACGAGCACATAGCTGATTGCAATATTCACCTAGTAACATACTCGATAGTTGTAATGATATTTCCTTAAAAACAAATTCCATACTGATTAGATGAATTGCACAGTTTGTAACTACGTATTTATGCAATGAGGACCTATTTCAATGCATTCGCATATCAGAACATATGTTTCAAATATAAAATACGTTATAATATGTAAAATGCATCCACAGTGATTCATTTACGAGGATTCATCTTTCATCTCAACGAACCGGAAACTTTAATACGTTCTGACAGTGTTATCAGCTTTATCTGAAGTTATGAGGCGCCTTGTCTAGCGATATGCATAGCTGTGGGAAGATGAACCACCCTGCAGTTTATATCCCAATACATATGGGGGCGATCATACCACTCGACGACTGTTTGTCGATATCATTTCGAAATGACCCTTTTTCAGTCGCAGCATGATGTTGCAAGAACGGCGACAGTTTTATTGAGTCGAATGCCATTTACAGAACGCACAGTGAAATTCCATAGCCTAGGGGGTTGACAAGTTGACGAATCCTTGTCACATGGGGATACTACGTCGTCGTCTATTGAAGGGTTTCGATGATGCAGAGATGTATGCATGAATATAGGTACCTGGAGATGAGTTTTTAAATGGTTGGATAATTCGTTAATTGAGTTTACGGCTAGACTAAGTAAGAGTAGCGTCTCAAAAAAAAAAGAAAATATTTTAGTCTGTAAAAATATTTGGCTTTAATTCGAATTTCAAAAAATATTGATAGGTGTATGTAAGAAACCAGAGCCATACCGTGGAACCCCTCTGTATGGTGTGAAACTGCAAACCAGGAAACCAGGAATTGCGCACTGGGACAGTGCCTCTTGTTTCTAGATATGCCAAACTAAATATATTCACGCAATCATACCTTTGAGCTACTAAGGGCCTTCGTCCACAGACGCAACGCGACTGCGATCCAACTCTAAAATGAGTTGCATGGGCGTTGCACGGGAGTCTTATAGTCGGACACGTGTTATTGCGTGGAACCACGTCCACTGGTGCGACTGCAACGCAACTCGGACGCGACCGACTCCAAAACGACTTGGCTGTCCAGTCGCATGTCGACTTTCGTGCGACTTTTATTTGGTTTCTGCTGTTTTGATATTTGAGCGAGCATGAATTTCAGCTGTAGGTGAGGGATTTTTGTATGTACGCGAGGCGAATATATGATAAGTGAATGATAAGCTATAAGCGCAATTTTTGTGTTGGGACACGAGATGTCTAGAGTCGTGCATTGAATGATTGTTTCCCTACGAGAACAGGGTGGCCACTCTGGGGTGGGCATCCCAATTTTTTTTTCTTTTTACTTCAGATTCGGAATCAGCAACCTAAAATTACCTTATAGTTTGAACCAACCCGATCGGACGAGTATTTCCCCACGAAAACAGGGTGGCCATTCTGAGGTGGGCAACCCCAAATTTTTTTTTCTTTTTTGACTTCAGATTCGGAATCAGCGACCCTGTTCTCTAGTACATTCCCCTCTTTCATACGTTCGCCTACAAAAATTCTGCTTTTCACAGCCATACAAATCGCAAACGCGAAAAAAAGATGCATTGCCAAAAAAAAGATACATTGCCAAAGAAAAGATACATTTCTACACCATTGGCCGTCCTCAATCATCCTCTCACCCAAAACGAAACATTTCACATATCAGTATGAGAGCGAAATTTCTGTACAAACTAGTGGTTTCATTTTATCACAACACGAGTCGCAGAAGAGTTGCGTCAATAGACGAAGAGCACGCAATGCGACTTTCGTGCAACCGTCGCAAACACGTTGGGTTGCAGTCGCGTTGCATCAGTGGACGAAGGCTCTAAGACTACACAGAAACTGGGTGTGAATTATCTGTGAGCTCCTTGTGTGTCATTTTACCTTGAGGTGCTATCTTGATGTAATGGGTATTTTCTCTGGCCCAAGCTGTCTATTCTGTGAGAGTGCGAATGTGACATCCCAGCAAATGAGCTGTGGCTATGATGCACTTCATCTCTGGTGCGTGAATTGCTTCAGTCACGCATTCCCTGAAGCGGAGACGATTTGCTCACTAAAACTAGAACAGCTGAGCAGATTTGTTGAGATGGTTGGGTTTGAAAATTAACACTAATCTTCATTGACACCAGTGCTGGTGGCAGTGCTTGTTAGGCCTTCAGTCTAACTGCCCTCCAACTAATCTGATCTAGAAAAAAACTAAAAGTAAACTGCCTTTTTTTAAACTAAGTCGGCATAATTCAACTTCCCTCTGTGGTGCGGAGCGTAAGAATAAGCCACAGTCTTTCCAGAATTGTCGTAGAAAGCGACTAAATGAATATGATGTGTACGTCAGCGCAACGTTCATCATTTGAAACCTTTTATATGCTAACTAAACGTCAATTACCCTATTTGGGAGAAGTTGATGTTCTGTGCCCCACAAGAGATTGGGGCCAAAATGCTGAAAAGGTACCGACCCCTAACTTCGATCTATTCTTCTGTTTGTTTTCTGTTTTCCAGTATGAGCTAATAAATCCAATATTTTCATAATTTAAAATTAAATCACCTTATTGACTTTGCTATGACTATAAATCATCTTATTGACTTTGCTGTAGTCATAGCAAAGTCAATAAGGTGATTTAATTTTAAATTATAGAATTCATGGACTTTGCGGTTAAATAATTTTATCGTTTTTAGGGTTTTGTATTAAAAACAAAACCCTTATGAAATCGGTCAAATGTCTGTCCGTCTGTCCATGAAATATCTCACGAACGGCTGAAGCTACATACATGAAATTTTGTGGGAGTATGTAGGACTATTATAATTCGCCGGAGAAAGCGATTCGTTGTAATAGGCTGACTTTAAGGGGATGTCCCCATAGAGGGGAAATGAAGGTCAAAATTTTTTTTTCATCTGGTATAGGCAAGTGGGGTATCATAAGAAAGGTAACACCGAGTACATTTCATTTCCGGTATTTTCATCAAATTTGAAAAGAGGGGAAAAGAGATAGACGGGAAAATATGTGATCCGAGTTTGTCCCCCCCCCCCCTTGCATTTCGATACCGTTATGCTTAGAAATATGAAAATTTGCAGAAAGGCGGCATTTTACTAGTGTAGAAAACCGAAAATCGTAAAATTTTGATATCTCAACAAAAAAGGTTAATAATAGTACATTTCTATAGTTGCAGTTAGCATACCCCTTCACGCCTTAAGCACAGCCGAGGTCAAAAATATTGATGGCCAATGATAACCAACATCATTGGCAATAATATCTTTAAGTTTCATTACAATCACATAATATTTAATAATAGTACATTCATTTAAAGTTAGGCATTTTGACACTATCCACACAAAAATTACACCTACCGGCCTCGTATGTAGGTGTGAGTACTACTTTCATGTTGTTTTTCGTAGTGCGAATTGCAGTTATTTGATTAATCATTTTTGAAAGGGTAAAGATTAGTTGGGGGCGCTGCGTCGTAATTGGCAAACTTTACCGAGTGGAAGGGGGTAGGGGTCCACATAGAGGCGAAATTAAGCTCAATTTTTTTTTTTATCGACTGGTATAGGCAAGTGAGGTGTCGTGAGAAAGGTAATGTTGAGTACATTCCATTTTTTCGCATTTTATTGAAATTTGTAGAAAGGGGAATAGTGGGAGAGGAAAAAATATTAGTTCGTAATTTGCCCCCCCCCCCCCCCCCCCTGGCATCTCGAGACTGTTAGAATTATGAAAACTTACAGGAAGGTGGGTTCTGAATAGCATATAAAATGGAAAATAATGGAATCTGTATATCTTCTCAGAATAGGTAAGTAATAGTTTATTTCTGTAGTTACAGTTAGCACACCTCTGCATGCCTTAAACACGTTCGAGGTCAAAAGTACTGATGACCAACACCTTAGGCAATAATATGTTCTAAGTTTCGTTACAATCAACATAAAATCGTTAAATCCAATATTGTTTAATTTTTATCTAAAGAATGAAGAATGCAAGTCTAACATAGCATCATTTATCGTTGAAATTGAAATAGTATTCTCAGATAAGGTAACACAGATAACCGTTTGTATTGCTTATTGGGAACTTCGTCGTAGGTTCGACCGGTGCGTAATCTTATCAACATCATACAAACCTTTACGTTGTTTTGGCGGTTTTGTGTTTCACTTTGGCCTAATCTGAAATAATTTTATTTGGTCTTGTTTATCAAGAGTTTGGTGTGGTTAATGCCGAAATATCAGTTAGATTAGCCTACATAACATACTAAGACCTCTGACAAAATATTGTTTTTCTTTCCCTTTATATCAATCCATTCGGCGTCCAATGTGGGACATCAATCGAAAACTGTGAAGTGTTGCTTTTCTTTAGTATATTTTTACTAAATCTCGCATAGTTGATTTTTATTAGAAATAAGACGCATAAACCAATCCTGGGCGAGAGCCGAATGACCAAATATTAAAGCGAAAAATGCCTCAGGGCGCGGTGGCATTCCTCTGTTACGAAAAATTACTATTAGTCCTATGGAGATAGGATAAATAGGTATTTTAGTAAGGGCTTTTCCGTGACGAGTATCATCGTGAGTGTAGCTCTGGGTATAGTAAACACTTGCATGCCAGAATGCGGACAAAGCGTCTACCCGAGGATACTTGAGCTTGCGGTATTTATCAAAAAACAAGTTCCAGCGACCGTTCACTGAGTTCACTTCTTGGAAAATGAATGCAAACATCGTATTACAGGACCCATATGAGGTCGTTAACGCAGAATTTGGGTTTGCGTGTATTCTCGTATAACTGTGGTGCAACCAATTCTCTACTACAAGTCACTCCTATAATGGCCAATTCTACAAGCAAGTGACAACTTCCTGAAAATGTACAGTGAATCTCGTGTGTCTGAATTTCGTCGGAAGCCATGCAATCATGTCCAGCGGATGCACTTAAAGTAGATGGTCAATTGTCCCAACATCCAGAAAGTGTAACCCCAAACCATTTCTTTATAAAGACGTAAAATCATCCCACATGTTGATACTGCCTAAAGCGATTATTCTGTATGGGATTTTCAAGAGAGGGATTTCCCGGAGTATATTGTCGCTTACCCTAGCTGCACAGTGTCGAACACGATCTCGAACACGAACATGGTACAAGTGGGCTGGTTTCCTTCAGATTTATGTGAAATGTGTGTGTGTGCAACTTGAGCTATTCGGAGGCCACTTGTATCATATTGGTATTCGAGTTCGAGTTCTTGTTCGACATCCCAACTAACAATTTGCTCTTGAGGTGAGAACCAAAACTCTTATAATATCGGTATTAAACCTTTCGGAACGAAATATTACGTTAAAGATATTTACTAGGCATTCTGCTAGAAAGCAAAACTAATACCTGAATCTGTTGTAACTTTTAAAAGAAAAGATGTGTAAAAAGTCTTTAGTGCAGATTGCAAGCTCGATGAAAACTCTAAAGGCATTTTGTTCAGATTATAGCCTTAAAAGTAATTTTTGCAGGTGTGTTATTAGAAAAGATCCTCTTAAAGTTTTTGCTTTAGACCATTCTAAATGTTAATGCAGTGTAGGTCTAACTAAATCATTATAGGGAATAATTGCCTATTGTAGCCTTCAGCAAAATCACAAAACTCTTGCGGTTTCAAAAATTGTTTTTTAAGAGCATTATAAAAATGTTGTCTTGTCCAAGGGTATTACAGGACTCTTCGCTGACTCTTCCAAGAATATATTTTGACAGATTGCAAAATAGTATCTGCCGCGTCGTGTTGTTTGTCTCCACTATTTTATACATCTTGCACAATATTACACCATGCAATATTTCACTCGTAACTTCAAGGAAGCGAATTGAAAAGAACCGAATTGAACTGCAACCGAACTATAAATAAAAATGTGTTTCATGTGACAGACATATTTTCTAAAAAGAGTCTTCTAAGACTCTAGCTAAGGCCTCATACGTTCCATTTCTAATAATGGCCTTAATAGAACCTTTTCGAAGAATAAATGTTTGTCAACTCTCGTACTGCTTGTATAATAAGCTTTATCAAGAATATATTCCTGTTTCAGGGTTGTAATATTTTAGCTTAAATAGAGATGAGTAGAACGGCTTTAAATGAGAAAGCTATTCACTCTGATACTTAAAGAAGTCAGGCGAAGGTTGTAGGGAAAGATATAGTTTAATTGCAATTTTGAAGAAAAGTTTAATAGGAAGAAGTTATTATAATTTACTTATGGGAGCAACAAACTTAACTAAACACTTATCAGTTCTTTAAAATAGAGCTTGAGAGAACCGCCATCTTTTTCGACTGTTTGGCTATAGCAATTATTGCGCCAGAAATTAATTTCTTCAATACTTTGGTGATTTTGGCAATTTTCATTTTCATGCTAAATTTCGAGAGGGATTCGTTTTTTTTTGGGAGTTTTGTACAGCATTTGATCAGAAAAGTTTCTTTCGCAGAGAAAATTTGACTATCAAATCGACAAAATCCACTGCGAAAAAGTGCATCAGACCAATAATACAAGTATGAATTTCAACTCCATTCGCATTTTTATAGAGAACTTCCAAAAGTATCATGAATTCCACTTAATGCTACAATAAGCACAAAATTTACTTACTGAAAACCAAAGTTTAAATAGAAATCTTTGTCTCTTAATTAAGATTCTAAAAGGTGATCTATGTATGTATAGCAGATTACTGTATATCACTTATACGTACTTTTACTGATATCTTTCTGAAAAGTTCTCTAGTTAGAGCTGTCAAGAAAACTTGAAAAATTCTTAAAATACTTTATACTCATAATTTAATACGCCACTTTTTGGCTAGAAACGTTCTTTAAGATTTCTATCAGAACAATTTGCAAGTTAATAAGTTTTAGCTGAAACTAAATGTAGTTCTTATAAAATCCTTGAAGATCTTCAAGGACAAAAGAACAAAATTGTTAGTTGGGCACTGTGTGGTCACCGTTAGGCAGTGCTATTCCATAAAAATTCACTCTGAGAAATCCCCAAAGGCAATTTCCGCTTCAGGCAGTACTAACCCACATAAAACCGGTCTGAAAAATTTCAAAGCGTACACTCCAAAGTGCTTTAGGTAATACGATCCCACGGATATTCACGTCGGGAAATCTCAGACAGTAGCCAGTACCAAAATTTCGCGTGATTTTTCATAGTAAAAAAGTATTTGGGACGATAGTTCATTTGGAACTGTTGCCTCAAATTTTGTGGGATTTTGCAAACGATTTTCCGAAATTCGGGACGTTAGCTCATAATGCCCAATCGCTTCAATCTCGGGGATAGTTCATAATCGTTTTCGGCCTTTAATTAATAGAGCTCAACAGGTTATTACCAGGAGAAATGTTATGTGGGTTAGAGGTAATACATGCCTTGCAACTAGGTCATTGTGGCCTGGGATTGGTGCTTCCGTTCCGTCCATCTTCTTTCGCAGATAAGACAGCTAATTCGTGGGTTTGATTACTAGCCACTACTTTATGGGTGAGCAAGCCTGGAAACTTCTTCTCCTGTACAATGATTTCTGCAAAAGCTGTGGAGATGGTAACGAGGAATAAAGTTGTTTCCATCTTCTCGGCTTCTGTTCAGGGTAGGGAGAGAACTGCATAGAGGCTGTTGTTTGCGAGTTGGATGCGTCATGAAATTTTGTTATTAGGCCATAGTTCGAAATTTAGGAGAAGCTAGAAGGCCTAGATCTCACTGGATGAGTTAAGGAAGTAAAGTAACTCCCCAATCCTTACTCTCGACACCCCCCTGGTTGCTAAGAAAGACCTTGTCCAAGGCTCGGTATCTGAATCTAATAAGGCCCGGGCATTCCCAAAGGAAATGAGTGAGAGTTTCTTTTTCGTTTTCATTCCCGCAGTTTCGGTAAAGCGGATTGTAAGGCATGCCCAGTCTGATTGCGTGATCCCCTATAGGCCAATGTCCCGTGATGACAATCGTGAGCATGGCGACATCTCTGCGTGATTTGGTTAAAAGCTCAGATGTTTTCCTCCTCTTATAGGAGGGCCATATCTTTTTTGATGCGGCGCTGGTGGACATATTCCACCATTTGGAATCTGCAACTGTGAGGTAATGAGCATTTATAGTCTCATACAGTCAATCGAAAGGATTTCTCGATTGAGGGGAACCAATTTGGAACCGATTGATTCTTCAAGTCACGAGTTGTACGATCCCGACCGACTAATTAGCGTTATGTAAAAATGACGTTTTTTGCTAGTTTTTAAGAATGAAGCATTAAGATCCGAGTCATCTTTTCAAGCACTCGTGGATGGAACCATAATTTTTTTTGTCTGTTAGCACAAAATAGTAAATTAAATTTTACTTAAATTCAAATATTTTAACCGTCCACGTCTTGAGATGGTTAAGGTGGACACTAACATGCGTCCATTTGGACGCGGATCAAAATTTATCGGATCCGAATGATCTCGATCCAAATTTCGAGGTTACACACTGCGGAACCGAGAAATCGCGAACCAGTTGTCATTTTAAAAGTCAAGTTCGACGACGAACTCGATTTTCACCTATTGAATTTGATTTAACTCGCCGATAATTGGATTGCCAAAGTTCAGCATAAAAACCTTGCCGGCTGTCAACATTCAAGAACGATTTATTTGTTACTATTTAACACTGACAACACATAACATAAGCATGCGTGTCTGTGTTCACCTTTATAGTTAGCACAAAAGACGCAATAAGTTATAACAGCATCTTGGGGAATCATAACCAAATTGACCGACGGGGTTTAATTCGTCATATGACTATTCTGGTTCGGGCTAATTTCACACGAGTTCTCATGACCCTTTTCTCGAGCCTTCTTAAAGCACAAGATTCAGTGTACAATCCTCATGGGCCATATTTATATAGCCTTCCCTTTGAAGGCTATAAGTGTGATTGTTAAAACGAAGAAGTTGTTTGAGGATCGGTTTGCACCCTGTTGCTACTGTCAGTCGAATGAAAAAACCATCAGGAGTTGGAAGTTATTCAAGCTAAGATGAAAAGAGGCGATTTCCTGTCGATCAAATTAATCTAAATCGTTAGTTACTTTTATCTCATATTCAATTCATTCGTATTAGTGAATTCTCATTTTGTTATATTCGCAGCATAATATCCCAAAACATCAGTTCCCACCAATTTTTTGTAAAAATAAATAAATAAAAGTACAAATCATAAATAATCAATTCAATTCCAACAAACACTCTATGGGAAATAAGTCCCAAACCAAGTAGAAAAATGAATGTTTAAAAGGCGACAGGACTCACACGACGAACAAAATGACAACGATAAAGCCATGGAGCGACTAGCAACATTTCTATTATTAAATCGAACCTAACAAGTGTGCCATATGCCATCCTGTTGTCGCGTTATAAGCATTAGGAATGCGATGTTATCATTATGTCGCCGACACACATCCTGACGTTTGAATTGAGTAACTATACATATATGTATATGGCTCCTTTGCGAGGATAAGACCAATTGCATTTAGACGTGGCTCGGTGTCCGTCTGCAAGAAGTCATAGATCGTGAATTTTCTTTTTTTTATGGAACACGCCTTCTATTGTCAAACAATGATTCAATGGGAACAACCGCAAATCCATAATTCATGGGTTTATTAGCCGGGTCGGGCTCTGTCGTGTTCTCTTTGCAACGAACAACTGAACAATAAGTGCCTGTGACCATGTCTCAAGACAAACTCGAAGAAAAAGGACACTATCGTCAACAATGGACCATTCATCTCCAGCTGTGCTATATTGAGAATCGACTATCGAATGTTTTGAATAGAGCTGTGCAACATGGTAGTGTATGCGTGCATAAATGGTTTGTAAATTGGAAATTAATTGTTATTTATTAGAGTAGGTGCAGTGAGAAGTTTAATGGGATAGGTGATTAATTATTATCACTCCTTAGAAAAACCAATATTGGGACTATAACCCGTGATGATAAATTCAGGAGATCGCCCAGTTTTGGCTTGAATCATTCGCACAATGTTCAAAAGGTAAGATTCTGCTTCTTCTGAACTTGCTCGTCAACATATTGTCCAAGGACACGGCAAAATTTAACATCCAATCTAACATCCCATTCCATTGCACTGCACTGACACGACTCTCAACGCCAACAATATCCCCACCATTATCCTATAGACACGAGACTAATACCCAGTTCTGTGTCCGTTAAAGCCACGGAGAGAAAAAAGGCCAGGACGTGAATCTATGGAACGAAGCGGTGAATTACGAACGTACGATAAAATTTATGGAGGTTTCTATTGCCATCCTGAACAAACAGTTTATTTTCTAGATGTTTGTGCCCGCGAGAAATTCAATAGCATGTAAAAGGTGTAGCTTTATATATTGTATATAACGGCAACAGCAGCCCTTCTATTCCGAAGGTGTGGCATAAAATTCATCTATAATGGCATAAAGATATATAGCCCAGGTATAGTGCGCCCACAAGAGTCAACAGGTTACGATGAGTGCGTGTTATCCAACGGATGACGACGAATCCTTAAATGATGGACTTGCTATATTACTTTGTCGATAGGTGTTCACGAAAGGAAGGAAAAGACTTAAGAGAGTAATCTCAAAAGGCCGATAAATATCGTGAGTGTATAAAGATGAGATTGTATATGTACTTGAATTTGGAGGGTCACGGTTTACATGTAGGATGTCAGCAGGGATATGGTGGGGAAAATATGAAATTCACGGTCCAGATTGCCTGTGGTAAATTGGCTGCAAAATTGTCGTCGTGAAAAAGGTGAAAGGATAAATTGAATGGTAGCATATTATAAACTACGGTTTTACTTTCAGGGTTAAACGATACATTATTTTTATACCCTAGACTTATAAGTATAGGGTATATTGTTTTTGTCACGACGAAAATATGTAACACCTTAAAAGAGGCTCCGGAGGTATAGCAATGTATATATATAAATGATCAGCGTCACTTCCTGATTCGATTTAGCCATGTCCGTCTGTCTGTCTGTCCGTTCGCACGATAACTTCCGATAAAATGAAGCTAGAGCCTTGAAATTTTGGTGAAATTTTGGAAGTATGATCTAGTTGGTTTGGTTGGTATTGAAAATGGGCATAATCAGGCCAAGAGAATGCCTACCTCTACATATGTAAAATAATTAAATGTATGTATAACTCCCGTTTAAATAACGATGAAAAGCTCTAGCTTTGGCAGATTGCTCGTAATGGTGATTTTATACTCTCCTGGAAAAATGAAATCGATCAGTTGAAAAGTAACGGTAATTTTCTTACAAAGAGCCCCGTACTACCCTATTTTTCAGAATTTTTATCTATAACTCTTGAACCAATTGACGTAGACACCTGATTTTTGGAATGTAACCCAGAGGTGAGAAGCTGCTTGAGTTTTAGTAAGTTATGCATAATCAGATCAAAGGAACGCCTACCTCCCCTACAAATTTCAAAAAATTTAATATTCCTTTAATTACGATAACTTTCGATAGAATGACACTAGCGGAGTTAAAAATTTGGCAGAATGTTGCTAGTAAGATCTAGTTAGTTAGTATTGAAAATGGGAAAGATCCGACCCAAGGAACCCCCAAATGAAACTTCGTATAAGCAATAACTTTTTATAAAATAGAATGAAGCCAGCAACTTGAAATTTTGGTGAAATATGTAAAGTAAGATTGAGTTAGTTGCTATTAGAGATAGGCTAGATCCAACCCAAGGAGAAGAAGAAGCGATAACTTACGATAAAATAAAGCTAGCGACTTGAAATTTTGGTTACATGTCTGTAGTAGGATTCAGACGGCTCATACTGAAAATACCTAAAATCCGACCAAGCAAACCAGTACTTCCCCTACAAATGGAACTTCAAATAAGCGATAGCTTTCGATAGAATGAAGCTAGAGATTTGAAATTTTGCTTAAATGTTCAGCGTGATCTAATTGGTTGGTGGCAATGATGAGCAAGATCTCACCCAAGGAACTCCTACCTCCCCTTCAAAAGAAACTTCAACTAAGCGATAACTTGCGATAAAATGAAGCTAATGACTTGAAAAACTCGACAAATATTGGTAGAATGGGTTAGTTAATTGACTTTGAGAATGGTCAACATCCTCCTGAATGAGTCCCAACCTCCCCTATAAACTGCTCATATAGGAAACTCAATTTTAATGCAAATGGTCGTTGCCAATTGGTACTTTTGGTATCACCACTAGATTTGTACAAGTCTAGGGTATATACGCTTCGGACTCCGGGCCTGGTTTTCTACTGTTCTAAGCCCCTAAACAGTAATTAATAGAGATATGTATAGGTATATCAGTTCGAAAATTTTGAATACTATTTTACATTTTATTCAGTTTATGTGAAGTATTGTACATTTTTGTACCCTTCACGAATGTGTAATGATATACCCTATATTAACGTTGTTATGAAGTTTGCGACGCACAGAAGGAAGCATCTCCGACCATATAAACTATTTATATTCTTGGTCAGTGTGACGAGATGAGTCAATTAAGTCAAAAAACGTCAAAAATTACCGAAATTAGTGTCATATGCATAGATTTGAAATGAAGTTTTTACTATGGTGTTATAATAGCAGGTTGTTGGTGTTAGTGGACTAAAGGGGGTTACTTGAATTCCTCACCCGGGTATCTCTGAAGTAAAAATGTATCTTAAGATTCATGTACTCGTATTTGGAAACCAATAATGTTTCTAATGCCCGGTTCACATTATGCCCGGTTCACATTATTCCAGTAACCAATCCAGTCCAGTAATCCAGTCCAGCGCTGGACTGCTACTGGAATAATGTGAACCGGCACTGGACAGCAATTCAATCCAGCAATCCAGTCCAGCAATCCAGTCCAGTGACTGGATTGTCGGTCTACTTTTTGATTCCAGCTCGCCCAAAAATCATTGTTACTATAGTTACCGAATCAACAACACACTCGCCAGACTACTGGACTGGAATCATGTAGACGATATGATCCAGTCCAGCACTGGACTGGATCGCTGGACTGGATTACTGGACTGGAATAATGTGAACCGGGCATTATTCCAGTAACCAATCCAGTTCAGTAATCCAGTCCAGCGCTGGACTGCTACTGGAATAATGTGAACCGGCACTGGACAGCTATCCAATCCAGTCCAGTGACTGGATTGTCGGTCTACTTTTTGATTCCAGCTCGCCCAGAAATCATTGTTACTATAGTTACCGAATCAACAACACACTCGCCAGACTACTGGACTGGAATCATGTAGACGATATGATCCAGTCCAACACTGGACTGGATCGCTGGACTGGATTACTGGACTGGAATAATGTGAACCGGGCATTATACTTTTAATCACGTTAATTTATTTATTCTACATACATATTTATTTTCTGGAATTTATTGCATTTTATCACATTAATAATTTTCCAAACTTTTACGAGGCTTCCTAATTAGGGTGGGGTCATTTCCCCCTAGTAAATTAAGGGTACGCAATGGATATTTTAGTGGACAATAAACTTTTATTCTTATGGTTTATGGTTATGATGATGCTACGTTATACGAGTACATATATATTCATTTAAGTGGTTTTAAATATAGATACATATATTAAGACTGAAATCAAAGAATTTTTATGAGTGCGCAATTAATGCTATAATAACATTACTCGTTAACCAATAGAATAGATGCAGCTTCCCTGCAAATTTTGTGCAGGATGTTCAACGTTTTGTAGCACTTTCAAGATACAATCGATTGAGGAAACGTATTTTAACGATTTGGTGGCATTCCTTAGCCCAGGAATTATAGTTGTAAATATGTGCACTATTAAATTTAAGTAGGGAAGCTTTAACAATGGCATCATCCATCTTTTTTCTTTCTAATTTACGACCAGAATTCCTATTCGAACACCGAACACAAATCATTTCAGTTAGTATAGGCTCTAGGCCATACGCTTGTATGTTTCCAATAAACAATTATGGTTCTGACTTTTTATCTTCTAGTTTAGTTCAACTAGAGCACTAAATAGGAAGGTACACTCGACGCCATTTTGTTGACGACGAATGGAGAGTGGCAGGAATGTAAAAATGACAGCTCCCAGTTAACAACATTAGTGCTGTCTCTCTCTCTCTCATATGTCCATTCGAAGGGCACAAACCTCCATTCGAAGTCAACAAAATGGCCGCGCGAGCGTACTCTCCTTTTTAGAGCCTTAGTCCAACAAGAAAGAATATATTTTAAAGCGCCTTGATACTGTTTCCAATTACATACACTGACTTCATCTTATAGGTCGGGCTACACGGTTGCGATGTCCTTACTGCTACATAAGGCATAACGAATCCCAGTTGCACAAACGAACATTTGCGCCCAACGTTTTGGGTTGAACACAAATATTCAAACACATCCGTTGAGGTCTCAATATGTAAAATTTTTATTAGAAAATTCATTTATAATATTCGTTTTGGCGTTGCTAGAATGTCGATAGTGATTAATCGTTTAAGTAAGGATGAGTTGGCGTATGAGTTAGCCATCCGGGACCTCCCAACGGGAACAGTTGAGGCTATGCGCAAAACACCTCGCGCAGCACTCCGCTCGGAAAACGGCAATGTGACTTTAGTTTCCGAGTATCATCTGTTCAGGTTCGAAGAAGACAAGAGTGCAGTGGAGGAGAAGGTACAGGAAATCTATGCAATGATTTCTGGCTTTGGAGGCGATGAGTCTGATTTTCAGAAAATTAAAGCTAAAATTTGATTTTAGTTTACGCCGGTTGGAACACGCGCAGCCGGAGGATCTCGATGAGTTGAAAATAGCGAGAACTATACGCGGAAATATTTATGTAGCGTTAGGAGAACTTTTTGGAAAGGCAGCTGAAGCGAATGGAGCGGAAATTGGAGAATCGGTAGAAGTAAAATCGGACGTGATGGCCCCATCTGCTGTCAATGTTGTGCCGGTAAAAGTTGATATTAAAAAATGGGGAATCAATTTTGATGGAGTAGCGCTTTACTCCTTGAATTCTTTTTTGGAAAGAGTTGAAGAGCTGGGGCAGGCAAAAGGAGTCTCTAGGCAGTAATTGTTCCGCTCTGCAGTTGAACTTTTTACAGGTAAAGCATTAATTTGGTTTAGAGCTAACCGCCAACAGTTAAAGTCATACGAGTAGGATGAATTGGTATTAGAGTTGAAAACAGAGTTTTTGCCAGCAGATTATAACGATCGTCTTTGGGATGAAATAAAGGCTCGAACTCAGAGGGCACACGAGACAATCGATGTGTACGTTGCTACCATGCAAATCTTGTTCCGGCGATTAACTGAAGTCTGCTCGGAAGAAGAAAAATTGAGGGTACTTCGTAGTAACATCATACCATTTTACCAAACTCAGTTGAGTTTGACCGACATCGGCACAATATCAGAACTGATTCGAGTTTGCCGACGGTTGGAAAGCACTCGTGCTTCAGTGGAAGCGTTTTGCCCACCAAATTCTCGTCCGAGTGTCAGGCTATTGGAACCGGACTTGGCGTATACAAGTTCTTCTTCAAACAATGCCGTCGGAGCCATAGACAGGAATGTTAGGTGTTACAATTGCAAAGCTCTTGGCCACACTTCCCAAGTTTGCAAGAAACCTAAGTCTCGTTTTGGGTGTGGTCGTGTTGGAGTGATAAAAATAATTGCCCAATTTGCAAAGTCACTATTAACCCGCAAAAGAATAAATCAGAGGAGACAGGAAACGAGAGCGGTGCTCACTAGACGGTCGTGTGGGTACCCTTCCTCTGGAGGAAAAGACCGTCAATAAGAAGATAGAATTTATGCTGGCGGAGAAGTTTGGGGATAATCGTCCACACCTGAGGGTGGATATTTTGGGCACCTCATTCTGTGGCTTAGTGGATTCTGGAGCTTCGTGCTCATTAGTTGGAAGTAAAGTTTGGGAGGTACTAAGGCACAAAGGAGTAGCTTTGGAGGTTTCAACGGAACCATTTATTAATATGGCGAACGGAGACAAGGTGGCGATTGTGGGTACGATTAATATCCCCATCAAAATAAATGATCAGATGATGGGGAAGCACGAAGTTGCTAGTGGTACCCGGAGTCAAGAGCGATTTAATTTTAGGAGTGGATTTCTTAGAGAACTCTGGTGCTAGATATGAGGCAGCGGGAGTGGGACTTAAAAATGAAGTTTTCAGCCTTTCGCATTTAAGAGGAAGACAGAAGCTGTTTCCTGAGGAGGAAGAAAGGCTGGAGAATCTATTGACGAGAGTATTTGAACTAGTAGGAAAGGGCATCGGTCACACAACTATGGTAGAACATCGGATAATTACCAAAGCGGATCCAATAAAACAACGCTAGTATCCGGTTTCTCCGGCGGTACGTGAGAGCATCGAAAAATGTTGATGAAATGTTGAGATTAGGGGTAGTCGAGCCTTCGTCGAGTCCGTGGTCATCCCCGATACTTTTGTTGAAAAAGAAAGACGGATCTTATCGTTTTTGTCTAGATTACCGGAAGCTCAATAAAGTATCTGTACGTGATGCTTATCCGTTGCCATATATTTCTGCCACTCTAGATAAGTTGGGGAACGCAGAGTATTTGTCATCTTTGGATGTGAAGTCTGCGTAATGACAAGTCCCTATGGCGGAGGACTGTAAACAATATACTGCCTTCAGTACTACGGAGTGGATCGACTATCTTTAATCAGAAAATGCAATTTGGATACAAACCACAACTTTAAGCATGTCATGTTTATTTATTTACTGATGAAAGTCGCGTCAATAAAAAAAACTACCTGTGGGTATTCCTAGAACTCCCACAGCGCTCCGAGCTTGTCGGTGAGGGACGGCTCGGATTTGCAAATATATGGTATCGAAACGTCAACAAAGCAAACTTGGAGTGGCCAAGGCAGGATGCGGTTATTTGAAAGTGGCAAAATAACTATGAGGATAGGTTAGGTTAAAGAGGCAGCTGTGCCGAACACAGCATACATAGACCACCGTTGTGATACCTCATCAGAAAAAATGCAATGTGAGCCTAGTCGTCAAACCACCCGCAGCTGTCAACAAAATGATGTAGATGACCAGTACTTACGTCTTTCAGGTTATCTTGGTCAATGAAGTAGCGGGGGCCCAAAGTGTCTTTTATTCTACCGGGAGGAGCAGGGCAAGTGCATAGGAAGCGATGTATTGATTCTTCTTTTTTTTCGACCACACCACAGCTTCTTCAAAAATCATTGTATGGAAGCCGAAGATGCTTAGCATGCTAACTTATCAGGCAATGGTTTTTAATGATCCCAACAATTTTCCTGAGATGCCTAGTCTCGTGCATTAGCAGCCCTGAGGAGGGATGAAGATCGAAGGTCAGCCAAATCTGCCTTGTTCGAGTCATATTGCATTTAGCCATCCACATTAGCATGGCTTATTGCGTTTGTCTTGATTAAATACTTGCATGCTACTATATGTATTTTGACATTGCGCAAACACCCTATATCCATGTTGGCCGTACATGCCCGAGCTTGCTCGTCCTGCTTGTTTCCGCTGAAGCCACTGTGAGCCGGAATCCAGCACAAAGTGATATTGAAGAAGTTGCTGAACTCCTTGAGGGTAGTGCAACACAGCACTACGGTTTGCGAAGTGGAAAGTGCAGCGTCCAGGTATTCAATCGCCACCTGACTATCGGTATAGGCTCCTTGCAGATACGGTATTACAACCCAGCCCAGGGACAACTTCGACAGTTGCCGCGATCTCCGTCTGAAGAAGGTGTAATTCGTGTCTTCTGGAATATTGAGCGCCGTCCACAAAACCACTACCTCATACGTTAATATGGAGCGTATGACTAACCATTTTCAGTCACATGCCACATTTCAGGCCAATAGCCTGCCTGCAAGAGTATGGAGCAATAGTTGCTTTAGTGACGCGCTCTTGAATATTCGCTTTCTAGGATATCTTCTTATCGAATATAAGTACCAGAAATCTGGCTTTTACGCTAAGGATCAATCTCGTCCCCTCCTGCAATACCGTAATTGCAAAAGTGGAGTGTTCCTCCTGGTGAAGATTAAAAGTTCCGTTTTGGCCGGATTGACTCCCAACACCAACTTGCATAGTCCACTGAAATAGAATATTTACGGCATTTTGCATAATGTCACTAAGGACCCCGGGAAACTTTCCAGCAATGACCTCGCAGCCCAGCTCTCCTAGTCCAGAAGTAACATCTTCACCACCAAGTTCCAAAGAAGGGGTAACAGGACACCCTCTTGAAGGGTTCCTCTACACATTTGTCTGCGTATTTTTAATGATACCAAACTGGTGCAAATAAATCTAGATGTAAGTATCTGACTTATAAGGTCACATAGTGAGTCATCCACACCCACAATCGAGAAAGCATTTGAAATATCCGCCGATTTGACGTTGGTGAAGGCGCCCTCAATAGCCAAGAGGCAACTCAGAGACTTTTCAGTGTATGTTATCAACAAGTGCAGAGCATACTGTCCACCGATCTATCCCTCCAATAGGAACGGAGGTCCTTCGTGGGTGCGAACTTCTGCCCGTCTTCGGGATAAAGACCACCTTCACATCGGACCATGTGCGAAGAATGTCTACCAGCCCCAAGCAGGCCCAGAACGCACTTTCAATCCAGGTATACACAATGTCTATCGTTTGTTGTACGTCCACCGGAATAATGCAATCTGGTCCTAGGAATTTAAACGGGTCAAAACTTTTAGTAACCCATACTATTATACCATTCGATAGATATGATCAGAATCGCAAGGGCCTGTTACAGTTCGAGGGTACTCTGGCAACGATTAGAATACGGATGAGGATGTTGATTTTTATGAGAATTTTTTTTATTCCGCCGTTGACCACAATTTGTGAACGACCAGTACCCATGGGAGGATTATCATCAGCCAATGATTATCAAGATAATCGTATTCCCATATACAAAAAAAAGCATCTTGACTTGATGACTGTTCCATTCCTGAAATGCAATTAATCATAAAATCGTCTTTTGAGGTCAGTTATTTGCTTTTTTATTAGCGTAAAATTCAGGTTTTCTCTGTGTAAGTAAATGGCTTGATCGTGTCAAGAATTGAGTCCATATGCTTTAAATATGAAATCATTTGGTTTCCTTAGCAACTATCACAGATTGGACTGAGGACCCACAAACAAAACGTTTTAACTGGTAAGAAGCAACTGGCCCTATATCCCAAATATACTGCAGGTGGCAGCAGTCAGGTGGTGAGCCTACGTCTAGTTCGCTACGGCTGATACGGTATCCTATCTGTGATTAAGCCATCGACAGAGCAATGATTGCTAATGAAGCTATCGTCGACAAAGCTACCGAAGAATCGCATCCTTTGTCTGGACGGCCAGAGATTATTATGAGAAGAAAATTTGAATTTTAATAATTTGGAAAGTCTGAAAATAAAAAGTTATTCGATTACATTTTTCAGATACCTTATTCCCTTTTTAATATGGAACACAAATTGATTATGTATACTACTTGCATATTTGCCGCAACACCTAGTGGCGCATAGCGCATCAACTAGTCCCATGTGGTTTTGCTGACGTTTCGTTGACATAAACTAGTTTCGGACGATGCACGTTCGCAGCATGCACCTCCTGCTCCCATTTACCCGCCTACCTGCGACAAATCGGGAGATGTTGTGGCTTATTGTTAGTCCCCGCAACACATGGAGAAGATATGACGACGACGTAGACGGGACTTGAACCCGTGACTAACCGGTGTGATGTGACATGAGACTGACTCCTTAAAACACTGAGGTACCGGTCGCCCCAAATTGAAATTGCTTCTGTATACATATATGCAAATATTATTTAGCTTTGCGTTAGTACAACTCTAAATTTTGATGAAGTTTTCCGGAGTAACTGTTACATTTTCGTAATTACCTATAACTGGTAAAGTTAAATTGTAGAGGGCTAAGAACTGAACATATCGGAACTAAATAAAGCTTCCTATCAATTTATATGCAAGCATAGCCTTGGTGGATGCGAATGTGGGATTTCAAATGATTTTCGGAGGGTGCACGTTCACCACTTTTACAGTCGATATCACACCTAGACAAAAATCAAAAGAGGAACCGCGGTTCGATATTTTTGACATGAACTTTACCAACCTAGTATCAACAATAGATTGAATAAAAAACAGACAGACAAAAACTTGCTTTTGGGACGGTCGTTCCTATGACAGCTATGTATATGATAGAGTAATCCGATTTCAAATAAATTCGGAAATATGATTTCACTAAAGATACTATTGATTATTGTGAATTTCGAAAACCATATCTTTAGAAATAAAAAAGTTTTTTTTTTCACAAAGACGAATTTTTGGACCGGTCGTTCCTATGGCAGCTATATGACGGAGTGGTTCGATTTCAACCAAATTCGTGAATGTGATTTAACTATACTAGTTTGCCTTAACCCCTAGCGGGGCATAGCGCGTCAACTACTCCTGGCCATCGTACTCTGTTCTGGGCAATGGGGCGCAACTCCCCAAAAGACTTACCCAGTGCCTGACACTCCTTTGCCACAGACCGACGCCATGTGATACTATTGATTCCTCCGAAGTTTGAAAAAGATATCTTTAGAAATAAAAAAGTTTTTCTCACAAAGACGAATTTTTGGACCGTTCGTTCCTATGGCAGCTATATGACGTAGTGGTCCGATTCCGTTGGTTCCGACGTATATACTGCTTGTAATAGAAAAAAGGCTCTACAAAATTTCAGCTCGATAGCTTTAAAACTGAGGGATTAGTTTGCATAGAAACGGACAGACAGACGGACGGACAGACAGACGGACAAAGCTTAATCGACTCGTCTCATCATACCGACCAAGAAAATATACCTATATGGTTTATATGGTCGAAGATGCTTCCTTCTGTGCGTTGCAAACTTCATGACAAAGTTAATATACCATATCACATCCGTGAAGGGTATAAATATATAGTCTGAACAAAAGTTAGTCATAATTTATTAATATATCGTCAAAATACTGGGCTATGGTATCCCGCGTTCTCCTGGTTCCAACCCATTCCAGCTGTGTAGAATTCCGGCTGCACTCTTAAAAGGTTCACTTCTTCAGACGAGTGGTCGAGGATGTCGTCTTTCTCAGTACTGAGGAAGTTATGAAGAAGCAATACGCTTTTATAGTATTATCGTTGTTGCATTTTCAGTTCGAAAATTCAAACCCTTCCCATTGTGTCAGTCTCCTTTCCATGTGGTGGAAAGAAAATCAATTGCGTTTAACAGCGTTATTAAATGGTTATTTTCCAACATTTTAGTTGGTTTGAATTCAAGTGCAAAAGCGATGAAAAGTTTAAATTTACCTATTATTCTGATGTCCGTAACTTCCTTTGGAATGCAGTGTGTTATAGGTTGGAGGTTTTGAAAGCTTAGAGCTCTTAGGAGTTTACGGAACGAGGTTATCTCGCAGTCTGTCTCCAGTATTACAAGCAATCTTAAAACAATGAAGTGATAATAATGTAAGGCGTTAACCCGACGTCGTGGAGTATGCCTTGACGTAGTCTTCCCTGAAGCAGAAGGAATGGCCTCAAATCCGCCTAACCTTCTTAGCGAACTAGTAAGCACGATGAAGCTTGATCGACAGGCTTTGTTCTGATAGCAGACTTGGAGTTAAAGTACAAGAAAGGTCTGAAGGTTTACGACTATGTGAAATATTTTTCCATTACAAAATGTTGAAAAACATTCCTATGGCTCATGTCTCATCCGGAAAATATTCCATCTATTAAACATAATTCAATAGCAATTTAATATATATCTGTCGATAGTGACTAACCTAATTTATTCTATTCTTTCCAATTCCAGGTAAGAACTGACAACAGTTACGCAGTTTATATGTTCAACGTTTCACTGGATACTCATTTGTTGGACGTCAGCAGCGGTAAATCATGCACTCTTCGATAACTTATATGTATGTATATATGTAATTGGCGGTTAAGTAGCCAATGTCAGTAGCCTTCAATTAGCGACAATAGCCGAACAACAAGCAATACGCAAAAAATATGACGATGTGTATAGCTGTATATTTAATGTAATTATGTATGTATGTACGCATGTATTCTTGTATTTCACTTTTTCTTCTGGGTTGACTGACTGACAGACTGACAACTACTTTCGGAAATCGCAAGGTTCTCATCGCAGCAATGTTCTGTTCTCTTTGTTGGCATATCAAAATACGTCAATCACGCAATCGTCGTGGTATGCCCCAATTAGGAATGTGTGGCGAAATTATCAATCTATCTTTTGTTGGATCTTTTTCAATGATTTTGAATAATTCATTTCGATAGTAAAAGCATTTAAGAAGATTTGCTATGTGAAGATGCATACTTATGTAGAAAGCACGATTTTTTTTTATTCATACGACTAGTAGATTTAAGGTTTTTTTTAAACATACTTATCCACATACAAATTCGAAAGCAATCTGCATAATAATTTTAAATGATTGGGATATTAATTATTTTTGTCTTGAAAAAATTAGTATAACACCAAAATGTGAACTGGAGACAGACGTCGGATTTATTTCGACACTTACTATTTCCCCCACTATGTACAGTTATCTGTTAGGAAAAACTTCGCTACCAAATTAATTTCCACTTCACAAATCAGCTGAAACTTTCACTTCCACCTGTCCCACTACGTGTTATGATGGAGTTAAGTTCATAATTATTCTGAATTGGTCCTTAACCGATTAACGTAATTCCATTTATTAAGCTCCAACCTACTCGGATATGTGCATCAGATACAAATCTATCTACCTTCATATTAGTCCAGGGAATAGAGACATTATTACCTGGTAAAAGGTTCAGTGGGTCTAATTTTTCGATACGTTATGTAGGTCGGTCCCGTAGTTCAAAATCCAAGTTTTGACCTAAGGGGCGACCGGTAGCGCAGTGTGTTGAGGCAACAGTCTCATGTTTGACTACCGGCGTTTCGGGTTCGAATCCCGTCCACGACGACGTTCGTGGCCATGGATGTGCAGGAGGTGCATGCTGGCAACTGCATTCTCTGAAACCAATTTATGCCAACGAAACGTCAACTGGGCCACATGGAAGAGTTGACGCGCTATGCCCCACAAGGGGTTAGGGCAATTGAGTAGTGAGTAAGCGATGCATATTTTTCTTAAAAAATATATTACAACATTTTTGAAATTAAAAAAATCGATGTGGGGCAGGGACAAGTGGCCATCGGCCCACGCTTTCCTATGCAGGGAAACTGCACTCGATTCAACAATCTAATTTTGTGAAAAGGGGCTTTCCTGCACGCCGTTATCTCTCTCTAATTGCCTTGACGCTCCAGGGGCATGGGCGCGTCAACATCTCTAACATTTCTATGTCGTTTCAATAGCATATCTACTTTTCGGAAGTGCAGTTGCTAGCATGCACCTATCCAAAGTCATTGAGCGGAAAATTTTCACTCACAGAAATCATACATGGAATAGAACCCTGTCAAATCTCCGTGATGGGTCCCCTACTATATGGAAATTAAAAAAAGCACTACAACACAAACAAATTCGTCACGCAGCACCTCTGAGGAACAGCGATGGTAAACTGGTTTATCAAGATAGTGAAAAAGCTAAACTTCTGGCTGATAATTTTCTTTCTGCACACTTTTTAACTAACCAAATGGGAAACTTGATTCATAGCGACTCGGTTAAAAACACGGTAGATAAACTGCCTTCAAACTCTTCTCTACCTACGAACTGTATGTGTAAGCCAAACGAACTTATACAAATTTTGAAAGGGTTAAAAAGCCGAAAGTCTCCCGGAATAGACAAAATCCCAAACATTGTTTTGAAAAAATTGCCGAAAAAGACAATAGTGTATATAAACTTCATCTTCAACTCATGTTTAAAACTGGGATACTTTCCGTCTACTTGGAAAAAAGCTGTCGCTATTCCGATTCTGAAATCCGGAAAACCCTCTGATTCCCCCAAAAGTTACCGACCTATTAGTTTGCTACCAACCCTAAGCAAAGTTTTAGAAAAAATTCTACTCTGTCGAATTCAAAACTTCTTAAACACAAATACTGTTATTCCTAACATACAGCTTGGTTTCAGACAAGGTTTCTCGACCAATCATCAATTGCACAGGGTAACTCAATACATAAAGGATTCTTTTGCGGAAAGAAAATCTGTCGGAATGATAACTATTGACATCGAAAAAGCCTTCGACACAACGTGGCATGAGGGTCTGCTTTTTAAACTAATGAAATTTTCCTTTCCCTTATATCTAATAAAAATAATTCAGTCCTTTTTACATGAAAGAACCTTCTCTGTCAGGGTCAACAGGAGTTTCTCTACACCTAAACTTATCCCAGCGGGAGTACCCCAAGGCTCGTGCTTAAGCCCCACACTTTTTAACTTATTTATATCTGACATTCCATCTGATGATCGTTGCGAACTGGCACTTTTCGCAGACGACCTATGCATTTACACAAAATCGAGTGACCCAGCAGTAGTATTAAATACACTAGAAAGCAAACTAGATCAACTCTACCAATACTACTACAGATGGAAAATTAAGATAAATTCCGATAAAACCAACTCAATCTTCTTCACAAGAAAAAGGAAAAGAAAAAATCTGCCAAGTAGAGATATCAACTTTTTAGGACGAGACGTTTCCTGGGATGACACTATCAAATACCTAGGCATAACATTAGACAAAACACTCTCCTACAAGTACCATGTAGAGAGCATCTGTCTTAAAGTTACAAATTGCCTACGCTCCCTATACTCCCTCCTAAACAGAAAATCTAGAATGGATGATCACAATAAAATACTTCTGTTCAAAATGGTAATACAACCGATGATATCCTATGGTGCCGCTGTTTGGGGAAAATGTGCGAATTATCATAAAGCCCGATTACAAGTCTTACAAAATAAGTGCCTTAAAATCATCCTAAATAAGCGCTGGTACTTCTCTACTACCCGCTTACATCAAATTGCGGGGGTCGCTCCCATTCATGTTTTAATAGACAAGTTGTTCTCAAATTTCCATGATAGAGTAGCAAGTTCTCCTCCTTGACGCCTATATACTTAACTATTGCTTGAAGCAAAATTTTCTTTTTAAGTATAGTTTTTTAATGTAGGTTTAAGTTAGGTTAGTTATAGTTATAAGTGATCTAGAAGCAAGGTTTTTTGGAAATTTTCCTTGTAAATTACACAAAACAAATCACCGAAAAATAAACTCAGCCTCTGCTAACATTTGTATCAAAGATGAAAAGACGTATGTATTCAGTCTATAGCTCTTAAGAATTTTCTGTAAACACAACCAATGAATTAAAATAAAGCACTATCTATCTATCTATCTACTATCGTAGAGCGGTGACCGGATGATCATGACCACCGAGCGCGCCGTTAGGGGTGGGTGCATTTTCGACCTGAAACAGAGTATTAAGTGTGAATTCTGACTCGAATTCGGGTTCTCCATGTTTTTCTTGTTCGCCTTCTACGCACTGGGCCCCGGTTCGATTCCTACTGAATGCGGTAGTTTTCGATAAAAAAGGTGTCGGACTATGAGCCCACTGAGCTGTTACATGAGAACCCATTTATGGGGTAAATAACTCGGTTGAGCGTATTGCTGATCACACACCTCTGCACAAGACATACCGTCACGATCTCGAAAATGAGATGATGCTAACTCATCTCGAGGCTATGGCTCAAATTGGACTGTTGCGCCAGTTATTTATTTAACTTCGGGATTTGCTATTAGACAGAATTTGATGAAAAACGAGAATTTGAATGACCTTTAGGCAGAATCCAGAAACCAAACGCCTTTTATTTTGGTCTTTGAAAATATTTTGAAAACGGCTAACCCTATAGTCAAAATGTTTTTTTTTCAACAAAAGTAAAGATCAATAAAAATTCTATGAGAAAAGGTTCGGAGCATTTGTTCTTCAATAATTTTAGAGATAATCTCACATGGAAAATAATAATTTCTCTTTTATTAAAAAAAATATTAGTTGGAAAACTTTGAATTTTCTGAGAGCGTTTCTTGGACACTTTTGAATATACAGAACTGATAAATGAACTTAATAGTCTGGAAAAAAGTGGATCTTTTTTGGTACAGTACTTATTTTGGCAGACATTGAGCAATGCTTCTATTGGTTTTACACAAACTCAATTGCTTTTGCCATTTTCTAAAGTTAACTATTGTCTCTACAAACGTTCAGATTCTCTTAAATTAAAGCTAGTTAAATTACCTGCAAACTCAATTCTACTTTATTTGTCAATACATCACCAGACCAAGGTCAAAGGAAATTTTCCTATTTTTGAGGCAATTTCTGCGAATAACCAGCACGTAAGGCACGGAGATGATTTTCATATTAAATATTAGGAAATTCAAAATATATTTGCTAAAAACCGAAAAAAAAATCGTTTTTCAGAGACTACTTTGCCACCTTTGCGAACGCTATTATAAGTATCAGAAGCAACGATTTTTTTAAAAATTTTTTTTTATAACGTCTTACTAGGCAAAACACCTGAGACAAAGGAAAATACCATAAGGAAATGCATAAAAAAATTTATCGTCACTTTTGGTATTTTGAATCTATGATCGGGTCAGGGGATCGCGTGCGATTTTTCCTCTCTAAGGGGGTCGCGACGGCAGAAAGATTGAGAACCCCTGCTCCAAAGGGGGGTTTACTTTAAATTATAGCCGTTGCTTTTAGAGTGGCGAAACTTATTTGCGTGCGTGAGATTCAATTCAATTCTGCATCCTGGTCTTAACATTATTTTGTACTGAGCTCCAGCTCTTACGTTCGAATTCTTTTGATTCGGGCACAAAATACGCCAACAGAGCGAATGTCTTCTAAGTAATGCGAATGTTCGACGATTGGCATTGGAAGCTGGTAACTCGACGTTCTGTCACACCACGCTACAATCTATCAAACGTTCAACGTTGGAAGGTGTTCATAGCATCATTTAGAAGCGATTTAAGCCTCATTTGTAAGAAAATACACAACATTTAATTATTTATTAAAAAACACACCCCAAAAAACTGCGCTTCAAAAAATTATTTTTAATATTTATTTATTTTATTTTTGAGTTAAGTGAAATATGCTTTAAAACATAAGAAATAAATGGAAAAAGCATGTAACTCTTAAGATGATAATTTTACGGAAAAACCTTGTTAACAAACGTTATAGAAAATCTATAATATTCTACATATTTCTAATACATTGTTTTTCTATAAGAGGCATTATTAGAAAGGTATGTGCAATAAACTAAAAAAAGACCGGATATTCGACGGGTCTTAGGATGCCACTGAGAATGGATTCTGAACTACGGGACCGACCTTTATAACATATCAAAAAATTAGAACTACTCAACTTTTAGCAAGGTAAGGTCACCTTGTCAGACTCTATTGCCTGGACTATGTCATACGTGACTATGTTACATTCTAATTGTTCATAATACATTCTTTTGTTTTAAGCAAAAACAGCGAAAGAGCAAAACTTATGATGGAATTCTTGTGAAGTTTTTTGACGTGATTGCTTTTGATTAATACAATTTCCGATATAATTGACATGGTGAAAAGAGATCCCAAGAAAGGAAACGTTCCAAGTGCATTGGAATACAGAAATGGATGAAGCATGCTTCACACATACTTACCGATACCGTATATGTCCATACGTTCGCTTCAAGGATAAGTGAATTATAAGAAGTCAAACTTGAAATCCCATGGGACGATAAAAGGAATGTGTTTTGATTCATCTGGGTTTATGGATGTTTAACCCAAATTTTGTAATATCTTCTAAGTGAATTGGTTGCATAAGTGCACGATATCCTTTCTGGTTCGAACCTATCAAATACGACTAATAAAATTTAATATTTGTCTTATGCCAAAGTTGTCTGTTGAAATTTCAATAAGGACACATCATCTATGTATTATCACAGGGTTAAATCCCACACGGAAGCAATATAATATCGTCAATATATCGAGAATCCTGTTTCAAAATATTAATGGAAAATACATCAGACTAATGCCTTGCTTGCTTTAGTTGTTTGGTTCTCATGAATTTTATATTTCCATCTGTTCCATGGCCACATTACAAATATCATACTAGCGTAAAATTCCTAGAAATCGACATTTATATACAAGACAGGACACATAGGATACCCGGTGCGGTATGTAGATATATATGTACATAAACTGACAAAGAGGGTAGTCGTAGTGTTGAACCAATAATATTTAGGAATTCTCAACGCTGCTTCTGCCACGGGACTGCCATAGTTGTGTGAAATTTAACATATCAAAAGCAAACTGAAGGAGGTGGTATCAAGAAAGAAGCCTGATTGTACGAGTACGCTACATGGCTCAAGATTCATTTGAAATTTTAATTTATCTACCATTTATGGTATCTTGATTTGTTGTTTCTTGGATTTGTCAGAGATACGTGTGTATGACCGTATACAAGATGGAAAATACGTTCCTTTTCATTCCGTATCGATACGAAGTTCTGCACGGTTCAATGTATCTCTGGAAAATGCATTTTGAGTTCATAGCAGATACAACTATGATGATTGCTACTTGATTGTAAGCTTATCGATGAATTTTCTACAATTTCTGTTGCATTGAGTGGCTTTATTGTAGAGTCTAATGGAAACGGGGTATCGGGGTTTAATCGAGATGGATACTGAATGCGATAAGAAAGTAAATACTCATAGATATATGGTCACGGTTTTTTGTGAGTAGTCAGGTTACTGAAATGATATTAGGTAATAATTATTCAAGGAGCGTATACAATACAAGCTTCTGTTCCCTTGGAGTGAAAATGTTGCTCAAACCATTTTATTCCCATTTTCGCAAAAATTCTTCGAAGTATGTAGATAGAGTGCCAATATTATATTGACTCACGCAATAACAAATTATGTGTATCCTGAACTCTATTTGAAAGAAATTCATTCAGTTGTTGATAACACCGTCACCGTAATAAACAACAAAGCGCAATTTTATTAAAATGACACAAAAAGAGCGATGTTTATCGGCGGTTTAGGCCCGTTCCATCGAAATACATTATCATTTTGATCCATTTGCATTAAACTTATTTATGATTTACTCTGAAAAATATTGGCCGAAAAAATTAATTCCTTGAGTAAATATGTCTTTGACATGCGTTTGAGTTTTCTTCGAGGACATTATGTCCTTTTAGTTCTTTGTGTACGTTAAGTCGTTGATATCTTATACGGATAATGTCCCTTATGTCCACATATTACCGATATTTGCTAGGTTTTTATTTGTAACCAATGGACTCAAATGTCTTCAACAGTGGCATTCGCCTCAAAGCCCCTTGTCATATGATACCATCTTGCCTAGATATAACTTCCTAGCTAAAGATTATACTTTTTTCCTGACCAAGGGACTGAAAATGCCGTCAACAGTAGAGATGCGTATCGACCAACAAGTAATCGATTAATGAAATCGATTATAATTTTTTACGAATTAATCGATACACCGATTATTTGTGACTTGAAAAATCGATTAATCGATTAATAGACAATTTCAAAAAAGGTTGGGGAAAAGTTAAAAACTGGGTACAATGAAAACAACGAACTCCAAGTAAAAAATAGGGGGGCAAAAACTCCTCTTCCATAGTCCTCCGCGTGGGCGCCCCCTGGAACGGCAGTGGTCACTGACCATTGCCAACCAACGTCAATCCGCCAGTGATGGCGGTGCGATGATTTGGTTGAGGTACCCCTGTGGTGTGGGGTGTGAAAAAAATACCACGGCCTTTCCCTTTGAGGGCCTGTCGTTAAAACCGACAATCAAAGGACAGGATGTGTATGCCAGCAACTTGCACTATCCGAAATCTTTATATGCTAACGAAACGTCAACTATGCCTCGGATAAGGACTGACTCAACGGTTACGACTTTTAGCTATCGTACAATGACAAAGATTGGATTCTGGAATGTGCGTACTCTCCTGGACAATGGATCAGAAGGTCCCCAGAACGCACGATTTCTTCAATTAGAGAGTGAATTTCTGAGGTACAAATTAAATATCTTAGGAGTTAGTGAGATAAGATGGTGGAACAGCGGAGAATTCATCTCTCCAACGGGCAGCACTGTAATGTTGTACTCCGGTAAAGCTACCGGTAGTCGTCGTGAGTCAGGTGTGGGGCTCCTTTTAACCAGAGCCGCGCGAAACTGTCTCTTATCCTGGGAACCGGTCTCTGACAGGGTCTTGACCGCCAGGTTCCGGACCAAAATGAGGAACATCTCAATAATACAATGTTATGCCCCTACTGAACCCGACAATGTCTTGGCAAAAGACTCCTTCTACGAAGAACTAAACGCCGTTCAGAGCAGAACACCTAAAGGTGACATTATAATGGTCATGGGTGATTTGAATGCGAAAGTTGGCGCTGATAACTATGGGCTTAGACATGTGATGGGGAGACACGGTCTTGGTGATCGTAATGACAACGGTGAAAGATTTGTAGAGTTCTGCAACTTTCACAGTCTCTTCATCGGTGGTACTATGTTTGAGCATAAGGACCACCACAAAATCAGTTGGTCCTCTGTTGATCGGCGCAGAACACAAAATCAGATCGACCATTTTGCCATTAGTAAAACATTCAAGAGTTGCCTCCTGGACGTGCGAAACAAGAAGGGTGCCGATATTGGGATGGGAAGAGACCATTATCTTATGATCGCTAATGTTCGATTGCGTATTGCAGCCGTGCGCCGCCCCAGCGACGAAAGATCCAGGCCCCGCAAATTCAACACCGCTCGACTAAATATCCAGCTGTCTTACAACAATATAATGACCATCTTGCGCAAAAAGCGGCTGAGGTAACTAGTCACCCAGATAGTGACATAAACGAAACCTGGGATGCCATAAAAAATGCGTACATTGATAGCGCAAATACCATCCTTGGCCCAAACCCGGATTGCCGGAATAAGCCCTGGATGTCCGACGCTTCATGGCAGCGGATTGTTGAAAGAAAGGAGCTGAAAGTTCGTTTGGCTGCAGCATCAGAGGACAATCGAAGCAGCATCGAACTCCTTTACCGTCAGAAAGCTCGAGAAGTTCAGCGTAGTGTGCGACGCGATAAAAGAGTTTATGCCAATTCTCTTTTAGCCTCAGCAGAAGAAGCCGCTAGAAGTAACAACTTAAACGCCGTATACGGTGTCATCAAGGAGTTTACAGGTGGTCGTAACTCCTGCCAACATCCGGTGAAAGATAGTGATGGAAAGCTACTTATCTTGGAAGAAGATCAAATGAGGCGATGGAAAGAACACTTCGCCGCGGTCTTGAACCGTGTAACCTCTGGTGAAGTTCCCCCTCATATAGATAATTTAGCTAACCATCAAAATGTGCATATACGGTCCACTGCCCCGACTAAAGAGGAAATAGTCACTGCAATTATTGCACTAAAACGAGGAAAGGCCGCCGGACTTGACGGCATCCCTGCCGAACTTTATCAAGCAGCGCCAAGCGTAACTGCCGATTTGCTGCACCCACTTGTTGATAAAGCGTGGAATACAGAGACCTTTCCCACTGAGTGGAAGGAAGGTTTGATCATCAAACTTCCAAAGAAGGGTAGCCTCACAGACTGTAATAATTGGAGAGGCATTTGTGTGCTTCCTGCCGTTGCCAAGATAATAGCTAAAATCGTCCTGGAGAGACTAAAGCCCCACTTAGAAAGCACAATTGATGAAGAGCAGGCTGGCTTTCGATCCGGATTCTCCTGTGTCGATCACATTAACACCTTGCGAATCATCATCGAGCAATGCGCTGAATACGATTCTCCGCTTCACTTGCTTTTCATCGATTTCGAAAGGGCTTTCGATAGTGTGAACCGGGATTCTATATGGGCGGCCTTGCGCAGGAGAGGCATCCCTGAGAAGCTTGTGGCTATTATTAAGGCAACCTATGACGGCGCGAAATGTCGCGTTCTGCATAAAGGTAAGGTGTCGGGGGACTTTGAGATTCGCAGTGGAGTTCGGCAGGGGTGCATCCTCTCACCGATCCTATTCGTCATTGTGATCGGCGATGTGTTGCATGCAGCCCTATCCGGACTCGACAGAGGAATTCAATGGACTTTGACATCTTATCTACAACATCTTGACTACGCTGACGACATATGCCTACTCTCCCACAAAATCATGGACCTGTCCGCAATGGCGTTAGATCTCGAGAGGGAGGCAAGCAAGGCTGGGCTAAAGATTAATACCAACAAGACCAAGGTTCTTAGCCCGCCGTTGCGAAAAAGAAATCCGACACCTATTGCCATCAATATTAACGGGCAGCCTGTGGAGAAGGTGGACAACTTCGTCTACCTGGGTAGCATTGTGGCCGAAAATGGTGGTACGGAGCAGGACATCGCTCGTCGTATCAACCAGGCTAAACGCGCATACGGCATGCTGTCCAAAATCTGGCAGAGCAGTTATCTCAGCATCAAGACCAAGCTGGGCCTGTTTCGCTCCCTGGTACCATCAGTGCTTTTGTATGGGAGCAGTACATGGAAAGTTTCCGTAGGAGTTACCAGAAAGCTGCAAGTTTTCGTCAACTCATGTCTTCGTCGAATTTTAAGAATTTTCTGGCCCGAAACAATATCAAATGAAGAACTAAGTCGGCGTACGGGTCAGATGCCAATCGACGAATTGATACGCAGGCGAAAATGGCAGTGGATAGGTCACACATTGCGGAAGAGTGATAACTGCATTGCTATGCATGCCATGAAATGGAACCCCATTTCCAATCAAGGCCGACCAAGAGGGGGTCCTCGAATCACATGGCGTCGATCTGTGGCAAAGGAGTGTCAGGTACTGGGTAAGTCTTTTGGGGAGTTGCGCCCCATTGCCCAGAACAGAGTACGATGGCGCGCAGGAGTAGTTGACGCGCTATGCCCCGCTAGGGGTTAAGGCAAAGTAGTAAGTAAAAAATAGTCCTTATTTATTCACATGAAAATAGAAGAAACATCATCAAACAGAGAAATAATAATTACATACACCTACTGGAAGCAGTTGCCTGAAACGTTCCCAGTAGCTGCAGAAATAATAATTATTGAGTTGTGAGAAGTATTGAGCTTATTTATTATTATTCCAATACTTATCATGAACGTCCTTAAGGAATATAAGTGTATTGGCCATGTCGGCGGTCAGCCGGCATCTCTGTTCCCTCAGAATTTGACCAGCTTCAGAGAAAAGCCTTTCTGAAGGAACTGAGATCGCTACCGCTGGCACATATGTTAAGGCAGCCTTAGAAACTGCTGGGAATGTCTCAGCCATCTGTTTCCAGAATAAGGCCGGATTTTGTTGAATCCTCTCCTGTGGCGTCCTCAGATACAAACTGAATTCCTCATTGATGCCGCCAGAAGCGTCCTGGGGTGCCGCACGACTTTTGGATAATATCTTCTCAGATAGGTAAAAGTAGAATGAGAAAAGTAGTAGGTAAATACTATACACGACTGTTGTAAGTGATTTTTCGCAATGAAAGAAAAATATATCGCTCTTGAAATCTGAAGTCTCAGCGAAGAAAAAAGTTCAATAATCGTTATAAAATAATCGATTAATCGATTAATCGATTAAATCGACCCTAATGTAATCGATTAAATAAAAATCGATTATTCGACGAAATAATCGATTATTTCGATTAATCGATTAATCGATACCCATCCCTACAACAGTCGTCTTTTCCTACCCAAAAGACTCAAAATGTCATCGACAGTAGTCTAGCGCATTCGTTTATTGACCCCCCCGTCATGTGATACCGACCAATCTTGCCTAGATCACTTAATTAATCCTGGCGCGCACGTGCACCAAAACGTCTTCCAGTGGTGCTTGGTTTTAACCAAGGAAGCCATGTATCAAATTTTGCTGATGTCGGAAATGCCTGGAGAAACGAAATTAGAAAAGACAACCGAAATTGCTGCCACCGCGCCGTGGTCAGGGTCACCCAAGAAACCTACTTATCAAATTCGGTTAAGATCAGACCGCGGGAAATGCCCAGACAAGCGGACAAACCCACAGCATGTATCGGACTATACATGTGCCCGTTCATTATATTTTTATATGGGACAGGCCAAAGTGGAAAAGTTAGTGCGGAAAACAAAACCAAAATTTTGATTTTGGCACGATACAATTTAGCTACTAGCGAAATAGGTAAGATCCGGTCTTTTGCCTATTTCGAGAGTAGCGAAAGTAGCCCTCAGCGTACTGTGGCATGGTACTTGAAGAAGTTTCGGGAAATGGGCACCACCGAGTGAAGGAAAGCCTCTGGACGGTCGAGAAAAACTACAATACTTCAATGGTAGATCGCTTGTTGCTATCTCAGTATCTCCTTTTAAATGCAAAGAAAGTTTTTTCGGCGCATTCAGAGCCACCTATTATTTGATACTACTACTCAATTGCCCTAACCCCTTGTGGGGCATAGCGCGTCAACTGTTCCATCTGGCCCAGTTGACGTTTCGTTGGCATAAATTGGTTTCAGAGAATGCAGTTGCCAGCATGCACCTCCTGCACATCCATGGCCACGAACGTTGTCGTGGACGGGATTCGAACCCGAAACGCCGGTAGTCAAACATGAGACTGATGCCTCAACACACTGCGCTACCGGTCGCCCCCTACCTATTATTTGATAGGAAGTAATGAATCTTCGAATTATGAACAGAGTACTACAGTTGGAAACGAAAATGTTTGTTGACGAAATGTAACGAAATAATCGGAATATTTATATGGAATTGGATATTTCGTTTCATTTCACTGTGAATACAGTACTAGGCTTAAGGATCAATTTAGCTTGTTCCGCTTACACGCAAAATTGGAAAATATCACAGAACCCGTGGCGCAGTAAATTATTTAAAACCCAAGTTTATTAAATTAAAATTAGTGTCCGAATACCGTCTCTTATCGGATTTCTTGTTCCAAACAATATTTTTATATTTAATAATCTGATTCACTTCTTGGATTTGAAGCTTTGTTTTATTTTGTTGATGGACTAGAATATTTGCTCCATCAAAATTTCGGCAAAGCAGCAAATTGAGTTGCCTTCACAGCTTAATATCAAAAAATATTTGTCACACTTTCGCTTTTCACAAAACACTTCCATTTTTCATGAGAACTTCTGGACATATTTAGTTAATTTTAGTATAAAACTTAATTATTCATTTAATGTGCTTTTAAAAGGTGATAGTGACTTTTTCTGTAGGACGCACATATCGGTGGTCGGTGTGAATAAGTAGATAAGTAAAAAAATGCTAGTTTCCGGGGCGGCATTTTAAAAGTTTGGCGACCTTCTGTAAATCGATGTGTTGATGTGATATAACTTTTGTTTCTCGAAAGAAACCCCAACACTCTCCTAATTTGATGTATGTATTAAGAAAAAATATTTTATTTTGAAAACCCCTTATCCAATTTTCCTTACTTATCTTGTTGTTCACCAACAATTATCTATTTATTCACTGAAGTTACTCAATAATTCACGGCGTTTAACTATTACACACCAGGAAACACGAATATTCAGAATTAAAAAAAAAAGAAGTTGATTATTTTTATACAAATCTTTATTTCAAAAATAAAAAATAAAACAAAAGTAAATTTGCGAAAAAAATACTGAATTTCTTTGAGGTTACATTTATATCCCTCTAAATTTTAATAAGATTATATTCAAAATTCTGAATTATGAAATAGTTTTCCGTAATTCAGGATTTTGTATATAGTATTAGGCACCCCTTCAAAACACATGTAATTTGAAACGTGTGTTAAAATTGATAGTTTCTTTTAATATTTACGATACTGGTTTGTTCAAACAATAATAACAGCAATAAATGATCTTCTTTGAAGAGCAAATTCCAGGAAATGGGGTATTTGAGAAATTGTTGATAACATTTTGTCAGTCTCCATTTGTTACTTATAGGGTGTGGTTGCTTGTTTTTGTAATTTATTTGCAAACTAGACACTCTGTGCAATACAATATGCCTAAAACGAGTGAGCTTGGTATTGAAAAACGCTGTAGAATTCAGTTATTACATGAACAGGGCAAATCTCAAGTTGAGATTGCCAAGCTAGTGAAATGTTCTCGGTGCGCAGTGCAATCTGCTATCATGCGGTTTGCGGAGACCAGTTCTCATGAAAATAAGCCAAGAACAGGCAGAAAACGCGTAACTTCAAAACGCCAGGACAGAAAACTTGTCCGCGACTCTTTGAAGGAGCGTAAAAAAACATCTTCTGCGCTTGCTGCTAACCTGTCGGAAAACTTGGGGAAAGTAATAAGTGCTCGAACGATAAGAAGGCGTCTCGTAGAAGCAGGCTTGAAAGGTTGTAAAGCTAGAAAGAAGCCGTGGCTTTCAGCAGCCAACAAAAAAAATCGCTTGGAATGGGCTCTTCGGTACCAGCATTTCAGAGAAGAGGATTGGGGAAATGTTCTGTGGTCCGATGAATCAAGTTTCCAGGTAAGCTTAATTATAACCTTTTTCAAACAACAATAACCGTAATTTTTTACGGAGGCCTCGATTTCAGAAAATTTTTCCAAAAAATTGAAACAGGTTTTTTGTATTTTCTAACAGGTATTTGGAACACCTGGTGTGACTTTTGTTACGCGGCGCGTGTGTGAGGAATATCATCCAGATTGCGTGGTGCCTACAGTTAAATATGGAGGAGGCAGTATCATGGTTTGGGGTAGCATGGCTGCTGGTGGAGTCGGCGAGATGTTCATTTGTGAAGACCGTTTGAACAGTGAAAAGTACATAAATGTGCTGGAAACTGTACTAATGACTTCGTTAACGCGCATTTTTGGTGACACGAATCTACGTGGAGTCAAATTCCAACAAGATAATGCTCCTTGTCACAAATCGGCGATTACGATGCGCTGATTTAGAGACAACAATATTGAATTATTAAATTGGCCAGCGCAGTCCCCAGACCTGAACCCTATCGAACACCTTTGGGGTATTCTGAAGCGTAACATACAGAAATACACCATCACATCCAAAGTGGCGTTAAAAGCAGCTTTGGTACACGAGTGGAACTCCATAAGTACCGTTGACTGTACAAAGCTCGTTAGGAGTATGCCCAAGAGGATTGCTGTTGTAATAAAAGCAAAGGGTGGACCCACAAGATATTAATGTATTTAGTTTAATTTCATCGATACATAATAATTTCGAAAAAAAAACTTTGTTTTTTCATTTAAACAAAAAAATATTCAGTTATTTAGAGGGTGCCTAATACTTTTGGCCAAGGCTGTAGCATGCTAAGGGTGTTGCAAATAAATCTGCATCACAGTAGTTCCGCGTCAGCAGAGCTATGTGCTACAGACGCTGCTTGATGATCCCTACGATGTTGTGCTCATCCAAAAACCATGCATTTCGGGGGAGGGACACATCAAAGGACCTTCAACTAGCATCTACAACGTATGGAATACTTCCAACATTTGCTTTGTACTCGCTGTTCCTTGTCTTACGGCCTGGGTTCCTCCGTAAATATTTTAAATAAAGAGCTCCTTCTTTTGCCATTGTGCCACCCGTGCCAAAATCAGTTAGCGACTGCTCGCAAAATAAATTTCGGGAGATTGATAAAAGAGAGAAATGGATTTCGGAGACTCCCAAAAAAATTTTCATCGGACATGAAAGAGCAAGCTCATCATGGATTCTCCGCTGAACCGCTATGTCAGTAATTATGTTATAGACAACAATGGCAGTTAAATAATTCAAAATAAATAAATAAAATAAATAAAATAAAAATAAATAAAATTAATAAGTCGACATACCTCAATATTCACGAAGGAGATTTTCTATCCAAAACTGAGTAATTGCACTTAACCAAGTACGCACATTATTTTTCGAGATGTCTAAAAATGCACATTCCTATAACTAACAAAGTATTAGATTTTAGAGTTACCCACTACTCTACATTGCGTAGAACACTTGTAAGAGTAATTTAATGCACTTAACTCATTTTCGGTATAAATTGACTTATCTACTTATTCTCCGAGACCACACATATACTTTGGAAGACCGAAAAACGGCAAATAAGGGAAAATCCATTTTTAACCAAAATTGTTGGTGGAAAATTGTTGATTCGTGGTCGGAAACCCAAATACATGAAAACATAAAAAAAACTTCCCATAGAAAGAGAGAAAATAACTTCCAAATTGTTTGTGAAAATCGTTATCTGGTCATTAAGGGATTCTCCAGGTAAATATTTTGTTGGAAAGCTCCGGGTTCGTATCGAGCACTCTAAAAATAATATGTAAAGCTACACAATTTTTGCTCCTGTAGAAATTTCCACCTCGGCCGACTTTATGAGCCCTCGTTCCTGGGCTTACTAAAGAAAAATCAAATCAATAAACAAAACAGAAAAACGAATCATTCGAAACTGAAAAGGAAACTTTCTTTCGTTCTGTTTAAAAAAAACATTATAAAGCTCAAAAACCGCTGTACACCCACTAGCTGAACCATTTTCATAGAAAGGAGAAAATTCGCTGGAATCTTTGTCTCTGTCCTATGAATTTTATCTGACTCCGGAACAATTGGCCGAGTTATGAATAATGCAATGTCGTTGTCAAAGACATAGACGGACAGCGACTGTACTTCAACAGCTACTGTCTTGATCTTCGACAACTTCTTCTTCTGTCGATACGAATGTATAAAAGTTTTGGTATTTTAAATGTTTGAATATGCTTCAAACATTTTAAACGGCTTCTTTGTGAGCTGCAAACGTAATTTTCAAATAAACTGTAAATTTGTGTAGAATTGAATTAAGCGAGTTTTGTGAATCAAAGTTGTATGGCAAACAACAGCAGGTACTTTGCAAAATGCTGTGTTAATGTTTAATTGTAGCAAAAGGAAAACTGCATTTGTTCGGATTCATTGCAGCGAAGAATGTTCATTCCTTATTCATGTAAAATGTTAAGAAACACAAAAACGTCACAGCATTTTCCGTAGTTATGCCGTGGGGATTAGCATGGGGCTGCCTTTTGAAAATTGAAAATGGAAGGAAGTGAAGGAAACGGAAAAACGATGCGCTTTAAGTGTTGTAGGGTAAACAGTTTTACCTGGAAAAAATAATAGCTGCGTTTTTTTTGTTGTTGTTAACAATTATAAATCGATATAGAACGATGGTATGATACCATTCACGCTTCGCATACCTTCTTTTCGTTTTACGACGCATTCGTCGCTTTGAAATTAGTAGTAAAACTTGTTCCGATTTCACTGTTCCTATGAGAAATATATGAAGCGGGCCGATTTCAAGTAAATTTAGGAAAGTGGTTTGGCAGTCAATATCATTCAATAATATCAAATTTGGTAAAGATATCTTCAGAAATAAAAAAGTTTTTCTAACATAAACTTGCTTTTGGAACGGTCGTTCCTATGACAGCTATATGATAGAGTAGTCGAATTTCAACCAAATTCGGGAATGTATTTTAATTTGACTAAAGATATTATTGATTAGTGTGAAATCTGGAAAAGATATCTTTAGAATTAAAGAAAAATTCTCACAAAGACAAATTTTTGGACCAGTCGTTCCTATGGCAGCTATATGACGTAGTGGTCCGATTCCATTGGTTCCGACATTTATATAGCGTGCACAGAAAGCAGGCTTTTTTACAAAATTTCACCTTGATAGCTTTAAAACTGAGGAACTAGTTTGCATAGAACCAGCCAAAAAAGCACATGGAGCAGGTTTTCCGAAAGTGTCGATAACACGAACAAAGCTGCCAGACTTCATCGTGTCTTGGCTAGAAAGGGCACAGATCAGATAAGTACACTTAAGGAAGCAGATCGTAAAACTACCGCAGATGCCAAAGCAACGGGCAGACTTCTCATATGCACCCATTTTCCTGGTTGTAAAGTCCTAGGGGAGGACGCCCCTGTGCCAGCTATCGGAGGAGTAAACAAAGCTTCTCCATCTGATTGGAGAGCGGCGAGGACCATCTTCACGGAAGATAAGGTTAAGTGGGCTATTGGATCTTTTGATCCCTCTAAGTCAGCAAGTACTGATGGAATACTCCCTGCTACGGAGGTTGCCTTTTATATTTCGGGATTGGACAACCCTAGTGTTGCAATCTGGCAACTGACAGCTCTATCGTAAAGTGTGACATTTTTGAGGTTATACGTACTCAGAACGTTTTGACATACGAGCGCTATTTGTGTTTTTTACAGTAACTTAAAAGATTAATCTCGGCCAAATAATGGAATTCAATCGTGAACATTTTCGTGCGATTATTTTTTGCAACTTTCGACGTGGATTAACTCAGCAACAGTGCATGGATGAACTGAATTCAATTTTTGGCGATGAAGCTCCATCAAGGACCAGTGTTTATCGATGGTATGGTGAATTCAATCGAGGTCGTAGTTCACTCCAAGACGAATTTCGTGAAGGTCGTCCAAAATCAGTTGTTGTTCCGGAAACCATTGATGCTGTGCGCGAACTGATATTGCAAGATCGTCATGTGACCTATCGTGAGATTGAGACAACCTTAGGCATTAGTGGGACCAGCATACATTCAATATTGCAAGAACATTTGACTGTCAAAAAAATTTGTTCGTGTTGGATCCAACACAATTTGTCAATCGTTTAAAAAAAAAGGCTCGTGTCGATTGGTCGAAAGAAATCCTCAAAAAATACGATCGCGGTGCTTCGAAACACGTCTATGACATCGTGACAGGTGATGAATCGTGGATTTACGCGTATGAGCCCGAAAGTAAACAGCAGTCGACTGTATGGGTGTTTCAAGATGAGCCAAACCCAACAAAAGTTGTTCGCGCACGAAGCACTTCCAAGCAAATGGTCGCCTGTTTTATCGGAAAAACTGGACATGTCGCAACCGTACCACTAGAAGAACGCAGAACAGTCAATTTTGAGTGGTACACAACCACTTGTTTGCCAGTTGTCTTCCAAGAAATCAGGAAAACCAACCGCCGAAGACGGATCACTCTTTACCACGACAATGCGAACTCTCACACATCAGTTCAAACAACTGTTTTGAGCACTCAAAACATAGATTTGACGGGTCAACCGCCGTATAGTTCTGACTTGGCACCGAATGACTTCTTTTTATTCCCGTACGTAAAAAACCTACGATGAAAGAATACGATATAGATCGTTGTAAAAAACAAACTGAGAGGTCAACGTTTTTCAACACCTGAAGCTGAAGAAGCGGTTGCTGCGTTCAGAATGCATGTTTTGGAGACACCTCAATCAGAGTGGCAAAAGTGCTTTGACAATTGGTTCAAATGCATGCAAAAGTGTATAGATCTTCATGGGGAATATTTTGAAAAACAATAAAGCGATTTTCAATGATTAATATTTGTTTTTGTTCTCTAATCCCGAAATATAAAAGGCAACCCTCGTACAAGAGGCACTGACCCCATACATCTTGAATATATTTAGAGGCAGCTTCGCACTGGGATTTATTCCTCACATATGGAGATCCGCGAAGGTAGTCTTCATTCCGAAAATGGAAAATCGCCCAAAAGATGATCCTAAATCATACAGACCCATCAGTCTCACCTGCTTCATGTTAAAAGCGATGGAGGAAATCTTAGATGAACATATTCGATAAACTCTCTTGAAGAGAAAACCCCTACACGAAAGACAGTTTGCCTATCAAGCAGGAAAATCACAGAGTCCGCTCTTCACTGCCTGGTGAGGGAAATCGAGGCGACAATGGAGGCTAAAGAAACTGGTCTTTCAGCTTTCCTTGATATAGAAGGAGCTTTCGACAACACGTCATTCATAACCATCGACAAAGCACTGAAGGAAAAGAATGCTGACACCACTACAACAAAATGGATAGGACAAATGCTTTCCTTTAGAAGGATTATCACCAATATTGAAGGCGTCACCCTCCTTGCTAATGTCACCCGTGGCTGCCTACAGGGAGGAGTCTTGTCTCCTCTCCTATGGTGCATAGTTGTTGATGGCCTGCTGAGGAAACTCACGACGCATGGCTACTCAATCCAGGGCTACGCCGATGACTTGGTGATATTGACTAAAGGAAAGTTCGAAGAGATTCTACCAGACATCCTTGAAGCAGCTCTTTACATTGTGCAAGAATGGTGTAATGACAACGGACTTCGAGTCAACCCAACCAAGGCAGTTGAAATTCCATCCAATTCCAGAAATCTCAAGCATATCAGCTGCCCCTAAATGTACAACTCTCTCCTACCCATTGGAAATTACACCAAATACCTGGGCGTCACCCTCGACAGTAAACTTCTCTGGCAGGAACACGTCAGGGTGGTGGCGGACAGGGCCACTAAAGCCCTGTGGATATGTAGGCAATATGTAGGCAAAACGTGGGGAATCAAGTTCTCCATAGCCCTCTGGACTTACAAGGCTATTGTCAGACCAATATTAGAGTACGGTGTCTATTGGAAAAGAGCATTTACTGCTGCTGGGAAGACCATTTTAGGTAAAGTCCAGAGACTTGCATGCCTTATGGTGACAGGGGCTACTCGCTCTTGTCCATCTAGCGCTTTCGATGTACTGCTCGACCTACAGCCGATACACATTCATATTAAGGCAGAAGCCAAAATGGCAATTGCGTGACTAGTTGCATACAATGCTAATGTAGAGCTAAGTCCAGTACAACTCAGTTGGCTTAATGACAGTATAGTCACAAGAATGCCATCAGACCATCTTGTGAAAGAAATATTATGCAACCAACGGTTCACGGCCGTAATATGGAACAAGGAGCATAGGCAAGAAAAATTTGCCAACCTTCCCCCCTCACACCATCAAGTGGTTCACGGATGGCTCGAAAACCAATAAAGGAACCGGGGCAGGCGTTGTGGGTCCCAATCATTAGGTTTTCATACCCATGGGCAAGTCTGCCACTGTCTTTCAGGTGGAAGTGCATGCTATCAAGGCATGTGCTGAGTTATGCCTGAAGACCGGCTACCACAACAAAAGTTTGGCAATATTCACGGACAGCCAGGCGGCCATCAAAGCTCTGTTAAAAAGGACGACATCATCTAAGATCGTACGTACTTGCCAAAAAGCACTGCATAGATTAGGCTCTTTAAATAGAGTAACACTATACTGGGTCCCTGGCCATGCTGGCATCAATGGCAACGAACAAGCGGACGAGCTGGCCAGAACAGCTTCAGTTACCCCCTTTTATGGACCATAGCCCTTTTACGGAATTTCAACCTGCATAATAAAGAAACTCATCAAAAACTGGGAATGAAGCGAAGCTGCAGCCCATTGGGATAACCAGCCAGGACTGAGGCAGGCTAAGCTTTTCATCTCAGGCTATTCACAAAGCAGATCGATAGAACTGCTAAAGTTAAACCGGTACAAGGTTAGAACCATCTGTGGTCTCCTAACTGGACACTCATGCCTGAGAGATCACTTAAAAATCATGGGAATTGTTTCGAACTCGAGCTGTCGTTTCTGCGGTGAGGACGACGAGACATCCACCCATATCTTATGCGATTGCGACGCCTTGGCCTGGCGACGCAGAGACTGCTTTGGAGCCGCCTACTCGGAGACTGATGATATCGCTTCTTATCGCCCTTAGGGTGCTCTTAAGAGAAGAAAGACGGGCAAAAAAATGATTTCCTCGGATATATGCATCTGGTTTATAACAATAAAGAAGCACATTCCATTTCTGCTATTTTTGTCTACTGTGAAGTAACCATAGCGAAGTGGGGAGCCATAAAAGATTAATTTTTTTCCAGTGTAAGATTTGCTTTAGGCTTGCATCTGCCTCAATTTTTGGTTTGGGCGACCTCTACAAGATTTGTCTTTCACAGGAAAATGTTCTGTTTGGAAACGCTTGTGCCGCTTTGAAATATTTACTATAGTGATGGTGCATTCACTTCATAGGCAATTTGGCATTCATCAAATATCTTTTGGCTTCAAATGCCGTCGAATTTACCTCAAAGATTAACCAGCTTGCTAATAAGTGGATCTCTAGTCCTTAGAGCTGCCTTTGACACCCTGCTTAACTTGCTTCCTCTGGACGTTTTCGGTGAGCAGCTTCCTACCAGGACTACCGTCTACCTTTGTGAATCGCGTTAGTGGTCCTCGACAAACACTGGCACTCTTCGATTTTAAATTACCGGAATATTCCGGCTTCTACAGATTACTTATACCCCAAAATTAAGTTCGAAAAACGCTTTGTGAGCATTATCCCTACTCGGGATCAAAACTGGAATGGGGTGGGAGCGGGCATATACTCTGCCACACTAAATTTAAACCTTCCTTCCCGTCTCCGGGTCAATGCAGTGTTCTCCAGGCGAAAGTTGCTTCAATTCCACAGGCTCTTAACTAACTGGGGCCGTACGCCATACTCTTGAGACCAGGTTCTGTCGCACAGTTAAATTCTTCGACTCCTTTTTAACTCGCTCATTAAGAATGTGGAACAGCCTTCCATCTACTGTATTCCCTGATAACTATGACTTGCAAAAGTTTAAGCGGAATGTGCACCGGTACCTCCTACCCACTCAACCGCCCCCCAATCCCTTACCTTAATTTCCTTCCCGCCAAGGCTATGCTTGCATGAAAGGGTAATCTCCTAAAGTCTTGGCAATCACATAAAAAAAAAGATGAGTCGATTAAGCTTTGTCCGTCCGTCTGTCTGTTTCTCTGTCCGTCTGTTTAAATCCAAACTGGTCCCTCAGTTTTCTTTCTACTGCACGCTGTATATATGTCGGAACCAACGGAATGAGACCAATGCGTCATATAATTGCTATAGGAACGACCGGTCCAAAAGTCTGGTTTTGTGAGAATAACTTTTTTGTTTCTATCGGACCACTATGTCATATAGCTGCCATAGGAACGACCGGTCCAAAAATGCGTCTTTGTGAGCTATATGACGCAGTGGTCTGATTCCGTTGGTATATATGGCGTGCAATAGAAAGAAAGCTTTGTACAAAATTTCGGCTCGATTTCTTAAAAACTGAGAGACTAGTTTTCATAGAAAGAGACTGACAGACAGACAAAACTCAATCTACTCATCTCGTCATACTGACCAAGAATATACATATATAGTTTATATGGTTGGAGATGCTTCTTTCTGTGCGTTGCAAACTTCATGACAAAGTTAATATACCCTATCACATTCGTTAAGGGTATAAAACTCCTTCTTGAAAATCGGACCATTATACTTTTTATGGGGACATGGGGCTGCCCCGTTCAAAATCGAAAGAATGGCCACATTAAATCTTTCAAATGTCAGCCAGCCTCACTTTTATTGTTCAGCGTGTTTGTCCCAAAAATCGCTAAGCATTTCAAACCTCCTATATATTTTTATGTTTATTGGATCAAAGTTTTTCGTTCATCACTCTTTTTCCAAGAGTGTTGCCAATTTGGAAGGCCCGAATTTTTCTTTCCGAAGATTTTGCCCACTTCTTAATTTTATTGACGTTCCGTTAACTTAGCTTGAACCAGGCTCGTGAACTTTTGAATCTTCTACTTTGTTAAAGTTTTTACCATTGGCTGGTTCAAATCTATATTTTTTTATAACAGTTAATAATTTTTTTTCTCGACTCGTATAAGACATGGAAATCTAGAAGGCACAGTGAACTATTGACCTGGTCTCTGTTTCTTTGTGTAATCGTGGCCAAAGGATTCCTCAACAGCGATGTTAAAGGAAAATAAAAAAATCACTTTTGACTTCGTCAATAATAATAGTGTATAGCCAAATACAGTAATTTCTTGAAATCCCATATAAGCTCTGAGGAAGAGGCTTTCGTAAGGTCCATCAACATGACTGAATCGACGTGGAAATTAATACATACAGAATTACAGGATCAGGCATCATTTAGTGCAATTTCTTAAATTAAATGAATCATAATCGAGCAACAGCCATTTTGAAGAATATAATATGAAATGAAGAATTATTTCGCTTAATCTCATCTTTAATAGGAATAAAATCGAAAATGTTGTGTGTTTTCTTAAAAAGATAGAAAGAGGGTCATGCCTTTCATGTTCCACGTTGGGGGCCGGTTTTTATCGAAGGGAATTCATAATGTGATATTGAGATTATGATCGAGACACAGTCAGTGTCGGTGAGTTTCTGAGTGGCTTTATCCATGGTGATCGTTCCTTCCTTACCTTTATTTCTCTCTACGAGCATTTTCTAATTCACGTCGTCAATTTTATTCATTCATTCCATCGAATAACCGAGGCTTCGTATTCCTGCGGTTTTTTTCCTGCAATGTTTGTTCAATCAACATGAATGCATCAATATCACACAGCATGAATAGAGCTCCACAATTTCATCCTTCGTAGTCGTCGTCCTTGCCCGACATTTTATGCGTGCAAGAAGTTGAGCGCTACCCTACTTATATGGATACGGGTCCATTTTACTACAATTTCCCCGGGCGCAATTAATGCAAGCAATTGAATTAGAGTTGATTGCTTTCAGAAAAAGGCACTCTATTGGCTATGAAATAACCGCGACTACATCTTGTGTGTACTGTACTACAATTATTTCATTGGAAAGCCTTTTAGATAAACAGGCGACGCCACAGTTGAATGCCGAAGACGAAAGAAAGCTAATTCCACTGATTTCATCTAATTACGATGTCTATTGAAAGCGTACGGTGGATTTCAGAGGCGAAAGATTGTGAAGTGGTCGACGGAGAAACTTTCACTCTGAAGTGGGTGAGAGGCAGTTTCTGATCATTCGATATTTTCTTCTTCGTTCATGCTTTAATTATAGTAATTGTTTGTAAGCACTGGTCCGTTTAAAAAAAAAGTGGATACGTTTTTGAAAATTTGAATTTGGTGTTTCTATCCTCACGACTTGTGGTGGTCAGTAGTTTAGTGCATTGCATTGAGGTGTCAGTCATACCGACTCCGTGAGTGTGAATTCCACCGTGGCCATTATGGTAGTTTGTGTTATCTTCCTCTTGTGGTGTGGGGCATATCAATAAGCCACAGCCTTTTCTGACTTATCGCAAATGCGACTAAACGGGCAGGAGGTGTATGCTAGGAACATGCATCGTCCCAAATCAGTTATTTGCTAATGAAACGCAACTAAGACCGTGTTTAGAAGCTGGGGGAGCCGCCGCGGTAGTTACCGTGACAGCTGCCGAAGTTTGGGGAACACAAATCCTCTTCCATAGTCCTCCTCGTGGGCGCTCCCTGAAACAGCAGTGATCGTTGACCATTGCCAACTAAGTCAAGCCGCCACTTATGGCGGTGCGATAATTTTATTGAGGTAAACATTCCCCCCGTTGTGTATGGCGTAAAAAATGAGGATCCCGGACCAAAGTGAGAAACATCAGAATTATGCAATGCCATGCTCCAACTGAACCCGATAATGTCGTGGGTAAGGACTCCTTTTAAAACAACTTAACGCCGTTCAAAGCAGAGTACCCAAAGGTGACATTGTAATGGTAATGGGAGATTCGAATGCGAGGAACATTCCTGTTTCGCGAATATTAGGAGAATTATCTCAATTGCATTTAGAGAGAATTAATTAATTAAATAATGTTTTAATTAATTTTTTTTTAATTCCGGCATTTCCGCTTTGGGTAGCCCATTTTAATTGTTGCTTTCAACTTCCATTCAATTTCAAATGTAGATTGCATGTAAATTTGACAGATGAGAAAAGGGTACATTTCTCCTCTTTTAGGTTCATATTGTAAGACGAATTAATAATTTAATCTAAAATTTATTAAAACATGGTTTCCTGGACGTTATGATACCATACTTACTATTCCACTTCAATTAGTCGGATATTTCTAGCAATACGTCTCACCTGTAAAATTATTTAAAGATGAGCATGCTACCGAATAAAAAGAGTATTTTAGAAAATAATAGATAAGATGAAGTTAATAAGTTCATCCAATAGTGAACAACTCCTCTACCAAGAGCACACAACTACTGGCAAAATTAGTTATTCGGGTATGTCGGTAGATAATAAAGGTGATACACATCCTGTAATAGGTGGCACACAACCACTGCTTGGGAAAAGTGCAGTGGTGAAACAACTCTATAAAGGGGCCGCAACCTTTACGAAATCTATTTGCAACACCGTGGTGAAACAACTTCATGAAGCACACAACCTCTTATACAACCTTTCACAAGATCACTGAAGTGGTTACTTCTCATCTCAAGAAGTAGACAACCTCTTACACAAAAATACGCTGAGGTGGACAACTTCTTATCCTAAGAAGAACACAACCTTCAGCTCTCTTTCTCTCTCTCCTCACTTGGACCAGTCTTTCATACCTACCCTAGGTCCTATATTTGATACTTTTATAACTAGCAACTAGGTAACTTGCTCAGTGAACTCACCCTGCTTATTATTCTTCTTCTACTGCTAAACTAATAGTATCTTGAACCACACTAAAATTGTATTTAAATTATATTAGCTTTCAATATATATCTGAATTGCTAAATTGATTGCTGAATGCAACAAGTTGAATTTTGAAAACGCAGCCATTGACAGCGCGTATATATTGTAGTACTATCCTTGGCACTGACCCGAATTGTAGGCATAAGCCTTGGATTCCGACGCATCATGGCAGCGTATTGTTGAAAGGAAACAGCAGAAGGACCGATTAGCTACAGCGATAAACTAGAATCGAAATAGCGCGGAGCTTCTTTACCACCAGAAAGCTCGTGAAGCCCAACGTAGTGTGCGACGTGATAGAAGAGAGTATGCGAATTCTCTACTGGCCTCATCAGAAGAAACCGCCAGAAGCAACAATTTAAACGCCGTATCCCAGCAAAACATTTGTCTCCGATTCCAGTGGAATCGAAAAGTCTTCGATCCTATAGCGATTCCATTCATCGGTTTGTCTCTGAAGCTGGAGAAATTCAAATGTTTTCGATTACATATCGATTCTGTCAATCAATTAGCCTGAAATTTGAATTCATTTGAATGTATCTGGCATTTGGCGACGCATGTTGCCATATTATGGAGTACGGAATATATTGTTTTTTGTTTTTTCTACAAGCCTGGAATACAGTCCGTCGTTAAATTAAAAGTGCCGTGAAATCAATACAAAAAGAGATTTCACGACACTTTTAGTTTCTGGACGAATTGTATATCAGGTTTAAATAGATTCTACACATTTATACAGTCATCGATCCAAATTTGATATAAGTGTCGATTCCTCGTTAACTACAGTCATCGATCCTAATTTGATCTGAGTGTCGATTCCACACCGACTCCAGTCATCGATTCTACATCGACTACCGTCATCGACTTTGGATCGATTCCTGGCCTCATTTTCGGTATCGCAAAAGCGGCCATGCCCATACAAATGTCGCCGACATGTCATCGATAAAGTCATCGATTCCTTAGGAGACAGTCTTCTATCCAGGATCGATTAAGTTTCGATTCTTGTCTGACTGGGATACGGTGTCATCAAATAGTTAAATAATAATAATAAATAAGGACAGGCTAAGGTACCCAAAGGTGGGCACTGCGACCATGAGATCTATTGTGCCTTATAGCCTTAAACTAATCCAAAAGACTCTCAATCAGCCTGATGAAGGCCAGTAGGTCCTTTGTAGGAGCGCTCTTAACGACCGCGGAGCTCACGATGGAATCTCCAAGAAACAAGAACCTCGAACGAGCAACCGCCGGGCATTCGCAGAGAAGGTGTTTGGTTGACTCAGTGTCCTCCAGGCAAAGTCTGCATTCCGTTTCAGTAGCCAGACCCATTTTGTTGAGGTGATATCTTACCCAGTGGTGTCCCGTGAGGTAACCAACGATTAACCTCAGGTCCGCTCTGCCCAGGCGGCTAGTTTCTTTGATACCGTATGGGTTTATAAGATCTTTCGACTGACGAAGACCAGCGAGATCATTCCAGTGACGCAACCTTTCATTTGCGGACCATTGCTTAACCAGCTGTCTGGTTATAGCCCAGCTCAGACCACAGTACGGATCAGGCCCGATAAATTTCACAGATGAGCTCTGCCTAGCGAGTTCATCCGCAGCTTCGTTACCTTGAATGCCCTGATGGCCTGGTACCCAACATAGAGTTACCCGATTGGTGTTTGTGAGACACTGAAGGGTATCAAAACACTCTTTCACTAATTTTGAAGAAAATTTGTATGAAGAAAGAGCCTTAATAGCTGCCTGGCTGTCCGTGCAGATAGCAATGTTTGCGCCATTAAGTTTCTTGTGCAGAATTTCTCTGGCGCAGGTCTCAATGACATGGATCTCTGCTTAGTTAAAAGGTATATATGCTATCAAAATCCGATGAAGGACAGTAAGGGAAAGTTACTTATGTCAGATGAAGAACAGAGGAGGCTATGGAAAGAGCGTTTCGCCACTGTTTTGAACCGTGTAACTTTTGGTGGAATTTCCCCTCATTAAACAATTTAGCCGGCAAGCAAAATGCGCGTATATGGTAAACTGCCCCGACAATTATTGCACTGAAACGAGGTAAGGCCGCCAGACTCGACTGCCTTCCTGCCTTTATCAGGCATAACTGCCGAGTTGCTGTGCCCACGATTCTCCGCTCCACTTGCTTTTCATTAATTTCAAAAAGGCTTTCGAAATTGTGTTCAATATGGGCCGTTTTGCGCAGGAGAGGCATATCTTAGAAGACTTTGGATATTATAAAGGCAACCTACGATGGCGCTTTTTGCATAAAGGTAAGGTGTCGGGGGACTTTGAGATTCAGAGTAGAGTTCGGCAGGGGAGTTCACCGATCCTATCCCTCATAGTGATTAGCGATGTCTAGCATGCAGCTCTATACGGGCCAAACAGAGTAATTCGATGAATCTTAACATTTTATCTACAACAACTTGACTACGCTGGCGATATATGCCTGCTTTCTCACAAAATCATGGATCTTAATGCGATTGCTTTAGATCTCAATAGGGAGTCGAATACGGTTGGGCTAAACATTAACACCAACAATACCAAGGTTCTGAACCCATCGTTGTGAAAAAGAAGAAATCCAACTGGTCCTATATCAGTATCAGTAACAGCTTGTGGAGAAAGTGGACCAATTTGTGTACCTAGAAAGTATTTTTGCCGAAAATGGTGGTACGTAGCAGGATATCGCCCGTCGCATATCCAAGGCTAATTGCATATTCGACATGCTATCAAAAATCTGGCAGTGTAATTATTTTAGTATTAAGACCAAGCTGTGCCTGAGCCTGTTTCGCTCACTGGTACTTGTATCGGAGCAGAACGTGAAAGCTATCCGTAAGTTCTCGTCAACCCATGTCTTCGTCAAATTGTAAGAATTTTCTGGCAGAGCCAAATCTGCGTACGGGTCAGATGCCAGTCGACGAATTGTTACGTACGAAGACGAAAATAACCGTGGATAGGGCACACATTGCGGAAGGGTGATAACTGCATTGCTGGACATGCCATGAAGTGGGATCCCAATCTCAATGATAGCCGACGAAGGGGTTATCCTAAAAGCTCATGGCGGCAATCTGTGGCGAAATAGTGTGAGTTACTGGGTAAGTTGTGGGGCAGTTGCGTCCTATTGCTCACAACCGATTACGATGGCGCGCAGGAGTAGTTGATGTATTATGCCCCACTGGGGAAGGCAAAGTAGTAATAAATTTTTGAATCAAATTTATGTTGTTTAGATATTATTCTTCCGTTCAAGAGAAAATGTGCTTTCTTTTTGCTTGAAATATATCAAATTCAATTGCATAGCATATTAGAAGCGACTTTATTCATCCCCTAATATTGAGTTTAAATTTAAAATGTCAAATTAGTCATACGCTCCCTTATACTTGGGTAATATTCTACAATTTTCAATTTATTCCTTTCTAGTCTCACATCTTCAGCAGCTCAATTATGTTGTTTTTATTTCAAACTTTTTATAGCAATATATCAAATTCAGATGGCCCTACACAAATTAATTGAACAAACAAGTGGACATTGAATGACCACAAAATCTCCATTTAAGTACTTACCCTAAAATTTGGCGGGGGAAAGAGAAAGCGCACCACTGCAATTTCATCCAATCTGACATAAGTGGAGATTCATGTCAGCCGTGGACTTTCTATTCCATTAAAAGATGATTTATCGGCGCCATGCTGAGAAGTACTATTAAAGATGTGATGCCTTCCGGAATTCCAAGTACTATGTGTATATTGCCCAAAATCAGGGAACTTCACTTCAGGGATGTTTGAAAAGAAGTTTTGACCATATAGGTATATGTATGTCGGACGGCTATGAGAATGTGAGGTCACCGACAAAGTGAAGTTACGCGGAAAAAAAGAAGTCGCTCTAGGGAAAGTTCGTCAAAGAGAAGGAGGCATTCATGCATTCGTGGAGAAAGCTACACATTTTTTTTTCAACAAATTTTCTACTACATTGGTAGCTTCTAATAGCAAGTTCTCAGCGAAAGTTTTTCTTTTTTGTTTGTCAGTTTTGTGGAATTGGTTATGGCAGAAGTTTTGTAATTTATTAGTCAAGTAGCCTCGGGGGATGAAATTGCCTATCGATCATTAGATTGAAAGGATTTCGTCAAAACTAGGCCATTATTTCATTTGATATACTTGTAAAAGGGCATTGAAAGCCAGTCATTGTGCTCGTAACGCGTTTATTACGCTTCGATTATTGTTAGTTGGCACCGTCTGTAAACTGTTTTCCAGGATGATTTTCATTTGCTGAAAGCTTATTGTGATAAAATTGTTCGGTCTACATTGTCTGGTGGATTATTGAGTATTTAATAATTATCGAAATAAAAATTGACGACCGCGGTCGTCGATTCGTAGCTCGATAGGTAGAGCGTTGAGTTACCAAACAAGAGGCCGCAGGTTTCACCCCTGCCACGAACATATTCGAACAGTTGCTTCTCGCCGACCTCCAGTCAACTCAGTTGTGAATGAGTATATCGATTTGATACAAATGCAAGGAGTAAAAACGGACCGTGCATGATACCGACCATGTCACGGTTTGGAACGGAAAGTGGAACACTTTACTTTGATTAGCATCTTGACATATTAACAGTTTGCCCGCAATTATTCACAAATCTCACTATTTATGATATTTTCCAAACAGTAAATTATTATCAAGCCAACGATGCAAATTTATATGAAAATGAGCGGTGCGGCATTCACTTCCCATTTAATCAGTACTAGAAGATATACCTTTTCAAGAAATTACTCTGGTCGGAACACCTTCGTATAGTAACTGATAAAGCTATTAAAGTCCTACGTTTGTAGGTAATAGTTAAGGACAAGCCCTCGTATAATCCCGTGGATCTATAAGGCAATTGCTAGACCTATTATCGGATATGGGGATGTTGTCTGGTGGAAAAAATCAACCAACGATGGCAAATTAAAACTAGGTAAGTTTCAGAGACTAGCATGTCTTACAGTAGCGGGGGCTATCCGCAGCTGCCCCACTGCAGCTCTTGAAGCGCTACTCAATCTCCCACCGCTCCACATTTACCTGAAGGCGGAAGCAAAAGTAGTTGTAGCCAGACTGAAAGCATGCCAGAATTTCCTCAAACTGAACCCTGAGCAAAGCAACTGGGTACATGAGGACTATGCATCTAGTATGCCATCAGACCACTTAGCTAGGGAGCTATGCTTTAAACTTCCATTCTCAACTGTAATTTGGAGTAGAGAGGATTGGAATTCAAAGCTCAATAACCTCCCCTCCAACGTGGTTAAGTGGTATACAGATGGATCTGAAACTGAACAGGGTACAGGGGCTGGCATTACAGGCCCGTCTCACATGCCTATGAGAAAATATCTGACGGTATTTCAGGCGGAAGTACACGCAATCGAGACCTGCGCGAACATTTGCTTAGCAGCCGGATACCAACGCAAATTTATGCTTAGTTGTCGTGAAGCCCTACAAGGACCAGGCTCTGTAGACAAGGTTACCATCTTCTGGGTCCCTGGGCACGTCGGTATCCCAGGAAACGAGACAGCCGCTGAGTTGGCGAGAAAGGCTTCTGCAGTCCCACTCGTCGGCCCTGAGCCATACTGCTGACTTTCCCTTTGAAGTGCAAGACCGCACATCAGGGAATGGGAGAACTTAGTAGCAATTGCGCACTGGGACAGTATCCCTGGACTCAGACAGGCCGAACTGTTTATAGCTGGTCACCCGCGCAATCGTAAAATTGAGCTCTTAAGATTACGCAGAAACCGGCTGATAATCATCTGCAGGCTCCTTACGGGTCATTTTACTTTAAGGGATCATCTATATAGAATGGGGATCGTCTCTGACCCAAGCTGTCGCTACTGTGAGGGTGAGGGTGAGGATGAGACATCTCAGCACATTTTTTGTGACTGTGACGCACTTCCACCCCGCCGCTTGAAATACTTCGGCGACGCATTTCCTGAAGCGGAAACTTGCCTCACTAAAACTCGATCAGCTGAGTAGATTTGTGGGAATGTTTGGTCTCGACAATTAATCCCTATTCTGACTGGACACCAGGGTGCAGCACAATAGGCCTTCGGGTCGCAGTGCTTGGTGGTCCTTCGGGTCAACTGCCTTCCACATAATCTAATCTAATACCTTTTTACAAATCTGGGTTTTAACACATTTCACTTAGAATAATACTATGTTTTATGAATACTGATCGACCCGAAGAAATGGAGGGAACGGAGATAAAAGCTTTACTCCTTTCTGAATAATACAGGGTTATCCATTTTCTCTTTCGGAAAGTAAAATTAAATTAAACACAGCAAATATTTAAATTTCGATGGAATTTTTATTTCATAATAAAGTTTGGATTATGCCATTATACGTGGAATACAATATCTGTCAAAGAAATCGAACGGCGTTAAATCGCAAGACCTTGCTGTCCAAGCCACATCGCCGAATCTCGAAATTACGCGTCCTGGGAATTTCTCGCGCAATAAAGGCAAATTTTGTCGCGTGGTGTGGCATGTGGCCCCGTCTTGTTGAAACCACATATTGTCGAGATCCATATCTTCAATTTCCGACCAAAAAAAGTCATGAATCATGGCGCCAGAGCGCTGGCCATTGACTGTAACAGCGGCTCCTTCATCGTTTTCGAAGAAAAATGGCCCAATGACGCCGCCGGCCCACAATGCACACCAAACAGTCACTTTTTGCGGGTACAACGGTTTCTCAGCGGTCATTTGCGGTTGCTCACTGCCCCAGATGCGACAATTTTGTTTGTTTACATGGCCGCCGAGCGCAAAATGGGCCTCATCGCTAAAGAAGATTTTCTTCGAAAAATCGGCATCGGTGGCCTGCTGTTCGAGGACCCAATCTGAGTACTCACGACGCAATCTGTGATCAGTCGGCTTTAATTCTTGCGTGAGCTGGACTTTATAAGGATGGAGATGAAGGTCCAAATGCAAAATGCGGCACAATGTGCCGTAAGATAGGCCTAAATGCTGGGATCGGCGCGGAATCGTCAAATTCGGGTCTTCGGCCACACTTTCACTCACAGCGGCGATGTTTTCGGTCGAACGAGCAAAACGATGATGCACAGGTGTAGAAATGTCTGTCACCGATCCAGTTTCTTCAAATTTTTTCACTGTGTAGGCAATTGTGCGCTCATTGGGACGATTATGTCGACCATAATCTGCGCGTAATGCACGAAACGAAATTTAATAATTTTAACGCGTTGTTCAGTCGTAAAACGTTGCATCTTGTAAAATGGCAAACCTTCAACTAAACCAATACCAGTTTGGAATACACTGATATTTGACAGATGTCGAATGGCAGGGCTTTACTTTCCGAAACACGAAATGGATAACCCGTTAGTTTAGGTTAGGGTTGGTGGCCACCAGGTATTATAAAATTACCTATCGAGCGCTAGACATTTACGCAGAAGGTGCATAGAGTTTCCTCTGTAATTGGTATGTAATTGGTAGTTTGCAATTCCCGCTGCCGCCACTAGTTATCTCCTATCAAGCAGTGTCCCGCTAATATTCCCTCTATCGTAGGAGCTCCAGAATAGTTTCGTTATTATGGAGTTGTTGGTATTATGCCAGTTTGCGTTGGCCATTTCATGTTTGTATCTGCATCAGCAGCTCTTTAGCTGTCCCTCAGCCGATGCTAGCCCCCTGTTTAGAGATTCTGTCCGCGATTTCGTTACATACAGCTCACAGTCCTAGCTGTCCCCAATGTTTGGAGCGGTGTTAGACAGTTATGTGCTGTCTTCGACTTGATAGTAATGAACTGTAGCGCCCTTATTGGTGCCTGATTGTCCGAATGTATAACAAGTCTACCCTTTGTCCGAGATGATGTTATCGCTTCAGCTGCCTTCTGAATTGCAAGCACCTTTGCCTGGAATATGCTACACTCATCTGGCAACCTGAAGGATAGATTGCATGAAAATTCTGAAGAATATACTACTGCACCAACTAAAGCACGAAGTTCTATCGGAGTCGAGGAAGGCATTGCGGCTTTTCCTTGCCATATTGGCCGTCCGCAGCCTGACCTCTTTCCAAAAGCTTATAACGTTGTAATTGTTTGCTGAGAGTCCCTTGATGTGATCCTCCCCAGAAATATACGGTTTCGCTAGCGCCCCATCATTGATTCCCTCCTGCAGTGTGCGCAGCAGCTGTGCTTGTGCGAAATTACTGTGGTGCAGGCTGATTTGAAGTGCTTTTCGCATGTCACAAACGTTGCTTCACTGCAGATGTAGAATACTGGATCATCTGTCTCGGACTCGCTCTCAATCTTAGGCTGCTGTTGTCGGCCGCTGCGGTTAGAGTTTCGGGCTCCTTTTCCACTTCATTGACGTCCAGCGTATTCTCATTACTGTCCATGGGGATGGCGTTTTTTAAGCTTTAGGAATACGCTTCCCAAGCGCCATACCATCTTTCCATACCAAGCACACAGCATGTCCTCTGCTACCTTGTTGATCTGCAGGACATGCTATGTGTGTTCTTTGGTATTCATATCTCTTTTCAATTGAACTGTTTATCGGTTGACATTTTAAATTCCGATCGTTCGATTCAGTCATGATCTAGATCCAGTTGAATTGAGCCTTCTTTGAATACAGAAACAAATAACGTCATATACATAGTACAATATATCCTAGCGCAAAGCTGATACACTAAATTGAAGTGCCGTTCGTGCACCTGACTACTTACACTAGTTTGAGCTGAATTATCAACATATATCAAATATATCTCTAACATACTTTTTTTGCACACCGGAGTAGAGCAGGATAAGCGGCAAAAAAAAGATCGAGAGCAGATAAGATAAGATAAGATAAAATAGTCGAGCTACTGTCCCAGCAGGAAGGCACTGCGACCATAAAAGATCTATTGTGCCGTAGCTCATTAATCCAGAAGACCGTCCACCCTTCTAATAAAGGGCAGTAAATCTCTAGCAGGAATTAACCTGAATTCTGCAGTGCTGATAGTAGCCTGCCCGAGGAGTGACATCCTAAAACGCGCGATGGCGGGACATTCGAACAAGATGTGCTTGGTCGTTTCCACGTCCTCCAGTCAAAGACGTCATTCAGTCTCGCTTGACAGACCCATCTTGTTCAGGTGATGGCCAGATAAGTACGCCACTAGGAGTCTTAGGTGGGTTCTACTCATTTGAGTAGTACCCTTGTGACTGAAGGGCATTATCAGCTCCTTTGATTGACGAAGCCCTGGAAGGTTATTCCAGTACTGTTGACGCAATAGTGAAGACCAATCTGTGATCCGCCGTTTGGCCGAGGCCAGTCCAAAGCCACAGTAAGGCTCAGGTCCATGAAAACGACTGGATGATCCTTGTCTAGCAAGTTCATCCGCAGCCTCGTTCCCCTCAATGCCCTGGTGGCCTGGCACCCAACACAAGAAGACTCGGTTTTTGGTTGCCAACAGTTGAAGGAGCTCGTAACACTCCTTCACCAGTTTCGAAGAGACCTTATATGAGGAGAGCGCTTTTATAGCTGCTTGGCTGTCTGAGTAGATAGCAATGTAAGCGCCGCGAAGTCCAGTTTCCAAGATTACCATCGAGAGCAGATAAGAGTAGCGAGTACGAAAACCGGGCATGTCTTTGCTGGGAGTGTGTCCTAGGCTTAGTCTGTCTAGTTAGCATTCAAACGTCAACTCAAATTTCAAGAGGAAACTTGAACCCTTAGTACAGATGCAATCCGGCAAATTTCCTTTATACAGCTAAATTAAATTAAATTAAATTAAATTTGTTTCCCATTATAATTAGACAGAATGAACATTTTACTGACTGGAACTGAATTTTATGTGCTTCCCAAACTGTAAACTGCCTGAAAACTTCGACACCTGTGCGGCCTTCATTTCAAAACACAGACTACTTAACCGAATAGAATTCTTGCACTAACCTTCTATCCAGAGCAGCTCAGATCAAATTGTTTGTGTAATTGTGTGGTCTTAATCTGCTCTGCTCTGCAAAAAAACGCACCTATTATTAAAGAGCATTAAGTTTAATTGTGAATGATTCACATCTTAAAACACAGTCGTACATTTGGTGTCAATTGGCAGTCATTAAAAATGTCATTTAAGTTTCCATCCGACAGAGCGTCCGTGTCCGTATATCTTCAAACCAACAAACACTTGAATGAATGGCGACAGATGTCTTCGACGTCTATGGTTGGTTGCTAATAAAAAACATTTATTTCTGTCACGTAGCATATCTTTTGAGAATTAATCATTTGATGTCCAATCAATTGAGAGAAATCAAAATTATGAGTGACATCCTTCCGAATTCACCGGCATATGGACGAACAACGGAAGTATACGTGTCATAGCGATGAGATAATTTGAGGGATGAGATTGTATGTAGTTTTTTCATAGCGCATCAATACTATAGTTGGTAAGGAAATATTTACAATTGAGAGGATGTTGTTCAAGTGACTGTATCAGGATATGTGCCATGGATGCTTCCTCTCTTTTGTTATTCACTACTACATCGCAGATCGACCGGATCTAGTGGAAGAAAACAAATTAAAATATGTAATGTCGAATTATATATTCTCAACGCGTTTTACGACACACCTCCTGATTATCTATCTTTCTTCGAGTATGATGCGAATTAATCAAGATTTTTCATATTGCTCCCAAAGTAGGGTTATATTGTACTATTGTAATTTAACGTTTTCTAGCGTCTGTTTTTGGTTCAATTTTCTAAGTTCAACGCCCTTAAACCATCATTTTAAATCCAATTTCATTTTTTTCATCTTTCAATTTTTGATATGTCGATAGCTAGAGTTCGTACAATTAATTTATTAAAATCATGCCAAGGAGAATTAATCTCACTTTTCCGTTTGACGAAAATCTTGTCAGATAATTTCAATGGTGTTCCCTCTATTTACCCGATAGATATTTTATCTGTAATATTCAGGATCAATGTACCAAAATGTTGTGATTTTTTTATATCTTATGATGGTCAGTATTGCATATAGCGGTAAGTATCTTGCAGAAACATATAGTTTTATCGAAGCGATTGACTAACATATATTTTTTGTCATCATCGCGTTTAGTTACTTGGCATTATGTTGTAGAAATGAAGTGACAAATATTGGTTGATATGAAGAAAGTCTTGTCGATTAGAAAAATCACAGAATTAAATTTATCGTCCCAATTTATATGTTTTTCGTGATTAATGAGTCCCTCTTGGTGTGAAGTGAGTCAGTATTATTTAAATGTTTGGATATTTGTATATGGGATTAACAATTAAGTTTGATGGAGAAAATTAATTAAGCAATAGAAATGTGTCTGATGAGGATTATAACTGATGGAGGCATGTATGTTTTTTTTTATTTAATATGTATAGGGTTTATCGATTGGGATAGAGGGTCTTTGATATCCAACGATAGCAATGTGAGACAGTTAATACTTAATTAATTCTTTCTAAGTCGTTGTCTGGGAATTCGATTTGAATTACAACAGAAACCTTTTTTTCAACTACAATTTTATTTTAGTCTCGAGGATAGAGCGCAACGCAGTGGGTGCTAGGGGTGTTTAAACACTCACAGAGGAAAAAACAGTTCGTGGTAAAAATGTCCTCCTGTGTAATTAACAGCAACAACCTGACGACTAGCACATCGACCTCTTTTGTTATATGCCAGGGTAGTTAAAGCAATAATTGATTTTTAGTTGAAAGAAATACAATTATTTATTAAGTCATTAATCTAAGTAGATAAAGTACTCGTAATGTCCGTTGGTTACAATAGATTATAAGTGGTGACTTCACTCATCCCACCCTGTGATGTAACATTTGGGATGGGAATAATATTGCAGGTACCTTTGGTTCGACCTCTTAGCAGAATCATAGCATATAATAATAGCACACAACGGAATTACTCCGAATGTAACTGGAAACCACCCTATAAAGAAACGGCGCTAACTATAGCAAGCTACTATGTTCGCCTATTTAAAATAGATACATATGTTATATTGAAATTTTTTGACGCTTTTAGGAAGCGCGATGAATTCTGATACTCGATCTAGACACTATTTTATGGGATTGATTGAGGGTGAATTTTTAAAAATGGGTAACAAAACCAACGATGACATTAGGCACCTTTCACATGGAGTCGATGAGTCGGTGAGTCGATGAGCCCACAATGCTTTTAGCATAGGACCCGAACTCTCCAAAAGTACAGAGTTCAATTATGATTATCTAGATGTGTCCGTGGGTCGCTCACCGGCTCATGGACACATCGAGTTACCGACTTACCAACCGATGGCTTTGTCATCTTTCAAATGACGGGCATTTCATGAGCTGATCAACTCATCGGCTCATCAACTCATGGACTTAACACGGGCTGAAATGAAAGTTTTCACACGATCTGCCCGTGAGTCAGACTCATCGACACACTGAGTGGAAGCATACTTGACACGACCGGCATTTCACGGGCTCATAAACTCATCAATCCGTCTGATCCCATGTTTAATCCATTTGCTGTTGATGAGTCGCAGATAGTTCTATTTCGATACCCTCAGGGTATCGATACTAAGTTTCATACTTGCAAGTACTTCGGGTAAAAGGTATCGATACCTACTTGGTATTGAATCAAAAGCATCGTTACCCACTCGAATCGAATCGAATGAGTACTTTTTTAAAAGTTACTTCAGATGAAACTGAAAGAGTTCAATATTCTTGTTTTTGTATTCCTGAACACTAAAAGAAAGGCCGAAAAGGATAAATTAAATGATGTGCGAACAAAAACCAGTCGTAACATAACATGCACAGCATAGAGCACATGTCGTTTTCGTTTTCAAATTCCAATGGTAATGAGGAAGTGATAAGTGCAGAAAAGGAGTGAGTGAGACAATATACGTGTAACGTGTGTCAAACTGGTAAAACCGGTCAAGCCATATCTATACCCATCATACAATGCAATTGATGGCGGCTGAATGACATGGAAAATGACAACGGTGTGGCGTAGCGCGTAGTCACAATCACTTAAGGCTGGTATCCAGATCAAAAATGACAGCAGCACTTTTCATCGGCAAAATGGCTCGTGGGAAAAAGTGTGTGGAACATGTCATTTTCTCACTTTTCACCCGATCTGTGTACCGGGAAATTGAGACATGTCAAATATTAAAACGACTAATTTGTTTACTTATCTATCGCCCCAACTATAAACTACACCAGGAAAACACAACACAACCTGAATGACACCGACGGAGACAGCTGAGCTGCCAGTGAAAATTTTTCTCGTACATTTTGTATTTCATGCTCGTGAAATCCACAAACTTGACTTTCCACTTCATGGTAGTACACAGATCGCGTGGAATGAAATTTAGGTTCCACACAATTTTACGTCGGTTTTCATCGGTGAAAAATGTTGCGATTTTGTATAGGATTTCACGGCACTTTTCATTCCACGCGATCTGAGTACCGTCCTTTACAATGAACAATGAGGAAGAATAGAGTAGGAGAAGCAGTAGAAATGTGGTTTGTAGCTTGTAGGTAGTTTAATCCAAGTACTTTAATTCGATACCTACTCAGTACTTGAGCTAAATGTATCGATACCAAAAGTACTTGGATCTCGCAGAGTCCAACAACAAACACATTGGAAAACTTTCTTTCGCACCAATTTTACATTCACAGTAGTAAATCCGGGCGATTATTTCAGTCCCAACTGACTGAAAAATTGTAATTTACTCCATTTACCAGGTGGGTTTTGCAGGACACACCCCCGCTAGATACTACCAGTATTTACTAGGTCCACTCCATGCATTTAAAGTGCAATAGGCAGGCATGACACAGTCCATACAAATTGAACGAAAAAATTGAATTTTTCATGGTAAGATGATGATAAATGTTTTGCCTTTCTTCTTTTTTAAATTAAAAGCTATAAAGATGTGAAATCATCTTAAATTTGGACTCAGGGACTCTTCTTCGGCAGATGGATTTATCATGGGATCAAATGTGTTAATGAGTTTATGAACCCGTGAAACATCGGTCGTGTGAAAGATGCTTTCACTCGGTGAGTTGGTGAGTCGATAAGTTCAACTCACGGGCAGATCGTGTGCAAGCTTCCATTTAAGCGCATGTTAAATCCATGAGTCGATGGCCCGGTGAGTTGGATCATCTAGTTACCAATAAAGCATCTGCTTCACACACCTCACAGTACATCCTCGTCGGCGGTGTGAGTATTGCTGACCCACCAGTATTTAATATATTAGGTATTACCATATCGGAAAAGCTAACTGGACTGACCACATTTTTTCCATTGCGAAAAACGTAATGGAATGTCTAGGCTTCCTAAATAAAAAATAAATAACTGGCGCAACAGTCCAATTTGAACCACGGCCTCGAGATGAGTTAGCATCATCTCATTTTCTAGATCGTGACGGTTTTTGTACAGAGGTATGTGATCAGCAACACGCTCAACCGAGTTATTTACCCCATAATGGGTACTCATTTAACAGCTGAGTGGGCTCATAGTCCGACACGTAAATCCCCGGAATCGAACCGGGGCCCAGTGCGTTGAAGGCGAACGTGCTAACCGTTGCGCCATCCGGACTACAAGGCTTCCTAAATAGATGCAAAAAATATTTTACGCCACCTGACTTAGCGCTAATATACAAGAGTCATATAAGACCGAGACTCGAATATAATTGCCATTTATGGGCCGTTGTGGGTCGCACTGCACTATCGGCATTGGACAGAGTTCAAGAAAAATCTTTCAGACTTATTGGTGATGACGATTTAAACTTCCCGGATAGAACCACTTCAGCACAGACGTGACGTTGGTTGTCTATCACTTTTTTATGGATACTTGAAACGCCGCTGCTCTGCTGAAGTAAGTAGTTTAATTGCCCATGTTTGCATTTCCTGTACGCAACACCAGGCAGTCAAGTCGTGCCCACCATCTTACCATCAAAACTCGTGTCAATCGAACCGCAAAATTTTATGATTAAGGCCTTCCGCAGAAGACGAAACTGCTTTGCAACTCGAGTTGCAAACCCGTTTGCAATGCAACTGATTTGTGACATTGCCTGTATACAGCAATGGGGATCCGCACACGAGTCGACTAGTTGCAAACCGGTTTGCAACGAGTTTCGAACGCGTTGCGTGCGACTGGATTCCCGAGTCGCAAAGAAGTTGCAGTTGGAAGTTGCATATGCATGTTGTTGTTGGCCACAGACCACAAGAAATCTGGTCAGCTGTTCAGTCTGTCAAAATGTGTTAGTTGCGTTCGCGAAGGTTGAAATGTGTTCTGTTTCAAATATTTTGTGTTTATTAACATAGTAAAAAGTGGTGGCTGGTGGCCGCAGTTAATTTGACAGGTAAGTAGAGTATAAAAAGTGAAAAGTGCCAGTGTGATAATTGGGATTTCAAATATAGTGTGCAACTTGTTTGAAAATCGGGTTGCAAATCAATCGCATCATGTGCGGACTGAGGTTGCAAACTGGTTGCAACTGCGTTCGAAACTAGTTGCATCGCAAACTGGTTCCCAACTCGAGTTTCAAACGAGTTGCGTCATGTGCGGAAGGTATAAATGGTATCCCCTAAGCTTTGGTATTAACATTAAAAAAAAACAAGACTATAAAGAACCCACGCTCGCCCATGATTTGGCGTTGCATTCAAAGAAGTGAGATATAATATCTTTCAGCTCGAGCCATCAAAGGCGCGGTGAACCGGCAAATCTAGGAATGATTTTGAACACCAGAACAATTGGCCTTTGGTTTCCGCTTTTGAGGACCCTTATTTGTAGTTATGTTCATATATACTCAATTGCCCTAACCCCTTGTGGGGCATAGCGCGTCAACTGTTCCATGTGGTCCAGTTGACGTTTCGTTGGCATACACTGGTTTCGGAGAATGCAGTTGCCAGCATGCATCTCCTGCGTTGTTCATATATGTTCATATATGATAATTAAAGTCCGGATTCACGTGCAATTGCACGTAACTGCACAAAATTGCACGTTTTGGGGGTTACTGCACAAAATTGCACGTTTTAGGTGTTACTGCATAAAATTGCACAGTCTTCATCTTTAATGCACAAAATTGCATATTCACCTGTTTTTTATCATATTTTTGTAACTGCCCCACGTAAATCAGCAACTAATCGACATAACTCGGTGCTCTTCGAATATTTGTGCCAAATTAGCACACATTATGCCTGCGTTCACATTTTGGAGCGCTTCGGTTATTCAGCAATTGAAATGCATGTAAACGGAAAAATCGGTGATTTTTTCCGTTTACATGCATTTCAATTGCTGAATAACCGAAGCGCTCCAAAATGTGAACGCAGGCATTGTAAACTGGTACTCATAGAAACATTCCTGTGGATACCAACGACATTGAAACTCTTTTGACAAAAAAACGCACCAAATTATCTTCTTAAATTGATTACAGGCAAATTGTGAACGCAGGCATTGTAAACTGGTACTCATATAAACATTTCTGTGGATACCAACGACATTGAAACTCTTTTGACAAAAAAAACGCCCCAAATTATCTTCTTAAATTGATTACAGGCAACCACTCATTGTGTTGTAGATACATACTAAGGGAGGCCTATATTGAAGTGTAAATCACATGGAGTCGCTTCCTCACCTAGCAAAATACTCGGGAAAAAGTTTTCCGAATAAGTAAAATGTATGTTCCAATAAATTTCAAATTTCCTAGCATGGAATTTTTGTCTCAAAACTATAACAGTGAAACACAGAACATTCACAAAGAGAAAAGAAAATTCTTTTTTGCTTGGAAATTTGAACTTTCCGATTAGATTTCCCTGCAATTCAAAACTCTGGGTGTCCAAATTTGCGAGCTGCTACTGTACATGATTTCCTTTCAGGCGACGAACCCACCGAAGTAGATTGGGGTGCCATAAACAAAAAGCGCGTGAACAACTATGTACATATTTCGAGTTGGACAGTACCAGCTCACAAATTTTGACACTTAGAGTTTTGAATTGCTGGCAAATCTTATGGAAAAGTTAAAATTTCCAAGCAAAAAGGGAATTTCTTTTTCTCTTTGTGAATGTTTTGTGCTGCACTATTGTGGTTTTGAGATGAAAATTCCATGCTAGGAAATTTGAAATTTATAAGAACTCAAACAGCACTAAAGTTTTGTTTTCCAATTTACTTTGTTTATTTGGTCTACAACTTAATAATGAGACTTTACAACTTAATAATGAGACTTTTTTTTGGAATTTTGGGCATTTATGGCCGATATGGCTTGCTGAGTCACTTCCAACGAAATTGCCAACTCTTTTTGAGTTTGGCACGAATCTTCTTCGAGTAATTTCGTCAATTCTTCGTCTTCAAACTTTTTTGGCTGGCCAGGTCGCTCTTCGTCGGTAATGTCGAAATTATCATTTTTGAACCGATGAAACCACCGAAAACACTGTGCACGCGAAAAAGCATCGTCACCGTAAACTTCCACGAGCAATTTATGACTCTGAGCTGCAGTCTTCTTAGCAAAATAATGTCCAAGTAAAACTTCCCGCAAATGTTGTTTTTTTCGTGAATTTTCGAAACTTTCCATGGTCCGGTAAAATACGTTGTCAACAATCAACACGAAATGTTTATACTGACATTGACAGCTTATGAATACAAACTTCAAATGGTATGTATGTCAAAGATGGACTACCATTGGTTTATCGGTGTTGCCATCTCTAAAAAAAGTCTCATTATTAAGTTGTAGAAATATCGTTAAACTTTAAGGTGAAGACAATTATTTCCATATTTTGAAGGACGTTGGATCAATGCCATAATAGACTGACCTAATTTTAAAGATCTGGATTTTATTATGCACCACCTAAAATTTTAATTGCACAATCTTGCACGATTTGGAGTTTTCATTGCACGATTTTGCACGATTTGGAGTTTTTACTGCACGTTTTTGGATTTTTAGCTGCACGAAAATCCGGTCTTTAATGATAATATATATCTATTCCGAATATAAGAGATAGTTTGCCTTTATTTTAACTTTTTGCAAAACGTCGCTTGATTTGAAAATGTTCCGCTGGCTTTTGGTAGAAACATTCTAAATACTCTGGAGAGGCTCATTTTGTATTGTTGGAGATACCGAAAAAGCTCGGATGTTTTAGAGTACAGGAAAAGAAAACATTCGGCTTTTTTATCAAATGCCGAATGGTATTGCTTCCCGGAAGCAGATTGTGTCATTGACTCGCTCTAGTATCGATTCACTTTTTGGACTCTTGATTCCGTAATAAGGTAAGTGTTCAAAACTTGATATTGTTCTTGTATCATATCGACATCGTAGTCACGGATGCATATTATCCGATTGACGTCGACCATCACAGAAATGCATCAAGGGGTTTGTAACCTGATAATGCCCGGTCTTTGCGAAGGATATTTTTTTTTATTTTTGTTATATTCCTATTTGACCAGGCGACGCACCATGATTCGCGACTTGGCTGTAAGTGGTTTTACCGCTGTAGCATATAGAGCGGGCAAAGCGAGCGCTCTAGGTCAATATACAGGGTGCTGCAACCCCTTAATCCGCGGAGCCAGTGGCACAACCACGGGGGGCTTTAGCAGAAAAAAAAAAGTCATTTAAAACATAGGCTCTCTTCATTCTATCGAAAGTTATCGTGCGAACGGACAGACAGGTATGGCTAAATCGAATCAGGAGGTGACCCTGATCATTTGTATATATACATTGCTATACCTCCGGAGCCTCCTTTAAGGTGTAACATATTTTCGTCGTGACAAAAACAATATACCCTATACTAAAAGTCTTGGGCATAGAAATGGAGTAGATACAAAAATCGTTAAGGGAAAACCTGACACCCGGATAGCTCAGTGGTTTCCTTCTAAAGGCGACCATACTCTTCAGGTGCTGCCAGAGATGGAAGGGGTCGACAACTAGACCAGATGACTATTGAAAGGCATGCGATTTATTACAGTTGTAGAACATTTATAAGAAATGTATAAAAAATTTTGAATGACGAATGACACAGCCATACAATACTCCGTTAATATGTCTTAGCCCCCCCCCCCCCCCCCCCCCCCAGGCCATATTTCTGGTTCCGCCACTGCGCTGAGCCCACATAAGTGGAGTGCGAAATCATCCTAATTTAAAACCCACTATTGGTCGAGGACACGAAGCTCTTTGCGTCACTTAGTAATGTTCCGTTTTCTTTAATCTTCCATACAAACTCTGTAAAAACCTACAATACTAATTATAATTTTTCAGATTGTACTTCATTTAGGGATAATGCGCAAATTTTGTGATGACAACCTAGTGGTAGTTGAAACTAACGGATGCTGGTTTTGAGTTGTTTGAAGAGCGTCAAACTGAATTCGCTTCCTAGTTAATTTGGGTATGTTAGGATGTCACGGTAATGATCTGATATCCGCTGCACCGACACGTGTCCATATTACAGAAAGCTGTCAAGTAAGTGAAATTGTAAATTCAAAGTAAGCACACGTGATTCCTTTCATCAGCTAGTACGATCCGAGTGCTGGTATTCTGGGAGGGGACCTAGGCACCTCATCCGGCTACATGAGAGTCCCGGCCATTGTTTTTCAGGGCTTAGTTAAAGAACTCTAAAGCGTTTCATAGGAATCAGCCCAGGTATTTTTACCTATGGAGATCCATGTAAACGTATCCTATATCCTTCAAGCTGTTGCATAGGATAATAGACCGTGCAATCGGCTCATTAATTCACTCTATGAAAATCGTGCATAAAAAGAATGTTACGCCGCAAATTGTGTGAGACATATTTAACTACAAAGTAATTTTTAATATCTTCACAAAAAATGTGAGAGCATAGCAAGTCTCTTATAAACATTGCATTCGGGAAAGTCCTTCTATAAGCTAACGTTTGTAAGCCAAATAAGAAACAACGAGTACTATAATCAGGTTTAAAACGCTAGCCGATAGTAGCAAAACGAGTAAAATTATGTTGAATTCTCTCTATACGTTCGATATGAACATTAGAAAGGATTCCACACTCTCTCTCTCTGGATCCTGTCAGCCCTTTGTGGGGCATAGGGCATTAACCACGCCGACTTTCCACCTCGTCCTGTTTGCCGCCATCGCCTTCAACTCTCCCCACGATTTGCCTAATGACTTACCCTCGTCCTCAACTGATCTTCTCCAGGTGTTTCTAGGTCGTCCAACGCGGCGGTTCCCTGTGGGTTCCAATCGAGAAAGAAAGGATTTTTTATCAAAACGCGCTCATAACTTTACATTTACTAGCATTTCAATTTAAATTATTATCGCGGCACCAATTTTGCATTTTCTCTAAATCGCATTGCATTTTGCGACAATCGCTTACGTTCAAAGCAATTTTCATATCATCCGCGAACCATTCACACGTATTCAGAATTTTGGATGATATCATTTACAAATACTGAAAAGAATATCGGTCCTAAATGACTTCCTTGTGGTACTCCCGATGCACATCTTATCATAGAGCGCGATGTACAGCCGTTTAACTTAACCAGTTGAGTCCTATCAGTTAAGTAGTATTTCACCCAGCTGAGAAAGACTGTGTACCTAAATTTTCTAATTTGCGAAGTAATAGGCGCTTTTTTTTCGTACAGAGCAGAGCAGGTTAAGCGACGAAAAAAACGATCCAGAGCAATTTAACGGAGAAAGTTTTTGTCTATATGCTGAGGGAGTGTGTCTTGGTTTAGTTAGAATTCAAAAGTCAACTAGAATTTCAAGAGAAAACTTAAATCCTTAGTACACATACAATCGGACAAAATTCCTTTAGGCAGCAAAATTATTTTGTATGTTTACTATTCCAAATAATTACACAAAACGGACATTTTATTGAGAGGAAATGAACTTTATGTGCTTCCCAAACTGTAAACCGTTCTAAAATTTCGTCGCCTGCGCCGCTTACATTTCAAATGTGGAACTATTTAACAGAGTAGAAATCCTGCGCTAACGTTCTATCGAGAGCAACTCAGATCAAATTGTTAGTGTAATTGTGTGGTCTTAACCGGCTCTGCTCTATATGGATCTTGAAAAAAACGCGCCTAATATGTTGTAATAAACTTTATCGAAAGCCTTTAACAAGTCAATATATACCACATCATCCTGCATTCCATAGAATCAGCAACAAATTTAGTAAAGGAAAAATTTGCTGTAGTTGATCTACCTTTAAGGAAGCCATGTTGACATGGCGATATCAACTCGGTGATTAAAACATCTATTTTCTTTTTAACGATCAATTCAAAAAACTTCAGGATAGCCGATAATTTAGCTATATGCCTATAATTGTCTATATGATGTTATGGACCCTTCTTATGAACAGGAGTAATAAAAGATGTCTTCCATTCATCAAGAAAAACACCTGTTAACAATGGCGTATTAAATTCAATCCGGAGATATGAACCTTCGAAATGAGCCACGTGGAAACCCAGGACCATCGATCGATAACGACGAGCTGAGTGCATTATTGGAGTCTGACCTCCGCCAAACCATAAGGAATCTTGCGAAGACGTACGTGCACCATACGACTGTTTGCTGCCACTTGCAACAACGTGGAAAAATGAAAAAGCTTGATAAGTGGGTTCCGCAGGCTCTTATCGAGCGAAACATGACGTGTCGAATAGAGATTTCTAGTTCTCTCTCTTCTCTCCAGCAACAGAAACGAACCGTTCTTGAACCGAATTGTGGCCTGCGATGAAAAGTGGATACTATACGATAATCGTCGCCGATCGGTGTAATGGCTAGATGCCGCTGAGGCTTCAAGACACATGCCGAAACCAAGCCTTCATCCAAAGAAAATAATGGTGACTATTTGGTGGTCTGTAGCTTGATTTATCCACTATTCGTTCCTGCGACCTGGCGAAACCATCAATGCTGAAAAATACTGCGCTCAGCTGGACAAAATGCGTCAGAAATTGACAGTTCAACGACCTAGGCTAGTCAACAGGGATAGAGTTATACTGCTTTATTTCAACGCACGACCTCATGTATCAAGAACAACGATCCAAAAATTGAACGAGTTGCGCTATGAGACTGTTCTTCACCCGCCATGTTCACCAGAACTCTCGCCAACAGATTACCATTGCTTTAAACATTTGGATCACTTTTTGACAGGAAAACAGTTTAACAATGAAACAGCTGTCAAAAATGCCTTCGAGGAGTTTCTTCGAACCAGAAATTTGGACTTCTACAAAACAGGAATAAATGGGGTTGAATCTCCTTGGAAAAAGTGTTTCGCATCCGCTGGTACCTATTTCGATCAATAAAATTATCTTTATAAAAAGTTATAGCTGTTCAAAAATTTACTACTGAATCCGACATTTCATCTGGACCAACCTAATAAAATCTAAAAGAAGAGCATAATGATGTACTGAATTCGGCAAAAGTGGGTTATCTACTCTATTTACGGAAGCATTTAAGTTAGTACTCACAAAAATTAGTTCTAAAATTATATCAATGGAGTTTTCAACATGATTAAGTTGCATCAAATCCATGGCAGAAAGACAATCTGTCTGGAGTCCGAAGCGTATATACCCTAGACTTGTACAGACCAAGTGGTGATACCAAAAGTACCAATTGGCAACGACCATATGCATTAAAAGTGGGTCTTCTATATGGCCAGTAAATAGGGGAGGTTGGCACTCATTCAGTGGGATCTTGACCATTCTCAAAATCAATTAACTAACTAACCCATTCTACGAATAAGTATTTGTTTAATTTTTCAAGTCGCTAGCTTTATTCTATCGAAAGTTATTACTTATTTGAAGTTTCACTTGTTTCTTGGGTCGGATCTTGGCCATCATTGCCACCAACTAATTAGATTACCCTACAAACATTTAAACAAAATTTAAGTCTCTAGCTTCACTCTATTGAAAGTTATCGCTTATTTGAAGTTTCATTTGTAGGGGAAGTAGGAGTTTCGTTGGTCGAATTTTACATATTTTCAATATTATATTGTAGTCCGGATGGCGCAACGGTTAGCACGTTCGCCTTCAACGCACTGGGCCCCGGTTCGATTCCGGGGATTTACGTGTCGGACTATGAGCCCACTCAGCTGTTAAATGAGTACCCATTATGGGGTAAATAACTCGGTTGAGCGTATTGCTGATCACATACCTCTGCACAAAAAACCGTCACGATCTAGAAAATGAGATGATGCTAACTCATCTCGAGGCCGTGGTTCAAATTGGACTGTTGCGCCAGTTATTTATTTTTTAATATTAGCCAACTGAATCCTACTACAAACATTTGACCAAAATTTCAGGTCGCTAGCTTTATTTTGTCGTAAGTTATCGCTTATTTTAAGTTCCATTCCGAGGGGAGGTAGGGGTTCCTTAGGTCGGATCTTACCCATCTTTAATGACAACTAATTCAATCTCACTTCAAACATTTGACCAAAATTTCAAGTCACTGGGTTCATTCTATCAAAAATTATCGCTTATTTGAAGTTTCATTTGTAGGGGAGGTGGAGGTTTCTTGAGTCGGATTTTGCCCATTTTCAACACCAACCAAGCAGGTCTTACTATTGATTGAATTGATACGCAGGCGAAAATGGCAGTGGATAGGTCACACATTGCGGAACAGTGATAACTGCATTTCTTTGCATGCCATGAAATGGAACCCCATTTCCAATCAAGGCCGACCAAGAGGGCGTCCTCGAATCACATGGCGTCGATCTGTGGCAAAGGAGTGTCAGGCACTGGGTAAGTCTTTTGGGGAGTTGCGCCCTATCGCCCAAAACAGAGTACGATGGCGCGCAGGAGTAGTTGACGCGCTCTGCCCCGCTAGGGGTTATTGCAAAGTAGTAGTAAGTAGGTCTTACTAGCAACATTCCACCACATTTTCAACTTGCTAGTATCATTCTATCGAAAGTAATCGTAATTAAAGGAATATTTAATTTTTTGAAATTTTTTAGGGGAGATAGGCGTTGCTTTGATCTGATTATGCCCAACTTACAGAACCTTAAGCAGCTTCTCACCTCAGTGTTACATGCCAAAAATCATGTGTCTATGTCAATTGGTTCAGGAGTTATAGACAAAAAACGTAAAAAGTAGGGTAGTACGGGGTTCTTTGTAAGAAAATTAGCGTTAGTTTTCAACTGATCGATTTCATTTTTCCAGGAGAGTATAAGATTACCCTCACGAGCAATCTACCAAAGCTAGAGCTTTTCATGTTTATTTAATCGCGAGTTATAGATACATTTAAGTATTTTACATATGTAGAGGAAGTAGGCGTTCTCTCGGCCTGATCATGCACATTTTCAATACCAACCAACTAGATCACACTGCCAACATTTTACCGAAATTTCAAGTCTCTAGCTTCATCCTATCGAAAGTTATCGTGCGAACGGACAGACAGACAGTCAGACAGACGGACGGACAGACAGACAGCCGGACAGACCGACAGACATGGCTAAATCGAATCAGGAGGTGACCCTGATCATTTCAATATATACATTGCTACACCTCCGGAGCCTCCTTTAAGGTGTTACATATTTTCGTCGTGACAAAAACAATATACCCTGCCTATACAATAAGTCTAGGGTATAAAAATCGTACTCGGTACGTAGATCGCGTGGCTAAAATCTTTTTTCTTCGTCATTCCAATACCAACTTATGTTACCCAGATTGAAATCCCCAACAACAATCAATTTATCATTTTTTGGAAATATTTTCTACTTGTTTTTGAAAAGTATCAATCGAACTCAGGGGTGGTAAATAGCTATTAAAAATATAAACTACTTCACTGCGAGAAATATTTATAGTTACACATATTTGTTCCACACCGTTATGGAATAGCTTAACTTTATGAGATGGGAATACTGTCTTGACAGCAATCAAAACACCACCCCCTCTTCTAGTTGAATTTTCATAACGATCTCGACGAAAAACATTTTAGTTATTGTATTTACAAATAGCTCCTCATTAGTAATCTCAGAATGAAGCCAAGCTTCGGTCAAACATATCGTAGGATAATTTTTTCGTGAAACTGCAAGATAAAAGTCATTCGTTCTAGAACGAAGACCACCTACATTTTGATAGTAAACCGAAAATAAATTTGTTAAATTTAGGTTTTCGGCTGAGCATTGTTTTCACGTTTCGGGTTTTTTGATAAATTAAAAGCATATATGTTAATACCTTTTGGCCAGAAACTGGCACAAAACACTTGCTTTGAATATTCCTGAGGAGTTTTTAATGAAAAACTATCGGAGTTAATTTCGTAATATCGCTATCTTTTTTAACCAAGGGACAAACTGAAATGAAAATTGAATCCGATAAATTTAGTCTTTTTACAACATAATCCTTCAAATCGTCCGCTTTCAGAGAAGTATGAAGTTTTGAAATATGGAAAACTTTGAAGCTGGGTACACTTTTATGAGAATTATTAGTATCATCGATACCATAAATTTACTTGTGTCGCCCACTTTGATTTTTACCAACCCTGAGTGCGACAAAAGTGCCATCACCTACAGAGGACGGTTTTTTAACACCATCCTTTTTTACGAATTGTTACATGTTAGCTGGCATAAAAGCTTGAGAGGTCGGGACAGGTTCTTTGTGCGGCGCACTTCTATCCTTTTTTTCTTAAACCCCACGTTGGGCGTCACTTTGAATTATGCCAGAACCTTCTTAAACCATAGTCCCTGTTCCGTTTATGTATGTGGATTGCACTATCATAATAAAACATGAACTCTGTTTATATTTATAAAACAATTTACTTAGTTCTTTATTTACAATATTTCATTAGTCTAGTTTATTATAATCGAATTAATAGTATAGATTTAGTTAAGTTATTTATTTTATTATTTTATATTTTTTTTTTATTATATTATGCATCACAGAAGCTTTCATCCCGGGACTGGGCTTTTCTGCATCACTTTACTTACTACGACGTAAGTGACTAATCAATTCATCGAGTGTGAACTCTAGCAGATTGTTAAAATTAGTTAATTAATAAGGAAACTTATTAAAATATTCTCTTTTAAAAATTAGTTTGTTATTAGAGTGAAAATCAACGAAATCCTTCAAGCTGTTATATAGGATAATACACCGTGTAATAGGTTCATTAAGACCATAATTCACTCTATGGTAAGGCTGAACAAGAAGATTGTTGGGCCGCAAATTGTGAGGAATATTTCTAACTACAAAGTAGTTCGTTATATCTTCACACAAAACGTGACAGCAAAGCAAGTCTCTTATAAACATCGCGTTCAAGAAAGTCCTTCTATAATCTAACGTTTGTAAACCAAATAAGGAGCAACGAGTACCATAATCAGGCTTAAAACGCCAGCCAATTTGGTAAATAGCAAAACGAGTAAAATTATGCTGAATTCTCTCTATACGCTCGATATGAACATTATAGAAAGGATTCCACACAATAGAGCAATACTCAAGACAGTGTTGCTATATACCAAGTCGACGAAATCGTCTTCAGTGCCGTAGAAAATCGTCTTTTACTTGGAAAAATCGTCTTCTTACGTCTCTAATGCAAAATGAGTTTATGAGCAATTTTTTTTTTTTTTAATATAATTGCGTATCCGGTAGGAGTCTACTACATCTATTGCGGTTGGTAGTTATAAAACGAAGGTTTATAATTTGATAACATTTATTAAAGTTGAAAAATATACGTGTAAGTTTTTCTGACATAGGTCTTTTCAATTTTTTTGGTACATTGAAGCGTTAAAGAAGTTTATCATTTTGGAATCGATTGCAGCATTAGTGCAGTCGCAGTTATTATATTTCAAAAAGTTTTTCGTTAACAAGATGCTTGTTAGTGTATCATTTTGCAGCCTGTTTCTCTGCTTGGTTTTATTCAAATTTATTTGGGAGAATGTACGTTCTACATTAGCTGAACTGTGGGGTAAAGTTAATAGTTGTTCGATAAATTTACATATTTGGACATATGCCGGTGTCTCATCACCTCTTTTAATCAACGAGATTTCTCTCCAGAACTCGACGATATCAGGTTTTTATACTCTAGATGAAATCTGAGAGTATTATAAGTTTGCCACAAAGTTTGTAACGCTAAGAAATAAGGCTCGCAGAAAAAAATGAATGATACAGAAGTTCATATTATCACTCGAATATCTCAAAACCGGATGTCCGTCTGTCCGTCCGTGACCTCTCTAGCTCGAGAACGCGTTGAGCTATGAAGTTCAAATTTTGCACACGTTATTTTTGACAAAAAATGAAGGCTAAGTTCGTGAACGGGCTAAATCGCTCCACCCCTTCTACCCCCTCCCATACAAAATGACACATTTTTGAAAATTTACAATAATCAGATTTTCTCAGAAACTATAAAACATCTTGCTTTGAAATTTTGAATATATCACTTTTATGATAATTGTAACCTACATTATAAAATTTATTGTAATCCTCACCCTCCTTCTACCCCCTCCCATTCAAACTGCACTATTTCATGAAATACGTTAAGCCAATTTACTCATTACCTATACAATTTATCGGGCTGAAATTTTGTACTTAACACTTAATTAACAATATCAGTTAGATTCAAAAAAAGTAATCGATTTCCCTTACTCCGTCTACCCCCTCCCATACAAAATGACACATTTTTGATAATTTACAATAATCAGATTTTCTCAGAAACTATAAAACATATTGCTTTGAAATTTTGAATATATCACTTTCATGATAATTGTAACCTACATTATAAAATTTATTGTAATCCTCACCCTCCTTCTACCCCCTCCCATACAAACTGCACTATTTCATGAAATACGTTAAGCCAATTTACTCATTACCTATACAATTTATCGGGCTGAAATTTTGTACTTAACACTAAATTAACAATATCAGTTAGATTCAAAAAAAGTAATCGATTACCCTTACTCCGTCTACCCCCTCCCATACAAAATGACACATTTTTGATAATTTACAATAATCAGATTTTCTCAGAAACTATAAAACATATTGCTTTGAAATTTTGAATATATCACTTTTATGATAATTGTAACCTACATTATAAAATTTATTGTAATCCTCACCCTCCTTCTACCCCCTCCCATACAAACTGCACTATTTCATGAAATACGTTAAGCCAATTTACTCATTACCTATACAATTTATCAGGCTGAAATTTTGTACTTAACACTTAATTAACAATATCAGTTAGATTCAAAAACAGGTTCAAATTCATCTAGAGTATTGCATGATTGGGGTTTACCCCAATCGTAGTTCTTTTATGTTTTTTTTTTGTAAGATCAAATATTTTGGCGAAGTCCAGTCGTCTTATTTCTCTATTATTGAGAATCTATTTTTTGAATATCATCTGGGTTAATTAGGTTTGGAAATAACATGGCCAAGTTATAAATAGAGTTGGATTCATTTTTAAAAATAGAATCTGGATCGATTAATCTCAAATTAACAAATATTTCGCTCTTAAAGTCGAATCTCTTGTAGATCTGTTCAACTAATATTATGTAAAAATTTAATCAGTTATTGTAAAATATATTCAAATCATCTGAAGTTATTTTTCGGTCATTTGTCAAGTCCTCTATCTTTTTCATTACCTCTGTACCTAGGTATAAATCAGAGATTTGCATTTTTGGGTTTGTCGCTTTGAAATGATTTGTATTTACGAAAGGTACTCGTAAAACATACTTCAAAAATTTCAAATACAATTGATTCACTAGTGCTTTTAGTTCCTCTAAAATTCGTTTTGCTGTATCTACATATATTATCGATATCACAGGCGATTTCAAAATATATTAGTAAATGTTCGTTCAAGTCTAGCAAACGATTAACTACTTTTTCAAGCGATAGCCACCTCGTTTGGCTTGGATGTAATAATTTTTTCGGTTTATCGTCTAAAAGAACCATGATATTTTCAAATTTTGCTATTCTTTTAGGACTGTTTTTAATATATGTAGTTATATATTTCACGAGCCATATTTTCCACTGAGCTCGGAAGTTTTTCGCATGCATAAGATGCACAAAGTGCAAAGGAGTGACAAACACACTTTAATATGAAAAGATTACTGCAATCATTTTTTAAAAGCGAAGCGACAGTGGTTTATGCCGGTCATGTTTGAAGCGCCATCAGCCGCAAAACCAATTAGATTTTGTTTATAATTTATATTTTCTTTTTCAAACGCGCTTACAATCGCATTGTAAATTGATAAAGAATCGGCAATCGTAATTTGGAACAATCCGAAAAAGAAATCAATGATAAAACCGGCATTGGCGACACGGACAACAATGCTCAATGACTTGATCGCAGACAAATCAGTGGACTCATCCACACAGATCGAAAACTTATTTTTTCTCATTAGATCACACACAAAATCTAATTCGTATTTTCCAACTACATTTTTAATTATAGCATGCACTTGCTGGCTATAGTCAATGCAAGTGTCCTTTTTGTCGATAATCAATAAATCAAGTGCATCAAGGTCTTACTTACACGGAGTGGAGATTATTCAAACTACGGTTACGAGGGAAATTTTTAAAAATAAAAGAGAAATTGTATTTTGTACAATGAATTATATGTATATTGTACATATAATACACAGCCAATATAACTGTAGATAAAGATTAGGTACAAATCGTCATTTTGCCTCTGATATCGTCTTTGTTATCGAAAATCGTCAAAAAGACGATAAATCGTCTAATATAGCAACACAGCTCAAGACGCGAACGAACAAAAGCTGAATACAAAGTATTATACAGGGTGTTACTTGTACTGAGGCTCAAACGAAAATGGGAGATAGAGGAACTTTTCTTGAGTGGAAAATCGTTCCACACATACTTCCGTTTTTGCACCGTTAAGGAGATAGGGCGATTTTAAGGACGAAGGATTTTCATCGTACCTGTGATCACTGTTTGATCTCTAACTTCTGCTGTACTTAGCGTAACGTAATAATTCTGGGCTCGTTGGAAAGGACACAAATTGTTCTTTCTAATTGCTATCAACTGTGTCAATCAGTGTTATACTTTTTGAGAAAAATTAATTTAAATGACATAAAAATAATAAAAAAATAGAAAAAAAATGCAAAAAAGTCCTGTTTTCTCCTAAAAGGACCTGATTAACCACCAAATTTTATTACATTTTCGGAAAGCCCATAAAATTTCACTATAAATTTGCAAACAGAATTTCTTCATAGGTTGAATTGTAAAGGAGCGGGGCCAACAGTTATCAAGCACGTTCCCTTCAAGTAAATCTGGTTTGACACCCGTCATTCGCCGAAGGAGTATGATTAATAATAGTGAGGACGAAATAAAAGAGTTGAAGTATGTTTATTATGTTTATTTAGTTTATTATGTTTACAAATAATCTCAACATGTCCGCCGCTGTGGAGCAAGCACAAGTGGTATCGCCGATGAATGGCATTGGTGGGGTTCACACGCAGTAGTTGGGCTCGTAACTGATCGCATGCTTCGGTGATAAGAGAAATGAGCTGTTCTCGTGTATGAATTTCCTCTGCGCAGACGATGCTTTTCAAATACCCCCAGACATAAAAGTCCATGGAAGTTAAGTCGGGAGATCGTGGAGGCCGTGCAATGGGACCGCCACGACCAATCCATCGATCAAGAAAATTCGCGTCGAGCCATCGACGGACATTAGCACCATAATGCGCTGGCGCTCCATCGTGCTCGTACCAAAATCTGACCAGTACACGGAGTGGTATATCCTCTATGAGGTCAGGAAAAGTTTCCTCCAAAAATTCCGCATAATTGGTGGAATTGAGAAATGGGGGAAGAAATACCGGACCGATTAAAATTATTTGTAAACGTAATAAACTAAATAAACGTGATAAACATACTTCAACTCTTTTATTTCGTCCTCACTATTATTAATCATACTCCTTCGGCGAATGACGGGTGTCAAACCAGATTTACTTGAAGGGAACGTGCTTGATAACTGTTAGCCCCGCTCCTTTACAATTCAACCTATGAAGAAATTCTGTTTGCAAACTTATAGTGAAATTTTATGGGCTTTCCGAAAATGTAATAAAATTTGGTGGTTAATCAGGTCTTTTTTGGAGAAAACAGGACTTTTTTGAATTTTTTTCTATTTTTTTATTATTTTTGTGTTATTTAAATTAATTTTTCTCAAAAAGTATAACACTGATCGACACAGTTGATAACAATTAGAAAGAACAATTTGTGTCCTTTCCAACGAGCCTAGAATTATTACGTTACGCTAAGTACAGCAGAAGTTAGAGATCAAACAGTGATCACAGGTACGATGAAAATCCTTCGTCCTTAAAATCGCCCTATCTCCTTAACGGTGCAAAAACGGAAGTAAGTGTGGAACGATTTTCCACTCAAGACAAGTTCCTCTATCTCCCATTTTCGTTTGAGCCTCAGTACATGTAACACCCTGTATATAACTAACAATAAGTAAGACCATCTAGTTACGACAGTGAAGAGAAAGTGAGTGTATGAATTTATCATCGGGAATAATTTGAAAAGGAATACAAGTTTGGCAAATGAAAAGAGAACGGTAGTTTCCTTAAGAATAACAATGAAATGCAAAATTAACAGGAGTTGAAATTAAATTTTTGGACTAGATAAGTAATAGTAGCAGAAATTGAAATTAAATATTTTGTGTATAAAATAAATTTAGTATTAAACCGCCACAGTCCCCAAAAAAGGTGCCCCACGTTTGTGCTATCTGACCGTTAATTTATTCAAACGGACTCGGCTGTTTAACTATTTTTTCTTTAATTTATGGACCTGAAAAAAAAATACTGAACAGAAAAATCCAGCGTACGGTCTGAGAGCGCATATGTTTAAGAGAGCGTTTATGTTCGTGATATGGTAGACAAAACTGAAATCACGATAGATCAAATCACTATCCCAGCCGTGGTCGAAACGCTGAAAAAATCTGACCAAAATTCTGAGAGGAATCCGCAGCTGATCAATTCTAGAATGCTGTTAACAAGGCAGCTTTTTTCAGACGAATCTTTGGAGACTTGAAAAGTCTCTATGATCTATGATGGTGCGAACTAGTTTCGTCCTATTGTGAGGGTGACGAATAAGGAATTGACTTAAACGTCATGCAATATTTGCCTATTTGACGAACAGGATTTAGATCATTCTGTTTGGAAGTGGTTTCCTGCATTAAGATTCTCAAATTTTTCTGTTCCATTACCTTTGTTGGAAGTACCGAAAGTAGACCATCTGCCACAATAGTACAGCCATTATGAACAAAAAGATACAAAGTATCTACACTGCATGCAGATACATCGGAACATGGATATATCTACGACTACCGACTGCGTGGAACCTGTTGTGTTGAAGATATCGACGTAAGTTTTGTAAAGATCCCAGTATAGTTATACTGGATGAAATCTTCGAAAAAACACGTCCCACGCTTTCGGTAGGCATAAGACATATCCATGTACCCATGTATCTGGTGGCAGTGTAGATACTCGTCATAAATTCTGCTTTGCTTTGTCCTGTCCGCTTGGGCTCCTTTGTCTCGCGGGATCGTTTCGTTTGCATCGCGTGTGTGCAATATTCACCTCCTCTCGTGCACCCTGTTCCATCTACCTGTTCCATCTACCCGTTCGGTACAGTTTGCAGACTGCAGCCTATCGACATTTCTCTGAGTACATTTCTGCTAATCGCAATCACGCTTCCCACCATCTTTTCCCAATCGGACGTGTATTGTGTTTGTGTATCTATTGCAAAATCGCTCCCACACTATCTGTCTCATCCCGCCCCTTTAATCACCAGTCCGGGTCCGGCACACACAATCCGTTTCTCAAGTAACGCGTGCGACTCTATGCGATTGTGTCCGGCAAACAGAAAGGGAAACTAACAAAAGTAAACAAAACATTCCAAAACACGCACAAAGAGAATACACAAGAAAAATTTTGGAATTTTTGCAGAAGGGGGGGGGGGGCATTTGATCTTCTGCAGACCTCTGAATGTACATCATGTCACGATGAGCTGCCCGGAACTATAACATCCTGCGACGAATATTTCTCTATTTCGGGGCTTGGGAGATTTTAACCCGCGCAGTACGAATCCGCCATTTTGTTTTATGATATGTTTATTGCATGTTTGGTGGGGGCCCACATTGTGGGCCAGTCAGACCTCAAATCGCCGCAATTGCAAATGCACAACCATTTGGATAGAATGAACTTCATCCGGGATGGCTCTCGCTCTCTATCTTCGGGCGGCGGGAACTATGTAATGTACACACTCTCAAATTGCGTCTGCGCATGTCCAAATGTTAGTCGAACTGACTACTTGCTACTTTTTCTGGGACCCTATTGATTCAGATATGTAGTACAACGTGCGCTATTTTCTTTGTTTGGATTCCAGCCATTTTGAACATTTTGGAATTTTTGCGGAAGAGGGGCCTTTGATCTTCTGCAGACCTCTGAATATACATCATATCATAACATATAACATCCTGCGACGAATATTTCTTTATTTCGGGACTTGAGAGATTCTAACTCGCCTAGTATAAATCCGCCATTTTGTTCTATATGTTTATTGCACGTGTGGTGGGGGCCCACATTGTGGACCAGTCAGACCTCAAATCGCCGCCATTGCAAATGCACAAACACAGTCGCTGGATCACCCGATTTGGCTCGAATGAACTTCATCCGCTCTCGCTCATCTTCGGGGGGCGGGAACTATGTACACTCTCTCAAATTGCGTCTGCGCATGTCTAAATGTTAGTCGAACTGACTACTTGCTACCTTTTCTGGGACCCTAGTGATTCAGATAGTACAACACGGGCTATTTTATTAAATGATGAATGGGAATTGGCGGAAATTGAAGGTCATTGAAAGTCCGCCCGTTCACCCGTACACTATGTTATTTCTTGCCGTCCACAACGTCAACCTTTATCGCTATCAAATCAACATCCCAACATGTACACACAGGATCCCCGCAAGTGCACCGCCCGCGCGGATCTTCAAGCAACAGCCATGCACAATGACCACTTCACTCAAAGGACATGCACAACCAGAAAAGAAAAATTTTCAATGGGCTTGTTTCCTCTTCTGACCCCCGAGTAGAAAAACAGACATTTCGTGTGACGGGCAGATTTTTATTATGACCCCCAGCTATAAGACATATCCATGTCAAAACTAGTAGTATCGCTACCTCAACTACACTCCACACAATGTACACATAATTGCTAATACGAGTATGTATGTACATAAATCTCGGACATTAATTCCCTTTTACGATTAATATGATCGACAGACAATTCCTGAACACCTGAAGACAAATCATTTGTGCAATTAACTGACTTGAAATCTCACCAAACGCCTATCTATATTACAGCATTCAAATGCCAGTCAAACGATTGAATCGTATGTCCCGAAATGGAAGGGTTTGGGTCATATTACTCGTACCAGAATGGTAATAGATAATCAATCCGATTGGATGTAATGTATCCGTATGTACAATACTACAATACTAATATTTCCATTCCTACATAGATACGAGTACATACTTAATGTATTTGAAATGTCTAGTTGAAAACGTCTTCGATATCTTTTGCAATGAGCCATCATCATTTGCTGTATGACTTCAACATGACAAAATGCCAACTTTATCGAAGCTATCAACAAGGAATTTTTGCAATGTTGAGACTTCCTTTTCCGCTGCCTGCGCCTGATGCCACTGATGACAATGTTAACAGCTTATCACCGGTTGTATGATTTGCGTAACGCATGCGTTCATAAGCGCATATCTAAGCATTTCTGTTGTCATCGTCTTCTTCCATTATAATATATTTTTAAATCTCATAGGCTGCATATTAAAGACGTGTGTTATATATTAGATACTAGATAAACGTATATACTCAGTACGTTGCGTTTTCGTCGATGTCAATTGCCTCATGAATCATTGACAATCGTTTGCGGTTTATGATAACAATGATAAAAAATATAGACGTGACTTGAACATATTCAATTAATGAGTGTGGTGCGTCTGTACGGGGTATCTAAATGGTGTCTTCCTTCTTCGATTATGGATACGCAAAAAAAAGTAATGTGGACTTACGACTGAAGCACAATCGCCGTGAAAATTGGTAGGCTAGGTATATTATTTTATGATTAAAGCTCGAGAGTATTTAGATTTACTGTCAAATATACATATAACCTTATGGGTCTGGTTAAAGTTTACCCTATAGATAAACCTAGATGCCACCCATCCACCAGTTAAAATTAAAGGCGTGCTAAGATTACTGCGCGGCAAAAGTGTAACTTTTAAAAATCTTGTTAAGGCTGCCAGCATACTGGATTTTATAATTAAAGATTTTGCTTTTTATCCCCTCCTTTTCACCCATGAAGATGATGGAAAATACGTCATCAAGAGTATTTATCTCAGAATCACCAAAAACTGTAAATATAACTCTAACATTTACGATTTTTATTTAACATTACCCCCATGCCTCCACTACCCTCCATGCCTCCACTACCCTAGGGATCGTGGTAATGTCTTGCCAACCCTACAGTATTTTTTTGTCAGAACGCAGGCGATTGAGCAAGTTTTTCTGAAATTGAGGTGGTTGCTTCATTAGATATGTACAAATGTATATGAAAACATCGCGTTGCATTATATTTATTATTTTTATTATTTATTTATTTGCAGCTAATAATAGTTTACAATTTAAGTACATAAACATATTTACATTAGCTTGCATTCGCATAAATTTTACCTTGAGCGCGAATGCGGTGACTGACATCAACGGGTGCAATTACTTACATTCTATGTATTTCTTTAAGTTACTATTATAATATTACTCTTTTGCTTATTTCAATAGACGTTTGAATTAAAGAGAAAAAAAGCGACAAAAAATCAAAAAAAGAAAAAAAAATTACGCTAAATAAATAAAAAATATCAAGAAGAAAAATATGAAAAATATCAAGAAGAAAAAAAAAGAAAAATATTAAGAAAATAAAAAAGGATGAAGCGATTCTATTAACAATATTCATGACTAGAGCATCTTGTTTAATTGATGGTGGGAAATTCAGTTCTAGAAAAAAGTTTCTATGTAGTGCAAATTGGTGAATGCAAATTCCTTTAGTTGTAGTTTAAAGTTTAAATTATTTAAATTTTGTTTTATTTCAATCGGGAGATTATTGTACAATAGATTCTGGGACCCATTATACTGAATTGTCTTTTAGTTAGCGATTTTTTGCAGCGGCCTGTTGCTATTGGGCGGGCAAGTTGCCACCTGGTTTCATAGCCCGTAAGGTGGGTATCAAATTGTCCCCTATTCACGTACATAAATTTCAACGCGGCAAACAAATATAACTGACGAATATTCATCACATGGAAGTCGTGAAATGCTTCTGTTGTGGATGAGAACTTGAATTTCTTTAGACATATTTTAACTATTACATTCTGTAAATTTTGTAGAGGAGCAATGTACGTAGTAAGCGCAGCTCCCCACATTTCAACCCCATACTGTAGTATGGTCTGTGCCATCGCGAAATAAACCATTCTAATAGTATTGTTGCGTGTTCGGGGTGGGTATCTTTTACGACCCACACTGTACTAATCTCGAATGATCGATGACAAGTACAAATTGAATACACACTAGACGATTCTCGAGCCATCTGTAGTCTAGAACCTTCTCCAAACAGAAACATTGAAGCGGATTCTCGAACCTTCGTTGAGTAGTAAAACCCGAGACTCGAACATCTCGAAAAATCTAGAGTCTTCGCTAATTGACGAAAGCATGGATCTCCACCTATAAAAGGTAGATGTCACCGAACGAGGAAGACAGTCGTAAAGCAGTCGTAAAGTAGTCGTGAAGTAGTAGTAGTCAGACTCGACACTCAGTGGCGGTTGGATCGCTACAAAGCGGATCGTTATACAGTTTCCATCCGGGAAGTAGTGCCGTCGTTGTTGTATTGCTAGTTTTAACGTTTGTTATTAGTACGCGTGTATATAGTTAGTTCGTTTTGTAAATAAAGTGTGTGTGTATTTCAATCGAAGTGTTTCATTATTCAGCACAAGAATATCTAACGAACCTGCTTTGGTTTCGTGGTTTCGCTCAACAGAGGAAACATTACAATTGGTGTCAGAAGTGGGATATTCGCGTGTGTGTAGTGGACGTTCGTTTGAAAAGTGAAAGTCGTGAAAGTCGTGCGTGATATTTACGGAAGTGTAAATAAACGGAAAGTTTCGAGAAACTTTAGAGTGAAGCGCCGGGAAGTTCTGAGAGTATAGAACTTGCGCGATCGTGGATTTTGTGAAAGTCGTGCGGGATATTTACGGTGGTGTAAATAAGCACGGGAAGTTTCAAGAAACTTTGAAGTGACGCGCCGGGAAGTTGCGCGATTGTGTGTGTTTGAGAAACTTCGTAGTGAAGTGCGGGAATATTCTACGCGGGTAGAATTTGCACGACTGACTGTTGTGAACTTTTGAAGTGAAAAACGAACTAAAATGCCGGGTACTCTTTGCGAATTGACAATCGCGGAGATAAGAAACGAACTAGCACGACGGAAATTGTTAACGACGGGAGATACGTCCGCGCTGTATATTCGTTTAGCACAAGCGATGAGAGCCGAAGGACAGGATCCGTTTACGTTCGAATTTCCGGATGAGTCGACAAGAAATCTTGACGAATCGGGAGCGGAACAGGTTTCAACTGGGGAAACTGGCATCCAGCAGCTACTGTCGATGTTCAAGCAATTTAGCAAGCGAGTTAACCAGCGATTTGATGAGCAATCCGAGCAATTGCGGAAACAGTCGTCGGAAATATCGAGATTGCTCGACGAGAGGCAACGAGATACCTCCAAGGAGTTCGAGAACGACCTCATGCAGGATGACGCCGAAATGGATGGCGGGTTCGTTACGGTTGCCGAGGAGGTCGGAGGATTGCGAAGCGAACCGGAGCGCGTCGAAACATCTGGAGTCATCAAGATCGAATCGCAGACACAGCTCGAGGCCGCTGCGGTAATGAACAGCCGGACCGATAGCGAACAGTCACCGAGATTGGAGGAGTTGCCAAGTAATATGACATCGCAGATGAACGAGCGGTCAGCGAGTTTTGAGGAGTCGCTGGATGAAACTACAACGGCGTTGAACGGACCGACAACGAAGATGGCCGAACAATCGGAAAAGTTGAACGGGCGGTTGGTGAGGTTGGAGAAGTCACCGCGGAGAGTGACAGCACAGTTGCAACCGCAGAAGGACAACAGCTTGAAGCCACAATTGGAGGAGCGGTCTACGGGAGTCTGGAAGCTTAACGGCGAGAAGCTTCGTAGAGACTCCATGAAGTTTAAACTGATGCGGGTGGGCGCCCAGATCGGAAACGTGTGTGATGGACTCGAGAATGCTGGAAACTCGAGGAACGATCTGGAACGTGTGGAAACGTCGGGAATCGTTAGGACTGAACTGTCCACGAAGGTTAGAAGGAAACCAGCTCTCGACAACGTGGAAGCGTCCTGTGCCCAGTTTGAGGCCGCTGCCATGATGGACAGCAGGAGCGACAACGAGTGTACTGCTGCTGTCAATGGGGCATTGCGATGTCCGACTATGAAGGTGTTGCAGAACAGTTCAACCTCACAGAATGGTTCGTGTGTGGAGCAGTCAACGTCGGTCGCCGACTTCGGACGCCAGTTGGATGGCGTACATGGCCTGATCCAAGGACGACCTCGGTGGAGAGTTGATCGCATAAGTAGGTTCAACTTGAAAGTTCGCTCGATTGGCATCAGCGACGGTGGCTTTGCAGGATTGTGCAGCGCTCATCGGAGAAAAACGAATGTGCTCGAGGGCTCGACAGACCTGGAAGGAAGCGGATGAGATTGTTGCCTGGGTGGATAATGTGGTGCGTCGCATTGCGAAGCGATGGAGGCCAACAGTGAAAATGAAGGCCGTGCATCTGGATAGGATGGCACCGCGTGAGCGGCGTCATGGTGACTTCTGTTCGGGACGAACAGGTCTAAGGAGGAGGCAGTGTTGCGTGTTCGGGGTGGGTATCTTTTACGACCCACACTGTACTAATCTCGAATGATCGATGACAAGTACAAATTGAATACACACTAGACGATTCTCGAGCCATCTGTAGTCTAGAACCTTCTCCAAACAGAAACATTGAAGCGGATTCTCGAACCTTCGTTGAGTAGTAAAACCCGAGACTCGAACATCTCGAAAAATCTAGAGTCTTCGCTAATTGACGAAAGCATGGATCTCCACCTATAAAAGGTAGATGTCACCGAACGAGGAAGACAGTCGTAAAGCAGTCGTAAAGTAGTCGTGAAGTAGTAGTAGTCAGACTCGACACTCAGTGGCGGTTGGATCGCTACAAAGCGGATCGTTATACAGTTTCCATCCGGGAAGTAGTGCCGTCGTTGTTGTATTGCTAGTTTTAACGTTTGTTATTAGTACGCGTGTATATAGTTAGTTCGTTTTGTAAATAAAGTGTGTGTGTATTTCAATCGAAGTGTTTCATTATTCAGCACAAGAATATCTAACGAACCTGCTTTGGTTTCGTGGTTTCGCTCAACAGAGGAAACATTACAGTATAAAAATCTACGTTATATCTTAGTCTAACAAAAACATATATTGTTCTTCGTAGTTTTTCAAGGATCCTCTCGATATGCTTTTTCCAATTCAGATTGTTGTCAATAATTATTCCTAAGTAATTAATTTCAGTTTGCTCTTTGCTCTTTGTTCTTTGTTTTATTTATAACTAATGAGAGGTCTAATGAAATCAGGCTATTTTTATTACCGAATGCAAAAAATAGGTTTTATACAGATTCACGGCAAGCTTGTTTGCATTTAGCCACGCATGGATCGTGTTACAACCTTTGTTAGCTTTCTATAAGATTTTTCCAACTTGTGTCCTTGAATACTACTACGGATACGGTATCATCAGCATATGCTGTTGTTTGGCCGTCGAAATTCGTAACGTCCCTTTGCATTTTGCAAAGCTCATTAACGTAGATATTAAATAAAATAGGTTCCAACACGGTGCCTTGAGGAACACCGCACGTGATTTTGGCAGCATTATTAATTTCTCTTCCAATCTTAACTTTCTGCAAGCGGTCCTTAATGTATGAGTGGAAAAAGTCATACTCTTTTCCAGTAATTCCTATGCGTCTCAGCTTTCCCAGGAGGATATCGTGATTGACCGTGTCGAAGGCTTTTTTCAGGTCTAGAAAAACTGCCATGACTTTTTCGCTATTATCCATTGCACTATTAATAGCACTAGTTACTCGATAGATCGCTGTCGTTGTGCTTTTTCCTTCTCGGAATCCAAATTGATTAGCCGACAATATTTGGTTAGCGTCTAGGAATTCGGACAATCTATGTAGTTTTTATACACTTTTCTGGTACTTTGGCTATATTGGAGATCAAGGAGATCGGTCGATAGTTGCTAGCAATTCTTTTGTCTTGATTCTTATATACTGGAACTATTATAACCGTTTTGAGTCTGTCCGGAAATTTTCCTGTTGCAAGGCATTTATTAAAAATATAAGCCAGAGGAGAAATTACGTAGGATACCATGATTTTTAACAACTTAGATGTGATTAAATCTTCGCCTGGTGATGTATTATTCTGTAGACTGTTAATGTGAAATTGAATTTCTGCCGTAGAGATTGTGCGAAATTTAAATACAGGAACTTCATTGAGGTCCGGTGGAAAATGGTTAGTGCACATATGGGGGGGATTGATTTCAAGATCTGCGCTCCAACATTCAAGTAAAAGTTGTTAAATTCATTTGCAATTTCTTTTTCATTTTTCAAAGCCACATTGTCATCTGTAATAAGTTCTGCGATTTCCGATTTTTGATTTTTATATCTTGAAGTTATTTCTCTAACTGTATCCCATAGTTTTTCCGGATCTCCTTTGTGCTTAAGAATTTCTCTCATATAGTACCTCGACTTGGCTGCTTTAATTATCGCGTTAAGTTTATTTCTATAGGCTTTAGATTTAGTCAAGAGAGATGTATTAAAAGGTTGTCTTTTCAGTTGCTGGGCTAGTCTATTTTTTTTCTGGATGGATGCAACTATGCCTTTAGAGCACCAGTTTTTTGTAGGTGTTTGTTTTCATCTAATTGTGTTCTCGACTTCTACTGCTGCCTTTTTTAAAAATTCAGAGATTGTTTCTAGAAACATTGTCATACTTTCGTTTGCGTCAGCGATGTTATAAACTTGGTCCCAATCGTGTTGTTCTAAGCATGAATTAAATAAATTATAGTTAATCTTGGTATGGCTCCTACTAAAATATTTTCGTAATTCTTCTCTATTGTTACTTTAGAAGTTATTTTAGCGATGACACAGAAATGGTCTGTGATAGATGTCTCGAATATTGCAGGTGAAAACAGCAAGTCATTCGACTTCTTAAAAAATATGTGATCTATGCATGATCTTCGGTCTAGTCACACCAAGTAGATATTTGTTGAACCCGAATTTTCCCAACATATTTAAATAGTCTCGCGCAGTTTTAGAAAGTGCTTCGCCTAAGATGTTAATATTAATGTCTCCTAAGAAGATATGATGATCATAGTGGCTTGTATTTTCTAGAAAACAATCTAACGAGTTGATAAATTCGTTGGGGTCTAAACTGGGTGAACGGTATACGCATGTAATCTGTAATTTTAGGTTATTTCGCAAGGACACAGATAAGTTCAATACGTTTGCTTGGTGAATGTTGGTCTCTACAATATCTACTGAATGCTCGTTTTTGACGTAGACTATTATACCGTCACACTTGTTGTATTTATTGGGTTTTATAATTTTGTTGTAACCCTCTGTATCAAAGCAAGAGCTATCAAAAAGCCACGTTTCAGTCAGAACGATCACGTCCAGTTCGCATTTCAAAACATCTTGATTCAGTAGAAACTCATCAAAATTTTTCCCTACGCTTCTAATATTCATATGGATTACTTTAAAAGTTTTACTTTTTTCAGTTTCCATGAATTTTCGACAATCGTTCAGATTATCATAACAACTTGTACCAATATTCTTTATATAATAGAAAGTCTGCCTATGAAATTGGATTTGTATGAATAGAACAATCCCTTGTCTTAAATCCTGCATAATAGCTAAAATAAATCAAAAGACAGTTGTGATGCTCTAGAAATATTTTTTAGCGAGAAATGTTCATAACAGATATAATAGTTACTGATTTTGTTAGTATGTCATTCTGGAATCGCAAGCATTCTAATTAGGAATAATTTTGACTTATTTGTAGGAATATGTGATATACCATGCGTTTCCGGAAGATTTATGAAGTCAATCCATTTTTTTTAAGCTCCAGATTGAGTGGAAAGCAAGCTTTGGATACGCCCTTTGGCAATTGGGGACCGCACAAATTTTGCCCATTGCTATATTTTTTGTAATTTGTAACACTTCTTATATCACGTCACATGCTGGCGCTGTAAAATACTTTTCACCTTAGCTGTTATTAGCCCTTGTTATTAATATTAGTAATACTTCTAATAAGCTTATGCTGGTAGCTGTCAAGAGCACTACCGGTACCTAGCACCAGCTGGCAAGCAGCTCCGTTCGGTGAGATGCGGGTCGGGGTAAAATGAAAGAAGGTCCGGGACAGATGGTCGCACAGCTCATCACCAGGAATCAGGTGCTTTCATAGCCCGATCGAAGACAAAGACAGAAAAAATCTGAGAAAAAGAACGGAAGCGTAACGAGCCAAGTGATAGGCATTTGGCTGGAGAGCCGAACCCACCGAGTGCGATTAACAATCTCGCGCCAAATATACCGAAAACAAGAACGAACAACCCTGGCACGGATAAGACCAGCATCTTACTCAAAGAAAATGCGGCAGGGGTGGTTGGAAGTATCGAAAAATGCTCCGGGTTGCATGTCTCCAGATGCCCCCGTTGAGCCCCCTCGGAATATAGCACTTAGCAATTACATCACATAATATACTACTGTGTGCAAATATAACCCGGAATTTTGTTATTATTTTTGAAATCCTTATTTATTCTTAAAAATCTAGTTCATCGCCTTCGAAGTAATCCCCCTCAGCTGCAATGCACTTATGCCAGGGAATTTTCCACTCATCAAAACACTTTGAAAAGTCCTGTTTCGGTATGGCCTTCACCATCTTCTTAGATTAGGCTTGAATCCCTTCTATCGTGTCAAAACGGTGTCCCCTGAGCAGTTTTTTCATTTTGCTGAATAGCCAGAAGTCACATGGAGCTAAATCAGGCGAATACGGCGGTTACGGAACAATATGGGTGGAATTTTTGGCCAAATGGTCACGAATAACGAATGCAATGTGAGATGTTGCGTTGTCATGATGTAAAAACCAAGAGTTTTCTTTCTTTCCGCCTCACGGTCTGTTGAGGCGAATAGCTTCACGCAAATGACGCATAATACTCAAATGGAAGGAATTCGTAATGCACAACACCACGATAATCGGAGAAAACCGTCAACATGACCTTAATTTTTGAGCGACTTTGGCTCGATATTTTCGGTCTTGGCTCACCTTTGGCACGATATTCACTGATTGATCGGTTGTTTTGGGGTCGTAAGCATAAATCCAAGTTTCATCACCCGTAATAATGCGTTTTATCTTGTCCTGATAGTCGGAAAGCATTGTTTCACACACTTCAATGCGACGCTGTTTTTCCAAAAAAAGAAAACTGAGGGTTTTTGGAACCAAACGAGATTTGACTTTTTTGAGGCACAAAACTTCCTTGAAAATGGTGTTGACTGATCCATTTGAAATGCCAACGATATCAGCAAGCTCTCTAGTTGTCAATCGAGGATTTTGGAGAACCAATTCCTTAATTTTCGCGACGTGCCGTTCGTCAGTTGATGTTCTTGGTCGTCTTTGATTTGGTTCGCCTTCAACGCCTTCACGACCCTCTTTGAACATTTTATGCCATTCATATACTTGTGTTTTAGACATAGCCTGTTCACCGAAGGCTTTTTGGAACATTCTGAGCGTTTCCGCAGCAGAAATATCATTTCTAACACAAAATTTAATCGATGATCCCCGAGCTCTAGATTAGTATCGTAGAGCGGTGACGGAACGATCACGGCCACCGAGCGACGTATGAACTTGCTTGCTTGATAAGCATCAATTTAGCTCGTCCCGCTTAATTTTATCAAATTGAGGTACTTTTTCGCAATTGAGAGAGACGAGAAAAACGAAAAATGCTAGGGAAAAGGTTCGAATACGCCAATTCTTACTTGATATACCGGCGTATACAGTACTCACTGTAGAGTTTCTTAGATTTAAACAATATCCAAAATTATAGGGACGGGTGGATAAGGACATTATTCTCCTCTACAGCACTACTGCTTCTATTGATTTTAACCGGACTCGAGATATATAGGTGTAATACATACGTGTATAACAGTTCCTGAATCATTTGACTCCATTGTAATCCGATTTTATGAGTCACATACATCTTGTAACAATTATGAAGTTGAACAAAGTTTGAATGTACACATTTATACTGATTGCACAAAAGCACTCAAGTCCAGTAACAATTGTTAATTATGGTCAGAGATCAATTGAAGTTCAATGCTTCAAATCAAAACGTCCGAGTGCATGGGAAATGGAATCAAACGTAATAACGATTTATTCTTAGAAGAGTAGTACCGCAATTGCTGCTTATGCATTTGTCGGTGCTATTACCAATTCGAAATGATTGCCTATCGAGATACGTAAGAGATCTTTTCACTTTTAGGTCTAGGAATTGTATTGGGAAATCTTGAATGACGTTAACTTTCATAAATCATGAATGAATGTGACTTGACGTATGTATGTTGTTTGCCAAATACACTTGGACGAATATATGTACATACAAATAATTGCAATCGATTGTGACTGATATGGTATCTTAGGTTGAATATGACTTCATGTTGTTCTTGTATAACAGTTTTTAGTAAATATACAGGGTGTATCGTTCCTGATTGTAAATACTTGACTAATAAACTCTCTCTCTTTTACTGTTAAGCCGAACATACACCACCCAGAATTCCTGTCCGGAAAAACTGATCAGGCCCGGCCTTCAGGTTTGTCTGAATATAAAATACACCATACACCATCCGGAATTCCTGCCAGAAAAACTGATCAGGCCCGGCCTTGAGGAATTCCGGATCGTGTATGGCTGCTTCAGGCCGTCTTGAGGCGGCCGGACAGGTGACTAAAATGAATTTTCACTGGAATTTATTTCAATAGACAAATGTATCTGAAGCATAGCTATGGAAAGTAAAATGCCCTACAATTCAATCCAATAGATAGATACTTTCATTCTATGGCGATAAGATCAATTTCCAATTATCCATCCGGCCGCCTTGCATTCGAAGGTCCAAGGGTGTTGTGGAGGACCTCAATGAAGTGTTCTCTCCATCTCCTCAGTTGGTTTTTTTGTAGAGACAGTAGAGACCCATATTTATCTTTCACATGATGTTCAGTTGCAAAAGATTTGCCTGTTAATGGCTTGATAAGCTTAAAAAGGTTTCCACTGTCACGGTAAGGCGCTTCCTTTGCATTCTCCGTTAATGCGTTGATATAATTTCGCTTGTCTCGTCTTACGCTTCTTTGTACGCCTTTCTCTGGTGAACGGTATTAAGCTCTGAGTTGGTCTTTGGCTGAGCCGTCAGCAGTTGAGTTAATTTGGTCCTTAACTGCTGAGACTAGAGACCATGTAGAGTCCCTAATGAACGGTCTCGTACCGCGCTCCAATCAGCCCGCAAATGTTACGCTACATGAAATAAATGAGTCTTTAGCAACGTTTCAGCTATCATTAATTGTAGGATTCTCACAAGGTGGTGGTGCATTAGCTCTCTCGTGCAAGGCGGTGGAACTTGCACGTCTTATAGATTTTTTGTTGTCGCGCTCGATGGCCGTGATCGTTCGGTTACCGCTCTACGATACTAATCTAGAGTTTGGAGTTCAAATCTCGGCGCGATCAAAAATTGCCTGTGAGTACTAATAGAACTCTCACAGTGCTCCGAGCTTGTCAGTATAAAGACGGCGCGGATAGGAGGTGCATGCTAGCAACTGCACTTTCGAAAAGTAGATATGCTATTGAAACATCAACAAGGCATAGAAATGTTAGAGATGTTGACGCGCCCATGCCCCTGGAGGGGTCAAGGCAACTAGAGAGAGATAGATGGGTTTTTAAGCTTTTGCACATTAAACGTGGCAAGATTCGTACATTTTGAGGGCGATGGATCGCTGCCGTTCGTAAGCGTATTGTTGCGATAACAAGTTGGTGATCGCTGTCTCGTTTCGACCTGACGTCCAAGAGACAATTCCTCCATGTCTTGGAAACGGCTATATGGTCAATCTGGTTTTCCTTTCTGCCATCCGGAGGGGTCCAGGGTATTGAGTTTCAGCGTTTGTGCTTAAAAAGGGGACCGCCGATGACGAGTTATCGAGAGTTGCAAAACTCCACGAAAATCTCGCGATTTTTGTTCCTGTTGCCTAGTCCATGATTGCCCATTAGGTGTTCTAAGCCTACATTGTCAGATCCAGCTTTGACGTTGAGATCCCCCAGGATGATGATGAGTTCGAATCCCGTCCACGACGACGCCATGGATGTTTGTGTTGTCTTCCCTCTGTGGTGCGGGGCGCAATAATAAGTCACATCATCTTCCCACTTGTCGCACTTACGCGGCTCAATGGGGGAGCAGAATGTGTCCGCTGGCAACTGGATTCTCCGAAACTAGTTTCTGCCAATGAAACTGGGCCACATGGAACAGTTGACGCGCTAAGCCCCTCATGCGGCTAAGGCAATTTAGTATCCCTAGTCAACAGGACTCCAACGCGTGCCATTCGAGGTAAGGTATCGTCTTCACTTCCAGAGTAGAGCAGTACTGTTTGGGAGCTTGGTGATAAAGTCGTTCCCGATCCAGGCTATCTTATTTCGCTCAGTCCGAATATAGCGATGTTATATGCGGTCATTTCCCTTTCGACTTCAGTAAGTCTCGCACTATTGCACTTGCCCCACATCGTTCGAACGTTCCAAAAACCGATCATGGTCCGTTGTTTGTAGTCAAAAGCTGTTGCCGGTGAATGAGTCTGTGGTATCCAAGGCTCGTTTAGTGCTTGGACTGTAAATTGATTTCAGGTACGCAGGTTACAAGCCTACATACCCAATCTTAGGGGAAACGTTGCTTCCCTAGGTGTCCTAAAAGTCGACGGGAGCAATTTTTTATATAGCGCAAAGATAGCTCTCCAATGGTGTTTTTGATCGCGCATTCTTTTGATGATTTTTCAGCTGAGGGTGTCGTTTTGGTGTTCTCACAACTATGTTGCAACTCCACCTTTCGCCTATTTCCTGAGACGTGCCCTTGTTGTTTTTGGCCATTCAGTATGATCATCGTAATGTGCCTCTACCAAATGTTTGAACTGCAAAATTTGGTTGGCTTGGTTAGCCGTTGCAAAAGAGCGCCCACGAGGATTACTATGGAAGAGGTCTTTTGCCCCCAGTTCAAAGTCCCGTTTTATTATTATCTTCAATGAATTTGATAATTTTGAATTATATTTATTTATGAAATTTCTTGAAAGTTTGAACAATTGTATCTTTGAAGTAACGGTCATTTTTGCAATTGGGGAAAAAGTCCATTTATATGAAATTTTATGAAGTTAGAGAAAGTGAAGTCAAATCGGCACCATGAAATAAGCCATTTGGAAATAAGGCATTAATGGATAATTTCGGTTGAAACAGAAAGTAGCCATGCATAGATTCTTTCGGTTTCACACTCAATGCTTAATTTCGTTTAAAACGAAGGTGAGTATGTACATGTCTATTTTTGCTTTCCTTCGCATACCTTATTTCGGTTTGAAAATGTGCATAGCCAGAAAGAGAAAATGCTGGATGCAGATATGCTAGGACGAAACGGTTGCAGGTACATGTACAAAGAGTGAAACGGGCGGCCTAGGGCTACATGCCGGGGTTCGCAACGCCCTAGGATCGAAACTAGCCCAGCTCGTTCCAAGCCGAAATTATCCATGCACACTTGCGCGATACTGAGGATTGTGAATTAAGAGTCGCTTGTGTGGGCTCCGCTCGCTACGTACGCTCCGCGCTTAAGGGATCACAACCCTCAGTATCGCACAAACATGAACGCTCGCTCTGGACACTGCATGGCTATTTTCGTTCTCATCGCATGCCTTATTTCGATTTGAAACCGATATTGACCATGCATAGTGTAACGGACGGTTTGGTGGGCATCCGAAGATGCCCGTGGGGACGAAGCCTAAAGTGGCATAGTGGCCGTGAAGGTCGGGCCGTGCCATCTGGCGAAGAAAAAGGCCCCACAACGAGCTAAGCGGCGGCCTATGCTTGCTGTAGCTCAGTTCGGGAGACGTGGACGTTGCCCCTGTTCTTTACGTATTAAGAAAAATTCATAGGCCTGGGGAAGATAACACAAACAAGGTAAGTAAAAATGGGGAATGAAAAAAAATAGTCGATAAGGACGGAATGATTGGCGGACGGATCAGGCGCCCACGCGGTCGAATCTGGTTCCGGGTGTAATGGGACCCTCGACCTCTGGTTTCGTACCACCAACAAATCACTACTCATCAGGTGCTGCTTCGATCTGCCGCGGCGAGCAGCACTACCAGACCATAATATTGTTCACTACCGGTGGTTTATTACAATAGCTTATTTCGTTTTTTTTTTCCGATGAATACTTTCGTTTCCAAACGAAAGTATTCATATGGATTATTTCGTATGCCTTATTTCGCTATGGCTTATTTCGATGCCCCGTCAAATCTTATATTAAATGATTGGGGGAGTGGAAAATTTTAATTTTGAGTCAAACTTTTTGTTACAGTTTACAAACATTTGCTATAACTCTATAATGGTTAAAAAGAGAGTGTCCATGTCATAGATAATTTTCCTCAAATGAATACTTTTATCTACCATTAACGTATTTACTATCAGAAACGATACACCCTGTAGAATAGAGACATAAGACGTTTTGTTTCTAAGTGTTGAAAATGAGATGCTTCAACAACTTCCAAAAGTTGCACTAAACTTTAAGTGACACTGTCAAAATTACGTGAAACTCAGAATTATTCTTGAAAATGTTTGGTATGGTAACGTGCCCGCGTGAATTGCATGTTGATACCCATTCTTTCGAATGCACTTCCTCTTATTATGCGACTCGCGTACAAATGTTAGCATGATAGAAGTCCTAAACACACAAATCCACAGTATAGTTTTGTCCTGCAAAACACGTGACTAATTACATTTATCCAAGTCAACTGCTACGCTTCTGGCGTACATGGCGACCTTAAATCAGATACTTGTTCCTATACCCATCCGCCATCTACTGCAGCTACATCTACGTACATGACAATTAGTCATTATTATATTGTTGCTTTCCATGGGAAAATTTTGGTTGTACACATATTTGGAGCAGGACAACAAACAAACTGTGCGGTACAGGGCGGCAACAAGCCAAACCTCAAGATGACCACTTCACTTTGTAATGAGCCAACAGTTTCGCATTCTTTGGCTTCCTGTTGTAAAACCACTTACGAAACTTATTTTCAACTTGTTCTTGTCGTTGTTCACTGAACGTCGTCGCCGACTCGCCACGATTCAAGCAACCTTGCACTGAAGTGTTCAATTTGTGTTGCGCACAATTGTTTCACCAGCACAAGTTGTCCTTTGAACATACAACTGCACTTCCTTTTCACTGCAATGACCAGCTATTTAGTTTAAGTGCTGTGGAAAAAAAAGGATGTTTGTTACTGATTTGTTGAATGGAAAAAAAAATGATTCTAATGTTTTTCTTCCTATCTCATTACAGCACAATTACCTAATGGAGTTTGGATATCTTCCAAAGTCGGATATCGAAACGGGCAGTTTAAGGACGGAAGAGCAATTTCGTGATGCAATTAGAAGTTTACAGGTAAGATTAATTAGAAGCATAGATAGAATGACATTGTGGAAACACTAATTCCTATCAATTCCGTTAAAATTCATTCATATGTATGTATATGCTCGTATACCTATATATTCCCATTCAAATCTGAAATCATTCGCATAACTACCTTATGAATCTTGAATCTCACCTAATACAATTTTGTTATACAAATTAATGTCTAATTTCGCAACTTGATACTATTGTAGATACATACTTTATGCACAGTCGATAATTAATCCTTTTTGAAAATCTCGCTTGTCATATTTTGTTACACAGAAATTCGGCAATGTGCCAGTGACAGGAGAGATTGATGAAAATACAGTGAAACTCTTGCGAAGACCACGTTGTGGATTACCGGATCGAAACGATACATTCGATTTTACATCAGACAATCGAAATCATAGAAACAGATTTAAGCGTTACATCATACAAGGCCCAAAATGGGAATACACGGATTTGACATGGAGGTAAGTGGCTTAACATGTTTTTTTTCATGGGATTTACTAGAATTCAATGGATTCTTCTCCTGAAAAAATACGTAAATAATATAAATATTGTTAACAAACCCATTATTTGCTGGCATGGAACCATTGGATTTTTTTTTGTGAAAATTAGTGTAACGTCTTCTTTTTAATCCTTTTTTAGAAATATAAACTTAATATGGTATGGTGACAGGAAATCAGCACACAAAAGCAAATCCGTTTCAATTAGTTGATCCAAGCTCCGTTTCAATTAGTTTATTTGAGTTAAAAGGCAAAAGTTGAGACACGGGTCAGGTGACGGAATGTTATGAAGATTTTGGGACACAAGTACAAAATCCTAGGAGCAGAAACTACGTTTCGCAGAGTTCATCAACCGAAACGAAATTCTGTTTGCGGGTCAAATCAATTTTGTTCGGTTTGATCACCAATGTACCCGATTCTTGATCCTTGATTCTTCTGGAACATTGGAATTGTTTGCATTCTAATTTATTCCTTTATTAGGTCCATTATAGGGAAATCGGCAAAAATATCCTTTTTATGAGTATTGTAAATTTAATTCAGAGATTATTAATTTAAAACCAAATTCTTCGGATAGCTTGTCAAAGATATGACACCCTTCATGCGATGTGTGAAGGGTATGACTCCTTCAATAGTCTGTGTTGTTATAAATGGTAAATGGAGAAAGGATCAACCATTCTGTATTTACCACTATTAAAATTAGCAGTAAAATTTATTCCAATTCTACTGTTCCTATGAGAGGTATATAAAATAGTGGTAAAATTCCACCCAAATTTAGGAATGTGATTTGGCTGTAACTATGTCCGATTATTGTGAAATTTGGTAAAGATATCTTTAGAAATTAAAGGTTTTTCTGGCAAAAACTTACTTTTGGACCGGTCGTTCTTATGACCGCTATATGATGTAGTACCTCTACTTCAACCAATGTCGGGAATGTTTTTTGGCATTGAAAAATATGAAATTTAGTTACGACGTATTTGAAAACAAAAAAGTTTTTCTCAGAAACACAGACTTTTGGACCGGTCGTTCTTAAAGTATTGTAGCTATATGGCGCAGTGGTCCGACTCCGTTGGTTTGACGACAGATTTATGTTTGATTACTTTGAAAATTGGTAAGGATACATTAAGAAATAAAAAAGTTTTTCTAACAAAAACTTGCTATTGCACCGGTCGTTCGTATGACAGCTACATATATGATATAGTAGGACACAGGAAATTGAAATAAATGAGACATGGAAATTTAGAGATATGAAATAAAAAAAACTGAACCCAAAAAATATAAATTTGTAAATCCAATTTGTAAAATCCACTTTCGAAAATTTGATGGCGTGCAGCATTATCGTAGCTGTACCGTTACTCAGGGTAAAAATTTAAGTAATGATTCAATTTTATTCTTAATCTCATCATCAGTAGTAGGTCAAAAATAATATTCAATGTTAATGCGCCCTTCTATAAACTTTGAACTTAACAATAATTCGGTCGCATCTGCTACTGTTAATATGTATATTAAAGCTGCTCACATGTCCCTCTGAACCCCCATATCCTGGAAACGGGAGTCGATTTCTGGAAAAGGATTACTTTTTGGTCAACCTGGGGGCTCTACCAAAAATACAAAATTACCTAGAAGTGGGGCCACGGAAACTAAACATTTTCATTTTCGTGAGTACCCCCCTTAGAAAAGGACACCTTTGAACCCCCATATCCTGGAAACGGGAGCAGATTTTTCAAAAGGGACTTCGGCTTAGCCCATTTGGGGGCTCTACCAAAAATACAAAATTAACCAGAAGTGGGGGCACGGAAACTAAACGTTTTCATTTTCGTGAGTACCCTCCATACAAAAGGACAAATTTGAACCCCCATATCCTGGAAACGGGAGCAGATTTTTGAAAAGAGACTTCGGTTTCTTCCATCTGGGGGCTCTACCAAAAATACAAAATTAACCAGAAGTGGGGCCACGGAAACTAAACATTTTCATTTTCGTGAGTACCCCCCATACAAAAGTACACTTTTGAACCCACCAGTCCTGGAAACGGGAGCAGATTTCTGAAAAGGGACTTCGGTTTTGTCCATCTGGAGGCTCTACCAAAAATACAAAATTAACCAGAAGTTGGACTTCGAAAACTTAACATTTTCGCCAATTTCTTCTTCCTCTTCCCTCACTTAATACGCGCTGTTTTTAACAGCCGAGCACAGCAGTGCAGGACCATTCCACACAGTACGTGCTAGTGTAATTGTCCGTTTTTGTCTTATGCTGCTCTGCTCGGCAGTGAAAAGAATGTCGAATCTAGTCTCCGATAATTTCCCTCCGGTGATTGTCTTCGCGTTGTTTGGCGCCGTGTCTACGGTGGGATTCTTGCTGTGGTAATGCAGTTCGGAAGACTACTTCAAAGCTAAGCTATGTCCCGTTTTCTCAATGTCCGGTTAAACTGCCAGTTAGCTATCCGGGATACTAAATTTAACCTTAGCGCATGCAACGCCCAAAATATGATAATGCAGTCCAAAGCGCAGCTACTGCAGTAGAAAGTCAGCTGATTTTCTTGGCGCAATTCTGCCACCTGTTCAATTCTATTCTACGTCTGTGCCAGCTCTCAGCATTATTTTGCGGCTGAGTTGATTTCAGATCCGTTTCCTTCGAATGAATATCCAGAACTCTGTTCCTTGTGTCCAGTTTAATTGTCTCATTTGAATGTGCAAACATAAATAGTTCTAGCTGTCAAAATCTCAACAGTACGTATCGGCTGTTTTTAATTATTGTCCGATAAATTCATAACCGCAAGATGAGGTTAGCGTTTATCTACAGGATAAGATTTAACCAGACATTGAGAAAACGGCCCTATGCTTTGTAATTAATTCAGAAAATCATTTTAATCATCTGTTGCACACCCTTTTTCAGAGTTTCATCTTTTTCCAACTTTTTTCACGCTCAGCTTAACATAATTGTCGGGTGGCTGGCTGGTTGACCGGCAAATAGCTGTCAGTCTAGTTTTCTTTGTGGTTCTTATCTCCACTATGCCTCCACCGCTAAGATCCAATTTCCCTGGGAACAAATACCCGACAGACAGCAAAGTCCGGAATCAAAGAGGTGTTTGCCGAAGATCAATAGTCCTCAAACCACAGAGATATATAGAAGTAGATGAAACCACCATTTACTGTACACTAAATTCTGGACGTAATTCCACCACATACGAACTAGTAAAAAGTAAACAGAGAGACACACGCCCTCCACTGCGCAAAACCCGCGTAGTCTATGTAAAAGCACAGGAAGCACATGAGATGTCATCCCCTCTCCTACTTCTCCTATTGGAACAATAACATTCCAGTCTGTCTCTCTGCCGCGGAACACCCGCCCGGTCCATATAGAAGCAAAAGAGATGTCAAATTTCCATCCCCCTTCCTACTTCCTCATTTGTGCCGAATTACTTCGTTTGTCTCGCTCTTTTTCATTTCCTCTGATTCTCTCATCAAAGCCTCAAACATTTATTTTCCAGCGGCAGAAATAAGGAAGATGGGGACATTTTTCTCGTAGTTTCAGTCAATTTGAAAAATTATTGAGGAAACTTTATGAGCCGATATCTCGAAAACCATTGCGATTTGGTCAAAAATTCCACCAGATTCGTGCATTTCAGGTACGTTTTAGCAAAAAAGTCATCTTCTTAACCGGGGTCACGGAAACTAGACACTTCCCGAGGTGTGTCATCAGCAATACGCTCAACCGAGCTATTTACCCCATAAATGGGTACTCGTTTAACAGCTGAATAGGCTCATAGTCCAACACGTAAATCCCCTTTTTTTATCGAAAACTACCGCATTCAGTAGGAATCGAACCGGGGCCCAGTGCGAAGAAGGCGAACGTGCTAACCGTTGCGCCATCCGGACTATACATATATAATTACATGTAATAACAACAAACAGAATGCCACTGCCCAATAAAATTACTTAGATTGTATTTTCACCGAGGAGGAGGAGGGACGATACTCTGTAAAGATAGCAAATAAGAAAACATTTTATTTTAGTTTTGTCATTTATTATTTAATGGTATTCATAGTATTCTCTGAGGGTATAATAAATAAATTGTTGTTATTCGAAGATACTTGTCAGATACGTAACAGTTATTATTCACTGGTTTATCCTTATTGGTTGCTTGTTGTTCTTATCACTCGTCCAACGTCCAGTAATTACAATTTCGTATTAAGAAAAAATGATGTCCCATTCAACAATAAAATGCGAAACGTCGAACAACAGGTTTTTTAATATGAAATTATGTAAAAGACATATTGACAAAAGCAGGACCACTGGCCGGAACCAATTAAAACTCATTAAATGAGAGTCATACTGAAGGCTGTGACTAGCTAATTTGAGTATACTCGTATTACCATACTAGCAAACTGGTAATGTTAATGTATTTTTAACACACTATTAAAGTATTTCTGATTTTAATTTACTGTTACCGTACTCTTAATGCACTGTTAATATGCTTTTAATACACTGTTAATATAATACAATGTAGTGCTAACGTAGTTCTAATGCGCTAAAGACTGACAGTCATAGTGCGTCAACAATACATCAAGTGCTTTAACAATACATTAACAAAATAAGAGTGTTATATGTTATTATTACATATTCTCTATATCCTTTATTTTTTTTTCATACATATATCGTCTATATTTCCATTCAAATTGCCATTTCCGATTCCCGTTTTCAATTAACCGACTTCAGCTATTCATTTACCATTACATTGTATGGTTCTACCTGGACACCTAGAGCATGAATATCGTTACGTGATGGTCTTTATGTTACCCAAAATGTATTCAGACCCACGCCAACAGAAAGTCAACAGTCCGGAAGTCATTTATCGCACGTTTATACTGCGGAACTGAAAGGAGTATTAACTATTGTACTTGTAACTATATGGTACTCGAGTTAGTACTAATTCGTGGTGTGTTTATTTCCTACTGACCGGTACTAAATATGGCAAATTTCAGATGTTAGTTTGTCACTTCGGTTTGAAGAGTATTTTAGAAAAAGCAAGAGCCAGCAGCTTCCTTATAAAAGCGCTTTTATACCGCCGACTCTTAAAAAACAAACACCAAACAAAACATCCGTCAGCAACGAAAACGCCAACCTAATCCGAATTTTTAAGTCAAGTACCGTATCGCAACGCAAGTGGAGTTAAAAGTTAGTCCCAATTTAACAAATCCGATATGTTTACACCATGGTGACTTAGGACGGACTACTTAATACTGGAAAATAGTCCCGCGATATAAACGTAGTGAGTGTATAACATGTGATGTGTGATTTTTGCGTACAGTACTGGAAGCTTGATGACATAATCGTCATCATCGTGGCGCGACAGCCCAACGTCGGGCCTTGGCCGCCTGGATCGTTGTCCTCCAATTATCTCGGTCACGTGACCGCGTCCTCCAATTTTGGAAGCCCAGTAGTTGCGCGGCGTCCACACCTACTGAAATCTCCCAACGAGATATCGGTCGTCTAGGCAGTCTCGCTCCGTCAATTCGTTTTGCACTCATCACTCTCTTTGGCATGCGATCATCGTCTATTCGTTGGACAAGCACTGCCCATTGAAGTCGTTGTAGTTTGACGATTTTCGAAACTTCTAGCTCACCGTACAGTTCATACAACTCATGGTTGTACCGGATGCGCCATCCATCTCGTTCGCAAACAGCCCCGAAAATTCGGGGTAGAACCTTACGTTCAAATGTGTCTAGCATGTTTCCGGAGGCTCGAGTTAGGGTCCATGCAGCCGTAGCATAGCACTTGTCGTTTAATGGTTTTGTACAAGCAGAGCTTCTGTGCACATGCTTCGATTTCATTATGGGGAGAACCGAGAAAAAAGTCTTATTAGCTAACTGTATCCGTCGCTTGATTTCGTCAGTTTCGTTGCCGTCTCTTGACAAGTTGCAACACAGGTATATGAAATCGTTCACGAACTCGATGTTGAGGTCCCCCCACATTGATACTCGATTGTGCAGGTGTCCTTGTCGTCGATTGCATCATTATTTTAGTTCTACCCTCGTTAGTACATAGTCCAACTTCTTTTGCAGCGGTATCGAGCGTATGCAGAAATTGTTCTGCGTCGGCCAATTTTTGGGACATGATGTTGATGTCGTCGGCGTACGCTGCTAATTGTGTCGACTTGATGAGTAGCGTCTTGCTGTTGTCCATATTCATAGCCCGAATAGCGTATTCCAGTGCTAGGTTGAAGAGCGTCCGTCGGTGCCAGTCTATCGCCATGTTTCAGACCAGTGCGTGTTTCGAATAGATCAGTAAGTCTATTATGGATCCTGACTTGTGAGACGGCGTTGGTCATCGTCATCTTTGTCACTCGCACTAATTTGGCCGGTATACCAAATTGCAGCATGATGTTGTACAGTACTCCACGATCGATACTGTCGTATGCCTGCTTGAAGTCGACAAAGATTTGGTATACGTTTACGTTGTATTCCCAGCACTTCTAGAGTATCAATTTGACTGTGAAGAGCTGATTGGTTGTGGAGCGACCAGGTCTGAAACCGCTTTGATATTCGCCAATGATTCGTTCTGCGTACGGTTTTATTCTATTTTCCAGAATTTTGGTGAAAATTTTATAGGACATACAAACTAGTGATATGCCCCTGTAGTTCTCTTACCGCAGTTTATTTCCCTTTTTGTGGATTGGACAGATGATGCTTCTGCGCCAATCGTCTGGGATCTGCTCGAGCTCGTCCTCCCATACTCGCAGAAGTAATTGATGTATGGCATTAGCTAGACCCGTTTCACCGAATTTTAGCAGTTCAGCTGGAATCTCGTCAGCGACCGGCGCTTTATTTCGTTTTAGTGACGGCAACGCGAGATCAACTTCCTCTACTGTCAGGGGTTGTATGGGTGGGCCTAGATCAACAATATCGTCGAGAGGTTTTTGCGTGGGGATGTTAGATGGTAGGCTCAGAAGCTCTTCAAAATAAGAGGCCCATCGTTTATTAACGCCATCGATGTCGCTGAAGATGTTTCCATTCCAGTCCTTACAAAGGCTAGTCCTGGGTTGGTAGCCGTTCTTAATTGTATTTAATAGTTTGTACGCTTATCTGGTGTTCCTATTAGCTAAGTTTTTGTTTATATTCAGCAACTGCTCGTCAAAGTATTTGCGTTTCTTACGTCTAATTATTCTATTCGATATTCGCCGTAGCTCGTCATATTTTTCTCTTCTGGCTCTGGCTCCTCGTTGAATCCATTGTCTGTAGGCCTCGTTTTTTGCGTCAAATGAATTTTCGCATTCTTCGTCGAACCAGTCATTTCGCACTCGCAGGCCTTTATATCCCACAACCTTCTCTGCGACAATTTTGATGGTACCCTTGAGTTCTTCCGAGAACCCATGGACGCCTGTGTTGCTGATGTTGTGTAGCATAGGCGATAGTCTTTCCTAGAGCGCGGCAGCATACGCCACCGCCGCGCCGTAGCATCACTCAGAAGCTTATCAACCACAAAGATTTTGGGATGGCTGATGCCGTAACTTATGAGGAAAAATAAACTTATACGATTGATTGCTGTGGGGAAAAAGACATTACACATGGTGAGGTCAGGGAGGTGTATTTGGTGGTTGCCAGACGATGAATCTGCGTTTCTAAAGTCGGCCACATACGTTCACGTATACCTTGAGGTATACCTGCACAGGTCTACCGTAGCGTGTGTGTTGTCTCGCTGCACATACATCCAGACCTGCACAGGCCACCGGAGAAGAATTAAAATTGAAGAGGAAAGCTAGGTTTATGTGTTCATATTTTATAAAATATCTCAGACTAGCAAAAATTAAGATCAACTTCTTCCATAAAAATATGCATTTGTGAGGATAATATACGTAGTGTAGAAAAATTACTACGAAAATGAGTGCTGAAAATTTTTGTGGGCTACTAATATGTTTGCGCTTTAATTTTAGGCGACCGGTAGCTCAGTGCATAGATGCGTCAGTCTCATGTCTGACTACGGTCGTTAAGGCTCCAAGTTCCGATCACGGCATTCGGGATGGATGTCTGTGTTGTCTTCCCACTCTGGTGCGGGGCGTTATAATAAGCCGTTATAAGAAGCAGGAGGCAACGTGTATCGTCGAAAACTGGTTTATGCCAACGAAACGTCAGCTAAGCCACATGGAATAGTTGACGCGCTATGCTCCACTAGGGGTTAGGGCAAATAAGTATCTTAACCGAATTCGATATGTAAGTGGTTTGGGTGCCCCTAACCTCGGTACGGTGGCAGCATATTCGATTATCGTCTGTACCTATGATATATTCCGCTGTGTTTGCTTTTGGTCCTGCTGCAGGTGTACGTCAGGGTGAAAGGATCTTAAAGTGATATTTAGGAAAGATAAAACGGTATCATATGAAAAACAATTTTCTCAGATTATTTCATCCTGTTTTTCGGAAATATTGTTGCAACTTGATAGTAGGGCAATATTTATTAGCTAAAATAATAATCGAATAAGTGCATCCTGTCAAGAAATAATGCAAACTGAAAGAAGTTCATTCGGTTAATTTGGGGACGATAATAGGAAAAAACCAGGCCGAAGCTTCGCTTCGGCCCGGTGTCCGAAGCGTATATACCCTAGACTTGTACAGACCTAGTGGTAATACCAAAAGTACCAATTGGCAACGACCATTTGCATTAAAAGTGAGTTTCCTATATGACCAGTTTACAGGGGAGATTGACACTCATTCAGAAGCATTTTGACCATTCTCAAAATCAATTATCTAAACCATTCCAAAAATATTTGTCGAATTTTTCAAGTCGCCAGCTTCATTCTTTCTGAAGTCGTTGCTTATTTGAAGTGTCACTCTTGTAGGGGAGGTAGAGGTTTCTTTTGTCGAACCTTGCGCATTTTTAATAACAACCAACTAGATTCCAGTACAAACATTTAAGCAAAAATTTCAAATCTCTAGCTTAATTCTATCGAAAGTTATCGCTTATTTGAATTATCATTTGTAGGGGAAGTAGGGGTTTGGTTAGTCTGATTTTACGTTTTTTCAATATCAGCCAGCTGAATCCTACTACAAACATGTAACCAAAATTTCATGTCGCTAACTTTATTTTACCGTAAGTTATCACTTATTTTAAGTTCCATTTGTAGGGGAGGTAGGGGTTCCTTCGGTCGGATATAGCCCATCTTTAATACCGATTAACTTAATCTTACTTTAAACATTTGACCATAATTTCAAGTTGCTGCCTTCATTCTAACAAAAGTTATCGCTTACTTAAAGTTTGATTTATAGGAGAGGTAGGGGTTCCTTGGGTCGGATCTTGCCCATTTTCAACATCAACCAAGAAGATCTTACTAGCAATATTCTAACAAATTTTCAACGTGCTAGTGTCATTCTATCGAAAGTTATCGCAATTAAAGGAATATTTTATTTTTTGAAATTTGTAGGGGAGGTAGGCGTTCCTTAATCTGATTATGCCCAACTTACTAAAACTCAACGAGCTTCTCACCTCAGGGTTGCGTGCGAAAAATCAGGTGTCTACGTCAATTGGTTCAAAAGTTATAGACAAAAAACCTGAAAAGTAGGGTAGTACGGGGCTCTTTGTAAGAAAATTACCGTTAGTTTTCAACTGATCCATTTTATTTTTCTAGAAAAGTATAAGATCACCCTCGCGAGCAATCTACCAAAGCTAGAGCTTTTGATGTTTATTAAATCGGGAGTTATAGATACATTTAATTATTTTGCATATGTAGGGGAGGTAGGCGGAGCCTCCTTTAAGGTGTTACATATTTCCGTCGTGACAAAAACAATATACCCTATACTAAAAGTCTAGGCTATAATTAATACGGAAACAAAAGCTATATCTTAGCTTTAGCGTGCGCAAATCGATATATTTTCCATCCCAAGACCAGATGAAATTTTGAACCAATTCCGATGGCCTTGTAAACGCAAAAAGCTCTCTAAAACTGGGGTCGTTTTTTTTGATCTTCCAAAGCCTTTCTTCCGCTCGCTGTTGTCAATTTTCTCAAACTTCTTCGAGTTCGATTGCATAGTACAATATATTGGAGAATAATCCAGTCTTTCACCTATTTCGCAAATAGTTCACTTTTTTATGCTAAAACCAAAATATTGTTTTTTTATACCCTAGACTTTTACCATAGTATAGGGTATATTGTTTTTGTCACGACGGAAATATGTAACACCTTAAAGGAGGCTCCGGAGGTATAGCAATGTATATATATAAATGATCAGGGTCACCTCCTGATTCGCTTAAGCCATGTCTGTCTGTCTGTCTGTCCGTTCGCACGATAACTTTCGATAGAATGAAGCTAGAGCCTTGAAATTTTGGTCAGATGTTGGAAGTATGATCTAGTTGGTTGGTATTGAAAATGGGCATGATCAGGCCAAGAGAATGCCTACCTCCCCTACATATGTAAAATATTTAAATGTATCTATAACTCCCGATTTAATAAACATAAAAAGCTCTAGCTTTGGTGGATTGCTCCCGAGGATGATCTTATACTGTCCTAGAAAAAAAAATGGATCAGTTGAAAACTAACGGTAATTTTCTTACAAAGAGCCCCGTCCTACCCTACTTTTCAGGTTTTTTGTCTATAACTCTTGAACCAATTGACATAGACACCTGATTTTTAGCATGCAACCCTGAGGTGAGAAGCTCCTTGAGTTAAAGTAAGTTGGGCATAATCAGATCAAAGGAACGCCTAGCTCCCCTACAAAATTAAAAAAAAAAACATGAAAGAACTACGATTGGGGTAAACACCAATCATGCAATACTCTAGATGAATTTGAACCTGGTTAAAGCCAATAAATAATTTCAGACTAATAGCTGTAACACTTTTCGAGAAAATCAGCTTATTGTCAAAAGACAACATTTTGTATTAGCTCAAGGCGATATCAAGCTAGAGAGCAACGTTGGTAAAATGTGTCATATTGTATAGGAGGGGGTAGACGGAGTAAGGGTAATCGACTATTTTTTTTGAATCTAACTGATATTGTTAATTAAGTGTTAAGTACAAAATTTCAGCCCGATAAATTGTATACGTACTGAGTAAATAGGCTTAACGTATTTCATGAAATAGTGCAGTTTGTATGGGAGGGGGTAGAAGGAGGGTGAGGATTACAATAAATTTTATAATGTAGGTTACAATTATCATAAAAGTGATATATTCAAAATTTCAAAGCAATATGTTTTATAGTTTCTGAGAAAATCTGATTATTGTAAATTATCAAAAATGTGTCATTTTGTATGGGAGGGGGTAGACGGAGTAAGGGTAATCGATTACTTTTTTTGAATCTATCTGATATTGTTAATTAAGTGTTAAGTACAAAATTTCAGCCCGATAAATTGTATAGGTAATGAGTAAATTGGCTTAACGTATTTCATGAAATAGTGCAGTTTGTATGGGAGGGGGTAGAAGGAGGGTGAGGATTACAATAAGTTTTATAACATAGGTTACAATTATCATAAAAGTGATATATTAAAAATTTCAAAGCAATATGTTTTATAGTTTCTGAGAAAATCTGATTATTGTAAATTTTCAAAAATGTGTCATTTTGTATGGGAGGGGGTAGAAGGGGTGGAGCGATTTAGCCCGTTCACGAACTTAGCCTTCATTTTTTGTCAAAAATAACGTGTGCAAAATTTGAACTTCATAGCTCAACGCGTTCTCGAGCTAGAGAGGTCACGGACGGACGGACGGACAGACGGACATCCGGTTTTGAGATATTCGAGTGATAATATGAACTTCTGTATCATTCATTTTTTGCTGCGAGCCTTATTTCTCAGCGTTACAAACTTTGTGGCAAACTTATAATACTCTCAGATTTCATCTAGAGTATAATAAATATTGCTTTAATTACGATAACTTTTGATAGAATGACACTAGCGAGTTGAAAATTTGTTAGAATATTGCTAGTAAAATCTGCTTGGTTGATGTTGATGGGCAAGATCCGACCCATGGAACCCCTACCTCCCCTACAAATCAAACTTTAAATAAGCGATAACTTTTGATAGAATGAAGCCAGCAACTTGAAATTTTGGTCAAATGTTTAAAGTAAGATTGAGTTAGTAGGTATTAAAGATGGGCTATATCCGACCGATTTTACCCCTACCTCCCCTACAAATGGAACTTAAAATAAGTGATAACTTACGATAAAGTAAAGTTAGCGACTTGAAATTTTGGTTACATGTTTGTAGTAGGATTCAGCTGGCTGATATTGAAAAAACGCAAAATCCGACTAACCAAACCCCTACTTCCCCTACAAATGAAAATTCAATTAAGTGATAACTTTCGATAGAATGAAGCTAGAGATTTGAAATTTTGCTTAAATATTTGTAGCAGGATCTAGTTGGTTGGCGGCAATGATGGGCAAGATCTGACCCAAGGAACCTTTACCTCCCCTACAAATGAAACTTCAAATAAGCGATAAATTTCGAATAAATGAAGCTAATCACTTGAAATTTTGGTCAAATGTTTGTACTGGGATCTAGTTGGTTGTTATTAAAAATGCGCGAGATTCGACAAAAGAAACCTTTACCTGCTCTACAAGTGAGACTTCAAATAAGCAACGACTTCAAAAAGAATGAAGCTAGCGACTTGAAAAATTCGACAAATTTTTTTAGAATGGGTTAGATAATTGATTTTGAGAATGGTCAAAATGCTCCTGAATGAGTGCCAACCTCCCCTATAAACTGGCCATATGGGAAACTCACTTTTAATGCAAATGGTCGTTGCCAATTGGTACTTTTGGTATCACCACTAGGTCTGTACAAGTCTAGGGTATATACGCTTCGGACTCCTGGTTTTTTCCTCACTTTTTCCTACTTTTCACCCAAATTTACCGTTTCTACTTAGAACGCTATTAACACCAACTGACTAAACTTAAAAGCGACTAGACCTTTTCCATAGTCCTCCACGTGGGCATCCCTGGTAACGGCACTGGGTCAAACCGCTGACGGCTAAGTCTTAGCGATAGGACAGTTTGGAGAAAGGCAAGATAGTTGCAGCCTGAATGGCTGACCAAAACCTAAGCGTCTCAGGTTTAGTAGAATGGAATTTATTTGTGTAGTCGGACCTGCAACATAGTTGTATGAACTCCAGCACGTTTATTAAACCATCTGAAGCAGCTATCTCTCCATCCCGTGAATGGGGTTAAGCGATGTGCTAACAACTCGTCCTTGTAAAAACTATTCCACGTCCAGGAACCTGGAACAAAAGCCTCGGATTGGACGGATCAACAACGACGACCTCACGAACGATTAGAAGTACAAACTGAGTATTACTGCAATCCAGGAATCTGATTTGCTTAGCATCGAGATCAATGACAAGAAATCGCACACAGTTTTTACAAGTGGCAAACCATCGAGCCACAAGGAGTTTGGCGTAGCATTTATAGCGAAAAATCAGAAGCCGCACATTACTGACTTCAAACCCATAAATGAACGGCTGTGTGCAACTCGCATTAAGATTCGATTCTTCAACCTCTGGCTCATTAATGTGCACGCCCCCACTGAAGTTAAAGAAGACGCAATAAAAGACGAGTTTTACTACTCAATGAGGGTGTCTACACCAGGCACAATTGTTCCGGCACAAAACCGGTTTTTGTAGGCGAGATGCATGAAGGGAAAGGTATAGGAAGGGAACAAAACTTGTGCTCGAAAATTTCAAGCACAACAATTGTTCCCAACTAATACACGCACTTTTCGCATCCTTCCACAATATAGCATAAAATCAATACATTGAAAAAGCCCTATATGTATACAAGTTGTTCTCGTTTCGATGTGCTTCGTGTAGACAGGCACATAACCGGTTTTGTGCCTGGAACAATTGTGCCTGGTGTAGGCAGCCTCATTTGGCCTAACCCCTTGTGGGGCATAGCGCGTCAACTGTTCCATGTGGCCCAGTTGCCGTTTCGTTGGCATAAATTGGTTTCAGAGAATGCAGTTGCCAGCATGCACCTCCTGCACACATCCATGGCCACGAGCGTTGTCGTGGACGGGATTCGAACCCGAAACGCCGGTAGTCAGACATGAGACTGATGCCTCATCACACTGCGCTACCGGTCGCCCAAAGACTTGAGACTCCCTTCGACTCACTTCGAACCAACGACGTCAAACTGCTACCTTAGGCTCCGTCCCCAAGGGCATCTTCTGATGCCCACCAACCCATCCATTATAACTGCAAGTCAAATACTTTGTTGGTTTTCTTCTAGGTATGATCTTGGACTCATATTCCCGTAAAAATTTCTCGGCTCTAATTACAACTATAATAGAAATAATGTTTATATTTATCTCTAGGCTTGGTTGACTGAACAACGTGACCTACACTCGATCGAAGTAAAAACTTCCCATGAATCGAGCTACTTCACGCCAGGACTCTCCAAAAAAGTAATGCTCCTAACAAAAGTTAAGTGCAGTCATACTTTAATATAAGGGTTGTTAATGTCTCCAGTTCCTTTCTGTCGCTTTTCACATAGATTTTCCGTCTGTTTTCAAAGGAAATACAAAGGCCTTTAGAATGTAAGGCATCGTTTTAAGGGACCTATTTCTGCGTACCTTTAAGCTCTTTCAGTAGAGATTGACAGTGAGCCACGGAGATAGTTAACCTTTGTTTAACCGTAAGTGACCCATTCACTCACACACTCGATGCACACAACTCATACCGAAGCATCTACATACGAATCTCGAGAGTGGAGTGACAACCGACCAAGTTTCGTTACCCCTGTCACTTAGTAATTGGACTAGAGCGAAAGAGACAGAGAGACCGGTAGATGTATTTGTTTAGATATCATGGACTGTAAAAGAATCAGATTTTTTTTTCCGGTCTACTTCCCCTCTATTTCACTGATCCTACCAAGTTCGCCAAAAACGCAGCCATTGTTGCTACAATTCTAAAACTCTCATTCCGTTTTCTGTTGTAGACAGCCAAGCAACTGTCCTTGTCTCACGTTATTTTATTTTAGACAGATGGACAATTTTTTAATAATGTTACTTTGCAAAAATGTTGGCCATAGTTGCTTTTCATTTTCAGCAAGTTTCAGGAAGTGTTTACTCTTCTTCTTCTGTATGGTTAGCCATTAATAAAATTAACAAGAAAGGTACGCGACGCCAAGTTATTTTTAATAAACATTTCTACAAATGAATTTCCCAACAATTTTCACGTTTCCGGAAATATAATTAAAGGCTGGACAATATTCCGGAACTCAAGCCGTAACCACTCTAGGAGTAGAATCAACCGACCGGATTCTTCGTTCTATTGTATCTGCACTGATAAGGTTTCGTATCTAAAAGACTTCACAGCCGTAGCGCTAAAATTGACTTCAAATATATTAAGATGTTGTGATGTCGTCGTAGAGTCGTCTCGTCGTGTCGACATAGTTGTTGGATTCACTTTGGTCCTGGCTTTTCATCCTGCCCGGACGTGGCGAAATTGGAGAAAAGCTTCTCACAATCTTGTTTCGTGTTCCTTCTTACAAGGGAAGTGTAGAGAACTTTCCATCCGACCGAGACTAGTTGTTATGGAGTAAATGAAGCAAGGCATACGATAATTAAACTAAGACAGAGTGCAACTGTTAATTGCTTTCAAGGACGTTTCGGGCTTATGTTAACTAATGGAACCTCCGAGTAAACGCCAGGAAAATGTTCGTTATGGGTTTTTCGGCGAAGTAAAACCTAATTATGGCTTTTCCAACAAGGAAAGGGGCACTCCAAAAATATTCTATGTTGTCATCGCTCAACGTAGCCACTCTTAGTCACAGCTCCCTCCCTTTTGTCACTTGTCGTGTCGCCTATATAGTGGTCGTTTTTCATCGTTCCCGAGAGCTGAGGTGTAGGACAACGATGGTCCTAGATTGCAGAAAGTGTATGAGAAGATGTCCTGCTCATTAGAAAGATATTTCATTCCGTTATAGGACATCAAGAGAGATGTAAGGCGTGACGTAAACTCTTATTCATGGGAAAAGAAGAAGTGGGCGGATGAAATTGTGCTGGGAAAAATCTTCAGGTTTATAAATTCTGATGATGGTAGTATTCAATCACACCTTTAAATAATCGATAGCATGATAATTTTTTTGAAGTATGCATAACTTGAACTCGCTTTAAAAGTTTCGCTATAACTAAAACGTGAAAAGTAGCCACAAGCATACTATACTCATTAGCCCTAACTCCTAGTGGGGTATAGAGCGTCAACTATTTAATGTGGCTTAGCTGACGTTTCGTTGGCATAAACTAGCTTCGGACGATGAACGTTGTCAGCATGCAGCTCCTGCTCCCATTTAACAGCCTACCTGCGACAAGTCGGCAGATATTGTCGCTTAATATTAAGCTTCGCACCACAGGGGAAGACAACACAAACATACATGGCACGAATGCCGTGGACTGGACTTGAACCCGCAGCGACCGTAGTCAGATATGAGACTTTCGCTTCTATGCACCGAGCTACCGGTAGCCTTAAAAGTTGGACGATAAGGTGATGTTGTAAAAGCTGACGAGCGTTTTATGCGTTTAATTCGGCCTGTTTGTGCCAATCTTATCAAAACTCGTGTCTTAAAACTTAAATTTCCTCTTGATATGACTCGTATAATTTCATTTTCCATGTAGCCATCACGGCAGTCTTAATTCTTTCTTCGATTATTAGTTTTAAAAAAGTTTTTTCATTTTGTTTTCTATAAGCTTAAAAAAATAAGAATGAACCTTAAAGAGGGATATTAATCTGGTCGGAGAGACTTGATCCTTGATCCAACCGTATTCCGTAGCATACCCATACAATAAATCCACTTATCATGAAAGCCATAAAAGGTCATTCCTGGAAAATATCGCCGTGAAACCCCTGAGAAACATCTTCTATCCAATGAATCGAAAGTCATTAATTATCACATACGTACATCATCAAAGAATAACACGAAAGTTCCTTGATAAATGCAAGCTTCGCAGGCTAATGTCCTACCAATTAAATATCGTTTCAATTACTGATTGCCAATTTAGATAAAACAATGCAGTTGTCAAGCAATATCTTAAAATTATATCGATCGCATTCGCCTGCAGCCCATTAGACACAACGCAGAGGCATGGGTGCGCTCACCAGGAACACTGACATTCTGGCATTTCAATCTAATTACTTGGTCGAAGCGATTACTTAAAACAGCAATAAAAGTAAAGTGAACTTAATTGCTCCCTGAATTGCTCGTATTGACTAGGCTAGGTCCAAGACATCCGACGAAGGACTCCCTATGGTATTTTATGAGCATGCCTGCCTCCTTTCATTGGGATCCATGGAACTCATTCCATTCTTATATCCCGACACTGAAACAATTCAGTTCAAAGCTGCTCAATTAGCAACTGGATTCGCAATGCGTTCGTTTCCCTCAAATAAGGTGTGGACAGAATGCATGAGAGCAGGGATAGCGAAACAGAACGGCTGACGCGGTGCGGCGCGGTACGGTGTGATATCAAACACCCTGAATCATTTTCTTGAGATTGGCAGAATTCCCCTTTTCGATTCCTGCTCTACTCAGATTGATGAAAATTATCTGAAATTTCATTATGTCATGAGGCGTTACTTCACTCCTGCATTTTCTCATTTGATGGATGTATGTAAATATAAAACTAAAAGGCTACGTCCTGTATCCTATCGTTCGTGTACTCGTCGCTTTATTTGGTGAGTAACTTTTTTTTTGGAAAAGGAGCAGTACCAAAGGCAGGAATCGTTCATTGGAGTCATACTGTACTTCATGTCGTGTGGATTCTATTAAGGAATTGAAGGCTCTAAAAGGCTCCCTGGAGTGTTTCTTACTTAACATGAGTACGTCTAGGTTCTAGGCGAAATGGTATTGGAATTTAGTAAAGCCAAACTGACGAGAGTGTGGTAAGGGGATGTTTGCTGGAGGAAGCAAATGAAAATATTCTTTGTATTTGTAGTTCAACTAGCGGTCACAATGGGAAGCAAAAATAGACGGCTGGCTCTGACTTACTAGATGAGTTCGAGAAACTATGGTGTAGATATGTATATTTTTGCTAGTATGCTTCGCTTCTGGATTTTCCCTAGATATTGTAGTGGATAGTGTCGGGACGCTTGAACGTACTTGTGGGGACCGAGCCAAAGATGGCCGAAATCACCACTATGATCCGACTGAGACAAGAGGCGCATGTCCCTTAAACTTGTTGAGAAGTAAAACCTGCTCCCTCATTCGGCAAACTTAGGCGACATTTTTTAATGCTCTTAGGGTTATTTTGCTGTGCTTGGTACCTTTTCTTTATCAGGATCAACGTATCAGATTATTGACTTTTAATTCTAATCTCAAACTTAAATTTTGTATTTCCTGGAACAGAAACCAATTTTAGTTTCAACGGTTAGGAAGGACTCAAATGGCCAAGTTTGGGACAATTAGGATAAAGAGCGTACCTGTCCAATATATTAGCCGCTCGACAACAATTATCGGTTCATACCAGGCAGGAGCGTTTGGTCGTGTAATGGCTGAAGAAAAACGATAGGACGTGAATCTTCTCGACAAAATCTACAGCGAATTTGTACCGCTGTTCAGCTCGTTGTTGGATGATCCGTCTCTTAGCGGCAACGTATTTTTCAGTTAGTTTAGATTTGTTGGAGGGAAATCGAGTTTACTGCCATCGTTTTCTAGCGTGTAATTCTGAGGGATAGGTTTTTGTACTAGACACACGGCGTACCCTAGTAGAACTCCAAGTCGCTTGCTGAATACAATCCTTGAAATTTTTTACCAAATACGGTGAAGTGACCGGATGATAGCTCGCAACTTGATCGGCATTCACAATTAAGTGTAGCGGGGATATCTTGCGTAATAGCGAAATCAATGTATTGACGCGCTCAGTTGACATGTTCTTTCGGTCACCGCTCTTCGACCTAGAGAATGGAGATTCGATCCCCGGCGCGGACATAACTGATACTGGGTACTGTCAGTATAAATGCGGCGCAGTTAGGAGGTGTATGCTAGCAACTACATGTCCGAAAAGTAGATATGCTATCAAAACGTCAACAAAGCATAGAAATACAAGAGATGTTGACGCGCCCAAGTCCCTGGATGCGTCAAGGGAGCTAACAGCAGGTGTTTTTGCTCGGATTGATATGCCAATTCGTTGGTTCACTAGTCAATATCGAGTGCAGATTTAAGTTACGCGTGGTTAATGATCCAGGCGGCCAAGGCCCGACGTCGGGCTATTGCGCCACGATGATGATGGTGGCTGATAATAATTGGCGTCCTTTTTATGTTATCAGTCGTGAGCCTTATAAGGTATGTTTAACATTGTAGTCTCCTCCAGCGACGAAACATTTACCCATTGAACAAGAATTCGAATTGATGTTGTGTGTGGGTGGCTATACACTGCGGACTCTGTAATATGTCTCAGCAAATCTTCAACAATAATATTCGTAGCTTGAATATTTTGGGTTCGGAAGGCTTCAGTCAGATGATGCCTGATACTGGTTTTATTAGTACCGCAGCCCCCCGTACCATCTGGATGCATAGTGTGGTAGAGATTGTAATCAGGCACTTTGAAGTCGCTTTTAGCTGTGAAGTGAGTTTCGGAAACTAAAAGCATGTGACTTCATATGTAGCTATGAAAAATGTTAACTCCATAATTTATTGTGCTACTCCGTTGGCGCTCCAAAGTATTAGGTTGGTGCAGATGAAATGTCGGACTCAGTAATAAATTTTTGGACAGCTGTTCCTTTTCATAAAGATAATTTTATTAATCGAAATAGGTACCAGCAGATGCGAAACACTTTTCCCAACGAGATACAAGCGCATTTATTCCTGTTTCGTAGGAATCCGAGTTGCTGGTTCGAAGAAACTCTTCGAAGGCATTTTTGACAGCTGCTTAGTTGTTAAACTGTTTTCTTGTCAAAAAGTGATCCAAATATTTAAAGAAATGGTAATCTGTTGGCGAGAGGTCTGGTGAATATGGCGGGTGAGAAAGAGTCTCATAGCGCAAGTCGTTCAATTTTTGGATCGTTGTTCTCGATACATGAGGTCGTGCGTTGTCATGAGGCAGTATAACTCCATCCCTGTTGACTAGCCTAGGTCGTTGAACTGTCAATTTCTGATGCATTTCGTCCAGTCGAGCGCAGTATTTCTCAGCATTGATGGTTTCGCCAGGTTGCAGGAACGAATAGTGTATGAATCCAGCTAGAGGCCACCAAACAGTCACCATTATTTTCATTGGATGAAGGCTTGGTTTCGGCATGTGTCTTGGAACCTCATCGGCATCTAGTCATTGGGGCGATCGGCGACAATTATCGTATAGTATCCACTTTTCATCGCAGGTCACAATTCGGCTCAAGAACGGTTCGTTTCTGTTGCGGGAGAGAAGAGAACTAGAAATCTCCATTCGACACGCCTTGTTTTGCTCCCACTTTTCCAAGTTGTTGCAAGTGGCGGTAAACTGTCGAATGGTGCACGCCCAATTTCTCCGCAAGATCCCTTATGGTTTGGCGGGGGTCAGACTCCACTAATGCACGTAGCTCGTCGTTATCGATCGATGGTCCTGGGGTTCCACGTGGCTCATTTCGAAGGTTCATATCTCCGGATCGAAATTTTTCCAACCACCTCTGAGCGGTTCGTACGTTAACCGTATCAGGTCCAAATGCCTTCTTAATATTCCTTGTTGCTTCGCTTCCGTTGCGTTGTGCTCTAGATTAGATTCGTAAAGGAAAAGTAGCCATTTTTGACTCGCTTCCATGTTCTTTTTTTTCACCGATCACCATAAAGTGCAAAACCGAAATGACTCCATAAGCCACGATAGCAGTATTTATACTTCAATATGTTATATCACTAGCGCCGCCTGGTGGCAGTTTGATACATAAAAATCGCAGCCAACTTCATGTTATTGCAAAATCCGACATTTCATCTGCACTATCCTAATACGATCGTCAGTGAGTGTGTTCCTTGTTGTCCTCTGTACTCATTCAGTTTATGGACTAGTTAGTTTGCTTAGAGACACGATTTAAAAGGAGATTTGTGACTGTAATTATTTGCTGCATGAGTTGTTTTAATAAGTTAAACATGTCAGGCGTATGTCCTCATCAGAATGTAAAGACGGATCCTGCATTTGAATAGGCTGATTGTTTGAGTTTCCTCTGACTTCTTGAGCGTATGATAAGACTTGAGATTTGGGTGACTGTTCTGTGGTTTGAACATTTGGGACCTCATAACGTGGTACTGAAGAGGGAAAATATTTCTTTCTCAGAATAGGTTGTGGAGATTTTGGTAAACAATACAACCTTTATAATTTGCGGGCAGGTTTCCTTGACAATTTGCACATTTGATGTCGTTTATTTTAGTTCCATTTGGACACTTTAATGATTGTTGGTTGCCTGCGCATTTCATACATTTTGGCGTCCGTCAACAGTAGGAATTGGTGTGCCCATATTGTTGGCAGTTGGCACAGTGTGATATTTCTTTTTTGGGTCTCGGTGGTTCAAACACATCACGTATAAAATGTGTTTAGTAACGTATATCGTTCTATTATTACTTTTTTTTTGTTCAATTTACACTACAAATATGGAAATAAGCAGTTAAGTACTACTACTTAAAAATTCTAACTTGGATATCTTACACATCAAAAGAAGAGTGCATATAGGTATATCATAATAACTTTAAAGCTTCGTTCATGTTTCGGTTCGTTCGTAAAGAACTCAGTGTTTTCACACACCTTTCTTGTGTAGAGGGGTGGAACACATGTGTTAGCAGCTCGATCAGAGGTTTGACGTCGTCTACTTTGTCGACAAATATAGGAGGAGGTTTCGGGATCGATTGAATAGGGGTTTCATCTTCTTTGAGGAGCGATGCATCTGATTTTTGAACAAAAATTTTAAGATTTTGTGTTTGTGCACTCTGCGACTACAACTATTATTTTCGCACAAATAACCAATTTTTTTTTTAATTTGAAGAACATTTTTCCCATGTGAGGTATATTGCTTATGTTAAGGTTTGGTGGGTGTGTGAGATTAGCGTATAAGGTAAGCGGTTTGTGCTTAAGTATGACAGATGTAAACAAAGGCAAATTGAGAATAACAAAATGAAAAATGCAAGTTTTTTTTTTTATTTTCTAAGATCAGAACTCGATAAAACTGCATTCAATTCGTAAGGATGGATTACTGAAACGCAGAGCGATGCGCCTTCGGACCGGGTCGATCCCTCGAAGTCCTAAGAGCCTTTCTGATGGGTAGAAAGCGTTGTGCAGGATAGAAAGTGCTGTGAAAGCTAACCTGCCGGAATAGCAAGAGGAAGACGGATTGAATCAGATCTGAGCAAATTAGGTATCCTGGGTATAACGAAATCACAGGAATCACGAGAGAACACAATTGTATACCACTAACGCTTAACACTGTCTTTTAAATCATACGTCCAATCACCTTGACAGCTGTCAATCGATTATTGGAATATTGAAAAAATGTTCCCTCAAGACGCATGAAGAATTCGCAAAAACAACAAAACCTTTGATTTGAATTTTCAATTGACTAGCATTGCAGGAAAGAACTTTCTAAATCTTAGAAGTCATTGAGATGCAAGGATATGAAGGTATATAATTGACTCAACGCGATGTCTTGAAAGCCAGGTTCGCAATTCTCCATATGGTTCTCCGTAAAGTAAATTCGGTACCTTTTGTATGGCGAACATTAGTATTAGTCTTACTCATTAGCGTAGCCAGGATTTGACTTAGAGAAGGACAGAAATAAGAAAACTCGATGTGTATAAAATACAAGTATGTATACAATTAAAATATGTAGCTTTAATTAAACATTTGATGACATTAAAAAGTACGCAGCTGCAATGGTCAATGTCAAAGAATCTCATGGCGCAGGTCAGTGGTCGATGACACACCTTGTTGAGAAAAACATTATAAGAAATACGAGAGTTTATCGGAACTCTAAAACCGAATGCGTTGGCTTGTAAGCAGTAGTTTAAACTCCATTAGAAGCCACTACTACTATTCCTACTTGCCTAATTTTATTTCAGCATTAGCCTGCTATGTCGTAGTCTAGATGGAGAAACGGTTAGCACGTTCACTTTCTGTTCACTCGGCCCCTGGCTCGATTCCTACTGAAAACAGAAATCTTTTCGATAAAAGGGTATTTCCGTGCCGGACTATGAGCCCATTCTGCTGCTATATGAGTATCCATTAGGACTTAAAAACTCGGTTAAGCGTGTTGCTGATCACAAACACCTCTACATACATAACCACGAACTAGTAAATGAGATGATGCTAAATAATCTCGAGGCCTTCGTCCTGGATGGACTGTTGCGCTAGTTATTTATTTTTATTAGTCTGCTAAGGTTTTTTATGAGAAACTGTTTTTCGCTTACAGAACTGTCCCATTATGAACACGCATTATAGTAGGTAGCCGTGTTCATTCGGTCACCGCTCTTCGATCTAGAGAATGGAGGTTCGATCCTCGGCGCGAACATAACTGCCTGTGGATACTAATAGAACTCTCACTGCGCTCCGAGCTTGTCAGTATAAAAGACGGCGCGAATAGGAGGTGCATGCTAGCACCTGCACAGAAAGTAGATATACTATCGAACATGGCCCTGGATAGGTCAAGGCAAAACATAAAATGCTTATAGTATGTAGGTCTACAACCGGATTTTCAGTTATTGCTGATTGTAGCCAAGTTCTTACCTTCTTCAAATAGCTATTATATATTGCGATAGTGCATCTCGTGCAGGTTGCTCCTCGGCAAGTGTGATATACAGTATAAATTATTTCCAGAAAAACACCTTCAAAGACATTCATTAAACAGTTGAGTGGGCTTATAGTCCGACAAGTAGATCCGTTTTATCAATTTTTTTCCTTTAATAGAAAAGAAAGAAACGTAATATCCTTCGTTCAAGTCAATTTCATGAACTTCGCGAATTAACTAATTTTATTTGTCAAGACATTTAGATAAAAAAAACTCTGAACTCATGAAAAAGTTTCAAAGTTTCAAAATTCGTTGAAAATTTAACCGAGAAAATTGAAAAGTAAAGGTTCGGAGAATGGATTCTGTTTAAAAAAACTCACGCTGTCCAAAACAGAATTGTTTACCGCTAAAACTAAAAATTCAAAAAGGACGATGATCGACGAATTTTTCTAAACCAATGTCTAATCAACTGTGGGTTGGTATATAGATTTCTTGGGTGACCCTTAGCGCAGTTTTTTTTTTCCTCTCATTTTACTGTAGTTTTTGTGTTTAAAATCAAAAAGTGTCTCGCCTAAGTTTTTTCTAGGAAAGTTTGTTCCAGGCATTTCCCGTAGTCCAACTTTAACCAAATTGGTCGCACTCGGTGGCCGTGATCGTTCGGTCACCGCTCTACGATACTAATCTAGAGCTCGGAGATCAAATCTCGGCGCTATCAAAAAACTGCCTGTGACTACTAATAGAACTCTCACAGTGCTCCGAGCTTGTCAGTATAAACACGGCGTGGATAGGAGGTGCATGCTAACTGCACTTCCGAAAAGTAGATATGCTATTGAAACGTCAATAAGGCCTAGAAAAACTAGAGACGTTGATGCGCCCATGCCCCTGGAGGGGTCAAGGCAATTAGAGTACTTTAACCAAATTTGCTACTTAGCTTCCTTGCGTGATTCTAGACGTCAGGACAAAAGGACCTTCTTGGAAACGGAGTCAATAGTCGGACATCAAACCTACCAAATATTATATTTCGTATTCCCTGAACCAGGGTGATGAGACCAATGTCCTGTTTTGGCAAAGTGTGGCTTTTACTCGACGGTGTGAATTTAAATTTTGAAATTATCGCTGCATTTTCGTGATTTGTCAACTTTTTACCATATTGGCGACTTATGGAAATATTTTTTTTTTTCAGGATTCAGAATTCTTCTTTTTAATTATATTTTCCTTCCCTTAATTTCGACCTCGATGTTTATCTCTTAATTTGAATCTATTGTAGTTTGTCCCGAAATCGTTAAAAGCGACACAACGACAGTTTGATTCATCTTTGTGGAAGTTCTCGATGATTTTCGGACAAATAAAATTAAAATAAAATGAATAAAATTAGAATTAATTGCCTCGGCGAGCACTTAACATCGAAGTTAAAGCGGGGAAGGGCAGCAAATTCACACCCCTGCACAACCGCGGCTATGCGCATGGTCCTATTTATTTATTCTTGGATTTAAACCATTTTCAAAGCTTGTTTATACTTACTTAGTCTATATTCCTTAAAAATTGTCAGAGGTAAAAGTAATGTTTATCCTGAAAGGCGCATATGACCTAAGACCAGCCTGTCCCCCACTGTCCTGATAATGTCGGAAATGCTTATAATACTCTCTCGTGAGCTATTTTAGGAAAGCGCTGAGGCCGGCCGCATACCGGAGAGATATACGTTTACAGTCATAGCGGAGCGTGTGTGTTGTCGCTTTAGTATACCTGCACAGGCGACCAGAGAAAAATCAAAATTCACCGATAAACCGGAGAAGTAAGCCGCGGTGTATATGCTCGTATTTCAGTTGCAGTTTGAATTGTGTAGCAGCAATGTGCACATCGTTTTGGAGCAACATTTTGAATTGTTTACATCAGAACATCGTAGCTGTCCTGATTTATTTTTAACAACCACTCTTTACACCACTTTTCACGTTATTTCTCTGTTTTTGATTGCACTCGAATTTTTTAGCAAGTAAGTATCGGTGCGATTGTGGGCGTCGTCATTGGACATTGTCCAATCGTCTTCCGTATAACGACTTCTGCTATATCCATTAATTGTATGCATGGTGTTGGGTCGACCGGTAGTGCGTAGAGGCGTCGCGTCTACCGTCGTGACTACGGTCATTACGGGTTCGAGTCCCGTTCACGGCGTTCGTGGTCATGGATGTTTGTGGTGTCTTCCCCTGTGATGCGGGGAGCAATAGTAATCCACAACATTTGCCGAATTGTCTGAATTAAGGGGCTGAATTGGAGCAGGAGGAGCAACGCGTATCATCCGAAACTGGTTTATGCCAACGAAACGTCAGCTAAACCACATGGAATAGTTGACGGGCTATGGCCCACTAGGTGTTAGGGAAAATGAGTATGGTACGAGTATAGAACGGCTCGAAGCACAGGATGATGGTTGAGGTAATGTATCCCATGTGGTATCACAACGGCGATCTAAAAGTGGGTAAGTAGGTAGGTAGGCAGGTTATTCTGGTAACCTGCCTACCTACCTACCTACTTATCCACTTTTAGATCGCCGTTGTATTTATAAAGTACAGAACCTCTGAACTCATTTGTTGTTCGTAATTTTCGTTCCAATCTTTGTTTTTCAATAGAAGCTCTTCCTGTCAAATACTGCCTACCAACCACTGTAGACAATGCGCCAGCAATCAGACGCAAGGGTGGCTAAGTAATGTCATATACACAGTGTTAAATGCGACCTGTTGGCGCCCATAGTCATTCAATTCAACAAAAAAAAAGAAACTTCTTAAAGTCTTCTCCCACAGTCGTCAATTATCTACGCCTTACTGAACTATTTGGCCAAGGAAAAACGAGGAAATAGTCGGTATCTCACAATCCTCTACCCAACGACTAAAGTAGGTTATCTCGTTTTATTTCCATTCAACAGGTACCCCCAAAGGATAGCCTTTTCTGTTGCTAGGAAATCCGACCATTCGAATTGTGGGAGTCCCGTGTGTGGGCGTTTGTGTGCTCACATCTCTTTTCCTAGTCACTGCATTCATGATGCAGCGATGGCTTTTTATCGATGGGTTCTACAAGTACATGAATGACGTTTAAGCTGTTTGCTATGACTAATAGTTAGATAACAATTGATTCCCTGTAACCATCATGGAGTAAAACCGAACAAGCCTGGTATGTTAAAGAGATTTTTTTTGTCATTAGTACACTCACTGTTATCCCTTTCAAGCAAATAATCGGTAATGTTCCGTGGAATCCTGTAAAGAATTGTAAATCGATGCAGGATGCTATGCTTTGGGAGTGACATGACGCAGGCACAGGAAGACCTGTTGCACCCACGTAATCAACGCTGATGCTGTTCTGTCAGTTATTGGAAGCTGTTGAGATGTATTTTATAGTCGACATCCTGGTCTCCTTTGCTTTATATATGAAAAATGTTCTATTATGGAATACTTTGATATAGGCTGTTTATCAGAAAGTGGCATCCCTCAAACCATATGGTTGCTCATGATTTATGAGCTTTCCGGGAGGTAGCTTGCTCGCTAGTTGTCCAACGGAAGCTCTTTCGCTGCAAAGTGATTATGTTTTGTTTTTGTGGCTCACGCAACCCGGCTAAATGGAATCAGGAAGGCAATACCCGTAGCGCTCACAGATGAAATATTGTTATTGCACAACTGGGAAAACACTCTTCTAAATATACAAGCGGATGCATAGATGGAATAATTGAATTATTGTGGAAAATAATAATATGTTTTTTCCGCGGGATGCAAGTCCTTAGGGGATGTGTTTAGTTTCTGGCTTCGACCTATTTGTTCTTTCGTTGATGTGATCTTTTGTAATCGTTTGTCATGAACGGCAGTTTTGTGTCAACGAAAGATTAGAGATAAAAGCGTAACGAGTGCTAGTCCATGTGCATTCAAACAAAATCAAACTTGAAGTTCCACTAAACTAATAACGTCCGTCACCATTTATACTATACGTAATATATTGGATTGAATTTCACAATCCACATCAGTTCTGTGTTTTCCTTGCATATATATTTCAGCAATTAAGGATTTGATTTATACAATGTATTTCGCTTTTATTCGAGCGACATCCTTTCGCCTCGACTCATGTATGGCTGCGATGTAGAGAGGGTGCACGAGTGAAGAGTCTGGCATTTGGTTGGTAACATCCGTATGCGACACGTGAATGGAGAAATCTAATTGAAATGAACATCTTCCTCATCTGTGAAGTGAAGGCGTCCTGGTTGGAAGAATCTGGCACTAACAAGTGTTATGCAATAAGAAATCCAATGAGTAGTTAACCTTATTGCGAAATAAAATTGTGCAAGGATTGCATTTCACTTGAAATTGGACTCGTAACGTTCGTTGAACGAGTACGCATGGATGTGGAAGTCGTAGGTGCACGTTACGGGAGTGTATAAATTTTCAAAAGGAGTCTCTAGCGAAAATGCACATTCAGGAGCAGATTTCGTTTAATTGAATGGAATGTCATTTATAAATTTGTGTATGCTAATAAAGTGGAATAGTATAATGAGCGCGAGGAAAGTAATCGTAAACTTTAAAAGCGTTTAGTAGTTAGCAATTTTGATTGTTTCCTGTGGATAGGTTAATTATAATTGGGGAGTGGATATACGTCATATACGTTGCACAGGTACGATCGTATCCTTCCGCTAATACAACTTAACTTGTCACAGTATAACAACTATTTAGCAAGAACGGTGTTAAACTATAACCAAATAGTATAGACTGCACAAGAGTGATCACTCCATCTTTCGCCTCTGCCAGTAGATTTGTATGTATTGACAAATAGTATAGACTACACAAGAGATATACACAAGAAAATCAATACATATCCGTACAAATCTACTGGCGGAGGCTAAAGTTCTATGGAGTGATCACTCTTGTGCATTCTATACTATTTGGTGTAACACAGTAATAGTTCCATTCACAAGAAAAGGAATCATAGATAAATGGGATGTCCTACTCCGACTCTACCGTACTTCTTGCGGATAGCGTGAAAAACCTGGGAGTTAATCTAGATACGGCATTACTTTCGTCACTACACCTGATGGCTACCCCCAAAAAGACAACCATTGGTCTATGGATCTGCAGACAATAGGCGTATTTTTTTAGGAATTTATCGCGTGTAGGGTAAAATAACACACGCGTTACACCAACAACGTTAACCGGGATAAATTATTTGGGTGGCTGCCCTACATGCTATAACCCCTCAATAAATTCCACATGCATGACACAACAGATGGCTCTGGTGTCATGTAGAACGTAATATGTCGATGTTGGCACGCTTGTGTTTCTGTCACTCAGCCAAATTCATTGGTAAACTAATATTACGTCTTGCTCTGATGGGCCTATGCCTATTATTAAATAATACATTTCCAATAGGACTACTAAAAATATCAATGGAACAAAAAGAAAGGAAAAAAGATAAGGGTTTGCTGGGGATCGAACCCGCAACCCATTTGGATATAGTTGCACTTGTAGCTGTCACTGATAAATAGTTCGTTTGAATGATGTTTGTTAAGTTAGAGTGATACGCCAAGTTCATAAATATCCGCTGTCGCGATAAATAAACGATCCGACAATCAAACTAATATCTCATTCGAATTTGTAATTTATTTCCACCACATATGAGGCGCACCACCTGACGTCAGTGTAGACAACTTCACGATTCGGAATTTCTATGCGAATTTAACAATTATTCATTAAAAAAATATTTAGCGTGTAATTTCATCAAAAAAAAACTTCCAGACGATGATAAAGGTTAATTTTCACAATTCCGTGTATCCTTTGCGTGCGTAGGACTAGGTTGTTTAAAAACAACAATGGGCGTACGGGTAATTAAAAAACTAAGAGCACAATAGAGTATAAGATTTATTTTTTTGTGGAAATTCAAAAACCAAGATTTATTTTTAGTAAGACACAAGTGCAGTTTACATTTTGTACACATAATTTTCGAAAAACCGGATACACAATTTTTGCATCGGCCTTGCTTTTCCGTAACAATAGGAAAGTGATCAACGTTATCATAGCGAACATCGCTTATTGGAAGTACACTGACTCTCCTCTTTTCAGGAAGTGCTGCTCTTTCTTCTCATTGTCGCTAAAATGTATGTTTTTGAGCAACAGCTGGAACCTATTCCTACTCATCAAATCAGCGATGGGACCATACTTACACTCATTAGTGGATGTTCACACTGCGTGCGATGCCGAGCCGAGCCGGGTCGAGCGATGCAATGCGATTACAAGCTTTTAAAGCAAGAAAATGGAAAGTCTTCAATTTTAAATGGAATCACGCTTTGAGTGTACACACTGCGCGCGATGCAATGATGAGCCGAGCGATGGCCCGATGTTTTCACAAACTTCTTTGCTTTTTCGTGCGAGTACCGGCTGCTGATTTTTTGCGATGGAATTTAATGGGCTTTGCGATGGAGTTTATGGGCTTTGCGATGTGAAACTTTTTGGAGCCAGTATGGTGCAAGTACGAGCTGTAAAGTAATATTTGATGTAAGATCAGACTGAAAAAAATGCATGTATGTCTGCTTTTATACCCTAGACTTTTAGGCGCGGCGGTGTGGCAGTGTATACATGGAAATTATGAGGGTTATCTCCTGATTCGATTTAGCCATATCTGTCTGTCTGTCTGTTCGTTTGCACGATAACTTTCGATAGAATGAAGTTAAAACCTTGAAATTTTGGTCAAATGTTTGTAGCATGATCTAGTTGGTTGGTATAGAAAATGGGTAAGATCCAACCGAAGAACCCCTACTTCCCCTACAGATGAAATTTCAAATGAGCGATAACTTTCGATAGAATGAAGCTAGCGACTTGAAATTTGGTTCAAATATTTGGATTTAGATTTAGTTGGTTGGTATTGGAAATGGCCAAGCTCCGTCCCAAGCAACCTCTACGTCCCCTACGAACGAAACTTCAAATGAGCGATAACTTTCGATACAAATGCTAGCGACTTGCAAAATGCGACAAATATTTATAGTGTAGGTTGTTAGTTGATTTTGAGAATGGGCAAGATCCTATTGAATGAACGGCAACCTTCCCAATAAACGTTAGTTCAAATGTAAATATCCAAAATTCGAATGGATGAACGATGAAACTTTTCATTGGATCCACGCCCACAGCTCAAACTGACCATATGGGAAATTCACTTTTAATGCATATGGCCGTTGCCAGTTGGAAGTTTTGGTATCACAACTATAGGTCTGTACAAGTCTAGGGTATATACGCTTTGGACTCCGGTTTTGATTCAGTATGGCTCAAATGTTATTATCACCGTAATAAGGTCGCGTTTAGAAGGCGTGGTTTCACAAGCGGTTTGAATTCAAATGCAATCTCGCCGCTCCACAAACCGCGGCGGTGGCCACAACGGCGAGTCGAGCGGTTTATACATTCATCGTCCTAAAGCCGCCGCGGCTGCCGATTTTTGCGTTTACACACATGTAGCAATGGAGACCGGAGGGCGAGGGTATGGATTGGCCGTAAAGGCCTATGTACACCTAAAGTGACAAGAACCCTCTCCGATGACCACCCGTGACGTGCGCTGGCAGACCAGCTCAGCTGTCGGGAGTGGTGGGGTGAGTAGAACACGGCAGTCATCGGCCTCCTCCATTCACGTACAACGAAGGAATCGCACGTCTGCCCGGTAAACCAAAGAACAAAAGAAAAGCGAAATATACTACAGGCTAAAAGAGATAAACAAAAGAGAACGCTAGTGGTGACGACGAACGTCAAACTCCCAAAAGACGAAATCGATACAAAATCCCGTGAAGGGATACAGGGCTGCATCAGCCAAACTACTAATTGGCACAGGGCCGAAAATATAAATAGAACGGGAATACCGTCCAATCAGGACAGATCCTTTTCCCTCTCAGGTACAGAGCCTTCAGATGACGAACGGCTCAAGCTACGGGCCCCAGATGGTATGGGCCCAGCGCGTCTTTACCCTCCCTACCGTGGGACTTCGGGCGCATATTGTGAAATCCCCCAAATTAACAAAGATTCACATCAGAGGGAGGGAGAGGGAGAGAAGAAATGATAGGCCTAGCCCCTCATATTAAATCCAGAGTGAGGGAGCAGCCTGAATTTTAATTCAAATTTGTTTTCATACTTATTATTTAACTTTTTTTTTTATTTATTTTTTTATTTCATTATTTTTTTTTTATTTTATTAATAATATTTTTTTTGTTTATTCTTATTATTATTATAATTATTTTTTTTTCAGTATACATATATATTTTCGTTCTTAATATATATTTTTAATGTTTTTCTTTTATTTACTTCCACTTTGTTTCCTCATTATAAATAAGGAAAGTCGGAAATTATACAACGATAATATTATAAAGAAAGTATAAAGAGAGAAAAGAAATTAATAACAATATGATGCTAATAATTTCATTATCATTACTTTCTTAAGACTGTGTGTGTATGTATGTGCCACATGTGTGTCTTTTAAAGGGGTCTCTTGCATTATAATCATAATATTACTTTTTTTTTTTTTTTTGTGCATGTGTTTTCGTTAAATTTTAAATGAAATGGAATGAAAATTGACGATACGTAGGATTGAAACGAAAAGGCGACTTTAAACTCCAGTGTGTATTCTTTCAAGGCTTTGACTTGACGGAAATATATAAGGCAACGTATGAAAACCTAAGTATAAAAATGCCTACGTGAATTCTAGGCAAAAGGCATGTAAAAAGGAATTACTTAATATTGTAAATATTTTATGATGACAATAAAAAATCATTATACACTATCAAGAAGCACTAAATTTTCAGGACACAATGAAAAAAAAAAGAAAAGATCGATACAGGCTCACCTGGAGCCCCGCGCTTTAGGCGGAGCCCTTCTATCCGGTCTATGGGGCGGAGCGATGAGCACGTGGGGGTGATAGCCTCACGATGCCGTCCTCCTTTCCGTCCTTCCGCAAATAGTGGAACGAAAAACACACACTCCCGAAAAGATCGCACCGTTTTTTCCCCCGTTTGATCGCTTTCACTCGCGCATTTACTGTTTATTCAGCGAAACTAAACAATTTGACGAAAATGGTATCTCATCGACAAGTCTTCCACTCTACATTTATTCCGAAAAGGACTTCGCCGAAAATTACACTGGGGCCTGGGAGAAACACAGCGCGATAGAGTGCGGGGAATAGCGGGCGATTTTCGAAATGTTCTTTTCACCGACCGAAAACAACAAAAAAAAAGGAAAGGAGAAGGCACGTTTCGAAATTTTCAGCAGCGACTGAAGGTGCACGCCAGCTACAAATGAGGCGATGGAGTACCCTTTGGAAAAAACTAGGAATTTTTCACGACGAAATCACCACCAAACCGATCCGTGATCCAACCACAACACGATTTCCTTTTTTCTCCTTACGGACGACTCTCACAAGTTAATCGCGAAATCCCATCTTATATGGAATGACCTATGACCGCGCGAATCCGGGAACGAATCAAAACCACAAGTTTCAAAATCGAATTTTTAATCGCCTCCCTATTTTCGTGGCGCTTACACCGGGCGGCGGTCCGAAATCCACTCTCGAAAAAACGAATAATGAATTCGCATAGCGGATTTCTTCCTCGCAAACCGGTTGCATCCAAAGCTACCTGCTATCGTCCGTTTCATAGCATGTTATCAGAATTTTCTGCATCTTGACCATTTTTATCAGTTAAAACTGCACCCACTATCACAATAATTGCGGGTACAGTAGCTCAAAGAATTAAATGGACAAGATGCAGGAAATTAGGATAGCAATAATCGTAGGTGTGAATGTACGTACATCACATGTATTGATGATATACGTACATATTCGTATAAAGGTAAATATTACACACAGCGGTGCGCCGCTGCTCAATCCGCTTGTGAAACCTCTCGTCTGAGGTCGCGGAAGAGATGATGAAATTCACCAACACTGGGCCTTTCTTCATTAATGGGATGCACCCAATGGCGACGCCCTTCCATTTTTAGAGAACTGTTTTCAAACAGAAATAAATTTACTGGGTCAAGCATACAAACGACACGATGTCGAACAGATTCTATTCCTTGAACTAAATTGGTCTCTACTCTCCATCATTGCGTGCAGTGAACATCCCGGATCATCTTTGCTCGGATCATCTTTGCATCGCAAGCCATCGTTCGGCTCGGCATCGCACGGCGTGCAATGTGAACACCCACCACATCGCATCGCTCGACCCGGCTCGGCTCGGCTCGGCTCGGCATCGCACGCAGTGTGAACATCCACTTAGCCCAATACAATCGGACAGTTGGCATTTTGAAAATTCCCATTTTTAGGAAAATAGCAAACAGCTGTTCGATTTCATTCTCTGTTGCCCCCAATATAATGTCATCCTTTTGAAGCGCATAAATGTTGGTTTGTTCGACGATCAACTGTGTCAAATTGTGGGTCAGAAATTCTTTGAAGTATTCCAGCGGCGTTAGCTCATTTTCAGGTGGTGGAGGTAGACAATCTTTCCATGTTGTATCTGGAGCCTCAAAGTTGAGTCGCGTGAATCGCCATTTATCCTTTTTATTTGAATCTGGTTTTTGAGTTCCAGAAGATATTGCTATCGGCTCGTTTCCCTAAATAATGGATTCGATTTCCATTTCATCTTCGGAGTCCACTCCTGTCGGAATCGGGACTCCAAGATGCCTATAAATTTCCTCTTCGTGCGCTTTCACACGAAGAGCCGCAAGGCTCTCGCTCGCGAGTGAGAGCGAGGCGCGTAAGACTGAAATGCAAAGGCTAGACTGCAGCTTTCACACGGGGAGCGAGAGCCGGTACGGCTCGTGCATCTCGAGCCGTGCGTCGCGGCTCTTGATAGAAATGCAAAGCGAGGAGTGCCGGCATTCCCACGGGAAGAGCAATAATGGCTCTCGCTGTGCTTTCAGTCGCAAAATACGCATTGCGTATACGTTGTGACTACGTATCTTCTTTACCGTCGACACCGTCTTCGAAGACAAAAACGTCAACGTTCCAAAGCATGTTGGGTCCATCCTTGCAGGTAGCGAGGACTGAGGAGCGAGAGCCTTTGTCGCGCTTCCCGTGTGAATACCGACACTTCTCGCTGTGTATTTAGACCAAGTGGCGCGACGCGACGGCTCGAGATGCACGGCTCTCACTCGCGCGACGTAAAGGCTCGTGCTCCCCGTGTGAAAGCTGAAGTGTATTCTTTGCATTTCAGTCGTACGCGCCTCGCTCCCATTCGCGAGCGAGAGCCGTACGGCTCTTCGTGTGAATGAATGGAAGGTGGGAGCGGAAAAGGCTCTCACTCCCGAGCGAGAGCCGTGCGGCTCTTCGTGTGAAAGTGCACTTCGTCTCCAATTTCTAGAAGCTCGTGAAATGCTTCGTTGCTTAATTTTTTGCTCATGTTGTACAATATTTGAAGGCGGAAGCTGATGAAAAGTTAATTATTCTTTTTTATAAAATCATCGTTTCCAGTGCAAAATGTCAAATGATTAACTTATTAAAGTCCCACTGTAGTTTTAAAACAACAATAACATTTTCACGCATATCACAAAAACTAATACTCTTTTCAGCTCAAATCTTTTTCACTAAACAAAAGAAATACCGACAAAACACATAATATTTTTTTCATACCTGAAATACGCGGAAATGCAATGTTTTCTGAAATATAAAATAAAATAAAAATGACAAATCTGCGACCCAACCGATATGCGGACTTGCACTTATACAAATGACCAAATAACGGTAAACGAGCAAATCATGGCCAGGCGCATAGGACGAAACTGTATAGAACACATGTAGTTTTCAAGCAAAATTGGTTAAATGGGGCAGAATATTAAATTTTGCCAATAGCATATTTATTACCGACATGTTGTAAATTTACAACACTGGGATATAAAGGGTTAACTTGGATGCTGCCCTAGAGCGTTTTTTTGCGCAACCAGGGCAGGGACCCTACACGGTTACGCAAAAAAACACGCCTAATATGTACGAGTATGTACACAAGATCTTATGAAAAAACATCTGAATAGGGATCTACAAGGCGATTGTTAGACCAATAATTGAGCATGGTACTTTTTTTGGCCAAAAAAAGGCCACTAAGAATGGTATAGGTTGGCTAGGAAATTCTTAAGAGCTCGCGCAAACGACAAACTTTTTAGTTGGAAAAAACTAATTATAATAGTCCGAAAAATAGAACACACGTATTTGAGCAGCAACGCGATAGTTAAGCAAACTGAGGCGCGAAGACGCTTGCAATCGAGGATCCCTGTCGCTCGTAGTCGCTTGTTTCTGCGCTGCTTGTTGACACATGTATCGCGGGAGCATGTTGCCGCCCAATTACGCTTGTAGTGGAGGACCACGCTAAGGAATACGCCAGGCGAATGGCAGTTTTAGAATGCATGCCAGGCGCTAAGTTTCTTTTAGAAATTGATAGAGACTTAATCAGAAACCTTAAATTAAAATTGGCACTACCTGAAAAAACTTATAACGGTACTTATAGTACAGTTTTTTTTATCTTTTTTTATCTTTTTTTTTCAGTATCGGACCATCTTAGTCTCATTACAATTATGATTAGAACATCCTATTATTCACTATCAAATTATCGACATCTTTTGTGTATAAAAGGAGGGAAGGGCTGTCTAAAAAAAAGGCGTCACAAGACAGTGAGCTGGGGATCGACTTTAACAGCTACATATATTTACACATCTTATGTGTGTCCAATATGCATTTTTAAGGACTATGCTTTAATACAACAAGCGGGTTTCTATTAGTTGAACAGGACACTATAGTTAAGGCTAGCAATGGCCGCATGCTGTTGAAGGGAAGCAGGGCGAGTTTCTGTGAAAGAGATGAATTTTCATCAAGGTGAGGTAAAGTAGTTTCCGCGTGACGTGAACTTGTGAAAATTGCTGTTTGTGTCACAAAATCTGCGTCGCCCTGCATCACCTCATCAAAATGTGTCTCAACGTACGCGTTGTCTATGCAAATACTTCCGGTTTAGAGTTGTGAATCACGACATTATGTGAATTTGCTTAAAATGAAATTGAGAATAAAAAGTACATGTGCGGGGCATTACTTACCAAGCAAATTACATTCGGGCAGCGGGAGCAGCTGAAGCAGATCAACTTTTCGTGCCAAATTCGAAAATGCTGGTTAAGTGGTGTGCTCTAGAGTTAGTCTGAAGAAATTGCTCAAATGTCACAAAGAACCAACATTTTTTGTTGTCATAGTCGCTGCTTTCAATGTGGCTCATAAAGCAGACCGCTTTAAGCGCTGTCAATGCCATTGCAAACGTCACGTCGCTGCGATTACTTCTTCTGAAAACGTGATCAGCCCAAAAGTTTTACCCCAGATACATCGCCGGGGCAGAATGATGTTATTTGTTATTTGCGTAGGTTAGGTTATATGGGCTGCCACGGATATCCACGGCACACTTAGACTCGGAGCTACCACAAGAGAGTGTCTTGTCCCTGGTACCGTCTACTTAAAACCAGCCGGAACTTTTAATGAATCCATGGAGCCGGGTAATCTCCATATCCGCCAATTCTCCCAGATTTGCATTAAAGAATTTGCCAAGATGTGTCTTTCTTCTACTCGTCAGTGCGCGGCATTCGCACAACAGATGCGAAATGCTCTCCTTCTCCTCCTTGTCTTCGCAGCTACGAAATAAGTCGTTGTAGAGGAGCCGAAGCCTCCTGGCATGGTCTCTAATAAGGCATTTTCCAGTGATAGTGACCCTCCCGCCAACCCCCTCAAATTGTCAATGTTCTATCTATCCGTCGACAAAAGCCTAGTCGTACGTACAGGATCCAAACTGGGCCACAGTGATCTAGCTGTGGCACAAGTGTCACCACCTTCCCATCTAGCGTTAGTCCTCCTACTCGTCTCGGGCTTGAGTACAAGCTTACATGCAACCATGGGCATTCCAATGCTGTGATGATCCTGAAGGATGTAACGGACGGTTTGGTGGGCATCCGAATAAGCCCATGGGGACGGAGCCTAAGGATGCATCGTGACCGTGAAGGTCGGGCTGTGCCATCTGGCGGAGAAAAAGGCTCCTCAACGAGCTAAGCAGCGGCCTATGCTTGCTGTAGCTCAGTTCGGGAGATGTGGGCGGGGTTTTCGCCGCTCGTTGCCCCTGTCCTTTACGTATTAACAAAAATTCATAGGCCTGGGGAAGACAACACAAACAGGGGAGGTAGAATTGAGGAATAAAAAAAATAGTCGATAAGGATGGAATGGTTGGCGGACGGATCAGACGCCCTAGCGGTCGCACCTGGGTTCGGGTGTAATGGGACCCTCGGCCTCTGGTTTCGTACCACCAACAGATCGCTACTCATCAGGTGCTGCTTCGATCTGCTGGTGGGAGCAGCACTACCAGACCATAATATGTTTCATTACAGGTGGTTCATTACAAGGATTACACTAGTTACTCCCATTCGAGCCCACTCGTCTGCTTCTAAGTTTCCTTCAAAGTCTCTGTGCCCCGGAATCCAGCACAGAGTGATGTTGAAGTGATCCCCCAACCCTAAAAGGGCGGATCGACATTCTTCCACAGTCTTCGATGTATTTTGGAAGGACTCCAGGGACCTTATTGCAGAGATGTTGTCCGTGAATGTAATAATATCCTTGGCTGGTTTGACATGTCTTCCGAGCCATTTTAGAGCGACTGCGATTGTCGTAACCTCCGCTTGGAGAACACTACAGTAATCTGGAAGGCACCATCTGTATATTCTTATAGACCCTGGTCGGGGTATCCCATTTTGCTCCCAATGAGTTCGTGGAAGAATCAGACTAACATGGTTTTAGCAAAGGTATGTTATTTGTTATTGTTATTATTTTTTGTTATTTGTATAATGCGTACTACTTTTCCAACCTACTCGTATACCCGACAGACTCGCAAAAAACGCACCTAGCGTCATACTGATACGTATGTACGAAGCATGGCTTTTTGTCTAGTTATTGGATTGGTTGAACTTTATTTTCTTCAAATAGTCGATTTACGGCCAGTTTCACAATGTCTGGTTAAAGTTTATCATATATAGTAGATAAACACTAGACGCCAGCCATCCTCGAGTTAAATCATTGCCATCTAAAAATACAGGCCTCCGCTTAGCTGATCGTGTACGCAGGGCCGTCGAGAGAAAATCCGGGCCCGGTACTCAACTTTTGTAGGGGCCCATATATGGGGACCGGTAGCTCAATGAACAAAAAAAGAAGGTCAAAGCGTAGGTTTTTTTTTTGTAGGGGCCCATACATGGCGACCGGTAGCTCAGTGCGTCAGAGTTGTATGAAAGAGAAAGGAGCAAAAAAAAAAGCTCAGTGCGTAGATACGTTTTTCTTTTTTTTTTCAATTTTTCAAATTTTCGGGCCCCCGAGAAAAACACGGGCCCGGGGCGTTTCGCCCATTCCGCCCCCCCCCCCCACGGCCCTGCGTGTACGTCATTAATTCCTTTGCCAAGGCAGTGACTGCACACAACGATGTCCCCGGCACGACATTTGTTTACAATTGGAATTGCGTCAGACGGCATGTTAGTCCTCTAAAAACACACTTTCTGGACACTTGCAGCAATTTGGTCGAAGCCGCAGCCCCGGGGATCAGTCGCAGAGCATCGTGGAACAGTTCACACTTGACAAAATACATCTTTCGACAGCACGACACACTTTTATCGCGCACGTGTTTGTTTTCCCGGATCACTAGCTGAAATTTTACTAACAAATAAACACTGAACGCGGAAAATGAAAACTAAACACGGAACGCACAAATACCGGGGACTCGCCGCCATCAGTCGCCGACCACTGGATTGTGGATACGATGGCGTCATCAAAGGAAATATTTGCGTAATTTAGCCGTCAAAATCAGCTGAGCGGAGGCCTGTATATCTAGATGGCATTGGTTAAACATTTATCGGACAATAATTCCAAACAGCTGATACGGGCTGCTGAGATCTTGACAGCTACAACTGTGTGCGTATGTACATTCAAATGAGATAATTGGTAATAAAAAATTGAATTTTGGAAATTCATTCGATAGAAGAGGATTTGAGACCAACTCAGCCGCAAATCAATGCTGTGAGACAGTACAGATGTAGAATAGAATAGAACAGAACAGGCGGCGGAATTCCGCCAAGAAAATCAGCTGATTTTTCTATCGCATTATCATACTTTCAGAGTTGCATACGTTTAGGCTTAATTTACAAAGGCATTGCGAAAAAGGGCCAAGTATATTAAATGTACAATATATACTCGTATTTTGTAATATTTATTATAAAATATATGCCCGAATGCTGAAGAAACCAATAATTATCGTGAGTTGATTCCTTCTCATAATGAGAAGTGATTCTAATATTTTAATATAAGATAATACATGGGCCGTGACCCACAAAAGAGCCACATTCACAGAGGATGTGCTCTGGGGTTTCATCGTCGGCCTCACAAAAACGACAGCTTGCATCCGAAACGGTGCCCATTGTTTTGAGGTGACCTTGAAGACAGGAGTGACCTGTGAGAACATATAGGTATAATTTTGATCCTGTTTCTGCTCAGGCCGAGCAGATCAAGGGTCCGGTTACGGTAGTAGCCTTGCCCGCAATGTCTCATACCGAGGAAAGCTTCCCACAGCGGGGCAGCTCTCTCGCTCCCAGTCCTTAATCCGCTGCCTGACTAGGCAGAGACGTATACCGCAGAAAGGGTTTGGGCCAATTTAGGGGGCCTTCGATGCCCGTCCGGCAAGCTCGTCTGCTCTTCTATTATATTTTAGTACGATCAATTGATCATGCCTTATTTTTGGCAACCCCGGTAGCTCAATGGGTTGAGCGTCGATTCACCCAGCGAGTGGTCGCACGTTTCATTCCTGCCACGAAAATATTCAAACAGTTATATTCACACGGGCATCCAGTAGACTAGGCTATGAATGAATACACTGGTTTCAAAAATAAACCAAACTGCGTACCCCATGCTCGCTTCGAAACGGAAAGGGGAATACTTTACTTTTTAGTTCAATTTATTTTCCACTTTTTTTATAATTGTTTAAAAAAAATTCAGTATCTTTTTTCTCAGTCATCAATTCTGTCTGGTTTAAATTAATCCTCGCGAAAATGACTTTCATCAGAAATTTCAGGCTTAAAATCCGTAACATTCACTCCATGTTCCATCCAAATTCAGCATTTTTCCAGAAATGGAGAGCAAAACGGTGTCCCCTTCAATATTCAAATCAGAACATTCAACTTTTTCAAGGATAATTGATTGCCATATCATACCAAATCTTATTTATTTTGCACTTGTTTCAACACAAACGACCGGGCGTGGGCAATCCATCATGTCATTTATGAATGTCAATGAAACAGGAATCCGATAAGTAAACAGGACCTAATCAATTACACGATAGATTTGTTATTCGTACAAATCACTACGTCATCAGAACATATTTCCCTGCATATTTCCGGTTTATTCTCGTTTTGCAGTCTATTCCTTAGTACGGCAAAGACACGCAGACACAGAGCAAAGCAGTGACATTCAGGACATTCTTACTTCGGGGCATTTATAGATAAATAAAATAACACGGAAGAATGAAAAATGGAATTTCATCATTCGTTTGCCTCAATCCAGAGTCCTTTAACGGATGTCATTAGGGGATTTGCTTATAATCCTCAATTGAATTCAATACAACCACTTGTGTTGGTCCATTTTTTGCACGCGATTTGTGAAATTTGTGAAATTGATTGAAGGATTTAGATGGTGATGATAAGTTGCCGGTAAGTTTACGGGTATAGCGTTCAGAGATTGCGTAACAAGTTACGCAGAGCCATGTCCGTTGTTCGCAACGTCGCGAGAATTTTTTAACACGATGCTCCCATTGAAGCATATCAGTTAATTTGGAGCCCCATAGTTATTGTCATGACACTACGCTAAAAAGTGCATTTTAAGTTTTACTGAAAACTAAGAAGTAATACAGCGATAAGAGCCTTATGTCAAATACAATTAGTGAGCGTGAGTTGCCAGCAAATTGCTGTTGAGTTGGAACAATTTTGCTAGCTGTCAAGCTTGAAAAATTGTATTCAGGAAACACAATTTTACTCGCTTGCTGTCAAGATAGTACAACTTTGTCGGAATTTTTGATGTGTAAACATCTTATCGCTCGGTACGAGGTAAAACCATAGAATCTGCGGAATGCGTAAACAAATTTAGTGTGTATACTGTATACATTTGAATTCTTTGAATTTTCAGCTTTATGTATAAATAATAGTCTTCGTTATGAGGTGCGTAGCTGCATCGGTAGCATAGTGGGCTATAGAACATGCCTGGTGCGGACCCGGGTTCAAATTCCCGTCCTGTCGTGCGTTTCTTCTTTTTTTTTAAACATGAAAATTTATATTGGGGGGCGATTAATACAGAAAGCGACCAGAAAAGGAACACAAAACAGTGACGTGGTTCTAAAGGAGATTGGCTAGCATGTACGAGAAAGAGACATTCGATTTCTCTGTAGGGTAGAGTAGAGGGGTATGTACTAAATTGCCCTAACCCCTTGTGGGGCATAGCGCGTCAACTGTTCCATGTGGCCCAGTTGACGTTTCGTTGACATAAACTGGTTTCGGAGAATGCAGTTGCCAGCATGCACCTCCTGCACATCCATGGCCATGAACGTCGTCGTGGACGGGATACGAAACGCCAGTAGTCTAACATGAGACTAATGCCTCAACACACTGCCCCCCCCCCCCCCCCCCCCCCCCCCCCACCGGTATAGTGTGTTTGAGGCGTATTGTGGAGGAAAGGGTGATGAAAATAGATACACAGTTAAATGTGTGATAAGCATTCTGTATATGATCATTGTGCATGATCCTCGCTATAATGATGGTTGAATAATTATGGTTAGTTGATGTTGGCTGGATGTTTATGGCTTTCTATCATGAGGCGAATGCACTAGACTACCACTGTTGATGGTATTTCAAGTCCTTTGGTGGGACGAAATACCATATGACTGGCAGTGCTGAAGCGAATTCTTGCTTATTTTCACCTTGATAAATTTGGTCAGTTTCTTGCAATTTATCTAAAAACAGAACGGGTGGTGTAGATCAATGAGTCGGGAGCAGGTCTACCAATCAAGGGATCTTTGGTTTTAATTCCGCCTTGGGCGACTTTTTTCAACGTGCTCATTTTCAATGTACATATTCATCAACTAATATTATAGTTTTTACTCCGTTATGGCTTTTGATTATCATTTTATTGCAAAGATTGGTTTCTGGAATATGCGTACTCTCGAAGACTTTATCGCGCTCGGTGGCGGTGATCGTTCGGTCACCGCTCTACAATACTAAACTAATCTAGAGCTCGGAGTTCATATCTCAGCACTATCAAAAAACTACCTGTAGGTACTAATAGAACTCTCACAGTGCTCCGAGCCTGTCAATATAAAGACGGCGCGGGTAGGAGGTGCATGCTATCAACTGCACTTCCGAAAAGTAGATATGCTATTTAAACGTCAACAAGGCAAAGAAATGCTAGAGATGTTGACGCGCTCATGCCCCTTGAGGGGTCAAAGCAATTAACAAAACAATTGATCAGGACGTACCTGGGTAGAAATATACAATATAATAAAACCGCAAATAGAAAACGATACTACGTCGGAATAATTAGCAAAACTAATATTCACACAGTATTTCCAGTTGAGCGTCGATTCATAATGCAATATGATGTTTACACATAGACCTCGAATTCAGAAAAACTAGCTCGGATTCCATTATACTGCTTATAATGTTGTCTCGCACATTGCTTTCTTGCTTTTACAATTTCAAGTTTTCAGTGCAACTTCAAGTGCACTTTTAAGTCTAGTGTCATATCAGCATAATCAAGTAATTTGACTTTTATGCGGACGTCACTTCAGTGCGTGTCTGGCCGGTTCTGAGTTGGATTCATTGGGAATCAAGGACCAAATATAGTTTTACTGGATTTGAGGATGTGTTTTTTTTTTCAGTTTTGTCATAAAAGTTGACTAAATGGGTACATACGAGTATAAGCTTTGTACTGCAGGAACTTGCATTAACAGCGGGGCATCTCGGAGGAGAAATGCCCCACAAGCTTGCATTTCTAATAACGTTACCATTTTTTAAGTGACCTTTCGAACAATTTCGAAATTTAACGCAAGTTCAAAGTGACCCATCCATCGTATCGTCAATCAAAGATTAGGTGCCAGTTATTCAAAGTACCATCATCTCCGTCGACATAAGACTCACTCTGAAAACATAAGAAAATGAAAATCAAATTTTCAATAATATCCTCGTCCTTGCTAAATCTTTGATTGGATTTCAATGAAACTCGTCGCTTCTACATGAACAAAGTTCCTGAAAGAGAAAAAAATCAGTGAGCATTTATCAAAACGTCTGATCATCGCCATTGCGAAACCCCCTTTTTACCTTTTGTTAATCCACGAACCGACAAAATGGACATATTCCACTTTTTCTTCGTCTTCCTTCCCGACATCCTATTCTTGTGCTACCCAATTCATATAAAGTTTTTGAATGTGCTTTGTCCAGGCCGAGACAATTCAAAGAAAGCAAACGATAGCATGGACGCAAAAAGGGTAAGTGCGACGACATCTTGCAATGGGAAAAATTAATTTAATGATTAGACTACAATATCACACTCCACTAACTCGTATAACGAATTCCAAGAGAATAAAATGAAAAGAAAGACGAAAAGGATTCCTATCAGAATTTCATGACTCACTTCGTTACATGAAACTGGATCTGAATGAAGAATATATAGTATGGCTTCAACAGCTAGCCAACTTCCAGAGTTCCTTGCGACCCATAGACTCAATCGTACACTAACGAAAGGAGCGAGCTGAAAACGATAGAAAAAAAAGATGAAATAACGAAACCCTTTTTCCGTTCGTTTCATGCAAGTGTAAATCACATGGAAATGATACTTTGCCTTCCTTCGTCGACCCAGGAGTGTGGACAACAATGGGGTCGGATGGATTGAGTTCAGAATCTGGTCAGCGACGAGCATGCTAAGCACTGAAGACCAACGGTGGATATGTATAGTCGGGGTTGGAGTCTAGCTCAGAAGGTGAGAATCCGACCAAGTGCATAATAGTCAACAACAGTAGCAATAGTACCCTTATTTGCAAAAGAACACTAGCAAAATTGACGGCGGCAATAATAGCAACAGCACAAGGACTAAGCCAGGATCGCAACACCACCCACCACCATATAAAAGAGTTGTCTGTGAAGATGGGGATGGGCCCGGTCACCGCGAAAAAGGGGGTCGATTGTGCAAGAACGCAGCGTTGTTGGGCAGTTCAAGACCGAATGGTTTTCATTATGTAAAGCGTACAGCAAGTCATTAATATTTTCAGTGTCTGTCTGTTAATTAAAAGTTTTAATTCCAGTTGAAAATGTTATCGTGGAAAATTCCAATTTGGTGTTTCGGGGGCATTTCACTTGATCCCTGGACAAAAACAAGGACTTCAAGTTTCATATTAAGTTGTGACTCTCGTTGGTCTCTAAATCTTTCTCCGGGCAGGCGACTTTGAATGGCTGTCGAGCTGTCTGTTGGCCGTTCAGTGCCGACCTGGATGGTCACTAAGTGAGTATTAGAATACTAAAAACGATTGTCAACAAACTAGAATCCTTCGTGGTATTTGCGGTTGCAAAACTATTTGAAAAAAAAAACAAGCTTGTCGAAGGTATGATACCCTTCACGCGAAGCGCGAATACCGAGTGACATACCTTTAATTGTGCATGTTACGATAATTTTGATCCATTTTGCGTTTACCACTTTGAAATTAGCAGTAAAACTTGTTCCGATTCCATTGTTCCTGTGAGAGGTATATGAAATAGTGGGATGGTTTCAACAAAATTCAGGAATGTGATTTGATGGTAAATATAATTGATTAATGTGAAATTTGGTAAAGATATAGATAGATATAGAAACGTTTTTCTAACAAAAATTTACTTTTGGATCGATCGTTTCTATGACAGCTACATCATATAGTACTCCAATTTCATCAAATTTCGGATATGTGGCAATAGATACAATATTTAATACATGAAATTTGAGTTAGATATGTTTAAAAACAAAAAAGTTTTTCTTACAAACGCAGATTTTCGGACCGGTCGTACCTATAGCAGCCTTATGACGCAGTGATCCGATTTCGATGGTTACGGCGTATGTACCTATATAGCGTGCAATAGAAAGATAAGTTTTTACACAAAATTTCACCTCGATAGCTTTAAAACTGAGAAAGTAGTTTGCTTGCATAGAACCGGACAGACAGACGGGCGAACAAAGCTAAATCGACTCTTTTCGTCATACTGACCAAGAAAATGTATACTTTATGAGGTCGGTGATGCTTCCTTCTATGCGTTGCAAACTTCATGACAAAGTTAATATACCCTACTTCGTGAAGGGTATAGAAATGTTCGTCATGGGTTAGCTGTTGCAAACAAGGAAGAGGACGTTTACTGTGATATAACTTCATAAACAACTTTTCCGTAAAAAAAATTGAAAATTTTGTGAGGTATTAAAGTAAAAGTATTGTACTACAATTCATACATTTGGGGTAGTAGTTGGGACGGTAAGCGATTTAACCTTGCTAAATACGATAGAGAAATGCCTTTTGATATGACTATTTTATGCCCTACTTTTATATTCTCCTCATAACTTCTTTTAAGCTCTGCCTCGGATCAAATATCCTTATGGATTTAAAATAAAATAATAAATATTTTAACCTTGTTTAAACAAGTTTTAATGAGTATATTGTCAGACTAGTTTAATTTATTGAATAATTAATTAATTAGCTGATATAATTTTTGAGCAATTTCAAAGTCAAAACCGACAGTTTTATACCTTTGACACACGTTGTGCCTGAATTATCATTCCGCGAATTATGAATTGCTGGCAATGACGAATTGGACATACACACTGTACTGTGAACGTCATTCCAACTGTCATTGCAAAATCGGCTTAGCACTGATTTTTTCGAATAAATATTGTTTATTTCGGTTAGCAATGAATATATCGCTTAGCGACGAGTGAATATTATTCTTATTGCATAGCAACGAGCGAATATTTTTCCTACTCAATGACAATTTGTCGGCTAGGTGGCACTGCATACACAAAGAAGGAATTACGTTTACTATGCCAATTGTAATTCGCAAATTATCATTCGGACGATGTTCGAATGATCGTTCGCAAGACACACATGAAATCGAATTATCATTCGAATGGGAATGATCATTCCAGTGCGTCGTCTGTCTAAGGTATTAGGTTGACTTCTAATGTATTTAATCACTCCAAATCGAATAAAACCAAAGGCAAAACCATACGATCATTAGTTCAAAAAATATAAAGCTGTTTTCTAGATTTTTTTTTAATTAAAGAAGCTATTTTGTTAAATAAGTTCGAAATAAAAAGCGTTTATGACAGTTTTAGGTTGATTCCTAATGTATCTAGTCATTCTGAATTGAATGAACATTTTTTTCGGATTTTTTAAAATTTAAATAAAATACCTAAATTATTATGGACACCATTTTTTGCCATTTCTCCCTTTAATTTAAATTTGGCCAACAGGAAAAGCCTTTAGCCACAAATTGTAGTAATATTTCATATCCTACCAAATTCCATGCATGTAACTTCAGCCGTTTTTGAGATATACGAGTATTGGGCAAGTTAGATTTGAAATCGAATTATCTTCTTTTTTTATGATTTTTTCATTTGGAGCATCCGTTTTGAAGATTTGCTAGCTTGAAAATGGGTAAAGTATAATTTTGCTCCTAAATCTAAGAAATTGACGTTTTTTGACTATCGATTTTGAATATAGTACTGAACCGAATTTCAACCTTAAGTAGTGCATGGGCGAAGATTTCAACGCTTTTTAATTTACCCCTACTACATTTTTCGATCCGGTGCACCCTATGGAATTTATATTTAAAAAACATTGAAAAAAGGGCTCAAATTTCTCGGTTTTTCGCCTGCACAGCCGCTTTGCCGCGGATTCCAAAATGGCTCCATCACTTAAATTGAAGGTATGGGTTTCACCGACATTCGTACCAAATGGCATTTCTCTATCATAATTAGCGAGATTGCGTCCATATTTGTCGCTGACCGTCTCAACTATAGTCCGTGGTGGTTAGCATGTCCGACCTCTATTTTGAAATCTACAGATACTACTTTGCCTTAACCCATAGTGGGGTATAGCGCGTCAACTACTCCTGCGCGCCATGGCACTCTGTTCTGGGCAATGGGGCACAACTCCCCAAAAGCCTTACGCAGCGCCCCTCACTCCTTTGCCACAGATAGGACGCCATGTTATTTTAGGAGCCCCTCTTGGTCGGCCTTGGTTGGAAATGGGGTTCCATTTCATGGGATGCAATGCATTTATCAATTTTCCGCAATATGTGACCTATCCACTGCCATTTTCGCCTGCGTATCAATTCGTCGATTGATTAATCCGTAAATTTTTAGGAAAATTGGACATATTTCAAATAATTTATCACAAAAATTGATTAAGCGTTTTATTATCTATCTTGCTCTCTTCCTATTAGCCTGCACCCGCCATTTTCAGAGGCAACTACTCGGCCTATGAAAATGGCGGGCCGTCTTCGTATACGGAGTCCGCCCAGTGCTTCTTTGGAAGATTACGAGCTCTTCTACCTCTGATGTCAGTCTTGAATGTTTTCTTGTTACTCAATAGACGCGTTTTTTAACAGCCATGCAGAGCAGAGTAGGTTAAAACGACACAATTACACTAACAATTTGATCTGAACTGCTTTGGATAAAAGCTTATTGCAAGAATGCTGCTCCGTTAGTATTGAAATGCAGGCGGCGCATGTGTCGAAGCTTTCGGGCAGTTTAAAGTTTGGGAAGCACAGACAATTATTTTCATATCAATAAAATGTTCGCTTTGTGTAATTACATACATGGTATCGTAAACATACAAAATTATTCTTAAGGCTAGAGGAAATCTGTCCGATTCATCATCATCGTGGCGCGACAGCCCGACGTCGAGCCTTGGTCGCCTGGATCGTCCGATTGCATAGATTTAAGTTTCCTCTTGAGTTGCCGTTTGAATGCGTACTAAACCAACATTCCCAGCATTCCCGTATTCGCTCTAATCTGCTGTCGATCGTTTTCTTTTTTTGCCACTTATCCTGCTACGATCTCGATATTTCGAGGATTGATGTCGAGCGTTTCGTTGTTGTTGTTGGCGATATTCGCACCTAGGTAGGTGAAATCGTTCACTCTTTCAATAATTTGATTGCCTAGTCAAATTACCGCGATAATCGGTGGCTGTGTGCGGGATTGCGTCAGCACTTTGATTTTTTCCTTGTTGTTCTTTTGTAGACTTCCCTTGTTGCTGATCGAGAGTTATCAACGTTTTCTCCCCTGTCCTAGATGAAGTTGACTATTTAAAGTTGTGCGGTCGGGGGATTATCGTAGTTTGTAACGGAATCTTCGTAATCACGAATTCAAGTGCAAGATTGAACAAAATGGAGGCCAGCCCCTCACCTTGTTTTAGCCCGCTCGCATGTTGATCGCCAAGTCAAATTGTTGATTCTGACTTTTGATCAAATCGTGCCATTGTCATTTTAACGATTTAGTAATCAACTCTGCAGACGGCCAAAGCCCGACGTTGGGCTGTAACTTACCAAATAAGACCAAAAACTTTTCCCAGTTTTTGATATATGTATTAAAAAAAATTCAGCAAAACATAGAATAGTCTAATATTATATTTTTGGCCGAAACTAATGTTAAGAAAAAAATCGAGAAATAACTCGCAGATAAAAAATATTGATTAAAATCCATGCTGCTTTGTTGGGCGAATACAAATTTTGAAAAAATAGTCCACACTTAGTGCCGCTTTCCATAGGCGGTTTTTGACAGCCGCGACTGGCGGTTTTCCTACGTATTGTTGCGCAGTAATAAAATACATAGGAAAACGCCAACCGTGGCCGTCAGAAACCACCCATGGATAGCTGCACTTACTCCCAGACAAAATCTCTCTCTCTCAATTCCCCTAACCCCTTGTGGGGCATAGCGCGTCAACTGTTCCATGTGGCCCAGTTGACGTATCGACGGCATAAACTGGTTTCGGAGAATGCAGCTGCCAGCATGCACCTCCTGCACATCCATGGCCACGAACATCGTCGTGGACGGGATTCGAATCCGAAACGCCGGTAGTTAAACATGAGACTGATCCCAGACAAAATGGTATGTGAAAAATATCCAATAAATTACTCGAGCATTTCTGGTATTTTTATACCCTTCACGGATGTGATAGGGTATATTAACTTTGTCATGAAGTTTCCAACGCACAGGAGGAAGCATCTCCGACCATATAAACTATACATATTCTTGGTCAGTATGATGAGACGAGTTGATTAAGCTTTGTCTGTCCGTCTGTCTGTCTGTTTCTATGCAAACTAGTCCCTCAGTTTTAAAGCTATCGAGCTGAAATTTTGTACATAGCCTTCCTTTTATTGCACGCAGCATATATGTCGGAACCAACGGAATCGGAACACTACGTCATATAGCTGCCATAGGAGCGACCGGTCCAAAAATTTGTCTTTGTGAGAAAAACTTTTTTATTTCTCAAGATATCCTCTTAAAATTTGACATTAATCAACAGTGTCTATAGTCAAATCACATTCCCGAATTTGGCTGAAATTAGACTTTTATCGTATAGCTGTCATAGGAACGACCGCTCCAAAAGCAAGTTTTTGTTTGAAAAACTTTTATTTCGGAAGATATCCTTACCAAATTTCATATAATTCAATTATATTAACTACCAAACCATGGTCCTGAATTTGGTTGAAATCGGCTCACTATTTCATATACCTCTCATAGGAACAATGAAACCGGAACAAGTTTCACTACTAATTTCCAAGTGGCAAATGCACCATAAGCCATAACGTGAAGGGTATCATACCTTTGCTTGTTTTCCTAATTTAAAGTAGCTACGACGAATTGGGGCCGAAATAGGTGAAAAAATGCTGGAAATTACATTTCACTACAATGCATGTGTTATGCATTCAAGGTTCTTGCAATGTGCAAGGGCGAATTATTTTTTTAGTGAAAATAGAAATTGGTGACTTGGTTTCATTCTGCATACCAACTTAGTGTGCGTCTGTAGATTAGCTTGGCAATGCACCATGCATATTTGTTGCTGCTCGAAACACGATCGCTCGAGCCCCTCAGTGGACAAATTTTTTTCTCAAATTCCTTCTACTATTTAACTTCTCCAAGCTTAGTGATTTCGTATGGATAGAAGGTCTTGCATCTTTGCAGCTAGCCGTGTGCAAGACGACCACGAATCTGGTAAAATCCATTTAATCTTTTTATCTGGCAATGATAAAACTCTGAAATTTTATTGCTGATTCATACTTGCATAACTTTAGGTGCAAGATTATGTTCTGAAGCTTTAAGGGTTGTGTATAGAACCAGAAATGTCTTTAACAGGTTCTGTCAGATGTCTGTCCGTTTGCCAAATAATCGAAATCAGAGATAACATTAGTTTGTTGAATTTCATGCCATTTATAAATGGTAACAAAGCATTTAGGATCGTATACGCGTTTCACCAACTACATGACTGTCGCTCTTTTTTTTGTATATCTCACTAAAGGATAACTACCATATCAAGGGCAACGATTAGCACATTTCATTTCAATTGTTGTTGTCTTTGTAACGACGACGCGACGTTTTAGTGACAGTAAAATTGAAGGCTATATACGGAACTCAACCCGGTACGGGGGAGGCGGGTTAGAATAAATACATGTTAAGCGAAGTCCAAAGCGAAGAGAAGTATGTATAAAGAATAAGAATTTTTATTTTTTTAACTGTACAAATTCTTAGAGTTTGCTGGGTGATTTGATTTGACATAATGAGGTTAAAAAAATACTTTAAAGTAAAAAATAAACTATGCGATCCGGAATTGGTGATGTGCACTATCAATGACTATCAAAAAGTTATTCGGTAGTTTTTTTTTACTATTCTAAACAAAAATTTCGGTTGCCCAATAGTTTGCTTGCTTTGGATGAAAAGTTTGTCGAATGAATGATTTATAAAACTTTGGCATATTGGGTCAAACTTTTGAGCATGAGATTTTAGATTTCAGTAAGAAGGGTTTGTGCGTTTGCTTTGAATGAACTTGACTTGATGCAACGTGTTAAAAACTCGAGTTGCAAACCAGTTTGCACTGCAGTCGATTTCCAATGCAGCTACCACCATTTTGCCACTCTGTTCGCACATGGTGCGACTAATTTGCAATGCGAGTTTCAATCAAGTTGCACACCAGCATTGTAAATAGTTACGCTTATCACACGGGTACTTTTCACACTCTACTCATCTGTTAAATTATCTGACGGCGGTACGTTGCAATTATTTTTTTTTGTGCATCACAGAAGCTTTCATTCCGGGACTGGGCTTCTCTGCATCACTTTACTTACTACGACGTGTGAACTCTAGCAAGTTTTTAAAATCCATCATCATCATCTCTTTGGAAGCCCAATAGTTGTGCGGCGTCGCATATACTCAGCTCTCCCAACGAACTTTCGGTCATCTTCGCAGTCCCGCTCCGTCGCCTCGTTCTCCGTTCATTACTCTCTTTGGCATGCAATCATCGTCCATTCGTTGTACATGCCCTGCCCATTGAAGTTGTTGTAGTTTGACGATTTCGGAAACTTCCAGCCCATCGTACAGTTCATACAACTCATGGTTGTACCGGATGCGCCATCCGTCTCGATCGCGAACAGCCCCGAAAATTCGCCGCAGAACCTTACGTTCAAATGTGTCTAGCATGTTTCCGGATTCTTGAGTTAGGGTCCATGCTTCGCAGCCATAGCATAGCACAGGTCGTATGATGATTTTGTACACGCAGAGCTTCGTGCTTCTGTGCACATGCTTCGATTTAATTATGGGGAGAACCGAGAAAAAAGTCTTATTAGCTAACTGTACCCGTCGCTTGATTTCGTCAGTTTCGTTGGCATTCCTTTCAAAAGATTGCAACCCAGGTATATGAAGTCGTCAACGAACTCGATTGATGATGCTCGATTTTGCGGGTGTCCTTGTCGTCGATTGCATCATTATTTTAGTTGCAGCGGTGTCGAGCGTATGCAGAAGTTCTTCTGCGTCGGCCAATCTTCGGGACATGATGTTGATATCGTCCGCGTACTCCACGTCAAGAAAACTGGAACAAATTGTTAAAATTAGCCAATGAATAAGGAAATTTATTAAAATTTTCGCTTTTAAAAATTAGTTTATTACTAGAGCGAAAATCAACTAACTCCTTTAAGCTGTTAGGATAATACATCGTGTAATAGGTCCATTAACTCCATAATTCACTCTATGGTAAGGATGACAAGAAGATTGTTGCTCCGCAAATTGTGAGAAATATTTCTTACTACAAAGTAATTCGTTATATCTTCACACAAAAAGTGACAGCAACGCAAGTCTCTTATAAACATGGTGGCTGAGGCTAGACTTATTAGTGCTCAATTAGCGCAAAAAAACGCTTTTTTGAAGCCACAAACCTCGTGAAAATTCATCATTGGCTGATAGTCGGAAAATACAGGGGATGCTGCCTAGATCCAACCGGAGGAGTTGGGGAAATAAAGCAACTCTCCAATTCTCACTCCCGACAAATCCTCCAGGTTGTCAAGAAATACCTTGCCCAATGTACGATGCCTGGTCGTAGCAAGTCCTGGTCATTCGCATAGGAGGTGAGTTAGGATTTCTTTCTCATCTTCATTACCGCAATTACGGCAATGCGTATTGTAAGGCATACCGAGCCTGACAGCGTGAGCCCCTATATCGCCTATAAGCCAATGCCCCGTGCTGACTGGCGTGAGCCTGGAGACATCTCTGCGTAATTTGCTTCGATGTTCTCCTTCTGTCATAGGAGGGCCATATCCTTCTTGATACGGCGCAGGTATGCAGATTCCGCCATTTGGAATCCGCAACCTTGAGGCGATGGCTCGATATATTACGCTTACTTAACAGCTAACAGCGGAATACAAACGGGCTCCGCTTAAGATCTGTCTAGGGCGGCGCCCCTTCTGGCCAGGTCGTTGGCCTTCTCATTACTCTCTATGTTCCTGTGACCAGGAACTCACAGTACGGTAATATTGCCAAGGCAAGCTTACTCCGCCCCACATCGCTCGACAAGCTTGGAGGATGTACTTACCGAGTTCAGTGCCTTGATAGCGGCCTGACTGTCCGAGCAAATGGCGATGCTGTGGCTATCTGGTATGTCTCTGAGTATGTGACAAGCTTTCATGGTTGCGATCGTTTCCACCTGAAAAATGCTAGCATGATCCGGGAGGCGGTAACACTCCGAAATATTCACTGGGCCAGAAAAGATCCCTGCACCGACTCCGTAGACCATTCTGGACTCGTCGGTGAAAATCGTGATGTCAAAATCCTTCATCATCTCGCCTCGCCCATTCAGCTCCGGTGAGGAATTTGGAAGAGAAGTTTCTCCCAAACCTTAGTTTGGGCACGGTGAAGTAGGTTTTCACCTTGGCCACATCTGGCAACTGGTTTAGAATGTCGCTATGGCCGTACGGTTTGGCAGGCTAGCCTCCCGACTCTTTGAGCCTAACTGCACTGCCCGCCGCCAATTGTTTAATAAAGAGGTCGATAGGTGGAAGATGCAAGATCATATATCATGTACTTCATAGATTTTGGCGATATTTCGCAGTGTATTTTGGTTCGTAAATTTGATGTAGGTAAAGTGAAATATAAATTATTGAAAATGCGTATTCATTCTTATTTAAAATATGGAACCTGCTAAAATATATACATACATATGTATCTCCCAACACGATGAAAAGAGAGTAATATACACTCCAAATCAATTCTCAAACAGTATGTTATACAAACAAGCATATCTGTGGACGTATTGACATTAATATTTCTATGAATTCTAATCTCGCATATTGTGACTAATGCAATGGTTTCATAATAACAGGGAATGTTACCAGAGAACTCAACTTTCATCATGTCATCCTCCCTGCCATCATCTACGACGCCCTCATCATCATCAACATCATCATGGTTATCATCACCATCACTATCATCAGCAACGAAACCGCGCTTCCTCTGTTATCAAATCACCAACGAATTCATCAATCGCTTGCCAGGAAAATGAGATGCTTTGGTATTAGCAATTGATGTAGTGGTTATAGGGCAAATGTTCCTCTTTCCCTTGTTCGAATAATCTTTTCCGCCTGAATTCGGTGACTAGCTTTCAAGCAGCACTTATGTATCTCTAAATGTCATGAGGGGAACGTACGTATCGAGTTACCAGCTCTGATAACGAGACTGTGGTTTGCCATAGGAAGCCTTTAATTTTGATGCGATTTAAAATGGATGGAGAAGTTATTGGTTTACATAGAAGCACGGAGTTTTCAGGGAACATAGTTTACGCAACGGAATTACATTTAAAAGAGCCTTCCAGGAAAATTTATTCTATTCTTCAGATCTTTGATCTTAGTAGTTGAACAGCTTCTTCTACTTTATTCGAATCGCAAGACCTCAATCGGCCATGACCAAGCTATCAACAGTTTCTCTTCGACTCAAGCCCTAGAAATTGTTCAACGTTTCGTCGATGCTATCGATGAAGCTGTCGTCATTCGCGTGTACGACTCGACGAAATAAATGAATAAACAAAACCCGGTCGATGTGGCGCCAGCAAACTTGTTACGCATCAGAATGGGATACGGGTGACTTGGCACCCGAAGAACACTTGGGTGGCATATCTCACTACATAGGTTCTAATTTCATCACCTCGCCACCATCCTTGTCTGTATCCTAGAAGCATCCCAGCACGCTTCAAACTTGGAGGCACCGAAGGAAAGGATATTATCCTGGGAAGCTGGGACGCTCTAGACAAGAGAAACGGCTGTCTGATTTGAATAAATGTATGTATACATTCAACATTCAATGTCCTTAACGAAAATAGTCGAGAGTATAGTAAAGAGGAGCAACAGGACGACAAATTCGTGCAATAGTCACATTATTGAAGTTATATCCGACTATAATGCAGCATCTAGCTGGGCGATATAATGTCAACGAGTCGGTGTTTCGAGGGTATGGTTATGTTTCGCGTAGTTTGTATATGTGCAATGAAACGAAATAGTTTTTCAAAATGGATATAATGTACAAAGAAAAACGATTCAAATAAGTACGGTCTGGTCGAAAAAAAAAAACCAAACATTTTTTTCCGAATTGTAAAACGAATGAAATTGCTAGCAATAATTCGATGAACCGAATAAAATGGTTGCATGATTGGACGATTGGACAATCATATTTTATTTTTAGTGGCAAATAATTGTAGCAGAGAAGTTTCCTTTTTAATATACATAAGTTAATGTAATTCGAATCCGACGTTGGGAACGAAGCCGGCATTACTGTTATGGTTTCGATGAATTCGCCGCTATAATGGTTGCTTTCGTACAAATTAACCTCCGCCATTATTAAGCCGCAACGACTGTTCTCCACTCCGGGATAAAGAGTGGGGAACATATTGCATTAATACGGGAACTCTGGGTCATCCTCGATCTTGTGAAGAGCCTGGCGGGTATATCATTTTTTACTTTAAAAAACTGGGTAAGCCCCGGCCGTGAAGGTAGCTCAGTGCGTTGAGGCGTCAGTCCGATGTCACAACATGCTGGTTTTTCGCGATTTCGAATTCTACCGTGGCCATGAATGTCTTTCCCCTGTAAAGTGTGGCGTAACAATAAAACACAGCCATTCCGAAATTGTCGCAAAATCCGGCGAAATGGGACAGGTGATTGCTGGCAAGATGCAACATCCGCTACCAGTTACATATATGTTAATGAAATGTCTTCTAATACTTTGCCACCTAGGTGTAGATGACGCGCTTATGTAAATAGTTAACTTCAGTCGTGCATTCTGGTAAGGAAGACGCTAAATGCGTTCCTAATACCAGCAAATTGCGACAAGGATTCCACCGGTGCTCTATCACCGGTTAACTTAAGGAATGTAATAGTATGTATTCGCTAAAACAAACAAATCTTGTCCTTTTATGGATGTGACTCAAATTCGCGTCATACCATTGTTTCCAAAGATAGGCAAGAAGTACAACACTATTTTTGCGACCACCACTACCTTAAATTTTTGTATAAATGAAAGTGTAGAACCAAGGTCAGTCGTCTTGAATGGAAAAGGGATAGATAACAAGAAACTGTTTCAGAGGTCCTGCCTCCGTTACCGTGTCAGCCATGCAACAATAAAGATTTGGATGACATGGTGTATACTGTAGCGTGTGCTTTCTCTCAGTTGCCCTAACCCCTTATGGGGCATAGCGCGTCAACTGTTCCATCTGGCCCAGTTAACGTTTCGACGGCATAAACTGATTTCGAAGAACGCAGTTGCCAGCATGCACCTCCTGCACATCCATGACCACGAACGTCGTCGTGGACGGGATTTGAACCCGAAACGCGGGTAGTAAAACATGAGACTGATGCCTCAACACACTGCGCTACCGATCGCCCCAAGCGTGTGCTTTAGCTGTTATAAAGTCTTCCTCTGTCAGCAAGCATTATATTAATAAGAAGCCAACCTGTTGGAGTACTAGGATTTCTGAGCTAAGGGCATCTCTGTGAGAAAAGTTTCAACAATTCTCGGGTCTAAATTTAGACTGGGTAACCTACAAAAACATTTAAGCGTTTACGAAAAGGAGCTGAGACTGACTAAATGCTGTTTGTGCAGGTTCTTTTGTGAGCGACAAGGCGAGTCCAGCAAGGCATCTATGCCCAACTTTTTGCTAGAGCATGACGGGTTAATCTGAGAAGCATTACGTGCCCCAAAAGAAAAAATAAACGGAAAGTTTTGGTAGAGTTTTGATTTTTGGTAACTTTATGTTTTTTGGGTTGCTGAAGACGAATCTGAAGTATTGCAACGAAAATATGATTTATTCGTAATAAATGTATAATAACAGAAACGTAAAAGATGGCTATGGTGAAATTGAAGGTGGTGCAATTTCCTACATTTTAGTTATGGTAAACTATTGGTTGGGTTTGCTTCCGCCATTTTTTCCTGGAATTAAAACTTTAATTGTCAAAAAGTACTTACGGATGTATTATTCAAAGTACTGTCCATTGCTAGCGACAACTTTCGCCCATCTCTCCGGCAATTTTCGGATTCCATCTCGGAAAAAGGAGGCGTCTTTCGACGCGATCCATAATTGGATCCATTTTTCGACTTCCTCGTACGAATGAAAGTTCTGATCAGACGCCATGGAACGAAATTGATGGTAGTCGGAAGGAGCGATGTCTTGGGAGTACGGGGGGGGGGGGGGGGGGGTGGCAAGATTTCCCATTTCAGGGTTTCCAAGTATGTCTTGACTACTTTTGCGACGTGTGGCCGATCATTGTCATGTTGGAGGATGACTTTGTCGTATCTCTCTTGGTACTGTGGTCGCTTTTCCTTTAATGCTCGACTTAAACGCATCAATTGCGTTCGGTACCGATCTCCTGTGATAGTTTCATTGGGTTTCAGTAGCTCCGTCAGTAGCATTCCCCATGACTTTCTGCGCTCGGGATTATCGTAACGGACCCATTTTTCGTCGCCGGTTACGATGCAATTTAGAAATTCCTTCCGATTCTGCCTTTGAAGCAGTTGTTCCCTTGCAAATAATCGCCGTTCAATATATCTCAGTTGTAACTCGTACGAAACCCAATTTCCTTGTTTCTGAATCATGCCCATGGCCTTGAGGCGTTTCGACATGGCTTGCTGAGTCACTCCCAGTGATTCAGCTAAATCGTCTTGCGTTTGGCACGAATCTTCATCGAGCATTGCTTTCAATTCCTCGTCTTTGAAAATTTTTTCTCTCACACCACCATGGTTGTCCTCGACATTGAAATCGCCACTTTTAAAACGTTGAAACCACTCACGATATGTTCTGTCACTCAGAACAACCTCACCGTGTGTATCTGAGAGCATTTGATGAGCCTCAGCTGCAGTTTTTTTTTCAAATGGAAGCAGAAGATCAAAACTTCCTGCAAATGACGAGAACTTGGCTCGAAGGCAGACATTTAGAATCGCGAATCTTATTAAAAATGCGAAAAACTTTTACTAATGCGGGGATGTCGATACGTTCACAGACGTCCAAACTCATTTTGTGACACTTTTGAACTATGTATTTTGATCAGCCCTCACCAATGCAGCCGTCTGTCGAAAAACGGTGGAAGCAAAGTTGTACACCTAATAATTTCTCCGACCAATGGCTTAGCCGCGAGACTGTCTCAAATATCGGTGTCAAACTCAAAAAACTCTAAAAGCTGAAATTACACGAATGCACATATCATAGGTACAGTGCAAATACATCTCCAACTAATGAATAGTTGGGAGCTACTTTCGTTTTCTTTGACCATAGCCGTGTTCGATTCACTCGGACAAAGATCCATTCACAATCCATTCATATACAAAACGACTAATCGGTGTTTGAGTTAGCTTTATTATAGGATCTCAACGGGTTGTTGTTGTTGTAGCGATGTTTCGGATACTTATATGTATGTGTTATATAAGGCGTGTTTTTTTTGTACTGCGTTAATTGGGGGCTATCCGGGTTAACTTACACATATTACACAAACAACATACCCTAGTTGTTTGTGTAATGTGTGTAAGTTAACCTGGATAGCCCCCAATTAACCTCACCGCAGTACAAAAAAAAAACACACCTAATCATTCGAAATCAATTTTCACGTTCTCGGTATCAAAGTCAAGGAATATTCAATTCCGGCGCGAATCAGGAGTATTGGGAGCAGCTGCGCCAATTTGTGTTTCTCCAAAAACGTATAAAAAACTGGTTTGTAGTGGACTATACAGGATACACACACATTTTTCTCTTCTTGCGTCGAGAGCGTTATGGCAGCTCTTGACCGTTGAAGAACGGGTCACTCCGGTGGGTAGAGTAGAAGCGGCTGTAGGCGAATTCGACTCTATCTATTTGCATATAAGTCAACGTATTCGCTCCAATTTTTTTCCCTCCAATCTGTATGGTGCTTGTTTGAACTCGCTCGTCGCATCGCCCACTTGAATCATAGATGGCTAATATGTGTACTTGCGAACCGTGGTGACGGTACGTCTTCGCTGAACCACCAAGGTAAATTTTGTACAAGAAACCAGCCTTTAGGTACAGTACAAACATTGTTGCTTTATCATCTCCTGCTGCTGCAGCACGACCGAAATTTCGTCAAAATGTTGCGCCCCCTAATGTGGTCGGGATGGGTTAAGGGCGAGCCCACATCGCTACCAGTTCTTTGGAAAGGGTTTTCATGCACCTTGGTGAACTCCGGCCTCTACGGCCAATGCCTACCCCTCGTCCTCCGACCAACATCATTACAATATGCAAGGCATCGTGGCGCCCAAAATATGACAACACTGTAACAAAACCAGCCGTTTTCCTTGGCGGAACTCTGCCGTCTGCACCATTCTATTATATGTCGGTATCAAATTCTCCATCGAATAAATTTCCACAACTCTGTTCATTATGCCCAGTTTAATTGTTCTCATTCGAATGTACAAACGTATACAGTTCTAACTGTCAAAATCTCTGCAGCTGGTATCAGCTGTTTGTGTTTATCGTGTTGTTAAATTTTTAAACTTTAACCGGACATTGAGAAACCGGCCCTTAGAGTTTTTTTTAACTTTAACACTCATTTTAGCGACACTTTCGCGGCTAAACTGTTGATCGAAGATAAAAATTTGATTTATCTAAAATGTAGGAAATGCTATCCTCTTGTAATAGCTAACTTTAACGTAAAATATTGTACATAGCTTTGAAATTATTTTGCAAAAAAAAAAAATAAAAAAATTGTATTTTTCACATTTTTTTTTTTTTACAAAAAAATTTTTGTTGGAAAATTTCAAATTCTTTAACATTGGGGTGTGCTGCATTCCTTGCCACAGTGACTTCGTTATAAGGCGGAATTCCATTGAGGCAACTTTTGGGCAACATGTAGCATGCGACATAGACGCATGCTACACACAGTCTTTCCATTGAAGCAACATGAAGCGACAAGAAACAAGTCTCCTTGACGCATGCCACAAGTCGATTGTTGTTGCCAGGACACTTTTCGACAAAATTCAACGTGTCGAACAGTGTCGTCGTTATCGGACAGTCATTGGATCGGTGCGGCTTGTATCGTGCGACATGGAGCGGACCATTGAAAAAACACTTTTTTATTGAAAATTATTATAATTCACCAGAATTATGGAACAATAAAATGAGTGTATATAAAGATGTTCGACTAAAAAATGACAAGTTGAAGCAGTTGGTAGATAAATACAACTGTCTCTCTCTCTCTCTGGGTCCTGTCAACCCCTTGTGCATAGGGCATTAACCACGCCGACTTTCTACCTCGTCCTGTTCGCCGCCATCGCCTTCAACTGTCTCCACGATTTGCCTAATGACATACCCTCGACCTCAACTGATGTTCTCCAGGTGTTTCTAGGTCGTCCAATGCGGCGACTTGCATCGGTTCCCTGTGGGTTCCAATCGAGGGCCTGTTTAGGAATGTTTTCCGGCCCCTTTCGGAGTGTGTGACCTATCCATTGCCACTTTCGCCTTTTTATAGAGGTGCCTACCCTGTCCTGGCCAGTAATGAACAGGAGGTCGTCGTTAGAAATGACCTCCGGCCAGCGCATGTGCAGGATGCGTCGTAGACACTGGTTCACAAAAGTTTGCAATCTAGTTGTTATCGCCCTGGTCACCTTCTAAGTTGAACAGTGTAACGGACGGTTTGGTGGGCATCCGAAGATGCCCGTGGGGACGGAGCCTTAGGTAGCAAAATGACCGTGAATGTCGGGCCGTGCCATCTGGCGAAGAAAAAGGCCCCTCAACGAGCTAAGCAGCGGCCTATGCTTGCTGTAGCTCAGTTCGGGAGATGTGGGCGGAGTTTTCGCCGCTCGTTGCCCCTGTTCTTTACGTATTACAAAAATTCATAGGCCTGGGGAAGAAAACACAAACAAGGGAGGTAAAAATGGGGAATAAAAAAAATGAGACGATAAGGATGGAATGGTTGGCAGATGGCTCGCTTGCCCTCGCGCTCGTATTGGGGTCAAGGTGTAATGGGACCCTTGGCCTCTGGTTTCGTACCACCGACTGATCCAGGCGGCCAAGGCCCGACGTCGGGCTGTCGCGCCACGATGATGATGATGACTGATCCTTACTCATCAGGTGCTGCCATAGATCTGCCGGTGGAAGCAGCACTACTAGACCATAATATGGTTCATTACAACAGCCATAAAGAAGCACAGATTTTATATTGGTTTCGAAGATCCTGAGTTTGGTACGTCTGGAGATGTTGTTGTTTTACCAGAAAGGAGTTAAACTGAAAAAAGCTGCCCGAGCCTTATTGATGCGAGACTGTACATCAGCATCCGCTCCACCATCTGCTGTAACTACGCTTCCGAGGTAGCAAAAATTGTCCACTTTTTCCACTGTCTGCCCCGAAACACAAATTTCGCTCTGTCTTCCTGGATCCAAGCTCAAGTACTTAGTTTTGGCAGCATTGATTTTAAGCCCCGCATTGCCACTTTCGCGGTGCAGGGCATCCGTCATTTGAACTAGATGATCCGATATATTTGAGAGATGACAAATATCGTCAGCGTAATCCAGGTGTTGAAGGTATTCAAACAGGTTCCATCTGATACCTTTGCTCTGGTGTTTACGAAGCGCACTACAGAGTACGTCGTTAATGGCAATCAAAAACAATATAGGTGACAAAATGCAACCTTGTCTCACTCCGCTATGTACCTCGAAGGGATCTGAAAGCTTACCCTTGTGTAAGACGTGACATTGGGCTCCGCTATAGGACTCCTTGATGATGGAAATGATTTTATCTGGTATACCTCTCCTATGTAAAGCCTTCCAGATGTATTCCCGGTCAACGCTGTCAAACGCCTTCTTGAAATCGATGAACATGAGATGTAATGGGGATCTCCACTCTGCGGATTGTTCAATAATAATTCGGAGGGTGTTGATGTGGTCGCCCTCGCGAAAACCAGCCTGTTCATCGTTCAGTGTGCGGTCAACTGTTTGTTGATCCGGTTTAAGACTATTTTTGTCATCAGTTTGGAGACTGCGGGGAGGAGGCAAACTCCGCGCCAATTATTACAATCCTTCAGGTTACCTTTCTTCGGGATCTTAATAATGACGCCCTTCTTCCATTCTTTAGGGAGAGTTTCGGATTCCCAACACTCTTGGATAAGACGGAGAAGAATATCCGCAGTAGCGTTGATATCCGCCTTAAAGAATTTCACCGGAATTCCATCTATAACCGGGGCTTTATCCGCTTCCATCGATTTAATAGCCATAGTTAATTCCTGTTTAGATGGTGGATTGGTATCAACTCTGGCTATTTGCAGAATATTTGCTCCGTTATGATAGTTTTTTTTTCACAGACGCAAACGCAAGTCGCTCAGTCGCTGCCTTGGAACTCACACCTTTACCAAATAAGCAGCTGCCGCGACCGTTTGTGAAGACATGATGCACCGAATTCAAGTTGCCTGAATGGAGTCACTTTAGACGCATGCTACGAGCATAGACGACAAAGCGTATGCGACGTAGGGCGACAAATGCCGCATGTGACATAGTGACTTTTTGTAGCACATTGTCGAACAGGCAACACTAGGATACAAGTATCATGCGTCATGTCGCCCAATGTCGCCTCAGTGAAATTCCGCCTTTAAACAGTTACAATTATTGTTGATGAGCTTGCTTGCAGGGACTAGAGCTATTTGGATGGAGTCTTATGAAATAAGAATCCCTATCGCGGTTTGTAAAATGAGGGAAAGTACTTCCCATCTTTTTTCTGCCTGCCCTTCCTTGGCGGGGAGGAAGAAAGATTTTCTTCTGTCTTTGCTTTTCACAAGCGGGATGACCTATAAGACATGCGTGTCAACCCGGCCACCGTTTCATTGTCAGTTTCGGCTGGTTCAATGAGTAAGCTCGTTTATGCATGGAATCACAATATTCTAATCTAATGTAACCTAACATACATACCCTATTCCAAAACAACAGTTAGAATCTGAATCTAATATCTTTAATAGTTTTAGTTTAAAACATAAAAGAACTACGATTGGGGTAAACCCCAATCATGCAATACTCTAGATGAATTTGAACCTGGTTAAAGCCAATAAATAATTTTGGTTGCAATCTCGGATGCATCGTTAAGACGTAAGTCGTTAAGACGTTAAGACGTATTTCATGAAATAGTGCAGTTTGTATGGGAGGGGGTAGAAGGAGGGTGAGGATTACAATAAATTTTATAACATAGGTTACAATTATCATAAAAGTGATATATTCAAAATTTCAAAGCAAGATGTTTTATAGTTTCTGAGAAAATCTGATTATTGTAAATTATCAAAAATGTGTCATTTTGTATGGGAGGGGGTAGACGGAGTAAGGGTAATCGATTAATTTTTTTGAATCTAACTGATATTGTTAATTAAGTGTTAAGTACAAAATTTCAGCCCGATAAATTGTATACGTACTGAGTAAATTGGCTTAACGTATTTCATGAAATAGTGCAGTTTGTATGGGAGGGGGTAGAAGGAGGGTGAGGATTACAATAAGTTTTATAACATAGGTTACAATTATCATAAAAGTGATATATTAAAAATTTCAAAGCAATATGTTTTATAGTTTCTGAGAAAATCTGATTATTGTAAATTTTCAAAAATGTGTCATTTTGTATGGGAGGGGGTAGAAGGGGTGGAGCGATTTAGCCCGTTCACGAACTTAGCCTTCATTTTTTGTCAAAAATAACGTGTGCAAAATTTGAACTTCATAGCTCAACGCGTTCTCGAGCTAGAGAGGTCACGGACGGACGGACGGACAGACGGACAGACGGACATCCGGTTTTGAGATATTCGAGTGATAATATGAACTTCTGTATCATTCATTTTTTTCTGCGAGCCTTATTTCTTAGCGTTACAAACTTTGTGGCAAACTTATAATACTCTCAGATTTCATCTAGAGTATAAAAATAATATTAAAATAAGTGCTCCAAGAAAAGGAGGATGTGATTGCCATTATGCAATATCTTGGGGTTGATGCATGTCATTTATCCACTGCATAAACGCTGTATCCTCTACATCCGTCAACCCGCTCGAAATTAATCATTTCAACAATGTCGGTTACTTAACAGAATATACTCTTGCATACACTTTACGAGCCATTCGTTCCCTTCGTTTTCGTGTCTCGTATTAATTGCATTATGAAACAACAATGCAAAAAAGAAAACTGTCATAAACTCGGTGCGGAAAAATGTGCATAAAATGCAAAAATTTTAAAGGACATTTTTTCCCGCCCTATGCGATTTGATAATTGTACAATGGTTTGTTGTAAAAAAAAACAATAAAAACATGCTCGTCTCGAAATAATGTGTCTAGGGTCTGAGAAGTATAAGTGCGGGCAGACTGAGGTACAGGACCAAAGAGCACTGAAAAAAAATGATGATAACCGGGTGGAGAGCAATGAGATAATATCGAGAGCACGGCGACTCTATGGATGCAATGACGAGGACACGACAATCGACACCACCATCAGCTCGAACGTGGTGCAGCTAAAAGGATTTTTATTATTCGAAACATGCAGGACCAAAGTATAAAATTACTTCAGAGTGATGTTACGTTATATTGGATATCCTCTGTACGTATACCTATGTATATATAAACGTTTGCTTTTCTTTTCATCTCCCCAATACTGTGTGTTTTGTTTCTTCCCACATTCACCGGCACAGCTCGTTCTTCCATTTCTTCGGCTCGCATCTTCTGTCGAACATACTACAATACTCATCTGCTTCGGACACTCCCTATTGTCGTCGCTTTTATTACTTGATAGCCATTAGGATCTGTGTCTCCATTATATCGCACTCGAATGTCTGGTATTTGTCTTAAGAACACTTGGGTAATCGTTATTAGAGACAATAACGAGGACAACGTAAACGGGTTAAAAGTTTCGACAGGAAAGATAGGAATGATGACAAAAAAGGCGTGATGTTTGAAGGACCACTTTGTCATTGCACAAAAAAACACAGATGATAGTATGTGTCTTTGTTTCGCTCCATGAAAGCGAAGAAATGCTCATTCCTGATGTTTTATTAAATGGGGCGTTACTTATGCGTGTTTAAGAGGGGTGACAAAAAAAAATTGCAAAAGCTGTATGTAAATTGTTCAAATGATAAAAATACATATAACGATTTTCTTTTGCATACAAATTTATCTCTCTACTTATAGTATTCTTATTCTCTCCTTAATTTGAAATTTATGGAAATGTTTTGAATAATGGATAAATGACTTGTTTTTATAATCAGGGACGCGTCCATTTACACTAAATAAAAATGAATACTTAATACTTAATATTTATTTTTATTATATTTCTTAATATTAATACGGTAACAACAAACATTGTTACCCCTGTTTTTGGTATTTGTGGGATTTGAAATGAGAGGCGGCTCATGTGTTGTGTATTATATGAAAGGTACAGTCACACAGATTTGCACAGAAAAAAGAAAATTTGTCCATATCATAATCATCATCATCATCGTGGCGCGACAGCCCGACGTCGGGCCTTGGCCGCCTGGATCGTTGTCCTCGAAATGTCTCGGTCATGTGACCGCGTCCTCCAATCTTGGAGGCCCAGTAGCTGCTCGGCGTCCACATATACTGAGCTCTCCCAACGAGATCTCGGTCGTCTAGGCAGTCTCGCTCCGTCAACTCGTTTTGCATTCATCACTCTCTTTGGCATGCGATCATCGTCCATTCGTTAGACATGCCCTGCCCATTGAAGTCGTTGTAGTTTGACAATTTTCGAAACTTCCAGCTCATCGTACAGTTCATACAACTCATGATCGTACCAGATGCGCCATCCATCTCGATAGTAAGCAGCCTCGAAAATTCGTCGTAGAACCTTACGTTCAAATGTGTCTAGCATGTTTCCGGAGGCTTGAGTTAGAGTCCATGCTTCGCAGCCATAGCATAGCACTGGTCGTATAATGGTTTTGTACATGCGGAGCTTCGTGTTTCTGTGCACATGCTTTGATTTCATTATGGGGAGAACCGAGAAAAAAAGTCTTATTAGCTAACTGTATCCGTTGCTTGATTTCGTCAGTTTCGTTGGCGTCTCTTCACAAGCTGCAACTCAGGTATATGAAGTTGTTCACGAACTCGATGTTGAGGTCCCCCACATTGATGCTAGGTTGTGCAGGTGTCCTTGTCTTCGATTGTATCATTATTTTAGTTTTATCCTCGTTGATACGTAGTCCAACTTCTTTTGCAGCGGAATCGAGCGTATGCAGAAGTTCTTCTGCGTCTGCCAATCTTCGGGACATGATGTTGATATCGTCGGTGTACGCTGCTAATTGTGTCGACTTGATGAGTAGCGTCTTACTGTTGTCCATATTCATAGCCCGAATAGCGTATTCCAGTGCTAGGTTGAAGAGCGTCGGTGCCAGTCCATCGCCCTATTTCAGACCAGTGCGTGTTTCAAGTAGATCAGTAAGTCTATTATGGATCCTGACTTGTGAGACGGAGTTGGTCATCGCCGCATGATATTGTACACGATCGATAATGTCGTATGCCTGCTTGAAATCGACAAAGATTTGGTATACGTTTACGTTGTATTCCCAGCACTTCTAGAGTATCGGTTTGGCTGTGAAGAGCTGATCGGTTGTGGAGCGACCAGGTCTGAAACCGCTTTGATATTCGCCAATGATTCGTTCTGCGTACGGTTTTATTCTATTTTCCAGAATTTTCATCAAAATTTTAGAGGACGTACAAACTAGTGATATGCCCCCGTAATTCTCACACCGCAGTTTATCTCCCTTTTTGTGAATTGGACAGATGATGCTTCTGCGCCAATCGTCTGGGATCAGCTCGTCCTCCCATACTCGCAGGAGTAATTGATGTATGGCATCAACTAGACTCGTTCCACCGAATTTTAGCAGTTCAGCTGGAATCTCGTCAGCGCCCGGCGCTTTATTTCGTTTTAGTGACGGCAACGCGAGATCAACTTCCTCTACTGTCGGGGGTTGTTTGGGTGGGCCTAGATCAACAATATCGTCGAGAGCTTCTTGTGTGGGGATGTTAGATGTTAAGTTCAGAAGCTCTTCAAGATAAGAGGCCCATCGTTTGTTAATGCCATCTGTGTCGCTGATGATGTTTCCATCCTTGTCCTTACAAAGACTAGTCCTGGGTTGGCAGCCGTTCCTAATTGTATTTACTAAAATAGTTTGTACGCTTGTCTGGTATTCCTATTAGCTAAGTTTTCGTTTATATTCGGCAACTGCTCGTCAAAGTATTTACGTTTCTTACGTCTAATTATTCTATTCGATATTTGCCGTAGCTCGTCATAATTTTCTCTTCTGGCTCTGGTTCCTCGTTGAATCCATTGTCTGTAGGCTTCGTTTTTCTCGTCAAGTGAATTTTTGCATTCTTCGTCGAACCAGTCATTTCGCGCTCGCCGGGCTTTATATCCCACGACCGTCTCTGCGACATCCTTGATGGTACCCTTGAGTTCTTCCCAGAACCCATGGACGCCTGTGCTGCTGATGTTGTGTAGCATAGATGATAGTCTTTCCTCAAGGGTGGTAGTTTACGCCACCGCTGTAGCATCACTCAGAAGCTTATCAACCGCAAAGATTTTGGGAGGGCTGATTCTCGATTGGTGCACTGAGGAAATTCTACATCCGTAGGTCGTCTTCACCAAGTGATGATCTGAGTCGCAATTTGCTCTTCGTTAGAAGCGGACACTCATCACACTAGACGCCCATCTCCTGCAAATGAGGTCGTGATCAATTTGGTTGACGGTGCGTGCGTCTGGGGATTTCCAGGTCTGCTTGTGAATGCGTCGATGCGGGAAACACGTAGAGCTTACGACTAGATTCCTGCTGCAGGCGAAGTTGTTAAGTCGCTGGCCGTTGTCGTTACATTTTTCATGGAGACTGTGGCCTCCAGTGGTCCCCCGGTGCCAACTTTCATTTCCGACTTTCGCGTTAAAGTCTTCCAGCAGCAATTTGACGTCGTTTGTTGGAAGTGAGTCGAAGAGAATCTCGTCTCTTACTGCGTCTTCTTTAACTTCAGTGGGGGTGTGCTAATTGATGAGAGATTGAGATTGAAGAATCGAGTCTTAATGCGAATCGCACATAGCCGTTCATTTATGGGTTTGAAGTCAGTAATGTGCGGCTTGAGGTGATTGTTTTACTATAAATGCTACTTCAAACTCCTTCCAGCCCGATGGTTTGCCACTTGTAAAAATTGTGTGCGATTTCTTTTCATTGATCTCGCTGCCAATTTGTTTCCTGGACTGCAGTAATGACCAGTTTATACTTTTCGACCTGTTAAAGGAGGGCCTTCTCGGCCCCCGGTTTGTTCAGGGAGCGTACATTCCAGGATCCTTTTGCGTGGTCGTCGTTGTTGATCCGTCCAATCCGAGGCTTTTGTTCCAGGTTTCTTGACGTGGAGTGGTTTTTACAAAAACGAGTTGTCAGCACATCGCTTAACCCCATTCAGGGAATGGCCTCGGAAGATAGCTGCTTCAGATGGTTTAATAAACGTGCTCACAACTATGTTGCAGGTCCAACTAAGGAAGGCACCATCTCGTGCCAGTGAGTCCTGCGGCAGAGAAAATTCAGAGGCTTTGTGGATTTCTGTACTGCTCAGATAAATCAGTGCACCCTCGTCTAGGGACGTTCCGATACAAGTAAATACAAGTAAATAATGGATACTTTTGTTTCGATACCAAGTACATTTAGCATCGAATAAATCTTGCGATACTTACTCGGGTATCGATACCATTTCCATCCAAGTACCTATCGAGTATCCATCATTAAAATCGAAATAAGAGAAAGAGAGACAGCACTAACGTTGCCAGCTGGAAACGGTCAACAGATTGTCTCCGAAGTACTTGGAAAAATTGCTCTTCTTGGCCAGTCTCGATAATAAAGAGTTCTTCACTTAAATTTTAAGCATTTTAATAATAATTACTTCTTGCACTTTTTTCACATCCGCGTGCATCTTGCCAAGCCTAAATGTTTAAGTTCTCCTTTTTCTAACTTTTTATTTCTTAAATCAGAATATATATGTTCTCTATATATAAATTCAATGATATACTATCCACTTGGAAATAGCCTTGGAAACATAATCTTGATTAAGTAAAACTCTTTGTATAGATGTATGTGCATATATAAGCATAAGTATTCCATAATACTTATAGCCCTTTTTCCTTTTATTTTTATTATTATGTTTATTTAAAAAAATCAATTTTGCTGTTATTCCTAAAAATGAATAAACGTTTTCTAATAATCCAAAATAATCTTTTGATAATAATTATTAATAACAGTGTTCCTAAGTTACCAAATCACCCGCAATCTCAAATTCATAAGAAAAACTATCTATATGAGTACTTTATAAGTATCGATACTTTTAAGCTACTTATATGAGTAGTATCGAATAAATGATTTAAATACTACCCATTTGAGCGGGTATCGATACTTATATGGTATCGGAACGTCCCTATCCTCGTCACATGAGATTGTGTCGAAGCTGATGAGAGAGTACTTCGAGGCTTGTAAAGTTTGGCGGCCTCCAACCAATTTACTCTATGACCTTCTAGGGGCAAAAACCCATTCGCGGACTCAGCTGATTCTCAGCCAGAATGCTGGACTGAACTGGGGCAATTGAACCAATTAGCTCCTTGCATTTTAACAACGCTACCCGTATGAATAGAATTTATATTGTAGCATGAACGACAGAACCGGATGAACCGGGTGAGCCGTGTGAACCGCGTACGGCGCATCCGGCAAACCACATTATGCGACCAACACAAAAGTAGATGGTTGCGGCGCGAGAGCAATACTTAATAAAAAGCGCATGAAAAATGTTTACAGTGCAACCTCGTAAATTTTAATACAAAATTTTACTCATGTTTGAGTTCCAATAAATTTCAAATTTCCTACAAGTGAACTTTCCTCTCAAAACTTTAATAGTACAACACAGAACATTCACAAAGAGAAAAAGAAATGTCCTTTTTGCTTGGAAATTTTACTTTTCCCATCAGATTTTCCAGCAATTCAAAACTCTAAGGGCCGGTTGCTCAATGTCCTATTAAAATTTATCTTAAGAATAAACTGCCATTTAGCACAATTTTATTTTTTCAATATTTGTTTAGCGTTATTAATCGAATAAACGCTAACCGTCCCCTAGCCTTCGATTAATCTCTTATCCAAAACAAACCCCAACTCCAGGTTTCCGCTTGGAAATTTATCATTTATCCTAAGCAAAAACCCAAAACCTGATACCGAATGCTGAGATTTTGACCCCTAGACCTGTTCACTTTTGCAAATTCAAATGAAAACAATGAAAGTGACCATTAAGAACAGAGTTCCTGGAAATTAATTCAATAGAAGAGAATTTGCAACATTTTGAGCTGCAAATGAATATGCTGAGAGATCGAGATCACGCCACGGATGTGATAGGGTATATTAACTTTGTCATGAAGTTTGCAGCGCACAGAAGGAAGCATCTCTGACCATATAAACTGTATATTTTCTTGGTCAATAAGATGAGATGAGTCGATTAAGCTTTGTCCGTATGCAAACAAGTCCGTCAGTTTTAAAGCTATCGAGCTGAAATTTTGTGCAAAGCATTCCTTCTATTGCACGCTGTAAATATGTCAGAACCAACGGAATCGGATCACTACGTCATATAGCCGCCATAGGAACGACCGGTCTAAAAATTCGTCTTTGCGAGAAAAAATTTTTTATTTCTAAAGATATGTTTTTCAAATTTCACAATAATCAATAGTATCCTTAGTTGAATCACATTCCCGAACTTGGTTGAAGTTGGACTACTCTATCGTATAGCTGTCATAGGAACGACCGTTCCAAAAGCAAGTTTTTGTTAGAAAAAGTTTTATTTCTGAAGGTATCTTTACCAAATTTAGCATTATTCAATAATATTGACTGTCAAACCACGTTCTTGAATTTGGTTGAAATCGGCCCACTATACAGAGTGGCAAATGCACTATAGGTCACAACCGCAAGCTAGCCAAAGGCTAGCATGTTTTTCTTTGCGCCACAATCATATACTTTGAGTCGGTTCCCAATGGCCGCGTTTATACCGTGGAGCTTTACTCTTTTTTTTTCATCCGATGGCATGTCGCAAGAATCTTAATCCGTGCGGCGAACTTCTAATTTTGGAATTTACTATCGATAAAAAAAATTCAGCCGTATTGAAATGATACAGACTTTTTTGTCACGAGCTCCCATACTATTACTATTTATAATTAATATTTTTTAGCTGATAATCCGTTTGAACTAAAAAAAAATCATGTTTCCGCCCGGGATCGAACCGGGGACCTTCCGCGTGTTAGGCGGATGTGATAACCACTACACCACGGAAACTTATATTATACCCATTATCGTTAGGCAAAGACGAAAATATAATGCTACACTTTCTATCAACTTAAAACTCAAAGATTTATGTATATATAATTAGACTCTGGCGTCCAACCAACAACCAAATCTGCGGACTGGTGTTTATGTCAGATATTGAGAATCTGAAACTCCAAGAAAACGAGTGTATGCCGTCTGAATACCATACTGAAATCGAAAGTTATATCTACTGACATCGTTTTATAAGCATCTACATACATACATACATATTTGCATTTGAAATTTTAAATGTGTACCATATGTTAATCTGATATGCGGTCGGTGTGATTTATTTTCTGATTTATGTCAGATAATGCTGAACTCGATTTTTCGATGATTGATAGGAATATGATGGTATGATGGCAGCAGTATTGGCAGAATAAATTTTTCACATAGGGTTGTTGACTTATATACTTACTACTTATGTACTTAAAAGCCATGTGGTCTCCGTTGAGATATGGGTTTCGAAAGTCGTCGCCTCCATTCATGTCGGACTTCACATTGGGCATTGGCGTTTCTAATGTCGCACTCTGAGCAACTTCCTGCTGTTTTCTTTCACTTAGCGCATGCCGCATACCCCAGGATTTCGTGTTTTCACACCTTTTCTGATGCCAACAAAGGCCTTTTTAGGGATTCGATATTCATCCATTCGTCGGAAATGACTTGCATATTGCAGTTTTCCATATTTTCACAAATATGCAGGTCTCTGGTTCGTCAAAAAACTCGTTCCTTCGCCATGGGTCTCCATCGCGCTTCGCTGAAAAATTCGTCGAAGGGCTCTTCTTTCGATGGCCTTGATCATTTTTTCAGATGCCTGGGTTTAGGTCCAAGTCTCACAACTCAAAGCCATGGTATATTACTGGTCGGATTAGCGTTTTGTAGACTTGGAGCTTCGCTTTTCTGGGGAAGCAGCTGGTCTTCAGTATTGGGAGAACTGCATAGAGGCTGCGTTTTTGCGAGCTGGATGCGTCGTTTAACTTCAAGGCTTTCGTTGCAATTTTTTGCGATGATCGGACTCCAAAGCGGATATTCCCTAGACTTGTACAAACCTAGTGGTGATACCAAAAATACCAATTGGCAACGACCATTTGTATTAAAAGTGAGTTTCCTATATGCCCAACTTATAGGGGAGGTTGGCACTCATTCAGGAGGATGTTGACCATTCTCAAAATCAATTAACTAACCCATTCTACAAATATTTGTCGAGGTTTTCAAATCTCTAGCTTCATTTTATCGAAAGTTATCGCTTATTTGAAGTTCCATTTGTAGGGAAAATAGGGGTTTCATTGGTCAGATTTTACGTATTTTCAATATTAGCCAACTGGATCCTACCACACACATTTGACCAAAATTCCAAGTCATTTGCTTAATTTTGTCAAAAAATACCTTTTATTTTAAGGTTCATTTGTAGGAGAGGTAGGAGTTCCTTGGGTCGGATCTGACCCATCTTTAATACCAACCAACCGAATTTCACTTCAAACATTTGACCAAAGTTCAACTTGCTGGCTTCATTCTATCAAAATTTATCGCTTATTTGAAGTTTCATATGTAATACCAACTAACTAGATTTCATTACCAATATTCTACCAAATTTTCAACTCTCTAGCATCATTCTGTCGAAAGTTATCGTAATTAAAAGAATAATTGATTTTTTGAAATTTGTAGGGGAGGTAGGCGTTCCTTTGATCTGATTATGCCCATCTCATTTATACTCAAGCTGCTTCTTGCCTCGGGGTTACATGCCAAAAATCAGGTGTCTACGTCAATTGGTTCAAGAGTTATAGACAAAAAACCTGAAAAGTAGGGTAGTACGGGGCTCTTTGCAAGAAAAGTACCGTTAGTTTTCAACTGATCGATTTTATTCTTCCAGGAAAATATGAGATTACCCTCACGAACAATCTACCAAAGCTAGAGCCTTTCATGTCTATTAAGTCGGGAGTTATGGATACATTTATTTTACATATGTAGGGGAGGTAGGCGTTCTCTTGGCCTGATCATGCCCATTTTCAATACCATTCAACTAGATCATACTTCCAACATTTAACCAAAATTTCAAAGCTCTAGCTTAATTATATCGAAAGTTATCGTGCGAACGGACAGACTGACAGACAGAGAGACAGACATGGCTTAATCGAATCAGGGGGTGATCCTGATCATTTATGTATATATATACATTGCTATACCTCCGGAGCCTCCTTTAAGGTGTTACATATTTTCGTCGTGACAAAAACAATATACCCTATACTAAAAGTCTAGGGTATAAATATACATAACTGCTGGATAACCAAAATTCGCGGGAAGCTGCTCTGCTTAACCTTGCTTATCTGGAACTATGCCAAAGCAAATATAAGTCTACTTACATAATGATCACTACCACACACTTTTACTCTGATGAGTGGTCACCTATAATTTACTTTGACCCTTCATCACTCGCTCGAATTTTGTAACACAGATAGTCGCGTAGTATTACTTATAATTTTTTAAATTTTTTACTCGTTGAGATATAATAATAGTTAGTTTTGACCTATTGTTAAGAAGTTAAGCTTGGAAACAAATTAATTATATGAATTAAAAAAATCAATATTTAGAAAAAAGTAATAAATAGTGTATATTAAAAAAAAATCAAAACGAAAAGAATGATCGTTTTTGAACTTTTATTGCAGTTATTTAAGTTTGTTGTTTAAATTTGTAGTTTTATTTTAAGAATACTTGAAAAAAAGTGTACTCCATGCAGACTTTCGACCGACAAACTCGAAATAACTCGAAAACCGAGTAACAGTTTAAATCAAAACTTCTACTGCTTAAGCATCACCCTCAAAAAACAGCTACACATGCGTGTGACCGGACTTATAATTTTTTTTTAAAGGCGACTGGAGTTCAAATGTACTCCGCGCCGGCGATCGAGGGTTAACGAAAATATCAAAACTATGAGTGAAATCTCATTATCACATAGTGTCAAAACTATTATGTCGCTTATTCCTAAACGTACTTCGTCTGGTTGAGTGCTCCAGTCTGTGATGGAGCCCGAACTGTGATCTGTTGAATTCTTTCACGACACAGCACCCGCACTATGAATATACTGGTTCCCAGCCAGCGGGACCTTCCCCGTTTGGAGAGCTTTTGGGGTCAGACCAAATACGAGCAAGTAATCAGACTCCAGTTTGTACGCTGAACTATAACGCACAGCTCTCATCTTCAACTGACAATATTACAAAAGAAACTGAACTGTACACACATTACTTATTTTAACAAAAATATTAGCACTGACTAACACTGTTTGTCGTTGTTGTTTAGCCACAGAGACATATAGAAGGAGATGAAACCACCATTTACTGTACACTAAATTCTGGACGTAATTCCACCACATACGAACTAGTAAAAAGTTAACAGAGAGACACACGCCCTCCACTGCGCAACACCCGCGCAGTCCATATAGAAGCACAGAAAGCAAATGAGATGTCATCCCCTCTCTTACTTCGCCTATTGGAACAATAACATTCCAGTCTGTCTCTCTTCCGCGGAACACCCGCCCGGTCCATATAGAAGCAAAAGAGATGTCAAATTTCCATCCCCTTCCTACTTCCTCACTTGTGCCGAATTACTTCGTTTCTCTCGCTCATTTTCATTTCCTCTGATTCTCTCTTCAAAGGTTTTAGCTCTAGTTCTAGGATGAAGATCCATTATAATCTTTAGTCACATACGAAGCAAATGTTTCATAAATGGTTCACACTCCACATACGAGTAGTTACGTCATTAATTATGCACGTGTGGCCTGCGGATATTTTTACAAACCCTAAGTGCACTTTCACACGAGGAGCCGCACGGCTCTCGCTCGCCAGTGAGAGCCTTTTCCGCTCCCACCTTCCATTCATTCACACGAAGAGCCATACGGCTCTCGCTCGTGAATGGGAGCGAGGCGCGTACGACTGAAATGCAAAGGCTACACTGCAGCTTTCACACGGGTAGCACGAGCCTTTGCGTCGCGCGAGTGAGAGCCGTGCATCTCGAGCCGTCGCGTCGCGCCACTTGATCTAAATGCACAGCGAGAAGTGCTGGCATTCACACGGGAAGAGCGACAACGGCTCTCGCTCCTCAGTCCCTCGCTACCCGCTAGGATGGACACAATACGCTTTGGAACATTGGCGTTTTTGTCGTCGAAGACGGCGTCGACGGTAAATAAGATACATAGTCACAACACGTCTGCAAAGCGTATTTTGCAACTGAAAGCATAGCGAGAGCCATTGTCGCTCTTTCCGTGTGAATGCCGGCACTCCTTGCTTTGCATTTCTATCAAGAGCCGCGACGCACGACTCGAGATGCACGAGCCGTGCCGGCTTTCACTCGCGCGACGTAAAGGCTCGCCCTCCCCGTGTGAAAGCTGCAGTGTAGCCTTTGCATTTCAGTCGTACGCGCCTCGCTCCCATTCACGAACGGTTTGAGTCTATGGTTTCCAGCCAAAGAGGCGAATCTGTCAATTTGACAAATGCTCGGCTGTTGTCGTATCACCAAATTGGTTTCATTATTGTGTGTTAACGCCAGTAATTTAGTATGAAATATGTGCTTATGTACATCCTACTACTCTCCAGTCGTTTGTTTCGCCACTCAATTCTTACCTAATTATCCGTTTTAAATCACAATAATGAACCCAATTTGTTGATACGACAATAGTCGAGCATTTGTCATATTGACAGATTCGCATCTTTGGTTGCAAACCATAGACCCAAACCGCTTGACATGAAACACGCGAACGTGTGCCAACGTGCGCGCAGCCTAAAGGTTTGTTTACGGCTAAGCGACTAGCCGAGTAGATATTCGCTTGGTGTCTTCCCGGTAATTTTGTTCATCAATTTGTTAAAAGCAAATTGAACCTTTCGAACATGATCATACCATCGTTCTTCTTCCAATGTACATCCCAAAAAAGCGCCTAAAATCGTTCTGTTCAGCCTTTCCACTGGACTAGCTAATGAGCTCTAGGCGTAGCAACTGAATTGAATTTTTAATGTGTAGCATAGAGACATATCGCCTCAACTACTGCTGCGTACTATCGTACTCTGTTCTGGGCAATGGCGACGCATCTGCTACCACGACTTACCACGCGACGTGCACTCTTTTGCCATAGATCGAGAGATTTTAGGACGCCCCATTGGTTGACAGTTATTGGGAATGGGGTCCCATTTCATGGCATGTCAAGCAATGCAGTTATTACCATTCCGCAATGTGTGACCTATTCACTGTCATTTGCGCCTGCGTATTAATTTGACGATTGACAACTGACCCGTACGCCGACTCAGCTCTTCATTTGATATTGCTTCAGGCCAGAAAATTCTTAAAACTCGACGAAGACATAAGTTGACGAAAGCTTACATCTTACTGGTAACACTTTCCATGTGCTGCTACCGTGCAACAGCAAAGAGGGTATCAGCAGTGGCGGATTTCCATTAACCACCGCCTTGGCCAGGAAAAGTCAACCGCCCTTTACTACCTACTCTTGTCAATACAACAGGTAAGGTGTTTGGAAAGTGATTCCCGAATTTCTTGAGAGAAGAGTCATAGGTTAGTCATAGGGCTGAGTGAGCGCTTAGTCAGCGCGTCACAATTGCCGACCAGCTCATTGTGATTATTTTCTTGTTTTAGAAACGGCATGCTGTCTGTCTCATTTGTCAAATGCCATGTTCAGTTTGGCATTTGACAGAAATCTCGAAATTTCTTGCTTTGATGAGTCCCACGTGACACACAACCTATCGTAACAATTTTCCTTCTCACTGTACAGTCTGGCAATCACGTTAAAAACATGACCATCGACCACACACAACACAATCGAGGCTAGAATCGAAGTTTGACGGAACAGGCATTTGTCATTTTGCAACTTGGCAATTGTTGCAAATGTCAAATATCGCACTGAGCCAGAAAAGCGGGAAAATTTTATGCTAACTGAAAGCGCTTAGCTTCAGCGCTTATCTCAGTACAAGCGCCTCTAGGACAAATTACCATGCAGCACTAATCGCTTCTCATCGGTGTCGTTTTAGGAACGCAGCCATAGTTACATACAATGTACAGAGTCATTGTGCAGGCCATTGCAGATATGCTAGGCGTTGCTCCTGTAGCATCTGTTTCGAGTGAAAATTTAGAGCCCGGGATAAGAAAATATGCCTTGTTGTCATTTCGATAGCATATCTACTTTTCGAAAGTGCAGTTGCTAGCAAAAACCTCATATCCGCGCCGTCTTTATACTGACAAGCTCGGCGCACTGTGAGAGCTCTATTAATACTCATAGGCAGTTTTTGATCGCGCCGAGGCTTGAACTCCGAGCTCTAGATTAGTATCGTAGAGCGGTGACCGAACGACTACCAAGCGAAACCCTCAGAAGTTAAAAATATCTTTCAAGATTAGTCCGATGATTACAACCATTTTCGTTTCGCTTTTTTCGTTGCAAATTTTTTTATTAAGTCATCGGTATTCAATGTTGCCCATGCTTCGGACTCTATGCATAATATCGCCGTATCATTCAGACATTCTTTAGTCATAGAAGAACGAAGATATGATTTCACTCTTTTTAAGCAAGAAAAAACTGTACAATTTTGACATTCGGAAAAACGGTGTCAACGTCATTGGATTGGAGCGTTCTCAGTATTTTAAGTGGTGAAGCAGCAATTTTTGTTGCTGGTATGGTAAATAAACGCGCTCGGTGGCCATGGTTGTTCGGTCACCGCTCTACGATACTAATCTAGAGGTCGGGGTTAAAATCTCGGCGTGATCAAAAACTGCCTGTGATTACTAATAGAACTCTCACAGTGATCAGAGCTTGCTAGTATAGAGACGGCGCGGATAGGAGGTGCACGCCAGCAGCTGCACTTCCGAAAAGTAGATATGCTATCTAAACGTCAACAAGGCATGTAAATGCTAGAGATGTTGACGCGCCCATGTCCCTGGAGGTGTCAAGGCAATTAACAACAAAAGCACATAGTAAATAAAGATATTTTGTGTTTAGTTTTTTAAATTATACTCTAGAAAATCTAAAAAATTATGGTTTCTAAATTTTTGTTGTGGACGGGAGTTGAACCCGTAACGCACTGAGCTACCTGTCGCCCCCACTCAGCACATGGTGAACATAAATAGTTCCCCCGTCCGTTTCACCCAAAAAGGTCCGTTTGTCCTGACCAAAGGACTCAAAATGCATTCGACGGTGCTCCAGTGCATTAGTAACACCTCATTTAAAAAAAATGGAAGCACTGTACCAAATTTAGTTGAAATCGGAAAACGGGAAGTGGCCGGACAAACCAACAGTACGCCACGTTTGTGTTATTTGTTGTTATTTCTCTTCAACCAACACAAACAAAGTCTTGCCTTGCGTTGCAAACGTCCGTCGCAACATTCGTCGGCCCTTAAGGTCAGAGTTCGGTAATGGGTGCATGCCCATGCTGGATGCCATAATACTTGAGAAAATCTAAATGAAAACTAATTGCATAATATAATTTACTTGAAACATTTTAGTTTGTGCAATATCTCAAGCAATGCAACCACCTTCAAATCAAATTTACTTTAACAGATGCTCAGTCTGGAAATCATTTTTCATAATTTTCAATTCCCTTCTAACTGTGCTTCAGAACTCCAGCATTTTTACAATATTCTATTTCAAATCGAACTTCTGAAGGATCAGAAGAACAAGAACAACATCATCTGCTATAGAAACATGGACTTAACTAATTGCAATTATCGCTGAGTAAGAACGCTTGGCTCTGGCGACCAAAGATTCAGATACTTTTAGAGTATAGTTTATATTTTATAGTAGTACCAGTCAACTGAGTATACGAGTATCTCTGCATTTAGAATACACGAAACTTCTACAGCCCGAAACCTTAAACGAAATCCTGCCACTTGTCTGACACAAACAACACACTGTATGTACCAACAAAATGATTAATGACTTATTGTCCAGGATTATTTTAAAAAATAATCCCCTAACTTATGGAGAGTTGATAAATGTCTTAATATAGTAGTAACGACTGACTGGTACTTTCTTTCGTTCATGAGAAAATTCACCTCTTTTTCCTTTTGTCTTGTCATGTTGATGGCTTAATGTTCTGATGCATGATATACAACATTTCATTTTTCCTTTTTCACACCGAACAGACGACTAGCAATCAGCCAGAGAACTAAAGTATAGATACTCAGATAGAATTGAAATACTCGTATCCCTATCGAAGGGAAGAAAAAAGAAACAACTGCCGTAACATGTACCACTACGCAAACACATACAAACCGGATGAAGGAACAAAGTTTCGGAAAACGTGGATTATCCTTAGTGAGACGAGTCATGTAAGCGGAGAAATCACTTTGTTGAAGTTGAAGATTTAAATAAACTTTTCTCAGAACAGTTTGTGTTTCATGGGTATGCTGTTGGTGTGTGTGTGGCGTTGACAGTACACATATCCATGGATGTTCAAATGGGAAGGGATCAACTGAAATTGAGACAAGGCAAGTTCAATAGTTTACCTAAGTACATATTAGATCAGAAAATGTATGGGTTGGAATTCGTATGTGCCTATGAAATAATGTATCTGGGTTAGATTTCACTGTTTGTCTGGTTTTTGCAGGCGGCATTAGATAGGTTCATGCCTGGGGAGGAAACTTGATACGTTTGCAATCCTACGAATAGTTTGTAACCTTTATAGTTTATTGCTTTTGAATTGGTATTTATTTTTAAGCTTTCCGCAAAAATGCTCTGTTTTATGGTGTCAAATGGGAAGAACCTCGTCTATACTACCAATCCCACTAGCTGAAGTTTTTGTACATATTTATTACTAGCTGCGTTGGCTCGCTTGGCTCGCCTCCACATCTAGTGTTCGCTTCGCTCGCGTTGTTGCCTTTGTGAAGAACGAAAATGGGTTTTATTTGTCAACAGGAGGCGAGATGTATGATTGTATCAATTAATACTTAGACTATGAGCCAGGTAAATTGCTATTTTATATGAAGCAATTTTTTATTGTTATCCTTGAACACCGGAAACTTGGTCCATGCGGTCCATTTGTTCTCCTCGATCACATGAAACTTATGGACTTGGTCAGTAGCGCATGCAACTTTTTTTGGTATCCTTGACCACATGAAACTTTTTCCTGACGATCCTAACCATATAAACCGTGGGCATGGCGATCCATTTGTTTGTGCATGCAGCACATAATTATCAACGTGCACCACCACCCACCTGCTTACCAGCATAAGTTGTGTAATCACACGAAGCATTTTCCAGACGATGCCTTGCACACCCAGATGAATGAGACATAAGATTGCAATATCGCGCAAGTGCGAAAGGGAGCAATTCGACGTTTTATATGAAGAGGCCATTTGAAGCAAGCAAATATTGTCGCCGAGTGAAATGTATGGAAATTGAATTTCATATGGAGCATGGTGAACGTGTTTCGTCACACCAAGAAAATTTGCAGCCCGATGCCTTGCACACCCAGATGAATGGGACGGAAGATTGCAATATTGTGCGAGTGCGAGAGGGAGCAACTTGGCGTTTTATATGAAGAGCCCATTTAGAGCAAGCAAATATTGGCGGCGAGTGAAATGTATAGAAATTGTATGTCATATGCAGATTTCATATGAAGCATTTTATATTTTAAGAAGAAGAAGAAGAAAATATGGTGGACAACAGGCAACAAGTCGTCCCTTTTTAAAGCAGGTTGTCCCTTTTAGGAAATTTGAGGTGGATAAGGAAGCACATTCAGCGTGACGAAGCGGAAGGAAAATGAAAGAAAAATATCAGACAAATCGAAGGAACGACCGTTTTCATTTCAGACAAGAGGTCGTCCTTTTTATAAGAGACCAGTGGAAACAACAAAAAACAAATTGCATTGAGGAAATGTATAAAGTACATGCAACTACTGGATATATTTGCACGAAGGACACCAGGTCGTCCTTTTTTGGGTATTTGGGCTCGATAAGAATGCACTTTGAGCGGAAAGGAGCACAACAGAAAAAATCGAAGCAAATCGGACGAAGGATAATTGAAGTGGTAGGAAAAACATTTTTTCATACAAAGTCGTCCTTTTTTGATCAGGTCGTCCATTTTTTGGAGTTTGAGCTGGATATGGATCCAAGTTGAGCGTAAAGAGACAGAGTAAAAAAAGATTCAGGCAAATCGGACACACGGCGATTTTCATTTCAGGCAAGAGGTCGTCCTTTTTAGGAGAGACCATGGGAAACAAAAAAAAACTTATTGCATTGAGAACATGTGTAAAGTTCATGCAATGTACTGGATATGTTTCCTCGAAGGACACCAGAATGTCCTTTATTGTCAGCAGGTCGTCTTTTTTTTTTGGACTTTGGGCACGGTGAACATGTAAGTTGAGCGGCAAATCGTATGTAGGGTTAGGAGATAAAATGGAAAACATACCTCCATATAAAATGTATGGGAAAATGGAATTTCCCGAATTTCCCAAGGTTTCAAGTGGAGCGTAAAGAAGCCGAATGCAAAAAATTTGAAGCAAATCCGATAAAGGATAACGACGTCAACCCTGTACATACGTAGACGACTTTCTTTTATATGTAAGATCTGTCATCATCATCATCATTGGCGATCTATTCCGTGTCGGTCCATGGTCTCTTGAATACAGTTTCTCAAACTATACCGATCAAGCGACCGCGTCCTCCAGTTCGAAAATCGTAGAAGTTTCCTTCAATATGTGTCAATAGAGTCCTCCGATCGCACACGAAGTTTTCCTTGCGGTTGATTTCCTTGGGCTTCTCCTTTCCTTTTAGCACTCGTTTCGGGACTCTGCCACTGTACATTAGGTGGACATGGCATGCCCATAACATTTTCCGAAATTTGACGAACTTCGAGGCGCATAGAAACAGTTCATACAACCAGGGATTCGGAGCAACACAGTTTTCTCACTCCGCTTTGTTCCCGCTCCACGATTGTTCAAACTGCTCCACTCCATCGCTCCGCTCCGGGTAAAAACATTTCACTCCGCTCCGCTCCCGCTCCATAACAATTAAATAAACACTCAAATATTTTTTTTAGAAATATGTTCACTGAAAACAAAAATGAAACCGGAATATAGAGGGCTACGCCCGCAATCCGAGGGTTTTGTAGCAAGTACTTATTTTGATATGTAAGTATCTTGGTACCACTTAGATGGATAAAAAAAAAATGTCTGACCCATAATATAGTATCTTATATGCCCAATCATATTACGTGATTGTAATGAAACTTAGAACATATTATTGCCTATGGTGTTGGTTATCCTTGGCCATCGGTACTTTTGATCTCGGACGTGTTTAAGGGATGCAGGGATGCGCTAACTGTAACTATGCAAACAAACTATTATTAACCTATTTTGGGGAGATATACAAATTCCAATATTTCCCGTTTTATATACTGTTCAAAACCCACCTGCCTAGAAGTTTTCATTTTTCTAACAATAAGTGTAACGGTCTGGAAATGCAGGGGGGGGGGGGATACCGTTTTAATAATTTATCCACCCTCACTGTTCCCCTTTTTTTCAAATATAAGTAAAGTAAACTCAACATTACCTTTGACCTTAATTTTGCCCCTCACCCTCCCCTCCCCCGTTACAGTTGGCCAATTACCACACATCGCCCCCTACCAATCTTTACCCTTTCATAAATGTGATTAACCATAATATGTAACAATAACTGCGATTCGCACTACGCCAAACAACATGCAAGTAGTACTCGCACCTTTGAAGCCGGTAGGTGTATTTTTTGTATGAATAGTGTAAAAATCCCTAACTTTAAGTGAATGTACTATTGTTAAATATTACATGGTTGTAATGAAACGTAGAGGCATTATTGCCTATGGTGTTGGTTATCATTGGCCATCAATATTTTTGACCTCGGGTGTGCTTAAGGGGTGCAGGGGTGTGCTAACTGAAAAAATAGAAATGTACTATTATTAACCTTTCTTGATGAGATTTTGGAATTCTATTATTTATAGTTTTCTATGTTAGTAAAATGCCGCTTTTCTGTAAATTTTCACATCTCTAAGTATAACGGTTTGGAAATGCAAGGGGGGGGGGGCAAACTCAGATCACATATTTTCCCCTCTTCCTCTTTTCCCCTTTCTTCAAATTTGAAGAAAATTCCAGAAATGGAATGTACTCGACGGTACCTTTCTTACGATACCCCACTTGCCTATACCAAATGAAAAAAAATGTCGTCCTTCATTTCCCCTCTATGGGGACCCCCCCTCAAAGTTGACCTATTACGATGTATCACTTCCTCCAGAGAATTATAGTACTTCTACATATTTTCACTAAATTTCATACATGTAGCCTCAGCGGTTCGTGAGATATTCCATGGACAGACAGACAGACAGACAGACAGACGGACGCATGACCGATTTCATAAGGGTTTTGTTTTACTACAAAACCCTAAAAAATGATTCCGTCGGAAATGTATGAATCACAATAGCGTTCGATTGATAGTTTATGATCCAACAAAGCCAGGTTTAATCCAACTTGATGAATATATAAAAGTAGAGTCAAGTAGGCTCGTAACTCGCGCGATGCCATTTGTTGGTTGAAAAACCAAAGTGATCTGTCATACATGCAAAAAGTGTTTTTTAGAAGTGACGAAACTTTCTTTTAAATAATATCGACAAATTTGTATCAAAAACCTTCACAAACACAATTTATCGTTAGGTTCACACTGCTGGCTAAACCATAGCAGATTTCTTTATCAGAAAAATTACATTTGTATACTACTGATAATTTCATGTCAATTGATCTTACTAGGTCAACTGGTTTGTTTTGGGGCGATCGGTAGCGCAGTGTGTTGAGGCATCAGTCTCATGTTTGGCTACCGGCGTTTCGGGTTCGAATCCCGTCCTAAGTTCGTGGCCATGGATGTGCAGGAGGTGCATGCTTGCAACTGCATTCTCTGAAACCAATTTATGCCAACGAAAGTCAACTGGGCCACATGGAACAGTTGACACGCTATGCCCCACAAGGGGTTAGGGCAATTGAGTAACTGGTTTGTTTGGAAGTGTGAACCTTACGTAAAACATATACGTATGCATGGCATCCTCGGCTGTTTTCGTCGGTCCAATGTACCATTCTTTTTTTAAATTTCGGCCTTAATCTCATCAATAACGCGCTAAAGATTGGTTTCCAGACTTCTATTTTTTCACGATCTATGACGATTCTCCTGTGAATCGTGTTCCTAGTTCTAGTTTCGTTTTCCAAATAAAAGAGAGCCTCAACATTAAACATAATTTTCAAGCATGTGAGCTATGTCGGTTAAGATTAAATTATCCAAATGTTCATCTAACATTAAGTTTAAACTTGCGGCCAAACCACTTGATCTGACAGATTTATTGATTAAGTTATTTAGACAGATCAAGTAGTTTTGCAGCTAGTAAAAACCTTACATAATAAAAATCGGAACATTCCTACTTGAGCCACGCAAAAACGGTTTCATTATTTAACCATGAGAAAAATTCAAAAGGATTTGATAATTTCAAGGCGTGTATGACATATGTAACTCACTTGACTAGTAGAACTGCGCCACAGAGTTCTAGGCGGGGCACGAACTGAGTTTTAATGGGCGATACTTTTGTTTTAGCAGCTACAAAATTAACATGAACTGAGCCATCGCGATATATAGAACGAATATAAACAGCCACATCATAAGCTTCCAAGGAAGCGTCACAGAGTCCATGAATTAATTCGTTTATCATATCGTGTGTAGTTTCAATCCACCTTTTTACGTTTATGCTATTGCAGTGGCGTATTCCATCTCCATATATTTGCCATTCATTTTTGAAGTACTGAAGGTACTTCTTCGTCCCAATTGGTTCCGTGTTTCCAAAATTTTTGTAGAAACATTTTGGCGAAGATAGTACAAGGTGACAACAATTCTAAAAGGTCGAAAAACCGTCTGTTTCTGATAGTATATTTCGCTTGGTCCGATGGGTCCGTTGTTGGATTCCTGGTCTGGTCATACCAAGTGTCCGAATGTATTTGAAATTCTCAAAGAGTTTTGTAGAGTCTGTTTCGGTATAACCAGGTGGAAGATGTTCAATAAGTCTTGAATAGTTGGAGTTCCATTTTCGTAATGCCTGCCTTCATTATATCAATTAACTGCTTTTGTCAGTCCATTGCTATTTCAATTGTGTCAGAGCCTGTCAACAAGTCGTCAACATAAAAATCTCATGACACCACGATTTGTAAGTTATACCCATCTAATCATCTCACAAATTTCCTCTTATGAAAAATACCAAACAAAGAAATGGAGCGCTTCGCTCCACATTGAAAAAAAATTCGCTCCACCGCTTGGGACTTTAAGGTCGCTCCTTTCCGCTCCGAATCTCTGCATACAACTCATGGTTGTATTGGACTTGTCATATAATACATCTCCTTCCTTCACTTCGTTAAAACGTATCGACCGACTTTTCTAACGCTTATGTTAGGATACACGTTTCGCATCCATAGAGCAGCACTTGTCGTATTAACGTTTTATTGATGCGCAACTTTTGTGGACTACTTTCGACTTCGAGCACTTTATGGGCAGGACCGCGTGGAACGTTTTGTTAGCTACTGTGATTCGTAGGATCGCCATGTAAACAAATTGATCCTCTTGTTCGAAATTGTACTCGCCCATTACAATGTTTTGCTTGTTCGGTGTCGTTCTTCGAGATTGGGCCGTACATTCGGTTCGTTGACCTTTAATCCGACTTCTAACTGCTGACTCAAGTTCTTGGAATACCTCCTTCGCGTGTGGTAGTGATCTAACCATGATATCGACGTCGTCTGTGTATTCTACTATCTGTGCAGATTTAACTAGTAGCGAGCTTCTTGTGTCTACCGCGTTCACTTTTTTGATGACATACTCTAGAGCCAGGTTGAAGAGCATAGCCTGACTTCGTTCTGAAGCTATATGTCAGCACGTTTTGTATCCGTACCTGCCATTCGGTACCATAGTGGCTCTTATTAACCGGATCAGTTTCGGTGGGACTTCAAACTCAAGTAGTATCTTATAGAAGACGTTACTATCAATGCTATCGTAGGCATGACGGAAGTCCACAAACAGTTGGAAGACGTCGATGTCATATTCCCTGCATTTCTCAAGTACTTGTTTTACTGAGAAAATTTAATCCGTAGTAAATCGACCGGTTCTGAAACCACTTTGGTATTCGCCGATAATGCTGTCTGCATATGCTGATTTTTGACAATATTTTGCAGGATTCACAATATGGATATTCCTCTGTAATTCTCGCATTTCAGGAGGTCGCCTTTTTTGTGGATTGGATATTATCATATGCTCTTCCGCTAGTCGTCGGGTACTTTTTCAGTGGTTCAGATTTTAATTATTGATTTACGAATTTGACTGGTCAACTCCGTCCCGCGTTCTTTCAATAGCTCTGCGGAAGATTCGTCGATTCCGGGCGCTTTGTTTGGTTTTAATTTATGTTAAGCTGTCTCTCCACTTCGTCAAAGGTCGGTATAGTGTGTGCCGTTGTCGTATTCAGTAAATTTTAGAAGTATTGAGCCCATCTTCTTTTGATCTCGGACGCGTCACTAATAATGTTGTCGTCTTGGTACTTACAGCGGGTTGTTCGCGGTTTGTACCCTTCTGATTCACAGTTCTAAATACTGCGCGAACGTAATTTTTTCTTAAGTTTTCATCAAATTGTGAGATTTCATCATTGCAATATTTACGTTCTTTTCATCGACACAGTTTCTTCGCAAATCGTTTAAACCCGCGATAATTATCTTTTCTAGCTCGTATCGTATTGGTCTTTCCACAAATAGTCGATAGGGCTTTTTTTCTTTTGTAATCGCATCCTGACATTCCTCGTTGAACCAGTCGTTTTTATATCTTTGCTCTTGGTGTCCTAGAACATGAGCGGCTGTTTCCCGAATGCCCTCCTTAATATCTTGCCATATTTGATCGGCCGTCTACCCTGGCTCAGGATGGGGCCTTTCATCGAGATGATTTTTGGTCTGTCCCATACAAAAATATAAAAGTCCGATGCATGCTATTTGTTCGTTAGTTCGTTTGCCCGGGCACTTCCCGTGTTCTGATCTTAACTAGATTTGGTATGTAGGTTCCTTGTGTGACTCTGAGTACAAATCAGGGATCGAAATTTTGACAATTGACTGGAATAACGGGATATTCTGTAGTGTGCAAACCAGAGTGAGTCTTTTCAAAGATAGCTCCTCCAGGCATTTCCCGTGGTTCGATTTAAAACAAAGTTGGTGCGTAGCTTCTACGAATTATAACAAGTATGACACGGTGATACTATGCTCCTGCTGCGGGTGTGTATCAGGACAAAAGGACTATCTTAATCATGAGATGAGACAGAAACCAGATCTAGTAGAAATGGGTATCTCCTAATTGAGAGTGACGATGTTGGATGCTGTTTCTTTTGGCCAACAGATACTGTATCTGTTGCTCAATATATGTTGCTTATATTTTTATACCCTAGTTTCAATAGATACTGTATCTGTTCCTCAGTAAATTAATGGGGGCAATGAGGACAAGATTTTTCAACGAAAATCGTAGACAACTTAAGAGCTAACGGATCAAAATTAAAATGTATTTGCATGAGACGGGTCTAAAGTGCCGATGAACTTCATCGCTCTTTTTCTGTCATTCACTTTCGTCGTGTAAGCCACCTTTATATCGTCGTTACGTAACTTTTGCACAATATTTAGCTTGGACTAGATAGTGATTCGATAGCAATTGGCTCCACGTAAGGTTCTTACGTCCAATATTCTGGAGGCAGCCCATTTCTCAACGACAAGGTGAATTTGGTTAGAGGTTGTACCACCTGCCCGCGTTTCGTTTTTATACCCTTCACGAATGTGATAGGATATATTAACTATGTCATGAAGTTTGCAACGCATAGAAGGAATCATCCCCCACCATATAAACTTTATATATTCTTGGTCAGTATAATGAGGCGAGTCGATTATGCTTTGTCCGTCTGTCTGTCTGTTTCTATGCAAACTAGTTTCTCAGTTTTGAAACTATCGAGCTAAAATTTTGCACAAAGCCTTCTTTCTATTGCACGCTATATATATGTCGGAACCAACGAAATCGAACCATTACGTCATATAGCTGCCATAGGAACGATCGGTCCGAAAGTCCGTCTTTGTGAGAAATTTTTTTTTTCTATTTCTTAAGCTATCTTTTTCAAATTTCATATTATACAATCATATTTAGTGTCAAACCACATTCTAATTTGGGCCTTTCATATATGTATGTACCTCTCATAGGAACAGTGAGATCAGAACAAGTTTTACTACTAATTTCAAAGTGGCAAATGCACCGTAAATCGGCAAGCTAGTCGAAGGCTAGCTTGTTTTTTGTTACGATGCGGGAAATAACTTATGAATAAGTTTTTATTGCTTGCGAATTCAGTCCTCAGTTTTTATTATCTATATTGACCAATAACTTTTTTTCTCCCTTAAAATTGTTTTTTTTTTCTTTCCAGGTACTGAAAACATTTCTTTTCAACTAATATTTGATGATAAGATAAGTAAGTAACCCCTGTAATTTGTTAATGTTTTTAACTCTTGTAAAACCTTTTTTGAGTTGATTTTAGCCAAAAATCAATATCTAGGTATTATTTATGTTTTTTTTATACATACGGTTTTTATGAAGTAATTTTTTTTAATGTAGGAGAAAAAATTGTTATAAATGGATCTGGAATTAGTGTGAAAACACACCGCATCAGACAAAACGTTTTTGTCTTTTAAGACAAAAAAACGTGTTTCATTGCAGCACACACCAAGCGAAACACAGTGAGACAAAACAAAACGTCTTTTTGTTTTGTTTCGCTTGGTGTGTGTTGAGATAAGACAAAATTAAATTTGCAACGACGACGTCCATAATTTACGACATTTTACTTAAAATGACCAGCTATTAAGCGGAAACGAATTTTTGTCTTTGAAAGACAACTGGCCGTCTAGTGGCAACGAAACATGTCTTTCTGTCTTTTCTTGTCTTTTTGTTTCGTTTCATGCGGTGTGTGTTGCGCCTATTGCAATGTATGCAATTATCGACAACGACGTTTGTTTGAAGCATGTTTGTTTCATTCGGTGTGTGTTGATAATATCCAAAGACATGCATTATCGACAACCAGTCATAAAACGCATCGAGACAAAGACGTTTGTTTTGTTTCGTTTCTTTTGGTGTGTGCTGCCTGATAAGAAGCAATGGTCGGTTGTTTCTTGAGACAGAAACAAACTTTTTGTCTTATGCGGTGTGTTTTTAGCCTTACTGAGCTCTTAAATGACGATGAGGAACAGAGATGTAAAGCTTTCCGAATTCGTCGGTGTAAGAGGGACGCATTATCTGAACCTGAGTCATGAGAAAGCATTTGCATAGGAATCCCGAAAGTAGAATGGCAGTCGACCAATTTTCGTTTCGATCCGTCACCTACTAACCAGCAAGACATTTGTCTCCGATTCCAGTGGGATCGAAAAGTCTCCGATCTCATAGCAGTTCGATTCATCGGTTTGTCTCCGGAGTTGGAAAAATTCAAATGTTTTCGATTATATATCGATTCTTGTAATCAATTACCCTGAAATTTGAATACATTTGAAAGTATCTGACATTTGGCAACGCATGTTGTCATATTATGAAATATGGAATCTGTTGTTTTGTTTTTCTATAAGCCTGGCATACGTCCGCCGTTAAATTAAAAGTGCCGTGAAATCAATACATGAAGAAATTTCACGACACTTTCACACTTTCTGGACGAATTGTACATCAGGATTAAATAGATTCTACACATTTATACAGTCATCGGTCCGAATCCGATCTCAGTGTCGATTCCTCGTTGGCTACAGTCATCGATCCTAACTAGATCTCAGCGTCGATTCTACACTGAGTACAGTCATCGATTCTACATCGACTACCGTCATCGATTCGGATCGATTCCTGTCCTCATTTTCGATATCGCAAAAGCGGCCATGCACGAAGCGATTTTGGGCGACCAGTAGCGCAGTGTCATCAGTGCATCAGCCTCATGTTTGACTACCGGCGTTTCGGGTTCGAATCCCATCCACGATGACGTTCGTGGCCATGGATGTGCAGGAGGTGCATGCTGGCAACTGCATTCTCCGAAACCAGTTTATGCCGATGAAACGGGGGGGGGGCTAACGTCTATGACGATCTCGGAACTTTACCAGATGGTCCACAAACACGACGGATTGATTTGAGATGACAATCAGCGCCCTTTCGCAAGTGTGGAGGTAGCAGTTTATATCAGCCCGCAGGGGCCGATAATTATTCTACTGGATGCTAGGCCTATCTAAAACCTCTGCCGTTCTGTAGGTCCTGGTACCCGGTTGAAAAGCGCAACTCCATGCCGAGTGATCCAGAAATGAATCTGGGCACTCTACCCGTATTTGGGTGGTAAACCACAACCAGGACGATGCTTACACAAGGAGAGCTACCTCAACAGCCGGGGTGAAGGACTACCACCGAAGTGGTGCCTCTCTAGGGCTTCCCGGCTCAACTGCAAACCTGACTCATCGGGGGAGTGAGATAGTCATTTTCCGAAGGCTTCTCCAGAATCGACCTTGGTCTTTCAACCGGTGACGGTACAAGTACCACCTCCCTGCTCGGTAATGCCCTACCCAGTCGCAAAGAAGGCAAGGGTGGGGCCAGCGTCAACACCAGACATCACATCGTTTTACCGTTGATCCCTCAACCTAGTCAGCGCTCGTAAACCTTTCCAAATATCCTAAAAAGTATTAATGCTATCAAAAAACTTATTAAAAATGTATTGGGTGTACCTACTAATGATATTATGATCCTTTCATACTCGATTTCTCTATTGCCTGAGTCCAGTTTAAAAATTTGCGAAAAAAAAACCACTTGGCAATATTTGTCCTAACACCAATTATGATCTATTATAAATTGATGTTGCCAGCATGCACCTCTTGTTCCCATTTAGCCGCCTACTTGCGATAAGTCGGGAGATTTTTATTATTACGCCCGTACCACGGGGGAAAACAACACAAACATCCATCACCACAAACGCCGTGGACGGAAATTGAACCCATAACGACCGTAGTCAGACTGAGCCACCGGTCGCCCGGCCCCCTCCTCGTGGAATGAGTAATTTTCCCGATATTTGGCGAGCTGCACAATTAATGTGATTTTTTCATTTTTTGATAAAAAACAAAATCTTTAAAGCCCTGTTTCTTGGAAAGTAATAATAGCAGGATGTTGATTTGTAAATCAAAAAGTAGTAAATTAATGTACCTTGAAAAAGAAAGAGGTTTCTGTAGAAAGATAAATTACGGAGATATTGTAATCGTACAATAAGTTATTTTATCTCTCGATAATTTTGCCAAAATCGTTTTTAAGAATTTTTTTATACCCTTCACGGATGTGATAGGGTATATTAACTTTGTCATGAAGTTTGCAGCGCACAGAAGGAAGCATCTCCGACCATATAAACTATATATATTCTTGGTCAGTATGATGAGACGAGTCGATTAAGCTTTGTCCGTCTGTCTGTCTGTCCGTCTGTTTCTATGCAAACTAGTCCCACAGTTTTAAAGCTATCGAGCTGAAATTTCGTAGAGAGCCTTCTTTCTATTACAGGCAGTATATATGTCGGAACCAATGGAATCGGACCACTACGTCATATAGCTGCCATAGGAACGACCGGTACAAAAATTCGTCTTTGTGAGAAAAACATTTTTATTTCTGAAGATATCGTTTTTAGATTTCACACTAATGAATAGTATCTTTAGTTAAATCACATTCCTGAATTTGGTTGAAATCGGACCACTATGTCATATAGCTGCCATAGGGACGACCAGTCCAAAATTCGTCTTTGTGAGAAAAACTTTTTTATTTCTAAAGGTATTGTTTTCAAAATCCACATTAATCAATAGTATCTTAAGCGGAATCATATTTCCGAATTTGGCTGAAAGCGGACTAGTCGATCATATAGCTGTCATAGGAACGACCGTCCCAAAAGCAAGTTTTTGTCAGAAAAACTTGTTTTATTTCTGAAGGTATCTTTACGAAATTGCATATTATTCAATCGTATTGACTGCTAAGTCACGTTCCTAAATTTTGTTGAAATTGGCCCACTATTTCATATACCTCTTATAGGAACAGTGAAATCGGAACAAGTTTTACTACTAATTTCAAAAAGGCAAATGAACCACAAAACACAACGAAGGTATCATAACTTCGGCAAGGCTAGCTTGTTTTTTGTTTTTTAATTTTCTAAGTAACCAATGGGAGTATGGGATTGACTAGGAGGTAATACAATTAACTATCAACCCATTTCTGATGACTTTCCTCGTGAGATGAATGTTTTTCCCAATATTTGGCAATATTTATGACAAAAACGGAAAAATTTCACTATTGGAAAATAAAATTCTCTTTTAGAATCGCTGGATTTTTCAAAAAATACTGTAATGTACTTTCAAAAAGATAAAGGTGATTTTCAGGCCACAAACTTAAGGAGATATTATGCGATGTTCCATTTTTTGTCAAAAATTCGCTGCCATTTTCTAAGTTACTAATAAACTGACGTGTATCCCAAATACATATTTTATCTCGAATTACAGATAATTGACTTATCGACAAATTTGGTCGTTTTGACTTTCCTCCTGGGGATGAAAACTTTCTCCGATATTGGCAAGGAATTTTTGTAGTGTGCTTTAAAAAAGATAGAAGTATTTTTTTCTTTATGACGCATACTCTGCTTAATACACTCTGCGACACTTGAATAGGACACTGTAAAAAGTATTGTTCAAAGTCTTATATCGTCCGAAAAATTGTAAACAAACTTCTTTTTTATTTTTAAACAGAGATTATTAAAGCCTAAAAAAAAATAAATAAAAACTAATTGCATTATATTTAACAGAGTATTTTTCTTAAATGGTTTATTATTAAAATCGTAAAAATTGTAAAAGAAAATGCGACACTTAAATAGAACAATTCTGATAAAAAATATGGTATGATACTGTATTATACAAACACAGCTATGGACATATATTTTTTTTTCTTAGATTTGAGTCAAATTTAAACAAATTTAATTATTTTTAATAATGGTTTGAACCCCTCTTGTGTAGAATTGCTTCATAAACTCTATTAGGAAGGGAGTCATAGAGTTGTTTTTAATATACTGCAGCGTTAAAAACTGCAGGCAAAAATAAATAAAAACTAATTGCAATTAGTTTTTATTTATTTTTTTGTAGGCTTTAATAAACTCTCTTAAAAATAAACAAAAAGTTTGTTAACATTTTTTGGACGAAATAAGACTTAGATTAATACTTTATACAGTGTCCTATTTAAGTGTCGCGGAGTGTATTAAGCAAAAACCGAAAAAAGTACAAAAAAAAAGAAATTTGGACAAAAAATCGGAAAAACCTTGCTTTGCTACTTTAGTCTAAAAAAGGTTCCTTCGTCAATTTTTTGGTAAACGTCAGATTTATTTGGCACCCCAAAGACCATTATGAAAACAAACTATAAAAATAGTTAAAATAACCATCCAGCCGTTAGTAAAGAAAAAATTGTATTTTTCTCAATATTTCCCAGCCGAAGTTTTGTTGGCAAACACCGGATTCGTGTTCAGCACCCAAAAAAAAAGAAACATGAAGGTGCACTAAAACAAAAGTAGTGCTAAGCTTTCCACCTCAGCCGCTTGTATGAGTAACCATACCATTCTTGGGCTATTATTGGAAACACAGGCCGCCTAGAAAGAGAGACATCAGACACGCTTGGGAAGTAGAGGGTTAAGTATATTTCTATAGATTTTCCATCTAGTGATTAAAATGGCCATAATGAAATTTTCAATCATATTGGGAAAATTATCACAGTTTGTTGACTTGTCCAGACGATAACATAATATCAGCGTCGTACGCCCCTGATTCTCATTAAACCGTCGCAATACTTATAAACGAATGTTATTTTCCTTCATATTTTTCTTGTTAATATTGAACAGATTAAAATTTCAACGTTGAATTGAATCAATCATGTTGCGGAGGCGATATTTGCAGACATTTAGAATAAGGAGCTTTGTATAAGAAAAGAGAGGTATGCTTAGGGTGACCAACTGTGCCGAAATTTACGGTGCAGCACCGAAATTTCGACCTCTTCTTCTTGAAATATACTGAAATTTCATCATAGAAATATTTCAGTAGTGGTCGAATAATTTTTTTCAGTTTCAGTTTTTATATGTCATTTTTTGCTAAAAGCAATTCGATACGATTTTAAAACGTAGACAACTAATGCAGCAGTGATTCTTAGGATTCTTTCTCCTTCTCAATTCCGGTTTATATTTTTTGGGGTGCGAAATCCGCATTTGAAGTTTTCCCCTGAAAAAAAGTTCAGCATTATTAATCAAATTAAAGAAAAGTGTCAAATAAACTCAACGATTCTAACCCTTCATCGGTCGAGAGATTGGATTCACCAAAACAATGCCATTGCTGGCTGTGATTTCAAATCGGTAAAATTTAAGAGGAATTGCCTCAGTGAACCGTTGCAAACATATTTTCAGTCAAAATAAGATGAAACAGAATGATTTCATGAGATGCGAGGGACTTTCTCTCGATTTAGTCGACGCACAGTGGCCAAAAAAGCTGGATAAAAGTCAAAAACTGTTTTTTTTTTATTATTTTTTTCCTGAATAATGTTTTTGATTGCAGTTGTTGTTCGGGCATCAGTTCCCAAAACAGTAAGTCAATACAAGCTTCCATGTCGTTTGTGCACTAGTTCCAAGTTGAACTTCGTTCACACCGGAAAAAATCTTTAGAAGAGTCGAAGAATTATGGTAACTTCAAACTGGTGTATTACTCGTATTTGCAAAAATCGGTCGATTTACATCTTCCAAAATGTAAAATTTTCCTCGTGGTATGTATTATATGTTTTTCTAAATCCACGAATATGTGATGAAAATGTTATATTCATGTACCCTTAAGAAATTAGCTTGTTTTAAATGAATTCAATTTTTGAAAAGGCTTTTAAAAAAAACTTCCACGAGCTTCCACTCTGATTCAACCTGGGTTCTTTAGTTTATATCCTTACCTTGAACATATTAAAAATCCAGCTGCCCGAAACTGCCCCGAAAAATTTTAGAATGTCTTTAGTTGATCACTCGACCTTGCACAGTGGGGCCACAAAAAAAAAAAATTAATTAAAGTCTCCTAATATTATCATATTAGGTTGAAACTCGTTACTCGGGGGCTTTTAAGGAATATGTTGTTAAAATTATAAAAAAATGAAACCGGAATATAGAGGGCTACGCCCGCAATCCGAGGGTTTTGTAGCAAGCGCTTATTTTGGTATATAAATATCGGCTCCTTGCTCTTCTTGATATCACTCAGATGGATAGAAAAAAACGTAATTAAAATGTCTTACCCACTTACATTTTACATGCTAATTCATATTACGTGATTGTAACGAAACTTAGAACATATTATTGCTTAAGGTGTTGGTTATCGTTGGCCATCAGTACTTTTGACCTCGAACGTGTTTAAGGCGTGCAAGGGTGTGCTATCTGTAACTATACAAATACACTATTATTGACCTATTCTGAGAAGATATACAGATTCCACTATTTTCCATTTTATATGTTTTTCGAAACCCACTTCCTGTAAGTTTTCATAATTCTAAGTATAACGGGGGGGGTCAAATTACGAACTAATATTTTCTCCTCCCCCACTGTTCCCCTTTCTGTAAATTTCGAGAAAATGCAAAAAAATGGAATATACTCATCATTACCTTTCTCACGACACCTCATTTGCTTATTTCAGTCGATAAAAAAATTTGACCTTAATTTCGCCTCTATGTGGACCCCCCCCCCCCCCCCTTCCTTCTACCCGGTAAAGTTGGCCAATTAAGACACAGCGCCCCCAACCAATCTTTACCCTTTAAAAAATGATTAATTAAATAACTGCAATTCGCACTACGAAAAACAACATGAAAGTAGTACTCACACCTATGAGGCCGGTTGGTGTATTTTTTGTGTGGATAGTGTCAAAATGCCGAACTTTAAATGAATGTACTATTATTAAATATTATGTGATTATAATGCAACTTAGAGGTATTATTGCCTATGATGTTGGTTATCATTGGCCATCAATATTTTTGACCTCGGCTACGCGTAAGGGGTGCAGGGTTGTGCTAACTGAAACTATAGAAATGTACTATTATTAACCTTTTCTGATGAAATTTCAAAATTCTAGGAATCTAGGTTTTCTACACTAGTAAAATGGCGCTTTTCTGTAAATTTTCATATTTCTAAGTATAACGGTCTCGAAATGCAAGGGGGGGGGGACAAACTCGGATGACATATTTTCCCCTCTCCCTCTTTTCCCGTTTCTTCAAATTTGAAAAAAATTTCAAAAATGGAATGTACTCGACGGTACCTTTCTTATGATATTCCACTTGCCTGTACCAAACGAAAAAAAAATTTCGACCTTCATTTCCCCTCTATGGGGACCTCCCCTTAAAGTTGACCTATTACGACGATTCGCTTTCTCCGGCGAATTATAGTAATTCTACACATTCCTACAAAATTTCATGTATGTAGCTTCAGCCGTTCCTGAGATATTCCATGGACAGACGGACAGACAGACATTTGACCGATTTCATAAGGGTGTCCGTCTGTCCGTCTGTCCATGGAATATCTCACGAACGGCTGAAGCTACATACATGAAATTTTGTAGGAATGTGTAGAATTACTATAATTCGCCGGAGAAAGCGAATCGTCGTAATAGGTCAACTTTAAGGGGAGGTCCCCATAGAGGGGAAATGAAGGTCGAAATTTTTTTTTCGTTTGGTACAGGCAAGTGGGGTATCGTAAGAAAGGTACCGTGAAGTACATTCCATTTTTGGAATTTTTTCCAAATTCGAAGAAACAGGAAAAGAGGGAGAGGGGAAAATATGTCATCCGAGTTTGTCCCCCCCCCCTTGCATTTCGAGACCGTTATACTTAGAAATATGAAAATTTACAGAAAAGCGCCATTTTACTAGCGTATAAAACCTAGATTTCTAGAATTTTGAAATTTTATCAGAAAAGGTTAATAATAGTACATTTCTATAGTTGCAGTTATCACACCCCTGCACCCCTTACGCGCATCCGAGGTAAAAAATATTGATGGCCAATGATAACCAACATCATAGGCAATAATATCTCTAAGTTTCATTACAATCACATAATATTTAATAATAGTACATTCATTTAAATTTTGAGATTTTGATGCCATTCATACAAAAAATGCACATAACATACTCGTACGAGTACTATTACTGTATACTTGAATATTGTTTATTGTTTTTCGTAAAGTGAATTGGAGTTAACCATTTCTGAAAGGGTGGAGATTGGTGGTATAGGAGTGGTAGGGGAGAGAAGTTTAAGAGGGGAGGTAGGTGGGTTGCTGCTTTAAGGGAGGTTCCCATAGAGGGGAAATTAAGGTCAACACTTTTTTTCATCTGATATAGGCAAGTGGGGTATCATGAGAAAGGTACTACAGAGTACATTCCATTTTTGGCGACTTCATCAAATTCGAAGAAAGGGGAAAAGAGGCAGAGGGGAAAATATGAGATCATATTGTAATTTGTCCCACCCCCCTTACCATTTCGAGACCGTTACACTTAGAAATATGAAAACATACAGGAAGATGGCTTTCAACTAGCACAGAAAACAAAAAAAATATAGAATTTTGATATCTTCTCAAAATAGGTTAATAATAGTATATTTCAATAGTTACAGTTAGCACACCCCTGCATTTCTCAAACTCATCCGAGGTCGAAAATATTGATGGCCGACGATAATCAACACCATGTGCAATAATATCTCCAAATTTCGTAATAATCACGTAATATTTAATAGTAAAATAGTATATTCATTTAGATTTGGTCATTTTGATATCATCCATACAAAAAATGCACATAATAGGTCTCTTGTACTACATACTAGTACTACGAGTACAACATACTTGCATATTGTTTTCCGTAGAGCGAATTGGAGTTAACCATTTTCAAAAGGGTAATGATCGGTAGGAGAGGTGGGAGGAGGGGAAGGGGGGAAGGAGGGAGGGGGGGGGGGGTGTATGCTCGTCGCTGACTCTTTTCTCGATAATTATTCAAACAATTTATTCTCAATATTTTTTATGCAAACGTACAATTTGCAATATTGTCTTAACATGAATGGTTAAGCATCTCCAAGAGTAGGACAGTTCATCTTCTATTGGCATGGGACACTACAAAACCCTCGGATTGCGGGCGTAGCCCTCTATTTTCCGGTTTCATTTCTACAAATACGTTCAATCTTGCTGAATGCTACAATTCGAAAGTTTTTGCAATATGTTTATGACTGTGCTAAACATTGGTAGGTAGTAGTTATTATTTTAATTAGTTCAGTCAGGTAATTTTTAGGGGACCTTTTGATTCCTTTAAAAGAAGTTATGTTATGATTCGCTTGATTCATATTCGTCTGTATCGGTAACCGAGTCATTGGCATTACATGAAACTGATGATGAGCAAAATTTTTGTTATTAAAATATAAATAAAATATTATAAAATTATACATTTGTTGTTGTTTTTTCTGAGCTTCCCTCACAATCCTAAGACCGCCCGTATACTCTGAGCGAAGAAAATGGTTGCCATTCTTGATTCGATATTTGCTTTTCTCATGATATTGATTTCAGATTCGTAATCAGCGACCCCAAAAACCCCCAGATAGTAACTTTCAACAAAATGAATCGTATTTATAGAAGCCAATGTTGTCATACTTGCCCCCAGTTTGTTTTTTATAATTTTGATTTCAGATTCACAATTAGCGACCTCAAAAACCCGCGGATAGTAACTTTTAACAAAATTTTAACATATTTATTGAAAACAGTGTTGCCATTCAGGTTCTGCTGTTTTCAATTTCTTTTAAAATTTTGATTTCAGGTTTGTAATTATTGTAGCAAGCCCAAAACCTGCGAGTACAGATTTTCAATTTAATATCTTAATAAGTTGTTAAGAATGAATGAAGTGTATCACTACCAACTCAGTACGACAAGATTGAGTTGCCAATGCATTCCACCTAAAATAATCAGCATAAAATGCCAATCGCACTTGAGCTGACTGGTTTCGTCCACCGATAGACCGTACTCATCAGGAGCTTCTTTTAGTCTATCGGGGAGGTAGCTCGACCAGCCCAACTTTTGTGCTGTAAGTATTCCGACTTTCATCAGAATACATCAGTTGGTAAAACGCACACCTTATATATAATGCACATTTTACGACACGGGTGCGAATTACATTGAATGAAACCAATATTATTATAATCACGTATAGCACTTTTTTTTTTAATTTTATAAGTTGTTGAGAATGAATGAAATGCATCACTGCCAACTCACTGCAACAAGATTGAGTTGGCAATGCACTCCACTAAAAATAATCAGCATAAAAGGCGAATCGCACTTGAGCTGACTGGTTTCGTCCACCGATAGACCATCAGTAGGAGCTACTTTTAGTCAATCGGGGAGATAGCTCGACCAGCCCAACTTTTGTGCTGTATTCCGACTTTTGTGGATGAAACCAGTCGGCTCAAGTACGATTTGCTGTTCATGCTGATTAAAGTGATGCTAAAATGATTTAATTAAAATTTTTTTGTAGCATTGGTATTCTCGTTTTTTGTATGCAGAAGGCTCGTGTTTTGAACATGCTACTCTATGAATATAACATATAAGAATATAAGGTACATTTGTTTTTTCGTGGGAAATATGTCTGTTATTGTGTACCAAAATTGGCTCGGAAAATGTGGTCATATACCCAAATTTACTCTGAAAATTATGGACGTATACCGAAATTCGCTCGGGAAACGCTGTGGGAGTTCTAATAGCTCCCACAATTTTTTTTATTTTATTAAAGAGTTCCCCTGAACTCTACATTCGTCGTACGGTGGCGGCGGTACCCAACGATACCAAAGAAAAAAGATGAAAATCCAACAATACCAACTCGTCCAAAAAATCGTACTTTCTATTTATTGACTTCTAACTTTGCCCATAATTGGTTGGTCATATTGGAGATTTTTACCAGGCCTACCCACCCCCTACGGGCTTACCACCACTCATCTCAGCGACTTCGGAAACTTTGGTTTGACACTAATCTTGGAAATTTTTGACATATTTTCATGGGTTTCAATCTCAGTTCCTCGCCTACTCACCCTCACATGGAGGAGGGTACGGGGACTGTGACCAACTCGAAAAATTGAAATGCTTGAAACTATTTCGGATCCTAACGGATATGTTTATGAGATTTTCATGAAAATCGATCCGTTCGGTCGCGAATTACGGACAATCATTCAGAAATATGTAGATGTTTAACCTGAGTTGGATTTTCGTATTCAACCTCGAAAATGCACGGTAAAATGCATTACTTACAATACATTACAGCAGGGGCCGGCAACCTTTTCAGAATAGTGGGCCACTTCAAAAAATATATATATTTAGGTACAATGCAAAAAAAAATTAGTGTGAGTATAAGATAGCAGATCAAAAGTCTATTGATAACACCACGCCAACCGAGTGCTCAATTCCAGTTCAGTTCCAACAAATAAAAAAATTTTATATTTAGACGTTACGAAAGCACTGGCGGACATTGTTAAATGTACACATAAATGATCGCAGACAAGTCATTTAATATGCTCCCCTTCGGTGCCAATAGCAGCTTCAGCTTCTAATATTAAAATCATATTTTATATTTTAGCTCTAGAACGAAATTTAAAAAAATACAATTTAAGATTCTCTAGTTCTCTTTCAAAAATATAAATATACTTCAAATAAATTGAGTAAGATTGAGAGCTTAGGAGAATTGAAAATGAGTTTGTGCCGGTCCTAAACGTCGGAATTGCGTACGAGGGACGTATGTGCTCCGAAAATCAATCGTAACTCGGCAACCTTTAATTATTGAAAACAGGACGCAATTTCGGTCAGTCTCTTCGCACTTATATTTGTGAAAGTGACCTGAATCGAACACCAGTCGAATCAAGACTATGCACTTGAATAGCGTCGATTTAACAATACGGACATAATTCGTTATTGCTTAGCGGGCCGCACAAAAACTTATAGAGAGCCGCATGGGGCCGGCGCGGCGGGCTGCTGGCAGTGGCGGCTCGTGCCTTGTGAGGCCGGGTGGGCAGAAATTCGTGGTCCTATCATGTAATTCGATTTGAGTCGAATTGCTTTCGAATGGATGAAAATGGTACTCTGAACGAATTTCCCAATTAATGCATTCCTCAAACCAACGCGATTTATTCACAGCCGGATTCGCAAATTTGTTTATATGGCGTCTTATGGAGTTGTTCACACCAAGGCGACACGAATTCGTGGCGACAGCGAGAATTCGCTTCGAATTGCACATTTTATATCGAATACTAGATGATTATTGAAATGAGGAAATTCGTTTTCGAGTTATGTACATGGTACCATTTTCATCCTTTCGAAATAAATTTGATTCGAGTCGAATTACTTGATAGGGCCCCAGTTTTATTAATGCACAAAAGAAGTTAATTTTAATTGTGCTCTATGTCAGTCTGTGCAGTTCAAGTTATTTGAACATTAAAATAAAAATCATGAATAAAATAATTGTCTTCTTGTCAAGCAATAAACAATAAGTAAATCCAAATTTTTTTATATTATTTATGCACTGTCCAGCAAGAACCAACGAGGAGGTCTAGAGCTCTCTTGCCATGGGAAAGGGAACTAGGGAGCACGGAGTAAAGGTTGAAGGAATACAGGCTACCACGGGAATTAAAAACAAATAAAATAAATAAATTCATATTTATAAATACAAACTAGCTAATAAATATAAAATTTTGAGTTATTTAAATACTAAATTGCACAAAAATGAATATAAGCAAAAAAAAAAATGATTCCACATGCTTGTAAAATAGCTCTATTCGCCTACTCTTCATTACTGCGAAGTGATCAATGACTTTATCATAAAATTTAAAATCTTTATCACTTTGTAGAGCTTTTATTAAATCTTTTTCAATTGAAATTGAACTTAAATCCGTTAAACGTGTTTGACTCATGGAATTTCTCACGTAAGTTTTTATACGCTTTAATGTTGAGAAACTCCGTTCAACCGAAGTGGAAGTAGCAGGTAGTGAAACAATTAAACACAGCAATTTATATATTTCTGATACATCCTTTTCTAAATTATTATTTTTAATAAATTTTAAAATGTCCGAACATTTTCTATCATTTCCAAATATGTCAAGATCCGAGTACCATACAGATAATTCGCTTTTTAATTTGCCTTTGTCAAACATGTTTGGATAAGACTGTATTAAAGATTCCAGTAGTTCTTGGGGAAAAGTATTTTGGAAACTTTTGGTGTTGTCCAAATTAATTAATTCGACGAAGTTTAATTTTTCAAAATCGGCAAATCTATTGTTTATCTGAGAAATAACTAAATCCAATATTTCAAAGTACACCCTTTTAAAATATGTCGCGGAATTCGACATGCCATCATGGTCTGTTTTACGTTTTTTCGATGGTTGTCCAATATTATTACACGTTTCGTTGAAAATTTCATCAAAAAACGTGCTATCTTCCCTATACTTTCTTAATGTAGATAATAAGTTGCTGATTCGGTCTTTGCAATAAATGATATCTGAACTAGGAGATTGTATAATAGTAAATATTAAATCTGTTTGTTGATAGAGAAGATTAAAAGTCTTTAATAAAAACAAAAACGAGAAATCTGTTAAAATATTTTTAAACCCTACTGAATCTCTAATTGTCTCCTTATCACGGGCGAAGTCCTCATCTTCTAAAAACAAGTCGAAAGCTTCCAGCAGTTCATTTTTATGTCTCAGAATTATTTCTATTGACCGCGACTTAAAATTCCATCTAGTGTTACTACAACGGGGAAGCCGTCTTCCACAAACTTTATCTAATATACTAGTCCGTTTTGTTGAATTGGAGAAAAATGCCGCTAAACCAAATACGTTCGCGAAAAAAATTCGGCATTCTTTTATTTTACAAGCGGCATCCTGTAAAATTAAATTTAGTCTATGTGCATAGCAATGAATAAATAATGCCTGAGGGGCAACGTCCTTAACTTTTTTTTGCAAGCCATTCAGGTCTCCCGACATCACTGAAGCCCCATCATAAGTCTGTCCCACTAGTTTGGCAGCGATATCAAAATCCCTAAATGTTTCAGTCAATAACTGATAAAGGTCTTCAGCTTTCTTCTCCTCCGATACATTGAAAAAACCCATAAACCTTTCAACCGCATAACCTTTTTCAGTAACGTAACGAAAAATAACTGATAACTGGGACAAACATTTTGCATCAGTAGTCTCATCAATTTGCCATGAATATTAAGAGGCATTTTTAATTTCGGAAAATATAAAGTTCCTTAAAATTGTAGTTATGCTTTGAATTAGATCGTTTTGAATAGTTTTTGAAACCCCGCTGAACACTGAAGACTCATCTAAAAATTCCTTGAAGTTACTATCATATTTGGAAAGAAGATTCGTTAATTCTCGAAAATTGCCTTGGTTAGAAGAATTTTGTGATTCATCGTGACCCCTGAAAGCTTGCTCCTGAGTCGCTAAATAAATAACCATATCTATTAACCGGGTTATCATAGATCGGTTGTCTGCAACAAGTTTATTATGCCTCATAATACTCTCACGGTAACCTGAACTGATGGAAGCTTTGATGTCTTGTTTTCCAAAAAGTTTGGCTTTTAGCGAGGAATATATATGATGCTCAGAATTTCCGTGTTTTTTAATAGATTCGCCAATATGTTTTAAATCATTGTAACCGCTTGAATTCCATGGCGTATTGGATTTGTCATTAAAAAGGAGACAATTCCAACAATACAATTTATTAATTTGTTCACTACCGCAAAGCCATTCACACTTTTCATACCAAATGATTTTAAAATTTCTATTATTATCACGATTTCTAACTGAAAGATTTTTCATTGTCGGGCAGGGCTTCAATTCCCGAACAAACATTTTATCATCATACGATAATGACGAAAAATTATTTTTTAATAAAAAGGCGACGATATCTTGATTACTTCTTACCGCTTGCCGAATATCATCCGTCCGAGTTTTGGCCATTATAATATAAAAAAAAGTATTTACCAAATTAAATAAATGCGTTTCCCAATTGATCACTTCACGAGGAAAAAAGAGAATTAATACACTACCAAAAAATTTAAAAACGCATGCAAAACCAACTGGTACGTAAGATACACCCAAATTTGAACTAAAATAGAAACCCGTTAAAAGCAAACATGCATCTACAGCACTACACCACCATTAACTAGAATTAAGCGAAAGTCATTAACACATACATGGTGTCATGAAAGCATGCACATGCACTGCAAACAGTAGTGTACAGGTCATGATACAACAAAACGCATGCTATTGATTGTATCATGCCATAGACTAAGTCTTTTATCCATTATATCGTGATACGGGTCGGACTAGCCCAATATGAGGATTCTATTCCAATGCTATTGCACGCGTGAATCCCATACAAACGAACGATCGCATGTTAGCGATTATTGACATAATTGCATATCTCAACCGGGCAAAGAGCGCTTCTGCCCAGGTTGAACTCACCATGCGTTTTGTATACGAGTACATACAAATTTCGTGGGAGTTGGAGGATTGTTGGAACATGGAACGCAATACTATGGTGGGGAAAAGACGAAACAATATCTGTTGGTTGGAAGATAGTTCAGCACGCAAAGGGTTGTTGTGTGCAATGCACTGTATGGTAGTGTTTCAGAGCTTTTTACGTTGTACGTACGTACGATACAGTGATGAGCTATTTTCAGGTGATTAATATGTATGTACTTATCAATGGGAGTTTAATAAAGCAATAATGTTGTGCAAATTTTCAATATGTGTTGACACAATACGTTTAGTAATTTATAGGGTGATGTTTAGTAACTGATAGGATGATGTTTAGTAATTGATAGGGTGGGCAGTGCCCACCTTGCCCACTGTGACGGGCCGCCACTGGCTGCTGCACTGGTTGCCAACTCCTGCATTACAGTACATTTAGTTCCATATGATATATCACCAAAAATCGTACATTATAAATTAATCATCCAACTTCATACTTCAGACAAAACTGAGATTTTTAAGATCTTAAATCAAAATTAGGCTTATACTCTGCAAACACTTTGCTCTGGTATGCTATATTATAAATAAAATATGCAGTCAGTATTATTTTATTTTATTTGCAAGTTGCGAAGTCAAGCAAGGACTTGGTGTCCAATCAATACAAAAATAAAAGTAAGACAAACAAAAGCCGGGGGGTTTCTAACTCTAAGATATCATTTGGATTGAAAAATACCTTTAAAGGTTTCTACATGTAATCGATTTCTAAAATAGTCTTTGTTTTATATATATACATATACAAAATATTCTTTCTACATTTGCTAACGAATTGAATTTACCAATCAAAAGAAATACTATGGAACCATCTGCACGTTTATAATCCGAAATCGTCTTCCGAAATTGTTCTATTGCTATATGCTTGAATTCACCGAACATTTTTTTTTATTCAAATTTATAATTTCCCGAAATCGTAAATATCCTGGCATTCATCGATTCCAACTAAAATTGCGAAGAAGTGACAATGTGGTTTCCTGAACAAAGCAATTGTGGCGAAATACATTCAAGAGGGCCATCATACGGGTAGAATTGGAATCATTTGAAAGTGGGATTCACAGTGATATAGTTGGGACGCTAAGCGACATAAATCGACGCCACCTTGCAAAATATGATTGAGAAATGCCATTTGGTACGAATGTTGGTGGGGCCTATACTTTCAATTCAAGAGATGGAGCCATCTTGGAACCCGCGGCAGAGCGGCTGTGCGGGCGAAAAACCGCTAAATTTGGGCCCATTTTTTTAATATTATCCTCATAACTTCTAAACGGAGCCTCGTATCGAATAACTTAATAGGATGTAAATTAACGAACGTCAAATTCTACATCCAATGCATTGCTCAAAGTTGGAATTTGGTTTGGAAGTATAATCAAAATCGATAGTTGAAAAACGTCACTTTTTGAGGCTTTGGAGAAAAATCACACTATATCGCTTTTCAAGCTCACATATCTCTGTAACGGATACTCCAAATGAAAAACCGTACAAGTAAAAGTTGAAGATATTTTGATTTCCAGTTTAACGTGCCCAATACTTTTCAAATCGGTTCATTTTTAGTGTAGTTGTGAGTGAAAATGCTGGAATGCTTTCATAGCGATTCCAGCTTTAATAGCTCTATTTCGGTAAGTATAGTAGCTGGAGTTTTGGTTTAGTCTGAATTTACAGATAAATAAATCTTGTTCGAAAAGTCTTTGCTTGATAGCTTGGCTCGATAGCTTAGGTCATAGTTACGCTTTTTAGGGTTTTGTAGAAAAAACATAGAGGAGGGAGTTATTCGCCAATTAAATCACATATATGAAAATTTCCAGGATTGCGGCACTCATATAATTAGGATAGCGACGTTTAATATCCAAGATGTTGATATCCTTAGGAAAAAGTTTAATAATAGTATATTTCGATAATTTCATTTACTACTCTCTGCATATGCCGTAAGTGACCTTAGAGAGAGAAGTAAAAGTAATAATGCCAATCCGTTAGGAAAGGGTTCAGGTATCTTGTTATAGATACAATTTGCATGTACATAGTCATAATTCATCAACTAGTCAAGAATAAAAAACAATAAAAATTATTTTTGTCCGCTATTGCCACATTGTGCACCGTCGAGTCAGTAAGCGGATAGATTTGAAACTGATTTGTTTTGTGTTTCGTGACAAGTGGTAATGTGTTACAGTTATCAAAAATGATAGTGCGTATGATAGATGCTGATTGTTATTTGGTGAGTTTGAGGGACACCTGAAAAGGGCATCCCTTCAAGCCAACTAATTCTGGCAGGCTGTGGAAACGCAGCAACATATTCCATCTCCTGGAGATTGGGGGTGGAAACTAAAAGGAGAACGTTGGCTCCCATTATGGATAACAGTGCCGGTTGCTGCAAAGGCATGTGCCACTCTTCAGCGTTGCAGGTGCAAGACACCCTGCACGAGTAACTATGGCTGCAGGAAAAAAAGTGTGTCCTGCACAAAGAGGTGCACCTGCAGTTGTGAGTTAGCCGCTGTAGGGTAGCATAACATACTTATTGCGTATTTACAACACTTCATCTTTGATGTTTCCTCAATGAAGTAAATATTTTCTTCATTTAAGTTTAAGTTTTGAAAAAATCCGGAAAAAATGCGAATATTATTGTAACTTATGATCGCATGGAATCGCGGTTGCCTTCATTCGACTCAGAATGACTAAATACATTAGGAATCAACTTAAAAGTTTCATAAAAACTTTTTGTTTTCAAATTATTTGATAAAAAAGCTTAATTAATAAAAAAAAAAATAATCGGGAAAAAATGTGAATATCTTTTGAACTAATGGTCGCAAGGAATTGCGGTTAGTTTCATTCTACTCAAAATGATCAAATACATTAAAAACTAAGTTAAAAGTGGCATACAAGCTTTTTATTATTAACTTATTTAATACGAAAGCTTATTTAATTAATCACAAAATCTGGAAAAATGTGAATATGTGATTTGATGATCGTATGGAATTGCGGTTGGTTTCATTCGACTCAGAATGACCAAATACATTAGGAATCAACCTAAAAGTGGAATAAAAGCCTTTTATTTTCAACTTATTTAATAAAAAAAAATATTCAACAAAAAAAAATCTGGAAAAATGTGAATAACTTTTGAACTAACTGTTGTATGGAATTGCCTTTAGTTTCATTCGACTCAAAATGATCAGATACATTAGGAAACAGCCTAAAATTGGCATCAAAGCTTTTTATTTTCAACTTATTTAATAAAAAAGTTTCCTTAACTAATCCAAAAATGTGGAAAAATGAGAATATCTTTTGAACTAATGGTCGTATGGAACCACGGTTAATTTTATTCTACTCAGAGTGACTAAATACATTAAGAACCAACCTAAAACTGGCATAAAAGCTTTTTATTTTCAACTTACTTAACGAAAAAACTCATTTAACTAATAAAACAATCTGGAAAATGCGAATATCTTTTGAACTAATGGTCGCAAGGAATTGCTGTTGGTTTCATCCGACTCAAAATGACCAAATACATTAGAGACTGTCCTAAAACTGGCACAAACGTTTTTTTCTTTTCAACGTATTTAATAAAAAGACTTATTTAATTAGAAACAAAATCTGGAAAAAAAAAGTGAATATCTTTTGAATTAATAACCGTATGGAATAGCGGTTGATTTCATTTGACTCAGAATGACCAAATGCGTTAGAAACCAACCTAAAGTATCATATAAGAAGCTTGAACTTAGAAATTATGGAAGAAATTTAATCATTTAATTAACTAATTATATAATTAATTAAATTAGTCTGACAAAAAACTTAGCAAAACTTTTATAAACAAGGTTAAAGTATTTTTTTTTTTACTTAAAGTTTACAAATTATTAGGAGAATATTAAAAAAAGGGCTCAAATTTCGCGGTTTTTCGCCCGCTCTGCCGGGGGGTCCAAGGTGGCTCCATCTCTTAAAATGAATGTATAGGAACCACGAACAATCATACCAAATGACATTTCTCTATCATATTTTGCAAGGTGAAATCGCTTAGCGTCCCAACTAATAGTCTAAGATGATTAAATATCCACAATATTTGAAATATGTACAAAGATTTTTTTAATTGAACTAAAAAATCGTAAAAATCGTATTCTCGCTTTGTTCTAGGCCTTGAACAAAATCGTAAAATCATATTTGAGGTTGGAAATCGTAAAAACTACGATAAATTAAATTTGGGATCGCTGACGGGACCTCACGGCTACAGACCGCGTTACACTTATGTGGTTGTTAATGTTTCCAAGGCCGAAAATAAATTAAGAAAAAAAAACCCCACTCCCGGTTTCTACGATGCCCTAAAATATGTTTAAATAAAACAAAATTTGAACTTATTAACTTCATTTTTCGCCAGCAACTTAAATTCGATCTTTCTAGTACGCCAGCCATCAAAAATCAAACAAAACTGATTATTGAGCTCCACCATCGTCAATAGACCAATGAATATTCAGAGTTGATAAGTGGAATATGATACCCGTTGCCTGCTCAGTGATGTATGAGGTTGACACAAATACTTTAGAGATGCCAAGAACTCGGCACTGGTAACCAAACCGCCCGACTTTCCTGCATGGTGGTCACGTACATATTATGTCTCGGTAGCCCATGTTCAATCAATATACGACCGATGAACCCTCATCCGTGATGTAGACAGTTGCCAGGTTCCTGAATACGAGCATTACGTCCTCTTTAATCTTCACTTCAGGACGTTTTTTTATGTTTTCAGCTGCCGCTTACTAAATGGCCATATTGCTCCTTGTATAGAATCTTCCTTTTTCAAGTCCAACGAAACGGGAAATTATGAGCGCATTGTTTTTTGTACGCTATCAGTTTTACACTGAACAGGCAAACTGTCATTTAATACCCACAATTAAAGTGTGGTCATCAATCATATAAAAAAAAATGGAAAATGCTAAGTCTGCCTTTTATATGAATGCGTTCATCATATTTTCATCTGAAAGTGGAAATTACGATGGTTACGTGTTAGTGTCACCATACACTGTGGAACTCGAACCTAGTACAAGTGGACCGGTTTTCTCCACATCTATGTGAAGTGTGTGTGTGTGTCAGAGGACATTTGTACCAGGTTCGAGTTCGAGTTCTACAGTGTATGGTGACACTTACAGGCGATCGAAGGATATACAAATAAAAATATTCCATTAAGCTGGAGGGCAGAGTTTTGGAAAATCTTTGTACGTATTTTGTCTAGTGACTGAAAATAGATATGATGACTAAAAAAATATGAACAACATTTGATAATGCAATGCACGATGACTTGAACACGCTAGATAATTGAAAAGTATTAAAGAATTGACAGTCATGCTTTTTGGCCGAAATGGCATGGTGTCAAATCTGGAGTCAAACCCACAAAGGTCGCAATTGAACCGTTTACAAAGGAAAAAAAACTCCGATAAATAACGTCAAATGATCTGATACACTAACCAGTCTGACACTTAGAGTCACAGCGCTTTGAGTCACTAATTCTACACACAACATATCAACAAAATGATGAGAGCTATGCCCCACAGCAATATAGTGGACAGGAGACAAGTCTACCGAGGGTTCATCTTCTCATGTTTGCCAGAACTCAGAATTTGCAGAGCAGATGTAACGTAATTCCTTCCTCATCCCCATTTCCGCAGCTCCCGCAAACATCGAAGCCTCCTGGCGTGCTCACCGATGACACAATTCAATGTTGTTTCGAAAGGGACAGCAGTTTTATGGCGCGGCTAATATTCATCTGGACCAAATAATCTTAGCCTTAAAGCACGTATCGCCAGCGGGCCATCTTAAGTTGGCCGCAGCCTGTGGGCTAGAATCCGGTACATCACAATGTTAAATAAGTTGCTCATCTCTAAAAGACGATTTCGGCATTCAGTTATGGTTTTTGACTTGCACAAACCTTATTCGAGGGATTTAATCGCAGTCTGACTATTCGTGAAAATCATGATTTCCTTTGTTGTTGTGATGTGAAATCCCAGCCAAGCCACAGCCTTTTAAATCTCATAAATTTCTGCCTGAAAAACGCTGCAATAGTCCGGGAGCCCAAAGGGAAGGCTGACGTCAATATGTCTGTTAGGACCGGCCGATTCCCATAGACTCCGTTCTGGAATTAGGCTTTCGTATTTTTTCACCGAACTCGGAAGTTGGTGAGGTGTAATCCGTGAAAAAAGGGATATCATTATCGTTCAGGATCGTTGCATGACCGGTACTCAAGCTACGCCACCGACCTGTCCCCCGAATTTTAATGGCTGAGTTCTTCGCTATTCGTTCCGCTGAATGGAGTAGTCTGGAGACCTCCGCTAGTTCCTTAGTCAGCATATTGCAATTTGCTACAGCTCTCAGTTCAAATCACCACACCAGTATCCCATGGAACATTATGGGACGCAGTACCGATACGTAACGCCAATGCAGAACCTTAGGTTGCAGACGTGTGCCTTAGAAAATGAGGTTACGCTGATGTGGGTAAAAGGACACATATGTAGGTACAACAGGAAATGAAGCGGCAGATGCTCTAGCAGAACAGCGGTCTGCGGCGAGGATCACAGGCAGAAGCCATGAGTTAACTATTAGCCTTACAAAAATGCTAGCAATAACACGGGACTCAGTGATGAAGAGAGAGATCGACAATTATCAGTCGACATCTGGAAATCACTGATGGTCGGGAGGGGGCGAAAAGAGACCCAAACATTAGTTGTCTGCTTCGGCTATCCTCCGGAGTGCAATTATTAATTAGGTTGCAGCCCCTATGTTTTGCAAAAATCTCCTTCCTACAACAGTAGAGCGCTATTGTAGCTTTGTTCACTCGCTCCTGAATATTCGCTTTAGAGTTCAGCTTTTTATTCAATATTAGACTATGAAAGTTGGCTCTATCTTCAAAAGTTTATCTTACCCCTTCCAAGGTATTACTGATGGAATGTTATGTTCCTTATGAATAAAACAATTTTTGTCTTACTGGGATTGATAGATAGACCGCAATTATTGGCCCAGTTTGTCAGTCGAGATAGCGCGTGTTGTATAACTTCGCTAAAAGTAATAGGGAACTTGCCTGAAATGGCTAGAGACATCTTCAGCGTAGGCTGTCACCTTGCAACCTGCATCTTCCAGGTCCATGATTAATCTGTTAACTGTGATTTTCCACAAGAGTGGTGAGAATACTCCGCCTTGTGGATTGTCCCTACATACGCTTCTGCTAATGAAGCTCCTAGTTTCGAGGATATGACTCTGGACGTTAATATCAGATCGATAAGTGCTATCGTAAAGCTATCCATTTTAGTCCCACGAGAGTGTCGATGATCACCTCTGGCTTGACATTTTTGAAGGCACATCCAAAGTTTCGAAAGGTAAAGGGCGACCGGTAGCTCTGTGCATAGAGGCGCCAGTTTTATGTTTGGCCGCGGTCGTTACGGGGTCAAGTCTCGTTCACGGCGTTCGTGGCCATGAATGTTTGTGTTGTTTACCTCCTGTAGTGCGGGGTGTAATAATAAGACACGACTTGTCGCAAGTAGGTAGCTAAATGGGAGCAGGAAGTGTTTGCTGGCAACGTGCATCGTCCAAAACTGGTTTATTCCAACGAAACGTCAGCTAGGGTACATGGAAGATGACGTTTACCTCCAGCCACGCACTGCGAATATGCACTAGGTCCAAACACGTCTTGAGAATAGTTTCGATCGATGGGGCAAGTATTCCGGACGTATGTTGTTAATCGACCTGCATGATGCCGTCGGGCCCAGCGGACTTAAAAGGGAAGATTCTCGGTATTGCCCACAGGACCTTCTCCCTTGAAACGATTGACTTAGAATCACAAGGAGCCATAGCATTCTCCTGTTCGTTAGGATTCGCCTGTTGAACTGTCGGGAAAATGAGTATCGAGTAGAATCTTCAGCGTCTTTTCGCTAGAATAAAGATCACTCTTGTTTCAAAATAAAACTGGACATAGAGGGATTAGTCGAAAGAATTTTGCGCAGTTGATCCCTCAATATGTTCACAGAACAGCCTCCACGAGCGCCGCTTTGCCTTTCTAAGCTGCGAGGTATTCCTTGTATAGAGCGCAGTCCGTTTGCAGTGTGGAAGCCTTAGTTTTGTTGAAATATTTCCTGCAAAGAGCTCGGTACCTGTCTAGTTCTATTGGCCACTATGGAGGTTTTTTTATATCCTTTAGGTCTACTTTCTGGACATGATTTAGCTATGGCCTCTGCATAATGATTTCCCTGTGCATAGTCGGTTTTCCTCATATGTACAAAAATCGAATAGACCGCTGGAGGATTATCTATTATAAACTGAATATAGCAATGGTCGGAGAATAGGTGCTCAGGAGACACTCTTCAATTTCATACGCATTCTATGATGTCCTCGGAGACTAAGGAAATATCCTGTCGGTTTTTTATACCAAAGGTAGGTTCGCACCGTATGGTGAGCATTCGCGTCGCAAGCTAGAATGAAACTTATTTTAGCATTTCTAGTTTTTTTAGTAGCTTCTTGTGAGGAGGCGGAGGAGCCGCTTTCTGATCTTACGGTGGATAATTAGATGCTATCTAAAATCGATAACTAACACAACATAACTAGGTTGACTACAACCGTGTCGTTGTCGCTATGCGCTACCAGGTAGGCACTAAGATAGGCTACCAAGTAGGCACTAAAAGTTTTCTTTACCAGAATACACGAACGTGGTCTGTCCAGGGTTTTTGTATAGAAAACATCATACTTTGGAGATCTGATGCCCGTCACCCTATTATTCACGATCCAAGGTTCTTGAATCATAACAATGCCTCCCGCCGTTCATGCCAGGCGGAGTAGTAGAGCAGCCGGGGCCGCTTTAAAATGATGCAAATTAATCTCAACATTACTGGATTGAGTTTTGCGTCTCCACTAATGTAACGTCGATTTCCTAATCTACGTCAGAGTCAGGACAGTCACACAGACTGGATGAAACCGTGACATCACCCAGAATTGTCTGATGGCATGAGAGCGACAACGCGTCATCCTCAGAAGTCGATGGTCCAGGATGGGTGTTAACTAACTCCTTTGCAGCGCCTTCCTCCTCCATGGAAATGAAAACATCCTTCCGTCCCTCCCGTTCATCTTTCTTGTATACCTTAATCGTTATCGTCGAGAATTCCAAACGAATTTTAATACTTATGGTAATAGTAACCAAAGCTTCACTTCGGCCCGGAGTCCGAAGCGTATATACCCTAGACTTGTACAAACCTAGTGGTGATACCAGAAGTACCAATTGGCAACGACCATTTGCATTAAAAGAGAGTTTCCCTTATGACCAGTTTATAGGCCAGGTTGGCACTCATTCAGGTGGATGTTGACCATTCTCAAAGTCAATTAACTAACCCACTCTACAAATACTTGTCGAGTTTTTCAAGTCATTAGCTTCATTTTATCGCGAGTTATCGCTTAGTTGAAGTTTCATTTGTAGGGGAGGTTGGAGTTCCTTGGGTCAGATCTTGCCCATCATTGCCACCAACCAAATAGATCATGCTGAACATTTAAGCAACATTTCAAATCTCTAGCTTCATTCTATCGAAAGTTATCGCTTATTTGAAGTTTAATTTGTAGGGGAAGTACTGGTTTGGTTGATCGGATTTTACGTTTTTAGGGTTTTGTAGTAAAACAAAACCCTTATGAAATCGGTCAAATGTCTGTCTGTCCGTCTGTCCGTCTGTCCATGGAATATCTCAGGAACGGCTAAAGCTACATACATGAAATTTTGTAGGAAGGTGTGGAATTACTATATTTCGCCGGAGAAAGCGAATCGTCGTAATAGGTCAACTTTAAGGGGAGGTCCCCATAGAGGGGAAATGAAGGTCGAAATTTTTTTTTCGTTTGGTACAGGCAAGTGGGGTATCATAAGAAAGGTACCATCAAGTACATTCCATTTTTGGAATTTTTTTCAAATTTGAACAAACGGGAAAAGAGGGAGAGGGGAAAATATGTCATCCGAGTTTGTCCCCCCCCCCTTGTATTTCGAGACCGTTATACTTAGAAATATGAAAATTTATAGAAAAGCGCCATTTTACTAGCATAGAAAACCTAGATTTCTAGAATTTTAAAATTTCATCAGAAAAGGTTAATAATAGTACATTTCTATAGTTGCAGTTAGCACACCCCTGCACCCCTTACGCGTAAACGAGGTCAAAAATATTGATGGCCAATGATAACCAACATCATTGGCAATAATATCTTTAAGTTTCATTACAATCACATAATATTTAATAATAGTACATTCATTTAAAGTTCGGCATTTTGACACTATCCACATAAAAAATACACCTACCGGCCTCATAGGTGTGAGTACTACTATACTTTCATGTTGTTTTTCGTAGTGCGAATTGCAGTTATTTAATTAATCATTTTTTAAAGGGTAAAGATTGGTTGGGGGCGCTGTGTTTTAATTGGCCAACTTTACCGGGTGGAAGGAAGGGGGGGGTCCACATAGAGGCGAAATTAAGGTCAAATTTTTTTTCCGACCGGTATAAGCAAATGAGGTGTCGTGAGAAAGGTAATGATGAGTACATTCCATTTTTTCGCATTTTCTCGAAATTTATAGAAAGGGAAACAGTGGGGGAGAAGAAAATATTAGTTCGTAATTTGACCCCCCCCCCCCTTGCCTGCATTTTGAGACCGTTATACTTAGAATTATGAAAACTTACAGGAAGTGGGTTTCGAAAAACATATAAAATGGAAAATAGTGGAATTTGTATATCTTCTCAGAATAGGTCAATAATAGTTTATTTGTATAGTTACAGTTAGCACACCCTTGCACGCCTTAAACACGTTCGAGGTCAAAAGTACTGATGGCCAACGATAACCAACAACTTAAGCAATAATATGTTCTAAGTTTCGTTACAATCACGTAATATGAATTAGCATGTAAAATGTAAGGGGGTAACACATTTTAATGCGTTCTTTCTATCCATCTGAGTGATATCAAGAAGAGCAAGGAGCCGATATTTATATACCTAAATAAGCGCTTGCTACAAAACCCTCGGATTGCGGGCGTAGCCCTCTATATTCCGGTTTCATTTCAGTATAAGCCGGCTGAATCCTACTACAAACATGTAACCAAAATTTCAAGTCGCTAGCTTCATTTTATCGTAAGTTATCCATTTGTAGGGGAGGTAGGGGCTCCTTTGGTTGGATCTAGCCTATCTTTAATACCAACTAACTCAATCTTACTTTACACATTTGACCAAAATTGCAAGTTGCTGTTTTCATTCTATAAAAAGTTATTGCTTATACGAAGTTTCATTTGTAGGGGAGGTAGGGGTTCCTTGGGTCGGATCTTGTCCATTTTCAATACTAACTAACTAGATCTTACTAGCAACATTATGCCAAATTTTTAACTCGCTAGTGTCATTCTATCGAAAGTTATCGTAATTAAAGGAATATTTAATTTTTTGAAATTTGGAGGGGAGGTAGGCGTTCCTTTTATCTGATTATGCCCAATGTCCTTAAACTCGAGCAACTTCTCACGTCAGGGTTACATGCTAAAAATCAGGTGTCTACGTCATTTGGTTCAAGAGTTATAGATAAAAAAACCGTCAAAGTAGGGTAGTACGGGGCTCTTTGTAACAAAATTACCGTTAGTTTTTAACCGATCGATTTTATTTTCCTGGAGAGTATAAGATTACCCTCACGAACAATCTGCCAAAGCTGGAGCTTTTCGTGTTTATCTAATCGGGAGTTATAAATACATTTAATTATTTTACATATGTAGGGTAGGTAGGCGTTCTTTTGGCCTGATCATGCCCATTTTCAATACCAACCAACTAGATCATATTTCCAACATTTGATTAAAATTTCAAGGCTATAGCTTCATTTTAGCGAAAGTTATCGTGCGAACGGACAGACAGACGGACAGACAGACAGACAGACATAGCTAAATCGAATCAGGAGGTGACCCTGATCATTTATGTATATACATTGCTATACCTCCGGAGCCTCCTTTAAGGTGTTACATATTTCCGTCGTGTAAAAAACAATATACCCTATACTATAAGTCTAGGGTATAATAAGAGATGGCAATGGTTCACGCATTCTAGGTTTAAACCAGAGAGTATTCACGCCTAAGGGGAAGTTTCCGACGCTCTTCTTGACAAATAGTTTCGGCAATTAAGTCTCCTTCATTCAGAAAACTGTGGTGCTGCTGGTTACCACAACAAAGCCGTTGCGATTTTCACTGATTTAGTCAACTTGTCGTCAAGGATTTAATCAATCCTTTTGTAAAATCATTTGCTAGTTACAACTGATGTGCTAGCCAGATATCAGCAGTGATCAAATTATATTTTTGCACATTTTCTTGAGTTTGATATTCTGTAATGGAGTGGTATTGATGACACTGGAATGCTCTAGTAGAAATAATTATGCATCTAATAACTATTGTTACCAGAACTTTAATAGAATGGTTCTTACCTACATCCTAAAACAACTGGAATTTTTCCAACCAGAACATCTTTCATAAACCACACGATGAAATCCCTTCCTTTGGCCGTACATCGCCAACAATTAAATTAAATCCACTACAACATTTTCAATTAAACTATCCATTAAACATTTTAACTCGTCGAAACGAGCCCGCTCGCCACCGTGCCGCCATTTAATTAAAAAACTCCTACAGCTTCGATTAATCGCGGACGGCGCGACGGCGCAAGACAAAATGTAATAAAATCGTTGACCAGAATAAAACATTTTATGTGTAGTGCTTCCAAAGTAAATTGCTTCAGATGGAAAAACAATCAGCTTATCCAGGAGGAGACTCCCAAAAGGATTCAACCCCTTTCCATTGTCACTTTGCTTATCTGTGTGACTTTAGTTGATTTTGGTACAAGTAGGTAGATACTCGTACTGTACTGTATACGAGTATGTATGTTCTCTCGAGTTTCATCCTCGTACTCCCGATGACAGGGAAGCGGGTTAATCGCAGGAGCATTCACTCGTTTTACCACTTGTAAGGATTCAAATAGTGCCGGAGTCGAGGCAGACAAGAATGTATTGAAATTATTTTGCATCCCGCGGCAGAAGCTTCAATTGCTAAAATAGTTGCGGTTTTAAGAACCCATTAACACTATGCTCGGATAGCGTAACACTGGAGTAGTGATGGCTGAAGTGTTATGATATTAGCCAACGGGAAAATTATCCTGGGCCTAATTGGAAATAACTAAAGATAAGTACATGACTATGGCCTTGGAGGGACAGGGCATGGCGGAATATTATACAGCCAATTCAATGTTTTGTGTTAAATAAGATGGAACACCAGAAGAAGTTTATATACCCCAGGTGATGAGTAAAAAACTAAAGGAACTTTGAAACTTAGCGTGATTTGTTGGTTGATACTAGAAGTAAAATATATTATACTAAAAGTCCCCGCCTGTGCGGTGTTAGCTGGCGCGGGAGGAGGGGGTTAAAGGGGACTCTTTTTTGTTTCTTGCTATTATCTCCGTAACCCTAGAAGAAAACAGTCTGAGGAACTGTTACCGAACACAAAAAAATACATAAAAAAAACCCTAACCATTTTTTCCATATCTTAAACAGTTTTCGAGATAATCTCGCTTGAAAATCACTTTTTGTCTAGTGCTCGTTTGTTCCCACCAAGAGTTAAAGTCCTGGTCTTTGGAATGTATGTCATCGAATCACGCGTAAAATACTAGTCCCACGAGTAAAATGAAGGGGATAGATTTTGTTTGCTACTAAATAAGCTTTAATTTGATATAAGTCAGATGCCCGTATATGTATGATAGTTACTTAAAAAAAGGAAAAAAAATTTAAAAAAATCTCCACCAAATACAAATGCATCACTTAATAACTTTTAAAGTATGTAAAATGCTGAAAGGCAACTTGTAGCCTTTCGAAAGAGTAAATTTCCTAAAATTTTATATATAAATCTGCTTCGTACGTGGAAATTTCACCTAGAAAATGCTTTTCAAACGTTGAAAATACTTTCCCAAAACCGAAAATAGTCCGTTTTTTGATGCATATTGTCAAATATAGAGAAAACTACTTATCTTACAAAAAATTATTATTTAATTCGATATACGTGCAACATTCATAGGAGTAGTAGTTACATTGAAAATGGAAAAAAAATTGCTCCAATTTAGCTTTCCGGGCAAACAAATAAAAATATCACTCAATACCTCCTAAAGTATGTGTTCCACAGACAAGCAATGCTCACAATTTAAAAAAAAAGCATTAAATTTTCTAAATTTTAGTAAAAAAAAACCATTTCGATACGTGCCACGTTTTCCGATAAGCAGCTCTTCAAAAATGAGAAAAATTTTCTCAAAAGATTAAAAAGAATTCATTTCGATGTTTGATATCGGACAAAGCACTCGTTCCACGAGATAAGTCATGAAACCATTTTCTACCTAATTTAGTTAGCTTTAGTTTGAGATATCTAGGACGTCCATAGCATCAATATAGTTACCCAGAAAACGACAAAACTAAGTTTCAAAACAAGTCGGCGCTCAATAAATACTGAAATAACCCCGATTAAAAAATGATATCAATATGGTGATCGAAGGAAAATATTACATAGCTTAGAAATTTTTTACTTGTAACTGATCGTTGCTACTTAAAGAATATCATACTAACAATGCTGAATGATAAGGGTGAGAGCGATGCGGAGCTGTTTTGCGGCCGGCTCTTTTTAGGGTTTTGTATTAAAAACAAAACCCTTATGAAATCGGTCAAATGTCTGTCCGTCTGTCCGTCTGTCCGTCTGTCCGTCTGTCCATGAAATATCTCACGAACGGCTGAAGCTACATACATGAAATTTTGTGGGAGTATGTAGAATTATTATAATTCGCCGGAGAAAGCGATTCGTTGTAATAGGCTTACTTTAAGGGGATGTCCCCATAGAGGGGAAATGAAGGTCAACATTTTTTTTTCATCTGATATAGGCAAGTGGGGTATCATGAGAAAGGTAACACCGAGTGCATTTCATTTCCGGTATTTTCATTAAATTTGAAAAAAGGGGAAAAGAGATAGAGGGGAAAATATGTGATCCGAGTTTGTCCCCCCCCCCCTCGCATTTCGATACCGTTATACTTAGAAATTTGAAAATTTGCAGAAAGGCGGCATTTTACTAGTGTAGAAAACCGAAAATCGTAGAATTTTGATATCTCAACAAAAAAGGTTAATAATAGTACATTTCTATAGTTGCAGTTAGCATACCCCTACACGCCTTAAGCGCAGCCGAGGTCAAAAATATTGATGGCCAATGATAACCAACATCATCGGCAATAATATCTTTAAGTTTCATTACAATCACATAATATTTAATAATAGTACACTCATTTAAAATTAGGCATTTTGACACTATCCACACAAAAATTACAACTACCGGCCTCATATGTAGGTGTGAGTACTACTTTCATGTTGTTTTTCGTAGTGCGAATTGCAGTTATTTAATTAATCATTTTTGAAAGGGTGAAGATTAGTTGGGGCGCTATGTCGTAATTGGCAAACTTTACCGAGTGGAAGGGGGAGGGGTCCACATAGAGGCGAAATTAAGCTCAAATTTTTTTTTTATCGACTGGTATAGGCAAGTCAGGTGTCGTGAGAAAGGTAATGTTGAGTACATTCCATTTTTTCGCATTTTCTTGAAATTCGTAGAAAGGGGAATAGTGGGGGACGAAAAAATATTAGTTCGCAATTTGCCCCCCCCCCCCCCCCCCTGGCATCTCGAGACTGTTAGAATTATGAAAACTTACAGGAAGGTGGGTTCCGAATAGCATATAAAATGGAAAATAATGGAATCTGTATATCTTCTCAGAATAGGTAAGTCATAGTTTATTTCTGTAGTTACAGTTAGCACACCTCTGCATGCCTTAAACACGTTCGAGGTCAAAAGTACTGATGGCCAACGATAACCAACACCTTAGGCAATAATATGTTCTAAGTTTCGTTACAATCACGTAATATGAATTAGCATGTAAAATGTAAGTGGGTAAGACAGTTTAATTAGGTTTTTTTTTTGTCCATCTGAGTGGTATCAAGAAGAGCAACGAGCCGATATTTATATACCAAAATAAGCGCTTGCTACAAAACCCTCGGATTGCGGGCGTAGCCCTCTATATTCCGGTTTCATTTTTGTTTAAAGCTGCTTTAATATTTTTTACAGAGAAATAGTCTTAGAACAAAATGAAGAAGGCGGTATTTCCAATAAAAAAGATCTGATTCATATTTTTCCTAGGATCAATACTTTCAATGATATAGCACGTACAGTATACCGGAAAGGTGCAATTGTTATCATTAGCGAAGAAGTGATCGATGGCAATACACCGCCAATAGCACTAAACGGGCTGAACAAAAACTTCAAAGTGCTTCAAAATCTTCAGTTGATATAGACTTTAGGAAATACAAAAACTCCTCTTCCATAGTCCTCCGCGTGGGCGCCCCTGGAACGGCAGTGGTCACTGACCATTGCCAACCAACGTCAAGCCGCCAGTGATGGCGGTGCGATGATTTGGTTGAGGTACCCCTGTGGTGTGGGGTGTGAAAAAAATACCACGGCCTTTCCCTTTGAGGGCCTGTCGTTAAAACCGACAATCAAAGGACAGGATGTGTATGCCAGCAACTTGCACTATCCGAAATCTTTATATGCTAACGAAACGTCAACTATGCCTCGGATAAGGACTGACTCAACGGTTACGACTTTTGGCTATCGTACAATGACAAAGATTGGATTCTGGAATGTGCGTACTCTCCTGGACAATGGATCAGAGGGTCCCCAGAACGCACGATTTCTTCAATTAGAGAGTGAATTTCTGAGGTACAAATTAAATATCTTAGGAGTTAGTGAGATAAGATGGTGGAACAGCGGAGAATTCATCTCTCCAACGGGCAGCACTGTAATGTTGTACTCCGGTAAAGCTACCGGTAGTCGCCGTGAGTCAGGTGTGGGGCTCCTTTTAACCAGAGCCGCGCGAAACTGTCTCTTATCCTGGGAACCGGTCTCTGACAGGGTCTTGACCGCCAGGTTCCGGACCAAAATGAGGAACATCTCAATAATACAATGTTATGCCCCTACTGAACCCGACAATGTCTTGGCAAAAGACTCCTTCTACGAAGAACTAAACGCCGTTCAGAGCAGAACACCTAAAGGTGACATTATAATGGTTATGGGTGATTTGAATGCGAAAGTTGGCGCTGATAACTATGGGCTCAGACATGTGATGGGGAGACACGGTCTTGGTGATCGTAATGACAATGGTGAAAGATTTGTAGAGTTCTGCAACTTTCACAGTCTCTTCATCGGTGGTACTATGTTTGAGCATAAGGACCACCACAAAATCAGTTGGTCCTCTGTTGATCGGCGCAGAACACAAAATCAAATCGACCATTTTGCCATTAGTAAAAGATTCAAGAGTTGCCTCCTGGACGTGCGAAACAAGAAGGGTGCCGATATTGGGATGGGAAGAGACCATTATCTTATGATCGCTAATGTTCGATTGCGTATTGCAGCCGTGCGCCGCACCAGCGACGAAAGATCCAGGCCCCGCAAATTCAACACCGCTCGACTAAAAAATCCAGCTGTCTTACAACAATATAATGACCATCTAGCGCAAAAAGCAGCTGAGATAACTAGTCACCCAGATAGTGACATAAACGAAAACTGGGATGCCATAAAAAATGCGTACATTGATAGCGCAAATACCATCCTTGGCCCAAACCCGGATTGTCGGAATAAGCCCTGGATGTCCGACGCTTCATGGCAGCGGATTGTTGAAAGAAAGGAGCTGAAAGTTCGTTTGGCTGCAGCCTCAGACGACAATCGAAGCAGCATCGAACTCCTTTACCGTCAGAAAGCTCGAGAAGTTCAGCGTAGTGTGCGACGCGATAAAAGAGTTTATGCCAATTCTCTTTTAGCGTCAGCAGAAGAAGCCGCTAGAAGTAACAACTTAAACGCCGTATACGGTGTCATCAAGGAGTTTACAGGTGGTCGTAACTCCTGCCAACATCCGGTGAAAGATAGTGATGGAAAGCTACTTATCTTGGAAGAAGATCAAATGAGGCGGTGGAAAGAACACTTCGCCGCGGTCTTGAACCGTGTAACCTCTGGTGAAGTTCCCCCTCATATAGATAATTTAGCTAACCATCAAAATGTGCGTATACGGTCCACTGCCCCGACTAAAGAGGAAATAGTCACTGCAATTATTGCACTAAAACGAGGAAAGGCCGCCGGACTTGACGGCATCCCTGCCGAACTTTATCAAGCAGCGCCAAGCGTAACTGCCGATTTGCTGCACCCACTTGTTGATAAAGCGTGGAATACAGAGACCTTTCCCACTGAGTGGAAGGAAGGTTTGATCATCAAACTTCCAAAGAAGGGTAGCCTCACAGACTATAATAATTGGATAGGCATTTGTGTGCTTCCTGCCGTTGCCAAGATAATAGCTAAAATCGTCCTGGAAAGACTAGAGGACCACTAGCACAATTAATGGTTCTCGATCCGGATTCTCCTGTGTCGATCACATTAACACCTTGCGAATCATCATCGAACAATGCGCTGAATACGATTTTCCGCTCCAGTTGCTTTTCATCGATTTCGAAAAGGCTTTCGATAGTGTGAACCGGGATTCTATATGGGCGGCCTTGCGCAGGAGAGGCATCCCTGAGAAGCTTGTGGCTATTATTAAGGCAACCTATGACGGCGCGAAATGTCGCGTTCTGCATAAAGGTAAGGTGTCGGGGGACTTTGAGATTCGCAGTGGAGTTCGGCAGGGGTGCATCCTCTCACCGATCCTATTCCTCATTGTGATCGGCGATGTGTTGCATGCAGCCCTATCCGGACTCGACAGAGGAATTCAATGGACTTTGACATCTTATCTACAACATCTTGACTACGCTGACGACATATGCCTACTCTCCCACAAAATCATGGATCTGTCCGCAATGGCGTTAGATCTCGAGAGGGAGGCAAGCAAGGTTGGGCTAAAGATTAATACCAACAAGACCAAGGTTCTTAGCCCGCCGTTGCGAAAAAGAAATCCGACACCTATTGCCATCAATATTAATGGGCAGCCTGTGGAGAAGGTGGACAACTTCGTCTACCTGGGTAGCATTGTTGCCGAAAATGGTGGTACGGAGCAGGACATCGCTCGTCGTATCAACCAGGCTAAACGTGCATACGGCATGCTATCCAAAATCTGGCAGGGCAGTTATCTCAGCATCAAGACCAAGCTGGGCCTGTTTCGCTCCCTGGTACTATCAGTACTTTTGTATGGGAGCAGTACATGGAAAGTTTCCGTAGGAGTTACCAGAAAGCTGCAAGTTTTCGTCAACTCATGTCTTCGTCGAATCTTAAGAATTTTCTGGCCCGAAACAATATCAAATGAAGAGCTAAGTCGGCGTACGGGTCAGATGCCAATCGACGAATTGATACGCAGGCGAAAATGGCAGTGGATAGGTCACACATTGCGGAAGAGTGATAACTGCATTGCTTTGCATGCCATGAAATGGAACCCCATTTCCAACCAAGGCCGACCAAGAGGGGGTCCTCGAATCACATGGCGTCGATCTGTGGCAAAGGAGTGTCAGGTACTGGGTAAGTCTTTTGGGGAGTTGCGCCCCATTGCCCAGAACAGAGTACGATGGCGCGCAGGAGTAGTTGACGCGCTATGCCCCGCTAGGGGTTAAGGCAAAGTAGTAATATGCTTTCTGAAAAAGTGGCCAGCGAGGGTATTTACGTAAGAATAGCCGTGGCTGATGCAGATACTTCCATTATCCAATGCGGAATCGACAAAGCAGCATCCGAAGCTAATGTCGCGATCATGGATGAAGACATTAATTTGTTAGTATTTTTGATAGCACTAGCTCCTCCTCAAACCAATATATAGTATACTTCGTTAAATCAAGGAGAGGGAAAATGGAGACGAAAACATATTCCTTATTGGAAATTCAAAAACTGACAATTGCAAAAAGTATTCTTCTTTTTCACGCATTTAGTGAATGCGGCACCACTTCACCCCTTTACTTGAAGGGCAAAGCATTGATTGTCAAATTGTTTGGAAAAGATAATAACTTCGAAACCGTAATAAATATATTTTATAATCCCTCATCAGATGTTTTCAGAAATGTATCATGCTCGTCAAAAAAACTTGAATAAGGTTCTCCGCTTTCTTGAAATCAGCAAGTAAACTGAAACCAGAATTTTCATCTTTGCAACCAACCCGGGGTGCTGCCCAACAACATGTCGAGTGCATTTTCAAGTTGAAAACTGGCTTGGCAATCAGCTACCACCTGAGGTGTAGGAATAGGTACGAGGGGTCGATGGAATACTTGAACCCTTAATATTAAAGGACCCTGCAGTGCCTGGTTCAATTTTAAAAGCAATTTTTTGCAACTGCGTGACTGATTGTGGAGTACGCTGCGAATGCCGTAAGGTTGGAATGAAATGTACTTCATTCTGTGGCAATTTTGATGGAACATGCACAAATGGACTTCCACTAGAATATAATCAGCTTGACAAGGAAGTACCCAATCATTGCGAGGTATGAGGTAGGGGCACTGGGGTGACTGCGGTCTGAAGCGCCAAATTTTAATGATGAGTTTCAATCAAATTTAGTCCGAAACGAACGCATCTGAAGTCCTTTTCCGCGAACTCATAACCGTTTTGGAGAAATTTACCTTTAAAGTTTGAACTTTTGTATGGGGAAATCCAGTGGTAGAAAATAAATTTCCGCTTTAGAGAGTTATGAACCTACTGTGATACATCATCATTTAATTTTTTATATTATCAGGCCACTCGTATGTTAGATTTAGCGTGAATGAGCCGCTGATAAAATTTGACGCCTCAGATATTGCAGTCGTGCCGGGGTACCTGACGAGTTCATGCCTTCCTCCGGTTAACGAAACCAGAAACCAATGCGAATGTAGTTGTGATACTATGCGCGTGGTTTATACGTCAATCGACGTCTTCCAAACTATACGCATATTTAAAGAATAAACAATGCTTCAATGTTAATACTCCAATTTAAAATGAAATGTTACGTCACTAATAATACGAATTTTGATTATTGATTGATGATATCATGTTATGACAATATCCATTATCCGTTCAAATTTGTTTTACATGAATTATCAATAGAAAATTATGATCTTCATCAAATGTCGACATATTATCCACCCCCTTCTACCTTCAATAGTTCATTTCCCACTTTCGGGGATTTTTGATATAATGTACTTCAGGTTCAAACCAATTACCATGCGGAATATCGGACGCCAATCATCAACATTATCACAAATACCTATCGTAATACCATCAGATAAGCGGCTTTCAAACTCGTCCCTCAACTTCTATGGTAACTACAATATCATCAAGAAGGATAGTGTCTAATACTGGTGCTGGAATTGCTTTTCTTTTCTGGCCGACAGCATATTGGAGGTATGAATTGTGGCACTCTAACCTCAACGACAATGCCGGAATGGTTAGCATGGCCGAACAACTTGATACATCAGACTTCTGTCAACTCAAGAACGACGCGCCCGTATTACTGGAACCTGTTCCAGCTCGCCCGATATTTCGCGCCCGACGTATTAATGATGCCCGATAGGAACCAGTCCTGACGCTGTCTTCGGATCATCTGCCAATCCTCATAAAACTGGAAAAACTCTGCAAATCACATGAAAACCGTTTCAAAATCTAATCTCTCTTGACGACGTGTGCGGCCGAACAGATTGTAAGGCATATACTCCAGAAAACGGCTACAGTGTTTATTCCAGCCGACCGCATAATCGAAATTCGGTGAAATTTTCCTACTTCAGCATCCGGATTGGAAGAGGAACGAGATCGCATACGGCACCAACCCGGATGATCTTCGTACCAAGGAATTAAACCCTGATATATATAACCAAGTAGCAGTTCACAACAGAAGGAAATGGAACTGTCAACTCGAAATTTAACAACTGGTGTTAACAAGCTTTGGTTTATGGGTAGAGCCATTACAAACCCAACGCAACATAAAGGGCATGTTACCATTCAGTTTGGCAATGCCACGGTTAAAAATCTTAAGAAATGAGCAAACAGCTTCAACAATCAGTTTATCAATCATTTGTCACCTGATAAGCTTAAGCGCATTATAAAATAACTAGGAGCATCCGCAACCGTTCGGTTGACTAGGCACTTCAATTTTCATCCGAAGAAGTTGCCGCAGCCATTAAAAAAGCAAAGAGTTCCAAAGCACTTGGACCAGATGGCATTTCGATAGTCATGCTTAAACAGGTTGTCACCCCCTGCAGTTGACTACATAACGAGCACGATCAACCTTTCCAACTCATAGTCTATCATTCTCGAGTTTTGGAAGAAAGGAATAGTGATCCCCATTCTAAAACCAGGAAAGAAACCAACGCAAGGCGAAACATACCGTCCCATCACACCTTTGTGATCAAGAGTCTCGAAGCACTACTCCATCCTATAACTGCAAACCACCTTCAATTAGCCAATCTCCAACACAGGATGCACAGCACTACGACGGCGGTACATCACTTCCGCCGGGAATAATTAAGTGGATCGCCAATTATCTCGCCGGCAGACAGTCTTACACAGAATTTAGAACTGGGAAATTCAAACTAAGGAAAATTAAACAGGGTGTCCCCCATTGTGGAGTTTTCCCTCCCACCCTCTTTAACCTATATATGTCAGGACTCCCGACGCCACATGACGGATTTGAGATCGCCAGTAACGCTGATGACTGCTCGATTTTGGCAACCGGCAATGAAATCACCCAAATATGCGAGCAGATAAACAATTATCTTGAAGAACTCAACACCTTCTTCATTAATAAGAATCTTACTCTGTCAGCGCCGAAATTTTATCCTATTTTGCTTACCACATGGACCGAGGAAGTGAACTTAAAACTGTATTTCGCAGTAGATGGTTAAACTATTCCCACAATCAACCACCCAAAAACTTCTTAGTGTCACCGTTGACAGCTCGGCTCATGCGTTAATCATTTGTGACAGGATGAGAAGCAGGAACAAAGTCCTCAAAGCTTTAGCTGGCAGTTCCTGGAGGAAAGATAAGGAGACCCTGGTCGCGACATACAAATTCATCGGGAGATCTGTGGCCAACTATGCGGGCTCCCATCTGGTCAGATAATTTATGCGATACGCAGTTCTCAGTGGTAAAATATAAATACCTGTCAGAATGCTGCTCTTAGGCCGGCCATATATGTTCAGATATATCTTGAAGCAAACCTACCCGCACAGGCTTGCCTCAAGATATACCTGTACAGGTTTACCGTAGTGTGTTGTCTCACTGCACGTGTCCAGACCTGCACAGGCATCCAGACCTGTACAGTTGCATCTGTATGTAATATGGCCGGCTTTAGAACTGTCGCAGGCTGCTTCTTCATGTCATCGCAGGATCATCTTCATCATGAGACCAAAATGATGCCTTTAAAAACCACGACACTCTTCTCACCAAGCTGTGTTTGATTGGCTGCTATCGGGGTGACCATCCTCATCCTAACTCCGGCCACGTTACGTTAGATGCAACATAAAGGACAGCGAAAGGGAAGTCGAAAGGTTCAAAAGGGTTGTCTTTTATAACGCTAGCTATAAAGGCCCGGCCACACAGCCGTCGGTCTGTCGCGACCGGCAGCGATATCTGACCGAATCGGTCTGGCGGCCTGGTTGTAAAGTACAATGTTGAATCGTCTCTGTCACACAGAACGCGGTCTGCCGCTTTCGGTCGGAATTTGTCGCGACGACAAGCGGTCTGCTTGTACAAAATTACTGATTGATCGCGCGACCGTCTCGGTCTACTCGTATTTAAAAATGTCAGATATAGAAATTTTTATTGAAAGTGTGCGTAAATTTACTTTTTTTGTATGATTCAGGAGACGAAAAACAATTACATACGAAAATACTTATAAAACCGATCCCCGATTCCCCTAATTCACCTATTTTCTTATTTATTTCGTGCCCCCAACTTTGTCTTTTCCTTTTGTTTTTGGTTTTTCGCAACGCGATTTGCAGAAGAAGTTGTTCTTCGTCCGAACTGATATTCGAGAAAATTGACAACTTGCAGACCGCACATACAAAAATATCGCGTCCTATGTGACATCCCCATATCGCAGACCGTCGCGACGACCGCTGTGTCGCTGCCCGTCGCGACAGACCGACGGCTGTGTGGCCGGGCCTTAAGTCGGCCATCCCAACGTTGCACAGTGAGCAAGTGCTTTCTTCGATTGGGGAACTAAAATCAAATGAGGTACTAAATGCGCGACCACCTGCCATATCTCCAGACGAATCCCAGCTCCCAAGAGCAACCAGAACTATGTTGCTCAACTTAGTTGTAGTTCTGGTTAATGCTCTCGTCTGAACTCATACTTATCCCGTATCGACAGTGACATTCAAAACTGCTGCCCAGCATGTGGCCTCACTCCACCCACACAATGTTGAGCACATCTTTAACTGTACAGCAGCCCCCACGCGTTTTCTCCAGTTGCGCTGTGAGAGAACCCCATCGACACAACTGCTTTCCATCACCTGGACTTAGAGGATAACAATATCCACATTCCGAATTTTGTGGCACAATAAATTCCAATTGAGGAATATTTCATCTACAATATAAATGCATACATCTGTTGCTTCACATCAACATTCAATTATATAATTAATTTCGACCGAAAATAAAAAGTGCCAGGCGAAATTAAAATTCATGGATACAAAATGATAATAAAATATTATCCAAACAATCTCACCGCCGCGTTACTTTATAAATCATTTAAAATTGTCATAGTTTCGACACATTTAAACTTGAATAAAAGGCCGAAACCACTCAATATTGGGACACTATGGTGGCACATGTCAGATTATTATTATCCCTAAAATGAATCCACCGCCAAATTTGCTCCTTGCCGCACCTCATATTCTGATTTTTCCGTTCCCAGCTTTCGGGTCGTATTTTTATTTGTACATGGAAGTATGTAGTCACACTTGTACTTGTACCTTGTATACATATGAGTATATGTTCCATTCAATTGGCGAAATATCAGCGTCATTTCACTTCGATGACACCTACCTACCTGGCTGATGGTATCCTCATCGTTCTCTCCTTTCTGGGTGAAAAATATGATGTTGGTGACTCTTGTCGTCCAGAGGAGATCCTCTCTATCAGAGGTTGTGTCGTTTCATGACGCTCATAATACATGAAAATGGATGGCGGGCATAATTATGTTTTTGCGGTAGTAGAGCGCAATGAATCGTTCAACGGCTGTAATTAATTTGCATTGCATAATTAAAAAGAAAATTTGATTGAAAGTGTTTTCCCCCAAGGGTGGCTTCTACACACCTATGTACAACATATCGAGCACAGACTGCTGCCGCCGCGCGGTTGAATGCCATCGAACCTTATGCTTGTGATTAATGTCGCGGCACTAAAACCAGGAAATGTCATAACATGAACGGGTTTAATAGCGCTAAAGCGGCATTACCACAGTTCACGCCATTATTTTTTGCCGTTTCATGATTTCTGTTTATCGACGTCAAAATTGTTGTCGTTCGTCATAATACAAAGCCCATCATCCCGCACACTTAACGACACCAATCACACGTTCCATTCGTTCTGGCGAGAAGAACTTTACCGCGAGGTACCAACAAGGGTGCTATCTTCTTGACGGAATTTAAAGTTGTCCCTTAAACCCATTTTATTGCACATTGTGCGAATTTCACGTTCGACAATATGGGCAGGATGTGATGTTTTTTTTAGAGGGCGGCTTCGTTACGGATAAGCTCAAATCGCAAGCTGTAAAACGATCCCTTGTTCGTAAGATTTTGTTAAAGACTATACACTGTTCTCATTCCCGATAGTGCTGAATAAAATAAAATAAACGACCTCAACCACTTTTTACCACCAACACTCCTATAGAACTTATTCTTCGCTTGACCAAAAAGTCGAACGGAATGGACACTTTATGTAAGAAAATGTCATCTATAGGAAGCTACCATCTTGTACTTTTCGAAGAGTTTACAATGGCTTTGTCGGTGGTACGTAGTATCTGTAATACCGAGATTCGAGGTACTTTCTTTCCATACAGCGAAGTGCACGGAGAAGCATGGCCATTACGAAAGTTGAAAAGTGTCTTAGAAGCACCATATGGAACATTGTCGTAGAGTTTAATTATCAAATGTCCGGTAAGGATGGCCTGAACAATTGAATTAAATCTCTGGATAATGAGAGAAGTAAGTATGTAGTTTAAAATTTTAGGGAAGGTTGTTGAAAAATATTGATGAGTGTATGAGGGTACGCCCATTTGTGTAACTTTTTTTAATTTTTAGAAAAAAGGGGATAAAGAGCCTGTTAGCACAATTTCATTTCTCAGTGTCGGTTTAGCGTTCATATGCGATCGAAAACACTAAAGGGAACCTTATCTGCTCTTTAAATTTTAGAAATAAAGATAACCTTCAAAAGTCCCAACAATTCCAATACCTCGCAATCGGCACAAAGTTATATATAAAAGCCAGTACTCAGATCGCGTGGAATGAAAAACTAAAGTGTTAGAGTTAATAAAGAGACCAGTGCAATTTTAGTTGAATAAGTTTATTGTAGGTCTTTACTATACGACGGCTGAACAAGAAGAGAGAGACAATGTTAATTTGAAATAGCTTTAAGGTGCATATTGTTCATTACTTGTTCTATAATGTTGGACAACCTGAATTTTAAATTCTATTTCCAACACTCTCACTGAATTTATAATTCAAAGACAAAATTTATTATTATATAAATCATTCATTTAAAATTCAATATTTAGTTTAGATTTATACAACTGAACAAATTTGGAAAGCAAAATCAACATTAAAGATTTAAAATTTAACGAGTAAAATGGGATTATTACTCGAAATATTAATTTGCTCATTTGAATTCATTTCTTTCGGAAAAATGTCGGCTACCATCTTGGAGCTAGGACGCACTGTTCCCCCTTCGATCCTTTCGCGAACGAAATTGCCTTTAATTGAAATGTGTTTCGTCCGCTGAGAAAAACAGTTGTTTGTTGCTAAGTGAATAGCACTTTTGCTGTCGCAGCATATTTCAATAGTTTTTGATGAGTTGGGAAACAGCTTCCCTTCGAGTCGCTTTAGCCAGATTGCCTCCTGCACCGCGGCAACTATAGACATCAACTCTGCTTCCGTAGTCGATAAAGCAACAGATTTTTGTGTTTTTGAGCTCCAGGACACTGCAGCACCCTGCATAGTGAAGACGTACAATGTTGTCGATCTGCGTTGATCTACATCTCCCGCCCAGTCGGCATTGCAGTAACCACGTAGCTCATCCCTGTTTATGGAATATACAAGTTTTTTATTTATTGTACCTTTTAAATACCTTCTCTAATATTTAAGTTTTCTTTATAGTTGAAACTCAAAGCAAACTAACAAAAAGAGTATTATTATTATATACTCTGGGGGATAGCCGAAGCAGACCACTAACGTTTGGGTCCCTTTTCGCCCCCTCCCGGTCATCACTGGCTTCCAGATGTCGACTGATAATTGTCGACCTCTTTCTTCATCACTGAGTCCTGTGTTATTGCTAGCATTTGTTTGAAGCTGAGTTCACTCATGGCTTCTACACTTATCGTGTGCCTGCCTGTGATCCTCAACCTCGTGCTAGCCAGTGCTGGACATTCGCACACAATGTGTGCTGCCGTCTCGGCCTCCTCCAGGCATAGCCTGCAAACGTCATCTTCCCCGATTTTCATCTTGGCCAGATGAGCCTTAAAATTACCATGCCCTGTGACCAAGGCAGTTATCCAGCTTAGGGTACTCCGTTTATAACTAAGTACCTTTCTCGCTTCCCTGCCTAAAGGGCTGGTCATTGCATTCCGAGCTTGTTTGCAAGTGACTAGCTCCTGCCATCTTTGTTGATGCATGGAGTCCATCCACTTCCCAACCTTCGCTCCAATCATGCCGTTCCCCAGAGCAACTCTGGGTTCTGGGCCAATGAAAGTTGCCGCAGATCCCTGTTTTGCTAGGGCATCCGCCGCCTCATTTCCTGTTGTACCTATGTGTCCTTTTACCCACATCAGCGTAACCTCCTTTTCTGAGGCACACGTGTTGAGCTTCCGGACACACTCTAGTACCAGTTTAGAGTTTATGTTCGTCTGCTGCATGCGTCTGATCACCGATTGGTTGTCCAGTGCAATAAGGATTTTCTTCCCCCGCACCTGACCTTCAAGCAAGTGGTCCAACGCATGCAACAAGCCAAGCATCTCTGCCTGGTATACGGACACATACTCTCCTAGACTAAGCGCACATGCTAGGTTTAGCTCTTCAGAGTAAACCCCCGCCCCCGCTTTACCGTCCATTAAAGAGCCATCAGTAAAAATGCTGATGTCATTGTACATACACTCATTATGTATGTTTCCATCTGCAATGTGAGTCTTGTGTAGTCTTTCAACTACCCTACGTCTACTCATGCCTTCTACCGGCATTAGAGTCTCCCTGACCTCATCATGAATAATGTCTAGGATGCTCTTATGACCGCTGCTAGTTCCAAAGCGATGCCACATGGCATCCCTTTCCATGCGTATTGCCGAAAGCGCCGCCGTTTTCTTTATAAATAAGTCCAACGGCGGCAGTCCCAGCAATGCCTCCATTGCTCGCGTTGGTGTGGTGCGCATTGCACCACATATGCTTACGCAAGCTATCCTTTGTACCCCATCTAGCTTCTGCTTTGTGGTATTCTGCATGGCTTTTGGCCACCATACCACTGATGCATAGGCTAGAATAGGTCTTACCATCATTGTGTAAATCCAGTGTGTCGCTTTAGGTGAAATTCCCCACCTACGAGCACACACTCTCTTACATTGATGCAAAATCCTTTTCGCTTTTTGGATCTTTTCATAAACGTGAACATTCCAAGTTAGTTTCGCATCTAAGGTAACTCCTAGATGCTTCACTTCCTTGGACACCTTGATTTCCGAACCAAAAAGCCGTAAGGGAGTTATCTCTATGTCTTTCCTCTTACGAGTAAAAATCATAGTGTTTGATTTACTAGCGTTTATGGTTAGCTCTTGCTCATTACACCATTCTTCGGTTACTTTGAGAGCTTGTCCCATGCAACCCAGAATTGTGTCCATGAACTTTCCACTGACCGTGAGTGCCAAGTCATCGGCGTATCCTACAGTGTGTACGCCCATCGAGTCCAGCTTCCAGAGAAGACTGTCCACGGTGATGTTCCACAGTAGAGGCGAAAGAACACCTCCTTGTGGGCATCCTCGAACTACCTTACCCCGTATTCTGTCACATCCACTGCTAAGATTTACCGCCCTCTGCTTAAGCATAGAGTCGATCCACTTAATTATAATGTAATCAACCCCCCGCTCAATCAGGGCGTTCCTTAGTTTGGTAAAGGAGATTTTATCAAAAGCACCCTCTATATCCATAAAAGTAGACATAGCGATCCCGCCATTGCCAATCTCTCTCTCTGCAACTCTAACAAGTTCATGTAGAGCGGTTTCCGTAGATCTGCCTGCTCTATAAGCATGTTGGCACCTACTCAGAGGACTATACATTAGCGTGGTGTTCTCCAGGTAGTCCACCAACACCTTTTCCATTGTTTTCAACAGGAATGATGTAAGGCTAACCGGCCTGAAGGACTTTGCATCTGTATAGTCTTTCTTTCCCGGTTTAGGCAGGAAGACCACTTTAGCCTCCCTCCATGCCTTCGGGATGTAGCCTGCTGAAATACAGGCGACGAATATATTCCGGATCCTATCTAGTAGAGCGCTCATGCCCCACTGTAATAGTGCCGGGAATATTCCGTCCATTCCAGCCGTTTTAAATGGAGCAAAAGTGTTTATAGCACTTTTGACTCCATTTGGAGTTATTATCCTCTCAGCTTCTTGTTGACTTACCCCACCAGATCCCATGTTAGTTTGAGGCCATGGTTGGTCTGACTTGAAACTTCCAGGAAAATGTACCTCCATCAGGGCCTGCAACGTTTCTTCCACTGTTTCTGTCATGGAACCATCAACTTTGCGTATCAGCCCCATTTTCGAAGCAGTGTCTTTCGATATCATCTTCTGTAATCTGCATACTTCCGACGTATCCTTCATGCTAGAGCAGAATTCCCTCCCCGTATTTCGTTTCCGAAGACGTAAGGTTCTTTTCAGCTCCCTCTTTTTATCCTTGTATAGTTCCCAAGAGTGAGAGTCTCTCTCCCTCATGTAACGGTTAAAGACTTTCCTTGTCTCTTTTTTCATAGACTCCAGTTCCCTACTCCACCATGGTGTTGGGTCCTTTCCGTCCACTACTGTGGAGGGACAAGCGTGTTCGAAGGCGCGATTAATAGCGGAGTTCAGTTGTTCCACTGTTCGCTCTATCTCGACCGTATTCCGAGGTATTCCGTCTTGAATATCCTCGACTTGTTCCAATAAATATGTCTCGCACTTAACACGATCAGTATTTTTTGGCACTCTTATACGTTTGCGTTCGCTACTCCGTTTTCTTTCATACAGAAATTCAGACTGGATAGCCCTGTGATCAGACATGGTTAGCCTGTCCACCACTCTCCAATTCTGAACTCTGTCAAGCATATTAACAGAGCTTAGGGTAATGTCGATCACCTCAGCCCTTCGTGCATCCACGAAGGTGGGAGCGACCCCCTTGTTTGCTACCAGCAGATTGTACTTTTCCACAAATTCTAGCAGCTGCTGTCCTCTGGGATTGTCATCTGTGCTGCCCCACACAGTGTTGTGCGCATTGGCATCACAGCCTATGATCAGGGCCATATCTCTTTCTTTACAATACCTTACCAGATTTTCTACTTCCTCTGATGGAGGTGGTTCTGGTGCATCATAAGGGAGATATGCTGATGCAATTAGGAATGATCCTGCACCACTGCCGATCATTACTACCGTAAGATCAGGCGAGCAGAGATGCATCATTTGTACTGCACGTATTCCATGACGCACCAGGATGCATGTCCTTATTTTACCGTCCACCTGTGCATGGTACAGATTTGCGGTTTGTTGTGACAAACCCCTAATTTTGTTTTGTAAAATCCAGGGTTCCTGTATCAAAGCTATGTCCAGTTTCTCTTCATCAAAGCATCTCGTCATCATCGCTGATGCCGCTTTGCTGTGATGAATATTCAGCTGGCACACAGTTAGTGTTTCTTTGTGCGGGCCCGCCACCACCCCTGATAGACTCCTCCCTGCGGAATCATCTACCCCCGCTCTAACTTCGACATTCAGCTCACCGGACATTCCTCTTGAATTTCACAATGGGTTGATCAAGACCGCAGTTGAGTCTCCCCCCTGCGTTCTCGATAGCCTTCGCGTCCTCCTTTGGACACCATACCGTGAGCATCTTGCCCCCCTTCTCTGCATTGCCAAATTTTCCCTCGTGAGTAACCCTCCACTTGGAAGTGTCCTGCACGCATTCATTTTGCCTTTGCAGCCTCTTCAGAATGATATCCTTGCTGTCGGTACAACCATGAGCAAGGATGATCATCCTTACCTCGTCACGCAACACATGCAAGGTATCCACCCTCAGGTTGGCACCTTCCCATAAATTGGTCAGGGTTTGCTGAGTGTTGATAAGCCAGCTTTTGGTCGCCTGATTTTTACACGTGATGGTAATGAATCCGTCGACCAGTTTGGCATTGCCAACAAAACCTATATCACCAACACCTTCACTGAGGTTATCCAGAGCAGACAAGAGAGACGCTTTGAAAGCGTTCAGGTGTGTCGTCCCTAGAGCCCCCTCCCGCGACAAGTTGGTGATACCCAGGGTAAGGTCTCTTCCTGCCACTTGTGCAAAAGATTGCTTTCCCTGGCTAGGTTTCCCTTTTTTGCTTGCCTTCGGCCTCTTAGTACTGTTTCCACTACTGCCTGGTCGCTGGCTCGCATGCTCTACTGTTTCATCTTGGTTAACCTCCCTTGCGGGTGGTCCACCAAGTGGAACAGTCTTTCCACGAGGACTCTTCTCCCCCCGTGGTTGGTCCGGTTTTGAGTTTCCAGGGTTTCCGCCCTTGAATCTCTTCACCGGTCTTTCCACTTCCGGAGTCGACTCCTCATGCCCTAACTCATCGAGTTGATTCGAGATCTTCCCGATAGCCTGCCTTTCCCTTCGACGCCTCCTCTTCATCCTCTGTTTCTCACTTTTTGTGATCCGCATTGGTTCGGAGTCGGCAGATCGATCGTTAATCAGAGTGCGCGTTGTCTGAACTAACCTCTCCGCGCCTTCTGGCGCGTCATTGTCCGTTCCAACAACGCCTCCCTTCTCCCCTGGAGCGTCTTCTTCAGAGATTAACCTCTTCAACCCTTGCGAGTCGTCGCTGTCCATCTCATTGGAACACCTCCAGCCACTTCCTCCAAGAATGTCTTTTTCCAATTCCATATTCTTGTTTTTATTAATTCAGGTTTGGGTTTCCCGTTCTCGGGCCACAGCCGAGGCAACTGCCAGCATATTGCTTCCCGCTACTCCCCGCCCCTATAGGAACATTATGACGATCCGGCCGTCCTTTCCTCTCTTCGTGCCGCGAAGCAGACTCCCTCGCGACCTCCCGAACCTTAAACACCTTAATACACGCTTAAGTGCGATCCAGTGGGTTCTTCCCGGATTGTTATTGAACCTGCTCAACAAACACGTTGCAAAACAAATGTCTGGCCTAGTTAAATGCGCTAAGTACATAAGGCTTCCGATAGCTTCCTGATATGGGACACTTTTCATTTCAATCTGCTCATGTTCACTAGAAGGACACATTTCAATTGTAAGTTTTTCATTAATGTCTAGTGGTGTTGACACAGGATTACAGTCACTCATTCCGAACCGATCCAACATTTTTAAAATATATTCTTGCTGACCAATCTCAATAACCTTTCGTTTTTTATCTCGCGTAATGTTCATACCAACTACCTTTGATGCTTCTCCTAAATTCTTCATTTTAAAACGAGACATTAGACTTTCAGTTAATTTATTAGCCTGTGCTTCATTATTGAATAAAATTAAAATGTCATCCACGTAAACTAGTAAAATTAAAATATTTCTCTCACTGTTTTGATAATAGACATACGGATCAGCCTGAGATCGCTGAAGTCCAATTTCAAGCAAAGTATTGTTTAATTTATTATTCCACGCCCGACTTGCTTGCTTTAAGCCATACAAGGATTTTTTAAGTTTACAAACACGTTGACTGCCATCACCAAACATTTGGGGTTCTTTCATGAAAATGTCTTCTTTCAAGTCTCCGTTTAGAAAAGCCGTAACCGCATCCAACTGACGAATTTCTAAATTAAACTTTGCTGCAACAAGGAATAAAAACCGGATTGAGGAGTACCTCACGACAGGGGAAAATGTCTCTTCAAAGTCGATCCCTTTTTGTTGAGAAAAACCTTTGGCTACTAGCCTAGCCTTGTAGCGAACATCTCCACTGTCACTATTCCTTTTGACTTTTAAAATCCATTTACAATCAATAACTTTTTTATTCATTGGTCGATCTGTCAGTTCTCAGGTTTGATTTTGGTTTAGAGAGTCGATTTCTTCCTGCATTGCTTGCTTCCAACATTTCTTATCAGAACGCGATAGTGCCTCTTCAATGGTCGTTGGATCACTTAGATGATCGCAAGCTGAAATGCTCTGAAATGCCAATCACTTCATCCTGCCTGTGACTCTACTGTATCTTCTCGGCTCACACTAATTTATGATTCGGCCTCATATTCCGTATCGCAATAATTATCACTTCCACTCTCGTCTTGAATGTTGATTTCATCTGTAGACGGATACGAAAAAATTAAGCAGTCATCATCATTACCTTCATTTGTCGGTGTTGCCAATCGCGATTCCAAAAATATGACATCCCTGACAATTATTTTCCTTGTTGAACGCTCATACAGACGATATGCCTTTGATTCGTCACTGTATCCGACAAACAAAGACATACTCCTTTGATTTACAGTCCAGCTTCATTGGTTTTTCCTTAGGAATATGGGCCATCGTCAAACAACCAAAAACCCTCATCATGGTGATATCAGGAGCACGGCCCGTCCACATGTCATACGGCGTTTTAGGTCCAATGCCTTTACATACTAATCGATTGGAAATATGCACGGCAGTGGCGACTGCTTCGCCCCAAAAATGTTTTCCCAATTGAGCATCAATTAGCATACACCGAACTTTTTTGACAATAGTTCTATTAGCGCGTTCCGCCATCCCATTTTGTTGGGGTGTATGTGGTGCACTTTTTTCATGTTTAATGCCGCAATTCTGTAGGTATTCATCACATAAACGATTGCAATCAAATCTCAATATTTTAATCCGATTGCCCGATTCGTTTTCCACTTTCTGCTTAAATAACTTAAACTTCGCGATAGCGAAGTTTCACTAGGTTTTATTGACCTGAATGGCCCATGCATCTATGCAAGAGATTATTATTATTCTCACCGATTTTGGCTCCCGAAACAACATATAACTCGACTTATTTTCAGTTCTATTGAGTTTATACATTCCGTTAAACTCTGATGCAGTTGGGATTAGCATGTTATTGTTATCGAAAACTTGACATCCGTGACTATTGAACACGACTTTATTCCCATTCTTCACTGTTTGGCTAACCGATAGCAAATTCGAACATAATTCGGACACTAACAACACATTTTTAATTGTCACTAAGCCCCCATTGTTCCTATTGTAGGAAACGTCACCAGACATCTCGACAGACATCTTCGAATTATTAGCAGCTAATACACTTTCTTCATAAACCTTGCATGTATTATGCATTATCGATTTTTGAGATGTCATGTGCGCCATTCATTTACCTGGGTTGCAACTTGTCAAGGGACGCCAACGAAACTCACGAAATCCTGCGACGGATACAGTTAGCTAATAAGACTTTTTCTCGGTTCTCCCCATAATGAAATCGAAGCATGTGCACAGAAACACGAAGCTCCGCGTGTACAAAACCATTATACGACGGACCCTAACCCAAGCCTCCGAAAACATGCTAGACACTTTTGAACGTAAGGTTCTACGGCGAATTTTCGGGGCTGTTTGCGATCGAGATGGATGGCGCATCCGGTACAAACATGAGTTGTATGAAATGTACGATGAGCTGCAAGTCTCGAAAATCGTCAAACTATAACGACTTCAATGGGCAGGGCATGTACAAAGAATGGACGATGATCGCATGCCTAAGAGAATAATGAATGCCGAACGAGTCGACGGAGCGAGACTGCGAGGACGACCGAGATCTCGTTGGGAGAGCTCAGTAGGTGTGGATGCCGCGCAGCTGCTGGGATCCCAAAATTGGGGGACGCGGTCACGTGACCGAGATAATTGGAGGACAATGATCCAGGCGGCCAAGGCCCGACGTCGGGCTGTCGCGCCACGATGATGATGATGATGTGCGCCGATGACAAACCAGTCTTTTCCCTACTCTTGGTTACTCTTGATGCGCGTAAAACTTTATGTTTATTATTATTACTCTCATTTATTTGATTTTTACCCTTTTTATTACAATTTCTTGCAAAATGGCCAATTTCACCGCACTCAAAGCATCTTCTCCACTGGCTGCCCATTAATATTGATAGCAATAGGTGTCGGATTTCTTTTTCGCAACGGCGGGCTAAGAACCTTGGTCTTGTTGGTATTAATCTTTAGCCCAACCTTGCTACTTTAGCCTCCCTCTCGAGATCTAACGCCATTGCGGACAGATCCATGATTTTGTAGGAGAGTAGGCATATGTCGTCAGCGTAGTCAAGATGTAGTAGATAAGATGTCAAAGTCCATTGAATTCCTCCGTCGAGTCCGGATAGGACTGCATGCAACCCATCGCCGATCACTATGAGGAATAGGATCGGTGAGAGGATGCACCCCTGCCGAACTCCACTGCGAATCTCAAAGTCACCTTACCTTTATGCAGAACGCGACATTTCGCGCCGTCATAGGTTGCCTTAATAATAGCCACAAGCTTCTCAGGGATGGTTCTTCTGCGCAAGGCCGCCCACATAGAATCCCGGTTCACACTATCGAAAGCCTTTTCGAAATCGATGAAAAGCAAGTGGAGCGGAGAATCGTATTCAGCGCATTGTTCGATGATGATTCGCAAGGTGTTAATGTGATCGACACAGGAGAATCCGGATCGAGAACCAGCCTGCTCTTCATTAATTGTGCTAGTGGTCCTCTAGTCTTTCCAGGACGATTTTAGCTATTATCTTGGCAACGGCAGGAAGCACACAAATGCCTCTTCAATTATTACAGTCTGTGAGGCTACCCTTCTTTGGAAGTTTGATGATCAAACCTTCCTTCCACTCAGTGGGAAAGGTCTCTGTATTCCACGCTTTATCAACAAGTGGAGCAAATCGGCAGTTACGCTTGGCGCTGCTTGAAAAAGTTCGGCAGGGACACCGTCGAGTCCGGCGGCCTTTCCTTGTTTTAGTGCAATAATTACAGTGACTATTTCCTCTTTAGTTGGGGCAGTGGACCGTATACGCACATTTTGATGGTTAGTTAAGTTATCTATATGAGGGGGAACTTCACAAGAGGTTACACGGTTCAAGACCGCGGCGAAGTGTTCTTTCCACCGCCTCATTTGATCTTCTTCCGAGATAAGTAGCATCACTATCCTTCACCGGATGTTGGCAGGAGTTACGACCACCTGTAAACTCCCTGATGGCACCGTATAGGTACAGTGTTTAAGTTGTTACTTCTTGTGGCTTCTTCTGCTGAGGCTAAAAGAGAATTGGCATAAACTCTTTTATCGCGTCGCACACTACGCTGAACTTCTCGAGCTTTCTGACGGTAAAGGAGTTCGATGCTGCTTCGATTGTCGTTTGATGCTGCAGCCAAACGAACTTTCAGCTCCGTTCTTTCAACAATCCGCTGCCATGAAGCGTCAGACATCCAGGGCTTATTCCGGCAATCCGTGTTTGTGCCAAGGATGGTATCTGCGCTATCAATGTACGCATTTTTTATGGCATCCCAGTTTTCGTTTATGTCACTATCTGGGTGACTAGTTATCTCAGCTGCTTTTTGCGCAAGATGGCCATTATATTGTTGTAAGACAGCTGGCAGCTTTTAATCGAGCGGTGTTGAATTTTCGGCGCCTGGATCTTTCGTCGCTGGGGCGGCGCACGGCTGCAATACGCAATCGAACATTAGCGATCATAAGATAATGGTCTCTTCCCATCCCAGTATCGGTACTCTTCTTGTTTCGCACGTCCAGGAGGCAACTCTTGAATCGTTTGCTAATGGCAAAATGATCGATCTAAATTTGTGTTCTGCGCCGATCAACAGAGGACCAACTGATTTTGTGGTGGTCCTTATGCTCAAACATAGTACCACCGATGAAAGTTGCAGAACTCTACAAATCTTTCACCGTTGTCATTACGATCACCAAGACCGTGTCTCCCCAGCACATGTCTGAGCCCATAGTTATCAGCGCCAACTTTCGCATTCAAATCACCCATAACCATTATAATGTCACCTTTAGGTGTTCTGCTCTGAACGGCGTTTAGTTCTTCGTAGAAGGAGTCTTTTGCCAAGACATTGTCGGGTTCAGTAGGGGCATAACATTGTATTATTGAGATGTTCCTCATTTTGGTCCGGAACCTGGCGGTCAAGATTCTGTCAGAGACCGGCTCCCAGGATAAGAGACAGTTTCGCGCGGCTCTGGTTAAAAGGAGCCCCACACCTGACTCACGACGACTACCGGTAGCTTTACCGGAGTACAACATTACAGTACTGCCCGTTGGAAAGATAAATTCTCCGCTGTTCCAACATCTTATCTCACTAACTCCTATGATATTTAATTTGTATCTCAGAAATTCACTCTCTAATTGAAGTAATCGCGCATTCTGGGGACCTTCTGATCCATTGTCCAGGAGAGTACGCACATTCCAGAATCCAATCTTTGTCATTGTACGATAGCCAAAAGTCGTAACCGTTGAGTCAGTCCTTATCCGAGGCATAGTTGACGTTTCGTTAGCACAGTGCAAGTTGTTGGCATACACATCCTGTCCTTTGATTGTCGGTTTTAACGACAGGCCCTCAAAGGGAAAGGCCGTGGTATTATTTTTACAATGTTCAGTGACCATTGCCATTCCAGGGGGCACCAACGCGGAGGACTATGGAAGAGGAGTTTTTCCCCCTGATATGCTGGTAAATAATGTCTGGCCCAGTTCTCAAAACCTGGCCCCATAGCTAAAGCCGGATCAGTGGATCAAGTTTTCCGTTTCCGTCCTATCCTTCATTCCTCCGGCAGCGTGCTTTGTACGGAATAGCCAGTCTGCATGTCTTACTGATTTCAATGAAGTTCACACTGACGCTAGAGCCTTGATCGCGGCTTGGTTGTCAGTGAAAATGGCGATGCTTTAGTGATCGACAGGCTCCCTTACCGCCAATATCTCTGCTTGAAACAGGCTTGCATAATCTGGGAAGTTTAAAGACTTTAATAGCCCGAGATCTTCCGAGAAGATGTCCGCGCCGCCTTCGCATTCCATTTTGCAGCCATCAGCGAATATTTTGTATTCGTACACTTCCTGCTCACTTCTCCTTCGTCCCAACTCCACTCTTGTTGGGAAGTTATTTGCAAATTTTCTCTCAAAGTCTTCTACGTCAAAGATGTAGTCCTTTGGCAGCATGTCCCGCATGGGTAGAGACTCGACCATACGGTTTGGAAAACCAGCTTATAGACTTCTTAAGTCTAACCGCGCTACATGCGACTTTTATCCCTAGCTTTGGTCGCAGGTTTTCCAGCAGGCGTTGGGGTTTATATGGGCTTTCTTGATGCGATGTTCTATAGTCAGCTCCAAGTTTACGGTCGAGGATGACTCCATGGCATTGGACATTGACATAAAAAAATTGTCAGAAGTGTTGAAAGGAGTTTAAAAAGAAATTATTATTATTATGCGGAATATATACTAAACACACCCCACTCGGTTGCCATTTGGGACCCGGCCAACCTACCGAAAACAAAAATCTAATTACTTATAGCTACCCCTTCGTATAATCAAACATTTTCGTGCTTTATCTGATCACCCCAACTTTGCCTAATTTTTCTTCTTCAAATCTCATATTTAAACTAAACCCTGGAGATGAGCGTGCATATAAATTTAAACTATTTTCAGGTGCTACTCCAATTATCCAAATCCCAATCATCGTTTGAAAATACTCACAATATTCATTTGAATTCCATCCTTTTGATATTTGCCTATTGAACTGAAAAATAATCTTTCAAATCAAAACTAATTTTTCTGGGCCCTTTTTAAATATTCTACACAAATGCGACCCTTCTTTGTTCAATACATCTGCCGATGACACATTGGCAATCCCACTTATGATATTCACGTCAGACCCATCCTTTTAGCCCTACTGGCAATAGCAATAACAATTCCAACGACACGTCCAGCTTCCAGCATCATCCCGTCCACTATCATTGGCTCTCTCCTAGTAAATTGAGTGTTAGTCTAGTGTTTTAAATATGAAAGTGACATCCTTCACACATACAGGTCATGACCGTTGGCATTCATCCCCAAAAGTAGTCATCGTTCTTCATACCCCACAGGCCCTAGACCCTATTCATTCTGTCGAGGATGCATACTACATGCTCGTATAGTACATAGTGCAAACCTCGCCAATTTGGTTGGGTACACTCGCCCTCTGATCGCTGAGTCCTTCATTGCTAATCTCTCAATCCATATTGAAGCCTTGGATTTATACTATTATATCCTGGGACCTTTTGTCCATCTGTTTTTGCGAGTGGTCGAACTATGTACTATGCTGATGAATTGAGTGTGGGTGTTTGTGTTACCCATTCCAATTAACGCAGGATTTTTTTTTTATGGAAAAGAGGCTGGTGCCGCCATATATATCCGTCCAGTAATTGAATGAAATGAAATCAATTTGAAATGTTTACAAAATGCAGAAATACGGAATATTGACCATTCGACGTCTGAGTGGACGTTAACCATAGCAGACAACGCTGAGTTCGTGTTATCAGGGATGCAAAGCGTTTTGGAAGTGACGGAAATAGATTCATATGAAAATAAGGATGTCCTTCAAGTGGTATGACGATAGTCGCATAAAAGTCGCATCCGACACGTTCGTTTCTGTTGAATTAAACATTCGACCCAGATAGTGAGTTTCGGATAATTTTAAATTTTATGAAATATGTGTATCATAACTCTAATACGTATATTTGAAATCGCATTCAGCTTAATCTGTTGCACTCTCCTTTTTCGATTTATTTCAAATTTTATCTACATAAAAGTAAAAATCGAATTACTTAATTGGATGTCCATAGTAATTGCATCGAAACATTGCTCCCTTCTTTTGGTAGCTTTTTATTCGGCAGGTCAAATATCAATATCCTGTGCAATATCCTGATTCCTGAGTGCCAACAGATCAATTTACATACGTACACATGATTTTCTAGGAATGAATAAATCCCGAGGGCAAAGGCGAAAACGTTTTAACAAACTCGTGAAATTGGTAGTGCCTTACAGATAGATCGAGTCGAGGCAGGAGGGTGTGCGTTATAATGGGCAAATTGAATTAAATTAAAATGTAAGAGTACTTCCAAAAGGGATTATTTCATATTATCAAAATATGGATATATTATATATATTTGAGTTTCAGTATTATGTCAATTCAATTTGTAGTCCGGACGGAGCAACGGTTAGCACGTTCGCCTTCTGTCACTGGGCTGCGGTTCGATTCTTTCAGAATGCGGTAGTTTTCGATAAAAAAAGGAGAATTATGTATCGGACTATGAGCCCACTCAGCTGTTAAATCAGTACTCATTTATGGGGTAAATAACTCGGTTGAGTGAGTTGCTAATCACACACCTCTGCACAAGGCATAGCGTCACGATCTGGAAAATGAGATAATGCTACCTCATCTCGAGGCCAGTTATTTATTTTTATTTATTTTATGTCAATTCAGCATATATGCATGGTTAACTTTTAGGTGAACTCTTCAATATTTTAATTGCATTACATTATAATTCCCAGTATTCTTTTGGCAGAATAAAATTTGGAGAGATTTGGCGTATAAACCAGTGAGATTCACAAACACTGAAGTCCGATGGTCTATCGGGCTATAGCCAGAGCCACAGAAATGATTCTAACCTCATTTCGGCTTGGCTACATCAGATTAGAAGATCTGATTATCGAGTACCGCGAGATGAACTGTTTGTTTACGGAAATTCTCCCAAAGGGTTTAAATTAGCGTCTAATCTGTAAATGGAATACCGTGGAAGGATTTCTCACTTTTTCAAGCACTTGCTGGTAGGCAACTACGCACTAGACTACTTTGGATGTCAGCCATCAAGTATTCAGGGTGATGATTGACGCGAAACTAACTTCTGCAGAGCACCTCAATCAAGAACGTTTGCGAGACAGCGGCGAATACCCGCCGACCGAGAAGGTATTACTGTCTATAGTCAGCACCTCACTCCTACTGTACGAGTCACTGGTGTGGAGCGAGGCCCTTCATAACCAAGGTACACCGAAAAGCTCGGATGACTACAAAGTCAGAGTGCAAGGTGTTGTACATACCGAACAACATTCCAGTAGACATCCTAGTGGACGAAAAGGAGAAGGTCTTACAAATGCCCTCATTTGGAGCCATCCGTAGTTTCAGAAGGACATAGAAACAGGGAATGTATGTATGTGAGAAAATGGCAACACCGGTAGGAGAAATCGTCCACAGATAAATGGATATACACGCATTCATTCTAGAAATTGAGTTCTGGATGAACGGACAACACTGCGGGCTAAGCTATTATCTCACCCAACTTCGTTTTTCCACAGTTATCTATTGTGGTTGTACTTCACTAGCTATGTAATTTTATACTAAAAGATGTTGAGATGTTTTTCTCTAAAATAAATTAATTATAAATTTTCATGGTTGAAATGTACAGATTACAGAAATTCCTGATGATTTTAAAAGAAGCGATACGTCGGTTGACTTAAGTAGAGAAAAATAATAAGGCTGGAATAGCTAAGAAAAAACCTCAACATCTTATAATAAGAAATATATCCACAGGTTTAAATTGGACGACTCACCGGATTGGTGTGAATGTCCAAGACTCGGAAGATGTGCTCTTCCATTGTCCGCGATTTACCGAAAAACCTGGTGAGCTTTAGGAGGAGCGATCTGTAATGGACGGTGGTGGGTATCCAAAGATGCCCGTGGGGATGGAGCCTAAGGCTGCATGGTAACTGTTTGCGGATCATCGACCTGAAATGGGAAAGCATAATAAATAATCAGTTAATAAACATATCAATCAAAACGCTTACTTAGTTGTATTCCACAGAGTATTCGTTGACCGTCTCTCGATCCACGTCGTTATCTGGCCCTCCTCCTGTTTGGATCTGGACTTCGGCTGAAAGAAAAAGAAACACAAAGAATCAAATTCCTCAGATAACATCAAGCGGATCTACTTATCTAATATTGTCCTCCCTCGAAGAATTGTTGACGTCCATGCGAATCCGATGTTTGTTTTTGTTTTCGATTAAGTGTCAACAGGCTTTGACGTTGACGCTGTCCCAAAGCCACTGAACTATCAGCTGAATTAAAGTCTACACATTCTATGATTGTATTAGTATTCTGTAAATTGTTCTAAAAACCTGAATTCTGTAAATTAATGAATAATTGAAGGGAAAATTGGCAGGACCTGTCTGTCTGGTTGGAGCCGTCGTCGCGAATAGTCGAATTATAAATATATGTGAATACTATCCGAATATCGTTCGTACTTTATTATTCTAATCGTCAATTCAACGCAGTGTCTACGAATTAAGTTCGTACTTTATTATTCTAATCGTCAATTCAACGCAGTGTCTACGAATTAAGTAGACATTTATTGGTCCGTCGAGCCGGATCCTGGTGAGTCTCTAATTTCTCCCTGTATCCCTTTTTTCCTATACTGCATTACCCTTGAGAGTGTCTACTTTGACGGGTTGAAATGGCTGAAGCGAAACTGGTCGAAGGGTTGGTTGCGCAACAGAAAGCCACTGGGGAAGCCATTCAAAGTTTCGTAAAAAACTACAAAAAGTGCGCTAAAGATCGCATCACTGTAGGTTATTTGAAGGGACGGTTGGATGGTCTACGAGTTCTTTGGGAGAAGTTTAGCAATACACATGCCCAAATTTGCACAACCGTTACCGATCGGGATCTACCGTACTTCGTTAAGGAGACTTACGAGTTTTTCGAAGACCTTTGCTACGAATGGGTCGGACAGATCACCGATACCCTCGATGAGAAAATGCCATCAGCCCCCTCCACATCTCAGCCTCCTCTGCCGGTGGTACCCCAGACCTGTAACCATCGCACATCGATCACGCTTCCACCAATCAACCTTCCCAATTTTTCCGGGGACTATTCCGACTGGAGATATTTTCGCGACATGTTCCAGTCGTTGGTCGGTAATAATGATTCGCTGACTAGTGTTCAGAGACTTCATTATTTAAAATCCTCAGTCTCTGGAGAACCCGCCCAGCTGCTTCGATCATATAACATGGCCGATGACAGCTTTGAAGACGCGTGGAAGGCACTCAACCAACGCTACGAAAATAAGCGATTGCTTGTGAATAGCCAGCTGGCTATGCTGTTTTTAGAAAAAACGGTCACCAAGGAGACAGCTACAAGTCTCAAGTCCTTATACGACAACACGAACGAGAGTATCGCCGCTCTTAAAGCTTTAGATGTTCCAGTGGAAAAGTGGGATCTGGCAATCGTGTTCAATCAAACGCGTCATCTCCCTCAAGAAACGAAACGGTTGTGGGAGCAACATATCTGTATTAATACCGAACCTCCTACTTTAAGGCAGTACTTGAGCTTTCTAGAAGGCCGGTTTCGTGTTCTTGAAGCTCTGCCCGACGATGCGCCCAGCAAATCCTCTCGAACGCATAATATACAGTCACATACTGCTACCAAAACATCCACCTGTTGTTTATGCAACCAAGATCATCATGTTCGGCGATGCCCTCTATTTGTCCAAAACCCGGTTCATACTCGCGTGCAAATTGTTAAGGATAAGTCCTTATGTTTTAACTGCCTGGCCTCAGAACACACTGCGCAAAATTGTCCTAGTCAGAGAGGGTGTTTCCATTGTAGTAGGAGACACCATACGCTCCTACATGACGCTCAACCATCGACGAGTCCTGAAACCCAGGTCACAACGCTTCACACCCGAAAGGGTCATGAACAGGTTCTGTTATCGACCGCACTTTTGAGAGTACACGTACACGGCCGCAGCTATCAATTACGGGCTCTTATCGACACTGGTTCACAGGCCTCATTTATCACCAGCACTGCATTTCAACGTCTTCGAATAAAGCCGACATCCACCATTGCGACTATCTCCGGCCTTGGCGGCACACGTACTGGTACGTCTTACAAATCTGTGGAACTCAACATTAGTTCTCGATTCGACGACGTCATTCTGACGAGAGTTAAAGCCATCGTATTACCTTCGCTGACAAAGCAGCTTCCGTCTACACAGATTAAACTCCCAATCTGCCCACATCTTGCAAATATACAATTGGCCGATCCTAATTACAATGAGCCGGGAGCTATCGACATCCTCTTAGGATCTGACGTGTATCCCGTTCTTGTGCGTGAAGGAGTTCGAACTGGTCCTGATTATACTCCTGTCGCACAATCAACTGCTTTAGGATGGGTCTTGTTGGGACCCGTCAAGTCGAACGCCCAAAACCAGAAACTGATTTACTCGTTCCACAACAAATTAGATTTTGAATCTCAATTGATGAAATTCTTGGAAATCGAGGAAGTAAACACTTGTCCAACTAGCTCGGAAGATGGCATCCAATGTGAAAAGCACTTTCAGGAAACACACCAGCATGATTCACAAAGCCGATACGTTGTAGCTCTTCCTTTCAAGAGATCACCTTCAACATTAGGTGAGTCGTGTCCGCGAGCAATGTCCCAATTGTTGTCCCAAGAGCAAGCCATTAATATTGCACATCAAGTTCAACACGATGCGTCGCAGCAACAGGAGATCATTTTGCAAAAACCGCATGCTGCCAATCAACAGCAACTGATTCAGCAGCCTATGGCGAATCAGTCCAATAGGCATCAACATGTGATTATGCAGCAAACGCCTCATATTTTTCTTCAACAACAAGCTCCACCGCAACAACATCAGCAACAAGACAACAATCAAATAGTCATCAGACCCATGCAGATGAATACAATGAGCCAACCGCGTTACGCTTATCAGCAACCGCAGCAAAGGACGGTAGTGTACAATACCCAACCTCAAGCCGCCTTACAAACTAATCATCAGCAGCATGTTCAACAGCAACAGCAGCAGTTACCCCAGCAACAGCAATCAACTGCTACAATACAGAATCGGGTTGGTCTAAGTCAGCAAGCCCAACCCAGTCGACAACTTATTATCACGAGTCAGCCTCAAATGCAATCCAACTTGATATACCAATCCCCTCAAACTCAACAGCAACAGGGTACACAAGTAAATCTTTTACAGCAGAAACCATTGGGGGACAATGCGGCGGGAGCGTCTCGCATCGTGCGTTTTACGACGCCGCGTGTGTCAGTAGTTAGCCAAAATGTGGCACCTGAACTTAGCCCCTTTCGCACGGCGACTACTACCCTTCGTTTTCAGTCGCCACAAGTGAATGCATCAAGCCAAGCTTCTACGCCATCTCCGGTGTCTTCGTCGTCGAGTACCACGAGCAAAGTCATGACACCTGTTGTTAAGCAAGCGGCACCACGTCGAACGAATACGGGCGGAAAAGCACGCGCAACGTCCACGCCGCGTACGCCTCGTGCCGCGATGGCGGGTCGTGCAGACACAATGGTCACACAAGCCCTCCAACAGCCGCAGCAGCAAGTACGTACAATGCAAGTTCAACAAACTCCGACGTCTACAATGGCTTCGCAACAGCCACAGACCCAGGCCACACCACATCTTGTGCGACAAGGTCTTCCGCCTCTCGTATCAATGCATATACAACGTACTCTTAATAGTGCGATTATTACAAACGCAACTGCTACGCCCAAAGGGGTCTTAGCCGGTGGCCAAATGGCGCAACGTGTGATAGCACCTCAAACTATGCGCACTCCTTCGCCGGGTGCAGGTCAAACCGGTCAGCAAATATCTACGAAATATCGGCACAGGTTGACCAATCTGGGTGATTTAGAGGAAAGCATCCAGGCAGTTGTTGTAACGAAATCATGCGAACAAAGTACTAATACGGTTACGACATATGAAGCGAATCTGGCAAAGACCTTTCAGACTACAGTGACCACCTCTGGTATACGTCGTCCCATACCAAAAATTTGTCTTTTACCTACGGACGATATATGGAACGCGAACGTTGAACCCACTGATCATATAAACTCTTACCAGTCGCTATTGGGAACTCCGATGCAGTCCCAACCTTGAACCAGTCTTCGATATCTGTGCCAGCCGTAGACCAAAAGTAAGCCAAGCTCTCTCAAAATCCTATCCTTTGTTATTTCCCTTCAAACTATCTTTCCTCCGTTCGAGATCGGCGAGTCGGGGCGCCGTAAAACCCCTAGTTCCGGGATGTCGTCTATACGCATGGGGGAAATCCCGCGTATATATCGCGACATTATTCCTTCGAATCTACTTAACCCCTCAACATTCATTCATCTTGAAACAAACCCAATGTTTCAACGCCCGGGAGAATGTTTGCGGATCATCGACCTGAAATGGGAAAGCATAATAAATAATCAGTTAATAAACATATCAATCAAAACGCTTACTTAGTTGTATTCCACAGAGTATTCGTTGACCGTCTCTCGATCCACGTCGTTATCTGGCCCTCCTCCTGTTTGGATCTGGATCTCCGGCTGAAAGAAAAAGAAACACAAAGAATCAAATTCCTCAGATAACATCAAGCGGATCTACTTATCTAATATTGTCCTCCCTCGAAGAATTGTTGACGTCCATGCGAATCCGATGTTTGTTTTTGTTTTCGATTAAGTGTCAACAGGCTTTGACGTTGACGCTGTCCCAAAGCCACTGAACTATCAGCTGAATTAAAGTCTACATATTCTATGATTGTATTAGTATTCTGTAAATTGTTCTAAAAACCTGAATTCTGTAAATTAATGAATAATTGAAGGGAAAATTGGCAGGACCTGTCTGTCTGGTTGGAGCCGTCGTCGCGAATAGTCGAATTATAAATATATGTGAATACTATCCGAATATCGTTCGTACTTTATTATTCTAATCGTCAATTCAACGCAGTGTCTACGAATTAAGTTCGTACTTTATTATTCTAATCGTCAATTCAACGCAGTGTCTACGAATTAAAAAGACAGTAACCGTGAATGTCGGGCAATGCCATCTGGCGAAGAAATAGGCCCCTTAACGAGCTAAGCAGTGGCCTATGATTGCTGTAGCTCTGTTCAGGAGACGTGGGCGGGGTTTTCGCCACTCGTTGCCCCTGCCCTTTACACATTAACAAAAATGCATAGGCCTGGGGAAGACAAACCAAACATGGAAGGCAAAAATGGGGAATAATAAAAAATGGGGCGATAAGGATTGAATGGTTGATGGACGGCGCAGATGTCCTCGCACTCGCATCGGGGTCCGGGTGTAATGCGTCACTTGCTTTCAGGTTTCGTATCACCGACTGATCACTACTCATCAGGTGCTGCCTTCGATCTTCCGGTGGAAGCGGCACAACCAGACCAGAATATGGTTCATTACAGATAAAATTAAAATTGGGAGGTCCTGTATCGCACCCTATGAGCATTCATTAAAGCGTTCCGGAAAGAGTTAAGCATGCAAACGGGCAAGCGAATTCCTGTTCTATCTTGCCCCAAACAATAGAAATAAAAAAAATACTAGCTTGGATGTGCAGACCACTTATGTAGAGTCATATATGCTTTTAGGTACAATGCACACCTGAGTGACGTAAAAGCCTGCATTGAAGGCAGTAGAAATTCTCCAATTGCGTGAAATACCCCTTCCCCGGTTTCGCCCTCTGAAAGTCTGTTGGAAAACTCGTATTTGTTCGTACGTTCGCACTGCCTAAAGCGAAAATTAACTCTCCGCTCGTCCTCTTGTCGATTTGGGCTTTTGGTAGTACAAACCCACATTTTTTTCAGTTCAAAGCTATTGCATTGGTGCACTGACGGTACGGTTCATCAATAATGATAACAGCCACTGTTTAGTTATGATGGATTAGAGAGTTCGAGGAAATCGAATGACTTTTGGAAAGAAACCCACTCATTTGGCCCATACTTAGTAGGCTGTCCTGGAATGCTCGATTCGCTCGCTCTGTATGTAAAAACGAAAAGCTGCCCTAGCCTATCATCATAAAGAAGGGTCCCTGGAATGGGTTTCGAAAAAGGGCAAGTCAAACAACTGTATGATGCGCTATGCCCGTGCTAGCCCATTCAAATTAAAGTTTCTACTCGAACTAATTGTTAAAGTTTTGATTTTTTTTCTATTTTCGAAATGGTTTTGGAGGGAACACTATACTACAAGTCCCAAAAACTCCGTCGGGAGCTTTCGACTAAATCTACGGAAACCGGCCAAAAAGTGTTATGCATTTTTTATGATCTTCTATTTGTCTCAAAATTCTTTTGGCTAGAGTTAGCCGAAATATTTTAAGACAGAAAATGAGATTTTCGGGGGTTTTTCGGGATTCTGCTGAAAGCTCTAGACCGACTTTTAGTATAAAAAAGAACCTTAAATAATTAATTCGAACACGAGACTTTGTTAGCGTATTTCGACTGAACTATATTGCCTAAAGCGCAAATTTACACTGAATTAGGAAGTACGAACGTCACCATCATTCAAAGCGCCACTTTCATTTTCAATGTCATTTATTTCGTGAAGTACAATTTTAGTGGCATTTTTCACAAACTACTTTCAGGTCTTCATACGAAATACCCTAATTGCAACTCAATGGCTTCGACCCAACTTGCCTGAATAGTTTACCTCCTCTGTCTTCGTACCATTTGTGAACCATTTAACGGTTTCAGGTGGGAAATTGGAATTTCTATCTCCCAGTTTTCATCCATCCACCTATTTTCTTAAATAAGTGATTGCAAACTGATTCTTTCACCAAGTAGTCCGAGGGAATGTTAGTTTCGATCCTTCCATTGTACCAACTTGCTGTCCTGGTTTAAATCCATGCTTTAGGTCTAGCAATAGCTATTTTTTCTTCAGTTTTTATATAAACACGCAAAAGCGAAAGATCGAGCAGTACCTCAAGCAGAAGTCAATAAGTCATTTTACCATAAGACAGGGAAGAATTTGAGTTTCGGCTAGAGTAGCTTTAGGAATTCCAGTGAATCTTTTCTTCACACCAAAGTACTGCATTTTCTTATATGGGTCTAATGCATAGAGAATAACTATGGAGGAGCAATCCGCATATACTCAACACTAAACTATTTGAAGCAATTCCAGTCGTAAAAAGTAAACAGAGAGACACACGCCCTTCACTGCGCAACACCCGCGCAGTCTATATACATAAAAGCACAGGAACTACTCAATTGCCCTAACCCCTTGTGGGGCATAGCGCGTCAACTGTTCCATGTGGCTCAGTTAACGTTTCGGTGGCATAAACTGGTTTCGGAGAATGCAGTTGCCAGCATGCACCTCCTGCACATCCATGGCCACGAACGTCGTCGTGGACGGGATTCGAACCCGAAACGCCGGTAGTCAAATATGAGACTGATGCCTCAACACACTGCGCTACCGGTCGCCCCAAAAGCACAGGAAGCACGTAAGATGTCATCCCCTCTCCTACTTCTCCTATTGGAACAATAACATTTCAGTCTGTCTCTCTGCCGCGGAACACCCGCCCGGTCCATATAAAAGCATGAAAGATGTCAAATTTCCATCCCCCTTCCTACTTCCTCACTTGTGCCGAATTACTTCGTTTCTCTCGCTCTTTTTTTTCCTCTGATTCTCTCTCTTCAAAGCTCTAGTCAAAACAACCTTAGAACTGTATCAGACGAAACCACAAAAGCTTCCTAGATATGTGGAACCAGACCTTCTATCGTCGTCTGGACTTAGAAGATAGTCATTAGACCTTTGAAGAGAGAGAATCAGAGGAAATGAAAAAAAGCCAGAGAAACGAAGTAATTCGGCACAAGTGAGGAAGTAGGAAGGGGGATGGAAATTTGACATCTTTCATGCTTTTATATGGACCGGGCGGGTGTTCCGCGGCAGAGAGACAGACTGAAATGTTATTGTTCCAATAGGAGAAGTAGGAGAGGGGATGACATCTTACGTGCTTCCTGTGCTTTTATGTATTTTATATAGACTGCGCGGGTGTTGCGCAGTGAAGGGCGTGTGTCTCTCTGTTTACTTTTTACGACTGGAATTGCTTCAAATAGTTTAGTGTTGAGTATATGCGGATTGCTCCTCCATAGATTCTCTATGAACTAGAGCAATTTATTGGCACTTAAATATTTTACGTGGTCTGTCAAGGTACCAATAGATGAATTATATATATTTTATATAACAACTGCGGCAATAACTGCTGTGAAGGGGTTAATATATGTCCACGCGTAATGTTAGCTTCGAAGATACTCAATTGCCCTAACCCCTTGTGGGGCTAGCGCGTCAACTGTTCCATGTCGCCCAGTTGACATTTCGTTGGCACAACTAGTTTCGGAAAATGCAGTGGCCAGCATGCATTTCATGCTCCTCCATTTAGCCACCTACCTGCGACAAATCGGAAGATATTGTGGCTTATTATTACGCTCCGCACCACAGGGGGAGATCAACACAAACATCCATGGCCACGAACGTCGTCGTGGACGGGATTTGAACCCGAAACACCGGTAGTCAGACATGAGCCTGATGCCTCTACGCACTGAGCTACCGGTCGCCCCGAAGTCTCCTATACTGCTAGCAATTTACGTTGGTGACGCCTCCTTCTTTAGCTCTTAATGAACTGTCGATGAATACTTGGTTCTATTATTTTCAAACCCAAAGCTAGCCTTAGTACATATCAAGAAGTGCCTCAAAAGCCAACTCTATTTCACTCATCAGATTATGATAACCGATCTCAGTGCGGATTTCATAGACAGCTTCTCGAATTTCGTTTCAAAAAGGGTTTTCCACACATGCTCGTGTTCTAGAATACTTCTATCGTAATTCACCATGGATGATTTTGGGTCCATAGGATTCAGTATTGTTTTTGGGCTACTAGCCAACTTTAGATGAAGACTCTCTTTGTTGGTAACCAGACTTAGGGAATGCACCTCAGAGTGTACAAGTAGCTACCCTTGAATATTCTCGTGAGATATGGTGTGAATGCTTCCCGCCCTTTCTGGGAAACGGACAGGGTATAATGCGTCCATACAAGAGGACTTATTTGGTTTAAGTGATCCGAAGACCGACTTGAACTTGTTCTGGGTGAAAATGATACTCGTGGCTCTTCAATTTAGGACAGCCTAGCACTGTGGGTTTATAGCTTACAGCCAACACTCCCGTTCGTTTTTTTCTAAGAGTGGCTACCTGATCAGTGCCCTGCCCTTTTTAGCCGAGCCCCTCATATGATGCTGGCTCGTAAACTTATTTTTGCTGTTCGCAACACACACACACACACACACACATAAAACTTGTTATTATTCATAGAGAGTGAAACCCGGTATGAATTACACTCGCCCCAAGATCGCTTTTTGAGACTCCACCAAGTTCAGTTATTTATGGCTTACTAGATGGCATTTTTTTGCGTCTGAACTTAGCTTGAAAAGGCTGGGCGATGTAAGGCGAACGCAGAACGGCCAACTACTTCTCCAGTTGAAGGCGGTGGTGACGATTCGGTGGCAATTGAAAGGCGTTGCAATTTTTCGAACTACAATGCCAACTTTCACAATGAAATTTCCTTGGCATACATTTTTGTTCTTAAAAAGATATGCTAACTGATGGTCATGATGTTCTAAATATTAAATTCATATTTTCAATTCTTATTCGAGAATAAGTTGGGACGAACAATGCAATTCATACATGTTTATTATGCGTTATGTTTGTATGGGAAAAAGGGATCAAATAAAGTACCAGGTACGTGTTTGGGTAAACATTTTCACTAGTTTGGTACGTCCCAAACACGTGGAAAAATTGGTGGCGAAATCGAACCAATCACGAATCCTTTCATTCCCCATTTTAGTAACATTTCCGAGGCAAAGACGTCCCTATTACGTACCGATTCACAGTAACCGCTACTTTCAAAGGAGAAACTGGAGTGGCAGCTACGTGCCTGGAACCAAAAATGCTAGTTGGGAAAACACCAGCAGCCGAGGTGAAAATATTACGTCAGGAAATCATAATAGAGTGCCACGACTAGAGGTCGATCTTATACTAGTAATCTTGACGCGGTGAAGTCTATAAGATGGGCATATGGAGGTAACCAAATTGCAATTATTAGCTTGCCTATCAATGTGACAAATAAAGTGCTTTAGATTGACAAATTGAAAGTCGGATGGACATAATCCTGAAGAAATGCTTAAAATGTTTTGGCCACTTTGCAATGGATTGCAGCAATAAACAGAATAGATCGAATAGGTGTCTCAAATGCGGAGGCGAGGCCGTGCGTTCCAACAAGGCATGTCAGAACCAGCGAATTGATTCGTAGGATCTAAAATAAACGGCTCCAATATAGAGTTGTTACGCTCCACCGAAACTTGATTTTAGCGAGTTCGAAACAATGCTAGATCTTCTAGTGTGCGAGCTAGAATGCCCTCCCTGAAAATTATAGCAAGAGACTGCATGTAGAATGAGGAAGTCGAAGAAGCTTTTTCCTAGTTAGACATCCTGATTAATTCAGGATAATCTATTACAATCATACCATTACGAAAGGACTATGAGCCCACTCAGCTGTTAAATGAGTGCCCATTTATGGGGTAAATAACTCGGTTGAGCGTGTTGCTGATCACACACCTCTGCACAAGACCGTCACGATCTAGAGAATAGATGATGCTAACTCATCTCGAGGCCATGGTTTTGGACTGTTGCGCCAGTTATTTATTTATTTATTTTATACACTATTTTTAACACTAACCCTTTGCGGAGCATAGCGCTTCAACTACTCACAAAAGGCGTAATTGGCGTTTCATTGGCATATTAAAGGTTTCAGATGACGCGTGTTGGTGGCATTTATCATCCCACTCATTTAGTCACCTTCTACGCCAAGCCGAGCAGGGCTGTGACTTATTCTTACGCTCCACACCACAGGTGGTTTTGCACATTATCCAAAACGCTTAACTCACAGTTAACTGGACAACTTCATAACAAACTATATCTAATAAATTACAAATTTATCATCCTTATAAGCTTTTCTCTCTGCCTGCATTTACAATAAATCAAACCTTGTCAAACAATTCTGAAAACTTTCTAACCCCTAGAGCAATATCTCATCCACTCTGATTAATTCTCCAAATTAAAATATCACAAGTCTTTCAATAATCCTCTCAATTATTCGACAAATACTCGACGTAGTCTTCACAAAACGATTTCTACGTGTGGAATTTCATTGTCCAAGGATAGTGGTTCCTTTCATCTAGTTCATTGCATCGTCGCCGCCGCCGAATTTGCCCAGACAAAGTTGTACTATGTATTCTATCGTAATATCGTCGTACTACACGTTGAGTTCATAAGTCACTGAAAGTTTCGACTTATCCTCTCAGAGTCACCATTATCCTAATAAACGACTCTAATTCAACAGTAGGGTAGGATACTCGATTCGGTAGTTATTCGAGTAAAATGACCTTTTCAGTTTCGAGTACGCCAACTGTACCGCCACACGCAACTGTGGGATTGAACCGAATGAATTGACTGAACTGAAGAGTTCAATCCTGCATCCTGGAATGCTTTTCCGGGATTCGCTCAAAGACGAAAAGAAGAAGTGCTAACAACGACTTGAAACTTGAAGTGCGAACGGATAATGAAGACTTGAGCGGTTACAGTTCATTGAAAACTGGAAGCTATTCGGTCGGGATAATAGATGCCGGGAAATAGGACTCGATTAGTAGGACTCGGAGTTGCCGTACGGAAAAGATACTCATGGTTTTGCCTTTATTATTGTAGCTTTCGATGGTTCAAGTCGTATGAACTGGATATAATGTAGCCTTTTCGATTCATGAATTAAACTGATAGTACTAACCATTAGAGAGTCTTAAATCTATCGCTGAGTGTCTGAATAGTTAAAATAAGGAGAATTTGAGGAAAAATATTTTTAAAAGAATGGAAATTTGATTCTCTTTTCTAACCTCAAGTGGAGTTAGCTATCGACAACTCTTGCAAAAAACTGCTAGGATAACATGCTCCATTTTTCACTGGAGAACTTTGCAGCCCGGGGGGACGATATGTGACGCTGTCGTCTGGAAAAGTTCATAAAACGTATATACAACCCTCCATGCAGGAGTGAACGATGTACAAGAATTTATTTGACCCCTTTTCACGGCGGAGAATCAGCGTTCATGCGCCGTGCATTGAATGTCCAGTGCATTTGTTCATCGTAGCGAGGAGGGTGGATTCTGTATGTCGCTGTCTTCGGGCATGGTTTCTTTTCCTCTGCTACAAACCTCCCCCAAGGAGTTATTCGTCCTCATACGGCTGCTAAACAGTGTACGGCCGGTCGAACAAGGCGAGTCTCGCTGCTAGCTAGTCGACAACGGAATGAGGTTGAAAAAGAATTTCATCGAGCTTGAGCCTGGAATGTCCCGACAACGACGAGGAACAGGTGCAGAGTACTCGTATTAGTAGCACCGAGGCTTAGGGGGTGGTCTGATTGGTCTCGGTGTGGCTGGCTGGCTGGCTACAAGCTTCGTTCAGGACAAGGCATTGCAATTGAGTGGCTGGCTGGCTGGTTATCGCGGTCTGTGAAGCTCCAAGCTTCGAGCCCAAAAGAGCCCAAGACGACGACCTACAGCGCCCGCGTCCTCTTAATTGTTCTTGTCGTCTTTTTTTCGTTGGTTCAGTTCTTTCTGGTGTCGGATTTCAATTTTGCCTCGAGCTTCAGTTCATTCAAATAGAACCGCTCAGCTGAGTTTTCGTTTAGTTGGCGACAAGTGCTTGGACAGCTCAGGAATTCGGCAGAGGAGATTCTCTTCCGCACAATTGGAGCGTTCAGTTCAGTTTTGTGTCAAAGAAACGTTGTTGGGTTTAATTATCTTTTTTTCAACTTGCAGTAATTGTGCTCAGTGGCTTTAGAGAACAAAAGATATTTCATACGGGCCAGTGCATAGTGGACAGTGAAGACAGTTGGTCCAATTATGAGCCTTATTTAACCATCTAACGACCAGTACTGGTTCACTTGCCCTTTTGGGACACCGGCCAAAGCCCAAAAGCAAATAATTGAATCAACTTGACGCTTTTCTCAATGTAATTCATTTTATACGGGGGTAATTTATTTGTGAAAATTTCAAAGTGAATTTTGCGATAAAGTGTAAAAATCGGTCCTAAGTACTAAAGTTGATAAAAATCTGTGGTGGTGGTGTACGTCCTGCGATGTACTACTATTGCATCGTGACAACGACTCCTTCGTTTTTGCCCGGTCATCATACGGAACACTTTAGGAAGTTCTCCAGGACGATGTACTCTTTGAGACACAGAACAAAGTGGCATCTTCGTTATGATCAGCGGTGGAATGTTTCGGACGGGTGAATGTGCCCATTGCATTTTTTTTCGGATGATTGAGTGACTTTGGAACTTGAAACAGAATAGAATTTTGTTGTGCTGAAGGATTTTGTTGATGATGACCGTAGAGAGAAAGTGGTGGAAAGTTTTGAGCAATTGTGCAATTTCCTTGACATTCTCCCGATTGGGATGACATTGTGGGTACGTAAAGGAGAACGGAAGGACATCGACAAGTGGACGTGACAATGGCAAAGGTATGTTTGACAATAAGTTAATTGCTTTAGAATGTTGCATATGGTTTGTGTACAGAGATTTTGAATCGGCAAACAACATTGGTAGAGTTAAGGGAGGAATCTGAGTTTGGAGAAAAGTCGAGTGACTCTGATCTGAAAAGGTTATAGCATGATATACTGGAATTTATAAAATTGTGTACAATGGTAAAAAAATAGAAAATATGTTACATCTGTTTTTAGAAAAAACTGTATGGGTTATCCTGCTTTTCCCTGTAGTCATCGATTATTGTATATGATTTATCCAGAGTTTGGGTTTTACGTAGATCCCAGAAATAAACAAATGCAAAATATATATCTGTATCACTCCGTTATAAATAATATCTATTCGTCTAAGTCTTAATATTCGCACTCGTGTTCCACAAAATGGCTTTGCTCCAAAAAGTATTAAGTACCATATGATTTCAGCGAATCTATTGACTATCATTTCAATTTAAGGGAGCTTTTATGGCCACCATTACTATTATGACCGGTCTTATACCTCACCTTCATCCTTTTTGCAAATTTGGTTGAATTCGATATTATTATTTCGCTAAGATACTAAACTTTTCATCTGATTACTCATAAACTTTTTATATCTGATGGAATGGACAAAATGCAGTTTTCAATTCCTCTTTTATGAGTATTCTGGTTATTCTTCTTCTGGATAGATGTGATGAACGATGGTCTATTGTACTTTTGTTTTCAGATTGAATGAGGAAGCTTATTCTACTTTTAATCGAGATGTCTTTCGAACTTATGAGCTAAACCATAAGATGAAAGATTTTTATTGGGATTTGTATGCAATTAAAAAACGCGGTGTAAAATAACACCACCAGTATGCCAATTTTAGTATTCTAACGATGTTTTTTTTTTGTATCGCAGTCTAAAATCTGATATATCTTTTGGGTGTAACTATGATATACATAATACCTTTTACGATACCCATAAAACATACAATACATTTGAATTCCGAACGGAGAACTATTATTACATGAATAAGTTGATTGATGATCACTGGTATATATACAATTAATAAAGAATTATATTCACTATCCAGCAATATTTAATTATTTATTTTACGATGAAGACAACGTTTCGCATTATATATGCATTTTCAAGTCTTTACATTTATCGAGAAAATATATAAAAAAAATATAAAATATATATATATATATATATATATATATATATATATATATAATGCGAAACGTTGTCTTCATCGTAAAATAAATAATTAAATATTGCTGGATAGTGAATATAATTCTTTATTAATTATTACATGAATTACGAAGCATGTTTTGATTTGTAGCATGTCTATTTTATTATTATTTTTTTGAATATTAGGAATAACACTACCCTGCTTACCATGTCATGATAGTCATAATGGTCATTGTTCTAGCCGGGGGACTAATGGCACTTATGTACTTTGAAAGTACCAAGTGAAATTATACCTGACCACTCACACACAACCGGCTACAGGAGATTCATCAACGAATTCATCACCGTATCTGGTGAAACACTTGATAAATATCATTGACCAATTTATCAAGCCGTAACTAATGAAATGCTTATTGAAGGCCATCAACGACAAATTCATCTGGCCATCATCAGCGAATTCATCAAGGTGAAAATCATACTTGCTCGTGGCAGAACTTGAACGCGTACGAATACGAAATCAAGTCTTTATTCAGAAGCAAATATAAATGCCCCCGATGAGAGCTTCAATGAAAAATGAAAAAGAAAAAAAGAACCATCAGCTACTTGCCTGATGACAGCCTGAGTTTATCAACGACTGACTCCCTTTAAGTGTTTCATTAGCTACAATCATTCGTCAATGATACTGATGAAGCAAGTCCCCAGAGGTCGTGTATCGATTCCTCGAGGGCGAGTAATTCAACGAGTACGTAAGTGAAACAGAAAGGCATGTGTCTTTTTACAATATCTTCGCATAATTTTGCTTCCCCCGTTACTCCTCCCCCAAAAAGGAAACTGGCCGACTTATAAGCGATTTGTGTGTGTTAATTTTTACTACTGCAATTTTTCGGATTACTGGTTACACCCAGTGGCGTAGCTAAAGTATTTAGCGCCCGGGGCAAAACTCCAGTGTTACACATAACCTTACCCGCGGACCTGATTGTCTTCGCTTTAACTAGTGCCCTTTCCTTTCCTTTTTCCTCCACTCTTTAGACGACACCTTGCTTTCGGGAGTGTAATAGTGTACCCATGTCTATCTGTAGTGAAGATTCGCGTCAAAAAACCGTCCCCTCCGCCTCGTATCGCGTCAGCAAGCGGCGACAAACTTCCAACCGCATGAATTCTTGCTCTAAGTTCAACAGTTTGGGAACCCATCGCGCCGCTATTTTACGATATTGAAGGTGTTCGTGGATGATAGACTCTACACTACCTATACTAATGCCGACTTCAGCCGAAATGTTTCGAACATTTATTCTACGGTCCTCCAAAATGAGTTGTTCTACGCGGCGAATGTTGTCTGGTGTGATGCTGGTTCGTGATCGACGATCATGCGGCTCATTCTCGACAGGTTCGCGGCCATCTTTGAACGATTTGGCCCATTTAAACACAGCAGTCCTAATCAGGCACTCACTACCGAACTGATTTCGCAAACCCCGAAGAATTACCGTGTTTAACGCCTTGTTTAACGCCTTCCCACGCCAAAAAACGAATGACAATACGTTGCGCAACGGCGGTCGTCACTTGATGTTCACTCATGGTCGTACCACGCGCAGGAAACGAGCGTTCGCGACGAAAACTATGCCACACTATTCGTAATGGAACCAACTATCACATACTCAAGCCGCGACCTTCAAAACATACAGGCGCGCCATCTACAGCGTTTGTCTCGATCATATTTGAACCGCCCTCGTACTGCTAATCTATTAGATACCACTTTTCTTACGGAAAAGTGAAAAAGAATGTCCAATGAAGTCCTTTAGTATAGAATAGATTCCAAATCATGCTTAAGGAAGCATTTAGTTACACTAACAACCACTGAAGTTATTAGTGTAACTCTGTGGATTTATCCTGCTGTGTCAAAAAAAAAGAAAATCTTTGTAATATTCAAACAGAGGGAAGAAAAAATTTAGTCCGAGGATATCGTTTTGGCGCCCCCCAGCCGTTGCGCCCGGGCAACGGCCCCCTTCGCCCCCCTAGCTACGCCATTGGTTACACCTAAAAGGACTGGACTCAATGGCAGGCTGGTTGGCTGTTGTGCAGGAGTGCGTTCCATAAGATAGCTATAGTTGACTACCTACCTATAGACTACCTAGGTATAGTAAGCTATTAGCTGACTATGACAGTAGTCAGAATTAACACAGCTCTGATTATAGCTATGTTGTCTAAGGTGCTCCAGATTGTTTAGTGGTTGTATATTTTGAAAAAAATAAATATCTTTGCTATCAGGAGCTGCTGATTGACAAAAGAAAATCAAAAAAAAACATCTGCTATTTGAATACTGTTTAAAAAAACACAAATCTCATATCTTTCCCTTGAAATGCACCCACTCTTTGCTTTAAACCATTTCTTCTAATTCATTGCATGATAAGATCTCTCGAATGACAAAGAGCTACTGTAGCAATATAGTAGTAACTATCGCCATCATGTAGTCCGGATGGCGCAACGGTTAGCACGTTCGCCTTCAACGCACTGGGCCCCGGTTCGATTCCGGGGATTTACGTGTCGGACTATGAGCCCACTCAGCTGTTAAATGAGTACCCATTATGGGGTAAATAACTCGGTTGAGCGTGTTGCTGATCACATACCTCTGCACAAAAAACCGTCACGATCTAGAAAATGAGATGATGCTAACTCATCTCGAGGCCGTGGTTCAAATTGGACTGTTGTGCCAGTTATTTTTTTTTTTTTATCGCCATCAAAAATTATACTATTCAGACAGGTGGAAAATGGCATATTTCATATTGACTGATCGTGACAGCTTCAAATCATGGTGGAACATAAACAAAGCTGCACATTTTCGTCAAGTTTGATTCAATCTGCCCAATTTCAGCAATTCTAAACTGTATAAAAAAGAAACGAGACCATTTTTCTGAACTCGAGATCCGTGTATAAATATCTCTATAACCGTTGGGCCCAAATAGCGAATAGTGTCTGCATGTTTCCAGATGAATATTCGAACAAAAAGAAAAAAAAAAGTTTGGGTTTGATTGAGATTTGAACTCTGGTCATTCTGTTCCCACGTCGGACACAGTAGCCACTAGTGGCAGGCATCTTGAGCGTGTTATGTAGTTGACTGTTTGCAAAAATTGTACCTGGAATTCATGCAAGTGTCCAAAATATATTAATTTACTTCAAATTATCAATTATTCAAAAGGTACACAAATCATTCTCGTTGAAATGTTTAATTGATGCAGATAATTTTCACGTTAATCTATTAATACATCTATTACAACTGTCAGTAAGCAGCTGATGTTGATGGTTCTATATTATTGAATTGATTTCCTCGACGGAGTGCTAAAAGATAAAAGTCTCCAAAAAGTACATTCATTTCGTTTCCCGTACCAACAGAAAAAACGGTAAATCCACTTGATATGTAAGGCCGTGGAATGAGCGCTTTTGGCTTCTTCCTTTAAGTAGTTTTTTTTTCCAAACTGTTCCAATTGAGTTTCATGCTACGAAATAGGCTACTATACCGTTATGTCAGTTGCTCAAATTTGTTTTTATATCTTTTAAAAAATCAGTGCAACGCAAAGCCACACAGTGGTCTGAAAGGGCAAGGAAGAAGAAGGTGCAGCTGCTAGCCTACACCACCTAGTCATATAGCCTTCTTTTGCTGACAAGCTTGTAATCATGGTTGATCAAATCTGGACCTACTGTTTTCGACCTAGGTCTAACAGAACACTGATAGGTACGATTTGAAAGGGTCTACAGTAGGTCTACAGGTTTGGGTAGGTATACAAGTTTGGGGACATACGCAGGTTTTGAAAGAACAGAAGATCAGTGCTGGATTGGTATGTATCCAGGTCTAGGTAGGTCCCTAGGTCTGGCTAGGTACACAGGTCTGGGTAGATCAGCAGGTTTTAAAGGAAAAAATGGCAAAGAATTAAATGGGGGAGCCAAAATACTCAATTGTCCTAACTCCTTGCGGGGCATAGCGCGTCAATTGTTCCATGTGGCCCAGTTGACGTTTCGTTGGCATAAACTAGTTTCAAAAAATGCCGTTGCCAGCATGCACCTCCCGCTCCCCCATTTAGCCGCCTAGCCGCGACAAGTCGGGAGATGTTGTAGTTTATTTTTACGCCCTGCACCACAGGAGGAAAAAACACAAACGTCCATGGCCACAAACGTTGTCGTGGACGGGATTCGAACTCGAAACACCGGTATTTAGACATGAGACTGATGCCTCTACGCACTGAGCTACCGGTCGCTCCAACAACCCTTTTATTTTCAAAAGGCACGGCCATTCTTGCTGGGGAAAAAACTGTTACAGTATTTTTTTTGAGTCGCTGATTACAAATCCGAAGCCAAAATTGCGAAGTACAGAAAGGGGGGGGGGGGGGGTCCAGAATGGCAATACATACTTTGTTTCTATAAACACCGCCAATCTTGTTGCAGAAAAATATACATACATATCTTTAGCCAGTACAGCTTCGTATTAAAACTATTACTTTGAGAGGTGACAGATGGAGTCCTTTTTTTATGAATTGGCATGTAAGGTACTATATCATGGTAAGACACTTTAATTATGGTGTTTTTATCCATCTGAGTGGTACCAAGAAGAGCTGGGAGCCAATATTTACATACTAAAATAAGCCCTTCCTACAAAACCCTCGGATTGCGGGCGTAGCTCTTTATATTCGGGTTTAATTTTTATTTATTTTTATTAATGCGCCACTTATCTCTAGATTCGAGCTTCAAGCATCATAGAGTGGCGACCGAAACTTCATGTTTACTGAGCGCGTTGATTTGCCACGAATGATTTCAATTCATTCAAATATGCCCGCCCATTGATAATAATTCAACTTAAACTTAAGTTTAAGCCTGCATATTAAGACAATGAAACAAAATATTCTGATCAAACCCACTGAATTAACTGCACATACCAGAAATAGTAGCAGATACATACATTTATCCGAGAGAAGAGGTCAACAGAGATCAATTTGTTCATTTGGTCGAAGCCGTACATATATGATATATATCCAAAGATATAATGTACTTTGATAATATGATGAGAATTCACCATGGCCGCGTAGATACTCGTACATCCACCTCTTTTTCTGGAGCACATATCAATTGAAATGACGAAAAAATACTGATTGTGAAGAAACGTTTAATTACAATACAATACAACATGGACTGGATATCTATCCAGATGTACTCCACTCGTACATGTACGTCTTCAATTTACTGATCTAGATAAATAATCGAAATTATCATCCAGTAATAACTCGAACTATTTCTTAACGCTTTATTTATTTTCTTCTTATTTTTTTAGTTGGTGTTCGGGAAACATTATACTTAAAGTCCAATAAATCCCAAAGTAACCTTTCGGTAGAATTTCGCAAAAAAAAACACGTTGAAAATAGTATTTTTGTTGGTTTCTTGAAAATATTTTGAAAACGGCTAAAACTTTCTGAGACTAAATGAAAGACCAATGTAACCGAACCTTGGCATATATGACTGTTTCTATTGAAAAATGTTTTCCGAAAACATGCCACTTTTTCAGTGATGCTATCTTGAGAATTATTTGAGATATGTAGTGACAAAGTGATCTTAAAATTTTTCTTTTCTTTTGTTTCAGAAAAAAGTTCTAGCTAAAGCTAATGTTAGTTGTAAAACCTTAAAAAATCGTTCGGATTTTCAGGAATTTTTAGTAGAATATTCCACGATCACCACTTAAAAAATTAAAATAAAAGTCAAAACTTGGGGAATTACGTGTACTTCGCGTAAGAGCGACCACATAGTGAAAGCTGATGCTGATGCTTATGCTGGTGTTTTGATTGTGAACACTCAGTGAAGAGAAACATTGACGTGAAACGTGCTCATTGAGCTTTCCCTGCCCATGCTATTGCTAAAGCTCATGATCGCATTCGTAATTGTCCGGTGATTTTCTTTATAAAATCCATTCATACCACACATAAAAATGAACGAATACACCGGACAATTACGAATGTGATCGTCAGCAACATTGGCAGGGAAAGCTCCATGAGCACGTTTCACGTAAACGTTTCTCTTCACTAAGTGTTCGCAATCAAAAACCTGCATAAGCATCAGCTTCAGCTTTCACTCTGTGGTCGCCCTAAGATATCTTTTTGAGCTATTCTATAAAATATTAATTCGACTGATACTATGACGTGTTGGGTAGAGGGTAGAGCTAGCCTGAGGCTAGTTTTGGGATACGTGGCAAGACATCTCTGGGTACGATATCACCTGAACCCAGTGAGTGAGAGTGTTGTCTTTGACTACCACCCGCTTGTGAGTATGTGTAGCAGTTGGACAGACCGTCATCAAATGCGCTGCCATCAGTATCAGTCGCATCGATTCCGACCTGTGTGCGAAGAAAAGAATATCATGTCGATTACGAGTGACAGTCGTCCAGAGTTCGAGTCAAGTTCGAGGTGGAGCCGACTTATGAGCGGAAAGCCAAAGAGTAAAAGCAATTTTATATACATTTACCATCTTCAGTGTTCAGTGGCTCAAGTGTAATTGCGTGCGGCAGAAATGAGTATTACAATAATAAAAGATTTGAGAAATGATATCCACTTATATGATGTTTAAATTTCTCCACCGGTACCATTTAATAACTCTATCTTTTATACTCCAGTTTGTAGAGTTTGTGGAGTCGAGCCTAGCATCTCATTCCAAAGTAAGCATTGTCATTTTGGAAAACATTAGTGTTTTGTTTTCTCTTTTGAAGAGCTTTTCGCTTTCTTCAATAGCGGGAACTTGTGGATTTGTCGAATCCTTCATTTGATTGCCTATACTCGGTAAGCTGTGGTTTTTGGCACTACTATATTGCAGAGGTTCCTGTTTATACCCTTCACGAATGTGATAGGATATATTAACTTTGTCATGAAGTTTGCAACGCATAGAAAGAAGTATCTCCGACCATATAAACTATATATATTCTTGGCCAGTATGACGAGGTGAGCCGATTAAGCTTTGTCCGTCTGGTTCTATGCAAACTAGTCTCACAGTTTTGAAGCTATTAAGCTGAGCTTTGTACAAATCCTTCTTTCTATTGCACGCTTTATACGAGTATATCGCATGTCGGAGCCAACGGAATCGGACCACTACCTCAAATAACTGCCATAGGAGCAAGCAAGTTTTTGTTAGAAAAACTTTTTTATATCCGAAAATATCTTTACCAAATTTCTTATTATTGAATCATATTTACCGCAAAACCACATTCTTAAATTTTGTTGAAATCGGCCGATTATTTCATATACTTCTCTTAGGAATAGTAAAATTAGCTTCGATACCCGTATCTGATTTCGATCGCATAAAGGCGGGTAAAAATCACGCGAGCGCGTCCCGTGTATCAGGACCTTATCGAAGCGAATTTTACAGAAGCAGAAATAATGCACACTTCGGTGTGGTTACACGAGGTGCGTTTATGATTCGACAGCATATGGGCAAGTTCTGAAATCATATTTTTTCATGTGTTTGTTTTTGGATTCATCGACTTATCAACGGCGGATGAGTACCCGTCGGTACACGTCGTCAGCTAACAAGTTACGCGTTGTCGTAAACCCGTTTACTGTTTACACAAGACGGGTATCGTAGATTTGACGCGCCCGACGAGTTTACACTTAGTCTGCCTGAAACACTTCTGCTAATTATGACTTCTTTGATCACTTTTTCCGTTATATTCGGTGGATAAATATTATTCCAAAGAACCTATTTAATTCGCTGTATATTTTCGTCCCAAATTATTTTATGGCTAATTCTAAAAACCATACGGTCGCAAGATTTAGTTACATTCATAAGGCTAGCGATTTTAGTAAATTGAATGAGGACCATTCCCTGTTTTTTTTTCCTTGGAGAAAAATGTGCAACTTATGTTGATTTTTTTTTTTATTTTAAAGTGTTGTTCAGGAAAGAAAGATTATAACAAAAGATGACAGGAAAAAATATAAACTAAACAAAATTAATCTCAGGTACTGTTTTTTATCTATCCTAGGAGGAAAATAATGATAATTAAATTAGCTCTAATTTAAACTAAGCGAAATGTCGGTAGAAATTGCAGTTACCCAGAAAATTACAAAACCAGACTTCTTAAAAAAAAACACAAAAGTAAAACCTCACTCACACACCCTTAGAACTTTCCAAGAAATCGCACCTCGAAAAAACACTAATTTTTTTCCCAAAAAAAGTTAAATTTTTCGTGGTGGGAAATATTCATAATCATCGTGGCGCGACAGCCCGACGTCGGGCCTTAACCGTCTGGATCGCAACGCGAGATCAAGTTCCTCTACTGTTGGGGGTTGTATGGGTGGGCTTAGATCAACAATATCGTCGAGTGCTTCTTGTGTGGGGATGGGGATGTTAGATGGCAGGTTCAGAAGCTCTTCAAAATAAGAGGCCCATCGTTTGTTAATGCTATCGGCGTCGCTGATGATGTTTCCATCCTTGTCCTTGGAAAGGCTAGTCCTGGATTGATAGCCGTTCTTAATTGTATTTGCTAGTTTGTACGCTTGTCTGGTATTCCTGTTAGCTAAGCAACTGCTCGTCGAAGTATTTACGTTTCTAACATCTAATTATTCTATTCGATATTTGCCGTTGGTCGTCATATTTTTCTATTTTGGCTCTAGTTGCTCGTTGAACCCATTGTCTATAGGCCTCGTTTTTCGCGTCAAATGACTCTTAAAACATGAAAAATATTTTTTCTTATGTGGGATTATCTAGTAAACGATTAAGGTACGTGATAGTCTTTTTTATTGAATTTTTTCACGATTTTTTGTTTTGTCTAAGAAATTTGTTGCTAGGGTTAACCGCTTTCAAAATATTTAGAAAATGAATGTCTTTGTATTTTTCCGAGATTCCGTCTGAATCTCATTTTCTTTAAGGATCTATGTTAGAATCTTTCCTCCTAAAATATTTGGTCTACAACTTAATAATGAGACTTTTTTTAGAGATGGCAACACCGATAAACCAATGGTAGTCCATCTTTGACATACATACCATTTGAAGTTTGTATTCATAAGCTGTCAATGTCAGTATAAACATTTCGTGTTGATTGTTGACAACGTATTTTACCGGACCATGGAAAGTTTCGAAAATTCACGAAAAAAACAACATTTGCGGGAAGTTTTACTTGGACATTATTTTGCTAAGAAGACTGCAGCTCAGAGTCATAAATTGCTCGTGGAAGTTTACGGTGACGATGCTTTTTCGCGTGCACAGTGTTTTCGGTGGTTTCATCGGTTCAAAAATGATAATTTCGACATTACCGACGAAGAGCGACCTGGCCAGCCAAAAAAGTTTGAAGACGAAGAATTGACGAAATTACTCGAAGAAGATTCGTGCCAAACTCAAAAAGAGTTCGCAATTTCGTTGGAAGTGACTCAGCAAGCCATATCGAAGCGGTTAAAATCACTGGGAATGATCCAAAAGCAAGGCCACTGGGTTCCGTACGAGTTGAAGCCAAGAGATTTTGAGAGGCGCTTTTGCATGTGCGAACAACTGCTTCAAAGGCAAAGACGGAAGGATTTTTTGCATCGTATTGTGACCGGCGATGAAAAGTGGATTCATTATGATAACCCAAAGCGAAAGAAATCATGGGGACCGCCCGGGCACCAATCAACATCGACCGCGAAGCCAAATATTCATGGTTCCAAGCTTATGCTCTGCATTTGGTGGGACCAGATCGGTGTTCTTTATTATGAGCTGCTAAAACCGAATGAAACCATTGACGGGCAGCGCTATCGGCTGCAATTGATGCGTTTGAGTCGAGCATTGCGTGAAAAACGGCAACAATTTGCTGAAAGGCACGACAAAATAATTCTTCAGCATGACAATGCTCGCCCTCATGTTGCGCAAGTCGTGAAAACGTACCTGGAAACAACCAAATGGGAAGTGCTACCCCACCCGCCGTATAGCCCTGACATTGCTCCATCCGATTACTATTTGTTCGCTTCGATGACTCATGCGTTGGCTGATCAGCACTTCACTTCATATGAGGATACTAAGAACTGGCTCGATTCATGGATAGCCTCGAAACCCCAAGATTTTTTTCGCGACGGAATTCGTAGACTTCCCGAAAGATGGGAGAAAGTTATCGCTGCTGATGGCCAATATTTTGAATAATTTAGTTATATGAATAAATCTATGAATAAATGCCCAAAATTCCAAAAAAAGTCTCATTATTAAGTTGTAGACCAAATACATAAAAAAGCATTACGAATTCTTGTTATAGCACATCACTTGGAGTGTATAGTTTGATCGTAGATTGGGAATACTGTCTCATTATTATTTCCTCCCACTTGGAAAATGGCGAATTAATTTAACATGTTGTTGATGGGAACGAAACGCTAAGGAGTGTGTACGAATAACTATTTTCTAACGTCTACTGTTTTCCTCTGTAATTATGGCTTTCTAAAATTCAAACGAAACGTGCATCATTCAATTCAACCAATCCCTACCTTAAATTCTCTATCTCTAAGGCTTTTCTTTCTCATTCTCCGAAATTTTGCCAATAACTTAAAAAAGGATGTGCTCAATGAGGATACATAGTAAGTTCCATGCACTGTCGCTCCAATTAATTCTTTTAAATTCTATTTATAACTCCAATAAAACGTCAAAGCTATAAGGAATAAAAAGGCATCGACTGTTACACATCGGACAGTGAAATAAAATCAGCATCAATCATCCTTCCCCACATTTCAACCAAAAGCATCAATATTTTTGCTCATTTTTTCGTTTCAACATTGTAATACTTATATGGAATATGGAAATGTGGAGCCTGGACATACGTTATTTAGAAAACTTATCTCCAACACCCGCTGTGAAAAATTTAATTTGGCATGGAATTGCTAAATCACCTTGATAAACCAAAAAAAACATAGACTGAAGCGATTTATCTTCCGGAATGCATTCTGGGAGCTCCATCAACACAAAAGATAAAAAATACACACACACGATTTTATATTGACCGTATGTGAAACGCATATTTCATTCCTGTTCGCAACCAAAATGGGCGAATAAGTCAAAATTGCTTAATGTGTAATTTAACTTGGTAAAATATGTTCTTCTTTTTAACTCACGAATACGGAAGAAATAATCTTTCCTAGAAAAGAACATTTTCACCATCATGCATCTCGTTCCCTGAACATTCATAAACACCAAAATTTATGTAAGCTACTTAAAACTTTTACTTTTCGAATCTACCATCGATTTTTACTTTATGTGTATGTACGGACATTGAATGGAAACGGTTTCGGACTCTTGTGCAACTTAGAACATTTCAGGATCGACGCCTTACACCATTAGCGTTTGGCTCATAAAACAAAATGTTTTGTGCAAGCATTAAATTTGCTTACTTCTATTTAGTGTATCGCAACATTATCACAATGTTACATTTTTGTGGAAATACTCTGAAAATTTCACGTATAACAAAGTCGCCGACACTATATGAGCGTAGTCCTAGAGTCCTTCTTGTGTTCAGCAGCAGGCATCCGGTGTAGTTCCATTTGTCATGGTGAATTTATTATTCGCCAATCAGGGTAATGTCTTGCTGCTATCATTCAGGCAATTTGTCACTACAAATAATCTGAAATTGCACTGCAAATTAGAATTGTCAGGACGAACAAAATTCATTACCACATCGAACTGAAAATCTTTATTCAGTATATGCATCTAGTGTTGTGCGGAGCTGACTATGCTATATGTGCATGTAGGTATGCGGAGTCGAAGGACATGAGCATATTTGGTAAATATAGGTGAGCAAACGAAGACACCAAATTTAGCAATCCGATATGGAAGGATTCGAAAGTCACATGGGTACAAACTAACTTTACGTGATATAGCATAATGGAAGGAACTCGATCTTTTTAGGGAAGCACTATAGAACAATAACGTAGGGGATTGTGACGATGTGCAGCACTTGGCGTGTCGCATACATTTCACCTGCAATGAAGTAGATCCTGCCCATTGAATTTCTACGTATTTCCCATGACACATCCGCTCCTCCTTCTTTTGGGCAACAATAACATTCCACAACGGAGAGATACTCGTATATAAATGTCCGTACATATAAACTATGCAGTTATGCACTCCAGACCATCCCGTCTGTTCCTCAAGTCCTTTCGTCGATTTGTGTCTTCGGTCGATTCTGCTTTACCATCTTCAACACCAGCAGAACTAACACTGTTTAGAAATGGTTTTTCGAAAACCATTTGTTCTGGGCGATTGGTTGCGGAACATTATTTGGTCGGTTGCAAACATAAAGCCCGGAAAAATACGAGTTCTGAAAAATGTCAGATTGAAATCAAATGGCGGTGAAGAAACCCTGTTGATAAAACCAACCACAGATAGTTGGGGTAGAGTCATTCAAGCAACCTTCAGTCAAGAGGATTGAACATTGAGTCAGGTGATTGTGGAATGCAATATGCAAATGCTTCATGCAGAATCTTTCTCAATCCTTTAAATGCGAATCTGGAAAAACACATTGCTTCGGTTCGGACAATATCTAGAAGATAGATAATATTTGAAACAGTTGGCAACAAATGAAAGTAGTGTGGACTTTTACAATATGCTATTGATGAGGTTTTGGGTACATTACTTTTTCTGGGAATCTGCAGGATTCTTAGTAAAAGTTCCATTATTTGCGGATTTTGAAAGGGTTTCTTTCGAAAATATACAGACAGTTTTCACTGTCATTTACTTAGCAGTTGAAAGATTTAAAATATTCTTATCAGTTTAAATAATAATAAATACTAAATTATATTTTATCCTTTCTCTTTACAGGTAAGCAAACAAGTCATTATTATTCGTGAAAGGTGTCAGTAGGATGAATATGTTGAACACAGGAGTGTTTTTGTTTTATTTTCAATGAGTGTAAGTTTTCTATATTTTTTATGAAAGTGAAAATTTCTAGTCGATTTGTGTTTATTTTTTTTATGTGAAACACAATTATGTATTACTTTTGTCTCCACCACAATTTTTATTATTCCTTACGGGTTGCGCAATGCAATGGCGTTATGGCCCCGTTATCTAAATATGCTTCCTTAAAGTTTCGAAAAACTGTTTTATAGAAAACTATCGAAGACTAAAAATATCAATTTAAAAAATGAAAGAAGATAGATGTATACGTTGCGAAGGAAACATGAGAATGAATTCTGGTACTACTATTTTGCTAACTGTCTTGGGGGATGTTGATACGAGTATTGGTGGATCCTCTTAATATGAGGCCCGAAAGCGAACTTAAGTGAAGAGAAAGCGGAATCTACTTTTGGGACGCTTGACATCGTTCGCATGAAAACTCAATATGTTTACGAGTTAACCTACATATACTATTTTGCATCTTTATCCATATTTGTACTAGTATCTATAAAAGTGAATTTGTATGTATGAACGCTCTATAAACCGTTGCACAGAATGACTTGAAATGGATAATTCGGGATGCCAGTTCCTTGGTGGTGAATCTTTTTCGTTTCTTTTTTCTTGAAGACGTGTTGAATTCAGGATTCGTTGTGTGTCTATACAACGACCATCACCCGATTTTGCAGCAAACGAGTCATAATCCGCGTTCCTATTTGGCGTTCTGCCCTACCCACACCTTAACAATTACGGTATAATATCGCTTGAGTTGTCTTTACGGCTTTTGTGAAAGAGTGTTGCCACGCGATTCAAATAACCTGCGTCGATCAGGCGTTTCAAGTATCAAGTCATTGAATAGAAAGTGCGGGACCATCTCAGCTGAGGCCCAAATTGAGCCGCTTAACCTTATGACTCCAATGACTTGATAAGGAAAAGAATCTCATGTTCTGATTCTACGGTTTTCCCATATTTAGGGTTTTGTAGTAAAAACAAAACCCTTTTGAAATCGGTAAAATGTCTGTCCGTCCGTCTGTCCGTCTGTCCATAGAATATCTCACGAACGGCTGAAGCTACATACAAGAAATTTTGTGGGAATGTGTAGAATTTTTATAATTCGCCAGAGAAAGCGATGCGTCGTAATAGGCCAACTTTAAGGGGAGGTCCCATAGAGGGGAAATGAAGGTAAAAAAAAATTATTCATCTGGTGTAGGCAAGTGGAGTAACATGAGAAAGGTACATTGATACAAGTAAATCCCATTTTTGGCACTTGCATCAAATTTGAAGAAAGGAGAAAAGAGGGAGAGGGGAAAAATATGTGATTATAATTTGTCCCACCCTCTTGCATTTCCAGACCGGTGCACTTAGAAATATGAAAACTTACAGAAAAGTGTCATTTTACTAGCATGGAAAACTAAGAATAACAGAATTGCAATATGATATCTTCTCAAAATAGGTTAATAATAGTGCATTGCTATATTTGCAGTTAGGACACCCCCGCAGTCCCCAAATACATCCGAGGTCAAAAATATTGATGGCCAACGATAACAAACGCCATTGGCAATAATATCTCTAAGTTTCGTTATTACAAAACGTAATACTACAAAAACGTAATATTTAATAATAGTACATTTATTTAAAATTAGGCATTTTGACACTCTCCATACAAAATACACCTGCCAGTCTCATGCATACTTGTGAGTACTACTCGCATGTTGTTTTTCGTAGTGCGAATTTCAGTTATATAGTAAACCATTTTTGAAAGGGTAAAGATTGATTGGGGGCGGTGATTCTAATAATAATTATTCATAAAATTTTTCTTTTTAGGCTTTTGTAGTAAAAATAAAACTCTTATAAAATCGGCCAAATGTCTGTCCATTGAATATCTGACGAACGGCTGAAGCTACACACATGAAAGTCGGTAAGAACGTGTAGACATGGTATAATTCGCTGGAGAAAGCGATGTGTCATAATTGGCCAACTCCACTTAGAGGCGAAATTAACGTGAAATTTTTTATCGACAGGTATCGGCAGGGGGTGTCGTGAGAAAGATAATGTTGAGTACATTCCATTTTTGGTATATTCTTTAATTTGAAGAAAGGTTATCAAGGAAATTGGCACGTAAGATACTATATCATGGGTAAGGTATTTTAATTATGGTGTTTTTATCCATCTGACTGGTATAAACAAGCGCTTGCTATAAAACCCTCGGATTGCAGGCGTAGCCCTCTGTATTCCGGTTTCATTTCTAAATATATTCGGCCTTGTGCCGATTTTTTCTTTTTTTATAATTGGACTGCTGCACCGAGGGCCGGATTTTACCTATGGGCACTTTGGGCAACTGCCTGGGGCGCCAAATTTTTGAAATTTTTATATTTTTCAATTTTCAGTGAATGGAAACTTTTTGAAAGATGCTCTTCTAGACTTTTGGGAGCAGTGCATATTGAATTAAAAATGCAGAGCAGAGTGCAGAGTATCTTTTGCGTATCTATCAAGTGTAGTTTAGGGTAACACACACGTATTACACAAACAACAAACGGCTTATTGTTTGTGGAATGCGTGTTCGTTAACCTACCCTACACTGAACTGATACGCAAAAGAACGCGACGAGAGTGTACTTGGGAGTTTAATCTTCAGCTTCACAAAAGCAATAGCTGGCGTCAAATACAATTCTCATGGTTATCAGTTGACCCCGAAGACGAGAGTGATACGTGAGTAGCCCCCACCACAGATAATACTAACCCTTCAGGTTAAGCAGATCGACCGTACGGTTACGGAAGTATCCCGCGATGAGTCGTTCCGCCTGCCTAACGTGGCAGAAAAGTGTCCCACAAAAAGGTTCTGAGCCGATCAAACAGGTTGCGCAGGCCAGTGTAGCTGGCTCGTCTGCTTGTCGCCCAGAATGGCTGGGTGCCCATAGTAAAGTGTAGGTTTGTTCAATGATCCTACACTTCAATGATCCTACACTTTGAATAATTTCCTGGCAGCACCGTATCAACTTCAAGTTGAGGTATTTTTCAGTGCTTAAATAACCGCTTGGCATTCGAAGAAAATTGTAATGTGTTTGTTGAGATAGCCAAGTGTTTGACACAGTCGTGCACAAACTCCAATGGGATGAACCTCTACCTGAAATAGGTTGACAGACTACCCATAGGGATGGAGACCGCAGCTAACACTCGCGAATTCAACTCACTGCCATTGATTCGTACTCCGAGTTTTTAAAGCATTTGATTGATTCAACTCATATTGAGGATATGCATTGGTGGTTAATTACGCACCTACATATTTTAGAAAAGATAAATATCGGCGAAGCCAGAGATGGTATCGCCATTTGATACATATACGAGTACGTACATCAATCCATCCCTCTTTCTGATGGGTACACAAACATTAACATTGTACAAAACTAGCCCAGTCATACTGTTGAATTTATTAATTCAGTTAAGGGGATATGTAGACTATTCAATTATAAATCGCTCTACAAATATTTAAGCATTTGGTGTAGTATGACATATGGGTGTTACCACTTAGTTTTACGTGTACAGTATATGCATTGAAATTGTTCAAGCAAAACGAAAGGGTCCCCAAAAGAGGACGAATTAGTTTTTTTTTTAATTTGTATATTTAGTTTTTTTTAGAAACATCAATCTCTTTCTTAATATGCGCCATTGAGTTTTTACATTTGTCTAACCTTAGTCAAAATATTTCCAAATTTATCATGTGTTGTATAATATCTGACAGCGTCTTCGACGTCATCCCTAAATCATCAGTTAAAATTTGCTGGACTGAACTATTGTACATATATGTTATGTCACTTCAGACAGTTCCGTGACTTCTTTGATGGATTTTTTTATAATATTTCTGTCGATTTAGACCATTAAAGGAGCAAAGTTGGTCATCAATTGACATTCCCTTCTTTTGACATTGAAAAAACACTCAAACAGTTTTAAGTTTTCCGCATAGCATTATTTTTGCAGAAGAAAAAATTATTTGCCATTTTTCCAAAACTCAGCGGTTACGCGCGAGCAATAGCCGTTGGAAAAAACAAAGAGCACGTAAAACAACAGTCAGGAAAGAACACTTCACCGGTCTTGAACCGTGTAACCTCTGGTGAAGTTCCCCCTCATATAGATAATTTAGCTAACCATCAAAATGTGCGTATACGGTCCACTGCCCCGACTAAAGAGGAAATAGTCACTGCAATTATTGCACTGAAACGAGGAAATGCCGCCGGACTCGACGGTGTCCCTGCCGAACTTTATCAAGCAGCGCCAAGCGTAACTGCCGATTTGTTGCACCCACTTGTCGATAAAGCGTGGAATACAGAGACCTTTCCCACTGAGTGGAAGGAAGGTTTGATCATCAAACTTCCAAAGAAGGGTAGCCTCACAGACTGTAATAATTGAAGAGGCACTTGTGTGCTTCCTGCCGTTGCCAAGATAATAGCTAAAATCGTCCTGGAAAGACTAGAGGACCACTAGCACAATTAATGAAGAGCAGGCTGGTTCTCGATCCGGATTCTCCTGTGTCGATCACATTAACACCTTGCGAATCATCATCGAACAATGCGCTGAATACGATTTTCCGCTCCACTTGCTTTTCATCGATTTCGAAAAGGCTTTCGATAGTGTGAACCGGGATTCTATGTGGGCGGCCTTGCGCAGGAGAGGCATCCCTGAGAAGCTTGTGGCTATTATTAAGGCAACCTATGACGGCGCGAAATGTCGCGTTCTGCATAAAAGTAAGGTGTCGGGGGACTTTGAGATTCGCAGTAGAGTTCGACAGGGGGCATCCTCTCACCGATCCTATTCCTCATAGTGATCGCCGATGTGTTGCATGCAGCCCTATCCGGACTCGACAGAGGAATTCAATGGACTTTGACATCTTATCTACAACATCTTGACTACGCTGACGACATATGCTTACTCTCCCACAAAATCATGGATCTGTCCGCAATGGCGTTAGATCTCGAGAGGGAGGCAAGCAAGGTTGGGCTAAAGATTAATACCAACAAGACCAAGGTTCTTAGCCGAAAAAGAAATCCGACTCCTATTGCCATCAATATTAATGGGCAGCCTGTGGAGAAGGTGGACAACTTCGTCTACCTGGGTAGCATTGTTGCCGAAAATGGTGGTACGGAGCAGGACATCGCTTGTCGTATCAACCAGGCTAAACGCGCATACGGAATGCTGTCCAGAATCTGGCAGAGCAGTTATCTCAGCATCAAGACCAGGCTGGGCCTGTTTCGCTCCCTAGTACTGTCAGTGCTTTTGTATGGGAGCAGTACATGGAAAGTTTCCGTAGGAGTTATCAGAAAGCTACAAGTTTTCGTCAACTCATGTCTTCGTCGAATTTTAAGAATTTTCTGGCCCGAAACAATGTCAAATGAAGAGCTAAGTCGGCGTATGGGTCAGATGCCAATCGACGAATTGATACGCAGGCGAAAATGGCAGTGGATAGGTCACACATTGAGAGTGAAGAGTGATAACTGCATTGCTTTGCATGCCATGAAATGGAACCCCATTTCCAACCAAGGCCGACCAAGAGGGGGTCCTCGAATCACATGGCGTCGATCTGTGGCAAAGGAGTATCAGGCACTGGGTAAGTCTTTTGGGGAGTTGCGCCCTATTGCCCAGAACAGATGGCGCGCAGGAGTAGTTGACGCGCTATGCCCCGCTAGGGGTTAAGGCAAAGTAGTAGTGACGTCGTTTGGCGTACTGACCGGGGAAAGGTAGCGCTACGCCAGTTCTATTTCTTCCAGGTACTCCTTCGTATGTTGTTATGTTGGAGTTTCTCATTTATTTCACTTTATTCTAAACGAAGTCGATTTAATAGAATTTTCTAATAAGCCACGCATATTTTATAATATATACAGTCCATTCGCAAATTAACATCTGTCTCCAACGAATGGCAAATTTAATTACAGAGCTTTGAAATATTTGCCTTCTGCAACGCTTTATTCATCCGCCGCGTTCCCTGCCTACGAATCCAAATGCATTGGATCGTTGTTGCTTTGACGAAAACGCAGCTCCGGGCGAACTTGGCAGGCAAGGCTCTTCTTCAAATATTCTTCGGTCTAACCCTTATTAGTCTAGGCCTGTCGTCAGACAGTACATGGACATTTACAAGAAATTGGTCTGAAAGGCTAGCGCAGCTTTACTGGGAAGACCTTCCAGATAGAGGGCTACAACAATTAGGAATAAGGGCCAGATACTACTACTCAATTGTCCTAACCCCTTGTGGGGCAATTGCGCGTCAATACAAACAACCATGGCCGTCGTGGACGGTATTCGAACCCGAAACGCCGGTAGACAGACATGAGACTGACGCCTCTACTCAGCTACCGGTCGCCGTACCATTTCTACAAGATGGACGAAATGCTCTCTTTGTGTGGAGGATATCAAGACTACAAGTCGCAATTTGTAGAAATGCCCAGCGGTAATACGTTCCTTGGTCAAGTCCTCATAAGCCCTGCCAATTTTGGGGACACTCCTGCAAAAGACTATTTAGATTGATGGAAGCTCCTTTGGTGTAGTGACAGCTATGACGCAATAGTCATTCTATATTTGCAGTGCCCACTAGTAAGGTAATTAGCATTAAACAACATTAACATGGGATTGATCGTATCATTGATTGATTATAACATTGTGGTAACACTGCTCGTTATAGCCATCTAGATTTTCTATGTACCAAACACTATAAAGCCAGCATAAAACAATCAAGGAATTTTCAATTGCAATCCCTTCTCAAAATGTAAAATTTTTTCCGACACATCTTTTAGCAATAACACACTCGTTGAACATGTGCATACCGAAAAGGTGGGATTTTCCGAATACCGAGCCAGCATCCTAGCTCGACCATAAGAAATTAACTAGTCTGCATCCAAAGTTCTATATCGTGCACGTATGGCGTTATACGAGTATATTGCAAATATTGCATTCACTGAAGAGTTACTGTTGTATATTCGGGAAGTCACCCGATCTCTGACCAATTCATAAAAGAAGACCTCCAGGTCCAGGAAAGGAGCGTCGGACAAGCTCGAATGTGGGTCTGGATTCATTATCAATTCGTATTGCACCACTTGTTGCAATTAGTTATGGCTTGAAATTCTTGCATGTGAGATGAATTTGAATTTCTGAAATTCTAAATTGCATTTTCAACATGTGGAACGTATAAGGACCAAATTGAATAAAAAAGTGCTCGGAATCCGGAATTATTTTTGAGTGCTTAAAACGATGACAGCTAATATCGAATTCCATGGTTTTGAAATTTTGCATTGAATTGCGTTTGCGTGTTTAGAGCCCGCGTATACGAAAAACTTTTTATTTGGCGGGAAAACTAAATAGTTTAGTCAGTTTACCTCGTGCGCGGGCTCTTACTGTCAACGGGTCGCTTCTTTTCTATATTCGACATAGACAGTACTCTGTCAGTTTGACCAATACTCGGGTATAATCGTGCCAACAAGTTGTGTTAATGGTCGTGTGTTAAAAAAAATAATTAGCTAAAAAATGTGGGACAAAACAAATGTCTTAACTGTAGTCAGACGAAATCAGCACAGATTTTTTACCTAGGTAGTTATTTGTTTTAACATACAACAATTAACACAATTTGTTGATACGATAACAGCCGATAATTTGTCAAATCGATTGAGTCGTTGAGCAAAGCAGACAGAAAACGCCCGAACGCCGTCCAATATGCTGCCAGCCTAATGCTCGTCTTTTTTATTTTTCATGTAAATTTCGGATGGCGCAGTAGTATTCACCTCCTATCTGAGCCGTCTTTTACTGGCAAGCTTGGAATATTGTGAAAGTTATAGTAGTATGTATCTACAGGTAGTTTTTATTAATGAGCCGGGGATTGAGCCCCTTTTTCTCTGATGTGACTCCGTAGAGTGGCGACCGACACCTTACGGCTTACGAGCGCGTTCATGGTTGGGTAAATGTCGTGTTGAAAATGTTGTACTTGCTTAAATAAATTCATTGCTCCAGAGTTGCTTTACCCTTCCTTCGAACACGGTTGGATTATGCGATTTGTTGACTTTTTTGTCATCGCTTTCTTGTTACTGTCTCTGCATAATATCGACAAGAATGAGTTAATCTATTGTTATGCTAAACGGTTTAAGTTAAATGACAGGACATACACATGACACTACCTAAAGGATTTATTAATATTTTGGTAACTAAATTAACTTTATTGAAGTATGTACTGTGGTAAAGACTCTAGATACATAGCTATTCATGCTATGCTGCGGAATGTACATATGTACATCCTTTTTACTTGCCTTGTACTTTCATCTAAATTCCAAGGATGAGTAGTCAAGTGAACAAATACCTTCGGATGTCGGTTTATGACAATATTGTTTCGTGCAATGCCATGGAAGAACAGACTTCATCCTTTGGGAAATGTGATTTGATATGATTTAATAATTGATTACGAGATAAAATCCATATTGTTGCGTGCGGTTTCAATTTAGTCGGAGAAGATTTCTAGTTAATCTCATCAGGGTAGGATAAATGGATTGTTGATAAAACTTCGGGAAATGGTATTACGGGAAAGTATTGGATAATGTGTTTAATCTCTAGGCTGGTTTCTATAATTATGTGATAAATATTTCGTAATTAAAATCACCTATTAGGCACATATATGTAATACCATCATGATTACATATGATTTGTGGACATCTGCGGGTAAGTTCTCGTGAGTGATAAATTTAATTTATTAAAAGAAATTTGTACAGAAGTAACACTTTATTATCAATGTTCTTCTCTCAATTGCCCTAACCCCTTGTGGGGCATAGCGCGTCAACTGTTCCATGTGGCCCAGTTGACGTTTCGACGGCATAAACTGGTTTCGGAGAGTGCAGTTGCCAGCAGGCACCTTCTGCACATCCATGGCCACGAACGTCGTCGTGTACGGTACTTGAACCCGAAACGCCGGTAGTCAAACATGAGACTGATGCCTCAACACACTAAGCTACCGATCGCCCCCCCTTAAATGTATATTTTATCATAGAATCTTTTCATTCCCTGGACGTGGATTGCTATCTATTTATAATTTTTCGCTAATCAACAAACACGAGACGCTCATTAATCACAAACAAATCAATTCAGAAAATTGAATAAAATTCAAAACTCAATTGAAATTAATCGATAAATGTTTGTATCTGCCAAGCTGTCACTTACCATCACCAAACAATACTTATTGTCCTTAAAGAAACGAACGAGAACCATCGCCAAACGACAGGAAGAAAGAATAGATTCGCTCCGCTAAAAATTGACATGAAATCAATCTGACGAGACAACACATTTTATCGATTGTCTTTTGTTACGATTCTATCCCTTGCTCTAGGTATCCTGGCGCTCATCCCTGGGCGACAACGTAAAAATGGTACGCTCATTAATCGAATACTCGACCACAGAAGTTTCCTTCGGAATATTTTTTGTCCGATGTTTTCAGTGATCCACTGGTAAAAGATGAACGTAGAATGAAAGGGCTCGGTATTGCAGCGACAAGATGATGAATCCTTTTCAGAGCCAAACGTTCTGCTTCTGTGATTTTTCGAGAAATTTATTACGGCTGGAATATTGTACGATCCGCTAAAATTGTCTGGAATTAATGCTGGGGAGGATACCAATTACCCGAGGGCATTGTAATGGACAGGTTTGAAATTTTCTTAAAAAAAACACTATTACTGAAAAATTTGGCACCAATTAGAGAGAAGACTAATTCAAATCGGTGATAGAAAAAGCAATGTTAAGTTTGCTACTTTGGAAACAATAGTCGACCGATTAGGACTTCTGTTTTAGTTTTATATTATTTATTAGAGTAATAGCAAGGATGATCAGCTTGCTCATGAGGAGACTACTGTCGATGGGTAGGAAGCAAATTTGCAGGGTGGGTTATCACTGAAATATCCCAGCTTGACTTTTACAACAATTTGATGGACACAACTTTCATGACCCAACTTTACATTTACAATTTGATGAACGCACTTTTGATAGCCCAAAGTGACATTTACAATTTGATGAAGGCAACTTTAATGATTCAGCATAGCACTAACAATTTGATGACTAGGTTAGGTTAGGTGGCGGCCTCACGGCCCCGCATAGGCCACTTGGGTTCATAGCGATGCCACAAAGAAAAACAACAGAGATCGTTAGGTGTTGTTATCAGTCGTAATCAACAAGTCCTTGTTGAGCCCGAAGTATTTCGTCGTGCTTGCGAATATTAGAAGATTCATTATGTTGAGGTTTACAATCGCTTTAAGGTTGCGGGGAAAGTAGTCTCCAAATTATGTATGTCTTGTCCTTGCGAGTGCCGGGCATTCGCACAGGAGGTGCTCCAAAGTTTCTTTGGTATTTGGCAGCTTGCAGTTCCTGCATCCGCTGTCTGTGATCAGTCCCAGTCTGTGTGCGTGCTCACATATTAGGAAGTGACCCGTTAATAAGCCCACTAGCATTGCACATTAACCCCTGGAGAGGCCTAAGAGTATATCGGTTTTCTTAGTGTTGTACGAGTTCCAGAGTTCTCTCGTTATTCCGGAATTGACGGTTCCGTTCCAATTTTGGTTGGCCAGTTGCATCATCTGAGAGTCCATTTTAGTTCTTAGTGTTTGTATTGGAATAGGAGTTGCTATGCCATTGTGGCGTCCAATGCGGCTCCCTGCTTTGCGAGCCCATCCGCAATATCGTTGCCAAGGCAACCGATGTGGCCTGGTATCCATCGGAGTTCCAGTTTCCTTAAGGTGCCCAGTCTCTGAAGAATTGAGAGACAGTTAGGCGCTGTCGCTGATCTGATAGTGTCTGACTGTAGCGCTTTCAACGCAGCCTGACCGTCTGAGTGAATGTTGATGTTGCCCATCCTGCGTGTTGTTGAGACTAGCTCCGCAGCTTTTTGTATCGCTACCACCTCCGGAAGATGCTGCACTCGTTCGGCATTCGAAGCGATAGATTGTGTAGGAGCTCCGGTGAATGAACCGCGGCTCCAACACCTGTTTCGGTTTTAGAGCCATCCGTATAGAGGTTAAGGGAATTCTTAGGTCTGTTCTCGCCTGTGGAGTAGAAATCCCTTTCTGGTATGGTTACCCGCAATTTTCTCTTGGAGTCAATTACCGGCTTAATGAGGTCTGTATTCTCGAGAGGCAGTTTGATGTTTGTAGACGTGGTTCTCATCGCTCCTGTGATTCCCAAACATCCCAGTCTTTGGATTATTTCCATTTTCAGTTTATTGCACCTGGTTTTGAGTGCCGGCCACCAGACCAGATTTCCGTATAATAGAATTGGCCTAACAACAGCTGTATACATCCAGTGCATAATTCGAAGATTGAGTTCTTCTACACATTGTTAGCATTTTTTGGGACTTGCAAACTTCTTCCAACTGCAAGCTCATATCATTAGGCCATGGTTTTGACTGCAAAATGAAAAGGTCAGATCAACGGCTTTGAGTCTACTGCCTTTCCACAATCTGGCCATATTGCGGTTAACCTACTTTCCCTACTCGTAAGACGGTATTCTTGACCTCAACAAACGTATACAGGGAGCAGAAAAATCTAAACTACCTCTTCCAGAATCTGTAGATGGCCTACAGCACCTTGTCAGGTAAGAACTTTGTATAGCCCTGGGAAGACACCTATCGGCTCGGATAAAGCTAAGTCACACTAATCGGGTTTAACCCCTTGTGGGCATAGGGCATTACCACGCCGATTTTCCACCTCGTGCTGTTCGCCGCCATCGCTTTCAGCTCACTCCACGACTTGCCTATTGAGGCACCCTCTGTATCAACTGGTCTTCTTCAGGTGTCGTCCAACGCAGCGACTTGCGTTGGTTCCCTGCGGGTTCCAATCGAGGGCGTGTTGAGCAATGTTTTTTGGCCCTTTTCGAAGAGTATTGCCATTTTCGCCTTTTAATGGAAGTGTCTGTCCTGTCCTGACCAGTAATAGTAAGAAGGTCGTCATTAAAAATGACCTCTGTGTAGGATGCGCCGTAGACACTGGTTCACGAAAGTTTGCAATCTGTTTTTTTTTTGTTTTGTTGGTCACCTTCCAAGTTTAACAGCCATATAGAAGCACCAATTTTATATTGGTTTCGAAGATCCTGAGCTTGGTGCGTCTGGAAATGTTGTCAAACTGAAAAAAGCTGCCCGAGCCTTATTGATGCGAGACTGTACATCAGCAACCGCTCTACCATCTGCTGTAACTACGCTTCCGAGGTAGCAAAAACTGTCCACTTTTTCGACCGCCCAAGCTCAAGTACTTAGTTTTGGTAGCATTGATTTTTAGCCTCGCATTACGACTTACGCCGTGCAGAGCAGAGGTAGCAAAAACTCTCCACTTTTTCGACCGCCCAAGCTCAAGTACTTAGTTTTGGTAGCATTGATTTTTAGCCTCGCATTTGGGCTACTTGAACCGATTTATTTGAAAGAAGGCAAATATCGTCAGCATAGTCCACGTGTTGAAAGTATTTAAGCAACTTCCATACCTTTGCTCTGGTGTTTATAAAGCGCGCCGCATAGTACGTCGTTAATGGAAATCAAAAACAATTTAGGTGATAAAATGCAGCCTTGTCTCACTGAGATATGAACATCGAAAGGATCTGATAGCTTACCCTTTTGTAAGACGTGACATTGGGCTCCCTCATAGGACTCTTTGATGATGAATACTATTTTATCTAGTATGCCTCTCCTACGTACAGCTCCCAGATGTTTTCGCGGTCAACGCTGTCAAACGCCTTCTGGAAATCAACGAACATGAGATGTAATAGGGTATGGGGATCTCCACTCTGCGGATTGTTCAATAACAATTCGCATTGTGTTGATGTGGCCGTTATATGAAAAGCGCTCGCTATATGTTTGATCCTGTTCAAGATTTTTTTTGCCATCAGTTTGGAGACTGCTCGGAGAAGACAAATTCCACGCCAGTTATTACAGTCTTCCGATCGCCTTTCTTCCGGATCTTAATAATGACGCCCTTCTTCCACTCATTAGGGAGAGTTTCGGTTTCCCAACACTCTTGGATAAGGGGGATATATTCACTGGAGACTCTCCCAGCGCTTTCAGGTTAAAGGCCTCTAAACACATCAGGGCTCTTCTATACAGCTGCAACACCGAAAGCGACTAGTACTCGCCTTTTCTACCGGTTGATAAAGTTGACGTTTAAATATTTCCCCAGTATCAGCAAGGAGCGACCGGTAGCGCAGTGTATTGTGGCATCAGTCTCATGTTTGACTACCGGCGTTTCGGGTTCGAATCCCGTCCACGACGACGTTCGTAGTCATGGAGGTGCATGCTGGCAACTGCATTCTCCGAAACCAATTTATGCCGTCGAAACGTCAACTGGGCCTCATGGAACAGTTGACGCGCTATACCCCACAAGGGGTTGGGGTAACTGAGATAGATCAGCAAGGAGTGCGAAATTTTCACAACTGTAGCAATCTCTCTATAAGGCGACTTACACAATCTAACTTTGGGACTTCAACATTGAGTAGAAATAAGGTAAAGATTTTTTCATATCTTCTCTTCAAGTTATTCAGTACTACGAAATTAAATGAATAGAATGGGAATTATTTCGGACTTTAAGTGCCGCTTCTGCAAGGATGATGGTGAGATATCTCATCAAAACCTTTGTGAATGTAAAGAACGCCGCCGAAGGGAGTGTCTCGATGACGTTTTCCCTGAAGGGAGTTTAACAGATTTGTTGGCTTGGTCAAGCTTGATCGTCAGCCGCAGATTAGCTTGTAAATCCTTGCGCTGTATCAGAAGGCAATTGACCTTTAGGTCAGTTTTTGGTCTGTTTAAGCAAAGCGCGTTACTCGAATCTCATCTAATCTAAGGTTCACACACACGGAGTGTCTTTACTCTTCAGCTGGACTACGTTAAGGCCACACTCAACGAGGAAATAGAAAAGACTTTGGTAGTTGAGTCAAGGTGAATAGTACAAAAAAAACAAGCTAGCTGATACCCTTCATACCTTCGTTGTGATTTATAGTGCATTTGCCACTTTGAAATTAGTAGTAAAATTTGTTCCGATTTCACTGTTCCTATGAGAGGTATATGAAATAGTGGGCCGATTTCAACCAAATTTATGTTCGTGATTTGACAGTCAATACGATTGAATAATATGAAATTTGGTAAAGATATCTTCGGAAATAGTTTTTCTAACAAAAACTTGCTTTTGAAACTGTCGTTCCTATGACGGCTATACGATAGAATAGTCTAATTTCAACCAAATTGGGAAATGTGATTTGACTAAAGATACTATTGATTAGTGTGAAATTTGCAAAATATATCTTTAGAAATAAAAAAGTTTTTCTCACAACGACGAATTTTTGAACCGGTCGTTCCTATGGCAGCTGTATGACGCAGTTGTCCGATTCCGTTGGTTTTGACAGTTTACAGCGAGCAATAGAAAGAAAACATTGTGCAAAATTTCAGCTCGATAGCTTTAAAACTGAGGGACTAGTTTACATAAAACCAGACAGACAGACGGACAAAGCTTAATCGACTCGTCTCATCATACTGACCAAGAATATATACAGTTTATATGGTGGGAGATGCTTCCTTCTGTGCGTTGCAAACTTCATATGACAAAGTTAATATACCCTATCACATCCGTGAAGGGTATAAAAAAAACAGAAATGTTTGGGATCAAACGCTCACTCCTTCCTTTAGAAAACAATCAAATGTTTTTACATAAAAGCGTCTTATCCAGTTTTGGCGTAGTGTATCCCTATCCCTAAAGCAGAATCTAATCCCCAACTCAAACTTAAAAAATACATAAAACGCAAGAAAAAATTCGATACAATAAAAACAACAGGAAATAAAATTTTCACTGAACCCTCCTCGCCCATGCACAAGACCCTTAACATGTCCTTAATATTTTATCAACTTCCACGTGAACTGTTTCAAATCTGTGTTCTGTGTGGCATTCTCATATGAGTGTACACATGTGTCCGTAGTGTATATTCGAGGAAGCCTTTTCGCCCGGATATGAGCTTCAGTAAGAAAATGCGATCAGGTTACAGAGACGCAATATAGTTGTGTGTGTAAACATATGTATTTCCTTAAAGTTATTGTTGAGGACGAGCCGCAATATATTGGCGAATTTACTTCCAAACGGCTTGCTTCACGGATGAATATCACTTTGTACGACCTGGATGGTTTCTGACGATAAATTTACAATACCTCTGGATGGAGGTGATGAAGACAGTAAATCTCCTGAAGAATTTTATAATATTATGAATTTAACTTTTTCCGTAATACTAAAAGGATTACATCTAAGTGAAGACGATTGGCATATCCTATCCTATCCTATACTATGCAAGCTAGAAAAGTTTCGCTTTAAGTTTCCAGGTTTCCACAAAGACAATAAACATAATTTCAAATGCAATCTACACTCGAAAAGGACTGCAGCGTCACGATGACCACTACTGAATCCTTTTAAATCTATTCCTCTTCACATCCATGATTCGTATATCTGAGCCCAGTATCATTGTATGTATGTGGTTTAGCTTACAAAAATGTTCCTTCCGACTACCCTCATTCATGCGAACAAAATTATTAATGGACACTTTCAAACAGGATATACACATACATGTGTACAAACTACACATTCATCCTTACAAACGAACCAAAATGCTGGAAAACTTTTAATGATTCGACCGAAAATAATTCAGTCAAAGTACGGTTAATTAACCACAGAATCAAAAGAAACCTGAAAATAAGGGAAAATGACAAACACAATACACATTTATACAAAGGAATTATTTATACATGTCGGCATATTCAGCAGCAGTCTGAATGAAAATAGCGTTAAATTTCAACTTACTCGCATTTTTAAAAAGTAACTTTTGTTTTGTCTCAGCGTAGCTATCGTGTGCTACTTACTTCCTTCCAATTCCCCGCACTAGAAAGAATCTTAAGGAGCGTCTAACCAACCGAATCCTTGAACACGAAGTTCTTGTCGGTGGTCATGAAATTATATAAATCACCTTGACGAGTGTGCCTGAAATCGGTCGTATATCACCGGAACGGATAGGAAAGCCAAGAAGAAAAAATCAAAGTGAAATTGGAAGGCAAGGCGCAAAGAAGCAAAGCGACGATTGTATTTAAGAGACACAAAATTAACTCCCAAAGATCGTTGAAATGGAAAGACGAAGCCAAATTAAGTCAGGATAAGGGATGGCAGTGGTGGTAACTACAGCGGAATGTTTCGGGTAGGATTGAAAGTATTAGTAACGTCGAGATATCGGGAGATATATTTGATGGATGATATCACCTGTATTGTGGTTTATTTAGCTTTATATTGGGGTAGATTGTAGTGGCATTCAAGACCAGACAGACAGACTAGTACATATATACTCGCATTGTATTGTTGTATCTGACCGATAATAAATTCATAGAACATTGCATAGCCCCTGCAAAGCAAAAGTAAGAAAAAATAAAAACTGTAAAACTCGGTGGGCGTTTTCAGTACCACCACCCCATATACAAACAATCAGTTGTCTGGGAGGCACTAAAGAGAATCGCCCAATCGGAACTACTGCATCAGAAGTCAATCTAACATATTCCGAAAACAAACTTTAATGGTTATTTTCGTTATTTGGTTAGAGTGGCTGTTTAGTACACAGTAGAAAACTCCAAGTAACGCAATGTGTGCGTCGTTCTGATGCCACAAGCCTCATAAGGGGAATAACCGTTGTTATTAAAATCTGGCTGGGAGGCGAATAGACATTGATACTCTGAGATCTTCAGAGAAGATCCCCGCATCAGCTCTACAATCCATTTTAAATTCATATGTGAATATTTTACAGTCATACCTTCAGGTGACCCCTCACTTCATTCCACACTCGTTGGGAACCCAGCTGCCAGCTGCATGTCAAAGTCTACTTCGAGAACGATGTAATCCTTTCGCAACATGTCTCGTACCCCGACAGGTAGAGACTCCAATATACTAAAGTGCCCATATGGTTTGGAAGTCCCTCCTCCAGACTCCCTTAGTCTGACAGCGCTGCATTCGGCGATGAATTATATTTGTAGGTCCATAGGAATATCTAACCACTAGTGATGGGCATAATGACTCTTTTCACTGTGCCAGCACATAAGCTCTGACTCTTTCTAATGAGTCGTTCAAAAAGAATCATGCAAAGAGTCTGAAACTTGGTTAATAACATATTCAATAAAAGTCGTAGTTTTTAAAAATTCAGTTTTTTCCTTTATTTTTTACCCCCGATTCGAAATGATGCCAATTAGTTCGAGCCAGCCATATCGGACCACTATTTCCCATGAAAATGGGGCTACCAATCTGAGATAGACGACCCCAATTTCTTTATTTTGCCTTTTTTGGCCTTCTGAGTCAGCGACCCCCCAATGTCCTTTAGTTCGAGCCAGCCAGATCGGACCACTATTTCCCATGAAAACGGGGTTGCCAATCTGGGATGGACGACCCCAATTTTTTTTTTGCCTTTTTTGACCCCAGGTCCGGAGTCAGCGACCCCCCAATGCCCTTTAGTTCGAGCCAGCCAGATCGGACCACTATTTCCCATGAAAACGGGGCTGCCAATCTGGGATGGACGACCCCAATTTTTTTTTGCCTTTTTTGACCCCATGTCCGGAGTCAGCGACCCCCCAATAACCTATAGTTCGACCCAGATGAATCGGACCACTATTTCCCATGAAAACGGGGTTGCCAACCTGGCGTGGGCGACCCCAATTTTTTTTCTCTTTTCTCACCCTACTCGTATATTCGGAGTCAGTCAAATCATTCCACTCTGTTCTAAAAGCTCCATGCCATGAATTCCTCATTTCGTAGAAAATTTGAGTAATTGGTGTATGCGCTTCATGAGTGAAACATCTGAATTTGAGTCAATACTGAATTACACAAATAATCAATGTTTGTGTTATGTGTTATTTATCACCACAGCCCAGGATGTCTTACAGCACAGAGTGAGTGAAATATATGATAGAAGTGTGTGGTTTGTGTTAAAAACTCAAAACTCACATTGCGAATAACTCATTTTGTGCCACAGTATACAGAGGAAATTGCCTGGTATCGTTTTCATCTAAAGTTGAACTTGAGATGATGATACAAGACGATTACTTTTGTTTTAGAATGTTTTGCTTGTTTTATGTATTTGGGGAAACTTGGATGTGCGGTCCGACGTAAGCAAATGATTTTTGATTTACTCGCAGTCAGCATGGGTTGTTGTGTGTATATTTAGAAGTATACACAATGCGTGCATTGCATACTGCATAGAGATGATTATGAATGGATTTAGATGGGATTGGTTTGGTAGATAGATAATGGTGGTTTTAGTTTCAGATAGATATTAGGATGGGGTGTGAATAAATATGAATGTAATACATATAAGTAATCAGAAATTTTGAATGAGCGTGGATTTTGTATGCGTTAGTGTGAAAACACATCGCATCAGACAAAACGTTTTTGTCTCATAAGACAAGAAATCGCGTTTCATTGCGGCACACACCAAGCGAAACACAGTGAAACAAAACAAAACGTTTTTTGTCTTGTTTCGTTTGGTGTGTGTTGAGATAAGACAAAATTGAATTTGCAACGATGACGTCCATAGTCTTCAAAATTTTACATAAAATGGCCAGGTATCAAGCGGAAACAAATTTTTGTTTCCGAAAGACAACTGGCCGCTTAGTGGCAACGAAACATCTCTTTCTGTTTTGTCTTGTCTTTTTGTTTCGTTTCATGCGGTGTGTGTTGCGCCTATTGCAATGTATACAATTACCGACAACGACGTTTGTCTGAAACAAGTTTGTTTCATTCGGTGTGTGTTATTATTATTATCGACAACCAGTCATAAAACGCATCGAGACAAAAACGTTTGTTTTGTTTCGTTTCTTTTGGTGTGTGCTGCCTGATAAGAAGCAATGGTCTGTTGTTTTTTGAAACAAAAACAAACGTTTTGTCTTATACGGTGTGTTTTCAGCCTTACGTAGTATTTAATTTAATTTGAGTATTCATTTTACAGTGTGTCATTCTTAAATTGAACGACTCGGAGGCTATGTTATTGTGCCGAATCTTGCGCTCATTCTGTTGAGTCGTTTAAAAAGAGCGACTCGTTACTGTGTTACACATCACTATACTAACCACTATTCCAGCGCTCCGTATGCAGGAATTGGCCCGCTACAGCTGCGTACCGACATAAAGTCATCTTTGGCTGAAGACCCCAGCTTTAATGATTAACGTTGAATTGTTTTTCTGTAATGTAACTTTTACAGCGACATATCGATGGTTTGCGAACTCATTTTTTTTTTATTTCTGCCCTTTTCCACGAGTGCCACAATTTATGGCGATCGCGTAGCGGACAAATCGCTTGTACATATTCATTGAGAAGTGTACATACTTGCCTGGTAGTTAGATAACACACGAGTACACTGCACATCATTAGCAGAGGGACTAACTAATTCTGGAAACTCCATGGCACTATAAACAGTGGCCTATGTGTTCATTTTATAACAAGTGATATCGATTCGAAAATCCCGTTAGGATTTTATTTGCATTTAATAAAGATCATCAGAAAAGAATCGATTACTAGGATATAGGTCCATTTGACAACTTTATTTGTTAGTCGAAAAAAAGGATAACTTCGAAAATATTTAGTAATACATTTTAAATTTCGGAGTGTTTTCTAACGTTTTCAAGTTGATACAGTTATCGCTAATAGATACAAGTGAGGAAAAATTTATTTAAAAGTAGTTTTTAATCAATATACATATAGTAGAAACTTTGGGGCGACCGGTAGCGCAGTGTGTTGAGGCGTCAGTCTCATGTTTGACTACCGGCGTTTCGGGTTCGAATCCCGTCCACGACTTCGTTCGTGGCCATGGATGTGCAGGAGGTGCATGCTGGCAACTGCATTCTCCGAAACCAGTTTATGCCAAGAAACGTCAACTGGGCCACATGGAACAGTTGACGCGCTATGCCCCACAAGGGGTTAGGGCAATTGAGAGGGAGAGAGAGAAACTTTGAAAGAGGAAGAACACTAAAGACGCAATATTGCGAATCGAATTGCTAGATTCCATCGAGTGAGAAATACTTTTGATATTTATGTAAAAAATTGTGGAAAATCAAACAGGACGCTTTTCCCGGTCTTCGATTTCTTCAGTGAGAAGAAACCATTAAAGGGTAGCGGCTAATTTTGCACTATTTGCCCCAAAAATTGAGGTATGAGGAACTCTATGCTGAACTCTAAAGGAAAAATAAGGATAAGGTATGTTCTTACAAGCAATTATGAAGCTATTGTATTTTCCTTGCTTGAATTTTATTAAATCTATGTAAATATTTGCGACGATCCGCCATGTAGAAATAATTGGCAATTAGCCACGCTCAATCTTGCAAAAGATGATTAAAGAAGTGAGGAGAAGCCTTTACAATCCTTCGTAGAATTTATAAGAATGCCTCGTACCTTAATATTCGGTGCCAATAGCGCATTCTTTGAATTCTCCAGTAGAAATCGAGGTCGGGAGAAAGCGTCCCGTTTGAAGTCTCTTGAATGGACTCATCTGCCATGCGTATATCATGTAATTCCGACTGAAAACCGGTCGCATGTTTGCAGTATATACTTACCATAAGCTTAGTCCAGACACTCAACCTACTCCATTGTCCTATGCGTGAATAAACACAGAGGAATACTTCAGTGTCCGTCTTTGATTAATGGCTTAAATGCTCTCCCAGTCTCCCCTTGTTGTGAGCTTCACTTCGAAGTTCCTTCCGAGGTATGTTTGTTTTTTCATGTGATCCGTGTCCTCAAGATCAAGGCCGTATTGTCTCTGATATGTTTTCAGAATATAAGAGTGGCCTTCTTCAATTTAAATCGTGGCACATGCCTAAACTTTTACCTCGTATTGCTGCTAGGCATGCACTTTTGCGGATGAACCGATTCAGGGGCATAAGCCCTTGGATCATTTCCAACACAGCAGTAGTAGTAGTAGTTCTCAGGGCACCCGTAATACTTATGAAGACCAATCTCTGCAATCTCGTTATTTTTTTTTGAATTTTTTTGTTTTCGGTGGTGAATTTCCACAATACAGCACTGTAGCCCTCACTATACATGCAAATAGGTATATAATATGGCGTCTGTGGTCTGAGACACCATGTAATGGAGTAGGTCTATCGATACGCAAAGAGTGCTGCGCGAGCTTTTCCGAGTCAATACTTCTCGTTAGCTCCCCAAAACAGTTCTCTGTCCAGTATTAGGCCCAAGTATCAAACACAGTAAATGATAGGTGTAGGTACTTCATTCAGGCTGGGTGTAGTCATTTTCGGCACGTTATGGTTTCTTGTGAAAAGTATTAGTTCGATTTTTGTCGGGTTTTGCTGTAAGACCAGCTTCACCGGCTCAGATTTATATCTAGTTCAGTGCCGATTGCATAAGGTCCGAAAAGTCTTGAGGGAACTTACCTTTCATAAGCACCACAATGTCATCGGTATATGGCACCACCTCGAAGTCGCTGACTCTTAACCTCTTTAATATTTTGTTAACGCTGAGGATCCAGAAGAAGGGGTATAATATCCCTTCTTGCGGTGTTCCTGTGCCGACTGTCTTCTCTTTTACGAATTCTTAGACTGATTGGTCTGATGTCCTGCACATTGTGATGATTCAACCTGCCTGGTCTCGGCTCAGGCTCAGGTATTGTTCCAAATCTTAAGTAAGTGCTTAAAATGCGCTGGAGTATCGGGATGATAGCCCTGTCCACTCTTTGGGTTATAATTGATGAAATTGCATCAATCCTTGTAGCTTTGAAAGGTTTGAATTTGCGTATCGCCCACTCAATTTTCACTTTGTTAGGTTAGGTTATAGGGACTGCTTCGGCATACGGAGCACACATAGACCACCACTCGGTCCGTTGTAATTCCGCCTTCCGACCAATACTTAATCCGCTAACCATCCGGAGCGAACAATGGACCGATGCATCTGACCAGCACTTATTTCCTTCAGGTCGTATACAGAGTGGTGAAGTAATAAGACCCAAGGGTAGATTTCCTACTACCGGCAAGAGCAGGGCAGGTGCAGAGGAAATGGAACCTCGTTTGTTAGTTCCTGTATCAGCTGTTCCGACGTCACCTGGACTATGATTGGGTGGTCATCCCAGCATGCTGTACTAGCCAATTCTGGTAATAGTATAGTCCAGACACTCGTTTGGGTTGTTCCCTTTGTAAGAAGGGTGGTAAACATGGGGTTATTGTTAGGATTTTCTTGATTCTAGCCGCCTCTGCGTTTTCCTTAATGTTCTCACAGTATTTTCCTCATGAGTGACGTTTTGCTCGTTATACCCCCCACGGATGTGATAGAGTATATTAACTTTCTTACAAAGTTTACAACGCACAGAAGGAAGCATCTCCGACCATATAAACTATATATATTCTTGGTCAGTATGATTGAGACGAGTCGATTAAGATTTGTCCGTCTGTCCATGTGGTTTCATGCAAACAGTTTTAAAGCTATCGAGCTGAAATTTAGTATAAAGCTTTTTATACTCTAGATGAAATCTGAGAGTATTATAAGTTTGCCACAAAGTTTGTAACGCTAAGAAATAAGGCTCGCAGAAAAAAATGAATGATACAGAAGTTCATATTATCACTCGAATATCTCAAAACCGGATGTCCGTCTGTCCGTCTGTCCGTCTGTCCGTCTGTCCGTCTGTCCGTCTGTCCGTCTGTCCGTCCGTCCGTCCGTGACCTCTCTAGCTCGAGAACGCGTTGAGCTATGAAGTTCAAATTTTGCACACGTTATTTTTGACAAAAAATGAAGGCTAAGTTCGTGAACGGGCTAAATCGCTCCACCCCTTCTACCCCCTCCCATACAAAATGACACATTTTTGATAATTTACAATAATCAGATTTTCTCAGAAACTATAAAACATCTTGCTTTGAAATTTTGAATATATCACTTTTATGATAATTGTAACCTACATTATAAAAATTAATTGTAATCCTCACCCTCCTTCTACCCCCTCCCATACAAACTGCACTATTTCATGAAATACGTTAAGCCAATTTACTCATTACCTATACAATTTATCGGGCTGAAATTTTGTACTTAACACTTAATTAACAATATCAGTTAGATTCAAAAAAGTAATCGATTGCCCTTACTCCGTCTACCCCCTCCCATACAAAATGACACATTTTTGATAATTTACAATAATCAGATTTTCTCAGAAACTATAAAACATATTGCTTTGAAATTTTGAATATATCACTTTTATGATAATTGTAACCTACATTATAAAATTTATTGTAATCCTCACCCTCCTTCTACCACCTCCCATACAAACTGCACTATTTCATGAAATACGTTAAGCCTATTTACTCAGTACGTATACGATGCATCCGAGATTGCAACCAAAATTATTTATTGGCTTTAACCAGGTTCAAATTCATCTAGAGTATTGCATGATTGGGGTTTACCCCAATCGTAGTTCTTTTATGTTTTTTCTATTGAATCGGACCACTACGTCTTATAGCTCCCATAGGATCGACTGCTCCAAAAATTCGTCTTTGTGAGAAAAACTTTTTTTATTTCTAAAGATATATTTTTGAAGTTTCACACCCATCAATAGTATTTTAAGTAAAATCACATTCACTTTGGTTGAAATTGGACTAATCTGTCATATAGCTGTCATAGGAACGACCGTTCCAAAAGCAAGTTTTTGTTAGAAAAACTTTTTTATTTCTGAACATATTTTTACCAAATTTCATATTATTCAATTGCCAAACCACTTTCCTAAATTTGGTTGAAATCGGCACACTACTTCATTTACTTCTCATAGGAACAGTGGAACCAGTTTTACTTATTTCAAAGTGGCAAACGCACTATAACTCACAACGAAGGCGAAGGCTAGCTTGTCTTATCTTATTTTTGAAGAGACACAACTCCAGTTTGTATCGACCCTAGTCCTTCACCTTATCGGACCGCCTTGCGTTGTTAAATGCACTCCATGTGTTGCATCTGGCGCCGTTTTTCCTTACGGGTTTTTCCGGGTACACGTTTCTAAAATCCGATTCAAGAATTTTTAATAGTTGGTTCATTTGTTCACTAATCTGTCCTGGAGTCGTTAGATTCAGGTCGTCCTATGCTGCGAGGAGCCTCTTTGTTTTCATCGAATAAACCTCCTATTGTCCTGTTCTTGGCTTCCGAAAATGCTCAGTAACGGTACGAGAGTTCCTGACGACGGTAGGTCGGAAGCTCGCCAACCTCGCAACTTTCCATTATGCTTGGGGTTGTCAGGGTGATATCAGTTAACCCTGTTTCTGGTAATAAAAGTGGGTTTATTACATGTGCTGACAATGTTGAGGTCATTTAAGATTAGAAATTCTAATATGCACCCACCTCTTTCAACTCCGACATAGCTCCCCCTTATGTCATAGTGGTCGTTTGCATCGTAGCCGATGACGACCTCAGCTTTCGACGTTGCTTGCGCTACTTTCTCTGGTGTGATCGATTCCACATCATCACGGCAGGGAACTCGGCGCGACGGCGTTTACTATCCTTACTTCCCAGAGCACCGTAGTTGTGTCTCCATTGCTAAGTTGCGAGATAAAAAATTATATTTAGTTCTTTTTTGGCGCCAATGCACGTTCTCACTTTGTCGCTGTCTGTCAGTTGAAACACGCTGAGATGACTGCTAAATCCACAGACTGCATTCGTATAGAGATACTGTGTATCAACGCGATGTCGGCGGGTCCCTGGCTAAGTTGCCGAAGCGGTTTGGCCATAGCCGCTCTACTGTGGTGTTATAAGATGTTCCAGAGCCACTTCGTGCTTATTTTCATTCCATCAAGAGCTACTGGCATATATTCTAAAATGGCATTTATAGGGGAAATTTACGTATCTTTGGTGGAACCACGCACAATCGCATATCGCAATGTCAACCAACTAGACCTAATCAAGAATATTTGACAAATATTTAAAAAAATTAAAAGGTTGTAGTGCCACGTCATATTCTTACGCCTCACACCACAGGGGGAAATTATGTATAACCCGGATAAAACTCGAAAAATGCACATTTGGTTTCATTACCCACCATATTGCTGTTGACTTTGAACCGGCATATTTACAGCTGTGAACTTAAAATAAATTGCATTCTTAATCATATAACTATTGCATCACCGCACCGGAAGATACATGGGACCATGTTCCTTGGATTTAATTAAAAGCCGTCATATTTTAATGTCGTTATACAAAAGAACTCAGTTTGAATCGTCCTATCTTTAATTCAAACATTTATAATACCATCCGAATTCGTAAAAATATTCTCGGGATTCACCAGCCACGTCCATCCGTATTATATATCTTTCTATGGGAATCTCTTTTTATCTGACAAATAGCAACAATTTCGAACTTATGGTATCCTTTATAAGAAGCACATCTGTGCTCCATATCCTGAAACTGAAATACACGAAACATTTCAATTAGCACGTTTAAGCGTTTAATTATTCATTATGATTGTAAACATTATGATACCTGCAGATTTTGCAATTCTCCCCGAAATCTCCATTGCCTCGGAGCTACCGGAGTTTGTAGCACATAGCCTGAATACTGGAGCACTGAATCCGTGTGCTTCGTTAGTGCCAGGAAACAAGATGAATGGACGAACTCTGACTCTTTGCACTGAACAATATCATATTTTATCGTGAATACTATACCCGATAGTATTCAGGTGTGCAGTAGGGTGGCAGCATCCAGCCTCAGGATTAAGTATAAGCTTAGTGCTTAACCGGAGGCTATCCGAACTATGAAGGTGGAGTCTATTGGAATCGGAAAACGGAGTAAGGACAGGTTGCCTTTGTATAGTTTGGACTCTAGAGATAATCGGAACCCAAGTTACTGTTAACTCCCATTGAAAAGTTTAATTCTTGGTCAAACAGCTGAAAACCATATGCGGTAGTTTCGTAGGTAGTAGAAGGATTTGCACTTTGAAGCATGCAAAATCCATTGAAGAAGGCCATGTTTTCTGTATTTCGGTAGTAATATATCTTAATGTTGACCGTAGCATGTTCTCCAGACAGGCAGCACTTGGATTTTTCCACTTCAGATCACACTCAATTGTTCTACTGAAATAAAAACACCATATACAATGTTCGCTCAACGCAATACATGTTTCTTTGAAATGATTCTCGTAAACTTGATTAAACTTATTTTCAAAGCATACGAGTTCAATTCAGTAAATTTCGTTGAATTTTACGAAGACATGGAAGTGACAGGATAAGCTAGAATGCTCATAATTCAATGACAAGGCAAACGACGACAACGGCAACAATGTTCCGAGAATTTATCCAACTTTGTATACATTTGTGCGTGTGTACTTCTTGTTAAATGTAGTCCTGGAATTGGGAAATGCTACGGGTTAACTTAACACTATATGGACCCTTTCCAGAGTGTAAATCTTGTAGTGTAAATCAACTGGCCAACGATGATACGTTTGGAGGCATGTTACATATGAGGATAAAAAGCAAGATGTAAAAACGATACTCGTACATCTGTGTTGGGTGGGAATGCAACTCATGGAGTTTCGGAAAACTTTTAGTTTTTCATAATTCAATATATTAGTTTGCTTCATGAGGTTGCTCATGTCACGTGCCATGATATGCATCCTCTCTCGTAAGGTCCAATGAACAATGTTTGGGGATGTTTAACTTTCCGGACAAGTTTCATGGCGGAATAGTAAATATATTTATATATTTAATTATGTGTTGGTCATAGTCCATAGGTTTTGTTTGTCTCAAGAGTTACGCGTAAAATTCGGAATGTTCAGCGACCTTGCTTCTTACATCGTTGGACGCGTTTTAGAAGTGCAATCATTAAACATGCTAAAAAACTAACTCGGATCCCGATTCGCTAAACATAGCCTATACCCTCCTTCATATTTCTATTTCATAAACTTTTTAGCCCAAAAACGATGATCATGTAAGCGGCCGAGCTGGGAAGTTGGGAAGGTTGGCAGGCGTTTCGATGGTTATGTCATTATCGGGACTCAATAACCCGACGTCAGGCCCTGGCCGCTTGGATCATCGTCCTCCAATTATCTCGGTCAAGTGACTGCGCCCTCCAATTTTGGAAGCCCAGCAGTTGTTCGGCGTCATCATGTTTTCGAAGGCTTGAGTTAGAGTCCAGGTTTTGCAGTCATACCATAGCACAGGTGGTATGATGGTTTTGTATATGCGAAGCTTCGTATTTCTGTGTACATGCTTCGATTGCATTATTGGGATTACCGAGAATAAAGTCTTACTTACTTACTTACTTACTGAGGTTGATATTCGGTTATTCTGGCGTCCTTGTTCTTGATTGCATCATTATTTTGTTTTGTCCTGGTTGCTGCGTAGTCCAACTTCTTTTGTACGCGGCGTCAAGATTATTTAGAAGTTTATCTGTGTCGGGCAGGTTTCGAGATATGATGTCGATGTCGTCAGCGTGTGATATCAACTGCGTCGACTTGAAGAGCAATGTGCCCCTGTTGTCTGCATTCATTACCCAGATGGCGTGCTTAAGTACCAGGCTGAAGAGGGTTGGAGCCAGTCCATCACCTTGCTTCAGTCCAGTCGTATTTCAAAGAGATCAGTCAGCCTGTTTTAGATACGGGGTTGGTCATCGTCATCTTTGTTAATCGTCCTAATTTGACTGGCATACCAAATTCCAGCATAATGCTTTACAGTACACAACGATCGATACTGTCACATGCTTGCTTAAAATCAACAATGATTTGGTACACGTTAACGTTGTACTCCCAGCACTTTTGCAGAATCTGCTTGACCGTGAAAAGTTGATCGGTTGTAGATCGCCCAGCTCTGATACCCGCCAATTAGTCATTCTGCGCACAGCTTTATTCTATTTTCCAAAATGTTCGTCAGTATTTTGTAGGACGTACAGACTAGTGAGATGCCTCTGTGACTCATCTCTTTTTGTGGATGGGATAGATGATGCTCCTGCGCGAATCTTCTGGGATCACCTCGCCCTCTCAGATTTGCAGAAATAGCTGGTGTATTGTATTTAATAGACCCGTCTACGCCTGGCATTTTATTTGGTTTGAGTGACTGCAGGGCGATATCAGCTTCTTCTACTGTCGGAGATTGTGTATTTGGGCCATGATCTATCATATCGTCAACGATTGGGGTTTCTTGTATGGGAATGTGGGATGCGGGATTATGAAGCTCCTCGAAATAGAACGCTCATCGTTTGTTGATGCTATGAGTGTCGCATGTTTCCATCCTTGTCCTTACACAGATTAGTCCTGGGTTGACAGCCATTCTTAATCGTGTTCACTAGTCTGGTGTCTCTATTAATCTTCAACAACTGCTCGTCAAAGAATTTTCGTTTCTTCCGTCTAATTATTCTATTTGATATTCGCCGTAGTATGTCATATTTTTCTCTTTTAGCGCTAGTTGGATGTTGGATACATTGTCTGTAAGCTTAGTTCTTTGGTCAAGTTATTTTTGACATTCTTCGTCGAACATATCATTTAGTGCTCGCCGGGCTATGTCCCCATATGTCCCACGACTTTCTCTGCGGCCTCCTTGATTGAATTCTTAGTTCTTCCCAAAACCCGTGGTCACCTATGTTGCCAATGTTATGTAGCATAAGGGTCAGTTTTTCTTCAAGGGCGGCTATATGTGCCTGCGCCGTAACATCGTTCAGGAGTTTATCAACCGCAAAGATTTTCGGAGAGCTGATTCTTGATTGGCTCACTGAACAGATCCTACACCGATAGGCTGTATTTACCAAGTGATGGTCGGAATCGGAAATTGCTGCTCGGCATGATGGAACATCTATCACGCTTCAAGCCCATTTGTTGCATATTAGGATGTGGTCAATCTGGTTGACGGTACGTGTACCCGGAGGTTTCCATGTTTCATTATGAATGTGTCGATGCAGGAAGCTGTTGAGCTTACGATAAGGCCCCTACTCCATACAAAGTCGATTTATCGTTGACTGTTGTCATTTCGTTTCTCGTGAAGGCTATGTCCTCCAATGGTTCCCCTATGCCAACTCTCGTTTCCAACTTTCGCACTGAAATCTCCGAGCAGTATTTGGACGTCATTTGTTGGAAGTGGGTCGAATAATTTCTCCAGGCGGCCATAAAACTGGTATTTTACTTCTTCTGCCTTCACTTCAGTGGGGGCATGCACGTTGAAAATTCGAGTCACAATGCGAATCGCACACAACCTTTCATTGATGTGTTTGAAGTCAATAAGGTGCGGTTCGAGGCGATTGTTCACGATGAAATCAACTCCGAACTCCTAGTGTCCAGATGGTTTACCGCTGTTGAAAATTGTATACGATTTGTTGTCATTGATCTCGCTGCCAAGCCAATTTGTTTCCTGGACTGCAGTGATGCTCAGTTTGTCAGTTTCTCGACCTGTTGTAGGAGGGCCTTCTGTGTTCCCAGTCTGTTCAGGGAGCGTACATTGTAGGATCCGAAAGAATAATCCATTGAACGTTTGCGAGGTTATCGTTGTCGATCCGTCCAATCCGAGGCTTTTTTCTGGTTTCCTGACATTAAGTAGTTTGTCCAAGGATGTATTGTCGGCCCATACCTAAACCGTATTCAGGGGTAGCCTCGGTCATAGCGGCTTCAGGTGGTCATAATGTGTCAGATTTTACACAACTATGTTGCAGGTCTGACTACGTCATTCATGCCACGCTTATGACTTGAGACGCTTAGATGTAAGTCAACCAGTCAGGTTACAGCTTGGGACAGTCGGCGGAGTTTCGTCAGTTATGTGCCTTAATTCTTTTAACGCGAATCCAACAAAACCCAATGTGCTACCACTGACCGCGAGAAATGACGTAGCACTTCAGTTAAAAAAGAAAGGGCGCAAAAAAGCTTCCAAATTTATCCCAATGGAGATATTTTAGCCTACTGGTCAAGATAGGTTCGTTCCTTCGGACGAAGCGGCCGATAATGCGAGTGTGCGGCTTTAGATCAAATGATTCTGGATGATTCATGGCTTTCACCATTTTCGACAATTTGTTCGGTACGACGTAAATGTAATTAGGATGTTAAACTGTCCTGTTGTTACGCGAACGAAAAAAATATGCCGAAGACCATAGATAGCAAGTCATTATACGTGAACGGTGTTAAGGACTGTCCCCAAGGTAGGGATTTTCTCAACAATTCTTTGACAAATGGTAGTCGCATTGTTATCAACCAATCAGGTACGCTGATGACATTGCTCACATATGCACAGATAACCACTCTTGTCTCATAAGTCGTTTGATATCTGGCATATTTAAACCAGGATACTCTATACAGTGTGCTGAGTCGTCGTAGCATTGCATTGTGACCTTAACCTTATCATTTAGGACTTCATTTATCAATGGAACTAATTAGTTCCTATAGGCTAAGAGGCTACCAGTGTAATCCTTATCAAGACACAACCAGGTGAGGCATAAACTATTCGTACTTTGGCAGGCCCGTTAAGGAAACACGTGAAGAACTTTTGTCACTGGTTGGAGCCATATATACCTATACACCATCATCGTCATTGTCATAATCTGTATCGTTTCCCTCCAATTGACGATATCCCAGCGACCAATATTCTTTGTAAAAAAAACAGGTCTGATAATTAAAACTGTCGAATAAAAAGTTTAAATTCAGTATTCCAAGAAATAGAAATTTTTAATGATTGCTTAGTACCTTTCTTAGAATTTACCAGCTTTCTACCTTTTCACGGGAGGAAAAAAAACAATAAGCCCTAAGGTCTACCCTTTTTAATAGGATAATAAAGTTTAATAGATGAATACAGAGTTATATTTAGAGGAAAATGCGTCCTACAATTTGATTAAAGCATTAAGCTGGAATGCGATAGGGTGAAGATGGTACGAATGACCGTTTCGCTTGCACTGGATTATTCTGCCAATCTTCCACCTACTAGAAGCCAAAAATATTTTATTCGTTGAAATTCGTTCAAATACCTTTCTCTCTGATTTATTTTTTAATTATCAAATTATTCAATTATCCTTATACGCATTCCTTCAACGCAACGCATTCCTTCGCGTCACATCGATCAAAACGTCTAGAACGTGTCTTTTTCTTTCTTTTAATTTGTTCTTTCGCCAAAAAGTCATTTTGAAAATACTCCTAGCTTTATAAAATACAATAAGGTTCATATTGTATCTACATTTTTTTTGTCGGCTTTGTTGAAATTTATGGGCAGCGTAAAGATGACGCTTGAATGTGTCATTTTTACTTGGAAGTACATACTTTTGAAAAGTATCCTGCAAAGTGGTTGAATTCACCGGTGAAAAAGGAACGACCAAGTTGCCAGTGCAAACGACTCAGGTCTGCTGTAATTAGATGGCCGTTTGATGGGTCAATCTAATCTGGGGACCGTTAAAAGACAGCCGCCGATGGCAACAATGCTTGGTCATAAAGTTAATTTTATGGCTCCTTGAAAGACGAAACAACGGAAATTTTACGATCCAATTTATTAATCTCGGAACAGCTTAAAATGGCACGCTTTTAAAATGTCTTCTAAATATTGCTCGTATTCCTCCCCCTCGACAAGAACAAAGCACACTTAACTTTTCTTGCCAAGAATACTTTTCGTCATAGACGCCATTTTCCTCTTAGCCTTGCTTCAGCGTCTCTCTTGATGATTTTTCAATAATAAAATACAATTAAGAGTTGGTCGACTTGTGAAGATATGGTATCGAGGCTAGACGTATTATGCTGAAAGGAACGTCAGGAATACGCTCTCTCGGCAAATAGCGCTTCAATTCTTAAATATCCTGAAAATTGTCATGTCGCTTGTCTCAAGTATTGCAGCACATATATCACTTGGAGTCCCATTCAAAATGGCATTGTCGCAGCACGATTTTTGAGGTAGATACAGGATAATACAGACAATATCCTTATTGTGCTCGATACAATATCCTTACAAAGCACTTTTCTACCTCAAAAAAATTATCTTCTCGTAAGCCACAAAAAATCTCGACCGGAATAGGAGAATGTGAAAACGACGACTGAAAGAACCGAAACTGAACTGAACGTGCTCAATTGATTTATACTCGAAGGAGTTTTCTTTTAATAAGATGAGTGGCCTCTTTACAACAAACCTCAAAGTGGTTACCAATTGAATGCTGTGAAGCCTGGCAATAGATTCAGGTCAAGAGATGACGCTACGCTTCGATGACGTTAAAATAACTTCAATATGCTTTTTAGAAAGATGATATAAAACGATGAGGACATGGAAAGTAGTTTGAGGACATGTCGGTATAGTACAACGGATGCATCTTTGCATCGATTGGGACACGAAGGTGTGAAAAATGACTGATGAGAGTTCAGCATACTTCTATAACATAAGGATAGGGCCCATTTTGGGTGTATTGTACGGAAAAAAATTAATTAAAAGATATAAAAGGTTAAGGATTTTTTGCAAGAGGACATCATTCAGCCGGACAAGTGGTTCATCCAAATTTCTCTACAAAGTATTTTCAAAACTGCAAACTCTTTATTCATTTTCACATGATATGTGCATGCAGCAAACTCTTCAGATACATTGCAGCATATGCTCCCATTGGAATCAGTCTTGTCGATACAAAGATTCAATTTTCGCCCTTGAACATGAAGTTCATCCACCAATTCACCTATCCTATTCGATTTGATTCGTGCTCAAAAATGGCAATTGAGAAGTTCTCCAAAAACCAGTTCAAGTACAAATGCGATTCTACTACCCAGTTTCGATATTTTTCCAGGGAACTTTTGAGGAAAAGCACTTATCCATCCAATTATTTGTCTTGAGTAATGGCAAATGAAATTGGATAGCACAGCACTTGAGCGTGGTGAGAGACAGTGCGGTTTTTGAAAATAAGACACCATTCTAAGATATACGTTAGACCACATCCCTCACTGAGTGGTATAACTCAACCATTACGTTACGATGGACATTGTTGTGGTGGACATGTGATTTTTCGATATAGTACTTGTTCTTGGTACTTGGTTTTCCAGCGTGCTTGATGTTTTTACGAGTTGTTATCCAATTATGTTGACATTAGTGACGATATGTCCAGTTTTCAATTATTTTTATTTTAGAAGGAACGAAGTGTTATTTCAAATTCAGTATGCCAAATACAATAGTAATTCAAGGGTTACAAATTTACTACACACTGTGTCCTGATGAAGGGGAGAGCGAGTACGTTTGTAACATTTTTTTTATTTTTCAGCTAGTCCGCTATGAAATCTTCATCAATATAGAAAATACATCCTTATGTGATCTGAAATATTGTTTTCCAATTAAGAATACAGAAAACGAGCATAGTATGATACAGAGCGTTTTATTCCAATTCCATTTCTTGCACTTCTTCTCGTGTTTCAATTGTACCCAATTTAAGGGACAGTTGTAACATAGTGTGGTTCAGTTGTAACAAAGTAAATAACATTCAAAGTTTTTAAAGATAACGTAAAGTATATAGTATCCACTATAAATTAGTGTAAAATATGCATTCATCCTTCATAAGATTCTATAACGTAATTTCAAAATTATTGCTCAAGACATTCAAAGTTTTCAATGGAAATTCTCAGTGTCATCACAATGAATGCAATAAAAGTATTCTTGCTGTAAGTTGTGGACGCATTTTTCGTGCGCCCATTTTGCACATGTTACACATTGAATCCATGTGTCTCCAGGAATAGTTTTTGAAAAAGGTTCTAAGCAGTAAATGCACACATCATCGCCATCCTCTTCATCTGAGTCAGAATTAACTTTTTTCATTGTAGTCTTCGATGTTTTCTTACGTTTGTATGATAATTTTTTTTAATCATTATGGGTTTTTTCGCCTGTATTCTTTTGTTCCTCTTCCAATTGGTCTTTTTCTGGGGTGTCAGTTAGCACAGCGCAACGTCTTCTTCTCCTCTTTTTTTTTACGAAGTGATTCAGAAATCTTGGGCAAGGGGCGAATATTTTGTAGGATCTCAAACGATTCATTTTGAGTGCCTGTAGGAAGAATTATCAAGTTTTAAAGTTTTGCATATTCAATTTGTTTGCCTCACCTGAAAAATGTTCTGCAGTTGAAATACAACTGACATAAAATTGTTTGGAGTCAAAGCTCTCGGCAATGCTTCGACAACTATCCCTGGAATGTCATAAATGGTCATTGTTTGGTCAGGGTGGTTTTTCAACCAAGCGTCAATTGCAACATTTACGTAAGTTTTAAATGGGCCCCGATCAAGTGGTTGTGGCTTGTGTGCGGGGGGAACGACAATAGCACTATTCCATTTTCTCTGAAAAAATTTATTGTAGGTACAAACAAGTGCGAATCATGGTTATCCAACAATAAAAGTAGTTTTCGCTCTGTAGAAGGTTTAGCATATTTTGCAAAATGTTGGATAAATACTAAGAAATTTTCCTCCTGCATCCATCCAGAACCGTTCGCATCGCCTATGCCACCAGGAGGGCCATCGCGTATAAAATGGCTCTGAAATTTTTTTCGGGGAAAAAGAAACATAGGTGGCACTTTCCCAATGCATTTACTGCTGTGCAAACGGTTATTAATGTGCCTCTTTCTGCTGATGTGATCGCACCATCTTGCTTTGTGCCTTTTACAGCATTTATTTTATTAGGCCGCTGAGCTGTGGTAACCCCTGTTTCATCAACGTTGTAAATATCGGCTGCTTCAAATTTGTACTTGTCTAAAACTTCTGCCAGCTTATCAAAAAATTGGTCAACGTTGACTTTATAAAAGTTAACAGCACGAGCATAGCTAGTAGCTTCAGGTACCCTTAAAGACAAATTGGGATTCCTTCGCATGAAATTTGTAAACCAGTCTCTCCACAGCAAGACCATTTTTCCTCCAATTTTCAGTAACTTTTATTTCTTTCTTGTCGCAAAATTGCAACGCCTGCAAGATGAAATTTTGAGGTTTAATTAGATACTCAAAGAAAAATACATTTTCTTACAAGTTTCCGAATCTCTTTCGGCGTTAATCCGAAATATAGTTTCGAGCAAAACTCAATATACATATACGCAGAATGCCTTTTCCTCGTCTAAATTCATTACTCGGGTGTGTGGCATATAGCCCATTTGAGGCTGCTCGCCCATTTTCAGCCGTTTACAATATCTATTAAGGGTTACATGACAGATTCCTAACTCCCGGGATACTTCTTGCTCTGATTTACCGCCTTGTAAAATCTGTTGCTCGCTTCATCAGGTCATTATTTGGACCTCTATTTGTTTTCCTAATTGTTTGGCGAGGCATTCTGTAGGGAAAGGCATAAATAATGATCATTTGAAATATATTAAACATACAATATATTTCGGGTACAATTGTAACATATTACTTTTGTACCTTTGTTCTGTGTTACAATTCAACCATAGTTCATCATAGAGTCTTTGTTGAGGGCCCCAAAGCCAGGGACAAAACTAACCTAAAACTACACTCACGATTCACTACCGAAGGCAATAAAATTCCCACGTGGAATGTCTCTTAAATGTATAAAGAACGCCTCAAAATTAAAGTCTCCCGGAAGGCGCAAAATCTACTTATGCGTACTTAAAGAACAAACTACCGCACAGCACACGCGAGACACAATTCTGACAGATGAAATTTTCGGTACTGTTACGAAATCATATTACGGCTTTTTAAGAACAGATGTGGTTCAAATCAATAAATTTCAGCATAGACATAATGCGTCTATTTCAATTGTACATCGTTACACTTGTACCCGCTCTCCCCTACTATATGTGGTCTGATTTATAATTGGCGAATGATTACCTTTTTTTTTCTTATCAGGGATAACTCCCCACGGCGCTATCCACCGAAGATAAATGCCTAGGGATCACGCTTGGCTGGGGCCCAACTATATTAGATATTAGAACAACCATGTCGAGAGTAAGATCAGCAAACCAACACGAATCATGTGGGCTTGCAGGAATTTGTTCGGAAGAACATGAGTGCTCACTTCTAAAATGACAAAGTGTTTGTATTTGATCCTGGTACGGCCAGTCGTGACATAAGTTGCACTGGTATGTTGGCCTAAAGCCTAATAGCGGTCTACCATACACTTCTGCAGCGAACTACAAAGCCTAGCATACTTGGGTATGGGGTATTTCAGATCGCTTAAGGCAATTTTTCTCGTGAAGAAAAGGTTTGGTGCGATAATGGTTCATTTGGAGATATTACCCAAAATCTTATAAACTTTTCTGCTAAAATTTGTAATGGACATCGGAAGATGTCCGTGGAGACGGAACCTAAGGTTGCATAATGACCGTGAAGGTCGCGCTATGCCATCAGGCGACGAAAAAGGACCCTCAACGAGCTAAGCAGCGGCCTATGCTTGCTGTAGATCAGGTCGGGAGACGTGGGCGAGGTTTTCGTTGCTCGTTGCCCCTGTTCTTTACGTATTAACAAAAATTCATAGGCCTGGTGAAAACAACCTAAACATGGGTGGCAAAAATGTGGAATATCAAAAAAATGGAGCGTTAAGGATGGAATGGTTGGCGGACGGCGCAGATGCCCTCGTACTTGCATCGGGGTCCGGGTGTAATGGGCCCCTTGGCCTCTGGTTTCGTACCACCGACAGATCACTACTCATCAGGTGCTGCCTTCGATCTGCCTGTGGAAGCAGCACAGCCAGACCAGAATATGGTTCATTTAAATTTTATGAACTATTGGTCCAAATTTGGGATAGCAATTTATGAAAATAATCGTGCGAACGCATACAATTTTTAATGCCGATTATTCATTTTGATTATATGTAGATCCTAGGCGATAATTCATAAAGTCGAATTATACGGTGGTTGGTGGGGACCTAGGGTCCTAGTTTTTAATTCCCTCAATAATCTCCGGTGCATGCTAGCAACTGTACGTCCGAAAAGTAGATAAGCTATCGAAACCTCAAAAAGGCATGGAAATGCAAGAGCTGTTGACGTGTTTATGCCCCTGGAGAGGTCAAGGCAATTAACAACTGTTTTGGCCTCACACCAACTGGACCGCTTCATATGTAAATACTCAACGAGTCTTTGATGAGATTTTAATTCCGATGTAGACACGGCTGATAAGAAAGGTTAATTTCGTCAGCCTATATCACTAATTGAGCTGATCCTCAGTTCTACATCTCCAATTAAGATAGTCGCTAGTTTTTCCTGCAGATCCTCGTCAGTTCTACTTCTCCAATTGAGATTGTCAGTTTTTTCTGGAGAGTTCGTCAATTCCAGATACAGATGACGTGACGATGCAAGTACGATGGCCTGACTAAACGAACTATAAGTGACTGGCCAATCTTCAGACCATTAACTGATCACAGATAATCGTTACGTCGCGCCACGGCGCCGTGGCTTGATGTGTTAATGGAGCTGTGAGATTTTGGCCTGCAGTTTTTTTTTCATCGTAGGATTTTCGTTAGCTAAACTGTAAGTCAGCGGCCTCCTTAAGGCTCGCACTTCTTGTCGAGGATTACTGAAGCGATATCGAACACATCCATGTAAATCTGACGAAGCCTTTCTGCCTATAGATCAAAGTCAAATTCAAAAGTAGTGTTGTTACTCGTATGTTGGCTGTGTAATATGTCCTGCATTAATTTGATAACGTTTGAAAGCGCTTGTAACTAAAGCCATATAAATAACAGTTACAAAATTATTTAAATAACATTTTCCGCTCAACACTTAAAGCAACATTTTTCATATGTATCTGATGAAATCAAAAACAAATGGGAAACATCTTCGTTGGTTGTCGGGATGACTTTCGGCTGTCGTGGAACCTGAAGAACACTTAGGTTCCCTTCAACCTCTTCCGACAAGAACCCTATGGATGAAATCTTGTTTTCAATAATTTCCTTGTCCTGCAAAATTATTTTATTGTATATACAGTTGCAGCATTTCCTATTTCAGAAATTTACGCGATATCACAACCACGAAAGAGATCACGATTAGCCCAGACAGCCAGGCTGCGATTAAGTCCCTAGGATCAGGCGTATGTACGTCTTAAACTTTAAATAAGTGCCTAACACATGCCAGCAATAATTAAGCTGAAGAGCTCGCTATAAATATACCAAACGATGTGACGCTGCTCTTCAGCAATAACATCCCTATCTCCTTATCTGTCTTAAAATCGAGTATTAACGTCGCAACAAAGCCAACTTAAGATGGACTAATGGCATTACATGTCTTATAGCTAAGCAGATTTGGCCAAGGTTAGATATCAGCCATATCAGAAAACTACTGCCTATGTCAAAACAGCAAACGGGGTGGATATAGTCACTGGGCACGGTCTCATTAGTGGGCACGCCAGGAGACTTCGGCTTCCGCATATCGTCGGTTCTTGTAGGAGCTGTGGAAGTGTGGATGAAGAGAAAAGTATTCTTCATTTTCTTGGCGAATACCCGGCGCTAGCAAGTACGGGAAGGTCAACTCTCGGAGACTTTACCGTACTTTTTCACCGCAACAGCTCTACGGCCTGATTTCGAAAGTTGACCTTATCTATATTTCAATTTCGAAAACGGAACAACGTCAATTGACTTTATATCTCTTTTAGATGGGAAATAACGTCAATTGACATTATAGCACTTGACGTTATTACACCCCACCGTTCTAGCCTATGTGTGCACTGCTAAAGCGGCCACAATTTCAACTCGGAGATTCGTTTTTCCGAGCCTTATAGATAGCCCTGCATCAATCCGAATATAAAGCAGCAATTTGCCGAGAAGACTATCACTCAATCCATGAATTTGACTTGTTGTTCATTTGTGTTTTGTATAGAACAATATTCTACTTTCAACTAACAAATTAACCCATCAGAAGGACATGCATGCACTTATCTTTTTGTGTAATGCGTTCTAATCTCTATGGAAAACCGCTCTAAATGCCCCAATTTCAACTCTATTTTGCCCGTCATTATACAGCATATTGTGTGCAAACGGAATAGAAAAAAGCCAAAAGCTCACACTTTCTACAGCTCAAAACATCCTGTGCTCTATAATCAAAGTGAAGTGCACTTCTTTTAGGATTCCATGAGTGTTATGTCACAACCTACAACTGTTGAAGACCGACGACGATGTTGATGATTCGCTTGTTTTAAATTCAACACTTTCAACATTTCTCTTCACATCTTTGATGATGACACAACATCCAGCCTGAAGCTAAACTACAAACATGACATCCGCATTTGGATCTCGTTTTATATGTCTCTTTTTTTTTCAGTATTTCGTGTCCGCATTTTTTTTTTTCGCAACAGGACTACAACTATTCACCATATGTCGTATGCATTGCAACATCATCTGAATATCTCTAGCGCGTTTCATGATGATCACATTCCCATCAGAATTCTACTTGTCCCCACAAGTCCTTGTTGTTGGATGCATCATCAGTCGCTCACCATCTGCATACCCAACTACTAGCGTAGACAAGTGCTTTGCACTAAGTAGAGGCAGCATAGAAAATAAAAAAAACTACCGATGGCACTGAATGAAAAAAGGGACTTCCGACAACATGCAAAATAAGGATTTCCACCATTTAAGAACCGAAAAACTTGTGCAAGTTTGCAAGGGTGGCGACAGGCGAAGATTAGAAGTATCATACGTGTACATGTATATTTATAAGGTAGTAATGCTGCAAAACTAGTAGGCAAAGACAGAACAAGTAGTCGAAAATATCTTGTTTCCGAAAATTCAATGAGGCACACAGGAATTGTAAATTATACGAAACTCTGAAGTTTGTATCCCAATCGCGGACGAAGAGCATGTTTTTCTTCAAATAGTGTCGTCTAGCTACTCAGAAAATCGCATCCGCATCCCACCAGATAATTCGAAAAGTTTTTCAATCAGAGAAAGATCTCTAATTTTCAGAATGTATATCGTGTCGCTCTATCCAGATCCTATTGTTGAATTTCGACTCTATTTCGAACACGTTGCAAATAACTCCAATAATTATCTCAGCTGCTTCGACGTGTTTTGCATTTTGTACTCCAATTTTATCCTTTCCTTGTAATTTTGTGCAGGTAAACTTAATAAAACTTTTCCTGCCTTCCATTTTTGTATTTGTCTGCCTGACTTTTTTTAACATTCTTGACATCAGAGCGCCATATAATATTTTTCCTTATTTCCAATGGCATTCTGTCGCAAACCTTTCTCACTAATTACATGTGAATTTTTAATGTTTTGTCACCGAACGAACTTTCTGGAGCAGCAGTCTTCTTGCATGGAAGGGTAGGTACTTGCTAAGTGTATCTATCTGCCACGTAGTAGGTAAGAGGAGCATTTACCGAGGCTAATCTGCTGCCATGTTGACTCAGTATAGTTGCTCAGATATCTTTGGCAATTTTTCAGTATAAGCACTTAAGCCGTCTGAATTTAAATATTTAGGTTGTGACCGTGGGGAGAGAAAGTGATACATTCTTTTCTCTCTCTCAATTGCCCTAACCCCTTGTGGGGCATAGCGCGTCAACTGTTCCATGTGGCCAAGTTGACGTTTCGACGGCATAAACTGGTATCGGAGAATGCAGTTGCCAGCATGCACCTCCTGCACATCCATGGCCACGAACGTCGTCGTGGACGGGATTCAAACCCGAAACGCCGGTAGTCAAACATGAGACTGATTCCTTAACACACTGCGCTACCGGTCGCCCCAGGTCAAAAGATATTAAGTCTGGGAACAAGAGGCATACAAATGAAATTTTTAACAAGAAAATTTTTCTTTATTTAACAAATGTAAAATGTTTATTTTTTTATTTAGTAAAATAATTACATGAATTTAAAATTTTTGTTTAATAATTCGTTTTTGTCTTTTCCAGGTAAGTTTTCTCAAACTGCACCATTTTTTGTAAGTATGATACGGTTTCCGCCTGTGATGTGTGCAAGAATAATGCATGTCGCTGAAAGTGACTAAGAAAGACAGGATTTGTTTGCCAGCAACATGCGTAATCCGAAAACTTCCATGTGCTAAGTTAAATTAGGTAGCAGGGTTGCTGTAATAGCACACTTAGACCTAAAGAAAGCGTAAGTCCATTGTGATACCCATGGAAAACCAAACAGCATATTAAAACCAGCCAGATAACGAAATGGAGGATTATGGTCCCATCTCCACCTCTGCAAGTTCGCCAAGATGTTCATAAAGACGTTTGCCAAGAGTGGATTTCCTCAACCGTGCCGGATCAGGGCGGAGGAGGAGGAACGTATTTTTCATCTGCTCTGCGAATAGAGCAGATGAAAAATACTTTCCTCCTCCTCCTCACAGCTCCTGCAGTAATCACTAAAAGGAAGCCGAAACCTCCAGCAAGTTCGCCGATAAGCCAGTATCCCGTAACGGAGACGACCACCACGCTGATCTGGTATTTGATTTTGATTTAGCCGTTCGGCTGATATTCAGGCTAGGCCAGATAAGCTTGACGATATACTATTTTATAACATGTAACGCGATTAGTTTATAATATCTAAGGTTGGATTCCCTGACCGCAGCTGACTTTATATTGGACTTTACCAGGGAAATCGATCTAACGATATTGCAACTAGCCTGCCGTGACACGTCTGTAGGTCCCCTCCGGGCGAGCTCGTCAGCCTATGCAATTGCCACTAAAGGCATGGTCGCCAGGTATTGAGCACAGCGTAATATCGAAAAAAAAGTCATCCACCTCCGCTAGCCACGACCTACACTCCGAGGTGCAAAACCCAGGTTCGAGGGATTTTACTGTTTAACTATCCGTAATAATAGTGATTTTTACCATGAAGATAAATACGACTATTTTTATCTTACCGGGTTTGACGCCTAAACCACATCTGTTAGTCCAGTTATTCAGCAGAGATAGCACATTATGCGTTACCTCGCTAAAGGTACCCGGGAACTTACCAGAGACAGCAATCGAGACATCACCGTCATAGGCTGTCACTTTGCACCCCAGATTCGCGATTTCTATGGTATATCTACTGTTCTGCCCTTGGTGTTGGCATGTTGCGATACCGTGAAAGGACGTTTTAGTACATTAGGTAGCTACGTGCTACGTAGGAGGAAATCAATATACCTCTCAGAAGTGTTGATGAAAATCTGATGGGTCTTAGATCCTTGAGTTCCACATGCGAGTTTTTCCCTACTTTGGGAATAAATACCACGTTGACACTTACCATGTTCGAAGAGTGTATACAATGCCTAGGCACGCCTTGAAGATAGTTTCAATCCACGGGACTTCAATATCTACCGTATGTTGCATGTCTCGAGGTATAATACCATCAGGTCCAGCGGACGTATAGGGTTCAAAGCTTGAAACTTCTCACCGAATTTTCTCAGTTGAGATGATACGGACACTCCAGAGATCCCCACCCTCTCTTGTACGAACAGACTAAAGGTCACCATCGGAGAGCTGTCGGGGAAGTGAGTGTGTGAAAGAATTTGCAAGGACTCTTCACTAGAGGCTGTTCAGAACCCATCCTGCTTTACTTACTGAGCATGGAGCGTGGAAGGGTCAGTCGACAGTGTTTTCCGAAGCTTTGATGCCTCACTCGATCCCTTTATTTTATTATTTATTGAATTGCTTTCTACAAGTATGATAGCTTTATGTGCGGTAAGCTCTCTATGCCACCATAACGGTTTTTTATTAGCTTTCGGTCTTCTCGCCGGGCAAGACTTCAGCGTAGCTTGAGAAAATGCATCCGTGAGAGTAAGCACCATATTGTCCAACTCCTGTCTATTACTGGGTTTATCAGGAAGCGATGGAAGACTTCCCTCAAAGATTTTTCAATGCTTAACCCAGTTTTTCCTTCGTCTATTCACAATGACAGTTTTGCCATTGGGTTACTCTCAACGCTAAACTTCAATATAGCGATGGTTAGAGAAAGAGTGCTGCGAAAACACTCTCCAGTGTATCACATGTTGATAGGCATATATAGGCCTTGGGAAGACAACACAAACAGGGGAAGCCAAAATGGCGAATAAAAAAAATTGGCGATCAGGATGGAATGATTGGCGGACGGCTCAGATGTCCTCCTGCTCGCATCGGGGTCCGGATGTAATGGGACCCTCGACCTCTGGCTTCGTACCACCGACAGATCACTACTCATCAGGTGCTGCGTTCGATCTTCGAAAGCACAGCTATTTGAAGGGAAACTTAACTAACTAAACTGGCTAAATCCTAACACTTAGAGCATGCATCCTTTATGTGCTTGTAGGGATGCAAATCGGTGGAAGGAGTAAACAGAATCCGATGATTTAGTCCTGTTCTTGATCAGATGCCCGTGGGGGGCAGAGTCTAAAGTAGCATAATTACCGTGAAGGTCGGGCAATACCATCTGGTGAAGAAAAAGGCCCCTCAACGAGCTAGGCAGCGGAGCCAATGCTTGCTGTTGCTCAGTTCGAGAGACGTGTGTGTGGGGTCGCCCCTGTCCTTAACGTATTAATAATAGACCTGGGGAGCACAACACAATAAAATAAATTACACACAATAAAATAAATAAAAATATATGGGTCGATAAAGATGAAATGGTTGGCGGGCGGTTCAGATGCCCTCGTGCTCGAATCGGGGTCCGGGTGTAGTAGGACCCTCGGCCTCTGGTTTCGTACCACCGACAGATCACTACTCATCATGTGCTGCCTTCGATCTGCCGGTGTAAGCAGCACTACCAGACTAGAATATGGTTCATTACACGCTTTCACTTTTCATCAGTGTCAAATTTCGGTACTTGTCAACGCATATTTGTGGATTGTGGAGTCGGTCGCGGTTTGGGTCTGCCGCGGAAACCAACCCCGCTGAATTCCCGTCAGTCGCAAATGCCAAACACAAATCACAAAAATTTATAATTTGCTGCTCAGCAACTAAGAAGCGCTGTTCTAAGCACTTGTGTCTTGGGAACGCTGCCATTAGCTTTTTCTGTTATGCTTTTGTAGATTTTGGTTAGAAATAAAAAAAACATCGATCAGGCGAAATGAAGCAAAAAAATTGGCACTGAACGTTTCCCATTTTCGAAGGTTCCTTACTGTTGATGACTCCGAACAACCCATCCGGGAAGTCCGACGGTATTTACGCCATTGTTCCACCAAAAACTGGTTTTTATGTCTTCTATGTCAGTCTTCTTTTTTTAATTTGGATAAATTATAAATGCAATGGATTTCCGTCATTCGAATTCTCTAGTTTATTTCTTTGATCCGATGCTTTACTGCAAGTTCGGATAAAAAAAAATAATAGTCGCAAAGCGCATCGAACAAAGTTAATTTTTAAAGTAAACCCTGTTTATTTCACACCAAGGCAATATAAATGGAGAGCGTACTGCCAATGTTTTTAAGCCGTCGTGTTTATTAAAATGACACTTCATTCCATCAGACTAAATTTTTGATACTTCCATTAATTGACTAGTTCCAATAAACAATTGATTCTTATTTATACCACAAATAGTATTATACCTTGCATTTCAGATGATTTCGCGGGGCAATAATACCAGTGTGACACTTTCAAAAAATAGATTTTTTGTTTTTTTTTGTCCTTATCAACAGTTTATACTTTCCACAATATCCTGTAAAAGCTGGAAGGCCGTATCTCTAACACTTCCCGAATGGCAGCCTTCTAAAGAGTAACCGCTCGCAGGTATAAAATGCTCCAATGCGGAGCTCTGACGTGTTGTTGCCTGAATCTTTCGGCATTATAAACGGTACATAATTTAGAGGAGGCACTATTTAGCTAGAAATATATCTATAGGGCCATTTGAAAACAGCGTTTCCATTTTAAAGGTATTCTGGAGTCGTTCAAAGCAGTTCGTTAGTTAAATCTTTAACGCGTTTTTCTCGAAATGAGATTTTTCAAATTTGCAGACATTGTAACTCAAAGAGCAATTATCCGATTGACTTGAAAATTGTACTGAGTACTATTGAATATATTTACTCTACAGTGACGTAGGATATTTTTGATTGGATGAAAATTGACGATTTGGCATCGAAAAAACCACAATTTTATAGGCAAGAAAACAGCCTTTTTTTCATACCTACGCCATTTTGTTAGATTTTGATATTTTCCGAAAATCCTACGTCATTGTACAGGAAATACCTTTCAGTTTAACGGCATTTTTTCCTTTTCCGGTTTTAGCTACTCCATCGGCCGGAGTTATGTCAGCAGTGGAGGAACTTTTTTTTATGGCTTCCGAATCCAGCGCATAAATCGCTTGGATCCCAATACTTTTCTATGAAAAAATTATGTACGAGTAATATTGGTCAACTATAGCCAAATATGTTTTTAGTTTTCCGTAACATTTAATTGAGTACTTTTCTTCCAAAAAATTCCCGAAAATCACCAAAATTTTCAGCGTTCACACTGGTATTGCCCCTTAAATTTAGTAGCTCGTGGAACTAAAGCCCGCACCCGATTGCCGGCAGAAGCAAAGCAGCGGCTTGTTTCTTCAATAGATGTGCTTTTTTACACCTCACTCGCACCTGGTAAATTTTCCGAACGAAAAAATTCAAATTTGGATGAAAATTTCCCAGATGCGAGATAGGCGTAAGAAAGCATATTTACTCAACACACAAACGATGCTGCTGCTGCTGTTCCCGGCAATCTGTTTAGGCCATAATAATTAACGCAGTGAGTCAAAAATTTAGTTTTCTTCTTTTTTCCTTATGTCACCATAAGAAATATTTCTCTGAAAGATTTAGCATACACTTTGCTACTTTCCAATCGGTGCTTTCAATATCAATATCGGAAATGCAGTAAATCCTAACATCAGTCATCTGTTCTGTATTGATCACACGACTAAATGCCGTGTAGTGTGAAGTACGCAAATGCTATCTTAACATTTTCTACAGAAAGAGAGACATCGTATATTACACTCGCATTCAAACTATAAAAAAAACTTTATCAAGTTATCATAACGATAAGATATTTTTGTGAATTTAGATTTAAATTTCGATTAGCATAATTTGTTTGTTTATGTAGGTATACGAGCATATCGACATATGTAAGGTAGCGTGGCCGAGCGGTCTAAGGCGCTGGTTTAAGGCACCAGTCTCTTCGGAGGCGTGGGTTCGAATCCCACCGCTGCCAAGATGCTTTTTATATATGCACATAGTATAGGTATGTTGCATGCAACGATTCAGATAAACAAGTACAAGTACGTAAAATGTAATAGTCCACGAAATTGACAAAGATTTGATTACCAATTGTCGCCCTTTTTCATTAACGATACAAATATGTATTTACTTTTAGATGAAAATGGATTTTTTTTTAATATCAATTAAATTATCAAAATGGGGAAAACTATTCTTATGACATTGGAAAATCTCAATTCAATTTCAGTGATAAAAATGCGCTTTTAGAAGACTATTTTAACGTGACAAAACGGTGTTAAAAACTAATTGAAATTTTTAGCGTAAGAAACGCTTTTTTTGTCGTTTGAAGTTAGAATCAAGTGCATACAAGCGTATCTGGATTAAGATAATTTCTTAATTTATTTGATTGGTTTATCGGCGTGTTTATCTCTTGAGGCAATTTGTTTTAAAAATGTGGTTTTGTCCAATAAAAAATATGTTATAGTGACAATATATAACTTCTTGTGTACTCATCCAGGTATAAACTACGCATACGCTCTGAAATCTCGTTATAAAGGTATGCTTTAAAATTTTTCTCTCAAGCCGACTTGATATAATTCCTGCGATTTATTCGCTGCAGATTCGAAAATTTATTTAGGTATAAGTGTCAAATGGAGTTGTTTACACTAGTGCCACGTGATTCTGAGGCTGTCCCGATTTTGCAGCGATTTTTCGTTATCCATGAACGTTCGTGTTTTCACGGCCACTGATGTCGATTTCATGGATTTAGCTGAAGTTTTCTTTGAATTGAAAACCAAAAAAATCGTGTTGGTGTGAAGCTAATTGCAAATTTGCACTGAATAAATAGCCGCGAGTAAACTGCAGTGGATAAATCGCGTCAGTCTGAGAGGATCCATACAAAACTTCTGTGAAATCCACATCAGTAGCCACAGAAATGCGAAGAATTCACAGATAAATAAAAATTGCTACACGATAGCCGCCAATTCGCCTCGCGCCCGTATGAATAATTTCAATAGACACTTTGTAAATCAATTTGTGAATCCGCGCGAATGAATCGCTTGGGTGTTGGGGAAGCTTAAATTAAATTATCATCATATGTAGTCAATATCTAAAGTTAAGTACACAGGTCTCCGTCAAATGAAAAATGTCGAAAACCGATCTGAAACTATTCTCGGTCATTTTGGCAATTTGCTACCGTTGTGGAAGAGTACCAATATCTTAGCGTCCTATTCGAAACGGACATACATACAAAAAGATACAAAGTATCTACACTGCATGCAGATACATCGGAACATGGATATGTCTATGACTACCGACTGCGTGGAACCTGTTGTGTTGAAGATATCGACGTAAGTTTTGTAAAGATCCCAGTATAGTTATACTGGATGAAATCATTCGAGAAAACACTCCCATGCTTTCGGTAGGCATAAGACATATCCATGTACCCATGTATCTGGTGGCAGTGTAGATACTCGTCATAAATTCTGCTTTGTTTTGTCCTGTCCGCTTGGGCTCCTTTCTCTCGAGGGATCGTTTCGTTTTCGTTTGCATCGCGTGTGTGCAATATTCACCTCCTCTCGTGCACCCTGTTCCATCTACCCGTTCGGTACAGTTTGCAGACTGCAGCCTATCGACATTTCGCTGAGTACGTTTCTGCTAATCGCAATCACGCTTTCCACCATCTTTTCCCAATCGGACGTGTATTGTGCTTGTGTATCTATTGCAAAATTGCTCCCACACTATCCGTCTCATCCCGCCCCTTTAATCAACAGTCCGGGTCCGGCACACACAATCCGCTTCTCAAGTAACGCGTGCCACTCTATGCGATTGTGTCCAGCAAACAGAAAGGGAAACTAACAAAAGTAAACAAAACATTCCAACACACGAGTAATAGTTAGTTGCAGTCAAACAAAGTTATTATTGAATAAAGTGTTTCTTTTAAATAATAAAAAACCAGTGTTCTTATTTCAAGTGAGGAACTCGTAAGAGTATAAATAATTTTTTTTGTTGTTGAGTACAATCAGCAACATAACTGGCGCAGTCGTTCGTCTAAGGAGGGAGGATCCGCCTTTGACTTAAAAAACCTACCTGCATTCACAATCGTAAGTAAAGTGAAAGTGAACTTAAAAACTCCTTCGATTAGAGAAAATCTGGTCGAAGTAAAATAAACAAAAGTTTTGAAAAGTACGCCCACAAAAGTAGCTAAGGAAAACTTAGACTATTAGGGTAGGAACAAAAAACAAAACTTTTTAATAAAACAAAACCCAAATTAGAGAAAATCTAATTTTAACAAAAATCAATAAAATAATAAAATAAAAAAAAAAAAAAATTTACACCAATTAATATACTGTATTGCAAAGCAGTGAGCTGCATTTTAAGAAAAAGCGCTCGATTCCCTGTGGTAAACACTGAGGAATTCTAATATAAAAGAGTAACAAGGTCCTCCAGTACCATAAACTGTACAGTGGAGACAAAAAGTCTCATAAAATAAATTAAACACATCTACAAAATATATAAACAATGGCAGAACAGGAAATACCATTGCCATTGGACCTTTCGTTCGATGAATTACTAAAGGAAGTACGCAGACTACCGGTATATAATGGAGACAACAGAGAGTACGCTTTATCTTCGTGGCTAGAGGAAGCACAAACCATTCTCAATTTGGCTCAGGGAAACCATCAAGCGTATCTATTCAGACTCGTCCTGCACAAAATTCAAGGAGCAGCCAGAAACACAATTCAAAAAATAACAGATCCAACGTGGTCATCAATTAAAGCAATCCTAATCTCAACATTCGGAGTTAACGAATCATACAGCAGCATAATCAACAGGATACATAAGGTAAGCTTCAAAAACGTCGACGACGCATATCATACTTTAAATAAACTATTAAATAGAATAAATACTAAGTACCTACAAGATCCTCAACAAAATGTACATTTAGAGTTTAACCCAGTCCGAAACGAAGGGTTGGTCTTAAACAAATTTAAATCCCTTCTGCCAGAATACAAATCATTTCTAATTGAAATGAGAAATTGTCAAACACTTAACCAGGCATACAATATCCTTAGAGAAATTCAATACAACACTGACAATTACAATCCAGTACAAAACATTAACCCTCGTACTCGTCCAAATCATAGAAATTATAATCAAAATTCAAATCCAAATAATCGGTATAATCCAAATTCAAATCAAAATAACCGTCACAATCAAAATTCATTTGTGCACCGCCAACAAAATAACTATCATCCTTCTAGAAACAATTACAATAATCGTTTTAATCATTACAATCGCCCACAAAATAATCAAAATAACAGACAAGAACTGATGCAAGTTGACAATTCGAACATGTACAGGAACAGGGACAATAATCCAGAACCTATGGATGTAAATTTTCAGCAATGTGCCTCGGAAACCCTTTACCAGTAATCAACTTACAAATAGAGAATGAAGTAATTCCAACACTTATAGATACTGGCGCTTCAATTTCTAGTATAGACACAAAATGTTTTCCCTTTATAGAAAAATTAAAATTAAATAATCATATAATAGTTAACGGCTTAGGTGGCACATGCCATGTCACGGAAAAAATAAAAACCAACATGCCAGTAGAGTTTAAACTTCCTGAATCTCACAAAATTCTGTGGAACGTCATGGATTTCCATGATAAAACCTTTAAAGCAGTGATTGGTCAAAATCTACTGTATCCATTAAACGTTAAATTAAATTTGGGAGAAGGAACCATGGAAGCTAATAATCAAAAATTAAAATTTAATTATGCTATCCCTGAAGAGATAAATTTTCAGAGTGAGCTCAGTTCGACGGATAACCTTGATAGGTTGTTTAATGAGTTAAATAGAGAGGAAGTAAATTCGCTAAAAAAGATACTCAATGAATATGAGGATCTACTCTATAAGGAAGGAGAAAATCTTTCCTGTACCACTCAGACAAAACACGAAATAATCACCAAAAACAATAAACCCCTTTATTCCAGAATCTATCGTTTTCAGCCTGTCCATGAAAAGGAAGTAGAAGTTCAAATTAGCGAAATGCTAAAACAAAAAATCATCCAACCCTCAAATTCCCCTTATAATGCTCCAATATGGGTAGTTCCAAAAAAAATGGATAACTCACAAAAGCAAAAGTGGAGAATAGTTATCGATTATAGAAAACTAAATGAGGAAACAATAGATGACAAATTTCCGATTCCTAACATTGAATCGATATTTGACAAACTTGGAAAAGCACAGTATTTTACAACTCTGGATTTAGCGAAAGGCTTTCACCAGATTGAAGTCAGCGAACATGACCGTCGTAAAACAGCTTTTTCAACCCCACAAGGTCATTATGAGTTCATTAGAATGCCCTTTGGTCTCAAAAATGCACCAGCAACTTTCCAACGCATGATTAACGAAGTTCTTAGAGAATATATCAACAAAATTTGCGTAGTATACTTGGATGACATTTTGATATTTGCCACATCACTCCAAGAAATGGAGATTAACATAAAAAAAATATTTGACGCTTTGAGAAAAAACAAACTTAAAATTCAACCAGACAAATGTAAGTTCTTTGCCAAATCAACTGAGTATTTGGGTCATATATTGACAACCGAAGGAATCAAGCCAAATCCTGGAAAAATTGATGCTATTCGAAATTTAAAAATCCCTAGTACCACAAAACAAATAAAATCTTTCTTAGGTATCACCGGTTATTATAGAAAGTTTATTAATAACTATGCAAAAGTAGCTTTACCTTTAACAGATGCTCTAAAGAAAAATCGAAAAATTAATACAGAAGATCCCAGTTACATCGCGGCTTTTGAGAAGTTGAAGGATCTAATTACTAATTATCCCATATTACATTACCCCGATTTTAAACAAAAATTCACGCTTACTACTGACGCCTCAGATAAAGCTTTAGGTGCAGTACTATCTCAGCAAGGACATCCAATATCCTATGCTAGCAGAACTCTAAACGAGCATGAAAGAAATTATCCGACAGTAGAAAAAGAATTATTAGCTATTGTTTGGGGAACTAAATATTTTAGACCCTACCTATACGGTATAAAATTCGACATTCAAACAGACCACAGACCCCTTGTATGGCTTAGCAACTTTAAGGAACCAAATTCTAAATTACAGAGATGGAAAATAAAATTGAACGAGTTCAATTTCAATATTGAATACATAAAAGGAAAGGATAATAAAGTAGCAGACTTCTTGAGCAGAATTGACGCAGAAAAAGGCGAAATTAACGTTTTAACCAACAACAATAATCGAGAAAACGCAATGGAAATAGACGATAGTGAACATGTAACTATACACAGTTGTCTAGAGAATGAAAATGACCATATAGCAATTAGAGAAGGAATAGTAAATATATATAAAACTCAAATAATAATAGTGGAAAGAAAGCGTAAGGAACTTGAATCAATAAACAAAAAGCGAAAGATATTCATAGAAAAGAAAGACATAAGTAACGAAAACAAAATAATAGATATACTTAGGAGATACATACCAGAGAAAGGATATGTAGGAATATTTTGCGAACTAGACGACCATGCATGGAACAAAGTGCAAGTAACAATAATAAAATTATATTCAAATAATAAATACCTCAAATTCATTAAATGCACAAATAAAGCAATAGATTTAACTAGTGAAGAACAATGTTTGGAGAAAATCAAGGAAATACACGAAAAAAGTAATCATCGTGGAATCTTAGAAAATTACGCAGAAATTAAAAATGAATATCACTTTGATAAAATATTAAAAGTAATCACAAAATATATAAATAATTGCGAAGTATGTAATTTGGTAAAATATGACAGAAAACCTTTAAAACCAGAATTCAAACTAACAGAAACCCCCGAGGATATAAATGAAATAGTACATATTGACATATTCTTTATATGTAAACGACAATTCTTTACTACAATAGATAAGTTTTCGAAACATTTATACGTTAAAGAAACTACAGATAAAAATGCAGTAACTTTCATAGAACTTATTAGAGAAAGAAATGCTATACTAGGAAAACCCAGAAAGATAGTTGCCGATAATGAATTCAATATGATAAACGTAAAAGACTTCTTCAGAAAAGAAAATATTGAAATTCATTTTAACTCACCAAAATCACATACAGGTAATTCAGACATGAGTCGATGTCATAGCACATTATTAGAGCAAATTAGAACATTAGCGATAACCGAACCCGAACTAAATATTGTGCAACGAGTTCTAAAAGCAACAGAGCATTATAATACCAATATACATTCAGTAACCCAAGCAAAACCAATCGACATACAATATGGTAGAATAGATAAACCTAAATTAAATAAATTGTTGATTAATAAAAAGACTAAATGGATTGATTACCACAATAAAAATAGAGAGAAATTACCAGAAATCGATCAAAAAGAAGTATTTATCAAAAACTACAAAAATGAACGTCATAAGGAAAAACCTAAGTACAGAAAAATTGAGATAATAAAAGATAATTTAGGAAATATAATTTCAACAAGAAAAGGTAGACATCAAAATAAGATACACCCAGTTCGAATAAAAAGAATTAAGAAGCATACGAGAACAGAATCAAAACCAATATCAGAAATATCAAATACAGTAAGCATTCCGAATACGCTTACATTAGAACAGAAAACAATCATCAATAATGCATTATATAATGGCCCCTTAAACGAGACTCTTGTGTCAAATTTCAATCTAAATATTACTCGAGCCGACATCTCTACTTTAATTGATCAAAAATGGGTAAATGATCAAATAATTAATTTCTATTTGAACCTTATCAGTAAACGAAACAAGGACTCTATAAACCTACCCAAAGTATATATCATGAACACATTCTTTGTCCCGACACTCAAAGAGAAAGGATTTAGTGCAGTCAAGAAATGGACGCGAAAGGTAGATATTTTCTCATACGATATAATTCTAATCCCGGTTCACGTAAATGGAAGACATTGGTGTTTAGCTACGATTGATCTACGAAATAAGGAAATAAAATATTATGATTCATCAGGAAGCAGCGATAATGGAATATTAGATACATTAGGTGAATATTTAGCAGACGAATCAGAAGATAAGTTGTGTAAAGTCCTCGATATAAATACATTCACAAAAGAAAATGTGCGAAACGCCCCAAAACAGGAAAACGCAAATGATTGCGGTATATTTACTTGCATAGCAGCAGAATTCATTGCCAGAAATCATAAATTAGACTACTCTCAATGTCATATCCCATACTTTAGACAGAAAATTATCCTAGAAATAATACAGGGAAAATTATTACAATAAAAACCCTTTGCCTTTACAGAAACCTACACCCAACAATCATTGGACACCCAAACTCATACCATTTTTATTGATCCTAACGTTTACAATTATACAAGCAGAAATTACAATTGAAAAACTACAAACCGAATCCGGAATAATATTAATAAAAAAAAGATCCAATTAGATTAATCAAAGACTATAAAAGAATTTATCACAAAATAGACTTAGTTCAATACGAAAAAGCACTAGACGAAATAACTAACGAAATCTATCCCGACCCCCATATGACAGAGACAATTAAATCTATAAAAGGAGAACTAAAATTATTACATTTCGATAGAGAGAAAGCTAAACAAGTTTCAATGCAAATTAATACACCTAAACCAAAACGACAATACGATAACAGACAAAGTACTAGACAAACTACAATGACATATTTACCTGACAAACAAAATTCTGTAATTGTTAGTAGAAAGGAACGCGGATTAATTAATCCCATCGGAAAAATTTATAACTTATTATTTGGATTAATGGACAATGACGATTACGAAGAGATCACAGAACATTTGAGAATAATAGATACAAATAATCACGCTATCATAGAGTCAATGAATAATCAAATTCAAGTTAACAACGTTTTTCAATCTAACCTTAACAAAATTGTTGACAACATTAACAAAACTAACAAAGCCTATAATCAGTCTCTAGCTAACATTAATAATCAGACACAAACAATAAATAAAATTCTAACAACCATTCAACTAAATTATAATCTTGATCTTATAAAGGACGAATTAGAAAAAATAATTGACAATGTAAACTCAGCAAAAACAGGAATCATGACTAGATCCATATTGACATACGACGAAATAGACTTTCATAATTTATCAGTAGAGGAATTAAAGGAAATAACAATAAATGTATTAACACAAGAAAGAAAAATAATATTTGTCATTAGCATCCCTATTTTGACTCAGCCCCTATTATCCTATTACGTAAGAAAAATACCTAACTCAAAATCAGAAACTTTGGATATAGACATTAAAGAAGTTGTACTTTACCATGGAGAATATTATGAACCAGAAAAAAGGACTAAATCTTTAAATAATCTTTTAAAATGTAAAAATATTAACTGTATAAGAGCATATGAGGATGATAATAATGTAATAGAAATTGAAAAAGGATTAATACTTACTGTTAACATAGATATTAAGATAAAACAAGATTGTAATGAAAAAACATATTACTTAAATGGAACATACATAATAAGATTTAATAATTGTAAACTTGAGATTGCAGGCAAATTATTTACAAACCAAATAAAAGAATTTCAACAAATTTTAACATTGGAACCAATTAAAAATATTTCAAAATTCAATTACGCAATTAATGTCGAAGATTTAAAACTTGAAGATATTAAAAATCTAGAAAAAATCGAAGAAATAAAATTTGAACATAAAAGAAATTCCATTGCAATCGGAACAACATTATTGTTCATAATTATCACACTCACTGTATCCTTCATAATATATATTTACTTTAAATGCCATAAATCAATCAAGATTAAAATAATTAACAAAAAGGATATAGAATTACAACCGATAAAAAACACTGTTGAGGACAACAGCAATCTTAAGGAGGGTGGAGTTACACATAACCCTCAAGACCTCAATACTAATCCTAATAATAAGGATATAACTACTAAGTTTAATTAAAACTTATATTGTAATACTTACATTATAGTTACTAAGTTCAAATCATTATAAGTATGACTCACTATACAATATCAAATATTTCTTATAAACATATAACATATTAAGTTACCCATGAGTCATACGATCATCCAACAATAATTGTTTATCAATATAAATATTATGCATATTCAGCACTTTTATAATAAAGATTTCATTTCAAGAATAAAAGCATATCTGCTTAGATCAGCATAAATGCAGGTGTCGGTCCATGCGACAAACAAAGACATCGTATCATGCAGATGTCCAAATGTAAGCAATGATACGATCACCGAACAGAATGCAAACTGCAGACCTAATCAAAATAATACTATTTAAGCAGGAGACCACTCTGGTCCAAGGGAGTTCTAATACAGTATTCAGTTCCAGTCAGTCCAGTTGGTGTTCAGTTGGTGTTCAGTAATAGTTAGTTGCAGTCAAACAAAGTTATTATTGAATAAAGTGTTTCTTTTAAATAATAAAAAACCAGTGTTCTTATTTCAAGTGAGGAACTCGTAAGAGTATAAATAATTTTTTTTGTTGTTGAGTACAATCAGCAACATAACTCACGCACCAAGAGAATGCACAAGAAAAATTTTGGATTTTTTGCAGAACGGGGGGGGGGGGGGGGGGGCATTTGATCTTCTGCAGACCTCTGAATGTATATCATGTCACGATGAGCTGCCCGGAACTATAACATCCTGCGACGAATATTTCTCTATTTCGGGGCTTGGGAGATTTTAACTCGCGCAGTACGAATCCGCCATTTTGTTTTATGATACGTTTATTGCATGTGTGGTGGAGGCCACATTGTGGGCCAGTCAGACCTCAAATCGCCGCCATTGCAAATGCACAACCATTTGGATAGAATGAACTTCATCCGCGATGGCTGTCGGTCTCTGTCTTCGGGGGGGCGGGAGCTACATATGTAATGTACACACTCTCAAATTGCGTCTGCGCATGTCCAAATGTTAGTCGAACTGACTACTTGCTACCTTTTCTGGGACCCTACTGATTCAGATATGTAGTACAACGTGCGCTATTTTATTTGTTTGGATTCCAGCCATTTTGAACATTTGGGAATTTTTGCGGAAGGGGGGCATTTGATCTTCTGCAGACCTCTAAATGTACATCATAACATATAACATCCTGCGACGAATATTTCTTTATTTCGGGACTTGAGAGATTCTAACTCGCCTAGTATAAATCCGTCATTTTGTTCTATATGTTTATTGCACGTGGGGTGGGCCCACATTGTGGACCAGTCAGACCTCAAATCGCCGCCATTGCAAATGCACAAACACAGTCGCTGGATCACCCGATTTGGCTCGAATGAACTTCATCCGCTCTCGCTCATCTTCGGGGGGCGGGAACTATGTACACTCTCTCAAATTGCGTCTGCGCATGTCCAAATGTTAGTCGAACTGACTACTTGCTACCTTTTCTGGGACCCTAGTGATTCAGATAGTACAACACGGGCTATTTTATTAAATGATGAATGGGAATTGGCGGAAATTGAAGGTCATTGAAAGTCCGCCCGTTCACCCGTACACTATGTTATTTCTTGCCGTCCACAACGTCAAACTTTATCGCTATCAAATCAACATCCCAACATGTACACACAGGATCCCCGCAAGCGCACCGCCCGCGCGGATCTACAAGCAGCAGCCATGCACAATGACCACTTCACTCAAACGACATGCACAACCAGAAAAGAAAAATTTTCGATGGGATTGTTTCCTCTTCTGACCCCCGAGTAGAAAAACAGACATTTCGTGTGACGGACTGATTTTTAGGATGACCCCCAGCTATAAGACATATCCATGTCAAAAACATCCATTTGCATATAATTGTACCCGGGACTACGTGTGCATCCAAATGTGTACATGCGCCCGCAACACACAGAGTCTAGCTTTATGCTTCGTTGATGGTTTCGACTCCGAACTGTACACCTTATACGCCGAACTGGAAAATATTTGGAATAAGGGGGATTGGCGGGATAAGGACTCTTTCACCTTTACCGTATTCTGTCAAAATCTAAGCTTCTACAAGTTTCGCTGAAGATTTACGACTTTCAGGCGGGTACCGTAATATAATTTCGGCGGGTTTAAATTTCGAAGCAGAATTACAGAAACAATAACCTTCAAATCCAGATATCTTTTGTTTGGTCGAACCTATTACAATGAAAGCAATGAAAGTAAAATTAAAAGTTACTGCAAATTAAACACTATTTATTTCTGGAAACCGTACTTCAATTGGATCCACAGACACAATATTTACAGATTTAGTTTATGTATGGATAAATGTTTCATACATTTAGAGCTTGCGCACACGGCAAACTTTTTAGTTCGCAAAAAAACTAAATAATTTAGTCAGAAAAATCGAACACACGGCGGTTTATGAGACCGCGCACACAGCAAACTGAACTATTTAGTAATCGCTGTCTGTGCGGTCTAATAAAACACCGTGTGTTCTATTTTTCTGACTAAAATATTTAGTTTTTCTGCCAACTAAAAAGTTTGCCGTGTGCATGAGCTCTTAAAGATTATCGTGGAAACTATTTAGCGGAAAAGCAAAAGTCCACGAATATCGAAAAATATTCCGAATTATGAAAGCAAACAATATCTGAATCAATGGAAGATGATCCCAGAAGCAAATATGTCACAAATCAGTGACAAGCATTAAACAATTTTGAATGTATTGAATTGAACAATTTTTTCCAGATTGTGGAAATTTTTAATATTGTATTTTACAATATTTTTTTTTCAAATGTCATACAATAATTTCCAAGTAATTCTAAAAAGAACATCTCTTCGTTGTCACTAAAAAAACGGTATATATAGTTTTAATTTGCATGCTTCTATACTACGAACTTTCACGGATCATTCAACTGGTACACATATTAAATTATTCCACAAACCACTTCGCATGTGGAAAAAATCAATTCCCATTTCACGTGAACTGTGTAGCTTAACGTATTATCACCAGTAAGCGAAATGTGCATGTTAAATTAATTATGTATTGTTTGCAATGATAAGAGGGAAGTTTGTGTACTCCCAATCAACGCCATGTTACCATTCATACGCTGATGCGACTGTTCATTACTCTCACTCCCTTGAATAACCACTGATTTGAAAGAAACAACAACACTTCTAGAACTGTAGCATCGAACTAAAATTCACAGATAGTAGCATCCTTTAAACCAAGCACCAGTTCTCTAGGAGATACTATAGAAATTTGCTACGAAGGATTAGAGCACTATTTAATTTACACTTAGATCGAAAATATCCTATGCTTAATGAGCTATTTTGGATCAGATTTTGTGTGGTCCCCTTTCTGCTATTTCTCTAACCATTAATGGTTATCGGATACTCTATACAACAGAGCATTGAAGAATTTATGCAAAGAATGTAACATAAAATGTTTGGAAATACTGAATTTACTATTTACTAATTTGCCCAAAAGGGGCTCGTACTCGAACTATTCCCAAAGTATTTTCGATGTGTAAACATCTAAGCGCCCTGTACGGGGTAAAATCATAGAAGCTGCGGAATGCGTAAACATCCTTTGAATTCCCAACTTTATGTATTCCGTGCTTAAGTTTAGTGTGCACAAATAAGAGTCTTCGTTATGAGCTGCGTAGCTGCATGGGTAGCGTGGTGGACTATAGAACATGCCCGGTGCGGTCCCGGGTTCTAATTCCCGTCGTGGCGTGCGTTTCTTTTTCTTTTCTTCTTTTTAACATGAAAATGTAAATTGGGGGGCGATTAATATAGAAAGCGACCAGAAAGCCACACAACAGCGACATGGTTCTAAAGGAGATTCGCTAGCATGTACAAGAAAGAGAAATTCGATTTATCTGTAGGATAGAGCAGTGGGGTATGTAATTGATGTGGTATAAGGTGCATTTGATTCGTCTGGATCTCTTTCCATCTCCATACGAATTGGCAGACCGGGCTTTGATCCAGGCCTGTTGTTGGATCTCGTTGTATTTGTGCTGATGGGTCGTGCCATTACATCCACAAAGTTGTCGCCCTGATATCTATCTGACAGTTCTCAAACGTCAATTGAATGACAGCCAGTCATACATATTTCAAAACAATAATTATAAAGAACCATTGTGGACACAATAGAAGGTAAGTCCATGTAGAATTAAACTGATATTAAATGGTGAAATTTGGGCCACACAGCTAGAGTCGCATTTTCTGAAATTTCAATTGACAACTCCCATCCATTTGACCTTGTCTTCTTCTTATTCTAGTAAGTACTGCCAACCTTTAGATTTTCAATGTATGAACTGACTTTTGAGATCCATGCTGTTTTATTCATTCATGACCCAGGTCTGAATGAATCGAATGCACCTATAGTGTGTTTGAGGGGTATTGTGGAGGGAAGGGTGACGAAAATAGATATACACTTACAGTTAAATGTGTGATATGCATTCTGTGTATGATCATTGTGCGTAATCATTTCTATAATAATGATGGCTAGATGATGTTGGCTGGATGTTGATGGCTTACTATCATGAGTGTTGATGGTATTTTAAATCCTTTGGTGAGGACGAAAGCACATTCTCCGCAATGAAGTGATATTTAGCCAAGATGGGCACCATATGCCTGGCAGTGGCGAGGCGAATGCTTGTTTTTTTTCTTGATAAATTTGGTCAGTTTCTTGCCATTTCTCTCCAAAACAGAACGGGTGGTGTAGATCAATGGATCGGGAGCAGGGCTACCAATCAAGAGATCTTGGGTTCGAATTCTGCCTCAAGCAACTTTTTTCAACGTGCTCATCTTTTCAAAATACATATTCATCAACTAATTTTATAATTTATACTCGGTTATGACTTTTGGATATTAGGTGCGTTTTTTTCGTACAGAGCAGAGCAGGTTTAGCGACGAAAAAAACTATCCAGAGCAATTTAATGGAGTAAGTTTTTGTCTTTGCTAAGGGAGTGTGTCTTGGTTTAGTTAGAATTCAAATGTCAACTAGAATTTCAAGACAAAACCTAAATTTTTAGTTCATATACAATCGGACAAATTTCCTTTAGGTAGCAAAATTATTTTGTATGTTTACTATTCCATAAAATTACATAAAACGAACATTTTATTGGCACGAAATGAACTTTATGTGCTTCCCAAACTGTAAACTGTTCTAAAATTTCGATGCCTGCGCCGCCTGCATTTCAAATGTGGAACTAATTAACAGAGTAGAAATCCTGCACTAACGTTCTATCGAGAGCAACTCAGATCAAATTGTTAGTGTAATTGTGTGGTCTTAATCTGCTCTGCTCTATATGGATCTTGAAAAAAAACCGCCTATTGTTTTATTGCAAAGATTAGTTTCTGGAATATGCGTACTCTCCAAGACAATGGATCAGGACGTCCCTGGGTTGACATATTTAATAAGACCGTAAACAGAAAACGATGCCACATCGGAATAATTAGCAAAACAGTAATATTAACACAGTATTTCCAGTTGAGCGTCGATCCATAATGCGATGTGATGTTTACACATAGACCTCGAGTTCAGAAAAACTAGCCTGGATTTCATTCCTATTTTTAAAATGGTGTTCGAGACTTTTGGTCCCAAAAAATCCGAAGGGAGCTTTTGGCAGAATCCCGAAGAAGCTCTTCGAAAATAGTTTGAAAAAAATTTTTTTTTCGAGACACGGAACGTTTCCTGAACACAAGATATATAAAAAGTTCCAAATTTTAGGAATTACTGTGAGCGTATATTGACTAGACTTAAATTTATATGTTCCGAAACTGCCAAACAACATCTTATTCAGTAATATCAGTTCGTCAAACCACAATCTTAGCCACCAAAACACGAATTATAGCCATTCGTTGCATATACTATATTCTTATATTTCGCATACCGGTCGGTGTTCAATTGATTTTTAAATAACTTAGTGTAGAGTCGTTACTTTTTAGAAATGCCCTAATAGTCATAATTTTAAGAAACAGGTTTAGACTATTTTTTTCAGAAGATGATCCTACGGATGATACCAGTAAATAATATAACTCAGGCCTATTGCCTATTCGCCCGAAAACCCTTTTAGCGTAAGGCCACTCATGTTACACGAGTATGGAAACTGCCACAATAGAGATTAGGTTCAAGCTTTCCACGTAAAAAATTGAGAGATCAGGTGTATGATATTCCGCCATATTAATTTGACATACAAGGACATCTGCGAAAGATACTGTCATTTTACCTACAACAAAGAAAGATTATTTTCGTCTAAAGTATCCGTCTGCTGACTGAAGGCAACAACAGTCCTTTCATTTCTTTTTTCCTTCAATGTGAAGTAAGCATGCGATTTAAGTCTTTTTTTAGCATCTACGCTGAAGAACTGTGAGCTATTTTCACGTGTTCTCCGAGTAAATATTCCAAACGATTTCAGTCAGTTGTATTGAAACGAAAAATAGAAATAAGCAATATCATATTAATGCTTTCTGGAAATCCTTAAAGTGACATAAGACCTATCAGCCACGAGACATGTTGTGAGACCAGCCACGAGACCTGCTGTCAGCCGTTTCCTGATACCAGGCCTCACAACATATCTTGTGGCTGGTCTCACAGCAGGCCTTTTGACTAGTCTCACAGCATGATACAAAGAAAACAAGATGTCGCCATGCGCCATGTAGTCTCTCTGAGTACACTGTTGCCTAGGTCACACGTAGTAGTAATAGTAGTATGGTACGTTCTCTCTTGTATGAAGACCTTTTTAAGTTTTTGTATTTTATATATGTAACTATTACTCTTAGCAAAAAACTTTCTGAGGCGAAATTGAATATCACAAAAATATACATAAAAAATGACTGAACAACTTTTTCTATCTTGAATAATTTTCAAGATAATCTAATTCAGTGGCTCCTCTGTTCCCACGAAGTGGAAAACATCATCGTGTCTGTGATGTATTTCAGGAAATAACGTGCAAAATACTAGTCCCACGAGGAAAATATTCGGGATCGTTTTTTAATAGCTAAATGAGCTTTAATTAGGGATAAGTCATATGTCTATAGATTTAGTATTTATTTGGAAAAAGGAAAACCACCATTTTCAAAAAAATGGACTGCGATTGGTATCATTAGCGAAGAATTGTTCCGGAATGTTTCATTCCCGTTTTTCGATAGCCACCTGCTGATTTGTTGTTGTATCTTTTAAATTTATTCTGTTTTAAGTTGCGGATTTACCTATTTAAAGTTGTTAAATTAATTAGCGAAGATTTTTGCGGGTTTTCATTCGAGATGTGATCACTTTGTGTTTTGTGGTTGCTTTTCCGGTCTACTCCCAACATATTCGCTTCTCAAATAACATTGCAAGCAGAGCCCATACAAGAGATCGCTGCACCGTGCTGCACCCTGAACAAAGCGAAGCGATACTGAGGTGAGGGTTGCAATGCTGAGCGTTATAAACTAACAGTCTCTCAAATAACAACTCCCGTATGACGTGATGCGCAGAACGATTCAGAATGAGACGTGGGAAGATATTAGAGAGTTTTAACAAGACATACAAACTTTGTCGTCTACGATAATTATAAACATTAAACAGGCGAGCTTGTCGTACTACGACATGTTCTTCTTTCTTTTTAACGACAACAGATTCCGTGCGCACGCGCATTACCTTTCCTTTACTTAAAGACTTAAATGACAAGCGGTTTAGTCGAATGCGTACGCGCATTACCTTCCCAGCAATCAAAGACGTAAACGACAAGCGGTTTGTACGTCTTGCTAAAACTCTCTATTATCTTGTCTTCTTTGTATCACGGTCTCGCAGCACACGTCTCTGATCTCGTGGCTGACCTCGCTGTAGGCCAAGCGATTAGTCTCGCAGCAAGCCTTGAGGCTGGTATCGCAGCAGGTCTCGTGGCTGATTGATCTTATTGATCAGTGATGTATACTTAAAAGAACCGAAGTATTTCAAGTAAGCATTACTTTTTCATGATATTTTTCGTACATACTCGTATAATACCCTCTTCCAATAAAATATCTGCCTTGTCATGACTTACAAGCCAGATGTATTCAAATTTAAAATTGGATTGTCATCATTTCAACTAATAAACTAAAACAACCGCCTTTCACAACATTATCCTTAAACAATTTCTCTGCATCCTGCAGATAAGTTGTTCGCTTCCATTTACCAACGTGTCGTCCTTAAGCTCCAGTTCTACGTAGACAATTTTCATGAATATTTTGCAGTGTTTTCGACGTACTACGTGCAGACGTACCTAAAAGACATACATAAGTTGTCAGGAAAAATGCTCCGACACAAGGAGGAGAGTGAGTCGCGAAAATATTTTTGCTATTAAGTTATATCCGAGGCAATACGTAGAGTTGATATTATACAGTGATCCCTCGACTGCGAAAATTTGCACAATTCCTGCTGAAAATTCATCCACTCTGTCATTATTATTTTTGTGTCCTTCCACAAGTGCACATTCATTCACGGGGACAAACGAAATGCATAATATTGAAATGAATCTTCAGAAACGTAATATTTTGAAATGCTCTCCTCGACCTAATTCACTCCAGTTCCGGACATTTTCGCAGGATTTGCATTACATCGTACCGTACACAACGTGCACAGGGTGAATTTGAAGCGATAGTATCAGCATGCGGATAATTTGTAATTTGGTTGGCTGGGTGGTCTCCAGTTGAAGCCATCCGAATACAGGACGATATCTAAATCAGTCATTACGATGGCAAAATGAGTATGGCGTGCCTTTAGTTTGCAAGGTTTAATGTGTACTTGGGGAAATTTATAGGACAGATTGTTGCTATGATGTTCGTATAGTTCGAAAGAGGACACAATTTAATCTAAACGACAACGAAACAATATATTACATATGGAGATGGATCATCGTTTATAGATGTTGCTGGATGTTTATACCCGCCATCTATTAGGTACCATACGTTGTACATTTCGTCGAGTTACAGACAATTAAGTATTGTTGACATTATTTGCCCTCAATTACAACAAATCGAGAAAGACGTCGCGTCGTACTCTGGTCAATGCACACAAAATATATTTTTCGTGTACACACATTCATATGAGTGAATTGTGGATGGAAGTGATGCGATATTAACTTTTGATTCATATGAATACTCATGCAGTCCATTTTTACAATATGTATATCGGATGGCTCCCAAACGTTGATGAATATGAATGGAGAGCTCTTTCGTTTTATTTGCCAAGAAATGTTTGTGCAATTATCCTTCAGTGTTTTCGCAAAATTAAACAAACTTTGTGGATAAATTGGAAAGCTTCATTAGTTCGGACAAGTGATTCCAGCTCTCTTCCCCATTCTGAGGTGTTAATTATTATCATTTCCCTCACTCGGGATTTTTGAAGTGAATGAAATAAGAAGTTTGATATTTTGGAAGAAACATTAGTTACAGGCTGAACATGCTTAGGTCCGGAAAATTGGCTGCCAGGATGACGGTGGATCGGTGGACATGGAACACATCTGGGTCCTTATTATCAAAGATTCACTATCGCATCTTTTATATTGTATCTCATCCTATAAGTTATCCTTTCAGTTCGAAAACTTGTTTCTTTCTAGACTATCCTTTCAGTTTTATTTGTTTTGTAATCTTCAGTTGACGTGAATATTAAAAGACAATTGGGGCTTGCAATAATAAATTATTTTACGAATCTGTTTAACGGAATTTTTGTCTAGTGGGGTAACTTGCAAAGATTAGTCAACGCGGCCGTCTGTATTAGGCGCGATTCGCACGCAACGACTTATCCATGATTTTGTCGCAACGATATTGTTGTCATTATCTTTTTATCATCCTATCGAAGCGTGTGAACGGAAATCGGACGTTTTATCGAAAGGAAAATTTCCCTTAAAAAATAAAACAACATTATCTACAGTAGAAACTTGCAAAGCGACCGTCACGATGTAGGAGGAATTGAAAACAAAACTCACACACTCCGTGCATACAGCGGACTAAACTATTTATTGTATTTAGTTATCGACATACCGTTAACCAAATTGACCACGTCCTCATTTGCAGGAGATGGGCGTCTAGTGTGATAGATGTCCGCTCCTATCGAGGAGCAAACTGCGACTCAGATCATCACTTGGTGAAGACGTCCTACAGATGTAGAATTTCCTCAGTGCACCAATCGAGAATCAGCCCTCCCAAAATCTTTGCGGTTGATAATCTTCTGAGTGATGCTACAGCGGTGACGTATACTACCGCCCTTGAGGAAAGACTATCACCTATGCTACACAACATCAGCAACACAGGCGTCCATGGGTTCTGGGAAGAACTCAAGGGTACTATCAAGGATGTCGCAGAGAAAGTCGTGGGATATAAAGCCCGGCGAGCGCGAAATGACTGGTTCGACGAAGAATGCAAAAATTCACTTGACGCGAAAAACGAGGCCTACATACAATGGATTCAACGAGGAACCAGAGCCAGAAGAGAATTATATGACGAGCTACGGCGAATATCGAATAGAATAATTAGACGTAAGAAACGTAAATACTTTGACGAGCAGTTGCTGAACATAAACGAAAACTTAGCTAATAGGAACACCAGACAAGCGTACAAACTAGTAAATACAATTAAGAACGGCTACCAACCCAGGACTAGCCTTTGTAAGGACAAGGATGGAAACATCATCAGCGACACCGATGGCATTAACAAACGATGGGCCTCTTATTCTGAAGAGCTTCTAAACCGACCATCTAACATCCCCACACAGGAAGCTCTCGACGATATTGTTGATCTAGGCCCACCTATTCAACCCCCGACAGTAGAGGAAGTTGATCTCGCGGAACGAGTCTAGTTGATGCCATACATCAATTGCTCCTGCGAGTATGGGAGAACGAGGAGATCCCAGACGATTGGCGCAGAAGCATCATCAGTTCAATTCATAAAAAGGGAGATAAATTGCGTTGTGAGAATTACAGGGGCATCTCACTAGTTTGTACGTCCTATAAAATTTTGACGAAAATTCTGGAAAATAGAATAAAACCGTACGCAGAACGAGTCATTGGCGAATATCAAAGCGGTTTCAGACCTGTTCGATCCACAACCGATCAGCTCTTCTCAGTCAAACTGATTCTCCAGAGGTGCTGGGAATACAACGTAAACGTATACCAAATCTTTGTCGACTTCAAGCAGGCATACGACAGTATCGATCGTGGAGTACTGTACAATATCATGCTGCAATTTGGTATACCGACCAAATTAGTGCGACTGACTAAGATGACGATGACCAACTCCGTGTCACAAGTCAGGATCCAGAATAGACTTACTGATCTATTTGAAACACGCACTGGTTTGAAACAGGGCGATGGACTGGCACCGACGCTCTTAAACCTAGCACTGGAATACGTTATTCGGGCCATGAATATGGACAACAGCAAGACGCTACTCATCAAGTCGACACAATTAGCAGCGTACGCCGACGACATCAACATCATGTCCCGAAGATTGGCTGACGCAGAAGAACTTCTGCATACGCTCGATACCGCTGCAAAGGAAGTTGGATTACGTATTAACGAGGGTAAAACTAAAATAATGATGCAATCGGTGACAAGGACACCTGCACAACCGAGCATCAATGTGGGGGACCTCAACATCGAGTTCGTGAACAACTTCATTTACCTGGGTTGCAACTTGTCAAGGAACGCCAACGAAACTGACGAAATCAAGCGACGGATACAGTTAGCTAATAAGACTTTTTTCTCGGTTCTCCCCATAATGAAATCGAAGCATGTGCACAGAAACACGAAGCTCCGCGTGTACAAAACCATTATACGACCAGTGCTATGCTATGGCTGCGAAGCATGGACCCTAACTCAAGCCTCAGAAAACATGCTTGACACTTTTGAACGTAAGGTTCTACGGCGAATTTTCGGGGCTGTTTGCGATCGAGATGGATGGCGCATCCGGTACAACCATGAGTTGTATGAAATGTACGATGAGCTGCAAGTCTCGAAAATCGTCAAACTACAACGACTTCAATGGGCAGGGCATGTACAAAAAATGGACGATGATCGCATGCCTAAGAGAGTAATGAATGTAGAACGAGTCGACGGAGCGAGACTGCGAGGACGACCGAGATCTCGTTGGGAGAGCTCAGTAGGTGTGGACGCCGCGCAGCTGCTGGGCTCCCAAAATTGGAGGACGCGATCACGTGACCGAGATAATTGGAGGACAATGATCCAGGCGGCCAAGGCCCGACGTCGGGCTGTCGCGCCACGATGATGATGATGAGTTATCGACATATTATTTTACTTGAACAAATCACGTTGACCACTAACTTGCAAAGATACAATCATAGAAAGAATAGAAAAACAAAACGACAAATAGCGGCGGCATTTATCCTTCCATATAGAAAAATGAATTTCTTCGGTTCAAATTTTCGATGCGATTACCAACGATATTAGGTGCGTTCTTTGGAATTTATCGGGTGGAGGGTACAATAACACACGCATTACACAAACAACCTAAACCTGGATAGGTTAGTGGGGTGGCTACCATACATTCGATAACGACTCGATATGCATGACACATAGATGGCCTTAGTGTCGTGTTGGATCTAATATTTTGATATTGGCACGCTTGTGTTTTGCCATTCAGCCATAGTAAACAAATTGTTTGTTTATGTACATGAATAATGTATTGTCTACGTACATATATTTCTCCTATAGTACCGGTGGTATCGATCATCATAAAATTATTAGCACAGGAAAGACTTGTTAGCGAGACAACTGTCACTTTTGAAGTGCCACAACTGTCAATCTTGAAGCGCCACAAGGTAGACAACTTGACGATTGGAAATTTAACCTGTATGCTAGCCTAGAGCGTTCTTTTGCGCAACCTGGGCAGAAACCCTACATGGTTAAGCAAAAAAAAAATACGCGCCTACTGTTACAATTTATGTCTTCGACACCTCTACGAGTACAGGGTGGGCCAAATACAAGTTTCTTTTTAAAAATGCAACAAAATGAACAAAATTAAATTTTTTTTCCATGTATCATGGCTTCATTAGTAAGAGCAAACATTCCCATTAATGATGAAACACAACTCCGTTCAAGTGACTGCCTCGGCTGGCTTCGCCGTAGCGCATTCTGTCATTCCAATTTTCCAAGACCATGTCGATGGTTTCGGGCTGTAGCTCACGGATTGCTTGGATGATATTGGCCTTAAGTACTTGAATCGTTTCTAGATTGCTGACATAACATCGGTCCTTCACGGTTCCTTAGAAAAAAGTCCAAAGGGGTCAAATCGCAGCTCCGAGGCGGCCAATTGACATCGCCAAGACGCCTGATAACACGATTTGGGAATTTGGTGCGTAAGAGATCGATTGTGGCATGGCGCGCCATCCTGCATGAGCCAGAGGTCGTCCAAATCCATGTCTTCAATTTTAGTAAAAAAAAATGTCGGATAACATGGCTCTGTAACGTTCACCGTTGACCGAAACGTTGTTCCCTGCCTCATTTTCGAAGAAAAATGGTCTAATGATGCCAGCACTCCATTATCCGCACCAAACTGCCACTCTCGGTGGATGCATTGGCTTCTCGTGTGGGTTTTCCGAGCCCCAGATGCGGCAATTTTGTTTGTTAACCTGAAGAGTTGATGATGGATGATGATAAAGATGATTTTTCGCCCAAAATCGTTGTCCAATTTAAGCTGCTCTAAGGCCCAAACTGCGAAGCGATAACGAAGCGGATGGTCGTGCGCCTCCAATTGCTGAGTCAATTGGACCTTGTAAGTAAATAATCCGAGATCTTTGTGCAGAATTCTTCTCAGGCTAGTGCGTGATATGTTGAGCTGTTGAGATCGATGGCGAGTTGATGTTCGTGGAGTGAGTCTCACACTCTCGGCTACAGCAGCCACATTGTCGTCTGTGCGCACCGTACGACGACGGGGACCATGAGTGTTGTCCACTAGCATGCGAGTCTCATGAACTTTTTGCGCATACTTGCGTACAACAGGCGCGGTGGGGGCTTCATTTCGGCCAAAGCTTCTTCCAAAAAACGCACTGTTTGGGCTACACAGCACTCGCTTTGGAAATAAGTTTTCAATATTTCCCAACGTGGTTCAAGTGTAAAGCGACTCATTTCGTTCTGAGAAAGTAGGATACTGACTTTCTGTCAAGATTTCGAGCGGGAAACAGCTTTCACCGTCAAAATAACCTATGATTTAAAAAGGAACCACTAGATGGCCCACCCTGTATATGCGCTTCTTGTGGGATTTAATCTTCTATATGGGAGCGTAGAAATGCAGTTGCAATTGTCGTTTTGTTTGCTATTCTTTCTACATCGTGATGGTACCTTTGCAAGTTTCTACTGTAGATAGTGTTGTTTTATTTTTTAAAGGAAATCTTCAATTCGATAAATTGTCCAGTTTCCATCCACACGCTTCGATACGATGTCAACGATAATGACAACAGTGTTGTTGCTACAAAATGATGGATAAATCGTAGCGTGCGTTTTGAAATGGAGGCGCAGGCGGCGCAGGTTTCGAAACTATCGGGCAGTTTACAGTTTGGGAAGCACATAAAATTCATTTCCTGTTAATAAATGTTCATTTTGTGTAATTAAAATAATGAAATAATTTTACTGCCTAAATGAAATTTGTCTGATTGTATCTGTACTAAGGATTTAAGTTTCCTCTTGAAATTTGAATTGACGTTTGAATGCTAACTAAACCAAGATACACTCCCAGTAAAGACATGTCCCGTTTTCCTGTTCGCTACTTTTATCTGTTCTCGATCGTTTTTTTTTACCGCTTGTCCTGCTCTAATCTACTCTGCACAACAAAAAAACGCAGCCATTGTCTTTTTTTTAGTCACAGTGGGATTTGAACTCATTTCTGTCAGTGAAATTAAATATTCCGTGAAATCATGAAATAGTTCTCCGTTCAGTGTTTTTATACCCTTCACGGATGTGATAGGGTATATTTTATTAACTTTGCCATGAAGTTTTGCAACGCACAGGAGGTAGCATCTTCGAACATATAAACTAAGTATATATATTCTTGGTCAGTATGATGAGACGAGTCGATTAAGCTTTGTCCGTCTGTCCGTCTGGTTCTATGCAAACTAGTCGCTCAGTTTGAAAGAAATAGAGCTGAAAGTTTGCACAAAGCCTTCTTTCTATTGCATGCTGGAAATATGTCGGAACCAATAGAATCGGACTACCACCTCATATAGCTGTCATAGGAACGACTGGCCCAAAGTCCGTCTTTGTGAGAAAAACTTTATGGTTGCACCGGATGCGCCATCCATTTTGGTTGCAAACTACTCCGCAAATTCGCCCAAGGCCCTTTCGTTCAAATGTGTTTAACGTGTTTTCGGAGGCTTGAGTTAGCATCGGGCTGATCGACGTGCTGATATTTTAATATCGCCGGTGTACGCTATCAAACGTGGTCGACTTGAAGAGTAGCGTACCACGGGTGTTCGCATTCATTACCCGGATAGCGTGTTCAAGTGTCAGGTTGAATAGCGTCGACGCCAGTCCATCGTCTTGCTTTAAGCCAGTACGTGTTCCAAAAAGATCAGTTAAGGTGAAATGACAGTGATGGGTTTCACGATTTTACGCTGAGATGTTGCGTCGGGGAACGCCGGTTGCAATAGGTAATGAACGCGGCATTTTGCGGAGTACTGGCGGATGTCACTGTCACTCTGCTGTGCATTATGTGTTGTCAAAATCCCCGTCCATAGGAGAAGTGGAAATCATCACTTGAACCGCGCAAAGTTTTGTGTTTCGTAAAATTTTGCGGCCTCGTTATAACGGCAGAAACGCGCGAATTAAAGATCTGAAGTCAAAATAAAATTTTATTGGAAATATATATTTACAAATTACAGTCGATCAGCGTGACCGCACTGACTAATTCTACTCTCGAGACTTCGATACCGCTGTGGTGTGTCATCGATATTTATACAATTTTCCTTATCTCTAATATACATATTTCTAAATTGCATTTGTCCTATCTCTAACATGCATTTTGTCCTATCTCTAATATACATGTTTGTCTTATACATTTTCGTCTTATCTCTAATACGAGTATTTACTATGTATGGAAAATCAAAGGTTGACAGAATGACTCATCAGAAAAAAGATAAAGGGAAGATAGAGATGTCCCTTAACTCTCCCATCAGTTAATAAAAAATGTCCTCATTTTATTCTTGTTCAATTTGGAATAAATGTCCAGCATTATTTTCTCTTAAGACTCTATGGTATGCTTCATCTGATTTCTTCTTTAATTTGAGTGCTTTGTATTCGTTCCATCTTTTACAAAGTTTAAGTGTTACGTACATTGTTGCTATAATTAGTAAGATGGTTACAATAATCATGACAGTACTCAATACAGGATTTTCTTCAATCGGTATGAGAAATTTATTTAATGATTTTATATTGGTGAATTTGTATTCTTCATCCGACTCATATATGTCTAATATTTTAACATGTTTTACTTGAAACTCATGGATTATCTCTTTCATTTGTTCCTCATAATTTACATATGTTTCATTATCAATTTTTACTGAATTGGTAAAGGATACTGAATATACTCCATTAAATGTTTGGTTTTCTATAGTATGAATTCCGTTTAGTATAAAGGTTCCAGGATTTATTCTTTTCATAGGAGCATTTCCTTCTTGTATGATACTACATTGTGCTTTCCTATTGTTGATTAATTGTATAGTACAGTTGTCATTTTGTTTTATTTTACATATATTCTTATTCAAGTAATTTTTACAATCTTGTAATAAAATGTATTGGTTATTTTTGAAACCGATATAAGGATTGGTTATAAATTTTCCAAATCGATGGGCTAAGGGTATAATATCGAAATATGTCATTGTGTTTTCAATAATTGGGTATTTATATATGAATATTATTACTTCATTAAGTTTGGCTACGTGCATTTTGGCGTATTCAAGTACGTTTATTGTGGGAATTGGAATTTTCTCATGGCGAATGATTTGTTTGACTTCTTCAAAGTCTAGTATAGTGGTTATTGAATTATTTGATTTTGCTAAGTTTACTGCTTCTATTATATTTCTGACTTCCATATATATTTCATTTAAAAGAAAAGAATAATGGGTTTCCATTTTTTCGAGTGTGATTATATGTTTGTCGAATTCTGAGTTTATTATCTTCTGTCGTTGGTTATTATTGATTAATTGGTTTATAGTGGTTTTTATTTCTATCATATCGTCATGATCGGGGTTTCCTGTTATAAATTTTATCATTGTCCCTAAGAAATTTAAAGCTCGTTTATCTCTACTGTGTTCATTTAATTGTGTGACAAGATTTTCAATTTTTTTGATTACTAATTTTTCAGTTTTGTCTGGGTATGCTAATGATTTGATTTTGTCAAGTGTTTGGACATAGTGTGTTATGTTGCTGATGTGATACAAAAATTCATATTTCTCAAAGGTGTAAGCTTTATCGCCTTTTATTAGGATAAAGTTTTTATTTTCTAGGTTTGTTATATTAATCATTGTCTGCGTTAGTAGTATTGTTTCCGTTAGAAGTATTATTATTGGGAATAGTTTGCTTTCGAATGTCATCTTTGTGTATGATCCTCCCGTTGGTTGTAAGAATTGTGTCCTCACGATTTTCTTTGACAATGTATTTCTTGAACTTACTCGCTGTCTTATTCCTTCGTTTTTCTCTTACAAAGATTGTCGATCCAATCTGAAATTGTTTATTGACACGTTGTTTATTTTCGTAATTCAATGTGTTCTGTTGGGATTTTCCTAATTTTTCCTTTATCTCTGAAAATTTATCTTGGTTAAAGAATACATCTATTGGTCTATGGTTTGTTACTGAGTGTATTGTTTTATTATATTCAAGGAGTGTATTATATATTTCTTCTATCGGAGTTGTTTTGTTTTGGGTGGTCAGAGTTCTATTTATTTCAATTAAAGTTGAATGAAATCTTTCAACTTGTCCGTTTGTTGTTGAATGATTTATTGGGGTCGTGAAATGTTCGATGTTTAGTCTTGTTAATAATGATTTCATACTGTGACTAATGAACAGTTTTTCGTTATCTGTGATTAGTTGTCTGCAATGTGGGAATGTGGTTCTAAGTATTTCCTCGACGTGTTCATGGATGTTACTTTTGTCTGTTAGTCTATGTAAGTGTCCGTATTTTGAATATTTGTCTATACATGAAAGAAAAATATTGTTTGCTATATAAAATATGTCCATATGTATATTGGTTCCCGCCTTGTTAGGAATAGGGGTTTCCTTTAAAAGTTGTTTGGTAGGGTGTCGGTCGTACTTGTTCTGAAGACAATTTTCACATTTTTCGGCGTTTTCTTTAGTTTGTTTTGTTAGGTCTGGCCAAAAGTATTTCATTAGAAGTTCTTTAATGTTATTCTTGTAATTTCTGTGAGCTCTATTGTGTGTCTTTGATATTAGATTATGTTGTTTATCTGGTTCTATTATATCTTCTAAGTATATTTGGGTAAATTTCATTTTGTAACTTTGGTAGTGTTTCATTATTTCCTTTTCTAGTATATGCCATGTTTCTAAATCTGAATGAAACGCCGTGTTCACATTAGGATTCATTATTGTTTTCAATTGTTCAATAATGTAACGTATTTGGGAAAATTCAATTTCGTATCTTGTGTATCCTTGGAATATATTTTTTACCTGTATTTTGTCACACGAAGATCTTTGAATTACAATCTGTGTTTTGAACGAGTTAAGTGGTTGATTTACTGTCTTGATTACTTCATTTGAAGAGCTTCCTTCTGAGTGAACACTATGGTCTGTTAGGTTATTACACGTTTGCTGTCTGGATAGTGCATCTGCGACTACATTCTGATGACCTGGTTTATATACTATTTTCGCACCATATTCTTCTATTAAGTTTTTCCATCTTTTCAATTTTGCATTAGGATTTTTTTCAGATATTGAAAATATTAGTGATTGGTGGTCTGTGTAAATGGTTAGGTCTGCTATACCATATAGGTAATTCCTTAGCTTTTGTAAACTCCATACTATTGCTAAAAGTTCCTTTTCATTCGTGGAATAACTTTGCTCAGTTTTATTTAATGTTCTCGATATAAACATTATGGGTTTCCTCTCTTGACTTAATACAGCTCCAATTGCTATGTTACTAGCATCTGTTGTTAATTCAAATGGTTTTGAATAGTCGGTTTGGTAGAGTTCCACTTGTTCTTTCAGCTTTACTTTTAATTCATCAATTGCCTTAATTGCATATTCATCCAGCGTTAATTTGATATTTTTACTTTGGTTTTTACTTGCGTTTCCATTTTCGCCTCTAAGATATACTGTCAATGGTTTAGTTATTGTTGCAAATCCTTTAATAAATTTTCTATAATATGATGTTAATCCTAGGAATGATCTGAGTTCCTTCAACGTTTTGGGTGTCGGGTATTCTTTTATTGCTTCAATTTTTCTAGGATCTACAGTTATTCTTCCATATTTTATTATGTGACCTAAATACTCTATTTCTGTTTTAAAGAAATGTGATTTCTCGACTGAGAGCTTCATATTGGCTTTCTGGAGTGCATTTGTTACCATTTCGATATGTTTAATGTGTTCCTCGGCGGATGCAGAGAATATTAATACATCATCCATGTATACGTACACAAATTTTCCAATATAGTCTCTTAATATGTCATCTACGCATCTCTGAAATATGCTAGGAGCATTTTTTAAACCAAATGGCATCCTAACAAATTCATATTTTGCTCCATTTAAAGAGAATGCTGTTTTCTCACAATCACTTTCTTTAATTAATATCTGGTGAAATCCAGATTCTAAGTCTAATGTTGAAAAGAACTTTGCTTTTCCTAAATTCTGTATTGTCATATTAATGTCGGGAATAGGATAACGATCTGTTATAGTGTTTGCATTTAATTTTTGGAAATCTATCACCATTCGTTTCTTAGGTCTACCTTTGTCGTCGGTTCCCTTTTTTGGCACTGTCCAAACAGGAGAATTGTAAGGACTTCTACTGGGTCTGATTATTCCTTTTTTAAGCAAATCAGCTACTTCATTGTTCACAAATTCATTATCACACATCGGGTAAGGATACTGTTTGGTCCAAATAGGAGAACTATCTATTGTCCGAATTGTTGCCTGAATTGTTGTTGTGAATGGAAGTGAGTCGTTTACATTATTGCGTTTCATAATATTATCTATTTTTTCTCTGTATTCCTCATTATCAATTGTATAGTTAATTCTTTGCGTATTATTTTCTATTTTCTTAGCCTTGAATTTCATTTCATTATTCTCAAAATTTATTGATGCCTTTATTGTCTTAAGCCCGTCGATACCTATCATCGCATCAAATTCGTTTAATTCGTTTATTACGAAGAATGTCAAATTATGACCGAAAATATTTATTATGCGTTTTTCTTTAATTATCGAAAGTCCGTGCATTGTATGGGTGGTTATTTGTTTTATAAGTTCTACATTTTTACCGATTTTACTTTTATTGCTAATATAATTATTAGTACTACCACTATCGATTAATATATCTATATTAGACTTGCCATCCGAGGTTTTTAAATTTATGCAGGGCAAGCCATTCACATTTCTAAAAAAGCTGTTGCGTCACTTTCTGAATATTGTGGTTCGTTTGGAATATTTACTTTTGTTGATTCTGCGTCCAAGTCAGTTAATTGATTTACACGTTGTATATTCTGGGGTATATTATATTTAGCGGAGGAGTTATAGAAATCTCCATTTATAGGTGTTGAGTTTTGTGGTTGTCTTCTAAATCTATTAGAGGAATCTACTTCCATTGATTCTGGTGGGTTATACCTAGGTCTGAAGTTATTTTGAAAGGGTTGTCTATTAGGAAGAAATTGTGCATTATGGGGATGTCTTTGTTGAAACTGAGGTTGAAAATTTCGAATAGGATTGGAATATTGTGCATTATGGGGATGTCTTTGTTGAAACTGAGGTTGAAAATTTCGAATAGGATTGGAATATCTTTGAGGGTTGTTGTATTGTTTGAAATAAGGTAGGTCTAACCCTTGATATTGCACATCATGATACATAGTCTGCGCCAATGCATAAGCTTCACCTAATGTTTTTGGATTGTGTCCATATAGCATGTTTCTTGTTGCTTGACTATTTATACCCAAAATAAATGTTCTAATAGCCTTTGATTCGGCTTCTGATATTAATGCGTCAACTGCATATTGATTTGAATGAGACATTTCGATTTTGGAAATTATTAAATTCAAACATTGATTTATTTTATCGTGGAATTGCTCCAGATTGAAACTGGCTTGTTTAATTATTGCTAACTCGTTTTCTAATACATATAATGGCCTTTTATCCGCGTAAGTTGCATCTAACCGTTCTATTATTGCTTCGAAATTTTGCTTAGTATTATTGTTAATTAGGACTTCGGCAGCTGACCCCGTGATTTTAGATCGTATTAGTATTAGTGCTTCTCGATATACATTGTATTGTTTGAATGGTTTTACCATATTGTACATGATCATAGCCATTTTTCTCCATGGTCTGTATTCTTTAATGTTGCCCGAAAAAGGCTGCAGAGTTTTAAATATTGTTAAATTTATGTCTGTAGGACTCGCGTATTGGCAATTTTCGTCTTCAAATTGTCTGTTTATTTCGAGGGCAGGATTTATGGATTCTAACCGCTCTAATCGATTTAATAGTGTTTGATTTTGTATTACGGATTGATTTTGTACTATTTCTAGTTTTTGCTTGAGCAAGTCACATTCTGCACGAAGTTCACCGATTTCCATTTTATTATGTTTTTTAGTTAACTTTAGCTTTTGAAAATTCTTAATAATTTCTTCCAGCGTGGGAATTTCTATTTAGTTCACTTTTATTTCACTTCTTATAAATAATTCTTACTTGTGATTCAATGGATCCTCCTTTTTCCTGTCTGAGGATAAATTGCGACAGCCTGTGGAACAGTTGAGTCGGTTCGAGTCGGTGAAATATTATAATCGGCTTAGTTCTTCACTGTAGTCGTTGATTTCGGTCGAATCCTTTTCAATGGTCGATGTTCTTCAGGAATTGGCTGGGAAAGTTGATTGCGACAAGTATTCTCCACTTGATGACATCATATCCCGGACGAGCCCCCAATTAAAGATCTGAAGTCAAAATAAAATTTTATTGGAAATATATATTTACAAATTACAGTCGATCAGCGTGACCGCACTGACTAATTCTACTCTCGAGACTTCGATACCGCTGTGGTGTGTCATCGATATTTATACAATTTTCCTTATCTCTAATATACATATTTCTAAATTGCATTTGTCCTATCTCTAACATGCATTTTGTCCTATCTCTAATATACATGTTTGTCTTATACATTTTCGTCTTATCTCTAATACGAGTATTTACTATGTATGGAAAATCAAAGGTTGACAGAATGACTCATCAGAAAAAAGATAAAGGGAAGATAGAGATGTCCCTTAACTCGCGCGTACATTAGCTCTACCCAATACATATTGCATGGGTTTAAAAACTCGTTTTGCGCAACCGAAAAAATTGTGCAGTTATCATTATAATTTAAGTTTAAACCTGTTTGGAATCCTGACCTGTGAGACGGAGTTCGTCATTGTCGTCTGTGTTAATCGTACTAGTTTTACTGGTATGTATACCAAATTGCAGCATGATTTTATACAGTAAACAACGATCGATACTGTCGTATACTTGTTTAAAATCGGTGGTTGATCGACCAGGTCTAAAGTCGCCTTGATATTCGCCAATGATTCGTTCAGCGTATGGTTTTATTCTATTTTCCAGAATTTTCGTCAGTATTTTGTATCACGTGCAGACTAGTGGTATGCCTCTGCAATTCTCGCACCGCAATTTGTCTCCATTTTAGTGAATGGGATAACTGATGCTCCTGCGCCAATCTTTTGGGATTACCTCGTCCTCCCAGATTCGCAGAAGTAGTATGATGTACCATTGTTTTTGTCGAATGGCCGGATGGATTTTAGGACATCGCGTCAATCAAAGGTGACTTTCACGTTTTATCGAAAAGAGTATGCTTGATTAATTTTTCTAATTCTCTGAACTAAAAAATCAACACCCAATTCAATATAATCTATGGAAGTTTTTACACGTTAGACTAACTAACCACGTTGGACCACGCATTAGACCACCACGCTGCTTTGATACGGAGTCTAATAGGTGGTCTAATGCGTGGTATAATGGCTGGTCTGATGATTGGTCTAATAGGTTGTCTAATGCGTGACTTGATGGCTGGTCTGATAGATGTTTTAATGGCTAGTCTAATGCGTTGTTTAATGACTGGTCTGAAAGATGGTGTTATGTTTGCTTTAACGGCTGGGTGGTCTAACGTGTAAAAAACCGAACATACTTCTGTGGTGGATTCCCATCGACTGTGGCTATGCTGCTAATTATAAAGCCGACGAAGCGACTTGCTATGTTCATCGGCAGGCCCGTCCCGTGCAAGTACATTTTAATTTCCCGTGCAAGTACATGAGCTGCTTTAAAGATTATTGTCCGGTGCGACAGGACTCAGGAGATACCCATATCTACCAGGTGAAGGCAAGAATGTGAAACAAACAAAAATCAAATGAAGAGCTAAGTCGGCGTACAGGTCAGATGCCAATCGACGAATTGATACATAGGCGAAAATGGCAGTGGATAGGTCACACATTGCGGAAGAGTGATAACTGCATTGCTTTGCATGCCATTTCTAGCCAAGGCCGACCAAGAGGGGGTCCTCGAATCACATGGCGTCGATCTGTGGCAAAGGAGTGTCAGACACTGGGTAAGTCAGAACAGAGTACGATGGCGCGCAGGAGTGGTTGACGCGCAATGCCCCGCTAGGGGTTAAGGCAAAGTAGTATATCATGCCCATCTTGCCTAGATATCACTTTACTGCCAGAAATGTCCTTTTTCACACGAAAAGACTCAAAATGCTTTCAATAGTAATCTAGTGCTTTTGCCTCAACATCCCCAGTCCTATGATACCCATCTTACCTCGATATCACTTCATTGCCAAGAATATCCATTTTGCACACCAAACGACCATAGTAATCTACTGCATTCGCCACAACATCCCCAGTCGTATAATACCCATTTTGCCTAGATATCACTCCATTACCAAGGATGTCCTTTTTTCACACCAAAGGACTCAAAATGCCTTCAGCATTCTTGTGCATTCATATGATACCCATCTTGCCTAGATATCAGTTCATTGCGAAGAATGTCCTTTTTTTACCAATAATGTTCTTTTTTTCACACCAAAGGACTCAAAATAGTATCAGTCCTGACCAAAGCACTCAAAATGCCCTCAACAGTACTCGAGTACATTGATCTTATCACCCGAATCAGGAAATACCCATTTCTGCCAGGCTTGGTTTCCGTTTAATTTCATCATATAGAGAGTGAGAGCGGAGAACCCAAATATCATCGTATGGTACTATACTTGGTTGAAATTTGACCACGGGAGATGCCTGGAGGAAAATCTTTAAAAAAAAAAGTATGGGGGCGACCGCAGAGTGAAAGCTGATGCCGAGCTGGATGCGGGCGTTTTGATTGTAAACACTCAGCGAAGAGAAACATTCATGTGAAACATGCTCATGGAGTTTTTCCTCCCCATGCTACTGCTAAAGTTGAAGATCAGATTCGTAATTTTCCGGTGATTTTCTATGAGCATGAGCACATTTCACGTGAATATTTCTTTTCGCTGAGTGTTCACAATTAAAATGCCAGCACCCAGCTCGGCATTGAATTTCACTCTGTGGTCGCTCTTAGGCGAGTAACTCTATTTTAAACAAAACAGGATCCACCATTAGTCCAGTCGATGATCAAAATTGCGGTCCCCGATTTGTACTCAAGGGGACGCAAGGAACCTACATACCAAATTTGGTTAAGATCAGAATACGGGAAGTGCCCGGACAAACAAACAAACGTACAGCATGCATCAGACTATATGCCCGTCTGTTATATTTTTATATGGGATAGGCCAAAAATCAAACAATGTCTTGCCATGCATTTATGAATCATTTTGGCAGCATAATTGGGCAAAAAGTGTTCTACTGCATGTTACGAGTGTACATTTGAAAGTGTAATAGCCGAGGTAACGAGAAAATCAGCTTGTGTACATGCTCAGCTCGTAGAAGAGAAGACGTTTATAGTTACTAGGGCAAATATCGCGAACAATTCCCGATTCAAAGTTTTTAATTCATTAGCCAAAACGTTCTCTCTTAACATAGTATCAGATTTTACGCCTACCATTATACAAGTCGATGACAATCCCAGCAATTACTCTTAAAAATATCAGCCTACTTGCATCGATAATATTATAAATTGAGAGTTCAATTTCAAAATTAATATATTAAATCATATGCCATAATTTGATCATAATTCCTCGATAATAATAACTGCAATAAATCCGATGAACATTGCCAATATTTCAACAAAATAAAAATAATCGTCAAATCCCCGCTATCCAGACCGTAAACCATGTCATCAAAATGGGTGCGCTTTTATAAATATCGTCAACAAGCGTATTGTAAATCATGCAAAAAGCTGTAACTATTAATGTCAGTTGGCCATTTCACTTATTGCCCATATAAAATCCTTATCTTATAATGTTGTAACTCACCTCATTGCATCCGTCTCCAGCGTCCAAAATCCCTCGATTCTGAAACGCTAAACGTTATTTTCCTTATTGCAGTCAAGTGGATTGACGAAGGGTTGAATACAAATAGCGTGGGATCTATGGGAACAAGCTGTATAAAATGGCGAAAAACGCCAAAAGAGAACCCTTTAACTTTACCCCCACCGCCCGGCCACTTAAATATAAATATCGCGACTACCATAGAAAACCTTAAAAGAGAGAGAGAGAGTGAGGCTTCAGTCAAAGGACTATTTCATGGATAACTCATAATAAAAATGGAAATTTAGATAAGGACTATGATGTCGCCACTTTCATATGAGCTAGTCCTCACGCCGATTCGCCTAGGCCCATTATGATACGAGACTGTTCGCAAGACTCCTTCGTCCTTTTTTTTTTTCTTTTAGCGTTTTGTCCTCCACTGGCGAGGCAGTAAACGATGAATGCACGAGATTGCGTTCGAAAAAAGGAAGCGAAATATAGAAATATGAGACGCGAGGACAGACGAAAGACTGGAGGAAGCTGTGATGGGTATTACATATGCAGGATGCTGTTCTAGTAATGGGGACATACATCATGTCGTCCTATTAGCCTTCTCATGCTACACTCGTATGTCTTTTGCCGTATAGTGTTGTTGTCAGCAGAGAGCCTTACGAACTTGCCTCCCTTGGCTTTATCATCGAGTCAACGATGCTAGTTATCCTTTAGCCGTACACTGTTGTATATGTACAAGTACAGTCGTTCTGCAGACCTTCATATTTGTCTGCGTGAAATGATGCAATGTATGCACTATGTCAAATAGTGCAGGATTTATGAATAAGCCAGCAGTATATGGCTCGTTTTGTACAGTTTATGCTCCCATTGTTGTTGCACAAACACAGGCTATATGTTTCAAATACGATCCAATGGCTTAAGCGCGCTCTAAGAACTCTCAATTTATTGGTATTTACGGGATTTACACCATATCCCTTTGAAATTTTATTTTCATAGGAAATTATCTGTTGCAAAGACTGACTGAGATAAGTTATGGATGTGGAAATACCATTAGGATCAAAGCATTTTGACAGCTTTGCGTAAATTGCTGCAAATGTTTTGCGAACGTCTCATTCTTATTAAAATAATGGCAAACAGAGCCCACGCTGCAGAGTGAAAGTTTCAATTGACCCCGTCTTTTCACATCATACATATATCAGACAACGGTCCGTATCCTTGTGTGCACCAGCAATTCCCTTGTCATCCCAAAAATATAATTATTTTAAAGTACAGAAACGTGATATTAAAAGAGTGTGGTGGCATTTTCTGGGATTACACAAAACTATGCTCAAAGGGAACTCGAGACATTTTGCACATTATTGCGTTCATTGAGATACGTGGGATTTCAGGGTGCTATGCTAGACTTCTCAAGTGAGCATTTAATACAATCTAAATGCCAGTGAGAAATGAACTCAACTCAGCAGGGCAGACTAGTGACTGGAATCTTCTTTCTTCGTGCTCTAATTTGTAGATTTTTGTTTCTGCGGACGAAAATGTAAATACAGCGAGAAGTCCGTTTGCCTGGGATATGTTATGCGCTTCTTTTGTCTGGAAAGAACCCGAAAAAGATCGGTGACGGGAAGTTACTATAGGGTGTAATGAACCACATGTAATGAACCATATTACATATTATGGTCTGGTAGTGCTGCTCCCACCGGCAGATCGAAGCAGCACCTGATGAGTAGTAATCTGTTGGTACGAAACGAGAGGCCGAGAGTCCCATTACACCCGGACCCAGGTGCGACCGCGTGGGCGTCTGATCCGTCCGCCAACTATTCCATCCTTATAGACTCTTTGTTTTTATTCCCCATTTTTATCTGCCCTGTTTGTGTTGTCTTCCCCAGGCCTATGAATTTTTGTTAATACGTAAAGGACAGGGGCAACGAGCTGCAAAACCCCCGCCCACATCTCCCGAACTGAGCTACAGCAAGCATACGCCGCTGCTTAGCTCGTTGAGGAGCCTTTTTCTTCGCCAGATGCCATGGCCCGACCTTCACGGTCATTATGCTACCTAAGGCTCCGTCCCCACAGGCATCTCCGGTTGCCCACCAATCCGTCCGTTACAAGGGATAGGAGAGAAAAAATAATTGAATACTCGTATATTATGCACTTGGGCGAACTTAGTTTTATTCATAAAAAAAGTTCTCAAAAAATTTTCATCTCGAAAAATGCATTTTCCTTTTTAATCCCGTTAGTATTTTGACTCTTTGGGCATTCAAATACACAAAAAAAAAAACTTCCCTGTCGATTAATTGTCATTTCGTGCTTACATCTTTGGGCCCGACACCAGGATTCCAGTTGGTTTTTCAATCCGAGATCCACACTATTGTGGTCTGCGCCAGAAAAATTCTGGAAAAGAAAATTCGCGGCGCACCCTTTGTCATCTGTTCAGATAGCCAGGCAGCCATAAAGGCTCTCTCTTCACACAAGCTCTCCCGAAGGTGTGAAAGAGTGTCGTGGACTTCTCCAATATCTGGCGACCGACAACAAAGTCTTTTGTATTGGTTGCCAGGTCACCGTGGTATTGAGGGGAATGAGGCATTATATGAACTTGCTAAACAAGCCTTATACTAGCCCTTGTACGAGTGTCGGAAGGTATTTTGCTCAATTAAAAGGCTACTACATAACATACCTTCTATAGTCGCAGTTTGTACCTTAAGGGTCAGTTGTCTGCACCTTCTATTCTATTCTAGTTGTCATTTGATGGCTCTAACGCCAAAAAGTTGAAAGTCTCAGCACATTACGTCGATTTTCGTCTAACAGTATTTGCTAAAGGCTGACGTTGTGGGCAAGATAAAGGTCATTTTTGACAGATCGCGTCTTTTTGCCCAGTCCCATATCTTTATATTTACGTACCAAAAAAATATGGTGTACTCGTAAATAAACACCGAATCGGCGCGCCATGAAGCACAGTACTTTCAGGTACAGTTTCGTCTAAAAATAAAAATAAAAACATTTAAATAATAGAAAGTAGTCCGTTTCGGTTTAAATACTATTTTTTTTTTGATAGCAATTTGAACATCAAGAGGCGTTTACTACAGCTTTAGTAAGATGAAAAACATTATGATACTGCCAAGGCTATAGATTTCCCCTTAGTACTATTGCGCATGTGGTACATTTTTACATCACAATTTGTTGGCACTATTGGTATTTGAACCCATGCCTTGAATAACTTCGGACAGACGCCTCAATGCACAAAGTTACCGGCTCAGCATGGTATATAATATAAATATTATACCATACCGGCTCGGTATGGTATAATATTTCGTGAAATAATGAAATAAACGTGCTTTTTATATATTTGCATATAAATAGTTCTCCGTTCGGTGCTTTCTCCTTTTCGTCTCAACTAAATGGGTGTTAATATACCCAAAAAGGTATTAATGAAATAATTGCACCAAAAAGCTATTTCCGATTTTGGACGCAAAGGACTTCATTAGGATCATAAAATTATTCGACTGTTTTTTTAACTGTGAATGGACGGGTATAAAGTTCGATGCATGCTGTGCGTTCGTTTGTGTCTTTGTCCGTGCTCTGCCGACAAACCAAATTTGTTACGTATCTTCGGCTTTTGGATTATCGCCTCAACTAACAGATTCTTGTGCCTTATTCAAACCAAAAATACCGGACAGGTTAAAGCTGCTGACTATCGCTGCTTTTAGAGTTTTTGGTAACAAACGGATGCCGCAAAAATAGATTGCAATTACACCGATTACGGATATCGACGTGAAAAGCCCTCATCGATAAAAGAAATTAATAGTTTCTTTCTATGGTCTTTCATCATCGTGGCGGTCTAGTATTTTCCTTTTCTCAAGAAAAACTCGGGTTTTTGGCAGGGTATTTTCCTCAAATTTTCCTTACAATTTTCGTAAAATGTCAATTACATCGCCCTCTTCTTGGGTCTGCTTCTGCTCGATAGCTTACTATCCTCTCTCCATAAATGAGCACTGTGTTTAACCTTTTAGCCCATTTCGGATCAAATTTAGTGTTTTAAGATGCGGTTTAGCCTAACAGTTCAATTCCAGTTATTCCATGAGGCCCATTGTAAAGCAAATCACTCGTATCCTTTTCAAGGTCGTCCTGATAGTGACGAAATTAAAAGACCCAACCGGTCGGGCACTGCGATCTTAAATAGGGTCTATTATATCATGGCCCTTGTTATGGCAGCAGACCGTCCAAACAAGGTTAGTATATTTTTCGCACATATTAACAGAAGTCCTGATGGGCCCTATAAAGTTCTTCGTGTAGAGATTAATCTCTGTCTTTTTAAAAAAAACCATTAGTCTCACCAGTGGTAGCACGCTAGAAACTTTAGGTCAATTGTGCCTACTTGCGTGCGTTTAAAGTTGAAAGGTACCACTGTCACTAGTTCGTTCGATCTTTTCAGGCTTTTATGTCAACGCCCAGGTTACATTACAGACTCTAGCCACAGTTAGTGCGAAGATGCACCGCACCTGGGAAGTTCTTTTCAATTAATTTCCACCTAACACACATTGCCCCAAATAAAAAGATCCTCGGTTGTAGATATCTTTACTTCTTAGGTGTTATAACATCCTTTAAGCATTCGCGGCAAGAGCTTGTGCGCCAAGCTTGCATTCATATTTGCCTGGTTATCTATGAATGTAGCAATGTTGGCGCCCTTTTCCAGAATTTTCTTGGTGCAGAATTTGAACGCAAATATCACCGCGTGGAAACACAACCAGGGGTAAAACTAACCGTAATTGAAATCTCGGTGTTCGGTCCAAAAACTTGAGGATAGACTTGCGGTTGAGATTCGAGAATGCGGTAAACTGCACCGATAATGATAGCTCCTGCATGGCTACCTTAAGTCTTTTTCCGATCCTACTTTAGAAAAATCATTAAATACAAAATATCCGAAAGCCATAAAAATAATCGGCGCCCAATGTGGGGTCAATATGATTTTCAAAGAAACGGGAACGGGCAATCGAATAGGAGCACGGTGCCGTTAGTCATCGGACCCAAAAAAGGAAATCGTTTCAGGCTTTATCTTAAGTTATCTTAAGATTCACTTAATTATTTTTGTCCTATACTATTTGCCCTAACCCCAAGTAGGGCATAGCTTGTCAACGATTTCCACAAGGCTTACTTGACGTGGCGTTAGCATAAATTATGGTTTCCAACGATGCATGTTTCTAGCATGCACCTCCTGCCCATTTAGCCGCATAACTGCGATAAATCTGGAAAGATTGTGATCTGCTCTTCTCTTACGCCCCACATCACAGTGAGAAGTCAACACGACACAAACATCTATGGCTACGGCGGAATTCGAACCCTCGACGCCGACTAGGCATTGAACTGACCGCTCGACGACCTGAGCTACCGGACACTAAAGTCATTGAAAATATACAGCAGAAAAAGAAGTAAAAAATTGTCGAAAAATGCAGAAAATATTCGGCGCTCAATGTGGGGTCAGTGTAGCTTTACCTAGTTAATTAAACCAAAATGACACTCTATTCAAGTACACAGTCTGCGCAGATGGTAGAGCCGGGCGTGTGTGTGAGTTCCAATTGGGCATCTAGCTGATCTTATTGTACCGCATAGTGAAACTGAATATACTGACAAATTTTTGAGTCATTTTAATTTTTTTGAATGCAGTGCAATGGATTTAATGCCGCTTATTTATTTGATACTGGGGCTATAATAAGTTCTCGGTATCCAGAACTACATATTCAAATGCAGGCAATCCCCATATTCACCATAAGTATACAAAATAGAAATATATATGTACATACTTATAAATTGAAATCCCTTCCCATTCAAACCGCATAGCCATCGACACCACGAAATAGGACCCTTCATCAAAGCAACTTCCCTCGCAGGTTTTTGCCAATTTTACTAGGAAGTACCTGGTTAAGTAATCGTCTCGGATTCTCACCACATCAAACCGCCCCAGTACCCGTGTTACGACATCAATCTACTTAGAATGGACTCTTTTTCGGGCTGTCAATAATACGGCCGGCATCGACATTTGAAAACGATGATGTTTCCAGGGGCACTACATAAAGCTCACATTACTCCGAAATCCCGTCTTATTGGTATCGATTTCGACACCTTCATGACTTCTGTTTGGAAAAAGATCAGCATTTTGCTCGTTTTAGACGGTTTTTTATCTTTTTTTACGTATATTGTAACTATGCAACGGGGAGCACTATTGCCGTAAGCGCGCAATCATTTCGACGAGACGAAAAGCGTACAACCAAAGTGATTTTGAGTAAAGTTTAGTGTTTCATGATGTAGCCACCCCACTCTCAGCCCAGAAGGATACCCCAAGGACATTTGAAGTTTTCATATACGAGTAGTTCGTGTCTTTTTGCTTTTTGCCGTAACATTCGATTCAAGTGGAGGATAGCTGTTTCTATGGCTGTATCCCTCTTGTGTCATCTATTGAAAATGATTCTCCATTCCTATATCATTCGTGGTTTTTACTTATTTTTCTTTTCCATTTTTCCTTCTTCTTTTCTTTGGTCATGGACACATTCCATTACCTTATCCATGCGATTCTCTTCGGTTGATTTTCTTCTCGTTTTGGTCGGAGGGATTTTCCGTCTAAACCGACCCGAAACCTTTGTAAGATTCAGTCAGTCCGGGGATTAGAGACTTGGGGACTTTGGATTTTCAGGATAATATTGAGCAATCGACTATAGCAAGCCATTTCGATGAAATAAGATTGTTCATCGTTGGGAATGACGTGGAGATCCGCACAAGGGTTGTTGTGACTCGACCGACGTCGCTGATCCGCAATGCAACTATCCGCTGCGGAGACTAGAAAATTGACTGCATACACCCGACTGTCCTAACTCGCACATTTAACCGCTTATCAGTCTGACGAAATTGAATTATCAAGTGACAAGCAGATATCCAGGAAAAGTGGTGAAAAAAACTGAAAGCAAAACACAAGAATGGCACGAAAAGACGACAAAGCATTTGCGATTGGCAGACAAGTAAGCATGATAGCGGAGGTCGGAGGACCATAGCTCAGATATTGTTCCCTACAGCTGCAGATGTGAAATGTTTGGTGGAAATGTTGTCTAGCTCGTTTATCCTTGCCGGGAAAGGTATCTGTCTAAATTCGTGTAATGAAATGATATGAAAGAGATATGGGAGGGAAAATCCAGTGATATTATTTGTTAGATGAAGCAAAAAGAAAATTGTTTTTTGAAGAAATTTCGTTCGACTTAAGACCCATTATTAGAAAATTGAATAATGGGTCTTGATTGAGCAATCATTCGATTGCTTTGGAGTATGTGCAAGAACTGGGTGGATTGGGTAGTTTTTAGTTTTAGTGTGATAAGGCATGTACCCAGCAAAAACCGTACTCCCGGTAACGCGTTATCCTCGAAATAGCTATCCTGGCGACTCACCATTTTCATTTAGCACATAGGATTTCTAAGAAATCTATAATTTTTGAATGCCGTGACCATGGTGCGGGGGTTACGATTTTCATGATTTAGGTAACCCATATACGCTAGCCATACGATTTGCATGATTTAAGTAACCTATTTACGTAGTAGTTAGCTATGCGGGGACTACGATTTTCAGGCTTTGGCCACTTAAGTACCTACCCTACTAAATTAAAGACAGTTTTTGCTGGATAGTTTTAATTTAGAGCCTGTAATTCCCCACGAAATATAGCACGTCTAAAAAGAAGCGTTACCTATATAGACCCAGCTCTTTAAAGAAAAGATTTGTGGACATGTTTGTTATTGATTTTCCAAATCGGTGCAAATGACATGATTTCGCCGAGCGATTTTGAAAATCATCGAAGAATTTTCCCACTGCACGGCACTGTGATTTCACAAAAACAAACTTCATCTATATATTAATATTAGTCTGATTCGGTTGATAAATTGTCTACATCAGCGTGCTCCTGAATGGAGGCTATCGCGTTCCTGCCGCAGCTGGTTCTACGCACCGGAGCGACTCGTGTTTCACGACCAAGAGCTGCTACAACCCCTTCAACGGAAGAAGGAAAATATGTGTGTCTATCAGACACTCCAGCTACCCATCGTTTATCCTGGAAATTTGGAGCAATACATGTCGGCCGAACAGCTCTCAAATCTCCTCCAACTCGCCGGAATTGAGGTCAACCCAGGTTCTGGCACCTGCTAGATCTGCTTAAGCGTCCGCTACAAACCGGTGCACCCTAATGCCACCACAGTAAAACGTATATGCTGCGACTAATGGAGCCATTTAAGAACCTGCTCCTGGCAGAGTCACCAATTGCCAATCACAGGCAATGGAATCCCTCCTTTACTGAGAGTCTATGCAGAAATAGAGGGCAGCACTCATCAACATAAACTCAAATGATTAGCTCAGTACTATCATATCAGCTAGTATACAACCGGGCTCCCAGCTGTCCCCCACGACTCCAGTGAACAGCATTTCCAACAAGATTCCATTGCTCACACCTGCACCACCCGTCGCCAGTTTCAACACCGTTTTATTTGCACAACTTAATTGCAATGTGTTGCACCGGAAAATCGCAGAATTATCGGCATTCGTGGACAGACGCTCGGTGGCGGTGTTGGTTCTGTCACCGCTCTACGATACTAATCTAGAGCTCGGAGTTAAAATCTCGACGCGATCAAAAATTAGCTGCTTTAGCTGGCAGTTCCTCGGGGAAAGATATATAGACCCTACTCGCGACATACAAATCCATCGGGAGGTCTGTGGCGAATTATGCGGCTCCCTGGTCAGATAATTTATGCGACACTCAGTAGAAAGACATACAGGCCTGTCAGAATACCGCTCTTGGAACAGTCAAAGGCTGCCTCCTGATGTCGCGAAACCATCTACATCAAAAGATCAAAATGATGCCTTTGAAATTAGAGGTAAAGCATGTTCCGATTGCACTGTTCCTATGGGAGGTGCATAAAAACGTCAGCCGATTTCAACCAAATTAGGGTATCTGGTTTGGCGACAGATAGGTTTGAATGCTTCGGTAAAATCGGTAAAGTTACATTTAGAAATAAAAAAAAACCTACTTTCGGTCCGGTCGTTTCTATGACCGCTATGTGGTATAGCACTTCAATTACAACTAAATTCGGGAAAGTGGTTTGGAAATGAATACGATTAAATAATATGAAATTTGGTTAAGATATCTTTAGAAACGAACAAGTTTTTCTAACAAAAACAAACTTTTGGACAGGTCGTTCCTGTGGCAGCTATATGACATAGTGTTCCGATTCCATTGGTTCCGACATATTTACAGCGTGCAATAGAAAGAAGGCTTTGTGCAAACTTGATAGCTTCAAAACTGAGAGACTAGTTTGCATAGAAACAGACGGACAAAGCTTAATCGACTCGTCTCATAATACTGACCAAGAATACACTATATGTATATAGTTTATATGGTCGGAGATGCTTCCTTCTGTGCGTTACAAACTTCTTGACAAAGTTAATATACCCTATCACATTTGTGAAGGATATAACGAGATTATGAAATCACGAAAGTGGGCCGAAGTCACGCGATCTGGCTCAGTGTGAATGTGACATTAGTCTATTCCGTTTTTCGATGTTGACATCGTCGTTGCAAAATAATATATAAGACGCTGGATCAAACCGACATGCTTTTTACATCTGAATAAACGCAAAAATTTAATGCACTCATTGAATTGTATCGCATTCGTCTTTCTCCGCGGAGATAGGAAGACGAACGATCCGTCCCACGTCGTGGTCTGTCAAAACAAGTAAATCTGTAGAGCGGAGAAAAGACCATATCCTCGGAGGTACATAAATCGGATTGCAATGGGTGTTCTCAAAGAGTCCCATAAGGTCGTACGAAGGAGGGGTTTCGACCCCATTCCTTCGACCATGGATCTCAGATCATTTTCAACGATCGATTTGGAAAGACGCCACAAAATGTGCGAAAGATCCTGCACCGTGAAAGGCGTTTAAAATGAGCATAACACGTATCGTGCTTTCGAAGTATTCTTTACAGGCGTATAATAGCAACTGGCATTGCTGAAGATTTGAATCGCCCATGTCCCACTGGATGGGTTAAGGCAATTAGTACCGTTTGATGATGGGTCGGTGAGCCTTTCCATGCTTTGGCGTAGACTCAGGACAGAATCAGACTACTTGGTGAAAAGACATTACCAATTATGCGTAAATGAATAGTAGACAGTGATGTTTTGTTACAAAACTTTTAAACAGTGTGAAGGGGGTACGATCGTTCAAAATTTTGTACAAAATTTTGCTAATATGAGGGTTCTTGTGCAATGCATTCTCGGTATGCTCCTACAACCTAAAGCGGACATCTGCATTGGATCCACCCTCAAGTCGATTCTTGATTTATCCTGTACGAACTAATGTTTCTTAATTCGAAACTACTGTCCTAATGCATACATTATGAGCGTATTGTCTATTGTACATACTTTGAACCCAATGTCAAGTAGATTTCCGGATAAATCCTTTGCCACCTCATATCAACATTTGATTTTTTCAATTGGGGGCTTCTGCTATCAATTTTTTGGGGATAAATTCCCCTCCACCCTTGACGAAATCCTACGGAGAGCCCTGATGGTTGCCAATCGATTTGACCTATTCGTATCATCGCCATAGATAATCAGAACGTAGTTCCCGCCAATTAAAACCCCATCAAAAGTTGGACCTTTCAATGGAAGGATACTTTGTTTCAGCGTCTATATATGAATCTATAAGATACTCATTCTAGGGCTAAATCTAATAGAGTAAGCGCCATCATTGTGCCATACAGTGAGCACCAGGACAACTTTCATATTTGAAATATGAATTTTTAGTCTAGCGAAGTAGTATTTCGTGACGTCGCGTCAACGTCCACAACACCTGTAAATGAAACCGGAATATAGAGGGCAACGCCCGCAATCCGAGAGTTTTGTAGCAAGAGCTTATTTTGGTATGTAAATATCGCCTCCTTGCTCTTCTTGGTACCACACCCATGGATAAAAACACCATAATTAAAATGTCTTACGATTTAGTATCTTACGTGCCAATTCATGAAAATAAATCCATCTGCCACCTCTCAAAGTAATAATTTTAAAACGAGAAGTTTACTGTAGAGATAAGTGTGTATACGAGATGAACTGTCCTACTCTTCGAGATGCTTAACCATTCCATGTTAAGACGACATTGCAAATTACAAATAGCATAGCATTTTTACACATTCTCACCGAATTTCATGTGTGTAGCTTCAGTCGTTCGTGAGTTATTCTATGACGGACATTTGACCGATTTTAAGATTTAAAATACAAAAAAAAAGAACTTTTATCAATAACCATTGTTAGAATCACCGCCCCTGACCAATCTTTACTCTTCCAAAAATGAATTTAATAACTGCAATTCGCACTACGAAAAACAACATACAAGTAGTACTCGCACCTATGTAGGTTACGTACCCCAGCATTTTCAGTGTGGAAAAATAAAATGTAATACAATATTATTCTGAAGATGCATCGCAATGTTTAGAATTCCGATGCATCTAGCATGTAATCGTAGTATTTAGAAATTCCATGAATCTGCAGTCTTTCCTAGAATAGGTAGCGACTGTGGGAAACAGACAAGATCGCGAGCAATTCCCACAAACCGAATTGCTGAGTCAAGTTATCAGAGGTGATAAAAACCCTCTTAGAATAAGAATATAGTTAGTTGTTAAGGTACAGCAGTGTAATCAAGTCAAGAATAATAAAATTATATTTTTTTGATAATTAAAAAGGTGTAATACTTTATTGGCGCAGTCGGTAGGATCCTTTTAAACGTAAAGAATCCATATGAGAACGAACTGTTACGCGAACGAAAAACGTATCGTGAACGGATGTTTAAACCAGTGCTAAAAGTGCCCACTAAAAATCAGTGAGGACTCTAGCAGAAAAAAAAATAAACAGTGATTTGATTACCCAATTGTGAATCGTGCACCTAAACGTTAAAAGTGCAGGGCCCATTCTCCTTAACAATTCACTCAAAAAAAAAACCGAAAATTCCGCGACCCAACAAATTTACAAAATACTGGAAGCGGATAATCGAGGAAGAAGAAATGGATGCAGCAACTTCGGAAAGGTTGACGGCCGCTCTGGAGAGCCTCGTCGCCTTGAACACGAGAGATCAGGGATATAACACAATCCGCGTAGTCAAGGAAATACAGTACATCAAACCATTCGACGGAGAGACGCGGCAACTCACCCAATTTTTGAACGTGGTAACGCACCATCTAAACGCAACAGAGGACACCAGGAGAGCCGAACTTTTTAAGGCGATATACAACACTAAAATCATCGGTCGAGCTAAGGAACTCCTCATAAACAACGAGCCAGAAACATGGGAGGAAACCATTGGGCTTCTCAAACAGCACTTTCGACCAGCGGTCAATTACAAGGATATATCCAGACAAATTGGAAATCTCAGAGTAAGTTCAATAAGTGATCTCAATATTCAAATCGAACAAATTATCCAAGATATTAATTGTTTCGCGACCTATGAAGCGAATCCATCTCAAACAAAAAACGCATACTACACTTTACTAGTAAACCGGATTAAAGAAATCACGTCCGGCAACCTATCTAGAGAATTAAGAGACCAATTCGATATTCATAAAATCAAAGAAATTTTATATTCGTATGTGGGCTACGACTATACAAATTTAGACAGGGAATTTTTTACAGACAGACGACAGAGAAACGGACATAACAATACCCGACAAAATAATAATAACAATCGGGATTTTCGACAAAATAATAATAACAATCGTGATTTTCGACAAAATAATAATAACAATCGTGATTTTCAACTAAATAATAATAACAATCGGGATTTTCGACAAAATAATAATAACAATCGTGATTTTCAACAACATAATAATCCAAATCGTGGTTTTCAACCAAATAGCAATCAACATCGTGGTTTCCAGCAAAATAACTGGGGTTCTCAACAAAATAATAATAACAGTTTTAACCGAAATTTTCCACAAAATAATAATAATTTTCGATGGGGCCAAAATCAAAATTCCGGTCAATACCATCGACAAGGATTTGATCCATCAGGCCAGCTTCGAAATGCGGTTCAAAGACATGAACCCATGGAAATAGGGCAAATAAGTCACCAAAATCGCAGTTTAGAAACAACTACCGAGGAGGTTCATAATATCGAACCTGTTTTTTTTTCTAAACTAGGCCTCGGAAACAAAATTTTCGCATATCTCACCATAAACAAAATGAAGTGTAAAACGTTAATTGACACGGGTTCAACCATGAGTATAATAAACTCAAGTAAAGTAGATTGCAGTAAATTTAAATTATTCGATAAGACCAAAATGCGTCTTCAAACTATCAATAACGTAACAGTGGAAAACGTAGAAAGGATAATATCAAATATTCCTGAAGAGTTCAATTGTGATCCTCGAGGAGGAATTAAGTGGTATAAACGGGAACTAGGAGACAAGCCATACGATGTATTAATCGGAATGGACATCCTTAGTAAAATTGTCAAAACACTTGATTTTGATAACAAATGTATCATTTTAGATAACGGATCGAAAATTCCTATCTTCTCAACAGAGGAGGAGACGAATTTCGACTGTTTTGAACTCAGTTCCAATTCAAAGGAAATTGATTTAAGTCATCTCAACGATGAAGAAAAAGAAGCAGTTGAAACACTGCTAAATAAGTTTCAAAAATTGATTTACCACGACGGAGATCAACTAACCAATACCGATAGTATTGTCCATGAGATAAGGACTACTACGGATCAACCCATAAATTCAAAACTGTACAGATTGCCGCCGAGACACGAGGAAGAAGTCCGACGACAAATACAGGAAATGGAAGTACAAGGGATTATTAGAAAATCCAATAGTCGCTACGCATCTCCTATAGTAGTAGTGACGAAAAAGAAGGACAATTCCGGACAACAGAAGTTCAGACTTTGTGTCGACTATCGTAAATTAAACGAAATTACGATAGACGATAAATATCCCCTACCAAATATAGAGAGTATCTTGGACAAGCTCGGCAGAGCCCAATACTTCACTACTTTGGATTTGGCTAAGGGATATCACCAAATTAAAGTTCACCCCAATGACATCCTGAAAACGGCATTCGTGACTCCAAACGGGTTGTACGAATATGTAAGGATGCCATTTGGCCTCAAAAACGCGCCCGCCACCTTCCAGCGTTTAATGAACGAAATTTTGCGCGAATATATTAATAAAATTTGCGTCGTCTACCTTGACGACATATTGATATTTTCGACAAGCCTTCAAGAGCACATCCACTCCTTGACATTAATACTTAAACGACTATCTGAACATAACCTTAAAATCCAATTCGACAAGTGTTCTTTCATGAAGAAAGACACAGAGTTTCTGGGCCATGTCCTTACTTCCGAAGGCATGAAGCCCAATCCAAACAAAATAAAGTGCATACAGGAATATCCACTTCCAACTACGGAAAAACAATTAAAGGGATTTCTTGGCACTACGGGTTATTACCGCAAATTCGTCAAGGACTATGCCAAAATTGCATGTCCTATGATCAAATATTTAAAGAAAGGGAAACGAATTAATACAAACGATCCCGAATACATCCAAGCATTTGAAACTCTCAAATTAAATATTATTAATCATCCAATTCTGAAATTCCCTGATTTCAGTAAACCATTCGTCCTATTCACCGATGCGAGTAACTACGCAATTGGTGCTGTTCTCACTCAAGGTGGTCAACCAGTATGCTACGCTTCGAGGTCACTTAATGACCACGAGAAGCTTTACCCAGTAACGGATAAAGAGTTCTTGGCCATAGTTTGGGCTGTAAACTACTTCCGTCCTTACCTATGGGGAAATAAATTTAAAATTATAACAGACCATCTTCCAATAAAATACCTCAATAAAAAATACACAGGAAAAGAATTTAACCAGAGAACCCAGCGTTGGCTACTAAAACTTCAAGAGTATCAATTTGAAATAGAATACATTAAAGGCAAGGAAAACAAAATAGCCGATTTCCTTAGCAGAATTCCCGAAAGTAATATCAAGGATAATTCTCTAGACCATCACTCGGTCGACGAAGTATCCGACAATGCGACTGTTCATTCGCAAGACGAACAACTAATGGACCATATTCCGATCAAGGAAACCATTGTTAATCGCTATAAAACCCAATTGATTTTGACAAACGATGCTGATAAAGAAATTGAAACCCTTCACAATCGAAGAATAATTTTCGTAGATATGACTAAAGGTAGGGAACATTGGATAGGACTACTTCGGAGATTTATTACACCAGGACTCACTGGAATCTATACTGAATTACCCTATTCCCAATTTAATCTAATTCAACAGCTATTAATAGAAATGTTTGGCAATCAACCACAGGTAAAATTTGTAAAAGCCACCCTCAGAGCTAAAGAAATTGAGACTTTGGAAGAGGCTCATCGACACATTTCATTGTATCACACTCAAGAAAGTCTACACAGCGGTATAATAGAAACATACCACAGTTTGAAAAATAAAATATACTATCCCCGGTTAGTAAAAGAGATCACGAAAATTATAAATAATTGCAAAACTTGCCTCGAAACTAAATACGAACGTAAACCTATTAAAATTAAATATAAAATTAGCGAAACACCAACACATGCAAACCAAACTTTACACATGGATGTTTATTTCTTTACCAAGCAACCTTTTCTGACACTACTTGACAAACTATCCAAAAAAGCTTACGTCTATCATTTGCAAAATCGAAACTGGACAAAAAAGGTTGAAACACTTGAGGAACACTTTTCTAAATTTGGAAAACCCCAGAAAATCATTGCTGAAAATGAGTTTAAGGCAGAAAACTTCAAAGAATTCCTTAGAGAGCAGAACGTTGATCTGCATCTTACCAAACCTAACACCCACACAGGCAATAGCGATATAAATAGATTTCATTCCACAATCCAAGAAAAACTAGTTGCGATGAGAAGTTTAGACTTAACCCTAATTCAGAAAATGCATAGAGCAGTTAATAATTATAATAATAATTACTATTAGAATGACTCCAGAGGAAGCCATGGTAGTTGACCCTGTAAAATTAAGAGAAAGGATTAAATCATTCAAAGAAAAACAGATTAATAAACTAAATAAAAATAGAGAGGAATATACGGAACAGAGGAACATTATTCCCGTTAAAAACTATAAGCGTAATTACTATAAAAATGAGCCTAGGTATAGACTTAAGATAATGCAGGGTGAACATCCCATTAATATAAAACGACCACGTCAATTTGCAGCTGATGACTTTAGTATTTCGAACACTGATGTTTCTGACCGTACCTCATGTTCGAGCAACGCTAACACTAATACCAATAACCACAAATAACGGATACACTACACTTAACATGGGACAGACTGAATTAATACAGGACACCAGGACGATACTCCACATTATCAACACAGAACAAATAAGACAAACGATAAACTTACTAGAAGAAAATATTGAAAAATTAGAAATAAGTAATGATCCAATAATTAAAAAAGAATTAGAAACAATTTATTCAAAATTAACAGCAATAGAACCCAGAAGGGATTCAAGACAAAAGAGAGAGGTTTAGTAAATATTGTAGGAACTGTTCACAAATGGATCTTTGGTACAATGGACGACAATGACAGACAAGAAATAACAGAACATTTAAAATTTTTAGAATCCAATACGGAAAACATTGTAAGAAATTCAAACAAGCAAATTGAGATCAATTCAAATTTTAACGAGACAATAAGTCACTTAAAAAATATCATAGAAGCAGATAGGAATCAAATTTTAAAAACTTTTCAAGAAATGTCTGAAAACGAAAAACGCATTATTTCTCAACAATTGAAACTAGATCAAATATTAAAACTTAAAATCCTGGAAGAAAAATTGAATCAGATAATGGACAATATTGCTCTAGTAAAACACGGACTTGTGCATCCTAGTATGCTAACAGCTACCGAAATTAACGAGACGAAACTAGACTACTATAAACTAAAAAACATAAGAGTAGGTCTATCAAAATATAATGATAACTCTTTAATATTAGCTCTTAAGATACCATACTCTTATAAATTTGTAAACGTAAAACTTATCTCTGCTATGCCCATCACAAAAAACAATTTAGAAGTAATAATCGAAGACCAATACTATATTGAAATTAATGGAAAGAAATATGCTTATGAAAAAGATATTCAGTACGAAAGTGAGCTAAAACCACTAAATAATTGTGTAACAAATAATAACTGTAAACTCAGAGAAAATACTATTCCGGAAATCAACAAAATAGATGATACTACCATAATTTGCAAAAATCTAAAGAATCAAATCATAACTAATTATTGTGACGACCGAAAAATCCAATTAAACGGTAATTATCTGATTACAATAAATAATTGCACCATTACAATATTTAACAAAACAATTAGTAATAACAATGTAAAGTTCATCGACAGATTTTTATATTCCGAAGAAAAAAACTATAACTTCACTAAAACAATAAATTTCGAGGAAATAGTTCTGAAAAATATTGACAATTTAGAATACATTAAACTACTTAAATATCATAAAAATGTAACCTACATAACTGGCTCAACAATTGCGATCATTGTGATTATTTCCGTAATGTCACTAATATTAATTCTGAAATCGAGAAACGAAAAGTTAAAAATTTCAATTAAAAATTTAAACGAAAAATTCCTAAAATCTGGCAACATTCAGGAGAATGTCGAATTTAAGGGGGGTCGGGTTACGTACCCCAGCATTTTCAGTGTGGAAAAATAAAATGTAATACAATATTATTCTGAAGATGCATCGCAATGTTTAGAATTCCGATGCATCTAGCATGTAATCGTAGTATTTAGAAATTCCATGAATCTGCAGTCTTTCCTAGAATAGGTATCGACTGTGGGAAACAGACAAGATCGCGAGCAATTCCCACAAACCGAATTGCTGAGTCAAGTTATCAGAGGTGATAAAAACCCTCTTAGAATAAGAATATAGTTAGTTGTTAAGGTACAGCAGTGTAATCAAGTCAAGAATAATAAAATTATATTTTTTTGATAATTAAAAAGGTGTAATACTTTATTTGTATGAGGCCGGTAGGTGTATTTCTTGAATGGATAGTGTCAAAATACCTAATTTTAAATGAATATACTATTATTAAATAATTTGTGATTGTAATGAAATTCGGAGGTATTAATGCCTATGGTGTTAGTTATAATTAGCCATCAATATTTTAGACCCGGGATATGTTCAGGGGGTGCAACGGTGTGCTAACAGCAACTATAGAAATGCACTATTATTCACCTTTTTTGGTGAGACTTCAAAAAAAAATGTTGACCTCCATTTTCCCCTCTATGGGGACCCCCTCAAAGTTGGACCATTACGACGCATCGCTTTCTCCAGAGAATTGTACTACTTCTATGATACATATTTCCACCTCATTTCACGTATGCAGCTTCAGCGGTTCGGTTTGAGATATTTCATGGACAGACGGACCTTTGGACCGATTTCACATGGGATTTGTTTTTACTACAAAACCCTAAAAAAATAAGATTTTATGCTGGAGGACTTAGTTCAACTTTATGTATATTTATTTTGATTCTTTGCATTCTTTTTCGTCTGATGGGAAACATTTAAAATTTGTACTGGTGGATGAACCGTTCTTCGGTCGTTCTGGTCGACGATGCCGATTTGATCTGAACGAGAATTTATTCGATTCGCCAATTCAGTTGTTCATGAATTCGTGACACCTACGAGTAAGTGTGGAATTTTTATATGGCTACCATCTTTCAAATTCTGGGAGCTAAAGATATTTGTAGCGTGTTGTAATACGACGTAGAGACGTCAGAAAATACCCGTGGGACATAACCGAAATTTTGCAATGTGATCATGAACGCCAAGGAAGAATATTCCAAGAAAACAGCTGCTCAGCTCAGTAGATGTGGGTGTCTTTAAGCTACGAATAAGAATCTCATATCTCGGGACCTAGAAGCCAAGTGCTGTTGAGCACCTCATCTACACAACACACTCCGTACAGTGATGGTCTTGCTCTAGATCCTAACCTTTTCAAATTGAAACCCGACGAATGAGGTACCATTACCGCATAAAGCTAGAAAACTTGTGACCACCCTAATCCATGGGAAAACTGTGAGGCTCTTTCAACTTTTTCTGTAGACATGACTTGAGAAAGAGAGAGAAATAAAGGGAGGGAGCAGAAATAAAACGGAAAACGAGTTTCCGGATAGCTGTAATTGTCCTAGAAAATATGTAGCTAAATTTTTTTTTTCTTTGCAAGGAAACTATCACTCTTTCAAGGATACATATTATAAAGCACTTAAAACTGAACTATTTGAAACCAAGTTCATTTTCTTTGCCGAGCGGTTGCCGATTTATAGATGATTTTCCATTGAATGAATTATACTTATGTTTATTTTCTTCTCCCTCCGCTTCTACTTTGCTCTACTTGTATAGGTATATTAGCAAATTTGAGGCTTTTAAAAGAATTTTGAAGACATCTTTTTTAATTTTGATCGATTCGTCTAGTCTAGAAGATAGAATTATAGAAGAATAAGAACTGAAGAGTTTGAGACCGAGCCGAGCTTTCTTTTATGAGTGGTTCTGGAGTTACAATTGATTGCCCGGTCGCATCCAGCGCGTACATCTCCCATCCTTCATCTCACCACCTCTTACGCTTTCTTAAACACTTTTCTGGACCGCATCTATAATTTTCGTACTCTCCTGCATCTTATAAATAAGATTAAAAAGACACACCGTGATTCGTATAATGACAGTTACGCACATTTCGACTAAGGAATATAAAGGTTACTTTAGTGGGTTAGCAAAATTTTTCATTTTGCCACATCTACATTACAACCCAATTTTCCGAGGAAACCGTCACTTTTTCGCAAATGGCTTAACTAGGAACTAAAGAATCTGTAACAAAGCAGATCTATGTCGTGGGGCCTTTTTACCTGGATATGAGGCCACGTTTTATTTTTTTTACATAAAGTTACTCATTTCCCCTAACCCCTAGTGAGGAATACCATTAACTAACACAATTTCTTGATTTTTCACATCTATCAATCAAAAGGTCATAAGGTTTATCCAAAGCTAATTTTAACCATCTCATTCTAGCGTTCTCAGGTGCACAAAACTGGATAGGACATTTTGTTATAACATGTTCTATCTCTTTAGTCACAATACCCTCAATCGTACTTAATTTTGTTTCAAATGCTGGGATTTTAATGTAATAATCTGGTGACACGGTTTTTGAGTTTAACAAACTAACTGTCGCACCTGTATCAATCATTGCTATATAATTTTTACTTGCTAAAGATAGTCTAATAAAAATCTTCTTTTTATCCAAGGCTAGTTTATAAAAAACGTGTCCAACTGATTTGTATTTTTGGCTATTGTTTCTGTCTCCATTGGCTCTATCTGCTGAGGTCTCTCAAAATTTCCCATATTCCTGTAATTTGCACTATTATGTGGTCCTATTTGATTAGTACCCCTAAAGTTTCCACTATTCTGTTGCCTAGTCTGATTATTTTGATTTCTAACATTTCCACTATTTAGTTGCCTATTCTGATTGTTTTGATATCTACCATTTCCACTATTTAATTGCCTATTCTGATTGTTACCTCTGAAATTTCCACTATTTTGCTGTCCTGTCTGATTAAAATTTGTCTGTCTGTGATTAGTTTGTGTTTGTTGATAGTTTTGTTGTAACTGTTCATTTGGTCTATTCTATGTTGCACTTGAATTTGATTTTTTTATGTTCAAATTATATTTATCTTGACCAACAAATCTATGTATGGTTGTTCTAATTTCCGAAATATCGTATTGATTTTGTAATTCTGCCGCTAAAGCTCCAGCACACAAATCTTTAATTTAGAAAACTAATACACTTTTTAAACTACTAGAAATCACTTCCCTATTTTCATTAAATGCTGCACATTCTGCAATATCACTTATAATTTCTTGAATTCTAGTTAATAATTCGTTAACCGAACGTACCTTCAAAAATTGTACTTCCCTTGCTATCGTTTTTTCGTCCTTCCTGGGTCGATAGTGAATCTTCAACTTCGCCTTACATTCGTCCCACGTTGTTGGCTTTTCCGCGGCCAGAAAATTTTTGGCTGCTCCCATTATTTTCTCATTGTAAATAACGAGAAAAGCTTCCGCTGCCTGGGCTCCAAACTCCTCCAATACCTGGTCCACTGTATCCAGAAATGATGGCAACGTTCCGGGTTGTCCCTCGAAAACAGGAATGTACTTAATATGTTTTTCGATCCTAGATCGTGATGATTGGGGTGTTGACTGCCTTGCCAGTATCTCCGTTAATACTGCCAAGCATTGTTCCACTGTTGGCTCTGCCATGTTCCTTAGTTGATCCTTTTCCCTTTTCCTGCTTATTTGTCTGCGTTATTCCAGCTTCGTTTCTGCGTTGGACGGTAAATTTCACTTCGTCAACTTCGTTTCCACTTTATCACTATCGCGACTTATCAGACAAAATTAGATCACGGTTTTTTACGTTAAAGTTAATTCGATCACTCTCCACTTATGAGCACTAGTGGAGCACTGACTGCGCCAATAAAATAATGCACAACAGCGTTATTAACAATACAATCAATCTTTATTCCAATTCGATCAGAATTTAACAACAACTCATCATTCTTTTGATTTACATTTTATTGTTGATATCTGCTAAGTTGGCGGAAATACCGTAGTAGGTGAGTTTAGTAGCAGTAGGTGATGACTTAGCCGGTTCATGTTGGGCCGATGACTTTTGGACAGGTGATTTCTCCACGATAGCCAGTTCATGTTGGGTCGATGACTTTGGGGTTGGTTGTACGTTAACATTATCCGACTGATATGTTACTCGCGTCAACTATTCCATGAGGCTTACCTGACATTTCGTTGACATAAACCAGTTTCGGATGTACAGTGCCAGCATGCACCTCCTGCCCCCATTTAGCCGCCTACCTGCGACAAGTCGGGAGATATTGTGGCTTATTATTACGACCCGTACCATAGGCAAAGACAACTCAAACATTCATGGCCACGAACGTCGTGGACGGGACTTGAACCCGTAACGATCGTATTCAAACATGAGACTGACGCCTCTACGCTCTGAGCTACCGGTCGCCCCAAATATACTATGCTATTTTGCCCCTTGTCGACCCCTTGTAAACATAGCGTGTCAACTACATCTAAGAGACCGACTTGGCATTTTATTAGCTTATAAGCGGTTTCGGATGATGCATGTTGCTAGCATATACGCCTTTCCTGCAGTCGCATTCTGTGACAAGCTGAGAAAGACTGTGGCTTTTTCTTACGTCCGACATCACAAAGAAAGATAGTACAAACAACTATGGCCACGGCAGGACTAGAACTCTCTCTGGCGCGACGCCTCAACGCTCTGAACTGCCGTCCCAAAAGACAAATATAAAAGTGTAACTTGACACACGGATTTGGCTATTCTGGTACAATTGCCAAATTAGCTTTTTACTCTGAAATTCTAGTTTTAATAGCATAGTTCTGACTTGAATTATTTGGCCAATTTTTTTATATGTTAAAATTTTTTTACTGGTATTGTTTAATATCATAAATATTGTATTCTTTAAATTTTTATTAATTTTTCCTTTTTCTTGTCTTTTTAGGTAAGCACCATCAAAGGTTAAACACATTACTCACAAGGCGTGCGAGTAAGAATGAACTTCTCTTTTTTTTTAACGACAATGTATGTAGTCGAACCAGCCGGTACTCTGTCTCAATGCATAGTGTGAACACTACACATACCTAATTCTTCTAAAGCCTCACAATTATCTTAAAAAAAGTAACAAAATCATTAAATTTTCAACAATTTATCTGACATTTCACTCTATACACACTCTCACGGTATTTCAAACGACCCCAACGTACCCTTTTTTCCATTCCACACTCAAAATATTACATAACGGTTAAAACCATAATAATTTTTTGTTTTCCCGGAGATGATACTCAACCTAAAAATTGTTATTCACCCAATTTGGTTACACCTAAAACAGAATATCCAACAAACGCAAAAACCAACAAAACAGAAAAAAGAATAGAAGGGAGAGTTTGAAGGAAGAGCCACGGATTATTTAACATAAACATTATGAAAGCGTTTAGCATGATATCCTCTAGACATATGCATACCCATTTCGTGCTTACCGACAGTAGAATAAACATCATACCACTAACCAGTATACACACAATATCCTTGCGAGCGAGTCATGATTTTTACAGTAGCCCTGCCTGACTGCCTAACGCCACTTTGCTCGTCATATGATCATAATGAAGGAAATAATATTCTAAATATTTGAAAAATAAAAGTTGTTGGGCGAAAAAAAGACAATGAAAAAAAAAACACATTATAAAATATGATGGGGCGTTTGACTCTCCACTCTCAGTTGAGTTTTACAGTTTGCCCGGGTCCCTACGGACTCATATTAGGTACGGAAATTTTATACGAGTATGTGGGCAAATTCCTGTTTTTCCTTCACCCGGAAAACAAGTGGTGAAAAAAAAAACAAAGAGAATACGTATGGGACGCACATACGAAATGATGTCACCTCCGTACAATATTATATTAGTCTTTGGGGATCAAATTGCCGGTTGGGTATTACCTGAATTTGTTTTGTCTCTAGGCTTTTTGGATGGTTACTGTTTGTTGAGCCGATAAGTTTGGAAGCTCACTCCTGGGAATAGAAATGTAATATAGGTGGCATTTTCTAAATTAAATGCGGTCGAATGGTAAACGTTTGGGCCTGCAAAGTCTATGAAGGCGATTAAAGTGAACTGTTTTTATATTCGTTACATTCGTATAAACTGCATCCATTCAATACTTGATTTATTTTCTTCTTGTTAAGGAGAGAAGGGAGCAAGTTTCTCATAACCAATCACACCATCCTACCCACTGTTGAGTAGGATTCAACACTTAATGGAGCTTTAAAACTTAAATTTTTGACAGCCAGATGGCGCCTTATTTCTTGTAATACGATACAGGACAGATTATCAGTTCGTTTAACCCATTGTCAGAGTTAATAACCGTGTTTCTTCCACTGAATCAATATTAATTCCCATACAAAACGACTCACCGTCGATGATCCAGTTCTCGTATTTGATCAAATCTGGATCAGAGTTAAAAATCAATTAGTCGATCGTCAACTTGTTTCTCGGCAATTCGCTCTCTACATTTGTGTTCAAAGTTCGCAATTCATCTGTATGGTGGCTGTATGAACTCGCCCGTAAGTTGATCAAGGCTGTTCTTTTCAATCTATTTGTACGAATGAAAGAATAAATAAAAATAAATAACTGGCGCAACAGTCCAATTTGAACCACGGCCTCGAGATGAGTTAGCATCATCTCATTTTCTAAATCGTGACGGTTTTTGTGCAGAGGTATGTGATCAGCAACACGCTCAACCGAGTTATTTACCCCATAATGGGTACTCATTTAACAGCTGAGTGGGCTCATAGTCCGACACGTAAATCCCCGGAATCGAACCGGGGCCCAGTGCGTTGAAGGCGAACGTGCTAACCGTTGCGTCATCCGGACTACCGAATGAAACAAGCGGGTCTAATATTATATTAGTTACTTTTGTGAAATCTCATATCTTCCAGCGGCATCAGACTTTCATCTTTCGAGGACCAAGAACAGCATTCAATGAGTCTCATTCATTAAATACAGTACCATGAATTCAAAGAAATCACGTTGCTTTAACACGCGACCTTCGGGACAGTCAATTTCAGTGCAAAGACATAAAAGCAACCATTGCAGATGTATCCAATGGACACAGAGAAAATCCAACAGATTCATTGCTTCTGCAGCCACCAATCTTTCCATCCCAAATAAACAGATAAACTAATATTTCTCCAGTATCACAAACACGTACAATATTTCTAGTTACATACTAATCTGTCTACAAATTCACAGCTGAACTCAGACTGCAATGCATCGTTGCAAACAGCAGGACTAAAACAAAATCGCTCAATGAAAAGCTTCTCACCCGTCCTGCTATTGATCCATAGCGCCAGTCAATTGTTGAATGACTTGTTTGTTTGCATAACCGATTCTACGATGTGCTTGTATAGTACATATAAAAGACTTCAGAATTTCAGTTAAAACGTCACCAGAATGGATGAGAAAAAAAAATAACCGGATGGGTATATGTACAAACAGACAACCGACAATCATTTGCACGTGAATATCCTATCCTTTTTTTTTCGCTGCACGGTCAGATGCAGAAGGAAACCACCAGAAACAGATACTGTAAAAAAAATACTACAAGTGGACGGACAACCAGATGAACAATGCACTCCATTGTTCTGTGTCCTGGACAAATCAACTGTCTCATTTATTCTGGTTCTGGTCCAGTGAAAACGAACTGCAGTATTATGTGGATTGAGGCCAAAGGATTGGATTCGTGTGAATTCAGTTGTATTGATACGAGAGAGGTGACAACTGCATTTTGATTGAATTGGGTTGATTTATTGAAAGATTAGGTGGCTTACAATATACTGGGTTAAAATATTAATTCTAACTCTATATGCAGTTCTGACTAAGGCTCAGTTTCTGATTGAAAAATCTGCTAAAAAAATCTGTTTTTACACGTTAGACCACGCACTAGACCTTCTATTAGACTGCGCATTAGACCGCGTATTAGACCGTCTGTTAGCCCGCCCATTAGACCGTCCATTAGACCGCCCATTAGACCACGTACCAGAGCAGCTATTTGATTTTGATTATGAGACCCTAGACCTTATTAGGAGGTGCATGCTGGCAACTGCATTCTGCGAAACCAGTTAATGCCGACGAAACGTCAACCCGGCCACATGGAACAGTTGACGCGCTATGCCTCACAAGGGGTTAGGGTAATTGAGAGAGAGATACCTTATTAAGATTAAGTTGTATCATACCTTACCATATCCTATATCTTAATAAGATCTAGGGTATCATTATTAAAATCAATTAGCTGCTCTGATACGTGGTCTAATGGTCTAATGCGCGATCTAATGGAGGGTCTAATTTGCGGTTTAATGGACGGTTTAACGGCTGAACGGTCTAACATGTAAAAACCACATTATGTGGCTCGCTATTCACTCGATACTCTAAAAAAAATAGCTTCTCGAAATCTATAGGCATCAACTTCTACATCGGACTATCAGTCATCAACCACCTTATGTTTGCGTGACATTTGATTCTATTGTTATTTATCAATTTCATCAGTCAATCGTAGGCAATGATTCTCTGGTGAGAACGGAAAAATATTAACTCCGAATTGTGTTGTGGATGTTCTTAAATGTTTCAAAATGTAGTGTCGCTGACGCCCGAACTATAACATTAATAGTCTATGGTAGCTCGGTGGGTAGATGGTCGTTTTTCCAAGCGAGTGGTCGCAAGTTCGATTCCTGTCCCGAACATATTCAAACAATGGCTTTTCCTGCCGGTCTCCAGGTGACTCAGCTATTAATTTGATAAAAATTAAAACAATAAATGCGGGACGTATGTGATACTGATCTGATCATGTCCATTCCAATTACCATCATCCCATAAAAACGGTCTCAGAAATGATGTGCTCTACTCATAGGGTCTCTACCCCCCAGGGTGAATATCTGCCACTTATTTAGACTGTTGTCGAATATTAATTGCTTTAAGCCCGGTACAACTATTGTATTCTAATTAATGCACCCGGAAATATAAAACTTGAATGCACTAATTACACCAACCAAACTAACTACGTATGTTACATACGTGCAATCCCGTACCCAAATCCTATATGGTTCAATAAGGTAATGGCCAAACAGCAAAAAATCCAATCTTACCAGCTTTGCTTTCGGTTTTGGTTTAATTTTATTCTTTATTAAATCAGCTTTTTCAAATGTATCCTTTTCGGTCGTGATTCTTTATCGGCAACCATTTTTGGAAAACTACTCACGTTTTTCCCAAGGTAGGGGTGGTATTATGCGGAGCCCCAACTCCATCAGGGGGCTCCCGTGCTAGTTGTTGGGACGAGGATCGGTTCCTCGTAAGTCATGGTTTTTTTTTGTGTAGAGATGTTAGGGAATTTTCCGTTTTGCATTTCGCACTCGGGCAAGACGTGAGTAGATTTTTTTTTCTGGAAACAAGAGCGAGGTTTTGCGACCGGTAGCTCAGTACGTAGAGGCGTCAGTCTCATATCTGACTACGGTCGTTACGGGTCAAGTCCCGTCCACGGTCCATGTGGCCGTGGATGTTTTTGTTGTCTTCCCGATTTGTCGCAGGTTGCCGGCTGGATGGGAACAGGAGGTGGATGCTGGCAAAGTGCATCGTCCGAAAATGGTTTAGGTTAACGAAACGTCAGCTAAGCCACATAGAATAGTTGACGCGATATGCTCCAGTAGGGGTTAGGGCAAATGAGTACCCCGTCACTACTAAGGAGGTTTTGACACTAAGTGGCCGGGATGGTGTGAACGACGAAACCCTCAACATCTGTCCTCACCTTACGCTCGAGACTTAATTACTTACGTTTTTTTCTGTGACTTTATTAGTATACATACTCACTTAATACCCATATTATTCGCTGGAGGATATGGCTTCTAAAAGTTTTCGTTTCTCTATGTCTCGGTTCATACACGGTCCTGTTTATATAGTGTTTTTAGTATCGCATTATTCATTTTGAAACCGGTTTTTTACACCTTGAGCCGGTTTGCTAGATACCGTTTTTAGTTTCGCTTTTTAGTATTTTTTTATTGTTTAGTCCTTACCGGTTTTATAAATTTTAAGTCGGTTTGGTTATCTCCCGTCGAGTGTCGGTTTTTTCTGGACCGGTTTTTTAATACCGTTTTTTGCAGTATCGTACCGGAAAGAACGGTTTAAAAAAAAATCAGAAAAAAAGACAGTGCGCGAAAAAGCCGGCTCTTGGACGGTACTACCCCGGAAAAAAACGGTAGTTGAATAAACCGTTGCAAAAAAAACGCTTCTGAAAGAATCGGCACTAGTACCGGTACTGAAATATGTACCTGTAATATGTACCGGAAAACTGCTTACTGCAATACCAGTTCTCGGAAAAGTCAAAACCGGTTTGATACCGGTATATTATGAACTTTGTGCGCGTCAAAAATGATAAGGAATGGATTTGTTGATGACTAAGTAAGCTTTAATCTGAGATAAGTGAAATATCATTGAGGAAGTATAAACGATAAAATTCAAGCATTTTCACTAATTTTTCAATTCCAATTCATTTGTACTCCATTTTTTTAGCAAAATCTATAAGGTTTACATTGCGTTTTTTTTGACAACCGTTTATTTAACGGTGCCGTTATCGACTAGGGTTTTTTGACAGCACGGCTTTGGTGAGACCGGAGGTGTCGCTTTTTCATAAGTTCGCATCCCGCCCGTTGTGGAGGGCGTAACAGTAACCCACAGTCAATCCCGTGTAATGAACTGGTGTTGCGGACACCTAAGTGTCCATGGGGACGGAGTTAAAGTCTGCCGAACTGACCGTGAAGGTCCGGCGACGCCATCAGGCGAGAACTCCTCAGCGGGGTAGGCGGCGGCACGAGCTTGCTGTAGCTCTGTGACGGGAGATGTGGGCGGGGTTTTTGCCCTCTCGCTGCCCCTACCATTACTATTCCAAAATATCTCGTGCCTAAAGCCTTGTTCGCATTTGTTAAGTAATTTAGTCCAGTGGCATGTAGCAAGTAGCTGAGCAAGTAGCAACTCACCAAAAATCGTTCGCACTTCAGTTTACTAAACTGTACAGTACAGTAGCTAGTGTTAGCGGCGCGGCAGCTATGAACTAATGAACTGGACTAAAATCATAAAGTTCGCACTTGTTTAGTGGACAGTGAGGCATGGTGGGGGGCTCTACTCGCCAGAAAAAATCTATTAGAATGGTTAAAGTATTTAGTGAAGTAGTTTAGTCATTCACTATACTACTTGACTAAAATGTTGCTGTTCGGACATTTACTTTACTAAATTACTCGCCACTTGACTAAACTACTTAGCCAAATGCGAACCAGCCTTAAGGACAACGACAGCACACACACGGGTACCAAAGGACCCACGTTGGGCGCCAAATATGTAACGGACGGTTTGGCGGGCATCCGAAGATGCTCGTGGGGACGGAGCCTAAGGTACCATATGACAGTGTAGGTCGGGCTATGCCATCTGGCGAAGAAAAAGGCCCCTCAACGAGCTAAGCAGCGGCCTATGCTTGCTGTAGCTCAGTTCGGGAGATGTGGGCGGGGTTTTCGCCGCTCGTTGCCCCTGTCCTTTACGTATTAAAAAAAAAAATTCATAGGCCTGGGGAAAACAACACAAACAGAGGAAATAAAAATGGGGAATAAAAAAAAATAGTCAATTAGGATGGAATGGTTGGCGGACGGATCAGACGCCCACGCGATGGAATCTGGGTCCGGGTATAATGGGACCCTCGGCCTCTGGTTTCGTACCACCAACAGATCACTACTCATCAGGTGCTGCTTCGATCTGCCGGTGGGAGCAGCACTACCAGACCATAATATGGTTCATTACAGGTGGTTCATTACACCCGGCTTGTCATCATCATCATCGTGGCGCGACAGCCCGACGTCGGGCCTTGGCCGCCTGGATCATTGTCCTCCAATTATCTCGGTCACGTGACCGCGTCCTCCAATTTTGGGAGCCCAGCAGCTGCGCGGCGTCCACACCTACTGAGCTCTCCCAACGAGATCTCGGTCGTCCTCGCAGTCTCGCTCCGTCGACTCGTTCTGCATTCATTACTCTCTTAGGCATGCGATCATCGTCCATTCTTTGTACATGCCCTGCCCATTGAAGTCGTTGTAGTTTGACGATTTTCGAGACTTGCAGCTCATCGTACATTTCATACAACTCATGGTTGTACCGGATGCGCCATCCATCTCGATCGCAAACAGCCCCGAAAATTCGCCGTAGAACCTTACGTTCAAATGTGTCTAGCAAGTTTTCGGAGGCTTGAGTTAGGGTCCATGTTTCGCAGCCATAGCATAGCACTGGTCGTATAATGGTTTTGTACACGCGGAGCTTCGTGTTTCTGTGCACATGTTTCGATTTCATTATGGGGAGAACCGAGAAAAAAGTCTTATTAGCTAACTGTATCCGTCGCTTGATTTCATCAGTTTCGTTGGCGTCCCTTGACAGGTTGCAACCCAGGTAGATGAAGTTGTTCACGAACTCGATGTTGAGGTCCCCCACGTTGATGCTCGGTTGTGCAGGTGTCCTTGTCACCGATTGCATCATTATTTTAGTTTTACCCTCGTTAATACGTAATCCAACTTCCTTTGCAGCGGTATCGAGCGTATGCAGAAGTTCTTCTGCGTCAGCCAATCTTCGGGACATGATGTTGATGTCGTCGGCGTACGCTGCTAATTGTGTCGACTTGATGAGTAGCGTCTTGCTGTTGTCCATATTCATGGCCCGAATAACGTATTCCAGTGCTAGGTTGAAGAGCGTCGGAGCCAGTCCATCGCCCTGTTTCAAACCAGTGCGTGTTTCAAATATATCAGTAAGTCTATTCTGGATCCTGACTTGTGAGACGGAGTTGGTCATCGTCATCTTTGTCAGTCGCACTAATTTTGCTGGTATACCAAATTGCAGCATGATGTTGTACAGTACTCCACGATCGATACTGTCGTATGCCTGCTTGAAGTCGACAAAGATTTGGTATACGTTTACGTTGTATTCCCAGCACCTCTGGAGTATCAGTTTGACTGAGAAGAGCTGATCGGTTGTGGAGCGACCAGGTCTGAAACCGCTTTGATATTCGCCAATGACTCGTTCTGCGTACGGTTTTATTCTATTTTCCAGAATTTTCGTCAAAATTTTATAGGACGTACAAACTAGTGAGATGCCCCTGTAATTCTCACACCGCAATTTATCTCCCTTTTTATGAATTGGACAGATGATGCTTCGGCGCCAATCGTCTGGGATCTCCTCGTTCTCCCATACTCGCAGGAGTAATTGATGTATGGCATCAACTAGACTCGTTCCACCGAATCTTAGCAGTTCAGCTGGAATCTCGTCAGCGCCCGGCGCTTTATTTCGTTTTAGTGACCGCAACGCGAGACCAACTTCCTCTACTGTCGGGGGTTGAATGGGTGGGCCTAGATCAACAATATCGTCGAGAGCTTCCTGTGTGGGGATGTTAGATGGTCGGTTTAGAAGCTCTTCAAAATAAGAGGCCCATCGTTTGTTAATACCATCGGTGTCGCTGATGATGTTTCCATCCTTGTCCTTACACCCGGCTTGTGACTTCATGATAAGTATGTGCATGCCAGCATCTTGAATCGTCAGAAACCAATTTTATGCTAACGGAACGACAACTAAGCCGCTTAGGAGTAGTTAACGCGCCTAGCCCCACTAAGAGTTAAGTAAAATAGTACGTCGTTTTAGGCCAATGCATTCTTTGCATCTCTCTGGTTCCCGTTAACCCCTTGTGGGTCATAGGGTATTAACCACGCCTACTTTCCACTTCGTCCTGGTCATCGCCATCGCTTTCAGCTCACTCCACGATTTGCCTATTGAGGCACCCTCTCTCTTAACTGATCTTCTCCAGGTGTTACTAAGTCCTCCAACACGGCGACTTGCGTTGATTCCCTTCGGGTTCCAATCGAGGGCCTGTTAAGTAATGTTGTTCGGCCCTTCTCGGAGAGTGTGACTGACCCATTGCCACTTTCGCCTTTTAATGGAAATGTCAATCCTGTCCTGAAAAGTAATAGCAGGGATAGTAAAGAGGTCATCGTTAGAAATTACCTCCAGCCACAGTATGTGTCGGATGCGCCGTAGACACTGGTTCACAAAAGTTTGCAATCTATTTGCTATCTTATTGGTCACCTTCCAAGTTGAACAGCAATATAGAAGCACCGATTTTATATTGGTTTCGAAGATCCGAAGTTAGGTGCGTATGGAAATGCTGTTGTTTCGCCAGAAAGGAGTCAAACTGAAAAAAGCTGCTCGAGCCTTGTTGATGCGAGACTGTACATCAGCATCCGCACCACCATCTGCTGTAACTACGCTTCCGAGATAGCAAAAATTGTCTACTTTTTTGACTGCCTGCCCCGAAACACAAATTCCGCTCTGTCTTCCTGGATCCAAGCTCAAGTACTTAGTGTTGGCAGCGTTGATTTTCAGCCCCGCATTACGGCTTTCGCAATGCAGAGCATCAGACATTTGAGCTATTTGATTCGAATTATTTGATAGAAGACAAATATCGTCAGCATAGTCTAGGTGTTGAAGGTATTTGAACAACTTCCATCTTATACCTTTGTTCTGGTGTTCTTGAAGCGCGCCGCATAGTACAATACATCATTAATGGCAATTAAAAACAGTATAGGTGACAAATGCAGCCCTGTCTGACTCAGCTATGCACCTCGGAAGGGTCTGATAGCTTACTCTTGTGTAAGAGTTGACATTGGGCTCCTTGATGATGGAAACTATTTTATCTGGTATGCCGCTCCTACGTAAAGCCTTCCAGATTGTGTTCCCGGTCAACGCTGTCAAACGCCTTTTCGAAACCGATGAACATGAGATGTAGTGGGGATCTCCACTCTGCGGGTTGTTCAATAATAATTCGGAGGGTGTTGATGTGGAATACATTCTACTACTAATGAAGATGCATTCGAAGATCCATAGGTATTGTTGAGTACCTTAATGAAGTGTTCTCTCCATCTCCGCAGTTGGTGTTCTTCGGTTACCCATCTTTATCTTTCACAGGAGGTTCTGTTGCAAAGATTTGCCAGTTAATGGCTTGAAAAGCTTAAAAAGGGTTCCACTGTCGCCGCGGTAAGCCACTTCGTCTGCCTTCTCCGCTAATGCGTTAATATAATTTCGCTTGACTCGTCTTACGCTTCTTTGCACGCCCTTCTGTAGTGAACGGTATTCAGCTCTGAGTTGGTCTCTGGCTGAGCCGTCAGCAGCTGAGTTAATCTGTTCCTTAACTCTCTTGCGTGCTGAGATTAGAGACCATGTAGAGTCGCTAATGAATGGTCTCCTACCGCGCTGCGATCGGCCCCCAAATTTTACGCCATACGAAATAAATGAGTCCTTAGCGACGTTCCATCTATCATCAATTGTAGGATTCTCACAAGGTGGTGGTGCAATAGCTCTCTCGTGCAAGGCGGTGGAATATGCACGTCTTATACATAACTTATCCTTAAGCTTTTGCACATTCAAACGTGGCAAAATTCGTGCATTTTGAGGGCGCTGAATCGCTGCCGTTCGTAAACGTATTTTTGCGATAACAAGTTCGGGGGTCGTTGCCAATATCAGCACCTCGGTTCGACCTGACGTCCAAGAGACAATTTCTCCATGTCTTGGAGACGGCTCAATCTGGTTTTGTGTTCTGCCATCCGGAGAGGTCCAGGTTGTTATACTCAAATTGCCTTAATCCCTTGTGGGGCTTAGCGCGTCAACTTTTCATAAACTGGTTTCGGAGAATGCAGCTAGCAGCATGCACCTCCTGCACATCCATGGCCACGAACGTCGTCGTGGACGCCCCCAGGTTGTTAAGTGGCAGCGTTTGTTTGAGCAGGATACCGCCAATGACAAGTTGACGAGAGTTGCAAAACTCCACAAACATCTCACTATTTTTGTTCCTGTTGCTTAGTCCATGATTGCTAATTATGTGTTCTAAGCCTACATTGTCAAACCCAACTTTGGCGTTGAGATCCCCCGTGATAATTTTTATGTCACCTTTGGGAGCTTTGTCGAAGGTGTCGCCAAGCCGTTGATTAAAGGCGTCCTTAGCTGATTGATCCGCTAGTTCAGTCGGGGTGTGGCACTGAATTATGGTAATGTTTTCAACCCTGGATTTGAATCTGGCTGTGATGGTACGATCGGAGATGGGCTGCCAGTCAATTAGAGATAGGCAACAGGATTCCGACGCCTTCCATTCGAGGTAACGCATCGTGAAAAGCAACAGTTCGAATGTAATCGTGGCAGGAATTGCACCTGTGACAACCTGCTTGATAAATTGGCGCGCTACCCATCGAGCTAAAGTGGCCATCAGACATTTTATGTACTGGTACTTTTATTATGGATTTTGTGACTGTGGATATTATGCCTATCGGGTTAGGGACAATGACCGCTCCGAAGAATACTACTCCTACCAATGGGGCCTTGGCACATCGATATCTCTAACTCGTTGACGTTACGTTAAATTTCGGATGGTGCAGTTGCTAACATACACCTAATATCCGATTAGCCGTTTTTTACTAACAAGTTCAGAACGCAGTGGGGGCTCTAAAAGTTAGTTTTAAGTTTATAAACGCGCCAGGGAAATGCACTCCTGAACTCCAAGCTTTGTAGAGTGGCGACCGATATCTCACGGATACCGAGCGCGATTGGGAAATTCTATTCTTCTATAAGGCGAAAAGCGCTGTTTCCAAATTTTGGTTGCGTGGTAGCAACCATTGTTTTTTAATTCCATATAAGCCTTCAGGTTTTCATGAAAACTCATCTATACGAGTACATATCTTCATTGACTTGTTCAATTTGAACTCTATGGTTCTCTATAAATAATAAATGCAATATATTGTATACGAGTACAATAGCGGGGATTCCGCATGCATACATAATGTCATTCAGTAATAGAATTCAACACAAAAAAAGGAAAACATATGAATGCATCGGGACATATTTCGTGCCTATATTTTCGGTACCATGTTTCGTCGCTATCCCCAAGGATTTGATGCATAACTTCATTTCATATCCCGATATTGGGTACATGTATCTCTGAATATGACTGACTAAAATATCAGCTTGAATAAAACACGCTAGTGTTGTTCATACTTTTTGCTAGTGCTACTACAGCTATAGGGCTTGTTCTTGTTCATGTTCGACTGGCATGAAAGTCACAGTGTCGGAGAATGGCAATCGATTCGAAAAGTTTGACGCTGGAGGCTCGTTAAAATCAACCAATTGAGTCTAATTGAATAACGAATATGCCAAATGGTTGTGATTGTGACGTAGTAGCTATCGCACTCGAGCCAGTATGGTAATGCGTTTTCTAGGGAGGAATTAGCAAGAGATATCCAACATATACCCACATATGTGGCCTATTTCAATCGCTCGATCTAATTCTGCTCTCGATATTCGCAATATGCTGGTAGTCAAGCACCGTCAAAAAAGTGAAAGTTAATTTGATTGGCTGTTTTTCGTGGAACATCAATATATCGAACATCCTAGGATCATTTTAAGTTATTCATGTGAAAATTAATATGATTTTATGTCGGCAAATAGGAGATGCCTAACATTATTAGTGACTGGTGGAAATAATAATCAAATTATTGCCATAATTTTGTCAGTGAGTCTAGACCAGTAGACAGTAATGAATGGTCGGGAAAAATTATTCTATTGCGCCCAGGGGACAAGATGAAAATGTGGTTTCAAACTAACAAAGCTTACATGTTATCTCTCAGGCATGTTATCTCTCCATCTGACACCACATATAAGCAGTATGCCCGCAACCACATTTCTGGATAACACACTATTATCATCGAACGGATGACGTTTTCCATTCGGATTCCACCTTCAATTTACGTAAGACTATGTGACGCCTATTCATCCTCATCTAAAAGAAAATCTCATTTCCAGGACAAAATCAACCTGCCTACTGATTCAGGTCCAACATCACTATCAAAAAGCAACAGCTCGTCCTCTTTCACATCCATTACAATAACACAGTAGTACAAAGCTGACAATTAGTCTCTGGTTTCAGGGACGACTGTATTAAATTGAGGAAGTTTGTGGTTTCTGTACGTGGCCCACCATCGCCCTCCGCCACCATCACCAGGACTAAATATTATACCCAGGGGTTTTCAACATTGGTTCACCTCAATTCATTTACGTCCTTTATGCTCGGGCAACGGCACCGAAAAGATAATAATAACAATAATGGCGAATCTCAGATGGGTATATCATGTTTTGTTATTAGTGTATGAAAAATGGAGCTTGATTAAATTGAATTATAGAGCCGAAAGGGCGCGGGGGATCGTGTGCAGTAGACGCTGGGATTAAAACGAGACTGCCGTAATGTATACTTTGTGCACCCAAAATATTATACATAGGTATACATATATATGTATTTGGGGTAGTTAATAGACATTTTAATTGACAATAATAAAGGTCTCATTAACTTTTTAGAAGAAAATTATGGAAATATTTTGGATGTTCTGTTAACTGTTTCCATGATAATGATGAGCTGGATGTGGGTTAGTTATGAAATATATTCGGGTATCAGTGGAACTCGTAGCTTTCATCATGGGAGTATCATGATAATTACATTACTTGTCTGCTGAGAACCGCTGTAAGAGAAGTTCGAGTTGTTTAGCGTTGCAATAAAACCAATAAACTCGCATTCTAAAATGAGGAAACTTCGAATGGTCAGTGATTACGGTTACATTTCGCAAAAGTATGTAGGTACGGTCAGTGACGGATCCAGGATTTCGTCAATTTACTACTTTTTTTTTAATTATGTCATGTCAGTATACGTGTGTACAAGTATATTAAATTTTATCACGATGTAATTAAGAATTAAGTAACATTTTTTAATTAAGCCAGTATCCAAAATGAACATAATATTCAAAATGCCACACCATTAACACATAACTTAAACATAAAATACTAGATATCGAAAATAAGTCACTAAAAAATTAAATTAAATTTACAATTTTCCAGGTTTTTTTAAAAATTCCTCCAACACTTCATCCTCGGTTACCGTAACGTCACCGTGTGCGTGTATATACTGGGTGGCGCAAAAGAAACGAAGGGGCTTGAATAGTCTATAATTCCTTTATTTTTGAATCAATCGAAGTTCTTTTTTTTTCTAAGTACACTTCATAAATGGGGAATTTTGCTGATTTAAACGTGAAAAATAACATCGCGTAAATAGAGCGCATTCTCACCTTCCCATAGTCGCGCTCTTTTTAAAACAGTATCCATGATTTTGTCAAGATTTCATGAGGTATCGCCCGAATTTCTTCTCGAATATTATTTTTTAGTTCGGGTATGGTCTGTGGCTTATTCATATACACATAATGTGGTTTAAACAAAATGGAGCCACAGCGCATACAGCCAGGCAAACAATGGCGTTGTTACAGGACATTTTTGGCGAATGCATTATTTCAAGAAACACTGATTTTAATTGGCCATTGCGTTCGCTGGTTTTATCTGCTCCCAATTTTTTTCCTTTGGGAATATTTGAAAGAACGTGTGTATATGAATAAGGCACAGACCAAAACCAAACTAAAAAAAAATTATTTATTATTTCCATATACTGTTCCCATATAAAAGGACAGACGGTGCCTGGGAGCGAAAGAGGCCCAGCTTGGTCTTGATGCCAAAATAACTGCTCTGCCAGATTTTGGACAGCATGCCGTATGCGCATTTAAACTGGTTGATACGACGAGCGATGTCCTGCTCCGTACTACCATTTTCGGCAACAATGCTACTCAGGTGGACGAAGTTGTCCACCTTCTCTACAAGCTGCCCATAAATATTGATGGCAATGGCGGGCCAAGAACTTCGGTCTTGTTGGTATTAATCTTTAGCCCAACCCTGCTTGCCTCCCTCTCAAGATCTAACCCTATTTCGGACAGATCGATTATTTTGTGGGAGAGCAGGCATATGCCGTCAGTGTATTTAAGATGTTGTAGATTAGATGTTAGAGTCCATTGAACTCCTCTGTCCAGTCCGCATAGGGCTGCATGCAACACATCGCCGATCACTATGAGAGATAGCATCGGTTAGAGGAGGCAACGCTGCTGAACTCCACTGCGAATCTCAAAGTCCCTGACACCTTACCCTTATGCTGAACGCGACATTTCGTACCGTGGTAGGTTGCCTTAATAATAGCCACAATATAGAGTCCCGTTTCACACTATCGAAAGTTTTCTCGAAATCGATGAAAAGCAAGTGAACCGGAGAGTCGTACTCAGCGCATTGCTTGATGATGATTCGCAAGGTATTAATGTGATCGACATACAATAAAATAATCCGGATCGAAAGCCAACCTGCTCTGCATTAATTGTGTTTCCTAAGTGAGTATTTAGTCTATCCAGGATGATTTTAGCTATTATCTTGACAACGGCGGAAAGCACACAAATACCACTCGAATTATTACAGTCTGTGAGGCTTCCTTTCTTCCGAAGTTCGATGATCAAACCTTCCTTCCACTCAGAGGGAAAGGTCTCGGTACTCAACGCTTTATCAACCAGTGAGTGAAGCAACTCGGCAGATACGCTTGGCGCTGCTTGATAAAGTTCGGCAGGGATACGTCAAGTTCGTCGGCCTTTTCTCGTTTTTGTGCAATAATTGCAATGATTAACTCCCTTTTAGTCGGGGCAGTGGACCGTATACGCACATTTTGATGGTTAGCTAAATTATCTATATGAGGGGAAGCTTCACCAGAGGATACATGGTTCAAGACCGCGGCGAAGTGTTTTTTTTACCGTCTCATTTGGTCTTCTTCAAGATAAGTAGCTTTCCATCACTATCCTTCAGTGGACGTTGGCAGGTGTTGCGACCACCTGTAAACTTGATGACACCGTATACGGCGTTTAAGTTGTTACTTCTTGCGGCTTCTTCTGCTAAGACTAGAAGAGAATCCGCATAAACTCTTTTATCGATTTGCGCACTACGCTGAACTTCTCGAGCTTTCTGACGGTAAAAGAGTTCGATGCTGCTTCGATTGTCGTCTGATGCTGCAGCCAAACGAACCTTCAGTTCTTTTCTTTCAACAATCCAGGGGTTATTCTGACAATGCGGTTTTGAGCCGAGGATCACATCTGCGGTATCAATTACACATTTTTTATGGAAACCCAGTTTTTATTTATTTCATTATCTGGGTGACTAATTATCTCAGCTGTTTTTTGCGCAAGATGGTCATTATATTGTTGTGAGACAGCTGGATATTTTAGTCGAGCGGTGTTGAATTTTTGGCGTATGGATCTTTCGTCGCGCACGGCTGCATACACAATCGAATATTAGCGATCATAAGATAACGTTCTCTTCTCATCCCATTATCGGCACCCTTCTTATTTCGCACGTACAGGAGGCAACTCTTGAATCTGATTTTTTTGTTCTGCGCCTATCAACAGAAAGCTAACTGATTTTGTAGTGGTCCTTATGCTCAAACATAGTACGACCGATGAAGAGACTGTGAAAGTTTCAGAACTCTGCAAGTCTTTCACCGTTGTCATTACGATCCCCAAGAGAGTGTCTCCCCATCACATGCCTAAGCCCATCGTTATTAGCGCCAACTTTTGCATTCAAATCCCCCACAATCATTATAATGTCACCTTTAGGTGTTCTGGACGGCGTTTAGGTGCTCATAAAAGGAGTTTTTCGCCAAGACATTGTCGGGTTCAGTTGGAGCATAACATTGTATTATTGAGATGTTCCTCATTTTGGTCCGGAACCTGGTGATCATGCTTGTTCACAACCTAGAATTAAATATATTGATACTTGTAACAAAAGTAACTGACAAAAGCTAAACCCGCTCAGATAATGTTTTGTAAGGTAAAATGATGACGAGTATGTGCACTTCATGCAGTTACATCGGTACATGGATATGTCTTATGTCTATCGAATGAGTGGAATATGTTTTATCGAAGATATCAACGTAGAATGTATCAATATTCCAGTATCGTTAATTATACTGGATGAAATCATTCGACAGAACATGTACCGACGTATCTGCACGAAGAGAAACTCACTGTCGCTCATGAGGAAATAGATCTTCGGAGATCATCGTCGAATATATCTATTTCAAACTACGCATGCATCGCATGCGTAACTTCGTCGCCAAGAGTAATGAAATTTGAAAGCTTTTGCTCGCATGCATTAGCCGAATCATTGCGAGAAATGGTTACAAGGGAGATGAAGGGATTTTTTTCGCACAATTCGCGAAAAGCTCAAACGTCGTGTTGCGAAAGAGAATTTACTCACTACACTCGTTTAAATTAAACTTGACCGGCTGACAATTCTGCGAGCCTGGTTGGAAATATGTACTCTAGGCGCGTTCTTTAGCGTATCTATCGGATTGATGTTAGGGCTACTACTACCTTGTAGTTTGTAGTGCGTGTTTGTTACCCTACACGACACTCGATAGATTCGCAAAGGAACACGCCTCCTATACACCACCCAGCCACTACATTCATGGCACTTGCAAACTTTTGGCTTGTTTCCACCCGGGTGAAAATTGTGACATCTGGCGTGACGGAAACATTTTTAACATGACCCCCAGCCATAAGACATATCCATGTCAAAAACACTTATGTATTCGTAAGTATTTTAAACCGATTGTATATAAAATCGTATGAGAGGTTAATACATACCTTTAACGTATCATGTACGTTATTGTACGTTATACCATCAATTCTGCGTCTCCAAACTTTTACTTCTCCAGCAAGACATTTGTTTTCGATACCAGTGGAATCGAAAAGTTTTCGTTCCTATAGCGGTTCCCTTCATCAGTTTATCATCAAAGCTAGAAAAATTCAAATTTTTTCGATCATACATCGATTCTTTGTAATCAATTTGCATGAAATTTGGATTTATTTTAAAGTATCTTTTGCGACGCATATTGTCATCTCTTCAAATACCGAGTATGTTTTCTTTGTTTTTATTTTCGTTAAGCCTGATATACAATGAAAAGTGCCGTGAAATCAATACACCAATTTTAAAACCGGTTCAAAATAATTTCTTCCGTGAAAAGTTTCGCGTGAATTTAACAGGAGATTTGACGGTAGTAGTTTCTGGACGAACCGTATACCATGCTTAAGTATCGTTTCTATTGTACACATTGCCTACAGTCATCGATCCTAATTCGATCTCAGTGCCGATTCTATGTTGACTGCAGTCATTAATCCCAATTCGATCTCAGTGTCGATTCAGTTATCGATTTTGGATCGACTCCTGTCCTCATTTTCGTTATCGCAAAAGCGAAATGTCTTCTACGTTTCATCGACTCCTTAATAGACAGTCTTCGATCTAGGATCGATCAAGTTTCGATTCATGTCTGAATGGGTCGGTTGTGAATTCCTCCTTGGTGCTCTTCAATACCATCGCATAAAATTCGTATAGTTTGGAAGCATCTTTCTTCCTCGAAGATGTTGCTTGTGAATTAGCACTCGGACATTTTCGAATAAATTCCGATGTTTTAGGAACCGTTCTTTCAGGTGGCAAATGTACGTAAGAAAGGAATAAGAAATTCAAAAATAATCCTCAATGCTCCCAGTTTCGACATTACACCAAGGAATTTTCAAATCGATTCCATAGAAACCACGTACTTGCTTTGAATTCATGAATATTTTGTTAGATTCGGTTGATGCATTTTGACGCATATCCTTGAATGCTTTGAGAGCATTGTCGGCAAGTTGCATTGCTTCTCCTAAATCTTCGTTCTATTTTTGTAATTGCCGGACGAGAGATAAAACAATAGAATGAACAGATTTCAACTCGCATATCTGAAATTCACCACAGGAAATTGCTGATTGATTGTAGTCCGGATGGCGCAACGGTTAGCACGTTCGCCTTCAACGCACTGGGCCCCGGTTCGATTCCGGGGATTTACGTGTCGGACTATGAGCTCACTCAGCTGTTAAATGAGTACCCATTATGGGGTAAATAACTCGGTTGAGCGTGTTGCTGATCACATACCTCTGCACAAAAAAAAACCGTCACGATCTAGAAAATGAGATGATGCTAACTCATCTCGAGGCCGTGGTTCAAATTGGACTGTTGCGCCAGTTATTTATTTTTATTTAAATTGCTGATAGAAGCTGCATAGCAGTTATGGCTGTCTTTTGTTCACGCGATGTTTTTAACATTTCAAGAGCGCTAAAGACAGCAGAATGTAGACTCGACTTCATCTCGTTCCGCCCATCCAGTTGGACACAGATAGCAGCCTTTGTTTCTTCGTTTCGTTCGATATTTGTGAAATTTGAGTTTTTAGCATATGCAACCTCTTTGGATAATGTAAAAAATTCTGGGCAGATTAAATTATTCCTAACGATATATTTATTGAAAAAACTTTACAAGCTGTATTTACAGCCAAATTGAAGCTACGAACTGTAAAGTGCACGCACATAGCCATAGGATACGTTCTTCGCACGTGGGCTTGGGCTCCGTTGAACTCTCCACTCATGGTCGGAGCCCCGTCGTGTCCTTACCCATACAAATAAGAGCAATCCAGGCTGATCTCAAACGAACTATTGAGGTATCTGGCACACAGAGAACATTGTCCAGTTCCAGCAATGTCAATTGTTTCATCAGCCAAGACCGTACGCTGGTACGCTGTAAATGGTTTTCAACCAGATTCTGCTTAAACACAATTTAAATTTATAGTGGCTCCTAGATATTCTAGTAAAAATATAATGAATAAGTACCCACTACAGTATCAGGAGATTTTTTTAGTGATTTACTATTAGAAGCTTGTCAAGAATCTTTTTTTTTTTCTTTTTTTTTTATGTTTATGCTAAGGCTTAGGGGATACCCATTGATGCGAGAGCACAGCCTTGGCGGGAAGGAAATTAGGGTAGTGGGGCTGGGATGGGTTGAGTTTGAATGAGGTACCGATGTACGTTTCGTTTAAATTTTTGCAGATCATAACTGCAGGGGAAAACAAAAGATGGTAGGTTGTTCTACATTCGTGTTGTTCGGGATACAAATGAATCATAGAATTTAACGGTACGACTACTACTGAGTTCAAGAAAATGAGGATGGGCACGGCAGGCTAGCCGGGTGTTACGCGAAGGAAGAGCAAGCTCAGGAATAAGACTGGATATTTCAGCAGAACAACGGCGGTTGTAGTGGCGATAAAAAAGTGATAAGCAACCGACATTTCGCCGGTGTTTATGTGTTCTAGTTCTATTTACTAGTATTTCAGTTGTTTTGAAAAAAAATTTTAAAGGAAAAACACTGGTACTCTAGCAAACGAAGCTGAGTAGACAGTAGTATTTCAGGTATATATTTATTTCTAAGTATATGTTGCCGCTCTAATGCTGAAAGGGCGTAACTAACATATTGATCGAAGCGAAGTTTTTGGTAAATTTTGATAGGTTAATTTCAAAATGTTAGCCCCTCCAGGGGCATGGGTGCGTCAACATTCTTAGCATTTCTATACCTTGTTGAGGTTTCAATAGCATATCTACTTTTTGGACGTGCAGTTGCTAGCATGCACCTCCTAGCCGCGCCGTCTTTATACTTACAAGATCGCAGCGCAGTGTGAGTTCTATTAGTACCCACAGGCAGTTTTTTGTTCGCGCTGAGTATCGAACCTCCATTCCCTAAAGCGTAGAGCGGTGACCGAACAAACACAACACTTTACTTTTCACCTCATGAACTTCTGCCTCCAAACACATAGACAATAGTGATGCCTGGCTTGGCTTTGTCACCGCTTTAAGGAAGATAGTAACCTCCATTTTTCGTGCGAGATCTCATACAAAAACTGTATAAAATCCGATTCGTATGAAAATGTTCACTCTTCTCGGTACTCAGTTCTTCGCACGAAAATCCCATACACAGACAAAAGTCTCCACACTGTTGTGGGCAATTTCCACGCGAAAACAATTACTTTGCATTTTATTTCGTGTGGAAACCGGTCATTACAGTGGTCATCGCTCTGTTTTGGGTGCGAAGTTGACATTCAAGTGTAGTGTAGAGCGCCGTGGATATGTGCTGTGTGCAAGTCTACATTGTCACTTTCTCGTGTGAGAGATAAGTGCAACATTTTCGCACGAACAGGTTTGTACCAGCCTTTAATAGTAAATTTATCCAGTTTTCCAGATGTAATACTTTTTTTCCTAGAAATAGAGTGGTGAGCACTAGAAAAATAGTCGAATTAACAGGACGAACTGTACTTCTAGTTATTTTCACTTGATTTTTGGGGACGAACTGTACTTCTAGGTATTTTCACTAGATTTGTGTCCATACGACATTTTTCACTAGATTTATCACTAGTTCAACCTTGCTGGAAAAAAGATTTACTGTGTAAGCTGATTTGAGCCGACGTACTAGGTATATTAACGTGAGCTACCTTAGGTGTTCGGTTTAATCAAAACTAATGTGCGGACGCAGAAAATGACACAGATAGGAGTAGAAACCAGCGGCCACCCAGATAACTATCGAGATAGCCGATAGCTATCGGATAGCTATCAGCGTCCCTTGTGCATCCCTCTATTACTCCCAATGTATTTCTTCCTATCCGATTGAAAGTGACGCTGCGTACGGCGTATTTGGACGTTCATGTGCACCGGCGCGTTGCAGTCTCCACCGCATAGGATATAGATCAGTGAAATACAATATCCATATATATTATAGTACTCGTATTATGATATCTCGTCTAAATATAGTAGAATGTGCATACCGGAACATTTTTTTCTGAAGTTGAGAAAGTTGAAAATTGTGGACACGGTTAAGTTTTTGGCCACACATGTACATATATAAGCTCCCCTCCCCGGGGACCTAGCATGTAATTCGATTCAAGTCGAATTGCTTTCGATAGGATGAAAAAGGTACCATGTAACGCGAAAACGAATTTCTCCATTTCAATAATCATCGAATATTCGATATGAAATTTTCATTCGAAGCGAATACTCGATGATGGTGCCATTTTCATCCTTTCGAAAGCAATTCGATTCGAATTACATGATAAGGCCCCTTTGGACTAATAATAATGGTAGATTAGATTGCGATGAATCAGGAAGATAATAACAACATAAAGTAGATTGTATCTGTAAGAAAATTGTAACAATTGTATTATATAAAATCCTAGAAAAAGCAAGAAAATTCGTTTCATGTCAATAAAATGTTCGTTTTGTGTAATTATGTGGAACAGTAAACATACAAAATGATTCTGCTGTCTAAAGGAAATTCATCCGATAGTATCTGTGCTAAGGATTTAAGTTTCCTCTTGAAATTTGAGTTGATGTTTGAATGCTAAACTAATCCAAAACATCCCGTTTTCGTCTTCGCTACTTCAATCTGCTCTATAGTGTTTTTTTTACCGCTTGTCCTGCTCTACTCTGCTCTACAAAAAACGCACCTATTGTTGCGATAATTCAAGATGGTCAGCTGGTGCGAAGATCTGTTCTGTAAGTCACTTTTTAGGAATACATTTCAGATGGTTTAAAGTTACTGCCTTAATAAAATTTCTAAAACTGTATTTTCAAAGTGTTTTACTGAGGATACATTAGAATTAAAGTTTTTTCTTAACTCTTGAGTAACGCTTTGAAGACTAACTAAACCCAATAGACACACATTAAAACAGGAAGCACTCCATTTTCCTTTAAATTCTTCTTTCGTTGTGTATGGTTTCTTATGTATCGTTTCTTTGCTGCTATTCTGTTCTGCTCACAAAGGAACACGGCTAGTATTGCCTTTATCATCGAATAAACGCAAACCACTAAAATTTAATACTATGTAACGACAATGACATAAATTATCTCTTTCTCCATAGTCAAAATTCATATTTTCTCCTTCCCTAATCTAAAAATAATATTGTTAAGGAATTAATACACTTGCATCAACGCTCTTTCGAATAGAGAAAGGATATTCACCTCGTCTGGGTTTCGTGTTCAGCGGAGCTTAATTAATAGTAAATTAACTCATGTAATATCTTTCAATATCCTTGGGATTAATTTCTAGTGCATATTGTGTATTATGATAGATTTCGGATTAGTGACACTACAATATGGTAGGTGTAAAACACTGGAGCGGAATTATATTGTATTGAGTTTGTCCCCGGGCTTCAGGTAACCATGTGTTTGTATCTAAACGTTTTGTAGTGAACCGGCGGATAAAGTGAGCTGTTGCACATCAAATTATTTACCGGAACAATGTCGTGGACATGTGACAGGATTCTCTTACTTTTATATGACTAGCACTATAATTTCCCCAGTGTACTATAAAAAATCATTCCTATAGTCACTGGAACTCTATTTACTGACCACGATCTTTTTACACTAAGGGCCGTTTTCTCAATGCATGATTAAGTTTATTCTATAGATAAACGCTAAACGAGGGTCTCGTTTAAACCACCAGTTAAAAAATTATCGGACGATAATTCCAAACAGCTGATATGAGCTGCTGAGATATTGACAGCTAGAACTGTTCAGGTTTGCGCCATTCAAATGAGAAAATTAAACTGGTCATAAAGAACAGAGTTCTGGAAATTCATTCGATTGAACCGGATTTGAAACCAACTCATCCACAAATAAATGCTGAGAGACGGTACGGACGTAGAATAGAATAGGCGGCAGAATTTCGTCAAGAAAATCAGTTCAGTTTTCTACTGCATTATCAAATTTTGAGGTTTAGTTTAGTATCCCAGATAGCTAACTGGCAGTTTAACTAAACATTGAGAAAACGGCCCTATATCAATGAAAAATTGAGCATTTAAAAATGGGTCTAATTCGAAAATTGTTTTGCTTGTGACAAAAATGGCAGGTATGCTTCTGGTTTTGTAGTGCTAAAGTGGCTTTTAGGCTGTGTCGTCTACATAACTGTAGGTATTTACGTGACGTGCCTGTCAAGGAGACAAAGAAAAAACTGAAAGCCAAATCGGGTGTTAAAACTCCATTTTTTCAGCACACTGGCCACAACTTTTTCATGACGATCACATAGTCGAGCCGAATTTGACATACGAGAGGTTTCCAGTCTTAAAGTCTAGTGCTTTATTCGCAGCGAAACGAAACGAAATGTCAATCCCATATAAATATTCTAATTATTTCATTACATTTCGTCAACGAATATTTTCGATTCGCGTTTTATAGTATTCTTTTCATATTGGAAAATTCATTAATACCTACCAAATAATAAGTGGCACTCATTAGGCCGAAATAAAATTTCGTTGCATTAAAAGGACCAACCACCCTTTTAAAACGACGAAAACTTTTGACATTATTGGATTTCACATTATCCCCGATAACATTTTCGTTGGGATGGTTATGCTTTTTCTCATCACACCATGAAAACGGAAATTTTATGATAAGTGCGATCAAAACAATTATTATACATTTAAAGGGTTCACGCGCTCAGTGACCATGTTCGTTCGGTCACCGCTCTACGGTCTACAGAAGGGAGGCTGGATATTTGGCGCGAACAAAAACTGCCAATTGGTACTAATATAACTCCCAATGTGCTCCGACCTTACCAGTATAAACACGGCGCAGCCATGCTCCTGGATGGGTCAACACACATTCCGTAGAAGAATTTTCGTTATATTTCGTTTCGCAGAATACAATACTTTATCTAGAAAGAGTAAAAATTAAATTTAGTTTCTTCTACCGCCCGATAGATGGCCTTGGCATATGTATGCTGTAGCGGCTGTTGTCAGATGTAGTCTGGACAACCACCGCAGCGGAGAGGAAGCGCGTCGCACGAAAAGAGGAACACGACACGGTCCGTCACCCGGTACACGCGGTATTGTAAGCCAACTGTTTGTCAGTCTAAATAAAGTTGTTTCCTGATTATATGTAAAACCTCCGTGTTCAGTCGCTACAATGCTTGTGTTACTACCACTACTTTGCCTTGATCCCTAGTGGGGTATAGCGCGTAAACTACCCCTACGCGCCATCGTACTCTGTTCTGGTCAATAGGGCGCAGCTTCCCAAACGACTTATCCAGCGCCTAACATTCTTTTGCCACAGATCGACGTCATGTGATTTTAAAATCCCCTCCTAGTCGGCCTTGGTTGGAAATGGAGTTCCAAGTCATGGCATGTAAATAAATGTGTCACCTATCCACTGCCATTTTCGCCTGCGTATTAATTCTTCGATTGCCATCTCACCCGTACACCGACTTAGCTCTTCGCGAGGGCAAGCGAGCCATCGCCCAACCATTTCATCCTTATCGCCTCGTTTTTTTTATTCCCCATTTTTACCTCCCTTGTTTGTGTTGTCTTCCCCAGGCCTATGAATTGTTGTTAATACGTAAAGGACAGGGGCAACGAGCGGCGAAAACCCCGCCAACGTCTCCCGAACTGAGCTACAGCAAGCATAGGCCGCTGCTTAGCTCGTTGAGGGGCCTTTTTCTTCGCCAGATGGCACGGCCCGACCTTCCGTTACATATTTCGCGCCCAACGTGGGGCCCATTTCTGGTACAGAACAGGATTAGGAAGGACCTTTTTGGGTTCCTTTTTAGTCCTTCCACCGATTTGTATCCCCACAAGCACATTAAGGCTACTTGCTCTAAGTCTTAGGACTTAGCCAATTTTACTTCACGTATTTTCCCCTTCAAGTAGCTGTGCTTTCCTCTGTAGCACCCCAATCCTTCCTATAGAGTAGGTTATCCTTTTAGAATCAGTTCAACAAGGCAATCCTGGTGTTGTGTTTGTGTTTTGTGGTTTAGCCACGTATTTAAGGCCTCCATAAATGCTTTGAATTGCCGGCATTTGGAGCATCTTCGGTGACCGGACGAAGCGCGGAGGAGCCCTGGATACCTTTTTGTTTGCCAGGATTGTCCTTCTAAGTAACTTAAAAAAATGTTCTTTACACCATATTGCATTTTTCTATTATTCATGTGCTCAGCAGCTTACAGAGTTTATGAGTGAATTACGGCAAGGAATTCAGTGTTGCGCCTCTGCTGGCCTTAGAATTCTTTGTAACCTGTTGATCATCTGAATGATTGGGAAATGCAGTATTTTTTTTTGCGTTGCTAATTTTTCCCTTCTACAATGGTTGTCGGCTGACTCCGGTACCCAGCTCGCTTTTGTTTTGTTTTCTATTTCCAGCAGCACACTTTTTCCTCAGCTTCTTCTTCTTGGCAGGCCTCGAAGTAAAAGCTGCCCTGTAATGAACCACCTGTAATGAACCATATTATGGTTTGGTAGTGCTGCTCCCACCAGCAGATCGAAGCAGCACCTGATGAGTAGTGATCTGTTGGTGGTACGAAACCAGAGGCCGAGGGTCCCATTACACCCGGACCCAGGTGCGACCGTGTGGGCGTCTGATCCGTCCGTCAACCATTCCATCCTTATCGACTATTTTTTTGATTCCCCATTTTTACCTCCCCTGTTTGTGTTGTCTTCCCAAGGCCTATGAATTTTTGTTAATACGTAAAGGACAGGGGCAACGAGTGGCGAAAACCCCGCCCACATCTCCCGAACTGAGCTACAGCAAGCATAGGCCGCTGCTTAGCTCGTTGAGGGGCCTTTTTCTTCGCCAGATGGCATAGCCCGACCTACACGGTCATATGTTACCTTAGGCTCCGTCCCCACGGGCATCTTCGGATGCCCACCAAACCGTCCGTTACAAACTCTTGTGGAAACTTTCCATGTACTCCTCCCATACAAAAGCACAGACACTACCAGGGAACGAAATAGGCCCAGCTTGGTCTTGATGCCGAGATAACTGCTCTGCCAGATTCTGGACAGCATGCCACATGCGCATTAAGCCTGGTTGATATGACGAGTGATGTCCTGCTCCGTACCACCATTTCCGGCAACAATGCTACCCAGATAGACGAAATTGTCCTTCTCCACAGGCTGCCCACTAATATTGATGACAATATGTGTAGGATTTCTTTTTGGCTATGGCGGGCTAAGAGCCTTGGTCTTGTTGGTATTAATCTTTAGCCCAATCTTGCTTGCCTCCCTCTTAAGATCTAACGCCATTGCAGATCCATGATTTTGTGGGAGAGTAGGCATAGATTAACAAGATTTACAGCTTACTGAACTGGAAAGAAGACCGGGTAACAACAAAATATGACTTTATTCTTCGTCTTCAAATAACGCTACATTGCGTAATTGTGAAATACGGCGTCGACGAACCTTGCAACGATACAGTTGAAGATCACCATGCCAGGATGTTTGCAGACTGGGCAGGACAATTTAAAGACTTACCACAAATGTCCAGGACTCCTTTAATTTGCATAAAGGGACCATAAAAAAAACAAGACAAATACACCGGTAGAAGATAATAAGAACTGGTAATGTTTGTCAGATGTCAGCTAGAAGCAGAACAGATGATAACTTTGGGAAAATGTGGAAATGTCTCCACTTGCATCCTCTGTCTTTTTGTCGAATTCAAATAAGTCCCTGGAGGAGTCAAGGCAATTAACAAGCCTTATGTGTCATATACCGTCTCAAATCCATCACTCAATATTACGTCGAAACCTTCTCTCTCCCCCATTTAAGCGCTTATCATTTATGCTGACTTCATTCCACCTCTCCGCCTCCTCGCTATGATTTCAAAACAATGATGAAATAACATTACCATTATGCTATCATGCTGTGAAGACGTCAACGTTAACGTTACATTATTAACGTTCCATCAAGTTACATAACATAAAAATGCTTACTTGTCAAATCCATTGGATAAGCACTGACTAAATAATATACTATACCAGTATGGAGGATGTGTTTCACTTATTTCATATGACTGGAACAGTTCTCTTACTCTCTCAGGAATAGAGGGGGCTTCCTTACCAACAACGACAAGGATGGAATTAAGAAAAATATAAGGAGTCGACTATACGCTCTGTCCAACCTATAGCTGCCGGAGAAGAAGCATTCCAAAGCATCCCGAGGATATTATATGATGTGCCGGTGTATTATTCTATGTATCGATTATCCATATTTCTATCAAGGCCTTAACTCTGGCCACGCACGTGGTGTGATTTTACTACTCATACTTTATACTATTACGTAAGCCTAAGTCATAGGAGGCATCACTTTCGCAAAGTGGTTTTCTATTGTGAGCAAATCAATCAGTGTATTAATATTTTATTGCTGGGATTCAGCCTTGGTACGGTGTTAAGCCGTACAAGCCTCCAAGTCATAGAACGCGCTTCAGTTTGAGCAGTGTAGTGTGGTTGGTACAGTTGGTGGAAAAACAATTTCGAACGTTGGCATCTAGATTTTCATCGTCTACCCAAAGTTATGCAGGGACCCGACGTTAGGATTTCTCAAACAAATTTCTCTGATGCACATCGCTTAAGTAAACTCAGGACATTGCTATTTAAGTGGAAGAACCTATTTTATTTAACAAACTCTAATGTGTCAACTGTCAAGTGGCCTTCTCTCCAAACAAGAATCAAAAAATCATGCCATCCACTATCATAACTACTGAGATTGATTCGATCGTTCTCATTTTCTTTGGAATCGATGGCAGCCTTTGTTTTTCCTCAGGCAGGCTATAATTTTTCTTGATAGAATTTGCTTCTGCCTTGTCTATTAGGTACGTCTATTTGCCGTTGGGTAGATTCGAAAGGGGGTTATAGTCAGAATACTGAGCAGAAAAGAACAAACCATCTGTCCCCTTGGTAAAATTCACGATATAAGACTCTTGTCTAACCCGTGGGTGTTGGTGCATAATATATTGAACAATACAAGCTATTACCCTCCCTAGGAACTTGGGGATCCTTCTGTTAGATTGTGCGATTCGAAAGTCACCATAATGTCATAGTCTGGCAGCATTGGGAACCAGCTTGACAACGTCATCGGCAATGTTGACGTCAAGGTTGCGTCCAACACAAGTCACTTCTAAATCATTTCTGGAACAATATCGAAATTGACTAACACATCAATGTGATTCGGAGAAAGGTAGTTTCCAAAAAAAAACATCATTAAAAAGTCAATGAAAAGGAAAGCGACATTGACTCATATCCATCACCTTTAAACACAAAAATTGACAAGACGAATATACACGAAAGATAGCTGAATTTGGCAGGAGTCGGTGAAAACGCCAATTCTAATATATAGGTGATAATGGTATTTTAAATTTCTTGTGTACGAACTCAGGACGACGACACCAAGTCTACCTTCGAGAAAGCTAAAAGGGAGTAAAATTTGGTAGGGGAGCTTTTCTTCAGAAAAGGTGACGAGATATCCAAATGTATATTAGCACTTAAATACACATGTGAGGGGGACCGTATACATTTTTCATGATATGAAAATTATTTAATGGAAAAAATTGGGCTACATAATTGACATCGTGTGTTCCTGTGAAAATTCAATAGATAAAAGATGCCATCGGAAGGGGTTCGTGGTAAATATTCTTCATTGTTGAGGCGTGTGATGAAGGGACTGTGGCAGCAGTAGACTACTCTCGGTCTCGGTAGGTGATACTGGAAGGTAAGTACTCGTAGAGGCACTTTATTGCAAAAAAAGTAACTATAAATGTTGTTTAGATTGTTTACGTTAACTTACATCTGCAATTTTATGCATCATTCAGTATAGTTTACTTGACTTGAAATGCATAGGTTGGGTTAGATTTGTTTAGGTGAAGGGGTGCCACAGCACACTTAGCCCACCTATGGGTTCGTTGTGGCACTACCAAGATCATTACACCTCATCCAACTTACGTCACAAACCAGCCTGAACTGACAATGAAATAATTGAGCTGTATCGTGCTCACATCCTTTAGGTCCTTCAAGTCATGGTAAAATGAGGAACCTATAAATTTCTTTCGCTAGCCAAAGCTGGGCAATGACAAATGAAACCGGAATATAGAGGGCTACGCCCGCAATCCGAGGGTTTTGTAGCAAGCGCTTATTTGGGTATACGAGTATAAATATCGGCTCCTTGCTCTTCCTGATACCATTCAGATGCATAAAAAAACATAATTAAAATGTCTTACTCGCTTACATTTTACATGCCAATTCATATTACGTGATTGTAACGAAACTTAGAACATATTATTGCCTAAGGTGTTAGTTATCGTTGGCCATCAGTACTTGTGACCTCGAACGTGTTTAAGGCATGCAGGGGTGTGCTAACTGAAACTATAGAAATAAACTATTATTGACCTATTCTGAGAAGATATACAGATGCCATTATTTTCCATTTTTTTCGGAACCCACCTTCCTGTAAGTTTTCATAATTCTGCAATAAGTATAACGGTCTCGAACTGCAAGGGAAAGGGAACAAGTTACGAACTAATATTTTCTCCTCCCCCAATGTTCCCCTTTCTACAAATTTCAAAAAAATGCAAAAAAAATGGAATGTACTCAATATTACCTTTCTCACGAAACCTCACTTGCCTATACCAGTCGATAAAAAAAAATTTAATTTAATTTCGCCTCTATGTGGACACCCCCCCCCCCTCCACCCGCTTAAGTTGTATTAGTCAGCGCCCCAACCAATCTCTACCCTTTCAAAAATGATTAGTTAAATAACTGCAATTCGCACTACGAAAAACAACATGAAAGTAGTACTCACACCTATGAGGCCGTTAGGTGTATCTTTTGTGTGGATAGTGTCAAAATGCCTAACTTTAAATGAATGTACTATTATTAAATATTATGTGATTGTAATGAAACTTCGAGACGTTATTGCCTATAGTGTTGGTTATCATTGGCCATCAATATTTTTGACCTGTGATGCGTTTAAAGGGGGCAGGGGCGTGCTAACTGCAACTATAGAAATGTACTATTATTAACCTTTTTTTATGAGATATCAAAATTCCACGATTTTCGGTTTTCTATGCTAGTAAAATGCCGCATTTCTGCAAATTTTCATATTTCTAAGTGTAACCGTCTCGAAATGCAAGGGGGGGGGGGGGACAAACTCGGATCATATATTTTCCCCTCTACCTCTTGTCCCCTTTTTTCAAATTTGATGAAAATACCAAAAATGGAATGTACTCGGTGCTACCTTTCTTATGATACCCCACTTTCCTATACCAGATGAAAAAAAAATTTTGACCTTCATTTCCCCTCTATGGGGACCTCCCCTTAAAGTCAGCCTATTACAACGAATCGCTTTCTCCGGCGAATTATAATAATTCTACATATTCCCACAAAATTTCATATATGTAGCTTCAGCGGTTCATGAGATATTTCATGGACAGACGGACAGACAGACGGACAGACGGACGCATGACCGATTTCATAAGGGTTTTGTTTTACTACAAAACCCTAAAAAGGTTAAGAACCTGTTCGTCCGCATACTCACAGCTTCTGCAGTAATCATTGTGACTAGGCCGAAGTCTTGTGGCGAGCCCACTGATGGGAATGTGTCCCCTCTACTCTGCCATTGTGCTTCCTATTCAGCGGCAGTAATATGACAGAGCGACTGGCATCGAGTTTCGGCCAAATCATTCTCGTCATTTGGCATATGCAGCCGCGGAGTCATCTCAGCCTAGTAAGACATGTTAACCTTACCATTTTCTACTATGCAATTGGCATTGCCAGCAAGCTTATCAGCCTTGCAGTTACTCTCCAAGCCACCGTGCTTCGGTATCCAACAGAGGGTAGTATTGAGAAAATCAGCCATCTCTGTGAGGACTGAGCGGTAATTCTTAATATTTGAGATGTAGTAAGAATGGATTTAAGTTCTGAATCGCAGCCTGACTGTCCGTAGGATAGGACACTTTAATAATCGGGAACAATAAGTTAATGCTCAATCCCTCCGAGTATCTACCCGCGCCAAACCGGTTGTAGGTCTCAGAGCCACTGCAAACATTTCTCATAAAACCTGCGAATCAGACTCAGAGTGGTAGTGTTCCTTTTGGGGAAATCTTAAACGGAGGTTTCATTTTAGCTCAGAGTTCCTAGATGCAGTCTTTAGTAATTCTCCGCATATAGTTTCACAACTTATCCTGAAGGTGAGTATCAAACGCAATTATGTGATAGACAGGTTTTTAATTCATTAGCCTAAAAGGCGATATAGACTGACATTCATTTACTTTTGACTGACCATTCTGCATTTAATCAAGCATATACAATTTTTTTTAAAATACTTGGCACTGTATCTGAGCGTCCTTAGAACATACCCAATCAACATTCCCGATTTCGTATGGCTTGTAATTTTTACTAGAATATGTACAACTTATCAGGAGCGTAATATCCACAGCGGGGGATAGTAAAATGCATAACAGATGAAAACAACAAACAATACCTCGTTAGGTTAGGTTAGTTTAAAAAGACTGTCACGATAATCACAGCACGGACTACTGGGCTGGGTCGATTGTGGTATCACAAGATTCAGCAAACTGACGTCTAGCTGATTACTAAACCTTTTTCTCAAGCTGAAAATGAATGATGGAGCGGACTTACTCTCTTATCTTGGGTAAATATATAAGTGACGAATCAAGTAACAAAAAACTAAGCTTGAAAGTAGAGGGCTTCGGCGCAATACGAGGGTTTTGCAGTGATACCAATAGGAGATGACCTGCCTTACTCCTGGAAATACTTAGCCATTTATGTTAAGACGAAACTGAAAGCTTACATTTAAAATGACACTAAAAAAGCGATGATGTTCATCGGCACTTTAAGCCCATCCCATGCAAGCACATTTTAGTTTCAATCCATTTGCTTTCAAGTTGTCTATGATTTGCTTTGAAAAACTTCAAAAAAACTTAGGCGAGTAACTCTATCAAACAAAACAGAAACTACCGTTAGTCCACTCGATGTTCAGTATTTAGGTGCCCGATTTGTGCTCTGGGAGACACAAGAAACCTACATACCAAATTTGGTTAAGATCAGAATACGGGAAGTGCCCGGACAAACGAACAAACGACCAGCATGCATCGGACTAAAAAAATGCCCGTTTTCCTACATTTAAACGCCCGTACCGTAACTACTAGCACTTTCGAATTTAGGATAAAATAATATTAACGAAATTTGATCACCAGGGAATAAGGAAGTTTTTTCTGATGTAATACAAAACATAAAAACATTATATATGCAAAAGTTTAAGAAAAAAGTTTATATATATATTGTTGTTTTATATGTTATATATTATATTTTTTTTAAGCAAAAATTGAGTTTGAAGTGGTATAACAATTAAACGCTTTGTCTGATTTCGATAAGGTCTTTTTGATGTAATATAGGGAAGTATTAGCTGTGTTACAAGTTTTATTTGATTGTTTTAGCTTCAGTGGTTTTTAAGATATGGTGTTTTTAGTAACGCGAGTAAAATGTAAATGCAGCTAAAGGGTTAAGATTATTTTTTGTTGGAAATTGCATGAGAAATCATGTGACACTGCCCGTGTGCAGTCATCACGGGGCACCCTGTGTGCCCGACCATATTCGTATTTTTATATGGGACGGGCTAAGAAAAGTAATGAGTATGAATAATTATTGTTAGAATTATCGCGCCCCCTACCAATCGTTACCTTTTCAAAAATGGTTCATTAAAAATCATAATTGTAATTCAGACTCATCCGAATTCATTTAATTTAAACGATGCTAAGTAAAAACAAGCTAGCCTTCGGCTAGCTTTCCGAAACTATGACACGTGAAGGGTATCATACCTTCGTTGTAACTTATGGTGCATTTGCTACTTTGAAATTCGTAGTAAAACTTGCTCCTATGAGAGGTGTGTAAAATAGTGGGCCGATTTCAATCAAATTTAATAACGTGGCTTGGCAGTCAATATGATTGAATAATTTTTATTTTTATTTCGTAAAGATATCTTCAGAAATAAAAAGTTTTTCTAACAAAAACTTGATTTTGCAACGGTAGTTCCTATGACAGCTATATAATAGAGTAGTCCGATTTCAACCGAACTCAAGAATATCATTTGGCTAAAGATATTATTGATTACTGTGAAATTTGAGAAAGATATCCTTAGAAATAAAAAAGTTTTTCTCACAAAGACTAATTTTTGAACCGGTCGTTCCTATGGCAGCTATATGACTTAGTGGTCCGATTCCATTGGTTCCGACATATTTACAGCGTACAATAGAAAAAAGACTTTGTGCAAAATTTGTGATAGATATCTTTAGAATTAAAAAAGTTTTTCTCACTAAGACGAATTTTGGACCAGTCGTTCCTATGGCAGCTATATGACGTAGTGGTCCGATTCCGTTGGTTCCAACATATTTACAGCGTGCAATAGAAAGAAGGCTTTGTAAAAAATTTCAACTTGATAGCTTTAAAACTGAGAGACCAGTTTGCATAGAACCAGACGGACAGACAGACGGACAAAGCTTAATCGACTCGTCTCATCATACTGACCAAGAATATATATGGTTTGTATGGTCGGAGATGCTTCCTTCTGTGCGTTGCAAACTTCATGACAAAGTTAATATACCCTATCACATCCGGGAAGGGTATAAAGAAAAGAACACTACGAAAAACAAAATGCAAGTAGTACTCGCACCGACACATGAGGCCGGTAGGTATAGTTTTGGTATACGTGTGTATATACAACTTTAAATGAATGTATTATTACTAAACATTATGTGATTCCTAGGAAACTTGATGAGATTATTTCCTAGAGTGTTTGTTATCGTTAGCCGTCAATATTTTTGGCCATGGATGCGTTTGAGGGTGCATGCGTGCGTGTGCTAACTGTAACCAAACATGTTTTGAGAAGATATCCAAAACTTACTTTTTCCCTTTTTCCATGCTATTGGAATGCCACCTCCCTACAAGTTTTTATATTTCTAAGGGTAACGGTCTCGAAATGCAAGGGGGTCGGACAAATTATAATCTCATATTTTGCCCTCTCCCAATTTTCTTCTTTCTTTAAATTTGATGAAACTGCCAAACACGGAAGCTGGTACCTTTTTTTTATCACTTGCCTATACCAGACGCCTTTAACACAGCCCCCCAATTGTTTTTAATACAAAACCCTAAAAATAGTCAGCTCCCATGCGTCACAGCAACACCAATATTGTCACACTCTATAGCCTAGCCAATGTATGGAATATCCTCGAATAGCAAAGTGCCGAGCAGACGAGTCCTTCTCACCACTGTATCTTGTTTATAGACAACTATCAAATAAAATTCCGTAGAAACGAAATTAAGTTTTGGCAATAAATTAGCACATACTGATGATGACGATCGTGGATGTCTGCAATGTCCTCTATCCACCCGGCACTGTGCTCTTGATATCATCCCCTTTATATACAGCGGGGACGCAATATCAACCTTGGGAAATTGTCAACGTTAATAGCGTGGATAGTGGATTTGTGGGTGACTGCACCATGTAGCCAAACCCCGAAACGTTACAGCACCAACGCGCAACATTAAAGAACTTTTTATAGTTTTTCATTTAGTGTCATTGCAATATCGCTCTCCACTTCATTTTATACTTTATCCCCGAAAGAATTTTCCGCTTATAAGATTATAAAGATAGAAATGATGATAGCGAGATTATAGCGAAGAATCTGAGTACTAAGTCGTCCTTTGCCGAACCTCACACTCTTCCTGACGGCTATTTCCCCCGCACTGACGACGATGAGACCGACTCTTGGGAATTTACGACAAAGTGTGCAGGGAATATAACTTAACGATGGTAATACTTACGTACGAAGTATCTAGGATCTCGGTGTATGCCATCCACGCTAAAATTGAGTTTTATAACTATGCCATCATAATTTCTTTTCTGTCACAGCATGCTTGGTAAATTAAAAATTGATTTTACTCCCTGAACAGACACATCCTGTTCTAAATCAAATTATCGATTTTGATAGAAGTAATGGGTTTTTGGTGAGCTCATTGGAATAGGAGCAGGCCAACTTGGATAACTTTACAATTTGATTTAGGGAAATCGAAAACAGTAATATTGGCTTAATTTAGTATTTTATTTTTTCCTTAAAAGTTGTGGAGTAAAGAATAAAAAGTCTTCCAGGATAATGTGTCTAGGTACCTTATTAAAAGGTTACTTTAATAAAAATAAATTATTGCAAAGATGTGGTTAGGGGAATAAAAATGGGAAAATGATTGAAAATACATATAAACTTTTTTTTTTATTTGGACTAGAAGCTAGATTAACCGTTGTTAAAACATGTTGCAATTCAAATGGAAAATTAATTAATTGGGGAAGACTAGACGCAAGTCATGGCAGGGCTCTAGTCCATCTAATGAAACAGGAGAAATCGTGGACATCATGCAGTGTGGAAACTATTGAGATCCCTCTTGATGCACAATACTCAAGCAGCTCGCCTTACAAATCGTTTGCTAAAATGACGACAGTTGTTATTATTTCATGCGATTGAATGTTTATAAGATCTGGAGAAAAGCATCGCACCTTTCTAATCTGCTAGGCCGGAGATCTTTCTGACCGACCAATCCTAACCCCTAGTGAGGCATAGCGCATCAACCATTTCATGTGGCTTAGCTGGCGTTTCGTTGACATAAACCAGCTTCGGACGATGCACGTTACCAACATGCACCTCCTGCTTCCATTGAGCCACATAACTGCGACAAATCGGTAGATGTTGTGGCTTATTATTACGCCCCGCACCACAGGGGGAAGACAACACAAACATCCATGGCCACGAATTCCGTGGACGGGACTTGAACCCGTAACGACCGTAGTCAGATATGGGACTGACGCCTCTACGCTCTAAGCTACCGGACGCCCTAATCCTTAGTGGGGCATAGCGCGTTAACTATTCCCATGTGGCTTAGTTGACGTTTCGTTAGTAGAAACTGGTTTCGGATGCATGTTGCTAGCATGTACCTCCTGCTCATTTAGGCGCATACCTGCGGAAAGACGGGAAATATTGTTACGCCCAAACCACAGGGGGGAGATAACACAAACACGCATGGCCTCAACGTGGACGGGATTCGAACCCGTAGCTGGCCGGTAGCATTGAACATCAGACTGACACCTCAACGCACTGAGCTTCCGACCGCCACATAAGCTATTGTATTCCGGCGCATGTGGGGTGTCATATCAAAAAACACAAGTAGCACATTCCATTTTTGGTTGTTTTTCCAATTTGAAGTAACCATATCAGAGTGAATTGTCGTGAAAGGAAGATTTTCTTTGTTCCCCCACCCCCGCATCCTTTTTTCGACAGTCAGTCTCATGTTTGACTACCGGTGTTTCGGGTTCGAGTCCCGTCCACGACGACGTTCGTGGCCATGGATGTGCAGCAGGTGCAAGCTGGCAACTGCATTCTCCGAAACTAGCTTATGCCGACGAAACGTCAACTGGGACACATGGAACAGTTGACGCGCTATGCCCCCAAGGGGTTAGGACAACTGAGAGAAAGCCACAGATATGAAAATTTGCAGAAAACAGGCACATCATGAGCATAGCCATTTTAAATACAGGGCGTATTGATATCTTCAAAGAATAAGCTAATAATAGTGTATTTCTGTGAATTCAGTTGATACCACCTGCACCCCCCTAAAATGAGCCTAAGCGAACAGTATTAATGGCCACCAAGTTTCATATCAATCGTATAATATTTACAGAAATTATGTCCATTCAAAGTTGCTCAGACTTAGTACCTATACATTCACACATGAGTAAAGGTATATTGTTATTGATACGACTTTCATTTATTTACTCCGTTACCACTGAACCTTGGGTGAGGATAAAAAAGCGAAATATGGGGAATATCTAGCTATATACATACTATACATATATGTATATCTGTATTTGAATGCAGGGGTGACCGGTAGCTCAACGCGTAGAGGCATTAGTTACATGTTTGACTACCGGCGTTTCGGGTTCGAATCCTATCCACGACGACGTTCGTGGGCACAAATTCATTGTGTGCATTCTCCCAAACTAGTTTATGCCAACGAAACGTCAACTGTGCATCATGGAACAGTAAACAGTTGACGCGCTATGCCCCAGAGGCAGTTGAGTATATTTGAATGCAGAAGATATCGCTGATAACTATGGTCTAAGGGATGTAATGGAAAGACCCGGTCTTGGGGATCGTAACGACAACAGTGAAAGATTTGTAGAGTCAGCAACTGTCAAAGTTTCTTAATCGGTGGTACTATGTTTGAGCATAAGGACCCCCACAAAATCAATTGGTCCACTGTTGATCGGTGCAGAACACAAAATAGGATGGCCGTTGGGACGTGAAGAGACCATTATTTTATAATCGATAATTTTCAATTCCGTATTGCAGCCGTGCGCCGTTCTAGCGATGAAAGATATATTCCTGCTATTTCACCGGGCGATGCATCGTGGTTCGTGCATTGGCTAATAAAGGATTTACCGCTGTGGGATATAGAGCGAATGCATCGAGAGCTCTAGGGCAGTATACTCAGGGTCACAACCCCTTTAACCGCACGCAAGGGTAGTGACAAATACACTCAAATTAAAATCCACTATTTGTCAAAGACGCGAACCATCATGCTTCGCCCGGCTAAGAAAGAATTTTTCCGACGAAAAATCCAGGCGTCACAAATTCAACATCGCTCGACTTTAAACTCAAGCTTTCCCACAGCAATATAACGACCATCTTGCGCAAAAATCGGCTGAGATAATTAATCAGCCACATTGCAACATAAATGAAAACATTGATAGGGCAGATACCATCTTTGGCACACACCCGGATTGCCAGAATAAGCCCTGGATGTCCGACGCTTCATGGTATCGGGTTGTTGAAAAAAAAAGAGCTGAAGGTTCGTTTGACTGCAGCCTCGAAGCAGCATCGAACTCCTTTACCGTCAGAAATCTCGAGATGTTCAGCATAGTGTGCGACGCGAGAAAAGAGTTTATGCGAATTCTCTTCCCTTTTCCTTTTCTTTCAGAAGAAGAAGCCGCAAGATGTAACAACTTAAACGCCGTATACGGTGTCATCAAGGAGTTTACAGGTGGTCGGAACTCCTGCCAACATCCGGTGAAGGATAGTGATGGAAAGCTTCTTATCTTGGAAGATCAAATGAGGCGGTGGAAAGAATACTTCGCAGTTTTCTTATACTGTGTAACGGCTGGTTCCCCCATATAGTAAATTTAGCTATCAAAATGTGCGTATACGGTCCACTGCCCCGACTAAAGAGCAATTAGCCACTGCAATTAATGCACTAAGTGGATGTTCACACTGCGTGCGATGCCGAGCCGAGCCGAGCCGGGTCGAGCGATGCGATGTGGTGGGTGTTCACATTGCACGCCGTGCGATGCCGAGCCGAACGATGGCTTGCGATGCAAAGATGATCCGAGCGATGACTTGCGATGCAAAGATGATCCGGGATGTTCACTGCACGCAATGATGGAGAGTAGAGACCAATTTAGTTCAAGGAATAGAATCTGTTCGACATCATGTCGTTTGTGCTTGACCCAGTAAATTCATTTCTGTTTCAAAACAGTGCTCTAAAAATGGAAGGGCGTCGCCATTGGGTGCATCCCATTAATGAAGAAAGGCCCAGTGTTGGTGAATTTCATCATCTCTTCCGCGACCTCAGACGAGAGGTTTCACAAGCGGATTGAGCAGCGGCGCACCGCTGTGTATAAACGCAAAAATCGGCAGCCGCGGCGGCTTTAGGATGATGAATGTATAAACCGCTCAACTCGCCGTTGTGGCCGCCGCCGCGGTTTGTGGAGCGGCGAGATTGCATTTGAATTCAAACCGCTTGTGAAACCACGCCTTCTAAACGCGACCTTATTACGGTGATAATAACCTTTCATTTGAGCCATACTGAATCAAAACCGGAGTCCAAAGCGTATATACCCTAGACTTGTACAGACCTATAGTTGTGATACCAAAACTTCCAACTGGCAACGGCCATATGCATTAAAAGTGAATTTCCCATATGGTCAGTTTGAGCTGTGGGCGTGGATCCAATGAAAAGTTTCATCGTTCATCCATTCGAATTTTGGATATTTACATTTGAACTAACGTTTGCAGTAGGTTGCCGTTCATTCAATAGGATCTTGCCCATTCTCAAAATCAACTAACCAACCCACACTAAAAATATTTGTCGCATTTTGCAAGTCGCTAGCATCATTGTATCGAAAGTTATCGCTCATTTTGAAATTTCATCTGTAGGGGTTCCTTCGGTCGGATCTTACCCATTTTCAATACCAACCAACAAGATCATGCTACAAACTTTTGACCAAAATTTCAAGTTTCTAACTTCATTCTATCGAAAGTTATCGTGCAAACGGACAGACAGACAGGCAGATATGGCTGAATCGAATCGGGAGATGACCCTCATAATTTCCATGTATACACTGCCACACCGCCGCGCCTAAAAGTCTAGGGTATAAAAGCAGACATACATGCATTTTTTTCAGTCTGATCTTACATCAAATATTACTTTACAGCTCGTACTTGCACCATACTGGCTCCAAAAAGCTTCACATCGCAAAGCCCATAAACTCCATCGCAAAGCCCATTAAATTCCATCGCAAAAAATCAGCAGCCGGTACTCGCACGAAAAAGCAAAGAAGTTTGTGAAAACATCGGGCCATCGCTCGGCTCGTCATTGCATCGCGCGCAGTGTGTACACTCAAAGCGTGATTCCATTTAAAATTGAAGACTTTCCATTTCCTTGCTTTAAAAGCTTGTAATCGCATTGCATCGCACGACCCGGCTCGGCTCGGCATCGCACGCAGTGTGAACATCCACTAAAACGAGGAACGGCCGCCGGACGATGGTATCCCTGCCGAACGTTATCAAGCAGCGCCAAGCAGAACTACCGAGTTGCTTCACCCAATTGTTAATAAAGCGTGCAGTACAGAGACCTTTCCCACTGAGTTGAAGGAAGATGTGATCATCAAACTTCAGAAGAAGAGTAGTCTTACAGACTGCAATAATTGGAGAGGCATTAGTACAATTCTCCGCTTCACTTGCTTTTCATCGATTTCGAGAAGTCTTTTGATAGTGTGAACCGGGATTCTGTATGGGCGGCCTTGCGCAGAAGAGGCATTCCGCGCCGCGAAATGTCGCGTTATGCACAAAGATAAGGTGTCGGGGGACTTTGAGATTCGCAATGGAGTTCGTCATAAGTCTACTCTCCCACAAAATCATGGATTTGTCCGCAATGGCATTAGATCTCGAGAATGAATATCAATGAATATAAATTACCAACAAGACCAAGGTTCTTAGCCTGCCATTGCGAAAAAGAAATCCTACACCTATTCCAATAAATATTAATGGGTCGCCCGTGGAGAAGGTGGGCAACTTCGTCCACCTGGGTAACATTGTTGCCGAAAATGGTGGTATGGAGCAGGGCATCGCTCGCCGTATCAACCAATGTAAATGCGCATACGACATGCTGTCCAAAATCTGGCAGAGCAGTTATCTCAGCATCAAGACCAAGTTGGGCTTATTTCGCTCCCTGGTACTGTCTGCTATTTTGTATGGGAGCAGTACAAGGAAAGTTACCGTAAGAGTTACTATAAAGCTCCAATTTTTGGTCAACTCATGTCTTCGTTGAATTCTAAAAATGTTCTGGCCCAAAACAATGTCAAATGAAGAGCTAAGTCGGCGTACGGGTCAGACGCCAATCGACAAATTGACACGCAGGGAAAAATGGCAGTGGATAGGTCACACATTGCTTTACATGCCATGAATTGGAACTCCATTTCGCACCAAGGCCGACCAAGAGCGGGACCTAAAGTCACATGGCTTCGACCTGTGACAAAAGAGTGTAACGCGCTGGGTATGTCGTATGGGAAGTTGCGCCCCATTGTCCAGAACAGAGTACGATGACGCGCAGGAGTGGTTGAAGCGGTTTGCCTCGCTAGGGGTTAAGGCAAAGTAGTAGTATCTGCAGTGCAGTTCCCGTTTAAAATTCTTACTCTGAAAGGTGAGAGATGGTCTCCATAGAAATCCAGGTATTTTTTTAAGAATTAGCATCTAGGATACTAAATCATAGGCAACTTTGAAGATATTTTGGCGTTTTTATACATCTGAGTGGTACCAAGAGAAGTAAGGATATTTACATCCCAAAATAAGCGCTCTCTACAAAACCCTTGAATTTCCCTCTATATTCCGACTTTATTTTTTACCAAATCGAAAAAAAAAAGATAAAAGCTCTGAGTGTTCGAGTAGAAGCCATGGATCCATCAGTCTTATGTTTTCTTCTTGTAATACTTCCCTTCTTATTTGGGGAAAACGACTTCATAGAAAAAAATCACCACTGACGAAAAGAAACAACTTGTCAGACTTGATACCTCTCTAGAATTGATCTAGATCATGTAAAAAACTTTACGGAAGTGTTTAATTCGTCACGGTTATGCCAATCGCGGTGCTCTCGCTTGCGAAAATTTTCAAGAAGCGGTGCCTGACGAGTCAGCCAGTCAGGGTGGAATAGAAGTTACGACAAAAATATTTTTAGAGCTCATGAGGACTTTTTCACTACATACATATATCAGCTTTCGATTGAACGAGTGTACTAACGTTTCAGTGCAATTTAGGTTTTAATAATGATTTCCATTTTGTAAAAACTAATGAATAATGCCTGCAAGTGTAGACAGATCATCGTACTCACGGATTTCCGAAGGAAACCCTTCCATTACCGGTTCCATGATTTGCAAATCTTATTTCCATAAATCAATCGCTTTATATGGTCCAAAGCATAATGAAGCTTTATGCAACACCTACCAACGTATTAAACCGAAAAAAAACTCCCGATTCATTTTTTCGATCAATATTAATTTCGTCTGCATCTACAGCCCCAACCCGAATCGGTTACTTGAAATTTTCGATACTATACCCATACAACGACATGACACTCCCTGAACGTCCAATCGTCCCATCATCTAGCCTCAGACTGACAGAAAAGAGCATATTCCACAAAAAAAGTATGAAAATTGAACTATCATCATCATCTTTTATACTTTTCCCATCCTTTGAACTTTCCTTATGCCCGAACCACTTTCTTATCCTTATGGATATACTTGCTAATATGGGCTTTCCATAAATATTCATCTATCACGACACATATGAAGTATTTCAATGTGTGAAGTGGTTTTTCGCCACAGCCACCATGACATTATAGAGAGCCATATAATAAATTTCGCTCGATTTGACAAATGATCCTGTTTACATGGAAAATAAGAAGAGGACGATGACGACAAAAAAAAAGTGTGAAGTGAATCATCTCCCTCAATCCGACGGATGTTAGAGGAAAATCGAAGTTTTTAGGATCATAAGAAAGCCTAGCTCACTCCAGGGTTCAGAATAAGAATATAGGATTTTGTTTACAGGATTTGCATGAAGTGGCAAATGGCCTAGAATGGAACTACATTTGTTCGACATTGCTCGCTTCGTCGAAGTTTGGGCGTGAAACTGGTTTTACGCTACGACAAGAGCTCACTAGTCGACATGGACTTTTAGGGAAAAGGTTAAAGAGAATCAGCAGTTGGAGAATTAAATGTACTCGTAGACTCAGCTCTATAAGGCATGTTAGCGAACTTATTTCGCCTGGAGGATTTCAAGGTAGTCGACTTTTTTTTTAATATTTGGAGCGAGAACATTGAGCTAGAGTTCCTTCAATTCCGGAAGCTCAGCATGTCTTCGCACCACAAAATACATAGTTCCTTTAACAATTTTTATACCCTTCGCAATATGATAGGTAGATTAACTAAGGCATGAAGTTTGCAACGCACAGAAGGAAGCATCTCCGACCATATATATATTTTTGGTCAGTATGATGAGACGAGTCGATTATGCTTTGTCCGTCTGGTTCCATGCAAACTAATCCCCCAGTTTTAAAGCTATCGAGCTGAAATTTTGTACAAAGCCTTCTTTTTATTGCACTCTGTATATATGTCGGAACTAACGGAATCGGACCACTAAGTCATATCATCATCATCATCGTGGCGCGACAGCCCGACGTCGGGCCTTGGCCGCCTGGATCGTTGTCCTCCAATTATCTCGATCACGTGACCGCGTCCTCCAATTTTGGAAACCCAGTAGTTGCACACCTACTGAGCTCTCCCAACGAGATCTCGGTCGTCTAGGCAGTCTCGCTCCGTCGACTCGTTCTGCATTCATTACTCTCTTTGGCATGCAATCATCGTCCATTCTTTGTACATGCCCTGCCCATTGAAGTCGTTGTAGTTTGACGATTTTCGAAACTTCCAGCTCATCGTACAGTTCATACAACTCATGTTTGTACCGGATGCGCCATCCATCTTGATCGCAAACAGCCCCGAAAATTTGCCGCAGAGCCTTACGTGCAAATGTGTCTAGCATGTTTCCGGAGGCTTGAGTTAGGGTCCATGCTTCGCAGCCATAGCATAGAACTGGGCGTATAATGGTTTTGTACACGCGGAGCTTCGTGTTTCTGTGCACACGCTTCGATTTCATTATGGGGAGAACCGAGAAAAAAGTTTTATTAGCTAACTTTATCTATTTGTGTCGACTTGATGAGTAGCGTCTTTCTGTTGTCCAAATGCATAACCCGAATAGCGTATTCCAGTGCTAGGTTGAAGAGCGTCGGTGCCAGTCTATCGCCCTGTTTTAGACCAGTGCGTGTTTCAAACAGATCAGGAAGTCTATTCTGGATCCTGACTTGTGAGACGGAGTTGGTCATCGTCATCTTTGTCTGTCGCACCAATTTGGTCGGTATACCAAATTTGCAGCATGATGTTGTACAGTACTCCACGATGATACTGTTGTATGCCTGCTTGAAGTCGACAAAGATTTGGTATACGTTTACGTTGTATTCCCAGCATTTCTGGAGTATCAGTTTGACCGTAAGGAGCTGATCGGTTGTGGAGCGACCAGGTCTGAAACCGCTTTGATATTCGCCAATGATTCGTTCTGCGTACGGTTTTATTCTATTTTCCAGAATTTTGGTCAACATTCTATAGGACGTACAAACTAGTGATACATATGTCCCTGTAATTCTAACACCGCAGTTTATCTCCCTCCCTTTGTGGATTGGACAGAAGATGTTGCTTCTGCGCCAGTCATCTGGGATCTCTTCGTCCTCCCATACTCGCAGGAGTAATTGATGTATGGCATTAACGAGACCCGTTCCACCAAATTTTAGCAGTTCAGCTGGAATCTCGTCAGCGCCTGGCGCTTTACTTCGTTTTAGTGACCGCAACGCGAGATCATCTGTCGGGGGTTGAATGGGTGGGCCTGGATCAACAATATTGTCGAGAGCTTCTTGTGTGGGGATGTTAAATGGTAGATTCAGAAGCTCTTCAAAAGTTAATGCCATCGGTGTCACTGATGATGTTTGCATCCATCCATCCATCCTTACAAAGGCTAGTCCTGGGTTGGTAGCCGTTCCTAATTGTGTTTACTAGTTTGTACGCTTGTCTGGTGTTACTATTAGCTAAGTTTTTGTTTATATTCAGCAACTGCTCGTCAAAGTATTTACGTTTCTTACGTCTAATTATTCTATTCGATATTCGCCGTAGGTCGCCATATTTTTCTCCTCTGGCTCTGGTTCCTCGTTGAATCCATTGTCTGTATGCCTCGTTTTTCTTTTCAAGTGAGTTTTCGCATTCTTCGTCGAACCAGTCATTTCGCGCTCGCCAGGCTTTATATTCCACGACCTTCTCTGCGAAATCCCTGATGGTTCCCTTGAGTTCTGTGTTTCTGATGTTGTGTAGCATAGGCGATAGTCTTTCCTCAAGGGCGGTAGTATACGCCACCGCCGTAGCATCGCTCAGAAGCTTATCAGCCGCAAAGATTTTGGGAGGGCTGATTCTCGATTGGTGCGCTGAGGTATTTTCTGTAGATTGTCTTCACCAAATGATGATCTCAGTCGCAGTTTGCTCCTCGATAGCAGTGGACATAGGCGCCCATCTCTTGCAAATGAAGACGTGGTCAATTTGGTTGGTATGTGCGTCTGGAGATTTTCAAGTGTGCTTGTGAATGCGTCGATGCGGGAAACATGTAGAGCTTACGACTAGATTCCTACTGCAGGCGAAGTCGATAAGTTGCTGGCCGTTGTCGTTACATTTTTCATGAAGACTGTGGCCTCCAGGGTCCCCCGGTGCCAACTTTCATTTTCGACTTTCGCGTTAAACTCTCCTAGCAGCAATTTGACGTCGTTTGTTGGAAGTGAGTCGAAGAGAGTCTCAAGGCGAGTGTAGAACTCGTCTTTTACTGCGTCTTCTTTAACTTCAGTGGGGGCGTGCATATTGATGAGCCAGAGATTGAAGAATCGAGTCTTAATGCGAATCGCGAATGTTTACTATAAATGCTACTCCAAACTCCTTGCGGCCCGATGGTTTGCTACTTGTGAAAATTGTGTGCGATTTCTTGTCATTGATCGCCCACGGTCATGAAAAATTAGTGTTATAGGAAATATGGCTTTGGGTGAAGGGTATCATACCTTCGACAAACTAGCCTTCGGTTAACTTGTTTTTGTTAATTCTACTTTATTTGTGAAGGGATTAATTCACATAAGTAAAATTTATTTATTCGTAAATTATAATTCCGAACGGCATTAATTTGATATGAACTGCAAAGCATGGGAATGACCACAAAAAGTTGTGATGGTAATGGATACCTTTGACTCGTCCTATGCAGACAGATTTATAGTCCATTTCCTTTCAGCCTGTATGCCCGCTTATTTGAATTGAAAAAAAATTGTCCCCAAAGATGCGCATATTAGAGCAAATGTTCTTTGAGTTGATTTTGAATCATTTACGTCCTTCATCTCCTTTATGTTTTATATGTCTTTAATGTTGGTTGTGCCCTTTTTATCCTATAAATCCTTTATGTCTAAAGCATTGGTCTCATCACCCTGATTCTGACAATACCCATATTTGCTAGGTTTGATGTCCGTTTCGCTTCATACCCAAGAAAACTCGTGTACCTACAGCAGCATCAAAACTACCCTGACTGCAAAAAGAGTCAATGTGTTGTGGTCAGTCTAGAAATGCTAGGTACCAAACCTGTCCTTTTCGTCCGTCATGCCCGTAACGATAGTATCCATATGTGCTAAATTTACTTTCCGTTTTCCTTTATGCCGGAGGTCCTTTTGTCCTGACACGTCTCTGATTCCCAAGACCCTTCTTGCGTGCTGCTTACCCAAAGTAAGCTGTCCATTCCAAAGCGTTCGCATTGATTCTGAAAATAGTCATGTTGACTAAGTTCGGATTTTGTTTTACTTCATGTCCAAGAAAGTTCAGTTAACTTGACGCGCACCTGCAGGAGCATCGCATCGGCATATAATCACCCCAAAAAGTTACCTACTAAATGGGATTCAGATCGGACCACGGGAAATTCTCTGACAAACAAATGCAGAAACAGACGAACATTCGGCATACAACGACTTGTATGCTCGTCCATTATAAATGAATATATGGGCCAAACGGGCCATAATTTTTTTTTAATTCTTTCATCTCTCACCATCTCACGGAACTCTCGTCCATTTTCATTTTTACAGTCAGGATTCCACTACGGAAACTTTCCTTCTCCAGTGCAATGAAATTCAGCTGTTTCTTGCATTCAGGAAAATGTAGGTGAAGCAGTGAACCCAGCTAAATGACGGTGACATTTCAACTCTTTACACAGAAGGGAACCCGAAGAAAGTTTAGCCACTGTCTGCAGCTATGACAAAAACAAACAAGATGGAAGGAAACGACTGCATGGAACTTTTCATTCATCTTGCGTACAATAACAACGAATATGACAACTCTCATCTTTGATGAAATTTTTCCTTCCAACTGCATGGCTGATAAGAATTCCAGAGATCCTTTTACAGCTCACTTTTAAAGTAGCCCGCGTCGTTTCGTGTACGATTGCACAAGTTTTCGCCTGAGCATGGTGTAACTGCGAGAAATGCCATCGGAAAATCTTGAGAAAATTCCATCTGTTAGTTGGTTTTTCATTTCGGTAGTTCGGTGCCCTTGGCCGAAGGCAAATGACGGACTGATGCTTCGGTGGTGGCATCCGAAAAGTATCATAGCTGCAACCACTCCACGATGGTAACGGTACTAATATCCTGACAAAAAAAAAATATTGGCAAATTCCAAATAAAGTACCAGAGTACAAATTAGGTTAATGAAGCGCAAGATTTGGCGTTGCCTTGCCAGGTCATTATTTTCTTATCGTCACAATTCGATGCTTGGGCGAAATTGAAACTTCTGCATTATTCGGATGATTTCTTCGTGTTATGTTGCAAATTGCTCATAAGTTCAGGTTGGCATTTCTTTCTTTTTATCTAATGATTTGGCAAGATGTTGTATATCAGGTTTCGAAATGGATCTGAATTTTATAATGTGCACATGTTTTTGTGTTTTTCGTGATTAGTCGTAGGTAGCTACTCGTACATATCGTGGTGAAAGAAGAATGCGAAAGCCAAGGGCAAGGGGAATTTTCTCATGACTGACTGACTACTAATTGTTAAAAAAAGTATCGAATATCGTTGAAATTAATTACGATGGACGGTTGACTGAAAAATATGTAGTTAGAAATTTGATTTTCTTATTTGAAGACATGCGTTTTCAATTTCTTACTTTTTTTAATTAATGAACTTGAAATTAAGATTCTAATGAACAGTAGTGTTAGAGGGAGTATGCGGAAGATGGGAGTTTTTGTCTGATGATTACTTGTGTTCATTTGTACGTTAAAGTGCCGTAGAAAGAAAAGGGGGGAATGGTTGATCCCCCATTAGCCTTGCAAACGTGCTACCGAATTCACCTATGGTGTGAGCTTAAGAGTAATTCCACAGCCTTTCCCGGCTTGTCGTAAAAAGGCGACTAAAGGCTCGTTTACATTTGCCAGTGCACCCGCATGCCAGTAGACTTGTCGGCAAATCTACGAATGACAAGAAACATATGTTTGCAAGCCTCTACTGGAATGCCAGTAGAAAATCAATTGGCCCAGGAGGCCAGCTACTTGCAAGGCGCCGTGCGTACTAGCACGGTCTACTGGCATGTGTAAACGCTACTTAATAGACATGATGTGTATGTCAGCAACACGTATCGTCAGAGGTGATACGCTAGTATGGTTTAGGGTTGGAAGAACAGATGATCGAATATTCTATTTTTCGAAAAATGCCACCGGTTAATCGATTAATCGTCGCCGGAATCGAGGTGTCGATTAATCGCGTTAACCGTCAATTAACCGTTATCGATCGATACAACCCATTTGCCACACAGGAATCCATGCGGGTTGGCTTGGGACATGTCTACGACCTGGCAATGGAGTTTTTGCCTATAATGGCCACCTCCACTGCTTCTGAAAGGTTATTCCCGCACGTTGGCCTCATTACCACCTAAATCAGGTTCAGATTATCTCCATAGCACCTGAACCAGCTCAAATTTTTACGCTCTGTAAGTGCTGAACTGTATTTTAGGTAGCTTGAATATTCCAGTTTTACTCTAAAGAATGATTAATTACTTTTGCATTAGTATATATAAAACGTTCCTGAAATGAAGAGTTGTTCCGGTTTTTTACTTTACATTCTTTACACGATTTTTACTTGTAAAAAAATCATTTTTTTACGTTAATATTTTTTTACGCCACGTAAAAAAAATAAAATGTAAAAAACATATTTGTATGAGGAATTCCGATTTCTAATACTTCTGATTTCTTGTTTTCCGTGTTTTATTTTTTGTTCGTCTAAGCAGAGTTAACTCAGAACATATTTACCGAATCGTTGCTAAATGACTGCGCCTTCTGAAAGCACTCAGTACTACAATTAACTCTCACTCTCGTTGCATATGGCCTTCACAGCCCCCCCCCCCCCTATTCTTTAAATAAGAATACGCTCTAAGTTTTGGTAAATTTTATTCGTTATGTATTGAAATTCGTTACAAAGTAAAAGTAAGTTCTTCATGAAAAAAAACCACAAAAAATGTCGGTTAAAATCAACAAATCATTGCCACCACTGGATATCGACTCGAACTAAAAAGCGCCACATTAAGTGAGACCGGTTCTAATAATATAAAGTACTTTAAAATTACCGGAATCAATTGTCCAGAATCTTCAATGATGTATTCCTCAATGCTCGCATCTCCACACTCTGTCTCCGCCTCCGTATTTATGCAACGCTTTCTATATTAAAAATATATAAAGTCTTAGCGTAAAATAAAATAATAACCAATGGCCAGGTTTATATCGTGGAACTAAAAAGAGTATTAACTAGATCATAATAGATTTACGTAGTTCTAATTCGTGTAGTGTTTATACCGGCCGGTACTAAACATGGCAAATGTCAGATGTTAGCCTATTCGCTTGGATTTAAGGAGAATTTTAGAAATGAAAAGAACTTCTAATGAAAAGCGCTTTTATACCGCCGACTCAAACAAAACATACACAGAGAAATGCAACCGTCAACTACGGAAATGCAAACCCAATCCAAATCGTTTAGTCCAATACCGCATCGCAAGTAGAGATAAGAGCTAATCCAATCAACTAATCCGACATGCTTACATCATGGAGAGTTAGCTGGGATTAATTAATACTGAAACATAGTCCCGCGATATAAACGTAGTGAATGGAAAATTTACCTGTATGCAGCCAACAGTGCACTTGCCGTATTTTGAAGCGTCTTGGAACAAAATTTGCAAAATGCACTATATTTTTTCCCCTCTTTTCTGAGAGTGAAATTCAATTGTTGAAATTGAGTTGTGGACGGCCTACCGCTACTCATTTTATCACTGAAACACAACACGAACTGCTTAAGCGAACATTTAAATAGCAACTGATTGACAGTTCTGAAGAAGAAGAAGACAATTTTTACAAATTTTACATTTTTTTACATTTTTTACATATTTTTTACATTATTTACCACTTTTTTACTTATTTTACCGTAAAAATGTAAAAAAAAATATTTTTTTTTACATGAAAATGAACAACTCTGCTGAAATGTGATAATTGTTCTAAGATGTGATAACTTGAAAGACTGATTAATAATAAATACAGTGGTGCTCCCGTATAACGAAGGATATAATGTGCGGGGTAGTTCGGTATATCGAAAATTTCGTTAAATCGGTAACACAGATTTGTTTTTAATATGTTCGTATTAGTAATAATTCCTTTTGTAACGTTAATAAACGATGTGTCCTACGTTTGATCCAATTTTGATTTAATCGAATGATTCGCCAATTGTTGCTGATCAACAGTTCGACAATTCAAACATTCGACGGTTTTGAGTCAAGTGTTTATTATCCAGTCTTAGCAGAAGATTTTAAATATTAGTCCAAAACTAGGATACATATATGAAAAAAAAAAAAACAATTCCATCGAAAGAATGGTTGGTTAAGATCATAACACACAACGGTTGGAACCCTGTTGCCAATTTGTTTTATGAATTCTCTCCACTGAGTTTTTGGTGGACACAACATCCCAGTCGGACAAGAATCGACACTTGATCGGTCCTGGATCGATGACTGTCTACTAAGGAATCTATGACTTTATCGAGGACACGTAGGAGACATTTGTATGGGCATGGCCGCTTTTGCGATACCGAAAATGAGGACAGGAATCGATTCGAAATCGATGACGGTAGTCGATGGAGAATCGATGACTGGAGTCAACGTAGAATCGATACTGGGGTCGAATTGGGATCGATGACTGTAGCCAATGTGGAATCGAATCTGGATCGCTGACTGGAATCGATTCAGGACCGATGACTGTAGCCAACGAGGAATCGACACTGAGATCGAATTCGGATCGATGACTGAAAAAATGGGTTGAATCTATTTAAGCCTGATATAAAATACAATTCGTCTAGAAACTAAAAGTGTCGTGAAATCTCTTTTTGTATTGATTTCACGGCACTTTTAATTTAACGGCGGATTGTATTCAAGGCTTAGGCCGGCCGCATCTTGGACGTAGGCAGTGAAGCGCAGCGCAGCGCAGATTTATTCAACGAAGGCAGTGTTTCTATGTGCGCGGTCGAGTTGTTTTCCACCGTCCAGCCTGTATATTAAGAAGGCAGTGCTGATGCACCCAGGCGAACGAAGCGGGCGTTGATGTATTTGCGATACTGAGGGTTGCAAGTCAAAAGTCTCTTGTGTGGGGTGAATTTGAAATGGATAACAGGTGTAGAAAATGGTAAACGTTAAAAAAAAAACCAGGCCCGGAGTCCGGAGCGTATATACCCTAGACTTGTCCAGACCTAGTGGTGATACCAAAAGTACCAATTGGTAACGACCATATGCATTAAAAGTGAGTTTCCTATATGACCAATTTATAAAAGAGGTTGGCAATCATTCAGGAGAATCTTGACCATTATCAAAATCAATGAACTAATCCATTCTACAAATATTTGTCGAATTTTTCAAGTCGCTAGCTTCATTCTGTCGAAAGTTATTGCTTATTTTAAGTTTCACTTGTAGGGGAGGTAGGGGTTCCTTGGGTCGGATCTTGCTCATCATTGCCACCAACAAATAAGATCATGCTACAACCATTTAAACAAAATTTCAAGTCTCAAGCTTCACTCTATCGAAAGTTATCGCTAATTGGAAGTTTCACTTGTAGGGGAAGTAGGGGTTTCGTTGGTCAGATTTTACGTATTTTCAATATTAGCCAACAGGATCCTATTGCAAACATTTGACTAAAATTTTAAGTCGCTAGCATTATTTTCACGTAAGTTATCGCTTATTTTAAGTTTCATTTCTAGGGGAGGTAGGGGTTCCTTGGGTCGGATCTAACCCATCTTGAATACCAACTAACCCAATCTCACTTCAAACGGTTGACCAAAATTTCTAGTCACTGGCTTGATTCTGTCAAAAGTTATCGCATATTTGCAGTTGCATTTGTAGGGGAGGTAGAGGTTGCTTGAGTCGGATCTGGCCCATTTTCAGTACCAACCTAGTATATGTTACTAACAACATTCTAAAAAAAATTCATTTTGCTAGTGTCATTCTATCGAAAGTTATCGTAATTAAAAGAATATTTAATTTTTTGATATTTGTAGAGGAGGTAGGCGTTCCTTTGATCTGATTATACCCAACTTACTAGAACTCAAGCAGCTTCTCACCCCAGGGCTACATGCCAAAAATCAAGTGTCTACATCAAATGGTTCAAGAGTTATAGGCAAAAAATCCGAAAGGTAGGGTAGTACGGGGCTCTTTGTAAGAAAATTACCGTTAGTTTTCAATTTATCGATTTTATTTTTCCTGGAGAGTTGAAGATTATCCTCACGAGCAATGTGCCAAAGCTAGATCTTTTCATGTTTATTTAATCAAGAGTTATAGATACATTTAATTATTTTACATATGTAGGGGAGGTATGCGTTCTCTTGGCCTGATCACCAACCAACTAGATCATACTTCCAATATTTAGCCAAAATTTCAAGGCTCTAGCTTCATTCTATCGGAAGTTATCGTGCGAACGGGCAGACAGACGGACAGACAGACGGACAGACAGACAGACGGACAGAGAGACAGACAGACATGGCTTAATCGAATCAGGAGGTGACCCTGATCATTTATATATATATATACATTGCCATACCTCCGGAGCCTCCTTTAAGGTGTTACATATTTCCGTCGTGACAAAAACAATATACCCTATACTAAAAGTCTAGGGTATAAACATAAAGAATTTTTTATCTGGGAATAAAGCAACTTTAAGGCGAAATTCACACACACGACACCGCGCTGCACGACTGCTTTAAATTTCAGTCGAGATACACAGCATCAAATGGGCGGATTCACACTCATCGCTCAGCATGCGATACGATCGACTATGCTTGGCTATTGTGCGTGGCTGCGTCGGAGCTGAAAATATAGCTAGGCGAAATTCACACACACGACACCGCGCTGCACGACTGCTTGAAATTTCAGTCGAGATACACAGCATCAAATGGGCGGATTCACACTCATCGCTCAGCATGCGATACGATCGACTATGCTTGGCTATTGTGCGTGGCTGCGTCGGAGCTGAAAATATAGCTAGGCGAAATTCACACACACGACACCGCGCTGCACGACTGCTTGAAATTTCAGTCGAGATACACAGCATCAAATGGGCGGATTCACACTCATCGCTCAGCATGCAATACGATCGACTATGCTTGGCTATTGTGCGTGGCTGCGTCGGAGCTGAAAATGTAGCTAATCTGAATATCGCCTAAGCGTCATCTTATTCTCCGGTGTTCATTTTCCAGATATTACTTCACATAAGTGAAGTGAGTACCCATACCGCTGTTATCAAGGACGACGCAAATGTATTCTACGTAGCAATTATCCCATTTTTGGTTCTCGGAATCATAAATCAAGAAATAAAAAGAAATTTACAAGAAATCATGCCAAAGCTGTTCTGTTTTCTTGAAATTAAATCCAATCGTAATGTGTATACCTCCATATGTACATCAGAAGCGCATTCGGGAATTCTCGAAAAAAAGCAATGTCCTATTGTGAACAGAAATTATGACATTATATAGTATACCATTTCAACATGAACAATAAACCTCCTTAAATCTTGGGTGAAATTAAAGGCATATCAATAAAATCAACGGCTCTTCACAGGAGCTCTGATGTACATAAGTCGGTATGCCGTCAATACACAAAAGATAATATTTGTTCGCTTGAAAGGCGATATTATTTGTCATTTCTGATTGACGACGGAAGACTGAAAACAAAAACCATAATAAAAAAAGAATAATGCAACCGAATCTCGCCACAAGAGGTGGTCGTGGGGAGGTTTCGTTATGGTTGCCATCATTGATTGCACCACTCTTCCACCATATTGTATCAGAAGTGGAAAATGGACACAGCACTTTCAGTGGCCAAAAGACAAAAAAAAAAACAAGGGCACATTGCTGAAAGCAATTGACCCCAATGGTGGAATAAAAGAAGTTTCAAAAGACAAATTGGCTGTTGGGGAATGACCATACCATACGAGTACGTATGTACATGTATATCTAAGAAGTCCCTACGTTATCGTCATGTGTGAAGAAGAGCCTTAAGAATGATTATGACGGACTACTGAACATTATTTCCAAGGAGTATCTTTTCAGTTCTGCTTATTTTTGGTGGCTCGGTCTTTGGTATGTTTAATAGTTGGAAGTTAAACGAAAGGGTGTTTGAACACTCGAGCTTTACAGTTTTCACAAGAAAAAATACACGCCGAATACACATCATCATTCAATAACTTCCCACATCGTAGACAATTTCAAAGAGCTGAAAAAAAGACTTACAGTGCCCCTTCTAGTAAAGTCAGCCACACATGATCGTAACGCGCACAACCACGACCGAACTTTCATCGAACTATCAATTTCGTAAAACGTATGGTAAAAAAATACTCCACATTTCCACCGTTCTATGAAATTGATTGAAGTTAGTTATGGTCGTTGATTTTATGAACAGGATGAAAATTAAAATTTTTCTTGGTTCATAGAAAAATGCAAACGTACTATATTTCAGAACACTGTTTTTATTTTAGTTCTTTTCTGGTCGAGCGAGACGTAAGACCAGAATGTTGTATGAGCCACAAATTTAACTTTACAGGGGACAGAAAAAACTTATTGATTTGGAAACGATAAGTCATTTGGTAATATTTTCATTAATAGTCAATTTTATTTATATCTAAATTAATTACATTTCTGTTTTTGATAAAAAGATGATTAGAAATGAAAATGTAAAATCCAAATTACACAGAACGTTTTAAGTGCTAACGTTTCTGCAAAAATACCGGTACTAGTACCGGTACTGAACGAATACCTGTGAGTACCGGGATACCGCTTGTGATACCGGTACTTGAAAATATCAAATACCGGTACTGAAATCTCAGTACCGAACAGGCCTACTGCAAGGCGTAACATTATATGTGCTAACATACTTGCAACTACATAGTGATTTTCAACTATTCTTCATTTTTTGCTCTTATTTTACTAAATTTTCACAGAATATTCTGTCTTCTCTAGATAAAAAGGGTGACTTCGCTGAAATATCCTTTTTATATTCCTCACTCAAGGGTATTGGTGTCTCACTCGTGTTTGCATCCGTGTTAATGAAATCTTCGTCAACGCTTGTCTTGCCTCCTAGACCGCCGTGGAAACAGAATCCAAACCCGGTAGATATGGGAATCTCCTGATTCACTGGAGTGCTGTTGCACGCATTTTGAGTCCTTTGGTGAGGAAAATGGACATTCTTGACAATGAAGTGATATCTAGGCAAAATGGGTATCATTTAACTGGGGGCCATGTGGCCAATGCACTAAACGGCTGTTGATGACATTTTGAGTCCATTGGTGAGAAAAAATTGACATTCTTGCATTCGCCTGGTCGATATGGGTATCTCCTGAATTGCTGCGATAAGGACAACGTTTTTGAATGCAATTCATACAATAGAATAGACAACTTGAAAGTAAATGGATCCAAATGAAAATGTATTTGCATGGAACGGGCCTAAAGTGTCGATGAACATCATCGCCTTTTTGTATCATTTTGTTTTGAACACCACTTCAAAGTTATTAGTTGAAACTTTGAATCATGGTAGCTGACAATATCCTTAACTTTTTCGTGTTGGAACTTTATGCAAAATCCATTTAATTAAAAACGTCGTGGTGTTTCTTACTACAAATGGATTATTCTGCCTGGTAGGGTCAATGGATGTGGTTAATCCCATTGGCGCTTCTACGCACCGGGGCGATCCGTTCATCAACAACGACCAAGAACTGTCAAACCCCTTCGACGCCAGAGACGTTGCTACTACAACTTACAAGCTTCTGAGGTTTTACTTCCCCTATGATGTCAAAATCCCGATCACGCGAAAGTGAAGTGTGACATTTCACTAGGAATTTAGAAGTTGAGTGCTGCAAACGGGTGGAGTTTTAAACTTTTTGCAGACATTTGTTTGGATTAATTTTTTAATGGCAAGTGTGTGCCGGCACATACTTCATTTTAAGCTAATAAAAAGGTTTCTTGTTGGTATGGCACCTACAGCCTTATGGTTTAGCACCCCTCATTTGTGGAGCATCGATTGTTTGTAGTTGATTTTCTTGAATTTGAATTTACTTTACTTATCTTGACTCTTGAAGTGTATTCTAATTAACTTTTATAATTCTTCGGGCTAAGTTAACCCTTTACAGTGAAGTGCCAGGAATTTACCAACGTTTGGGAAAATATGTAAGTAGATTGGTCCGTCGAGTATTAGACAACTACACTACTACTACTTCTACTATATAAATTGGTCACTTTCCTTGTATTGTCCAATATATCCTCAGATAATAAAAGGAAAAAAAATTGAAGTGGTGACGGCGCGGCGTCTCAAGTTCCGAAATGTAATTGGGAAGTTTGCAATCGCCACGAAACTGTAATTGCTCATCATTCTAAATAAGATTTTTTTTCTTCCAAACTAAATTATTCCTCTGAATTTGGGCTTTTTTGTTTTGTGGAGTAGCTTGTGGAGGAACTACATATTTAAAACCTTAATTTTAAATGTGATTTCTACCTTTGATGTGGATGGGATATCAATATCACATATGGAAGGCTGGTTTTAGGATGGTGAAGATGGCTGATTTTGCGATGGTGGATGATTTTCTATGATTTCATCATCTTGGTCAGATGATGAAATATTTGGAATAAAATTGGGATCATTGATGCTACCATAATTTGAAAAATCGCCGCCTTCCTCACTATCACCCCAAAAATTTACAATAGTATGTCATGAATTTCTTTATCCGATAATACTAGGTGCTTTCTGTGAAATGCTAGCAAAGCCCCCAAAATGTAGTCAATCTGTATATGCTATTGACTTAATAAATTCGTTAAAAAAAAACATTCTCATCTCGGTCTTGGATCGTATCGTCGCCGAGATTAATGCGTTGTTGTTGCTTCTTCATCTGATCGATCCATGTGTGTTTCCGTCTGCCGCGGGGTTTGGGTCCAGCAATTGGAGCATTCATTGATAGTGCCTGTAACGGACGGTTTGGTGGGCATCCGGAGATACCTGTGGGGACGAAGCCTAAGGTTGCATGATGACCGTGAAAGTCAGGCCGTGCCATCTGGCGAAGAAAAAAGGCTCCTCAACGACCTAAGCAGCGGCCTATGCTTGCTGTAGCTCAGTTCGGGAGACGTGGACGGGGTTTTCGCCGCTCGTTGCCCCTGTCCTTTACGTATTAACAAAAATTCATAGGCCTGGGGAAGACAACACAAACAGGGGAGGTAAAAATGGGGAGAAAAAAAAAATAGTCGATAAGGATGGAATGGTTGGCGGACGGATCAGACGCCCACGCGGCCGAATCTCGGTCCGGATGTAATGGGACGTTCGGCCTCTGGTTTCGTACCACCAACAGATCATTACTCATCAGGTGCTGCTTCGATCTGCCGGTGGGAACAGCACTACCAGACCATAATATGGTTCATTACATGCCTTCATGACTGGGTTTTCAGGTGGACGTCTTAAAACATGGCAATACCAATCCATACGACGGTCTTCGAGCTTTTCAGTAATCAGTTGCTCAATAAATAAACTGCCTCGGACGAAGGTACTTTTGATGCGATCCTTTTTGGTCACACCGGCTAACATCCGTAGCATTTTCATCTCGGTCGCAGTCATTTTATTTTCGTATGTCTTGTACATAGTCCAGCACTCAGATGTATACATGAGTGCGGGACGTACGACTGTTTTGTACAACTTGCCCTTGCTTTCGTGGCATCTTCTTGTCTCAAAAAACTTCACAGTTTTCTCGCCACTTCATCCAACCGACACTGACGCGATGTTTGATATCGTCATCGCAGGCAGCTTGCTTGTTGACCATCGAGCCCAGGTAATTGAACTTTGTACAGGACTTCAACTGCTCTCCTTTAATGTAGATATCTGGTATCGGTCTCGCAATAACCTTCATATATTGTATTAACTGAGAAAAAAATAATGAATCCAACTGCAACCTATCTTGTCAGAAAAGATTAAAATTTGCCTTCAATTCGTTGTAGAAATGTAACAAGTCGTTAAAAAGCGAAAATTTCTAACAGAATCGTTTAGAGAAGTATTGTAATTTTATGATACGTTGCAGAAATGGAACATCAAGCCTTATAGGGTTAAAGTGTGTGGTTGGTGTTGGTTGTTACGATGTTGCCGTAACTAGTTCGGCCGTGGTTGTACGCGATTATGCATGGTGACCCACCTCATTTTCAGTTTAGTGTGACCATGCTCGAGGTTTCGTCACGATTTCACAATTATTTTTAGTATATTACGTAGATTTAATGTTGTTGAATACCGTAGATATAAAATAAGAAAAATAAAAACAAGTTTTAATCATCATTTTAATTAACACATACGCCTCAGACATTTTGTCTTTTGAAATTTCACCTCCAAAAATTGTCTGTCTAAATTCCAATGCGCTCTACTCTTAACCATAAGACAAGCTACTCCATGCATGCTTGCACTTCTTGCTGTGTAAATTCGCCAAAATAAAAAAAATCATCCTCAAGTTCAATACTCTTTCAGGCAAACAAAATTGGAATGAGCCCAGAGTGCTTCAATATGTGGTAGTCAGCAGGCTTAAATGGACAAGAGCCAACGATGATTGCTATAGACACAACCATCATGTCATTTGATACCTTAAGTCTCCCGGTCTTTCAGAGGATTCCTCGTAAATTTTCGCACTCGAAAGTATTCAGTGAACAACTAATACCATACCAATATGGTGGGTGAAAAAAAGGGTGCCTATCCTGTGCGAAGGACACCAATTTAAGTGGAAGATGATGGTGGGATCTATTGGGCCGACTTGGCTGCCCACACGCGAACAATGAACCATATGTGGTCAATTTTATCGTAGTATGTAGTCGTCCAACACGGCCAATGTGAACAACAAAATTCAAGGATACGTTAACATGGTAGTAGTTTGAAAGTATAGCAGGCAGGAATGTCAACATCAAAGAAGCCTTAGAATCGTAATGACTTGGGCTGACTTAATTTGAGCTGGACATGTGTTGTTTGCTAGTGAAGTAATAAAAGTTGTTCGGTCGTCGGGAGGATATTTTCGATGTGAAAAACGAGCAGATGTCCGGGTGGCATATGTAGATTGTGGCTAGATGGGACCGGGGGGCATAAGCGAACCGATATATTTTGGGAGTGGATTTCGTAGATGGATAAAAGGGTTTTATATAGTGACAGAATTTGCATATTGATTAGTATTAGTATTGCGTTTAATATTTTTCTGTAATTAGTAAAAATGTCCATTTATTTGCAACTATAAACTTTCTTTATCTCTTTTCAGGTAAATATCATCATTCACGCTTATATTCAGCAGGATAGGGTTTGTAAACGAACGTGGAATTTGTCAGTTTGTCTTATGAATTTATTGTTCATAAATTTGTGATTTCTTCACTTATACTAAAAAATCTTTCACAACGAAATTTCAACGAAATTTTCCTCAACAACACTCGATTTCAAATAAATCGGTATCGAAATTGATATGTGGTATGACAATGCACCATATACCAGCGTGAGTGCTCCCAGTGACCTAGTGGCAGACGAGAAACAGTCTAGACGCTAAATCAATTTGTCAAGCTTCGTTACCTCAATTTGATCCCGTGAAAATCGTCGAATTCCGACTTATGGCTCAATATTTATTGTACCTGGCCACAGAAGTGAGGAGTAAGTTGACGAGTGTGATAGTAGGTACTTCCCAGCAAACAATTTCGTATCATTTGGAAGATAAATTGGCCAGATGATACGATGGTGATTCTTCCATTCGATAAATTTATCGATTATTTTTCGCTTTTTCAACAATTAGGGGATATCCCTTAGAGGAAATAATCGTGATACGATTTCAATTCGCGCTGAGGGTATGGAAGATAAGCATCGCCCAGATGATACGATGGCGACTCTTCCATACGATAAATTTATAGATTATTTTTCGCTTTTTTAATAATTAAGGGATATCCCTCAGGCGAAAAAATCGCGATACGATTTGAATTCGCCAATCTATCGCCAAGATGATATTTTAAAATACCAATTGACAATAAATACAAAACGGCGATTTTGTCATTCTCATTGGCTAAGTTCCTAACACACAACCGTTGGAATACTGTTGCCAATTTGTTTTATGAACTCTCTCCACTGAGTTTTTGATGGATACAACATGCTGTGAAAAATGTTATTTTCTCCATCACAAAAATTTTTCCGCTGGCTAGGACCAGCATATGATGACAATCCGGAAATGACACTCGCGCTGTCGTCTTCATACGATTTTTCGTCAGTAGTCAGTTTTGAACTGGAAATTTGACAATTGATGGATGACTAGATGCGAGTGCAGTTCAGAATACAACAACATGTTGCAATGCTGCTTCGATACTGTTGCCACAGCATGTTGCGATTTCGCTGTATGTTATGAACTTAGCCATTCTTTGTAGTCTAGATAGCGCAACGGTTAGCACTATGGCCTTGCAAACATGGGAACCTGGATCGAATCCTACAAATATCAGTTGTAAAAAAAGGATGAAATAGAAATTATGAGCGTCAAAGAATATGTAAGACAAAAAAATGGATGAAGATTAATCTAATAAAGAAAGCGATAGTCATTTTTGTTTTAGTTGACTCTCATCGCCAAAATTGCTTCTACGCGACATTTTGTCAATTCGTCAATTTATCCCTGTCGCGATTCACTTTCTTGTTGCCGACTCGTTCGCTAAAGTTTTCCCTGGAGGTTTCGCTTTCGGTAACTATTTTTTCCCGAAGAGGATGACTCCCGCGACAAGATGGCGATATACCCGTCGGTTAATTTATCTTCCAAGGCGAATCGCATTCTTATCGCAGAAGATAGATATTGTTTGCTGGGTTGGGCTTAAACATGAATTGATGTATGTATGTATGTATTGTAATGTTTCGACCGAAGCCGGGTTCGTTAGATATTGTTATGCTGAATAATGAAAACATTTCGATTGAAAAACACACACACTTTATTTAATAACCGGATTAAACACACGCGTAACTAACAACCTATGACTAACTAGCTCTAACACTCTAACTACTGTATTCGTTAGCGGCGGATAACGATTGTCCTCCTTTCCGCTTCCGAGCGGATACTAAACTTTATCACGATCGACTTCCGACTGACTTCCGAACTTCGACTGACTTACTTGCTCTTGATGACCATGGCTTTATATAGGTATACATACTACGAGTATGTATATATATGATTTCCACTCCAGAATAATTTAGATGGTACGAGACTCCGAAAGCGTTCCGAATAGATTCGTGTGTCGACTAGTTTAAAGAAAATTACAGATAGTACGAGACTCTGCTAGTGCTTCGTTCAGTTGGAGCTTGTCGTCGATTGTTCGAAACTGTGGTAGTTGGTTGAGCTTGGTGCAGTTTGTGTCATAAGTGTCACGTACTCCGTACATACAACAGTATGTTACCAGGCCTAACCAGAGGGGAGGAGGAACGAGGTGATTTCCCCCGGGCCCGGGCTTTCAAAGGGCGCCCGTGATAAATTACAAATTCTGTAGTGTTTTGAGGCCCTAAACTACAATAGATTTCACGCTTTTGCGCTAGTGTCGGGGCTCTAAGGTACAATACAATACATTACTCACGTTCCGGACTTGGCTTGGGGTCCTGATATTTTTATACCCTAGACTTATAGTAAAGGGTATATTGTTTTTGTCACGACGAAAATATGTAACACCTTAAAGGAGGCTCCGGAGGTATAGCAATGTATATTTATAAATTATCAGGGTCACCTCCTGATTCGATTTAGCCATGTCGGTCTGTCCCTCTGTCTGTCTGTTCATCTGTCTGTCTGCCCGTTCGCACGATAACTTTCGATAGAATGAAGCTAAAGCCTTGAAATTTTGGTCAAATGTTGGAAGTATGATCTAGTTGGTTGGGCGCGATCAGGCCAAGAGAACGCCTACCTCCCCTACATATGTAAAATAATTAAATGCATCTATAACTCCCGATTAAATAAACGTAACGTAACGATTAAATAAACGTTACAGTAACAGTAATTTCCTTACAAAGGGCCCCGTACTACGCTACTTTTCAGGTTTTTTGTCTATACGTCTTGAACCAACTGACGTAGACACCTGATTTTTGGCATGTAACCCTGAGGTGAAAAGCTGCTCGAGTTTTAGTAGATTGGGCATAATCGGATCAAAGGGACCTCCCCTACAAATTTAAAAAATTAAATATTCCTTTAATAACGATAACTTTTCATAGTGTCATACTACTAGCAAGTTAAAAATTTTGTAGAATGTTGCTAGTAAGATTTAGTTAGTTAGTATTTAAAATGGGTAAGATCCGACCGAAGGAACCCCTACCTCCCCTACAAATGAAACTTCAAATAAGCGATAACTTTTGATAGAATGGATACATGTTTGCAGTAGGATTCAGCTGGCTAATATTGAAAATACGTAGAATCCGACCAACCAAGCCAGTATTTCCTTTACAAATAAAACTTCAAATAAGCGATAACTTTCGATAGAACAAAGCTAGAGATTTGAAATTTTACTTAAATGTTCATAGCATGATCTAATTGGTTGGTGGCAATGATGGGCAAGATCTGACCCAAGGAACTCCTACCAACCTACAAATGAAACTTCAACTAAGCGATAACTTCCGATAAAATGAAGCTAATGACTTGAAAAACTCGACAACTATTTGTAGAATAGGTTAGTTAATTGATTTTGAAAAAGGTCAGCATCCTCCTAAATAAGTGCCAACCTCCCCTATAAACTGGTCATTTAGGAAACTCACTTTTATTGCAAATGGTCGTTGCCAATTGGTACTTTTGGTATCACCACTAGGTTTGTACAAGTCTAGGGTATATGCGCTTCGGACTCCTTCGCTTCGCTTCGGCCTGGTTTAGATTTTGTCGATTTACGGCCTCTATTTTCTTTTTTTTCTGGTATTTGGACCATATTTTTTCTTATGTTGCAATTTCCCCTTCCGTACACAAACTACTTTCGTGCTTCATTTTGTTGGATTGCCCCAGGGGCGGACTGGACCACCGGGCAAATGCGCTATGGGTCCCACCCTTGACGAACATTTTCTTAAAACCGGCGAACTCATAAAGTTAAAAAAGTTCATGTAAAATGATTTACATATTGTACAATATTTCAATATACGCCATGATCGCGGCATTCTAGCGTTTTCAAATATTGAGTTGCTATCTTGGACCCCACGAATGTGGAGCTCCAAAAAATATGGGGCCCAAGATGTGTGGACTCCTCGATAAATGGAGCCGCCAAGATGAATGGGGCCCACCTAGAGATATATGGGACTCTCAAGATGTATTGGGCCAACTAGAGATGTAGGTCCCCAAAATGCATAAAATCTCAAGACATATGAAGCCGCTCGATATATGGGCACCGAAACTGTATGGGGCTCACCTAGAGATGTATGGGGCCCCAAGATGTATGAAATCCCATAATAAATGGGCCCTAATTTTTTTTTTTTATTCTAATATTTTAGTACTGGGGCCCAGGATTGTTGTCCCCGGGCCCGAATTGGCTCTCGGCGACCCTGTATGTTATTCCATAGGGCTGGCCATATGTAGCGTTCCGTTTGCGTATTTTTTGTCAGCAGCCTAACACTGGTCTCGACATACTTGATACACATATCATATAAAATTATTTTGATACAAGTTACAAATTATACTTCGATGGACATGAGAGTTGTCATAGAGAACTGATAATATTGAAAAGAGTTGCGGAATCCATTGTACTAATATTGTAAATAAACGAAAACTACAGCCACTGAATCGACCCGGCGCGCAGCTAGAAGATCAGAGGTGAACTTAATTCTAATATAACGCGCGTTTTCTAACGGGTTGTCAACGGCTTACGTCTTTATTTTTATACACTTCAGGAATGTGATAGGGTATACTAACTTTGTCATGAAGTTTGCAACGCACAGAAGAAAGCATCTCCGACCATATAAACTATTGTATATATATTCTTGGTCGGTATGACGAGACGAGTCGATTAAGCTTTGTCTGTCTGTCCGGTTCTATGTAAACTAGTCCCTCAGTTTTAAAGCTATCGAGCTGAAATTTTGTACAAAGCCTTCTTTTTATTGCACGCTATAAATATTTCGGAACTAATGAAATCGGACTATTATGTCATATAGCTGCCATAGGAACGACCGGTTCAAAAATTCGTTTTTGTGAGAAAACCTTTTTTATTTCTAAAGATATCTTCTTCAAATTTCACATTAGCCAATATTATCTTTAGTCAAATCAGATTCCCGAATTTGGTTGAAATTGGACTAGTCTATCATATAGCTGCCATAGGAACGACCGTTCCAAAAGCAAGTTTTTGTTAGAAAAACTTTTTTATTTCTGAAGATATCTTTACCAAAATTCATATTATTCAATCATATTAACTGCCAAACCATGTTCCTAAATTTGGTTGAAATCGGCCCACTATTTCATATTCCTCTCATAGGAACAGTGAAATCGGAACAAGTTTTACTACTAATTTCAAAGTGCAAATGCACCATAAGACACAAAGAAGGGTATCTTACCTTCGGCTAGCTTCTTTATTTTTTAAGAAGCTTGCTGTTTTCAGTAAAAATCAAACGCTGTAAATTTGACAAATACTCGGCCGTTTTCGAATCGCCGATTGTGTTGTTATTTGTTTAAACAATTAATTAACTAACTAATTAACTAATGTCCAGTTGCTCATTTCTTACCTAATTATCTATTGTAAAGCACAGCAATCATTTCAATTTGTTGATGCGATAATTGCCGAATATTTTTCAAATTGATGGAATCGGATCTTTGCTGAAAAAGCTAATATTCATCCCGTTTAACGAAAAACATACTATGCACGCGAAATGGCGAAATTAGACTCCTAGAATGTTCTCATTTTCACCTTCAGACAGGCGGAGCAGTTGGTGCAGGCGTCAAAAGGTTAAATTTAAACTTAACCTTCCGTCTACTTGCTCCTTGTAGTATTTTAGAGGCGGAAGTCACACCGATTTCGGAAGCTCTAATCTTGCTGGGACGGCATACCATAACTACTAGAGACTTTATTATCTTGACAATCGAAGCTGCAACAATCAGATCGCTGGAATAAGTCCTGGCAACATCTAAGACAGCGGTAAATTGTCGATCTTACTTCTCCGAAATGGGTAGTTATATGGTCCTGTGCTGGGTTCCTAACCACAGGGGCTTGGAAGGTAACTGTCAGGCTGATGAGCTTGCCAGACTGGGTTCTTCCAACGTGGAGTTACATAGCAGTATAGTTATATCCACTTGCCCATTGCTTCATGTAAATTGATTGTCAAATCCGAGGCAATTAACGAGGCCAATTTTTGATGGGTTGATGGCAATAAATGCCATACAAGTAAGTCGCTGTGGCCCAAAATTGGCGTCACCTGATCCGAAAATCTACTATAATGACTATAAAGGCAAGGGAGGATGTATTCTGGTGATACTACCAAGACCACAATGGACTTACTGAGGTCTATGTAATGTCGTTATCATAGCAGCCCTTCTAGCTAACCTACCTTGAGCCCTCCCTCTAATCAATTAAATGCATCGACAGGCTCAGTCTTGTCGTACCGTACAAAACGGCTTTCTCCGATTCCATACGACACGACATAGATGGACAACTGGTTCCTTATTACTTCGATGCATCCCTCCTGTGTCAATCATCCAAAGGTAATATTATTGAACTCTGCCATAGATTCTCCGATAATTTTGCTATAAACTAAAATATTTTGGGTTTCGAATGATTTCCACTTTAGCTTAAGTGTAATCCCTCACATTGGGCGCCGATAATTGTGTTCTCATTTATATAGTAAATCTCTGATAAGATTAAAAATTGATAAGCCACTAGATTGCCTTCAGAAGTGAATCATGGTAATTAAACTAGTAAGAACTTTCAACATTTGAATGAGTGAATAGTCAATAAATTGTTTGATAGGAGCCAAAAGATATTGTGTTTGACTACGTTGGTTGGTTTTTCAAATTCATATGTCGACTTCCTAGTTTTCTTGTCAACCCAGTTACCCTATGCACAGACACAACGTTTCCGAGAGCTGTCGACTGCATTAATATCGGTTAATTTCAGTATTCTGAATACTTTTCACTTTTCGTATTATTTTCTATGGAGATAGATCGCACGCTGGTAGCTATAGGCTAAAGGAGCCCCTTCAATTCCAGCATTGACTCTTAATATATGAAGATATTCCTACTAGAAAAATTGACAAAAATCTGTAGGAAAAACTGAAGATCTGAATCGTTTTTAATTGGTTATTTTCGGTTTTTTTTTCAATATGATGAATATCTTCAGTTTTTCTTGAGATTATCATCAGTTTTTAATATGGATTCTCGTCATGACTTGAGATTGTCGTCAGTTTTCCTTGTCGGAATTTCGTTATTTAAACTAATAGTGAATGGGCTCCTTAAACCCGAATTTCGCGCAGTTAATCTAATAATACAATGCTCCAAAACTAAAATATTTCAAAAGACCAACTAGTTCCAATGAAAAAGTTAATCTGCCAAAAGCGGTTAATGCCATCGATGCATTTAAAGTCACCGAATGGAAATTTTTCAAGTGCCATACCCTTTAAAAAAAACCGACGTATTCTTTACCGAAGTACTTCATCAGTACCTTATAGAATCCTTACTAACCAAGTCCTCTTATGTCAATGCTTCAAGTTCTATTCAAAGAGGAACTTAACTGTAGGTATAAGAACCGAATCCAAACAACGATAAGCACCTGCAAACTATAGTTTTCCTTCGAGTTAATGAACTTTCGTACAAGTCTTCAAATTGTCAACTTTTCCGCCCTGTCTTTCATTCAACTCCCTTGTTTTCATCATCCCCTTCAGCCGTTACACAGAATGTCTTTAGTCCTTCTACATAATAACAACAAACGGTGACTTGAGGTGGGGCCTTTTTGTTCCGCCAGTTTAGCATAAAATAGGTGTTGATTGCATAACTTCAAAAAGCTTAAGCTTCATTACGGCGAATTGGGGGCGTTTACTAGTGAAGGCGAGGACATGGCAACGGGTCTGTTTAAGGCCCGGTCAATTTCTGAGCTCATTGTGTTGTAACTTTTACAAATTTTGCATGCAAATGATGATGACGTGACGCCTATCATATATTTGCTTCAAAGTATCTTCGTGTGGTTTTATATTCTCCATTAACTTTTCGTTCAGGACAACTGTGTTCAAAAGATCGAAACAAGAATTTCATCTTAAACATTGTTTTACTCACTTTCTGATTGCTTATTTGACTCGAATTTGGGACGGCAAACAACAGAAATGGAGTCCTCCATACGAAAGGAAATTTTAATTACGATTGTATTGTGGCTTAGCTCTTAATCCGATTCTGCTGCTATGCATCCGGAATTCGATGGAGTGTGTATATCCTTCCCTCAATCAGTTCCGTTTATAAGCCAAGCAAAAAAAGGAAAAATTCTTTATCCTTCCTTGCTGAGAATGTGCTCTGAAATGATGCTGTAAACATTGGCGGAATTAAACAGCAACAGAATATTGCGGACTCATTATCCAGATACTTGTGGAATTGGCATCATAGTCATTGGACTTGGAATAAAGTGTTGTGTATTTAAGTGAACTTCAAAGTCCCAGCAATGCTAATCCTTCGCGTATGGACCGTTTTATGTTGAACACCAAGGACCAAGAGTAGAATTCATGAATGTAAATAGTGTCGTCGTCACATCTCCCCTCGTTCAACTCTTTTTTTTTCTGCAAGGTATACTACGTGCTGCAAGGGTTTATTCTGTGTTACATATACGACGAGGTTCTGGTATGGTCATGGCATATCCACTAGTCCTAGATTTCAACGACTGACGGTGAGTGTTTTAATTAAATCCGTCGGGAAATTACTGCAAAGTTGTCGGTACGTTTTTTTTCCCGTTACTTACTCCTATTTGGACTTTTTTTTTTAATTTTTGGCTTTAATTGCTATAGCGAAATGAGTGCGATTAAAATATGAAATACTAAAGTTGAAGAACACATTCACATATTAAGTGTTAATTAGTTTCGGTTGTTGAAAATATGCGTCAGGCAACGCTTTTGACTCTTTGTCACAAAAGTAATGAGCTTTTACGATAGCCATAGTGCAGCAGACATTATACTCGTATATAGGCATTGGTCAAATGGGAGTACTAAAAAATGTAGGTTTTTTATGAGTATACGAACAGGAGTGTATTTGGAAGAATTTTATTACAGTCGTTCTGAGGATTGTACCTAATTGTACTTATCTTTTTACAACTTTCGAAATTCTAAACGAGGCGTCGGTAAATTGGTTCAATACCGAGCTTCGAAAACGGACTAGCCTATAAAACGCATCAGATTATTTATTTATGGAACTCCAAACTGTAACACGAAACCCAACTCTGCAATATTTTCCATAATAGGACTCCACAATTCGATTAATCTGTGCTATCCTATAAATCGAACGTTCATACTAAATTCTAGCACTAAATGTCATTCGAAATAGTACAGAAGATACCACGTCGTTTGTTCATTGTTATGCCCTTTCATTTGGCCGTCAGTGAATGATTTCCAGCCATCTTTGCTTCCTGACGTTATTTGACGGTCGTATATTGTTCAAGGTAACATTTACAGCTATAGACTTCGAAAATTCGGTGCAATCAAAAGAGCGAAACCAATCAATCCATAAATGCCAATCAAATGTGCCTTTTGGAATAATTGATAAGATGAAAGTGCCACGAAAATAAACAGATTGCCTTTTACTGTAGCAAGTGGAAGGATGTCAGGTGAAAAGGTAGCTTTCAAGTTGGTTTGATTTTTTCGGTAGAAATTTCAGAGAGGTTGCTTCGGAAATGATTCGTCATTGTGCTTATAATTAGATTCTATTTTGTCGGTTCAAAGATTTTATATTAGATTGGTTTTTAGGTGCTCCTATTTTTACTCTTCCGTTTTCATCAAAACGTAACACATAAGTGTAATAACTGGAAAGTGTATGAGGGCGTATTAAAGGAGATCCTTCCAGCTGACTCATTTCATTACAAATATATCGATCAACGAAGCCACGAGGAAGTCCGCTGCCTCGAGGTACATATTTCGAATGCAGTCAGCTTGAATTTATGTATTTTAAATATGCTCTACATGTTGGTAGGCGGAAAACTATGTTTATGTTAAACACGCGGATGAAATATGATTACCAAGTAATATTCAAATATCAGACCGTCCTACGTACATACATATGTACTTGCGTATTTTATTTGTCGTAATCACATTGCCTATCAACGAAATGAACTGCTGCTACCTCAATAGTGGGACCTGCTGATAAGCGTGGTCCCACTATTGACTTTTGACTTTTTTGCTCTTGCTGACACCAGGGCCTGTCAAATAGCTGGCAGCATAAGTTTTTCCCACTATTTTAAGTACTAAACTAATGGTAAAAAAAATGTCAACTTTTAACAATTCTTACTGAAAATGTAAATAAATAGTAGGTAAAGTTTCCGATTTTAAAATTTTTAATAGTTTGCCGTTTTTTTTAAATATAATTAGCAATCTGCTGATAAGTGTTGTCCCGCTGGTGAACCGGTTAGTTGATTTTATATCAGTAAAGCGTTCATATGACAAGGAAAAATAAAAATTATGTATTGTATGTATGTATATTGTTATTATTATTCATTATTTAAAAAAATAGTGCCGCTACCTCCCCGACCATAAGGCAGGAAATTGATAATTCAAAATTTACTAGAATATAAGTACGAAGTTAGTTTTATAAATTAAATAATTGTGCTAGAATTATGATCATACTACAGAAAATTATTCCTATTTCCTTAATAGGATCATTGGCTTTAGATTTAATTCAAGTTTTATAGTTAAAGAAAAATTTATAGATAATTTAATTTACATTTTTTCAAAGTTTTTCGAATTGATGCTTCGCTAACCCTTTCGTAAGTAGATCCGCCAGCATAACTTCAGTGAGACAATAAATACATAAATAGATGTGGTTTGTAACGAAATTTCTTCGAACGTCTATGTGTTTTGATCTGAACCTTAACTTATCATCAGATTCTGTTTAAACCGCTTTGGTTATCACAAATAAATAAATCATAAATTGTGATGCATTCGCTAACACCCCAAATCAAATCAAACAGTAAGCGCTGTAACCATACTTGCATGCTTCTGATAGGGACATTATCTCTGCTAACACAACCCTGTCTTTTACAACACCCGTTAACAGGTCCACCTAGCAGAAAAATGTATCCCGAGTTAGACCTGCGCGCTATGTCATTCTCTGCCCAATCTGCATCAGCTTATCGAATTAGAAGCAGTTTTTCCCGCGACGGACACGAATTCTAAAATATTTAGTAATCTCTCCAAGATTTTCGCGCTCGGTGGCCGTGATCGTTCGGTCACCGCTCTATGATACTAATCTAGAGCTCGGAGATCAAATCTCGGCGCGATCAAAAACTACCTGTGAGTACTAATAGAACTCTCACAGTGCTCCGAGCTTGTCAGTATAAAGACGGCACGGATAGGAGGTGCATGCTAGCAACTGCACTTCCGAAAAGTAGATATGCTATTGAAACGTCAACAAGGCATAGAAATGCTAGAGACGCGCCCATGCCCCTGGAGGGGTCAAGGCAACTAGAGAGAGAGAGAGAGGTACATTTTCATTCATTAATGAAGAGTCTGGTTCCACACTCGTGCGGATTGCTTAAGGCCATATATATACTTTCCTTGAGTAAAGAAACCTTGTCTTCATATCCTTCCACAACAAAACCGGGAGATTGACGCATGTATATCTCATCTTTGAGGTTACCATTCAGGAAAGCCGTTTGACGCGCTACTGAAGCAAAAACAGAATTGTAATCAGTTCCAAAATTCTGACAGCAGCCTTGTGTCTGCCCTTGCAATTTACCAGTTGTGTCTTGTGCTTTTATTTTGTAGACTTACTTACATCCTCGTCCAGTTTTGTGTGATAGTAAGGAGCTCATCTCCTCTCGCATTACTTCAAATCATTTTTCCTTCTGATACGACGATACATTAGGATGTTGATTCATGATTCATAACTACTCTTATTGCATCAATAAAACGTTTCGGCGGTGGGACTTTGTAGTTCTCTTTGATCGCCTTAATTCTCTCTCATTTACCGAATCACTTGTTGACTCATCAGAAGATTGGTTTGGCTTTACGTCATTTGTTGTCATTAGTTGGACAATCCGTCGCTACAGCATCTCCAATTTGCATATTGACTGTCGATGCATCGATTTTTTTTTCGTCGTTGAAAACTATTGTATGTCATTCTTCTGATCAGGAATCTGTTTCTGTACGGTCATTATGATTTGGTAACACATCATATTCGTTCTCCGATGTACGTTTGTAGCCAGAAACAAGTGATAAAACTTGTACTAACGGACATTTCTTGTGGAACTTCTTTGGGCAATTCAATAACAAATTTGCCATCTCTAGAAATAACCACTTCTTCGTTTTTCATCCGGAACGGATCGTTTAGTGCAAAACCGTTTTAAACACACATGAAATGGTTTCCTTTTGTGCCAATATTATGGAGCTTTATGAATATTTTTCCGTGGAAGTCAATTTTGCGGGAAATTCGCAGTCATTGCAGCCTCTCCCCAGTGGTGTTTTTCTAAATCCCCTTCGAGCAACATGCACCTCACTATCTCTAACAGGGTTCTATTATTTCCGCGACTCCATTTGGGAGTACGGAGTATATGACAATACCCTCTTCGTTGAGTTTTTTTTTAGGAAATCTTGATCTTTTTATTAAACTGGTTTTGGATCAATTTGGTGAAATTCGTTAAATTTGTCAAAAGCTTTTGATTTCTCAGATAAAAACTAAATCGTTGGGTATCTTGAGAAACCTCCACCAAAGTCAAGACAAAGCGTTTCCATGAAGGTGTTCTGTTCTGCATTGGCCCACAAGTGTCTGTATGTATAAGATCACCCTTTCTATTTTGAGGCGGATTGCTCTGTAAAAGAAGCTCAAGCTAATTTCCCTTTGATACATATTCCACAGGATTGGTTGCGTTCCGTCCGACATGGTCCAATCATCATCCCTTGAACAATTTGCTGAGATGGAATCCTTTTAATCACTTCGATGTCGCGGTGTCCCTATACTCGATGCCACTGATGTGCACACATCTTTTGGTTTGCGGTAGTGTTAATTTGATTCGTCTTATTAATCCTCATCGTGTATAAGTTATTTGAAATATCACCCAACTCGCATGAATTCCCATGGAAACTCACTTTGCATAGTATATCCCCTATCGGCTAGCTTCTTCACAGATACCAAATTTAACCCGATTGATGTTACATGTAAGACGTTTTCAATTTTAACTGTGGACAAGTCACTGTTGCTGTTTACGATGTTAACACAAACTCTCCTCATGCCCGATGCCTTGATTTCGTTACCGTTCGCAACCGAGACCATTTCGGAGTGTGTCTCATCAAATTGTTCGAATAATTGCCTATTGCAGCTGATATTAAAAGTGACATCCGAGTCTAATATGCAACCACTTTCTTTTCCAATTAAATATAGCAGTTCACTATTTGGGTTGTACTCAATTACATTCGCACCTTGGCGTTTAGTACCGGTAAATCCTTTTTCATTCTTCCATTGACTAAAATTCCGGCAATTTCGCTTAAAATGTCCAGTCTTTTTACAAAAATAGCATTTTACCTTATCGGTATCGCCGTGCGAGAATCATTGTTTGTCACCTTGAGCGCAATGTCATCACCTTTGACATTAACATCATCGTGTGCTTTCCCTCGCCCATATGCTTCCATAATTTTCGCGCAAACTGATGATTTCAACTCCACGCCACTTTGGGCTTCGAGGGCTGTTATGAGTCCATTGCACCTTCCAGGCAATGACCCAAGCAACGTGTGACCCAAGCCATCAGAAAAACTGATTTTATATCGGTGCCGAGAGAATACAATTTTTGGAAAAAGCTCGTTCATTTTACTTACAACCTCCATGTCTATATATTCTACGGCATGTTGCTGCATTATCTCGCTGATAATTCTGACTTTGGCTCCCGGTGAATCTCTCTCGTAAGAATCTTTGAGCACACTCTATGCTTTCCTTTGAGGTGCATGCTGGCAACTGCACTCTTCGAAACTAGTTTATTCCAACGAAACGTCAACTGATGTGCTGGATTTGGTCATCTTCCACCATTAACGATATCGTTGAATGCCTCTTCTCGTTGGCAGTGTCCCATGCATCGAAATTTGTCGCCGGCTTATCACTGCTTTGCCTTTTAGCACAGACAGTTGTGGCAATGTCCCGAATAGAATTACCATTCGAATCAAAACTGTGCACTTGAGTAGGGTCTGTTTGGGACTTTGATGACGTCTGCCATCGTTTTCGTAACATCCCAAGTTCGGCTTTTTTACAGTTACACTTGCAAGAGTATCCTGAATCGAATGGCGTTTGAATCAAGTGCGTCCATTGTTTCGCGCTTTTGATAACTTTAACATCTGTTATCGCTTTAGTAACGCCCAAAGGGTCTGCTTTTTTTCTTGGTGGGCTATTGCCTACTACCATACAAAGACCGAACATTGAGCATATGCGTTGGCTTACTTCCTTTTCTTAGGGTTTTTGTAGTAAAAACAAAACCCTTATGAAATCGGTCATGCGTCCGTCTGTCTGTCTGTCCATGAAATATCTCACGAACCGCCGAAGCTACATGCTTGGAATTTGGTGGAAATATATAGAAGTACTATAATTCTCTGGAGAAAGCGATGCGTCGTAATTTTTGTGGTCCACGAAGAGACAAAATTAAGGTCGATTCATAGTCCACTAAGAAACAAAGGAAAGCAGGCCGTTTGGGCGTTGCTAAACCGGCGGCAGCACTTGATTCAAACGCCATTCGTTTCAGGATATTCCTACAAGTGTAAATGTGAAAAGCAGACAATTGGGATATTTTGATGTCACGAGAACCATGGCAGACGTGATCAAATTGCAAACTGATCCTACTCAAGTGTACAGTCTTGGTTTGAATAGTATTCGATTCAGGACACCACCATAAGTATCTGTGCTAAGAGGTAAATTGAGATTCCGTTCCTAACATTGTCCTTAAAATGAGAATCAACTTGTTGACGCAAGTAGGTTCCACCGGCGCGCCGCGCGGAGACGTAAAATTTTGCTGTGTTTTTCAAAAGAATTTAGGTCTGTCTTTTTCAACTGAAACTTGTGGAAGCGTCCATGATGCTAAAGAAAATAAATGTTTCGGCACTACCGAGTACGAAGCCTCCATTAAAACTGGCCATCTCAGTTGATTTTTCGAAAAAGGTAGGTCGGATCAACAGATCTAGTCCGGCTCCCTAGGATTCGGGCAAAAACATAATAGACTGGTTGTCAAAGTGCTTGCGGCTCTTCTTTGGAACACGGTCCATTTGTCATCAAATTTAGCCTAATCCACACTCTTTAGACAAGAATCAAATCAAAAATTTTGCATACTGCATTTTACTCGATTGATATAAAGTATCTCTCTAATTGCCTTGACCCCTCCAGGGGCATGGGCGCGTCAACATCTCAACATTTCTATGCCTTGTTGACGTTTCATATAGCATATATTATATACTTTTCGGAAGTGCAGTTGCTAGCATGCACCTCCTATCCGCGCCGTCTTTATACTGACATGCTCGGAGCACTGTGAGAGTTCTATTAGTACTCACAGGCAGTTTTTGATCGCGCCGAGATTTGATCTCCGAACTCTAAATTACTATCGTAGAGCAGTGACCGAACAATCACGGCCACCGAGCGCGATATAAAGTATACAGCTAGAAAATTATAAATCGTATTTTCCAATTTATTAAAATCACAAAATTTTGCTCAAGAGCTTTTTTTTTAAATCGTAAAACCGTATTATTTGTACATGCTGAAAATTATTGTATATAAAATATCATCATCATCATCATCGTGGCGCGACAGCCCGACGTCGGGCCTTGGCCGCCTGGATCATTGTCCTCCAATTATCTCGGTCACGTGACCGCGTCCTCCAATTTTGGGAGCCCAGCAGCTGCGCGGCGTCCACACCTACTGAGCTCTCCCAACGAGATCTTGGTCGTCCTCGCAGTCTCGCTCTGTCGACTCGTTCTGCATTCATTACTCTCTTAGGCATGCGATCATCGTCCATTCTTTGTACATGCCCTGCCCATTGAAGTCGTTGTAGTTTGACGATTTTCGAGACTTGCAGCTCATCGTACATTTCATACAACTCATGGTTGTACCGGATGCGCCATCCATCTCGATCGCAAACAGCCCCGAAAATTCGCCGTAGAACCTTACGTTCGAAAGTGTCTAGCATGTTTTCGGAGGCTTGAGCTAGGGTCCATGATTCGCAGCCATAGCACAGCACTGGTCGTATAATGGTTTTGTACACGCGGAGCTTCGTGTTTCTGTGCACATGTTTCGATTTCATTATGGGGAGAACCGAGAAAAAAGTCTTATTAGCTAACTGTATCCGTCGCTTGATTTCGTCAGTTTCGTTGGCGTCCCTTGACAGGTTGCAACCCAGGTAAATGAAGTTGTTCACGAACTCGATGTTGAGGTCCCCCACATTGATGCTTGGTTGTGCAGGTGTCCTTGTCACCGATTGCATCATTATTTTAGTTTTACCCTCGTTAATACGTAATCCAACTTCCTTTGCAGCGGTATCAAGCGTATGCAGAAGTTCTTCTGCGTCAGCCAATCTTCGGGACATGATGTTGATGTCGTCGGCGTACGCTGCTAATTGTGTCGACTTGATGAGTAGCGTCTTGCTGTTGTCCAAATTCATGGCCCGAATAACGTATTCCAGTGCTAGGTTGAAGAGCGTCGGAACCCGTCCATCGCCCTGTTTCAAACCAGTGCGTGTTTCAAATAGATCAGTAAGTCTATTCTGGATCCTAACTTGTGAGACGGAGTTGGTCATCGTCATCTTTGTCAGTCGCACTAATTTTGCTGGTATACCAAATTGCAGCATGATGTTGTACAGTACTCCACGATCGATACTGTCGTATGCCTGCTTGAAGTCGACAAAGATTTGGTATACGTTTACGTTGTATTCCCAGCACCTCTGGAGTATCAGTTTGACTGAGAAGAGCTGATCGGTTGTGGAGCGACCAGGTCTGAAACCGCTTTGAGATTCGCCAATGACTCGTTCTGCGTACGGTTTTATTCTATTTTCCAGAATTTTCGTCAAAATTTTATAGGACGTACAAACTAGTGTGATGCCCCTGTAATTCTCACACCGCAATTTATCTCCCTTTTTATGAATTGGACAGATGATGCTTCTGCGCCAATCGTCTGGGATCTCCTCGTTCTCCCATACTCGCAGGAGTAATTGATGTATGGCATCAACTAGACTCGTTCCACCGAATCTTAGCAGTTCAGCTGGAATCTCGTCAGCGCCCGGCGCTTTATTTCGTTTTAGTGACCGCAACGCGAGATCAGCTTCCTCTACTGTCGGGGGTTGAATGGGTGGGCCTAGATCAACAATATCGTCGAGAGCTTCCTGTGTGGGGATGTTAGATGGTCGGTTTAGAAGCTCTTCAAAATAAGAGGCCCATCGTTTGTTAATACCATCGGTGTCGCTGATGATGTTTCCATCCTTGTCCTTACAAAGGCTAGTCCTGGGTTGGTAGCCGTTCTTAATTGTATTTACTAGTTTGTACGCTTGTCTGGTGTTCCTATTAGCTAAGTTTTCGTTTATGTTCAGCAACTGCTCGTCAAGGTATTTACGTTTCTTACGTCTAATTATTCTATTCGATATTCGCCGTAGCTCGTCATATTTTTCTCTTCTGGCTCTGGTTCCTCGTTGAATCCATTGTCTGTAGGCCTCGTTTTTCGCGTCAAGTGAATTTTTGCATTCTTCGTCGAACCAGTCATTTCGCGCTCGCCGGGCTTTATATCCCACGACCTTCTCTGCGACATCCTTGATGGTACCCTTGAGTTCTTCCCAGAACCCATGGACGCCTGTGTTGCTGATGTTGTGTAGCATAGGTGATAGTTTTTACTCAAGGGCGGTAGTATACGCCACCGCTGTAGCATCACTCAAGAGCTTATCAACCGCAAAGATTTTGGGAGGGCTGATTCTTGACTGGTGCACTGAGGTAATTCTACATCTGTAGGTCGTCTTCACCAAGTGATGATCTGAGTCGCAATTTGCTCCTCGATAGGAGCGGACATCCATGACACTAGACGCCCATCTCCTGCAAATGAGGACGTGGTCAATTTGGTTGACGGTATGTGCGTCTGGAGACTTCCAGGTCTGCTTGTGAATGCGTCGATGCGGGAAACACGTAGAGCTTACGACTAGATTCCTGCTGCAGGCGAAGTCTATAAGTCGCTGGCCGTTATCGTTACATTCTTCATGGAGGCTGTGGCCTCCAGTGGTCCCCCGATGCCAGCTTTCATTCCCGACTTTCGCGTTAAAATCTCCCAGCAGCAATTTGACGTCGTTTGTTGGAAGTGAGTCGAAGAGAGTTTCAAGGCGGGCGTAGAACTCGTCTTTTACTGCGTCTTCTTTAACTTCAGTGGGGGCATGCACATTGATGAGCTAGAGATTGAAGAATCGAGTCTTGATGCGAATCGCACACAGCCGTTCATTTATGGGTTTGAAGTCAGTAATATGCGGTTTGAGGTGATTGTTCACTATAAATGCTACTCCAAACTCCTTGCGGCCCGATGGTTTGCCACTTGTAATATAGTAAAATTTATTATCTGGCACCACTGGAGAGCGTTCTATATCGAATGTCGTTTGAATTAGTATTGTACCTATACAAACGACTTGAAGACGATCATTTATTCGTGAATATTATAACGTCGGCCGACGCTTTCAAAATTTCCAATCTCCAACATCCAATATCGGGTTGCAATGGAATTTCGGATTTCAATGGAATTTAATTTTTTTTTTTTGGACACTGACACTTTTTTTTTTTGATTGATTTATTGATTTATTTGATTCTGTTTGAATACACATATTACAAAAAATTAAATTGATTAGGTTCTAAAATACAAAATATAAAATAAAGATAGAAATAGTTAGGATTTAGGATAATGAAATGTGTAATTCTGACTGATTTTGGTCATCTCACAATGAGCATAGCTCGTGGTGTGAGATTGTTCAATTAGAATATTTTATACATATATTTATCAAAGTGGTTTATTCACGTTAATAAATTTGAGAGTAATTTTTTTTTCATGTTAGTTATAATTCAAACTCTAAAAGCTTGTTAAATTGGTTATATACTGGAATCTAACAAATATTTTTTAATTGATTTCGAAAAACAGTAAAAATTAGTACGCCTAGAAATGATTTCTGGTAAACTGTTAAACAAACGTGGTCCATAATAAAAAGGATGGTGTTGTGCAACGCATGTATTATATCTTGGTTGTTTGTATACTCTTCTAATTTGCCTACGTGTTAAGTATCTGGTTTCCTCTTCGAGTGGAAATTCATTAGGGTGTTTATACACAAATTTTAGAATCTTTAATTTATGCATATTCGCTATAGTCAAAACTTCAAACTCTCTATATAAATGCTGTGTTGGATATAAAATTGGTTTCCTCAAACAAATTTTAATAATCTTTTTATGTAGTAATTCTAATGGTTTTAAATAGCTTTGTGAAAGACCACCCCAGGTTAAAATTCCGTAGTCTATTATGGATTGAACCAAAGCAATAAAGATCATTCTTATTCTGGCAATAGATAGAATCGACCTCAATTCGACAAATTTATAGATTGTTTTTCGCAATCGACTGCATTTAAAATATATGAAATGTGTTCACTCCAACGTAGATGTTTATCAATTATTATACCAAGATATTTAACGCTATTCTTTATTTCTATATATGTACAATTACAATTTCTACCCGTGCAGGTATTTCCATGCAATATTATTTGAAGATGCACAGGAGGTGATGTATTGGTAGTAAGACAAAAAGGAACCAAAATTGTTTTCTGAGTATTTATAGAAACTAAATTAGCTTTAAGCCAGGTGTTGATATCTTGCATGCCCTTTCTTGCATATTCGAATGTTTTCTCCCAGTTTTCTCCATTAAAAATGGCTACGGTGTCATCTGCGAACGCAAACACAGAACAATTTTGCAAATTTAATTTCAAAAGGTCATTTATATATATAAGGAACAGGATTGGCCATAAAACAGTTCCTTGTGGAACTCCAATTGTTATGTCGAGTGCTGAGCTTGTATGCTGATTTAGGCGCACTGATTGTTTTCTCCCATTTAAATAAGATCTGAAAAGATCTAAAGCCAGGCCCCTTATTCCAATATTATACATTTTCATAAGCAGCATTTTGTGATCCACAGTATCAAAGGCTTTCTGAAAATCCAAGAATATTCCTAGACATGCTTGACCATTATCCAAGTTGGATACAACTTTTTTGGTAACCGCATAAATTGTATCTTCGGTGCTCCTAGAGTATCTGAAACCATATTGGGAATCAGATATGATATTTCTTTCATCTAGAAATTTTACTAATCTAGTTTTAATGGTCTTTTCAAATATTTTAGAAATGCTGGATTAGTATCGAATAAAATTCCGTTCGAATCAAGAATAAGAAAATATTTTGACTTACCTTTTTCACGCTGTTCATAATGTCTGTAGGCGGTTTAGTAAGAACAATATTTCCAATTTTCAAAGTTGCTAGTCTGGCGTGGTGTTAGCAACAGAATTTCGGTTTCGTTTCTTGCACTGATATTTCATATTTTTTTGCAACTGTGCCACCCGCCTAAAGATACTTCTTTTGAAAGTGGCCCTCTGTCATAAAAACGTTGCCCACCCCTGTGTTAAATCAAAGTTGAAGTAAATTTGTTTCATCTAAATTTTTTTTCCTTTAATGCGTATTACTCGAAAATTTACAAACCCAAGTATATCAAAGAACTATACCGTTGGAAAGCTGACACACTGGGTCAACTTTTATCAAATTTGCAGATTTTTCAGTTCGAAGTACCGTTGTAAAAATACCATTTGAATTTTCGATGAAAAATCGATATTGAAATTTTTTTAATTTCTCAATCATTTCATTTCATATCATCATTGAAATTTTTCGTAGTTTCAGAAAGTGAGGTCATATCTCGGATTAAGTGATTGGAAGAGTGGCAAATTTTGATTTTGTTCGGCAAGTCAAGCTTCTTTTTAGACAATCTACAAAAATGCTATAACTCTGCAACGATTAAAGACAGAGTGTACATTTTTGGTGTAAATTTAACACAAATGAACGGCACTATCTACCTTTAAAGTATTTACCATCTGAAACGAGACGCTCTGTATAGCGGAATTTTCGTTGTAATTTGCAAATGCTGGGTTGTTTGTTTCAAGGCACACTGTACTTCCCTATATAGTTTATCTGGATAGTGTTTTTTTAAACACTAAAGGAGCAGTTTCTACACGACGACTAGAGCCGTCCGGCTAGAGTCGCATGTCAAATTGTATGGAATTTAATGGAACGCGACTCTAGCAGCACGACTGTAGTCAATTGTAGCTGTACGACTAAAGTCGTATGTCAAATTGTCAAACGATTCGAACGGTACTAGGAACGACGTATCGTCCATAATGCAAATGTATGTACAGGGTGGCGCAAAAGAAACGAAGGGGTTTGAATAGTCTATAATTCCTTTATATTTGAATTAATCCAATTTCTTTTTTTTCTTAGTACACTTCATAAATGGGGAATTTTGTTAATTTAAACGTGAAAAAAAAAATCGCGTAAGTGGTGCCCATTCTCAGCTTTGCAAATTGCGATGTTTTCAAAATATTTTCCATGAATTTTTTCAAGATTTCAGGAGGTATCGCTAAAATTTCATCTCGAATATTATTTTTAGTTGGAGTATGGTCTGGAGTATGTGTATGGAATATGAATAAGGCACAGACCATACTAAACTAACTAAACAATAATATTCGAGAAGAAATCCGAGCGATACCTCCTGAAATCTTGAAAAAAATCATGAAAACATCGCAATTTGCAAAGCTGAGAGTGGGCACCACTTACGTGATTTTTTTTCACGTTTAAATTAACAAAATTCCCCATTTATGAAGTGTACTAAGAAAAAAAAGAAATTGGATTGATTCAAAAATAAAGGAATTATAGACTATTCAAACCCCTTCGTTTCTTTTGCGCCACCCTGTATATAAATATATATTACATTCATTAATAAGCTACTTTCGTGTCTGTAAAAAACAATTGTCGTGTCATGAACAAGCTGATCTCCTTTTATCGGTTCGTCTACATTGCACATTGTATTGCATCTTCTCCATTGTCCGAACTCTCATTGTGTTGGAAAACATCTAAAACTTGCAGCTAAATCGCTATCTCTCCTTTTAATTACAATACCACAGAAAATATGCTACCGCCCGCCTATAACTTTATCGATAAAAGCGGAAAACTTTTTCATCATTTAATATTGCAGGAACACACTTCAAAACTTACGTCCTCAATATGCTACGCTACCAATAGAACTTTCTTCCTATCTTTCTCTAAACTATCTCAATTTATGCTAAACCTGTCGAGAATTTCCGACAAAATGCTACAATACAAACAAGACTACATACTATCTTTTATGCAAAGAGAAAAAAAAGTACGCATCCTTGAGGAATATTTCTTTACGATTGAAAAAGTGTTGCACTGATGCGATTGCATTGCAACTACACACCCGGTATTGTGGAGGCAGCGCTGAAGATATAGTTTTCGTGAACGGCACGGCGCGGCGGGAACTGTATCGATGAATTCCACGACTACCGCCATTACCATCATTGATAGTGAAAGCAAAAGAAAAAGTTTTTTTTTGTATTCTGTAAAGAATCCTTGGATGTACTCGTTTATTGAATAGGAAGACCGTTTGCTTTGTTGCGGAAATTTTTCTTTCTTGGCAAAAAAAATATTTCATCCACCTAGTGAGCACACAATACGATGCCGACAAGCTGAAGATTTGACTTTGATGTTTTCTCTATTTTCCAGTTTAAGGATGGTTAGTGAACGTACGGAGGCATTCTTGTTTAATGGGATGACTTTCAGATATACATTGATCGTGCTCTCCTTGGACGGTTCGGAATTCCATGCATAACAAGCAGTCGGCACACCAAAATCTGGTTGGGTTACGTTCTAGTAACAATCCAATAAGGGTAATTTTACCTTTGAATTCAAGCGTAAGGACTAGGGTGGTCCTTATTTTTCGAAGTTTAAATTTTCTTTGCGCTACCCCCCGGTTTGGTGCCATTGCATGAAAAAAAAAATCTGTCTAAAATTTGAGGTCAATCGGATAAAAGGAAAGGGTGCCCCAAGGGCCTTGAAAATCGAAAAATCATAAAATCACAGAAAAATCCATTTTATTTATTTATCTTCCTAAATATTAATTATATGGAAAAAAGTGTTATTTAAAAGTTGTAGATCTATAAAAAATACATGTAATATCTCCTATCAGTTTTTTATATACGACTAACGGTTTCCGAAAAAAATGTGAAAATCTCTTTTTTTTACTACAAATTTTGACGCACAGATAAAGTTACTTTTTTAGAGTCTGGAAACTTTCGGCGATAATCATTTACAATCTGAAGCACATACTGTTTCTGTTGTTCGTTTTTCGTAAATAATTTATTATAATCTTCCATAAGCTTCAGCCGAATCATTTACAACTTTCAGTTTATTCACTAATTCCAGACCTTTTACAAAACTTTCATTTTGATGCCATGTCGACGGATCTATCTTAAGGAATTCATCATTCAAGTCAAATCTTTTGAAAAATTCTCTGGTTTCGGAGGAAACGAATTGTTCAATTCCGTTGTTAATAATTTCTGGGATTTCATCGATTAGTATTTGTATTCGCTTCTCATTTTTGATTGATAATTCTGTTTCCCGATTCAAAGCATTGACCATTTTCATTTTCGATTCAAATGGCAAATTTGAATCAAAGAAAGCTAATGCAACAACTTCAGGGCTCAAATACCATAAATGATTGCTTAGTTTTTGTAAAGCAACTTGAGAGATGATCGATAGCTTCATATGCAAAAAGTTTCGAAAAAACCCTGAAATCCTGATACGGTGCTTTGGCAGCAGAAGGCGCACAAAACCATGCTTCGATATACAGACTCACAATAAAAATTCAAATTTCACAAATTGCATTCTGTTCTTTTTGTGATAATAAAATACAAATTCATCACGAAACAGAAAGATTTTCAAGCAATAAATGCCTTTTGCCATCCACCTCGCATGATGGAAGGCCCCGGGAACACGGAAAGATATTCCACGAGATGGTGTTTCGCCAAGAAAAATAGCTGTTAACTCTAAAAGTTCCCTATAATCCTCTCTAGGCTGCTGTTTGCTCAAAGTATTTCTAACAAAGTCAAGAATTCGAGATATATCGCCCTGATTCAAGTGTCTCATGACCTTTTCGTTTTCAATCCCGGATCGGAAACTATGAACATTGATTTTAGGCCAAGCGCTTTGAAATTTCTTAAACATTAAGACTGTCGGACCTGTAGTTTTACCCATCTTTTTCTCGAAAACGCTCCTAAGAATAATTTCATACATGTGATGTCTACAAGCAAAATACAAAAGATTTTTTTCTAAATGATTTTCTATCAAAACGCATGCACCTTTAAAACTTCCAGTATTCGTTGCTGTCGTATCGAAAGTGATTGCCTTAACATAATTCTGGAGACCCCATTCAGCGAGAATTTCATAAACAGCAGATGCCTGGTCTTTTCCAGTTCCAGATTGCAATACCGGCACTCCAAGAAGTTGCTCAGTATCGCCATTTGAAAGAATCACTGGAAGTCTATCCACGATCTCTTTACCTGTTAACGCTGGAAGTAATTTACCATCCCAATGCACGACAGCAGCTTGTAATTTGGTGTCCTTGTCCACATTTAGGCCTAATTTATCATTTTTTGCTGTAGAAATGACATTCTGCAGATTGTGCGGTGGAAAAGTGCCGATATGGATGATAAACTCCTGGACATCAAGACCCAATGCCTGGACAGTAGCAATCAGAATATGAACTGCATCCCTGTCACTAATTTTACATTTATCTAATGCCGCAGAGAGCTTAGTTGTCATTATGTTACGATGTCCTCTCTTCCTTTTTTGCTCTTGGTGATACTGATACAAGTTCCATATCTTCTGGGAAAGCATGTTCTATCTCAATATTAGCAGTGGATGTTCCAGCAACTGGTACTGCATTCACATCTGATTCTAAACTGCTGCTTGAAGTTGACATCAATTCTGCAGTTTGCTCTTAAAAAGAAAGAAGAGATTTAATGACACGAAATCAAATAAAATAACAATTATCTGTATTGAATATAATTAAATTTTTTTATACTTACTCATTTGTTCAACTGCACGATCGCTTTGCTCTTTTCTCATCAAGTCCGCCTATTTTCGTTCCATAATTCTTGTTGTTCTTTGAAATTCCTCGAGATCGATTCCGTACATGGATCCTGGTCGTCCTTTTTTCTTTTCATTAATCAAAAACTGTTTATCTTCTTCAATAGACATCTTGTTCAAAGCGTTAGCATGTGCAATGTCAAAAAGATCATCGAGATTCGATATAAAATTTTCTTCTTTTTTTTCTCAGTCTTCGATAGTCTCGCAACGTGTTTTTGAAGTTGTCTCCATTCTTGGTACATAGTTTCTAATTTTGGGATACAGTTTCTCATTTCCTGAGTTGGAATTCGTGCTTTTTCCCAAAAAATCATCACTTCTTCCAAAACTAGTCTGGCACTTTCGCGTAAAGTTAACTTCAACACACGAAGATTGAAAAATAATACACTTAAAACCTGTTTATTTGACGGCAATTTACTTCCAGTTATATTATGCGTGTAATGTCCGAGTAAATAAATTTTGTCACGTAAACGAGTAGAGCACATCGTGACGTGAAAACTTGCTCTCACTCCGCCGAATTCCAACAGAGACAAACATCTGCTGATTTGCGCTGCGCTGCCACGCAGTTACTTATCTCCTCTTTTCTATTTGTTTAAGTCAGCAAGCACAGAGGAACTCGAAACGTAGGTAGAGTGCGATCCACGCTGCAGTAAAAACGTTCTAAAGCGTTGGATCATAGTCTTTCGTTCAGCGTTACAGAGGGTCTGTAACATCGTGTGGATTTCTAGCAAAAAGAAGTGATTTTCACGTTTTTCCCGAAAATCGTTAGTCGTACGAGAAAAAGTGATAGATGATAATATATGCATTTTTTATAGAACTTTTGTTTAATACTTTTTTGCATATGATTAATATTTCGCAAGATTAAAAATAAAATAGATATTTTCTGTGATTTTATGTTTTTTTTTTTCGATTTTCAAGGCCGCTGGGGCACCCTTTCCCTTTATCCGATTGAGCTGAAATTTTACACAATTTTTTTTTTCATGCAATAGCACCAATCGGGAGGGTAGCGCAAAAAGAAATGGAAAAAAAATTTCACCAAGAGTAACTAAGGACCATCCTAGTAAGGACTTTCTAAGTGAAAACTATCGCTTTAAAGGATTAAAGTGGAAAAAACTTGCCACATCATATTCGGTTTACCAACCCGTAATTTTTCTGAATTGGTCTCAAAAGAAGATACCCAGTGAAATCGATCAACCGAACAAATCTAATCCTATCCGGAAATTCACCCGAAATCCCTCCAGCTTACAAAGGTATTTGCTTTACATTACACTATTATGTCGTTACACGTAACCAATACGGAAGGAAATGTTGATAGGAATAAGTCAGATTGCATAACTATATCGTCATATTTACCGTATACGTACCACATTGTCGTATGTACCGTCAACCGCGTAGCTTGCTATACGTGGATGGAGGATTCTCCGTATTACGAAGGGATTTCTCAAGGTATTCTTTAAATTGATAAGGTCGTTTTAACCGACGCTCGTTGCTGCTTATACCGTCATCATCGGCCACATTGTTACGCTAACAGTTCCCTAGAAACACGAAGAAACGCTTGGCACCTCCTTAGTCCTTAACCGTCGTCTTACAGAGGTTGTATAAGCGGAATGTTTTGCTGTGTGTATCCGTAGTAATATGTTTCGCAACTATGCGAATAACTATAGACGTAAGTTGTACGGTGAAAGTTTTCGGATAGAAAATGCATTTTATAGGATTAGATAACAAGGATAATATGCAAGAGATTATTGTTTAAGTTTAGTGTGGCGGTATATTTTGTTTATGGAACGTGCTGTGTCAGGTGTTGAATTTTTTGTTTATCATGCACTCTTCGGCGCCCTTCCAGGAAATATTTCATAAATGGGTGCAAAGATGCCAAGTTCAGAAGTCGTAACTTTTGGGTGGCACAGTAAATTATGGAAGTTTTCTATTAAATTCACAAGATCTCGGCGTCTCTATGGAATTTGGTTTATAGTTTCTTAAGTCTTCAGGCGTGGTGGTAGAGATATTAAGTTGAAGAGAGTGGCAAGCAGGAAATCGTTTTAACAGTATGCGATGTTCAACACGTGATTGGATAGAGGCATTTTGGGCTCAAAAATTATCCTCGTATTAACTGCTAAGAATATTACCCACTTGTCTTAAAAATTCAATGCTTTACAACTGCTACAATACTGTCAAATTTTATGGACTCCAATCTTTTATCTAAAATTATCTAGAAATTATCAAAATCTTAACATCTTTAAGAAGAAAATACCTGGAAGCAAGGACGAGTCTAATTGATTCCTTATAGAATTACCGAGAAATCAGGCAAAATCTTTCTTTTTTCTTCAAAAAATATCCCGAAGCCATGACGATCCTAACTGGTTTTTTTATAGAATTACGGAGAAATTGGCAAAATTTTTGTATTTTTCCATAAACTGTCCTGAAGTCAGGACGATCCCAACTGGTTTCTAGCTTTCGTTTAATTGTGTTGTCAGGATTCGATTACCAAAAACTTCAGCAACCCTTGCTTTGTACATGGAAACGCTGCGCCAACCTACATTTACTTCATTCAAATTATTTCGACATTAAACGCGAATCGTAATGACCGTTATTATATCGTTACACATGTTATTAAATTTGTAGTCATTAATAACCTTACACAATTCCCGGATACTCGTAGCTCGTGAAATTCACCTACCACACAACTTCATGCAAAACCTTCATCATGCCTTTTGTAATCCTACGTATATTCATTCCAATATGCCCGTATAACACATTTGCTAGGATATGAATGTGGGTTAGCATATTTAATTACATTTGTTGTTGTCGCACACGCAATACACCTCTTTGTCAAGTTCCCGTGAATTCTTTTGACATTGAAAAATTATATTCAGAAACAACGACACACAGTGGAAAAGGACAATGTCTGACACTTGACAAGGATAAAATAAATCACAGATGGAAGTGGATTCTCTCCATTTTCTATAAACTTTTCTAGATTTTTTGTTTCTTTATGATGTTACTTGGTTCTGGGAATATCTTTAGGTTTCTGGATCTGCATGTCTGTATATTAACATATATGATCCTTTGGATGAAACTTAAACTGATTTTAGGGTTATTTGAAAATTTGGTTGATGCAAAATGTTTCTGGTTAAGTTACTGAGAAATAACCCACACTTGTGTATGGGACACTTTAAATGATTGACATGTTATAATAAATTTTGACATTTATCTTAAAAGTGCTTGAAATTTTTTTTATATTCGAAAGGAGTTATTTCGGTTGGTTTATCGATCTGACTGGCTCTATTCATAGTTCGTTTTCTTGTTAATGTAAAATAAATCCTGCAAAACCCCTCTTTCGTAGTCCTCCTTTTGGGCGCCCGCTGGAACGCCAGTGGTCGTTGACCATTGTCAACTAAGTCATGCCGCCAGTTATGACGGTGTGATAATTTGGCTGAGATAAACATTTCACCCTGTGGTATGGGACGTAAGAATACTGCCACGGCCTTTCCCTTTGTCGTAGAAACCAACTAAAAAAGGCAGGATTTTTATGCCAGCAACTCATCCGAAATCTTCTATATGCTAACGAAACGTCGAGTATGTATGTCTCGGGTAAGGACTGACTCAACAATCCCAACAGAACGTACGATTTCTTCAATTAGAGAATGAGTTTCAGAGGTATAAATTAAACTTAATCTTTAGAGTTAGTGCGAAGAGATGGTGGAATAGCGGAGACCTTATTTATCCAACGTCTAGCACTGTAATGTTGTACTCCGGAAAAGCTACCGGCAGTAGTCGTGAGTCAGGTGTAGGGCTCCTCGTAACCAGAGCCGCATGAAACAGTCCCTTATCCTGGGATCCGATCTCCGACAGAATCTTGACCGCCAGGTTCCGGACCAAAACGAGAAATATCACAATAATACAATGCTATGCTACAACGGAACCCGACAATGTCGTGGCTAAAGACTCCTTCTATGAACAACTAAACGCCGTACAGAGCAGAACACCTCAAGGAGGCATTAGGGGGATTCACGCTCAGTGTCGTAAATGTCGTAAACGTCGTATTCGTCGAAAACATCTGTCAACTCCATAGTAAAATGACAGAAGTTTACAACTTTACGACAAATACGACGTTTACGACGTGAGCATTAATCTTTTAGCGTCAGCAGAAGAAGCCGCTAGAAGTAACAACTTAAACGCCGTATACGGTGTCATCAAGGAGTTTACAGGTGGTCGTAACTCCTGCCAACATCCGGTGAAAGATAGTGATGGAAAGCTACTTATCTTGGAAGAAGATCAAATGAGGCGGTGGAAAGAACACTTCACCGCGGTCTTGAACCGTGTAACCTCTGGTGAAGCTCCCCCTCATATAGATAATTTAGCTAACCATCAAAATGTGCGTATACGGTCCACTGCCCCGACTAAAGAGGAAATAGTCACTGCAATTATTGCACTGAAACGAGGAAAGGCCGCCGGACTCGACGGTGTCCCTGCCGAACTTTATCAAGCAGCGCCAAGCGTAACTGCCGATTTGCTGCACCCACTTGTTGATAAAGCGTGGAATACAGAGACATTTCCCACTGAGTGGAAGGAAGGTTTGATCATCAAACTTCCACAGCCTCACAGACTGTAATAATTGGAGAGGCATTTGTGTGCTTCCTGCCGTTGCCAAGATAATAGCTAAAATCGTCCTGGAAAGACTAAAGGCCCACTTAGAAAGCACAATTGATGAAGAGCAGGCTGGCTTTCGATCCGGATTCTCCTGTGTCGATCACATTAACACCTTGCGAATCATCATCGAGCAATGCGCTGAATACGATTCTCCGCTTCACTTGCTTTTCATCGATTTCGAAAAGGCTTTCGATAGTGTGAACCGGGATTCTATATGGGCGGCCTTGCGCAGGAGAGGCATCCCAGAGAAGCTTGTGGCTATTATTAAGGCAACCTATGACGGCGCGAAATGTCGCGTTCTGCATAAAGGTAAGGTGTCGGGGGACTTTGAGATTCGCAGTGGAGTTCGGCAGGGGTGCATCCTCTCACCGATCCTATTCCTCATTGTGATCGGCGATGTGTTGCATGCAGCCCTATCCGGACTCGACAGAGGAATTCAATGGACTTTGACATCTTATCTACAACATCTTGACTACGCTGACGACATATGCCTACTCTCCCACAAAATCATGGATCTGTCCGCAATGGCGTTAGATCTCGAGAGGGAGGCAAGCAAGGTTGGGCTAACGATTAATACCAACAAGACCAAGGTTCTTAGCCCGCCGTTGCGAAAAAGAAATCCGACACCTATTGCCATCAATATTAATGGGCAGCCTGTGGAGAAGGTGGACAACTTCGTCTACCTGGGTAGCATTGTTGCCGAAAATGGTGGTACGGAGCAGGACATCGCTCGTCGTATCAACCAGGCTAAACGCGCCTACGGCATGCTGTCCAAAATCTGGCAGAGCAGTTATCTCAGCATCAAGACCAAGCTGGGCCTGTTTCGCTCCCTGGTACTATCAGTGCTTTTGTATGGGAGCAGTACATGGAAAGTTTCCGTAGGAGTTACCAGAAAGCTGCAAGTTTTCGTCAACTCATGTCTTCGTCGAATTTTAAGAATTTTCTGGCCCGAAACAATATCAAATGAAGAGCTAAGTCGGCGTACGGGTCAGATGCCAATCGACGAATTGATACGCAGGCGAAAATGGCAGTGGATAGGTCACACATTGCGGAAGAGTGATAACTGCATTGCTATGCATGCCATGAAATGGAACCCCATTTCCAACCAAGGCCGACCAAGAGGGGGTCCTCGAATCACATGGCGTCGATCTGTGGCAAAGGAGTGTCAGGTACTGGGTAAGTCTTTTGGGGAGTTGCGCCCCATTGCCCAGAACAGAGTACGATGGCGCGCAGGAGTAGTTGACGTGCTATGCCCCGCTAGGGGTTAAGGCAAAGTAGTAGTATATTGTAATGGTTATGGGAGATTTGAATGCAAAAGTGGGTGCTGATAACAACGGACTCAGGCGTGCGATGGGAAAAGCGGTCTTAGTGATCGTAATGATAACTGTGAAAGATTTGTAGAGTTTTGCAAGTTTCACAGTGTCTTTATCGGTGGTACCATGTGTGACCACATGGACCTCCACAGAGTCCCTTCGCCCGACCCAAAAACCCAACTGTATTACAACAATACAACGACCATCTTGCTCCAAAAGTAGCTAAGATAGTTAGTCACCCAGATAGTGACGTAAATGAACGCTGTGATGTTATCAAAAACGCGTATGTCATATGTCATCCTTGGTCTAAACCCGGATAGCCGGCATAAGCCTTGGATGTCAGACGCATCATAGCAGCGGATTGTTGAAAGAAAAGAGCTAAAGGCACGTTTAGCCGCAGCATCAGACGATAATCGAACCAGCATCGAGCTCTTGCCCGCCACAAAGATCAAGAAGCCCAGCGTAGTGTGCGGCCCGATAAAAGAGAATATGCGTACTCTCCGCCAGAAGCAACAACTTGAACGCCATATACGGTATCATCAAGGAGTTTACAGCCAACATCCGGTGAAGGGTAGTGATGAAAAGTTACTTCGAGGAAGATCAAATGAGGCGGTGGAAATAACACTTCGCCACGGTCTTGAACAGTATAATTTCTTGTGAAGTTCGCCTTCATGATCTACATTTAGCTAACCATCAAAATATGCGTATACGGCCAACTGCCTCGACTAAAGCGGAAAAAGTCGATACAGTAATTGCACTAAGACGAGCAAAGGCCGCCGGACTTGACGGTATCCCTGCCGAAATTTACCAAGCAGCGCCAAGCATAACTGCCGAGTTGCTGCACCCACTTGTTGATAAAGCGTGGAACACACAGACCTTTCCACTTTAGTGGGATTATTCATCCAACTTCCAAAAAAGGTTAGCTTTACAGATTGCAATAATTGGAGAGGCATTTGCGTGCTCCTTCTCGTTGCACAGATAATAGCGGAAATTGTCCTGAATAGATTAAAGACTCGCTTAGAAAGCACAATTGATGAAGAAGAGGCCGGCCTGACCGCTGAGTACGATTCTTCGCTCCACTTGCTTTTGATTTATTTCGAGAACGCTTTCGAAAGTGTGAACCGGGATTCTATATGGGCGACCTTACCCAGGAGAGGCATCCCTTAGAAGCTTGTGGCTATTATTAAGGCAACCTGTGACGGCGCGAAATTTTGCGTTCTGCATAAAGGTAGATTTCTGGAGGGAGGCAAGCAAGGTTGGGCTAAAGAAAAATACCAACAATACCAAGGCTCGTGGGGACGGAGGCTAAAGTAGCATGATAACCATGAAGGTCGGGCCGTGCCGTCTGATGAAGACAAAGAGCCCTCAACGAGCTAAGCAGTGGCCTCTACTTGCTCTCAGTTCGGGAGACGTGGGCAGGGTTTTCGCCGCTCGTTGTTCGTGTCCTTTGCGTATTAATAAAAATTCATAGGCCTGGAGAGGACAACACAAACATGGGAGGAAAAAATGGGGAATAATAAAAAAAAAGGGGGCGATGTTGTTTAATATACATGGTTGGTAGACGGTTCAGATGCCCTCGCGCTAGCATCGATGTCCCGGTGTAATGGGGCCTTTGGTTTAGTACCACCGACAGATCACTACTTATCAGGTGCTACGTTCGATCTGCCGTTGGAAGCATCACTACCAGGATATGGTTCATTACAGGTGGTTCATTACAGTTCCTAGCCCGTCGTTGAAAAAATGTATCCTACGCCTATTACCATCAGTATTAATAGGCAGCCTGTAGAAAAGATGGATATTCTTATCTACCAATGTAGTATTGTTAGCGAAAATGGTAATACGGAGCAGGACATCGCTCGTCGCATTAACCAGGCTAAATGCTTCATGCTGTCCAAATTTGACAAAGCAGTTATCTCAGTATTAAACCCTGATCTTGTTTCGCTCTCTGGTATTGTATGTGCTTTTGTATGGAAGCAGCACATGGAATGTTTTCGTAAGGGTTACCAGGAGGCTGCAAGTGTTCGTCGAATTTTAAGAATTTTCCGGCCCGAAACAACATCAAGTGAAGATCTAAGTTGGCGTACGGGTCAAATTCTCATCGACGAGTTGATACGAAGGCGAACTTGACAGTGGATATTTCACACATTGCGGAAGGATGATAACTGCATAGATTTACATGCCATGAAATGGAACCCCATTTACAATGTCGCGCTCGGTGACCGTGGTTCTTCGGTCACCGCTCTACGATACTAATCTAGAGCTTGGAGTTAAAATGTCGACGCGATCATAAATTGCCTGTGAGTACTAATAGAACTCTCACAGTGCTCCGAGCTTGTCAGTATAAAGACAGCGCGGAGTAACTGCACTTTCGAAAAATAGATGTGCTATCGAAACGTCGACAAGGCATAGCAATGCTAAAGATATTGACGCGCCCATACCCCTGGAGGGGTCAAGGCATTTAACAAGGGGTTGTCCTGAAATTTCATGCCGCCATTCTATAGCAATAGAGTGTGAGTCTCTGGGGAAGACTTGGGGGAGTTGCGTCCGATTGCCCTGAACAGAGTACGATGGCAGGCAGGAATAGTTAACGCGCTATGCCCCACTAAGGGTTAAGACAAAGTAGTATGCTTGTATGTTGACATACATATATGGTCCTTTGGATGAAACTTAAACTGAACTTAGGATGATTTCGAAATTTGATTGATGCAAAATGTTTCTGGTTAAGTTATTGAGAAATAACCCAAACTTGTATATGGGACTCTTTAGTTGATTGACATGTATAATGTAATAAATTTTGGCATTTATCTTAAAAGTTTTGAAAAAAAAATATTTTTTTTTTATTCGAAAGGAGTTATTTTGGTTGGTTGATCAATCTGACTGGCTGTAGTCACAGATCTTTTGTTGTTAATGTAATAATAGGAAAGAATTTAACTTATTTTGCTGAATATTCAGTGAAATAGTTAGAAATAAAGTGCTTGTTCTGAAATTAATGTAGTCCATCACGTAATAATATTTTACTAATTGTAAGTTAATAAGGATAGGTAACGTAATTTATTCAATATAAATCAAACCACATTCATTGATTGGAATGGACAAAATATTTGAACGAAAATAAAAAACAATATTTTCATATTAAATGTTGAAGACAACATCTAAAATGGAAATTTAATTTATAAGAATAATTAAATAGTTCCTTTTCAGTTTACGACAATGGCTTTTCTCTTACTCACTCAACCTGGGTGTGATGTTATCCCCACTTCTATCCATCACAACCTCCTTGAGTGAGCGAGAGCCTAGCCAGAAAATCAACAGAACAAAAAAAGCTTTTCTTTATATTTAATCTACAAAAGGCTTTTAAATGAAAACAACTTGCGGCCAAACAACTCAACTAATTTTATTGTTTTATGTGCGAACAATTGCCGAATTTCATGTAGACGACCCTATTTTTTCAGATTCTCGGCATATTTTTTTCAGACTCGCGATATAATTGTTCTTCGTTCGACTTCCAATCCCAATTGAAATTAGAAAAAAATTGACCACTGGCGGTCTTCCCGTTTGTTATAATTAGATATACATACTTTAAATTTTCGCAAAGCAAGAGGATAGACTTTCCAAAAATATCAGAAAAAATTAGAATATAGTGCTATAGTCGAAAGGATCTAGGGTTTTGGGTCGAGTTTGATCAAACCCATAAATCTACTTCAGGGAAAGCCTCACCGAGGCTGGAAGTGGCGGTGGGCCAGTGCCTTACACTCGCAGAAGATTTGCTTAGAGGTCTCATCATCGCTCTCGCAACAATGACAGTTGGGGTTAGATATAATATCCATTCTGTGCAAGTGGCTCCTCAGGGTCGAGTGCCCTGAGGATTCTCGCCCTACTCGCCAAAAGCTGAGCAATCGCAGGGAGCGCTTACATGAATGAATTATTACGAATTACGAACTAATATTTTGACCTCCCCCACTGTTCCCCTTTCTACAAATTTCAAGAAAACGCGAAAAAATGGAATGTACTCAACATTACCTTTCTCACGACACCTCACTTGCCTATACCAGTCAAAAAAAATTGACCTTAATTTCGCCTCTATGTGCCAAGTTGGCCACTTACAACACAGCCCCCCAACCAATCTTTACCCTTTCAAAAATGATTAATTAAATAACTGCAATTCGCACTACGAAAAGCAACATGAAAATTGTACTCACACTTATGAGGCCGGTGGGTGTATTTTTTGTGTGGCTAGTGTCAAAATGCCTAACTTTAAATGAATGTACTATTATTAAATATTATGTGATTGTAATGGAACTTAGAGATATTATTCTCAATGATGTTGCTTATCATTGGCCATCAATATTATTGACCTCAATTATGCTTAAGGGGTGCAGGGGTGTGAACTGCAACTATAGAAATGTACTATTATTAACGTTTTTTGATGAGATTTCAAAATTCTATGATTTTTAGTTTTTATGCTAGTGAAATGCCGCTTTTCTGCAAATTTTCATATTTTTAAGTATAACGGTCTCGAAATGCAAGGGGGTGGGACAAACTCGGAACACATATTTTCCCCTCTGCCTCTTTTCCCCTCTTTTCAAATTTGATGAAAATACCAAAAGTGGAATGTACTCGGTGTTACCTTTCTCATGATACCACGCTTGCCTATAGCAGATGAAAAAAAATTTTGACCTTAGTTTTCCCTCTATGGGACCTCCCCTTAAAGTCAGCCTTTTAGGAGAATCACTTTCCCCCGTGAATTGTAATAATTCTACATATTCCCACAAAGTTTCATATACATATGTAGCTTCAGCCGTTCGTGAGATATTTCATGGACAGACGGACAGGCAGACATTTGACCGACTTCATAGTAGTAGTAAAAACAAAACCCTAAAAGGCGCAAACAACCATCTCCATCGCAATCTAGTTAAAACTATTTTGTTGGATATAAACTTAATATTTCATGTGCTTGGTATTAATACAGTAGAACCCCGATTAACCGAAGTAAAGGGGGTGGTGTCATTTCGGATAACGAAAATTTCGGTTAATCCGTGGTAACAACCAACTGCAATGAAAAGGTCAATAAAACACTTCGTACGATAAGCAGTTTAATACAAGATGATTTTTTGGATACATATGTTAATTATTTTTTAAAGTAATCTGATATTTTTGTCTGAATCTTCGTGTTGTAACGCTTACGAGCAGCTATATCGCGCTACCGTGTATTCATTTTTTGAGTTCGAAATTTTAAAAAAAATCTAGTCACCCCTTCCGATTAAAGCTGGTTCCGGTTGAGCAAAGTTCGGTTAAGCGGGGTTCTACTGTACTACTAAACTTTTAACTTTGCATTAAGGGCGGCCGAACTTTAAATTTAAATAAAACAAGTTGTGATTGTTGTTGTTGTTATTTGAAAGAATATTCGATTGTTATTATGTCTGAAATATGCCCAAATGAACGTAGAATTCAGCAGCAGCTGCGGCAGCGAAATGTCAAGTTTGAAAGCATTTCTCTTAAGCGACCTAGATTGAATGCAGCGGCAGTGGCGAAAGCAGATCTGCCTGTTGTTGCTGCCGCTTTCAATCTGGTTCAGGCAATATACTAATGGCCAAATGGTCGCCAATTCAATTTCAATTTCGGTTCAATTTTCGATGACTCCTCCGCATAAATCGGATTCGATATCTTTAATAGTATTGGTTATGTTGACTTTGAGGCATCAATCGTTAGCGGCTTTATTAACATAGGCCTGCGATTTAACGTAGCCTCTAAGGGACGTTTTCTCTCCGGTTAAAGTTGAACGCTAACCGCCACCCATCTTCTAGTTAAAAATTTAACGACACGATAAACCCAAACAGCTGATATCGGCTGTTGAGATTTCAACAGCTAGAACTGTTTATGTTTTCACATTCAACATAAAGATAAAGGCCATAAACAACAGATTTCTTGAAATTCATTCGTTGGAAGTGGATTTGGAACCAACTTAGTCGCAATTGAATGCTGTGAGGCGGTGCAGACGTAGAATAAATTGGTACAGACGGCAGAATTCCACCAAGAAAGGCAGCTGATTTTGCTACGGCGTTGTCATATTTTCAGCGTTGCATATTCCTAGGCTTACGCGCTTCGATAAACTAATGTTCCGGTTATTGTAGTTAATCGGTAGTTTAATCGGACATTGAGAAACGGGCTCTAATGATATTAAATCACCCAATGTTAGCGTCGAGTTGACGTCGCTGAAACGCGAGATAACCCTGCCGTTGAATTGGTCGTAGGGAAAAAATAACCAGCGAACCAATCAACATTCTTCGCCGTAGATTTATATAATCCAGGGAAAATGGGTAAACCTCGGAATGAAGGATAATAAGCTGAATTTTTTCATAGATGTTCCTTTTGACTTTTCTAACACAAATTTAAAAGTTACATAAAATCACGTATGGAGCTGGCCAAATTGGTGGGCGTTAGTAAGGACGAGGCTCATATTTAATTTCAACCAAATCCATAAATTTGTTCAAAAGTTACAGCTCTATAACGGTAGAATTTTATTAGCAAGATACTTCTATAACGTAAGAAGCTAACTAAGTGAAACATGTATAATTGGTGGCCTTTAGTGAGGAGTAGGCTCCCGCTTAATTCCAGCAAAATTCATCAACCCATTCAAAAGTTACAGCTATATAATTGCAAAATTTTGTAAGCTAAATATCTATTATTTATATACTCTGGGGGATAGCCGAAGCAGACCACTAACGTTTGGGTCCCTTTTCGCCCCCTCCCGGTCATCAGTGACTTCCAGATGTCGACTGATAATTGTCGACCTCTTTCTTCATCACTGAGTCCCGTATTATTGCTAGCATTTGTTTGAAGCTGAGTTCACTCATGGCTTCTACACTTATCGTGTGCCTGCCTGTGATCCTCAACCTCGTGCTAGCCAGTGCTGGACATTCGCACACAATGTGTGCTGCCGTCTCGGCCTCCTCCAGGCATAGCCTGCAAACGTCATCTTCCCCGATTTTCATCTTGGCCAGATGAGCCTTAAAATTACCATGCCCTGTGACCAAGGCAGTTATCCAGCTTAGGGTACTCCGTTTATAACTAAGTACCTTTCTCGCTTCCCTGCCTAAAGGGCTGGTCATTGCATTCCGAGCTTGTTTGCAAGTGACTAGCTCCTGCCATCTTTGTTGAAGCATGGAGTCCATCCACTTCCCAACCTTCGCTCCAATCATGCCGTTCCCCAGAGCAACTCTGGGTTCTGGGCCAATGAAAGTTGCCGCAGATCCCTGTTTTGCTAGGGCATCCGCCGCCTCATTTCCTGTTGTACCTATGTGTCCTTTTACCCACATCAGCGTAACCTCATTTTCTGAGGCACACGTGTTGAGCTTCCGGACACACTCTAGTACCAGTTTAGAGTTTATGTTCGTCTGCTGCATGCGTCTGATCACCGATTGGTTGTCCAGTGCAATAAGGATTTTCTTCCCCCGCACCTGACCTTCAAGCAAGTGGTCCAACGCATGCAACAAGCCAAGCATCTCTGCCTGGTATACGGACACATACTCTCCTAGACTAAGCGCACATGCTAGGTTTAGCTCTTCAGAGTAAACCCCCGCCCCCGCTTTACCGTCCATTAAAGAGCCATCAGTAAAAATGCTGATGTCATTGTACATACACTCATTATGTATGTTTCCATCTGCAATGTGAGTCTTGTGTAGTCTTTCAACTACCCTACGTCTACTCATGCCTTCTACCGGCATTAGAGTCTCCCTGACCTCATCATGAATAATGTCTAGGATGCTCTTATGACCGCTGCTAGTTCCAAAGCGATGCCACATGGCATCCCTTTCCATGCGTATTGCCGGAAGCGCCGCCGTTTTCTTTATAAATAAGTCCAACGGCGGCAGTCCCAGCAATGCCTCCATTGCTCGCGTTGGTGTGGTGCGCATTGCACCACATATGCTTACGCAAGCTATCCTTTGTACCCCATCTAGCTTCTGCTTTGTGGTATTCTGCATGGCTTTTGGCCACCATACCACTGATGCGTAGGCTAGAATAGGTCTTACCATCATTGTGTAAATCCAGTGTATCGCTTTAGGTGAAATTCCCCACCTACGAGCACACACTCTCTTACATTGATGCAAAATCCTTTTCGCTTTTTGGATCTTTTCATCAACGTGAACATTCCAAGTTAGTTTCGCATCTACGGTAACTCCTAGATGCTTCACTTCCTTGGACACCTTGATTTCCGAACCAAAAAGCCGTAAGGGAGTTATCTCTATGTCGTTCCTCTTACGAGTAAAAATCATAGTGTTTGATTTACTAGCGTTTATGGTTAGCTCTTGCTCATTACACCATTCTTCGGTTACTTTGAGAGCTTGTCCCATGCAACCTAGAATTGTGTCCATGAACTTTCCACTGACCGTGAGTGCCAAGTCATCGGCGTATCCTACAGTGTGTACGCCCATCGAGTCCAGCTTCCAGAGAAGACTGTCCACGGTGATGTTCCACAGTAGAGGCGAAAGAACACCTCCTTGTGGGCATCCTCGGACTACCTTACCCCGTATTCTGTCACATCCACTGCTAAGATTTACTCTGCTTAAGCATAGAGTCGATCCACTTAATTATAATATAATCAACCCCCCGCTCAGTCAGGGCGTTCCTTAGTTTGGTAAAGGAGATTTTATCAAAAGCACCCTCTATATCCATAAAAGTAGACATAGCGATCCCGCCATTGTTAATCTCTCTCTCTGCAACTCTAACAAGTTCATGTAGAGCGGTTTCCGTAGATTTGCCTGCTCTATAAGCATGTTGGCACCTACTCAGAGGACTATACATTAGCGTGGTGTTCTCCAGGTAGTCCACCAACACCTTTTCCATTGTTTTCAACAGGAATGATGTAAGGCTAACCGGTCTGAAGGACTTTGCCTCTGTATAGTCTTTCTTTCCCGGTTTAGGCAGGAAGATCACTTTAGCCTCCCTCCATGCCTTCGGGATGTAGCCTGCTGAAAGACAGGCGACGAATATATTCCGGATCCTATCTAGTAGAGCGCTCATGCCCCACTGTAATAGTGCCGGGAATATTCCGTCGATTCCAGCCGTTTTAAATGGAGCAAAAGAGTTTATAGCACTTTTGACTCCATTTGGAGTTATTATCCTCTCAGCTTCTTGTTGACTTACCCCACCAGCTCCCATGTTAGTTTGAGGCCATGGTTGGTCTGACTTGAAACTTCCAGGAAAATGTACCTCCATCAGCGCCTGCAACGTTTCTTCCACTGTTTCTGTCATGGAACCATCAACTTTGCGTATCAGCCCCATTTTCGAAGCAGTGTCTTTCGATATCATCTTCTGTAATCTGCATATTTCCGACGAATCCTTCATGCTAGAGCAGAATTCCCTCCACGTATTTCGTTTCCGAAGACGTAAGGTTCTTTTCAGCTCCCTCTTTTTATCCTTGTATAGTTCCCAAGAGTGAGAGTCTCTCTCCCTCATGTAACGGTTAAAGGCTTTCCTTGTCTCTTTTTTCATAGACTCCAGTTCCCTACTCCACCATGGTGTTGGGTCCTTTTCGTCCACTACTGTGGAAGGACAAGCGTGTTCGAAGGCGCGATTAATAGCGGATTTCAGTTGTTCCACTGTTCGCTCTATCTCGACCATATTCCGAGGTATTCCGTCTTGAATATCCTCGACTTGTTCCAATAAATATGTCTCGTACTTAACACGATCAGTATTTTTTGGCACTCTTATACGTTTGCGTTCGCTACTCCGTTTTCTGCCATACAGAATTTCAAACTGGATAGCCCTGTGGTCAGACATGGTTAGCCTGTCCACCACTCTCCAATTCTGAACTCTGTCAAGCATATTAACAGAGCTTAGGGTAATGTCGATCACCTCAGCCCTTCGTGCATCCACGAAGGTGGGAGCGACCCCCTTGTTTGCTACCAGCAGATTGTACTTTTCCACAAATTCTAGCAGCTGCTGTCCTCTGGGATTGTCATCTGTTCTGCCCCACACAGTGTTGTGCGCATTGGCATCACAGCCTATGATCAGGGCCATATCTCTTTCTTTACAATACCTTACCAGATTTTCTACTTCCTCTGATGGAGGTGGTTCTGGTGCATCATAAGGGAGATATGCTGATGCAATTAGGAATGATCCTGCACCACTGCCGATCATTACTACCGTAAGATCAGGCGAGCAGAGATGCATCATTTGTACTGCACGTATTCCATGACGCACCAGGATGCATGTGCTTATTTTACCGTCCACCTGTGCATGCTACAGATTTGCGGTTTGTTGTGACAAACCCCTAATTTTGTTTTGTAAAATCCAGGGTTCCTGTATTAAAGCTATGTCCAGTTTCTCTTCATCAAAGCATCTCGTCATCATCGCTGATGCCGCTTTACTATGATGAATATTCAGCTGGCACACAGTTAGTGTTTCTTTGTTCGGGCCCGCCACCATTCCTGATAGTCAGCAGATTGAACGTTGATCAGAATGCACGTTGTCTGAACTAACCTCTCCGCGCCTTCTGGCGCGTCATTGTCCGTTCCAACAACGCCTCCCTTCTCCCCTGGAGCGTCTTCTTCAGAGACTAACCTCTTCAACCCTTGCGAGTCGTCGCTGTCCGTCTCATTGGAATTCCTCCAGCCACTTTCTCCAAGAATGTCTTGATGTATTTTCATATTCTTGTTTTTTTTTATTGATTCAGGTTTGGGTTTCCCGTTCTCGGACCACAGCCAAGGCAACTGCCAGCATATTGCTTCCCGCTACTCCCCGCCCCTATAGGAGCATTATGACGATCCGGCCGTTCTTTCCTCTCTTTGTGCCGCGAAGCAGACTCCCTCGCGACCTCCCGAAAGTTCCGTAGGCGTTCATGCCACTCTGCACCTGCTACCCTTGAAGCAAATCAAGGTTTCTCTCCTAGTCTAACAGATCGCTACTCTGTAGACCGCGGTTCAACAGGTGCAAGAAAGGAGCAAAGTGAAGTGTTGGATCCGGAACCCCGCAGGTGAACTTTCACCTCAGTCACCAGCTCCAACCTCACACCTGGTCGCCGTGTCACCTATGCAGAGAGTTTCATAGGCGCCCCTCTGCCAACGTACGGTCGGGGAGACAGTTTACACTACCCATACAACTGGCTATTGTACAGATGTGTGGCAGTAACTTGCTCCGTTTGTGATGACCATTTGCGTCCCTGGTCACCTTCCCCCGATGGGCACGGTCGCATAACACCCCGGGGATTTAGGACATTTGACACTCCGTATGGGCTACCTGCGCCAAAACTATAGAACACAAGAGTTGGCCAAGTAGGGAGTGTGTCGATTGCTTACATATCGCAAAACGGCGGTACTTGCGTAATGTGATAGTACACGCAACCGGCCCCATAGCTCAGCCTTCGCTATTCGCGAAGTTACCAGCGGCCACCACGCGGAGGTGCTATGTAGACTTGCCCATGAGCTAAATATCTAAATAATGAAAGAAACCATCTGACTCAAAATCGACTAATTGGTGGGCACTAGTGAGGGTTAGGTTTTTGTCTAATTTCAGCAAAATCCCTCAGGTGGTTTAAAAGTTATTAATCTACTTAATATCAGTACCGTACTATTCATTGCATTCATTACTATTGAATAGTAAGCTACCGAAATTAAGTAGATTAAATGCGCATGTAACTTTTAAACCGTTTGATGAATTTTGCTGAAATTAGATAATAACGTAGCCTTTACTAGTGCCCACCAGTTAGGCGAGTTTAAATCAGCTAGCTTTTCCTCTTATTTAGATATTCAGCTTACAAACTTCTGCCGTTATATAGCAGTAATTTTTAAAGTGTTGATAAATGTTGCTGGAGTTAGGTAGGAGCCTACTACTCGTAGTAGGTACCTGGTTAACCAACCCCACTTGGTTAGCCACGCTCTTTGCTGCGTCATTTCTTACTTAATTATCCATTCTAAAGCTCAAGCAACTGCACCATCCGAAAAAATATACTATCGAAACGTCAACAAGAGATAGCTATACAAGGGATGTTGAGAGAATTGTACACTCATACAGAAATGCGAATTGCCAAGAAAAAGTTGACGTTCAACCAATTCACTGATCCAGATGTGATCCCATACAAGACCTGGATTAAAGGCCGGTCAGTAGTTTTGTATGAAAATTGATCTTTTCCGAATGAATCCAACGGGGTTAATATGAAATCGATTAGCCCCTTTGTCATCCGTTCAATGGCCTATTTATTTAGATAGATAGGTTAAAAGTTGGGTCGTTGGGACCCTCTCGGCCCAACCAACCAACTATGACGCAAACAAAATCTAAGGCCTCGATTCCATTTAGCGAGTTTGCTAGCTACAAGCCCGCGAGTTTACTAGCTGCTTGTAATCGCGCCCAATGAAATCGTGTTAACTAGCTTGCTAACAGGTAGATTAACTTGTACGAAAATAGTTTAAAGCTGCTTTACTCGCTACTCGCTGGCCTGTGCGTTACTACAATATTTTCAAAATGGCCACGGAAATAGTTACAATATAATGCAACAGCTGATGTAACTTTCTGCTGGTTGTCAGTCAGTCAGTGCGGCAGCCGTGGTGGCAGCGAATATTTTATTCAAACGATATGAAAAGCAGAGATCGACGGACATAGTGTGTGAGTGTTTGGAAAATGTGATGCGGAGACGTGAAAATATGATGCATCTAGCAGAGTGATGCGGAGTGATGTGAGTAAAGCCCCAAATAGACGGTGTAACATGTATAAGAAACTTTTGTGTCGCGGGCACAAGTTACACCGTGTGTAGCTTTGTTTTCGGTACAAAAGCCACCAAGTCGCATGGTAACCAATTTTTTGTTTACCAGTGGGCGGTACGTAATATCCCAGCAAAAAAACCGTACCCCCAGTAACGCGTACCACCAAAAATAGCTATGCTAAATAGCCGTCCTGAGCTAACCGCCATTTTTAGTCAGCCCGTAGGATTTCCAAGAGATCCATGGCGCGGTGCTACGATTTTCTTGATTTGGGTGAGCACGTAACCAACGACGGGAGGTACGATGTTCATGATTTAAAATAGGTAACCCAGTTACGTATCCAACTTAGATTTTTTTGACTTACGGTGGGTGTTTAGGGGACCAACTTAGGAAAGGTAAATACAGTTGTAGCGTACGTTAGTAACATTGGTGGGCATCGTTAGTTGGCAAAATACCTGTGACATTGATGAATTTTGTTATTACCTTATCCTTAACATTTCGTACCACCCATGCGGGGACTACGATTTTCAAGTTTTGGCCACCCAGCTTCCTACCCTATTTGGTTAGCACACTTTTTGCTGGGATGTCTCGTGTAACATGTTACACCGTCTATTTGGCGCTTAACTCTTGCTAGTTGCCTACTGAGCGAGTTTACAAGCTGTGTAAATAATAATTAATACTGAGGTACTCTTGTGCCCACCCAGTCATGGGTCATGGAGCCGTCAGTGTTAGGAAGTTGTAAAATGTATTGTGTAATGATTGCAAGTTCCATTAATTTCCTTGCGTTACTCATATCGTCAAATAGTTGAAACCACAATCTCTACCGAAAATAATGTTTTACAAATTATTGCCCAAATTTTAATCAGAAAAACGGTGATAAGTAACCAACACAGTGCTTCTTCCAGCATTGGCAACTATGTATGTCCTTATCACTGAAAGCACAATGTACACTTTCTGCAACTTTCAAAAATGTTTGCCAACAATTTTCGAGACATGTTTCCACACGATAAAAATAGTGAAAACAACAAAAAAACAAGCTGTGAAAGTCCTGGGCCGGAACTGTGACTTTCACAACATAAAATGCTCGGACTAGGAAGGACTTCACAAGTTCCAACCACTCCACCAATACTCTCCTATAGAAGTCAGAAGGGAAGCAACAAAGTATTTAAGGTGCCCGAACGCCCAACCACCCAGTAAAAAAGGCATTCCTCTCGCATATTTTGCCCCGGATCGGAAAAAAAAAAAAACAAAAAACCCGACTCTTTCCACGAATATCATCTGTTAACCTGTTCTTGTACACTTCCCATCGGTTTTGAAGTTTGGTTCGAAAATGAAGCTAGAGAAACACATCCTTGTCTGTCTCGTCGCTAAAGTCTAGGGAAGCCTGCGGCAAGGTACCATGTTGCATCTTGGCAGGCATACACAAGCAGGCATGGAAACAAGTAAGACGGCTATGTGATCCAGATAGGGACACACTGGCTCTGACTCGACGAACTTTTCTGCAAAAGTTTACACTTTAGTATTCATGTCTTATGTTAATTCCGGAACTAATTTGGAGGTACTTTCCAGATTAAATTACACTTTGGATTAGTTTCGAGTGATTTTATTAAAATGGAAATCGCGTTATGTGATTTTCCTCTTTTCTATTCCTTTTTTTTTTGCACACGTCCAAGAAAGTACGAAGAGTACGTAGTACGTACTTGTTGGAAAAATAGGAAACGTGTTTCCTTGCATATATACGAGTTTTTGGATTCGAGTGAGAGTGTGTTTTGGGGGCAAAATGGAATACCCGTATATTGTACAAAGCATTTGTGGAATTGTAGGAGACAGTTAAAATGAATGAATGGAAGTGGAGTAGAGGAAAAGTCCTTGATCTGTGCCGTTTGATGAAAACTGTTGAATATTCAAATTCGTCGTCGACGTCGCGTCGTTCGTCTTCGTCGACGATGTCTTTGTGCAAGTAATTCAGATACGTTGAATTTCCAAATAGATTTCGTTTAATTAAGATTGAAAGAAATTAATCAAGATCTAGTGGTGCTATGGTATTATCCTTGGTATAATGAGGATGATGTTATAGTCGGAACAATTCAATTTTACCATGTCTTAGATTGTCCATTTGATTTGTCTTTTCTGTGGTATGTATTTTAATTAAAGTCTGATAAATAGTAATAAAATTTAAATTTCTTTATACAAGAATCATGGAAGATAGGGGATCACTGATACGTATGCAATTTGCATTTTATAATAGAATACCGAGACGAATGTTTCAGTGGGATTTTAGTAGGATTGCTTCAGAATATTTTTTTCATTTTTCTGATATACCATTATGCATGGTTTCCCGTCTCAATTGTAAAATAGAATAAAACTATAGAAATGTTTTATATGGAATGCCCCCTTGAGCGACATGATTCAAAATTTATTTAAGCATCTCAGACGTTTACATTTTTATGCAATCTAAATATTATGGTTTATCTTTTGTTTAATTACAGCTTAGTAAACCAAACTATGGCCGAACTCGATGGCGGACAAGTGCGTCGGGTGCTCACAGAAGCTTTAAATGTATGGGCACGAAATTCAAAGTTAACTTTTCGCGAACAATACAGCGATAAGGCGGACATTCAAGTTCTATTTGCAAAGTAAGTATAAATAAAAAAAGAATATATTAAATTCTTTTATTTTTTACTGTTTAGTGAAATTTAATCAAATATTTTCAACCCAATTTTTGAACACGATTAAATTTAAAAAGAAAACATACTTTTTTCAAACCAAATTAGCGACGCATGAATTAAACTAAAATTGACGGTATATTGGATCGCAGTTACCTGTTTTCCGTGAACGGGTTGTGTCTTTGCTTTGTTCACTAAAGACGCTTGTTTTCTTCAGTAAAAACACAACTCTGTGAATGAGTTGTTCCCATACCAAATTAACACGTTCTAAATTAATTTCAAGCCATTTCAAATAAAAAACATAAAAGAACTACGATTGGGGTAAACCCCAATCATGCAATACTCTAGATGAATTTGAACCTGGTTAATGCCAATAAATAATTTTGGTTGCAATCTCGGATGCATCGTTAAGACGTAAGACGTTTGTCGTTAAGACGTTAAGACGTATTTCATGAAATAGTGCAGTTTGTATGGGAGGGGGTAGAAGGAGGGTGAGGATTACAATAAATTTTATAATGTAGGTTACAATTATCATAAAAGTGATATATTCAAAATTTCAAAGCAATTTGTTTTATAGTTTCTGAGAAAATCTGATTATTGTAAATTTTCAAAAATGTGTCATTTTGTATGGGAGGGGGTAGACGGAGTAAGGGTAATCGATTACTTTTTTTGAATCTAACTGATATTGTTAATTAAGTGTTAAGTACAAAATTTCAGCCCGATAAATTGTATACGTACTGAGTAAATTGGCTTAACGTATTTCATGAAATAGTGCAGTTTGTATGGGAGGGGGTAGAAGGAGGGTGAGGATTACAATAAGTTTTATAACATAGGTTACAATTATCATAAAAGTGATATATTAAAAATTTCAAAGCAATATGTTTTATAGTTTCTGCGAAAATCTGATTATTGTAAATTTTCAAAAATGTGTCATTTTGTATGGGAGGGGGTAGAAGGGGTGGAGCGATTTAGCCCGTTCACGAACTTAGCCTTCATTTTTTGTCAGAAATAACGTGTGCAAAATTTGAACTTCATAGCTCAACGCGTTCTCGAGCTAGAGAGGTCACGGACGGACGGACGGACAGACGGACAGACGGACAGACGGACATCCGGTTTTGAGATATTCGAGTGATAATATGAACTTCTGTATCATTCATTTTTTTCTGCGAGCCTTATTTCTTAGCGTTACAAACTTTGTGGCAAACTTATAATACTCTCAGATTTCATCTAGAGTATAAAAATCAAATTTAGTCTGTTACAACGAAAACATACTCGTAGAATCAGGGATATGTTTCTGGATTCATTCACTATAATTCTATTCACATTTTTATTTAAAAAAACAAAAGATACAAAGTATCTACACTGCATGCAGATACATCGGAACATGGATATGTCTGTGACTATCGACTGCGTGGAACCTGTTGTGTTGAAGATATCGACGTAAGTTTAATAAAGATCCCAGTATAGTTATACTGGATGAAATCATTCGAAAAACATAAAAGAACTACGATTGGGGTAAACCCCAATCATGCAATACTCTAGATGAATTTGAACCTGGTTAAAGCCAATAAATAATTTTGGTTGCAATCTCGGATGCATCGTTAAGACGTAAGACGTAAGACGTAAGTCGTTAAGACGTTAAGACGTATTTCATGAAATAGTGCAGTTTGTATGGGAGGGGGTAGAAGGAGGGTGAGGATTACAATAAATTTTATAATGTAGGTTACAATTATCATAAAAGTGATATATTCAAAATTTCAAAGCAATATGTTTTATAGTTTCTGAGAAAATCTGATTATTGTAAATTATCAAAAATGTGTCATTTTGTATGGGAGGGGGTAGACGGAGTAAGGGTAATCGATTAATTTTTTTGAATCTAACTGATATTGTTAATTAAGTGTTAAGTACAAAATTTCAGCCCGATAGATTGTATACATACTGAGTAAATTGGCTTAACGTATTTCATGAAATAGTGCAGTTTGTATGGGAGGGGGTAGAAGGAGGGTGAGGATTACAATAAGTTTTATAACATAGGTTACAATTATCATAAAAGTGATATATTAAAAATTTCAAAGCAATATGTTTTATAGTTTCTGAGAAAATCTGATTATTGTAAATTTTCAAAAATGTGTCATTTTGTATGGGAGGGAGTAGAAGGGGTGGAGCGATTTAGCCCGTTCACGAACTTAGCCTTCATTTTTTGTCAAAAATAACGTGTGCAAAATTTGAACTTCATAGCTCAACGCGTTCTCGAGCTAGAGAGGTCACGGACGGACGGACGGACAGACGGACAGACGGACATCCGGTTTTGAGATATTCGAGTGATAATATGAACTTCTGTATCATTCATTTTTTTCTGCGAGCCTTATTTCTTAGCGTTACAAACTTTGTGGCAAACTTATAATACTCTCAGATTTCATCTAGAGTATAAAAACACGTCCCACGCTGTAGATACTCGTCATAAATTCTGCTTTGCTTTGTCCTGTCCGCTTGGGCTCCATTCTCTCGCGGGATCGTTTCGTTTTCGTTTGCATCGCGTGTGTGCAATATTCACCTCCTCTCGTGCACCCTGTTCCATCTACCCGTTCGGTACAGTTTGCAGACTGCAGCCAATCCACATTTCTCTGAGTACGTTTCTGCTAATCGCAATCACGCTTCCCACCATCGTTCCCCAATCGGACGTGTATTGTGTTTGGGTATCTATTGCAAAATCGCTCCCACACTATCCGCCTCATCCCGCCCCTTTAATCAACAGTCCGGGTCCGGCACACACAATCCGTTTCTCAAGTAACGCGTGCGACTCTATGCGATTGTGTCCGGCAAACAGGCCAGTCAGACCTCAAATCGCCGCCATTGCAAATGCACAACCATTTGGATAGAATTAACTTCATCGGCCATGGCTCTCGCTCTCTATCTTCGGGGGGCGAGAACTATGTAATGTACACACTCTCAAATTGCGTCTGCGCATGTCCAAATGTTAGTCGAACTGACTACTTGCTACTTTTTCTGGGACCCTATTGATTCAGATATGTAGTACAACGCGCGCTATTTTATTTGTTTGGATTCCAGCCATTTTGAACATTTTGGAATTTTTGCGGAAGGGGAGCATTTGATCTTCTGCAGACCTCTGAATGTACATCATAACATATAACATCCTGCGACGAATATTTCTTTATTTCGGGACTTGAGAGATTCTAACTCGCCTAGTATAAATCCGCCATTTTGTTCTATATGTTTATTGCACGTGTGGTGGGGGCCCACATTGTGGACCAGTCAGACCTCAAATCGCCGCCATTGCAAATACACAAACGCAGTCGCTGGATCACCCGATTTGGCTCGAATGAATTTCATCCGCTCTCGCTCATCTTCGGGGGGCGGGAACTATGTACACACTCTCAAATTGCGTCTGCGCATGTCCAAATGTTAGTCGAACTGACTATGTACTTGCTACCTTTTCTGGGACCCTAGTGATTCAGATAGTACAACACGGGCTATTTTATTAAATGATGAATGGGAATTGGCGGAAATTGAAGGTCATTGAAAGTCCGCCCGTTCACCTGTACACTATGTTATTTCTTCCCGTCCACAACGTCAACCTTTATCGCTATCAAATCAACATCCCAACATGTACACACAGGATCCCCGCAAGCGCACCGCCCGCGCGGATCTACAAGTAACAGCCATGCATAATGACCACTTCACTCAAACGACATGCACAACCAGAAAAGAAAAATTTTCAATGGGCTTGTTTCCTCTTCTGACCCCCGAGTAGAAAAACAGACATTTCGTGTGACGGACAAATTTTTAGGATGACCCCTAGCTATAAGACATATCCATGTCAAAAAACTCTATGTTGATTTGAAAAAGAATTAAATTTTATACGGTTCGACCGAGTTCACATCACAATATTCTTTGGTGTAATGTAAACCTCATACTAGCAAATCTGTATACAAAAATCCCCTAGTATGAGGTTTGCTTAAAAGTGACGTCTCTTACTTACCTCATGGAAAGGCTTTTCAGTGCCCTGAAATTATCTCGGTCAAGTGACCGCGTCCTCCAATTTTGGAAGCCCATCAGTTGTTCGGCATGAGCATCTACTGAGTTTTCCCAACGAGTTCTCGGTATTTCTCGTAGCCTGGCTCCGCTGAATCGTCCTTTTAATATTTTCGCATGCCTAATGCGGCTATCGTCCATTCATTGTACATGCTCTGCATATTGCAGATGATGTAGTTTGACGATTCTCGAAACTCCCAGATCATCGTACAATTCGTACAGATCATGGTTGTACTGAAACCGCCATCCATTTCGGTCGCAAACTGTTCCGAAAATTCGACGAAGGGCCTTTCCTTTTTATACTCTAGATGAAATCTGAGAGTATTATAAGTTTGCCACAAAGTTTGTAACGCTAAGAAATAAGGCTCGCAGAAAAAAATGAATGATACAGAAGTTCATATTATCACTCGAATATCTCAAAACCGGATGTCCGTCTGTCCGTCTGTCCGTCTGTCCGTCCGTCCGTCCGTGACCTCTCTAGCTCGAGAACGCGTTGAGCTATGAAGTTCAAATTTTGCACACGTTATTTTTGACAAAAAATGAAGGCTAAGTTCGTGAACGGGCTAAATCGCTCCACCCCTTCTACCCCCTCCCATACAAAATGACACATTTTTGAAAATTTACAATAATCAGATTTTCTCAGAAACTATAAAACATATTGCTTTGAAATTTTTAATATTTCACTTTTATGATAATTGTAACCTATGTTATAAAACTTATTGTAATCCTCACCCTCCTTCTACCCCCTCCCATACAAACTGCACTATTTCATGAAATACGTTAAGCCAATTTACTCAGTACGTATACAATTTATCGGGCTGAAATTTTGTACTTAACACTTAATTAACAATATCAGTTAGATTCAAAAAAATTAATCGATTACCCTTACTCCGTCTACCCCCTCCCATACAAAATGACACATTTTTGATAATTTACAATAATCAGATTTTCTCAGAAACTATAAAACATCTTGCTTTGAAATTTTGAATATATCACTTTTATGATAATTGTAACCTACATTATAAAATTTATTGTAATCCTCACCCTCCTTCTACCCCCTCCCATACAAACTGCACTATTTCATGAAATACGTTAAGCCTATTTACTCAGTACGTATACAATTTATCGGGCTGAAATTTTGTACTTAACACTTAATTAACAATATCAGTTAGATTCAAAAACCAGGTTCAAATTCATCTAGAGTATTGCATGATTGGGGTTTACCCCAATCGTAGTTCTTTTATGTTTTAACATATTTTCGGATACTTGTGTTGGGGTGTATGTTTCGCAGCCATAGCATAGCACATGTTATATGATGGCTTTGTATAGGCGGGGCTTCGTATTTCTGGACACATATTTCGATTATTGGGAGAACCGTCGCTTGATTTCGTCAATTTTTTTTTGACAAGTTGCTACCCAGGTATGTGAAGTCGAACTCGGTGCTGAGGTCCTCGACATTGATGTTCGGTTGTACTCTATACTGGCGACCTTCTTCTTGATTGCATCATTATTTTAGTTTTGTCCTCGTTAATGCGTAGTCCAACTTCTTTTGCAGCTGTGACTAGACTCTGTAGAAGTTCTTTTGCGGCGGGCAGGTTTCGGGACATCATGTTGATGTCGTCTGCGTACGCTGTTAATTGTGTCGACTTAACGATTAGCGCGCCGCTGTTGTCCGCATTCATTGCCCAGATGGCGTGTTCAATTGCCAGGCTGAAGAGCGTCGACGCTAGTCTATCGCCTTGCTTCAATTCAGTACGGCTATTGCTAAGGCTAAAATTCTGTACTTAAATTCTCTAAGCACTTTTGCTTGAAACACATCGCTGATTTGATTAATTTTTGGGGATCAATATATTTAGCGCTATAATTTGGAATCTAAACGAATGGAAGTTAGCGATGCGTTTTAAGCTAAAAAGTGCTTCGCAAATTTTAGCAATAGAGTTTTAACATTAGCGATAGTCGCATATAACGAATAGTCGTTAAAATAATGACAATATTTCAAACTACAGAAAACGGAAATTTTTTTTTATCTATGTTATTTGAAAAGACGGTAGCTAATTTTCTTGGATCGTCAAAAAGGGAAAATAATATGCAAACTGATTCAATTAATTTGAATGAATATTAAATTGTTTTTTTTTTTTAAAACTTGGGGGCGACTAGTAGCATATTGCGTAGAGCCATCAGTCTTATGTCTGACTACCGGCGTTTCGGGCTCGATCCCGCCCATGAGGTCGTTCGTGGCCATAAATGTTTGTGTTGTTTCCCCTGTGGTGCGGGGCGTAATAATAAGCCACAGCATCTCCCGACTAGTCGCAGGTAGGCGGCTAAATGGAGAAGCAGGGGGGCATGCTGGCAACTACATTCTCCGAAACTAGTTATGCACACGAAACGTCAACTGGGCCCCATGGGACAGTTGACGCGCTCCCCACAAGAGGAGTAACGAAAACTACCTTTTTATTTTTAATTTTTTTCTTTAAGTATAAAATATATTTTTTCTTTATTTTTAGACGTGATCATGGAGATGGTTATGATTTCGATGGACCAGGACAGGTATTGGCACACGCCTTTTATCCTGGTAGCGATCGAGGAGGTGATGCACATTTTGATGCCGAAGAGAAATGGAGTTTGGACGGAAAGTCATCGCATGAAGGTGAGTTGAATTTTTTCGAGCAAATGACCGTAATTTCCTGTGGTGTGGGCGTAAAAATATCCTAATTATAAAAAAATCTTCGATAGAAGACTAGCGAAAGCCCATTTTCACGCTAATAAACTAATTACATAATTAATTTTAATTTAATTCAAAATCAATACGACGCGACGCGAGGGCGCTGTAGCTCGAGAGCGTCGATTTACTAAGCGAGAGGTCACAGGTTCTATTCCTGCCGCTAACATATTCAAGCAGTTGCTTTTGACCTCCAGTCGACTCAGTTGTGAATGAGTATGTTGATTTGATACAAAAATAATGGAGTAAAGGCGCAATGTACGTGATACAGATTTACCAGACTTATTGTCCATCCCAAAAAGAAATATTGCCAGTCATTTTGAATTCACACTGCCTGCGATGCTTATTTTTGGCCGTCCCATATATATTAATATAATGGGCGGGCATGTAGTCCGATGCATGCTGTGCGTTTGTCATTTCGACCGTTGGTCCGGGCATTTCCCGGTGGCCGTGTTCGTTCGGTCACCGCTCTACGATACTAATCTAGAGCTCGGAGATCAAATTTCGGCGCGACCAAAAACTGCCTGTGAGTACTAATCGAACTCTCACAGTACTCCGAGCTTGTCAGTATAAAGACGACGCGGATAGAAGGTGCATGCTAGCAACTGCACTTCCGAAAAGTAGATATTCTATTGAAACGTCAACAAGGCATAGAAATGCTAGAGATGTTGACGCGCCCATGCCCCTGGAGGGGTCAAGGCAATTAGAGAGGGATCTTAGCCGAATTTGGTATGTAGCTTCCTTGGGTGACCCTAAGGACGTCCCGGTGGAAGCAATTCCGTTTACCGACCGGACTAACGGTATATTCTGTTGCGTTAAAATCAGAGTTTCTAAGTTTTACTTTCTCTAGAAATTGCTCGTGGTTCGATTTCAACCAAATTTGATGCACACTCGTAGCTTCGTTGGATGATTTTAAGCATCTATCGGTGACGTTTTAGTGCTGGTGCACATCAGGACAGCAGGGCCTTCTTGGTAATGAAGCGAATCTGGACAAGATGTTTACCATGATGAGGCGAATGCACTAGACTACTGTTGAAGGCAATTTGAGTCCTTTGGTAAGGAGAAAAGAACATTCTTGGCAAAGGAAGTGATTTCTAGGAAAAATGGGTATCGTATGACTGGGGGTGTTGAACCGAATGAACTAGACTACTCATGTAGGCAGTTTGAGTCCTTTGGTTACGAAAAAAGAACATTCTCGGCAAGATAGTGATATCTAGGCAAGATGGGTATCACATGACTAGGGGTGTTGAGGCGAATACACTAGACAACTGTTGAAGGTGCTATGAGTTCTTTGTTCTGGAAAAAGACATTCTCGCCAAGGAAATAATATCTAGGCAAGATGGGTATCTCATGACTGGAGGTGTTGAGGCGAATGCAATTGACTACTGTTGAAGGCACTTTGAGTCCTTTGGTGTTGAAAAAAGGACATTCTTAGCAATAAAGTCATATCTAGGCAAGATGGGTATCATGTGACAGGGAATCATGTGACTGCACTCAACTACTGTTGATTCCATTTTGAAACCTTTAGTCAGGAAAACAGCACCTTCTTGGACATGAATTGAAACAGAAACCAAACCTAGGAAATATTGGTAATATCAATAATCGGGGTGATGATATAAAAGACTGAAGGGACGTTATGGACTGAACGACATAATGTCCTGAAATGCAACTCAAAGTCATGTCAAAGGCAAAATTACACAAGAATCCGCATCTAAAGAAATCTTTCTTGGGACAACATTTTTGAAAGCAAATCGTAGGCAACTTGAAAGCAAATGGATCAAAATGGAAATGAGACGGGCCTAAAGTGCCGATGAATATCATCGCTCTTTTTGTGTCCTTTAAAATAACTCCAAAGCAATACGGAGGTATTAACACCAAATTCCATTTGTACATAAACGAATCGTCGATTTCAAATCTTAAAGTAGCTTGCAATGTCATCATGATCACCGCTCGGTAACGTCCGTCATCGCACGGCCTCGCTCGCAGTATTTTATGCGGTTTCTTCTAACATTGTAGGTCTAACCGTTTAAGTTGTCAAGACAACTCAATTTGTTTTTGTAGCTTTATTCTTCATTTGCGATTTCAGCTTTCGATCGCGAGATATCGCTCGGTTCAGTATCGCATAGCACATATCTTCGAAGGTTCTAGCTGCTAAACTACATGGTGATACTGGCTGATCTGATCTTTCGCATTATACAAGAATGAGGCTGTAGTGATTGTAAAGAAGAAGATTGTTCTGGTAATACTTAAACGATAATCGCTAAACTTGAAGCTTATTGTTCAGTTTGCGACTCCAGCCACAGTCGCCCGCAAGAAAAAACAGCTCAGTATCAAATATTGTGTATATTTGATTGATTAGTGTTCAACGAAGACGACCATGGCTGCGCGATAATCGCAATGATCGCTCCTAGGAACACGTACCTTTAAAATATTCAAGAACATTATGGATCCCTGGTCTCAATACCTCGGCCTAAAATATCAATTAAAAACGTCCCACCCTTGAGGTCCCTATGACCGAAAGAAAAGCTCCCTTCACAAATGGCAATTTCCGTGGTTGTACCTCACCTTTTAAGCTAGGTGAAAGGGTAGACGGGATTTCGCAAAAGAAAGCTCAATTGAACGGCATCAGTTCAAGAGTTTCCTGGTAGACCTTGAGTACATGATAATAAGCACCTGGACAAAAAACAAGGAAAGAACGGTATAAGAACTAAACAGTGAAAATGGGTAAGTTGTTTTTTTTTTTGTTATGGGGCCGATAGTTTGCTAAAGTGACCGTTTAGGTCTGGCGGCGCTAGAAGCTCATTGTTGAGCATTTTCTTCTAGCGCCGCCAGACTTTGGCAAATTTCCGGCTCCTAAAAAAACACTATTGATAAGGGAGACCCCTGATATGTTGTTAACGGGCCATGGGACCTCAAATTTGAGTGAGTGACGACGTTCTGGCTCGAAATTTTTGACGAATATCGGCTGAACTAGTCCTAAAAAGCAGAGTGATCGCGGAAAACCGCGGCAATTGTCTTCATGACCGAAATATGTTCGTTATACGACAAGTTTGGGAAGGAGCTGTCGCTCCCAGGCTAAGAGAGCACAGCTTAAAAAGCATAGTCTTCTTTGGGAAATGATTGAACGCAAACGATTTGTATTGAAGGATAACCTCCTAAAGTTTTGGCATAGTTATTTAAAAAAAGGAATAGGGAAGGAGTAAGTTGATATTGCGGAAAACTTCGCCGAAAGGCTTTAGAAACAATTTCAGGCTGCTGTTCTTTTTTAGCATACAATAGGAGTGGTTATGACTACATGATGTCATAAGGAAATTGTGAGATCTCTGGAAATAAATGTATTTACTTCTACTAATGTCCATTTCGCCATAATAGCAATTATTGGCCCCTTGTCGTATTTTTACAACAATAACTTAGTAGCAAGCAAATTCAATTTTCGTCCTTTTATTTGAATGAAATTGATTTTATTATTGGAGACATACATTTGCGCCACGTACCCGGAAGATAAATAATCTTTTCATTCGTATCCTGACTCAATGCTTGTGTATTTGCAATATTTACCTTGTATTTTTGCGGCAGAGTCAACACGTTTTCATCTGATTTGTGTTGAAGCCTATCTAGTTGTGGAGAGCCAATGTCGAGCCTATGGAAGTCCAGAAGAAGACCCTTTTTATGTTTCCCTGTTTTGTGCTCCAGTTCGATTATGTAGTTCAGAGTATTCTCTTATGTTTACGTACTGGGAATTGTTTTTATTTTCCATATATCCTTTCCCTATATGTCGCCTTGTGTATCGGATGTATTTATGTAGGTACAAGGATACATAGCATGTTTCATGCACAGATATAAAAAAGGAGGATTGAGAGTTTGTTTGTTCACACGGGTCATGTTTCGATAAAAATCTGATCGAAGGCATTTACACAAATAGAATTTCCAATTGTGTATGCCATACAACAATCAAAACCAACATCCTACTACTTCGTGGAAGGTGAAATGCTATTGAGTTCTAGGAACAGCGGTGTAGCACTAGTCATACTTGTGTAATAGAAATTGGAACATGTTTAGATATACGAGTACGTAATACGAAGTAGTTATTGATAGGCCCGCGGAGTATGCGGATGTCAAAAAGCTTGGAGTGTAACAAAAGAATCGAGTTTTCCACGCATATAATTGACTGTATTGGGTAAGGCTTGCATGCCGACCTAATTTGAAAGGAATATCATCGACTTCACCTTGGGGTTCTAGGAGTGAGAGAGTTACACATGTCCTCATGATACGGATAGGTCACCCAATTGTATTGTAATGAATTTCAATGATTTCTACCTCTACGCAATCTGGTCCGGTCAATACGAGAATGAACGTTGAGGGTTTATTTGCAATTCGTGAATTGATTACACTATGTATAGGGCACACCTATTGTAAACGTACTCTGTATCGTATTACACTAGGCTCCAATTTGCTTTAATTTGTTCTCAGCACGGCTCGATTGAATTGTGTAATCGAGCGTGATTGTAAGCAATTCCTGTATTTGCTTTTGAGGAGTACGTTGTATGTGCATATTGAGAAATGACCAATCAGCTTTATTGGGATGCAGTTTGATGAGTTATTCTGTTAAATTGCTTAATTCACCTAGAATAATCAATTTCTTGTTGCACCATCCTAAAAAGGGGCATTAGATGCGAATTTGTTTTTGAAGAGAGGTTTTTTATTAATACGAGTTATAAGGATGAATTTATTGTTGCAATCGATTAATAAATCGTTTCGAAGCCAATGTGATTTAGTAAATTTTTTTGACTATATTTTCAACTTAAATTTTAGAAAATGATTTTCTTCTTATATATTAAAGGATATATGTATCAGTTGATTTGCAGTCTCTGCCCTAGAAAGCGATAGATACATCATTAAAAAGATGGAGGGAACATTGCTTTCTGGAACATTCCTGTTTCGCGAAAATTAGGGGAATTCTCTCTATTACATTTAGAGATTCGTTAATTGCGGAATTTCCGCCTTAGGTAGTTCATTTTCGCTTTAGGTGGTAAGAACCTACGCGGGTTGATTTGTAGCCCCTAAAGTGGAAATTTTTCGAGTGTTCTGAAAATTATCTCTAATTATGTAGAGAGAATATTCCAGAAAAGAGAAATGCTCTAGAATTTAAATCACGCAACCGTCAACAAGCCAGTTAGAAAGGTGATATAAATAGCTTAAAAAAATTAACGTAAATATCCATAATTAAAATGCTTAAGTTTCCTTTAAGTCAACGATTGGTCTTTATTTTTCCGTATACGTATTTCGACAGGTACTTGCTGCCTTCTTCAGCGGAGTCTCTTGATGTAGTCGACGCAAACGGGCCGAATCCAACACATAACAATATTAGCATAAATAACTACAAAGATCAGTACAGCTTAAAAATGTAGTTCATGCTCTCCACCCCTTTCTTTCTCTCTCTCTCTACACAAAGCAAACATTTTACGCTGTTTCTTTTGACCCTTGACTAAAATTACAGTAGTACCGTTCCAATTTAAATTTCAAGGATCCTACTATGTAGTCGAAAATCAAAAGCTATTTCTCTTTGTAGATGCACCAAATCTCAATGAGTGTCTTGTTAGCAACATCTAAGCTAGTGGCATCTTGGAACTTTTCAATTACTCTCCCACTTGTAAAACTTTATGAGCCAGGCTCTCTGCTCTGAATCTAGCTTCTATCCTTTCCTCTTTATTTATAATTCCAATTAATCTTACGCATCGTACCTTTTGATGTTACAATTATCATGTCCCAAAATCACGCTATGATTAACCTCAAATTAAATTACCAAATTAGAGTTTGGCGTTCTACTTAATTCGATTGATACTCTCTGCCTCTTTGGTGTGCCGGCAACATATGTACATTATATGACTCTGACGAAAATAAAACTTTCGGTTGCCCACACTCTGGACCACAATAACCTCTATGCCAATTTGAAATCTATTGAATATGTTTCCAATTAGTCTAATTACATTTCAAATCAGCAGCTTTTATAGCCTACCTGGGCGAACTACCGCAATAGTAGTTAGTCGGTTGAATAGAGAATTCTAGGCGATCGGTATATATCAGAGAATTTGCAAAACAGTAATATACGCGGCAGTTTTGAAATCAAAACTCACCCTTCGCTAAATCATTAAATTGAATTAGTGTGGGATAGTACAGTGTAGGGATAGAAACGTACCACCATATCTCAGGAATGACCACCACACGCGCTACAGCGAAAACGAATTCGGTGCCAATCAACGGTACAGTGACATTAATTGACTTAATTAAATTACATACACACATGTGTTTGACATACTACCCACGTCTATATGCCTGTATATTCATTCTCATAATCTGGTAATGGGATTATCGATATATTTCATCGAGGACGAAACATATAGATAAGCAAGCAAGCATACGAATCGATGCACAGTTCGATGGATGAATGGACAAGGAAATACGCACTCTAATGTGCCATTATTGGTGCTCTTATTAGCGGAAATGACAAACGTGGGTGCTCAATGATGATGTTGTGATAGCATGGGGCATCGTATCATATCACATAATATAATATTTACAATATATAAACTGCGACAACTTACTATATCACCTTCAAAAGTTACATACCAACTAGTCACAACTGATGGAAAAACAATTCTTCTGAACTGCTTTGAACTAAAAATCCTTCAACTAGTTCAGTAAAGGAACTAGATTAGATGATAGAAGAACCACAAATACTGCGGCAATCACTCTATTGTGCTATTGCATTGATTCTCGAGAGCCGGCCTGCAGTTTGACACAGTCGGGCGCAGACTTCACTAACATGAACTTCCGCCTGGAAAATTACAGAACTCTGTGTTCCGGGCCGACAATGCCCGTATCGGAACTCAAATCAATTTTGAAGCCTTCTGTGGATCATCTTATTGTGTAAAGGCCGAAATACATAGAGACGTGGACGGACGGACGTATTTTCTTTTGGAGTATTATCACGGGGTCAGGGACAGACGTTCACGATTTCAATTGAACTCATTTGTTTTCAATTTCATTGAAATTGTTTCCCCTTGGATCGCTCACGAAACAAAATTTTTCAAAAGTTCATTACGTTTATAGATGCGAAACGTTGCGAGGCGAACATTTCAGAGCTTTGTGCTTGCATTTACCACCCACCGACGAGAAACTTAATGTTGGTCATGGGGAAATAGATCTTCGAATATCATCGTCGTACATATCAAGTATAATTTATGCATACATCGTGTTCGTCGACTTTTCGCGGAGAGCAATGAAATTTGTAAGCTTTTGTTTGCAAGCACTTGGAATTTGCATAATTTGAGAAAAAGTTCATACTTTGTGTGCAAAATTGACCGCGAATGAGAAGAATCCCAGCAAACCAAATGATTCGTAAACGACCCGTAAACGATTCGTTTTCAACGGATGACGATTCATTTTCGGATCCGAAAACGGTCCGAAAATGATTCGATGAGCGGACTAAAATGGTCCCTCGTTTACGAATCGTATTTGCGAACCGAAAACGGACCGCAAGTAGGAATCGTTTGCGGGTCATTTTATACGGATCGTATGCGGGTCGCATATATGAATCGTTAGCGGGTCGAATTTATGAATCGGTTACGGGCCGAATTTATGAATCTTTTACGGGTCGAATTTATGAATCGCTTGCGGGTCGAATTTATGAATCGGTTGAAAATATTTCATGGCGGCCTGGTCGAACACTTCTTCGCCCACATTTTGAAAAACCAAATGAAATGAATCTGTGAAAATATAGAAAAGTATTTATAAGAAAATATATAACCTCATAATCCTTTGTTATCAATTCCCAAAAAAAAAAATATAATAATGGGTACTTACATTTTTAGTTGATAAAATCACACATCAATCAATTTAATTAATTAATTTTTATTTCACAAAATTCACACGCGTTTTAAATAAGCAATCACTCGTAGTACAACTAGCACACTTCTTTCACGGAACACTTCCAAATAATCAATGAATCATTTAACATTTTTCAAACCTGCATAGATACGTAATTAGGATTGTGGAAATTCCAAAAACAAAGAAAAACAGAACAGGGCGTAAACGCAGATCATTACGGACCATAAACTCAAATATCGCATACATTTTTCTTTGAATTTTCTCTGTGACAAGCATATACATAGATACACATTTCTCGTCCACGTGCACAATGTGCACCAGTTTATTACCTAAGAAATGGACTTTTTTTGTATTGTATTTGCTTACTCTCGCAAACATCGAGAATTATTAAAGGGTTTCTCGGAATGCTTAAATTTCAACACGAAATCAATACTGAGCATGTTGGACTCGTCCGCAAAATCTTCGTTTTTCTCTACCATCCGTTTTTTGGTTTGCTGGGATTGATCAAAAAGATCCCTCTACATGTATTTTGGCCTTTAGGATGGAGAGAGTTGTTGGACTCTGTCCACTGTTCTCTATGTTACATAGCTGGTCGGAAAAATGATCGAAACACAGCTCTCGAACTAGGTGGTCAGATACCATCCAAAGCATACTGTGATTTAGCAGGCAGCTGCTTTGTTCCGGAATAAGTCTAATTTGTACAATGTGCAGTACTGGCTTTAAGCCTTGCTATTGTACTATAATTTTCATCCCTGCTTCGATATGAATATGCTGCAGTGGCAGTAGAACAATCAAAGCCCCAAGAACTGAAGTAAAATGGGATCGCATGGCTCCCATTACAATATGGCATGTAAACCTTTGTAACAAATTTTTGTGAGAGTGTTACTACCAGCTAAGGTGGTCGCACTCTTCCATCAAACATTTGCTCCATATTCAATAATTGGTCGAACAATCGGACGATGTAGGGTTTTGTACCCCACGTCCTTCTTGCATACTTCCGGGAAATCCAAAAAGCATTTATTGCTTTTCAGATGTTAGCCTAGGATTATATTGTAGTATCTGCCCAAAATAACTTGCTGTTAAATGTAACTACTTGATGTGATTTGGCCTTTTGCTTTTCTTCATGAATACTCATTACTCATTATTGCCCTAAAGACTTGTTCGGACTAAGCCAGTAGTTTAGTCAAGTAGCGAGCAATCCAGCAACTAAATATGTTTGAACAGTAAAAATTTAGTCGAGTAGTTTAGTAAGCGATTTAGTCGAGTGAATCCATTTTGTTCTTTTTTTTTCGGACGAGCGATATCCCAGTAGTGTCAAGTATCAACGCGTTTTATTGGTCGAATTCATTATCTGTCTTAAAAACGTTGCGCTGGAGCGAAGAAGCCACTGTAAAATTCGTTACAAAATATTGAGAATGCGAGTGCTTGTGGAATACCAAGACCCCACATTATAAACACAAGCAAATGAAGCAATCCGCATGCATTGAATTGCAAAATGGAACGAACATATGTTCTTGTATTTGATGAGAAGGTTATTAAATTGAAACGAACGTAGTGCGAACGATTTTTTCGACAGTAGTGACTAAATTACTGGCTACTTGACCAAATACTCGCATAGTCCGAACAAGCCTTGACCCCTAGTGGGGCATAGCGCGTCAACTATTTCATGTGGCTTAGCTGACGTTTCGTTGGCATAAACAAGTTTTGGACGATGCACGTTGCCAGTATGCACCTCCTAAAATTCATGAATGGAACAATGGGTTTACCCGCAGACCACTAATGTCACACTATTTATAATGAACCATATTCTGGTCTGGTCGTGCTGCTTCCACCGGCAGATCCCAATACCCCCGATGAGAGCGCGAATTTGTAATAATACGTAAGGACAGGGGCAACGAGCGGCGTAAACCCCGCCCACGTCTCCGGAACTGAGCTGCAGCAAGCCTCTGCTTAGCTCGTTGAGGGACCCTTTTTTCTTCGCCAGATGGCATGGCCCGACAGTCACCATGACTGTCGGGCCGTGCTACCTTAGGCTCCGTCCCGACGGGCATCTTAGGATGCCCACCAATCCGTCCGTTATTCATTCTTGAACTATGTACAACACCCTCTGGACGATGTCGGATAGAGCTTCTTCAAATTTACCCAGTGACAATAATGGGCAGGTCGTCCGCATATAAAAGTCCTAAAACGGAGAATTTCTACATCAGATTGCTACATTAATGCCTCAATGCATGAGGGATAGTATACCTCCCTAAGGACAGCCCCACTTGACATTTATTTTGATAGTGGAATCTCCCAATTTAGTGATGAAAAGAGAAGAACGCTCGATCCAGACCGTGGTTGTGATGTCGGTGCTGTCGATGGAGTCAAAGAAAGTTTTGTTTAAAATACCTGCAATATTTAGAAACACACACACTTTCGTTCACTGTCATCGCCGGTTCGATATCACCAACAGGGCTGTGAAGAGTGGATTCAATGGAGTTGCCAGATTGACTGTCAAACTGTCTTTCGTGAACCAGATTACGGAGCCAACTCCTGATGAAAACATCGAATATCTTTTCAATTGCTTCTAGCATGAAAGATGTTAGGTTGATTTGCCAATAATTCAGGGTCATCCATAGGTATGTAACCCATTTTTGGAATAAAGATCATCGTTGCTGACCTCTAAGTACTAGAAACGTAGCCCAATGCAAAGTTGTATCTAAAGCTCGGCACACTCCATCGAACACAACCACGACCGAACCGTTTGGGTTAACATACGGCCCGAGTGCTTATATAGTAGTTTCCTTAACTAATACAACTCAAAAAAAATTGTTTTTTTTTTCCTTTTTTTACTTCCAATTAAATTATTAGTTCAGAGTTGTACTACTTTCCTCTAATTTTCTCAGCTTTAGTATTAGTTTATAGTTCCAGCTCTCCACCTTTCGCATCAATGTTCATACTAAAAAATTTATAAAATATGCATCTCCTTCCAACTGACTTCATTGTTATACAATATAATCGCAAAACCCTTTCCCCCGACTTTACTCTAAAACAAAAAATCTGTTCTGCACTTCTTCACTGTTTCTGCATAATTAAACGCTAATTAACCCTCTATGAACTGCGCTTCGAAGGCCAACCCCATCATTACTCAGGCAACAGCTTCCGACTGTCCTCTATCGCTTTTTTTTATGAATGCGGACAACATTACCCTCAAAATCCTCTGAGCCGCATAGAAGACAAACAAAAAAAAAGGACTTCACGAGCAGAGAGAAAAAACGGAAACTGTTTCACTGTCAAACTCATCAATTATTCGCAATCTTCTGCCCGACTTATTTCAGTCGTGCGTCTCTCTTGTCCGTCATCGGCAGCCATTTGGCTTCAAGAAACCCTCCAACCGCTCCATCCACCTACCCAGAATACTTAATTACATTTCACTTCTTTCTGCCTCATTATCGTCATAAGTTTATCAACAGGAAATTCAATCTTTATCGAAAAGAAATTTTTGGTGGATACAGATATTGTCCCAAGTCAACACTCTCGTACATACATACATATTTCCCAGACTCTGGAGGGAAACTTGTAAATGGTGAACGGATGCAGGGAGGGTCGACTACAGCTCCTCCTGCTCGTGGTATTAAGCTTGCCTTTTGGCATCAAGTTGTCCCGGTTCTTGCCAAAGTAATTTTCAGGAACAGAGTAGAAAAAAAGGTTTCATTATTTCATAAGTGGGTGGAAAAAATGCATGAAACTGGAGCTTGAATTTAAAATCATGTTGCAAAGAGTTGCTGTTCGAAAGGAATTGCTAATGCGAATTGATGTTATCGATTCCAGGATAGTTTAGCGCAAGAGTTTCAATGCCGAATAGTAGAATGAGAGACTTTCAGACAACTTTCTTAATTATTAAGGTTAACATTCTAATTTGTAATTTCATGAAAAATTCGACGAAAAGATTTTAGGGCGCCCTATTTTTTTTCCTAGCCTACTTGTAACCCTTCTCACTCCGGACTTCATTTCGAATTATGTATTTCGGAAAGCTGCTCATTTTTACTTCACCCCCTCCATTCGAATAACCTTTAGTGATAATAATTTTGAAATTTTCCTAAAATTTTAAAGTGGCAAGGGTACAAAGGAAAAGTAAGACTCCCGATGGTGTTGACTAAGGAGTTTTCCCAAGGAAAATTTGGTTATCGTTAACGATGTTGACACGGTCCAAGGATGATGATGGTGACACCTAGGGGAGAGTCGATTGAAAAAGTGGTGCAAGTAACACAGAAATTATTTACACACAACACAATATGATTAACAGCTTTGGTGGGTTCGTTGTCTGGGGCGACTAAAAAAATGTTTCACGATTGTGGATGCGTGCAGCAGCGCCGGCAGGCTCTTGAGGAAAATGATTGCGGAGAAAAAGAGTTACTCGACAGGATGTCCAAATTGAAATATAAATGTTGTAGCTAAATGTGATTAGAGAACGGAAGCCGCTCATTGGATGGCATGAAAGGATACTGCCGCCCAACTCGTGTTACGTCTACCCTCGTCAAAGAGAGTGTAGGTCCTCCATCGAAGGGGGGTTCGCCCATAGTCGTTATAACATTGCTGAAACCCGAAGGAGTTTAGGACTGAAAAAAAAGTAATCTGAAATATTATCTTATTAATATTTAGACTACTCGTACTTAGCTATTCAGTGGGAGGTTGCCTTAAAATATTGTTTGCATTATGTTTGCCATATTAATTTCCATCCTGCTCTTGACATTGTTCGGTTGATTAATGGAATTGAGTTGTGTCTATCGGCGACATTCTATTCGTGGATGTATCTATATATATATATATGTATATGAACGTATCTGGTTTCTTTCTTATTAAACATTCGTCAGAGGCTTCGAAAACGTGTAGATTATCTTGGGTGAATAAATGTTTTTGAATTTGTGGCGATTTTGGATGAATTGTCTTTTTGGCCCACCTAGAGTTAGAGTGTCAAAATCATTGAAATTCAGAGGATTTTTATCTATTTCGCCTTCTTCGCCATTGGCTTAAGTTATAGACTTCGTTTTAAAGTTTTTGAGCCGGCCAGGCACTTCTTGTTACTAAATTGACGGAAATTGGCTCATAAACGTGATTCCTCGTGCAATTTACGTAAAAAAATACATATTAAGGAACATTTTTTCGAATTCTTAACCCTTTAGTCGATAACTCACATTACTAAAACACAATATATGGAAAACTACGCTAGCCAGAATGCTCCAATAAAAAGTCAATCCCAGCCAATACGTTACTCTAAAATACAAAATGTATTTGATTGAAAGCAGACAATGAACAACAGGAAATTTAATTAATTCTGCTCAAGAAGAAACGACCACCTGAAAAGGTTTTTCTTAGTGAAGGCCTGAATGAAACCTGGTAACTTCTTTTACATTTCCGTCTTTAAGGCTGGTACTAACCTTTTCATGTGAAAATTTTGCACTTATTCCTCCCACGAAAAAGTGACAGTGTAAACTTTCACATAGCACATATCCGCGACGCTCAACACGACACTTGCCTTCTTACTAAAAACAAAACGGTTTTCAAGCTAAATAAAGTGCAAAGTAATTGTTTTCACGTGTAAGTTGCTCATAATGATGTGGAAACGATTTTTTTCGAATTAAATATGTTAGTACGAACGAAACTTTTGACAGTTTTTGGATGATATTTAGCACTAAAAGCCGACTTTAGTACTATGCTTTACAGAGAATTGTCTCTATGTTCTGTAGATTTCTTCCGCTGGTTGTTCTATCCAGAGCTAGTTGAATGTTTGTATATATGTATCACGACTGTGGGGGGGATTACATGTTGAATTTCCACTGAGACAAAAACCTTGCCTACAGAATGATTACCAGGCTGCGTGAACTATCCCCTCAAAAAATTCTGACAGATATTTGGGGGAATTGTTCATCGTGACATATCCCGAAAAAATAAATGGCAAGTTACCCAAAAAATATGAACTTTCCTCCGAAAAAAAATTAAATGCGTGCTAAGATTACCGCGCGTCAAAAGTGTAACTTTTAAAAATCTTGTTAAAGCTGCATACTGGATTTTGCAATTAAAGATTTAGCTTTTTATCCCCTCCCTCTCACTCATTTCGTCAAAAATCTGAAATTCCTTATAGTTTCGAAGTTATAGCCAAATGAAACCGGAATATAGAGGGCTACGCCCGCAATCCGAGGGTTTTGTAGCAAGCGCTTATTTTGGTATATAAATATCGGCTCCTTGCTCTTCTTCATACCACTCAGATTGATAAAAAAAAAACACACTTATAAAATGGCTTACCCACTTACATTTTTACGAACTAATATTTTCTCCTCCCCCACTATTCCTCTTTCTACAAATTTCAGGAAAATGCGAAAAAATGGAATGTACTCAACATTACCTTTCTCACGACACCTCACTTGCCTATACCAGTCGATTAAAAAAAAATTTACCTTAATTTCGCCTCTATGTGGACCCCTCCCCCCTTCCACCCGGTAAAGTTTGCCAATTACGACGCATCTAATCTTTACCCTTTCAAAAATGATTAATTAAATAACTGCAATTCGCACTACGAAAAACAACATGAAAGTAGTACTCACAACTATGAAGCCGATAGGTGTATTTTTTGTGTGGATAGTGTCGAAATGCCTAACTTTGAATCAATGTACTATTATTAAATATTATGTGATTGTAATGAAACCTAGGGATATTATTGCCTATGATGTTGGTTATCATTGGCCATCAATATTTTTGACCTCGGGTATGTTTAAGGGGTGCAGGGGCGTGCTAACTGCAACTATAGAAATGTACTATTATTAACCTTTTCTGATGAAATTTCAAAATTCTATTAATCTAGATTTTCTACGCTAGTAAAATGCCGCTTTTTTGCAAATTTTCATATTTCTAAGTATAACGGTTTAGAAATGCAAGGGAGGGGGGGGGGGACAAACTCGGATCACATATTTTCCCCTCTATCTCTTTTCCCCTTTTTTCAAATTTGGTGAAAATACCGGAAATGAAATGTACTCGGTGTTACCTTTCTCATGATACCCCACTTGCCTATACCAGATGAAAATTTTTTTTTGACCTTCATTTCCCCTCTATGGGGACATCCCCTTAAAGTCAGCGTATTACAACGAATCGCTTTCTCCGGCGAATTATAATAATTCTACATACTCCCACAAAATTTCATGTATGTAGCTTCAGCCGTTCGTGAGATATTTCATGGACAGACGGACAGACATTTGACCGATTTCATAAGGGTTTTGTTTTTTATACAAAACCCTAAAAACCGAATTTTAAAAGAAACTAGAGTATAAGAACAAAAAAAAGTAGACTGAGGAGTATAAAAATAGTGGGGATCGATGCTCCGAGGCCCACGGGCATGGAGGTGTACAGTGTGGGGGGGGGGGGGGGGGGGGGGGGGGGGGAATTTCGTCAAAAATCCGCAATTCCTTATAGTTTAGAAGTTTGTCCAAAAAACCGAATTTTAAAAAAACTAGGGTATACAAACTAAAAAAGTAGACCGAGGAGTATAAAAATAGTGGGGATCGATGCTCCTAGGCCCACGGGCATGGGGGTGTCTACTGTTGGGGGGGGGGCAAAAATTTCGTCAAAAATCCGAAATTCCTTATAGTTTAGAAGTTATGGCCAAAAACCCGAATTTTAAAAAAACTAGGGTATAAAACCAAAAAAAAAGTAGACTGAGGAGTATAAAAATAGTGGGGATCGATGCTCCTAGGCCCACGGGCATGGGAGTGTCCCCCGAGGGGGGGGGGGGGGGGGCAAAAATTTCGTCAAAAATCCGAAATTCCTTAAAGTTTAGAAGTTATGGCCAAAAAACCGAATTTAAAAATTATTTACAATACAAATATATGAGCTTGTATCACAGCGACGCGAGCGCTTCTCTGATTTGGGTGGCAGAACAAATAAGTATATTTTTTCGATTCACTACCCATCGATGCGTCGTCGCTATAAAAGTTACACTTTAAAAAAATGAAAGATCTTCCAAACTTAGAGAGGGGTACTTGAGATGAGTTATTCCTCGAAAATCGTTTGTTAAAACCCATATAATTGTACTTAATGAGACAACACGTTGTACCCGAACTGCCTAAATGCCTAAATGTCTATTTTACGGGAACGTATACGGTCAATGCATCGTCACAATAGTTTCACTATGAAAAACGTAGATTCGTACTGCTCAAAGCGGAGATCGACTATAGAGTTGGTCCGGAGTAAATTAGGCAGTACGGACGGTCGCGAATACATCCTAACACTAGTTTCACTCTGAAAAACGTTAGTTCGTACTGCCTGAAGCGGAAATTCCCTTAAGCATTGGTTCTGTTTAAACAAGAGGAACATAACGGTTAGATTAGATTATATTCGGAAAATGGTTGTGGTCCCATCAGCACCAAGGCCTTTTAAACGGCCTATTGTGCTATAACTCCAAATCTAGTAACAAGTCTAAGCCTGTCGATCAAGATTGATCGTGGTATCAAATTTGCTAAAAAGGGCGAGCGAAATCCAGGTGATGTCTTCTGCTTCAGGGAAGGCCATGCCAAAACACACACCACGAAGGCCGGCTAATGCCTCACAGTCACAGAGAATATGCAATGACATTTCGTCATCCCCATCACAGAAACGGCAGCTCGCATCCGATGCTATACCGACCGTTTTAAGATTGGGGTGTATTTCTATCTCACCGGGCGACGCATCGTGGTTCGCATCTTGGCTTTAGAGCTGTAGCGTATAGAGCGATCGTTCTAGGCGGTATACCCTTAAGCCGCGTAGCCCACGCAAGGGGAATGAAAAATCATCTCAATTTAGAACCCACTACTCGTATTAGTCAAAGACCCGAACCACCATACCTCGCCCGGTGAACTAGAAAGGTTTCAAGATGCCCTCTATGACATTAATGTTTAGTTAGGAGGCTTCATATCGTTCTAACCTTAACACGGTTCTGCTTGAGCAGTTAGAGGATTTTTTACGTGAATGGCCCGAGATTAACAATTTTGCCTGTCTCAGGCCAGGAAGATTCTCCCACTGGGCGGCGACCTCATTGTACTCCCAGTCTCTGATGCGTTTTCTTATGGTACATGGCGGGATCCCGCCAAAGGGCTTCACTTCACAAAAAGGTATTGCCGAAGCCATCGTGGCTAATTCGTCGGCCTACCCATTCCCGGTGATGCCGACATGACCAGAACATCAAATAAACATAACATAACGGTTTCTTTGTTGTAAATTTGAAATACAAGATTGAAGTAACATGGAAAACGTTAAAAAAAAGTTATCCCTTTAAATTTGGAACTTTGTGGATATAATTTATCAGCCAAATTTATAAGTTTGGGAGTTTTTTTTTAAATGAGGACTGAAAGCGATTAAGAACCCAGCGAACCGACTATACTGGGTGGGGCATCAGATCGTTTAATGCAAATAAATAAAGAGAAGAGTTTTGACGTTCATTACTTCTCGAACTACCGCGATTGCGCATGGAGCCATGATGTTCCAGCTCGGGCGCTTGATCCATGACTAAGACTTGCCACGTTTGGCTAGTCCTCAAAATATCTGGGCTTAACCGACCACACAACATAAAATCGAAGCAAACTAACGGGTCGAACCACTGCCATATAGATTATACAGGCCGGCTATCAACTGATTTTGAGTGATGAATGACGTAATTACTGCCTTCGTCTGTTTCGTCATAGAGTCTGTGGAAAAAATGCAGTGGTCGGCGACTGATGAGGGAAGTCCGGTTTTTGCCCGTTTCGTATTTAATTTTCGTTCTCCGCGTTCAGTGTTTATTTATTAGTTTAATTGCATTTAGCGATCTGCGAAAACAATCATGCGCGCGATGAAAATGTGTTGTGCAGTGTGCATTTTTTTTAACGAATCGTAAGTAGTTTTGGCTAAAAATGTTAGTGAACTGTTCGGCAATATTCTGCGACTAATCCCCAGGGCTACGGCTTCGACCAAATGTCTGCAAGTGTCCCAAAAAGTATGTTCTGGCCGTCTAACACCACACCCCAGCATTAGTAACGAGCGGACGGTCGTATCTGTAAGTGAAACCCGATACGTCCATTCTGTTTCCGCTCCGTCGATCCGCCTGTGAAATTTGTATGAAATTTCACACAAACTTGATAGACGGACCGTAATTGTTTTGTTCATTAGTTAGCCGACAATTTTAAATGTGCTAAAAACTGTAAAAGAAATCCAATCGAGTAGCGAAATACGAAACGAAAAAACGAATAGTTTTTCAATGGTGGCATGACAAGAAAATTTTTTTCGTTGTATTTTAATGAAGTCGCTTAAGCGGTATTGAGTCGCCCGGTTACTCAAGTCTCTGTAAAGATATTATTTAGCAGCGTAATGCTTATTGTTAACAATAAAAGATTAAGACTAGGCAAAAAGAAAACTGTTGGTGAAATTATGCTTGCAAGGATGAGACGAGATTTTGGTTAACTTTTATTTTTACGAATATTTCATCATATTCAAACGCAGCTGAACATATTTTTAAAAATAAATATTGTATTCAAAAACATGTTCTCTCTTTACATTTGTATCGGTATCGGACTTTTATTATAAAGATATCTCAGCTCCGGTTTTGATATTAAATATCTAGGCTGGGTTTCATATTTCTCTATACTATTGAAAACTAAATTTAATATCTATACGAAAAACCCACCCCACTCCCCATTGTTAATTGCCTTGCTCTTTCAGGGGCATAGGCACGTCAACATCTCTTGCATTACTACGTTTTGGTGACGTTTCGATGGCAAAGCTCCCCATGGAAAGAGTTAAAGTTAAAATCCTAATTTTCTTGTGGTTTTTCCTTATATAGACTATTCGAACTGATATATGTACAAATATTAATAAAACCAGTTTGCTAAATGCAGTCTCCAAAAATCAACGAAAATAACTCTACAACTTGACCACTTTCACTTCCATCATCATCATCGATAATTTCAATTAAACGTCACGAATATTAAGAAAAATCGTTGTGATAATTAACATTATCGAACTTTTCGTCATATGCTTGGTGATTGTGATTGATGACTATTCTATAAATTGATTGATTTATCTTGTGCTAATTCATTTATGTCGTTCGATTAGATGCGAGATTTTACGTATAAAGATAAATTTGAGACCGAGGCATCAATTTATGTTAATCGTTGTCACTTTCTTTCGATTGATGTCCCACGAAAAATCCATGAATAATATTTCTTCATAAGGACGATAGAAAAAAAAATCGGCAATATTTCACTAAAGCCAATTCCATTTTTCTTTTAGGTACCAATCTAATGGGTGTCGCTGTCCACGAATTTGGGCATTCGCTAGGATTAGGCCATTCCGCTGTAGAGGATGCGATTATGTTTCCCTGGTACCATGGTTATGAAATAACCGGTGACTTGCCAGATGATGATCGGATAGCTATACAGTATTTGTACGGTAAGTTGACATAAAACATTTATTAAGCCTTGACAGTAAGCGTCATTCTCTATTTCGAATTTAGGAACCAAAGAAAAACAATGGGGACCCTATAGACCGAACAGACCACGCGAAACGACTACCACAACTACAACCACCACGACCACGACTAGACGACCGTATCGTGAGCGACCGCAACGACCCAACTATCCTGAAAATGATCCACGCTATGATCCACGATCCGATGATCGTTACAATCGACGTTACTATCCGGATAATGATCCTCGAAAGAATCCGCAATATCCGCAATATCCGCAAAACGATCCGCGATATCCACAGGATCCTAGAAATCCCGAAGATCCTCGATATCCGCATGATCCACGATACCCGCAAGATCCACGTAAACCGCAGGACCCACGCTCTCCTCAAAATCCACGATACCCGTATGATCCCAGATATCCGCAAAATCCACGACCTAATCCGCCTACGCAACGACCTGAAATGCCTCCAACGCGAAGACATCATCATCAGCCACCAACAAAAGGTACTACACTAACAACAACCATTACAACTACGACTACGAGACATTGGAAACAACATAAAACACCACATAAGATTCCCGATAGGCGGAAAAGTGAGAAGCCGGATACGTGTAATACCAGCTACGATGCTATCTCCCTTATTCGCAATGAACTTTTTATCTTTAAGGATAAGGTAAGATGAGAAATGGTTGCAAGTATTTTGGAGAACGGTGTGAACACAAATGAAATAATATTTGTTTTTGTAGTACTTATGGCGAGTTGGGAAGCATGGACTCTATACAGGGTACCCACATGAAATTCGCAGATTATGGAAAGAACTTCCTGAGGACTTTACGAAAGTTGATGCTGTTTATGAAAACGCGAAGCAACAAATTGTATTTTTCATTGGTAAGTATTTTTTTTAATAATGATACAAAACTGACAAGTCCAAGCCAACGCAACTCTCGCGCCTTTCGCTCAGGGTGTCGAGGATGATACGGGGTCAGTCTCATCCGATATAACAGCTTTAGATGATATGACAGACGGAATATTGACATTACTATAATGGAAACTGAATTCGCCGTCATCATACTAAGATTTTAGCGTTAAAAAGTAGTATTTTGCCTTAACCCCTAGTGGGGCACAGCGTGTCAACTACCCATGCACGCCATCGTACTCTGTTCTGGGCAATGGGGCGCAGCTCCCCAGACGACTTACACTCTTTTGCCACAGATCGACGTCATGTGATTTTAGGACCCACTCTTGGTCGGCCTTGGTTGGAAATGGGGTTCCATTTCATGGCAAGTAAAGCAATGCCATTATCATCGTTCTGCAATGTGTGACCTATCCACTGCCATATTTTCGCCTGTTCAATTCGTCTATTGGCATCCGACCAGTACGTCGACTTAACTCTTTGATGTTGTTTCGGGGGAAAATTCTTAAAATTCGACGAAGACGTGAATTGACGAAAACTTACAGCCTTCTGGTAACTCTTGGGGAAACTTTCCATGTACTATACCATACAAAAGCACAAACAGTACCAGGGAGCGAAAGAGGCCCAGCTTGGTCTTGATGCCGAGATAACTGCTTTACCAGATTTTGAACAGCATGACGTATGCGCATTTAGCCTGGTTGATACGGCGAGCGATGCCCTGCTCCGTACCACCATTTTCGGCAACAATGCTACCCAGGTAGACGAAGTTGTTCACCTTTTCCACAGGCTGCCCATTAATATTGATAGCAATAGGTGCCGGATTTATTTTTCGCAATGGCGGGCTAAGAACCTTGGTCTCGTTGGTGTTAATCTTTAACCCAACTGCTTGCCTTCCTCTCAAGATCTAACGCCATTGCGGACAGATCCACGATTTGAGAGAGATCCGTGAGAGGATGCATCCCTGCCGAACTCCGCTGTGAATCTCAATACCATACCTTTATGCAGAACGCGACATTTCGCGCCGTCATAGGTTGCCTTGATAATAACCACAAGCTTGTCAGGTATGCCTCCCCTGTACAAGGCCACCCATATAAAATCCCTGTTCACACTATCGAAAGCCTTCTCGAAATCAATGAAAAGCAAGTGAAGCGGTTAATCGTACTCTGCGCATTGCTCGATAATGATTCGCAGGGTGTTAATTTGATCGACACAGAAAAATCCGATCGAAAGCCGGTCTGCTCTTCATCAATTGCGCTTTCGAAGTAAGCCTTTAGTCTATTCCGGCCGATTTGAGCTATTATCTTGGCAACGGCAGGAAACACACAAATGCCTCTCAAATTATTACAGTCTGTAAGGCTACCCTTTTTCGGAAGTTTGATGATTAAACCTCCCGTCCACTCAGTAGGAAAGGTCTGCGTAGTCCATGCTTTATCAACATACTTATGGGTGCAGCAAATCGGTAGTTACGCTTGGCATTACTTGATAAGGGATACCGTCGAGTCTGGCGGCCTTTCTTCGTTTTAGTGCAATAATTGCAGCGACTATTTTCTCTTTCGAGTTCGTGAATAACTTCATATACCTGGGTTGCAACTTGTCAAGGGACGCCAACGAAACTGACGAAATCAAGCGACGGATACAGTTAGCTAATAAGACTTTTTTTCTCGGTTTTCCCCATAATGAAATCGAAGCATATGCACAGAAATACGAAACTCCGCGTGTACAAAACCATTATACGACCAGTGCTATGCTATGGCTGCGAAGTATGGACCCTAACTCAAGCTTCCGGAAACATGCTAGACACAATTGAACATAAGGTTCTACGGCGAATTTTCGGGGCTGTTTGCGATCGAGATGGATGGCGCATCCGGTACAACCATGAGTTGTATGAACTGTACGATGAGCTGAAATTTTCGAAAATCGTCAAACTACAACGACTTCAATGGGCAGGGCATGTACAAAGAATGGACGATGATCGCAATGCCTAAGAGAGTAATGTATGCAGAACGAGTCGACGGAGCGAGACTGCGAGGACGACCGAGATCTCGTTGGGAGAGCTCAGTAGGTGTGGACCCCGCGCAACTACTGGGCTTCCAAAATTGGAGGACGCGGTCACGTGACCGAGATAATTGGAGGACAACGATCCAGGCGGCCAAGGCCCGACGTCGGGCTGTCGCGCCACGATGATGATGATGATTTTCTCTTTAGTTGGGCAATGGATTCACATTTTGATGGTTAGCTAAATTATCTATATGAGGCGGAACTTCACCGAAGGTTATACGGTTCAAAACCGCGGCAAAGTGTTCTTTCCACCGCGTCATTTGGTCTTACTCCAAGATAAGTAGGTTTCCATCAGTATCTTTCACCGGATGTTTGCAGGAGTAACGACTACCTGTAAACTCCTTGATGACACCATATACAGCGTTTAGGTTCTTCCTTCTTGTGGCTTCTTCTGCTAAGGCTAGAAGAGATTTCGCATAAACTCATTTATCGCCTCGCACACTACGCTGAACTTCTCGAGCGTTCTGATGGCAAAGGAGTTCGATGCTGCTCCGATTGTCGTCTGATGCTGCAGCCAAACAAACCTTCAGCTCTCTTCTGCCATAAATCGTCGGAAATCCAGGGCTTATTCCGATATGCGCTATCAATGTACGCACTTTTTATGGCATCCTAGTTTTCATTTATGTCACTTTCTGGGTAACTAGTCATCTCAGCTGCTTTTTGCGCATGATGGTCGTTATATTGTTGTGAGACAGCTGAATTTTTTAACTGAACGATGTTGAATTTGTGACGCCTGAATCTTTCGTCGCTAGGACAGCGTACGGCTGCAATACACATTCGAACATTAGCGATCATAAGATAATGGTATTTTCCCATCCCAGTTTCGGCACCCTTCTGGTTTCGCACATCGAGGAGGCAAATTTTGAATCTTTTACTAATGGCAAAGTGGTCGATCTGATTTTGTGTTCTGCCTCGATCAGAGGACTATCTGATTTTATGGTGGTCCTTATGCTCAAACATAATACCACCGATGAAGAGACCATTGATGTAATGGAGCACGGAGGACGAGGGGTGGTATCGGCCGTAAAGGCCGGAGGTCACCAAAGGTGAAGAAAAAACCCTCTCCAGAGACCACCAGATGACGTGCTCTGGCAGACCAGCCCAGTGATCGGGAGTAGCGGGGTGGGTTTGCTCACGGCAGTCACTGGCCTCCTCCATTAACATACAAAAATTATTTAGCACGTCCGCCCGTAATGCAAAAACGAAATATCCTAAAACCCGAGAAAAAAAAACGATATCGAGAAAAAATAAGAGAAACGAGAAAATAATGGTGGTGCCTACGCACCAAACTCCCAAAGAGTTAAAATAACAAAGTCCTGTGAAGGGACATGGGGCTGCACCAGCCAATCTACTTCAAAATCAGTATAAACATGGGAAGACCGTCCAATCAGGACAGATCCTTCCCCCTTCCAGTTTACAGGGACCTAAGGTGTCATTCAGTCCACTATATGGGTCTCAGGTGTAATGGACCCGCGCCTCTTGACCCTTCCCTACCATGGGATTCTGGGCGCACAATATTGAAATCCCCCGTCTTTTACCGTTGTCGTTGCGATCACCAAGATCATGTCTCCCTATCACATGTCTGAGCCCATAGTTATCATATCAGCGCCAACTTTTGCATTTAAATCCCCCATAACCATTATAATTTCTCCTTTGGGTGTTCTGCTCTGAACTGCGCTTAGTTGTTTGTAGAAGGAGTCTTTTGCCAAGACATTGTCGGGCTCAGTTGGAGCATAATATTGTATTATTGAGATGTTCCTCATTTTGCTCCGGAACTTTTCGGTCATGATTCTGTCGGAGACCGGATCCCAGGATAAGAGACAGTTTCGTGCGGCTCTGGTTAAAAGAGCCACACACCTGATTCACAACTACTACCGGTAGCTCTACTGGCAGCGCTACCGGTACAACATTACGGTTCTACCCATTGGAGAGATAAATTCTCCGCTGTTCCACAATCTTATCTCACTAACTCCTAAAATGTTTACTGGCGGTTTGGCTTGGTTAGCATTGGTCACGACCACTGCCGTTCCATGGGGCGCCCACGAGGAGGACTATTGAAGAGGCTTTTTGCCGCCCGTGATAACGTCTTTAACTTCACTCAGTATATTCCGAAAGCTCGCATCACGATAATTGTTGAAAGCTTCCCCTGAGAGCTTTGAGCTTTCCAGAATTCAAAACCCATTCACACTCCACTTGAACTAGCTTTCAACGGGTATATAACCGAGCTTTCCCGAGTTTCAGTTTCCGGTTAATAAAATAATTACTAATTGGATTAATGAAGAGAATTAATTTTCTCCAGTAGAAGATTAGGTTAGGTTAGGTTAGGTTAAAAGGGTTGCTTAAAAAGCACACTTAGACCGCTATTGGGTCCGTTGTGATACCCCTGGACTCAGCAACTGAGACCAAACTCACTCGTTAAACCAGCCTGAGCTCAAAATGAAGCGATGTAGCCGACCAACATTTACCTTTTTCAGGTCATCCAGATCGGTGAAGAAGTAGGAACCAAGGTGGTCTTTCCTAAAACTCGCCAGGGCCGGACAGGTACACAGAAAATGAGACGTACTTTCCTCCTCTTCCTCGTCCCCACAGCTCCTGCAAAAATCATTATATGGAAGACGAAGTCTCCTGGCGTGCTCCCCAATTAGGCAGTGTCCAGTTAGCACTCCTACGACAGTTCTTAGATTGTCTCTGTTTAGCATTAGCAATCCAGAAAAACGTTTGGGATCCAGTTTGGGCCATATCTGTCTAGCCACATGACCTGTACTGCCATTGCTCCATCTGATGCAGGCCCTATCATACGCCGCATCTTTGATGGCCAGTTTACACGCAGCGAACGGCATCCTGGTGCAGCGTAACGGCCCGCTGATCCCATTGATCGTACCTGCTCGAGCCAGTTCGTCAGCCTTGCAGTTACCAACATAACCACTATGTCCTGGCACCCAGCACAGAGAAATATTGCAGAGCCTTCCCATCTCTATAAGCGAGTTGCGACAATCCAGTACTGTCTTCGAATTTACCAAGACAGAACTAAGCGATTTAATCGCCGGTTGGCTATCCGTGTAGATTACAATGTCCCTACCAGATATATCGTTTTGCGACAACCAGGCTAGAGCTTCAGATATTGCTGTAACTTCCGCCTGAAAAACACTACTAAAGTTCGGGAGTCGGAACGACAAGCTAATATCTAACTCTTCCGAGTATACGCCAGCCCCCACTCCTTCGTCAGTCTTAGAACCATCAGTGAAAATCGTAATGGCATCTGATTCCTGAAAAGCAATTGCAGGCCAATCATTCCTAGAGGGAATAAGGCCTGTAAAGCCCATTTCGAACAAGTATTTCAGGGGAGGGGTATAGTCCGTCTCCTCGGGAATATCAAGGTTGATCAATATGGCCGAGTGACCTGTGGTTGACGCCGCCCAAAAACCGGTTTCACGGAGGCGAACAGCCGTGATCGCCGCCATCTGCTCTGCAAAAATGTCCAAAGGAAGCAGATTCAACAGGGCGTTCAGGGCAGCGGTTGGTGTAGTCCTTAGAGCCTCCGTAATGGCAATGCATGCCAATCTTTGGACCTTCTCCAGCAGGGTTCTATAGGATACAACCCTAAGCGCCGTCCACCAGACGACAATCCCATGTAGCAGAATAGGGCGCAAAACCGATAAATAAAGCCAGTACCCTCGGTTGTAAGCCCCATTTCTTACCTATGGCCTTCTTGCACGAGTATAGTGCAACAGTAGCCTTTTCAACACGTTCCTGAATGTTCAACTTCCAGCAAAGTTTCCTATCCAGTATGAGACCAAGGAACTTGGCTTTATCGGTGAGCACAAGTCTTGTGCTCTCCATCAAAGGTGATTCGAATGAAGGTAGGCTGTGTCTCCTAGTAAAGAGAACAAGTTCCGTTTTAAGCGGATTTACTTTAACCCCAACCTTACTAGCCCAGTTCGTCAGGATAGAGAGGGCGTTCTGCATTACACCACTAAGGACACAGGGAAACTTTCCCGAGATGGCAATAGCAATGTCGTCCGCATAAGCAGTGACCTTGCATCCCAGCCCTTCCAGTTCTAAAAGGAGTCCGTTGACCGCTAAATTCCAAAGAAGGGGGGAGAGAACACCACCCTGGGGAGTACCCCTGTTCACATGTCTGCGTACAGATGATGTGCCGAGACTAGTGGAGATAACGCGAGATGTAAGCATCATGTGTATTAGTCTACAAAGCGAGTCATCTCCACGAAGACCTGAGAGGGCATCCAAGATAGCTGCAGGTTTCACATTATTGAAGGCACCCTCGATATCAAGGAAGGCCACCATCGTGTACTCCTTGCAGGCAAGAGACTTTTCGATTTGACCCACCAGAGAGTGTAAGGCAGTATCCACGGATCTACCCTTCCAGTAGGCGTGCTGGGAGGCAGATAGAAGATCCGCTGGGATAGTGCTCCGCAGGTGTATGTCAATCAGACGCTCTAAAACCTTCAGCAGAGTCGACGATAGGCTGATGGGTCTAAGGTCTTTCGGACTCGTGTGTGAGCTTTTACCCGCTTTCGGTATGAAGATCACTTTAACCTCCCGCCATATTCGAGGAATGTGAATTAATTCAAGGCAGGCCTTGAAAATAGATTCAATCCAGGGGTACACCACGTCTATCATATGTTGTACATCCGCTGGAATTATACCATCCGGACCAGCAGACTTGAAAGAGTCAAAGCTAGCTATGGCCCATTCGATTTTTTCTTTCGAAAGAAGTGACGCAGAATCGCATGGCGCCACATTAATTCTAGGAGTAGTTTCCAGTGAGATAACAGCAGAGCTATCCGGAAAATGAGTGTCTAGAAGGACTTCGATCGTCTCTTGACTCGAGGTTGTCCACGTACCGTCATCCTTTACCAGATAACTTGGCATAGTTGGATTTGTGGACAGAATTTTCCGTAGTCTAGAGGCATCGCTGGACCTATCGATGCTTTCGCAAAATAGTCTCCACGAACTACGCTTGGCCCTTCTCAGTTCCTTTTTATAAAGGCCGAGTTGACCCTTATATATTACCCAGTCTGAGTTTTGTTTTGAAAATTTAGCCCTGTTAAAGCATCTTCTACACGTGGCCCTAAGCGCACTAAGCTGAGTACTCCACCACGCTGGCTTAGTCTTACCCCTTTGCTTACTAGCAGGACATGATCTTTCAGCAGATTTCATGAAAGCCCCCGTCAGGGTCTCTACCATTGCATCTAACTCCTGCGTGTTGCTCGGCTGACACGGTAACGGAGGTAATGTATTCATAAAACACTCCCTGTACTTACCCCAGTCAGTTCTTTTCCGATTAACAATTACTGGTTTGGCATTATTTTGCTCGTCCAAGCTAAATTGAAGATAACGATGATCAGAGAATGAGTGCTCAGGAGACACCCTCCAATCACGTATCAAATGTTGTATGTCCTGTGAAGCAAGAGTAATGTCTAGGACTTCCTGCCGACACCTCGTGATAAAGGTGGGCTCGCATCCCACATTGCAGATAAGGAGATTTGTTCCTAACAAGTAGTCAAAAAACGCTTCCCCCCTCGCATTGGTGTCGGAGCTACCCCATACCACATGATATGCATTGCAATCAGACCCGAGAATGACGCAGATTCTTTGTGAATTGGCTGCATCCAGGGTTTGTTTCAAAATAGTCGGAGGAATATCACCATCATATGGTAAGTAAGATGATATCAACCAGTACTGCCTCTTATTTAACTCCAGGCTGACCACCACAGAGTCCGCATTGCTGAAAGGCGATACCAAGAAAGCACTTAGACTTTTCCTTACAAGAATACAAGACCGGGGTTTACCCTGATTTTTAACATAGAAGATATTATAATCAGTGGACCCCAGTCCTCTTACAACGTCACAAATAATCCAGGGTTCCTGTATTAAAGCAATATCTTCTGCCTCTTGTGCAAGACGAAGAAGAAGTGCAGCTGAAGCTGTCTTACAATGATGTAGGTTAACCTGCACAAATCTGACCATTACTGTAACAATTTCACCGACTCCACCACAGTAACGTTGGTCTCCCCTCCTCATCGGATGCAGACCGGTCAGTGTCCGATTCAAACAAGCCACGAAGGCGCATGGAATCCGAAGAGTCCACTAAGTCATCGAAGTCGGAGGCAAGAGGCAGACCGTCGTCCTCAAGAGACAAACCGTCGTCTTCAGCATCCTGTTCGCTTAGATTTGGGACTTCGGAGGGTTTGCCTCCGTCCTCTGAGCACTCTTCTTTCTCCATTGGGCTCGGCGCAGGAGCCCTGCTAAGGGATTTTTTAGCATCTCCCTTATAAACCCTTATTTTTATTTTAAGGAAGCCAAAAGCAATTTCGTTTTTTGATTTGGCAAGATGCTCCAATGATTCGGTATTGATGATGAATACCGCAGATCGAGAGTTCTCAATTGGCTCATCTAATTTCACAATCTTCCAGTCATGGGCTGGAAGATTTGGATTACTCGTGCGCACCTGATACAGAATTTCCTCAATATCGGTTAATTCCTTCGGTAACCAGGCACGAGCTCGGGGGCGTGAAGGTATTTCACACCTCGGTATGACTTCAAGCTTTGCACCTGGCCAAAGCTCGTCCGCTTTGTTGATGGCGATACGAAAAAGTTCTGCCGAACGCTGATCAGCAAAACTCATTAATTTTATCCGACCCTGGTGCAGCCTCCATCATTGCAGACCGGAGGTGGCCCCGGATTCTCTTCCATCACACTGCGAAAGGTGAGGGCAAGACTACCCTCGACCTTTCTCCAGTTGTCTAGCGTGATGCTACCTTCCGCGTCCCTCCTGTCCACTACCGCCAGCTCTATCCGTCCCTTCAGCGCTTCCGCATATGAAGGAGCGGGGTTGCTTGAAGCCGTGGTTTTACGCCGTTTGGTCTCCTCAGGAGAGACGTCCAATGACCTCAGCCTTTTAGCTATCTTGGAAATTCCCACACTCTGGCAGATGCAGTTTAATGCCCATGCAAGGGACGCTACCTGCTTATCGGTCCTTTGTGCGTCAGGAATTTTTTCCACTACGTCGCGAATCCGATAAGCCCTGCGTCGCTCCCTGTAACGAGCTTCTGATGGCTGCAGCTGTTTCTGCTTGCCAACCGTACCCGGGTGCATACTGGCTTGCATGTTACCCCGCAAGCCACTACTGGGGCCAGGTTGATCCAAAGCCGAAGTAGCGGGCCTATTACGTGGCCTGCATTGACCAGATTCGGTTGAGCACGCATCGGATTTTACTATTATCTGACGACCAGGCTTAGCCACAGTCTTAGAATCAAGACAAGGACCCGGTACACTTGCAAGTGAGCCTGCATGCGCATAGCTCGACGAACCAGGAGCTGCCGCTGTCTGCTCTTTGGAGATACAGCTGCCACTAGATGCAGCTCCCTCCGAGCTTAGACCAGGCTTGTCCACAGTTCGCACCGATCGCATTAGTGTACACGAGCCCACTACGTCATGGTTTGACGGACCAGGGTTTACCACAGTCCGTCCACTAATTATTTTTTTGCCCTTAGGCGTAAATTTCCCCGTGCTCATCACAACCGGAGGGGGAAGAGCAGAGACGTGATAAAAAGAACAAATATAAATGGCACTTATCTTATCTATGTCATGCTGCACCGAATGACACGCAGAGTTTCGCAGTCCAAATTATCCAGTCGCCAGATAGGTCGAAAATGATGACAAGAACTAAAGCAGGACACTATTTGCACGTACGCGAAAGAATACGAAACACTATGACCACTGTTTCTATTTAATCGCTTGGAAAGATAACCATCTACTTAGCGAGATATTTTCTCGGACCACTCAAGTCTCGCGCGGGCCAAGCTGGCAAAATGTAAATAAAATAAAACCACCAAGAAGATTAAGTTTTGGGAACCAAGAAGATTAAGTTTTGGGAAAAAAATCGACTATAAATAATGTTCACGGCAAACACATTGCAATATTAACCGATATGCAAATAATGTTATAATGCTGACAACGTTGGTTACATCAGACTGCACTGTACTGTCAGATACGTGACTCCTCAAATTAAATAATCTGCCAGATTAAGTACTAATTTGGCCAGATGTGACACTCTGAATATGAGCCGTTCCTGTCTAGTGCCACCACAGGCGCCATTATTGGTAGGTGTACGGTCGTCACTGCATACTGCTTTATCGGAGAACCAGGAGGTTTCGGCTTGCATATAATAACTTTTGTAGTAGCTTAAGAGATTGAATGTATGAATAATCGCATTTTGAATGAGTTCGGGGCGATTGTTCATTATAAACTGTTGCCTAAAATTTGGGATAATAGTTCACAAAATTTGGTGTAACCAAACTTCATAAAATTTGGGGCGATAGTTCCAAATAAACCAACTCAGAATGGGTTTTCGCTTTAGATAGTACGAAACCACAAAAACTTTTAGGCAATGCCAAATGGGGCGATTTTTCGCCTTAAAAAAAAGGATTTGGCGCGATAGTTCCTAAATTTTTTGATAATTGTCATTTGCTTTTGAGGCGGAAATTCCGAATAAACTATCATCCCACAATTGGAGCAATTGTTCATTTTCGTATTAGAACGTTAGTTCCTGGGGTGTTAATTCACGTCTTCCGTGTTCATCATGAGAGTTCTTCTACGAAACCTAACGTTGATAGCAACGCACACAGATTAGCCATCGCAGCGATACATCAGGAGGTACTTTTTCATCGATCGCGGGTTTAGGTCAGTACTATCGACCATACCACCAACTATATCTCCGAGAGCAACGAAAACGACACTCGTCAACTTTGGTCACACTGCGGTTCACGACTTAATTCCTATTTATCTTGAATTGACCAGGACGTCTCAAACATCCGTTCTGCTTGCAATGGAGCACCTCATGATGTGGACGATATCTTCCACTGCCCAGCTGCATCTGAATACCAGATCGCTGTGGGAGAACCCTATAGAAGAAGCTATTTTTCTATCCCTCAACACCGAGGATGTCAGCGAACCGTAAGCATGTACACACCGACATTCCGACCATTGCTACAATAACAACAACCAGACCTAATCTTCCAATGCCTCAGAGCAACATTTGATTGACAGCCTGCAGTTATATTTGACATACAATTTCTTTGACATCAAATTGGTTGCTATATTATATTAGTATATTATATGGAACTGTAAAAAAAATCGTGAACGATAGTCACATACACTGTGCGATCGATCTGACGATCACAATATCGTCAGATCGATCGGACGACGGATTGCATCGTATATGGGGGCTATAGTTGGGACGCTAAGCAACATAAATTGACGCCACCTTGCAAAATATGATAGAGAAATGCCGTTTGGTATTATTGTTAATGATCCCCATACATTCATTTTAAGAGATGGAGCCATCTTGTACCCCGCGGCAGAGCGGCTGTGCGGGCGAAAAACCGCGAAATTTGAGCCCTTTTTTTAATATTCTTCTCATAATTTGTAAACGGTGCCTCGGATCAAAAAACTTAATAGGATGTAAATTAAAGAACGTCAATTTCTACATCCAATGCATTGCTCAAAGTTTAAATTTGGTTTAGTAGTATAATCAAAATCGATAGTCGAAAAACGTCACTTTTTGAGGCTTTGCAGAAAAATCACACTATATCGCTTATCAACCTCACATATCTCGGAAACCAATGCTACAAATGGAGAAACTCAGTAGGGAAAAGTTGAAGATACTTCTATTTCAAGTTCAACTAGCCCAATACTTTTCAAATTGGCCCGTTTTTAGTGTAGTTGTGAATGAAAATGCAGACATGACATTTTAGCGATTTGATCCTGAATAGCTATATCTCGATAAATACAATATAACAGCTCAAAGTTTTGGTTTAACCTCAATTCGTAGATATTTTTACCTTATTTATAAAAGTTTTTCTAAAAAAATGCTTTTCCTTTTTTAATTAATAAAAAAATCTGGAGAAATGTGAATATCTTTTGAACTAATGATCGTTCCGAGTTGCGGTTGATTTCATTCGACTCAGAATGCCCTAACACATTAAGAGTTAACCTAGACGTGGAATAAAAACTTTTTATTTTGAACTTATTTAATAAAACATTTATTTAACTAATAAAAAAAATCTGAAAAAATGTGAATATCTTTTGAACTAATGATTGTATGGAATTGCCTTTAGTTTCATTCGACTCAAAATGACTAAATACATTAGGAAAAAGCCTTAAACTGGCATCAAAGCTTTTTATTATCAACTTATTTAATAATAAAGCTTATTTAAATAATAAAAAAAATCTGGAAAAATGTGAATATCTTTTGATCTAATTGTCGTATGGAATCACGGTTGTTTTTATTCTACTAAGAATGACCAAATACATTAAGAATCGATCTAAAACTGGCATAAAAGCCTTTTATTTTTGACTTACTTTACAAAAAAGCTCATTTAATGAATTAAACAATCTGGAAAAAAGGAAATATCTTTTGAACTAAGGATCGTTTCGAATTGTGGTTGGTTTCATTCGACTCAGAATGACCAAATACATTAAGAACCAACCTAAAACTGGCATAAAAGCCTTTTATTTTTAACTTTCTTAACAAAAAAGCTCATTTAACTAATAAAACAATCTGGAAAAATGTGTATATTTTTTGAACTAGTGGTCGTATCGAATTGCGGTTAATTTCATTCGACTCGAAATGACCAAATACTTTAGGAATCATCCTAAAATGTCATATAAGTTGCTTGAACTTTGAAATTACGGAGGAAATTAAATCATTTAATTAACTAATTATTTAATTAATTAAATTAGTCTGACAAAAAACTTAGCAAAACTTTTATAAACAAGGTTAAAGTATCTACGAATTGAGGCTTAACCAAAACTTTTAGCTGTTATATTTTATTTATCGAGATAGAGCTATTAAGGCTCAAATCGCTAAAAAAACCATTTCTGCATTTTCGCTCGTAACAACACTCAAAACGGGCCGATTTGAAAAATATTGAGCTACTTGAACTTAAAATAGAAGTGTCTTCAACTTTTCCCTACTGAGTTTCTCCATTTGTAGCATCGGTTTCCGAGATATGTGAGCTTGAAAAGCGATATAGATATAGATTTTTCCCAAAGCCTCAAAAAGTGACGTTTTTCGACTATCGATTTTGATTTTACTACTAAACCAAATTTAAACTTTGAGCAATGTATTGGATGTAGAATTTGACGCTCTTTAATTTACATCCTATTAAGTTTTTTGATCCGAGGCACCGTTTACAAATTATGAGGAGAATATTAAAAAAAGGGCTCAAATTTCGCGGTTTTTCGCCCGCACAGCCGCTCTGCCGCGGGGTACAAGATGGCTCCATCTCTTAAAATGAATGTATGGGGATCATTAACAATCGTACCAAATGGCATTTTTCTATCATATTTTGCAAGGTCAAATCGCTTAGCGTCCCAACTACTATTCGTTGGCTTAGTTGACGTTTCGTTAGCATAAACTGGTTTCGGTTGGTCAAACATTTGACACAAAAAGTAAACATATATTTAATGGTGTAGTGGGCGCTTGTGGTGTTCGAGTTACATATACGGGGTCTCTTCTAATGAAGACAGAACTTTTTTAATTACATGTCGATGTATCGTCATAGCAACGGGCGGTTGGCAGCACTGCAATTCTCATAACCGTCCTGCATGGGCTGTTTTCAGATTATCTCGTTGGTTTTTTTCGCTGCAAGCGTTCATTTTTTCACCGCAAGCGTTGGTTTTTTCAGCGCAAGCGTTGTTTTTTTCACCACAGACGTTGATTTTTTCACCGCAAGCGGTGGTTTCTTTCACCGCAAGCGTTATTTGTTTTTCACCGCAAGCGGGGCATTTCGACATCCGGACAATTCGATAATTGTTTTATCGACGCTCTGCTGTTGTAATATTGATGGAAACAATAGTCTTGTTTGATACAATCGAATAAAGATCCAGAATTAATCTAACGGTCTGGATCTGTGACGAGCAAATGCAAACAGCCACCATACCTATTGTTGGCCGCATGGGTCAGTGCAGAAAGGTATTGGTGCGAATTGCCGGGAAAAAAGTTGACTTTCAACCAACTCACTATCAACTCAGATCCAGATGTGATTCCATATGAGACCTGGATCAAAGACCGGTCAGTAGCTTTATATTAAAATTTACCTTTGGTTGGAATAAATCCTACGGGGCTAATGATAATTACCGTAAAAAATTTACTTACGTGTTGCCGATTTTTCGTCTTTGAATTTATCATCCCAATCAGAAAACAGTCCTTTGGCGATAAGCATCCACGCTTTCTCCTTTTCCTGCCTGTTTTTGTAGGTATCCGAACTTTCATTTCACAAACAACAATGATCTTCGACGTATTCTATTAATTTTTACATATCCATCATGAAAAAAAAACACAATTTATTATTTTTCATACGATAAAAAAAATATTTGGAATACTTTGAGTGCTATCTTCTCGAACCTCGAAACAAAATGTACCTAAAAAGTAGCTATAAAAATCTTGCACTGCGCTCCGATATATGGGTTCGTCGCCAGAAACTAATTCTTGCTAACATTGATTCCATTATTTCGAGCGCTTTTTTTCAAAGCAATGCTGTGGAACCGCAGTCTTCCAGAATTGGAAAAACCCACGCTTGCGGTGAAGAAACCAACGCTTGCGGTGAAATAACCAACGGCTGCGATTGAAAATACGCAAGCATATTTGCGTTGAAAAACGAAAACCTGCGGTGAAAAATGCAACGCTTGCGTTGAAAAAACCAACCCTTGCGGTGAAAAAACCAACGCTTGCTTTAAAAAAAAACATACGCTTGCGATTGAAAATACGCAACGCAGTTGAATTTACACAAGCGTTTCTTCACGCAAAAGAAACGCGTTAAAAACACGTATTTCTCTTGCATTCATTTGGAGCCCAACATGGGGCTTGCAAGTTGAGTTACATTTTTCAACAACACAAATTCTCGGACAACTTCAATAATAAATTTCTCTCATTTCCAGGTCGCGAATACTATGTCTTCAATTCAAACACACTCGAACCGGGATACCCAAAACCATTAACACAAATAGGTCTTCCGTCATCCGTGCGAAACATTGATGCTGCATTCATCTGGGGACACAACAAGAAAACCTATATTTTTAGCGGTACTGTGTACTGGCGCTATGACGAGGACGTGCGCCATGTTGAATTGGACTATCCGCGCGATATGTCCATCTGGCAAGGAATCGGATACCATATCGACGCAGCAATGCAATATCTCAATGGTAAGCCACGCAACGCTGGTCAAAAGCTCAAATCATTCAAAACCTTTTTCCATTTCCCAGGCAAAACATACTTCTTCAAGAAAAATGTCTACTGGGAATTTGACGATAATCGAATGCATGTCGCCCACGATCAGCCTAAATTGTCAGCACACAAATGGATGCAGTGTCCGCGAACGCGAACCAATCCGACCAACGAAATTGAGGAGATTTTGCCTCGACGAAAGGAACCTCTAACGTCGGAGCCTAGATATTCCACGGCTAGCAATTCCGTTTTGTTAGGCAATGGAAGTCGATGGCATCATTTAGAGAAAATTTTAACGCTACTGCTATTTACGCCATTATTCATGACAATTTCACTTCAATTAGTTTATTTATAATCATGTGATAAATCAATATAATAAAAATTTATGTTAATTTTAATCAATCTGAATAAAACAGGACAATATAGGTGTAAGTAGTTAGACTAGTATAGAGAATGTCATCGCATCTTTTCTCATTATTAATGTATTGCCATAAAAGTGTCTGTGAGTCACAAATTGATTGAAATTATCAGGATCTTTGTACAGTGATGGGACGAAGGAGATTTGTATTAAATACCGCAATTTTAAGGCTCAAAATATGATATCATAGAAAGGTTGCATTAGTCTGAACTTTTCAACGCAAAACGAGCAATATGCCAGACTGAAATCGCTACTTAAAAAAATTTTAGGCAAAGTTCGTTTTCATACACATTGTAAACTATACTTTTGGAGTTTCCATTTTTTATCGTCTCGTCACCGTTTCCATTTTTGGCGTTTAAGCTTAGCTTCAAAGCGACTATAAATTGTAAACTTATGGTCATCAATCGGCATATTAATATTTAATATATTTAATGAAAAAGGCATGACTACATAAACTCTTTCCATACATTCTTCTTGAGCTCCTTATTGCATGTCGAAATTCACTGCCGTACACAAAGTGTACTTTCACCTCATATTAGTTTTTTCTTATGATTCTCGAAATTCAAAATGTTTGTTGTTTTTTATTTAGTGTAGACGAAACCGAGGATTAAGTTATAAGACCAGGTTACCTAAATAAAATTTATATACATTATATGATTTTTTTTTTTTAATTAATTAATTTCAATTCTGTTTACGTTCATAAAAATGTTTTGAAGGCATACGACTGAGGAAATTCCCCTAATTTGTAAAATGTAAAATAAATGTTTTATTTGTTGCATTTTTTTTCAGTTTTAAATATATTATGTAATTTCTTACGAAAAATGATGTGTATTTTAATTAGTTTTTCGTTGATACCCAATTCTGAGAACTTTGACTGCACAGGATGTTAATTTTGGACATATGGTTAAGAAAATGACCCAGTTTAACAACTGCGTCATACGTTTCTTTTTAATTATAAACGAAAAGGCCGATAGCCACGGGTTCGAATCCTGTCCGTCCCGTGGATGTTTGTGTTGTTGTTGTTGTAGCAATGGTCAGAAATTCGTTGTGTGAGTGTGTTACATATTGTGTTGTTCGTCGTCTTCCTCGGTGTTAAGTGATAGGAAGGTAGCTGCCTCTACGGGGTTCTCCCACAGCGATCTGGGGTCAGGTGTGTGGGTGCAGCTGGGCATTTGAAAATGGGGTCCACATCGTGAGGTGTACCATTGCAGGCGGGGCATGTGTTCGTGACATCCCGATCAATGCGAGATAGGTAGGAGTTAAGACGCGAACACCAACCCGACCGAAGTTGGGCGAGTGTCGTCCTCGCTGCTCTCGGAAGCGTTCTCTCATCAGGAGAAATGGCTGGTGGTTGTGTCGAGAGAACTTTATTTGGACCTAGTCCCGCGATTAATGGTCGTACCTCCTCGTGATGTATTGCTGCGATGGCTGTTCTGTATGCGTTGTTGTCAAAGGGGACCCTTTTGTACCTCTGGACGTCTCTTTCGAGGTCCCTCAAATCACGCCTGACATGCCTTGGTGGCGGCGTCTTGTTCATGAGGCTGGAGTTGGGGTGCTCCCTACGGTAACAACCCACCAGGTATTGTTTCGGAAGATGCCCTTAGAGGCATCATCATCGCTTCCTGATGCAGATGGTCCTGGGATGACATCAGGAGAGATCCGGTTACAGTACGGAGGGCGGCGTTTTGGCAGGCCTGGATGTTATTCCATTGTGTGTCACAGAGATTCTGTGACCACACTGGAGCCGCATAGTTGCCTACAGACCTTCCGAGTGCTTTGTATGTGACCAGTAGGGTCTCTTTATCCTTGCCCTAGCTGCTACCGGCCAAGGCTTTGAGGATTTTATTCCTTCCGCGCATCCTGTTACACACTGTTGAAACATGAAGGATGACGTGGCCATGCTGTCCAGGATTACTCCTAGAATTTTAGGATGGTTCACGGTCGGAATGAGTTGATTGCCAATTGAGGTCTCAAGTTGCATCTTGACTTCCTTCGTCCAGGTGGTGAATAAGTTTGCCGAGGATTTGGGCGCGGATACGAAAAAATGTTTGCCCGTGAAGAAGCAGTTAAGCTCTTCCAGGTAAGCATTTAATCACTCGCATATTTCCGTGATGTCGTCGCTCCCTGTTGCCATGGAGCAGTCGTCTGTATAGGAGATAAATTCCTTCAGGTGGGGTTGGAATTCCAGATAGGTAAAGGTTGAACAAGGAGTGAGACAAAACTTCTCCCTGTGGCACACCTTGTTTGATCTTCCTTAGCTTCGATTTCTTGCTCCTGAATTCGGTGTAGGACTGCCTGCCCGCGAGATAGTTGGCAATCCACTTTGTGATATGCGTTGGAAGAGATGTATTATAAAGGTCGAACAGAAGTGCCGAGTGGTTGACTGTGTCGAAGGCTTTCGACAGGTCTAGTGCCACCAGAATTGTTCTGTGACATGGACGACGTTGGTTGAGGCCATTGTGGATGCGAGTTGTAATGGCATCCAGGGCCGTCGTCGTACTATGCATCCTTCTGAAGCCGTGCTGGTGGTTTGCAAGCTTGATGCGGGCCGCAAGAACAGGGTGGATCAGTGCTTCGAGCGTTTTGGGAACTGGTGATAGAAGTGTGATGGGACGATAGGACTTGGCGAGTGTCGCTTTTTTCCCAGGTTTCAGGATTGGGATTATTCTCCCTTTCTTTCAGAGTTCCGGAACGATCTGTGATGTGATGGATAGATTGAATGTGGCCGTGAGGTATTCGATAGCTGGTACGTCGAGGTGTATAAGCATTGTCATTTAGATTCCTTCATGTCCCCAAGCTTTCGAGTTGTTTGCTTTCCTGATTGCTGTAGCCACTTCGTCCGTGGTGAAGACAGGTATATTGTCTGCAGTTCGGTTATGAATCCTTCGGATTATGCGCTTTTGTCTGTCTGGTGGAGGATGTCCCCAAGCTTTCGAGTTGTTCGCTTTCCTGATTGCTGTAGCCACTTCGTCCGTGGTGAAGACAGGTATATTGTCTGCAGTTCGGTTATGAATCCTTCGGATTATGCGCTTTTGTCTATCTGGTGGAGGATGTTCAATAAACTGCCTATTGAAGCGAGATGCACAGTGGGCAGGGTTGGAGATTGAGTTTTCTCCGAACTGTATGACGACATTTCCCTTCTGTTTCGGTGGATTGGAGAGGGCACGGACTGTCGACCATAGTTTGCTAATACCTGTGGTTAGGTTGCATTCATTCAGATGCGAACTCCATTTTGACCTCTTATGTTCGTCCACTTGTCTTTGGATTTCACAGTTCAGTTCGTGAATTCTGGGATCATCTGGGTTAGTGCTCCTGATGTTGTCTCTCTCGTCTGCCAATCTGGCGGCTGTGGTAGGAAAGTTTGGCCGAATTTTAGGAATGCGTCCTGCAGGAATAAATTTCGCAGCCGCTTTGTTGAGAACTTTCCTGATATTGGACTCGGCCTTACGTACGTCGGTGGGAGTTGGCAGGGCGAGGAATTTAGCACTAGTATAATCGGTAAAACTATTCCAGTCAGCCTTGCTATGGTTGACAAAGGTGCGGTGCTCGACAGATATGACATCTCTCGGTTTGTCAAGCCTTATCACGATTGGTAGGTGGTCCGATGATAGTGTAAGGACCGGCTCCCATTGTGTAGGCTAGCACTGGCAATCGTGATGTTTGTAGAGCTAGAACAGGTACCGGCAATACGGGTGGGCGTATCATCATTCAGTGTACAGAAGTCTGAGGCAACACGTTGTTCAGCAATGGCGATACCTCTGGCGTCGTTGTTAAGATGTGAGTGCCAGATTTCATGGTGAGCGTTAAAAGCACCAAGCAGTAGACGGTGTTGACCAGTGAGGAAAGTGTTGATATTTACATGGTAGCCTGAGGGACAACTGGATACCGGTTGAATGTATATGTTGTAAATTTCTATATCAACATTGCCTGATTTTATGGCGATGGCTTGCACTTCCATGGTGATGTCATTGTTAGTGACATCTATTTCTCGGTATTGTACGGAGTGGTGAATGATGAAGGCAAGTCCTCCTCCAGCGTTGGTCAGCCTATCTTTCCTTATGATGATGTAATTTCCATGAGCGTTAAGGGACGAATTGGGATGTAGTTTCGTCTCCTGGATGGCTCCAACTTGAATGCGGTGTCTGTCCATGAATGAAGCGAGTTCGGCAATTTTGTTTTGCAGCCCGTTGCAATTTAGTTGAACGAGTGAGAACGGATCGAAAATGGCGATCGGTGGTGCAGGTAAGAGCGCGTTGACATGATCAAACTACGATTTGACAAACTAGCATTTGATGAAAAGTTGAGCACCATCCAACTACGGTTTGACAGAAGCACAAGACATCAAACCAGTTTGACAAGGGGTTGACACGTTCAAGTAGGTGGTTTGTCAAACTGTAGTTTGATCGTGTCAACGCGCTCTAAGGCTCTAAAAAGGAGAGTACGCTCGCGGCCATTTTGTTGACATCGAATGGAGATTTGTGCCCATCGAATGGACATATGAGAGAGAGAGACAACACTAATGTTGTTAACTGGGAGCTGTCATTTTTACATGCCTGCCACTCTCCATTGGTTGGCAACAAAATGGCGTCGAGTGTACCTTCCTTTTTAGTGCTCTAGTGCAGGCGTAAGGTTGTTTTGTTGGGGAATCCTACTAGGTCTATTCGCAGGAGTCGTTGGGGTTGACTGAAAGCTCATGTGGGTGCTCACTGGTGTAGGGGGGTGAGTCGTGTTTGATGAGCTCGCTGCTTATGGACCTTGGTTTCTACACTGACTGGCAGTAAACGAAGGATTTCAGTGGCTGTGATGGTTTAGACCGGAGCAGTTTCTCAGGTGGCACCACTCGCGCAACAGTTGCATCTCACTGACGTCGCATTGAGATGCAGCTCTCTATTGCATACGCAGCAGATCCAAGGACCTGGGTTGTTTTCAATGCCGGCGCGGAGAAGTAGTATTGAGAGCAATTGCGCAGAGATGTGTTGCTCCCAATAAAGACAAAAACAGATACTGCATGTAACACATAAACACAAATCCTTGTTGCATTGAAGGGGTTTGGCAGCTTTTGGCCGTTGTAAAAACAGGTCGCTCCGGTGCGTAGAACCGGCTGCCGCCAGAACGTGGATGTTTGTGTTATCTTCCTCTGTGGCGTTGTTGTTGTAGCAAAGGTCGGAAATCCGGTGTGTTAGTGTGCTACATGCTTACGGCTTGTCGTTGATGCAGTAGCAATTTCGCAACTCTACAACGTGTGTCATAAATTTTGACTTTCGGTATTATCGTTCTCCTCTAGGTCCAGGCGAAGAAAAGCAGCTCCCTCAATAGGGGTTTCCAATAGCGTAATGAGTGTTAGCCAAGTAGGAGCGGTATTACAGTTGAAGATGTGCTCAACATCATGCGGAGTGAGGCCAGAGGCTGGACAGGCGTTCTGAATGTGATGACAGTATTCAGAGCTCGGGGCAGGTACAAATTCAGGCGTGAACACCACCCTGAGCGTAGTTGAGCCAAGGTAGTCTTAGTCTAGGTAGTCGAATTTCATCTAAAGATATTAAGAAATGGCAGGTGGTTGTGTATCAAGTACCCTTTTTATTTTACAGTGGGTTGCCATATTATTAGGGACAGTACACACAATAATGTATTGTAATCTGTCCTCTGACCGAAGCCGGGTTCGTTAGATATTCTTGTGCTGAATAATGAAACACTGCGATTGAAAAACACACACACTTTATTTACTATACGAACTACACACGCGTAACTAACAACCAACGTTAAACTGGCTCGAACTATATGTTAACGGCGGATAACGATATTCTCCTTTCCGCTTCCGAGCGGATACTTTATAACGATCCGACTGCGACTGAGTGTCGAGTATTACTACTTCTTTCTTTTCTTCGTGGCATCTACCTTAATATAGCTGCTAGACCCATGTACCCACCAGTTAGCGAAGATGCTAGACGGTTCGAGAATCGGCTAGTGCTCATTATCGATGGTTATGTTTCAAGAAGGTTCTACAGTCCAGATGGCTCGAGTATCAGTTGGTACTTGTCATGGATGTTTCGAGACTATGACGGAGCTTAGTACAGTGTGTGTCGTAAGAGAGACGTACTTCATACATACAACAGTATTTTTCAATTAAGAATCCTTTTTTGAGCAAAAAAATAGCTTTCATAAATTTATTTTATTTAATTTTGCTACTGGTACCATTATTAATATATTTGACAAGTTGTTTCCAAGTACTAACACTGGAAGTCTGTGTCTTCTATTAAATTAGTGAGGTATGTGCTCATTTGGTATTGGTTGTCGTTTGTTGTCAAGTGCTGTGCAGTGACTTAACTTATTGTGAAATAGCGTTAAATGATTTTTTCGCAAGTTTTTCTTTTCTGCAATAGTTAAAACGTGAGTAATGCCTCGTATAGAATAACTTTTTTCAAACTTGATGAAAGAATTTCATTTTTGTGAGCCGTTATTCTCCACGCAAATTTCGAGAAATTCACACATTGCTATTGCACTCTACACATTCTCAGCGGGAGATAGCAGCTATAAGGGGTGTTTCGAAGTCGGTCGTCAACAAAATTAAGATAAAACAGATCAAAACAAACCTTTGGAGGCGAAACGTACAGGAAAATGTGGCAGGAAAATCGTCACCACTCCCAGTACTGATAGAAAAATCAGAGACATCTGCATTCAGAATCATAAACAAAGTGCGGCTTGTTTGACGACATTGATAAACAATGAGGGAATTGGAGTTTCGAAGAGAACAGTCCAAAGGCGGTTGACTGAAGCAAATCTAGTCGGCCGTCGTCCTATGCAAAAATCGCGGCTCACCGAAGTCTCGAAGAAAAAGCGACTGCAATAGGCCAAACAACACCGGCATATGAATGTTGCAGACTGGAGTCGTGTGAAGACTTTTTTTAATAGTCGTTAATGATTTTTTGCCATTATTGTAATATTTTACAGGTATGCTTCTCCGATGAATCGACCTTCCAGATTTCGACAGGCAAAAGCTCATTTATCCGATGACGCCCTGGGGAGCAGTTCCATCCAGACTGCCTTGTAGAGAGGGTTAAACATCCGGTTAGTGTTGTGGTGTGGTTTGTTATCTCGGCCAAGGGGACATTTTGCATCGTGGAGGGAACCATGAGGGAGGATCACTGCAAGCGTGTCCTGGAAACTCGATTGGTCCCACAGCTCAAGGAATGGTTCCGTAACACATTCCAGGCTGAAAAAAATATAGCCGTTTTACCCTGGCCGGGAAACTCACCAGACATGAACCCCATAGGTAACATATGGGAGCTCACCAAACGAGACATCGCCAAAGAAGTGATTACCACCAAACGCCAGTTAATTGAAACTCTTATCAGAGAATGGCATCATAACACCCAACTGCGGGAAAATGTAAAAGTCCGCATAGAGAGCAAATACATTTTGGAGATGCAACATAAATGTGAAAGCACCAACACGTCACACCCAGCTGAAAGATCATCAAAAGAACGCGCAATCAAAAACACCATTGGAGAACTACCTCTGCGCTATATAAAAAAAAATAGCTCCCGGCGACTCTTAGGACACCTAAGGAAGCAACCCCTCCCCTAAGATTGGGTATGTGGGCTTGTAACCTGCGTACCTGAAATAAATTTACACTCGAAACATTAAACGAGCCTCGCATACCACGGACTGATTCACCGGTAACGACTTTTGGCTACAAACAACGGACCACGATCGGTTTTTGGAACATTCGTACGATGTGGGGCGAATGCAATAGTGCGAGGCTCACTGAAGTCGAACGGGAAATGACCGCATACAACTTCGATATACTAGGACTGAGCGAAACAAGATGGCCTCGATTGGAAACGACTTTATCACCAAGCTCCCAAACAGTACTGCTCTACTCTGGAAATGAAGATGCTACGTCACCTCGGATGGCAGGCGTCGGAATCCTGTTGACTAGGGAGGCACGCCTATCTCTAATTGACTGGAAGCCCATCTCCGACCGTATCATCACAGCCAGATTCAAATCTAGGGTTAGAAACATCACAATAATTCAGTGCTACGCCCCGATTGAACAAGCGGATCAATCAGCTAAGGACGCCTTTTACCAATGGCTTGGGCTCCCAAAGATGACATAAAAATGATCACGGAGGATCTCAACGCCAAAGTTGGGTCTGACAATATAGGTTTAGAACACGTAATGGGCAATCATGGCCCAGGCAACAGGAACAAAAATGGCGAAATGTTTGTGGAGTTTTGCATGTTCAAGCACAAACGCTGCCACTTAACAACCTGGACCTCGCCGGATGGCAGAACAGAAAACCAGATTGATCATATCGCCGTTTCCAAGACATGGAGGAATTGTCTTTTAGACGTCAGGTCGAAGCGAGGTGCTGATGTTGGCAGCGACCACCAACTTGTTATCGCAAGAATACGCTTACGAGCGCCACCGATCCAGCGCCCTCAAAATGCATGAATCTTGCCAGGTTTTAACGTGCAAAAGCATAAAGATCCATCAATAAGATGTGCGTATTCCACCGCCTTGCACGAGAGCTATTGCACCACCACTTTGTGAGAATCCTACAATTGATGATCGATGGAAAGTCTCTAAGAGCTCATTTATTTAGTGTGGCGTAACATTTGCGGGTAGATTGGAGCGTGGTGGGAGATCATTCATTAGCGACTCTACATGGTCTCTAATCTCATCACGCAAGATAGTTAAGGAACAGATTAACTCAGCTGCTGACGGCTCAGCCGACCAACTCAGAGCTGAATACCGTTCACTAAAGAAAGGCGTGCAAAGAAGCGTAAGACGGGTCAAGCGAATTCCGGTGGAACTTTTTAAAGCGGACGCCAATGCTACTGCAGATATCCTTCTCCCCCTTATCTAAGAGTGTTGGGAAACCGAAACTCTCCCTAAGAAGTGGAAAAAGGGCGTCATTATTAAGATCCCGAAAAAAAGGCGACCTGAAGGATCACAATAATTGGCGTGGGATCTGTCTTCTCCCAGCAGTCTCCAAACTGATGGCAAAAAATAATCTTCAACCGGATCAAACAAACAGTTGACCGCACAATGAATGATGAACAAGCCGGCTTTTGCGAGGGCTTTTCATGTAGCAACCACATCAACACCCTTTGAATTATTATTGAACAATCCGCAGAGTGCAGATCCCCATTACATCTAATGTTCATCGATTTCGAGTAGGCGTTTGACAGCGTTGACCGGGAATAATTCTGGAGGGCTTTACGTAGGAGAGGCATACCATAGATAAAATAACTTCCGTCATCAAGGAGTCCTACCAGGGAGCCCAAGGTCACATCTTACACAAGGGTTAGCTATCAGCTCCTTTCGAGGTGCATAGCGGAGTGAGACAAGGCTGCATTTTGTCACGTATACTGTTTTAAATTGCCATTAATGATGTGCTAAGCGGCGCGCTTCAAGAACACCAGAACAAATGTATAAGATGGAAGATGTTGAAATACCTTCAACATTTAGATCTAGACTATGCTGACGATATTTGTCTTCTATCGAATAATTCGAATCAAGTAGCTCAAATGTCTGATGCTCTGCATTGCGAAAGCCGTAATGCAGGACTTAAAATCAACGCTGCCAAGACTAAGTACTTGAGCTTGGATCCAGGAAGGTAAAGCAGAATTTGTGTTTGGGGGAAGGCAGTCGAGAAAGTTGACAATTACGGTTACAACAGATAGTGGAGAAGATGCTGATGTACAATCTAGTCTTCATTTTCTCAGTTTATATATTAAATAATAATAATACTAATATAAATGGAATTGAAATTTGCCAATGGGCCACGTGAGTGAGCTGCTTGTGCTTAAGAAGTGTCATCGGTGACGACCCCTGTCCTCTAGATTACAGAAAAGTGCGTTATGATTCCAGTAGTGCCGCCGAAACCACAGTTCCTTAGACCGGGTGACGATTCTTATGCGTTAGGACGTGTCGCACAACCAACTGAAGGCCAGGAGACATCCTTGGCATTTAATATCCATCACGTATTGTCCATCGCTGGACTCAACGGGAGAGCAGCAACAGGAGCACCCCAGGTAAAATTGCTAATCGATTTATCCGTGAAGATCGTTCGCAACCGGTGTAGCCAACTCAGACGAGTAGAGGTTACAAGGCAAGTTCATCGGGTGCTGCTGCTGTTCACAAAAAAAGTCTAGTCGTGCTATTTAATACGATGATGAAACGTTTACGCAAGGAAGTGATCATACGTTGGATCGCTTCGCCAAAAGAACGTGACATTAATAGCGTCAAGGATGAGAACCTTGTCGATTTCGTTGGACTCGCTTAGGAAGATATCATGCATGGTGTCAACGGTAAAACCGAATACTTCGACGGGCAACCAGCATAAGGCGTCGTGCGTGCCCGAATATTAAAGGAAGCAGAGCGATTCACAAATCATTAGCAAAGCAATGACTATTGTGCCGCCAGTTTTTTTTATACCCTAGACTTTCTAAGTCTAGGGTATATTGTTTTTGTCACGACGGAAATATGTAACACCTTAAAGGAGGCTCCGGAGGTATAGCATCAGCATAGAATCCGTTACTGGCGAAATTAATATCTTCGACAGTATAATCGCGTTCATAATCTGAATGTATTAAAAACAACACCCTAAAATACTGCACTGCAAATTGGGGCGACCGGTAGCGCAGTGTGTTGAGGCATCAGTCTCATGTTTGACTACCGGCGTTTCGGGTTCGAATTCCGTTCACGACGACGTTCGTGGCCATGGATGTGCAGGAGGTGCATGCTGGCAACTTCATTCTCCGAAACCAGTTTATACCGTGGAAACTTCAACTGGGTTACATGAAAAGTTGACGCGCTATACCCCACAAGGAGTTAGGGCAATTGAGAGATTGCATATAACTTTATTATATGGCCCGGTTTAGAAAATAGTCCAACATGTTTTACCGTGTAGGGAAAACGGGTATCGTCTGAATGGGACAATGTACTGGAGTGTTGTTGAAGGTGTTTTAACCCTATGGTGCTGACATGAGCACATTCTTGCACATGACGCCCTATTCTTTGCATGGTATTGTGGAAACCCTAATTTGAACATCAGTTGGTCTGAAGTCTTACCAACTACTCACTTCACACGTAATCACCACTCCACGCGTATCCAAAATCATCCGAAACGAAAGACATATATTTTACTTATAATTATAAGTTCATCTCATTGGATAATACATTTAAAGTTATTTAAATATTTTAGTTAACATTTCGTGTTATCATTAAGTATAATTGGTGATCCGACATGATACTAAAACTTAATCTAACCAAAAAGTGAAGTCCGAACAAATCTAAAATAATTCGAGGAAATAATACGATAATTTGTAATAAATAGCCAATATGACCGAAAAAGAAGTAACCGAATTGAGAAGCCAGATAGCGGAATTAGAATTTGAATATTAAAAAACCAAAACGACAGTCGAACGCACGAGAATTCTCCGTCCGCAGCACAATTAATTCCAGTCACCGAGATAAAAATGCAGGCATTTTACGAAAGTGATCCTGACTTGTGGTCTACTGTTGTGGAATCTCAATTCGCAGCACGAAAAATAGTGAACGAAAAAACAAAATATCTCCATGTGGTAGCTAACCTCAACTGCGCCACCGCGGCCCTAGTCAAGGATATACTTAAGTCATCGTTTACCGAAGGACATTATCTGAAATCGGCCCTCATCTCCATTTACGCCGAGAGCTCAACCGAAAAATTTCGAAAATTAATTTCTGCTACGGAAATTGGAGATCAAAAACCATCTCAGATATTGAGACCACCATGAAATCGCTAGAAGACGAAACGATTTCGAACGACTTAATGAAAAGTCTGTGGATCCAGCGTTTGCCGTCATCATCACGAGCCGTTTTATCTGCATCGAAAGATAGCTTGGATAACCTTGCAAAGATGGCAGAACAGATGTGGGAAGTGTCCGACCGATTTTGCGTTTCGAGCATTCGAAGTGAAGAAACCTATGCATTCTCCAGTTTGGAAAAATTGTCAGCGCCAGGGCCGTCGAGAGGGGGGTGCGGAAGGGGCGAATCGCCCCGGTCCGTGTTTCTTTGGGGGGCCCGGATATTAGAAAAATTAAAAATATCATTATTATTATCATTTTTATTATAACACATTTCATATTTTAACTACAATATGCAATTGATGAAATCAAAATTATTCTTAATTAATACGTATTGTAGGTTTTTCTTATATGCCTGGCACTCTCTAGACCAATATGGAATTGACCGTGGTGGTAATACAAGTAGGCCGGTGAAATTAAGCCAATTTTGGGGCTTTTTAATAATAATTAGGGAAAGATCTGGAAATAATTTTAATCCCTTCTGTAGATACTGAATACATGGAAACTGAGTTTGCACGGTCGTAGAAGGTAAGCTTAACTTTTGGAGGGCGAAAATCCGAGAAATTTGAGCCCTTTTTTAATATTATCATTATAACTCCTAAACGGTGCCTCGGATCGAAAAAACTTGCAGGAGTATATTAAAGACCGTTAAATTCTGCGTTCAATGCACTCCAAATGCCTGCGCATCGATTTATGCCTTAAAAGCTCTATCTCGGTAAGTATAGCAGCTAGAAGTTTTATTTTAGTCTCAAATTGTAGATAAATTACTCTAGTTTAATAAAGTTTTGCAAGATTTCTTGTAAAACTAATTTAGGAGATACTATAAAGAAATAGGGCAAGCAAGCGTATTTTCCAAACTTGGCCCCCAGCGACTATTATCTGTTCCCAAACCTCAATCATTGGCTCCAGGGAAAGAGATTCAGATCGAATGAGGAAGTCATCGCGGAAACCGAGGAGTATTTCGAAGGCTTGGACGTTTCGTACTACAGAAAGGGCATCGGAATGTTGGAAAATTGCTAAACTTAGTGTACCGCCCTCGAAGGCAACTGTGTTGAGGAATAAATATAATGTTGCCTTAAAAAAACCTTATTTTCATTACAAATCCCGGGACTTTTCAGCCCATGTACATAGTATACTCGTAAGTTAATCATCCAAGCTAATATTTAAAACAAAAGATCTACTGCAAGTTTTTATTTATAGTATACTAACGTGTTGAGGCGACAGGTGGCTCAGTGCGTAGACGCGTCAGTCTCATGTCTCACTACTAGTGATGTGTAACACAGTAACGAGTCGCTCTTTGTGAACGACTCATCAGGATGAGCGAAAGATTCGGCACAACGACATAGCCTTCGAGTCGTTCAATTTAAGAATGACTCACTGTAAAATTAATTCCCAAACTAGCCCATCGCATAAATATTACCCAACGCATAACCAATCCACGCTCATTTCTCAATACATATAATGTACTACGATACATTCATTCACTCACATCCCATCCCATTATCTATCTCAAAGCAAAACCACCATCATTTATCTACCAAAGCGATCCCATCTAAATCCATTCATATTCATCTCTATGCAGTATGCAATGCACGCATTGTGTATACTTCTAAATATATACGCAACAACCCATGCTGACTGCAAATGCAAACATATCAAAAATAATTTACTTACGTCGCGTCCCACCGCACAGCAAAGTTTCTCCAAATACAGAAAACAATCCCAACATTCTAAAACTAAAGTATTCGTCTTACGTATCATCATCTCAAGCTCAACTTTAGATGAAACCAAACAAAAACCCATAGCTTCCACTTGCACTACAGCTACAGTGTAAAGCAGCGTTCTGACGGGGCCAATACATGACATCGTGGCACGCTTTCGATCTCATGCTTGTATCGAGCGTGGACTGGAAAGTGAACTGCTTTTGCCTTGGGTTGTGGACCGTTCACACGACCACGATTCAGTTTATCCCATAAATCATTCTGTTTCAAGCAATTACACCACTACTATACCCTTGTTTTAAATAAACTGTTTTGTGGCCATAACTTCTAAAATATAAGGAATTTCGCATTTTTGACACCATTTTGACCCCCCTTTAGATCCCCCATCCGGGCTGAGGAGCATCCATCCCCACTATTTGGATGCTCCTCAGCCCTCTCCCTCCCTATCCCTCTCCCTTATCTATGTTAAATTCGTTCAAAAAGAGCGATACAAAATCGTACCGCACAATAAGATTCGTTCAAAAAGAGCGACACGTTCAAAAAGAGCGACACGTTCAAAAAGAGCGACACGTTCAAAAAGAGTCAAAAGAGTCAATTGACTCTTTTCGAACGAATCTTTTTGTGCGGTTCGATTTTGTATCGCTCTTTTTGAACGAATCTTTTTGTGCGGTTCGATTTTGTATCGCTCTTTTTGAACGAATCTTTTTGTGCGAGTTGATTTTGTATGCCCGCCCCAGATTGGCTGCCCCGTTTTCATAGGAAATAGTGGTCCGATCGGGCTGGCTCGAACTAAAGGGTATTGGGGGGTCGCTAAGTCCGAATCTGGGATCAAAAAAGAGAAAAAAAATCGGGGTCGCCCATCCTAGGCTGGCAGCCCCCTTTTCATGGGAAATAGTGGTCTGATCGGGTTGGCTCGAACTAAAGGGTATTGGGGGGTCGCTAAGTCCGAATCTAGGGTCAAAAAAGAGAAAAAAAAAATTGGGGTCGCCCATCCCAGGCTGGCAGCCCCCTTTTCATGGGAAATAGTGGTCCGACCGGGCTGGCTCGAACTAAAGGGTATTGGGGGGTCGCTGACTCCGAATCTGGGGTCAAAAAAGAGAAAAAAAAAATTGGGTTCGCCCATCCCAGGCTGGCAGCCCCCTTTCATGGGAAATAGTGGTCCGATCGGACTGGCTCGAACTAAAGGGCATTGGAGGGTCGCCGACTCCGAATATGGGGTCAAAAAAGAGAAAAAAAAATGGGATTGCTCATCTACGACTTTTATTGAATATGTTATTAACCAATTTTCAGACTCTTTGCATGACTCTTTTTGAACGACTCATTGGAAAGAGTCAGAGCTTATGTGCTGGCACAGTGAAAAGAGTCATTATGCCCATCACTACTCACTACTGTCGTGAGGGGTTCAAGTCCCGTCCACGGCGTTCGTGGCCATGGATGTTTGCGTTGTCTTCCCCCTGTGGCGTGAGGTTTCATAACATCTCCCGACTGCGACTGTTCGCAGGCAGGCGGCTTAAGGAGAGCAGGAGATGCATGACGTGCATCGTCCGAAACTGGTTTATGCCAACGAAGCGCGGTGCCAACTAAGATACAAATAATTCAAATGAAAGTCGCCTTTAGAGGGATAGGGACGAAAACACAAAGAAACTGTTCAAATGAAAACTGCCTATTACGTTTGTAATGAATCAATTTTGACGCATGACCGTCATTTTTGCTTCGAAGTATTTTTCACAAATAGATTTGTCTTGATGTTGTCAAAATAAATGTATTTGCGAAAATCGATTTGAATGTTTAAATTTGACGGTTATGCGTACGAAAACAAAAATTATTTCCATTGAACCCACTCACTTCAGTTTTTTGAAGGTGTGGGAGAAATGTCATTTTTGGACAGGAATGACTGGCGATTGAGGAGTTGATTTTCACACGGCGGCGAGAAAGGTCAAGTTTTGTGCGGCGGCCGAATAGGCGAAATTAAGTGGCGCAGCCGCTTCGCTTTTTGTGTTTAGAGAATAAGTGTTGCATGTGCCCAAACCCAGTCAACTACAGAAAAAAGATGCGAATGCATCTGCCCAAGTATTGCATCGGTCCGAAAACAATACGGACGAATACAAAAATGAAGATGGCGTGTAATTGCGCATTAGGCGACCAATGTTTTAAAAACGCCAAGGAGAAGATTCCTTGCAACGGGATAAGATTGTGTTGTGAATTATTTATAATAACATATGTTGTGTTGTTTATTTATTTATGTCCATAGGTGTTTATTTATGCAGTTGTTTAGATATTTGTGATGAATATTTTTAAATGTGGTGAGAATGGTAGAATGTGTGAGGACTGCCTGTTTTAGTGTGAATTGGCGTGAATGTATCGATGCCTGATCGTGTATGTGTGAAAGTAGTGTGAACGATTGAAGGTGGTATGAATGTGTTTTTGAATGATATTTATTGTGTGATTAATTTGTTCATTTATTTATATATTTGTTTATATAATCGTATGTTTGTGTTTATCTATTTATTAAAATTTTGGGTTCTTAATAATAGCCTCTTAGCGAAGAAGATGAAGAAACTTGCCTACTGTTGCTATTACACTCAAGCCAAAATGGCAGAAGTGCATAGAAATCGCGTTTTCATGATTTCAGATACAGTCTTTGCGAAAATTTGGGTTGTTCAGATCTGTTGATACTTAATATTAATGTACAAACTGTGAGTATAGTTACAAACTCCGATTTTCCACATATGGCCTATACTTATCTGCAGACTTCGTAAATTTGTAATGATTTGTCAAAACATTTAGATATTCGTGTCGTTGTTACCAATGCCGGCACTATGACTCAGGAATGCCAGGTTAAGTTGTAGTGAAATATTTATTATAGGGAGGTCCCCACATATTTTTGTCGGCCATGGGACCTCATGGTAGGGTGGGCAAGGACGGCCGAGGGTCCAATAAAACCCAGACCCAGTTGCGTGCACGAGGGCACCTGAGCCATTCGACAACCATTCCTTCCTTATCGCCCCTTTTTTTACTATCCCAACTTTGTTTTCCCCATTTGTTTGTGTTGTTATCCCCAGGCCTATGAATTTCATTAATACGTAAGGACAGGAACAACGAGCGGCGAAAACCCCGCCCACGTCTCCCGAACTGAACTACAGCAAGCATAGGCCGCTGCTTAGCTCGTTGAGGGGCCTTCTTCACCAGATGGCAAGGCCCGACCTACACGGTCAACATGCCACCTTAGGCTCCGTCCCCATGGGCATCTTCGGATGTCCACCAGACCGTCCATTACACGTTTCACATATGAGTAACATGCTTGTTATTCGGCATTACCCCTTCGTCTACTGATGGAGTCCAACACATATGCAACTAATAGGCAGGCACTCTTAAAGCTCTCCACAAACCAGCGCGGTACGGTACAGCGGTACTCAGCGATAGCAGAATACCACGTGCCCATTCAAACCACCGCGTTACGAGCACGGTACCATCGATAGTGCCGGCTGCGGTACATCGCGATTAATAGTGCCGGCTGCGATACAAAAGTTCAGTACCGCAGCTTTGCCGCGGTACACAAAAGTGTATCGCTGCAATACCCCAGCTTCACTGCGGTATACCGCGTATGCAGTGAGAGCTCGCATATACCGCCATGTAAATTTGTACCGCTGTACCGTATCGCTACCGCGTATCGCGCTGGTTTGTGGGGAGCTTAAAGCTCTCCACAAACCAGCGCGGTACGGTACAGCGGTACTCAGCGGTAGCAGCATACCGCGTGCCCATTCAAACCACCGCGTTACGAGCACGGTACCATCGATAGTGACGGCTGCGGTAAATCGCGATCAATAGTGCCGGCTACGATACAAAAGTTCAGTACCGCAGCTTTGCCGCGGCACACAAAAGTGTATCGCTGCAATACTCCAACTTCGCCGCGGTATACCGCGTATGCAGTGAGAGCTCGCATATACCGCCATGTAAATTTGTACCGCAGTACCGTACCGCTGTATCGTACCGCTGTACCGTACCGCTGTACCGTACCGGTGTACCGTATCGCTGTACCGTACCGCTGTACCGTACCGCACATGTTTGTGGAGAGCTTAATTCGTGTGGAGTTCCACTTCTTGTCAACAATCTCTATCCTTTGGCTTTACCATCTGTGTTTATTTAATCAGTGATAAAAGATTCGTTCCCCAATAGCATTACCATCTTAAAATACAGGCCTCCACTCAGCTGATCGTTGTGAATTCGACTATTTGAGTATATAACTAACAACAGGAGTGGGTATATGTCTATCAAACCATACAAATTGACAGCTTGAAAATGGGACAATCTTCTTCTTGAAAAAGACGAGAGCTGGGAGAGTAAAGTTAACGGTTTTAAGATTGTCGTTCTCCAGTTGTGCACAACGCTGTCAAGCACTTCGTGAAAATAGTGAATACAGTTTAATTCGCGAAAGTTTGGAGCCGCTTTTTGTGTGTAAGGAGCCGCGATTATTTAGAGAAGACACTAGTGAAATTTCCGGTTAGACAAATTGGTGCGGTAGTGAGTTGTGGTAAATTGAAATGCCTCGTTGGTGGCTGCAAAAATAACCAGCGTATCCCTAAGATGGGGGTGTCGTTTTCTAGGTAAAACATTAAATATTTATGATGTGCGCGTTACTTGTTTTTGTGAGTTTTCTGTCAGAAAACCGATATTAAAATGTTTGTTTTGGTTTCTGACTCCCCGCTGTATATAATGCTGTCAAATATCCACGTCCTATTGGTGGTTGTCATTAATAGTCCCGTTTTTTCTCTCTCCCATGAAAAATTAAACGCGCTCTTCTCTCGTCCCATAAATTTTGCTTATGGGCCACTCCAGTGTTATACATACTCAAATATTCGACTTCTATTTTGATGTCAATTTTACGTCATTAACTCCTTGCCAAAGCAGTGACTGCACGCGACAATGTCCCCGGCACGACATGTGTTTACAATTGGAATTGCGTCAGACGGCATTTCTGTCCTCTAAAAACACACTTTCTGGACACTTGCAGCAATTTGGTCGAAGAAGCAGCGAAGGGATCAGTCGCAGAGTATCGTGGAACAGTTCACACTAGAAAAAATACATCTTTTGGCCGCACGTCACATTTTCATCGCCCACGTGTTTGTTTTCTCGGATCACTAGATGGAATTTGACTAACAAATAAACACTGAACGCGGAAAATGAAAACTAAACACGGAACGCACAAAAACCAGGGACTCGCCGCCATTTGTCGCCGACCACTGGATTGTGGATACGACGAAATCGTAGAAGTATAATTGCGTATTTTAGCCGTCAAAATCACCTGAGCGGAGGCCTGTATTTTTAGATGGTAATGCCAAAAGGCGACCAATGTTTGAGTTGTTTGACCTACAATTAACCACACATCAATGCATTCAGTGCGATAAATTATCGTACATGGTAGCACAAAAAATGCAATCAGTGTTGCGAGAGCTACTAACTGTAACCCTTCTCTAAAGAAACAAAATCACTGAAGAAATGGTTTCATTTTTATTCAACCAAAAGTTAAAAGATGCCAATAAACCCAGTGAAAGACCCTAACCAAATACTTGGTTACCTTATGTTTAAATTCAAATTGCAATTATGCAATACGTTAGCGTTACGCTTCTCCCCTTTTCTCTCCTAAATGACTTTATGTTCATATCTTCATTAAAAGTAGAAAAATATATTCATGGCAACAGCTGGTGGTGGGCAAACAGTTTCGCTACATACTAACATTTTGAGTATTCACAACAAAAGAACAACGCATGCCTTCAAGCTGGTTGCTAGGTAACTAAATGGCCAAAACAAGTATCTGAATCTCCAGAAAGAAGTCAAGAGTAACCAAAAATCCGAACAACAAAGATCCCTCGTTAAAAACTATAATACCACAAGAAATTACCTAAAAATGAACCACAAGGCCCGTAAGAAGCGAAAATCCAAAAAGAAAAAAGTTACCGTGAACAGTGAATACTCAAAAGATGAAGCCGACGTCCGTGCTATGATAAAGTCCCGTGAAAATCTAACTGAACCCGAACCTAACAGTGATATCGAAATCGACTTCTTTTGCAACCTGTACACTGGAAATAGCGAAGAGAAACAATCTGAACATTCAAGCCAGGGAAATGTACAGGACTCCGACTCTAATCTAGCTGAAAATCCAACTGCTCTTCTGGCTTCTGCCTATGTGAACATCGAAGAAACGAATCCTGTCTGTCCGGCGCTACTTGAAAAGATCTCCAAGGATGGCAACTTACTATTTATTCCAACAGATAAAAAACTACTTCCCGAAGACCGACTACAGCGAACCTTGCGGTGTAAAAATGACGAAAATGAAGGAGTATTTGTTAAAGATCATCAAAAGTTGGAGGGTTCAAATGTGAATCGTCTGGTAAATAGATATCTTGAAGAAGACTATGATGGCAACGTGGAAAATGTGCTAGTTGTAGAAAAACTGGATGATGAAATGCTTTGTAAAACTCACTCGGAATTCTTCTTTGAACCGAACTATTTCCCTCCCACTCCGCTCTATAAGTTTTTAGGCACGAATAATGAAAGGTTTACATTGATTGTTCGCATTAAGGAATTAGTTTTCAACGATCACCCGTTTTTTAGTGAAGAGAATAAGGTAGCCGTTAAACTTAAAACATCATATGAGGTGTACAAGAAAATAATATCTTCAAATAGTATTACCAAGCTTACTTCTGAACTTTCAACGACCCGAAACATAGTTTCCGATATGCTGAAGGATGAGAATGTCAATAAAAAGAAATTGGAAAACCATTTGACTCAAATCAGGACTCTCAGAAGTGAGCTCCATAGTCAGGAACGAACCCTTAAGACCGCAATCCTGGAATGCATAGACAACTGGAAACTATTAAAAAATATTCGCAAAAAGCAACAAGTTCCCACGACCAATTTGAAACTCATAATAAAAGTAGTCGAGAAAAATATTGAATTGGCTCAGAAACAGTGGACCGAACGGTTTGAAGTGGAGTTGAACGAAATGGTTCGCGAGGCTCTTGCAACCTATTATCGCGCTAAGAAGAAGGTGCCTAAAAGCGGCGCGAGGAAACCCAATGCCGACGATCTTCGGGAAGAGTTAACTGAAACATTTGAACGTGATCTTATCGGACCAAATGATCCCGATGTTGTTTTAGAGTTAAAACAAACGGAAAATATGGGTAGACCATTCGACAAATCCAAACAGTACTTCTTGAAGGTGTTTTTTGATAAAAGTCAAGTGTGTTCGACACAGGACATAAAGTTAACCCGTGATTTTATTTTGAAAATTAATAAAACCATTGGAATCGATTTGGAGGACAAAATGCCGGAGATGATAATTTTTCAGGTAAGCGATCGATGATCATTATGTACATAAATCCTTTTGGCGCCCAACGTGGCATACATTTGTCATTTTAACAAGCGCCTAACAAATAACTGACAAGTGTCTCATATTTTTTCAAGTTGTTTAGTGCAAATCTGGTGTTTAATTAATATTGTAATTATAGTGCTTTTCACAAGTTAACTGTGACAGCTCTCGGTGCAATTAAAGTCTATCTACAAAACTTAAGTTCCGGCTTAATTTTTCAAATCCTTTCTTGATCGCTTTCAATCAGTAACGGTAAATTTGCAAGAAATTTTCGATTGAACTTTGCAATATATCCGAACCACGACCACAAATCAAAATATCGCTCAGGTGGTTGATAAGTCGGGGGCAAACATATGCCCAACGTGCAAAGAAGATGTGAGCAATGAACAAGAGGCTGTCTATTCCGACGGATTCTGTCATAAGTGGTTCCATATAGGCTTCATTAAATCCTCGGCTAAAAGTACGGGGCAATGCAGACCTTAAGCGCTAAGCATGGTTGTTTGTGCCTCTGCGGTGTCATGTCAATTGCCTGGACCCCTCCAGGGGCATGGGCGAGTCAACATCTCTAGCATTTCTATGCCTTGTTGAAGTTTCGATAGCATATCTACTTTTCGGAAGTGCAGTTGCTAGCATGCACCTCCTGTCCGCGCCGTCTTTATACTGACAAACTCTAAGCACTGTGGGGGTTCTATTATTACCCACAGGCAGATTTTGATCGCGCCGAGATTTGAACTCCGAGCTTTAGATGAATTATCGTAGAGCGGTGACCGAACGACCTCGGCCACCGAGCTTGGAGTAATTTAACTATACTGACAGATTCGTATATAGTCATCTTGGAACAAGCAGCATAGATCGCGAAGTTGCCTTACTACACATTAAAGAACTTAGGCCCGTTTCATCAATATGCTGTTGGTTGGTTGCTTTGTTAAGGTGGCGGAAGAACCCCCTAAAAGGGAATACCCAATTAACGCAGGTGCGCGTCATTTTGATGCCACAAGCCTCGCAACAGGAAAGCCGATGCTATTAAGTCTGTCAGAGGGGTCAGGCGACCGACGAAGCAAAGTTATCGATTTAGAAAATCTGTTGCAGCTTTCACAATCTCACAGCCCCAACAGTCATGTTACATAGAGAAGAAAGTTCGCCCAATATCCTGTTAAACTGCTTGTTAAATAACAGGGACGTGAGCTTATCCAAGCTATAAACTATAACACAAATCTATTCCATATCAGTGCGATCTCTCACCACATTCATTTGCGGCTGAGTTTGTTCAAAATCGAATAAATTTCAAGGAACTCTGCTATTTATGGCCCGTTTCACTGTTTTCATTTGAATTTGCAAAAGTGAGCAGTTCTTGCTGTCAAAATCTTAGCATCCGGTACGGTGTTGGGGTTTCGTTTTGGATAAACTTTCAACCTGAAACCAGGGGTTGGGTTTTGTATTGGATAAAAGATTAATTGGAGGATAGGAGTTTATCCGATTAATAACGCTAGCCAGATATTGAGAAAATTAAATTGTTCTAAAAGGCAGTTTATTCTTAAGATAAATTTCAATCGGACATTGAGAAAACGGCCCTTAGTTTGGTAAAGAAACGAATGTGCTTGATAAAATAAAGTTTCCTTTGTAGAAAAATTGAGAGATAGATCAAGCAGATTTAATAAAAATTTAGTAGATTTGTCACAATTGATATTGGCTAAGTTCATAACACACAGTGGAATCGCAACAAGATGTGGCAACAGTATCAAAGCAGCATTGCAAAACGTTGTTGTGTTCTGAACTGCACTTGTCAAATTTCCAGTTCAAAACTGACTACTGTCGAAAAATCGTATGAATATGAGAGCGCGAGTGTCATTTCAGGATGTCATCATATGCTGGTCCTAGCCAGAGGACAAATTTTTGTGATGGGGAAAATGACATTTTTACACACATGTTGCGTCCATCAAAAACTCAGTGGAGAGAGTTCATAAAACAAATTGGCAACTGTTGTGTGATTTGAACTTAGCCAATGTCAAAACGACTAAAAACGAATGTCATTCATGGATTAATTTTGAAATAATTTACACAATCAAAAAGAAGAACTTTGCATACAAAAAACACAAACAAGGCATTTCGCTAGCAGGGCAAACAAACTCCCTAACAGCAGAAAACTATGGCAAATCATCAACAACAAATTATCAGCCGATAGAGGTCGTAGCAAGGAAATTGAGAACGATCTTTCTGCCAGCGATGTAAATATCTAGGGACGCGGGAGCGTCCCGCCCCGCCAAAGGAAAACGAAAAAATCGAAAAAAAAAAAAAAAATTGAAAAGTGACCAAGACTATGTTTACGCGACACACCAAGTACGGGTTTTCGGACCTCTGTAGCTCCGGCCCCGGACGCTTGTTCGGGCTCAAATTTGGTATGGTCATTGCCTCCGGTCATCTTACGAAGTGCTGCAAATTTGATTCCGATACAAGGAAAAACACCCGAGATATGATAATTTGAAAATGGCTATTTTTCAAATTTTTCTTGTTCTTGTTGCATGCCGACGCGACGGGGAGAGACGCAAACACTTGATTATGTGAGTAGTGACGACGACGGATGCTGTGGGCGTGGCTTGTGGCAAGTGCTTGAATGAAAAGTGTGTGATGAAAAAATTGAAACTTAATGTTTATGGCTGCATCTTAGGATGTCCGGAAAGAAAAAATGAAACCGGAATATAGAGGGCTACGCCCGCAATCCGAGGGTTTTGTAGCAAGTACTTATTTTGGTATGTAAGTATCGGCTCCTTGCTCTTCTTGGTACCACTTAGATGGATAAAAAAAATAAAATGTCTGACCCATAATATAGTATCTTATATGCCCAATCATATTACGTGATTGTAACGAAACTTAGAACATACGGATATTATTGCCTATGGTGTTGGTTATCCTTGGCCATCGGTACTTTTGATCTCGGACGTGTTTAAGGGATGCAGGGATGCGCTAACTGTAACTATGGAAACAAACTATTATTAACCTATTTTGAGGAGATATACAAATTCCATTATTTATTTATTATTATTATTTATTTCCCATTTTATATACTGTTCGGAACCCACCTTCCAGGAAGTTTTCATTTTTCTAAGTGTAACGGTCTGGAAATGCAAGGGGTGGGGGCAAATTACGATCTAATAATTTATCTTCGCTCATTGTTCCCCTTTTTAGGGTTTTGTAGTAAAACAAAACCCTTATGAAATCGGTCAAATGTCTGTCTGTCCGTCTGTCCGTCTGTCCGTCTGTCCGTCTGTCCGTCTGTCCGTCTGTCCGTCTGTCCATGGAATATCTCACGAACGGCTGAAGCTACATACATGAAATTTTGTAGGAATGTGTAGAATTACTATAATTCACCGGAGAAAGCGAATCGTCGTAATAGGTCGACTTTAAGGGGAGGTCCCCATAGAGGGGAAATGAAGGTCGAAATTTTTTTTTCGTTTAGTACAGGCAAGTGGGGTATCATAAGAAAGGTACCGTCGAGTACATTCCATTTTTGGAATTTTTTTCAAATTTAAAGAAACGGGAAAAGAGGGAGAGGGGAAAATATGTCATCCGAGTTTGTTCCCCACCCCCCGTGCATTTCGAGACCGTTATACTTAGAAATATGAAAATTTACAGAAAAGCGCCATTTTACTAGTGTAGAAAACCTAGGTTTCTAGAATTTTGAAATTTCATCAGAAAAGGTTAATAATAGTACATTTCCATAGTTTCAGTTAGCACAACCCTGCACCCCTTACGCGTAGCCGAGGTCAAAAATATTGATGGCCAATGATAACCAACATCATAGGCAATAATATCTCCAAGTTTGATTATAATCACATAATATTTAATAATAGTACATTCATTTAAAGTTCGGCATTTTGACACTATCCACACAAAAAATACACCAACCGGCCTCATAGGTGTGAGTACTACTTTCATGTTGTTTTTCGTAGTGCGAATTGCAGTTATTTAATTAATCATTTTTGAAAGGGTAAGGATTGGTTGGGGGCGCTGTGTCTTAATTGGCCAACTTTACCGGGTGGAAGGGGGGTCCACATAGAGGCGAAATTAAGGTAAAATTTTTTTATCGACTGGTATAAGCAAATGAGGTGTCGTGAGAAAGGTAATGATGAGTACATTCCATTTTTTGGCATTTTCTCGAAATTTATAGAAAGGGGAACTGTGGGGGGGGGGGGGAGAAAATATTAGTTCGTAATTTGACCCCCCCCCCCCCGCCCTTGCCTGCGTTTTGAGACCGTTATACTTAGAATTATGAAAACTTACAGGAAGTGGGTTTCGAAAAACATATAAAATGGAAAATAGTGGAATTTGTATATCTTCTCAGAATAGGTCAATAATAGTTTATTTGTATAGTTACAGTTAGCATACCCTTGCACGCCTCAAACACGTTCGAGGTCAAAAGTACTGATGGCCAACGATAACCAACACCTTAAGCAATAATATGTTCTAAGTTTCGTTACAATCACGTAATATGAATTAGCATGTAAAATGTAAGTGGGTAAGACATTTTTATTACGTTTTTTCTATCCATCTAAGTGATATCAAGAAGAGCAAGGAGGCGATATTTATAAACCAAAATAAGCGCTTGCTACAAAACCCTCGGATTGCGGGCGTAGCCCTCTATATTCCGGTTTCATTTCAAATATAAGTAAAGTAAACTCAACATTACCTTTTTCACAACACCCCACTTGCCTATACCAGGCGATAAACAAAATTTGACCTTAATTTTAACCCTCACCCTCCCCTCCACCGCCCGTTACAGTTGGCCAATTTCGCACATCGCCTCCTACCAATCTTTAACCTTTCATAAATGTGATTAACCATAATATGTAACAATAACTGCGATTCGCACTACGAAAAACAACATGCAAGTAGTACTCGCACCTTTGAAGCCGGTAGGTGTATTTTTTGTATGAATAGTGTAAAAATGCCTAACTTTAAGTGAATGTACTATTGTTAAATATTACATGGTTGTAATGAAACGTAGAGGCATTATTGCCTATGGTGTTGGTTATCATTGGCCATCAATATTTTTGACCTCGGGTGCACTTAAGGGGTGTGCTAACTGAAAAAATAGAAATGTACTATTATTAACCTTTTTTGATGAGATTTTGGAATTCTATTATTTATAGTTTTCTATGTTAGTAAAATGCCGCTTTTCTGTAAATTTTCACATCTCCAAGTATAACGGTTTCGAAATGCAAGGGGGGGGGGGGGACAATACCCCACTTGCCTATACCAAATGAAAAAAAAATTTCGTCCTTCATTTCCCCTCTATGGGGACCCCCCCTCAAAGTTGACCTATTACGATGCATCACATTCTCCAGAGAATTATAGTACTTCTACATAAATTTCACTAAATTTCATACATGTAGCCTTAGCGGTTCGTGAGATATTCCATGGACAGACAGACAGACAGACAGACGGACGCATGACCGATTTCATAAGGGTTTTGTTTTACTACAAAACCCTAAAAACATGCTGTGTGGTCTTTGAAGAGAGAATCAGGAAAAGAAAAAGAGCGAGAGAAACGAAGCAATTGGGCACAAGTGAGGAAGTAGGAAGGGCGATGGAAATTTGACATCTCTTTTGCTTCTATATGATCGGGCGGGTGTTCCGCGGCAGAGAGACAGACTGGAATGTTATTGTTCCAATAGGAGAAGTAGGAGACGGGATGACATTTCATTTGCTTTATGTGCTTCTATATAGACTGCGCGAGTGTTGCGCAGTGGAGGGCGTGTGTTTCTCTGCTTACTTTTTACTAGTTTGTATGTGGTGGAATTATTGTACGTCCAGAATTTTGTGCACAGTAAATGGGGGTTTCATCTCCTTCTATATGACTCTGTGTGTGTGGTATATGATTTAGGTAGTTTCATTTATAGCATGTGAGATATGAATTATAGTATAAGATGATTTTTTCCAATGTGTGGAAGATGGGAAGCGATGTTTAGGCAAGATGGGTATCACATGACTGGAGGTAATGAGGCGAATGCAGTAGACTGTCAAAGGTATTTTGAGTCCTTTGGGCAGCAGAAGGGATGTTCTTGGCAAGGAAGCGATTTCTAGGCAAGATGAGTATGATACGATTGGGGGTGATGAGGCGAATGCACTAAACTACTGTTAAAGGCACTTTGAGTCCTTTGAACTAGAAAAATGATATTCTTGGCAAGAAAACTATTTACCCCAAATGGGTAACCTGAGTGGACTCATAGTCCGGCACGTAAATCCCCTTTTTATCGAAGACTACCACATTCAGTAGGAATCAAACCGGAGCCCAATGTATAGAAGGCGAACGTGCTTACCGTTGCGTCATCTGTATTACTACTACTACTATGCAAAAAGTTATGATATCTCACAAAAACAACTCTGTTGTAAAAAATTCCCCGCCAAGAAAAACCTCTCAACCGCAAAAAGGATTGATATGAATACAATACCGCCAAAGTACTCGTAGCTTCGCGCCCCATTCTAGGGTTGGCATATTGAATGCTGATTGAATTAGTAAATTTCTTTCAAAGCTGATTGGCGGGGAGCTTCCATTAAACAAAATAAGTTGAACAATCCGAAGAAAAATGGGATAGAAAATGGTATATTAATCATTTCTGGCCTGAAGTGCATTTTTAGTCTTTGGGCGAGAAGTCCATAATACTTGGCATAAGAGCCTATAGCATGATCCGCACTCAACTACATAACCATCATTTTATCAGAACGACATTGTTGTCATTATCACTATCATTTTGTCTATGGCTATGAAGGGGCGCGCCTTGAAACTCTCTCCGACTCACTTCCAACAAACGACGTCAAATTGCTGCTGGGAGACTTTAACGCGAAAGTCGGGAATGAAAGTTGGCATCGGGGGACCTCTGGAGGCCACAGCCTCCATGAAGAATGTAACGATAACGGCCAGCGACTTATCGACTTCGCCTGCAGCAGGAATCTAGTCGTAAGCTCTACGTGTTTCCCGCATCGACGCATTCACAAGCAGACCTGGAAGTCTCCAGACGCACATACCGTCAACCAAATTGACCACGTCCTCATTTGCAGGAGATGGGCGTCTAGTGTCATGGATGTCCGCTCCTATCGAGGAGCAAACTGCGACTCAGATCATCACTTGGTGAAGACGACCTACAGATGTAGAATTTCCTCAGTGCACCAGTCAAGAATCAGCCCTCCCAAAATCTTTGCGGTTGATAAGCTCTTGAGTGATGCTACAGCGGTGGCGTATACTACCGCCCTTGAGGAAGAACTATCACCTATGCTACACAACATCAGCAACACAGGCGTCCATGGGTTCTGGGAAGAACTCAAGGGTACCATCAAGGATGTCGCAGAGAAGGTCGTGGGATATAAAGCCCGGCGAGCGCGAAATGACTGGTTCGACGAAGAATGCAAAAACTCACTTGACGCGAAAAACGAGGCCTACAGACAATGGATTCAACGAGGAACCAGAGCCAGAAGAGAAAAATATGACGAGCTACGGCGAATATCGAATAGAATAATTAGACGTAAGAAACGTAAATACTTTGACGAGCAGTTGCTGAACATAAGCGAAAACTTAGCTAATAGGAACACCAGACAAGCGTACAAACTAGTAAATACAATTAAGAACGGCTACCAACCCAGGACCAGCCTTTGTAAGGACAAGGATGGAAACATCATCAGCGACACCGATGGTATTAACAAACGATGGGCCTCTTATTTTGAAGAGCTTCTAAACCGACCATCTAACATCCCCACACAGGAAGCTCTCGATGATATTGTTGATCTAGGCCCACCCATTCAACCCCCGACAGTAGAGGAAGTTGATCTCGCGTTGCGGTCACTAAAACGAAATAAAGCGCCGGGCGCTGACGAGATCCCAGCTGAACTGCTAAGATTCGGTAGAACGAGTCTAGTTGATGCCATACATCAATTACTCCTGCGAGTATGGGAGAACGAGGAGATCCCAGACGATTGGCGCAGAAGCATCATCTGTCCAATCCATAAAAAGGGAGATAAATTGCGGTGTGAGAATTACAGGGGCACCTCACTAGTTTGTACGTCCTATAAAATTTTGACGAAAATTCTGGAAAATAGAATAAAACCGTACGCAGAACGAATCATTGGCGAATATCAAAGCGGTTTCAGACCTGGTCGCTCCACAACCGATCAGCTCTTCTCAGTCAAACTGATACTCCAGAGGTGCTGGGAATACAACGTAAACGTATACCAAATCTTTGTCGGCTTCAAGCAGGCATACGACAGTATCGATCGTGGAGTACTGTACAACATCATGCTGCAATTTGGTATACCAGCAAAATTAGTGCGACTGACAAAGATGACGATGACCAACTCCGTCTCACAAGTCAGGATCCAGAATAGACTTACTGATCTATTTGAAACACGCACTGGTTTGAAACAGGGCGATGGACTGGCACCGACGCTCTTCAACCTAGCACTGGAATACGTTATTCGAGCCATGAATATGGACAACAGCAAGACGCTACTCATCAAGTCGACACAATTAGCAGCGTACGCCGACGACATCAACATCATGTCCCGAAGATTGGCTGACGCAGAAGAACTTCTGCATACGCTCGATACCGCTGCAAAAGAAGTTGGATTACGTATTAACGAGGGTAAAACTAAAATAATGATGCAATCGGTGACAAGGACACCTGCACAACCGAGCATCAACGTGGGGGACCTCAACATCGAGTTCGTGAACAACTTCATCTACCTGGGTTGCAACCTGTCAAGGGACGCCAACGAAACTGACGAAATCAAGCGACGGATACAGTTAGCTAATAAGACTTTTTTCTCGGTTCTCCCCATAATGAAATCGAAGCATATGCACAGAAACACGAAGCTCCGCGTGTACAAAACCATTATACGACCAGTGCTATGCTATGGCTGCGAAGCATGGACCCTAACTCAAGCCTCCGAAAACATGCTAGACACTTTCGAACGTAAGGTTCTACGGCGAATTTTCGGGGCTGTTTGCGATCGAGATGGATGGCGCATCCGGTACAACCATGAGTTGTATGAAATGTACGATGAGCTGCAAGTCTCGAAAATCGTCAAACAACATGACTTCAATGGGCAGGGCATGTACAGAGAATGGACGATGATCGCATGCCTAAGAGAGTAATGAATGCAGAACGAGTCGACGGAGCGAGACTGCGAGGACGACCGAGATCTCTTTGGGAGAGCTCAGTAGGTGTGGACGCCGCGCAGCTGCTGGGCTCCCAAAATTGGAGGACGCGGTCACGTGACCGAGATAATTGGAGGACAATGATCCAGGCGGCCAAGGCCCGACGTCGGGCTGTCGCGCCACGATGATGATGATGAAGGGGCGCGAAGCTACGAGTACTTTGGCGGTATTGAATTCATATCAATCCTTTTTGCGGTTGAGAGGTTTTTCTTGGCGGGGAATTTTTTACAACAGAGTTGTTTTTGTGAGATTGTAATGTTTCCTCTGATGAGCGAAACCAGGTTCGTTAGATATTCTTGTGCTGAATAATGAAAACACTTCGATTGGAAAACACACACACTTTATTTACAAAACGAACTACATACACACACGTAACTAACAACCAACGTCAAACTAGCTCGAACTATTTGTAAACGGCGGATAATGACTATCCAGTTTCCGCTTCCGAGCGGATACTTTATAACGATTCGACTTCCACTGAGTGTCGAGTCTTACTACTTCCTCTCGTTCTTGGTGAAATCTGCCTTTATATAGCTGCTTACCCAGTATCCACCAGTTAGCGAAGACTCTAGACGGTTCGAGATGTTCTAGTCCACAGAAGAAGGTTCGAGAATCCGCTAGTGCCCATTCAGTTGGTACTTGTCGTCGATCATTTGAGACTATGATGGATCTTAGTACAGTGAGTGTCGTAAGAGAGACGTACTTCGTACATACAACAATATGTTTTTCGCAAAAGTTGAAGAACGATCTCAACAAAACCTCTCACCACAGAATTGCAGAAGATTTTCCAACATTTCAAATGAACACACTATATTTTTCGAGCCAACTAGTGCAGCGGAAGTATCAAGTATCATTAAATCCCTACAAAATAAATCTGCTGGCTTTGATGGCATCCAATCCAGTCATCTTCAATTAGAGTCCAATATCATTTTACCACTTCTGTGCCAAATTATCAATAAACAACTTTGTAAAGGCAGATTCCTGGATGTGCTGAAAATCGTTCAAATCAAGCCGATATACAAAAGCGGCAGCCCCAAAGGGCGTTTTCAGCAAAATATTCGATAAGGTGGTAAATTCAAGAATTGTTAGATTCGTCAACGAAACATGTGGTTTTGGTAAACAACAATTTGGCTTCCTAGCTGAAAGCAGCACCATGTCGGCACTTCATTTCATAAACTCTGAGCTCGATAAATCAAAATATGTCACTGTCATCTTTATAGCTTTTGGCACGGTAAACCATTTAGTCTTGTCAGAAGTGTCATATAAACTTAGCCCGTAGGGCGACGGGTTTAGAAAATGCACCCCTAGGTGAGTCCTATCTTGATCGTAGGAGGCGACTAATAGGACCGATCACGTGCAGGCCACAACAATACCTCTACACGAGCCTGTGGCACTGTTCAACATTTTTAGGATCTCCCATAGTAGTTGGGACGCTAAACGATTTCACCTTGCAAAATATGATAGAGAAATGCCATTTGGTATGATTGTTCGTGGTCCCTATACATTAATTTTTAGAGATGGAGCCATCTTGGACCCCGCGGCAGAGCGGCTGTGCGGGCGAAAAACCGCGAAATTTGAGCCCTTTTTTTAATATTGTCCTAATAATTTGTAAACGGTGCCTCGGATCAAAAAACTTAATAGGATTTAAATCAAAGAGCGTCAAATTTTACATCCAATGCATTGCTCAAAATTGAAATTTGGTGTAGTAGTATAATCAAAATCGATAGTCGAAAAACGTCACTTTTTGAGGCTTTGGAGAAAAATCACACTATATCGCTTTTCAAGCTCACATATCTCTGTAACGGATACTCGAAATGAAAAACCGTTCAAGTAAAAGTTGAAGATATTTTGATTTCCGGCTTAACGTGCCCAATACTTTTCAAATCGGTTCGTTTTTAGTGTAGTTGTAAGCGAAAATGCAAAAATGGTTTTTTTAGCGATTTGAGCCTTAATAGCTGTATCTCGATAAATATAACAGCTAAAAGTTTTGTTTAGCCTCAATTCGTAGATACTTTAACCTTGTTTATAAAAATTTTGCTAAGTTTTTTGTCAGACTAAATTAATTAATTAAATAATTAGTTAATTAAATGATTAGATTTCTTCCATAATTTCAAAGTTCAAGCAACTTATATGACATTTTAGGTCGGTTTCTAATTTATTTGGACATTCTGAGTCAAATAAAATCAACCGCTATTCCATACGACTATTAGTTCAAAAGATATTCACTTTTTTCCAGATTTTGTTATTAATTAAATAAGTCTTTTTGTTAAATACGTTGAAAACAAAAAGCTTTTGTGCCAGTTTTAGGATAGTTCTTAATGTATTTGGTCATTCTGAGTCGAATGAAACCAACCGCAATTCCTTGCGACCATTAGTTCAAAAGATATTTACATTTTTCCAGATTGTTTTATTAGTTAAATGAGCTTTTTCGTTAAGTAAGTTGAAAATAAAAGGTTTTTATGTCAGTTTTAGGTTGGTTTTTAATGTATTTAGCTAATTTGAGTAGAATAAAATTAGCCGTGGTTCCATACGACCATTAGTTCAAATGATATTCACATTTTTCCACATTTTTGGATTAGTTAAGGAAGCTTTTTTATTAAATAAGTTGAAAATAAAAAGCTTTGATGCCAATTTTAGGTTGTTTCCTAATGTATATGATCATTTTGAGTCGAATGAAACTAAAGGCAATTCCATACAACAGATAGTTCAAAACTTATTCACATTTTTCCAGATTTTTTTTTTTTGTTGAATATTTATTTTATTAAAAAAGTTGAAAATAAAAGGCTTTTATTCCATTTTTAGGTTGATTCCTAATGTATTTGGTCATTTTCAGTCGAATGAAATCAACCGCTATTCCATACAATAAATAATAAATAAATAACTGGCGCAACAGTCCAATTTGAACCACGGCCTCGAGATGAGTTAGCATCATCTCATTTTCTAGATCGTGACGGTTTTTTGTGCAGAGGTATGTGATCAGCAACACGCTCAACCGAGTTATTTACCCCATAATGGGTACTCATTTAACAGCTGAGTGGGCTAATAGTCCGACACGTAAATCCCCGGAATCGAACCGGGGCCCAGTGCGTTGAAGGCGAACGTGCTAACCGTTGCGCCATCCGGACTACCATACAATCATTAGTTCAAAAGATATTCTCATTTAAACAAAAAAAGATATTTGTTTGATAAACTTCTTTATTAAATAAGTTAAAAATAAAAAGCTTTTCTGCCCATTTTAGATTGATTCCTAATGTATTTGGTGATTCTGAGTCGAATGAAATCAACCGCAATTCCATACGATCATTAAATCAAAAGATATTCCCATTTTTCCAGATTTTGTGATTAAATAAATAAGCTTACGTATTAAATAAGTTAAAAATAAAAAGCTTTTAAGTCACTTTTAACTTAGCCCTTAAAATATTTGATCATTTTGAGTAGAATGAATTTAGCCGCACTTCCATACGACCATTAGTTCGAAAGATATTCACTTTTTTTTCCAGATTATTTTTTTTATTAATTAAGCTTTTTTATCAAATAATTTGAAAATAAAAAGGTTTTATGCCACTTGTAAGTTGATTCCTAATGTATTTGGTCATTCTGAGTCTAATGAAGGCAACCGCGATTCCTTGCGGTCATAGGTTAAAGGGCTGCTGTGCTTAACACAGCACACATGGACCGCAGCAGGGTCCATTGTGTTACCACCGGGGATTCAACACCCGACCATCCTAATCATTAAACCAGTCAGAACTGTAAATAAAACGATGGAGCATGCCAATATCAACATTAGCCAAATCGTCCAACTCAGTGAAGAAGTAGGCTCCCAGAAAAGTCCTTCTCCTTATTGACAAAGCAGGGCAGGTGCATAGAAAATGAAAGATGCACTCCTCCTCCTCCTCGTCACCGCAGCTCCTACAGAAGTCATTGTAGGGAAGGCGAAGCCTCCTGGCATGCTCACCAGTCACACAATGCCCAGTGATGACTCCCACTGCCGCTCTGATATGCTGCCTTCCGAGTGACAGCAATTTAGCTGATCGGCTAGAATCCAATCTGGGCCACAGCGACTTTGTTGAAAGACATGTGCTTCCATTTAACCATATAGAGTTGGTCTTGATAATTGCGGTCATAAGTTACAGTAATATTCGCATTTTTTCCGGATTTTTTTAAAACTTAAATGAAGAAAATATTTACTTCATTGAGGAAACATCAAAGATGAAGCGTTGTAGATACACAATAAGTATGTTATGCTACCCCACAGCGGCTGACTCACAACTGCAGGTGCACCTCTTTGTGTCGGACACACTTTTTTTCCTGCAGCAACAGTTACTCGAGCAGGGTGTCTTGCACCTGCAACGTTGAAGAGTGGCACATGCTCTTGCAGCACCCGGCGCTGTTATCCATAATGGGAGCCAACGTTCTACTTCTAGTTTCCACCCCCAATCTCCAGGAGATGGAATATGTTGCTGCGTTTCCACAGCCTGCCAGAATTTTATGGCTTGAAGGATGCCCTTTTCAGGTGTCCCTCAAACTCACCCAATAACAATCAGCATCTATCATACGCACTATCACTTTTGATAACTGTAACACATTACCACTTGTCACGAAACAAAAAACAAATCAGTTTCAAATCTATCCGCTTACTGACTCGACGGTGCACAATGTGGCAATAGCGGACAAAAATAATTTTTATTGTTTTTTATTCTTGACTAGTTGATTAATTATGACTATGTATGTAAAATATGTACATGCAAATTGTATCTATAACAAGATACCTGCACCCTTTGCTAACGGATTGGCATTATTACTTCTCTCTTAAGGTCACTTACGGGATGTGCAGAGAGTTTCAAATCAAATTATCGAAATATACTATTATTAAACTTTTTCCTAAGGATATCAACACCCTGGATATTTAACGTCGCTATCCTAATGATATGCCGCCATCCTGGAAATTTTCATATAAGTGCTTTAAGTGGCGAATAACTCTCTCTCTCCTTGCAATTTGGCCACTAATGAAAAGCCTTATGACACAAATTGTAGTAATCCTTCATATTTCTACCAAATTCCATACCTGTAGCTTCAGCTCTTTTCGAGATATTCTTTGAACAGGCTGACATCTGACTGATTTCATAAGGGTTTTATTTTTTCTACAAAACCCTAAAAAGCGTAACTATGACCTAAGCTATCAAGCCAAGCTATCAAGCAAAGCCTTTTTGAACAAGATTTAATTATCTGTAAATTGAGACTAAAACGAAACTTCAGCTACTATACTTACCGAAATAGAGCTATTAAAGCTGGAATCGCTAAAAAACCATTTTTGCATTTTCGCTTACAACTACACTAAAAACGAACCGATTTGAAAAGTATTGGGCACGTTAAACCGGAAATCAAAATATCTTCAACTTTTACTTGTACGAGTTTTCAATTGGGTAACCGTTACAGAGATATGTGAGCTTGAAAAGCGATATACTTAGTGTGATTTTTCTCCAAAGCCTCAAAAAGTGACGTTTTTCGACTATTGATTTTGATTATACTACTACACCAAATTTCAACTTTGAGCAATGCATTGGATGTAGAATTTGACGGTCTTTGATTTAAATCCTATTAAGTTTTTTGATCCGAGGCACCGTTTACAAATTATTAGGACAATATTAAAAAAAAAGGGCGCAAATTTCGCGGTTTTTCACCCGCACAGCCGCTCTGCCGCGGGGTCCAAGGTGGCTCCATCTCTTAAATTGAAAGTATGGGCCCCACCAACATTCATACCAAACGGCATTTCTCTATCATATTTTGCAAGATGGCGTCGATTTATGTCGCTTAGCGTCCCAACTATAGGTCAGTGTGTGTGAGTGGTCTGGAGACTACCGCCGGATGTAAAAGGAAAGTTCATTCAACTTTATTTTCCACACACTAGTGCCACTCAAGTCTACCTTTCTCCAGATAGGTGTAAAAGAATGGATGTAAGGCCTTATGTTAGAACACGCTAGAAGCACTACCCCGCTGGGCGCTACTTCTAATGCGCAGTTGAGTGATCCCAAGGCGAACATTCTTCGTGCCTGAGCTCGACGGTTTTCGGGGGCGAGCCCTATAAGGCAGTCCAAGTACACTGTAGAGAAGCTGAGGGTTGCAAGTTGGAATGTCGGATCCATGACGAGAAAGAGCGAAGAACTGGAGGACGTCATGAAACGGAGAAAGATAGAAATTATGTGCGTGCAGGAGACCAAGTGGTGAAATGACCAAGTCGACCGAGCTCGTTTTTTGTACAGTACAAATAATACTATCATAGAAACTGAATGATAGAAACGGGATTGGCGTTATCGGTTTTACTTGGCAGCATCGTGAGTATCTCGAAGATAAGCGACCGCTTGATGAGTATCAAATTGGTTATGTGCGGAAGAGTGTGGAACGTCATAAGTGCCTACGCTCCCCAAGTGGGGTTGCAGCAAAGTGAAAAAGAGGAATTTTGGAGCGACGTTGACACACTACTTCAAAGTATACCAGATACCTAGTTGTTTTTTCCGGAGGGGATTTCAATGGCCAAGTGGGAGTATCGAACTATGATTACGAGCAGTGCCATGGTGGGAAGGGTATTCAATCTAAAGACGGAAATAATGAAGGTGAGGATATCCTGACTATGTGCAGATCGCACGGTCTTGACATCCTCAACACATGGTTCATTATGAACCAAAGGCACCTGATCACATATAGCAGTGGAGCTCATGCGACGCAGATAGACGATCATATGTGTCTAAATTTCATGAGACGTTGGGTGAAAGACTGCAAAGTGATCTTGAGTGAATCTGCCGTCACCCAGCAGCGGTTGCTCCTGGCAGAATTAATTTTGAAATGAGGGAAAAGACGGCAAGCAATCCCCAAACCAGTCGAGAAAATCAAGTGGCATAATCGTAACAACGAACGCTTTGAATCTGTTGTAACTGCACTCATTGTTAAAATGAAGGAGTGGCTTCAATACAAGTGCGACGAGCAAAGTCCAACACAAATGTGGAATGCTTTGGATGAAATGTTAGTAGGGAAGGCTGGAAAAACACTGGGAGTTTCGAAAGGTCCACTCCACATGAACAAGGTACCGTGCAGGGTTGAACATTTCGGAGTAATTTTGGTAAAAAAAATATATTAATTACGCTTAGATTTTATAGAAAACTATTATTTACAATGTCGTTTAATATTTTATGCGTATAAAACAGTCCATTTTAAGTATGTATTTGATATTTCTGCACCCAAAAGAATGAAATTAATACTTTTAATGTGCAATTTGATGTAACAAAAATACGCCGTCAAAAGTATACTATAACGGTGCGTTTTGTGTAGAGGTGTGTGGTCAGCAACACTCTCAACAGAGTTATTTGCCCTAAACGTACTCATTTAACAGCTTAGTGGGCTCATCAGTCTGTCACGTAAATCCCCTTTTTTATCGAAGACTACCGCATTCAGTAGGAATCGAACCGGGCCCCAGTGCGTAGTAGGCGTCCTAACCGTTGCGCCATCCGGACTACATTTTGTATCTATCAAAATTATGGAAAAGAGAGTTGGATCTTTTCTATAAAATCTCTCTCTATATTCTACTCATGCAGGGTGTTTCCTTCGTCGTAAGATAATTAAGAAATTTGCATTTACGCTGACACATTCCGTTTATTGATTGAACACTTGTAACATATAACTCTCAAGTCTTTATCCATTATATAGGTATATACAAATTTTATATAAACGCGAATGTCACCTAAACAATATTTTCTATTTTTGGCATCTATAGAGTTATTTTGACCCTATTTATTTGTCTTCAATAATTTTACGATTCTTTTGGATATTGTGTTTTTGTTTATCCATCTTTCATCCATTATCGGGTTCTAAATCTGTTCTTTTAATTCGTAATTATGCTTTATTCAATGATATTGGTGAAACTAATAAGAAAATTGGAATAAAAGAAACTTACGAGTACATAGAATAATTTATAGTAAATTTTACTCCAAAGCCATGAAATTTCCAATCATATGGTGGTGGAATAATGAAAATAGGCCAAATCGAACGCATTCAAGGCTTGGATAACATGCAAGACAAGCAGTGAAGTCGAGAAGGTTCAACGTCAGGAGAAATATGATAAATTCCGGAAGAAAGTAAAGCGAAAGGTGGATTGCAGCCGAGAAGTTCTTTGAGAAACTAGAAGACAAGACATCCGCATTGCGACATAAATGACAGAGGTAAGCGGCTACTTGAATACATTATGAGTAATCACGTCAACATCCTAAATAGAGGATGTAGGCCTACCTTTGTTACTGCGGCAAGGGAAGAGGTTCTTGATATCACACTGGCTAGTGGAGTATTGTCTGGGCTCATTGTGAACTGGCATGTATCGGATGAAGTCTGCCTATCGGACCACAGACATATCAGGTTCGACATTCTGGGGCAATCTGAAATCCAATCGAACTCCTTCTGTCCCAGAAAAACTAACTGGAATCAGTTTCGTGAGCTGGTAAACTCAAAGAAATGCTGAAATGCTGATCAATTCTATCAGCACTATTGGTGAATTAGAGCTGGCGGCTGATCAGCTCAATGATGTCCTAATCTCCTCCTACTGAGACAGTGCCGCGAAGCGGGTCATTCAGTCGGGGTGTAAAGTGCCTTGGTGGAATGAAGAACTGGCTCGGAAGAGGGTACAGGTAAGAAGGAAGTTCAATGAAGCCAAACGATTCAACAGGTGGGATGAGTATAGGACAAATCTCACTGAGTACAATAAACTCATTAGGCACTCCAAGCGTGAGTACTGGAAAAAACATTGTGAACGCATTCAGGCCCAGAAGCCGCACGCCTTCACAAAGCTCTATCCAAAGACTCTGCAAACGGGGTCGGTCTTTTACGGAAACCCGATGGCTCCTTTACGGAGGGACCTGAAGAAACTCTAGAGCTCCTGCTACAGACCCACTTCCCTGGGTCCGTTTTATCGCAATACTCTCCTCCCCAAACTCTTGGTAAGTACCAGATCTCCGGGGGCCGAGTTAGAGACTTGGCAAAACTTATCTTCGACAAGGATAATGTTAAATGGGCTATTGTGTCATTTGAGCCATTTAAGGCTCCTGGCGCGGATGGTATATTCCCCGCCTTTTGCAGAATAATTTAGGGTGTATCATCTCCCCGCTTATCGAACTATTCAGGGCGAGTTACATGCTGGGTTATATACCACAGCTATGGAGGAGGGTGAACGTGGTGTTTATACCTAAAGGTGGTAACAAGCCGGAGAAATTGCCAAAATCCTTTAGACCTATCAGCCTGACCTCTTTCCTACTTAAAACTATGGAAAGACTACTTGATGTGCATATAAGGCACTTGATAGAATATGCGAAACCTCTACATCGAACGCAAGTCGCCTATACAAAAGGCAAGTCAACGGTAACCGCCCTACATAACCTTGTGGGAACACTCGAAAAATCCTTTAATGATAAGGAAATCGCATTGTGTGCTTTCCTTGATATTGAAGGAGCTTTTGATAATACCGGTTATAATTGTATATCCAGAGCTTTGGAACTTAGGGGCATACCGAGTGTTACTGTTGCCTGGATAGACGCTAAGCTACGCGGAAGAGATATCCACTCTACGCTTGGCAGCACTTCGTTATGCGTTCATGCTGTGAAGGGCTGCCCTCAAGGCGGAGTTCTCTCACCGCTGTTATGGTCTTTAGTCGTAAACGAGTTGCTTTCCAGGCTTGAAGGGAATGGTTATCAGGCAATCGGATACGCGGACGACATTACCATAATCGTCAGGGGCAAGTTCGAATCTACTGTTGCGGATGTAATGGAAGCGGCCCTCGACATTGTTCTGTACTGGTGTGCTAAGGTGGGCCTAAACGTGAGCCCGCGCAAAACAGTCGTTGTGCCATTTACACGGAAACGGAACCTAACCTTGAAGCCGGTTTCACTAGGTAGGACGGCACTTGAGCACTCCACGGAAGTTAAATGTCTAGGCATTACGTAAGACTTGAAACTTAGTTGGAACACTCATATTGAAAATGTATTGAGCAAGGCTACTCGCTCAATGTGGGCCTGTAGAAATCTCTTTGGACGGACCTGAGGGCTCACTCCAAAGATGATCGAATGGCTTTACTGCATGCTAGTGCGCCCCATTGTGACATACGCTGCGCTTGTATGGTGGCCTAAGACAGAGCAGTCTTTAACCATACTAAAGCTAAATAAACTGCAACGCCTTGCTCGCCTTGGTATTACTGGGGCTGTGCGTACTAACCCAACATCTGCTATAGAGGCGGTTATTGGATTAACTCCGCTACATATTTTTTATCCAAGAATCAGCAGCTATTAATGCTTTAAGAGTATACTTATCTACTGACGTACACATAAATCTCGTCGGTCATATGAGCATTCTGAATCAAATACCTGGTATGCAGATCTGCTTTAGATCAGATTACATGACCACGGAGGTTTGTTTCGGCAGAAAATTCTTAGCCCTCATCCCGGACCGCACGGAATGGGACAATGGCGATCCCTGCCAAGATCCTAGGTGCATTAGGTGGTTTACCGATGGGTCTAAAACCGAACAGGGAGTTGGTGCTGGAGTCTATGGGCCAAACACCAGGATTTCAATCGCAATGGGTGTTTATCCCAGCGTTTTTCAAGCCGAGATCCACGCCATTGAGGTCTGTGCTAGGGTGATTCTAGAGAAGAAACTCCATGGTGCTCACATTGCTATCTACTCGGATAGCCAGGCGGCTATAATGGCTCTCTCTTCGCATAGGTTATCTTCGAAGATGGTGAAGGAGTGTCATGAGCTTCTGCAGACTCTGGCTTCAAAAAACCGAGTCTCCTTGTGTTGGGTGCCAGGCCACCATGGCATCTAGGAAAATGAGATCGCGGATGAACTTGCAAGGCAGGGTTCTTCCGACCTTCTTCTTGGGCCAGAGCCCTACTGTGGTCTAAGTCTTACTTCGGCCAAAATTATAATTAGAAAATGGTCTGAGGGGATACGGCAGCAATACTGGGATTACTTGCCAGGGCTGCGTCAATCGAAGGAGCTAATAAGGCCCTTCAAATAAAAAAGCATTACTTCCCTGAGTAGAGCCGACCTTAGGCTTCTTGTAGGCTACTTATCGGGTCATCACTGGGTGAGATATCACCTAAATAAAATGGGCCTATCTATCGAGACTGAATGTCGTCTCTGCATGGAAGACGATGAAACCACCATGCATATCTTGTGTGAATGCCCGGCAATGGCGCGGGCCAGGATCAAGTTTTTGGGACAGGTCACAGTGAGCCCTGCAATTATCAGGAAAGCACCAGCAAAAGACATAATCCACTTCGTAAAGGTGGTGGAGGGTCTTTTGCAATAATGTGGGCTATGGCACAATAGACCTCTCTATGGTCGCAGTGCCCACCGGATGGGTAAAGAGGCCCCAACTCATAAACATAACAACTCATAAACATCCGCATTGCAAGAGAAACCTAAAGGCAATGCCAAGGTCGTAGACCAAGGGAGAAGGAAAGCTCGAGAGATTCAGGTGCCAAAGTTCGATGAAGATTCACAAGGAATGCAACTGGTTGAAGACACAGCAATCTGTTACAGAGTGCGTGGGTAGTTTGATGAACTTTTGAACAAAGAATTTCCACGTGAAGCTTTCCAAGCTGTGGAGTCAAACACTACTGATATCGCTGATTTTTTAGTGGAGGAGGTGATGAAGGCAATGACGCAGCTGAAATGCGGAAAGGCAGTCGGACCGAAAAAAATACCCTTGGAATTTTGGTTGAAGATGAATCAAGTCAGGGTTAGATTGCTCACTGATTTTTTCAACAAAATTAAAAGAGGGCAACCGATGGATGCTTGACGCTTAGCGAAAAAGCTCCCGTTTTATAAGAACAAGGGTGACTCACGCAAGCTCAACAACTAAAGGGCAATCAAGTTAACATCTTACACATTGAAGACTTACGAGCGAGTTGTCTGCAATCGATTGAAAGAGATTGTACAGTTGGATGACAATCAATACGGCTTTGTGGAGGGTCGGTCCACAGTCGATGCTATTCAGTGCATACGTGTTACGATGGAAAAGCATCGTAATGCACGGACGGACTTGCACTTTGTGTTCATCGATTAGGAAAAAGCCTTCGACAAAGTTTCTCGTGATCTGATATGGGTGGCCCTAAGAACACTTAAGGTGTCCGAAGCATATGTCAAGATGATACAAGACATGTGTGATGGAGGAACTACTAAAGTTAGATGTACAGCTGGTGAGTCTGAAGAATATCCGGTTAAAGTCGGAGTTCACCAAGGCAGTGTATTGAGTCCCTTGCTCTTCAACATCATCATGCTCTATTTATTAACACTCATTTCTGACGGCCTGGAAATATCCCTTCTCTTCACCGTTGACATTGTCCTGGGTAGCAAAGACATCGTTGCTTTGCAAGCTGCACTGACCTAGTGGTGTAAGATACTGGAGGATTATGGGCTGAGGATTAGGATCATGGACTGAGGATTAGGATCTGAGAAAGTTGCTCTTTGCTGTCCTTTTTCAGATCCAGAGAGACCTATACCAGATATATATATTAAAGGAGAGCAGCTGAAGTCCTGTACAAGGTTCAACTACCTGGGCTCGATGGTTAACAAGGAAGCTACCTGCGATGATGACATCAAACATCGCATCAGTGTCGGTTGGATGAAGTGGCGAGAAAACTTTGGAGTTTTCTGCGACAAGTAGATGTAACGAAAGCTTAAGGGCAAGTTGTACAAAACGTTCGTACGTCCCGCACTCATGTATGCGTCTGAATGCTGGACTATGTACAAGACGTACGTAAGTAAAATGACTGCGACCGAGATGAGAATGCTACGGATGTCAGCCGGTGTCATCAAAAAGGATTGTATCAAAAGTACCTACGTATACATCCGAGGCAGCTTGTTTGTTGAGCAACCGATCACTAAAAAGCTCGAAGATCGTCGGATGGATTGGTACCGCCAAGTTCTGAGACGTCCGACTGAGAACTCTGTCATGAATGCACTATCAATGAATGTTCCATTTGCTGGACCCAAACCCCGAGGTAAACGAAAACACACGAGGATCGATCAGCTGAAGAAGCAAGAACAACGCATTAACTCGGCGATGATACGATCCAAGACCGAGTTGCCTGCAGAAGGAAGCTGAGATTATACCGCCAGAATGGGCGAAGTGCCAACACCACAGGCAGAGCAACGCGAAGCCGCAGAGTGGTATGAAAGGCCAAAGAAGAAGAAGAAGAGCTATTATATGAACTTGACATCCGGGAAGTCGCAGGCAACCTTATTATTTGAAAGACAGGCACTGACAGATCACTGCATTTCAAAATGAGACTACTGAGAAAATGGTGATGAATTCAGGGGTTCCACAGGGTTTTATCATGGGCCCTACATTGTATCTTCTATACGTTAATAATCTTAGCAGTTCTGGGCTCTCTGATAAATGTCACCTATACAAATTATACACTTCTACTAAGTGATGCAGAAAAAATGGTGAACAATGATTTGATTATCTATCAGCAGTGGTTTCATGGTATCAAACTAAACATAAATACATATTAATATGACCCGATTGATACTTTTAAATCAAAAAGATAATGTCGATATTGAATATAAAGTTTGGTAACCAATCCATTGAACGAGTGAATAAGATCAAATATCTGCCTTATTACCGATGAGAAGCTTACATGAAATGATCATATCAGTCAATTCAAATCTAAATTATGCAAGTACCTTATAGTTGGGACGCTAAGCGATTTGACCTTGCAAAATATGATAGAGGAATGCCGTTTGGTATTATTGTTGGTGGTCCTCATACATTCATTTTAAGAGATGGAGCCATCTTGAACCCCACGGCAGAGCGGCTGTGTGGGCGAAAAACCGAAAAATTTCAGCCCTTTTTTTAATATTCTCCTTATAATTTGTAAACGGTGCCTCGGATCGAAAAACTTAAAGGATTTAAATTAAAGAGCGTCAAATTCTACATCAAATGCATTGCTCAAAGTTGGAATTCGGTTTAGTAGTATTGTCAAAACCGATAGTCAAAAAACGTCACCTTTCGAGGCTTTGGAGGAAAATCACACTATTTCGCTTTTCAAGCTTAAATATCTTTGAAACCGATGCTACAAATGGAAAACTCATTAAACAAAAGCTGAAGATATTTCTATTTCAAGTTTAACTAGCCCAATACTTTTCAAATCGGCCCGTTTTTAGTGTAGTTGTGAGCGAAAATGCAGAAATGGTTTTTTTTTTTGCGATTTTAGCCTTAATAGCTCTTTCTCGATAAATATAACAGCTAGAAGTTTTGGTAGTGGTCCGGATGGCGCAACGGTTAGCACGTTCGCCTTCAACGCACTGGGCCTCGGTTCGATTCCGGGGATTTACGTGTCGGACTATGAGCCAACTCAGCTGTTAAATGAGTACCCATTATGGGGTAAATAACTCGGTTGAGCGTGTTGCTGATCACATACCTCTGCACAAAAACCGTCACGATCTAGAAAATGAGATGCTGCTAACTCATCTCGAGGCCGTGGTTCAAATTGGACTGTTGCGCCAATTATTTTTTTTTTATTTAGAAGTTTTGGTTTAGCCTCAATTCGTAGATAGTTTAACCTTGTTTATAAAAGTTTTACTAAGTTTTTTTGTCAGATTAATTTAATTAATTAAATAATTAGTTAATTAAATGATTTAATTTCTTGCATAATTTCAAAGTTCAAGCAACTTGTATCACACTTTAGGTTGATTCCTAATGTATCTGGACATTTTGAGTCTAATGAAATCAACCGCAATTTCATACGACCACTAGTTCAAAAAATATTCATCATTTTCCAGATTGTATTATTAGTTAAATAAGCTTTTTTGTTAAGTAAGTTGAAAATAAAAGGCTTTTATGCCAGTTTTAGGTTGATTGTTGATGTATTTGGTAATTCTAAGTAGAATCAAAATAACCGTGATTCCATACGATAATTAGTTCAGAAGATATTCATATTTTTCCAGATTTTTTCATTAGTTAAATAAGCTTTTTTATTGAATAAGTTGAAAATAAACAGCTTTGATGCCAGTTTTAGGCTGTTTCCTAATGTATTTGGTCATTATAAGTCGAGTGAAACTAAAGGCAATTCCATCCAACCGTTAGTTCAAAAGATATTCACATTTCTTCAGATTTTTTTTTTTTAGTTAAATACTTTTTTCATTAAATAAGTTTTAAATAAAAAGTTTTTATTCCACATTTAGGTTAACTCCTAATGTATTTGGTCATTCTGATTTGAATGAAATCAACCGCAATTCCGAACGATCATTAGTTCAAAAGATATTCACATTTTTCCAGATTTTGTTATTAATTAAAAAAAAACTTGTTTATTAAATAAGTTTAAAATAAAAAGTTTTTTTTTTCTAGCAAAACTTTTATAAACAAGGTTAAAATATCTACGAATTGAGGCTAAACCAAAACATTTAGCTGTTATATTGTATTTATCGAGATATAGCTATTAAGGCTCAAATCGCTAAAAAATCATTTCTGCACTTTCGCCCACAACTACACTAAAAACGGGCCGATTTGAAAAGTGTTGGGCTAGTTCAACTTGAAATAGAAATGTCTTCAACTTTTGCCTAATAAGTTTTTTATTTATAGCATCGGTTTCAGATATATATGAGCTTGAAAAGCAAAATAGTGTGATTTTCCTCCAAAGCCTCAAATGTAGCGTTTTTTGACTATCGGTTTTGAATGCCTAGTAATTGCATATGTGTTGGATTCCATCAGTACACGAAGGCGTAATGCGGAATAGCAAGTATGTTACTAATACAATGAAACGTACTAGGCAGTTGGCATTTGAAGAGCTTTTTAAAATATTGCCGTCCCTATCCCTCTAAAGGCAACTTTCATTTGATTATTTGCGTATCAATTGGCAATGCGCTTTTGCTTAAATCGTATGAAGTGCCACCCCCCTGCCTCCACCATCTCCCCTTTCCCTCCCAGGGAAATGATGATAACAGCTTCGGGTTTCACTGACATTATGAAGAATGGCGCCTTATACCGTAGACACACGTAGACGATAATTCTGAATTATCTCCGATTTCTCAATTATCTCGAGTTAATCGAGATTAACTTCTCACTTATCGACCGAGATAATTGAGAAAAATAATCTCGATTAACTCAAACTGAATTAAAAATGTGTCCTCGCTAAGCTGAAAGCTTTTGTGGAACGAGTGGAATGTTTGTGGACTAGAAATATGAGCAGCTGTTCTTGTTGTCATTTTGTCGTGTTTGTGTCGTTAATCTTGCATAAGTGGCTATTTTCAGCAGATATTTTGTATTTTGTGCTTTTATAAAGTGTAGCTTAGTGATAATGAAGTGTTTTTCAGTCATAAAACTGTGCTAGCGTGTATGATTGAGTGTGGTGACAGATGACTGGCAGTGACCAGTGGGAAACGAAGGCAGAGCTGCCTCGGTACTGCTTCCAGAAACAAAAAGATTAATTAAGCGAAAGCACTGGGGCAACTGGTGCGCGAGGAAAACTTTCAAGTAGTGTAAAAGTGTTGCTCACCCGGAAGTAATCTCACGCGAGGATTTCACGGTGTTAAAGTGCGTTTAGATTTAGCCAAACGACTCAAGTAGTGGACGTGTTTCTCGCCCGAAACTAATCTCGCGCGAGAAACTCGCAGTGTGACGCAACCGGGTGGCTCGCTATTAGGTCCTCGCGCGCATTTACATGAGACCAGTGTTGCTATATCCCAAGTCGACGAAATCGTCTTCAGTGCCGTAGAAAATCGTCTTTTACCTGGAAAAATCGTCTTTTTACGTCTCTAAGCAAAATGAGATTATGAGCAATTTTTTTTTAAATAGAAATGCATATCCGGTAGGAGTCTACTACATCTATTGCAGTTGGCAGTTCTAAAACGAAGGTTTATAATTTGAAAACATTTATTAAAGTTGAAAAATATAGTTTTTGTGACATAGGGCTTCTCAATTTTTTTTTGTACATTGAAGCGTTAAAGAAGTTTATCATTTTGGAATCGATTGCACCATTAGTGCAGTCGTAGTTATTATATTTCAAAAAGTTTTTCGTTAACAAGATGCCTGTTAGTGTATCATTTTGCAACCTGTTTCTCTGCTTGGTTTTATTCAAATTTATTTGGGAGGATGTACGTTCTACATTAGATGAACTGTGGGGTAAAGTTAATAGTTGTTCAACAAATTTACATATTTGGACATATGCCGGTATCTCACCACCTCTTTTAATCAACGAGATTTCTCTCCAGAACTAGACGATATTAGGTTTTTTTTGTAAGATCAAATATTTTGGCAAAGTCCAGTCGTCTAATTTCTCAATATTGAGAATCTATTTTTTTAATATCATCTGGGTTAATTAGGTTTGGAAATAACATAGCCAAGTTATAAATAGAGTTGGATTCATTTTTAAAAATAGAATCTGAATCGATTAATCTCAAATTAACAAATATTTCGCTCTTAAAGTCGAATCTCTTGTAGATCTGTTCAACTAATATTATGTAAAAATTAAAACAGTTATTGTAAAATATATTCAAATCATCTGAAGTTATTTTTCGGTCATTTGTCAAGTCCTCCATCTTTTTCATTACCTCTGTACCTATGTATAAATTAGAGATTTGCACATGCTTTCTAGAGTCTTAAATTGCACATTTTCAATTTCTGTATTATTCAAATGATCTTTTTTAACAAAATTATCCATAAGCGACAAAACTGATGTTTTTATTTCAAAATACAATGTATGTATTTTGGGTTTTTCGCTTTGAAATGATTTGTTAAAAGTATTTACGAAAGGTAAAACATACTTCAAAAATTTCAAATACAATTCATTCACTGTTTTTTTTAGTTCCTCTAAAATTCGTTTTGCTGTATCTATATTATCGATATCACTGGCGATTTCAAAATATATTAGTAAATGTTCGTACAAGTCTAGCAAACGATTAACTACTTTTTTAAAGCGATAGCCACCTCGTTTGGCTTGGATGTAATAATTTTTTCGGTGTATCGTCTAAAAGAACCATGATATTTTCAAATTCTACTATTCTTTTAGAACTGTTTTGGATATCATCATCATAGTGGCGCGACAGCCCGACGTCGTCCCTTGGCCGCGTGGACAAACCGAGGCTTTTGTTCCAGGTTTCTTGACATGGAGTGGTTTTTGCAAGGATGAGTTGTCAGCACGTCGCTTAACCCCATTCAGGGGATGGCCTCGGAAGATAGCTGCTTCAGGTGGTTTAATAAACGTGCTGGAGTTCACACAACTATGTTGCAGGTCCAACTACGCAAGTCATTCCATCCTACTAAACCTGAGACGCTTAGGTGTTGGTCAGCCATTCAGGCTACAGCTGTTTTGGATATAGTTATATATTTCACGAGTCATAGTTTCCACTGAGCTCGGAAGTTTTTCGCATGCTTAAGATGCACAAAGTGCAAGGAGTGACAAACACACTTTAATATGAAACGATTATTGCAATCATTTTTTAAAAGCGAAGCGACAGAGTGGTTTTTGCCGGTCATGTTTGAAGCGCCATCAGCCATTAATACACAGCCAATATAACTGTAGATAAAGATTAGGTACAAATCGTCATTTTGCCTCTGATATCGTCGTATCGTCTTTGTTATCGAAAATCGTCAAAAAGACGATAAATCGTCTAATATAGCAACACTGCATGAGACTCCTTCTCCGATTTCACCTAATGTGAATGTTACGCGAGTATGTTTCATGTGAGGATTCTTTTGATGGGAAGTACTCGTTCGACCTGGCTGTTTTCATGGCGAAATACTTGTCGGATCCGGCTGGCTCGACTTACAAGGTAACTTTGGGTCACTTCCGAATCTGAAGTAACCCCAATTTTTTTTTCTTTTTTGTCTTGAGATTCAGAATCAGCGACCGAAAATTACCTTGTAGTTCGAACCAGCCCGATAAGACGAGTATATTTCCCCATGAAAACAGCCAGGTTGGACGAGTACTTCCCATCAAAACTATCCTCACCTGCAAAATACTCCCACAACGTTCACATTAGGCAAAATCGGAGACGGAGTCTCATGTAAAAGCGCGCGAGGACCTAATAGCGAGCCACCCGGTTGCGTCACACCGCGAGTTCCTCGCGCGAGATTAGTTTCAGGTGAGGAACACGTTCACACAGGGCGCAATTTTCCCTGGTGAACCACTTGCGCGAGTTGTTTCGCTAAATCTAAACACACCTTTGCGAATCGGGTGGCTCACTGCGAGTTTTGCATATGCAGAATTTGGGCATGTACTATTTCATGGTGCCTCTCGATTTGATACATATCACTTGTTTTACACCGCATTCGGCCACCGCAAAGCGGATTTGGTTCACAATTCGTACTTGTGTTGCTATCGAGGCACATACCACTGTCGAAGAGTTCCAACTCTTCAGTCTACCATAAAGGCGGAGGTATGGGTCTAAACACCTGAATCTATGCCATCTGTACTCATAGTAACACGTTCCTCATTGCAAACACTTCCGAATAACGAACTGATTGGTTTCTTCAATTCCAACTATAGTACTGGACGATTGAAGAGTCTCACCTCAGTTTATTACGTAAAAGTGCTATGTGAAATCGAGGTCCACCGCTTAACACACTGTGCTACACAGAAGAATATTATCATGCTATGGCAGTAAATATGTGTACTTACAATAAGGACCCACATAAGGATGTATCACGTTAAAAATAAATAAGGATGCACAGACAGCATTAGGAAGTACACCTTCCAAGGCAGCAGTCAATCATTAATCTTGGATGTCTCTTTTCCCGCTGGGTGACAACAGAAATCGTTTGAGCTTTACAATTAAAATAATTGAGTTTGAGTACGTGTGTCACTATGAAAAGCTCATCGAAAGAAAGCTTTTATAATGTAGACTAACTCCTAACGTGTGTCTCTAGGACATTAGCCACACTGATTCCTTCATTCCTGTGAAAAACAAAGATTTTTTTTTCAAGTGGATTTAAATATTTTTAGACAATTACTATTTTCAATCGGCAAATTAATTTTGACAAAAACACATGTAATGTTCAACCATTGTTTTTAGATATGCGAGAAAACCAACTTTTTACCGGATCAAAAGATTTCTGAAACTATGATCTCAATACCACTATCCGAGTCTTTAGAAATGCACAAAGAATTAGAATTTTCCTCAAATAAAGGACCAATTAGGGGTTACCTCAGCATTGACGTATTCAGCAAACAAGAAATTCGCAATACAAGTCAAACAGAAGAAATTTTTAAACAGAACCAATTGAACGGATCAGGATACCAAGATCGCCATACTCCCGATACTGACAATGAATCTTTAGACGACGTTACCACGCATACCAATCATCCTGGATCAACCCCAACTGAATCCGATGTTTTTACATTCACTGAAGAGCTGGAAACGTTTTGCTCTAAAACGGATTTTGACAACAATAAGCGTTTCAAAATGCTAAGCGCACGCTATAAGAATGAATTGAAATTCAAAGATAAACGATTTATACCGACTTTTGATAAGGAGTTGGAAGATGAGGCTCGAGGTCGGGTAATTGAAGGAGTCGGCTGGTTTGACCCAATAGATATTGATAAGCATAAGGGTAAAAAATATGTGAAAAACATTTACCAAATGGTTTTGAATCATTGCGAAAGATTGAATCGAAATGAAGATGCTGACAATTTACTGATTGGCGATGAACCACCCACTTTTAGGTATGGATTTGTGATACAGCCCGTTTATGGTAATATGTATAAAATATGTAACTTTTTAAATATTTCAGCTCGATTTTAACATCCTTGCTGGGAATTTTCAGCACTGGACGACCACTTAACCCTTTGAAATCCAGTCCAGTTCCAATTCAACCGAGTGGATGCTCTAAATTTAATATTATCATTAATATCGTGAGAGCTACGGGTGTACCTTTTAGGCAATTCGATTCTCAGACTACTTTATCTAGGCGAAATAGTAGTGCTTCATTTACATATCAAGGTAAGACTTTACCTTTAAAATATCATATAAATACTCGCAAAAATATTTTCTATAGTCTAATACCAGTGAAGATAATTTTTGTATGAATGAGTACGTTTAGACCGTGCGAACTACTTGGAGAATTAACTAATACGAAGAAACTCACCGCGGTCTAAACGTACCAGATTAGTTAGTGCTACGACTAACTTTAACTCCATTTGCCATATGGTACTGAGCTGACTACAGCTGTCATCGCGTGTAACGTTTGCGTTTTCTGCAGTGAACTTGAATCGGAACGTCTGGCTAAAAGTTAGCTATTCGCCTGGATTATGAGCAATCCCGAAATGACCGAAAAGACAATAAAACCACAGCCGACATCGGTAATACTTGGTGCACCCGTCGGTCTAAGCGCACCAAGAACTTGTACTAACTTAGTACAAGTTCCACCGATGTCAGCTGTGGTTTTATTGTCTTTTCGGTCATTTCGGAATTGCTCATAATCCAGGCGAATTGCTAACTTTTAGCCAGACGTTCCGATTCAAGTTCACAGCAGAAAACGCAAACGTTACATGCAATGACAGCTGTAGTCAGCTCAGTACCGCGTGGCAAATGGAGTTAAAGTTAGTCGTAGCACTAACTAATCTGGTACGTTTAGACCGCGGTGGCTTTCTTCGTATTAATTAATCCTCCAAGTAGTTCGCACGGTCTAAACGTACTCATTGTCGTACGAAAAGAAAACTTTGAAACCACTGGGGCGATTGCCATCAAATGTTGCAGGAGTACATTTAGTGAGGTGGAATAGATAATAAGGTGGCCCGCGAGCACATACAGTAAAACCCCGTTTAAGCGAACCCAGGGTTGCAGCGTCATTTTAGATAATGGAATTTTTCATAAGTACTTTCGGGAGGTCGGGGAGGCCGCGACTCCAAAGAAAACCGATTTTTTTCACAAGTATTTTAGGGATACCGGAGATAAAAATATTGTGGTTCGGGACTCTATAATATTTCCACATACAGTTAAACCCCGACTAAGTGAACCAAGACGCGCACAGTGCGTCGAATGTATGAAGAAAGTGATCAACGATCAGTATCTTAAGAACGGTCCACCCGATTTTGATGAAATTCGGCACAAATTTTGAGCTTACTACTACTCAGTTGCATTAACCCCTTGTGGGGCATAGCGCGTCAACTGTTCCATGTGGCCCAGTTAACGTTTCGTTGGCATAAACTGGTCTCGGAGAATGCAGTTGCCAGCATGCAGCTCCTGCACATCCATGGCCACGAACGTTGTTGTGGACGGGATTCGAACCCTCAACACACTGAGCTACCGGTCGCCCTATGCAATTTCCTTAAACTGTATAAATGTCAGTGCAATATATTTACGAGATTTTTAGACAGGGTCAAAAGTACTTTTTGAGTTTTCGCTTTTTATGAGGGTGGTTAAAAGAATCATATTTTGAAATCAATTATAGCCTTTATTACTAAATTTAGCATACATTTTATGGAAACTATGGATTTTAAACCGAAAAAAGTTCCTAATAATCAGGTAACGCAGTTTTGAGATATTAACAAAAGAATATTCGGAATTTAGCCTATTTTTAGGATAGAGTTAGTATTCTAAATGCATCATGAAAATAGAATGACTGATTTTTATCAAACTTTGCATTAATATTGTCCATCTAATATTCTCTGCTCTATGAATTTCCAAAAGATCGCATAACGCTTTTTCGAAATATATACGTATTTATTTAATTCTGCCGCTTTTGGTAGTTTTTTGTGCATTTGACTCCTATGACAGATATGCGAAGTTGAAGATGGATAATAAAAGATTATTGTGGAAGGAGAAACTGCCAACCTGCAATGGTTATTTTTATTTTTTTTTGTTTCTAATTAAAATATAATAATAAAATACTTCCGAGCTAGAAATGTTTTTTTTATTTAAATCTAATTTTTTTGTGTTTTTTTTGCCGCTGAGTGTATGTTCGGTACTTATTTTGTCGACGAAATAAATACATATATGTATATAAAAATGTATGCTTGTTTGAACAAATACATACATATATTTGTTATAAATGCATTCTTGACAAATAAAAAAGTCAAATACACCTAAACGGGCATTTTAACGGGGAAAAACGGCAGTGGAACTTAAAGTGTATACATACAGCTTAAAGAAACTATAAGCCACTTAAAACGATCTGCGTTGTTATTTGGTTTATCCTTCCCTAAGGTTTTTGTTAAATTAATTTACTTTTTGGAGTTTATTCAATTATTTGTTTCTCTGTTTATTTATTTGCTCGCTTCAGACAGTAGTTACGTACCTAGTCTATTTAACAATTTGAGTATTATTTTTCTGGAATCTTTTAGGATGTCTTGAAATATAAATACAGTCGCCTCTCGTTAATTCCAACCTCGATAATTCAAATTTTCCGATAATTCCAAGTTGTTGCCCTGTCCCTTCAATAAATCGAAAAATGTTCGTATATTTGTATGTGCTTGCATGCTCTTGATAAAACGAAGTCTTTTTAGTCATTGGGATGAAGATCAACATTCTAGAATTCGAAAAGTTAGTTCCGCACCACTCTATAATTCGAACTTTACCCAAAGTGATTCAACATCCACTATCTCAGTACCGTTAAAAGTTTGATAGAGACAATTTCTACAATGTAGTATGTATTTCGTTGCCATTTGACCAAAATGAGTGGTGAAAAGAAGTACACTAGTCTCTCAGTGGCAGATAAAAGAAAAGTTATTGCGGCTGTTGAAAGTGGCTGCAGAAAGAAAGATGTAGCCAAAGATATTAAAATTCCGCCATCAACGCTATCGACGATCTTGAAACAAAAAAACAACATTTTGTAGAGCACTTTGCATGACAAGCGCAAGCGAATTCGAAAAGGTTTGTTTATTTTTTTTTAATTTAGTAGTAAACGTAGCGTATCTGTGAGTGCCGATCCGAGCAAAACAAACAACGAATTCTTCGGCACCCTTCCGAAAGGTATATGCCGTGTTTGTTGTCATCGTATTCGCTTCGAGCGGGGCTGCCAGATACGTTTTAGGCCTTGGTTTGAAAGGTCCCTTATAGAACATCCAATTTTATTTTCCACTCTCCCGGATTACAGGCGAATTCCCTCTTCTGGAGGAAAGCTTGATTAAATGGTTGAGACAATGCCGAGAACAAAACGTACCAGTTGGAGGGGGTTTATTAAAAGAAAAGGCCTTAGCGTTTGCAACACAATTGGGCATTCACAATTTTCATGCTAGTGAGGGATGGCTCACAAACTTTTAAAATTGCCATGCCATATGCGGAGAAAGCGCAAGTGTCGATAACAGCATTTGCACAGTATGGAAAGACGAGCTAGAGTCTTTTACAAAATTATTCTCCTCGTGATATTTTCAATACGGACGAGACCGGTTTATTTTTCAAATGCCTCCCCGATAGAACTTTAACATTTAAGGACGAGAAATGTCATGGAGGCAAGTACAGTAAAGATCGTTTGACGTTATTGCTCGCGACAAATATGGATGGGACTGAAAAATTGAAACCCCTAATTGTAGGGAAGTTTGCAAAACCTAGATGTTTCAAGGGGATCAGATCATTTCCGACTTCTTATTTATCCAATAAAAAAGCATGGATGACCACCGGAATATTCAATGATTGGCTTTTGCACTTAGATTCACACATGCGGAAACAAAAAAGGAATATTCTCCTCTTTATGGACAACTGTACAGTTCACAATAATCCGCCGAATTTGCAAAATATAAAACTTCACTTCTTCCCTCCTAATACTATTGTACTTCAAGGCTACAACCGTTAGATCAAGAAATCATCCAAAATTTAAAAACTCTATACAGGAAGGAAGTGGTTAGGATGAAATTGGAGAGCATCGAAAACCGTGTAGGTCTTAACATCAATGTATTGACTGCAATGACAATGATCGACAAAGCTTGGAATAATGTTACTCCGACAACAATAACCAATTGCTTCCGAAAATGTGGATTTTCCAAAGATGCACAAAATCCACAATCACCTACACTAGAGGAAGTGGACATGGAAGACATGTGGGGTCGTCTTTCACTTGGACCAAATGATGCCACGTTTGCCGAATTTGTACATTTTGACGATAACGACGCTGTTTTTGGGTCGTTATTTGATGCTGAAATTTTAGCTGATTCAAGCGAAAATATCGAAATCGAAGAAGAGGACGAAGAAGAGCCCATACCGACTGTCACATCAAAGGAAGCGAGGCAATCACTACACACTCTCCGTAATTTTATGTTACAAATAGAAGTGGAATGTATTTTCAGCACTGGTCACTTTAGAAAATGCGATCGACAAGGGACGTTTGTTTGCATTAAAACAAAAAAAACATTCATGAGTTTTTTCAATAATATTTTATGTTGAATGTACAATAATATGAACTAAACATATGTATTGCATTTACTATTTCTGAAGAATTCCTTGTTCTGTTTTTATTTTATATGAATTTTGCTTTAATTTTGTATTTTTGTACTCCACTCTGCATTTGAAAAAATAAACTCGATAATTCGAACTTGGCCAAAACTCTTCTTTATTATTCAAACTTGCGATAAATCAAACTCTTGATAATCGGAAACATTTTTATTGTCCCTTGGGATTCGAATTATCAAGAGTCGACTGTATCGCGATTTTAAATATGACTTTGCCCACAAAAAGCTTATTACACCAAAAAAAGCAAACCAAAAGTGGTTAGAATTAATGTTATATGTAGCTTACCGAAACTGTCAACCAGCCAGTAGTTTTGTGATGTTTTTTTAATCCTCATTCAAAGTTTTTTTTTTGTTTTTAAATCAATTTTGCTAATATTTTTTATACTTTTTCTTTTGTCTTACACTTTACGTGTGGGACCTAGTATATCTGATAAATATAACTTTAAGAAACCAGGACTCGATTGTATAGGTAGACCAAGATATAAATTTAAACTCAAACCCCTTTTTTTAATCTTTCCAAATTTTCATCTTTAACCCATAATACTACGATACTATTGAAAAAAAAAACTAAAAAAAAAATGTAAAACATTATTTTTAGGTGCTCCAACATGCTCCCTTCCCAGTAAACAATAAGACTCCGAATGATATTTTAAAAGTCTTTTCCACTAGATATCTTATATCACAAATGATATCTTATTATGATCGGAAAAAAAAAGAATTATTCGTATTCGAGTTCGTATTCGACAGTGTGTGGCCGGGCTAACCATACCAAAGAGCTCGGCGTCATCTCGGTTTACGGATAATCCGTGGAAACTATTTATCTATTTATCTGTATACTATTACCCCAGACAAACATTATACCTCGCATCAAATGGGCTCGCACTGATTTTTTGATTTTGTTTATGGTTGTGGCCTTATTATGAATCTAAGACCGGAAGTCCCTGAGGGAGGGGTCAAAGGGTAGTTTTTTTCAATTAGTTTATAATAATATTTTATATTGGAAATTTCTTTCAACCTTCTTATGGTCAGCTACAATATCCTTAATTTGGGTCCTCCAGTAATTCAAAAATTAACCAATTTTATCTGCCATTTATTAATGGAAATAGAAATAGATACGCTTCGAAAACGCGTTCGAATGTCAAACGTTTTCTGTTAGCGGTTTGCGTCTTTGGTTTGTCCAATAAATACACTTGTTGTGTTCAGCAAAGTCGCAATTCAATAATTTTGATAAATACTCGGCTGTTATCGTTTTATTTCCTTGATAAAACATTGCGTGTTGATCTAGAATTGATCAACACAAAACATGGTTATTGATTTCTTTTCATTAGATAACCCCAAAAACCTCATCTTGTTTTAATACATTTAAAACCGAAATTTCTTTTATATTAATTCTTGCAGTGTCAAAAGTTTCAAATGTTAGACCGTACGTGACGGTGCGTTGTAAGGATAAATCTCTTCGAACGATGAACGCAGAAGGATCGAATCCAACATGGAATGAGCAATTGGTTTTGCCCTTAAGGTGAATATATATTTTTTTTGTATTTGTTGTGTATATAGGTAGTTGTAGAACCATAGTAGATCCATTAATAGAGCATCAAATGGACACGTAAGTGACGTTGTAGGGTGGCCTATTTCGACGTATCACTTTCTTCAGTGAAATATAGTATTGCTGAATATTCCCTGAAATTTATGTAACCTCAGCTTTTCTTGAGATATTCTATGGACAGACGGACGTCTTTATAAGTTTTTTACACACTAGTTTTACTCCAAAGCCCTAAAAACGAAATAGATTCTTACCTAATATACAGGGTGTCTCGCTTCAGATGGTATATACTCGTATATGTAATGGAAGATAGAACTGTTCCTTTGTGGAAAATTGACACTTAACACGGAGACTGTCTTTAACCCTTACAGAGTTATTGTACATTTTGTAAATTGTGTCAAAAACCTTCAAATTTGCCACTCTCCCAATCATCTAATCCGATATTTAACCTCACTTTCTAAAACTACGTAAAATTTCATATATAGTAATACAACTTTTTCTTCGGTTTTTCGCACGTCCAACATAAAAATATATGAAAATGGATATAGTCCGATGTGTGCTGCACGTTTGTTCGTTTGTTCGTTCGTTTGTTTGTTTGTTCGTTTGTTTGTTTGTTCGTTTGTTCGTTTGTTCGTTTGTTCGTTTGTTCGTTTGTTCGTTTGTTCGTTTGTTCGTTTGTTCGTTTGTTCGTTTGTTCGTTTGTTCGTTTGTTCGTTTGTTCGTTTGTTCGTTTGTTCGTTTGTTCGTTTGTTCGTTTGTTCGTTTGTTCGTTTGTTCGTTTGTTCGTTTGTTCGTTTGTTCGTTTGTTCGTTTGTTCGTTTGTTCGTTTGTTCGTTTGTTCGTTTGTTCGTTTGTTCGTTTGTTCGTTTGTTCGTTTGTTCGTTTGTTCGTTTGTTCGTTTGTTCGTTTGTTCGTTTGTTCGTTTGTTCGTTTGTTCGTTTGTTCGTTTGTTCGTTTGTTCGTTTGTTCGTTTGTTCGTTTGTTCGTTTGTTCGTTTGTTCGTTTGTTCGTTTGTTCGTTTGTTCGTTTGTTCGTTTGTTCGTTTGTTCGTTTGTTCGTTTGTTCGTTTGTTCGTTTGTTCGTTTGTTCGTTTGTTCGTTTGTTCGTTTGTTCGTTTGTTCGTTTGTTCGTTTGTTCGTTTGTTCGTTTGTTCGTTTGTTCGTTTGTTCGTTTGTTCGTTTGTTCGTTTGTTCGTTTGTTCGTTTGTTCGTTTGTTCGTTTGTTCGTTTGTTCGTTTGTTCGTTTGTTCGTTTGTTCGTTTGTTCGTTTGTTCGTTTGTTCGTTTGTTCGTTTGTTCGTTTGTTCGTTTGTTCGTTTGTTCGTTTGTTCGTTTGTTCGTTTGTTCGTTTGTTCGTTTGTTCGTTTGTTCGTTTGTTCGTTTCTTCGTTTCTTCGTTTCTTCGTTTCTTCGTTTCTTCGTTTCTTCGTTTCTTCGTTTCTTCGTTTCTTCGTTTCTTCGTTTCTTCGTTTCTTCGTTTCTTCGTTTCTTCGTTTCTTCGTTTCTTCGTTTCTTCGTTTCTTCGTTTCTTCGTTTCTTCGTTTCTTCGTTTCTTCGTTTCTTCGTTTCTTCGTTTCTTCGTTTCTTCTTTTCTTCGTTTCTTCGTTTCTTCGTTTCTTCGTTTCTTCGTCTCTTCGTCTCTTCGTCTCTTCGTCTCTTCGTCTCTTCGTCTCTTCGTCTCTTCGTCTCTTCGTCTCTTCGTCTCTTCGTCTCTTCGTCTCTTCGTCTCTTCGTCTCTTCGTCTCTTCGTCTCTTCGTCTCTTCGTCTCTTCGTCACTTCGTCTCTTCGTTTCTTCGTTTCTTAGTTTGATCATTTGTTATGTGGTGCAAAAGGTATATTTTTACAACATGTGTGTGTGTCTTGAGGCATTCGGAGGTCCCTTATACTATGTTCGTATTCGAGTAAGTATTCGACAGTGTGTGACCTGGCTAACCATACCAAAAAGCTCGGCGTCATCTCGAGTGACGAAATTTACGGATAATCCGTTTGAACTATTTATCTGTACACTCTTATTACCTCAGCATAGACAGACATTATACCTCGCATCAAATGGAGTAGAACTGATTTTTAGGGTTTTGTATAAAAACAAAACCCTTATGAAATCGGTCATGCGTCCGTCTGTCCGTCTGTCTGTCCGTCTGTCCATGAAATATCTCACGAACCGCTGAAGCTACATGCATGAAATTTGGTGGAAATATTTAGAAATACTATAATTCTCTGGAGAAAGCGATGCGTCGTAATAGATCAACTTTAAGGGGGGGTCGCCATAGAGGGGAAATGAAGGTCGAAATTTTTTTTCGTTTGGTATAGGCAAGTGGGGTATCGTAAGAAAGGTACCATTGAGTACACTCCATTTGTGGAATTTTTTTCAAATTTGAAGAAAGGAGAAAAGAGGGAGAGGGGAAAATATGTGGTCGGAGTTTGTCCCCCCCCCCCGTGCATTTCGAGACCGTTATAGCTAGACATATGAAAATTTACAGAAAAGCGGCATTTCACTAGCATAGAAAACTAAAAATAATAGAATTTTTAAATCTCATCCAAAAAGGTTAATAATAGTACATTTCTATAGTTGCAGTTAGCACACCCCTGCACCCCTCAAGCACACCCTAGGTCAAAAATATTAATGGTTAATGATAACCAACATCATAGGCAATAATATCTCTAAGTTTTATTACAATGACATGATATTTAATAATAGTACATTGACTTAAAGTTATGCATTTTGACACTATCCATACAAAAAATACACCTACCGGCCTCACGCATAGATATGCGTGTACTACTTGCATGTTGTTTTTCGTAGTGCGAATTGCAGTTATTTAATGAACCAACTTTGGAAGGGTGAAGATTGGTGATTGGCAATCCTAACAATAACTATTCACACAGCTAATTTTTTAGGGTTTTGTGTCTTAAATCTTACAAAATCGGTCAAATACCTGTCTGTCCGTCTGTTCATAGAATATCTTACGAACGGCTGAAGCTGCACACATAATTCGGCGAGAATGTGTAGAAATGCTATAATTTGCTGGAGATAGCGTTGTGTTGTAATTGGCCAACTTTAAGAGGGGGGGGGGGAGGTCGGTCCACATAGAGGCGAAATTAAGGTCAATTTTTTTTATCCACTGGTATAGCCAAGTGGGGTGTCGTGAGAAAGGTAATGTTGAGTACATTCCGTTTTTGGCATTTTCTTGAGATTTGGGGAACAGTGGAGGAGGAAAAAATATTAGACCGTAATTTGTCCCAGCCGCCCTGAATTTCGAAGCCGTTACACAAGTTTGCAATTTGCAATGTCGTCTTAATATGAATGGTTAAGCATTTCGAAGAGTGGGACAGTATCTCGTATACATACATATCTATCTACAGCTTCTCGTATTAAAACTATTACTTTGAGAGGTGACAGATGCAGTCTTTTTGTGAATTGGCATGTAAGATACTATATCATGGGTAAAACATTTAATTATGGTGTTTTTATTCAGCTGAGGGGTACCAAGAAGAGCAGGGAGCCAATATTTAGATACCAAAATAAGCGCGTGCTACAAAACCCTCGAATTGCGGGCGTAGCCCTCTATATTCCGGTTTCATTTGATGTTGTATATGGTTGTGAGGGAGTCTCAATAGAGGGGAAAGTGACATTTGTTCCTTGTCGTCGGGTACAGAGGCATGTGGAGTATCGTATCTCATCGTATCTCGTACATCTCATTTTTGATATTTTTTTCTAATTTGAGGCAACCACAGCGAAGTTACGTGGTGCAAAAAGTAAATTTCTCCTCTAGCATTTCTTTACCTTGTTGACGTTTCGACAGCATATCTACTTTTTGGACGTGCAGTTGCTAGCATGCACCTCCTATCCGCGCCGTTTTTATATTGGCAAACTCGGAGTACTGTGAGAGTTCTATTAGTGCCCACAGGCAGTTTTTTAGTCGCGCCGAGTTTTAACCTCCGAGCTCTAGATTAGTATCGTAGAACGGTGACCGAACAACCACGGCCAACGAACGCGACGGAGAATGACCAAGTACATTAGCAATTAACGTAAAACTGGTATAAAAGCTTTTGATTTTCAACTTTTTCGATAAAACGTGTTTTTAATTAAAACAAAAAAATCCGAAAAAAAAATTAATATCTTTTGATATTGGTATGACCAGAATGACCAAATTCAGTAGGAACCGACCTAAACGTGTCATATAAGTTGCTTGAACTTTGAAATTATGGAAGAAATTAAATTATTTTATTAATTAATTATTTAATTATGTAATTAAATTAGTCCGACAACATACTTAGTAAAACTTTTATAAAAAAGGTTGAAATATCTATAAACTTAGACTAAAACAAAACTCTTCGCTGTTATATTTACCGAGATAGAGCTCGATAAGGCTGAAATCGCTAAACAAACATTTCAGCATTTTCGCTCACAACTACACTCGAAACGGGCCAATTTGAAAAGTATTGGGCACGTTAAACTGGAAATATCTTCAACTTTTATTAAATGAGGTTTTTCATTTGGAGCATCCGTTTCAGAGATATGTGAGCTTGAAAAGTATAGTGTGATTTTTCTCCAAAGCCTCAAAAAGTGATATTTTCCGACTATCGATTTTTACTATACTATTATACTAAACCGAATTTCGATTTTGAGCAATGCGTATGATGCAGAATCAATTTATATTCTATAATGTTTTTCGATACGGGGGACCGTTTAGAAGTTGTGAGTAGAATATTAAAAAAAGGCTCAAATTTTTCGGGGTTTCGCCTGTACAGCCGCTCTGCCGCGGGGTCCAAGGTGGCTCCATCTCTTAAAATTAATGTATTGGGAGCACCAACTATCATACCAAACGGCATTTCTCTATCATATTTTGCAAGGTCAAACCGCTTACCGTCCCAACTATATAAAACATTTAAAATTTCCAGGTTTCGGAGTTCACCGTTACTTCAAAGATACAACTTTCTAAATCGATTTTTAATCGAAAACTCAAATGATAATTTTACAACGATACTTTGAACTGACAAATCTGCAAATTTGACAGAACGTTTGGATTAAAAAAAAAAGATCATAAAGTTTTGAAATCTGGCACAATTAATGTGGAGAGTCCCCTAAATATATGCTCCAAAGTCTCTGTTGATAGGGGTTTTTTCAGTCATTTTTTAAATAATTCTTATTCTTCATTTTCACAGTGACTCACTGTAGTTTCAGAAAGAGAGGTCAAATCCCGGAAGAAATGATTGGCAGAGTGGCAAATTTGGATTTTGGTCGGCAAGTCTTTTGACACAATTTTTAGGAAAGGCTATAACTCTGTAATGATTAAAAACAGAGTGTCCAAGTCAAGTGTTACAATAATTTTCCACAAATGAACAGTCCTATCTACCATTAACGGTGGATCTCAACGCCAAAGTTGGGTCTGACAATGTAGGCTTAGAACACCTAATGGGCAATCATGGCCTAGGCAACAGGAACCAAAATGGCGAGATATTCGTGGAGTTTTGTAACTCTCGTCAACTCGTCATCGGCGGTACCCTGTTCAAGCACAAACGCTGCCACTTAACAATCTGAACCTCCCCGGATGGCAGAACAGACCATATAGCCGTTTTCAAGATATGGAGGAAATGTCTTTTGGAAGTCAGGTCGAAGCGAGGTGCTGATGTTGGCAGCGAGCGCCAACTTGTTATCGCAAAAATACGCTTAGGAGCGGCAGCGATCCAGCACCCTCAAAATGCACGAATCTTGCCACGTTTTAATGTGCACAAGCTTAAAGATCCATCAATAAAACGTGTATATTCCACCGCCTTGCAAGAGAGAGCTATTGCACCGCCACCTTGTGAGAATCCTACAATTGATGATAGACGGAAAGTCGCTAAGGACTCATTTATTTCGTGTGGCGTAACATTTACGGGTCGATTGGAGCGCGGTAAGAGACCGTACAGAGAAGCGTAAGACGGGACAAGCGAGATTATATCAACGAATTAGCGGAGAAGTCAGAGGCAGCGGCTTACCGCGGTGACAGTGGAACCCCTTTTAAGGTTATCAAGCCATCAACTGGCAAATCCTTTGCAACAGAACATCCTGTGAAAGATAACGATGGGTCTCTACTGGTAACACCAACTGCGGAGATGGAAAGAACACTTCATTGAGGTCCTCAACAACACCTTTGGATCTTCGAGTGCATCTTCATCAGTAGCAGAAGATATTCCGCAAATAGCCAACGTTGACACCAGCCCACCATTTAAGCTGGAAGTGACTGCGGCTATTAAATCGATGGAAGCGGGTAAATCCCCGGAATAGATGGGATTCCGGTGGAACTTTTTAAAGCGTATGCCAATGCGATATCCTTCGCCCCCTTATCCAAGAGTGTTGAGAAACCGAATCTCTCCCCAAAGAGTGAAAAAAAGGGTGTAATTATTAAGATCCCGAAAAAAAGGCGACCTGAAGGATTGCAATAATTGGCGTGGGATCTGTCTTCTCCCAGCAGTCTCCAAACTGATGACAAAAATAATCTTCAACCGGATTAAACATCAAACAAACAGTTGACCGCACATTGAATGATGAACAAGCCGGCTTTCATGAGGGCTTTTCATGTAGCGACCACATCAACACCCTCCGAATTATGATTGAACAATCCGCAGAGTGGAGATCCCCATTACACCTCTTGTTCATCGATTTCGAGAAGGCGTTTGACAGCGCTGACCGGGAATACATTGGAAGGCTTTACATAGGAGAGGCATACCAGATAAAATTACTTCCATCATTAAGGAGTCCTACCAAGAAGCCCAATGTCACGTCTTACAAAAGGGTGTTTCGGGGCAGGCAGTCGAGAAAGTGGACAATTTTTGCTACCTCGGAAGCGTAGTCACAGCAGATGGTGGAGCGGATACTGATGTACAGTCTCGCATCAACAAGGCTCGAGCAGCTTTTTTCAGTTTGACTCCTTTCTGGCAAAACAACAACATTTCCAGACGCACCAAACTCCAGATCTTCGAAACCAACTTAAAATCAGTGCTGTTCAACTTGGAAGGTGACCAATGAGATAACAACTAGATTGCAAACTTTTGTAAACCAGTGTCTACATATACGATAGCCGGAGGTCATTTCAAACGATGAATTCCTTTCTATTACTGGTCAGGACAGGATAGACAGTTCCATTAAAAGACAAAAGTGGCAATGGATAGGTTACACTCTCCGAAAATCGAATCCAGAAGTGCGGCGTTGTTTTGGATAACGAAATTTTTCATAACTTCTTTCGGGAAGTTGGAGAAAGAAAAAATAAGGTGGTTCGCGCCTCCAAAACAATACCAATAAATAGAATAATACTCCAGTAACTATGTATTACATTTAAATAAGAAAGTGAACCTACAAACGAAATTCTTTTTGTAAGGTGTAGAGGGGTTTTAGAAAAGCTTAACTTCAAGTTTTCGACCTCTGTTTCATATGTGGCTTTTTTGCTAGAATAAAAAAACCGTAAATTTTTTGTTTTTTTTTCTATAAATCGCAATAACTCTGTTAATATTGACCTTAAAAGGTCGAATTATAGCTCATTTTAAAGCTGTTACTGTACTCTACAAGTTACTCTCACAGCTTTTTGTTTTTTTGTTTTGTAGTAAAACAAAACCCTTATGAAATCGGTCAAATGTCTGTCTGTCCGTCTGTCCGTCTGTCCATGGAATATCTCAGGAACGGCTGAAGCTACATACATGAAATTTGGTAAGAATGTGTAGAATTACTATAATTCGCCGGAGAAAGCGAATCGTTGTAATAGGTCAACTTTAAGGGGAGGTCCCCATAGAGGGGAAATGAAGGTCGAAATTTTTTTTTCGTTTAGTACAGGCAAGTGGGGTATCATAAGAAAGGTACCGTCGAGCACATTCCATTATTGAAATTTTTTTCAAATTTGAAGAAACGGGAAAAGAAGGAGAGGGGAAAATATGTCATCCGAGTTTGTCCCCCCTCCCTTGCATTTCGAGACCGTTATACTTAGAAATATGAAAATTTACAGAAAAGCGCCATTTTACTAGTGTAGAAAACCTAGATTTCTAGAATGTTGAAATTTCATCAGAAAAGGTTAATAATAGTACATTTCTACACCTGCCGGCCTCATAGGTGTGAGTACTACTATACTTTCATGTTGTTTTTCGTAGTGCGAATTGCAGTTATTTAATTAATCATTTTTTAAAGGGTAAAGATTGGTTGGGGGCGCTGCGTCTTAATTGGCCAACTTTACCGGGTGGAAGGGGGGGGGGGGGGGTCCACATAGAGGTGAAATTAAGGTCAAATTTTTTTATCGACTGATATAAGCAAATGAGGTGTCGTGAGAAAGGTAATGATGAGTACATTCCATTTTTTCGCATTTTCTCGAAATTTATAGAAAGGGGAACTGTGGGGGAGGAGAAAATATTAGTTCGTAATTTGACCCCCCCTTGCCTGCATTTTGAGACCGTTATACTTAGAATTATGAAAACTTACAGGAAGTGGGTTTCGAAAAACATATAAAATGGAAAATAGTGGAATTTGTATATCTTCTCAGAATAGGTCAATAATAGTTTATTTGTATAGTTACAGTTAGCACACCCTTGCACACCTTAAACACGTTCGTAAAAAATAAAATGTAAGTGGGTAAGACATTTTAATTATGTTTTTTCTATCCATCTGAGTGATATCAAGAAGAGCAAGGAGCCGATATTTATATACCAAAATAAGCGCTTGCTACAAAACCCTCGGATTGCGGGCGTAGCCCTCTATATTCCGGTTTTATTTTTTTTGTATATTATCGATTGCTTTTCAGATATCGAACAATAAAGCAAAATAAATAAGCAATAATTTCAGTTTTTGTTTTTTTTTCTCGTTATTGCCAAGGAAAAGTGTTAAAATACCCCGAGTAAAATTTATAGAGCACAAAAAAACCTTCATATTGCTTCTTTTTTTGTTCCAGTCCACTGAAAATTGAAATTTGTTACATCGATATGCGGCGCCCCGCCGCATCGGTTTCACTAAGATTAAACCATAGTACCACGTAAATATCAATTACACAGAGGTCAGGATGTTACTTATAGCAAAAACGTACACATATTATGGTTCGTTTTTGCATTAATGCATTCGGAAACTTTGTGAAACTGATGTGGCGCCACATATCGATATAACCAATGCGGTGATAATGCGGTTAGGCGGACTTCAAACTTTGAAGCGCTCTAGAAGGCGCAATTCTGAGCAAAATGCAACGAAAAAAAAGCAATATGTAGGATTCTTTGTGCTCTATGAATTTTACTTGGGGTATTTTAGCACTTTTCCTTGACAATAATGAGAAAAAAAGCAAAAACTAAAATTATTGCTTATTTATTTTGCTTTATCGTTCGTTATCTGGAAAGCAATCAGTCATACTCAAAAAAAAAGTGAGAGTAACTTGTAGAGCACAGTAAAACCTTTAAAATGAGCTATGAGTCGACCTTGTAAGATCAATAGTTACTGAGTTATCGCATCTTATAGCAAAACAAACTTTTTTACCGTTTTTTCACTCTAGCAAAAAAGCCACATATGAAACAGAGGTCGAAAACTTCAAGTTAAGCTTTTCTAGACCCTCCCTACATAATACAAAAGAAAATTCGTTTGTAGGTTCACTTTCTTTTATAATGCGTTTTCATGTACATAGTTACTGGAGTATAAATAATTGGCGCAACAGTTCAATTTTGGACCAAGGTCTCGAGATGAGTTAGCATCGTCTCATTTACTAGATCGTGACGGTGCGTTTTTGTGTACCTTCTACAATACATATAATCAACAACACGCTCAATCGAGTTATTTACCCCAGATGGGTACACATTTAACAGCTGAGTTGGCTGATAGTCCGACACGTAAATTCCCTTTTTTTCGAAGACTACCGCATTCAGTAGGAGAATCATAGAAGGTGAACATCCTAACCCTTGCGCTATCCGAACTACTACCAAAACAATACCACATACAGTAAAACCCAGATTAACCGAACCAAAAAAGCGGCGACATTTCGGAAAACGAAATTTTTCAAAAGTACTTTCGGAAAACCGGAGTGGAAGTATTTTCTGGAAGCCGGGATGAAAACAAGTTGGTTCGCGAACCCACAATGTTGCCGAATACAGTGCAACTTTGTTTAACTGAACGAAAGTGGGCGACGTCATTTTAAATAACGAAATTGGACACGAGTATATTTGGAAAGGCGGGGATGAACCTAAGATAGTTAGCGACTGCATAATGTTTTTACATGCAGTAAAGAGCAAAGACCTTTTCCATAGTCCTCCGCGTGGGCGCCCCCTGGTAACGGCAGTGTATCAAATCGCTGACGGCCAATGTCTTAGCGATAAGACAGTTTGGAAAAGGCAGATAGCTGTAGCCTGAATGGCTGACGAACACCTAAGCATCTCAGGTCTAGTAGGATGGATTGACTTGCGTAGTTGGACCTGCTACATAGTTGTGTGAACTCCAGCACGTTTATTAAACCATCTGAAGCAGCTATCTCCGAGGCCATCCCCTGAATGGGGTTAAGCGACGTGCTGACAACTCGTCCTTGTAAAAACCACTCCATGTCAAGAAACCTGGAACAAAAGCCTCGGATTGGACGGATCAACAACGACGACCACGCAAACGAATAAAGGATTATTCTTTCGGATCCTGGAATGTACGCTCCCTGAACAAACCGGGGGCCGAGAAGGCCCTCCTTCAACAGGTCGAAAAGTACAAACTGAGCATTACTGCAGTCCAGGAAACAAATTGGCTTGGCAGCGAGATTAATGACAAGAAATCGCACACAATTTTTACAAGTGGCAAACCATCGGGCCGCAAGGAGTTTGGAGTAGCATTTATAGTGAACAATCACCTCAAACCGCATATTACTGACTTCAAACCATAAATGAACGGCTGTGTGCGATTCGCATCAAGACTCGATTCTTCAATCTCTGGCTCATCAATGTGCATGCCCCCACTGAAGTTAAAGAAGACGCAGTAAAAGACGAGTTCTACGCCCGCCTTGAAACTCTCTTCGACAAACGACGTCAAATTGCTGCTGGGAGACTTTAACGCGAAAGTCGGGAATGAAAGCTGGCATCGGGGGACCACTGGAGGCCACAGCCTCCATGAAGAATGTAACGATAACGGCCAGCGACTTATAGACTTCGCCTGCAGCAGGAATCTAGTCGTAAGCTCTACGTGTCTCCCGCATCGACGCATTCACAAGCAGACCTGGAAGTCTCCAGACGCACATACCGTCAACCAAATTGACCACGTCCTCATTTGCAGGAGATGGGCGTCTAGTGTCATGGATGTCCGCTCCTATCGAGGAGCAAACTGCGACTCAGATCATCACTTGGTGAAGACGACCTACAGATGTAGAATTTCTTCAGTGCACCAGTCAAGAATCAGCCCTCCCAAAATCTTTGCGGTTGATAAGCTCTTGAGTGATGCTACAGCGGTGGCGTATACTACTGCCCTTGAGGAAAAACTATCACCTATGCTACACAACGTCAGCAACACAGGCGTCCATGGGTTCTGGGAAGAACTCAAGGGTACCATCAAGGATGTCGCAGAGAAGGTCGTGGGATATAAAGCCCGGCGAGCGCGAAATGACTGGTTCGACGAAGAATGCAAAAATTCACTTGATGCGAAAAACGAGGCCTACAGACAATGGATTCAACGAGGAACCAGAGCCAGAAGAGAAAAATATGACGAGCTACGGCGAATATCGAATAGAATAATTAGACGTAAGAAACGTAAACACTTTGACGAGCAGTTGCTAAACATAAACGAAAACTTAGCTAATAGGAACACCAGACAAGCGTACAAACTAGTAAATACAATTAAGAACGGCTACCAACACAGGACTAGCCTTTGTAAGGACAAGGATGGAAACATCGTCAGCGACACCGATGGTATTAACAAACGATGGGCCTCTTATTTTGAAGAGCTTCTAAACCGACCATCTAACATCCCCACACAGGAAGCTCTCGACGATATTGTTGATCTAGGCCCACCCATTCAACCCCCGACAGTAGAGGAAGTTGATCTCGCGTTGCGGTCACTAAAACGAAATAAAGCGCCGGGCGCTGACGAGATTCCAGCTGAACTGCTAAGATCGGTGGAACGAGTCTAGTTGATGCCATACATCAATTACTCCTGCGAGTATGGGAGAACGAGGAGATCCCAGACGATTGGCGCAGAAGCATCATCTGTCCAATTCATAAAAAGGGAGATAAACTGCGGTGTGAGAATTACAGGGGCATCTCACTAGTTTGTACGTCCTATAAAATTTTGACGAAAATTCTGGAAAATAGAATAAAACCGTACGCAGAACGAGTCATTGGCGAATGTCAAAGCTGTTTCAGACCTGGTCGCTCCACAACCGATCAGCTCTTCTCAGTCAAACTGATACTCCAGAGGTGCTGGGAATACAACGTAAACGTATACCAAATCTTTGTCGACTTCAAGCAGGCATACGACAGTATCGATCGTGGAGTACTGTACAACATCATGCTGCAATTTGGTATACCAGCAAAATTAGTGCGACTGACAAAGATGACGATGACCAACTCCGTCTCACAAGTCAGGATCCAGAATAGACTTACTGATCTATTTGAAACACGCACTGGTTTGAAACAGGGCGATGGACTGGCTCCGACGCTCTTCAACCTAGCACTGGAATACGTTATTCGGGCCATGAATTTGGACAACAGCAAGACGCTACTCATCAAGTCGACACAATTAGCAGCGTACGCCGACGACATCAACATCATGTCCCGAAGATTGGCTGACGCAGAAGAACTTCTGCATACGCTTGATACCGCTGCAAAGGAAGTTGGATTACGTATTAACGAGGGTAAAACTAAAATAATGATGCAATCGGTGACAAGGACACCTGCACAACCAAGCATCAATGTGGGGGACCTCAACATAGAGTTCGTGAACAACTTCATTTACCTGGGTTGCAACCTGTCAAGGGACGCCAACGAAACTGACGAAATCAAGCGACGGATACAGTTAGCTAATAAGACTTTTTTCTCGGTTCTCCCCATAATGAAATCGAAACATGTGCACAGAAACACGAAGCTCCGCGTGTACAAAACCATTATACGACCAGTGCTATGCTATGGCTGCGAAGCATGGACCCTAGCTCAAGCCTCCGAAAACATGCTAGACACTTTCGAACGTAAGGTTCTACGGCGAATTTTCGGGGCTGTTTGCGATCGAGATGGATGGCGCATCCGGTACAACCATGAGTTGTATGAAATGTACGATGAGCTGCAAGTCTCGAAAATCGTCAAACTACAACGACTTCAATGGGCAGGGCATGCACAAAGAATGGACGATGATCGCATGCCTAAGAGAGTAATGAATGCAGAACGAGTCGACGAAGCGAGACTGCGAGGACGACCGAGATCTCGTTGGGAGAGCTCAGTAGGTGTGGACGCCGCGCAGCTGCTGGGCTCCCAAAATTGGAGGACGCGGTCACGTGACCGAGATAATTGGACGACAATGATCCAGGCGGCCAAGGCCCGACGTCGGGCTGTCGCGCCACGATGATGATGAAAATCTAATTTAACCGTACTAAAGAGGTCGGCATCATCTCGGTTTACGATATTTACGGATAATCCGTGGAATCTATTTATGACAATAAAAACTACAAGCATAATCCACGTACGATATGTTAGTAAAAAGAACATTCTTATTCTTCATTCTTTTTCTCAGAAGAGATGATGCGCTCATTCCGCGTATCCCAATGATTCCTAACGACATTCCATTTTAATTCAAACGTCTCCAGTTCCCTGTGAGACTTCGCAATGACAATCGACAAATATCAAGGATAATCGTTGGATGTCGCTGGATTCATTTTGGGAAATGTTTTTCACATGGGCAGTTATATGTCGCTTGCTTGCGAGTGGGTAGACCAACAAATTTGTTTACCTGTGTGCCAGGAAACACTACAACAAATATTATCTATCGACAACCATTCCGCTGAATAAAAATAAAACTAGTATCTTTTTTTTAATTCATTTAAAAATTAATCCAAAATGACCGAAATTAGATGCAATCCAATAGTTTTCGGGATCGCTGATGGTGACGCTCCTAAAGCCCCTCCTCCCCTCAGGGTGAGTAACCGTGAAGAAATGTACAAAACTATCAAAATTAGTGTCAACATTGTGATCGTAGCGAACTCTAGATAGATTATATATCTATATAGATATTTTTTTCATAATAATTTTTTAAAAGTAAGATCAGTTCATTTTATGGAAAAGATATATAAATTTATTGAAAAAATATGAATTTGACTTAAAATTTGAAAAATGTATGAATTTGAGTGAACAAATTACAAGGTTCGAAAATGTATGAATTTGTCGCGAAATTTAATTCAAAAAGTTTTATTTTATTTTACTTTTTTTGTATAGCCGTACTGATTTGGAGTCGAAAGATGATTTAACTTTTGAATTATACGACGAATATATTGAAGATCTTCTGAACGATGAGCTGGCTAGAGCATCCGAAGTCTATCAAAGGATCCACACTAACTGGTTAGGAGAAATAAAATTTCCATTAACAGCCATCTTGTCCATGAGAAAAGTGAGTGAATTAATTGGAATTTCTGAAATAAAAATTTTTTTTTTTTAATTTTCTGAGTGTCTCAATATGTAAGGATAGAAGGGAGAGAACAAGGCTTTGGTGTTTTATTTTCCTAAATAAATAAATAAAAAAAAATTCTGTTAAAATTATGATGTCTAATTTCTCTAATTTGATGAATATTTCCATAACCAATTTGCTACGTTCTTCAAATAGATCGAGGGAACATTCGAGCTAGATTCTCCGAAAATACTCTTGGGCTACAAAAAACCGTCATTGGATACCGACAATGAAGCAATCAACATCGAAAATAACCCGGAAATTAAAAAACAAGTTTACCTTTCACTTTATATTAACGTGGAACCAGTGTTTGAAGTACCTGTGACCACAATGTCACATTTAGAATGTTCTGAGCTGAAGGAGCTGAAGGTAAGTATATCATAATAAAATGGGTGCCATAGAAATTTTCTTTATACTATATATTTAATTACAGACTTATATCCAAGAGACTTGTTTTGAAATCAAAGAGAATTTCCCAGAATACTTCATCGATCCATTGGTCAGTGTGGCGAATGGAAAACGAGTATGCATAACTCGCCTCCTTGAGCCTTTACCACTTCCCTTCAGCATTACCGAAGATTCAGATTCGATGATTAGAAGATACGTATCTTTGTTCCCTGTGTTTCGTACAACAAGCAATTGTTCTGGATTAAACGGAGTGTGGTTCAGCAATCAGGTGATCCACTTTCCATTAGTTCGGCTAGGATTTGATTTACGATTTGATTTTTTCATCACAGATCATACTCGACGCTTCCTGGGCTTCACCTAAAGATTTTGGAGTTCTACTTTGTTCCTACTACTTAAGTTTAGAAATTTCTGCGGCGTTAGTCTTAGGCGTTGCCTATCCGTACGGAGAAACTACATATGTATTGCTCAAAGAATGCTCCGAATATATTCTTGTTGATCCTACAACAGGTCGAAAATACCCATGCAATGACGCATGTTGTCCTTTAACCAAAGTTTTTTGTCTTGTACGAGAAGATAATGTAAGCAATCAGTTTTTTGAGATTGTGCTTCAAAATTTGAAAAGCTATCATTTAAGGTATTCTTCAACATCCAATCGAAAACCAGAGGAACATTAATCGATTTTAATGTAGATAATAAATCCAACTGGTTTCCATTGTTCGATAAAAAGCATCCGGCACCAAATGGTGAAGTTCATAATTTAAATTATGTATACAGGGAACCGTATGCAATTACAAATCTCCAAAAGATAATTGAACGGAAAATTATCAAGAAAATTAATTCTTGGCGGTCGAATAGGAAGACAATTTGGAATAGGTGAGTAAAAGTTACTGAGAATTTTTTTTTTACTAACAAATAATTTGATTAATTGGTTGGCAAATGATTTTTCAGTATTTTAATGTTCCGTAAACCTTATATTTATTTTGTATTTAAAGGGCCTTTAAAGATATGCTGTACAATGTGCTAATCGAATTGGAACGCGATGCACTATTTGATCGTGATGAAATGATTTACATGGATCGAATTGCACAAAGTTATCCGAGCTATAAGGTAATTCAAAATGTTTTGGGTGTTTTTTTCATAGTATACTATTTTCTGCTGATTGTTTCACTTATTTCAGATTTTCGGATATACTCAAAATTTTCCATACACGAATCTTTCGGCGATCTCTGAACGAATTAAAGCCACAGGAATCCACTCGAATACGGATAAAAATGTTGAATTCAGTGTGGCCGTACATATACAACAATATCCAAATAATATCTTATCTGTTTGGATTTTTCTAATATCAGCCGTACCAAATAATAGATAAAATTAAAATATGTACATGTATATGAATAAAGAAAAAACAATTTAAAAAAGAAAATATGTATTTATGTAGAATGCAGGATGATGTGGAATTTTTTTTTCTTTTTAATTGCGACTACAATTTTGAATTCATTTTAATTTTTTTCTGGCCAGAGAAGAGAGAGATAGAGGGAAGGATAATCAAATTCTATGTACACTAAATTCCCTGAAGCAATTCCATCTCATTCCGTCTGGTGAAAAGTGAACGCGCCCTCTACCCCGAAACACCCGGCCGGTCCATATAGTCGCACCAACCAACCATTTCATTTCCCCGGAACACCCGCCCGGTCCATATAGTAGAGCAACCAAGTTGCCAAACAATTACTTTGTTTCTCTCGGATAATTTCATTACCGTCTATCTCTCTCTTCTCTGTTTTTAGCACATCCCTACTTAACATATTTGATGGACATTGGTTCGTGTTTAAATAATCCCGGGACTCGAACCAAAAGTAACATAACGATTGTTTGACAATTCTTTGACAAGTCCATGCCAAATTAACAATTGTGTAGGTTTGCTGGCCTTGCACCCAGAGCGAGCGTCCATTTTTGTGTGATACTGAGGGCTGTGACCCCTTAACCCGGAGCCCATTCAAGAGACTGTTGGTTCTTATGTGCGTGTGCTTGAAAAATTTTCTATGAATAATGATATTGATCGAAATACTCTCTTTTGTGAATAATTTTAGCGCGGAATAGTCTCTTTTGTGGGATCACACCCCTCAGTATCGTACAAACATAAAAGTTAGCTTCGCTTGCTCTGTAAATTTCTGTATTTGTAAGTATAACGATCGCGAAATGCAAGGGGGGGGGGGACAAACTCATATCACATATTTTCTCCTATCCCTCTTTTCTCCTTTCTCGAAATTTGAAGAAAATGCCATTAATAGAATGTACTCGACGGTACCTTTCTTACGATACCACTTGCCTATAACAAACGAAAAGAAAATTTTGACCTTTATTTCATGGGGACCTCCCCCCCCCCCCCCCCCCCCCCCCTTTTCACTGATTTTTGAAGAAAAAATCAGTTATTCGACCCTCCTTCAATAACGAGTTTCGACCCCGGAGTTGGTTTTCTTTACGTTTCATGACCCCAGGAATCGATTGGCATCATTCGATTTTTTTAGTGTCCTTTATGTATACTAGCTGCGAGAGCTCGGTTCGCTCACAAATTGACACTACCCTCGATTTTTTTTATACATAAAATGAATACTGAAATTGAATTAAGTACAAATGAACAAAAATCAAAATGAAATGTATTTCAATTATATTGAAAAGCACATTAAATAAACAAAAATCAAAATGAAATGTATTTCAATCATATTGGAATGAGTGTAGTTCAGGTGGCAGCAAGTAGTTTGTTTTATTGAAGCGAATCGAAATGGTTCGCGTAGCATTGTTGTACTACTTTTGTTGAACTATTTGCTGGATGCGTTGCACTCGGATCAATTCCCTTCATTAAAGCACCTTGCGATATACGATATTTTTCGTTTTGTTGTCAGATGCGAGAACGAACAAAGCGGATGGTTTGCCGACACGTGAACATGCCACGTACAATTGACCGTGAGAGAAACATTAATTTTCTAGATTTAGGCCACAAACACTCAAGGATTGTGTTGGGGATTGGATTGCGAAAAGAGAAAAACGCGCCGGTCTTTACAGATGAGTTGCTTTATTAGAACTGAACTATTGTATAACAGTATGTGATTTATTAAGTTATTTGCACTTGTGTGAGAGCTTTTGAAACAAATAAAAATTAGTGTTGTATAACTACATTCAAACATCAACACTCCTTCTCAACACAATATTTTTTTTTTTTTAAATAATATAATTCAAAATATATGCGAGACATTTTTGTTTTAATATAATCCCATGGACTTCATAAATTTATAATGTTTTTCTTTAGTCAGATTTTTGGTCAAAGCGTCTGCAACCATTTCATTTGTGGAAATATATTTCAGTTTTATATCATTCTGCTTCAACAACTCACGTACATGATGAAATTTTATATCAATATGCTTTGTCCTGGAATGGAAAACGTTATTTTTTGCAATTTGTTGTGCGCTTAAATTGTCACAAATGATGGTTACAGGCGATTTGGTATCAAATACTCCTATTTCATTTAATAACCTTTTTAAATATAATGCCTCTTTTGCGCTATTGGAAAGCGCTATATATTCTGCTTCTGTTGAACTCAAAGCTACTAAAGACTGTTTCTTTGATTCCCACGAAATAGGTCCTCCAGCCAACATAAAAACGTATCCTGAATAAGATTTTCGATCAATTAAATTACTACCCCAATCCGCATCTACGTAGCCATAAATGAGTTGGTCAGTACGCTCATAGTGTAGTTTCCAATTAATCGTCTTAGATAAATAGCGCAAGATATGTTTCGCCGCAGTTACGTGTTCAGCAGTCGGATTAGAGTTGAATTGCGCTATCTTGCTAACTGAATGAATAATATCAGGTCGTGTTGAGACTGCGAGATACAATAATGCGCCCACAAGCGATTGGTATGATTTTTGGTCAACCTTTTTGCTTTTTCCGTCATCTTTCTTGAGTTTATAGCCAGGATCTAGTGGTACGGATACTTCTCGGCAAGTTTCCATTCCATATTGAAGCAACAAGTTCCTGATGTACTGCTTATGTCCAATAACGATAGAACCAAGCTCGCCATCACGCTCAACCTCGATACCCAAAAAATAGCTTAATTGGCCCTTGTCAACCAATTCAAATGCACTGCCAATCTCAGATTTCGTTGATTCCAAGTCGCGCTTCGATGTGCTAGCTAGAATGAGATCATCTACGTAAATCGCTACAAGGTTCAACTGGCCTTTTTGTTCCTTCAAATATAAGCAGGGTTCGTTTTGGCACGGGATGAAACCAAATTTTTGTAGCACCGAATCCAGCTTCTCATTCCATGCTCGCCCAGACTGCTTCAAGCCGTAGATAGCCTTCCTGAGCTTTAAAACCTGGTTGGGATGCTGCTGGTTGACAAAGCCTTCCGGTTGTGCCATATAGCATTCTTCGTTGAGGTCGCCGTTCAAGTATGCCGTTGTAACATCCAGCTGATGGAGATACATTTTATACTCGACTGCTAATGCTAATACCATGCGTATGGTCGAATAACGCATGACTGGTGAAAATGTTTCAAAGTAGTTGATGCCATATTGTTGGCTGCAGCCCTTAGCTACAAGTCTCGCCTTAAAACGCTCTACCTTGCCGTTTATGTCGGTTTTAACGTTGTACACCCATCTCGATCCTATGACCTTTTGTCCTGGGGGCAGATCAACTAATGTCCAGGTGTCGTTCTCCAACAATGATGAGTACTCCTTCTCCATCGCGTTTTTCCAATCGTTAGCATGCTTGTTGTGTAATACGTCTTTGAAAGCTTCTGGAATATCGATGCCACTCTCAGCATTCATCAAATTGAGCACCTCAAACTGCTTTACAAGTCGCCCTGGCCGTCCAATCCAACGAGTACCCTGTTGATTTTCATTTTCTGGGGATGTGGACTCTTCATTGCTGCTTGGTACGTAAGTCGTATTGTCATCGGTTGCACTCTCAAAACTTTCTTCATCTACTCCTACGATGCTGTTGCTTAAGTCACAGTCGCTTGTATTATCACTTCGTGACACCTCGTCGTGCGTTTCTACCGTGTTCTTAGAATCATCTTCACTTAGAAGCCTTAGGTTGCAATAGCCATTTTCAGATTCGCCCAAAACTTTGGTCTCGTCGAAGATAACATCACGTCTTTCCACTATGCGGCGGCTGGATGGATCATACAGGCGGTATGCCTTAGAAGTAATAGAGTATCCCACAAAAAAGAATTCATCGCCCTTTGGCTGGAACTTACTTCTGTGGCCGTTGTTGAGAGCTACGGCGAGAGAACCAAAAATTCGTAAATGATTTACCGCAGGTTTCTTACCACACCACGCCTCGTATGGCGTACAGTTATCCAATGCCTTCGTCGGACAACGATTTCTCAGGTACGCTGCTGTGTGTATTGCCTCAGCCCACAGATAAGTATGCAGTCCAGAATGGCATAGCATGCTCCTTGCCATTTCAACCAACGTACGATTGAATCGTTCGGCGACGCCATTCTGTTGAGGGCAATACGCCGTTGATAACTGCCTTACGATTCCGTTTTCTGACAGATCATTATCGAATGTTTTATTTACAAACTCGCGCCCGTTATCACTTCGTATAATTTGTATTTTTTGGCCGGTTTGTCTCTCTGCCATTTCACGAAATAACTGGAATTTGGTAAAAACTTCGTCCTTCGTTTTCATGAAATAAACGAACACTTTTCTCGTCATATCATCTACAAATGTTACGAAATATTTTGATCCCCCGAGTGACGATGTACTAAACGGGCCGCAAACGTCAGAATGGATCAATTGCAGAGGTTTTTTAGCTCTATTCTCACTCGCGAGAGGAAACGGCAATGAATGGATCTTGCTACGCATACAAACAATGCATTTCGAATCATCTTTTATTTTATTACAGTCAAAACCACGCACTAAGTTTTTATCCGAAAGTTCATTAAGGCTTTTAAAATTTAAGTGTCCATATCTGTAATGCCACTTAACCGCATTATTTAGCGTTAATAAGAAACACTTTGGCTTTTCCTCTTCAAACATATATAAATTATTAATCTTCTTTGCCTTTAATACCACTTCATTGTTCTGATCTTTTATTACAGCGTGTTTATTGGCGAAAATAATTTGGAAACCATAACTCTCGGCTTTACCGACTGATATAAAGTTGTTTTGTAAATTCGGCACGTACAGAACGTCTTTCAATTTTAAAACACAAGTTGAAGTTTTTAAACGAACTTCTCCCTTGCCCTGTGCGACAATACAGTTATTGCCCGCAAGTCCGACTACTTGCTGATCCTCTTTAAATGACACAAACTGGTTTTTGTCCGCGCACATGTGACTAGTCGCACCGGAGTCAATGCACCACTGATTTGAACTCGTCTGTGTATCCTCAGTATCGGCAGCAAATGATAACTCTTTCTCGCGTTCGGGTTTTTTCTTTGGTGCCTTACAATTTGCAGCGAAATGTCCCTTCTTACCGCAATTATAACATTTGCTATCGCTCTTCGATTTGTATTGTTTTTTCGTTTTTTGTTGTGCGATGAACGCTTTCTGCCCATCCACATCGCCGTTGTTTGCATTGCTCTTCCGTTGACCTTCTTCTAGAAGTTTTGCTTTTAAGACGTTTAATGTAGGCAACGCGTCACGTACTTCAACTGCGATGACGAAATTGTCGAATGATTTCGGTAAACTCGTAAGCAATATTAACACAAGTAGCTCGTCGGGCATTGAAATATCCATTTCACTCAATTTATCCACCAATTCCGAAAAAATTTTAATATGCTGCGAAATGCTATCGTTATCCGACATGGACAAGTTGATTAATTGCTTGTACAACGACACTTTCTTTGCTGGACCACTCGGTGTATGCACCTCCTTCAGCTTATCCCAAATCGCTTTCGAAGTATCCAATTTTTTAACGTGCATAATTTGCGAAGCAGACAAATTCAAAATTATCAAAGCAGATGCCTTTTCATCTCGATTATTCCAATCTGTAACTGTTTCTACCGGAGTTAAAGGTTTTACCGTTTGACCATTAGGAAATTTCCATAAACCAGCACTCACGAGCACACTTTTCATTTGTATAGCCCAAAAATCATAATTGTCTTCGGTTAATTTATCAATCCTTTCAATCAGAGCCATCGTAGCTTGATTATTTTAACTTTTCGCAAAGCCAAAATCTCGCGTTTTTACTTTTTAAGCACTTTTCACAATGTTCCTTACTTGCCCGTGTCTACGTGCACTGGGCCCATAACCTGTTGGGGATTGGATTGCGAAAAGAGAAAAACGCGCCGGTCTTTACAGATGAGTTGCTTTATTAGAACTGAACTATTGTATAACAGTATGTGATTTATTAAGTTATTTGCACTTGTGTGAGAGCTTTTGAAACAAATAAAAATTAGTGTTGTATAACTACATTCAAACATCAACAGATTGGCCTTGTGATTTGTTAATCGTCATGGCGAATGCAAGACGAATCGGATATTGAATTCGTTTAAATTCAAATGGCATACCAGTTGGGATCATGGGAATTCTCGAAATGAGAACTTCCTCACCTTTGAACTTTCCTTTGAGGATCGTCGCGTGAATTACATTGCCCATGAGTTTTCTCACCACCAAACGCGTTCCGTTACATAGTTTTGGTTGGTTCAGATTTCGAAGCATGATAATTACCGAGCCAACCTGCAGTTGTAAATTGTGCGGTGGCAACCCAGGCAGATCCAATGAGTTTAAAAATTCAGTTGGATAGTTGGTTGCTTCGTCTTTGTTTGTTACACAGTCGATAGATTTGAAGGAATGCATCGAACCAACGATTTGATTTTGAATTGTTAAGTTTATGGGATCCACATCTTTGTTCTTTGCTGCAAGAATTGCTCGTTCACTCAACCAATTGTAATTTTTGTGATTAGCAATGATGTTCGGGAACACTTTGTTGATAAGCTCGTCCTTCGTTGAGACAAAATTGCAAAAATTTGGCTGAAACAAAATCAATCCGTTCGATTCGTCGACAGAAACGCGGCCATTACCAATAGTCAGCAATTGCTTAGAAAAATCTTCGGCAGATGGATCGTTTAGCAATGCAACTCGTTAGCTGAAGTTTCTTCACATAGCGCCACAGAGTCGATGATTTGAGGCACGCGTTTATTTCATCGGCGGCGGTGGATCTTGGAATGACTGGCAGTGTTTGGCGGAAATCGCCGGACAGTAGAATCATTGCACCTCCAAAACATCTTGAGTCATTGCACAGATCTTTCATAGTTCGATTAAGTGCTTCCAACGCGCGTTTGTGCGCCATTGTGCATTCATCCCAGATGATGATTTTACTTGCTACCAGAACTTTGGCCATTGCTGAGTGTTTTGCGATATTGCATGTCGGTTTTTCAGTCGCTTGAAGGTTTAATGGCAATTTGAACGCTGAATGAGCCGTTCGGCATCCTTCTAGCAACGTAGCCGCTATCCCAGAAGAAGCAACTGCTACAGCAATTTCGGATCTCGCACGAACAGTGGCTAAAATCAGTGACATAAGGAATGTCTTCCCAGTTCCACCGGGCGCATCGAGGAAAAATAAGCCACCATTTCCATCGTCAATTGATTTCATTAAGGTATCGTACACTTCCTTCTGTTGGGGTTTCAACAGTAGCACATTCGTTCGAACTGATTGGCTCAATGCATCTCGATCGTATTCACGTTCACGTTCCAATTCACGATTGAAAGCGTCGTCCATTCCACGACATGACGTTGGCATTCCTAACTTAACTAACAAATTGCCGCACATGAGGTAACACATGTCTTCGATCAAAAGCAAAGCCTGGTTATGTATCTCCTCATTCACCTCGAGATCGGGATTCCTTGAACTAATACGAATTCGATGTAAAATGTCTTCGGACATGTCATCCTTGTACTTGTTCCACAGTTCACGTGGATCCCATGGGAAGCATGTCGAAATAATGATAGCAAATAATGTGCGAATCTGACTTGGAGATGCAGAAACAATTGCTTCAGCAATTGTCATGTCCCAATGAGTATCGTTTTCAAGCAAATTGAGCTGTTGACATGCAGCACGAAATGTTGGGCACACTACACCATTGACAGTTCGAAGTGATTCAAATGATGTGGGCCCACGAACATTCAACAGCATCAACCGCAAGTAGAAGCATTCGTCATTCTTCGGATGAACTGTGTAAATGTGACCAAGAGCATCATTAGAACGCACATCCGGATGATCAGGAACCGCATCGCCTTGCTTCCGACGTTGAAATTTCTTCACTGAAGTGATCAAGTGTAATAACGTGGCATCTCAGAGTAGAGCAACGTTTGTGCAAAAGGATCGCTTTGGCAAATCGAAAAGAAACTGGTCAATGTTGTAGCTGGAGGTGTTCCAGCACGTTGAGCAACATTCGATGAGCTAAAATAAACTCGTTGACCATTCCAGATGCACCGCCAAATGTACAACAGTGGGATAACGTTCATGAATGGGGAATGAGAATATACGCCAAATCGCCTCATTGCAGCTCACATATCGACCAACTTGATAGTGCGTGATTTGATCGTTGGAACTGGGACTTTGAACGCCAAAAACCGCCATATCGTTGCCTTTCGTGACATATTTGCAAATGTATTTGACGGACTTCACTGAATTGCAATACTCAACGTTGCAATGCGCCATGAATGTTTTCGAAAGAAGTGGCGAATACGGAACAACCCATGTGTTGTCGACCACGAAATCGTTTCCTTTCACTTTCGTTGTGATAGTTCTACCATTATCATCGGGTGATCGACGCCGGTACAGTGGATAACCATCGTTGCCAGTGATAGTTTCCGCCGTTAAATTTCTTGGATAACGCTTGGAACACTTGCCGTCGACCATGCACGGTGATTGGGGGTTGATGGCACCACACGGTCCGTGAATCATGTTCGTAATTACAACATCATGCAGGTCTGGATCGGCTTCGGGATCAGGAATCTCGGCACATATGATGTCATCTATTTGGTCTGCCAACGTACGTCGCCGGTAGAATAGTCAATCGACCAACATTAGCTGCATCTCCTTCCGTACTGATTGCATCGCGCAAATGAATATACTCCTCCGAACGTACAATAGTTTGGCCTGATTCAACCGAATGAAATTGAGGCGCTCCGTTTCGATTTTGACGTACATGTCGACGCAATATTGCTGAAGCAATCGACGAAATCGCAGCAAATAGTTGTCATCATTTTGGCGAACCATCAAACGATATGCGTAATAATTCATTGAGCTAACCTTCTTGGTAGTTTCTTCACCGCTCATTAGATTTATCATTTTGATATTGAAGTGATATCCATCGTCTCTTTGCCAAAACATCAGCGGGTATTGCAATGCATCGTATGAACGGTGTGTTTCGTATATTCGTTGAAGTTGTCCAGTGTCGCGACGTGTAAGTACAATATCGCGTGTTTCCGAGTTTTCACCAACGATCACAATTGCAACTTCATCTATTGTTGGACCATTGAATTTGCGTTCGTGTGTTCCTGCGGGTCGTTTATCTGCTCTGATCACGACTTTGTAATCATCACTTGGCATGCGATCCAACGCAGTTTTGAACAACTGAACCAATGCATGATGTTCATGAATTAGTTGCTGCAGATCTTGAAGAATTGCCCTTTTCATTGCCGTATTGATCGTTTGACGCCGATCAAGTTGCTCCTCCATATTGCCCATGAAGTAAATTTGCATGAATTTATGCTGTGTGTCTTCAAGCGGCTGCAATGATCCAATTCTATGGTGGATTTGGCCCTGGATCTGCAAAGTCGAAGGCGAAGTTAGAGTTACTGATTATTTATGATAACCAAAAGATAATGAACGTTTACTCTCTCGAGCAGAAATAACCTTGAATGTCGGATTGAATCCCCGTGCTTCGATAATGTCTGCTCAAAATGAAGTCATTTGAAAACATCTATTATATCTTTGAGTGTTCGAGAGAAAATGTCGTGATTCTGGTGTTTCTCCACGAAGCAATGAATGCAATGGCTCAGGTGGCGGAGGCAATAATGGCAATTTCACCTTGCCACTGAGACAGCACAATCCAGGCGTTTCTGTAGCGAACTTCAATGCACCGCAATGGTCGCACACAACCTCCATTGAGCCAATTCGAACTGAAGAATGCGAGCCGTAGTCAATTGTGCAATCGTATTGAAACGCTACTCGATTCAAATCAACACTTGAAGCATTTCTTCTTCCGCGTCGAAGATTATCACGTTGTTGATCTGTGCAATTAGCTCGTCGGTTTCTCAGTGCTAATCGATTCGCTTGACGTACTGCTTCTCTTTGTTGGTGTGTTTGTGAAGCACGAACTCGGGTCATACTAACGCGGCGCTGTTCTCTTGCAACTTTTTGGTCATCTCCACTGGATTGCTTCGCAATATCCATAAGCCTTATTGCGTTACGGCTTCGTTTTGAAATATTAGATCTTCTGGCTCGCGGCATTAACAACACTTAAAAATTAATCATAAAATTTTATAATCGATGCGCGCACAATAACAAATTTGAAAACCTCACAAAGTGAGCATCTTCAAAGGCAACTTACCGTTGGAAAATCACGAAAATAGAATTGCGAACAAATCGCCCTTGATACGCGCACAATGACAAAAAAAAAATTTTTTTCTTTCAACGGAATTAATTTAATCGAATTTAAATTTAATAACCGTTGAAAACTGGATGAAAAAAAAACTCAACTGTCATTGTCGTACAAAGTTATTACTTTCATGTATAGGCAAGTGCGCATGGGGCGGAGACAAATCCAACAAATCCAAAATCATAAAAATCGGTCCAGCCGTTCTTGAGTTATAAATGGTGTAACACACACGACTTTGTTTTATATATATAGATATAAATATCCGCAAAATGTTGTGGACACGATAACAGTCGAACGGAAGTCGTAAGCGAGGTGAAACTTTGCCAGTTGATAGATGTTCGTGGAGAGCCGGCTGCTATTGAAATCCAGCACTATCGATAAAGCGGTTAAAAAGTTACAGCTATGTAACGGCAAAAGTATCTGAGCCTAATAACTTCATAACGGAAGAGGCTAGCTAAACCAAACTTGCCCAATAAGTAGACGTCAATAAGAACTAGCCTATTATTGAGTTTTAGCAAAAATCCATCAAGCAATTAAAAAGCTACTGCTATATAACGGCATAAATTTATAAACAAAATAACTACAATACATAACGGAAGAAGATAGCTCGGTGAAACCTACCCAGTTGGTGGATGTTAAAGAGGACTCAACTCTTGTCTGATTTAAGAAAAATACATGAAACGGTTCAAAAGTTACAGCTACATAACGGCAAAATTTTTTTATCGAAATAACGGAAGAAGCTAGTTGAGTGAAACTTGTCTAATTGATGAAAATTAGTGAGGAATAGCTTCCGGTGCAGTTTCAGGAAAATCCACAGTACAGTCGAAAGGTTACATTACTGTAACCTTCGACTGTACTGTACAACAGCAAAAAGTAATAAGCAAAGCTTTACCTACACGAAAGGCATTTAGTTGATGTCGACAACATAGAGTTTGAATTTGGTTTTTCTTTCTGTCACGCTGTCCAAAATAAATCCAAATCCTTTAACATACTATTAGAATATCCACTCGTTTGAAGTGGATCTAAGCTACTGTGACACGGTTGCCGCCGGTCTAGAGTTCGCAAATATGTAAGCGCTGATATTTTGGACTCGAAACAGTTGACCGTCAGCAACTCCCCATTCTGCAACTCATAAGTTGATATTAGAAAACGGAATTAAATTTTAACATAATTCGATTATTTCTCTATTTAGCAATGACGATAAGCTATCATTTCAAATTAAATAATATTGAAAGACAATTAAAACACTTTAACATAACCTAGCACCTCGAAGACCTTAAACGACATTATTACAAAACCGAAGATTGTGCTGACATGGCAATGTTCTCACCTTGATCAATCGTCTCATTCTTCAAATAATAAACAACAAACCAGGCAGAAAATGCTTCGTGATATTGACATTGAATTTCATGATAAAATCCCTTAAAGTCGTCTCCCTAAAACTATCGATCAATCAACATCGTTCGCACTTGATGATAAAATGTGAATTTTCATTTCTAGTTAGATCCAATCTTTTTGAGCTCGACGAAACAAAACTATATTGGGATACTATGTACTTTACCTTAACCCCTAGCGGGGCATAGCGCGTCAACTACTCCTGCGCGCCATCGTACTCTGTTCTGGGCAATGGGGCGCAACTCCCCAAAAGACTTACCCTTATTTGAATAAACTTAAACTTAGTAAAATCAATCGAACGGTTAAAAAGTTTCATCATCTGAAAATATCTCCGCAAATATCGAAATACAAAATTCTGCAGCCGCACCTGGTACTAATAAGTGCAGTTAAGTATCCCACCCATATCATAATTATACATCTCGAATTAACCCAAATCAAAAATCAGTTCCTCTGGCTTCACTGCGCCAGGCGTCTTTTTTTTTTGTTGTTGGCCTATTACGACGCATCGCTTGCTCCAGAAAATTATATCACTTTTACAAATTAAGTTTCATGCATGTAGCTTCAGCCGCTCGTGAGATATTTCATGGACAGACGGATGGACGTATGACCGATTTCATAACCCAAGTAACATTTTTAGTAGCAAATACCAATACTTTCGTTTTTGCCACTTTATAATGTTGCGGCTACGTTTTTGGTACCAAAATTGTAACTTTATCCTAAGAAATCCTCTAACGTAGCTCGTGGAACGTGCCAGGATGGTAGCAGCTGGAACATTTTGGTGGCATTATTTTGCGGTATTTATTTTGGTTCCAAAGTAATAATTTTCAATAACCTGGAACTTGAAGAAAATGTTGCCACTATATATTAATCGAATGAAGGTGAATGCTTTGTTTTGGGTGCCACATTTTGATACTATCTAGTGAAGAACTATAAAGCATTTTTTTAAAGTGGTAAAACCGTGGTTGTAGCTTCATTAATTCTACCATAAAGGTAGTAATTTCCGTAACTGAAAAGCTTAGTCTTTGGTACTTTAATTGGTACCATAAAGTAACACTTACTTCATGGCAGCCCTTCTAACCTAACCTAACCTAACCTAACACTTACTTTATTGGATAGTTCCAAAAGTCACTATAATGTCTCAAGAAACGTACTTGTCACTTCATGTGAGATTCATCTTTAAACACAATCATTCGACGTATATTGGGAATTAGGGGCCCTATCATATATTTTAATTCGATTCGAATTGAATTGCTTTCGAAAGGACGGACGAAAACCAATTTCCCAATCTCGAAAATCATCGAGGATTTTCTTCGAACGAACAATTCCGTAACGGACACTAGATGATTATTGAAATGGAGAAGCTTGTTTTCGAGTTACATAGTATCATTTTCATCCTTTACAGAGCAATTCGATTCAAATCGAATTACATGACAGAGCCCCAGTCTACACCGAAACTAATTTGTGTTTCTGAAGTGAAATGAAAACTATTCTCTATGAAATATTTTGACAAATTTATTTTTGTGCCAGTTTTGCATACAACCTACAACCTATAATAATAATTCCCAAAATACTAAAATAGTTTAGAAAATGTCTTTTATTTGTTGGTTATATAAAGTATATAAAATAAAATATAAGTAAAATAAAACAGAAACTCAACGAAAGGAAATATATTTAGATTTTTTAAATTGTAGCATGGACATTTTACGGATAACTAGAGAAATACAAATGAGATTCAATTATTTCAGATTTCCGTTAATATTTTGGCAGAGATATCGAAAAGTAAAAGTTTGTAGTATTTTAGTACTGGAGCCAAATGCACGAAAACCTTGGTAAACATAGTAAGAAGGCTACGAAAACGTACGTCTGCCCAGTCCTCCCCGGGTCGGTGGCCTATGCTGACCACCACAAGAAAGCTCAACATGGTCAGCATGGATCACGGAACCGGCAAAATCGGGCTGACGTACGTACATATTACGAAAACGTACGTCAGCACGTTCGTACAATGTTTTACGATTCTGCGTGCGTTTACACGTGAACATCTCGCCGAATTTGAACATTACCGCGGTAATGTTCTTGAACATTAGGACTAATATACCAACAACTACCAAGTAAATTTCGTTGCCGACACACACGGAAGGCATGAAGAATGATGGGTTGCTAGAAAGATACATATTTGCCCATGGACCCGTAAACAGAAAATTACCCTTCGTCTATTTGTTGTCATTTGGTAATATAAATAATATGCGTATTGTTGATTCGTAGTGTTGTTGTTTTAGTTATGAGACCTTTTTTTTGAAAGCATTGTCTTTATTGAAGAGATCAGTAGATATCGGGTATGCATTTTTCTACCGCAAGTACATATTACTGGGTAATGGTTTTTGACTTGTTATTGTTTTGCATTAGGAAATCAATTTGATGATGAAATATATGGATGAAAGCAATGATCACACGAAAGCGAAGTTTAATTTAGATTGTTTGGAGCTCTATCTAAATGCTGCAAATCAATTAATTTGTACGTATGTCACGTACATTGCATGGATTTTTATACCCTAGACTTATAGTATAGGGTATATTGTTTTTGTCACGACGAAAATATGTAACACCTCCGGAGGTATAGCAATGTATATATGTAAATGATCAAGGTCACCTCCTGATTCGATTAAGCCATGTCTGTCTGTCTGTCTGTCCGTCTGTCCGTCTGTCCGTCTGTCCGTCTGTCCGTCTGTCTGTCTGTCCGTCTGTCTGTCCGTTCACACGATAACTTTCGATAGAATGAAGCTAGAGCATTGCAATTTTGGTCAAATATTGGCCGTGTGATCTAGTTGGTTGGTATTGAAAATGGGCATGATCAGGCCAAGAGAACGCCTACCTCCCTTACATATTTAAAATACTTAAATGTATCTACCTACATAACTCCCTATTAAATAAACTTGAAAAGCTCTAGCTCTGTTAGATAACTCGTGAGGTTAATCTTATACTCTCCTGGGAAAATCAAATTGATCTGTATAGAACTAATGGTAATTTTCTTACAAAGAACCCCGTACTACCCTACTTTTCATGTTTTTTGTCTATAACTTTTGAACCAATTGACGTAGACACCTGATTTTTGACATGTAACGCTGAGGTGAAAAGCTGTTTAAGGTTCTGTAAGTTGAGCATAATTAGCTCAAAGGAACGCCTACCTCCCCTTCAAATCTCAAAAAATTTAATATTACTTTAATTACGATAACTTTTGATAGATTAATACAAACAAGTTGAAAATTTGGTGGAATGTTGCTAGTAAGACCTACTTAGTTGGTATTGAAAATAGGCAAGATCCGACACAAGGAACCCCCACCTCCCCTACAAATGAAACTTCAAATAAGCGATAACTTTTGATAGAATGAAGCCAGCGACTTGAAATTTTGGTCAAATGTTTGAAGTGAGATTGAGTTAGTTGGCATTAAAGATGGGTAAGATCCGACCTAAGGAACCCCTACCTCCCCTGGAAATGAAACTTAAAATAAGCGATAACAACTACTCTGCGGTAATAAGTACTCGGCTTTTAATTCTCTACGCCAAACATCGGACACTTCAACACAAAAGGGAATCTATCGCCATGAAAGAAATCGATATAAAATAGAATAGATTAATAGATGGAAATCCGTTGTAGCATGGTGATTCCGAATAACGGTGAGTGGCCCCGCACTTGCCGGCTGCAGAAACAGCCGCTTCGACACGAAGAATATTATTCTGTAGAGGAATAAAAGATGGCGAAAGGCCGTCTTAATGCATGGAACACACAAAAGTGAAAATCGTAGGATTTATTCACACTGACTATAATCTACTCACTTTTATGGAATTACTCCGACAGGAGTAGACATACTTACACAATTGCCCTAACCCCTTGTGGGGCATAGTGCGTCAACTGTTCCATGTGGCCCAGTTAACGTTTCGTTGGCATAAATTGGTTTCAGAGAATGCAGTTGCCAGCATGCACCTCCTGCACATCCATGGCCACGAACGTCGTCGTGGACGGGATTCGAACCCGAAACGCCGGTAGTCAAACATGAGACTGATGCCTCAACACACTGCGCTACCGGTCGCTCCAGTAGACATACTTAGCGATTTAAGATTCGCTTGAATCTGACACTGTATGTCACTGGATTGTATATTATTTTTCCACGGCACATTCGTTTATAAATTATAAGTATTATAAATGAAACCGGAATATAGAGGGCTACGCCCGCAATCCGAGGGTTTTGTAGCAAGTACTTATTTTGGTATGTACATAAGTATCGGCTCCTTGCTCTTCTTGGTACCACTTAGATGGATAAAAAAAATAAAATGTCTGACCCATAATATAGTATCTTATATGCCCAATCATATTACGTGATTGTAACGAAACTTAGAACATACGGATATTATTGCCTATGGTGTTGGTTATCCTTGGCCATCGGTACTTTTGATCTCGGACGTGTTTAAGGGATGCAGGGATGCGCTAACTGTAACTATGGAAACAAACAATTATTAACCTATTTTGAGGAGATATACAAATTCCATTATTTCCCATTTTATATACTGTTCGGAACCCACCTTCCTGGAAGTTTTCATTTTTCTAAGTGTAACGGTCTGGAAATGCAAGGGGTGGGGGGGGGGGGGGGGGGGGGCAAATTACGATCTAATAATTTATCCTCCCTCATTGTTCCCCTTTTTTCAAATATAAGTAAAGTAAACTCAACATTACCTTTTTCACAACACCCCACTTGCCTATACCAGTCGATAAACAAAATTTGACCTTAATTTTAACCCTCACCCTCCCCTCCACCGCCCGTTACAGTTGGCCAATTATCACACATCGCCCCTACCAATCTTTACCTTTTCATAAATGTGATTAACCATAATATGTAATAATAACTGCGATTCGCACTACGAAAAACAACATGCAAGTAGTACTCGCACCTTTGAAGCCGGTAGGTGTATTTTTTGTATGAATAGTGTAAAAATGCCTAACTTTAAGTGAATGTACTATTGTTAAATATTACATGGTTGTAATGAAACGTAGAGGCATTATTGCCTATGGTGTTGGTTATCATTGGCCATCAATATTTTTGACCTCGGGTGTACTTAAGGGGTGCAGGGGTGTGCTAACTGAAAAAATAGAAATGTACTATTATTAACCTTTTTTGATGAGATTTTGGAATTCTATTATTTATATTTTTCTATGTTAGTAAAATGCCGCTTTTCTGTAAATTTTCACATCTCTAAGTATAACGGTTTCGAAATGCAAGGGGGGGGGGGACAAACTCGGATCACATATTTTCCCCTCTCCCTCTTTTCCCCTTTGTTCAAATTTGAAGAAAATTCCAGAAATGAAATGTACTCGACGGTACCTTTCTGACGATACCCCACTTGCCTATACCAAATGAAAAAAAAATTTCGTCCTTCATTTCCCTTCTATGGGGACCCCCCCTCAAAGTTGACCTATAACGATGCATCACTTTCTCAAGAGAATTATAGTACTTCTACATATTTTCACTAAATTTCATACATGTAGCCTCAGCGGTTCGTGAGATATTCCATGGACAGACAGACAGACGGACAGACAGACAGACAGACAGACAGACAGACAGACGGACGCATGACCGATTTCATAAGGGTTTTGTTTTACTACAAAACCCTAAAAAACGATATTACAAAGCCATTTTTCAGCTTATGAAATACCACCAAGAGCCATATTTTTGGCTTAGAAAGGATGTATAATTTATGTGCCTCTGGGCGCACTATCTCGACACCTTCACGGACTTTTTTCAACTTCCCGTTTATCCTCAAGCCGCATATTTCCAAACCTGTAGAATTAACCCCCACCCTCAGAAAATTCGATGAATCTTCCCGCCAAAAGAGAAATATTCATCCCAATACTACAACAGAATACTCTCATTCCTCAGTGGAAATAACAACAAAAATAATGTATTCAGCCATCTAGTCCATCTAAATATTCTCTAGACATACGGCAGTACAACTTACGAGTGTATGCAAATACATTTTAGCCAAAATCGTACTGTATATCGATCCAGCTATGCAAGATGCACGTATATATTGATTAGCATCGATCTGTAAAGTGCAAGCGGCTAGCGTCAGCGATCTCCGCTGAATTTTCATGGGCAGAGACTATGGAACGTTGCACTGAAGCTTCCCGCATTAGGATGCTAGTATGAACAATGGAGCTAGTGTAACTTATGGTGACAGGGTGAACATTTACATTTTGGCAGTTCAGCATATTATAAAAAAAATAAAAAAAAATAAAAAAGAATTTTTTTTTTTTCATTGACTTTAAGAAATCAACTCAATGCTCAAAAAGCAAATATTACAGCCTGTTTCTTAATAATTGCACTACGGCGAAAGAGACAGAGAGTGCGGTAGATGTCATTTCGCGCTCGCTGGGCTTTATATCCCACGACATTCTCTGCGACCTCTTTGGTGGTACCCTTGAGCAGAGTATGGTTAAATTACTTTCCGAAAAGTATAATTATTATATCTTTTACCTGTGGATAATACACGCTTTAGTTATGATCCTAAACTCGTCGGAAAAAGTAGAAGAACTCTGAGCACGTGTGTATCTATATGGAGCTTTATTTCAAGTGAAGTAAGTAAGGTTATTGCTAAGTGACCGTTGACATATTATATTTAGTACATGAGAGTTGCCAACATAAATGGAACATCCCCCCGAATTCAATACATAGGTGTCCTTGGACGAAGAACAGAAGGAGTTTTCCTAGTCACGGCTCTTGGGTTGCGTCGTTGCTGTGCGGGTGTCGAAGCCTGAGCGGGTATAGGTGGATGATCTGATTGTGCGCACGTTGCCGGCGTCGAGATCTCATACAATGTTGTTACGTCCATTAGTACTTCGGATGGTTCGGGAAGCGGTGCAGGGCGTAACTCATTCGCGTGGATACGTAGAATTCGTCCCTTGGATGCAACATTGTACATCACAGTCCCTATACGTTCTAAAACTGTTGCAGGTCTCCAGTGTCCCTTTGTTGTTAACTTGACTGACACTGCTTGACCCACGTGGAATTGCCGTTCAACTGCTCCATGTTTTTTGTTAAAATGCTCTTCCATGGAGGCATTCCGTTTCTGCGGCTTACGTTTAGTTGGTAGAACAGGCTGATGGGCAGTGTGATTCTGCGTCTGAACATCAACTCCGCTGGTGATTTGTTGTATGGTACGTTGTCTTTTGGTGTGGCACGATAAGTACGAAGAAATGTGTTAATGGTCGTGTCACAAGCGTCCCATTGGCCTTGAGTAGACTCAGTTTAAATGTATCCACAAACCGTTCAGCTAACACATTGCTTTGTGGATGACAAGGAGGGGTGCGAGCGTGGTCGATGTTCTCCCCTTCGCAGAAAGATTTAAGCACTTCGCTGGCGAATTGTAGTCCATTGTCGGTTACGAGAGTCTTCATGTTTCCAAATCGTGCGCAAACTGAAGCTATGGCTGCGGCTGTGACGGTGGCAGTTGTCGTTGACATTCGAATCACTTCCGGCCACTTACTGTAAGCGTCTACCATTATCAAAAACCAATTGTTGCCAATTGGTCGAGCAAAATCTGCATGGACTCGATCCCATGGTGCTGAAGGAATCGGCCAAAATGATAGCGTAGTTTTCGTTGGCATCTTTGCAGCCCGAAGGCAGTCGTTGCACTATTTTACCAATGATGCGATGTCCTCGTCAATGTTGGGCCAGTAAACGTAGCATCTTGCCAATGCTTTCATCCGTGTGATGCCCGGATGCGCCTCATAAAGCTGCTTTAATATAAGTATACGATCTCTGTGCTGATGGGATAACTGTCCTGTCCCTGAAGGTCAGACAGCCATTGACTAATGAGAACGACTCCTTAATGTAGTAATAAGGTCGTATTTCTGTCACGGTGACGTCTTTTAATGATGCCGGCCAACCTTTCTTTACGAAGGAAATGACTGACTGTAGAATCTTATCGTGAGCAGTGGCATCCTGAATTTGAGAAAACTTAATTGGTAGGCGTCGATTTATTTCGTTAACAAACACTTGATCGATGGTTGTCTCTGCGTTGATTGATGCAATAACGAAATCATCATCCTCTCGCTTTTGCTGCGATATGAGCCTGGAGAGCACGTCCGCATGTCCAAACTCATCTGTTCTTGTGTACTTAATATCGAAGTTGTAGGCTAGAAGAATGAGAGCCCAACGTTGAATCCGATTAGCCACATGCGTCGGAATTCCCTTTGTAGAACCAAATATCGATAGAAGCGGGCGATGATCTGTGAAGATTGTGAATTTGCGGCCAAAAATGTACTTGTGGAATTTTGTCACTGCAAATATGATTGCTAAGGCTTCTAGTTCGATTTGAGAATATCGCGACTCAGCTGGTGTTAATCGTCTGGAAACGTGGAAGAATGCCTTCATAGATCCATCCGGTAGAGTGTGATAAGCAACCCCACCGACACCTGTTTGCGATGCATCAGCTGCGACGATAATGGGAAGACTTGGATCATAGTGGGTCAAAAGCAAAACCATCTATACAACCAGCCTGGAATCAGGATTTCAGTTCAGTGAACCGGCCTACTATTTGACGGCTGTTACGCTCCCAGCCTACTTTTTGACAGCTCTCACAAAGAGCACGAGATCACTCATATTTCTTGACATTTCTTCGGATATATGATATGTCTTGTCAACGCCAGTCTTGTGTATGGTGGAATTTTGGTGAAAATTGCCTTTTTGTCGCGTACGCTAGTTGTGACTTAATTTTCCTTTCAAACGTTTCAGATATTCGGCAACCACACCTCATGGGAGACCTCCAGTTGAACCGGACAAACACAACATCAGTGTATTGTACTTACCTAGATAATAAGGCATCAAGAATCAATATAAAAAGTTGTTTCTCAAATTGAAGTCGTTCAGGCATAATCGTCAGTTGATTGATTTGTTAAACAACCAACAAAACGTTATGCCGGAAACTTCAACTTAATATCCGCATTTTCGCACTAATTCCTACACTTCACGAGAAAAAAAAGTTAAAATCTAATATTTCAACATTTTGCATTAAAATCGAACGAAATTCACGACATTTAACAGCCGCCATATTGTCACTGCGGCTCTCTCACAAATTTGTCACGTGTCACCCGAATGTAAACAACACTTTTCCACGGCAACTTAAAACACGCGAATTTCGTCGAAAATTCAGTTTTTTCCCAATTTTTCGGTTTCACCATGAGCGCGACACTCCACTTCACAACATATTCACTTTTTACTGCGCAAATCGACCGGGAACCCAAATTTTTCGTGTAAAATGTTCCGCCGAACCACTCGCGTTCCATTACACACAGTGGCGTAACTATACCATCTGGGGCCCGTGGCAAATTCATTGGATGGGGCCCTCCCAGTAAAAATCGTCACGTTGTAATTTAATTTTAATAAATCACTTAAGTAGCTACCCAACAGCATTACTACAATAATATTGTGTGCATTTTAGTTAAATTTCTAATAATTTTTTTTTCAAAAGCATAGGTATTACATAATTTACATCATTTTAATGAAATAACAATGCAATATTAACAAGGTATTTATTAATAAAATTCTTTTCTCCGAGCTTTCTGTTCCGCAAAAATATCAGTAACATCATCAAAGTTTAAAGATCGGGCCATAGAATTTTCAATAGACAGAATAGTCAAGTTACGTAGCCTGTCTTGTCCCATAGAGTTTCTTAAATAGGTTTTTATTAATTTTAGTTTCGAAAATGATCTTTCAGCACTAGTTATAGTCACAGGAATTGTAACAAACAACATTAATGCAGTACATGCTTCAGGAAAGCTTCACGATATAAAATGATTCTTTTATTATTAATAAATCAGCAAGTTCTCTAATACACGAAAACTTTTCTATTTCGTCTCTAAAGGTGGACCGAAAACTGAGAATTTCCCTGGCAAAAGATTCAGCTATGTCTTTTTTATATATATCAACAAATTCTAGAGCTTTTTTTAAATTCAGTGTCATTTAAATTTTGCAAAGTTCCAGGTTGCAAAACACAGAAATTGGAAACAACTTCATTCATTGAAAGGAAACGCAATTTCAGTTGATTAATAATGATGTCCAATACTCGATAAAATATGTTCATTTTGAACAAACTTTCCGGATCTTGGAGACGCTCATCTTCGCAAAGTTCGTCATTTTCGCCAATGGCGTAGAAGCCGAGATAGCCGATGGTATTTCACTCTATCCTTCTCTCGTATATCAGTGCTCCGTACATAACAAATAGAAATCCGGGGTTCCTAACATCGTGCATTGCTAGCCCGCCAGCACCACGAAAAAAAGTACTTCCTTGGTTAACAAAATGCGGAAATTTTCCGAGCATCACTAGCTCGCGCCACCAAATGAAACAACCAATGAATGAGGTCTATAATTGCCCGAAATCCATATCTTATGAATCCGTTTAAATCTTAATAATTTATTTGAATTTGTATATGGTCTTTAGTGTGTCTATCTTTAATTTTAAGTACTTATGTAAAATTTATAATTTTATAACTTCTGAGCTCGCGGCCTCTCGGACCGGGGCCCCCATCGGGTCGGGGCCCGTGGCATTTTGCCAGCCCTGCCACCCTATAGTTACGCCACTGATTACACACCGTGCAAATTTTCGTTTGACATCGGCCTACTTTGCCTAGTAGTTGTGTCTGTGACCGGCCTACTTCCAGGCTTGTTCTTTAGATGGTTTTGGTCAAAAGCAAATCCGACGAAAGAATTGTCTTGAATTTGTCGAAAGTCTCTTGACACTGCTTGGTCCAGTTGAATTTGGCGTCTTTTTTGAGTAGCTGATCCAGCGGTGATCGCATTAAGCTCATAGACTGAATAAATCTTGAATAGAATATGATTGCTCCCAAGTACGAACGAAGCTGACTTATGTACATTCTGTGGCGGAGGCCTTGATTTGATAGCCTCAATCTTCTCCGGGTCTGGTCTCTGTCCGCTCTGATTAATGATTATTCCCAGAAAACGAATTTCTGACTTGAAGAAATTGCATTTTTCAAGACGCACTCGCATATTGAATGACTGCAAACGCTTTAAAATTTCCTTCAATGTAGCCGTGTGTTCTTCGAGGTTATGTGTCGCCACCAAAATGTCGTCGAAGTAGATGATTACGTGCGGGATTCCTGTTAGCACTGTGTCCATTGTTTGCTGAAATATCCCCACAGCTGGTTTAACGCCTGGGCAAAGTCTGTTAAATGTGAACAAACCTTTATGTATATTAATGGTCAACAGCTTTCTCGACTCTTCATCCATCTCTAGTTGTAAATAAGCATCAGATAAGTCAATCTGGCTGAAGATTTTACAACCAGAGAGTGATGCAAAAATCAAATCTGGAGTCGGTATAGGATATTCATGGGATTCGGGATTATCATTCAATCCAGTCAAATAATCTCCACACAGCCGGATATTCCCCTTGGGTTTACGGACGACGACAATCGGAGCAGCGTAACTACTGAATTGAACGGGTGAAATGATGCCAGAGTTTTGTAGTCTGTCCAATTCTTCTTCGACCTGCGCCATGATATGGAAAGGCACTTGTGGTTTAGGCTTGTATACTGGTGATGCGTTCTTCTTAAGGTTGAGATGCACCTTGATTGTGTCACAACAACCCATGGTTGATGAGAATATTGTGGGGAATGTGGTCTGAATATCTCCAATAATCTTGTCAAACCCTTGCTGCGAGCTGGATGCTACGGTTTCTCGGATATGTTTGCAGAACGTTGTAGGAGCTCGTTCCCACAGACCAAACTGATCTATCCACTCGATGCCGAAAAGATTTTTGTCGGTTTCGGTGACGAAACAGCGTCCTCGCTAAGGGATTCCGTTCAAACAAATCGAAACTTTAATTTCTCCCGTAACTGGCAAGTGTTGGTTTTGCGCATCCACTGGCTTGCAGAATGGCGCGTGTAATGTAGACGAGCCCAGCTGTTTCCATGTATCTTCGGTGAGAATTGTAACATCTGCTGCCGTGTCGTACTGCAAGGAAACAGGTTTGCCATTGATTTCCACTTCCACAAATTTTCGGTTGTTTATTAAGTTGACGCTTGCTGTTTGCACGGCCGACTCAACCGGTTCACTGCCATTACGAGATGTCGGATTTAAATCGGGAATCCGAATGACTTTTGTTTGTTTTGTTGCCGCCGACGACTTTGGAGAACGATTAATGGAACAATATCCTTCTTTGTGCCCAACTGCTGCACACATTCCGCACTTGTGTTGCTTGTACTGGCAATCTTTTGAGTAGTGCATGGCACCGCATAACCAACACGGCGTTCGCGGCACTTTTTGTGATTGGGTTCCAGATGGTGCTGACGAATGCTTTGACTTGAACTTTTTCTTGGATTCTGACTTGCGTGTGATTTCGTTGATACAAGTAGATTCCTCTGTGCCTAGAGTTGTGTCCGCTTTGACGCTGGTTAGCCGGTTCGCCTCGATGAGCATCTTCTTGAGAGTCACAGTGTCGTCTGTTTCCATGATACTCAACAACCGTGTTTTAATCCCTTTGGCGGCTGGATTTGTGAAGCCCAACACGAACAAAAGACATTTTAACTGTTCGGCTTCGAAGTTGTTCACCTGAAAGTCCTCTGCTATTTGGTTAACTCTACATCCGAAGGTTGTGATTTCTTCTTGTTCTGATCTGCGAATCTGAAGGGCTTTGAGCCTTTTGCGAAACAAGCTTTCTTTAGGGTTGAACAGCGTCTTGAGTTGTTCGACAGTGTCTTTGAAGGAGATTGCTGAGGGATTTTGAGGCGAAATGAATTGCCGGTAGCGTTCGTTTGCCGAAGGGTCGAGCTTCATCAAAAGTAGACGCACTCCTCCCTTTTCGTCGAGGGTTTTTGCGTCTTCCTCGAAGACCGCTGCATACCTCCCGTACCACGCATCAAATGTCGTCCCACCTTCTTGATTGTAGACGAAAGTATCCATCAAATTGGTCAGGGACTCCATCGTCGGCTTAACATCACTTAACCTTGTTGTCCCATTATGAAGAGACAATAATGCATTCACAGATGCAGCCATTTGCTCGATTTGAGCCTGTTGGTTGACGAACATTTGCTTCATTATTTGTTCGAAGGATTTGGAAGAGGCTTCGCTCTTTTGATCTCCGTTGACCATGTCTAGGTTATGTACCTTTTACCTCGCCGCCACTATTATATCTTTTACCTGTGGATAATACACGCTTTAGTTATGATCCTAAACTCGTCGGAAAAAGTAGAAGAACTCTGAGCACGTGTGTATCTAAAATATATGGAGCTTTATTTCAAGTGAAGTAAGTAAGGTTATTGCTAAGTGACAGTTGACATATTATATTTAGTACATGAGAGTTGCCAACATTAATGGAACAATAATAATAATTATTTAAAATTTAGTTAATATACTTTTGTAAATCGAATTTAATAAATACTAATTAATTACTTTGCATTATTTATTAAAAGTAATTACATGGTAATTATTACTTTTGAATTCAATTACTCTTATTGAAAAAAAGTAACAAATAGTATTTTAATTATTTTTTAGAAAGAATTTGATCAGTAAAAAATAATTGTAATTAAATAATTTCTATACTCGGCCCTTGAGTTCTTCCAAGAACCCATTGACACCTGTGTTGCTGATGTTGTGTAGCAAAGGTGATAGTAGCATCGCTCAGAAGTTTATCAACCGCAAAGATTTTGGGAGGGGTGATTCTCGATTGGTGCACTGAAGTAAGAAGTTTGACAAATACGTGACCATCATGTCAATAAATTGCATTAACTGTTGTGTGTTACATAATTTTGCAAGGCGGCTAATACACTATAAACGTTCTTTGACAATTATCTTTTATGAATGATATTTTAAAAGAACTTTTATGAATTATATTAGCCGCCTAAGGGGGAAGGTGCGAAAGCTTGTAAGAAAAGTACTTGAAACAAGCAACGTTCATGACGCAAATCTTTTCTTAGGCGGCTATTACACTATAAAAGCTCCTTTAAAATATATTTTATAAAAGATATTTGTAAAAGAACTTTTATAGTGTAACAGCCGCGTAAGAAATGTGTGCTGATGTAGGTTTCTAGGGTCCTATCCGTTTTCATCTTTACTTTGTCATGTATTTCTTATCTAGTTATTTGTTTTAACATACAACAATTAGCACAATTGTTGATACGATAACAGTCGAGTATTTGTTTAACTGACAGAGTTGCAGTTAAGTAGTACTCAAGTACTCTCTTATCAACTTCACACTCTTTTCAATAAATGGAAAACGGTTTATAGAGTTGTTCCAAGAAAACCAGGATGATTAGTTTTGTCGGAATTTATTTCCGTGAGCGAGATATTACCTGAAAGCATTTACTATAGCACAAAAAAATGGTTTGAACATTTTTAGGGTTTTGTAGTAAAAACAAAACCCTTATAAAATCGGTGGAGAGTCTGCTTGTCCATCTGTCCGTCTGTTCATAGAAAATCGCGCAAACGGCTCTGTAGAGATGTTATTATTCGCTTGAGAAAGCGATGCGTCGTAATAGTCTAACATTAACACTGAGTGTACGTTGGCTCACGTTCGCGTGTCGCGTTCACGTGTTTTATGTCAAGTCAAGATTTGAGTCTATGGTTTGCTGCAACCATAGGCGCGAATCTGTCAATTTGTCAAAAGCCTCTCTGTTGTCATATCACCAAATTGGGTTCATTATTGTGTGTTAATGCTAGCAATTTGGTATGAAATGCGTGCTTATACATATACATCCTACTACTCTCCAGTCGTCTGTTTTGTCACTCAATTCTTACCGTATTATCCGCTTCAAAGCACGATAATAAACCCAATATATTGATACGACAACAGCCGAGCACGACACGCGAACGTGAGCCAAGAGGGGTCCCCATAGAGGGGAAATGAAGGTAAACAAAAATGTTTCGTCTGGTATAGGCAAGTAGGTTATCATAAGAAAGATACCACTGAGTACATTCCATTTTCGGTATTTCAACAAATTTTAAGGTAAGAGGGAGAGGGGAAAGTATGAGATCATAATTGGTCCCACCCCTTTGGATTTCCAGTTCGTTACACTTAGCAAGGTGTTGACAAGAAAGTTAAAGCGGACACTGTGTCCGCTATGCAAAAGAACAGGCGACAAGGAGGGTCACCAATGCCGCACCCAGACTCTCCAGGGGCGCTTGGGACCCGCTCAGGGGAGGACTATGTAGTGCGGCTATCAAGAGATACCCTAGATACATCAATCGCGCATGAAGAAGCTAAGTTAGCACCTTCAAGGAATCCTGCAATCAACTCCCGCAGGGCGTTTCCCTCCAAATCATTAGAACATCAGGCTTGCAGCACCCTCCTCACACGCGACTCCCGCAATCTCCGCTACAACTGCACCTAGAACTGCTGGCAACGGGCATGGGTCTCCTACGCGAAAGCAGCATCGACGGAAAAAGTGGATATCCTCCCATTCAACTATCCCGCCATAGCTCTAACACCTGATCAGCAGACACTCGTTCAGGACGCAATAATGGGCAAAGTACTCGATGAAGAGACCGCAAACCCTGAGTTTGGAGTCATTCGCTTTAAGCCAGGATACATCACGGTTGAATGCGATAATCGCAAGATCACAGAATGGCTTATCTCCGTCGTAGCGTCATTAAAGCCTTGGGAAGAAGCCTGGCGGCGTGTGGCTACGGGGGATGAGCTACCCCGCCACAGGGTGGTTAGCATCTACTTCCTGAAGAGCGCCCAATCGACGGCGGAGAGAGCTATCAAGCTTCTGGATAGACAAAATGGAGGTCTACAAGCAGTAAACTGGAGGATCATCCGAGAGGCCAGTGAAGGAGATGGTCTCTCAGTATGGTAGCCTCAGTAGATCACGATCTATGGTCATAGTAAGACAGCTCAACTTCTGACTAAGCTACAGGTTTCGGAAGGTCAACGTTCGCATGAGGAACCGGAGGAACTCTGAGAGCGCGGTGGCCGTTGCTACCCCCTTCATCTCTATCCCCAGCAAAAACAAGGAATGTGGATTCAAGAAAGCCACTCTGGCTGTTCCCATGGAATGTAAATCCAAGCCAATATTCTCCATACCTGACGAACCGCGGCCTGAAACAAGCAGTGAATGTAGAAGGAGTAATACTGCTCTAACCTCGCCCACTATAGAAAATCCCATGGAGACGGAGCCTATTCATTCAAGCTCCGATGGTGAAACGAGATATGAACTCGAGATGAGAGATGAGATGAGACCCCTGATCCGAAGACTGGCGTGATTCAAATAAATCTATATTACGCCAAAAATGCCTCGGATATCCTTGTAGCCAGGTGTATTAGAGAGGACCTAGAAGTGGCCCTCATTCAGGAACCACGCCAGGTTAATGGAATAATTAAAGGCGGAAGTGTAAGTAACACCACCGTAATTTACGACCCTGGAGCTTCCCGACCAAGAGCCTGTATTTTATTAAAGAACACCACCAAACACATCTACCTTTCAGCTGTGACCTAGTGGCACTTGTCATCGCATCAGCCTACCTTACCGGAGACACTGACGTCCCTACGTAGGTTCACCGATTACTGCAGGAGAAGAAAACTGCCCCATCTGATGCGAATGCCCCTCTACATGTAATGGAGCCCCTCACGACGTAGGCCACATCTTTCACTCCCCAGCTGCACCCACGCACCTGACTCCTAGATCGCTGTGGGAGAACCCAATAGAGGCAGCTAACTTTCTATCCCTCAACACCGGGGATGAAGACGAGTCTGTAGGCATGTAACCAACAAACATATTGTACCAAATTACGACCATTGCTGATATTGGGCGTTCCAAGCAACCACGTTGCTTTCGTGGGAAGGAAATCCCTCTTCCATATCATTTTAGTAATAAGGCTTGGATGACAAGCAAGATATGAACAAAGATAGTTAAAGATTTCGACGAGGAGGTAACGAAAATGAATAAAAAAGTTTTTTCATAGACAATGCTACTTGTCATAAGTTGGAGGAAGTTGCACAGCCTTAATTCCACCTTTAGATCAAGGCATTATCCGGACCTTCAAGGCTTATTATCGGCAACAAATTATTAGGAAGCAGCTTTTGGCAATGAAGCAAGTTTCTAATATGCAAAGTTTTGGGCGATCTTTAGACATATTGCAGGCTATGAGGCTCGTGGAGAGATCTTGGTGGTTAGTTAAACCAATTTCAATAAACAATTGTTTTACCAAGGCTGAATTTGCTCACCAAGCTCTACAAGGCGCTAATGATGACCAAGAAGAAATCATCGAATTACCTATACAAATTGACCAATTTTATGAACTCATTGATTGCGATGAAAACATTGCCTGTTATGGCGAAGGCTGAGCTATGGGGCCGGTTGCGTGTACTATCACATTACGCGAGTACCGCCGTTTTGCGATATGTAAGCAATCGATACACTCCCTACCTGGCCAACTCTTGTGTTCTATAGTTTTGGCGAAGGTAGCCCATGCGGAGTGTCAGATGTCCTAAATCCCCGGGTTGTTATGCGACCGTGCCCACAAACGGAGCAAGTTACTGCCACACACCTGCACAATAACCAGTTGTATGGGTAGTGTAAACTGTCTCCCCGACCGTACGTTGGCAGAGGGGCGCCTTTGAAACTCTCTGCATAGGTGACACGGCGACCAGGTGTGAGGTTGGAGCTGGTGACTGAGGTGAAAGTTCACCTGCGGGGTCCCAGATCCAACACTTCACTTTGCTCCTTTCTTGCACCTGTTGAACCGCGGTCTACAGAGTAGCGATCTGTTAGACTAGGAGAGAAACCTTGATTTGCTTCAAGGGTAGCAGGTGCAGAGTGGCATGAACGCCTACGGAACTTTCGGGAGGTCGCGAGGGAGTCTGCTTCGCGGCACAAAGAGAGGAAAGAACGGCCGGATCGTCATAATGTTCCTATAGGGGCGGGGAGTAGCAGGAAGCAATATGCTGGCAGTTGCCTCGGCTGTGGTCCGAGAACGGGAAACCCAAACCTGAATCAATAGATAAAAACAAGAATATGAAAATACATCAAGACATTCTTGGAGAAAGTGGCTGGAGGAATTCCAATGAGACGGACAGCGACGACTCGCAAGGGTTGAAGAGGTTAGTCTCTGAAGAAGACGCTCCAGGGGAGAAGGGAGGCGCTGTTGGAACGGACAATGACGCGCCAGAAGGCGCGGAGAGGTTAGTTCAGACAACGTGCCGTCTGATCAACGTTCAACCTGCCGACTATCAGGGATGGTGGCGGGCCCGCACAAAGAAACACTAACTGTGTGCCAGCTGAATATTCATCATAGTAAAGCGGCATCAGCGATGATGACGAGATGCTTTGATGAAGAGAAACTGGACATAGCTTTGAAACAGGAACCCTGGATTTTACAAAAGAAAATTAGGGGTTTGTCACAACAAACCGCAAATCTGTACCATGCACAGGTGGACGGTAAAATAAGGACATGCATCCTGGTGCGTCATGGAATACGTGCAGTACAAATGATGCATCTCTGCTCGCCTGATCTTACGGTAGTAATGATCGGCGGTGGTGCAGGATCATTCCTAATTGCATCAGCATATCTCCCTTATGATGCACCAGAACCACCTCCATCAGAGGAAGTAGAAAATCTGGTAAGATATTGTAAAGAAAGAGATATGGCCCTGATCATAGGCTGTGATGCAAATGCGCACAACACTGTGTGGGGCAGCACAGATGACAATCCCAGAGGACAGCAGCTGCTAGAATTTGTGGAAAGGTACAATCTGCTGGTAGCAAACAAGGGGGTCGCTCCTACCTTCGTGGATGCACGAAGGGCTGAGGTGATCGATATTACCCTAAGCTCTGTTAATATGCTTGACAGAGTTCAGAATTGGAGAGTGGTGGACAGGCTAACCATGTCTGATCACAGGGCTATCCAGTTTGAAATACTGTATGGCAGAAAACGGAGTAGCGAACGCAAACGTATAAGAGTGCCAAAAAATACTGATCGTGTTAAGTACGAGACATATTTATTGGAACAAGTCGAGGATATTCAAGACGGAATACCTCGGAATACGGTCGAGATAGAGCGAACAGTGGAACAACTGAACTCCGCTATTAATCGCGCTTTCGAACACGCTTGTCCCTCCACAGTAGTGGACGAAAAGGACCCAACACCATGGTAGAGTAGGGAACTGGAGTCTATGAAAAAAGAGACAAGGAAAGCCTTTAACCGTTACATGAGGGAGAGAGACTCTCACACTTGGGAACTATACAAGGATAAAAAGAGGGAGCTGAAAATAACCTTACGTCTTCGGAAACGAAATACGTGGAGGGAACTCTGCTCTAGCATGAAGGATACTGTAATGAACACGATGGTCACCAGATGGTGTTTGGGGGACGGAGCCGGAAGTTTGCCGAGAAGACCGTGAAGGTCCGGCGACGCTAAAAGCGAATGCTCCTCAACGAGCTGAGCGGCGGCACATGCTTGTTCCAGCTCAGTTCGGGAGATGTGGGCGGGGTTTTTTGCCCGCTCGTTGCCCCAGCCATTACAATGATAACATATATCATGTGCCTTGGGGGTAGACGAAACGACAAAGGATAAAACTGGGTCCCACTGACCCAGAAAAAAACTAGAAGAAAAAAAAAAGTGCAGGCAATGGCCGTCGACCGGCTCATGCTACACGCTCCGGGCCCAGATGGTTTGGACCCCTGGCCTCTTAACCCAATGCATAAAAAGAACCCAACCAATGAGGTCCCGTGGCCGGCAAAAATGTTGGGACCTCCCAATACGGAACAAGAGATGAGGCCTTCACCTCATCTCACCACCAACCTGAAAGGGGATATGGGGGAAGATCCGTAAAGGAAAGCCGTTAGGTAAAAATTCAATACATATTTTTACAATTTATTCAAAAAAAATAAAAGGGAAAGCCAAGATGGTATGCCACAAAAGAAAAGCAATTACAGTAACCAAAATCTATTTGAGAACTAATAAAATAGTCGGAAGGAATTTAACTAAATTTTGCAAAGAAAGGAAAACTAATTATGAAAATGAAAGATAAACTGTTGAACAAAAGTTACATTACAAGAAAGTACGCAAACCACTTACCCGAGATCCTGGATGGCCACCGCAGAAACACAGGAGCAGCTGCAACTTATGAAATTTAACTAAGGCAAATCAAACAAAATAAACTTATAATAAAAAAAAATACACTAATGTAAAACAAATAAAGTTTCACTGAAACTGCCAAATTCGGTTCTCCTGAAGGGAGGCGGTAACACTAATTTCGGTCGGCCACACAGTCCATTACATGGCCCAGCTGACATAAAGTTCGCTTCCAAAATCAAACCTCCACTACCTCGCCAGTAGTACGCACAATTAAAGAGGCGCATGAATGCGTCGCCACAAAAGTTTGCGCAATTCACAATTTAGCGGACACCAAAGATGCAGTCAATCCATAACCGCTCACAGCTCAATTGATGTCTTCAGTGTCCATCTCCGTTGCTCTGTTGTCGCCTGTTGACACAAACACGTTAGTGTGTGGTATGTAGCCCCTCAGAAGCCGACAAGCCGGCACACTTTATATGCATTGCCTTCGACACAGAATTATTTTTCTCGCAACACTGCTGAGGAATAGTTGGTGGCGGATTCTTTTCGATAATGTTCCTTTGAGTTGCGGGCGATATAGTACGTTTTCTTCTTTAGGCCAACACACCAAAAACTCACGGGCGGGTCATACGTCACTCGGCAAACGAAAAACCGTCACGCTGGATATCTTGCGATTTAATTCCATTGAACTTCTCAATCCGGCCACTGCGTCGGAGAGGTCCGAACAAATCCCTTCTTCAACGCATCAGATGGTTTTTTTTCTTTAGTTTATTGTTCGCGCCGCAGCGATCACCACTCAAACCCAGCCGGTTCTCTTGACGCGTGAATTGCAACTCCCCGTCCTGATTAGGTTGATGTTCACAAAATAAATGGAGCGTGTATTTTGCAATGATGGAAATGCAATTCAAAATTTGCATGAGCTAGCCGGCAGCCTTGTAGGGGGGGAGAAAAAGAGAAATGCAAATAAAAACAAAAGCAAAAGTATTGCAGTTTCCATCAGTGAGATGATCAGCTGGAAACAAGTGCACACATTCGGCCAGCGAAGGTGCGATACTAGCAAACCTTGCCGGTTTCCGAATATGTTCGCCTGTTACTGGCTGTGCATCTCAAAGATGAAATTCTGCAATGTCGGAAGTGAAGTTATTGATGTGAAGGTCGATCCTTTTCCACAGGAAGGTACTAAGGACACTTCAAGAAAACTCTGCCTAGTCTAGAGAATCTCCGAGAACTAGTAATTCAAGAGTTTGCTTGAAGGCTTTAAGTACGTGGCAAAACCCACCGGGACAAAAGACAAGAAAAAGGATCGACCTATTGATACCGGAAGCTAGAAACTACGTTATATAAGGGTTGAAGCTACTCTACGGGAAAGACGGAAAGCTGTATTGGATGCACAACTGCCTGAAAGTGGGTACGTGAAGTACAAATGGCTAAGGACTCTGCCTTAGAACAGGCAGTCTTAATGTGCATCATGGGGTACCACTCGGTATAAGAACAAAAAAGTCAAAGTGTTGAGGTCCTTTTTAGTCCTTGACCTGACCAGAAGTGGGCCCCACGTTGGGCGCCAATCTTTGTAATGAACAAGGTGGTCACCAGATGGTGTTTTGGGGATGGAGCCGGAAGTTTGCCGAGGTTGACCGTAAAGGTCCGGCGGCGCTAGAAGCGAATGCTCCTCAACGAGCTGAGCGGCGGCACATGCTTGTTCCAGCTCAGTTCAGGAGATGTGGGCGGGGTTTTTGCCCGCTCGTTGCCCCAGCCATTACAATGATAACATATATCATGTGCCTTGGGAGTAGACGAAACGACAAAGGATAAAACTGGGTCCCACTGACCCAGAAAAACTAGAAGAAAAAAAAAGTGCAGGCAATGGCCGTCGACCGGCTCATGCACACACGCTCCGGGCCCAGATGGTTTGGACCCTTGGCCTCTTAACCCATGAAATGTAAAACACACCCAACCAATGAGGTCCCATGGCCGGCAAAAATGTTGGGACCTCCCAAGGCGGAACAAGAGATGAGGCCTTCACCTCATCTCGTCAACAACCTGATCGGGAGGAATAGGGGGTTCCTCAAAGGAAAAGCCGCTTTTTCCAAATTCAACACATTATACAATATTTATTCCAATAAAAGGAAAACACCCGAAAGACAATTCAAAATATCGAAAGAAAAAAAATACATATCAAAAATGTACATTAAAGTTATGGTGTGAAGAGAAAAATGAATTGTAGAAACTTAAAAATTCGGATAAAAAGAGAAAGAATTAATAATCAATAAAGGTTAAGCCTACTTACCCCAGAGTTGACGATGGCCACCGTAGACGCTGGAGCAACTGAAACTTTGGCGAATTTAAGTAAGGCAAACCAAACAAGCAAAAGTAAACTTATAATAAAAAAATAATAAGCTAATGTAGAACAAATTAAGTTTCACTGAAATTGCAAATTAAAATACAATATGCAATAATAATAATAAAAGAGAAAAAAAAAAAAAGCGAACGCGGCAACACCATCAATACAGAAAAAACATTAGAACCGTCACGGTACTCTAAAGAAAATTTCCATAAGATCAGCCTCTTTTCCATGACAAAAGCAACAAATCCGTTTCTCCCATCGGAACCAACACAAGCAAGACTGCGATCATCGTCACCATTCACAACCGTCAGGCGATAGAATTCGTCGCCATGCGACTAAAAATCCTGCTGCTTTCGGCGCTAGACACCCAGTTATTACGGCGGTACTTGCAGCGGATCAAAATTCCAATTACTCCAGCCAATTCCGAGTTAACGAACGACACCGACGTGAGGGGACATAAATATTCTCCACGGCCTCTGCCTTTCTACACCAGTGCGTCGTCAAAGCAATTGCGAATTCGGTACTTAAGCACGACCGATGGCTGATGACGAGAGCCTCCGATACACGGCGAGTGGTCTCGTCGATCGAACAAGCGAATTTCACTCAAATAATATTTTTCGCCAAAACGCGCGTATTTGTTTTTCCGGCAAGTGGAATTAAGCGTTGGCGCTTCTCTTCATGTCAATTTTCCCATCGTCACAGCAAAAAAAAAACTTGAACTATTTCACGGGCGACAAGCCACAATTCCAAAAAAAATTCCGCCCGATCGTGGTGGCCGATAAAAAGCAGCCCCCGATTTTTCTTTTTCTTTTTCCGTCGGCGCGCACAAACCCTGCCCGATGTCGTCGGCGGGTGATTCGCAACTCCCCATTTGACGGCTGTCCACGCGCGTCACTCATCACTGAGCCAACATGAAGTTGACGCCAAGTGATGGGTGCGCGCGAAGATTTAAAAAAAAAGGTGTTCATTACAGGGCAGGTTATTTTGCGCGGCCTGCCAAGTAAAAGAAGCTGAGAGGCTTAGCGTCGGATGTCACTGGTGCTGAAGATGCCAACTTCTTTGCCCTGCAGATCCGACAACAGGTAGCGGCCGTGACCCACTTTCTTAACCACGCGAGCCTTGACGAACTTGAAATCCAGCTTGGCGTTGTAGTGATCCGCCGCTTTACTTTGAGTAGAGTTCCGGCGGAGCACTTCATCATCAGGCTGGAATTCAACCTGTCGAGAGCGAAGGTTGTAGTGGGCCGCGTTCTTGGCGTGTGCCGCTCTAAGGTTTTCTTGGACCTGTTGCCGGAGCAGCTGAACCCTGTCTTTGCCATCAACAACATCAGTAGCATCCCCCAGCAATTTAAGCCGTCGTAAGAGGGCGTAAGTGTGGCCATGTGTGACCATTGGCTGACCAAATGCGACACAATAGGGTGACGTATTAATGGCGGCATGGTGTGCAGATCGCAACGCACAGTTGATAGCGGAGAGTCTCACGTCCCAATCTCGCTGATTTGGGTGTATGTACGCCCGAATTGCTGCCACAATGGATCGATTGACTCGCTCAGAAGCATTTGCTTGCGGCGAGTAAAGAGCGGTGTAGAGGTGCTTCACACCATATCGATCCAACAGCGAGTTGAAAGTGTGAGACTTAAACTGCACGCCATTATCCGTCACTATAGTCTCTGGCACTCCAAAGACATGAAATATCCGAGTCTCGAGCCAACTGGTCAAAATCTCAGCAGTAAACTTTTTAATGGGTTCCGGAAAAGTGAATTTGGATAAATGGTCCAAAAGAACTATAGTCCCCACATTACCCGACTTGGATCTCGGAAATGGACCTAACAGATCCATGTACAACCGCTGAAACACGCGATCAGAGGTGAATTGCCCTACCATTGGTGATCGAAGACACTGGTTGGGAGCTTTGGTGGACTTGCATATATCGCACGAAGAGACGTATTCTTTGACCTGATTAGCCATTTTAGGCCAAAAGAATAACGTACGGAGGCGTTTTAGCGTCTTATTAATGCCTCCGTGAGCGCTCAAAGGATGGTCATGCTCTCTCTTCAGCAAGTCCACTCTAAGCTCTTCTGGAACCCAGAGCTTCCAAGATTGTTGGTCCTGCAATTCATCTCCGGTCGCATACTCTGTTCGTTTGTACACGTATCCGTCAGAGACCTTTAGATCCGGTAATTTATTCTGGTTCAGGGTAATGTGGTCCATAAGGTCCAAATATTTAGGGGACTTAAAATATGGAGAATCCAAATCCACTTCTACGGAGTCATCAAAAGGACTACTCGCAGTTAGAGACTCTGCACAGTGGACTCGAGACAGAGTGTCAGGGACTACATTCTGGCTACCTTTACGGTGGAGGATGGAGAACTTGAAACCTTGCAGCTTCAAGGCCCACCGAGCCAGTTTGCCGCTCAGGTCCGACTGGTTCATTAGCCACTTGAGTGATGCGTGGTCAGTGACTATTGTAAACTCTTGCCCTTCCACATATGCGCGAAACTTTTTGACAGCGAGGACTGCCGCTAAACATTCCTGTTCCGTAACCGTATAGTTTCGCTGGGCAGAATTTAGCTTTCTCGACATATAAGCTATTGGCACCTCCGCACCGTCATCGGTGGTTTGCGTTAACACAGCCCCAACGCCTGCTTGACTCGCGTCGCAGTGAATGGCGAATGGACGCGAGAAATCCGGACTGTGTAACACAGGTGCCGTGGTTAAGCATTCCTTTAGCTTATTGAATGCCGATAAACCTTCTTCTGTCCAGACAAAACCACGGCCTTTACGGAACATGTCTGTCAGCGGGGCAGTAACTGCCGCGTAGTTGTGGACAAAGCGCTGGTACCATCCACACATACCTAGAAACCGACGGAGTTGTCGAACCGTCGTAGGTTGCGGAAAGTCAGTAATTGCCTGGATTTTACTAGGGTCAGTACTGATGGTTCCGTGACCGATAATGTGCCCAAGATAAGGAACTTCCTTCATGAAGAACTTACTCTTCTCAATATTTATGGTCAGGCCTGCCTTCCTGATGCACAGCGCTACCTCTTGCAGTAGCAGCAAGTGCTCCTCAAATGTTGACGAAATCACCAACAAGTCATCCAAATAGACAAACACTTTGGTTCGCAAGTGCGCAGGAATGACGCGGTCCATTAGGCGCTGCATCGTTTGGGGAGCATTGCAAAGCCCGAAAGGCATTGTAACGAATTGATACAGCGGCCTGCCGGGAACGGTGAAGGCAGTCTTATCCTTTGACGCCTCATCGAGAGGAATCTGCCAAAACGCATCCTTCAAGTCCACACTCGATATGAATTCGGACTTTGGGAGGCGGCTCAGAATACCCTCAATGAGTGGCAAAGGATAAGCGTCCTTCAACGTCACCTCGTTGACCTTGCGTGCATCCAAGCACAAGCGGACTTTATTAGGTTTGACTACCAGGGTGACTGGTGATGACCAAGCACTCTGAGATTCCTCAGTGACACCCATTGCAAGCATCCGATCTATTTCCGCATGGAGAAGCTTTTCGACGGCGGGAGAGATCGCATAGTGTCTCTGCTTAATTGGCTTACTGCCTCCGACGTCGATGGCGTGAGATACAAGGGTTGTACGCCCTAAGCCTTCCGCCGAAAAGGACGGATAACGGGCAATGACTGCATTGAGTCTCGCTTGTTGAGCCACAGTCAAGGGATGTTGATTGACTGGGATATTGTCAGGGGTTGCAGACAGTGCTGATAAATATTGAGAGTCATCGAAAAGTGCTGGAGCAAGTTCAAATTTGCGCACAAAATCGACTCCAAGGTAGACATTCTGAGTGAGGGTTGGAATAATGACAAAGTCGATGGTCTCTGTACGTCCTCTGAATGTGACGGGTGTGGAAATCTTTCCAACAGTAGAGTGACGTGTGCCATCGGCAGTTGTCAACCCCAAACGGAATCTCTCCCAAGGATGCTTGGAATTCACCAGAAACTGCTTAGCAAAATCCGAAGCAATAACGCTGAATGACGCTCCCGTATCAATTAGGCCACTTACTGAGGTACCAAGCATATGGACCTCAGCATATGGTCTAATATCATCACGAGGGCGGTCTGAAAAAATACCAGAACAAACAAGTCGTCGATTAGCCTTAACGTTCCGCCAAAACTGGCGTCGGCGCAAAGTCGAACGTTTTGGGCGACTGAGTTGGATTTCGTCGGCACGGAAAATTCGACGACGAGCTGCCTCGTACTCCTTCACACGCTCATGGAGCGGCTTGTGACTATAGTGAATAAGTGGTGGGGGTGTTCCAAAATTGGATGGTACCTCATTAGTGGATGAGGAAGGATTCACAATATAAACTGCGTTCGACTTAGTGACCAATGAACCGGTCGAATTGAACGTCCCAGACTTGAGTGGGGGTAGTAACTGCAAGTCTGGGGTTTGTGTCGCAACGTCAGTTTTAAATGACAAATCAGGTATATGTTTGTCAAACTGTTTGGAGGAAGATAGGATGTTCTGCTCCCGACGAGAGTTAACAGAGTTTCCATCCGCACGGCTAATATCTGGGCAATGTTCGAATGCAGGTGGCACAGCATTCACTTTCGATACCTCCGGTGCATGCGTCCTCTCCCGCGATTTGCATGCTTCGTCACACCGGGAACAGTGCGGTTTGGAAACTCCGGGAGCCCCGCAACCGAAGCAGAACAACCTAGGTTCATCCATACAGTCGACATAGGTATGTCCGGTATTTCTACAGTTCCAACAAGTGGAAGAAGACTTAAACTCCTCCACTGCTGAATCAAGTCTCTCCTCATCCTCCGAAATTTCATCGGGCTTCAGCCGACTCACTCTCTGACAAGGAACGTGACCAACATTGCTCGAGGAACAGTGTCTCTCCATGCGCTCTTGCAATTTTTCGACCATTCGTACCTTGTTACGAAGATCACCGAGAGACCGAATGTCAGATGATATTAAATGTATAGCAATAGAGGGACACAAGTTCCTTCGAAGAATGCGTGTCAGCTCCTCGTCAGGAAGTTTTGAAGACAAGCGGTCGTTGAGTACGTGGATGCTCTCCTCGAAGGCATCAAACGACTCGCCATGGCTTTGACGACGGCACCTCATTTCATGAATGAGATCCTCATCGTCATAACGATCGCCAAACCGCTCTATCAGTGCTTCCTTCAGTGAGTTCCACGTATACCGACTCCTGCAGCTAGTTGCAAAACGGCGGAACCAAGTCACTGCTCCTTTTTCAAAGAGGAGGTGTGCACCAAGGCACAAGCTGTCGTAGTCTCCTCCTAGAGTGCGGTCAGTGAAGAGCTCAACCTGACGGATGAACTCATACACTCCCTCTCCATCGAAACATAAACCCCAGCCGGAGATGATTCTAAAAACTTTTCCGACTGGAGCAACAACAACTTGGCTCCGCTGCTCAGCATTAGCAGTTGGAGGAATCGACATATGCGGATTCTCACTTGAAGAAGGCTCTGAAGCAGATGATAATCGCTCGTGGAGAAGTTGGTCCACGTATGCCTTCATCGAATCAGCAAAACCCCGATAAATATCCGGAAGAAGTGGAGAGGCTGAATTCCCAAGAAGTGAGTCTAAGCCTTCCACCCCCCGCTGGAATGTAGAAGTTTGTGGCTCTTCATGACGAAGTTGTGATGGTAGAGCAGTCGAAACAGGATCTCGAACCCACGCCTGACTAGGATACGATCCACGTTCCGCTTCTGCGTCTGTCTGAAGAGCCTCAGGCTCATGTCTAAGGTATGATAGGTCTCCATGTTGATCACTTCGAATCGGGCTCACTGCTCCATACGTGTGATCAACGCGAGGTTGAGGAAAATATTTAGTAATTTCATGCGGATGAATCGGCTGCTGGCATATAATACAACAATTTTGCCGCGAGAGCCACCGCAGGACGCATGAGGTGTGGAAAATGTGTCCACAAGGAGTCACCGATGCGTCATTCCGCTCACTAATATGTTGGTTACATATGGAGCAGCGAGTCCGATCCTCGTAATCGACATGGGACCGACCATACCGTCCATTATATGACGCAATTGTGAATATTACTATGAAAAACCAGACGCAAAGTGTTGTTTATTTATAAGTTCGAGCGCCAGACAAGCAAAACTCAATCAAAAATAAATGCAACAAAAAGGTCTGGTAAATAACAAAAAAAAAATCAAAACCCACAAACTAATAATTACTAATAATTATTAGGGCGTATCCCCAATTAATGAGGTGGTAAAAGCAAGAGATAAGAAAACGACCGTAACAGTGCTATTTGTATTTTCCCAAAATACATAAAACCCTTTTCTTTGAATTCCAAGGAAAAAAAAAACAACTGCATCGAAATGCAAGTACACCAGCTGACTTGAAATTCGTATCGGCGTTCATACAAAAATATAACAACAAAATATATTGTGTGGCTAATAAGAATTGCACTAGTTGAAACAGGTAGCCAAGTATTTGGAAGTGGCAACAACAACACAATGTAATGCAATTGTAATGCACAGTACACGTTATTGAAGGCACAAAGTGCAAGGCGAAAAATCAAACAAAATGCTATGCTTGAATGTGCGTAAGAGCGATGGCACTACGAGAAGACGGTAAGTGCTCAATACTTGATGCTGGGTGACTGATAATGCGCTACAAAGGTACGTGATGCGTGCTGATGGGCTTGTACATATTTGCAAAAGTGAGAGGCAACCAAAAGTTAGACTATTGAAATGCAAATGTAGTAAAATTGAATTTAAATAATGAATTTAAAGAGAGGAAAATTATATTTGGTGCGAATGAGACAGAAAATAAGTTGCGGAAATTTAAAATAAATGTTAAAAGAAAACGACAATTTGTACTTGTGAACTGAATGCAATGTATACGAATGAACTGAACGCAAATGCCGAATGGATTTGTTATTGCTTAGTGCTGCGTGCCTGTTATTTAAAAATATACTTTGGAACCAAATTGGCGACAAATCACACGAAATTAAAGCAAATTCCTAACTTTTTACACTAAAAGCAGTGGCATTTAGGAATTGGCAAATAAAAATAAAATCATATATTTTTTTTTTGTATAAACGATTTGCAAAATTGACGACACGAAATATACGATATTTGCCAAGAGCGACCCTCTTGGTCCTATGCTACGTGGCAAAAGGCAACACGATATTCAATAATACGATAGAGATACGAAGTAATACGATAGAGACAGCATTTTCCTTTTCGGAACTCCCCGTCCCGATCAGGTTGATGTTCGCAAAATAAATGGAGCGTGTATTGCAATGATGGAAGTGCAATTCAAAATTTGCATGAGCTAGCCGGCAGCATTGTAGGAGGAGAAAAAAATGCAAATAAAAACAAAAGCAAAAGTATTGCAGTTTCCATCAGTGAGATGATCAGCTGGAAACAAGTGCACACATTCGGCCAGCGAAGGTGCGATACTAGCAAACCTTGCCGGTTTCCGAATATGTTCGCCTGTTACTGGCTGTGCATCTCAAAGATGAAATTCTGCAATGTCGGAAGTGAAGTTATTGATGTGAAGGTCGATCCTTTTCCACAGGAAGGTACTAAGGACACTTCAAGAAAACTCTGCCTAGTCTAGAGAATCTCCGAGAACTAGTAATTCAAGAGTTTGCTTGAAGGCTTTAAGTACGTGGCAAAACCCACCGGGACAAAAGACAAGAAAAAGGATCGACCTATTGATACCGGAAGCTAGAAACTACGTTATATAAGGGTTGAAGCTACTCTACGGGAAAGACGGAAAGCTGTATTGGATGCACAACTGCCTGAAAGTGGGTACGTGAAGTACAAATGGCTAAGGACTCTGCCTTAGAACAGGCAGTCTTAATGTGCATCATGGGGTACCACTCGGTATAAGAACAAAAAAGTCAAAGTGTTGAGGTCCTTTTTAGTCCTTGACCTGACCAGAAGTGGGCCCCACGTTGGGCGCCAATCTTTGTAATGAACAAGGTGGTCACCAGATGGTGTTTTGGGGATGGAGCCGGAAGTTTGCCGAGGTTGACCGTAAAGGTCCGGCGGCGCTAGAAGCGAATGCTCCTCAACGAGCTGAGCGGCGGCACATGCTTGTTCCAGCTCAGTTCAGGAGATGTGGGCGGGGTTTTTGCCCGCTCGTTGCCCCAGCCATTACAATGATAACATATATAATGTGCCTTGGGGGTAGACGAAACGACAAAGGATAAAACTGGGTCCCACTGACCCAGAAAAACTAGAAGAAAAAAAAAGTGCAGGCAATGGCCGTCGACCGGCTCATGCACACACGCTCCGGGCCCAGATGGTTTGGACCCTTGGCCTCTTAACCCATGAAATGTAAAACACACCCAACCAATGAGGTCCCATGGCCGGCAAAAATGTTGGGACCTCCCAAGGCGGAACAAGAGATGAGGCCTTCACCTCATCTCGTCAACAACCTGATCGGGAGGAATAGGGGGTTCCTCAAAGGAAAAGCCGCTTTTTCCAAATTCAACACATTATACAATATTTATTCCAATAAAAGGAAAACACCCGAAAGACAATTCAAAATATCGAAAGAAAAAAAATACATATCAAAAATGTACATTAAAGTTATGGTGTGAAGAGAAAAATGAATTGTAGAAACTTAAAAATTCGGATAAAAAGAGAAAGAATTAATAATCAATAAAGGTTAAGCCTACTTACCCCAGAGTTGACGATGGCCACCGTAGACGCTGGAGCAACTGAAACTTTGGCGAATTTAAGTAAGGCAAACCAAACAAGCAAAAGTAAACTTATAATAAAAAATAATAAGCTAATGTAGAACAAATTAAGTTTCACTGAAATTGCAAATTAAAATACAATATGCAATAATAATAATAAAAGAGAAAAAAAAAAAGCGAACGCGGCAACACCATCAATACAGAAAAAACATTATAACCGTCACGGTACTCTAAAGAAAATTTCCATAAGATCAGCCTCTTTTCCATGACAAAAGCAACAAATCCGTTTCTCCCATCGGAACCAACACAAGCAAGACTGCGATCATCGTCACCATTCACAACCGTCAGGCGATAGAATTCGTCGCCATGCGACTAAAAATCCTGCTGCTTTCGGCGCTAGACACCCAGTTATTACGGCGGTACTTGCAGCGGATCAAAATTCCAATTACTCCAGCCAATTCCGAGTTAACGAACGACACCGACGTGAGGGGACATAAATATTCTCCACGGCCTCTGCCTTTCTACACCAGTGCGTCGTCAAAGCAATTGCGAATTCGGTACTTAAGCACGACCGATGGCTGATGACGAGAGCCTCCGATACACGGCGAGTGGTCTCGTCGATCGAACAAGCGAATTTCACTCAAATAATATTTTTCGCCAAAACGCGCGTATTTGTTTTTCCGGCAAGTGGAATTAAGCGTTGGCGCTTCTCTTCATGTCAATTTTCCCATCGTCACAGCAAAAAAAAAACTTGAACTATTTCACGGGCGACAAGCCACAATTCCAAAAAAAAATCCGCCCGATCGTGGTGGCCGATAAAAAGCAGCCCCCGATTTTTCTTTTTCTTTTTCCGTCGGCGCGCACAAACCCTGCCCGATGTCGTCGGCGGGTGATTCGCAACTCCCCATTTGACGGCTGTCCACGCGCGTCACTCATCACTGAGCCAACATGAAGTTGACGCCAAGTGATGGGTGCGCGCGAAGATTTAAAAAAAAAGGTGTTCATTACAATACGTCGGAAGTATGCAGATTAGAGAAGATGATATCGAAAGACACTGCTTCGAAAATGGGGCTGATACGTAAAGTTGATGGTTCTATGACAGAAACAGTGGAAGAAACGTTGCAGGCGCTGATGGGGGTACATTTTCCTGGAAGTTTCAAGTCCCACCAACCATGGGCCCAAACTAACCAAGGGAACTGGTGGGGTAAGTCAACAAGAAGCTGAGAGGATAATAACTCCAAATGGAGTCAAAAGTGCTATAAACTCTTTTGCACCATTTAAAACGGCTGGAATGGACGGAATATTCCCGGCACTATTACGGTGGGGCATGGGCGCTCTACTAGATAGGATCTGGAATATATTCGTCGCCTGTCTTTGAGCAGGCTATATCCCGAAGGCATGGAGGGAGGCTAAGGTGGTTTTCCTGCCTAAACCGGGAAAGAAAGACTATACAGAGGCAAAGCCCTTCGGGCCGGTTAGCCTTACATCATTCCTGTTGAAAACAATGGAAAAAGTGTTGGTGGACTACCTGGAGAGCACCACGCTAATGTATAGTCCTCTGAGTAGGTGCCAACATTCTTATAGAGCAGGCAGATCTACGGAAACCGCTCTACACGAACTTGTTAGAGTTGCAGAGAGAAAGATTAACAATGGCGGGATCGCTATGTCTACTTTTATGGATATAGAGGGTGCTTTTGATAAAATCTCCTTTACCAAACTAAGGAACGCCCTGACTGAGCGGGGGGTTGATTATATTATAATTAAGTGGATCGACTCTATGCTTAAGCAGAGGGCGGTAAATCTTAGCAGTGGATGTGACAGAATACGGGGTAAGGTAGTTCGAGGATGCCCACAAGGAGGTGTTCTTTCGCCTCTACTGTGGAACATCACCGTGGACAGTCTTCTCTGGAAGCTGGACTCGATGGGCGTACACACTGTAGGATACGCCGATGACTTGGCACTTACGGTCAGTGGAAAGTTCATGGACACAATTCTAGGTTGCATGGGACAAGCTCTCAAAGTAACCGAAGAATGGTGTAATGAGCAAGCTAACCATAAACGCTAGTAAATCAAACACTATGATTTTTACTCGTAAGAGGAAAGACATAGAGATAACTCCCTTACGGCTTTTTGGTTCGGAAATCAAGGTGTCCAAGGAAGTGAAGCATCTAGGAGTTACCTTAGATGCGAAACTAACTTGGAATGTTCACGTTGATGAAAAGATCCAAAAAGCGAAAAGGATTTTGCATCAATGTAAGAGAGTGTGTGCTCGTAGGTGGGGAATTTCACCTAAAGCGACACACTAGATTTACACAATGATGGTAAGACCCATTCTAGCCTACGCATCAGTGGTATGGTGGCCAAAAGCCGTGCAGAATACCACAAAGCAGAAGCTGGATGGGGTACAAAGGATAGCTTGCGTAAGCATATGTGGTGCAATGCGCACCACACCAACGCGAGCAATGGAGGCATTGCTGGGACTGCCGCCGTTGGACTTATTTATAAAGAAAACGGCGGCGCTTTCGGCAATACGCATGGAAAGGGATGCCATGTGGCATCGCTTTGGAACTAGCAGCGGTCATAAGAGCATCCTAGACATTATTCATGAAGAGGTCAGGGAGACTCTAATGCCGGTAGAAGGCATGAGTAGACGTAGGGTAGTTGAAAGACTACACAAGACTCACATTGCAGATGGAAACATACACAATGAGTGTATGTACAATGGCATCAGCATTTTTACTGATGGCTCTTTAATGGACGGTAAAGCGGGGGCGGGGGTTTACTCTGAAGAGCTAAACCTAGCATGTGCGTCAGGTGCGGGGGAAGAAAATCCTTATTGCACTAGACAACCAATCGGTGATCAGACGCATGCAGCAGACGAACATAAACTCTAAACTGGTACTAGAGTGTGTCCGGGAGCTCAACACGTGTGCCTCCGAAAATGAGGTTACGCTGATGTGGGTAAAAGGACACATAGGTACAACAGGAAATGAGGCGGCGGATGCCCTAGCAAAACAGGGATCTGCGGCAACTTTCATTGGCTCAGAACCCAGAGTTACTCTGGGGAACGGCATGATTGGAGCGAAGGTTGGGGAGTGGATGGACTCCATGCATCGACAAAGATGACAGGAGCTACTCACTTGCAAACAAGCTCGGAATGAAATGACCAGCCCTTTAGGCAGGGAAGCGAGAAAGGTACTCAGTTATAAACGGAGTACCCTAAGCTGGATAACTGCCTTGGTCACAGGGCATGGTAATTTTAAGACTCATCTGGCCAAGATGAAAATCGGGGAAGATGACGTTTGCAGGCTATGCCTAGAGGAGGCTGAGACGGCAGCACACATTGTGTGCGAATGTCCAGCACTGGCTAGCAAGAGTTTGAGGATCACAGGCAAGCACACGATAAGTGTGGAAGCCATGAGTGAACTCAGCCTTAAACAAATGCTAGCAATAACACGGGACTCAGTGATGAAGAAAGAGGTTGACAACTATCAGTCGACATCTGGAAGCCACTGATGACCGGGAGGGGGCGAAAAGGGACCCAAACGTTAGTGGTCTGCTTCGGCTATCCCCCAGAATATAATAATAATGGCGAATCTAATGAAAACGAAATCATAACAGAAGTTCGTCCAAAATGCACCCACTTAACTTCCGATTCTGAGGAAAAAGAGGATATTGCAGATCCTGCAACGAAAGAAATTCTTTATTTACGCTGAAGAAGTTTTTCGATCAATGCAGTGCTGATGTTACAAGTCTCAACGATATAGAAGATGTGTTGATGAAATTATCAGGAAAAAACCTAATTCAGAAGAAAAGGTCTGACTTCCTAAAAAATGAAATCTTATTTCATTATGATATCATTTATACATATTTTGTTTTACGTTTGATATCGTTCGATTTATTTTTATAATTAATATTAATTTGTCAACATTTTCAGTAAATGAGTATTTGTACGTCTGTATTGAGTATAAACATTTTTTCCAATTATAATCTCTAGTGGCTAAAACAGAATACTATTAAGAATTTTTTTTGAAATGTACTACAAACTACATATAGTATTAAGAAAAAACTTCTATGTACTCGTACATACTCGTACTTGACACTGATAAGTCCACAACACCGATAAGTGCATAGTGAATGCATGCATTTTATGTGTGTACGAGCTTCGAGCTACGAGCTTTCAATCATCCATTAGCCAGCGTTCAGGGAGGGCGTATAGCAAAGTGGCTGTTATTAATTTGCTGCGCAATAGCTTACAAACCTATTTGAGTAAACTATTATAGTTAACACATCCCTTCGTGAAAATTTGTTAGTGAATTGCCTTATAGTGTAGTGATTGTGCTGCGAATCAGCGCATATGGGCTAATGTCGGTAACTGGATGTTCCTGGTGAATGACTTAGTTGGTTCAGAATCGTAGGAGGGCAGGAGTAGGCGATCGAAACTTTATTGATATCAAAAATAATTTACAACCCTTGGCAATACAATCCTCTTTGTGGATTAGCCAAGCGACTATGTTTAGAGCCTCACTCTTGGACTTCTGATTTCATCAGCGGTGACATCGAGAATAAAGCCCGGTATAGTCACACGAGAAGAAAAAAAAGTAGTTATACGGGCAAGACTTCCATATCTGAGGCGCCAAATTTTATCGGCGGCTTATTCACGCTAAATTTAAAATACAAGTGGCCTGAAAATATGAAAAATGAAATGACGTATCATATGAGGTTCTTAAGTATCTATAGCGGAAATTTATTCTGTATACAATTCTAGCACTGGATTTTCTCATACAAAAGTTCCAACTTTAAAGGTAAATATCTCCTAAACGGTTATGAATTCGCGGAAAAGGACTTCAGATTCGTTCATTTCAGACCAAATTCGATTGAAACCCATCATTAAAATTTGCCGCCTCAGATATGGAAGTCACCCCCAAGAGTATAATCCACAGTTCACAAAATGGCGATTTGTGTATTCTACCTAATCGACTGGTGTCCGAAGGGGATGAATTGCAAAAATGAACACATCGCCTATGGGTAAGTTCTCTGATTCATTTAGAATTTTCATAAAACTCGTAAATGTATTCGCACAGGTCCCTTCCGATCCTGAAATGCGGTATCGTGGCGGCTCTAAAAGGCAACCAGTGGCCACTCTCTTGTTTCAGTCCATTCGATGGAGGTCAAAATTTGCCAAACTTCATCACCGATCAATCTTTCGAGGAAGTGCGCTTCATGTGTTATGAGGCGAAGAAGCAACATAATCTTCCGGCCTACTCACAGAAATTCAAACAGGAGTGGACGGATGCCAGGATAAAGATGAATACCATGTTATCGTTGAACCGGAAAATGGTTATCAGCTCGTACAATAGCACAACACCGGAACAAAGTGGTGAAAACAATTGTAGTGAGAAGAGTGAATCCTTTGCAGTGGCACCAGGTTTTGGCGCGAAGCAGAAAAACATGCCCGGCTTTTCCATCGGACTACCGAACAAGAATTCCAATTTTTCATTTGCAGCACCGTCTAAGAATTTTAACTTTGGCCCGATGCCGGCCAACAATCCTTTTACAATTTGCACACGCGGAGGTTCTGCACAACAAAATAACGAAAAGAGGTCGGACACTCTTTCCATAGAAGCGGCTCAAGAAAAGGATCATAAACCTTTTGGAATGAAGAAGAGTGAACCCTTTGCAGTGGCACCAGGTTTTGGCGCGAAGCAGAAAAACATGCCCGGCTTTTTCATCGGACTACCGAACAAGAATTCCAATTTTTCATTTGCAGCACCGTCTAAGAATTTTAACTTCGGCCCGATGCCAGCAAACAATCGTTTTACAATTTGCACACGCGGAGATTCTGCGCAAAAAAATAACGAAAAGAAGTCGGAAACTCTTTCCATCCAAGCGGCTCAAGAAAAGGATCATAAACCTTTTGGAATGAAGAAGAGTGAACCCTTTGCAGTGTCAGCAGGTTCTGGCGCGAAGCAGAAAAACATGCCCGGTTTTTCCATTGGACTACCGAACAAGAATTCCAATTTTTCATTTGCAGCACCGTCTAAGAATTCTAACTTTGGCCCGATACCGGCCAACAATCCTTTTACAATTTGCACACGCGGAGGTTCTGCGCAACAAAATAACGAAAAGACGTCGGACACTCTTTCCATAGAAGCGGCTCAAGAAAAGGATCATAAACCTTTTGGAATGAAGAAGAGTGAACCCTTTGCAGTGTCAGCAGGTTTTGGCGCGAAGCAGAAAAACATGCCCGGTTTTCCCATCGGACTACCGAACAAGAATTCCAATTTCTCATTTGCAGCACCGTGGAAGAATTCTAACTTCGGCCCGATGCCGGCCAACAATCCTTTTACAACTTGCACACGCGGAGGTCCTGCGCAACAAAATAACGAAAAGAAGTCGGACAATTTTACCTTTTCCGTGCTGCCGGACAACGATTTAAGTTTTCGGCCCGAATTGGACGAGTCGGACGAGGGTTATACTCATGCGTTCGGAGTGTTAGACTTCAACTGGAGCCCAAAACCATCCGACATAACCTTGAATAGTGACGATTTTGTCAACAAAGTATGTGCCAATCCCAATCTAACACTTTTTGGGTCATTTGCCGAACAACAAAACAACCAAAAGCCGTCAGACCCTCAAGAAAAGAAGGAGCAACCTGTTGAAGAGGGTTCTTCTTTGGAGTTCTTAGCGATAATAAAACAGCAGAAAATATGCAAAAAATTGACGGGAACAAGGAAGAACAGAATTGCGACTCGTCCAATTCGAGCCCAAAACCATCCGACATAACCTTGAATAGTGACGATTTTGTCAATAAAGTATGTGCGAATCCCAATCTAACACTTTTTGGGTCATTTGCCGAACAACAAAACAACCAAAAGCCGTCAGACCCTCAAGAAAAGAAGGAACAACCTGTTGAAGAGGATTCTATTTTTGCCTTTGGAGTTCTTAGCGATAATAAAACAGCAGAAAATATGCAAAAAATTGACGGGAACAAGGAAGAACAGAATTGCGACTCGTCCAATTCGAGCCCAAAACCATCCGACATAACCTTGAATAGTGACGATTTTGTCAACAAAGTATGTGCCAATCCCAATCTAACACTTTTTGGGTCATTTGCCGAACAACGAAACAACCAAAAGCCGTCAGACCCTCAAGAAAAGAAAGAACAACCTGTTGAAGAGGGTTCTATTTTTGCCTTTGGAGTTCTTAGCGATAATAAAACAGCAGAAAATATGCAAAAATTTGACGGGATGAAGGAAAAACAGAATTGCGACTCGTCCAATTCGATCCCAAAACCATCCGACATAACCTTGAATAGTGACGATTTTGTCAACAAAGTATGTGCCAATCCCAATCTAACACTTTTTGGGTCATTTGCCGAACAACAAAACAACCAAAAGCCGTCAGACCCTCAAGAAAAGAAGGAACAACCTGTTGAAGAGGGTTCTATATTTGCCTTTGGAGTTCTTAGTGATAATAAAACAGCAGAAAATCTGCAAAAAATTGACGGGAACAAGGAAGAACAGAATTGCGACTCGTCCAATTCGAGCCCAAAACCATCCGACATAACCTTGAATAGTGACGATTTTGTCAATAAAGTATGTGCGAATCCCAATCTAACACTTTTTGGGTCATTTGCCGAACAACAAAACAACCAAAAGCCGTCAGACCCTCAAGAAAAGAAGGAACAACCTTTTGAAGAGGATTCTATTTTTGCCTTTGGAGTTCTTAGCGATAATAAAACAGCAGAAAATATGCAAAAAATTGACGGGAACAAGGAAGAACAGAATTGCGACTCGTCCAATTCGAGCCCAAAACCATCCGACATAACCTTGAATAGTGACGATTTTGTCAACAAAGTATGTGCCAATCCCAATCTAACACTTTTTGGGTCATTTGCCGAACAACGAAACAACCAAAAGCCGTCAGACCCCCAAGAAAAGAAGGAACAACCTGTTGAAGAGGATTCTATTTTTGCCTTTGGAGTTCTTAGCGATAATAAAACAGCAGAAAATATGCAAAAATTTGACGGGATGAAGGAAAAACAGAATTGCGACTCGTCCAATTCGATCCCAAAACCATCCGACATAACCTTGAATAGTGACGATTTTGTCAACAAAGTATGTGCCAATCCCAATCTAACACTTTTTGGGTCATTTGCCGAACAACAAAACAACCAAAAGCCGTCAGACCCTCAAGAAAAGAAGGAACAACCTGTTGAAGAGGATTCTATTTTTGCCTTTGGAGTTCTTAGCGATAATAAAACAGCAGAAAATATGCAAAAAATTGACGGGAACAAGGAAGAACAGAATTGCGACTCGTCCAGGGGGGCAAAGACCTTTTCCATAGTCCTCCGCGTGGGCGCCCCCTGGTAACGGCAGTGTATCAATTCGCTGACGGCCAATGTCTTAGCGATAAGACAGTTTGGAAAAGGCAGATAGCTGTAGCCTGAATGGCTGACAAACACCTAAGCGTCTCAGGTCTAGTAGGATGGAATGACTTGCGTAGTTGGACCTGCTACATAGTTGTGTGGACTCCAGCACGTTTATTAAACCATCTGAAGCAGCTATCTCCGAGGCCATCCCCCGAATGGGGTTAAGCGACGTGCTGACAACTCGTCCTTGTAAAAACCACTCCATGTCAAGAAACCTGGAACAAAAGCCTCGGATTGGACGGATCAACAACGACGACCACGCAAACGAATAAAGGATTATTCTTTCGGATCCTGGAATGTACGCTCCCTGAACAAACCGGGGGCCGAGAAGGCCCTCCTTCAACAGGTCGAAAAGTACAAACTGAGCATTACTGCAGTCCAGGAAACAAATTGGCTTGGCAGCGAGATTAATGACAAGAAATCGCACACAATTTTTACAAGTGGCAAACCATCGGGCCGCAAGGAGTTTGGAGTAGCATTTATAGTGAACAATCACCTCAAACCGCATATTACTGACTTCAAACCCATAAAAGAACGGCTGTGTGCGATTCGCATCAAGACTCGATTCTTCAATCTCTGGCTCATCAATGTGCATGCCCCCACTGAAGTTAAAGAAGACGCAGTAAAAGACGAGTTCTACGCCCGCCTTGAAACTCTCTTCGACTCACTTCCAACAAACGACGTCAAATTGCTGCTGGGAGACTTTAACGCGAAAGTCGGGAATGAAAGTTGGCATCGGGGGACCTCTGGAGGCCACAGCCTCCATGAAGAATGTAACGATAACGGCCAGCGACTTATCGACTTCGCCTGCAGCAGGAATCTAGTCGTAAGCTCTACGTGTTTCCCGCATCGACGCATTCACAAGCAGACCTGGAAGTCTCCAGACGCACATACCGTCAACCAAATTGACCACGTCCTCATTTGCAGGAGATGGGCGTCTAGTGTCATGGATGTCCGCTCCTATCGAGGAGCAAACTGCGACTCAGATCATCACTTGGTGAAGACGACCTACAGATGTAGAATCTCCTCAGTGCACCAGTCAAGAATCAGCCCTCCCAAAATCTTTGCGGTTGATAAGCTCTTGAGTGATGCTACAGCGGTGGCATATACTACTGCCCTTGAGGAAAAACTATCACCTATGCTACACAGCATCAGCAACACAGGCGTCCATGGGTTCTGGGAAGAACTCAAGGGCACCATCAAGGATGTCGCAGAGAAGGTCGTGGGATATAAAGCCCGGCGAGCGCGAAATGACTGGTTCGACGAAGAATGCAAAAATTCACTTGACGCGAAAAACGAGGCCTACAGACAATGGATTCAACGAGGAACCAGAGCCAGAAGAGAAAAATATGACGAGCTACGGCGAATATCGAATAGAATAATTAGACGTAAGAAACGTAAATACTTTGACGAGCAGTTGCTGAACATAAACGAAAACTTAGCTAATAGGAACACCAGACAAGCGTACAAACTAGTAAATACAATCAAGAACGGCTACCAACCCAGGACTAGCCTTTGTAAGGACAAGGATGGAAACATCATCAGCGACACCGATGGTATTAACAAACGATGGGCCTCTTATTTTGAAGAGCTTCTAAACCGACCATCTAACATCCCCACACAGGAAGCTCTCGATGATATTGTTGATCTAGGCCCACCCATTCAACCCCCGACAGTAGAGGAAGTTGATCTCGCGTTGCGGTCACTAAAACGAAATAAAGTGCCGGGCGCTGACGAGATCCCAGCTGAACTGCTAAGATTCGGTGGAACGAGTCTAGTTGATGCCATACATCAATTGCTCCTGCGAGTGTGGGAGAACGAGGAGATCCCAGACGATTGGCGCAGAAGCATCATCTGTCCAATCCATAAAAAGGGAGATAAATTGCGGTGTGAGAATTACAGGGGCATCTCACTAGTTTGTACGTCCTATAAAATTTTGACGAAAATTCTGGAAAATTGAATAAAACCGTACGCAGAACGAGTCATTGGCGAATATCAAAGCGGTTTCAGACCTGGTCGCTGCATAACCGATCAGCTCTTCTCAGTCAAACTGATACTCCAGAGGTGCTGGGAATACAACGTAAACGTATACCAAATCTTTGTCGACTTCAAGCAGGCATACGACAGTATCGATCGTGGAGTACTGTACAACATCATGCTGCAATTTGGTATACCGGCAAAATTAGTGCGACTGACAAAGATGACGATGACCAACTCCGTCTCACAAGTCAGGATCCAGAATAGACTTACTGATCTATTTGAAACACGCACTGGTTTGAAACAGGGCGATGGACTGGCACCGACGCTCTTCAACCTAGCACTGGAATACGTTATTCGGGCCATGAATATGGACAACAGCAAGACGCTGCTCATCAAGGCGACACAATTAGCAGCGTACGCCGACGACATCAACATCATGTCCCGAAGATTGGCTGACGCAGAAGAACTTCTGCATACGCTCGATACCGCTGCAAAGGAAGTTGGATTACGTATTAACGAGGGTAAAACTAAAATAATGATGCAATCGGTGACAAGGACACCTGCACAACCGAGCATCAATGTGGGGGACCTCAACATCGAGTTCGTGAACAACTTCATCTACCTGGGTTGCAGCTTGTCACGCCAACGAAACTGATGAAATCAAGCGACGGATACAGTTAGCTAATAAGACTTTTTTCTCGGTTCTCCCCATAATGAAATCGAAACATGTGCACAGAAACACGAAGCTCCGCGTGTACAAAACCATTATACGACCAGTGCTATGCTATGGCTGCGAAGCATGGACCCTAACTCAAGCCTCCGAAAACATGCTAGACACTTTCGAACGTAAGGTTCTACGGCGAATTTTCGGGGCTGTTTGCGATCGAGATGGATGGCGCATCCGGTACAACCATGAGTTGTATGAAATGTACGATGAGCTGCAAGTCTCGAAAATCGTCAAACTACAACGACTTCAATGGGCAGGGCATGTACAAAGAATGGACGATGATCGCATGCCTAAGAGAGTAATGAATGCGGAACGAGTCGACGGAGCGAGACTGCGAGGACGACCGAGATCTCGTTGGGAGAGCTCAGTAGGTGTGGACGCCGCGCAGCTGCTGGGCTCCCAAAATTGGAGGACGCGGTCACGTGACCGAGATAATTGGAGGACAATGATCCAGGCGGCCAAGGCCCGACGTCGGGCTGTCGCGCCACGATGATGATGATGAATTCGAGCCCAAAACCATCCGACATAACCTTGAATAGTGACGATTTTGTCAACAAAGTATGTGCCAATCCCAATCTAACACTTTTTGGGTCATTTGCCGAACAACAAAACAACCAAAAGCCGTCAGACCCTCAAGAAAAGAAGGAGCAACCTGTTGAAGAGGGTTCTTCTTTGGAGTTCTTAGCGATAATAAAACAGCAGAAAATATGCAAAAAATTGACGGGAACAAGGAAGAACAGAATTGCGACTCGTCCAATTCGAGCCCAAAACCATCCGACATAACCTTGAATAGTGACGATTTTGTCAACAAAGTATGTGCCAATCCCAATCTAACACTTTTTGGGTCATTTGCCGAACAACGAAACAACCAAAAGCCGTCAGACCCTCAAGAAAAGAAAGAACAACCTGTTGAAGAGGGTTCTATTTTTGCCTTTGGAGTTCTTAGCGATAATAAAACAGCAGAAAATATGCAAAAATTTGACGGGATGAAGGAAAAACAGAATTGCGACTCGTCCAATTCGATCCCAAAACCATCCGACATAACCTTGAATAGTGACGATTTTGTCAACAAAGTATGTGCCAATCCCAATCTAACACTTTTTGGGTCATTTGCCGAACAACAAAACAACCAAAAGCCGTCAGACCCTCAAGAAAAGAAGGAACAACCTGTTGAAGAGGGTTCTATTTTTGCCTTTGGAGTTCTTAGTGATAATAAAACAGCAGAAAATATGCAAAATATTGACGGGAACAAGGAAGAACAGAATTGCGACTCGTCCAATTCGAGCCCAAAACCATCCGACACAACCTTGAATAGTGACGATTTTCTCAAGAAAGTATGTGCCAATTCCAATTTAACCATTTCCGTGCTGCCGGACGACGTTTTAAGTATTGGGTCCGAATCGGACGAGTCGGACGAGGATTATACTCATACGTTCGGAGTTTTCGCCTTACATTAGCCGATCCGTTGCCTCGATCGATCGGCCGATGGATCGCCACAAAATGTCAACTGATCAAAAATTATACGAAAAAAAAAATCGTCAAAGATAAGCGCATACACGGGCCGATCCATCGGCTGATATCGATTTCGGGCGACGGATCGGCTGATCGATCGGTGTGTGTATGGCACGATTTAGACTTCAATTCGAGCCCAAAACTATCCGACACAGCCTTGAATAGTGACAATTTTGTCAACAAAGTATAGTATGCATAGCCATAGTCAGCACCATTAGTAATAATCTTTGCATGTTTCCTAGCAATCACGTAATATTTAATAATAATACATTCATTAAGCTTATTTTTTAGTCGTTTGTTTTGCCATTCAATTCTTACCTAATTATCTATTTTAAAGCACAATAATGAACCCAATTTGTTGATACGACAACAGCCGAGCATCTTTCAAATTGAAAGATTCACATTTTTGCATGCAAACCACAGACTCAAACCTTTGACATAAGGTGTGTTCATAGAGAATCCCTATGGAGGAGCAATCCGCATATACTCAACAATAAACTATTTGAAGCAATTCCAGTCGTAAAAAGTAAACAGCGAGACACACGCCCTCCACTGCGCAACACCCGCGCAGTCTATATAAAAGCACAGGAAGCACGTAAGATGTCATCCCCTCTCCTACTTTTCCAATTAGAACAATAACATTCCAGTCTGTCTCTCTGCCGCGGAACACCCGCCCGGCCCATATAGAGCAAAAGAGATGTCAAATTTCCATCCCCCTTCCTACTTCCTCACTTGTGCCGAATTGCTTCGTTTCTCTCGCTCTTTTTCATTTCCTCATATAGAACCGAGCGGGTGTTCCGCGGCAGAGAGACAGACTGGAATGTTATTGTTCCAATAGGAGAAGTAGGAGAGAGGATGACATCTCAAGTGCTTCCTGTGCTTTTATATAGACTGCGCGGGTGTTGCGCAGTGGAGGGCGTGTGTCTCTCTGTTTACTTTTTACGACTGGAATTGCTTCAAATAGTTTAGTGTTGAGTATATGCGGATTGCTCCTCCATAGAAATTCTCTATGGTTTCTTCCAACATCTATCCGGTGCAGGTTAGGATATCTCAATGCATTACAACAACTTAACCCTATACGAGCCAGTGGGGTTCTCGTCACTACTCTCTAATATTTAGGCGGCCATATTCATAATTGCTTGTCACTACGGTAAATTTTGAAAGCCAATCAGACTATTCTGATTAGCATGACATGACATGACATTTAAAAGTTTAACCTGAATGGCTGCCCTTGATCATTTTTATGCTCGACGAGTTAACTTACCCTTGCCCATTGTTAAAAAAACGCACCTATTAAGTACGTGAATGCGACACGCGAACGTGAGCCAACATGCGCTCAGCCTTACCCCTTAATTAGATTGTGCCAACCATAGATATATATTAAACAGATATGAAGTAGGCACAGAGTGGGGGTAAGGCCGGAATTACATTATAATATTTATAGTATAAGATCTGACTACTCGAATACTAATACAAAGTTGGGTGAAATGAGAAAATCCCTTGAATTCATGTCGACCAAATTTGATGAGTACGTGACTAAATTTGATGAATTATTTAAAGAATTTGTAGAATTAAGTAAGGAAAACTCTGCATTAAAAGACAATATAAAGCAATTACAAATCGCAAATAATAACTTAGAAACACAATGCAGGGCAAACAACCTAATAATAAACGGTTTTCCCTCAACAAAAAATGAAAATCTAACAGAAATTGTTAAAACTGTCTCATTAAACATTAATGCTGTAGACATTGATCAAAATATAAATGATATATACAGACTAAATAATAATAACAAGAGTGGAGCTTCTATCATCGTAAAATTTACAAAGAAAACAGTAAGGGATCGTTTTCTGACTGCATTTAAGCAAGCAGTGAAACAAGAAAACAATGAACCAGGTTTACCAACGAATCTCTTTCATAAAGACTTCAACAGTGGCAGAGTATTTATGGGAGAACACTTAACTCCATTTACTACAAACTTATTGAAGCAGACAAAAGACAACCTAAAGAATTACAAATTTGTTTGGTCTCGAAACGGTAAAGTATACGTCCGGAAAAGCGAAGGCGAAAAAATAACAATTAATTCGATTGAAGACATAAACGAATTGAGCAATACTAGTAGTAGCAATTAAGCAATAATTATATTGGCTTAAAAAAAAATATTATTTAGTTAAATAAGGATGGATATTTGTAGCTTCTTAAATATACTAAGCATCGAACGAACAAAATCAGTGGTAAATAAGAATCAAACTCAGTGTTGCAAATTCTTTGAAAACCAAAGCAGTATTAAAATTATACAATACATTTAAACATTAGGAGTATTTGTAAAAACTTTAACGAATTTATTATTTTTATTATATTATATTATATATGTTTATTAATATCAGATCTGAATATCGATTTTGATATTCTCGTCTTGACTGAAACGTGGTTAGATCGTAATGCTAGGATTACACGATTGACGATTTGCGTTAGTATTTACGCTTTTTTGATGTTCAGTCGATATCAATCGTGTAAAGGCACAATTTTTTTACATCAATCTACGCCAATTTGTTTGATCCCTAGATTGTACCCAATTTCCGTCAACCACAATTTACACGATTACATCAATCATGTAAACGAACCTTTTTGAAACTCAAGTGTCAATCGACAGCTCAATTGCGTCAACTAGTGGTTGACGTCCCGAGCATCAACCACCGACGTCAATATTGGATCAATTTCTTGGGAAAATTTGCAGATCTCGTGTTTCGTCGTTTCAAACAACATGTAGTTTTTGATTATGCTCTTTTCAAATGCTGCTGATAAAATGCTGCAAAGTGCAAACACGTTCAAGGCCGCTGCTTATTTTTTTTCGATATCATATAGAAAAACTAAATTGATTTTGATCTCTACACGACTAAAAATAATTTTATTCACAAGTTTAAAATATTTTTTTTTACCAATATTTATGTGCGAGTATGTACTCACGTCCGTCGTCGTGATTTCCCAGTCAGACAAGAATCGAAACTTGATCGATCCTAGATCGAAGACTGTCTACTAAGGAATCGATGACTGTATCGATAAAACGTCGGAGACATTTGTATGGTCATGGCCGCTTTTGCGATACCGAAAATGTTGACAGGAATCGAACCAAAATCGATTATGGTAGTCGATTTTGAATCGATGACTGTAGCCAGTGTAGAATCGACGCTGAGATTGAATTAGGATCGATGACTGTAGTCAACGTAGAATCGACTCTGAGATCGGATTAGGATCGATGACTGTAGTCAACGTAGAATCGACATTAAGATCGGATTCGGATCGATGGCTGTAGAAATGTGTAGAATCTGATATACAATTCGCCCTGAAACTAAAAGTGTCGTGAAATCTCGTGTAAAATTCACATGAAACTTTTCACGGAAAAATTCATTTTGAGTCGGTTTAAAATTTTTGTATTGATTTCACGGCACTTTTCGTTTAACGGCGGACTGTATACCAGGCTTATAGGCAAATTGATTACCAGAACCGATGTATCTAAAGATACTTTACAATGAATTCAAATTTCGGGCAAATTGATTACCAGAACCGATGTATGATCGAAGACATTTCGATTCCTTTCACATCAGAGACAAACCGATGACAAAAGTCGATACATAATCGAGAATATTTGAATTTTTCCAGGTTCAGAGACAAACCGATGAATATAACCGCTATAGGATCGAAAACTTTTCGATTCCACTGTGTAAACGGTTCGATTGTATGGTTGGCGGTTTACACTTTTTTTTAAATTGTGTCAATCGACATTTTGGTTGACGTTGTTAAAATTGACGTTTTTAAGTCAATTGTATAAATCGGGGGAACAATCTATTTACGCTTCTGTCTAATGCTAGGATTACACGATTGACGGAAAAGAGTAAATCTAGCGTCAATAGTTTTACGCTCGATTGGCGTATTTTAGACAGAAGCGTAAATAGATTGTTCCCCCGAGTTACACGATTGACTTAAACACGTCAATTTTAACAGCGTCAACCAAAATATCGATTGACAAAATTTAAAAAAAAGGGTAAACCGCCAACCGTACAATCGAACCATTTACAAGATTGACTCTTTTTATGTCAATCGAATTGATCATTGGTTGACGCTTATACAATATTTATTTGCGCCAAAACCAATTGAATTCCGCATTATTGACTCTCCCCAATCAGACAAAATTGCGACGACGGACGTGAGCATATACTCCTACATAAATACATATAGTTAAACAAATATTTTCAACTTGTGAATAAAATTATTAATTTAATATTAATTAATAATTATTTTTAGTTGTGTAGTGAAAATCGGTTATAGTTTATAGTTTTTCTATACGATAATATAAAAAAAAAAATTTTGTGATCGGCGCAAGCAAAATCCCATATGCTCGGTTGCAATCCGACTGAGGTGATCAGAAGACGCACATCCTCAGGCGACCATGAAATTGTGACTTTCGGATTTGCTTTATTCACTTTTTGTTGTGTTGTTTGTTGCACAAAAACACTTGCTTCATTGTTTTCCTGCATCGTCGCACTAGAAAATTCGAAATTATCGTTGAAAAAATCTCCACTTATCATGTTCAAACTCACTAGAAACAAAATATAGTTTGTTATTAAACTATAAATAAATTAAATTCACAAAAATTAAATAAAAAAAGAGTAGGTATAATCAAAACTTACATTTGGTTTGAAACGAAAAACACGTAAAACTGTAAAAACTGTAAATTTTCCACCAAAATTGATCTAATATTGACGCCTGTGGTTGATGCTCGAGACGTCAACCACTGGTTGACGCAATTGATCTGTCAATTGACACTTGTGTTCGTTTACATGATTGATGTAAACGCGTCAATTTTGGTTGACGGAAATAGGGGACAATCTAGGGGTCAAACTAATTGGCGTAGATTGACGTAAAAAAATTGTGCCTAAAAGGTTCGTTTACATGATTGATCTAATCGCGTAAATTTCGGTTGACGGAAATTGGGGACAATCTAGTCGTCAACCAAATTGGCGTAAATTGACGTAAAAAAATTGTGCCTTTACACGATTGATATCGATTGAACATCAAAAAAGCGTAAATATTGACGCGAATCGTCAATCGTGTAATCCTAGCAAAATAGTTCGAATTATCAAATACCTGGTTATAATAAAATAGTAGAAGAAAACAAATTTAATAAGTGAGATGAAGTAGTGGTATACATTCGTGAGATTTTAATTTATAATATCTTAAATGAAGACATCAATGATGTAAACTCTCTAAATATTGTAATACGTATGAATGAGGATGATTTTTTGCTAACCAGTCTATATCGTTCCCCAAATGACACAAATGTTGACAATTTTATTGATAGTTTAGAGATATTCATTGATGACAACAAACATTTTTCTAATGATAAAATAGTTGGCGATAAAATATAGACATTTTAGAGGGTGGACTGCACAATAATGGACATAAATATCTAAATATGTTGTATGGATTAGGTTTCATTAACCATGTGTACGGATGTACACGTAAATGCAACACACGAGAATCGTGCGTTGACCATTTAATTTTCTACAATAAACTTTTACAGATTCATAGTAACAGCCTAAAAAACTCTAGTAAAATTAGTTGCAAAATGAAAAGGCTAAAACCAAGGATCTCCAGAGGGTTAATTATATCTGTTAGAAATAGGGATAGAATGGCCAGTAAGCTACGGAAGCAGCCTTTCAATATGGATCTTGTTAACCGATATAAACACTATAGAAATATTCTGAAAACTGTAATTCGCTATGCTAAAGATCAATATTACAAAGGCAAATTTCAAAACTGTAGAGATACAATAATATTAAAAAGAATTGGGATATTATCAATGAGGCTACAGAAACAAAAATTGTGAAAGGGAAATTTAGTAGTGATATAACTTCTGCATCTGGCGAATTAATTCAAAGTCACAAAGAGGTAGAAATAGCTAATGAATTTAATAGACATTTTATAGAAGTTGGCGAAAATACCACGAGGAATATACAGACCAATGCAGAAATAGGTCGAAATACATATGGCAATAGAGTATATTGGCCAAAATAATTTGAACTCATTCTTTTTGTACCCAATATCTGAAGTAGAAATAGTAGGCCTTATAAGTGACCTCAAATCCAATGTCGCTCCTGGCGTGGACAATCTTGATTCAAGAATATTTAAAGATAATGCCCTTGTTTTGTCTAAACCACTGTCTGATATAATTAATAAGTGCTTTTCCCAAGGTAGATTTCCAACCCAACTGAAGCATGCGATAGTGGTTCCATTGCATAAGGGTGACAATAAAAATGACATGCACAATTATCGACCAATATCCCTATTAACATGTTTGTCTAAAAAATTTTGAAAGGGCGATCAAAAATAGGCTAGTTGACTATTTAGAAAAAAACGATATTATTTCTCAGGGGCAGTTTGGTTTTAGAAAAGGTAAAAGTACAGAAGACGTTATTTACAGAGTAACGAAAACAATTATATCTAATTTAGATAAAGGACTGAAATGTATAGGAATATTCTTGGATCTTATGCAAGCCATAGACGCTCGTACCAATCCGTCGGATTGGTCGCAAGTCAACCACTGATACGCGAACCGTATTCATACAATTTTACTCAAGAAAAGTAGTCAAACAAGTTATTCTCTATCGCCGCCACACACTCCGCATAAGTGTACAGCGACAGCCCGCGCGAATACCTTTTCTGATCCCATATTGTAGTTGTTGTTTGGGTTAGCTCTGAGTTCGTGTCGAGCTCGATGCTCAACACAACGAACCCGACTCCGAGCCCAGACCCGACCCAACAACAATTTCAATGTAGAGTCCGACCGGTATTTGAATAGGTGAATTGTTGTGAATGAACGATTACGGTGTGTGTCAAAATACAGTATGGTCTGCTTATTGACGAATTTTTCAATGCAGAATTTATAGGCACGATATCATATACGTATACATGCACGTATGTACATATGTGAGTATTATAGAAGTCTCGTTGTTATTAAGATTGGGTAGATCTTCACCGTCTCCTTAATCAAAGTTGAACAGGTGCAAGAAATAATTACAGCCTGCAGGTAAATGGGAATTATGTAATTATACTGATAATCGTGGGAATATAATTTGTTGGTTGGTTGGAAACTTGTACATATTTCGAATTGTGATATACAATATATGATAAGACTTGGGTTTTAAGCGGATCCTATATGGTGTAGTATCTATATATACTGTATTATTACTTATAAAGCATCTTCTTTTTATTCCGAAGTCGGAATATGAGATGCAAAATATAGTAGAGGACCTCATTTTTGATATTTTTTTTGGATGATGGGGTGAATGGTTTCTCCCCTTGAAGCTACCAGAGTTAAATATTAATTGTCAGAAGGTGACAAAAAGATACCTATTACAGATTCGATTTGCACTCGAATTTCTTTGATAGTTTTATTGTTATCCATGCTACTACTGTCGATGTCTGTTCACGGGTTTCACATATCACATGTCAATAACTACAATACATCCAGGCACTTTCCAAATTATGAACGAAGAACCATTAGCATTAGCATTAGGAAACTATGCAAAAGACCGACAAGGTCATAAAAAAAGGTAAAGTACTCGCGAACTTATGGTCCTCAATGCACCTATCTACACACCGTGCTGTGCTTTCCTTGAATTTCCTCTAATCATCGTTTTTTTCCAACTGGTCACTTTCTCCATTCATAATTTAGAATGTGTCTCGTTGTACTTCTTGAATGTGAATGGATATTGACAGTGGTATCAGAGATAACAAAGAAACTATCAAATAGAATTATTGTAAACAAGATACATATTAGCTGGTTGTTAGTGTAATTTGTGCGATTGTTGCTCTGCATCTGATCTGGACTGCTACAAAAACGCAGCTATTATGAACAATAATTCGATCTTTTGCCGAATTCCTTTGGTAGTTTTAACGTTATCCCTATCCGTGCTACCACTGTCTCATACAATTAATATGTAACCGTGTAGCTCCATAGGTCCAACGTTGGTCTGTCAAGCGAAAGGTCCTCACCCTGCTGACAGCAAACTCGAATTGTCGCTTTTCTCGCCGATTACCAGTCGACTCAGTTGAAAATGAGTTCATTGATTTCATAAGCATTATTAGTAAATGCGGGCCAAACGTGGTACTGACTATTCACCTCCCCACTACCATCATCCCGTACAATGGTCTCAAAAATGAGGTTTTCTACTACATCGCGTATCATATTCCGACTTCAGAATAAAAAGAAGCTGCATATATAGATACTACACCATATTGGATCCGCTATAAACCCCAGTCTTACCATATATAGCACGATTCAAAATATGTATTAGTTTCCAGCCAATCAACAAATTATATTCCCACGATTATCAGTATAATTTCATAATTCCCATTTACCTGCAGGCTGTAATTATTCTTGCACCTGTTCAACTTTGATTAAGGAGACGGTGAAGATCTACCCAATCTTAATAACAACGAGACTTCTATAATACTCACATATGTACGTGCATGTATACGTATATAATATCGTGCCTATAAATTCTGCATTGAAAAATTCGTCAATAAGCAGACCATACTGTATTTTGACACACACCGTAATCGTTCATTCACAACAATTCACCTATTCAAATACCGGTCGGACTCTACATTGAAATTGTTGTTGGGTCGGGTCTGGGCTCGGAGTCGGGTTCGTTGTGTTGAGCATCGAGCTCGACACGAACTCAGAGCCAACCCAAACAACACCTACAATATGGGATCAGAAAAGGTAGTCGCGCGGGCTGTCGCTGTTCACTTATGCGGAGCGTGTGGCGGCGATAGAGAATAACTTGTTTGACTACTTTTCTTGAGTAAAATTGTATGAATACGGTTCGCGTATCAGTGGTTGACTTGCGACCAATCCGACGGATTGGTACGAGCGTCTATGGCTTGCATTAGAAAAGCGCTTGATACAGTCAATCATAATAGCTTACTGTCCAAGATGAGTAATATTGGAATCAGAGGCGTGCCGCTTGATTTGTTTAGGTCTTATCTGGAAGGTAGAATCCAATCTGTGCGTATAAATGCCTGCATAAGCTTGTTTACGAACATTTCCCTAAAATCAAAGTTCATTAAATTTGCTCAAAGGTTGCTTAAGGTGCTAAGGTGAACGTTTCCAATATTGCTTATCCATATTGCGAACGTTCAAATTATTTTACAATCTTTCGCAATCAGTTTGATGACACTGCGTTGCACTTTGCTGATCGATTGTCTTTCGAAGAAGGTCAACGCACGGTCATTTTGCAATTGTAGCAATTTTCCTGAATTGAACTTTACCTGAAATTAAATTTTCCTTCATCGAGACTGAATCTGCAAATAATCAGTTTTGAATTGAAACTCACCTCGCGAAGAGGTTGAATAAATTATTAACGAAAACCTTGTGTTTTAATAAAATATTTTCTTTTAAACAAGCTCTTCCCTCAACATTAAGATTGGAGTGCCTCAAGGAACAGTATTGGGCACTATTATGTTCCTAATTTATATAAATGACCTATTGAAAATGAATATTACGAACTGCACATTACCTTTGCTGACGATATAGTTGCGCACTATCATGGAAAAGCTGGAATGAAACATTTGACCATGCCAACGAAGGCTTAATGAATAAAATGGCTTGGCTATCCAAAAATAAGTTATGCATTAACGTAAATAAAACTGTAGCCATTCCATTTTCTCTTACATCAGCAGGAGTCCCTCCAGAGAATTTACGAGTTTCGGCATATACTAGTGACTGCACAACAATATGTAACTGTCCCCCGATGGAGATTGTAAACAGTACTAATTGTAAGTATTTAGGAGTAATAATAGACCAACATTTACGCTGGCAAGAGCATATATCCTACATTTGCAGTCGCTTAAGAAAAACTATTTACAAATTTGTAGAACTAAGATCAATGATCTCAATTGATCGTTTAAGGATGGTATTCACAGCTTTAGTACAGTCCGTGATAGAATATGGGATCATAGGATGGGGAGGACTAGCACATTCCAATTTACAACCCCTGATTATATTGCATAAGAGAATAATCAAAATTTGCTTAAAAAAGCCTTTAGGCTATCCGACCATGTCAATTTATTCCGATTTTCGCGTTCTAACAGTACCAAATTTTTATAAATTTAAATCACTTAAATTTGTTCACACACACTTGATTGAATTTCCATATAATTTAAACGATACACCACATTTGACTCGATACAGTATTAGAAGATTACGTCGGGAGCCTAGATACAATACATCAGCTGCATCGAATCATGCATTTTATTCTGCACCAAGGCTATTTAATAATCTACCAATAGAAATTAATAAAATTGCCAGTTTCCACCGTTTTAAAATATCATCAAAACTTTATTTCATGGAGAACGTTACACAGTTAAATTAAGCAAAAACGAAATACAAAATGCGGGTATAAAGAAATAAAATACACGAAATTCTAATAATGTCGAACAAAAGTCTCACAGCACGAGCCTAGCTCATTGTGAGATAGCCTGGATTCTTTTACTTTTTTATCTTATTATATATTTTACTTATTTTAATACTATACTCCAACACATTTATTACATTTTGTTTTTACTTTATTTTATATTTTTATTTTTCTCTTTACAACATCAAAATAGTAATTTATATTGTATTTTAGTATAATTTAGTAGAAGACTTTTTAGTTTATATTATTTGTACGGATATTATATTGAATTGAGGGCAATAAAGAATTATTAATATAATAGCTATGTTATTAGGTATTATAATATTTCTGGGATGAAGGGGCTATTACATAGCATATTACACTACGTGACATCTAGTATAATAGATCTGCTAATTTCACAATGGATGCAGGAACGTTTTTTCAGTTTCTCGGCCAAATATTGCGACCGCAGATTGTTAATTTTCCTTTTGATATCGTTTACCGTGCAACCCCTACCAATACTGTCCGCAATATCTCTATAAATTTGATTGCGAAGATCCCGGTTTTTGTATTCTTTGCTTTTATTATTCCAAAGAACTTCTCTTTCCTCGTATTCACTGATTAAAATTTTCGTAGTTTGCATATTCCACCTCCACGTAAAAGCTTTTGAATTCATACTGATATTATACGATTTACGGTTATCACTCACGTTTGGCAGATATCGAACAGGAAAACTAAAAGTACCTTCGCTGTTGACGTTTGCCGGCAAAGCTAGTATAATAGGTAGTATGAAGGAGAACCTATTTACTATATCTATTATGATATCTATGATAAGTGTCATTACACTATAATATATGTATATGCAATATATAGGTATATGAGCTATTATACTATAAATATTATAATGTAATTGTGGCCTAAAAATTTGAATATCGAGTTATGGCTGACATATCCGCGCCTGCGCAATGAAACGCGCACAACACATATTAATATTTGGCCCAGGGGCCCGAGGAGTGAGGGGCCAAATGCTTCGCAAATTTCAAAATTGTGGCTGAATGGCCGATGGCGTAACGACATTTACCGAACGTATGGCGACCGCGTGCAAATGGGTAGCAGTGCGCATGCGCGGCTTGGTTCGAAAATAGCCTGAAGCACAGAGTGGGGGTAGTACTATTACCGATCTGTTCTATTTAAATCTTTGGTGCCAACCACTGCCATCTTTAAGCCTCAGTTACACGATGATAGTTGATGCGATAGTAGCTGTCATGACAGCAATTATCACAGATACTTTCGCCGTGTAGATTACTTCATAGTCACTATCGCACTATCACGACTGTACTATCACACTATCTAGCTTTGCTTTGCTAGATAGTGTGATATCGCGATACTATCGCGACAGTCGCAGGAAATATCACGCAATGTCACGTGAAAACTCAAGTGTGATCGGGATTGTGACACTACTGCCAGTTCTGTCATGAACATATGAACATGTTTGAAACTCTCACGTTAAGCTGAGATAAAATTAAAATTATAGAATAATTCTCCACGAATTTTCAGTGAGCACTCTTTGTGCATTGGAACCGCGACTAGTGAGTGAAGTTACGCGCCACTAGCCTTCGATTTGATTCAATTTTCAATTAAGTACAAGTTTTTTTGTAACTTGCATCGTCATCGGGAAAAGGTATCTTTTGCATAATTTCCACACGAAAAGGATGCGTATGGCTCGTTTACATTTGCTGAGATGGAGAGGTTGATCGTGGTCGCTAAATAGTAATTGCTGGCGTATCAAGTCAAAGTTTTAAGCATGACCATCGAGATACCATCCGGTCCAAGGGCTTGCATCTTCTTACCAGAGTAGGACAGGTGTAGCCATTTTCAATATCGCTTCGCTACTGTCAATACACTATCGCGATATCCACTTGTAGCGTGTAGACTGTGCACTATCACAACACACTATCGCAGCTGATTGTCAAAGCACTAACGACATGACAAGCAGTCAACCAAGTGTGAACTCGCGCGGTCGCCCGGAAAAATTTCGCGATATTTGTGCGTAAAAGTGAGTTTAGTGTCGGGATTTTAAGTGAAAATAAAAGAAGTGGCTATCAGTGCCGCGTGAAAGTGAAAAAAATGTGAAGTGCCGGGAAATATCGAGTAAAATGGTATATTGAAAAGTGCGAGGTTAGGATAGTGCGACACGGGAAATTTCGGATTTTTCGTTAATTTTCCGGCAATTTGGCTAGTGTGAATGGTGCAGCGCGTTACCTTGGGTCGAATCCTCTTGCCGGTGAGTTAAGCGGAAACTCCCGGAAGTGCCCCAAAAAGTGAATTCAAAGTGGTTGTCAAACGACAACATTACATGTGATTTCCGGCCTTTTCATCGGAATTCATAGGGTAAGTATACATTTTTTGTTGTGCTAAAATTTTAGTGGATTGATGCGCCCCAAAATGCGGATTTTGACGACGATGTTGACGAACCGGACGAAAGTTTCACCGCCAGGCATCTAGTCCTGTCAGCTGCAGTGAAACTTTCGTCTGGCTCGTCAACAACGCGAGCAAGACCCGTATTTTGGGGCGCATCAATCCACTAAAATTTTAGCACAACAAGAAACGTATTGTTGCGTGTACGGGGTGGGTATCTTTTACGACCCACACTGTACTAATCTCGAATGATCGATGACAAGTACAAATTGAATAGACACTAGACGATTCTCGAGCCATCTGTAGTCTAGACAAGCAGAACCATTGATAATGAATTGGATTCTCGAATCTTCGTTGAATAGTGAAACCCGAGACATCTCGAAAAATCTAGAATTTTCGCTAATTGACGAAAGCATGAATCTCCACCTACAAAAGGCAGATGTCACCGAATGAAGGAGCAGTCGTGAAGTAGTAGTCAGACTCGACACTCAGTGGCGGTTGGATCGCTATAAAGCGCTAAGGAAATATTCGTTATCTGCCGTCGTCGTTGTTATTGCTAGTTTTAACGTTCGTTGTTAGTACGCGTGTGTAGTTAGTTCGTTTTGTAAATAAAGTGTGTGTTTTGCAATCGAAGTGTTTCATTATTCAGCACAAGAATATCTAACGAACCTGCTTTGGTTTCGTGGTTTCGCTCAACAGAGGAAACATTACAGTATTGTTATGTTTCCTCTGCTGGGCGAAACCACGAAACCAAAGCAGGTTCGTTAGATATTCTTGTGCTGAATAATGAAAACACTTCGATTGCAAAACACACACATTATTTAATAAACAAACTAACTATATACACGCGTAACCGACAATTTACGGATAACTATTCGCTTCCGGCGGATGTCTGACACCAATGAGCTGTCGCCATAGAGAACACCTATGGAGGAGCAATCCGCATATACTCAACACTAAACTATTTGAAGCAATTCCAGTCGTAAAAAGTAAAGAGAGAGACACACGCCCTCCACTGCGCAACACCCGCGCAGTCTATATAAAAGCACAGGAAGCACGCAAGATGTCATCCCCTCTCCTACTTTTCCAGTTGGAACAATAACATTCCAGTCTGTCTCTCTGCCGCGGAACACCCGCCCGGTCCATATATAGCAAAAGAGATGTCAAATTTCCATCCCCCTTCCTACTTCCTCACTTGTGCCGAATTACTTCGTTTCTCTCGCTCTTTTTCACTTCCTTATATACACTCTCTTCAAAGGCTGTCGCTGAGAACTACTGCTTATCGTCCCCAGTGACATCTGCCTTTTATAGTTGGAAATCCATGCTTTCGTCAATTTAGTGAAGACTCTAGATTTTTCGAGATGTTCGGGTCTCCACTACTTAACGAAGGTTCGAGAATCCAATTCATTATCAGTGGTTCTGTTTGTCTAGACTACAGATGGCTCGAGAATCGTCTAGTGTCTATTCAATTTGTACTTGTCATCGATCATTCGAGATTAGTACAGTGTGGGTCGTAAAAGATACCCACCCCGTACACGCAACAGTATACTTACCCTATGAATTCCGATGAAAAGGCCGGAAATCACCTGTAATGTTGTCATTTGACAACCACTTTGAATTCACTTTTTGGAGCACTTCCGGGAGTTTCAGCTGAACTCACCGGCCCAAGGATTCGTCCCATGGTAGTGCTGCACCATTAACACTAGCCAAATTGGCGGAAAATTAACGAAAAATGCGAAATTTTCCGTGTCGCATTTTCATAACCACACTCATGTCTCACGCACTTTCGAGCAGTTCATTTTGGTCGGAAGTTCGCGGCACCTTGCGTTTTTTCACTTTTAAATATCAGTAATAAGCACTACTTTCAATTGCACTTAATCGCCAGATTTCAAGAGGTCGACTGCACGCCTTCTTCACTTTGTTTACATATCGTTCACTGCTTGTCATGACGTCATTACTTTGACACTCCGGCCTGTGAATAAAGATGGCGGTGGCAAAATACGTCCACAAGTCGCAGTTAATGAAAATCAGCAGTTCAGCCTGTTAGGCCCTAACCAGATTGAACGCAGAACGCAGCAACAGCGGCAGAAGCAACATCAACAACAGGTAGATCTGTCGCGGTGGCACAGTGGCGATGACAGATCTAACTGTTGTTGTTGTTGCTTCTGCCGCTGCTGCTGCATTCTGCGTTCAATCTGGTTAGGACCTTAGGCCCTAACCAGATTGAACGCAGCAGCAGCGGTGGCAGCAACAGCAACAACAAGTAGATCTGTCGCGATGACACATCAGCGATGACAGGTCGCTGTGTCATCGCAACAGATCTACCTGTTGTTGCTGCCACCGCTGCTGCTGTTGCCGCTGCTGCTGTGTTCAATCTGGTCAGGGCCTTAGGCCGGCCGCATCTTGGACGTAGGCAGGGCAGGACAGCACAGCGCGCACATGGCATTGTTGTTGTAAAATCAGATTTTGACAATTGTTACAACAACAATGCCATGTGCGCGCTGCGCTGTGCTGCCCTGCCTACGTCCAAGATGATGCCGGCCTTATATTCCGGTGCTCCATATGGAAATTCACATGTGCATTATAACCTTTAAGACGTCAAATTCCTAATGTTCAACGACGTTTAATCTAGTACAATTTGAATATGACAAAAAGGCTGTCGAGTTGTCAAGCTGATAAGGTAAACAGAGAACATATGTTTGTGGATTAGCCGACCGACTACGTTTGTTTTGTAGCGTAGCCTCGCCTCAACTGTGGACTTCTGAAACACATCAGCGGTGACATCAGGAACAAAGCACGGCGTAGTCACAGGAGAAAAAAAAGGGAACATATGTTTCTAGATATGATAAAGGTAGTTTTTTAGGATTAGCCAACCGACCGGGTACGGAGCCTCACCTGTGGACTTCTGATTATCAGCGGTGACATCAGGAACAAAGCCTGGCCTGGTCAAAAACAAAGAAGGTAGTTTTGGGGGTTTTGATGGTGTATTATATATAATAAAACAATACTTCGCGATGTAGAGCACGCATTGAGCTATAAAATAATTCCGTAAAGTATAAAAGCGCTTTGTTGCAGAATGCGACTAACAATCGGCCCATGGACACTCCGAAAGTAATTCCCCGCATCCGAATAATATATTTGAGCAGGAAACTAACCACGGTAGGAAGTTTTCGGTTCTAATATAATCTCTGCACTGAACCCCGGGAGAATCGTTATGGTCCACCGAAAGATTATGGTCGTTGTCGATGTAGCTTCTTTATCCCGAAGTCTATGCTACTTGCTTCTGAGCTATGAAAAAATGGGATTGCCACCATGGTTTAGGCACACTACCCACTCTCCTTCATCGAGGATCCGCTTGTGAAAGTGTATGTAGAATGTTTTTTTTGCAAGATCGTTGTGGCATTGATAAAAGTGGCAAAAGTAACCTCCTTTTTAGAGTTTTGTATTAAAAACAAAATCCTTATGAAATCGGTCAAATGTCTGTCGGTCTGTCCATCTGTGCACAGAATATCTCACGAACGAATGAAATACATGAAATTTTGTAGGAATGTGTAGAATTATTATAATTCGCCGAAGAAGGCGATTCTTAATAGGCAAACTTTAAGGGGAAGTCCCCATAGAGGGAAAATGAAGGTCAAAATTTGTGGGGTATCACGAGAAAGATTACCGAGTAAATTTCATTTTTGGCATTTACATCAAATTTTAAAAAAGGGGAAAAAAGGTAGAGAGGAAAATATGAGATCATAATTTGTCCCACCCCCCTTGCATTTCGAGACCGTTACACTTAGGCCCTAACCAGATTAAACGCAGAATGCAGCAGTAGCGGCAGAAGCAAAAACAACAACAGGTACATAGATCTGTCGCGATGACACAGCGGCGATGACAGATCTACCAAAACCTTTCAATGCAAGAAGGAAAGTGTGTTTGTTGTTACATGCCCGTATCGTCTTTTTTTGTATGTTCACTATGAGTAATACATCTCGGCGCAACTGCTCTAAGTGCTACTTCTCCGCGCCGGCATTGAGAGAAATCCAGGACCATGGATCTGCTGCGTATGTGATAGAGTGCTGCACCCAAATGCGACGACGGTGAGATGCAATTGCTGAAATCAGTGGTGCCACCTAAGACACTGCTCAGGACTCCACCATCATAAGCACTGGAATTCCTCCTTTACTACCAGTCAGTGTAGGAACAGAGGACAACAAGTAGCAACCACGTCTAACACGCCTCAACATTCAACACCATAGAGCGTTCAGACAAGTATACAGTCATCTCCGATGACTCCTCAGACAAGTAAACAGTCATCTCCGATGACTCCTGCTAACAGTTCCCACGAGATTTCCCAACACAATCTTACGCCTGCACCACCGATTGCCATCTTCAATACGCTTTCACTCGTCCAATTCAACTGCAATGGGTTGCAGAACAAGATCGCCGAACTCGCATCATTTATGGACAGACATCGCAGCCAAATTGGAGCCATACAGGAGACGAAATTGCACTCCAACTTGTCCCTCAACTCATATTGCAACTACACTATTGTCAGGAAAGACAGGTTGACCAACGCGGGAGGAGGGCTTGCCTTCATTATTCACCATTCCGTGCAATACCGGGAAATCGATATCACTAGCAATGATAACACCATGGAAGTGCAGGCCGTCGCCTTAAAATCGGGTAATTTTTGTTATCGAAATCTACAATATCTACATCCCACCGGTATCCAGCTGTCCCTCTGGATACCACGTAAATATCAACCATCTCCTCACTGGTCAACATCGCCTCCTGCTCGGTGACTTTAATGCTCACCATGAACTATGGCACTCCAACCTTAGCAACGACGCCAGAGGTATCTCAATAGCCGAACAGATTGATGCCTCCGATTTCTGTACCCTAAATGACGACATCCCCACTTGCATCGCCGGTACATGTTCCAGTTCTCCAGACATAACGATTGCTAGTGCTGGTCTCATAAATGAAACAATGGGAGCCGGTCTTAACACTATCTTCAGACCACCTACCAATCGTGATAAGGCTTCACAAACCATCAAACATCATATCTTCCGAACACCGCACGTTTGTCAACCACAATAAGGCTGATTGGAACAGTTTTATCTCCTATCTGTATACCAACGCCAAATTCCTCGCACTGCCAACGCCAACCGACGTTCGCACAGCCGAATCAAACATAAGGAGAGTCCTGAACGAAGCGGCTGCGAAGTTCATTCCTGCAGGACGGATTCCGACCGGCCCAACTTTCTAACCACTGCTGCTAGATTGGCAGACGAGAAAGACAGCATTAGGAGCGTAAACCCGGACGACCCCAGAATTCACGAGATGAACTGCGAGATCCAAAGACAGGTAGCCGAACACAGGAGGTCAAAATGGAGCACCCATCTGAATAACTGCAATCTAACCACAGGGTTAAGCAAGTTATGGTCGATAGTCCGTGCCCTCTCCAATCCACCAAAACAGAAAGGGAACGTCGTCAGTTCGGTGAATATTCAACAAGTGACCCTACCCACTGCGCAAGTCGTTTCAATAAACAATTTATTGAACACCCCGCACCAGACAGACTTAAGCGTAAAATCCGTAGACAAATTCACAACCGACCCACAGACAGCATACCTGTTTTCACCACGGACGAAGTAGTTGCAGCTATAAGGAAGGCGAACAACTTGAAAGCATTGGGACCAGATGGCATTTCAATGACTATGCTCAAACACCTCGATCTGCCAGCCATCAACTATCTCACGGCTACGTACAATCTATCCATCTCCTCTCGTTGATCGTTCCGGAAATCTGGAAAAAAGGGAGAGTCATCCCAATACTGAAACCTGGGAAGAAAGCGACACTCGGCGAATCCTATCGTCCAATAACTCTACTATCACCAGTTGCCAAAACGCTCGAAGCACTAATCCACCCTGTTTACGGCCCACATCCAGCTCGCTGATCACCAACATGGCTTCCGAAGCATGCACAGTACGACCACTGCCTTGGATGCCATTACATCCCGCATCCATAATGGTCTCAACCAGGCCCGTCCTTGTGACAGAACAATATTGGTGGCATTTGACCTGTCGAAGGCCTTCGACACTGTCAGCCATTCAGCGCTTCTGTCTGATATCAACCATCCAATGCTTCCGACGCAGGTAGTGAAATGGATTGCCAATTATCTCGCTGGCAGGCAATCCTATACAGAATTCAGGAACAGCAAATCAAAGCTTAGGAAGATTAAACAGGGCGTACCTCAAGGAGGAGTTCTATCTCATACCTAGTTCAATCTATACCTTTCAGGACTCTCAACACCTCCTGAAGGGATCGACATTATCTCCTATGCTGACGACTGCTTCATTCTAGCAACAGGGAACGACATAGCGACTATGTGCAGAAACATCAACGGTTATCTTGAACGACTAAACTCGTTCGTCATAAACAAAAACCTTACCGTCTCAGCGCCTAAATCCTCGGCAACCCTATTCAGCACATGGACGAAGGAGGTCAAGATGCAGCTTGAAATCTCGATCGGGAATCATCCTATTCCTACCATAAACCATCCTAAAATCCTAGGAGTTACGCTGGATAGCATGGCCACATCATCACCCCATGCCCATGTCTCAACTGTGTGCGATAGGATGCGTAGTAGGAATAAGATCCTCAAAGCCCTGGCCGGTAGCACTTGGGGAAAGGACAAAGAAACTCTACTGGTCACGTACAAAGCAGTCGGAAGATCAGTGGCCAACTGTGCGATTCCTGTGTGGTCGCAGAATCTCTGTGACACACAGTGGAAGAAAATTCAAACGTGCCAAAGCGCCGCTCTCCGTACTGTAACTGGCTGTCTCCTGATGTCACCCCAGGACCATCTTCATTAGGAAACTAGGATGATGCCTTTAAGGGACCACAACCAGCTTCTTGCCAAGCAATACCTGGTGGGCTGCTATCGAAGTAATCACCCTAACTTCAACCTCATGGACAAGACGCCGCCGCCAAGACATGTTAGGCGCAACTTGAGGGACCTAGAAAGACACGTCCAGAGGTATAAAAGGGAACCCTTTGATGGTAACGCAAATAGGTCGGTCATCGCAGCAATACATCGAGAGGAGGTCAATAAATCAATAGCAAGCTTAGGTTTGAATCCAGTTCTCCCGTCTATACCACCAATGATATCTCCGGAAGAGGAAAGACTTCTGAGAGCCACGAGAAGAACACTCGCCGAACTTCGGTCAGGCTGGTGTTCACGACTGAATTCCTACCTATCTCGCATAGACCAGGACGTCTGAAACATCTGTCCTGCTTGCAACGGAACCCCTCAGCCATCACGACGTAAACCATATCTTTCACTGCCCAGCTGCACCCACCCACCAGACTCCAAGATCGCTGTGGGAGAACCCAATAGAGGCAGCTAACTTTCTATCCCTCAACACCGGGGATGAAGACGAAAATCCATACAAAAAATGCACATAACAGGCCTCTTGTACTACATACTAGTACCACGAGTACTACATACTTGCACATTGTTTTTCGTAGAGGGAGTTGGAGTTGACCATTTTTGAAAGGGTAAAGTTTGGTGAAGGAGGAGTGAGAGGGAGCGGGGTGGTGGTAGGCTGTTCGCTGACTCTACTTTCTATAATTACTCAAACAATTTATTTTTAATATTTTTACGCAAGCTTGCAATTTGCTATGTTCTTTTCTTCTTAACATGAATTGTTAAGCATCTCCAAGAGTAGAACAGTTCATCTCATTGGCACGAGAAACTACAATACCCTCGGATTGCGAGCGTAGCCCTCTATTTTCCGGTTTCATTTATCTTTAGTCGGAATATTACAAGTGTCGTAGAGCACCTCACTTTCAAGTGCGCTTTAAGGCATGATAATGGTTGGAAAGTTAATACGCTTATCCAGTCTTGGAGACTTAATAAATTGTATCAGATCATTATCAGATCAATGGAAATGATCCAGCTGAGTCGACTGACAGTGAGATAACCGACATTTTGAATATAATGTACTCCAAACAGGGTTCAAACTCGCCACCCCTGGCTTGGTAGTTCGACGCTATACCCATTCAGCTAAAACGACCATGATGAACATGAAAGTGGCATTGCGAATGAATTTATGAGGCAGGGCTTATTCTCGCACTTACTCAAGGCGGCATTCTACGCAGGGCTTCAGCCACGACGCTATCGCAAGCCTGGACAGAATAGAATGCAATATATGAAAGGTCTTCCAACACTGCAGTAATCGAAGGAACTCTTCCCTCTATAATTAAAAAATTCTTTAGAGAATTAAACCGATGCTGCTTCGTTACACATGTACTTTTTCAAAAACGTTGGGCTGTTTTAAATCATCGTATTGCTAATATGTATTGTATACCTTATTTTCCAGCTTAGGAACAGTGCATTTCCGGGAATTTTCACTCAAAACGACGACATCTTTCTTGACAAGTCCTAAGAAGATGATCATCACGGACCTGAACGATGACTGTCTCTACCAAATCTGTTCACATCTCACTATTCATGATATGGTTGAATTGCATTCAACATGTACACGATTCGCCTACATCACTAACAAATTTTTCGCGATGCAACGCAATCTGATAATTGCAATGCGCACAGCCGAACTGGATAAAATGGATTCGCTATTGCGTTGCATTGGACCGCACCTGGAATCGGTATCAATATGGATTGGATACCTCATGCCTACCCATATGGTTCTGCCAATCTTGTTGCCCGTTTCGAAATTTTGCCTAAACTTGAAACGACTCACGGTTAATTTTATGCAAATGAGACCGAAATACAAGAAGCTCTTGATGAAAGTGACGCGAAATTTGGAATATTTAGACGTATCCTGCTGTGATCTGGACGATGACGATGCCGACTTGTTACTGTCGTGCAAGAAAGTAAGGACGCTTACGTTAACTGGTAACGACCGTTTTCGTGGTATCTGTTTGACGCAGTTGAGCTGTTTGGAAGTGTTGATACTTAAGTTCAAAACGGGCATTCATCATTATATTTTAGAGGAGTTAAGAAAGAAAAATGTAAAGATTTTAACCGGTGATGAGACGTAGAATAAACGTTTTTAGTAGAAATATACGAATTAAATTTTATTGGTCAAGTTACTCATTTGCCCTAACCCCTAGTGGGGCATAGCGCGTCAACTATTCCATGTGGCTTAGCTGACGTTTCGTTGGCATAAAACATTTTCGGACGATACACGTTGCCAACATGCACATCCTGCTCCCATTTAGCCGCCAACCTGCGGCAAATTGGAAGATGTTGTGTTTTATTATTACGCCCCGCACCTCATGGGCAAGACAACACTAACATCCGTGGCCACGAACGCCGTGGACGGGACTTAAACCCGTAACGACCGTAGTCAGATATAAGACTGATGCCTCTTTGCACTGAGCTACCGCTCGTCCCAACTAGTTAATCGGGCTAGCTCTTAGTTCGACTTGCGATGCGGTACTGAACTAAAAAATTGTATTAGGTTTGTGTTTCCGTTGTTGTTTTTATCGGTGTTTATGTTTTGTCGGAGTCGGCGGTATAAAAGCAAGAAGCTACTGGCTCTTTGCATTTCTAAAATTCTGACATTAGCCATATTTAGTACCGGTCGATACACTCTACCATTTGGAACTAAATCTAGTAATGATCTTGTTAATACTCCTTTCAGTTCCACGGTATAAACGTGACCAACTGGTATTCCTCCATTCACTTTTGAATGGCTTTGTTAATCTTTCGGCTTACAGAAAGCGGGTAGTCCTACGTTTATTTCATTATTGGGTGAAATAGATAAAAAGAGACTACATACTTTATTAATTAACAACACTACATAATATTACACTATTTACATATTTAATTAATTTCTATTCAATAGAACTGGGGTCCCAATTACTGAACAGAACGGTATATTTCTACTTCACCAAGCGATGCATCTGGGGGGGCAAAAGACCTTTTCCATAGTCCTCCGCGTGGGCGCCCCCTGGTAACGGCAGTGTATCAAATCGCTGACAGCCAATGTCCTAGCGATAAGACATTTGGAAAAAGGCAGCTAGCTGTAGCCTGAATGGCTGACGAACACCTAAGCGTCTCAGGTTTAGTAGGATGGAATGACTTGCGTAGTTGGACCTGCGACATAGTTGTGTGAACTCCAGCACGTTTATTAAACCATCTGAAGTAGCTATCTTCTGAGGCCATCACCTGAATGGGGTTAAGCGACGTGCTGACAATTCGTCCTTGCAAAAACCACTCCATGTCAAGAAACCTGGAACAAAAGCCTCGGATTGGACGGATCAACAACGACGACCATGCAAACGACTAAAGGATTATTCTTTCGGATCCTGCTGAAATGTACGCTCCCTGAACAAACCGGGGGCCGAAAAGTACAAACTGAGCATTACTGCAGCCCAGGAAACAAATTGGCTTGGCAGCGAGATTAATGAAATCGCACAATTTTTACAGGTGGCAAACCATCGGGCCGCAAGGAGTTTGGAGTAGCATTTATAGTAAACAATCACCTCAAGCCGCACATTACTGACTTCAAACCCATAAATGAACGGCTATGTGCGATTCGCATCAAGACTCGATTCTTCAATCTCTGGCTCATCAATGTGCATGCCCGCACTGAAGTTAAAGAAGATGCAGTAAAAGACGAGTTCTACGCCCGCCTTGAGACTGTCTTCGACTCACTTCCAACAAACGACGTCAAATTGCTGCTGGGAGACATTAACGCGAAAGTCGGAAATGAAAGTTGGCACCGGGGGACCACTGGAGGCCAGTCTCCATGAAGAATGTAACGACAATGGCCAGCGACTTATCGACTTCGCCTGCAGCAGGAATGTAGTCGTAAGCTCTACGTGTTTCCCGCATCGACGCATTCACAAGCAGACCTGGAAGTCTCCAGACTCACATACTTACTGATCTATTTGAAACACGCACTGGTCTGAAACAGGGCGATGGACTGGCACCGACGCTCTTCAACCTAGCAATGGAATACGCTATTCGGGCTATGAATATGGACAACAGCAAGACACTACTCATCAAGTCGACACAGTTAGCAGCGTACGCCGACGACATCAACATCATGTCCCGAAGATTGGCCGACGCAGAAGAACTTCTGCATACGCTCGATACCGCTACAAAAGAAGTTGGACTACGTATCAACGACGGTAAAACTAAAATAATGATGCAATCGACGACAAGGACACCTGCACAATCGAGCATCAATGTGGGGGACCTCAACATCGAGTTCGTGAACGGCTTCATATACCTGGGTTGCAACTTGTCAAGGGACGCCAACAAAGTGACGAAATCAAGCGACGGATACAGTTAGCTAATAAGACTTTTTTTCGGTTTCCCCCATAATGAAATCGAAGCATGTACACAGAAAAACGAAGCTCCGCGTGTGCAAAACCATTATACGACCAGTGCTATGCTATGGCTGCGAAGCATGGACCCTAACTCAAGCCTCCGGAAACATGCTAGACAGATTTGAACGTAAGGTTCTGCGGCGAATTTTCGGGGCTGTTTGCGATCGAGATGGATGGCGCATCCGGTACAACCATGAGTTGTATGAACTGTACGATGAGCTGGAAGTTTCGGAAATCGTCAAACTACAACAACTTCAATGGGCAGGGCATGTACAACGAATGGACGTTAATCGCATGCCAAACACAGTAATGAAGGCAAAACGAGTCGACGGAGCGAGACTGCGAGGACGACCGAGATCTCGTTGGGAGAGTTCAGTATTTGTGGACGCCGCGCAACTACTGGGCTTCCAAGATTGGAGGACGCGGTCACGTGACCGAGACAATTGGAGGACAACGATCCAGGCGGCCAAGGCCCGACGTCGGGCTGTCGCGCCACGATGATGATGATGATGTGGTGTTAGGTGTTATGACATCTAGCGCCGTCGTAGTACTGTGCAGTTTCCGGAAGCCGTGTTGGTGGTCGGCCAGTTGGATATTGGTCACAAGTAGAGGATGAAGTAGAGCTTCAAATGTTTTCGCAACAGGAGATAGTAGTGTGATGGGGCGGTAGGATTCGTCTTGCGTTTGATTCTTCCCGGGCTTTAAAATAGGAACTACCCTTCCTTTTATCCAGAACGCGACATTTCGCGCCGTCATAGGTTGCCTTAATAATAGCCACAAGCTTCTCAGGGATGCCTCTTCTGCGCAAAGCCGCCCATTTAGAATCCTGGTTCACACTATCGAAAGCCTTCTCAAATCGATGAAAAGCAAGAAACGTGCTCAGCGCATTGCTCGATGATGATTCGCAAGGTGTTAATGTTAATCCGGATTGAAAGCCAGCCTGCTCTTCATCAATTGTGCGTCCTAAAGGTTGCCACATATGAACGAGCACAACCACGGCCAAACTTCCATCGAACCATCAACTTCATAGAACGTGTGGAAAAAAAATTCCCCCTATTTCCACTGTTCTATGATATTTGATGATTCGATGGAAGTTTGGTCGTGGTTGTGCTCGTTCATGTGTGGCGACCTTAAGTGGGCCCTCAGTCTTTCCAGGACGATTTTAGCTATTATCTTGGCAACAGCAGGAAGCACACAAATGCCTCTCCAATTAGTACAGTCTGTGAGGCTACCCTTCTTCGGAAGTTTGATGATCAAACCTTCCTTCCACTCAGTGGCAAAGGTCTCTGTATTCCACGCTTTATCAACAAGTATGTGCAGCAAATCGGCAGTTACGCTTCGCGCTGCTTGATAAAGTTCGACAGGGATACCGTCGAGTCCGGCGGCCTTTCCTCGTTTTAGTGCAGTAATTGCAGCGACAGTTTCTTCTTTAGTCAGTGTTCTTTCGATTGCCTCATTTGATATTCTTCCAAGATAAGTAGCTTTCCATCACTATCCTTCACCGGATGTTGCCAGGAGTTACGACCACGTGTGAACTCCTTGATGACACCGTATATGGCGTTTAAGTTGTTACTTGCTGCTTCTTCTGCTGAGGCTAAAAGAGAATTCGTATAAACTCTTTTATCGCATCGCACACTACGCTGAACTTCTCCAGTTTTCTGCCGGTAAAAGAGTTCGATACTGCTTCGATTGTCGTCTGATGCTGCTGCCAAACGAACCTTCAGTTCTCCTCTTTCAACAATCCGCTGCCATGAAGCGTCGGATATCCTGGGCTTATTCGGGCGATCCGGGTTTATGCCAAGGATTGTATCTGCGCTATCAATGTACGCACTTTTTATGGCATCCCAGTTTTCATTTATGTCACTATCTGGGTGGCTGGTTATCTCTTTTGCCAAGACATTGTCGGGTTCGGTTGAAGCTAAACATTGTATTATTGAGATGTTTCTCATTTTGGTCCGGAACCTGGCGGTCATGATTCTGTCGGAGACCGGATCCCAGGATAAGAGACTATTTCGTACGGCTATGGTTAAAAGGAGCCTCACACCTGACTCACGACCACTACCGGTAGTTCTACCGGAGTACAACATTACAAATTCTCCGCTGTTCCACAATCTTATCCCACTAACTCCCTAGATGTTTAATTTATACCTCAGAAATTCACTCTTTAATCGAAGAACTCGGTCGTTCTGGGGACCTTCTGATCCATTGTCCAGGAGAGTACGCATATTCCAGAATCCAATTTTTGTCACTGTACGATAGCCAAATGTCGTAACCGTTGAGTCTGTCCTTATCCGAGGCATAGTTGACGATTCGTTAGCATATAGATTTCGGATAGTGCAAGTTGCTAACATACGCATCCTGTCCTTTCTTTGTCGGTTTCAATGACAGGTCGTCAAAGGGAAAGGCCGTGGTATTATTTTTACGCCCCAGACCATAGGGGGAATGTTTACCTCAACCAAATCATCGCACCGCCATTACTGGCGGCTTGACTTGGTTAGCAATGGTCAATGACCACTGCCGCTCCAGGGGCGCCCATGCGGAGAACTATGGAACTATGCCCCCCCCCCCCCCCCCCCCCCCTACATGTTTCGGATAACATTCTTGTTTGGCCTCTAGAACTTTATAAAAAGCAAAAGGCTGGAAATCGAGTTTTCAAAATATTCCGTGCTTGAACTTGGATAAAGATACATCAAGAATAAGAGCCACAATGCCTTGACTAAATTAAAACAGAGACACAATCTGATACAATTCAAAAATCAGCTACGCTGTAAACGATCCTTGTAAATGCAAACACAATTCTTTTTCATAAACCCTTTAACTATGTATTTATTTCTGATGTTATAAAACATAAACATGCTGTATCTTATGTGTATTATATATATATATAAAATAATAAAAAAAATTTCTCAGAACTGCTGCTCAAGTTGCACAAGGTGGTTGAATACTTTTAAGCCGGTTGAAAAAGGGTTTATTTATTTTTTTACGGTTTTCTAAAATGTGGAACCTGTGCTATCATTTTGACTTGTTCGCCCTAGCAAATGTGTAACGGAAACGTTTCAAAATTCGCAATGAATTCTTCATAAGTGTTAACGTATTTGTCGTGGCGAGCGAATCACAACGATTTATACTTGAGTCGTACACGCGACAAAATCTTAAGTTGTTTGTAACTATGCACAAGCAGTTCAGAATGTAGAAGGCGTAAATTTAAAAATATGTTTTTGTTGTTGTTAAATCGGTGAATGATTGAATCGCGATTATCAGTTGAAAGATTGAAATTTATTTATTTATATACACAGTATTTATGAAAATAACTTTGCAATATATGGTCGTAAGAATATTTCCTAATCTCTATAAAAATGTCGATAAAATTAAAATAGAGGTACGTTTACAAAGGACGTAACAGTAGAACTAAAAAAAGCAAAGTGTAGAATAGAACTCATCCTAGAGGTGGTTTGGATTTGTTTGCGTGTGTGAGGGGAGAGTGGAAAATTATAGGGACTGATATAAACTACACTTCTAACAATACTTTGCCTTAAAAAATTCTTTGATCAATTTTTTCAGGTATTTAATTTCACGCTCAACTTCATTGGCGTCACTTTGAAGTTCCTCGTTACGGACAGTCAAAAGACGTTCCTCTTCGAGAATCTCTTCCATTTCTTGCTTCTTCTTTTGACGATAGCGAGTAGCGGCATTTTTGTTTTGCTCCTTCTTACGTGATTTCTTGTCTTCCACATTGCGACTGTATGGACGGACCCGTTTCTTGGTCACGCCACCATTCAACACGGACGATGACGATGGTGTTGATGACTTGTGATGGCTAGCGTAATCGCTAAATTTGGAGGATGTGGATGACGGTGACGGTGATGGAGACCACTCACTATCATTTATGGAAATGCCCGACGACGAGTCGTTGGAATACATAGAGTTCTCATCGATGCAATCGGGCAAGTCTTGCGCCTTGGTACGAAGAATTTCATCGACAATATCCGAGCCCTGAGCGATATAGATGTCGGCATCATCAAGTCTGGAAGTTGTCGGCGAGTTGGGCGTGTCCGATGAATAGTCTACATAAGAGCTGGCCGGTGACGTGGCCCGAATGATGTCCTCAATGACGGTTTTTGTCGTGGTGCTGTTCACATTGGCTTGCTGTGAGAATAAGTCATATATCTGAAAATATAATATATAAATAAAAAAAAAATGTAAAATATTACGGTAAATATAATTTATAACTTACGTCTGTTATGAAAGCTTCTGACTGAGGCGGGGTTTGTGGCGGAGTCAATTGTGTCAATTCACTAACATCGCAAAATTTCTCAAATTGGAGCTCAGAATTGGGTAGCTTTACTACTTGTACTTCGGAATAAACGTGTGGTGGTTCGGTAATATATGAAGAAGTCTCCATTGGCTGCGCATTCGTCTTCACATCCAGCCATTGCTCTGGAAAGAATAACGAGAAATTCAATCGGATGTTTTACATATGTAGTTCCTGATTTTATAGAGTGAAATGCTATTTTCTGTATATTATTGTAAGAGCAAGTTTCCATATTGTCCAAAGATTTGCGATAAAAATATGCAGGAATCATTGTTTTGACTACGATGGATTTAAAATAAGTGGTATAAGTGTAATGATGAGAGGGTGGTGTTGTTATTTTGCAAATTTTGCAAGTAATTCCTTGATATGGGCAATGAATGCACTTTTTTTTTCTTTTTTGCCACACAGCAACTGAAAAATGTTACGTTTGGATGGATGTGAATGATAAGAAAACAGCACTGGCATTTTCGAAAACATGTTTGTTTTTCTCATGGCATTTGCATGGTCTTAGTGACAAATAACAACTTGGCGAGATAAGAACAACTAACCGATGTCAGTAGTTTGCTAATATAAGGCTACATGAACTGGCAATTCCTCACATTCAAGATCAGGACCAGGGCCGTCGAGAGAAAATCTGAGCCCGGGCCTAACAACTATTGGCGTTTCCCGACAATTTCACATACCTGTAAGTGTTTTTTTTTGTATATTTTATTTTTAATGTATAATTAAAAATCATATGCCGTGCTTTAACGATCACAGTGTCCGCTTTGAAAAAAGTTGCTTGAGCAGATTTCCTTTCGCTGGCTGTGCTGCAGTGTCAGACTGCTCCCTCTAAACAGCCTCTCAGCCGCTGAATTATTTGGGGCTTATTTTATTTCTTGCCTCTCAAAAAATCCCAAATACATAGAGTCAGTTTCTATAAAATCATTAAATTATTTAATGATTTGATGGAAACAATGGCTTAGTTCATAACACACAACGGTTGGCATACTGTTGGCTAGGACCACTACATATTCCATTGAATCTAATTGAGGTGAAGTGAACTGAGGTGAAAATAGAGTGGAACATCGTAGAATGAACGAACTTCTTCTACCAACCGCTGGATGCGTCCTAATTAAAAGCTTTACTTGTACGCTATCCAGGTCAGGATCGGCCCTCGATAAATTACTGGGTTAAGCGCTAACCTACATAGGGTAGCATTAGGCGCGTTCTTTTGCTTCTCTTAACCTGTATGGGTTAGTGAAATAACACTCAATACAACAACAATGCGCTTAACTCAGTAATTTATCGAGGGCCGATTCTGACTTGGGTAGCGCATAAGTGAAGCTTTTATTTAGGACGCATCTAGCGGTTGCTAGGAGAAGTTTGTATTTTCACCTCAGTTCACGTCAATTAGATTCAATGGAATTTCACATTTTTCCGATTGGAAAAGTGATTTTTGTCGAAATATTAGGAAACTACTCGGAATCAATTAGTTTCTTCTATCAAGTTGCATTTGATAGGTTCAATGTTTACTCTGGATGTAATAGAATGAAGTTTGTTTTTAATATTTTTCGAAGGGTGAGATTATGAGACAAAATCCATTTCATGTCAAATACAGTCATTTCCACAAGAGCGTATACTTTGTAACTTTTTAATGCACCATTTCTCAAAGAGTGGTGGGGGACTTTTAGTTACCTGCATTTTTCCTCTTTTTCGCATTGTATAAATTTGGTCATTCTAAGTTCAAGTAGGAGAGTGATAAGACGTCAAGTGAAATGAGTGCGATTTACAAAAAACGATTCGAAGCTGTGTTTTTAGTAAGTCATCCGAAAGGACCAAAAATGACACCTGCATCGGCCGGAAAGTACCTGAAAGTTTCGACAGAGTTTGTGAATAAGTGGATAAAGCGTTTTAAAGATACTGGAAATGTAGACGATCTACCTGGTAGGGGTAAAACCCGAAGCACTTCAAAAACCCAGGATAAGGCCATCATTGATATTTTTAAGAAAAATCCGTCCGTTACTACCTTAGTGCAAGCAAAGGAAATGTTATCGAAGAAGAATATTTACGTGTCCTTGAATACGATTCGGCGAAGATTACAAGAGGAAAACATCAAAACCAGGTATGCCTTGATGAAACCATTACTTACCAAAAACCAGAAGCGAAGACGTGTAGAGTGGGCTAAGGAAAACATCGATCGTGATTGGGACAACGTGATCTTTACGGATGAATCAAGTTTTGCTGTAAATACGTTCAGAAGACGAGTGTGGTCACAAAAAGGAGAAGCTGTCGTGAACCAAACCGTTAAACACCCTGTGAAGGTCCATGTTTATGGATGGTTTTCTGCACGCGGTTTCGGAAAATTAATAACGTTTACCGGAATTCTTACTGCTGAAAGGTTGATCATTTTGTACAAGAAAAGATTATTGAAGTCTGCTAGGATGCTATATGGCAACGACAACACCGATTGGTTTCTACGATCCGAAACATAGAAGCCGGTTGTGTACACGCTGGAAAGAAGAAAATAACATTCAAGTACTTGATTGGCCTTCGCAATCGCCGGATGCCAATCCTATTGAAAATGTTTGGGGATTAATGAAGCAGAAGCTTCAAGGAGCTTCAAAATCAATCCAAATCAATTTGGAATAACTTATCGGCAGACTACGCGGAAAAATTGGCCGAAAGTTGTCACCGAAGATGCCAGTCAATAATCAATAGTGACGGCGATTGGACCATGTATTAAGTATAATTGCGAAAATGTATTTTGTATTTACTTTCAATAAAAAATAAAATTTCTTACTTGTAACACTTTGTTTTTATTTTGTGAGGTATACGGTCTTGTGGAAATGACTGTACATGCTTTTACCCTGTATGGGGTCAGATACATCGTTTTTTTTTGCACAAAAGCTCGGGTTAACTACCCGTGACTTGGATAGCTGCAAAATAACGCGCTTATTGTTGTTGTATTGCGCGTTATTTCACTAACCTATACATGTTAATATAATGTTGTAGTATCAACATTTTAATTTAATCGTTTTTTGTATATTTTCAAAAGAATTATTTTTCTTCCAATTCTTGAGAAACGTTTGGGAAACAAAACACATTCCCATCGCGAACGGTACTCAATATCTCCGTTTTTTCTCGTTTGGATGTCATTAATTAAAAAACCACAGTTAATTATGAAATCCTCGTTGTCTGAAATTTTTGTTTGACACTATGTAGAACAAGATAAACAGAACTAGAAACAAAACCAGTCTGTTCAATTGAAACAGTTTGTTACCATAAAACAGAACTGTTTTCAAAAAACAAAACTTATTTCTGTTTTTGTTTTTGAAGACAAAACTGTTTTTCAAACTGTCTCTTTGGTGGAAACTCGGCATAATATGGCTTGTAGGTTAAGGCTAAGCGTCGTGCAAAAAAATGGTCAACTACTCGGTTATATATCAAGTGCAATGGATCCCTTGACGTCAATTTATTTATTTTTATACCCTAGACTTTTAGTATAGGGTATATTGTTTTTGTCACGACGGAAATATGTAACACCTTAAAGGAGGCTCCGGAGGTATAGCAATGTATATATATAAATGATCAGGGTCACCTCCTGATTCGATTTAGCCATGTCTGTCTGTCTGTTCGCACGATAACTTTCGATAGAATGAAGCTAGAGCCTTGAAATTTTGGTCAGATGTTGGAAGTATGATCTAGTTGATTGGTATTGAAAATGGGCATGATCAGGCCAAGAGAACGCCTACCTCCCCTACATATGTAAAATAATTAAATGTATTTATAACTCCCGATTAAATAAACATGAAAAGCTCTAGCTTTGGTAGATTGCTCGTGAGGGTAATCTTATACTCCTCTGGAAAAACAAAATCGATCAGTTGAAAAGTAACGGTGATTTTTTTACAGAGCCCCGTACTACCCTACTTTTCAGGTTTTTTGTCCATAACTCTTGAACAAATTGACGTAGACATCTGATTTTTGGTATGTAACCCTGAAGTGAGAAGCTGCTTTGGTTTTAGTAAGTTGGACATAATCAGATCAAAGGAACGCCTACCTCCCCTACAAAATTTAAAAAATTAAATATTACTTTAATTACGATAACTTTCGATAGAATAACACTAGCGAGTTGAAAATTTGGCAGAAACGTAGGTAGTAATATCCTGTTGGTTGGTATTGAAAATGGGCAAGATCCGACCCAAGGAACCCCTACCTCCCCTACAAATGAAACTTCAAATAAGCGATAACTTTTGATAGAATGAAGCCAGCGACTTGAAATTTTGGTCGAATGTTTAAAGTGAGATTGAGTTAGTTGGCATTAAGGATGGGCTAGATCTGACCAAAGGAGCCCCTACCTCCCCTAGAAATGAAATTTTAAATAAGCGATAATTTACGACAAAATAAAGATAGCGACTTGAAATTTTGGTCAAATGTTTGTAGTAGGATCCAGTTGGCTAATACTGAAAATACGTAAAATCCGACCAATGAAACCCCTGCTTCCCCTACAAATGAAACTTCAAATAAGCGATAACTTTCGATAGAGGGAAGCTAGCGACTTGAAAAATTCGACAAATATTTGTGGAATTTGTTAGTTAATTGATTTTTAGAATGGCCAAGATCCTCATGAATGTGTACCAACCTCCCCTATAAACTGGCCATATATGAAACTCACTTTTAATGCATATGGTCGTTGCCAATTGGTACTTTTGGTATCACCACTAGGTCTGTACAAGTCTAGGGTATATACGTTTCGGACTCCGGACCGAAGCTTCGCTTCGGCCTGGTTATCATTTTCGATTATATTCGCGAGTTTATAAGTATATAGCATATTCGGAATTATACACTGCGCGTCATCAGGTTAGCACACTCCCCATCAGCTCTTGTTGTTGTTAACATGCAGTTACTTTTTTGTATTCTGTTTTTCTCATCTTCATATACACTCTCACTGGCAAAAAGAACATGCGACGGAAAGATCCCGTTATATGGTTTTTGCTATTTTCTTTTATTTTCGATGGAAGAATGTGCTTTATTTTTGCGTCATCCTCATCAGGTTAGCACATGCTAATTTTTATACCCTAGACTTTTAGTATAGGGTATATTGTTTTTGTCACGACGGAAATATGTAACACCTTAAAGGAGGCTCCGGAGGTATAGCAATGTATATATATAAATGATCAGGGTCACCTCCTGATTCGATTTAGCCATGTCTGTCTGTCTGTCCGTCTGTCTGTCTGTCTGTCCGTCTGTCTGTCCGTTCGCACGATAACTTTCGATAGAATGAAGCTAGAGCCTTGAAATTTTGGTCAAATATTGGTAGTGTAATCTAGTTGGATGGTATTGAAAATGGGCATGATCAGGCCAAGAGAACGCCTACCTCCCCTACATATGTAAAATACATAAATGTATCTATAACTCCCGATTAAATAAACGTGAAAAGCTCTAGCTTAGGTAGATTACTCATGAGGGTAATCTTATACTCTCCTGGGAAAATAAAATCGATCAGTTGGAAACTAACGGTAATTTTCTTACAAAAAACCCCGTACTACCCTAATTTTCAGGTTTTTTGTATATAACTCCTGAACCAATTGACATAGGCACCTGATTTTTGGCATGTAACCTTGAAGTGAGAAGCTGCTTAAGGTTTTGTAAGTTGGGCATAATCAGATCAAAGGAACGCCTACCTCCCCTACAAATTTCAAAAAATTAAATATTCCTTTAATTACGATAACTTTCGAAAAAACTATACTAGCAAGTTGAAAATTTGACAAAATGTTGCTAGTAAGACCTACTTTGTTGGTATTGAAAATGGGCAAGATCCAACCCAAGGAACCCCTACCTCCCCTACAAGTGAAACTTCAAATAAGCGTTAACTTTCGATAGAATGAAGCTAGCAACTTGAAAACTGCGACAAATATTTGTAAAATGGGTTAGTTAATTGATTTTGAGAATGGTCAAGATCCCACTGAATGAGTGCCAAACTCCCCTATGAACTGGCCATATAGGAGACCCACTTCTAGTGCATATGGTCGTTGCCAATTGGTACTTTTGGTATCACCACTAGGTCTGTACAAGTCTAGGGTATATACGAAGCTTCGGCTCGTAGTCCGAATCGATATCAAGATATCAAAAACCTGATTAATCACGATTAGTTCATGGAATGTCAAATGTGGAAAGTGTTGAATTTGACTGTGTTACTTGTGCTAAAGGAAAACTAAATTCTAGTCCATTTCCTCAGAAAATTGAGAATAGAGCAAAGGAATTGCTTGAGTTGGTCCATAGTGACATTTGTCAAGCAAGCTGTCCATCATATGGAGGAGCCAAGTATTTCATCACCTTCGTTGACGATAAAAGTCGATTCACTAAAGTTTATATAATTAAAACCAAAGGCCAAGCGTTAAAATGCTTTAAAGAAAATTAAAACATTAAGGAGTGATAACGGAACCGAATATAAAAGTGGATTATTTCAAGAGTTCTTAAAGACAAATGGTAGAAAGCATCGAACGTCAATTCCGTATACACCGCAACAAAATGGAATCGCTGAGCGGATGAACAGAACTTTAATTGAGATGGCGAGATGTATGATTGCTGAATATAATCTGGAGGAAAAGCTATGGGCTGAAGCAGTGAATACAGCAGTTTACATTAGAAATCGATGTCCGAGTAAGGCGATAAATGGATCATTACCATATAAAGCCTATTTTAACAAAACACCCACAGTGAATCACTTGAGAATTTTTGGTAGCAAAGTGATTGCATTGAAAACTGGTCAACGTAATAATAAGTTCCTCCCAAGGGCGCATGAGTACATTTTAGTCGGATACTGAGAGGAGCAGAAAGGCTATCGAGTGATGAACAAGTTGACAAAAGAAATAATTATTACTCGAGACGTTAAGTTCTTCGAAGACATCAACCTAAGCAGCATATATGTTAATCAGTTCCAAGTGGATGATCAACCTCAGCCGCAAGAAACATAATATGGATCAAGGCAACGATTCTTACGCCGAAGAAAACGTTAAATCAAAGCAATCATTTAAGGATGATAATGAAGGAGATTCAAGTCAAGGAGAATAATCATCATCATCATCGTGGCGCGATAGCCCGACGTCGGGCCTTGGCCGCCTAGATCATTGTCCTCCAATTATCTCGGTCACGTGACCGCGTCCTCCAATTTTGGGAGCCCAGCAGCTGCGCGGCGTCCACACCTACTGAGCTCTCCCAACGAGATCTCGGTCGTCCTCGCAGTCTCGCTCCGTCGACTCGTTCTGCATTCATTACTCTCTTAGGCATGCGATCATCGCCCATTCTTTGTACATGCCCTGCCCATTGAAGTCGTTGTCGTTTGACGATTTTCGAGACTTGCAGCTCATCGTACATTTCATACAACTCATGGTTGTACCGGATGCGCCATCCATCTCGATCGCAAACAGCCCCGAAAATTCGCCGTAGAACCTTACGTTCGAAAGTGTCTAGCATGTTTTCGGAGGCTTGAGTTAGGGTCCATGCTTCGCAGCCATAGCATAGCATGGTCGTATAATGGTTTTGTACACGCGGAGCTTCGTGTTTCTGTGCACATGCTTCGATTTCATTATGGGGAGAACCGAGAAAAAAGTCTTATTAGCTAACTGTATCCGTCGCTTGATTTCGTCAGTTTCGTTGGCGTCCCTTGACAAGTTGCAACCCAGGTAAATGAAGTTGTTCACGAACTCGATGTTGAGGTCCCCCACATTGATGCTTGGTTGTGCAGGTGTCCTTGTCACCGATTGCATCATTATTTTAGTTTTACCCTCGTTAATACGTAATTCAACTTCCTTTGCAGCGGTATCGAGCGTATGCAGAAGTTCTTCTGCGTCAGCCAATCTTCGGGACATGATGTTGATGTCGTCGGCGTACGCTGCTCAAGGAGAATACTCAACACCAAAGTCAGGAATTATATGTTGCGCGATAGAGAAAAAATAAAGCAACCAGTTAGACTTCAGTTGAACAACATTTGTGTGAAACAATCCGGCAAATATCCAAGAAGCTCTAAAGAGCATAAATCGAAATGAATGGATAAGTGCAATGGAGCAAGAATATAATTCGTTAATTGAGAATAATACGTGGACATTAGTGGATCGCCCAAAGGACAAAAATATAATAGGATCGAAATGGGTCTACAGAACAAAGTACAATGAAAGCGGTGAAGTAGAAAGATTTAAAGCGAGATTAGTGGCGCAAGGTTTTAATCAAAAGTATCAAGTGGACTATAATGAAACTTTCAGTCCAGTATTCAAAAGCTCGACTCTAAGGCTACTAATTGCTATTGCAATAGAGGAAGATTTTATAATACATCAAATCGATATTAAACATGCCTACATAAACAGTGAATTAAATGCTGAAATATTTATGGAACAACCAAAAGGATTCTCGAACGATAAAAATAAAGTGTGTAAACTAAATAAAAGTATTTATGGACTAAAACAATCCGGAAGAGAATGGAATAACGCGCTAAATAAAGTTTTAACTGATAAAATGAAATTCAAACGATTAAAATCTGATCCGTGTGTATATGTAAAGAACGAAAACATAATAATAGCAGTGTATGTTGACGATATTATTATAATGTCAAAAAATTTAAATGAAATTGATAATGCAAAACGTGAATTAAAAAATGAATTTGAACTTGAGGACAAAGGTGAATTAAAATACATTCACTCGAAATAAGCAGAAATAAAAATAGTGTGACTGTAACACAAGCAAATTATACGACAAACCTGTTAGAAAAATACAATATGACAAACTGCAAGGAAGTTTCAACACCCGTCGAAACAAATCTACAACTACAACAATGTAAAGCAGAATCGTGTGATCAAGTGAATCCAAGCGAATATCAATCTTTAATCGGATCGCTGATGTACTTAGGAATCTATACAAGGCCAGATATTATGTTCGTCATCAGTTATCTATCGCAGTTTAACAAGAAACCTCATAAGGAGCATTTCAACGCAGCTAAAAGAATTTTAAGATATTTAAAGGGGACTGTTAATCATGGTTTATATTTCCAGAAAACAGGAAAATCTCTCACTTGCTACGCAGATGCAGATTGGGGAGGTGACTCAACAGACAGAAAGTCTTATACTGGCTATCTATTCAAACTAGCACACGGACCAATCAGCTGGGAAACAAAGAAGCAACCTACAGTGGCTCTAAGTAGTGCAGAAGCGGAGTATATGGCGATAAGTCAAGCATGCAAGGAACTAATCTTTCTAAAAAATTTGTTAAATGAATTATGCTTAAACAAATTTGTTAAATTACCAATCGATGTATTTTCTGATAGTCAAGGAGCAGCAAATTTAGTAAGAAATAATACAAGTAATAAACGAACAAAACATATTGATATAAGGCATCACTTTATCAGGGAATTAAATGAAAATGGTATAATTAACATTCTTTTTGTATCAACAAATCAAATGAAAGCAGATATTTTAACCAAACGTTTATCAAAGGAAAAATTTATATATTTAAAAACGAAATTGATGAATTATAATTGTTGAGCTAGTATTTCATTGAGGGGGAGTGTAAGTATTCAATAAAATACTATGTATTGGAATTTACATTTACATATATACAATGTACTCGTAGGTTATAATAATTTTGAAGTCATACTTAGTCGTAACCCAATTGTTCAAGTGACCGGACGTAAAAATAAAATTTGTAAAGTTGTAATTAAAACTGTGTTTTAAATTATTTATAAAATTCCCAATAGATTTTCAATGCTGATAAGAGAGCAATTTTGAGAGAAGCATGAAACTCTCATGACTCGGCCGCAAAAATCAGGGATAAATGTTGGTGTTAAAGCGAGCTTATCTACTATTCAGAGTTATAAGGAATGCTCTACATTTAATAAGACTAAAATTTAAGAAAAAAATCCCACTTAACCTGGCTCGAAAGGAAATGCGCTTGAATTTTGCACGATCGCACATGACATGGAATTCTGATTGGCGCTGCCTTGTCTTTTCGAATGAAAAGAAATTTAATTTGGAAGGTCCAGACGGATATAACTACTACTCCCATGATATTCGCAAGAAGGAACACCAGTTGGATCGCCTTCATAGTCGGGTGGAGGGTGTGATGGTGTCGGGAGCCATCTGCTAGTATGGTACGTGCGAGTTACAGTTTTTACAGCAAATATAAATGCAAACACTTACAAAAAGTACTTCAAACTGCTTTTCCCTATTTAAAAAAAATTTGTTTGTTAATTTGCCATGGCATTTTCAACTCGACAATGCCCCGACCCACACTGCCCGGGTGGTTAAGTCATGGATTGAGGGCCAAAATGACTGGCCGCCTTACTTATCCGACATCAATATAATAGAAAACGTGTGGAGATGGCTGGTTTGTAAAGTTTACGCGTCTGGAAAACAATATTTAAACAAAGCGGAGCTAATTGAGGGCACCAAGCGCGCTTGGTTAGCCATTTCTCTCAATTATATTGGAAAATGTACGAGTCGCTTCCTAATCGAACATATGAGGTCATTCACGACAAGGGAGTATCCACACATTATTTAAATTTACTGAAAAATGCTTAAATTACTAAATGTATAAGTTCAGATATAAGTTCATTGCTTAAAAGCTTAACAAAAATGAAAAAAAGTGGTGTGTGCTAACCTGATGACCAAAATTGAATTGTGTTATTTTTCGAAAAAAGTTATAAAAAAAAATTTTAAAAAATGGAGAAACAATACTTTTTATTTTATTTAACTGAGAATTGAATCGGCAATAACCAACAATAATTTTACAATTTATCTCTTTTAGTTTGGCTGGAATTGAGCCGGAACCGCTTACGCGAGGGGGTGTGCTAACCTGATGACGCGGAGTGTATATGATGTGTTCACCAACGGACTTGATAACAAAAATCAAATTAAACTGCGAAAATGTCAAGTTTTTCACAATTAATTTCCCATTTAGTGACATCTGTTGACATATTTATCCGGTGTAGGTTTCTTGCCCCGTTGAGTTCCCCAGATTAACGCAATGTTGTAATTGCATGTTGTTGAAATGAATTAATCGACATTGGAGTACAACAGAACGCGCCTATTGTCAATTGTGTTTCGGTTGACACTGGCTGCGATCCTACGAGCGGATCAGAATTTCCCCTCCGGTAAAATATGCACGGATAACTGTCAATTTTTGGATCTGAATACTTTTCAGATTCGGAGGGGAACATTTTCAGATCCAAAAATTGACAGTTGTCCATAGATATTATACCGGAGGGGAAGGCATATGGAGAAGTCTGTTCCTGTTCCGCTCATGGGACCGCGACCATTATTTCACCAAGGTTTAGTAAAGTTTCACAACTTGGTACGACTTTCTATCAACACCGTAATATAAAGATGTAAAAATCAGTAATCCGAGAAAATTAAATATCGATTCCAATCCAGAATTTTGTACAGAAATGCGCCACGGTTTTTTTCACCAAATAAAATGACGCAGCACTCTCCAAATGGTAACCAGCACTCTCCAAATGGTAACAGACAAGGCATTTCGAGGTCTTGACAAATTCAATTTATTGTTGATATATACGAATAGTCAAGATTTGAGCGTCAGTTTAACAAACTTCAGCAAAGATCCAGTGACTGTCGCGAATTTATTACGTATCTTGAATTTACAATTTTTTGCTGATCACCCAACTCATGGCCGATGGAAAGCTGATAAATATTTTTAGGATTTTGCTTCTTGAAAATACGAGCATGATAGTTAAGCCGCGATTTCGCATACAACAGAATTAGGAACAGGAACAGATTCCAGTACATTCACTATATAATTAAGTTCCTGTCGCTATAGCGATGGTGGTTTACATTATATAGTACATACGCATATGATTACTTCATAGGTTTGAAAATGATGATTTTTGAGTACCCCAATGCTATTTGGGGTTATCATGGAAGTATAATGAGGTAACTTATATTATCAGTGCAAAAACACGTGTACGTGTGCGATGGATGCAAATTTCAGATTTTTTTTTGACGTTGATCGGTAAAACAATCATTTCAGCACCCGCCGTTGGTTGATACACCTTCTTTGGTAAAGAAAACCAATTTCTTTAATAGAGACCGAGCGAAAGACCGCAGTGTATTATTTATTATTTTAGTTCAAGTTCAGAATCATAGCCTGCGCGTAGAAACGGTTGATAGAAAACAACCCTGCGCAGCGAAGCGTTCCAACTTTTGCTAGTATATTAATTCTTGATCGCCAAGCACTGCGTTGCGGTGCGTCACCGATATGCGTCTCAACTTTCGTCAGTACTAATAGGGGTACCGGTTAATTCGTGCGGTTTTCTAACAGAAAATTGAAGCTTTAAGGTCGATGCAGACACATCAGTCACGTCACAGTTCAGTCAACCTTCCGAATCATAACCGTCATCGTCAAGTCACAGTCAAAATAGCGGCTGTATTCACATATAGCCGTCAGGGTATTCAGACCGTAGTCAGTCATTTTTTGTGTATGCTCTCGAGTGTACCTAGATTTACCATCTATTTTTATTTCATTTCCAATTTGTTTCCATATCCTGTTTTTATATGCTATATCCATGTATTTATTATGCGATAAATCGTACAGAACGGGGTGATTTCGAACCAACTCGATTAATTTTTCGTCATCGCCCATGTTCACTTTCTAGACTGACGTCCGTCAAACACAAAAAATATCGTTGGGAAGAAATGTGAATTTGACTGTTCGGTGACGGAAGCGCGACTGACGGTTCTGATTCGTGATTGCGCCGGCTCAATGTGGACAGCGCCACTTGACTTTCAATAAACGATATTTTTTGTGACTGATACCAGACGGTGCTGACGGAACTGTGACGTGACTGATGTGTGTGTATCGACCTTTATTGTGAAAAAATGGTTACAAATTTAATTTTCAAAGTATTGTCCATCGCTAGCTATAACTTTCACGAATACCCTTTCTGAAAAATTCGGCCGGCTTCTCCGCTATCCACGAATCGATCCAATTTTTGATTTCTTCATAATTGGAGAAGTGCTGGTCAGCCGGGCCATGTTGCATTGATCGGAAGAGATAGTAATCGGATGGCGCAAGGTCTGGACTATACGGCGGGTGGCGTAGAACATCCCATTTGAGCGTTTCAAGGTAGGTTTTGACGACCTGTGCAACATGTGGCCGAGCATTGTCATGTTGCAAAGTTACCTTGTCGTGCCTTTGTTCATATTCCGGCCGTTTTTCGCGCAGTGCTCGGCTCAAACATGGCATGGCATGGATATGGAAGACCTTAAATTCATGTGCGCCATTGCTCCCCAGACTTTGGAACTCATCATAATGGAAACTTGCTCAGCAATTATCGAGTGATTGACGCAATGCTTGATCAAAATTGGCCTAGACGGTCAAGCACCCTCGTCAACCGCTTGGAGTCAATCAAACTTTCTATCAATCAGCGTCAACGCTTGGCTCAAGCGTCAAACCGGTCCCTAGACGGTCAATCACGCTTGATTCAATCGATTGACACTGGATTTTGATCAAGCGGCTTGATTGTCTAAGGCCTCCTTGACCGGTTTGACGCTTGAGCCAAGCTTTGGTGATTGATAGAAAGTTTGATTGATTGATAGAAAGTTTCATTGACTCAACTGAGAATGAGTTTTGATCAAAAGATTAAAGGGTTGATTAAAGAGTTGATTGACGGTGTAGAAGGTCCGTGATTAACAGGACTGCAATCGTTTGATCAAGCGGCTTGATCGTCCAGGGGCTTCTTAATAAATCACTTTATATGTAAGCAAAGGTCAGCGCTACGTTTTTCTTTTCATCTCTTGCAGTCATGCGACGTGTCTGCTATTATTATTCTCTATAGTCACGCATGTTCTAGATTACAAGTAATTGAAAAGTCATTGAGCTGATAACAATGGGTTTATACAGCAAAATATAGAAAGATGCATCCATAAATTACATTGTTTGCTTCTTTCTTTTTGTGTTGTCTTCGACTTCAAATCGTAACAAGAAGAAAGACCTCGTTTTTAGCCATAATAGTTCTGTTACAAATCAATAATTTTACTAACAAAATCGTTATTGGAACTAATTGGAACATCAAGAACTAATTGCTATTGAGTTGAGAGAATATACAAATAAAGCGATTGTTATTTAAATATTTGAAAAATTCAATTCAAAGTGAAGCTAGAACTGCCATTGATTACATCAAATTTGGGTCGGAAAGTGTTTATTTAAGATTAAAACCATTAGCATTTCAGTTCATGATATTTTTGCGTCGCCACTGCGATTAAATGCATACATTTTGTATTTTAAATGATTTTGCTTTTGCCCTGACGATGTTCTGATTTTCCATTAGAATATTGAAATTTAATCAAGTGACATTATATTCAATATAATATGGTATTTATTTGCGACGTCGAATATTTAATAATTCCAAACTACTAGGAAAAAGTAAATGAAACTAAAATGGAGTAGGTGCGGTTATGCCCCGTTCATTTTAGTTTGCGGAATGCGATATGTAATAATAAAGTGAAGAACATAAGAAATCCTATTGTAGTAGTTCTTTATATAAAGTCAGGCAGTGAAAAAGATTATTAACGTTTGATCAACAAGATAGGATTGATTACCCTTTCTTTAACGGACGTACTTCTCTCCTTTTCAGGTATTTGATATGAAAAGAAGCATAAATTTATTCTTAATTCGCTGAGGTTTTTGAAGATGGATTCTTATTTTGTTTCGGGCATGGAGACCTAAAGATCGGATTCGGTTTTGTTGTTTATAAAGGGTGTAGAAAGCCACGATCGGCATAATGTTGATTAACAAAGCGTTCCGTATCCATAGGATGAATTTTAGTTTTTTATAGGAAGTTATTGGTAGTGGAGACTTTAGTCCGCAGAGACCAGATTGAGGGGCATCCTGAGCAGCCTGTTGTCCGTATATATTCGCTTTCTAGACACATTTTCTAAATTAACGAACAATCTTTGACTCCATTCTTGTTTTTATCAATGAAGCATGTAATGAACTATATCCTGGTTGTGCTGCTTCCACCGGCAGATCGAAGGCAGTACCTGATGAGTGCTGATCTCTCCGTGGTACGAAATCAGAGGCCGAAGGTCCCATTATACCCGGACTCCGATGCAAGCGCGAGAGCATCGGAGCCGTCCACCACACATACCATCGTTACCGCCCAATTTTTTTTTAGGGTAGTTTAATAAGTTTCCGCCCTTTCCTGAAAGGTGTCGCTAGAGCATTATGATCGTGTTTGATAGACAAGTCGTACATGTATTTTGAAGGTGTACTAGTAAGCACTGAAACGCAGTTGCTGACATTCATTCTCAGTTAAACAACAATTTTATATCTCGTGTCAAAGATGTCAACTTTCTATCCGACAAAACAGCATTTGCGGGAAGTTCAGTTGCACTACTTCTTAATGGACAAAAGCGCTGCAGAGACACATCGTTTGCTTGTAAATGTTTATGGTGGCAATGCCCCGTCGAGTACTTCGACAAAAGAATGGTTCGGCGATTCAAAAATGGCGATTTTGATGTAAGTGACAAAGCACGCGAGGGAGCCCCTAAAAAGTTCCAAGATTTTAAACTGAGAAAATTACTCGATGAAGATTCGTGCCAAACACTTGAGGAGTTGTCAGAAACATTAAATGTTGATAAATCAACAGTTAGTAAACGCTTACATGCAATGGGAATGGTGCAGAAACTAAATTGGTTGTCACATCAACTGAAGGAGAGAGTCATGGAGAGGCGTTTGGTTACATGTCAGATACTGCTTGAACGGTACCGAAAATAAAGTCTCCTGCATCGAATTGTTACTGGGGACGAAAAATGGATATACATACTACGATAATCCTAAATGACGTAAGTCATGGAGTATGCCAGGTGAACCTAGTCCATCGATGCCAAAACGAAATATCCACAGTTCGGAGATTTTGTTGTGCATTTGGGTGGATCATAAAAGAGTCGTGTATCATGAACTCCTGAAACCGTCCGAAACCATCACTGGGGATCGTTATCGACTGCAGCTTATACTTTGAACCGAGCTTTAAAAGAAAAACGGCCAGAATGGAATGACTGATAGACATGAAAAATTAATTCTGCTCAACGATAACGCCAGGCCCCATGTTGCAAAGTCGGTCAAAAACTACCTCGAAGGAGTGAAATGGGAAATTTTAACCCACCTGCCCTACTCTCCAGACATTGCCCCTTCGGATTTTCACTTGTTTCGGTCCATGCAGACAGCCCTTTCTGGAGAAAGGTTCTCTTCTTTCGAAAACATCGAAAATTGGATCGGGTCAAAAGATCAAGAATTTTTTTTATAGATATATTATTATTGTGTGAAAGATGGAGTAAAGTTATCGCCTCAAATGGAGCATACTTTGAATGAAATCATTTTGTAAGTAATTGTTTAAATAAATATCAAATATCGAAAAAAGGTGGAAAATTATTCAACTACCCAATATTATTCCCCATTTTTGCTTTCCTTGTTTGTGTTGTTTTCCCCAGGCCTATGATTTTTTTTTTAATACGTAAAGGACAGGGGCAACGAGGAGTAAACATTCCGCCCACGTCTCCCAAACTGAGCTACAGCAAGCATAGGCCGCTGCTTAGCTCGTTGAGGGGCCTTTTTTCTTCGCCAGAGGGCACGGCTCAACCTTCACGGTCATTATGCTACCTAAGGCTCCCCATGGTCATCTGCGGATGCTCACCAAACCGTCCATTACAAGCAGAAACATAAAAGGCTGCGCTGTTAATTGCCTTGACTCCTCCGTGGTTATGGGCGCGTCAGCATGTCTATGCCTTGTTGACGTTGTGATAGCATATCTACTTTTTGGAAGTGCAGTTGCTAGCATGCACTTCCTATCCGGGCTCAGTACAGAGAGGTATAGGGGCGATTTACCGAGAGCAAACTTGACATTCAACCAATTCACTTTCAATTCTAATCCAGATGTGATCCCATACAAGATCTGGATCAAAGGCCGGTCAGTAGTTTTGTATGAAAGTTGATCTTTGTACGATTGAATCAAACGCTACTATTGAATCCTCACTATTCTTTTATAAAAAAAAACCTGAATTGAAATTTTGTCGTAGTTACCAGAGTGAGAATTTTGAAAATTTTAACGCCCCTCGCTCCGCTATGGTTGCTTCGAATTAGAAAAAAAATACCAGGAGAGGATGATATCCCACATCCTTATTAACCCCTCTATGAAAGTGACCAACATACCACCACCTAAACCGTTTTTCAAGACTGTTAAAGCAAGAGACATTAAATTTTCAAGAAAGATTGGGACGACCGATAGCTCAGTGCGTAGAAGCGTCAGTCTTGAATGTGACTACGGTCGTTACAGGTTCAAGTCCCATCCACGGCGTTCGTGGCCATGGATGTTCATGTTGTCTTTCCCTTGTGATGCAGAGCGTAATAATAAGCCACAACATCTCCCGACTTGACGCAGGTAAGCGGCTAAATGGCAGTAAAACGTCAGCCACATGGAATAGTTGGGCAAAAAAAAAATGAGTATGAGCATAAATTTGGCCTATGCATGACAATGAAAACTTCTGCCTCTGCGACTTATAACAATCCTCCATATTCCTACCAAATTTAATATACAGAAGAAACTCTGTTAACCGAAATAAAGAAAGCGAGGGTGATTTTGGACAACCAAAATTTCGATTAATAAAGTAGCAGCGTTAGTCGTTCCCGCCCTCACACTAATGTGAGAAACGATGCAGATAAGTCTGATAAGATGTGCCTCGCATTAGTGTTCGAAACCGGCCAACATTTTTTGGGCACCATTCGGGGGGAATTTTATCTCCCCAAGAAAACTTACATGAAATCCAACAGTAGTATGTAAAATATAACTCTCTGACTACAAAGATCATCATAAGATATAGTTTGACAACAGAAGCGTAAGACTTAAAAAAAAAAAACAATATTTCCTAGCTTCCAGACCATGCTTTCAAGAGTAGGTTTTTCACGAAAGGAATATTTGTACTGCATCCCTGGAATGAACCGGCCAGAACAGCCTCCAACACTTCTGTCTGTTGTCTAGAACCTTCTTAAGTGAAATTTCTTGAGCCATTCGCGATGCATAAAGATCTCGTAAGCATATATGGTGCAATGCGCACCACACCAACGCGAGCAATGGAGGCATTGCTGGGACTGCCGCCGTTGGACTTATTTATAAAGAAAACGGCGGCGCTTTCGGCAATACGCATGGAAAGGGATGCCATGTGGCATCGCTTTGGAACTAGCAGCGGTCATAAGAGCATCCTAGACATTATTCATGATGAGATCAGGGAGACTCTAATGCCGGTAGAAGGCATGAGTAGACGTAGGGTAGTTGAAAGACTGCACAAGACTCACATTGCAGATGGAAACATACACAAGAGTGTGTGTACAATGACATCAGCATTTTTACTGATGGCTCTTTAATGGACGGTAAAGCGGGGGCGGGGGTTTACTCTGAAGAGCTAAACCTAGCATGAGCGCTTAGTCTAGGAGAGTATGTGTCCGTATACCAGGCGGAGATGCTTGGCTTGTTGCATGCGTTGGACCACCTGCTTGAAGGTCAGGTGCGGTGGAAGAAAATCCTTATTGCACTGGACAACCAATCGGTGATCAGACGCGTGCAGCAGGCGAACATAAACTCTAAACTGGTGCTAGAGTGTGTCCGGAAGCTCAACACGTGTGCCTCAGAAAATGAGGTTACGCTGATGTGGGTAAAAGGACACATAGGTACAACAGGAAATGAGGCGGCGGATGCCCTACACAGTTAAAAATCCTGGTCTATTATCAATGCTAATTGGGGTTACATATATGACGACACCAAAATTGTATTAGATTTTAATAAAATGAAAGTATTACAATTGCTTCCGTAAACTTCACTGGTTTAAATATTAAACTTTTATGGCATTATTTTTTTAATCAAATTGTTGGTTTAAAATTTAATCTACAGATATTATAATCTATGAAAAAATATGAATTTTACTGCGTTTTTTTAACTCCTCTAAGTTTTTTCTCCATTATTTTTTTTTTTCAATTTTCTAAACTTCCAAATCCTTTATTAAGCCCATCGCAGGTTAGCCAGCTAATCTTTAACTTTTTTCGCCATGGCGCAGCATCGAACCTGTGAACTCCGTGTTGTAGAGTTGCGACCTAGACCACTCGGCCACGCAGCATAATATTTTGAGCTGACTGCGAGTAGTTATAGTGAGACTTGAGACTAAAAAAATATACTTTGTGGGGTTTACCTTTTAATTAAACTTAGATTAGAAACTAATGCGAGAACAAAAAGAACACAAAAAGGTTTGAATTGTATTAGAATTTATTACAAATTGGTTTAAAATAGAAGTAAACATTGAATTGTATTAGAATTTATTACAAATTTGGTTTAAAATAGAAGTAAACTTTGAAAGGGTTTAGATTATAGAATTAAAATTATTAAAAATGGTGGTAGTCCAAGACCAGGTTTAAAAAAAATACCGAGATTTTTAACTGTGTAGCAAAACAGGGATCTGCGGCAACTTTCATTGGCCCAGAACCCAGAGTTGCTCTGGGGAACGGCATGATTGGAGCGAAGGTTGGGGAGTGGATGGACTCCATGCTTCAACAAAGATGGCAGGAGCTAGTCACTTGCAAACAAGCTCGGAATGCAATGACCCGCCCTTGAAACAGGGAAGCGCAGAAAGGTACTCAGTTACAAACGGAGTACCCTAAGCTGGATAACTGCCTTGGTCACAGGGCATGGTAATTTTAAGGCTCATCTCGCCAAGATGAAAATTGGTTGAGGATCACAGGCAAGCACACGATAAGTGTGGAAGCCACGAGTGAACTCAGCCTTAAACAAATGCTATTGTAGCAATAACACGGGACTCAGTGATGAAGAAAGAGGTCGACAACTATCAGTCGACATCTGGAAGCCACTGATGACCGGGAGGGGGCGAAAAGGGACCCAAACGTTAGTGGTCTGCTTCGGCTATCCCCCAGAATATAATAATAATATCTCCTCCGATTGACCCAAATCTGAAGAAAACTATCCACTGGGATCATGTTCGTGTTCGACAGTATATGGCTGGGCTAAGGTCTTAGTAGAGGACAGTATCTATCGTTTCTGCGAAGATGATGCTGATGATGAAACGTCAATAATATTCTCCCTACTTCTGACTAACTTCTTTAATACGAACAAGTTTGAGACAGCTAAGTGCTGTTATCAGACCAAGAATTATAGCACAAAAGACCATATAGCCTCTGTATTATTTGCCCTAACCTCTAGTGGGGCATAGCGTGTCAACTATTCCCATGTGTCTTAGTTGACGTTTCGTTAGCATACACTGGTTTCGGACGATGCATGTTGCTAGAATGCACATTCTGCGCATTTAGCCGCATACCTGAGTCGGGAAAAGTTGTGACTTAGACGGCCGGCAAATGTTGCGACGCACGTTGTTTGTGCTCGTTGAACAGAAACAACAACAAACAATAGAAACGTGCCGTGCGTTGCCATGCCGTGCATCACAAAATTCGCCGGCCTTTATTGTCACGCCCCTCACCATAGGGGAAGACAACAGCTTAGTCAGAGAGCTGTAGCACAAAAGACAATTTAGCCTCTGTGCTTACGAACAATGTACAAGCTGATAGTGAGCTTTTGGGCCAGATTGCGAAATTTCTGACTGAATGCATGACAGTACAGACTAAGTTGTGTCGTAAGCAAATAGTCTGATATGTTTAGGTAGAAAGAAACTGCCGTGACCCTGAATATTTTTTTAAGAGAACGAATCTTTGTGCTAATTTACAACACACGTTAAAAAAATGAGTTTTATTTAAATCAAAAATCTAATTGAACTAAAATGTAAACACTTGTGCAGCTATCCGTTTTATTAGAATGCATATAGGCTTATTTGTCATATCCGACATTCACAACCAAATTTAAGTTTTCAATTAAATTTATACCGGTTTCAAGCAGAAACATTTTCTACACTCCATATCAAATGCATTTGTTCAAACAATCAAAGCTCCAATTATCAAGGACATTTCAAAAACTCCCAAAAACGATCTTTGTACCCGAAACCCAAAGAAGAAAAACACGGTGACTATCTGATCAATATTGTCAATTTTATTGAGAGAATCAACTCTATTGATGCAACTTAAAAGCTTGTAAGACGAGACAACAAAATATGTTTTCTTTTTCAAGAAAACCATTCACCTTTAGCTGCGTCACGTTGTTGTGGTAAATGTCCAAGAGCTTGATCTCTATCCGATAACAACTACACACTATGCATATTAAGTAACTGGACAACGTTAAACGAATCTTTTATGAGAAATTTGTCCAAACATTTTGGTCCAATCTAAAACCGTGGACTACGGAAAATTTTGGTACTTGTATTTTTGCGTCAGCAATTGGACTTTGAATGTTTAATGTCCACATTTTGAAACGATTACCCAATATTTAGGCCAATATTCACGTTATATAGCGAATAAATTAGTTTGAAAATGTATAAAAAAAAGGTTATACGTGAAATAGCAGCTGCCTGAAAATCACGTGGAGGATGCGTGATATGCAAAAACCTACGGATATCTTTTTATTTACAAGTTGTCGAAGGCGTCCAATCTATACGCAACAATAATATGGATAAAATGTTGAAAAGACAAGAAAAGAAACCCAATAAGAAAAGAAATAATGATCATGAATTAACTTGTGGTTCCAGAAGTAGTTGTGCGCAGCTAGCAAGTTTTACTCGTATGTGTAGAATTTTCGTAAGCAAGGAAACTAAACAAAAACCTACTTTGCATGTGTATGCAGTTGGCAAAAGAATTAATTAAAGACCGAGGTCGGCCGGTCAGATTGCAGCCAATACGAGTTTCGATGTGGAGCAAAGCTCGTTGACCACAAATCATTTTATTCTAATAAAAAAACAGGCAGGCGCTGCAGTTTTCTAGTGGAAATATGCCTCAAAGTTTAAATTATATGTTGCTGATATGCAGAATACGTAAAACATGTTTTTTTTATAATGTTTAAAATCAAGAAATGTACAAACATATCTAAACAATTTATCGTCGTCCCTTCTTACTGACCAAAATAGTTAAATTTTCCTTGATGTTACTATTTTCGATACACAGTCCTCTAATTAGAAACTTGATAATGTATCTATTTCTAGGGTTTTGTAGTAAAAACAGAACCCTTCTAAAATCGGTCAAATAGACGTCCGTCTGTCTGTCCATAGAATATCTCTCGAACGGGTGAAGCTTCATACATGAAATTTGGTGAGAATATGTGCAAATATTTTGGTCTATTACGACACGTCGGCGTCGCTTTATCATATGAAAGGGAACGCTCCATTTTTATACTCTTCACGTATGTGATAGGGTATATTAGCTTTGTCGTGAAGTTCGCAACGCATGGAAGGAATCATCTCCGACCATAAACTATATATATTCTTGGACAGTATGATGAGGTGAGTCGATTAAGCTTTGACTGTCTGTCCGTCTGTCTGGTTCTATGTAAACTAATCTCTTAATTTTAAAGCTATCGAGGTGAAATTTTGCACAAAGCCTTCTTTCTATTGCAGCTACCTACTCTAGCCATAAATATTTTTACAAGGTTTGGCAACCCTGCAGAAAGGAACCGCTATAATGCATTTCTTAAAAATTGAGCTAATCGCTATAGTACGCTTGTGCTTGATGCATTTGTCATCATTTGAGTTTAATTTTTAGTGTAGTGAACATGGATTGGGGTGACAAAGAAAATAGAATTGCTGTGATTGCACTTCATAAAGTAGGAATGCAACCAAGTGATATTTTTAAGACTCTGCATACCCTTAGTATAAGCCGAATGTTTGTATATCGGGCTATTGAAAGATTTAATGATACGTCTGGAGTAAGTGACCGTGAAAGAAGTGGCCGTCCGCGAACTACTCGAACACCTCAAGCGGTTAAAGCCGTGCGCGAGAGAATTCGCCGTAATCCTCTTCAGAAACAAAAAATTTTATCGCGTGAGATGAAAATACCCCAAAGAACAATTTCACGTATCATCAAAAGTGACTTGGGGTTGGGTGCTTATCGTAGATCTACCGGGCATTTACTAACAGATTCGTTAAAAAAAATAGAGTGGAAAAATCAAAACGATTACTTTGCCGGTACGCAAACCAAGAACACCGTAAAATTTTGTTTACGGACGAAAAAATTTTTACTGTCGAAGAAACATTTAATAAACAAAACGATAGGGTTTATGCTCGCAGTGCCAGAGAAGCTTCTCAAGTTGCCCAAAAGGTTCAAAGAGGTCATCATCCAGCCTCAGTAATGGTTTGGTGGGATGTTAGCTACAACGGGGTGACAAAGTTGCATTTTTGTGAGAAGGGCGTCAAAACGTCTGCCAAAATTTATCAAGAAAGTGTCCTTGAAAGTGTAGTGAAACCTCTCAACACGTCATTATTCAAAAATCAGCCTTGGAGTTTCCAGCAAGATTCTGCACCAGGTCATAAGGCGAAGTCAACCCAAAAATGGCTTGAAGAAAATGTTCCAGATTTTATTAAAGCTGAAGATTGGCCTTCCTCTAGCCCAGACCTGAATCCGCTGGATTACGAATTATGGTCTGTCTTAGAGCAAATGACGTGCTCTAAAAGACATTCTAATATCGAATCCTTAAAGAAGTCTCTTACACATGCAGTCGCCAACTTTCCGATTGAAGTCGTGCGTGCTTCCATAGATAAGTGGCCAGCTCGATTAAAGGCTTGTGTAAAGGCAAAAGGCAATCACTTCGAATGACTTGTTGCAATTTCCGTTGTTGACAATGCATTTAATAAATAAACAATGATTTCTTAACATATAACACCTCTTTTATTGAACAGTGCTTCAAAAAGTTTGTAACAGTATTTATGGCTAGACTAGGTATATACAGTGGCTCACAGCTTAAATGATGTGAGTACTTTTTACGAGGAAAACCCTTAAAAACTCCCGGAAAATGGAAAATCCTTTTCTTCAAACAAACAAAATATTTCATCTTGTGGTTCTATTTATTATTTCCAATATAAAAAAAAAAAATATTCCAACCAGCGGAAAAATATAAAAGTTCATTATAAACACCAACTATCACATCACAGCTTAAATGATGCGCCATTTAAAGAGCATACATATAACGGTAGGCGTAACGTATTTCTGAATTTTCATTGTTATTCTAGCTGTGGAGTGTGATAGTAAAAATTTATTTATCATTTGGACTGATCAGTAGTGGGAATAAAGTTAACAGTTTATTAGTTTATTTGAAAATGGGTCGGCGAACAACAATTGAAGAGCGTGAGCTCATTATTAAACATTACAAAAATAGGAAAACTCAAAAAGAAATAGGGGAAATCACGTGCAAGCCAAAGTCTACAGTCCAGCACATAATTGAACGATTTGTTCATGAAAATCGCGTAGAAAATAAGGGCAGAACAGCGCCAAATAGAATATTTTCCGTTTCCGATTGTCGCTGGATTGTAGGACAGGTGAAGAAAAATCCCAAGCTGAGCGCACCAAAACTAACGCAGGAAGCGGAAAAATTTCTTAATAAGAAGTGTACCCCAGAAACCGTAAAAAGAGTTTTAAGGGATGCGAATTTTAACGGAAGAGTATCCAGGAAAAAACCCTATATTAGTGCTAAAAATAAAGCAAGAAGAATGGAATTTGCACGCGAACACGTAACAAAAGGTACAAATTTCTGGGATACCGTTCTTTTCGCGGACGAGAGCAAGTTCAACATTTTCGGAAGCGATGGAAGAGGTTATGTGTGGAGACAACCAAATGCTGAACTGCAACCACGGAATTTATGCAGTTTTGGTGTGGGGGTGCATGGCATCTTCCGGAGTGGGAAACTTAGTGTTCATCGAGGGCAATCTGGACAAATTCCAGTATTTGAACATATTGAAGGATAATCTACTGGCGAGTGCGGAAAAATTACACCTCAAGGACAATTTTCGATTTTACGAGGACAACGACCCCAAGCACACCTCGCAATTAGTGCGAATGTGGTTGATTTGGAATTGTCCACACCAAATTAAAACGCCTGCTCAGTCGCCAGATCTAAATGTTATCGAACATTTATGGTCAAAGCTAGAAGAGGGAATCAGAAAACATCCGATAAGCAGTAAGGACGACCTCAAAAGGGCACTTCAATAAGAATGGGAAGCCATTTCACCAGACTACACCAAAAAGTTGGTACACTCAATGCCAAATCGCCTCAAAGCGGTATTGGAGCAATCAGGATATCCAACTAGATATTGAATAAAGTTTCGAAAAAAAAAAATATTATAAGTTTGAAATGAAGGACTTTTTTGAGAGAACATCATTTAAGCTGTGACGTGATATTTGTGTTTATATAATGATGCATGTTTTTTATCATATTCTTTTTATTATTTGTTTCTTAAATTCCTTAATAAAAAAAAACGTAAACGAAAAATGAAACTTCTGAGTGTTTCGTTTTATTAAGGGTTCCTCTTCTCTTTTGTGGTCTGCACGTGGCTTGATTTTGTTTACTTCCTCAGCAAAAATCGGTATTGCTGTAGCGAGTATGAGTTTGATTAGGATCTTTTGTTTATGGATTGAAACAAAGATCCGGGCATGAGTACGAAGTGCACAAAATTGTGTCACATTTGTAAGCAATGGTGAAGATCATTATACGACGGATTTAATGAGTTGAGGGAGATTGCATGTGTGTAAAAAGGCATGTGAAGGGATTTTGGGTCATTCTTGGTTTGACCGTGAAGAAGTTCAAACAGTTGTGTTGATAGTGATTTGTGTTAAAAAGAAAGAAATATTCTCATTTATCAAAGGACAAAAATGTGAGTTTCACTAAGTCTTGTATCTAGTGTTGTGCAAACAGAAAATTGTTGGGTGTGCTTAGTATAACTTACCTGTGGTGTGAATATGAGTGAGGACATTGGTGGAAATTCCATTTTACTGGCGATTTGTGAAATTGTTTTATTGTCGGTTAGTGAGAGGGATGTGGTTGTGGTCGCTAGTCTGCGGGCAGATTGAGATCTGCCGACGTGCTTGTGTTGTGTGACCCGGCCACAATAGCTCTCAAAAGTGACACTGGGAAATTGAGTTGGGGGTACGGGAGGCCACAAAACTGCGGGCGGATTGAGATCCGTTGTCTTGCTTGTGTAGTGTGACCCGGCCGTAAGAGCTCTTCTCTTCCTTGGTCTATTTTTATCTGGTCTGAGTTAGGTGTTATCACGGTTCTGATACACTTATTGTCAGCCAGGAGTTTTAATTGTGAACATAGTGAATCTAATGAGCTAGTCTTCCACCAATGTTTTCATGATAGGCATGAGTTGTGTAAGTACAAGACTTACAAACTGTTTTAGTTTCGTTTCAGGCAATTGATAACAACGGCAGTTTTGTGGGCGGTGTTGGTAAGTGCCTGAGTGCTCGGAATGGTTATGTTTAAAAAAAAAAAAAAATGGGGGTCGTCTTACATTTATAATGAACTTTTATTTTTTTGTGCTGGTTGGAATCTTTTTTTGTTGTTTTTTTCATTGGAAATAATAAATAGAACCTCAAGCTGAAATATTTTGTTTGTTTGAAGAAAAGGATTTTCCATTTTTCGGGAGTTTTTAAGGGTTTTCCTCGTAAAAAGTGCTCACATCATTTAAGCTGTGAGCCACTGTATATCGGAGCCAATGAAATCGGACCACTACGTCATATAGCTGCCATAGGAACGACCGGTCCAAAAGTTCGTCTTTGTGAGAAAAACTTGTTTATCTCTAGGGATATCTTTTTTAAATTTCATACTTATCAATAGTATCTGTAGTCAAATCGCATTCCCGAATTTGGTTGAAATTGGACTACTGTGTCATATAGCTGTCATAGGAACGACCGTTCCAAAAGCAAGTTTTTGTTAGAAAAGTAGTAGTACGAGTAGTAGTAGTAGTAATCATATTAAATGCCTAACTACGTTCCTAAATTTGGTTGAAATCGGCCCACTATTGCATATACCTCTCATAGGAACAGTGAAATTGGAACAAGTTTTACCACAATTTGAAAGTGGCAAATGCATGGAGTCACAATGAAGGTATGACCCTGAAAACTAGCTTATTTTTAATTATATTTCTTATTATTTTTCTCCTCTATTTTCCTTATTTTTGTCTTTATGCATTTTCTTTAAATTTGAAGAAAGGGGAAACGAGAGAGAAAGGGGAAAATATGAGATCATGATTTGCCCCACCCCCTTACATTTCGAGACTGTTACGCTTAGAAATATAATACATTAATTCATTACATTCCGACACTATACATACTAAAAACATACCCACCGTCCTCATGTGTAGGTGCGAGTACTACTACTGCTTACTCAGTATTGATTAAAGATGAATTCGGAAGAACCTAAATTGCAGTTAATTAATTAGCCATTTTTGAAAGAGTAAAGAATAAGGGGAGGTATTCATTGCCTGTTGTTAGTTGTTTAAATACCTTCAACACCTGGACTGTGCTGACAATATTTATCTTCTTTCAAATAAATCGGAGCACTGTGAGAGTTCTATTAGTACAAACAAGAAAAAAACTTGTTTGTTGTAGCCACTGGAGCTATGCCAGAAACCAGACGAGTTCATATCGGAAAATGGTAAGTTGCGATTTCCACTTGAAATGAATTCGCACCCTTGTTGTGTCTGCCACTCTATATAAGGCAAAACACAATCCGACTTGGCTTGTGCCCGGTCACGCCTTCCTCACTGGTGTGATGCGCGAGGCGGAGGCGTCTGACGAGACGCGCGTCACACCAGCGATAGAAACCGGTGAGCACACAACACATTTCATTTATAAGTACTTGAGCTTGGGCCCAGGAAGACAGAGCAAAATCTGTGTATCGGGGCAGACGGTCGAAAAAGTGGACAGTTTTTGCTACCTCGGAAACGTAGTTACAGCAGAAGGTGAAGCAGATGCTGATGTATAGTCCTGCAACAATAATGCTCGGGGAGCTTTTTTCAGTTTGACTCCTCCCTGGCAAAACAACAACATTTCAAGACGCACCAAGCTCGGGATCTTCAAAACCAACGTAAAATCGGTGCTTCTATATGACTGTTCAACTCACTGGTCACCTTCTAACCAACAAGATAACTATATTGCAAACTATTGTCTACCAGTATCTACGTCGCATCCTACATATACGGTAGCCGGAGGTCATTTCTAACGACGACCTCCTTACTATTACTGGTCAGCACAAGATAGATACTTCCATTAAAAGGCGAAAGTGGCAATGGATAGGTCACACTCTTCGAAAAGGGCCGAACAACATTGCTCAACAGGCCCTCGATTGGAACCTGCAGGGAACCAACGCAAGTCGCCGTGTTGGGCAACCTAGTAACACCTGGAGTAGATCAGTTGAGAAAGAGGGTGTCTCCTCAATAGACAAGTCGTGGAGTGAGCTGAAAGCGATGGCGGCGAACAGGACGAAGTGGAAAGTGGTTAATGCGCTATGCCCCACAAGGGGTTAACAGGAACCAGAGAGACATTCTTGGTTGCAATTTCGTCTTAACATAAATGGCTAAGCTGGAAATGCTGAACAAAGTAGGACAAAACAATTTTTTTGTCGGACGACAGCCATCGTCACCATGCAACGTGCATGGCACTTAGCATGCCGTCGTCCTTCTCTGTCAATAGAACCAACTGTTCTGGCTTAGTGCCAGCGGTCGAAAGCGGCGAACACTATTTGGGCGCCCTTCGGGGAGTTAATTATTCTTAACAAAAATATGAAGCATTAGTCCCACTCTGGACAGAGAAGGGCGACGGCATGCTAAGTGCCATGCACGTCGCATGGTGACGATGGCTGTCGCGCCCGGCAAAAAACTTGTTTTGCAATCTAGCCACTAGCGCTAAGCCAAAACAGTTGGTGGAATTCCATATCGACAAGTAGCAAGTTGTTATTTGCATTCGAAAGGAATTCGCGCCCATGTTATGTTGGTCGGCCTATATAAGACAATCCAACATCTGACTTGGTCGTTCCCGGTCACGCCTCTCCCACTGGTGCGATGTGCGCAGAGGCGTTTGATGAGACACGCTTCGCACCAGTGGTCGAAACCGACGAACACGATTTGGGCTCCCTTCGGGGAGTTAATTATTCTTATCAAAAATATAAAGCGTTAGTCCCACTCTGGACAGAGAAGGACAACGGCATGCTAAGTGCCATGCGCGTCGCATGGTGACGATGGCGGTCGCCCGGGAAAAAAACTTGTTTTGCAATAGCCAGAACAGTTGGTGGAATTCCATATCGACAAGTAGCAAGTTGTTATTTGCATTCGAAAGGAATTCGAGCCAATGTCGTGTTGGTCGGCCAACATATAGTATGTAAGGCAATCCAACATCTGACTTGGTCGTCCCGGTCACGCCTCTCTCACTGGTGCGATGCGCGAAGCAGAGGCGTCTGATGAGAAGCGCTTCGCACCAGTGGTCGGAACCGGCGAACACGATTCTTAACAAAAATAAAAAGTAGGACAGTTGATCTCCTGCTGGCATCGAACACTACAAAACCTCGTGTGGCGGGCGAACACCCTTTATTTTCCGGATTCATTATACTCTTCATGGATGTGATAGGGTAAATTAACTTTGTCATGAAATTTGCAACGCACAGAAGGAAGCATCTCCGACCATATAAACTACCTATATATATTCTTGGTCAGTATCAATCATCAATCAATCATATTCACCGATAAATGACATTCCTGAATTTGGTTGAAATCGGCCCACTATTTCATATACTTCTCATAGGAACAGTGAAATCGGAACGAATTTTACTTGCAATTTCAAAGTGGCAAATGCACCATAAATCAAAACGAAGGTGTGAAGGGTATCATACCTGCGGGAAGCAAGCCGAGGGCTAGCTTGTTTTAAGTAAATCTAATAATGTCTATCTTCATATTTTATAAAATGCTGTAAGACTGATGTGTTTGTACTAATTTCGTCGAAGGACGGCATGTATTCCAAAACCAGCCTATATTGGGCTCTATTCTTAATCAAATGACATCAATGAAAAAATTAAGCCGGGAAGTAGAGAAGTGCCCTCGCAATTCGAGGGTTTCGTGGTGTCCGATGCCAATATGAGATGAATTATTTTACTCATGGAGAAGCGTAGCCAATAATTCCATTATTTTCCATTTTCTAGTCGAATGTCACCTTCCTGTAAGTTTCCATATTTTTTTTAGAGTTTTGTAGTAAAAACACTAAAAATAATATCATTTTCCATCTCGAAAGATTTTTATCGTTTTCTGATCATAATAATGCCCTTGATGTTGTCTATAAATCGCTACAAACCATCGACCCGAATCATTTTCGGTAGGGCCGTTTCTTGCATAGCAACATGCAGAAACACGGTCCTATGGTATGTGGCGATCTTAAGGGCCACTTCATGTTATTTCTTCTTCGCCTTGAAATTAATCAAGATGCTATTATATCATAAACAAGCAATTAGAACATTCCAAATTAGAATATCATTTTCCCCCATTTCTAGTTACACTTACTCCGCACGCCCTTTCGTAACAATATCGGCTGTCGATCAGAGGCTACCACAATATCAACTCAATGTAATTGTCTGATACTTTTTCAACTTAATTTAAATATTTAACACAGGCGCCCCCCCCTCCCCAACAGATTCTTTTAGTATTATTAACTGATTTATTATATTTTGAAATTACTTTTAAAAAAGTGGAAACAAGTCTGAACAGCGCGACAAGTTTTCATGGCTATAGCCTAGAAAAGCGCAATTTTAATTTTCTTACATCGATTTGTAATATTACCCTAGCCTAGTATAAGTTATTTACATGATCGCTATATCTGATACGATTTTTAGAAGCGCCGTTGGCACCTAGTTTTCTTCGTTTTTCCCTTTTTAAAACTCGTTCGACGTTGATGGCAATTTAATAGAAAACAAACTTTACTGAGCCGCTCTTTTGTGTTATTTTATTGCCTTATTTTCAAATCTAATTTGAATAGCTTAGTAGTTTCAAATTTTTTAAATTATTCGAAATATGTAAATAAATCTGAAATTTATTGATTAAAGAAATCGCATTGTTGTTGTTCGTTTTGTTTACTGACGAAGTGTCATTTGGCTTTTATGTTTATTGAATTATTCAAGTAATAAGTTTATTTGCATACACGAGCAATATAGTATGCCATTACATGTAATGAGTATATTAGCATTCATATATGTAAGTCAGTACGACAAAGTCATTCGATTACAAACTTAGAAATCCGTCATTGAAGAAAAAATGCATCTTTATTTTATCTGGATTCGGAACAAAGAAACAATCATCTGAAACTTAACCAGTGAACAATCAAGATAAAACATTCGAAGTCCTCGTCTGTATTTTTTTTCTGCTAAATATAGTAGAACAAAACATGTGCAAGCTAGCATGTCCCAATCACACAATATAGTAGAATAAAAATTTCAAAAGTTGCAAGAAATGTCGAAAATTAATCAATTAGAACCCATTCTAGTCCAAGCTAGGAACGCTGCAAATGCGTGATAAGGGAAAAAATCGTGTAGTTTTGAAATTTAGCACAATTTTTGGAGTCAGTCCCCTGAATATGTTCTTTAAAGTCCTCCTATTCGGGAGTGTAGGGGAAAGAGTTCCAGTTTCCCATGATTTTTTTGAAAACTATGGATTCTACAAAAAAAAAAAAATATTCCAAGCCCGAATGAAAGTAAGGTTTAATAATATGCGCTGCCAAAACCACGCGTGGGCATGGGACGATTTTTCCGTCAGTCGTTCAACTTAAGGTTCTAATACACGGGACGCGTAAACCCGTCGGGCGCGTCAAATCTACGATACCCGTCCCGTGTAAACATATCTCGCGCTCGATGGCCTCTAGAGCTCGGAGTTCAAATCTCGGCGTAACCAAAAACTGCCGAAAGTATGATACCCTTCACTTGAAGCCTTTGTTAACATTTATGGTGCATTTGCTACTTTGAATATGTGATTTGACTAAAAATTCTATTGATTAGTGTGAAATTTGAAAAAGATATCTTTAGAAATAAAAAAGTTTTTCTCACAAAGACGAATTTTTGGACTTGTCGTTCGTATGGCAGCTATAAGACGTAGTGGTCCGATTGCGTAGGTTCCGACATATTTACAGCGTGCAATAGAAAGAAGGCTTTGTACAAAATTTAATAAACTGAAAGACTAGTTTGCATAGAACCAGACAGACAAGACGGACAAGATGCATTTACAATAGAATGAAAGCCTAAAATATGACAACGCTATAGCAAAATCAGCTGTTTTTTTTAGCCGAATTCAACCGTCTTTACCGTTTCTCAGCATTCATTTGCGGCTGAGTTGATTCCAAATCCTCTTCTATCCTGAAATATGTTCTTAATGGTCAGTTTAATTGCTCTCATTTAAATAAGCAAACATAAAAAGTTCTAGCTGTCAAATCTCAGATGCAGCATGTTTGGGTTTACCGTGTCGTCAAATTTTCAACTGAAGGATAGGATAGGCGGTTAGCGTTTATCGTTACGTTAAATTTTAACCGGCTATTGTTAATCCGGCTCTAAGAATAAGAAGCTGAGTCGTCGACATCGAGGAGTGATGTGATACTACCGTCAAATCTAATCAGGGAAGCTAGATCCTCACATTGAAACGCCATTGGAGCAATGCTCCGAAATACTTTCTAAAAATTGTGAACTTAACGATTTTCATTTAATATTGTGATAATAAATAGTTGAAAACATTTTCAAGTGTTTACCCATGGAGATGAGACGAACTTGAACATACATATGTATTTTATGTATTCCATTTCATGTTCACTGATAGTGATAACAGTCATTAACGACATACCTTTTTTAGTTCATTTCTAAAGTGCGTGCCTAGTTAAAATATTTGCTACTTGTAGAATAGTAAAACAAGTCTAGCCGGTGACCATCTTGTAACAAGTCTAATATTAGCAGTATCCGATACAAACGGACAGACAGACATCCAGAGTGAATCGAACGACATGACATGGTTCTGCGACGGGAGAATTCAAACATCCACCATACAAATACGGGGGCGACCGGTAGCGCAGTGTGTTGAGGCATCAGTCTCATGTTTGACTACCGGCGTTTCGGGTTCGAATCCCGTCCACGACGACGTTCGTGGCCATGGATGTGCAGGAGGTGCATGCTGATAACTGCATTCTCCGAAACCAGTTTATGCCGTCGAAACGTCAACTGAGACACATGGAACAGTTGACACGCTATGCCCCACAAGGGGTTAGAGCAATTGATGCAAATACGGGGCGACCGCGGGGGCCAATTGCTCACTCACTATACAAATATATAGGAACAAAGTGCCGTGAAACAAGTTGACGTTCAGAATTAGATCAGCGACCGGTCAGTCGTTCCGTATAGAATCGATCTTTGTTCGAGTGAATCGAACTTGACTACTGTATAATCATCATGAGACGCTCACAAAAATAACCGATAGAAACGAAATGATGAAAAATTGATAACAATTGAAAATCTGTAAACGTTGCTATCAATCCATATTTTCATTTACATTCTTATTATTTTTCCTCGTCTTTATGTATACACAAGTCTAAAAGTTTATTTTGCTAGACACGACTCCGCGTCGATCGCTGGCGACGATCGAAAAAATACACACAAATAGTGATCCGGGCTCTATGGCTTGATCGCTAATCAGAATCACGGACAATGTGCGACGATCGTGTGCCTGTATGCAAGTAGTATGAGTGGCTATGTACATGTAACACTAAGATAGTAGATTCACAACGACATTTTTGTTTGGAAAATTATACTGATGTTTTGAACGTTATGTCTAATCAAATTAGTATAAACAGATGATCGATTATCTTGTCGCCAAGTGATTAGATCAGATTGTGTGTGTGTGAATGGCTGGGAATGAGCTAAATAGTTGATTCAAACAAGATTCTTCGTAATGAGGGTATTAGAGCTCACGAAACAAAGGTTGGTGTTAGCATCGTAATTTTTCTTAAGCGATAACGGAAAAAGGCCCACCCGATGAAAATATTAAAAAAAAATCTAAAATATTTATGTATGTAATTCGGTGCATTACTATATTCGTTATAACAAAAGATACATAGATTGATTTATGAGCGCGAAGCAGAAAAGGTTCCAAATGCTGAGACAAATGGTCTAATTGGCAGGACTAAAGGAATAATTCCTATTAAAGATGGGTATCGACCAACAAGTAATCGATTAATGAAATCGATTATAATTTTTTACGAATTAATCGATACACCGATTATTTATGACTTGAAAAATCGATTAATCGATCAAGAGGTCCAAAGGATAGCGAGCATGTGCTATGGGCATGCATTAAAGGATCATTAGGAATACAAAACCAGGCCGAAGCTTTGCTTCGGCCCGGAGTCCGAAGCGTATATACCCTAGACTTGTACAGACCTAGTGGTGATACCAAAAGTACCAAGTGGTAACGACCATATGCATTAAAAGTGAGTTTCCTGAATGGCCAGTTTATAGGGGAGGTTGGCAATCATTCAGTAGGATCTTGACCATTATCAAAATCAATTAACTAATCCATTCTACAAATATTTGTCGAATTTTTCAAGTCGCTAGCTTCATTCTACCGAAAGTTATTGCTTATTTGAAGTCTCACTTGAAGAGGAGGTAGGGGTTCCTTCGGTCGGATCTTGCTCATTATTGCCACCAACAAATAAGATCATGCTTCAAACATTTAAACAAAATTTCAAGCCTCTAGCTTCACTCTATCAAAAGTTATCGCTTATTTGAAGTTTCACTTGTAGGGGAGGTAGGGGTTCCTTAGGTCAGATCTTGCTCATTATTGCCACCAACAAATAAGATCATGCTTCAAACATTTAAACAAAATTTCAAGCCTCTAGCTTCACTCTATCGAAAGTTATCGCTTATTTGAAGTTTCACTTGTAGGGGAGGTTGGGGTTCCTTAGGTCGGATCTTGCTCATCATTGCTACCAACAAATAAGTTCATGCTACAAACATTTGTACAAAATTTCAAGTCCCTACCTTCACTCCATCGAAAGTTATCGCTTATTTGAAGTTTCATTTGTAGGGGAGGTAGGGGTTCCTTAGGTTTGATCTAACCCATCTTAAATACCAGCTAACCCGATCTCACTTCAAACATTTGACCAAAACTTCAAGTCGCTGGCTTGATTCTGTCAAAAGTTATCGCTTATTGAATTTGCCATTGTAGGGGAGGTAGGGGTTGCTTGAGTCAGATCTTACCCATTTTCAATACTAACCGAGTAGATCCTACTAACAACATTTTGTCAAATTTTCAACTCGCTAGTGTCATTTTATCGAAAGTTATCGTAATTAAAAGAATATTTAATTTTTTGAAATTTGTAGGGGAGGTAGGCGTTCCTTTGATCTGATTACGCCCAACTTACTAGAACTTAAACACCTTCTTACTCCAGGGTTACATGCCAAAAATCAGGTGTCTACGTCAATTTGTTCAAGAGTTATAGACAAAAGAACCGAAAAGTAGGGTAGTACGGGGCTCTTTGTAAGAAAATTACCGTTAATTTTCAGCTGATCGCTTTTATTTTTTTAGGGGAGTAGAAGATTATCCTCACAAGCAATTTCCAAAGCTATAGCTTTTTATGTTTATTTAATCGGGAGTTATAGATACATTTAATTATTTTACATATATAGGGGAGGTAGGCGTTCTCTTGGCCTGATCACGCCCATTTTCAATACCAACCAAGTAGATTACACTTCCAACATTTGACCAAAATTTCAAGTCTCTAACTTTATTCTATCGAAAGTTATTGTGCGAACGGACAGACAGACGGACAGACAGACAGACAGACATGGCTAAATCGAATCAGGAGGTGATCCTGATCGTTTATATATATACATTGCTATACCTCCGGAGCCTCCTTTAAGGTGTTACATATTTTCGTCGTGACAAAAACAATATACCCTATACTAAAAGTCTAGGGTATAACAACACGACTCAGCATCAGGATATGGGCTGAGTCGGGTCTTTTGTAACATATGACTTTACTTATGTGACTGATAATGATAACGAGATTTTTAAGGGTGTTCTTCTATTTTTCTCTGAAACGACCACCACCATTAATAAAAAAAAATTGTGGTAGATAGGTAAAAGTAGAATGAGAAAAGTAGTAGGTAAATACTATACACGACTGTTGTAAGTGATTTTTCGCAATGAAAGAAAAATATATCGCTCTTGAAATCTGAAGTCTCAGCGAAGAAAAAAGTTCAATAATCGTTATAAAATAATCGATTAAATCGACCCTAATGTAATCGATTAAATAAAAATCGATTATTCGACAAAATAATCGATTATTTCCATTAATCGATACCCATCCCTAATTCCTATGCAGCGTTTTGAGCTGTACGGCTAGAGCCCGCATGTCAAATTGTATGGAATTTAAAGAATTGCAAGAGTAGCCGTGTAGCGTGGTCTGTTTACGACACGGTAATTTTTCAAACTGTAAATTCTTAATTTAATTGATACGAGAGTAAGGTGAAAAGTTCTCGTCCTGACAATGAAAGACTGCGATTTTCAGTTAAAAAATTATTTTATTATTATTCATAATCTCCCTTGACTTCCACACACTTGGTCCAGCGTTTCTACAACATCAGTATTCCTTCCCGGAAGTGAGAGTCTGGAATTCTGTGAAAATATTCATCTACGGCCCTCTCAACTTCATCATTGGATGTGAAGTGCTTCCCAGAAACAAATTTCTTCAAGTTTCGGAACAGATGGAAGTCTGAGGGTGCCAAATCAGGAGAATAGGGGGATGGTCGAGCAAATCTTACCCTAAATCTCAGTTTTCCCATCGCCAACGCACACTTGTGTACAGGTGCGTTGTTCTGCTATTTTTGATTTGATTTGTTTTTCTACTTCAAGCCAGGCCTCTTCTCGCGAATTTTGACATCCAGCTGGTCAAGAAGTTTGGAGTAATATTCACCTGGTATTGTTCTGCATTTTTCAAGGTAATCAATTAACAGGATCCCGTTCGCATCCCAAAAAACGCTGGCCATGACCTTTCCGGCAGATGCGATCGATTTCTCGTTCTTTGGCGCTCAACGCTGCTGTTTCGTTTTTAGTGTGTAGTGGTGGACCCAAGTCTCATGCATGGTGACAAATCGCCGCACAAAATCGGTCGGATCCCGATTGAATCGGTGCAAAGATAACTGGGAAAATCGTTTGCGCATTTACTTTTGATCGGCATTGGACAAATGCGGAACCCATCTTGCGCATCTCTAATTCTTTGTGCAAGATATTTCGCACCCTTTCTTCCGATATCCCCGCAGCCTCAGCAATATCACTCACTTTCATTCGCCTATCGTCCAACACGATTTCATGCACTTTTACGATGGTTTCCGGTGTGGTTGCGGATTTTGGCCGTCCTTCACGTGGGTCGTCTTCGACGGACGTACGACCACGTTTAAATTCAGTTGCCCATTTTTTAACGGTTAACATCGAAGGAGCAAAGTCCACGTGAACTTTTGTTAACTTCGGATGAATTTCCATCCAAAACGAAGAGTTTTATGACCGCACGATATTCAATATTCTTCATTTTAACGAAAAACACGTAAAACGTCTACTGCAAAAATTTGTGCAAAGAAACTACTTGAGAGAACAAGTTGAAACTTGTCATACGAACTATTGACACGTGCACCCAGGCAGGAAAGGTAACTTTTCCTGATTGTAACGATATTTCTGTGTCAGGCCGAGAACTTTTCACCTTACCCTCGTATGTGAACATAATGGGTGATTCGTCGTTGTTATTAGATTTGCAACTCATTGATTAATTAATTCCATTCCGTCTCCAGCCGTACGGATCAAACCGCAGCATAGGAATTCCTCCTTAAGTCTGATGGACAAGACTGATTCTGAAAATGAAATTGCTTAGGAGGCACGGCGATATCGAGGCGGCATGCAAGACATCGTCTTCAATCGTAAAAGCGACAGCCCGCGTCCAAAACTTTTCAAAAAGCTTTTAGTTCGCGTCTAAGACAAGAATGTCTTGTAAGTATACCGGAGATGATCTGACTTTATTAGTCCAAGCACTAAGTAGAAAATAAAAGAGAGTTGTGGTGCAGTTTTGGTATTTGGTACCTTTATTTTTTTGGGTCGCTGAACACGAATCTGAGGTTTTCCAACAAAATTAACCCGGGAAATGCTCTTTTTGCAAAAAATGTAGAATGCGGTCTCATAAAACACCTTGTGTTCTATTTTTCTGATTAAAGTTGAGTTTTCCAGCGAACTAAAAAGTTTGCCGTGGGCACGAGCTCTAAAAGTTGGCTATTATAAAATTTAGAGGATAAAATTTTCTTTCCTTTTTTCTGATCAATGGTTTTAGCCGCGAGAGTGTTGCGAAAGTGGGTGCTAAAATCAAAAAAAGAAAACTACAAACGGGAATTACGACACTGCATGTCGATGTAACATCAAAACCACCCATTTCACGCAAATTTTGACCATTTTTTATATCCTCAGTGACCCTGAGCACCACTTATAGAGGATTTTTGGCGTTAGCGTCGTTTTGGTGCTGCTGTACGTCCGTGTCAGAACAAGAGGATTTTCTTGGACATGAAGTGAAACAAAAACTAAACTTAGCCAATATGTGTATTTTCGGAGTCGGTCTGATGACACGAATACTCTGGACAGACCGGACATAAAGAATATTATATATACTAAGGACATACAAGACAAATTTGTACGTAGCTTCCTTGGGTGACCGTAAGCACCACCTGGTGACAGCTCTTAGCATATCGAATATGTGTATTTATTTGCATGGGTTGGAGTTGTTTTGTCATTAATGATAAATATGTCATAAATTAAATATCGATCAATGGGTGGGTTATCCATCCCCAAGCGGTTTTAAGGACTAATTCGTACTCCTCGTTTTGACTTATCACTGCAATGTTGATGCAGCGCCTCTCACAGCTGAGGGACTTTGGAACAATAAAGCCCTGCCTTGTTGCACCCACAATTTCGTTGGGAGTTCATTGTGCATTTGCAGGACACAGGATGCAACAAAGCAGAGGGAGCAAGGGGTAATAGCTGTGACCACTCTACTACTCAGGACCATATTTTTTTCAGAGAAAATTGGAAGTTTAGTTGATTTGGTTTCATTCTTACCAACTTAGTATAAGTCAGCACTTAGCGACAACGCGTCATGATGTTTTGTTGCCAGGCGAAACAGTCGGTAGGGTTCACGCCACTCACGGGACAAATACTTTTTTATTATCGTATCCCGTCTATTTAATTTCTCCGGGCTTAGTGGTTTCGTGCAGATAGAAGCATTCTCCAGGTTATGCATCCTTGCAGCTATCTGTGGGCAAGACGACTACGAATATGTTAGAATTATATTAGTATAAGCCGTGAAGGCTTGATTTTACTTGAAAATTCGACCGTGAAAGTGTGGATGGTGTGTGGTTCGTAAATATGATTCATATACGAAGACCATTCCGGTTCGCTAAACTAATGACAATCGAGGGATTTCCGGATTCAGAAATAAATCTGAGTTCCTGAAAGACGATTAAATTGCGAAACGTGTACGAATCATTTAATTTGCTGGGTTTATTGAGTTTGTATCATTCTTATAGATGACCGCTTCTCGCTATAGCGGTTAACTCGGTTATGTTGCTGATGACACGAGGCCTTCGTCCAAAACTGAACTGTTGTTTTTTACTTTTATAGCTTCTTGAAACCGGTATTAGCATCAATTTTCGAATGATTCCATATGATGTCTACTGAATCGCTTCCTGGCGATTGATCCAGAAGCTTGATTCATTCCAGAATCATTCAATTCGATGTCTACTAGATCGCTTCCTCGTAATCTAGGAGGAATCAACTAAAGCTTTTAACAAAAGGTTTTACTGCTTCCACATAAGAATTAAGAATATGCCATGCCAAAAAAAAAAAAAATAAAGCGCCATTGACAGAGCATGCATCCACACCTTCCAAGGCAGCAGCCAATCATTAATCATTGATGTATCCGATTCCTGCTGGGAAGCTCTGACAACTACACAAACCTTTGAATGTGATGGTTCACTTTGACAGTGCCTTGATGGCTGGCTCTATCTGCTAAGATTAATATTTTTTATCAGCACTGCAACAAAGCACATACTTCGGGAGACAGTATGGGAAGCTTTTCCCATGGGTATTGAAATCTGACGATTAGTCAGTCAGGAAACTTACACAAAGACTTTAAAAAATGCACTTCCACCAGCCAGACAAAACAAACGTTATTTTTCGTCTGAAAACAGATTCCCCAAAACTCTCGAAATACTCGTCGATTCCATTCCGATTAATCCGAATTTTGAATACAAATTAATGGAAAAATTCCACCTGATCAGCAAAAAAAAATTATAACTTGTAAAGCAGCAATGTCGGAGTCAAGAAATTCAATCTTTGTTGCCATGTGACTTAAAAGATTCCAATCAGTGCGACCGAGTCTCGACTTAGGTCATAAAATTGGCTCAAGTACTGACACTTTACACCCAATTAAAATTAATAATTATATTATTACTCGACTACTTATCAGAATCGTATGCCATTTTCAAAATTAAAGAAGAAACAGAGGAAAGAAGCATGTTGTCTCTCGACACAAGTAAGTAACTACAAATTTTCAAATTTTGATAATACATTGCCCTTGGTTTGGGTACTGCAAAAATCCAAGTCTAACAACTTTAGCCAACTGGAATAGTATTTTTATAATAAAAGTCACTGGCTGAATGAAAGATGATGCAATATTTTGGCAAAATTAAGCGATGAAAATAATATAAAAAAGTGAAAGAAGACCTCTTCTTTTTTTCTTGGTAATTTCTTATACTGAGCAGGTATATTTTCAAATTTTTGTTTTATTTTCATCCTTTTGATTTGATTGGCGTCTTTTTTGGAGCAAGTTGCATCCCATCGAAACTAGTGGTAAGGTGTTTACAAATTTTCTGCAAAAAAGTTTAACGACTTTGTCAAACCCTTCAATATTGTACATTTACTAATTGTTTCTCCCAATTCCGGTTTTATATAAACAACACCTTTCAATGAAGTATATAATGTTGAAATTATTGTTATAATGCCAAATTAAAAATAATTAAATACGAAAAAATTCGTCGAGGTTGTGCAAGCAACACCGTTCATCAATTTAGTTTAAAATTTTCACAAGATCAATGATGCGATGTCTTTTGAAGTAGATTATTATCGTGCGTTAGGAGTAATTTCGTTTTAAAGGGTTTCGTATGAAAATCCAACAGATCATTCAATCATCATAATGTGCCCGCGATCGTTATGAGGCGGTCAGTATTTAGTAGACACATTTGCAATGAATTGTATTCTGCATACATCATACTTATTATAAATGTGGTTCAATACACCGCAACATGATGTTTGATTCGTCTTGGGTAGATATGCGCTTAGATTAGGTTAGGTTTATGGGCTGCTCCAGCATACGTAGCAGACATAGACCACACTGGGTCCATTGTGATACCGCTAAACACATTCTATCTAAGAAAAGCCTTTCGGTTAGTACCTACTACGCGAACCATCCGGAGCGAATGATGAATCGATTAATCTGTCCGACGCTCACATCCTTCAAATCATCGAGATCAGTGTAGTAGGACCCCAGGATGGACTTCCTACTACCAGCAAGAGCAGAGCAAGTGAAAAGAACACTCCTCCTCATCCTCGTCCCCACAGTTTCTGCAGTAATAATTGTGCGGCACACGAAGTCTCCTGGCATCTCCAATGAGGCAATGACCAGTGATAACCCCTACAACAATACTAATACACGGACATAGCCACTGTAACCCAGAATCCAGCAAATAGTATTTTAACATTGAGAAAGCTACTCAATTGTTGGATCGAGATACGACATTCAGCAAGTGCCTTCGTAGTCACAGCAGAATCAAGCGATTTTATCACCGATTGACTATCACTGTAAATGATTACATTCCTGAACGAAATTACATTACAACCCAGCCAAGAACTGGCTTCGTGAATAGCAGTCACCTCGGCCTGGAAGACACTGCAGTAGTCAGGGAGACGGAAGGACAGATTGAGATTCAGCGTAAACCCCCGCCCCGACCCCAACCGCTCTTGGAGCCGTCCGTAAAAAATACTTACAGCGTTAGTACATAAAGCTATACCATCCGCCCACTCCTCGCGAGAAGGGATTAGGCAACAGAAGTTTTTGTCAAACTCTAGTTTGGGTTAGGAATAGTCCGTGGTTTCAGGAACATCCAAACTATTCAAAATATCCGAAAGTCCATTGATGGACGGAGTCCATTGACCCGTTTCACGAAGACCAATAGCCACATTGGCAACAAGCTGCTCGGCCAGGACGTTCAGAGGAGTTTGGTTCAGTATGGCTTCAAGGGCTGCAGTAGGCGTAGAGCTTAGAGCACCCGTAATGGCGACACTCGCCAGCCTTTGAACTTTCTCCAACAGGCTTCTGTAGGATGCGATTCTAAGTGCCCTCCACCATGCCACTATCCCATACATAAGAATGGGCGCAAGTTCAGTACATGCGTACGCCAAATAAGTGCTGGATTCCCGAAATTGGATCGAGACAATTGGAGGATAACGATCCAGATGGTCAAGATCCCGACCAATGATGATGAAATGTCTAAAGAACGACCTTACTATTTGCCCTAACTCCTAGAGCAAATAGTAAGGTCATTCTTTGACAGAGCATGGAAAATTACTTTTTTATATGTAATGAATGAGTAAATACTTTTTTTTCAATTACTTTAAAATAAAGTAATGAGTAAAAAAATCCACTGAGTAATTTTCTACATGTTGAAAATAAGTATAAAATATATTTAAATATTTTAAAAATAAAAAATACTTTTATTGAAATCGTTTGTGGATGACTATCGCACTAAAACGATCTCTTCCGTCGTGTCTAAAACGAAGTGAAGGTCCGTTTTGCCAGGAACCACTCTGTGGCTTGATCGCTAATCGCTAACAATATACGTCGACCTTGTGTCTAACAAAGCGCACTTTAAACAAGCGGGTAGATGAAAGGGTATGATATGGGGAACGTTTTTCGTATTGTGTCATCAATTTAGGTGTGTTGATACATCTTCCTCCACTGTGCCTGTGAATGAATCAAGATGCTAACATCGACAGTCAAGAGCAATACAAGAGTTCGCATATTTCGGAATGCGATACGCACAGAATAATTTGAGACCAAAAAAAAAAGTGTGCTTTAAGAATGTAATATGGATCTTTTTCTGATCAAATTTCAAATTCCTGGTCGATCCCTAAAAACATCGAAGTACAAAAAAGCGCCTCTCCATCTAAACTTTCTTCAAGTTTCCTGCACTTTTACTCCAGGCCCACGAAAATAATATTCGAGGAAGTTGTAATGAATAATATTTGAAAAAAAAAAAGCAATGAGTACTCAATTATTGTATGCAATTAAAAAAAAGTAATGATTAAATTTTGGAATCAAATACATTAAAAAAAAGGTATTTAAATAGTATTGTTTTTTTAAATTAATTACTACTGAATACTTTCGAAGATATTATGTAGTTCCATGTTCTTTGGGCAATTTCGACATCACTGTTTGAAGGACTTGGCCATCCCGATCGTTATTGTCCAATCGTCTCACGATCTTAACTCTGATTGACCGAATTATTGCGAATTTTAGCTTTGTCGAGATCGAACCGCCATCACCGAAGCATATGGAGCCCTAAGTTGGAGACAAACTCACATCCCTGAGGTTAAATATCATTAGTTAGTCGTTAGGACATTATAACTCTTAATGTCAGGGGTCGTGGGCTCGTGTCTTACGTTAGGCGCCATGTGTTTGAGTCACGGCGGCAAACTATGAATTTAATGTTACCAACGCAATGTAATTGTACAGGGGCAAAAATTCCTCTTGGGAAGCAAAAATTCCTTTTCCATAGTTCTCCGCTTGGGCGTCCTTCAACGGCAGTGGTCATTGACCATTGCTAACCTAGTCAAGCCGCCAGTAATGACGGTGCGAAGATTTGGTTGAGGTAAACATTCCCGTGGTCTGAGGCGTAAAAATAATACCACGCCCTTTCACTTACCGGGCTATCGTTGAAACTGACAAACAAAGGACAGGATGTGTATGCCAGCAACTTGCACTGTCCGAAATCCTCTATATGCTAACGAAACGTCAACTATGCCTCGAATAAGGACTAACTCAACGGTTACGACTTTTAGCTATCGTACAATGACAAAGATTGGATTTTGGAATGTGCATACCCTCCTCGACAATGGATCAGCAGATCCCCAGAACAGACGATTTCTTCAATTAGAAATGACCCCAAGATGGATTCTGGAATGTGCGTACTCTCCTGGACAATGGATCAGAAGATCCCCAGAACAGACGATTTCTTCAATTAGAGAGTAAATTTCTGAGGTATAAATTAAACATCTTAGGAATTAGTCAGATAAGATGGCGGAACAGGGGAGAACTTATCTCCCCAACGGGTGGCACTGTAATGTTGTACTCCAGTAGAGTTACCGGTAGTCGTCGTGAGTCAGGTGTGGGGCTCCTTTTAACCAGAGCCGTACGAAACTGTCTCTTATCCTGGGATCCGGTCTCCGACAGAATCATGACCGCCAGCCAGGTTCCGGACCAAAATGAGGAACACCTCAATAATACAATGTTATGCTCCAACTGAAACCGACAATGTCTTGGCGAAAAACTCCTACGAACGACAAAACGTCGTTCAGAGCAGAACACCTAAAGGTGACATTATAATGGCTATGGGTGATTTGAATGCAAAAGTTGGCGCCGCTAATTATGGGCTCAGACATGTGATGGTGATCGTAACGATAATGGTGAGATTTGTAGAGTCATGCAATTTTCACAGTCTCTTCAACGGTGGTGCTATGTTTGAACATAAGAACCACTACAAAATCAGTTGGTCCTCTGTTGATCGGCGCAGAACACAAAATCAGATCGACCACTTTGCCATTAGTAAAAGATTCAAGAGTTGCCTCCTGGACGTGCGAAACAAGAAGGGTGCCGATATTGGGATGGGAAGACACCATTATCTTATGATCGCTAATGTTCAATTGCGTATTACAGCCGTGCGCCGTCCTAGCGACGACGAGATCCAGGCGCTGAAAATTTAATAACGCTCGACTAAAAAATCCAGCTATCTTACAACAATATCCGTATAATGACCATCTTGCGCACAAAGCAGCTAAGATAACCAGTCACCCAGATAGTGACATAAATGAAAACTGGGATGCCATAAAAAATGCGTACATTGATAGCGCAGATACCATCCTTGGCACAAACCCGGATTGCCAGAATAAGCTCTGGATGTCCGACGCTTCATGACAGCGAATTGTTGATAGAAAGAACTTAGGGTTTGTTTGGCTTTAGAATCAGACGACAATCGAAGCAGTATCGAACTTCTTTACCGTCAGAAAGCTCGATAAGTTCAGCGAAGTGTGCGACGCGATAAAATAGAAGCAGAAGAAGCTGCACGAAGTAACAACTTAAACGCCGTAGCCGGTGTCATCAAGGAGTTTACAGGTGGTCGTAACTTCTGCTAACATCCGATGAAGGATAGTGATGGAAACTTATCTTGGAAGATCAAATGAAGCGGAAAGAACACTTCCCCGCGATCTTGAACCGTGTAATCTCTGGTGAAGTTCCCCTCATATAGATAATTTAGCTAACCATCAAAATGTGTGTATACCTTCACTGTCCGACTGAAGAGGAAATAGTCGCCGCAATTATTGCACTAAAACGAGGAAAGGCCGCCGGACTCGACGGTGTCCTTGCTGAACTTTATCTAGCAGCGCCAAGCGTAACTGCCGATTTGCTGAACACACTTGTTGATAAAGCGTGGAATACAGAGACCGTTTCCACTGAGTGGAAGGAAGGTTTTATCATCAAACTTCCGAAGAAGGGTAGCCTCACAGACTGTAATAATTGGAGACGCATTTGTGTGCTTCCTGCCGTTGCCAAGATAATAGTTAAAGTCGTCCTGGAAAGACTAAAGGCCCACTTACGAAAGCCCGTCTGCTCTTCATCAATTGTGCTTTGATGAAGAGCAGACAGGCTTTCGATCAAGATTCTCCTGTGTCGATCACATTAATACCTTGCGAATCATCATCGAGCAATGCGCTGAGTACGATTCTCCACTTCACTTGCTTTTCATCGATTTCGAGAAAGCTTTCGATAGTGTGGACCGGGATTCTATATGGGCGGCATTGCGCAGGAGAGGCAACCTTGAGAAGCTTGTACCTATGACGACGCCAAATATCGTGTGCAGCATAAAGGTAAGGTTCGGGGGAATTTGAGATTTGCAGTGGAGTTCGGCAGGGGTGCATCCTCCCACCGATCCTATTCTTCATAGTGATCGGCGATGTGTTGCATGCAGCCCTATCCGGACTAGACAGAGGAATTCAATGAACTTTGACATCTTTATCTACAGCATCTTGACTACGCGGGCGACTAATGCCTACTCTCCTACATAATCATGGATCTGTCGGCAATGGCGTTAGATCTCGAGAGGGAGGCAAGCAAGGTTGGGCTAAAGATTAATACCAACAAGACCAAGGTTCTTAGCCCGCGCTTGCGAAAAATAAATCCTACACCTACTCGTATTGCCATCAATATTAATGGGCAGCCTGTGGAGAAGGTGGACAACTTCATCTACCTGGGTGGCATTGTTGCCGAAAATGGTGGTACGGAGCAGGACATCGCTCGTCGTATCAAACAGGGTAAATGCGCATACGACATGCTGTTCAAAATCTGGCAAAGCAGTTACCTCAGCATCAAGACCAAGCTGGGCCTGTTTCGCTCCCTGGTACTGTCTGCGAATTTTGTATGGGAGCAGTACATGAAAAGTTTCCGTAAAGTTACCAGAAAGATGCAAGTATTCGTCATCTCATGTCTTCGTCGAATTCTAAGAATTTCCTGGCCCGAAACAAATATCAAACAGAGAGCTAAGTCGGCATACGGATGAGATGCCAATCGACGAATTGATACACAGGCGTAAATGGCAGTGGATAGGTCACGTTGCTTTGCATGCCATTGAAATGGAACCCCATTTCCAACCAAGGCCGACCAAGAGGGGTCCTAAAATTACATGGCGTCGAGCTGTAGCGAAAGAGTGTAACGCGCTGGGTAAGTCATTTGGGGAGTTGCGCCCCATTGCCCAGAACAGAGTAGAATGGCGCGCAGGAATAGTTGACGAACTATGCTCTACTAACGGTTAAGTTACATATTAAGCTTTTAGAAATAGCATTGAAGATACATAAACATAACAACAGATAATCATGTTCACACTACAGGCGTTTATGACGAATGAAATGGTGGTAGTGGGCTCATCCATAGCGAGAAGCTTAGGTTAGCAGTGGTCCATTCACCTCACTCAATTTGAATTTTAACAGAACGTTCCGTTGAGTCAGTATACAAAGATTATGCAGCCTTTACGGTTAAGTTCAGCATAGTAGAACTTTCTGGAATAACAATGAAAGTTTCTGGTTGCAGCGCTGATAATTTTGAAACTGTTCGTCTCTTACCCAAAAATAATTGTAACTTTCCTTCCCTCCCTTCAAATAAAGGAAATAGTTTCCACTCGCCCGCCAGCTGAAACAACATCTCAATAGAATTTGTCCATTTTTAGGCACCCGTATATTGGAATGCGTTCGCATATTTTATGTCAACGGGTTGACTCTTTACTTTGTTCAGTACAGATGTGACTCTGTCAATTTGCCAAATTCTCAGCTGTTATCGTATCAAGAAATAAGGCATTAATTGTCGTGATTTGTAAAAGATAATTAGATAAAATATAAGTAAGAAAACAAATGACTGGACGTATATCAACACGTATTTCTTACCTAATTATTTGTTTACAGACGATACAATAACAGTCGAATAATATTTCTACAATTCTTTGAACAAAGCAAAGACGCAACCCATTGATAACAGATACGCGAACTAGATCTAATATGCCGGCAGCCTTAAAGTAAGTAGCTACAACGTTTTCTACAATTTTCAAAAATAAAGTTAATCCTTGTGCAGTCAGTGATCTTGAGTTTAATTAAATTTTTTTCATATGAAAATATTTATTTTATTAAATTAAATTTTGGAAACCTGTAAAAGTTATGATTTCTTTTTAAAAGAATACTAACCATACGTTGCCATCATGTACGTGCTCATTGATGCAACAGTTTTTGCGCCCAATATCAATGTATGTAGTCCAGCAGATCGGATACGATACGGTGTACCGTTTTAAACGATAAACGTACGTCAAATCGCGAATAAATGTTAATCGACAATTACCGGTTGTATTATTATTGTGTTAAAAGGAGTGCAATTGTGTATATCGTGAATTCAACAAAAACAGGGAAGTAAAAAACTTGGTATCTTGCATAAACAATTAAGACTGAAGAGAAGGCACAGCGCAAACGCCAATCACAGATTTATGGTTTATATTTTGTTAAAGAAAAATTAAATCGACTTAAAACATTAAAATCGTTATTTTAACGAATAAACAATGAACGAAAACAAAACTGGTTTCAATAATTTTATCTAAACTATTGCTACGAAGACGACGATATATACTTGTATTTACTTAAAATTTAAAAATTATAAAAATCATTGCATTTACCATTTTACAGATAAATTTTTTGGGTAAAATGTCTATTCGATATTTGGAAAAAAGAGTCCTTTTTATGGGTGTTATGCAAAAAACGTATTATTTATATATTTTCCGTACTTAAAGATGTGCATAAAAGAGGCGTCGATTTATTTAATTTTTTTTTTTCAAACGAGATATATTAATCGGCTGCTTAATTTTGGCGTCGTCTTTTAACAAGTTTCTGTGAATTGATCACAATTTCGCGATTCCATGTGTAACGATATGCAAAACGTGGTATCATGCTCACGGTTGAGCTAGGCAATATTGAAATTGTCCAGAAAATTTCATAAATCTATAAAATTGTCACAAAATTGTATGGTTCAGAGTCCAGAGAGAGTCCTTTTTTTTGCAGAAGCTAAACTTTATGTAGCACTTTTAAAAATTTCGTATTTTAATTTCCACTGGATTAGAAAGGTCCACAGCACTTAAACACAAAGAGAAATGTAAATTTTTTGGTAAATCACTTCCCAAAATTCGTTGCACGATTTGAGGGCGCCGTGGCGGTTATCAAATATCAACAAAAATGTCAAAACAAATTTCCGTAATAACAACAAATCAATTTCTTTATATTTCCGTGATTGTTAGAATAATGCGTGCGAAAAATAATTGGCAGCAAGGAAAAAAGATACACGTCGGATCCGTGGTAAAGAACAGACTGCTCACTGGTGTTGTTTCAATACGATCTCTGAGGGTTTGGTTTTGAGCGCGTGTTTACTGGTTTTTTCCAACGACAATTTACTGTGCTACAACAACCTGATACTATTCATAAGTATTATTGATATTATGGTACGATCGTATATGAGAGACAAGCGAAACTACTTCGATGAGAGTAACACAGATAATTAATATGCGGGCTTTTGGATTTGAGTTGAGAAAATATCATGTCTGTGAGTCGCAACAATTCAATAATAATAATATATGTAAATAGGCGTTATCAATGTTTGCGCTATAGTTACAGCGAAGACGAACCTTTCATTCGCGATAACAATAGATGAAAAAGTAATGTCAATTGAATCGGGAGGGTACTATTATTATTCGGGTTAGGTCCGACAGATAAATATCAGCTATCAGTAGATCCTGGAGCATCTTTTATCTGGGGGGTAAGATATGAAGTTGTCCGGTGGACGTGAAGAAGTCGACTATGAGTTGCTTGCCGAATTGAATTTTTGTATATTTCATTTGAAATTTCGTAGGGAAATGGCACACGCTCTTTTTTAGGCGATTAAACTAAAATGTTTTCTAGCATTCATTATAACAACAGACTGTTAAACTAGAAAGCAGGCATACATTTAAAACAAAAAGACTATTAAACTACTACATTTAAAACAAAAACATGCAAGCCTTCGGCTAGCTCGCCGAAGGTATGATACCCCTCACGCGAAGCGTGAATACTTCGTTGTGACTAATGGTGCATTTGCCACTTTGAAATTAGTAGTAAAACTTGTTCCGATTTCACTGTTCCTATGAAAGGAATATAAAATAGTGAGCCAATTTCAACCAAATAGGGACGTGATTTAGCAGTCAATATGATGGAATAATATGAAATTTTGTAAAGATATCTTCAGAAATAAGTAAATAGGTAGTCCGGATGGCGCAACGGTTAGCACGTTCGCCTTTAACGCACTGGGCCTCGGTTCGATTCCGGGGATTTACGTGTCGGACTATGAGCCCACTTAGCTGTTAAAAGAGTACCCATTATGGGGTAAATAACTCGGTTGAGCGTGTTGCTGATCACATACCTCTGCACAAAAACCGTCACGATCTAGAAAATGAGATGATGCTAACTCATCTCGAGGCCGTGGTTCAAATTGGACTGTTGCGCCAGTTATTTATTTTATTTATCTTCAGAAATAAAAAAGTTTTCCTAACAAAAACCCGCTTTTGGAACGGTCGTTCCTATGACGACTATACGATAGAGTATTCCAATTTCAACTAAATTAGGAAAAATGATTTGACTGGAGATTCTATTGAGTCTGGAATTTGAAAAAGATAGCTTCAAAAATAAAAAAGTTTTTCTCACAAAGATTAATTTTTGGACTGGTCGATCCTTTGGCAGCTATATGACGTAGTGGTCCGATTCCGTTGGTTCCGACATATTTACAGCGTGCAATAGAAAGAAGGCTTTGTACAAAATTTCAGCTCGATAGCTTTAAAACTGAGGGACTAGTTTACATAGAACCAGCAGACAGACGGACAGACAGACAGACGGAGAGACGGACAAAGCTTAATCGACTCGTCTCATCATACTGACCAAGAATATGTAGTTTATATGATCGGAGATGCTTCCTTCTGTGCGTTGCAAACCTTATGACAAAGTTAATATACCCTATCACATCCGTAAAGGGTATAACAACAGAAATTTATCAATCACTAGATTGAAATAAAACGGAACGCATATCAATGTGTATATTTCAAAGATGACAGCGAAACCTTATAGCCGCCATACATTATGCGATCCGTCGCCCGATCGATCGGCCGATGGATCGCCACAAAATATCAGCTGATCAAAATTATATGGAACTGTCAAAAAAATCGTAAACTACAAGCGTATAAACAGGTCGATGCATCGGCCGAAATCGATATCGGGCGACGGATCGGCCGATCGATCGGTATGTGTATGGCATCGTGTTTACATATAGGGAAATTGTATCGAAAATACTTTTTTACAACTTCAACCCAAGTACTAACCTTTTCTTTTCATGCGCAATTTCATACAAATACTGTCAACAGGACGAAACTTTTGACAGTATTTGTATGGAATTTCGTACGAAAAGAGGAGGTTAGTACTATGCATTACCTAAAGACTGCATTCACACTGTTGAGCGAAAACCGCGCGATCGAGCGCGAAAGTGAGTAAAAAATTATCGAATGCATTATTTCTTATGCTACTCTTCATGGGGGATAAGCGAAACGCTTGCATAAGAAAGAATGAATTTGATAATTTTTATTGGCTTATTGATCATCAGCTGTTCGCAGCATAAGAAACAATACATTCAATAATTGTTTAGTAGGTTATGCGCTCGATCGCGCGCTTACAAGCTCGTCAGCCGCCACGCAGCCTATCCTCTAGTGGGGGGTACAGTGCATAAAATATTCCATAGATACTTAGTTAACTTTTCGTTAACCTAAATTGATTTCGGACGATGCAGGTTGCTAGCTTGCACCTCCTGCCTATAAAGCCGCACACTGCGTCAAGTTTAGAAGGGTGTATAGCTAACCTTTATGCGTGTCACCATATTACAGGAGGAACAAAAAACAAACAATCATGACCATGACGGGTTTCAAATTCGCGAAACTGTTGAAACATCAGACTGACGCCTCAACGCTCAGCTACCGCCCCAGATATACTTTTGTCCAATATTTAGATATGTATATGTATTGAAAAAAACGGATTCGAAACATCGCTTTAATCCGGGGACCAGACTGCACGAAGGACAAACTATTTACTAACCGCTTCTTTGGGGTTATAAGAAAAAAACAATAGTTTTTCAAAGTATTGTCATCACCATTGAAAAAAAAGTAGTCCGGATGACGCAACGGTTAGCACGTTCGCCTTCTACGCACTGGGCCTCGGTTCGATTCCTACTGAATGCAGTAGTTTTCGATAAAAAGGGGATTTACGCGTCGGACATGAGCTCACTCAGCTGTTAAATGACTATGAGTACCCATTTATGGGGTAAAGAACTCGGTTGAGCGTTTTGCTGATCACACACCTCTGCAAAAGACATACGTCATGATCTAAGATAATGAGATAATGCTAACTCATGTGGAGGCCATGGTTCAAAATTGGACTATTGCGCCAGTTATTTATTTATTGAAAAAAAAAAATACAAAACATTTTTCCTACGAAGTACGCGAACTTCCAAAAGAAACCAAACAAGCCACAATCGGCTAAAATTAACAATAAAGCCTTGGTAGACCCATCCTCAAGGCGGTGTATGCTAGCAACTGCACCAACCGAACTTTATTATGCTAACGAAACATCAACAAGGCATTGCTAAAGATGTTGACGCGCCCATGCCCCACTGGAGGTGCAAAGTAAGGTAATTAGTATAGGTTCATCCTCGACGCAATACCGAGACGTAGCTCCGTAGGGAGACTGGTTGAATAAAGGCCGCCACAGACTAGCGTCCATTTGGACGCGGGAGGAAATGTACGCGCTCCAAGTGTCCCCGGTCCAAATTTCGAGGACACACACTGCAATCCAAACCATGGCAAGCCAGACGGCATTTTAACAGTCAATTTCGATGACGAAGTCAATTTTCACTTATCCGATTTAATTTCACGCACCGTCAATTACATTGAAAGAGTTTTGCATAAACACCTGGCGGCCGCCAACACGTAAAAACGTTTTCTTTGTTGCTATTAAACACTGACAACTCAAAACATAAACAAAATTTGACTCCACTAAGTTCGGGTTTCGCGCACAAACATCGCGGCAGGATTTTGGACAAGTTGAACTTGGACGGCGGTGGATTCCGGAGCTCTCAACTCTCCCACACACTGCGAATTTTGAATTTGACACGGGACAAATTGAATTTTGGACGCTAGTGTGTGACGACCTTAAGAAGGTTGAAGTTTTTACTGGGTAGGGGCACAAAAACCAAGTGTTTTTCAAATAACAATAAAACCGTTAATTTCTGCTTTGAACAAAAAAAAAACATGTAGAGCAACATTCGTAAGACTATAGCATTTTATAAAATCCATGAACGGAAAATTACAACTGGCAGGTCTCTATTGGTTCGAGTGATTTGTTGACGGATCACATTCTTCAATTCATCTAACGTACGAGGTTTGCGCGACATGAGATATCTTCATAGAAAAAAAACACATGGGGACAGATCAGGAGATCGAGGAGGCAATAAAACGTCACCAAATTTCGAAATGAGACGGTTAGGAAAAACGAGGCGAAGAACCGCCATATGTGTGTACTGTGGCCCCCATCTTGTTTAAACCACAAATGCTGATGATCGATGCATCTTCTTTGTAACTCTGGGATTAAAATGGTGTTCACCATATTAATGTAACGCTCAGATGTTACAGTAACCCCATTTTGTTCAAAAAAGCGCCTGCCTCCCCTACGTGTTCAAAATAATTAAATGTATCTATAACTCCCGATTGAATAAACGTGGAATGCTGTAACTTTGGCAGATGACTTGAGGGTCATTTTGGACTTTCAAGTAAAAATTAAATTGATCAGTTTGAAAATAACGGTACTTTTCTTACAAAGAGCCCCGCATTACCCTAATTTTCAGGGTTTTTGTCTATAACTCTTGAACCAATTAACGTAAGGAGCTGATTTTTGGTACGTAAACTTCAGATGACAAGCTGCTTGAGTTCTAGTAAGATGAGCATAATCAGGCCAAAGCAACGCCTACAAATAGCAAAAATTGAAATATTATTGAACTACTATCACTTTCGACAGGATAAAGCTAGCGAGTTGAAAATTTGATGGGATGTTGATAGTATGATCTAGTTAGTTACTGAAAATGGGCGAGATCCGACCCAAGGAACCCCTACCTTCCCTACAAATGAACCTTCAAATAAGCGATTACCTTTGATAAAATGAAGCCAGCGACTTGAAATTTTGCTCAAATGTTTGAAGTAGGATTTAGTTAGTTGGTATTAAAGATGGGCCAGATCCGACCCAAGGAACCCCTAGCTCCCCTACAAATTAAACTTAAAATAAGCGATTATTTTCGATGAAATGAAGCTAGTGACTTGGAATTTTGGTCAAATGTTTGTACTAAGATCATGTTGGTTATTGAAAATGTGCAAGATCCGACAAAGAAACCTCTACCTTCCCTACGAGTGGTTCTTCAAATAAGCGATAACTTTCGATTGAATGAAGCTAGTGAATTCGACAAATATTTGTAGTGTGGGTTAAATAGTTGATTTTGAGAACCGTCAAGATCCTTCTGAATGAGCGCCAGCCTCCCCTCTAAATTGGCCATATAGAAAACTCACTTTTAATGCATATGGTCGTTACCCATAGGTACTTTTGGTATCACCACTAGGTCGGTCTATAGAAGTCTAGGGTATATACGCTTCGGTCCGGTTTTTTTTCTATTATCAAGTCTCGTGTTAGAAGATTATTTATAAAACGTAATATAGTGTCACGCGCGGGAACGCAGTAAGTTATTTAGATGCATATTGAATTTCCGAAGGGATTCACACTGAACTGCAGTAACCAACTTGCCACTTCTAACGAAACAATCATACGCGAATATTCGTTGCGCTAGTGTCCACGGCTCCATAATGATAACTGCTAAACTTTGCGCAAATAGCTAGGCGCTAACACTTTTAGGCAGCACAGAATTTGTTCGCTGTCTTGGCTTAGCGGAGATTTGACAGTTGGAACGAATTGCCTGCATTCACAAATCATAGCGCTACCTGAGCTTTTGGTTGTTGTAATTCAGTGCAAAATTGGGACAAAAATAGGAGCGCTCAAGTAGCGCTACCGATTTGTGAATGCAGGCATGTCAATTTACAACATGGCATTTCCTAGTCGACTGAATTGTGCGTTCTCCATTGTTTTCATAGTTTTTACAATGCAGAAAAGAACAACACATAATTACGAGAGGGAGAATTGCGTGTAGAGCATAAACGATTTGACTGGTGAGCCAGCATACCATTCGGGCGTCACAAAAAAAATTGTTATGTGCTGCTTAGGAATTCGCTATTTCTATACAGCACATTCCGTGACGCCCGAATGCACCCAATGCATTCGATAATTTTTGAGTCGCTTACGCGTTCGATCGTGCCCTTGATCACTCATCAGTTTGTTCGCAGTCGTCAATTCATACAACTCGGAGTGTTCAATTCGGCACAACTACGAGAGCATTTATTAAGTGAAGCTTTGCAGCCTTCGCGGACATTAGGCTCGATTCTTGTTTTAATAAATTTTTGACTGTCCAGATACAGAACCCTTACGACGGTGATCGAACGTGCTACTAGACGTCGATATTACAAAAAAAAAAAAAAATCTGTTGGACAATTCGTAAAAATGGTGAGAATATGCGTACAGTGGGGTTTTCCAATTCTCGTTCAGATGTCGGAAAGCTTGAATCTGGCAGCCACTGAAGTGCTGAATATGCTTGAGGAAAGAACCAGTTGATTAGAGACCAGTTGACACGTTCAAAGTACACTTTGGCAAAGTACGTTGACAACCTACTTTGAGGTTACTTTGAACGTGTCAAAGTGCTTTGAAGTCTCTAGCGTCCCATTAAAGCGAAGTAGGATTGTGCTCAACTTTCCATCAAAAAATTCATTGTAAATCGATAAGTTCACAGGAAAAAGTTGTTGGAGCGGGAAATAGTCAGGTGTTGTTGGTGGTTGTTATTCAATTTATGGTGGTCTGATTAATGTGTTTTGGTGTGAATTCCCTAGAAATGCTAAATCCAGCGTTTTTTGTAAGTGGCAAAGTGGTAATTCACAATAGTGGATATTCTCTCCAAGTCATACTTTGGCAAAGTGTACTTTGAACATGTCAACCGGCCTTAACTGAATTAGAGTGCGCTGTGATTCTAGCTTAATTCAAATTTCGGCGATGAATGAAACTCATTTCGGACTAAGGTTTGTCAACAAAAATAATTAACAGCATTTATGTAACAGTATCACTACCAGTGTTAACTCTAGCTATCTATTCTTGCAATGTTTTTAACTCTATAACATTCGAATTTGGTATACATTTTGGCAAATGTCCATGGCCGTATTTTGTCATGCGGTATAAACGCAGTTATTTCCAAATACAATCTAAAAGGAATTTGTACAAAATATTGGAAGCCTAAAATGATGCCAATTACAGGTTGGAGGGTTCTTTCGACTTTTTTGAGAACACTGAAGGCCGAACATCGAGGATGGCGCGCCCTTCAGATAAGATAAATGTGACGTTCCTGATTGAGTAATTTGCACATATATGGCGAACATGGCGTACGGAAATAAGCCATAGCGAAATAAGGCATACGAAATAATCCATATAGATACTTTCGTTTGGAAACGAAAGTATTCATCGGAAAATAAACGAAATAAGCTATGTATGGACAATATCGGTTTCAAATCAAAATAAGGCATGCGATATAAACGAAAATAGCCATGCAGTGTACAGAGCGAGCGAAGCGAGTGTTCTTGTTTGTGCGATACTGAGGGTTGTGATCCCTTAGTGTCACCATACACTGTCGAACTCGAACTCGAGCACGAACCTGGTACAAATGTCTATGACACACACATACACTTCACATAGGTGTGAAGAAAACTGGTCCACTTGTACTAGGTTCGTGCTCGAGTTCGACAGTGTATGGTGACACTTACGCGCGGAGCGAGCGTACCGAGCGGAGCCCACACAAGCGACTGTTAATTCACAACCCGCAGTATCGCACAAGTGTGCATGGATAATTTCGATTTGGAACGAGCTGGGCTAGCTCCGCTCCTAGGGCGTTGCAAACGCCCGCATGTAGCCCTAGGTCGCCCGTTTCACTCTTTGTATATGTACCTGCAGCCATTTCGCCCTAGCATATCTGCATCCAACATTTTTATACCCTAGACTTTTAGTATAGGGTATATTGTTTTTGTCACGACGGAAATGTGTAACACCTTAAAGGAGGCTCCGGAGGTATAGCAATGTACAGTCATTTCCACAAGAGCGTATACTTTGTAACTTTTTAATGCACCATTTCTCAAAGAGTGGTGGGGGACTTTTAGTTACCTGCATTTTTCCTCTTTTTCGCATTGTATAAATTTGGTCATTCTAAGTTCAAGTAGGAGAGTGATAAGATGTCAAGTGAAATGAGTGCGATTTACAAAAAACGATTCGAAGCTGTGTTTTTTCAGTAAGTCATCCGAAAGGACCAAAAATGACACCTGCATCGGCCGGAAAGTACCTGAAAGTTTCGACACAGTTTGTGAATAAGTGGATAAAGCGTTTTAAAGATACTGGAAATGTAGACGATCTACCTGGTAGGGGTAAAACCCGAAGCACTTCAAAACCCAGGATAAGGCCATCATTGATATTTTTGATATTTTGATATTTTGATGATCATTTTGTACAAGAAAGGATTATTGAAGTCTGCTAGGATGCTATATGGCAACGACAACACCGATTGGTTTCTACAAGAAGATAACGATCCGAAACATAGAAGCCGGTTGTGTACACGCTGGAAAGAAGAAAATAACATTCAAGTACTTGATTGGCCTTCGCAATCGCCGGATGCCAATCCTATTGAAAATGTTTGGGGATTAATGAAGCAGAAGCTTCAAGGAAAGCAAATAAAAGGAGAAGCACATTTAAGGCGAACTTATCGACAGACTACGCGGAAAAATTGGCCGAAAGTTGTCACCGAAGATGCCAGTCAATAATCAATAGTGACGGCGATTGGACCATGTATTAAATATAATTGCGAAAATGTATTTTGTATTTACTTTCAATAAAAAATAAAATTTCTTACTTGTAACATTTTGTTTTTATTTTGTGAGGTATACGGTCTTGTGGAAATGACTGTATATACATATATATAAAAGATCAGGGTCACCTTCTGATTCGATTTAGCCATGTCTGTCTGTCCGTTCGCACGATAACTTTCGATAGAATGACGCTAGGCCCTTAAATTTTGGTCAAATATTGCAAGTATAATCTAGTTGGTTGGTATTGAAAATGGGCATGATCAGGCCAAGAGAACGCCTGCCTCCCCTACATATGTAAAATAATTAAATATATTTATAACTCCCGATTAAATAAACTTGAAAAGTTCTAGCTCTGGTAGATTGCTCGTGAGGGTAATCTTATACTCTCCTGGAAAAATAAAATCGATCAGTTGAAAACTGACAGTAATTTTCTTACAAAGAGCCCCGTACTACCCTACTTTTCAGGTTTTTTGTCTATAACTCTTGAACCAATTGACGTAGACATCTGATTTTTGGCATGTAACCCTGAGGCGAGAAGCTGCTCGAGTTTTAGTAAGTTGGGCATAATCAGATCAAAGGAACGCCTACTTCACTACAAATGTCAAAAAATTAAATATTCCTTTAATTACGATAACTTTCGATAGAATCGACACGAGTTGAAAATTTGGTAGAATGTTGTTAATAGGATCTAGTTAGTCGTTGTTGAAAATGGGTAAGATCCGATCCAAGGAACCACTACCTCCCCTACAAATGAAACTTCAAATAAGCGATAAAGTTTGATTGAATGAAGCCAGCGACTTGAAATTTTGGTCAAATGTTTGAAGTGAGATTGAGTTAGTTGGCATTAAAGATGGGTTATATTTGACCTAAAGAACCCCTACCTCTCCTAGAAATGAAACTTAAAATAAGCGATAACTTACGACAAAATAAAGCTAGCGACTTGAAATTTTGGCCAAATGTTTGCAGCAGGATCCAGTTGGCTAATATTGAAAATACGTAAAATCCGAAAAATTAAACCCCTACTTCCCCTACAAATGGAACTTCAAATAAGCGATAACTTTCGATAGAATGAAGCTAGAGACTTGAAATTTTATTTAAATGTTTGTAGGGTGATCTAGTTGGTGATGGGTGATAATGATGGGCAAGATCCGACCCAAGGAACCTCTACCTCCCCTACAGGTGAAACTTCAAATAAGTAATAACTTTCGATAGAATGAAGCTAGCGACTTGAAATATTCGACAAATATTTGTAGAATGGGTTAGTTAATTGATTTTGAGAATGGTCAAGGTCCTCCTGAATGAGTGCCAACCTCTCCTATAAACTGGCCGTATAGGAAACTCACTTTTAATGCATATGGTCGTTGCCAATTGGTACTTTCGGTATCACCACTAGGTCTCTACAAGTCTAGGGTATATACGCTTCAGACTCCGGTTCTTCTGGTTATGCGCAATTTCAAACCGGAATAAGGTATGCGAGGGAAAGCGAAACCGAATACTTCGCGTGAAGGGTATCATACCTTCTTTGTGACTTATGGTGCATTTGCCACTTTGAAATTAGTAGTAAAACGTGTTCCGATTTCACTGTTCCTATGAGAGGTATATGAAATAGTAGGCCGATTTCAACCAAATTTAGAAACGTGGTTTGGCAGTTAATATAATTGAATAATATGAATTTGGGTAAAGATATCTTTATAAATAAAAAAGTTTTTCTAACAAAAACTTGCTTTTGGAACGGTCGTTCCTATGAAAGCTATATGATAGAGTAGTCCAATTTCAACCAAATTCGGGAATGTGATTTAGCTAAAGATACTATTGATTAATGTGAAATTTGGAAAAGATATCTTTAGAAACAAAAAAAGTTTTTCTGACAAAAACGAATTTTTGAACCGATCGTTCCTAGGGCAGCTATATGACGTAGTGGTCCGATTTCAATGGTTCCAACAGCGTGCAATAAAAAGAAGTCTTTGTACAAAATTTCAGTTCGATAGCTTTAAAACTGAGGGACTAGTTTACATAGAACCGGACAGACAGAAGGACAAAGCTTAATCAACTCTGACGAGACGACCGACCGACCAAGAATATATACATATATGTAGCTTATATGGTCGGAGATGCTTCCTTCTGTGCGTTGCAAATTTCATGACAAAGTTAATACCTATCACAACCGTGAAGGGTATAAAAAGCCATGTACATACTCACCTTCGTTTTAGACGAAATTAAGCATTGAGTGTGAATCCGAGAGAATCTACGCATGGCTACTTTCGGTTTCAACCGAAATTATCCATTAATGCCTTATTTCCAAATGGCTTATTTCATGGTGGCTCTGAAGAAATAATAATTTAAGTTGTCCAAAGAATACTTTCTGCTATGTTCAAGATCAGCATTAAATATTGAACAATTTTTTACGAAATTTGAGTGAATGGTTGCATAGCACTCATTTTTGAGCTTCGCCTACATGTTGGGAATCTCTTTCGTCACCATTGAGTTTTCTAATAGGGAATGACTACTAATTCAAAAATCCTCCACTTTACATTTGTGAATTTCATAAATAAATTATAGATTAGACTTTGGGCTTGGATGGAAAATTCCATTGCTATTGGCCACTTGATAAATAAAAATCGAAAATTATAGTTTCGCTTTTCCTGGGGAATTGACGTCAAAACATAAAGTAAATTATTTCCAGTTTTGACTGAAGGCTGATCATGTGGTACGAAGGAAGTGTCGTAGAGCAGTTTCGAGACCGTTTTCACGCTCGTCCCGTCTATACTCCATTAATTTTTATCAAATCAATGTCCAATGTACTGAATATTATTCATATTACCATATTATGGTAGTTATAAAATTACGATCAAAACGACATAGACTACATTAAAAACTTTAATGAAAATTAGATACGAGCACATACCGACTAAACAATCATTTTCCCTTATACCGTACCCATCGGCTAAATGTTTACAACATCTGCAACGACTTTTGATTGATCGAAACCAGTTTTTCAGTTCATTAAAATGTATACATATATTTTTTTATATATTTATTATCGTGATTATCGAAACTACTATGTTGCACTGATACGGAATTGAGTCGCTGCAATCGCATTAAAATGTTTAATACACATACAGAGAGTAGGTTAAAGAAATAAGTTGATAAAAGAGTGATTAGAACAATTCATTCGGAGGAAAATACACGGTCTAAGTTGAATAAGAGATTGGATTTTCAAGAGAGATCAATGTTGTTATGTCTTTGAAATAAGTCTCTCAATCATTGCTTCGCAGAAAATAAAAAGAATCAACAATAAAAAGCTTAAGCTTGTAGTAATGGAAAAATCTTAGTAGCACAAGTAAAGGGCAAAGATAATGGCTAAGAGGTGAGCCCCAGATAAGTACAACGAGTAAAACGGATTAATATAGAAAATATTCAATTTTACGGAAAATAGAAAGGAAAAAAAAGCACATCAATTCAGAAAGGTGTTTGAGAACCTTAGGCATAACTACTTTATTATTGAAAGCAACTACTTAATAAATACTGTCCAATAACATGAAGATAAAGAGTTCTACAGTACCATAATCAATACATTAAATGTACTTGTACAGACTTGGATAATGACTTTCGCAATCTTTAGAACACTACATAGGAAGTCCACAAAATAAAAAAGTGGCCAAAACACAACAACAACCACCACAACAAACGGCATTGAATTTTGACGGAAAAAAAAAGACAATTTTTTTTAGATAGGGGTTACTAAAAAACTACAAACACAAACTCGAGTTAAAATTATTAGGCTTAAATAGGCAAAGAATTTTTGGTGTTAGATCTGATTGATAATTTAGCGAATATAGAATGGGTTCTTCCAAATGTGACTAGTCATTTTCTAGCTAGTTTAAGCCAGTTTTCAGATAGAAGATCACTTTAAAATATGTTTACATGTGTGCCTACGTGAATTTAATCAGGGAAGTTCAGACATATTTCGGACTTACCACAGAAAATGTAGGCCGCTGGTGTTAAAAAACTTCTACAATGGGGTCTAGGGGCGCGGGAGCATCCCGCACGCCAAAGAAAGAAATCGTAAAAAGCGAAAACGAGAAAAAGTGACCAAGACTATATTTACGCGACACAACAAGTACGGGTTTCCGGATCTCTGCAGCTGCGGTAGGGTCATTGTCTGGGGGCGTCTTAGGAAGTGTTGCAAATTTAAAGTTGATACGACGGAAAACACCCGAGATAAGACAGTTTGAAAATCGCTATTTTTCATTTTTTTTCATATTATCGTTGTTCTTTGACAGGGCTACAACAGATTGACTTTGTCCCAAGGGTGGGCATAGTATGTGTGCATCATTTGTTCTGATCCGTGCGATAGAAAAAAAAAGATACATCCAGAAATGTGAGAATGTATAGAGCTTCTCGCTTAAGTCTTTTCTATGATTTCAATGAATAATTTCTTCTAGACATTACTCGTGGTTCAACTTCCTTTGGTTATTACGAGTATAAGTACCATACGATTATATTCTGGTGCTGTTGGAGGTGTGCGCCAGGACAAAAGGACTCTCTTAATCATGAAATAAAACAGAAACCAAAGGTTGTAGATATAGGAATATTCTGAATAGTGGTAATGAGACCAATCCACTGGAATTCTGTTAAATGCACTTTGCGTCCTTTGGAGAGAAGAAAGACATTCTTGGAAAAGAAGTGATATCAAGGCATATTGGGTGTCATATGACTGAGGGTGATGAGGCGACTGTAGCAGACTACTGTTGCAGGTATTTTGAGTCCTTTGTTCCTCACAACGAAGCGATATCTAGGCAAGATGAGTATCATATGACGGGGATGATGAGGCGAATGCAGCAAACTACAGTTGGAGTTATTTTGAGTCCTTTGGATAGAAAAAAGGATATTTCTTGGAAAGAAACGATATCAAGGGAAGATGGTTATCTTGTGGCTGGGGGTGTCGGGGCGAATGCAGTCGATTACTTTTGCAGGCATTTTGAGTCCATTGGAGAGGTAAGGTAGCGACACTTAGGCAAAATGAAATGTCACTGTGTTTATTCACGCATAAAGGCATATCATAGTTGTTAAGAATAAAGTGGAGTGGATCATTGCGAGTATAAGTAAAAAATGACTCAACCTCGCTCTGGACTACCACACAAAATAATCAGCTTTAAGCCAATTCCTCCTATCACTTGGTTTCGTCCACACCATGGATTCACTCATCAGGAGCTGCCTTAATCCATGGGGGAAGCAGCTCGACCACGCCAGGTTTGTATTCCGACCTACGAGGGTAATGTGAAAAGTTTTCGGCCTGACACAGAAATACCGTTACAATCAGCAAAAATTTATGTTTCCTGCCTGGATGCACGTGTCATTAGTTCGTATGACAAGTTTCAACTTGTTCTCTCAAGTAGTTTGTTTACACTAATTTTTGCAGTAGACGTCTTACGTGTTTTTCGTTAAAACGGAGAAACTTGAATATCATGCAGTCATGAAATTCTTCGTTTTGGATGAATTTCCTTAGGGGTTACCCCTAAGGAAATTCATCTGAAGTTAACAATAGTTCACGGGAACTCTACTCCTTCGAAATCAACCGTTAAAAAATGGGCAGCTGAATTTAAATGTGGTCACGCGTTCTTCGAAGACGACCAAAAACCGCAACCACACCGGAAACCATCGAGAAAGTGCATAATATCGTGTTGGACGATAGGCGAATGAAAGTGAGTGATATTTCTGAGGCTGTGGGGATGTCGCGCTCGGTGGCCGTGATCGTTCGGTCACGATCAAAACTACCTGTGAGTACTAATAGAACTCTCACAGTGCTCCGAACTTGTCAGTATAAAGACGGCGCGGATCGGAGGTGCATGCTAGCAACTGCACTTCCGAAAAGTAGATATGCTATTGAAACGTCAACAAGGCATAGAAATGCTAGAGATGTTGATGCACCCATGCCCCTGGAGGGGTCAAGGCAATTAGAGAGAGAGAAATGATTTTCGCAGCAATCTTTGCACCGATTCAATCGGGATCCGACCGATTTTGTGCGGCTATTTGTCACCATGGATGAGACTTGGGTCCACCACTACACACCAGAAACGAAACAGCAGTCGAAGCAGTGGGTGGAAGCCGGTGGTTCAGCCATAGAAAGCGAAGTCGATCGCATCTGCCGGAAAGGTCATGGCCCGCGTGTTTTGGGATGCGAAAGGGATCCTGTTAAATCCTTGAAAAGGGCAGAACAATAACAGGCGAATATTACTCCAAACTTCTTGACCAGCCAAATTTCATGCCAAAATTCAAGAGAAGAGGCCTGGCTTGAAGAAGAATTAATCTTTCACCAGGACAACGCACCTGTACACAAGTGCGCGTTGGCGATGGGAAAACTGTGGGATTTGGGGTACGATTTGCTCGACCATCCCCCCTATTCTCCTGATTTGACACTCTCAGACTTCCATCTGTTCCCAAACTTGAAGAAATTTGTTTCTGGGGAGCGCTTCGCATCCAATGAAGAAGTTCAGAGGGCCGTAGATGAATATTTTCACAGATTTCCAGACTCTCACTTCCGGGAAGGAATACTGATGTTGCAGAAACGCTGGACCAAGTGTGTGGAAGTCAAGGGAGATTATGTAGAAAAATAAAATCATTTTTTTAATGAAAATCGCAGTCTTTCATTGTCAGGACGAGAACTTTTCACCTTACCCTCGTAAATCGGAATACGTCCCTGAGTGCAGTGCTAACACCTTATATAGTGGGCATTACATGACCCACTCCACTTTATTCTTAACAACTATGATATGCGCTTATGCGTGAATAAACACAGTGACATTTCATTTGATGAAAATTCGCACTCGTGTCGTGTTGTTTACTAATGTTTTTTTTACATAATTTGAGTTGTAGCAAACAAAAAAAAAACATTTTTTTTTTATATTTTGAAAACCGTAATCCCTATCGAAAAACTTTGTGAGAGAAACTCAAAAATCATGAGCAGTTCAACAAAAAAGATAAGTACTACTTTTTCCGTATCTTTCTTTAATAGTTTTCGAAATACTCTCACTTGAAAAATAAATCAGAAAACGGAGATTTTTCTCTTTTTAGCCGTTTTCAAGTGCGAATATCTCGAAAACTATTGAAGATACGAAAAAAAAAGTTTCATTGATCTTTTTTATTTATCTGTTCAACGTCTTTCATTTTGTCCTACAAAGTTTTTCGCCAAATTTAAAATGTTAAAAAAAAAAATTGTTTTTGTTCTTTTTTTTGCTAAGACTCAAATTTCTGGCTTTGTGTTCGTCTTTTTTGGTTTAGCCATGTACCTACGGCTTCCATAAAGGCTTCGAATTGCCGGCATTGGGAGCCTCTTCGGTGACCGGACGAAGCGAGGAGGAGCGCTGGATACCTTGTTGTTTGCAAGGATTGTGCTTTTAAGTAATTTTCTTCACACAGTACTACATTTTTATACCCTAGACTTTAGGGTATGTTGTTTTTTACACGACGAAAATATGTAGCACCTTAAAGGAGGCTCCGGAGGTATAGTAATGTAATATATATAAATGATCAGGGTCACCTCCTGATTCGATTTAGCCATGTCTATCTATCCGTCTGTCTGTCCGTCCGCACGATAACTTTCGATAGAATGAAGCAAGAGACTTGAAATTTTGGTCAAATGTTTATAGTAGGATCTAGTTGGTTGTTATTAAAAAGAGATTCGACAAAAGAAACCTCTACCCCTCCTACAAGTAAGGCTTCAAATAAGCAATAACTTTCGATAGAATGAAGCTAGCGACTTGAAAAATTCGACAAATATTTGTAGAATGGGTTAGTTAATTGATTTTGAGAATGATCAAGAACCTTCTGAATGAGTGCAAACCTCCCCTATAAACTGGCCATATATTAAATTCACTTTTAATGCATATGGTCGTTTCCAATTGGTAGTTTTGGTATCACCAGTAGGTCTCTACAAGTCCAGGGTATATACGCTTCGGACTCGGTCTGGTTCTTTATTCATGTGCTCAACAGTATACAGAGTTTATTAATGAATTGCGGCAAGGAATGCAGTGTTGCGCTTCTGCTGGCCTTAGGATTCTCCGTAACCTATTGATCATCTGAATAATAGGGGAAATGTAATATTTTCTTTCTCTTTGCAAATTTCCACTCTCGACAATGGTCGCCGGCTGACTTCGGTGCCCAGTTCGTTTTTTTTTTATATTTTTAGTAGCACACTCTGTCCTCAGCTTCCTCCTCTTGACAGGCCTCGAAGTAGAAGCTGCCCTGTAATGAACCATATCCTGGTAGTGTTGCTTCCACTGACAGATCGAAAGCAGCCCCTGAGTATTCATCTGTCGGCGGTACGAAACCAGAAGCCGAGGGTCCCATTACACCCGGACTCCAATGCGAGCGCTAGAGCCTCCGCGCCGTCCGCCAAACATTCCATCCTTATGATCTTTTTTCTTTATTATTCCCCATTTTTGCCTCCCATGTTCGTGTAGTCTCCCCCAGACCTATGAATTGGTATTAATACGTAAAGGAAAGGGGCAACGAGCGGCAAAAACCTAGCCCACGTCTCCCGAACTGCGCCACAGCATAGACCGCTGCTTAGCTTGGTTTTCTTCGCCAGATGGCACGGCCCGACTTTCACGGTCATTATACTATTTTAGGTTCCGTCCCCACGGGCATGTTCGGATGCCCACCAACACGTCCACTACAACTTGCTCGATTGGCCAACCGATAGCTCAGTGGGTAGAGGCATTAGTCTCATGTCTGACTACCGGCGTTTCGGGTTTGAATCCCATCCAGGACGACGTCCGTGGCCATGCATGTGCTGCCTTCCCCCTGTGGTGCAGGGCGTGATAATAAACCAGATCGTCTCTCGACTTGTCGCAAGTAGGAGGCTAAATGGGGGAGTAGGAAGTGTAGGCTGGCAACTGCACTCTCGCAGTTGTATTAGTGGACAGCTTTGTTTCCGCCATTTTCCGACAGGCAGTTGTATCAGTGAGGGCTGGTCAAAATACGTAGTTTAAAAGTGTCACAAAGTGAGTTTGGACGTCTGTTAACGTATCGACATCCCCGCATTAGTAAAAGTTGCTCGCATTTTTAATAAGATTCGCGATTCAGAATGTCTGTTTTCGAGCCAAGTTCTCGTCATTTCCGGGAAGTTTTGATCTTCTGCTTCCATTTGAAGAAAACTGCAGCTGAGGCTCATCGAATGCTCTCAGATACCTACGGTGAGGTTGCTCTGAGTGACAGAACATGTCGTGAGTGGTTTCAACGTTTTAAAAGTGGCGATTTCAATGTCGGGGACAAGCATGGTGGTGGGAGAGAAAACATTTTCAAAGACGACGAATTGGAAGCACTGCTCGATGAAGATTCGTGCCAAACGCAAGAAGAATTAGCTGAACCACTGGGAGTGACTCAGCAAGCCATCTCAAAACGCCTCAAGACCATGGGCATGATTCAGAAACAAGGAAATGGGGTTTCATACGAGTTAAAACCGAGAGATATTGAACAGCGATTATTTGCATGCGAACAACTGCTTCAAAGACAGAATTTGAAGGGATTTCTACATCGCATCGTAACCGGTGACGAAAAATGGGTCCGTTACGATAATCCCAAGCGCAGAAAGTCATGGGAAATGCCCGGACAAGCCTCAACATCGACGGCAAAACCGAATAATCACGGCGCCAAGGTTATGTTTTGCATTTGGTGGGACCAGCTCGGTGTGATATACTACGAGCTACTGAAACCGAATGAAACTATCACAGGAGATCGGTACCGAACGCAATTGATGCTTTTAAGTCGAGCATTAAAGGAAAAACGACCACAGTACCAAGAGAGATACGACAAAGTCATCCTCCAGCATGACAATGCTCGGCCACACGACACAAAAGTGGTCAAGACATACTTAGAAACCGAAAAACATGGATCGCGTCGAAAGACGCCTTTTTCCGAGATGGAATCCAAAAATTGCCGGAGAGATGAGCGAAAGTTGTCGCTAGCGATGGACAGTACTTTGAATAATACATCTGTAAGTACATTTTGATAATTAAGCTTTTAATTCCAGGAAAAAACGGCGGAAGCAAAGTTGTACACCCAATTATGCTAACGAAACGTTAACTGGGTCACATAGAACAGTTGACGCGCTATGCCCCACAAATGGAATAGGGCAATTGAATATGTCCACTATGGGTTAAGGTAAATAATGTGTTGCATTAAACTCCGGTAGAAGTTACACCTCCCATACATTTTTTTTATGTAATTGACGAGCTGATAATCATTGCTCTTGTATATTACATATCGCAAAGAATATGATATTATATTTTATGTATGTTATGTTCTTTTCATTGTTCATAGTATGTATCATCAAACTCTCCGGACCTAGATACTTCGGCGAAAAAACAGGAAAATTTTCCATGTGAACACAATCGTGCTATTGGAAATAAGTCCCATGTAAATATTCGCTTTTTTTTAACGTCATTAGCTTGGTGCTGTACCCAGTGGATTGTAGGTCAGTCGTTAATCAGGAACCTTTACGTCTGAACCATAACAGGAGTCATTGTAATGGACCCAAGATAAGAGCACAACTTCACTGCAACTACAATAACTTTACTGATAACTTTACATTTGTAGCTTTCTAGTGAGGTTGTTGCTGAATGCAATTTACAGCAAAAAGCACGTTGCATTCTAATCTTGCACATTAGCCGTCTTTTTTTGTACAGTGCAGATCATAGCAGAACAACAATTGCACGCGTTACACTATCAAAATTGTTCTGGATAGAGCTGGAGGTTAGTGTAAAGCGTGCAATTGTTGTTCTGCTATGATCTGCATTGTACAAAAAAAAGAAAACATGGCTATTGTTGTCAACGGGCATGACGAAAAAAGAACTACAGACATGTTCGAAATAATAAGAACAACACAAGTGAAAACTGAATTCGTCCTAAAAAAAAGGGTTAGAATATTTTTTTTTAATTTTATCCTCTTATTACTTTAACACCATGCATATTAAGCTTTTTATAAACGCAAGAAGCGATGTCCTGCTATTTCCTTGTTTTGTTGTTCTGGCCACTTTGTTGGATTGAGTCGAAAATCAGCTGTTCGAAAAAATAAGAACAAAGAGCAAAAACACACGGTAGTTAATTTCTACAGAGAGAATTCCCGAAATTGGAATGTAATTGCTTATTTGGAGTGTATTGTGCGTGGTGTGCAGTAGTTTTATTAACAAATAATAGTGAAAATCACTTCAAAATGGGAAGACGCCAACATTGTTCTGTGGGGCAAAGACAATTAAAAATTGCTTAGTGAAGGCAAAACGTTTGCATTTATTAGAAATTTACTTGGTGTTTCCAATGGTTTGATAACAAACTCGAAAAACTTTTCATCGCAGACCGAAACCCGAGGTAGACGTAAAAAAAACCAATGAACGGCAGGACAAATTGATCGTACGGACTGTTAAACAACGCCCTTTCATAACTTCTACGCAAATCAACGATGAGTTAAACCTGCCAATTGCCACATCCACAGTAAGAAAACATTTGATTGCAGCAAATCTTAAAGCAAAAAGCCCAAGAAATAGGCTAGGAAAACTAAACACAAAAAAGGCAAATAGCGGAAAGTTTTTTGGTAGTCGTAATCTTTGCGGTTCTTTATGTTTTTGGGGTCGCTGAACACGAATCTGATGTTTGCTGACAGAAATTTTGCCCGGAACATTGTTAAAATCGCGAAAAACTGGGTAATTTTGGCACTTTTTTCAGTTTTTTTGCTTAAAACTCGAAAATTAAGCATTTTATCGGAAATATTACAGAAACAAACTTATAGTAAACAAAATTTCCTACAATTTTCATATATCAATGTTGGTTGTACGATCATCCGTTCCCCGGCTAGAGCGCGCGGAAAAATGAACAAAGTCACACTACTGTCAAACGGGAAACGCTAACGGAAAAACTGAAAGTGTTGTACTTTTTACAATGGTGCGAGCACCGGAAGGTCAAAAGAATTGTACGTCTAAACAATTATTGTTTATTTAACAATAACAAAAGAAACATTCTGAGAGCCCTGAAGATGGGCATAATGCCCGAAATATATTGGTTTCGATTACATATGCAGTTTTAGTTAATCGTGAATCGACAATTGGAGGAAAAACAAAACATTATTGTTTACTTATTCCAATGGGTTCACTAATCGTACTGTTCAAACTGAATTTGGGAAATCAATCGCAATTGTTCAGTTGAAGTGAAAATATTATAGTGATCGTTTCTATCCAGTCGCCCAATTTTTTTGTGAAGTGTCGTACTAAAGTTTTAACATTAATATCGCGATGTCGGAGTGTTTTGTTTGTGAGTTATTGCTAGATGAAGAACGCTTGGCTGTTTCGATAGTGAAAGAAAAAGGGATTACATCGTTTGTGGAAGCTAGCAAAAGGAGAAAGGATGGAAAATGGGCAAGTTTAAGAGATAAAACTTTTGTTAAGGTGCATGAAAAGTGTAGAAAATCATATACAGATGAACGATCCATCATTGCTTACCTAAAAAAACGTGAGAAATTGGCGAAGAGTAATATTTCACAAGTAACCAGATCAGCAGCTCCTGAGTTTACCTTCGGGACGCACTGTTTTATTTGTGGATTGGCCATAAACGATGCATTTTATGCCTCAGAAGCCAAAAAACCTCCAGATCAACGCAATGTTGTGTATCAGGTGCGTGACACAACACAAAGCCTAAGAAAATCGGTATTGAAGGCTGCCCAAAACCGAGGCGATGAATATGGAAGAGCTGTAATTCGACGCATTGAGAATGTTCATGATCTGGTCGCGTATGATGCTCAGTACCACCAATGGTGTCATAGAACACTATTTCAAGCTCCAAAAGCAAAACACAAAAAAGACGTGGGCCATTCGCAAAGGAAATTGATACTGCGATGCAAGAAATTCACTCGTACCTCGATTGGGGATGGAAAAGAACTACAAATGGACTTGAGCCGGTCACCACTCTTATACCCGCTGCTCCGCCTAAGCTGCTGAAGCTCGTAACCTGCAAATGTACTACAAACTGCACACGAAATTGTGGGTGCAAGAAAGCGGGGCTGAGGTGCTCCAATATGTGTATTAACTGCGAAGGTGCTTGCACCAATATGTCAGTGGATGCAGATGAGGAGGAAAATGCCGATGTGGACCTGCAAGATGATCTTGGGTTGGAGTACTCCACCATTCAAGAATCGTTTGAGGCATTCGAGGAAGCAATTCAACGTATGTAATGTGTAATAAATATGAAGTAACATAATTGCTGTACGTCAAAGTTTGTTACAGGTGACTCAGATGAAGAAGAAGACAAAACCAAGAAGATGCGGGCATCCACATCAGCCATGGAAATTAGTATTTGAATATTCAGTTTTTCTTTTTTTCTGAAGGTATTTTGGATATAACTTATCCAAAATTATTGGAAGATATTATTTCTTTCTTCTCTGTTCTAGATGACTGAGCATCTGCGAAATTCACAAATTTTAAACAACAAGCAGCGGAGTCGTAACATGCTTTGACTACTGTCTGAAATTCCATGTAAAATCCACAATAAAATATCAATTTATGGTAGAGAGTTTTATTGCAAGAACGCAATTACGCAAAAATTTGGACTTAGGTTGTTTTCGAAATCAGTGATTTAATTCCTTTCTTTTAGATATTTCATTGAGATGATGATTAACAGCCAAGATCAGTGCAACATGGGCAGTTTTGTACGACGATAAGAGTGGCCATTCGAATTTTCACTCCTTTTGTGATTTTTGTCAATTTTTCAGCGCGCTCTAGCCGGGGAACGGATGATCGTACAACCAACATTGATGTATAAAAATTGTAGGAAATTTTGTTTACTATAAGTTTGCCTCTGTGATATTTCCGACAAAATGCTTAATTTTCGAGTTTTCAGCAAAAAACTGAAAAAAGTGCCAAAATTACCCAGTTTTTCGCGATTTTAACAATGTTCCGGGCAAAATTTCTGTCAGCAAACTTCAGATTCGTGTTCGGCGACCCCAAAAACATAAAGAACCGCAAAGATTACGACTACCAAAAAACTTTCCGCTATTTTTACTAGTTTTCCCAGGCTAAAAGGTACCCTTATTAAAACATGTGCATTTGAAACGCAGACTTCAGTTCCCCAGAAAATTTCAAAGCGAACCTGACACCGTTTGGCGCAACATATTATGGTCAGATGAGACAAAAGTGGTGCAGTTCGATATGGGAACTGAAAAACAGTACGTTAGACGCCCTCCGAAGCAAGAATTCAAGGCGAAATACACTAGTAAGACCATTAAGCACGGAGGTCTAACTGATTCTGTGGGGATGTTTTTCGTGGAATGGTGTTGGACCTCTTGCTAAGATCGTGGGTACTATGGATGCCAACTACTATTTTTGAAACATATTGGAAGATGTCATGTTACTTTATGCTGAAGAGGAAATGCCATTACGGTGGATTTTTCAGCATGACAATGACCCGAAACACACCTCAAGAAAAGCGAAGGAGTGGTTCCGATCCCACAAAATTGCTGTTATGGAATGGCCTGCACAATCGCCGGCCCTTAATCCAATAAAACACCTTTGGATTGATGTTAAGAAAGGAGTGAGAGATGCTAAACCAAAAAACTCCGAAGAATTATGGCAAGCGGCAAAAAATACTTAGGAGAATATTCCACTCTCCAGATGTCGCACTCTTATAGATTCCATGCAATTCAGATGTGTCGAAGTTATCAAAAATAAGGGGGGAGCTACTTCTTATTAAACGTAAGGGCCTAAGTGTGTATTTATGGTCTGTAGAAATTAACTATCGTTTGTTTTTTCTCTTTGTTCTTATTTTTTCGAACAGCTGATTTTCGACTCAATCCAACAAAGTGACCAGAACAACAAAATAAAGAAATAGCAGGACATAAATTCTTGCGTTTATAAAAAGCTTAATATGCATGGTGTTAAAGTAACAAAAGGATAAATTTAAAAAAAATTGTTGTGTTGTTCTTATTATTTCGAACACGTCTGTAAATATCACAATGAGTCGCCAATGTTAGGGGGTGATAGTAATATAAATTATTAAAAATCAATTGAGACGCGCGAAAGCATGACAATCATCACGCAGCCTCCAAGAACTTGTATTGGAGAGTCAATCTCTTAACACTCTTGTTGATTCCCTTCTCGATTTTGCTTTTGATTTTACAAATATGTATATAGATGCGGTTGTGGGTTGTTGGTATAGTATGCATTTCATTTGATTCATTTAAAATGTGACTATTGGAATGAGGGGAACAATAAAAAACTGAATAAATATTCATTGACGTCGGTATTTGGTTCAATTTTTTTGTCGCTAGCGATGTGAATCAAAACCAAATACAATGTGATAAAAAGGAAAAATGTAAGCATATAAATTTAATAATAATAAATAAAAGGTTCAAACACATAAAAGCTCCAACATAGAAGTTTTCACTGCCGGTTTCATGTGTTCATGAGCTTGTAGCGTGATTGATTACAGTCGGGACTGATTTTAGGTCTTTCATTTATAGTTATAATTGCATACACCGGCTGTGTATTGATACATATCTCGTTTTCGATTGGCCTCATTGACTCTACACTCTAGCACCAACATTAAGATAATGGAGATGACCAACATCTTTACACCAATTATGAAAAATGGTAATCGAAGTCAATTCGTTATGAAAACTGATACCAATTCACTACAGTTCAATTAATATAATGAAAGTCGAAGTGAGAAATCATATAAAAGCAACAGTATTAATCGAACAATGAAAAGACCAGAGTTCTGCAAAAGAACCTTACAATCAATTGTCCATTAAGTTGATCGACACTCGTGGCGCACCATATAACTTTTCTGTTCATTGAAACAAGGTAATCTACTTCTAGTATACTATCGGGGACTGTATAGTGTGTGTATGTGTATACATGTCGACTCGGAATGTTGAATGCATATGTGACCGGCTAATCGCGTTGTATTTATGATGGACGATTTTTTAAATAATTGCATTGAAAAGAATTTAATAATTGTGCATGTTTAGTTGATATTGATATGAATAATTAACATGCATAATTTAGCTGAATGACAAACAAGGTAATTAAAACACCTGAATCGTTCTAAGGTGGATGCGTAACCAGTATTTGATGCAGAATTCATAAGGAGGCCAAGTAAAATGTGGGAGAAACTCTAATGAGGATTTTATGATCAAAAGCCATGGTGTAGGTAAAGTTCTTCACTGCAATGTACACACTGATCAGGATCACTGACTGATAAGTTTTCGTAGTCGCTGTTGGAAACTGCCATTTAAAGGTTCGCCTTGCTAGACACATGATCGTCGCACATTGTTCGCGATTAGCGATGAAATTTCAGGCGACGACATAAAACTGAAATTACTGGATATCAGCGGAGACGCAGGTGCTAATAGTACTACAGCATTCTTCTCCAACAACAAAAAGAAACAGAAAAAGTCAAAGGAATACGTTGCAATAATCATATCAGTTCCGAATGCTACAAACCCAAAAAGGAGAAACAACAAAAATCTTCTGAATCGGCAAAACGAGCATCCATGGCGTGCTTTAGAGAAAAAAACAATGATTGGATGTTGACAGCGGGGCATTAAGCCACATGACTCCGAACGACAAGTTACTGTCAAACTGCAAGCAATCGTCTATCACCGAAATCACTGCTGCAAACGAGGCAAAAATGCATGTGAAATGTGCGGGAAATACCAAACTCAAGATCGATTTAGAAGAAGTTGACGTATGCAACGTTTTGCACGTACCAGATCTGTCGGCTAACTTACTTGCGGTATGCAGAATGGTCGAAAGTGAAAACACAGTGACATTTGACAAGGTTGTACCATTTACGATTCGAGTAATTTACCATTCGCAAATTGCAAACCGAAGGATGTTTATAAATTATAATTTTTAAATGAGAACGTTTGCTTATTTTCAAAGCAAGGAACGAATAAAGCATCTGTTTGGCATCGTAGGTTCCGGTATCTCAATTTCAAGAGCCTTCAAGCGATGAATAACGGAATCGTTGCAGCTGCAGGTATGAATTTCAACGAAAAATTAATTGGAAACTGTGAGGTATGCGCCAAAGGTAAACAATCAAGACAACCGTTCAAATCAAGCGAAACGAATTCAACGGATTTGTTGGAAATTGTCTATACCGATTTAGTTGGACCGATGGAGACACGATCGATTGGAGGCGCCAAATATTTCCTAACTTTCATCGACGACTACAGCCGAAAGGTTTTCTTATATTTTCTTAAAGAAAAGTCACAAGTTATGAAATCATTTACCGACTTCAAAGCATTTGTCGAAAACTAAACTGGACGCAAGTTGAAAGTCATACGAAGTGACAATGGATTGGAATACTGTTCAAACGAATTCGATCGATATTGTCGCACAAAGGGGATACAGCATTAACGACCGAATGTGTATACGCCCCAGCAAAACGGAATAGCAGAGAGAATGAATCGTACAATTGTTGAACGGGCTAAATGCATGATTTTCCATGCTGATCTGGATGATTCATTTTGGGCAGAAGCTTGTGCAACGGCGGCGTATGTCATAAATCGAGCAGTCTGCGCATCATTAGTCAACAAAACACCAGAAACTGTTTGGACTGGAAAAACAACTGTCGTTTCGCATCTTCGCATTTTTGGTGCACCTGTTATGGTTCACGTACGAAAACAACGCCGCAAGAAATGGAGTCCAAAGTCAGTTAAAATGATATTCGTGGGATACGACAGCGACGTGAAAGGTTTCCGATGCATAAATCCAAAGGACAAAAAACTCACTATCAGCCGAGACGTCATTCTTCATGAAAGTCACCATTCATCTCAAGTCGAATTAAATTTGGAAATCGATTCAAAACAAATTGTCGAAGAATCAAATCAAGTGAACGAGGACAAAAGTGATTCAACTAAACAAAATGTTTCGGAGGATTCGAATCAAGTGAGGGATACTGACCACAAAATGGATATTGTGAAGTCAATCCAGGGAATCGATGCAATTGACGGCGACGAAAGTGAATATGGGAGCCGGTCTTAACACTATTAGGCGTGTTTTTTTGTACTGCAGTGCAGGTTAATTGGGGGCTATCCGGGTTAACTTACACACATTACACAAACAACTAGGGTATGTTGTTTGTGTAACGTGTGTAAGTTAACCCGGATAGCCCCCAATTAACCTGTACCGCAGTACAAAAAAACACGCCTATCTTCAGACCACCTACCAATCGTGATAAGGCTTGACAAACCACCAAACATCAATATCTTCCGAACACCGCACGTTTGTCAACCACAATAAGGCTGACTGGAACGGTTTTATCTCCTATACCAACGCCAAATTCCTCGCACTGCCAACGCCAACCGACGTTCGCACAGCCGAATAAAACAAAAGGAAAGTCCTGAACAAAGCGGCTGCGAAGTTCATTCCTGCAGGACGGATTCCGAAAAATCAGCCTAACCTCCCAACCACCGCCGCTAGATTGGCAGACGAAAGAGACGGCATAAGGAGCGTAAACCCGGACGACCCCAGAATTTACGAGATGAACCGCGAGATCCAGAGACAGGTAGCCGAACACAGGAGGTCGAAATGGAGCACCCATCTGAATAACTGCAACCTAACCACAGGGTTGAGCAAGTTATGGTCAACTGTCCGTGCCCTCTCCAATCCACCAAAACAGAAAGAGAACGTCGCCATACAGTTCGGTGAATATTCAACAAGTGACCCTACCCACTGCGCAAGTCGTTTCAATAAACAATTTATTGAACACCCCGCACCAGACAGACTTAAGCGTAAAATCCGTAGACAGATTCACAACCGAACCACAGATAGCATACCTGTTTTCACCACGGACGAAGTAGTTGCAGCTATAAGGAAGGCAAACAACTCGAAAGCATTGGGGCCAGATGGCATTTCAATGACTATGCTCAAACACCTCGATCTGCCAGCCATCAACTATCTCACGGCTACGTACAATCTATCCATCTCCTCGTTGATCGGTCCGGAAATCTGGAAAAAAGGAGAGTCGTCCCAATACTGAAACCTGGGAAGAAAGCGACACTCGGCGAATCCTATCGTCCAATAACTCTACTATCACCAGTTGCCAAAACGCTTAAAGCACTAATCCACCCTGTTTACGGCCCACATCCAGCTCGCCGATCACCAACATGGCTTCCGAAGCATGCACAGTACGACCACGGCCTTGGATGTCATTACATCCCGCATCCATAACGGTCTCAACCAGGCCCGTCCTTGTGACAGAACAATATTGGTGGCACTTGACCTGTCGAAGGCCTTCGACACTGTCAGCCATTCAGCGCTTCTGTCTGATATCAACCATCCAATGCTTCCGACGCAGGTAGTGAAATGGATTGCCAATTATCTCGCTGGCAGGCAATCCTATACAGAATTCAGGAACAGCAAATCAAAGCTTAGGAAGATTAAACAAGGCGTACCTCAAGGAGGAGTTCTATCTCCTACCTTGTTCAATCTATACCTCTCAGGACTCCCAACATCACCTGAAGGGATCGATATTATCTCCTACGCTGACGACTGCTCCATTCTAGCAACAGGGAATGACATAGCGGTTATGTGCAGAAACATCAACGGTTATCTTGAACGACTAAACTCGTTCTTCATAAACAAGAACCTGACCGTCTCAGCGCCCAAATCCTCGGCAACCCTATTCACCACCTGGACGAAGGAGGTCAAGATGCAGCTTGATATCTCGATCGGGAACATCCTATTCCTACCATAAGCCATCCTAAAATCCTAGGAGTTACGCTAGATAGCATGGCCACATCATCACCCCATGCCTCAACTGTGTGCGATAGGATGCGTAGTAGGAATAAGATCCTCAAAGCCGTGGCCGGTAGCACCTGGGGCAAAGACAAAGAAACACTACTGGTCACGTACAAAGCAGTCGGAAGATCAGTGGCCAACTATGCGGCTCCTGTGTGGTCGCAGAATCTCTGTGACATGCAATGGAAGAAGATTCAAACGTGCCAAAACGCCGCTCTCCGCACTGTCACAGGCTGTCTCCTGATGTCACCCCAGGACCATCTACATCAGGAAACCAGGATGATGCCTTTAAGAGATCACAACCAGCTTCTTGCCAAGCAACACCTGGTGGGCTGCTATCGTAGTGATCACCCTAACTTCAACCTCATGGACAAGACGCCGCCGCCCAGACATGTCAGGCGCCACCTGAGGGACCTTGAAAGAGACGTCCAGAGATACAAAACCATTTGATAGTAACGCACATAGGTCGGCCATCGCAGCAATACATCGAGAAGAGGTCAACAAGTCAATAGCAAGCTTAGGTTCGAATCCAGTGCTCTCGTCTACACCAACGATATCTCAGGAAGAGGAAAGACTTCCGAGAGCTACGAGAACAACACTCGCCCAACTTCGGTCAGGCTGGTGTTCGCGACTGAACTCCTACCTATCTCGCATAGACCAGGACGTCTCAAACATCTGTCCTCCCTGTAACGGAACCCCTCACGACGTAAACCATATCTTTTATTGCACAGCTGCGCCCACTCACTTGACTCCTAGATCGCTGTGGGAGAACCCAATAGAGGCAGCTAACTTTCTATCCCTCAACACCGGGGATGAAGACGAAGCCGTACGCATGTAACAAACAAACACATCGAATTCTGACCATTGCTACAACAACAACGAAAGTGAATATGATCCGAATACAAAACCAAATTTTGGAACAATTGAATTAAGTCGAAGTGCAAGCCCATGCAGCGTGTGATTGAAGGTGCCAGGTCATCAAGGCATTGAAGGCAGTGAATGGGCGGATGAACTTGCCAGGCAAGGCTCAACGTCTAATTTTATCGGACCGGGACCTTATTGTGGCCTTGGCCTGGCTTCAGCCAGAACTTTCATAAAGGAATGGTCTGACAGGCTACGACAGGGCTATTGGGATGACCTTGCAGGGCTGCGGCAATCAAAGGCGTTAATGATACCCTTCGACTATGGGGATACTACCCACATGAGTAGAGCTGATCTGAGGTTAATTGTTGGCTACCTATCAGGCCATCACTGGGTTAGATCTCATTTAAATAAGATGGGCTTTAATCTTTGTTTGGAGGACATTGAGACCACATAGTTATCACCTTTTATGTGAATGCCCAGCGATTGCGCGGGCTAGGTTGGCATTACTCGGGCGGATCGTCACAAAATCTGCTGATATCCGGAAATCTCCTGCACAATAGGCCTCCTATGGTCGCAGTGCCCACCATGAGGGTCAGTAGCCGCACCTCTTTTTCTATTCTATTCTAAAGTACAGTTTCACATTTTACATTTTCTTGTACAACCAACTCAGATCCAATAACAGTCAAAGATGCAATGAATCGAAATGATAGTGCTGAATGGAAGGGAGCGATGGAAGAGGAGATGCCATCTCTCAAGGATAATGAAACTTAGACTTTGACCGATTTGCCTGCTAACAGAAAGGCCCTCAAAGCTAAATGGGTGTTTCGAATGAAACAAAATGTCGACGACATCCGATACAAAGCACGAGTAGTAGCAAAAGGATGTTTGCAACGCTATGGTTTGGACTACAACGAAGCATTTTCTCCGGTAGTACGATATCCGACTATTCGTTATCTCATGGCAGTCGCTGCAGTAAAAGGACTCAACATTGACCAAATGGATGTCGTAACAGCATTCCTCCAAGGAAACTTAGATGAAGAAATATAACGTTGAGCAACCGGAATTCTTTAATGATAGCACGTCAAGAGTATGCAAGTTAAATCGAGCGATGTATGGCCTGAAACAAGCAGGGAGACAGTGGAATCAAAAGCTGGTAGCTGTTCTGTAATCATTCGCCCTGTGTAGTTCGAATTTAGATCCATGCATATTTTTCAATAAGTAATTAGATTTGATCGTAGCGATTTATGTTGACGATTTTTTGATATTTTGGTGTGACGCTGCGACACTGGCAAATTTAAAGCATCATTTGAGTTCAAATTTTAAAATGAAAGATATGGGAACCGCAAAAGAGTGCTTAGGTATTCGAATTAATCGGACTAACGATTTTATCGAATTGGAACAGTCATCGTACATCAACGAACTCTTGATAAAATTCGGAATGGAAAATTGTAAGCCGGCTGGGACCCCAAGCGATATGAACACAAAATTAACTATCGAAATGGTGAGTGACGATTCAAACATAACTGGCCAAGTGCCTTACAAAGAGCTTGTTGCATTTATCGAAAGCAACAAGACCTGATATAGCCTTTGCTGTGAGTGATGTGTGATGTCAGCCGTTTCAATTCTAATCATGGGAGCGCCCATTAGCAGCGTTTGACCCGTATAAATCTACTAGCACGGAAGGAATTTTCCCAGCTGTTACAGAGAGGGAAGGATATACTAATCTACTATCTCCTAAATATATTGGGAGTACAAATTAGTTCGGGCCGTTTTCAAAAGGTGGCTCTGGCTGTTACGAATATTTAATGGTAACAGCTGATGTCGGTAGTTTCAGAGAGGTTAGACATCTGTCAATAATATTCAGTTCATATCGCTTCGAGTTTCATAAAAAACCTTGTTTTTCACTGTGTTAAATGTCCAATTTTGTGTTAACTAAGCAGCATTTGTGGGAGGTTTTAGTTTTTTAATTGGAAGAAAAGTGCAGCTGAAGCGCATCCAATGCTTGTGGAAGTTTATGTTGACAGTTCTCCAACTGATAAATCATGTCGGGAATAGTTTCGACTTTTCAAGAATGGAGATTTCAGCGTTGAGGACAAGCCTCGCTTTGGACAGCCAAAAAAATTCGAAGACAAAGACTAGGAGGCATTACTCGATGAAGATCCGAGTCGAGCGCAAGAGGAGCTCGCAGAATCATGGGGAGTGACTCAACAAGCAGTTTCTGTACTATTAAAATCCATGGGAATGATTCAAAAGCAAGGCAATTAGGTGCCTTATAAACTGAAACCGAGAGACATTGAAAGGCGATTTTTCACTTGCGAGTAGCTGATTCAAAGGCAACAAAGAAAGGATTTTTTTTTGCATAGAATGGTTACTGGGGATGAAAAATGGATATTCTATGACAACCCCAAGAAGAAAAAATACTACGCTATGCCCGGTCGATCGTTGCCATCGACCTCAACATCAACACCAAAGCCGACTATTCATGGTTCGAAGGTCGAGTTGTGTATCTGGTGGGACCAAAAGGGTGTTGTGTACATGAGCTGCTACAACCTGGCGATACCATAACGGACGATCGGTATAGACTGCAATTGATTCGTTTGAGCCGTGCATTACGAGAAAATCGACCGGAATACCAGCAAAGACATGACAAAGTTATTTTTCTGCATGAGGACGCTCGGCCTTATGTCGCAAAAGTCGTGAAAAAATATCTGGAAACGCTCAAGTGGGATATTTTGCCGCACCCGCCGTATTCTCCGGACATTGCTCCTTCTGATTTCTGGTTGTTCCGACAGATACAACACGATCTGGCAGGTCATCGGTTCACTTCTTTCGCAAAAAATCGAAAATTGGCTCCTAACTTGGATCACCTCAAAAGACGAGACATTTTTTCGGGATGGAATTCGAAAACTGCCTGAGAGGTGGGAAAAAGTAGTAGCTAGCGATGGACGATACTATGATTAATCTTTTGATTCTTTTTATTTTGAAGTAAATGTATTTTTGACCACAAAAAAAACGGACCGAATTAATTTGTACTCCCAATATTTCAGTTATTAAGACCAAGCTGGGCTTGTTTCGCTCCCTGGTACTGTCTGTGTGTCTGTTTTGTATGGAACAACACCGGAAAGTTTCCGTATGGAGCTGCAAGTTTTCGTCAACTCATGTCTTCGTCGAATTTTAAGAATTTTCTAACCCGAAACAATATTGAAGAGCTAAGTCAGTGTACGGGTCAGATGCCGGTCGACGAACTGATACGCAATCAAGGCGGTGTCCTAAAATTTCATGGAGCCGTTCTGTGGCAAAAGAGTGTGAGTCTCTGGGTAAGACGTGGAGGGAGTTGTGTCCGATTACCTAGAATAGAGTACGATGCCGCGCAGGAATAGTTGACGCGGTATGCCCCACTAGGGGTTAAGGCAAAGTAGTATAGCTCTAAAGCTAGCGCGTATGCTTTCTGATGACTCCTGTTTCAAGACCTATTTTGAGAATAATAGGTTTTTAGCAATAACATTTGCGTCAGCTTTTAAAATTAACTTTCAATTGAAAATGGTAGATCTTTCCAGAATTTCATCCCAAAATAGTAATGACCGTATTCCGTTCTATTCAATTCAATTACAATATTTATTGTTGTCAATTGTCTGTCGATTTCTATACCTAGTCTAGCCATAAACTTTTTGAAGCACTGTTCAATAAAAGAAGTGCTATATGTTAAGAAATCATTGTTTATTTATTAAATGCATTGTCAACAACGGAAATTGCAACAAGTTATTCGAAGTGATTGCCTTTTGCCTTTACACAAGCCTTTAATCGAGCTGGCCACTTATCTATGGAAGCACGCACGACTTCAATCGGAAAGTTGGCGACTGCATGTGTAAGAGACTTCTTTAAGGATTCGATATTAGAATGTCTTTTAGAGCACGTCATTTGCTCTAAGACAGACCATAATTCGTAATCCAGCGGATTCAGGTCTGGGCTAGAGGAAGGCCAATCTTCAGCTTTAATAAAATCTGGAACATTTTCTGCAAGCCATTTTTGGGTTGACTTCGCCTTATGACCTGGTGCAGAATCTTGCTGGAAACTCCAAAGCTGATTTTTGAATAATGACGTGTTGAGAGGTTTCACTACACTTTCAAGGACACTTTCTTGATAAATTTTGGCAGACGTTTTGACGCCCTTCTCACAAAAATGCAACTTTGTCACCCCGTTGTAGCTAACACCCCACCAAACCATTACTGAGGCTGCATGATGACCTCTTTGAACCTTTTGGGCAACTTGAGAAGCTTCTCTGGCACTGCGAGCATAAACCCTATCGTTTTGTTTATTAAATGTTTCTTCGACAGTAAAAATTTTTTCGTCCGTAAACAAAATTTTACGGTGTTCTTGGTTTGCGTGCCGGCAAAGTAATCGTTTTGATTTTTCCACTCTATTTTTTTTAACGAACCTGTTAGTAAATGCCCGGTGGATCTACGATAAGCACCCAACCCCAAGTCACTTTTGATGATACGTGAAATTGTTCTTTGGGGTATTTTCATCTCACGCGATAAAATTTTTTGTTTCCGAAGAGGATTACGGCGAATTCTCTCGCGCACGGCTTTAACCGCTTGAGGTGTTCGAGTAGTTCGCGGACGGCCACTTCTTTCACGGTCACTTACTCCAGACGTATCATTAAATCTTTCAATAGCCCGATATACAAACATTCGGCTTATACCAAGGGTATGCAGAGTCTTAAAAATATCACTTGGTTGCATTCCTACTTTATGAAGTGCAATCACAGCAATTCTATTTTCTTTGTCACCCCAATCCATGTTCACTACACTAAAAATTAAACTCAAATGATGACAAATGCATCAAGCACAAGCGTACTATAGCGATTAGCTCAATTTTTAAGAAATGCAATATAATGGTTCCTTTCTGCAGGGTTGCCAAACCTTGTAACAATATTTATGGCTAGACTAGGTACAATAGTCTATTATTTTTTTAAATAAAACTATGCTTCTTTCAATAATATGTATATACACACCGACTTTGCTTAGCATATTTATACTACTCACCATTTTTTACATCATATTCAAATTCAAAGAGGACATCAACGTTCTTAGCTGTATCTTTTGGAAGTATATCATCGACATCAAGATCGGGTAATAAAATATCTGGGAAATTGACAAAATCAAAATTAATTCCAATAGTTAGCTGCATAGTTTCGTATAATAATTTTGTACTAACTTTTTGCAAAGTCATCTCCAAAATACCATGACTCTTCAGAGCCGGATAGCCCGAAGAGTTCGCTGGACGGCGAATTCGGTTCCATTTTCCCGTCCCAGTAAAGATCTATCGGAAGTTGTAAGGATTCCATAATAGTGTTGTTGGCTGTTTAAAATGCTACTACTGGAATCTTCTTCTTCAGTTGATAATGATGATGATATCCGATAGAAGGGTGGATATATTTTTTTAGATTTTTCAAGTTGTTGTTCGAGGTCGTAAAACGACAAATAGCTTGGTTGTTGGGGTGCCATGATGGCGCTGAAAAAAAGGAAATTAAAAAATCAATCAATCTACCGTAGAAGCAAGTTGTACACGTGTAAAACACTCGAATATTAACAAAATAGGTGTTCGGGCAACGACTTTTGTATATTTCCATATTGGTAGCCCTGAATCGCGCAGAAGTCAGAAATTGCAACCATCATCATCATCGTGGCGCGACAGCCCGACGTCGGGCCTTGGTCGCCTAAAATTGCAACCAGATAACCTCAAAATAACAGACAAAGCAGTGCCACGCCTGAATGATGGTCGCGAAGAAGATCAGTAGTTGGAATCGAATTATGAGGTGATGACGGCGGAAACGCCATTTTGGGCGTAAAAATACCGCTCTTTGATTTACTGAAATGGAGGCCATTTTCGCCGTCGCTCATATGTCAAACGACGCAACGCAATTTAAGCTTCTAATACACGGGACACGTATACGCGATCGTGAAATTTTCACCTGTGTAGCGTAGCGGATCCAGAGGGGGACCATGGGGGCCTGGGCCCCCTCCAAAATGTTTGGAATGTAGAGCTTAATCTTGGAATATTCGGGGAAATTATTTATAAAAATGAGAGCGAATACAAAAGAGACCCGACCCAAATATTCCGGCAACGACAGACTACATACATTTCTATCAAATATGTTCTTGACAAACATTTCGTCAGCCTGATCAAGCAGTCAATGTTGTCTAATTTGGTTGTTGTTGTAGTAGCGACGCGTTGATATCCGATGAATGTGGGTGTCATAAAGCTTGGTTGTCCATGTTTTCTTCAATGTCCAGGTGTAGAAACGCAGCTGCTTCAATAGGATTATCCCATAGCGCAGTAGATGTTAGGCGTGTGGGAGCTGCAGGACAGCTAAATATGTGCTCAACATCATGTGGAGTGAGACCACAGGCTGGACAGGAGTTCTGTATTTCGTTATCAATGCGGGATAGGTACAAGTTCAGACGTGAGCACCAGCCAGAACGAAGTTGAGCGAGTGTAGTCCTGGTTGCTCTAGGAAGTCGAAGTTCGTCTGAAGATATAGCAGATGGTTGCGCATTTAATACCCTGTTTGGTGTCATGTCCGCGATTAAGGATAGCACTTCTTCACTATGCAGTGTTGTGATGGCCGATCTGTAGCTGGTGTTATCGAAGGGGACTCTTTTAAACCTTTGGATCTCCCGCTTGCGATCCCTCATATTATGTCTTACATGACGTGGCGGTGGGCTTCTGTCCATAAGGTTAGAGTTAGGATGGTCACTCCGATAACAGCCAACCAGATACTGCTTCGTTAGAAGTGTGTTGTGGCTTCTTAGGGGCATCATTCTGGTTTCCTGGTGAAGGTGGTCCTGCGACGACATCAGTAGGCAGCCTGTGACAGTTCTGAGAGCTGCATTTTGGCAGGTCTGGACGTTCCTCCACTGAGTGTCACATAAGTTTTCCGACCAGATGGGAGCCGCATAATTGGCCACAGATCTCCCGATAGACTTGTAGGCCGTTAGTAGGGTCTTGTCTTTCCCCCAGGAACTGCCAGCAAGAGCTTTGAGGACTTTGTTCCTGCCTCTCATCTTGTCACAAATGGTTGACGCATGGGCTGAGTAGGTAGCCATGCAGTCAAGGGTGACACCGAGGATTTTAGGGTGGTTAATGGTGGGGATAGTTTGACCGTCTATTACAATATCCAGTTGTTGTCTCACTTCTTTGGTCCATGTGGTAAACAGTGTAGCGGTAGACTTCGGCGCAGACAGAGTGAGATTTTTGTTGACGAAGAAGGTGTTAAGTTCGTCAAGATACCCATTTATCTGTTCGCACATTTGAGTGATATCGTTGCCGGTTGCTAAAATCGTGCAGTCATCGGCATAACTGACAATTTCGAGTCCGTCAGGTGGCATAGGGAGTCCTGACATGTAAAGATTAAACAGGGTGAGAGATAAGACTCCTCCTTGGGGAACACCCTGTTTAATTCGTCTTAGTTTAGATTTCCCGGATCTAAATTCTGTGTAGGACTGTCTGCCGGCAAGATAGTTGGCGATCCACTTTACAATATGCGACGGAAGCGATGTACCGCATATGTCTGACAGGAGAAACGAGTGGCTGACAGTGTCAAATGCCTTTGACAAGTCTAATGCCACCAGAATCGTTCGTTGACAAGGACGTGCTTGGTTGAGGCCATTGAGTATTTTCGATGTAATGACATCCAAAGCCATCGTGATGCTGTGCATCCTTCTAAAGCCATGTTGGTGGTTGGCCATCTGAGTATGAGTCGCAATTATAGGGTGGAGCAGCGCTTCTAAGGTCTTGGCTACAGGAGACAAAAGTGTAATGGGACGGTATGATTCGCCCAGTGTTGGTTTTTTTCCCCGTTTTAGAATAGGGATCACTCTTCCTTTCTTCCAATATTCGGGGATGATAGACGATGAGATGGAGAGATTGATCGTGGCCGTTATGTATTCAATTGCTCTTGTGTCAAGATGTTTGAGCATGACCATCGATATACCGTCTGGTCCAAGGGCTTTGGAACTCTTCGCTCTTTTTATTGCTGCTTCAACTTCCTGAGATGTAAATTGAAGTTGCTGGTCAGCTGGGCGGTTACGAATGCTCCTAGTAATAATGCGCTTAAGTCTATCAGGAGGTGGATGTTCGATAAACTGTTTGTTAAAGTTGTTGGCGCATTTTGTTGGGTCGTTAACCGTAATGTTGCCAAATTGGATAGCAACATGCCCTTTGTGTTTGGTTGGGTTTGTAAGGGCCCTAACCGTTGACCAGAGCTTATTGACACCCGTTGTCAAGTTGCAATTGTCGAGGTGGGAGTTCCATTTCCTTCTCCTGTGATCTGCTACCTGTTTAAAGATATCAAGGTTTAGTTCCTTGATCCTTGGATCGTCCGGGTTAATGCTGCGTATGCGGTCTCTATCATCTGCCAATCTAGCTGCTGAAGTAGGGAAATTTGGTCGAATTTTGGGTATCCGACCTGCTGGGATGAACTTCATAATCGCTTCCTGCAGTATGTGCCTTACATTTCGTTCGGCCGTGCGCACGTCAGTTGGTAAGGCAGCGAAGGCCGTGTTGGTGTAGGACTTGAAGCCATCCCAATCCGCTTTATTGTGTTTGATGAACGTGCGATGATCAGCAACCTGAGTACTTGATGGTTTGTCCAATTTTATTAGGATTGGCAGATGATCCGAGGATAGCGTCAGGACTGGTTCCCATTGAGCATCATTAATAAGTCCGGCGCTGGCAATTGAGACATCGGGCGAGCTGGAACATGTTCCAGCAATACGAGTAGGCGTATCGTCGTTGAGTGGACAGAAGTCTGATGCGTCAAGTTGTTCGGCTATGGCAACCCCTCTGGTGTCGTTGTCGAGGTTAGAGTGCCATAGTTCGTGATGGGCGTTGAAGTCACCAAGTAGGAGACGATATTGGCCAGCTAGCAGTGGTGTGATGTTGACATTGTACTCCGAGGGACAGCTGGATACAGGTGAAACATAGATATTATAGATTTCAATATCGATGTTACCCGACTGAATGGCAATGGCCTGTGCCTCCAAGATGTTGTCGGTGATTGTGACGTCGATTTCACGATATGGTACTGATTGATGGATCAGAAATGCTATTCCACCTCCAGCATTTGATACTCTATCCTTCCTAATGACGTTGTAATTGCCATAGGATTTGAGTGACGAATTGGTGTTAAGCTTCGTCTCCCGTATAGCTCCAATCATGACGCGATGTATATCCATGAAGTCCGATAATTCTGCAATTTTCCGTTGTAGTTAAGTTGCACAATTGATATGGTGTTGAGATTCGCAACAGCTGGTGCAAGTGTCAGGTTGTGTTGCAATGGAACTCTGTTGGTAATGTGGTTCACTGGAGTTGAGGGGGAGGGCTGGGAGATTGTGTTCGCACTAACAGGTGGTGGTATGTTAGGTGTTTGTGATGACGTTGATGCTTGCTGCCCTCTGAATCTACATTGGCTCGCAGTGAAGGAGGAATTCCATTGTCGGTGGTGTTTCAGCCCGGAACAATTTGTAAGGTGACACCAGTTGTTGCAGCAAGTACATCTTACTGTGATAGCGTTGGGGTGCAGCGTTCTATTACAGACGCAGCAGATCCAAGGGCCTGGACCTGGGTTGAGCTCGATTCCGGCGCGTTGAAGAAGTATTGAGAGCAGTAGCGCCGGCATGTGTTGCTCCCAATTTCCAGAAAAAATGAATAGTCAAGTTGTGTGACACACACATATATCTTCCTTCTTGCATCGAAGGGGTTGTGGCAGCTCTTGGCCGTGTGACGTGGTTATTCCAGGTAACACGGGTGCGTAGAGCCGGCTGCCGCAGGAACGGTCTAATTTGGTAGAAATGTATGCAGTTGGCTCGAAGACGAATGAAGGATTAAGAGTATGAGTTTTTTCTGATGTATGTAACTTTAATTTTGGTTTTCCAGGCCAAGGTTACAGCGATGACGGAAGCTCCGATCTGACTCAAGTGTCACGTGATATGCATTAGAGATGTTTATTTTGTTCACCGACAGCTCTAATCAAATCACTCGAACCGGATCTGGCTACGTCAAAGACCGTGGGTTACCCAATGTTTTTTAGCATTTTCCATGACTGCGTCACAGTGGATTCGCTTGTAACTGTGGAGCGGACGAGCTTAGCTTGCAAGATACAACCAGCGATGATGCACAAATTCGTCAGATCTTTTATACTCGTACACCTAGCGCTACTTCCAAACTTTAGCTCCAATGTTTAAAGCGATTAGCAGAATCGACTCAAGATGGCTAAATGGTAAAACATACCCCTTAACAAAACTGTCGCCAAATTATATTCTAATCGCATTGCTTAACTGTTGTCGTTTTGAAGGCAATACATCAGAGCTGCTAGGAGCCACTACTGGGCCAAGGCTGGGGAGTACCCCATGAGGCTTCGAATCTCTTATAAAGACTACGGAGACGAAGGGAGGGAGGCTGATGAGGTCATGGTGGCAGCACGAGGATCCCTATTGCAATCCATGTGTGCTGTGGTAAGCGCAGCAACTCTTATATAAGGTTCACACTTGCTTCCAAAGTACTCGATCTGACAAGTTCACTTGATCTGAAACTGTCAGATATGTGCATACTATACAAATTTGAAACTCACCACACCTTGATTTCTGTGATCATATTGATCTCGCGCATAGTGTGAACCCAATTTTATATCAAACCTAACAAAACCATGGATTTGTACGTTAATTATTGCATGCTTTTCTCCGTCCTCGCTTTCAATACATGACTCATGAGAACCACAAGTTTAATAAGTGTGGACGTACCCTTAGCTCTCCAGGTAACAAAGTCGAGCCCCTCCGAACTTGATTTCTAGATCCGCCACTGTTTACACTAAGTCGGATAAGCGCATTTATGCTTCGGTATCCGTTGCCGTCTAAAGAGGTATTTAAGAGGTTTTTACACTTCACCGTGAACGTGGAAAAAAATTGTTTTCACGGTGAACAGCTCCATGAAATTATTTCACAGCACTCCCGTGGTAAGAATTATTTTCCACGTTCACAGTCGCATTTACACTTCCCCGGGAACATCATTTCTATAGTGTCGGTAGCAGAACGGAAAAACAATGGACGAAACAATTGACGACTTAATTATTCTAAGTGGCTCATTTTTATTATTTTTGGTGTTACTAAACGTTAGAAACCAAAGAAACTCTAGGAGATACTGGGTGCATCCATATCTCACTAAAAGAAATTTAAAAGGGCGCTTTGTAAAAATAATGCAACGGGCCCTTCTTTACATCCAATTATTTACACAACTGCAACATATATAATATGCAATCAGTCTTATAAAACATGTACTGTAATTTAAATACAATCATATTTTTCTCAAGCGATGCATACATTTTTCACGATGAACAACTTTTCCGAATGCAAATGCAATTCGAACGTGAACGTGGAAAAAATTCCGCGGTGAGTTTCTCGATTCCGCGTTCATTTTCACGTTCACGTGTTTACACTTCTCGGCGAAACGTGGTGAAATTGATTCCACGATGAATTTTTCTTTTCACGATGAAATGTATAAGGAATTTAAAAAAGATAAGTAAAATATTAACATAAGGTGGTGAAAATATGGTCAAACTGTAGTTTATCGAATTCCCCATTCATTCCACTATAATCCCCGTACGTAAAATATCATTTTCATAGATATTTTCGAAGAAAAAAATTTTCCCCGTTCACGACACGTTCACGATGAAGTGTACAGAGCCCTTAAAATGTTACGAGCTATCGTGTACCCGTTTGCAGTCTACACGAGACGGGTCGTGGATTTGTCACGCGCGACGCGTTTACGCGTCTCGTGTATCAGAAGCTTTAGGCAGATATCCAATTTAGAAATATCTCTCTCTGGTTAACAAGACTTAATCCCTTGTGGTTGAGGCACTCTCTCTAAACTGATCTTCTCCAGGTGTTACTAGGTTCTTCAACACGGCGACTTGCGTTGGTTCCCTGCGGGTTCCAATCGACGGCCTGTTGAGCAATGTTGTTCGGCCTTTTTCGAAGAGTATGACTTATCCATTGCCACTTTCGCTTTTTAATATAAGTGTCTATCCTGTCCTGACCAGTAATAGTAAGTAGGTCGTCGTTAGAAATGGCCTCCGGCCACCGTATGTGTAGGATGCGCCGTATACATTGGTTCACAAAAGTTTACAATCTAGTTGTTATCTTGTTGGGCACCGATTTTACGTTGGTTTCGAAGATCCTTAGCTTGGTGCGTCTGGAAATGTTGTGATTTTTCCAGGAAGGAGTCAAACTGAAAAAAGCTGCCCGAGCCTTACTGATGCGGAACTGTACATCAGCATCTGCTGTAACTACGCTTCCAAGGTAGCAAAAACTGTCCACTTTTTCGACCGCCTGACCCAATACACAGATTTTGCTCTGCCTTCCTGGGCCCCAAGCTCAAGTACTTAGTTTTGGCAGCATTGGTCTATGCTTCTCCGTTTCATGACGTCCTCCAGTTCTTCGCTCTTTCCCGTCATGGATCCGACATTCCAACTTGCAACACTCAGCTCCTCTACAGTACACTTGGACTGCCTCATAGCGCTCGCCCCCGGAAACCGTCGAGCTCTGACACGAACAATGTTCGCCCTGGGATCACTCAACTGCGCATCAGAAGTAGTGCCCAGCGGGGTAGTGCTTCTAGCATGTTGTACCATAAGGCCTTACATCCATTCTTTTACACCTATCTGGAGAAAGGTGGAGTTGTGTGGCACTAGTGTGTGGAAAATAAATTTGTATGGACTTTCCTTTTACATCCGGCGGTGGTCTCTAGACCCGGCAACCTACTCACACACACTCATCTGTTTCTCTCTTAATTGCCCTAACCCCTTGTGGGGCATAGCGCGTTAACTGTTCCATGTGGCCCAGTTGACGTTTCGTCGGCATAAACTGGTTTCGCAGAATGCAGTTGCCAGCATGCACCTCCTGCACATCCATGGCCACTAACGTCGTCGTGAACGGGATTCGAACCCGAAACGCCGGTAGTCAGACATGAGACTGATGCCTCAACACACTGCGCTACCGGTCGCCCAACACTGATCTGTGGGAGGTCCTAAAGATGTTGAACAGTGCCGCAGGCTCACCTAGAGGTGCTGTTATTGTCTGCACACTGGGTTAGTTATCGCTTAAAGAAAATGGTTCTGTCCACTGAGAAGGAATGCCGGCTTCGTCTGGAGGACGCCAAACCCCTTCTCTGTGAATGCTCCACGGCTGCTTGCTTTAGGTTTCTGTTTTTATGGAGATTCCATCATGAGCTCCGCTGACATTAAGAGTGCTGCTACAAAGGACCTACTGGCCTTCATCAGGTTGGTTGAGGGTCTTTTGGATTACTGATTAGTGCCTACCAGTTGGGTATCTTAGCCTGCCTTTATTTACTTTATTTTTAGATTTACAGTGGCTCACAGCTTATTTCAACCAGTACGTAAAAAAATCTTTAACTGCATACAAAAAGTAAAGCAGAGAAGAGATTCTCTCTCTCTCTCTCTGGTTCCTGTCAACCCCTTGTGGGGCATAGGACATTAACTACGCCGACTTTTCACCTCGCCGCCATCGCCTTCAACTGACTCCACGATTTGCGTAATGACTTACCCTCGACCTCAACTGATCTTCTCCAGGTGTTTCTAGGTCGTCCACCGCGGCGCGGCTTACATTGGTTCCCTGTGGGTTCCAATCGAGGGCCTGTTTGGCAATGTTTTCCGGCCCTTTTCGAAGTGTGTGACCTATCCATTGCCACTTTCGCCTTTTTATGGAGGTGTCTATCCTATCTTGGCCAGTAATGAACAGGAGGTCGTCGTTAGAAATGACCTCCGGCCAGCGTATGCATAGGATGCGCCGTAGACACTGGTTTACGAAAGTTTGCAATTTAGTTGTTATCGCCCTGGTCACCTTCCAAGTTGAACAGCCATATAAAAGCACAGATTTTACATTGGTTTCGAAGATCCTGAGTTTGGTGCGTCTGTTGTTGTTTTGCCAGAAAGGAGTCAAACTGAAAAAAGCTGCTCGAGCCTTGTTGATGCGAGACTGGACATCGGCATCCGCTCCACCATCTGCTGTAACTACGCTTCCGAGATAGCAGAAATTGTCAAGTTTCTCGACTGCCTGCCCCGAAACACAAATTCCGTCATTTGAACTAGATGATCCGATATATTTGAAAGAAGACAAATATCGTCAGCGTAATCCAGGTGTTGAAGGTATTCAAACAGGTTCCATCTGATACCTTTGGTCTGGTGTTCATGAAGCGCACTGCAGAGTACGTCGTTAATTGCAATCAAAAACAATATAGGTAGGTGATAAAATGCAGCCTTGTCTCACTCCGCTATGTACCTCAAATAAAAAATATGACTTTATATTTTAAAACAATTAAAAACGAAAAACGCAACAAAAACAATGCCACAGCTGATTTCAATCAAATACTTTGCAGCTGTGCAATGATCCTTTATCTTGCAATGCAGCGGTTATTTCTTTTTCTATGTTTTAGTCATTATATTCGTAATGTGTTCAAATGCAGTCTTGCTACATTTTTGAGAATATCATGCAGAAAAATTAGTTTTGCGAAATGGGACCACGTACGACAATTGATCAGCGAGAGCCTGTCCTCAATCACATTAAAAATTGCCACTCGCGCAGGAAAATTAGTGAGATGGTTGGACTAAGTGATTCTCAGTGCAAAGCATCATATACCGATTTGTCCGCGAAAATAGAACACACGATAAAGGAAGAAATGCCCTCAACAAAATTTCCACCCCAACGGACGAGCATATCGCTCGTTGTCCGGAAAATCTTAGAAAACCCAAAATTATCCAAAATTACCAGTGAAGTGGAAGCTGAGTTGGGCAAGTCATGCCACCCAGAAACTATTTGCCGTGTGCTGCGAGAGCATGAGTTTAATGGCAGAATAGCGCGTAAGACGCCGTTTATAAGCGCCAAAAATCAGAAGAGCCGTTTAAAATAGGCCAAGGAACATTTGAATAAGGATTCTGGATTTTGGAATACCGTTATATTCGCTGATGGGTCGAAATTTAATATTTTTGGCTCTGATGGAGCCTCATATGTTTGGCGTAAACCAAATACAGAATTGCAAACTAAGAATATGAAAGCTACAGTCAAACACGGAGGTGGCAGCGTTATGGTGTGGGCCTGTATGTCCGCAGCGGGAGTTGGAAATTTGCAATTTATTGAGACTAGTGTAATGAATCAAATTTTGTGGCGTGACCGGTACATTTGATTCAAAGTATTTTTCGCAAAAATATTTATTTTTGGTTTTTCCAAAATAAATATATTTGTGAAAAATTGTTTAAAATTTTAAATTTAGCGGTCGCGCACACCTTAAGTTGCGGGCCCGACCATCCTCTGACACACACACAGGTGGATTGTGGACGGCCAGGTTCATTGAGAGGTGAATTGGCATTTTTTATGAAAAGCGGGAGTTGAATTTTGCCTGGCGGAGAAGGTGGTTTTGTTTTGGGCGGCGGAGCCGCAGCGCGGCATGATCCCCTGGGAGTTCCATTCCTGTTCGTACTTGTTTCGTGTACTATATAGCTGTTCAGCGTTTTTATCTAGTTTCTATATTTAACTTCAATTTATTCGCGAAATATGTCGAAAAGTGACCCAAATATGAATAGCCGCCCATAGCCAAAATTATAACGGTCACGAAATGAGTTCGTTTTGGAGACAGCTACCAAGAAAGCGATTTTTTGAGTGGATTGCGAATATAACAGCAACCAAAGTGGAGAACGAAAGGGAAAAAAAATGAAGAGCTAAGTGGTTATGTTATGACTGTGTTTTGAGTGTATTTATTTACCTACATATTTATTTATTCACACATTTATTTATTTGTTTGAGTGAAAGGAGTGTGAGTGTATCGCAATTGGCGTGATGGAGTGATTGTTAGGAATTGTGCGTGATCGTCTGAATGTGGCGTGAATGTGGAAAAGTGAGAATTTAATGAGTGTAAAAGTACCCAGTCGGACATTTGTCTCCGATCCCAGTGGAATCGCAAAGTCTTCGATTCCTTACCGGTTCCATTCATCGGTTTGTCTCCGAAGCTGGAAAAATTCAAATGTTTTCAATTATGTATCAAGTTAGCCTGAAATTTGAATTCATTTGAAAGTATCTGGCATTTGGCGGCGTATGTTGTCATATATGAAATATGGAATAAAGGAATATGTATGTTTTGTAAGCCATGAATACAATCCGCCGTTAAATTAAAAGTGCCGTGAAATCAATCACGACACTTTTAGTTTCTGGACGAATTGTATATCAGGCTTAAATAGATTCAACCCATTTATTCAGTCATCGATCCGAATTCGATCTCAGTGTCGATTCCTCGTTGGCTACAGTCATCGGTCCGGAATCGATTCCAGTCATCGATCCGGATTCGATTCCACATTGACTACAGTCATCGATCCCAATTCGACCCCAGTATCGATTCTACGTCGACTCCAGTCATCGATTCTCCATCGACTACCGTCATCGATTCCGGATCGATTCCTGTCCTCATTTTGGGTATCGCAAAAGCGGCCATGCCCATACATATATCTCCGACGTGTCTCCGATAAAGTCATCGATTCCTTAGTAGACAGTCATCGATCCAGGACCGGTCCAGTATCGATTCTTGTCAGACTGGGTATGTATGTTTGAACGAGGTGTGATTGAAAGAATATGTGAGAATTGTGAGTGATTCGTCTGATTTGTGCTTGTCACTTTTGTACCATAAATGGCGTGTGAATGTGGTGAGAACGAATGAATGCGAAAAGTTTTGAATGTGTTTGTGAATGATTTTTATTTATTTAGGTAAATATTTATTTGTGTCTTTTTGTGTATTTATTTATGTGAGGGACGGCCTGTCATTGCAAAGCCTAGTCCAAATTTGGTTCTTATGGATAAGAAAGTGACAGATAGGTATGATTCCTGTATTGAATGAGGCCGATAAAATGTTGCTCAAGTCTCCAAGGCATACGTGATTATGTCATAATGAAAATTGCCGAAAGACACTCAAATTCTCTTGTTCTCAGTGACAGTTCCTCTAGGCGTGAAGCGTTTCAGGGAAAAAACTAATATCGAAAAAAAATCGTAAGACAATATTATGCATTAGTGCTGGAGAGACAAAAGGGCGTAACACCCTATTCTCTGAGTTACATTTGGGTCGATTGATTACATTTCGCACTTCAATACGACGCGTTGGGTTGTCAGCGAGGAGGATAGTAATAACTACTGTTGTTACTAACTTCATGCCAAAATGCCATAAGTGCATAGAAATCGTGTTTCCCAAAATTTTAGTGAATCTTTTTTTTTTTGTAGTGTTATTTTATTAGGGAGGTCCCCACATATTTTTGTCGGCCATGGGATCTCATGGTAGGGTGGGTGTAGACGGCCGAGGGTCCAATAAGACCGGGACCCAGCTGCGTGCACGAAGGCACCTGAGCCATCCGACAACCATTCCATCCTTATCGCCCTTTTTTTTACTATCCCAATTTTGTTTTCCCCATTTGTTTGTGTTGTTTTCCCCAGGCCTATGAATTTCATTAATACGTAAGGACAGTGGCAACGAGCGGCAAAAACCCCGCCCACGTCTCCCGAACTGAGCTACAGCAAGCATAGGCCGCTGCTTAGCTCGTTGAGGGGCCTATTTCTTCGCCAGATGGCAAGGCCCGACCTACACGGTCAACATGCCACCTTAGGCTCCGTCCCCACGGGCATCTTCCGATGCCCACCAGACCGTCCATCACAAATGGATAAGTCTCATTATCTCGAAATTTTGAAGTCCAATTTGCTTGAAAGTTAGACGAAACTGGGCATTCGCGATGACTTCAGATTTTATCAAGGCAACGACCCGAAGCATAAGTCGGGTATTGTACAGACATGGCTGGTTTGGAACTGTCCGCATGTTATGCAACCAGTCGCCCGACATGAACATTATCGAACATTTGTGGGCCATTTTGGATACGAACATCCGAAAACGGAAAATATCCAACAAAAGCGAAATGGGCCAAAATTACCCCAGAAGTGACACAAAAACTGGTCGATGCCTAAGAGACTGAAAATGGTTGTTGACCAGTTGGTTACGTTTATCATTTTTAATTGTTTTAAAATATAAAAAAAAAAATATATAAAAAAATAGATGAAGTCATATTTGATTAGTTTAAACATTAGACTAATAACCTGCCTTTAAATAACGTTGATATCTTCTCTACTTTAGTTTTTATAGGCAGTTAAAGATTTTTTACGTACTGGTTGTTGTTGTAGCAATGGTCAGAAGTTCATTGTGTGAGTGTGTTACATGTTATGCTGTTCTTCGTCTTCCTCGGTGTTGAGTGATAGGAAGGTAGCTGCCTCTACGGGGTTCTCCCACAGCGATCTGGGGGTCAGGTGTGTGGGTGCAGCTGGGCATCTGAAAATGTGGTCTACATCGTGGGGTGTACCATTGCAGGCGGGGCATGTGTTCGTGACATCCCGATCAATTCGAGACAGGTAGGAGTTTAGACGCGAGCACCAACCCGACCTAAGTTGGGCAAGTGTCGTCCTCGTTGCTCTCGGAAGCGTTCTCTCGTCTGGAGAGATGGCTGGTGGTTGTGTCGAGAGGACTTTGTTTGGACCTAGTCTCGCAATTGATGCCTGTACTTCCTCGTGGTGTATTGTTGCGATGGCTGTTCTGTATGCGCTGTTATCGAAGGGGTCCCTTTTGTACCTCTGGACGTCTCTTTCGAGGTCCCTCAAATCACGCCTGACATGCCTTGGTGGCGGCGTCTTGTCCATGAGGTCAGAATTGGGGTGCTCCTCACGATAACAACCCACCAGGTACTGTTTTGCAAGAAGTTTGTTGTGATCCCTTAGAGGCATCGTCCTCGTTTCCTGATGTAGATGGTCCTGGGAAGACATCAGGAGACAGCCAGTTACAGTACGGAGGGCGGCATTTTGGCAGGCCTGGATGTTATTCCATTGTGTGTCACAGAGACTCTGTGACCACACTGGAGCCGCATAGTTGGCTACAGACCTTCCGACTGCTTTGTATGTGACCAGTAGGGTCTCTTTATCCTTACCCCAGGTGCTACCGGCCAAGGCTTTAAGGATCTTGTTCCTTCCGCGCATCCTGTTACACACTGTAGAAGCATGAGGGGATGACGTGGCCATACTGTCCAGTGTTACTCCTAGGATTTTAGGATGGTTCACGGTCGGAATAAGTTGGTTGCCAATCGAGATCTCAAGTTGCATCTTGACTTCCTTCGTCCAGGTGGTGAATAATGTTGCCGAGGATTTAGGCGCAGATACGATTAAATTCTTGCCCGTGAAGAAGGAGTTAAGCTGTTCCAGGTAAGTATTTATTCGCTCGCACATTTCCGTGATGTCGCTCCCTGTTGCCAGGATGGAGCAGTCGTCTGCATAGGAGATAATTTCGATTCCTTGAGGTGGGGTTGGAATTCCAAATAGGTAAAGGTTGAACAAGGTGGGAGACAAGACTCCTCCTTGTGGCACACCTTGTTTGATCTTCCTTAGCTTCGATTTTTTGCTCCTGAATTCGGTATAGGACTGCCTGCCCGCGAGGTAGTTGGCAATCCATTTTGTGATATGCGTTGGAAGAGATGCATTGTAAAGGTCGGACAGAAGTGCTGAGTGGCTGACTGTGTCGAAAGCGTACTGGTCGAAATAAGCTGTGAGCCAATGTAAGTCCATGTTTAGGCTTTTGTAATGACATGATTTTTCGATATTTTTGTTCCACTATGAATTTAAAACTTTATTTGTTGAATAAATTGGAACCGTTCCTTTGCTTTTAATATGGATTTGTATGAAAATTATGTATTCTTTGTACGTCATTTCGCTTTACGGCCAAAATTTTCAGAACCAATCTAGGCCGCATAAAGAGGTATTAGTGTTGTTGTAGCAATGGTCGGAATTCGGTGTGTTGGTTAGTTACATGCCTACGGTTCATCGTCATCCCCGGTGTCGAGGCATAGAAAATTAGCTGCCTCTATTGGGTTCTCCCACAGCGATCTGGGAGTCAGGTGCATGGGTGCAGCTGGGCAGTGAAAGATGTGGTATATGTCGTGAGGGGCTCCGTTACATGCAGGACAGATGTTTGAGACGTCCTGGTCGATGCGGAATAGGTAGGAGTTCAGTCGTGAACACCAGCCTGACCGAAGTTGGGCGAGTGTCCTTCTCGTAGCTCTCGGAAGCCTTTCCTCTTCCGGAGATATCATTGATGGTATGGACGAGAGATCTGGATTCGGACCTAAATCTTCGATTGACTGATGAACCTCCTCCTGATGTATCGCTGCGATGGCCGACCTGTGTGCGCCACTAACAAAGGGTACCCTTTTGTACCTCTGCACATCCCTTTCTAGGTCCCCCCAAGTCGCACCGAACATGTCTAGGCGGCGGCATCTTGTCCATGAGGTTGGAGTTTGAGTGATCACTTCGGTAGCAACCCACCAGGTATTGCTTGGCAAGAAGCTGGTTGTGGTCCCTTAAAGGCATCACCCTGGTTTCCTGATGTAGACAGTGTGTGAGCGTACGGAGAGCGGCATTTTGGCACGCTTGAATCTTTTTCCACTGTGTGTCATAGAGATGCTATGACCACACAGGAGCCGCATAGTTGGCCACTGATCTTCCGCCTGCTTTATACGTAACCAGTACAGTTTCTTTGTCCTTGCCCCAGGTACTACCGGCCAAGGCTTTGAGGATCTTATTCCTACTACGCATCCCGTCGTACACGGTTGAGGCATGGGGTGATGATGTAGCCATGCTATCCAGGGTGACTCCTAGGAATTTAGGATGGTTTATAGTAGGAACAGGATGATTTCCAATCGAGATTCCAAGCTGCATCTTGACCTCCTTCGTCCAGGTGGTAAATAAGGTTGCCGAGGATTTAGACGCCAAGGCGGTTAGGTTCTTGCTTTTGAAGAACGAGTTAAGTTCTTCAAGATAACCGTTTATGTGTACGCACATATTCGCTATGTTTTTCCCTGTTGCGAGAATGGAGCAGAGAGATGAAATCGATTCCCTCAGGTGGTGTTGGGAGTCCTGATAAGTAAAAATTGAACAAGGTAGGTGATAGAAGTCCTCCTTGAGGTACCCCTTGTTTAATCTTCCTAAGCTTAAATTTGCTGCTCCTGAATTCGGTATAGGATTGCCTGCCAGCAAGATAATTAGCAATCCATTTCACTACTTGCGTTAGAAGCGATGAACAGCTGATGTCGAACAGAAGTGCTGAATGGCTGACAGTGTCGAAGACCCTCGACAGGCTAAGCACCACCAGTATTGTTCTTTGACATGGACGAGCCTGATTGAGACCATTATGGACGCGGAATGTAATGGCATCCAAGGCCGTGGTCGTACTGTGCATGCTTCGGAAGCCGTGCTGGTGATCCGCTAGTTCTATGTGGGCCTCAAGAATAGGGTGGATTAGTGCTTCAAGCGTTTTGGCAACTGGTGACAAGAGATTTATTGGACGATAGGATTCGCCGAGTGTCGCTTCCTTCCCAGGTTTTAGAATTGAGATGACTCTCCCTTTTTTCCAGATTTCAGGAACGATCAGCGAGGAGATGGATAGATTGAAGGTATGAGTGTAATTGCAATCGCTTCCATATGTGGGCTAACAAACGTGCAATTGCCACTAGTGATTGCGCAGCTGAGTAACTGCATGTGGGGGCCGGGCGTAACGCTTCTACTATCGATGGCTTATTCCACAAAACAAATTTGCAACTCCGAAATTTGATGCATTTTGCACTTTCATCGTGGCGCAACGACCCGTCGGCGTCGTCAGACCTGGGGCCGTCTGGATAGTTTTCCTCCAATCTCGGCCCAGGTCCGACGACGGGCCGTAACGCCACAATGATAAAAGTGCAAGTGGGCTTAATTGCAAAGTTGATAATCCTTCCATTAATCGAATAGTCGAATTAAAAAAAAAGTTCGTATCTTTACCAGATATGTATGTACTAAAAAAAACTGCAAGTCATAGCTAATTGATACTCTGCCTTCCTATATTCACAGTGCCACGTCCGTCGATAAATTCGCACATTCATCTATTGCGTTTGCCCCCCCAACCCGGCCATCTCCATCCAGCCCATTCACGACCAAAATAAAATCAACAGCGATCTGATTTGAACAAAATATGTTCTCATATTCCTGTCGTCCCACCGGAGAAGAAAGCCAACAGCTGGCTGTCGAGCGCATCTTTTTATTGGAGTAAACAAGGTAAGGCCGGAAAGGCAATCCACTAGAATCTTCGGGACTGAATGATTCAGACGAACTCGTGGACGCGGCGGTAAGCTTGGGGGTTGTTTCTTCTGGCGTCTTCTTCTGACTACCATAAATGGACACACACGACAAACATTTTGGTCGCCACCATCGAACCACGTCAAAATCAATAGAACGTGCGGAGAAAAGAAATTCATTTCCACAGTTCTTTCGATTTTGACGCGGCTCGATCGTGGCTCATGACTAAACGGATTGTCGTGTATGTCGACTTTAATTCTGAAGAGAAAAATGCAAGTAAATGTGGCACCCAAATGCCAATCACGAACTCTTAAGACACTTTTTGACTAGTTGCTTAATCGTTCAAATGCTCAAATGAACCCCGAGCGAGTGCGAGCCTTCACCTGATTCCCTCCGTTACTTCTGCACTCCAACAGCGACGAAAGAAATGAGACTTTTTCTTTACGGAACGACTAGTGCGCTGGCATTGCGCAAGTTTCGCATGGCGTTCGGATTTGGTCGAACCCAGCTCCCTCGATCGCCTCTCCACTGCTGCTCACCTACTTTTCTTTTTTTGCAATCAATCACATGAATACGGCGGCGAAAAGATACCAATTTGGGCAGACATGACGCGTGTGCAAGTTTTTCTGCGGAGTACAACGAGCAGCGACTTGTTGCAAACAAGCCGAACCAGTCGAGATTCGATCCACACTGCCACGGACGAAGGGAAGCTGATAAGGAAGTGCAGGTGGCAGCAAATGCGAACGATAAGATAGCGCGATAAGCCAGCGCTGACCTTTCCCGCGCTAGCGAAGCACATAAAGTGCCATAACTCATAACAACGACCAGCGCTTTGTGTGGTGTAAACAAGTCGGTCGCCTAATTCTGGAACGTGATCGCATAAATTTGCGCACAAAAGGGATGAGTAGCTGATGACGAAACTTTTCCTGGAATTGCGTCATCCGAAATTGCAGACCTCGGAAGCAAGTCTTTTTGCTTTGAAAGGACCCTGAAGGTTGGACATTGGAAACTGGACACAAGCTGCATTCACACTTAGCACGATATGCACCAGAGCGAATCATTTGGGTGCCAACTGCCAATTGGAATATGGCACACATGGGAACATTCACTCTCCACGCAATCACCGCAATCACAGAGTTTTCGCGCACAACTTTCGCATTAAAACAATATAAAACTTACATCATTTCGGAAAATTTCATTTTGAGTTTGTGTGGGCACACGCGGTGCGTTTTTTTGCACTTGTTACGGCACTAGAAACCCATTTTCACCTGAAAATTAGCGCGAGAGACACTTGATAAACAATTAACACTTTCGGCAACATAAGTAAAATGGCGGAGTTGACAGTAAATCGACGGCAAGACGGCAATTCTCGAGTTTTGACATTTCGTAATGTTAGGAAATTCATGAGTGGGCAAATGGATATGTTCAATGCTTTTTAGGGGGAAATTTTCTGACTGACAAGATACAGTAAAACCATCTTTAAGGCCAGTTGACACTTTCAGTGTAAACTTTGACAAAGCACATTGACAACCTGCATTTTAGTACAAGTAGAAGGGATACACCCCAGTAAATATTTTTGGAGATAATCTAAATGAAAATATTCTAGTGTTGTCGCAAATTATCGCCAGCTATCTCATAAAAGATAAAATAAAGATATCACTTTTAAAGCGTTCGAAGGGAAATCCTTCTGGAGACAATCAGTAGATGTCTTCATTGCAATATAATTGCGAGATAAATGAGAAAACATTCTCTAAAAATTATCTTTTTCCAGGATAGTAACAAGATAAATTTGTATATAGACCAGTAAAATTAAGCCTATTTGGGGGCTTTTTAATAAAAATTAGGGGAAGACTTGGAAATACTATTAATCCCTTCTATAGATACTGAATACATGGAAATTGAGTTTGCACGGTCGTAGAAGGTCGAGAAATTTGACCCTTTTTTTTCAATATTATCCTTATAACTCCTAAACGGTGACTCGGATCGAAAAAAAACTTGCATGAGTAAATAAAAGAGCGTTGAATTCTTCGTTTAATGCACGGCTCAACGCCTATTTTCTATAACTTTTTGAAAAAAAAATAGTCTTATAATAATGTCATAATTAAACTTTCATTTTTCGGTTTTGACCATTTGTAATGAACTACCTGTAATGAACCATATTATGGTCTGGTAGTGCTGCTCCCACTGGCAGATCGAAGCAGCACCCGATGAGTAGTGATCTGTTGGTGGTACGAAACCTGAGGCCGAGGGTCCCATTACACCCGGACCCAGATTCGACCGCTTGGGCGTCTGATCCGTCCGCCAACCATTCAATCCTTAGGCGGCTATTACACTATAAAAGTTCTTTTACAAATATCTTTCATGAAACCTATTCTCAAAGAACTTTTATAGTGTAAAAGCCGCCTAAGAAAAGATTTGCGACATGGACGTTGCTTGTTTCAACTACTTTTCTAATATGCTTGCACACCTTCCCCCTTTAGCGGCTAATATCATTCATAAAAGTGCTTTTGAAATATCTTTCGTCAAAAATATGTATTTGTAAAAGAACTTTTATAGTGTAATAGCCGCCTTATCGACTATTTTTTTGTTCATTCCCCATTTTTACCTCTCCTGTTTGTGTTGTCTTCCCCAGGCCTATGAATTTTTGTTAATACGTAAAGGACAGGGGCAAAGAGCGGCGAAAACCCCGCCCACATCTCCCGAACTGAGCTACCGCAAGCATAGGTCGCTGCTTAGCTCGTTGAGGGGCCTTTTTCTTCGCTAGATGGCACGGCCCGACGTTCACGGTCATTATGCTACCTTAAAGTCGCCACCCATTGACGAGCACAACCACGACCAAATTTCCATCAAACCATCAAATATCATAGAACGGTGGAAATAGGGGGAATTTTTGACATGAATATGTCTTATAGCTGGGGGTCATCCTAAAAATCTGTCCGTCACACGAAATGTCTGTTTTTCTACTCGGGGGCCAGAAGAGGAAATAAGCCCATTGAAAATTTTTCTTTTCCGGTTGTGCATGTCGTTTGATTGAAGCGGTCATTGTGCATGGCTGTTGCTTGTTGATCCGCGCGGGCGGTGCGCTTGCGGGGATCCTGTGTGTACATGTTGGTATGTTGATTTGATAGCGATAAAGGTTGACGTTGTGGACGGCAAGAAATAACATAGTGAACGGGTGAACAGGCGCTCTCTGTCCCACGCTCTCAGTCAACGCGACGCCATAATCAAAACTCCTGCATACACACCATACCATACATTCAAAATCCTCAAAAATATAGAGTACGCTCCGTACTACCTAACTTGACTAGGCCCCCAGAACACGTCGCAAGAAGTCGTCTGCTCTCCTCGGTCGACATGCTCACACGCAATTTATGGTCTGTGAATGAATGCGAAATTTCGCTCAGGGCAGTTTTTCCACACGTCCTATGATATTTGATGGTTCGATGGAAGTTTGGTCGTGGTTGTGCTCGTCAATGGGTGGCGACCTTTAGGCTCCGTCCCCACGGGCATCTTTGGATGCCCACCAAACCGTCCATTACATATTTGGCGCCCAACGTGGGGCCCATTTCTGGTACAGAACAGGACTAAGAAGGACCTCTTTGGGTTCCTTTTTAGTCCTTCCACCGATTTGTATCCCCACAAGCACATTAAGGCTACTTGCTCTAAGCCTTAGGACTTTGCCATTTTTACTTCACGTATTTTCCCTTCAAGTAGCTGTGCTTTCCTCTGTAGCACTCCAATGCTTCCTATAGAGTAGATTATCCTTTTAGAATCAGTTCAACAAGGCAATCCTGGTGTTGTGTTTGTCTTTTGTGGTTTAGCCACGTATTTAAGGCCTCCAAAAATGTTTTGAATTGCCGGCATTTGGAGCATCTTCGGTGACCGGACGAAGCGCGGAGGAGCCCTGGATACCTTTTTGTTTCCCAGGATTGTCCTTCTAAGTAACTTAAAAAAATTTATTTACACAGTATTGCATTTTTCTATTATTCATCTGCTCAGCAGCTTACAGAGTTTATGAGTGAATTACGGCAAGGAATGCAGTGTTGCGCCTTTGCTGACCTCAGAATTCTTTGTAACATGTCGATCATCTGAATGGTTGGGAAATGTAGTATTTTTTTTGCTTTGCTAATTTTTCCCCTCTACAATGGTTGTCGGCTGACTCCGGTACCCGGCTCGCTTTTGCTTTGTTTTGTTTTTTTTTCTATTTTTAGCAGCACACTTTGTCCTCAGCTTCTTCTTCTTGGCAGGCCTCGAAGTAGAAGCTGCCCTGTAATGAACCATATTATGGTCTGGTAGTGCTGCTCCCGCCGGCAGATCGAAGCAGTACCTGATGAGTAGTGATCTGTTGGTGGTACGAAACCAGAGGCCGAGGGTCCCATTACACCCGGACCCAGATTCGACCGCTTGGGCGTCTGATCCGTTCGCCAACCAATCCATCCTTATCGACTATTTTTTTTTCATTCCCCATTTTTACCTCTCCTGTTTGTGTTGTCTTCCCCAGGCCTATGAATTTTTGTTAATACGTAAAGGACAGGGGCAACGAGCGGCGAAAACCCCGCCCACATCTCCCGAACTGAGCTACCGAAAGCATAGGCCGCTGCTTAGCTCGTTGAGGGGCCTTTTTCTTCGCTAGATGGCACGCCCCGACCTTCACGGTCATTATGCTACGTTAGGCTCCGTCCCCGCGGGCATCTTCGGATGCCCACCAAACCGTCCATTACACTTTGCTTCATCCAAAGTGAATTATTAAGCGTGAGATACATTTGAAGCAGTGATAAGCGACAGTGAGAATTGTTAAAGCAGTGAAATTAATCTAATTGATTAAAAACTATATCTGTTTCTTATAATGAGCAACGAACATCGAGACTAGAAGGGGCACTCAGTACAAGATGCCCAAAGGTTGTTTTCTATTCCCGTAATTGTCAATGTGTTAAATTTCATTATCCGTACATAATCGCTTTGCGAGAGGATTGCGGAAAATAGACAGATATACACCTCTTCATATGATCCCGTGAGTCTGAAAAGCAAGTCGAACCTGAAATGCATGAAAAATAGTAAACACACCACTGCAATTGCGGGTAAAAGTGATACCAATACAAATATAAACGAGGGCTGTTTTCTCTCAGGCTACCAATACATTTAAAAAAGTGGGAAGCTTGTCATTTGAACAGCTGATTATGAAGTGATGTTGTCCTTATCTACCCAATGCATTTTCCCGTCTAGGTTCCTGTCAAAAATGGGTAAACATGTGTCGACGGCCGCAAGTCAATTTAAAATTGCAACTCCGAGAAAAGGAAATTACTGTTCAATACCTTTTGGCCTAAATAATTTTTTGTCTTAGTCAGTAAGTTCAATATTCAATTGTAAATTGTGAAATTGTAAACTCAGCACTTAGTTTGTAAATAAATTCCATAATTATCAATAAAGTTTGGTCAGTCCTTCTGAATCGAGCGTTTTATTATTATTGGTCCGTCGGTTGTATTATCGACAATATTTTTGGTCCGTCGAGCATTAATCGATTTTTGGGTCTGTCGTTCCGCGAATGTATATTCGCATAGTCCGCGAAAGTATTTTCGTATAATTTTAGTTTATCCGCAGCAGTATATTTGTAAAAGAAAGAAAAATTTTCTTTTCCGCGAATTGATAAATTTTTTTTTCTGGCCTAAGCCGGCGCGTCATAAAAAGGGTGAGAGTGTTCCGACCAGTTGTTACGACGTGAATTTTTATTGTTCTGGATCCTGGGAGTTGTCGGAAGCTGACGACTAGCAATCAAGTTTCCTGATAGTGTGCCGATCAATTGCTGCGCCGTGAAGTTTTGTTGGCTTGTACTGGTTCCTGTGAGTTGTCGGAAGCTGACGACTAGCAATCAAGTTTCCTGGGAGTGTGCCGATCAGTTCCAGTTGCAGTCTGTGAGTTCCTCTTGCAAGTGCCTGTTCTATTGTAGTTGCAGTCCGTGAGTAGTTCCGGATATAAGTTTTTGGTAGCCACAGAAAGTGGAAAATTGAAAGATAAGTTTCTGGTGACTTTACTAATTTTCATGTGCACGTTCCCGTCTTTCTTCATCATTATCATTAGTCAAACTTTGTTAGTGATTTTATTCTTGTAAGATATCGGGTGAGTGAATTGTTTTAACTTTCTTCTTTTTCCTCTTTGTCTCTACCTTTTGGGGGATTTGCCTTTAGAAATTAAATATGTCGGACTCAGTAATTAGATCGCAGAAAGAGATTTTTGAAAAATTATGTAGCAAATGTAGTAATGCAACAAAATTAGGGATTCCTCTACGTACAAGGTCAAAATTAACTGCATTATATTACGTTTACACTATCCGCAGATTACTTCATCTGCGCCGGCTGATTTAATCTGGAACTGTCAAATACATACAATTTTAAACTCACCACACCCAGATTAAGCAACAGATGAAGTAATCTGGGGATAGTGTAAACGTAATTTTAAAGGCAGATATTCAATCCTTATGGATAACCTTTCTGAGTAATGACGCCCTTCTTCAGAAAATTGAAGACAAAAATATTACTTATTTTGTTGATAAAAAAATTTGAGGAAGCAAAGGAAGTGTATGAGAAGACTTTGCACTTTATAAATAGCAATTTGACAACAGTCAGTGAAGAACCCACGCCAGATGCTGCAAGCTCTGGTTCTGCTAGTTCTAATTCCGTTTCAGTGTTTGAAGAAGCAGTTAACAAATTAGTCAAGGTCTTAACAAATACTCAGACGACTAAGGAGCCACGTATAAAAATTAAACCCCTAGAGATAGGAAAGTTTCGAGGTGACGTATGGAAGTATAAGTCCTTTAAAAATTTGGTGGTGCAAATCCTGAACCAACAGGGAATACCGGAAATACAAAAACTTGTTCATGTGAGAACCTATTTGGAAGGGGAAGCTCTAGACCTAATTTCGCATCTAGCCTTAGAGGAAAGTAGCTATAATGTGGCTTGGAAGCTTCTTGATGATCGCTACTTGAATCAGAGGTTATTGGTCGAAACTTACGTCTTTCAATTATTGGACTTCCCCAGCTGTATTCCTAGGGATGTTACTTCACTCAAAAAAATATTGGACGGACTCAGAGAGATTTTGCAAAACATAAAATCTGCTGAGGTGGACATTTCCAATTGGGACCCCTTACTATTTCCAATAATCTATCGTAAATTAGATTCAGGTTCCAAATTGGAATTTGAAGATTCTCTTGAAGACAAGAAAAAACTTCCAACTATTCTTGAGCTGGAAAAATTTCTAGAGTCAAGAATATTAAAATTCGAGGGTCTTAAATTGTCATCGGGAAATCAACAAAAAGTCGTCCAAACTACCACGAAAAACACGAAAACGTTCACAAATCTCAATCAAGCAAAGAAAAAAAGTTGTCTTCTTTGTAAATCGGATGACCATTCAACTTTACACTGTTCCCAATTTTTGAAATCTAAGGGGAGAATATTTCTTTTAAAAAATAACAACGTCTGCTTAAAGTGTGCTAGACACCCGTATAAGGCAAGGAAAGATGGAAAAGTATTACCCTGTTACTACGAAAATCAAGTCAAATGTAGTATTTGCTCAGCTAATCATCTTTCGGAATTGCATGACGAAAAAATCAAAGGTAAATCGGTAAACAGCCAAACAATGTCGCATTCCGAGTCGCGATCATCAACACTTGACCCCAATGCTGCTACATTCACGCAATCAATTAATTCTGCAAAGTCAGTTGAGGGCAATGGTGGAACGCACAGCATGAATACTTTTACTGAGCATACTCAGGTAATTTTGCCGACTGCAATTGTTTATGCCGAAAACAATCGTAAACTTTATAACTGTCGAGCTTTATTAGATCAATGCTCGCAAAGTTCTTACATCTCAGAAGAACTTGTGCAGAAATTGGGTCTAAAAAAGATCTCCACAGCCGTGGAAGTATTTGGTATGGGAGGCGCTCTAATTGAAAAGATCGATTCCATGACGATGCTCAAAGTACGGTCTACTAAGAACCTAGACCTTTACTATAATGTAAAAGCATATGTAGTCAAGCGTGTTTCACGAAACCTGCCATACATATCTTTCGATGAGCAAAGTAAAGACGAGCTTGGAAAGTTTGACTTAGCCGATCCATATTACAGAAAGCCACAAAATATACAAATGCTTTTAGGGGGCAAAGTTTATGCCGAGATAATAGCCAGTTCGATTCCGTCAGTACATGTGAAGAACCTGTTGTTGCAACCATCATCACTTGGTAGGTTGGTTTCGTGCGGAGTCGAAGCAGAGGCTATCTCTGCAGTCCCTTCATTACGCAATCCGAGGAGGTTAATGAGATAGAGTCAAGATTACGAAAATTTTGGGAAATCCCAGATGATACTTGTGAGAAAGCAAGCGAGGAATCAGCCATGCAGTTATACAACATGCAATATTATAGAGATGGCACAGGGAGAATCTTCGTACCCTACTTGTTCAAAGAAGATTGCCTAAAATTAGGCAATTCTTTTGACAATGCAAAACGTATATTTCTGGCACAAGAGAGAAGACTTATGGCTGATCCCAACAAAGGCACACAAGTTGACAATTTTTTACAAGAATATGAAGATTTAAGTCATATGAGACTAGTCGAGGAAAAAGAAAATATTGAAATACGGGATGGTTCGGTCTATTATGTCCCGTACCATGCAATATTCAAGAGCGATAAGATTACTACCAAGGTAAGAATAGTCTTTAATGCTTCTTTTCCTACGAGTAATGGACTAACATTTAATGATTTGGTTCATACTGGGCCAAATTTACTTCCTACCGTTTTCGATATGATTTTGCAATCACGCCAGTTTCCCATTTTACTTATTAGTGACGTGGAAAAAATGTTTAGACAATTTAGGATGATAAAAGAACATCAAAATAAATTAAGAATTCTAAGACGTCCCAAGCTAGATGGCCCCATGAGGGAGTATGAACTGCTAACCGTTACATATGGGGTGGCAAGTTCTCCATTTAATGCTAACTACTCTATGAAGAAAGTTTCAGAATTGGCCCCTACCTCACAGTCGCGAGAAGCCATAGCAAGAAAATTTTTCATGGACGATCTTATTGCAGGGTCGTACTCTGTTAAGGAAGCACGTGCACTTACTACCGATATTCGCGATACCTTAGCCTCCTGTCATTTACACCTCACGAAATGGTGGAGTAATGAACCCGAAAAAGTTTTAAAGGATATCAATCCAAAAGATAGACTAAATAGTTTTGTTGAAGGAGAAATTGATCGCGTTTCCTTAATAGGAGTCAATTGGCACTCAAAAACGGATTGTTTAGGTGTGAAGGTGCCTAAGCTGCCAGTTATAAAATTTACTAAACGAGGTATTTTGGCTAGAAATTCTGAGTTTTTCAACCTGATAGGCATGATTCTACCTTTTATCATGCTATTAAGAATTATAATGCAGAGAATATGGTTGACGAAGTGTGATTGGGACACTGAAATTTCGCCTAGTTTAAAGCAGAAAGTTGCAAAAATATATTCTCAAGTTCATATGATTAGCAATATTCGTGTCACGAGACATTTAGGTAATACTAGAAATAGTATGAGCGATTTAATCGGGTTTCCTGACGCTAGTAAGGATGGGATAGCTGCAGTGGTGTATTTACGCACAAAAGTTGAAGGTCGCTATATTGTAACCTTTTTGGCAGCCAAGGGGAAAGTGACACCTCCGGACAATATTTCAATCCCAAAGGCTGTGGGGCTGACTATTTGCATCCCGCTTCATAAAAATTAATGTACTGAGTGCCCCTTCTATGTGTTTCCATGTTCGTTGTAATGAGTACGCAATCGATTTGTCAACATTGCGCGACTTGTATTGTAGAAAAATCTGACTATATATTGAATGCAATAATTGCTTGAAGCATTTTCGCTTCTTTTGTTGTGGGTTCAAAGAATCAAATTTCCGCAAATTATCAAAAGATAGGAAAAAAGCATGGCTATGGCAAGCAAGCTTGCCAAAATGGTCATACCAGTCTCCTGGTGGAAAAAAAATAATGATTTTAATAAAATACAATCTAAAGCCTCGGATTGGACGGATCAACAACGACGACCACGCAAACGTATAAAGGATTATTCTTTCGGATCCTGGAATGTACGCTCCCTGAACAAACCGGAGGCCGAGAAGGCCCTCAACAGGTCGAAAAGTACAAACTGAGCATTACTGCAGTCCAAGAAACAAATTGGCTTGGCAGCGAGATTAATGACAAGAAATCGCACACAATTTTTACAAGTGGCAAACCATCGGGCCGCAAGGAGTTTGGAGTAGCATTTATAGTGAACAATTACCTCAAACCGCATATTACTGACTTCAAACCCATAAATGAACAGCTGTGTGCGATTCGCATTAAGACTCGATTCTTCAATCTCTGGCTCATCAATGTGCATGCCCCCACTGAAGTTAAAGAAGACGCAGTAAAAGACGAGTTCTACGCCCGCCTTGAAACTCTCTTCGACTCACTTCCAACAAACGACGTCAAATTGCTGCTGGGAGACTTTAACGCGAAAGTCGGGAATGAAAGCTGGCATCGGGGGACCACTGGAGGCCACAGCCTCCATGAAGAATGTAACGATAACGGCCAGCGACTTATCGACTTCGCCTGCAGCAGGAATCTAGTCGTAAGCTCTACGTGTTTCCCGCATCGACGCATTCACAAAAAGACCTGGAAGTCTCCAGACGCACATACCGTCAACCAAATTGACCACGTCCTCATTTGCAGGAGATGGGCGTCTAGTGTCATGGATGTCCGCTCCTATCGAGGAGCAAACTGCGACTCAGATCATCACTTGGTGAAGACGACCTACAAATGTAGAATTTCCTCAGTGCACCAGTCAAGAATCAGCCCTCCCAAAATCTTTGCGGTTGATAAGCTCTTGAGTGATGCTACAGCGGTGGCGTATACTACCGCCCTTGAGGAAAAACTATCACCTATGCTACACAACATCAGCAACACAGGCGTCCATGGGTTCTGGGAGGAACTCAAGGGTACCATCAAGGACATCGCAGAGAAGGTCGTGGGATATAAAGCCCGGCGAGCGCGCAATGACTGGTTCGACGAAGAATGCAAAAATTCACTTGACGCGAAAAACGAGGCCTACAGACAATGGATTCAACGAGGAACCAGAGCCAGAAGAGAAAAATATGACGAGCTACGGCGAATATCGAATAGAATAATTAGACGTAAGAAACGTAAATACTTTGACGAGCAGTTGCTGAACATAAACGAAAACTTAGCTAATAGGAACACCAGACAAGCGTACAAACTAGTAAACACAATTAAGAACGGCTACCAACCCAGGACTAGCCTTTGTAAGGACAAGGATGGAAACATCATCAGCGACACCGATGGTATTAACAAACGATGGGCCTCTTATTTTGAAGAGCTTCTAAACCGACCATCTAACATCCCCACACAGGAAGCTCTCGACGATATTGTTGATCTAGGCCCTCCCATTCAACCCCCGACAGTAGAGGAAGTTGATCTCGCGTTGCGGTCACTAAAACGAAATAAAGCGCCGGGCGCTGACGAGATTCCAGCTGAACTGCTAAGATTCGGTGGAACGAGTCTAGCTGATGCCATACATCAATTACTCCTGCGAGTATGGGAGAACGAGGAGATCCCAGACGATTGGCGCAGAAGCATCATCTGTCCAATTCATAAAAAGGGAGATAAACTGCGGTGTGAGAATTACAGGGGCATCTCACTAGTTTGTAAGTCCAATAAAATTTTGACGAAAATTCTGGAAAATAGAATAAAACCGTACGCAGAACGAGTCATTGGCGAATATCAAAGCGGTTTCAGACCTGGTCGCTCCACAGCCGATCAGCTCTTCTCAGTCAAACTGATACTCCAGAGGTGCTGGGAATACAACGTAAACGTATACCAAATCTTTGTCGACTTCAAGCAGGCATACGACAGTATCGATCGTGGAGTACTGTACAACATCATGCTGCAATTTGGTATACCAGCAAAATTAGTACGATTGACAAAGATGACGATGACCAACTCCGTCTCACAAGTCAGGATCCAGAATAGACTTACTGATCTATTTGAAACACGCACTGGTTTGAAACAGGGCGATGGACTGGCACTGACGCTCTTCAACCTAGCACTGGAATACGTTATTCGGGCCATGAATATGGACAACAGCAAGACGCTACTCATCAAGTCGACACAATTAGCAGCGTACGCCGACGACATCAACATCATGTCCCGAAGATTGGCTGACGCAGAAGAACTTCTGCACACGCTCGATACCGCTGCAAAGGAAGTTGGATTACGTATTAACGAGGGTAAAACTAAAATAATGATGCAATCGGTGACAAAGACACCTGCACAACCGAGCATCAACGTGGGGGACCTCAACATCGAGTTCGTGAACAACTTCATTTACCTGGGTTGCAACCTGTCAAGGGACGCCAACGAAACTGACGAAATCAAGCGACGGATACAGTTAGCTAATAAGACTTTTTTCTCGGTTCTCCCCATAATGAAATCGAAACATGTGCACAGAAACACGAAGCTCCGCGTGTACAAAACCATTATACGACCAGTGCTATGCTATGGCTGCGAAGCATGGACCCTAACTCAAGCCTCCGAAAACATGCTAGACACTTTCGAACGTAAGGTTCTACGGCGAATTTTCGGGGCTGTTTGCGATCGAGATGGATGGCGCATCCGGTACAACCATGAGTTGTATGAAATGTACGATGAGCTGCAAGTCTCGAAAATCGTCAAACTACAACGACTTCAATGGGCAGGGCATGTACAAAGAATGGACGATGATCGCATGCCTAAGAGAGTAATGAATGCAGAACGAGTCGACGGAGCGAGACTGCGAGGACGACCGAGATCTCGTTGGGAGAGCTCAGTAGGTGTGGACGCCGCGCAGCTGCTGGGCTCCCAAAATTGGAGGACGCGGTCACATGACCGAGATAATTGGAGGACAATGATCCAGGCGGCCAAGGCCCGACGTCGGGCTGTCGCGCCACGATGATGATGATGACATAGCATGTTTATACCATAGAATTTTAGTATAGGGTATATTGTTTTTGTCACGACGGAAATATGTAACACCTTAAAGGAGGCTGCGGAGGTATAGCAATGTATATATAAATAATCAGGGTCACTTCCTGATTCGATTTAGCCATGTCTGTCTGTCTGTCCGTCTGTCTGTCTGTCCGTTCGCACGATAACTTTCGATAGAATGAACCTAGAGCCTTGAAATTTTGGTCAAATGTTGGTAGTGTAATCTAGTTGGTTGGTATTGAAAATGGGCATGATCAGTCCACAAGAACGCCTACCTCTCCTACACATATCAAATACCTAAATGTATCTACAATATAACTCCCGATTAAACAAACATGAAAAGTTCTAGCTTTGGTATATTGCTCGTGAAGGTAATTGTTATATCTGTTCGGTACAAAGTTTATTATTCAACTGAACTTGTAAAGTTACATTAGATTATTCTTCTATACTAATACATACAATGCAATGTAATTCAAATATATATGGAATGTTGGTGGGGCCCAAACTTTCAATTTAAGAGATGGAGCCACCATGGACTCCGCGGCAGAGCGGCTGTGCGGGCGAAAAACCGCGAAATTTGATCCCTTTTTTTAATATTGTCCTAATAATTCAAAAAACTTAATAGGATGTAAATTAAAGAACGTCAAATTTTACATCCAATGCATTGCTCAAAAATGAAATTTGGTTTAGTAGTATAATCAAAATCGATAGTTGAAAAACGTCACTTTTTGAGGCTTTGGAGAAAAATCACACTATGTATATCGCTTTTCAAGCTCACATATCTCTGTAACGGATACTCCAAATGAAAACCCGTGCAAGTAAAAGTTGAAGATATTTTGATTTCCGGTTTAACGTGCTCAATACTTTTCAAATCGGTTCATTTTTAGTGTAGTTGTGAGTGAAAATGTTGGAATGCTTTCTTAGCGATTCCAGCTTAATAGCTGAAGTTTTGTTTTAGTCCCAATTTACAGATAATTAAATCTTGTCCAAAAAGTCTTTGCTTGATAGCTTGGCTTGATAGCTTAGGTCATAGTTACGCTTTTTAGGGTTTTGTAGCAAAACAAAACCCTTATGAAATCAGTCAGATGTCAGCCTGTTCAAAGAATATCTCGAAAACAACTGAAGCTACAGGTATGGAATTTGGTAGAAATATGAAGGATTACTACAATTTGTGTCATAAGACTTTTCATTAGTGGCCAAATGTGGGGAAAGGGGGGGGGGGGGGTAACCATAGAGGAGAGAGTTATTCGCCGCTTAAAGCACATATATGAAAATTTCCAGGATGGCGGCATATAATTAGGATAGCGACGTTAAATACCCAGGATGTTGATATCCTTACGACAAAGTTTAATAATAGTATATTTCGATAATTTGATTTACTACTCTCTCCATATCCCGTAAGTGACCTTAAGAAAGAAGTAATAATGCCAATCCGTTAGCAAAGGGTGCAGGAATCTTGTTATAGATACAATTTGTATGTGCATAGTCATAATTCATCAGCTAGTCAAGAATAGAAAACAATAAAAATTATTTTTGTCCGCTATTGCCACATTGTGCACCGTGTTGAGTCAGTAAGCGGATAGATTTGAAACTGATTTGTTTTGTGTTTCGTGACAAGCGGTAATGTGTTACAGTTATTAAAAGTGATAGTACGTATGATAGATGCTGATTGTTATTTGGTGAGTTTGAAGGACACCTGAAAAGGGCATCCTTCAAGCCATGAAATTCTGGCAGGCTGTGGAAACGCAGCAACATATTCCATCTCCTGGAGATTGGGGGTGGAAACTAGAAGGAGAACGTTGGCTCCCATTATGGATAACAGCGCCGGTTACTGCAAAGGCATATGCAACACTTCAGCAGGTGCAAAACACCCTGCACGAGTAACTGTGGCTGCAGAAAAAAAGTGTGTCCTGCACAAAGAGGTGCACCTGCAGTTGTGAGTCAGCCGCTGTAGGGTAGCATAACATACTTATTGAGTATTTACAACGCTTCATCTTTGATGTTTCCTAAATGAAGTAAATATTTTCTTCATTTAAGTTTAAGTTTTGAAAAAATCCGGAAAAAATGCGAATATTATTGTAAGTTATGACCGCATGGAATCGCGGTTGCCTTCATTCGACTCAGAATGACCAAATACATTAGGAATCAACTTAAAAGTGGCATAAAAATTTTATTTTCAAATTATTTGATAAAAAAGCTTAATTAATAAAAAAAATAATCTGGAAAAAATGTGAATATCTTTTGAACTAATGGTCGTATGGAATTGCGGTTCGTTTCATTTTACTCAAAGAGCTAAGTTAAAAGTGGCATTAAAGCTTTTTATTTTTAACTTATTTAATACGAAAGCTTATTTAGTTAATCACAAAATCTGGAAAAATGAGAATATCTTTTGATTTAATGATCGTACGAAATTGCGGTTAGTTTCATTTGACTCACAATCAGAATGACCAAATACATTGGGAATCAACCTAAAGCATAAAGCAGCTTACCAAACTAATATCTTTTTTTATTTAAATGAGAATATCTTTTGAACTAATGATAGTATGGAATAGCGGTTGATTTCATCCGACTGAGAATGACCAAATACATTAGGAATCAACCTAAAAGTGGAATAAAAGCCTTTTATTTTCAACTTATTTAATAAAAAAAATATTCAACAAAAAAAAAATCAGGAAAAATGTAAATAACTTTTGAACTAACTGTTGTATGGAATTGCCTTTAGTTTCATTCGACTCAAAATAATCAGATACATTAGGAAACAGCCTAAAATTGTCATCAAAGCTTTTTATTTTCAACTTATTTAATAAAAAAGCTTCCTTAACTAATCCAAAAATCGGGAAAAATGTGAATATCTTTCGAACTAATGGTCGTATGGAACCACGGTTAATTTTATTCTACTCAGAGTGACTAAATACATTAAGAACCAACTTTAAACTGGCATTAAAATCTTATATTTTCATCTTACTTAACGAAAAAGCTCATTTAACTAATAAAACAATCTGGAAAAATGTGAATATCTTTTGAACTAATGGTCGTATGGAATTGCGGTTCGTTTCATTTTACTCAAAATGACCAAATACATTAGGGACTTTCCTAAAACTGGCACAAAAGCTTTTTCTTTTCAACGTATTTAATAAAAAGGCTTATTTAATTAATAACAAAATCAGGAAAAAAGTGAATATCTTTTGAACTAATAGCCGTATGGAATAGCGGTTGATTTCATTTGACTCAAAATGACTAAATACGTTAGGAACCAACCTAAAGTGTCATATAACTTGCTTAAACTTTGAAATTATGGAAGAAATTTAATCATTTAATTAACTAATTATTTAGTTAATTAAATTAGTCTGACAAAAAACCTAGCAAAACTTTTATAAACAAGGTCAAAGCATTTACGAATTGAGGCTAAACCAAAACTTTTAGCTGTTATATTTATCGAGATAGAGTTATTAAGGCTCAAATCGCTAAAAAACATTTTTGCATTTTCGCTCACAACTATACTAAAACTGGGCCGATCTGAAAAGTATTGGACACGTTAAACCGGAAATTAAAATATCTTCAACTTTTACTTGTACGGTTTTTCATTTGGAGTATCCGTTACAGAGATATGTGAGCTTGAAAAGCGATATAGTGTGATTTTTCTCCAAAGTCTCAAAAAGTGACGTTTTTCGACTATCGATTTTGATTATACAACTAACCCAAATTTCATTTTTGAGCAATGCATTGGATGTAAAATTTGACGTTCTTTAATTTACATCCTATTAAGTTTTTTGATCCGAGGCACCGTTTACAAATTATTAGGACAATATTAAAAAAATGGCTCAAATTTCGCGGATTTTCGCCCGCACAGCGGCTCTGCCGCGGGGTCCAAGTCTCTTAAAATGAATGTATAGGGACCACAAACAATTATACCAAATGGCATTTCTCTATCATATTTTGCAAGGTGAAATCGCTTAGCGCCCCAACTAGTGCGAGTAGAACGACGCAAGTAGTCGTCACTTGATGTGGTTGTACCTTGTGCTGATGTAGTAGTACCCTGCGCTGACGCTGTTACTGAGATTGGATCGGAAGCCGGTTGCGATGCCTCAGACATCGCCTTGTCCTCAGCTGTTTTTCGCTGCAATCGTGACTTGTTGGGGGTGATACGTTGTTTGCTATCGGAATAGGCGTACCTTGACTTTGATGTTGCTCGTGCGTGACGCTCATTGTTATAGGGACCCTCAACTAAATCGCCCACTTTTCGAAGTTGATCTACATGTCGCTTCCAGGTTCGTTGCTCATCAAGAAGAATTTGGTAGTGTAGGTCGCCTTGTTGATTAATCACTCTACCAAACTGCCATTTGTCCTTGCCGAAAAAGTCGCGAGCCGCTACTCTCTCTCCGGTGGTGAAACATTTTAATGGTTGATCGTGTTCGTAACGATTTTCTTCGCTTTGCGGTAACATCATCACCTGGTAGAATTTGCGAACGCCAAAAATAACTGCGTAGGCTTCTTTATCGACCTGGCTATAGCGTTGTTGCACCTTGGTCAATGTTTGAGATGCAAATTGCAATGGTTTCTCCGTACCATCACTATACTCGTGGCTAAGGACCGCGCCAACCCCGACTGGACTAGCATCTACCGCTAAAATAATTGGCACCTTGGGGTCATAGTGTGTTAAGACAACGCCATCTATATAGACAGGCCTGCGCTCAGCTGGTTTTGACGCAATTATTTCCTTTGATGACGCCATCGTATCCACAATCCAGTGGTCGGCGACTGATGGCGGCGAGTCCCCGGTATTTGTGCGTTCCGTGTTTAGTTTTCGTTTTCTGCGTTCAGTGTTTATTTGTTAGTAAAATTTCATTTAGTGATCCGAGAAAACAAACACGTGCGCGATGAAAGTGTGTCGTGCGGTCAAAAGATGTATTTTGTCAAGTGTGAACTGTTCCACGGTGCTCTGCGACTGATCCCCGGGGCTGCGGCTTCGACCAAATTGGTGCAAGTGTCCAGAGAGTGTGTTTTTAGAGGACTAAAATGCCGGCTGGCGCAGTTCCAATTGTAAACATATGTCGTGCCGGGAACATTGTCGTGCGCAGTCACTGCCTTGGCATGGCCTTGGCGAAGGAAATAATGACGTAACGATCAGCTGAACGCAGGCCTGTCTATCTAGATGGCGTTGGTTAAGACCGTGTTGTTTTGCATTTGCTTCTTTACTTCGTGGAATGCCTGCTGGCATTTCTTATTAAAACTTGTAAAGGACGTTGGAGACACCCGAAGGTGTCAACGGGGACGGAGCCATTTTGACAGTTAAGGTCCGGTAGTGACAGCTGCCAAAATTGACAGCTGCCATAATTGGCTCCTCAACGAGCTAAGCGGTGGCCTGTGCTTGCTGTAGCTCAGTTCGGGAGATATGGGCGGGGTTTTTTTTTGCCGCTCGCTGCCCCTGTCCATACATATTAAAAGGGATGTCACAGGCCTGGGATGGACAACACAAACGAGAGGGCAAAGTTCGGACAAAGGAAGGTAAATGTGGAGCCAGCCTGCTCAAATGCCATCTTTTGATGCTCCGAGGTCCAGATGGCGGTGGACCTCGGCCTTCTTCACCCTCTGAAAAACACACGAAAAAAAAAACCCGACCGTGAGGCCCCCATGGCCGAAATAGAAAAATTTTGAGAGGGGCCTCCCATGGCGAAATAAGGGATGAGGCCTTTCACCTCATCCCGTCAATCAACCTGAAAAGGGTACCGGGGTATTTCTTGAAGGCAAAGCCGATTTTTTTTTAGAAATTAACAAACATATTTCTTTTTTTATTGTCGTAAAGATAAAGCGAAAAACAAGAAAAATAAACAAATTACGGCAGCCGAAGAAAACAAAAAAAAAACATGCATATTAATACGGTTCTGAACACAGATCACACTCACCCCTCCTTTCCTCCACGGCCGTTTCGGTGCTGCAGGGCTGAAAGCGAATAATATTACACGACACAAGGGCGCAAAAAAATCTAACAATTTTCATTATTGGTTTTTTTTGTTGTTTATCTGGGCTGCTGCGACAACGCCATTTTTTTTTTCTTTTTTTTTTTTTTAACTTTGAGGCATAATTCTTTATACTACTTTTGACACATTTTGTACACAAAAAAAAAAAGAAAAAAAAAGAAACCAGCTAGCAAAATTAGAGATCAACGTAACACTTTTATATTGATTCGTACATATCACAAATTTGAAACTTCTTCATTCGGGTCATTTATTTTTACACACACTGTATGTGCGGCGTCCCATCGATAATCGAAAAACAACAATCGATGAAGGAATGTGGAGATATTTCGGGTCTCCGCTCGGAAGGAAAAGTAACAAACGACGATGAGAAAGATGATAAACACGGACGATTTCAAAAGTTGGATTCCGACTCGGCTATGACTTCAGCGGCGGCAAGCGTACCCCTTAATGAAACACAGCACGATTTGCCAATGGCGCACCAAATATAAGCGACTTTCCAGGGCCAAACGCTCTCAATCATCCATCTAACATTGCTATGCTTTGGGTTGAGGTTGCGGTGAACAAATACGAAGATAACAAATTTCACCCGATCGAATGATATTCTTGTAGTCGGTGTCGATGCTGTCACTCGATCGCCCGTTGATGAAGAAATTCTGCGTCGCTTCAGCGCACTCTGGATTTCCCCCACACTGCTTGGGCGCTGGCCGCCAGCAAAAATCCAGTGCAGACGACGACGCTGTCGAGATGAGAAACGGCGAAAGTGAATGGTATACTAGACCGCAGACAGAGATTTAATGCAAGTGGCACTGATCGTGAGGTAGACTCCGTGTAGCGGCGAGAAGGGACACTTGTCGAGAGGGGCCACTTAACAATAGGGGACACTGGTCATAGGGCGGAGGGGCACACCAAAATCCACCACCGGATTGAGCTGCAACTCAAACGATGACTTTCAAGACGACGACGGCGTCCGAACTTAATGGGCTTTATTTTGCAAATTCGACATAAACGATTGACTTAACACTTTTTAAAAAGCGATGTAGCACAATTCCACCTTCATTTTCTGCATCTCGCATCCCCCACATTCCACGACAAGCCCCTATGGGAATCAAAAACAAAGAAGCTCACTCGCTGTCCGAACTTCATAAAAAAAAATCTGTCCGGGGTGTGCGTTATTTCTCTTTTCGATAAACACAAACAAATGCTAAAATGCCAACTTCTGCGAAAACACTCCGAGAAACAACGAAACAGAACCCAGTATTGAATAAAATGCGCCAATCTCTCCTCTTTCTAACGAGGATCCCATCTCTCCTCCGCGGCGTTTTCAATCGGACTTCCGTTCCACCTGTTCCACCCGTTCCACCTGTTCGATTTATCCCCCCCCCCCCCACTCCTGAAAACTTTTCCCGCCAAAATTTCGCTTCACCAATCAGGTGATTTACTCAACCCTGGAGTTTGGTGGCAGCGGTGTTTTTAGAGCTGCCAATTCTAACCCATAAATGCCTATTTTTGAATTTATATCGATATTTCACAAATGTAAATGATTTGAAGTAAATTCAAATTAAATACATTTGTGAAAAATACACAAGTTCAAAAATAGACACTTATGTGTCAGACTTGGTTCGTTACAAACTGAACTCAATGCCGTCCTGCAACAGCTGATTCAACGGGTTTACGATATTGCTCAAATTCTGTACGAACCTGCCGTAATAGTTAATCAGACTCAGAAAAGCGCGAACTTCTTCCTTGCTGGCATCTTCATGTTTTGGATTGCGTCCACTTTGTCCTTTATTGTCTACTAGATAACCACAATATTCAATCGCATTCTTCATGATTTCGCATTAACTCCAGTTGACGCGCATGTTGAATTTTTCGAATCGAACAAATTCTTCCTCCAGTCGCTGTATGTGTGTAGCATCGTCTCCTGCTGTTACTTTTATGTCGTCTAAAAATACGGATACGCCCGGGATGTCGTCAAACACCTGCTTCATTAACCGCTACCATTTCGCTGGGGCACTTGCAACTCCAAACATCAAACGAGTAGGTTAAAAGAGACCTTTGTGTGTGTTAAGTGTTAGCAGATGTCTCTCCGCCGGATCAACTTCCAACTGGAGATATGCTTTTGACAGATCTATTTTGGAGAATTTGTCGCCGCCTGACACCTTGCTAAACAGCTCATCAATTGTTGGAATGGGGTGTTGATCCACCGACAGCGCTGGGTTCAGAGTCACTTTGTAGTCACCACATATACGCACGGCTCCATTTCGTTTGCGTACAACCACAATTGGCGTAGCCCACTCGCTCTTATCAACTTTAACCAGCAGTCCTTCTGCTACCTGGTTATCCAGTTCTTGATGATGCTGCGAACACGCTTGGAAACTGACTCTTCAATCTTCGCTCAATCGTAGCCGGCGTATGGTTCGTCGTAATGCAATTTAAATTCTTTCTGATCTGGTCGTTAATTACTTTAGACCAATCCAACTTAATATCACGAAGCCACTCTCGTCCCAGCAAAGGGGATAATGTACAATTTTACTAGAGCTTCGACGTTATCCGTCCACACGCTTACATTTACGAATCCAAGACAATCCAGTGAGGCTCCCAATAGCTGATTAATTCCGTATCAGGCTTGCATACCTTGGCTTTCGGGAAATATTTCTTTGCATCTTCCAAATTTATGATTGATACGGATCCAGTGTCAATTTCGAAAAGTATGAATTTCCCATTTACCTTGCAATTGTACGTAATTTTAATTCTGATCGTCAATGTCGTTTATCTGCATTAGTTCTTCGACGCTCCTTTCAGCACAATCATCGATTTGATTAGTGTTTGATTGCCGTTTAGCTCCAAAACACATTTTCTGCAAATGCCCGATTTTATCACCAAAGGGACATTTCGCGTTTTTGTATTGACACTCATCCGCCATGTGTTTAGTATTGCCACATCGGAAACACTGTTTTGGCTTCTTCTTCTCCTTGGACTGCATTTTGTTGACACTAGTCTCCACCTCTCCATCTCGTGAGTGTATGCAATTCTTCACCGCCCTTCTCTGCCGCCTCGTATGCCATCGCCATGTTTACCGCTTCATCCAAGGTTAACGTTTTCTCTTCCAGAAGTCTGCTTTGCATGCGCTGATTTGCCAAACCGAACACAAATGGATTTCGTAGCGCCGTATGCAAATAGTTCCCAAAGTCACAATTTGCTGACAATCTCCGTAAAGCCACCAAAAAACTCGGTACATGTCTCGCTACTCTTCTGCTTTCGCATGTTGAACCGATAGTTTTCCAGGATTACATTTGGTTTGGGGTCGAAATGATCGGCTAACACATCCTAGATGCCTTGGAAATTCATGGTTTCAAGTGTCTGTGGTGCTAATTTGTAGCAAAGAACGTTTTATGTGCGAGCTCCCAGATAATGCAGAAGTAACTTTGGTTTCTTTTCCGCTTCACAGCCATATATTTCCATTGCTGTTTTCAGTCACTTCACCCAACGCGCAAAGGTTATGCCATGCGGGTCGAATGCATCAAAATTAAACGATGTACTCATCACGAACTATTTATCGACGGATAATTGCACTTCTGTGTTACGAATTACTGCTTTTATGCGTTTGTACTGTATAAAACGCGCTGCCTTTCGTTTTTACCTCGTCGCCAAGTGTTATATCTATTCGGTACAGAGTTTATTATTCAACTGAACTTGTAACGTTACATTAGATTATTCTTCTATACTAATACATACAATGCAATGTAATTCAAATATATATATGTATGAGTACAACATATATTCAATACAAATGTATATCAGTAATCTTATACCCTCCCTGAAAAAGAAAATCGATCAGTTGAAAACTAACGGTAATATTCTTACAAAGAACCCCGTACTACCCTACTTTTCAGGTTTTTTGTCTATAACTCTTGAAACAATTGGCGTAGACACCTGAGTTTCGGCATGTTGCCTTGAGGTAAGAAGCTGCTTAAGTGTTGGTAAGTTGGGCATAATCAGATCAAAGGAACGCCTACTTCCCCTACAAATTTCAAAAAACTAAATAATACTTTCATTACGATAACTTTCAATAAAATGGCACTAGCAAGTTGAAGATTTGGTAGAATGTTGCTAATAAGATCTACTTGGTTAGTGTTGAAAATGGGCAAGTTCCATTTCAAGGAACCCCTACATTCCCTACAAATGAAACTTCCAATAATCGATAACTTTTGATAGAATGAAGCCAGCTACTTGAAATTTTGGTCAAATATTTAAAGTAAGATTTAGTTAGTTGGTATTAAAGATAGGCCAGATCCGACCCAGGGAACCCCCACCTTCCCTATAAATAGAACTTATGTAATGAAGGCTTTTAGCCTGAATAATTTAAACTACGGATTGATATGTAACAGGTTTTATTTTGGTGTAGATTAAACTTGTTGACTCGTCGACGGTTCAGAACGAAGTGAACGAGTAACTTGTTAAACGACTAAATGAGACTATAGAGAGAGAGCATTACACCTCCCTCCTTTCGATGATTGAAATTACATTCAATTTTCAATCAGAAATTTTTTTCGAATTTGGTATTTACACTTTTTACAATACTTGTTGCTTGTTTAGGAATTCACATATAATTGTTACAGATTTTTGTATTTTTGCAGTATTTAATGCAGTTTTGTTTAAATGATATAATATAAATTTCTTAATAAATGATTTCTGCGTTGAATGAAATGGAAAAAAGTATAATAATTTCAGAATATACTAGATCAATTCTTAATTTAATTTAATTAATTCTAAGGTACTAGATGAATTATTGTACAATATGAACTAACTTAGGGTACTAATTTGAAGAGCGCTCTTCTTCTATATTAATACTTAAACATAAAATCTAAAGTAAAACAGACGATTAAATTTTTTGATTCTATTTTTATGTACTGTAAATTCTTTATCGTTTTCATCAATTAGAGTACAATTTGAAGCATCTGTTGATTTTATTTTATACGGTCCCTTGAATAGCGGGTCCAACTTATGTCTAGGTTCTTTACTTACTAATACTAGATCATTAATATTTAGATTTAATTCAATTGACCCTTTGTCATAATAACATTTGTTGGTCTCTTTTGCCGCTAATACTAAATCTCTAGCTCGTTTGTGAGCAGCTTGTAATCTAAATTTAATCTCCTTATAGTACAGATCAATATTGTATACCGGATCTATTTCACCATCAACGAAATCAAATGATAAGGGATTTTTTGCAAAAATTAATTCAAAAGGACAGTAATTGTGTACAGATGAGGGCGTTGTATTATAACAATATGTAAAATATTTTAATTGAGTATCCCAATCATTATGAGCGTTATTGATATATGTTCTTAAATATTGGTTAAGTGTTCGATGGTTACGCTCTACAAGTCCCAAGGACTGATGATGATAAGGAGTAGAAGTTGAATGTTTTATGTTTAGCAATTTAAAAACTTCCTTCAAAATCTCATTCTTATATTCTGATCCACAATCTGTTAGCACACGCCGCATGGGTCCATAAACAAGAACAAAATTTTCGAATATAGCTTCAGCTATAGTGGTTGCTTTTTTATTAGGGACTGGTATTGCTACTAAATACTTAGTTAATTCACAAACGATAGTAACAGCATATTCGTTACCATACTCCGATTTTGGGAGTGGTCCAATGGTATCGATTGCTACTATATCGAACGCTCTTTGGGGCGTAGGTGTCATGATCAGTTTTTCTTTGTTTTTGACAAAGGCTTTTGAAATTTGACATTTTTTGCAGTTTTTGACGTAATTCATAATATCTTTAGTCATATTTCTCCACATATATTTTGATTTTAGTTTTTCGAGCATTCTTTTGTATCCTGAATGACCTCCAAATATTGGGTCATCATGATATTTTTCTAATAAAACACGTTTTTCTATGTCACAGTATATCCGCTTTCTGTGTGGTGTTAGAGCAATTATAACATTATCTAGAATTCTAGTTGCAACTTCTTTGAAATTTTCTACTTTTATTTTCATGAATATTTCATCGTTGAGTGAAATTTGCAATCTGTTAACCGAATGTTTACCGACTTCTTTTCGAAGTTCAGACATAACACGATTTACGTCGAGTTCGCCATTAGTAATATATTCAGATAAATAGATTGAAAATATTATTTTTGATTTTATTTTACATATACACCTAGGTTTTAGTTTTGTAAGCTCGAAATGTAAATATGGAAAATTTTTAACTTCAGCTAGTTTTAATGCTTCATAAACTTTTACTTTTGAATTATTATGAAACTGGTTGCTAGTCAAGTTTTGTTTTGAAGAATTCTTCTTTTCAGTTTCTTTTTCTTTTTTTCGAGTAGATGATCTGGTTTGTACAACAAACACCTCTTTTGACATGTTAGGTATTGCTTTGATTTCCTTGAAATCAATACGGGAAAGAGCATCTGCACCTGTATTATCAGTACCTTTTATATACTGTATCTCAAAATCGTATTCTTCTAAGTCCAAACGAACTCTTGTCAACTTTGATGATGGATTTTTCATTGAAAATAAGAAGACTAAGGGTCTGTGGTCAGTTTGTACTACGAATTTCTTCCCATATATATATGGTCGGAAGTGTTGCAGGGCCCAATGAATTGCCAAAAGTTCTCGTTCTATTACAGCTTTATTTTGTTCTCCTTTAGTAAAGACTCTTGAAGCATAAGCTACTGGCATTTGCTTTCCATGGTCGTTTTGCGAGAGAATGGCTCCGCAAGAAATCTTGCTAGCATCAGTGGTTATGTAAAAAGTTTTACCAAAGTCTGGATATTTCAGTATCTTCGGTGACAACAACGATTGCTTTAGGTAATTAAAAGACTCTTGGCATTTGTTAGTCCACTCAAAAGGAACATTTTTACGAGTTAATCTGGTCAAATGATATGAGTTTTCGGCAAAAATTTTTATGAATCGCCGATAATAATTTGCGAAAGCTGCAAATCTTTTAACGGAATTAGCGTCTGTAGGAACTGGATAATTCAGAACAACTTTATATTTCTCATCATCCGGCCTAATGCCATTAGATGTACATTTGTGACCCAAGTATGTAACTTCATGTTTGAAGAAAAAACATTTTTCAGGGTTTAATTTAAGGTTTTTGTCGTTGCAAATTTTAAAAACCTTTTCTAAACTTTCAATCATATCCTTGTCGGATGTACCAAAAACTACTAGATCATCCATGTATATGAAAGCATGTTCAGGAGTTAGTCCTGCAAATGCTAATGTCATCATCCTTTGAAATGAGTTCGGAGCTACTTTCAGGCCAAATGGCAGTCTGCTAAATCGAAATGAACCCTCATCTGTTGAAAAAGAGGTCATATCTCTGGAGTTTTCATCTAGTTCGATCTGATGGAATCCACAAAATAAATCCAAACAGCAAAAGTACTTCGCACGACCTAAACCGTCTAAAATATCATCGATCCTGGGTAGAGGATATTTGTCAGATAAAAGCTTCTGATTCAGCTTAATGTAATCGATAACCAATCGCCAACGTTTTTTTCTGAACCTGGCAAACTTTTTTTGGGGACCAGTAGAATTGGACTGTTGTATTCAGACACAGACGGCTCTATAATTTGACTTTGAATCATATTTTTTATTTGTTTATTAATTTCTTCTTTGTGGGAATGTGGAATCCGATAGTTTTTGACATATACTGGCGTCTCATCCTTCACACGAAGCTTCTGCCTATAAAAATTGTTCACGGTTATTTTGTCATCAGGCATAGCGAAAATGTTTGAATATTTTGTACAGAGTTCAGTTAGCTCGGTTTTTACAAACTCTGGAAATTTTGGCGTTAGTTGTTCAAGCACAAGCTTCGTTCTTTCGTTCCCTACAGTATCAAAGGTATAAATCTCATAATGTCTAAGAGATTCAGTTTTAAGCTCCGGGTATGGTATTTCGATAGTCTTGTCTTGGGTATTTAAAATTCTTACAAAAGGATTTGCCGTTGATATTATACAACGAGCTGCAAATACTCCAGGATAAATTTCTTGCTCGGGGATCAATACTTCGTCTTCGTTAGAATTTACTCGAATTCGTCGTATAACCTCGCACCGAGAGGGTATTGTTAACATGCTTGTAGAATGTCCTAATGAAATTGGTACTTCTACATGAACCTGGTTGAAATTTATGATCATTTTAGGTGCTCTTCCCATGTCAAGAAGGCAGTTATATTTTTGAAAGAAATCTAAGCCTAGAATACCGTCGCATGGGATTGAGAAATCGTTTCCAACAACATGAAATGTATGTTTAAGGTCATGCTCCTCAAAGCAAATAATTGACTTTATTGTGCCGATTGTAACTATAGTGTTACTTCCTATTCCCTTAATATAACATTTATTATTTTTTAGAATTGAAGAATGCTGATTTAAAACGTTGCTTTTGATGACAGATATTCCTGCCCCTGTATCTACTAAAAATGTTGCCGTATAATTGGAAATATTTAAATTTAAATGTATAAACGAGCAAAGATTTAAGTCAAGTGAGTACATTTGAACCGAGACAATTTTGCGGCCAAGCCCAGGTGGACCACCTGGAGGCCTTTTTAGTTTTCCGCTTCATTAGTTTGTTGCAAACTACGGATGCTTTGACTATTATTCTGTACTCTTTGTGAAAACCTATTTCTGTTACCCCTTGAGGAGTATTGAGAGTTATTGCCGTTACCCCTTGAGGAGTATTGAAAGTTATTGCCCCTATACTTATTATTATTGCCGCGGCCAGAAGAGTTTCGTCCATATTGACGTTGATTACCACCACGCGTTTGGTTATTTGAACGATAATAATTAGACCGGTGTCCTCTGTAGTGCGATATGGAGGCTGAACTCTCCCTCTCAGCTATCGTTTGTACATATTTGGTAATCGCCGCATTAACAGAATCGAACGTACCAGCTCGCATGACAGTTTTTATTTCGGAATTAGCCGAATTTGCTTTTAAAGCTGAAACGGTATGCTGTGTTGTGTATTTTTCAGCAAGGACATTTGATGCACCTTCTGCAATGTAGGCGCGTTTCAGTGAAGAAGAAAGCACTTCGATTTCTTTTATATAATCGGCGCTAGATTTGTTAAATGTTTTGGTATTCATTAATTTTCCGACGATTAGCTCAGTTGGTTCCGCTTTTATATTATTTTTCAAAGTATTTACAATTGACGCTATATCCGACTCGTTAGTTATTAGTGAGCGAGCATTTCCTTTAAGTTTCGTTTTTATTACGCGAATTGCCGTTTCGGTAAAGGCACTAGCATATTCTTCTCGAAGATTTTCATCCAATAACTCTAGCGCATCAATAAACCGGGTTAGCTCGGCGACTGTCCCATCAAATTCTGGTAAAATACGGCAAGCAAAGCTTGTAAACTCCATTGCGGATACCATTTTAGCTTTAGATTTTCTATCGGATTGAGAAGGAACTAAAATATTTGAATCAATCAGAATTTTAGAGTTTACGACTTCAGATTCGTGATCTGACTCAAAAGTATTTTAACTGAAATATTTAAATCAAGCAGAATTTGAGGATCAGGAGAAACAAAAACTTTTATTTTCTGCTGTGAGAAAACCCTACTTATCAAGGCATATGCTTCAGTATGCAAAGCTATCGAAATCGCCTTTTGCTCTTGACTTAGCTCGGCGGAATAACGATTATGTATAGTTTTTATGTTATTAAAATTTTCAATTAGTTTTACTACGTGTTCATTTACTGTCTCTGTTGATGGAAGCAAAGACTTGTTTAAACATTTATACCGTCTCTTAATTTCATTTAAATGAGTGTTTAGGATTCTTTCCAAATTATTCCATTTCATATTACACACTTAATTGACGATTATCATTTCTGGAGGAAAATGTAGAAAAATGAAAACTGATTATGACACTTACGCGTAGCATAAATATGTGCGGAAAATGGGCGGATAGAGATTATTTTTGTTGTTGATTGGCTCGTGTGCTAACATTTGTGAGCCTATAACTTATAACATTATGGCACCTTATTATTTGACACTACACTAATGAATTTGAATATTTGACTTGGTTTTTTTTTTTTTTTGTTTTTAAATAACTTATATAACAATAACTCGAATTGAAAATTTTAAAAATTAAAATACCTTTGCGCTTTGCAACTTATCTGACTATTCGATGTATCCAATTTGTTGATCGGGCTTGAGAGCATGCTGGAGTGGTTATGTTCTGTGCTTCAAACTGATGTCACATGTCGCTGATATAGCTGCTAGCATTGTTGAACCTTCCAGGCGGCCAAGGCACGACGTCGGGCTGTCGCGCCACGATGATGATGATTGTTGAACCTGAGTAAAAGGGCTGAATACAAGCACGTAGTTCTTGTTCCTCGCCTGGGTACTTTGTTGTATGTTTCGCTCAATGTATCAACATAAAAGTATAAAAAAGATTATTCATTCCGATGAAAATACAAACATGTGTCTGGTTAAACGGTGCGTATTTGAAGTCGATCGAATTCGTATGTTATCCATGTACGATTTTCCTTGTATACTCGGGAAAGCTGTCCACGAAAAAACCCCTGATAAAAACGACGGCAGCCTAAAGATGTCGAAAATTTCTCCAAAATTCCGCTTCCAATTAAAGATATTCGTTTATTCTTTGGCCATTCTCGATGAACGATAATTGACACTGACTATTTTTCCATGTTGTCTCTATTGGAACTGGTTTTTCAAAATGATCCAGATATTGACCGTACTTGTACGCTTCCAATTATTATTAAGTATTTCCACTATCCCGTTAGCGTATTATCGTTTGACTAATTTTATTATTTATAATTTGTTAGTTTCTCGGAATATTTGTTATATTCGTTATAATATTAGAATGCAAATTTTCTTGCAAATTCACGATATGAATCGCCACGTTTTTCACATCAGGTTAGGAAGTCGAAACTGGTTTTGCAACTTATGTTAGTAATTACTTCGATTTTATAAAATACAAATTTTATTTTAAATTTTCTAATGAAACCGGGTACTATGTAGCGGATGAAAGGATGGAGCCACCATGTAATGAAGGCTTTTAGCCTGAATAATTTAAACTACGGATTGATATGTAACAGGTTTTATTTTGGTGTAGATTAAACTTGTTGACTCGTCGACGGTTCAGAACGAAGTGAACGAGTAACTTGTTAAACGACTAAATGAGACTATAGAGAGAGAGCATTACACTTAAAATAAGCGATAACTTGCGACAAAATAAAGTTAGCGACTTGAAATTTTGGGTTCATGTTTGTAGTAAGATTCAGCTGGCTGATATTGAAAATATGTAAAATCCGACCAACCTAACCCCTACTTCCTCTACAAATGAAACTTCAAATAAGCGATAACTTTCGATAGAATGAAGCTAGAGATTTGACATTTTGCTTAAATGTTTATAGTATGTTCTAATTGGTTGGTGGCAATGATGGGCAAGATTTGACCCAAGGAACCCTTGCGTACCCTACAAATGAAACTTCAACTAAAGCGGCTATTACACTATAAAAGTTATTTTACAAATATCTTTTATAAAAGATATTTTCAAAGAACTTTTCTAGCGTAATAGCCGCCTAACAAAAGATCTGCCACATGAACGTTGCTTGTTTCAACTTTCAAGTACAAGCTTGCACCCCTTCTCCGGCTAATTTCATTCATAAAAGCTCTTTTAAAATATCGTTCGCCAAAGATGTTTGTAAAAGAACTTTTATAGTGTAATAGCCGCCTAAGCGATAACTTTCGATAATAGAAGCTAATGACTTGAAAAACTCGGCAAATCTTTGTAGAATGGGTTAGTTCATTGATTTTGATAACGGTCAAGATCCTCCTGAATGATTGCCAACCTCTTCTATAAACTGGTCATATAGGAAACTCACTTTTAATGCATATGGTCGTTACCAATTGGTATTTTTGGTATCACCACTAGTTTTGTACAAGTCTATGGTATATACGCTTCGGACTGATTTTTTCTTTCCGGACATCCTAAAATGCGACCATACAGATTCAGTTTCCGATTTTTCATCACACACTTTTCATTCATGCACTTGCAACAAGCCACGCCTACAAAGATGGACTCTTCGTGATCATCTCTCAATTTCGCATGGTTCCCTTACCAGACGAGCGCACGGTCGCCGCCATTTCTCACTTTATCAGCAATCATTCTGTTAGCATGCGACGTTCACTCCCATTTTAAAGGCCCCGCCAGGCACAATGGACGTGGATATTCCGCAACGTTGTAATTGCGGTAAGGACTTTCCCTACACCCAACCATAAGCTCTTCACCCGAACGACTTGTTTTGCAGTTGTCATGTATTTTATTAAACAGCTGACAGCCGATTCGCTATTGAATTTCTAACAAAACTTCAATTAAATTCGCTACGGTTTCAAGAAAAATTAAAAACACTGCAAAATCACCACAAATTTGTGTTGCTCCGGTGTAAATAAGCACACAAGACGCCATGTAAAAATCAAGAAACCGAAAACGAAAATCCACACCATCTGACAGTCACACGCAATACGTCAACTAACAACTGTCAAATACGCTAATACCCCTTACCCCGCATTGACCGGAAATCAACCAGGAAAAATTTCTGGTTAATTTCCCCGATGTCTGGTTGAGTAAAAGCAAACTGAAACGGAGCGTCCACGAGAAAAATCAGTCAAACTGTTTGCAATTGCGTTTAAAACGTTGCGGGACCTGAACCCACCCAATGCAATTCATCGTTAGACGACAATGATATTCGTCTTCGGATCAATCTGACGATGGTATGGAGCTGTAAAACAAATCGTCAACGATAAGTACATACACTGTGCAATCAATGTGAAGATCATAATATCGTCAGATCGATGTCGACTGATCGCAAGGTATATGGGGGGCTTTAATTTTCACTTTTTGCACATCTATTGTGTACCGATTAGTGAACACAACACATACGCAAGTGAGATACTATGGGCAACCTTTGCTTAATTTATACTGAGTTCCAACTCTGGCATATCTCTGCTCTGTGGCCCAGTAGCTGCGCGGCGTCCACACCTACTGAGCTCTCCCAACGAGATCTCGGTCGTCTAGGCAGTCTCGCTCCGTCGACTCGTTCTGCATTCATTACTCTCTTAAGCATGCGATCATCGTCCACTCTTTGTAAATGCCCTGCCCATTGAAGTCGTTGTAGTTTGAAGTTTGACGATTTTTGAGACTTGCAGCTCAGCTCATACAACTCATGGTTGTACCGGATGTGCCATCCTTCTTGATCGCAAACAGCCCCGAAAATTCGCCGTAGAACCTTACGTTCAAATGTATCTAGCATGTTTTCGGAGGCTTGAGTTGGTCCATGCCATAGCATAGCACTAGTCGTATAATGGTTTTGTACACGCGGAGCTTCGATTTCATTATGGGGAGAACCGAGAAAAAAGTCTTATTAGCTAACTGTATCTGTCGCTTGATTTTCTTTGGGGTCTTCCCAAGCTCTGATTCTAACATAGGTGTGGATTGGTGGAAAGGGAGAGATACTGATTCCTATACTGCTTTGGGGCCTGACAATCCCACGGACCCAGTCAATTGGCTTACTAGTATCTGAACATGGCGCCGGCCTATGATGGGAAAAGAAGCACTATCCACATCTGAGGAGAATGCTTACTAGTACGAGAAGAACGGAAGCACTTTCAACTCTTTTGGGGATAGAGGGTTTAGCTGAGCCGGAATGCATGCCTTAATCAGCAAAATCCGTAAGGATATTGAACGGTGAGATCAATCCGGCTTTAGAGAAGCCAGTAGCAAATAATGAAATATGGGGATGGGTGTGCCCACAGTACCAAGGTACTGGCCCATCAAGGTGTTGGACTCGTGGGGGCTGTGGTTATTGTTAAGTCGGCTAAGCTAGGTCGCAGCCTATAATGGTAAGGTTCTGAGGAAAGTGCATATTCCAAAGTAGTCATCCTTCTGACTTCGGTCAGAGAAAAGCCATCCCGTAAGGAGGGAGGTACAGCCCCGTGCTAGGTACTCCTTAAGGCGCCGAATGTAGATGATAGGTAGGAGTTCCTGTACTTTAATAGTATCTAAGCATGCTACGAGTTCACCAAAATGTTTTGGTGGGCTTCTAATGCCGGGTTTCCACCAAAGAGACAGTTTTGAAAAACACGGACAAAAACTGTTTTTCTGAACAAAAACACAAATGTTCTGTAAAAACTGAACAGTTTTTAAAACATTTGTGTCCATAAAAACTGTTTTAGGAAACAAAACACTTTCCCATCGCGAATGGGAAAATGTTTTTGTTTTCTAAAACAGATCAAAGGAAAACACATTATTGTTCTTGTTTTTTTGTCTGCTTGGTTGAAATACGCACTTTTGTTTTCTGCGACAATTCTACACAGTCAGTTATCAGTTGTAATTTTAAAGGTTGAAGTGATTTAAATTTTACTTTTTTTTGTGTTTTTTAACTTTAAATGTGTTCAAACAAGAAGCAGTTAAGTGAGTGTGTTGTGGATTTTTAGAATCGTTAAAAATAAATTAAAATCCACTTACTTATTTAATTGATTATTTTAAATCAAGTTGTCATGAATTATTTTATAAAAAGTTGACATGTTTTAAAAAAAAAATAAAAAAATATTAAGTTTATCTTTCCTTCGAGAACATTAATTTTTGTAAACTACAAAAACAAAAAAATTAATATTTTTAATTAAAAGGAATATTATTGAAATCAAATGACCATCTTTCCTCTGCAAATGAATATTATTAATTAAAAGGAATATCATTGAAATGATTCTTTCTTCTTCGAACGAATTAAATATTCTAAAAATTGATTTATTTCAAGAAATCATAGAAGAATAAAAGAAATATAAAATTATCTCCATTCTTTCTCATGAAGTTAAGCTTTTCAAGTAACCATTAAGAGTTCTCAAGAAGGATACTTAACAACTGGTGACCCCGAACATGGAACAATAATTCCTCTAGAAGTCTGGCGACGTTCGAACAAATTCAACGTTTGAACAACATCGTCGTTCAATTATTCGTCCTACGTGACTAGTCCATCAGCAGTTGGCGCTAGAAGCAAAAAGTTGCTTATTCTGCTATATTCCTCAATTAAATTAATTTTTAATTATTTGAATATATTTTAAACAATTAGTGTAAAGGTAAGTGGATTTTTGTGATCAATATAAAAATGCCGGTAACTAGAAGCAGAACTGCGAATTCTTCCCTCCATCATGATTCCTCATCGGGAGAAGATATCCAAACTGAAGTTGAAGTTAATGTTACTCCATTGTTGGCATCTGGAGCAGTTTCAAATTCGCGACAGTTGCGCGATTCGGCGGCTCGAGTTCCTCAACATGATCATAAAAGGAATCGTCTCAGAAGTTTTCCTTTTTGGCCTAGGAACTCGGTCGGTTGGTTTGCTCTGCTTGAAAGGCAATTTGCGGCGTTTCGAATTGATAATGAGGTTGAACAATTTAATTTGGCATTAAGTATGTTCTCGCCCATAGATTTGGAGAACATGGATGGAGTTTTTGAGGGACTCCGGGATTGTTCTATGTACACAGATTTTAAAAGAGCTGTAATTGATAAATACAGTTTATCGGATTCATCGAGAGTCCGTAAACTGCTAACTGGTTTGGAGTTGGGCGACCGTAAGCCAGGTCAGCTTTTAGGAGAGATGAATAGTCTGGCTGGACCAAATTTTGATGAAAGGGTTCTTAGTTGTCTCTGGTTGGAGAGACTCCCCACGAATATTAGAACCGTAGTTGTAGCAGCAAAAGGTTCGTTAATGGAAGTTGCGGAAGTTGCTGATAAAATTCATGAAGTTGTTACAACACCTTCAGTGTTTGCGGTTTCCGAGTCAGGTACGGTTTCGTCTATTAGTGGACAAGAGTCTTTCCAACTTCAGATCAACACGTTAACAGACAAACTTAATCAAATGATGGTTTTGTTGAATAGTGTTATTACTCCACAAGTCAAAAATCTATCAGCGCAAAATAGTACAAGTAATGCATCTTGTTCAAATTCACGTGGTCGTTCCCGTTCAAAACCTAAACATCAAATTAGTGCTGAGGGACTCTGTTTTTATCATGATAAATATGGAGATAAGGCGCATAAATGTTATACGCCCTGCAAGCGTATGACAAAAAACTAAATTTTGTGTTGGAATCGACGGTTTCTGACACCATTAATTCCACAAGCCGTCTTATAATTGTTGATGACAAATCGAATCTGAAATTTTTGATTGACACAGGGTCTGATTTGTCGATTATTCCAATTAATGTTGCTGATAGGAAATCTCCTAATCCTTTTTTTCGTTTGAAGGCTGCTAATGAAACAAACATTTCGACTTATGGTAATCGTGAACTGCAAGTCAGTTTAGGACTTCGTCGCGTTTTTACTTGGAATTTTTTGGTTGCGGATATTTCTAGACCTATCATTGGCGCTGATTTTCTTAAACATTTTGGCTTAATGGTGGATTTATCTAATCGTCGAATTATAGATTTAGCAACATCGTGCCAGTCTCAACAGGGTCAATTAATTCAATTTAACATACCTAAACTTGAGTTGGTGTCTTATCCTGATGTTGATGCACGAGTTGCTAATCTTTTAAAGAAATACTTTGGGTCAGAGTGTGAACCGGACTTTAAAATTCCTGTTCCCTATTCTATCAGGCATCATATAGTTACTAAAGGTCCACCGATTTCAGCAAGACCTCGACGTTTGAATGCTGAAAAATTAACTTGAGCCAAAAAAGAATTCAGTTTTATGGTTGAACAAGGCATTTGTCGTCCTTCGAAAAGTCCTTGGGCTTCACCTCTACATATGGTGAAGAAAAAAGACGGTTCTTGGCGACCTTGTGGTGACTATCGTGCTTTAAATAACATTACTGTGCCCGATTCATATCCCATACCCCACATTCACGATTTTTCTCAACAATTAAGTGGGAAGACATTTTTTTCTGTTTTGGATTTGGTTAAAGCGTATCATCAAATTCCAGTCAACGAGGAGGATATTGAGAAAACAGCAATCACGACACCTTTTGGATTATTTGAATTTCCTAAAATGACTTTTGGTTTTCGGAATGCTGCGCAAACTTTTCTGCGTTTTATCCATTCGGTTTTACGTGATCTTGATTTTGTTTTCCCTTATATTGATGATGTCCTGATAGCTTCTAGCGATGTTGAAGAGCATTTGAGGAACTTAGAAATCGTCTTTGAACGATTTACACAGTATGGTTTGCTCATCAATTTGGGAAAATGTCATTTTCTCAAAGATTCAGTATCTTTCCTTGGTCATAATATTGACGCTAGGGGTGTTAAACCTCTTCCTGATAAAGTTGAAGCTATACGTAGTCTCAAACCCCCAAGAACAGTTTATGAAATGCGTCGTTTTCTAGGTATGTTTAACTTTTATCGTCGTTTTGTTCCCCATGCCGCTCAAAATTTGGCGCTGCTCAATGATTTCTTGCTTGGTTCTCATAAAAAGAAAGACAAGAAACCAATTACTTGGAACGAGCGATCTTTGGCTGCTTTTGATAGGGCTAAACAACTGCTTGCCGATGCTTCACAACTGGCATTCCCTCGTAGCGATGCGAAATTGTCATTGTTGGTAGATGCCTCTGACATTGCTGTCGGTGCAGTTTTACAACAGTCTTTCAATGGTGTTGACGAGCCTTTAGGTTTCTTTTCACAAAAGCTAAGTCCTACTCAACGCAAATATTGTGCGTATGATAGAGAGTTGTTAGCTGCTTATTTAGCAGTAAAACATTTTATATATATGTTAGAAGGTCGAGAGTTCACGTTGTTTACGGACCACAAGCCTCTAATTTTTGCTTTTAAGCAGAAGTCAGATAAGGCTTTGCCGCGACAAGTTCGATATCTCAACTTAATTGCTCAGTTTACCAGTGACATACGTCACATTAAAGGTGAGGATAATGTTGTCGCCGATAATTTATCGAGAGTTGAAACAATCGAGATTCCTTCCTCGATTAATATTCAACAACTGGTACTCTCACAGTCCAGGGATCCAGAACTGGAAAAGTCATCAACAACTTTAGCTCTTAAGCCGGTATGCATTCCAGACTCTCATATTCCAATTTGGTGTGATACTTCAACCAATCCGGTTAGACCTTATATCCCATCTGATCTAAGGCATATGGTTTTTGACAAGGTACACAATCTTTGTCATCCTGGTCTAAGGGCTACGGCTAAATTGCTTCGAGGTCAGTTTATTTGCCCATCAATTAACAAAGATGCTAAGTCTTGGGCCAGGCAGTGTTTGTCCCGTCAGCAGTCGAGGATTTCTCGGCATACTCAATCACCTTTAGGATCTTTTGAGCCAAGCAAAGAAAAGTTTAATTTCATTCATTTAGATATTGTCGGTCCACTTCCTTTATCTGAAAATTTTAGATATTGTTTAACTATTATTGACCGATTCACTCGTTGGCCTGAGGCTTTTCCTATTCCAGATGCACGTACATCCACCATCGCCGACACCTTAGTAAAAGAATTTTTTCCGCGTTTTGGCATTCCAAAAGTTATTTTAACGGATCAGGGACCTCAGTTTGAGTCAGAACTTTTTAGGGAGTTATCTACTTTTCTCGGTTTTGAACGAAGACGTACCACCGCGTATAATCCGAAGGCTAATGGCTTTCTTGAGCGTTGGCATCGGATTTTGAAGGAGGCTCTTATAAGTCGAGGTAATCCTCAATGGACAAAAGAACTTCCTTTTGTTTTATTAGGTTTGCGTACTATTTTGCGAGAGGATTCTGACTGCACTCCGGCTGAATTGGTTTACGGTCAAAATCTTAGACTCCTTCATGACTTCGTCAATCCTTCTGTTTCCAGAGAGGCTGTCACAGATTATATCGAACGCTTGCGCAAATTTGTTAAAAGTTCCAGATGTGTTGAGACTAATTTCAAAACAAATAAATATTCTTTTGTACCAAGTGAACTTAAGGTTTGTTCCCACGTTTTTCGACGCGTTGACTCTGTTCGTCCCGCCCTCAAGGCGCCTTATGAAGGTCCTTTTTTGGTTCTCGATCGAGGTGATAAGATTTTTAAGATTTTGGTTGGTCAAAAAGAAGTAAATGTATCAATAGATCGGTTAAAACCAGCTTTTGTAGACATTTCATCATCAAATCCTAGAACTCGATCGAGAGCCAAAAAGGTTTCATTCAATGAACAAGTTTCAGTGATTTCTTGTAGTTCAGATGTTTAATCATTTAAAAAACAATTAGTTTTTCTTCTAAGGAGGGGGGTAATGTTGTGGATTTTTAGAATCGTTAAAAATAAATTAAAATCCACTTACTTATTTAATTGATTATTTTAAATCAAGTTGTCATGAATTATAAAAAGTTGACATGTTTTAAAAAAAATAAAAAAATATTAAGTTTATCTTTCCTTCGAGAACATTAATTTTCGTAAACTACAAAAACAAAAAAATAAATATTTTTAATTAAAAGGAATATTATTGAAATCAAATGACCATCTTTCCTCTGCAAATGAATATTATTAATTAAAAGGAATATCATTGAAAAGATTCTTTCTTCTTCGAACGAATTAAATATTCTAAAAATTGATTTATTTCAAGAAATCATAGAAGAATAAAAGAAATATAAAATTATCTCCATTCTTTCTCATGAAGTTAAGCTTTTCAAGTAACCATTAAGAGTTCTCAAGAAGGATACTTAACAAGTGCAATTATAAAATCCTCGTTGTCTGACATTTTCTTGGACCAAGATAAACAGAACTAGAAACAAAACCAGTCTGTTCAGTTGAAACAGTTTGTTTACATAAAACAGAACTGTATTCAGAAAACAAAACTTGTTTCTGTTTTTGTTTTTGAAAACAAAACTATTTTTTAAAACTGTCTCTTTGGTGGAAACCCTGCATAATATTCATAAGAAAGATCGTCATTCCATTCAAATCTTTTAAAAAGGAATTAGCCTCATGCAACTGAATATTAGCTGTCGGAACTAAATCGGACTCATTGAAAATAATTGTATTAAACATTAAGTAAATTGAAAATAAACTAAAATAAAATAGACTTGGTCTTGGCATCCCGGTAGAGCTTTGCAGTATTTGTCGTCAGATGGCTTTGGCTTGTATGCGTTTAATATACCAGTTTTTGTTGACGTACGACTGAATGAGACAATTACTGAAGGCACATCAGCTTTCGGATTAACAATGTATACATCACGCACACCATCTGGTTCCACAGTTGCATTCAGTTGTTTGCACAGGTTCAATGCTGCATTTTCTGGAGTTTCAGATTCTTTGCGTTTTAAACCGTTTGTAAAAATATTACTTTTCCTCATTTCATTTTGCAAATGTTTATTTTCCTTGGATAAAGTAATAATATGTGCTTTCAACTGCACTTCCGAAAAGTAGATATGCTATTCAAACGTCAACAAGGCATAGAAATGCTGGAGATGTTGACGCACCCATGCTCCTGGAGGGGTCAAGGCAATTAGAGAAGTATTAAATTTAATTCGGTCCGAGAATTCCCCGGTCATAAATCATAATGCGAAAAATTAAATACTTAGAACTTCACTCAACTCGATCATATTCCGAGCTTCTTAGCCACCGAGAAGACGAGAAGAACTTATATTACGTCTACACTATAGTCAGATTGCTTCATCTGGGTGTGGTGGGTTTAAAATTGTATGTATTTGACAGTTTTAGATTAAATCAGCTGGCACAAATGAAGTAATCTAGGTATAGTGTAAACATAATATAACCCAAAATGTTTTGAAAATTTTGACTGGCATTTTATTGCAATGAAAATTCCATGTATTCAGTTCAAATGCGCCACCACCTGCATCTAAGACCCGACGTCGGGCTGTCGCGCCACGATGATGATGAGTACAAATGTACATACATGCTCCTACCATTTGTTTCGATGCTGATTTAATGAACGGTGTTATCAATTATTCTGCATTTGGCATATCATCATCATCCTGGCGCAAAAGCTCGATGTCGGGCTCTGATCGCCTAGGTCGTTGTCCTCCAATTATCTTGGTCACGTGATCGCGTCCTCCAGTCTTGGAAGCCAAGTAGTTGCGCGGCGTCATCATATACTGAGCTATCCCAACGAGCTGTCGATCTTCCTATAAGTCTTGCTCCGTCGACTCGTTGTCCGTTTATAACTTGTTTAGGCATGCGAGCATCGTTCATTCGTTGTACATGCCCTGCCCATTGGAGACATTTTCGAAAGTTCAAGCTCATAGTATATTTCATACAACTCATGGTTGTACCGGATGTGCCTGCCATTTCGGTCGTAAACTGCTCCAAAAATTCGCCGAAGGACTTTCAGTTCGAATGTGTTTAGCATGTTTTCCGTTTTAAATTGACAGAAACCTAGAATATATAGGTACAATAAATCAGAAAAAAAAACATAATTGTAACTATTTACATTTACCGACTCATTTTGCGTATTTCCAAAAAACCCCAGAAGTTCGAATTGTTTAACTACAACAACCTTTTAGTACTTTCTTGCGGAAAACTGTAAATATATATATGAAAACTGTTTCCGATACTTGTAGTTGTCTAAATAAATGAAAAGACTGGTAGCTTCTTCTACTACAAAATTTATTTAGTATCTGTATATACGTATTTCGGGAAGCAACATACTCCCATCATCAGTAGGTAGCTAAGTACTGATGATGGGAGTATGTTGCTTCCCGAAATACGTATATACAGATACTAAATAAATTTTGTAGTAGAAGAAGCTACCAGTCTTTTCATTTATTTAGACAACTACAAGTATCGGAAACAGTTTCATATATATATTTACAGTTTTCCGCAAGAAAGTACTAAAAGGTGTTGTAGTTAAACAATTCGAACTTCTGGGGTTTTTTGGAAATACGCAAAATGAGTCGGTAAATGTAAATAGTTACAATTATGTTTTTTTTCTGATTTATTGTACCTATATATTCTAGGTTTCTGTCAATTTAAAACGGAAAACATGCTAAACACATTCGAACTGAAAGTCCTTCGGCGAATTTTTGGAGCAGTTTACGACCGAAATGGCAGGCACATCCGGTACAACCATGAGTTGTATGAAATATACTATGAGCTTGAACTTTCGAAAATGTCTCCAATGGGCAGGGCATGTACAACGAATGAACGATGCTCGCATGCCTAAACAAGTTATAAACGGACAACGAGTCGACGGAGCAAGACTTATAGGAAGATCGACAGCTCGTTGGGATA